>OX388024.1:11227468-13727468 GCA_947578705.1 Lacanobia wlatinum | reverse complement strand
ACTAGCATGTTTCCAAGCATTCTTATCTTGAATATAATCATCTAATTTGTAATATGCTTGTTCACAAAGTGTCTTTTTTACACACGTTTTAAATTTTCTTTCATTTAATTCTAATATTTCAGAAGGAATTTTGTTGTAACATTTAATACAGTACCCCATGAAAGATGTTCGTACTTTGGATAATCTAAAAAATGGTTGATCTAGTTTATTTCTATTTCTAGTATTAAAATTATGTCTATCACTAATTTTGCTAAATAGATGTCGATTTTTCCTTACATGCATAATATTTTCATAGATGAATTGACAAGGGACTGTCATAATATTAATCTTTTTAAAGAGTTCCCTAAGAGAATCGCGGCGACGAAGATTATAAATGGCTCTGACAGCCATACGATACCATACGATAGTTCCATACGATATTATATTTCAACTAGCTGACCGGGCAAACATTGTTTTGCCAAATAAAAAAAATAGCCTACCACCTATTCTCATACCTACCGAATAGACACACAAAATTTCATGAAAATCGGTCGAACCGTTTCGGAGGAGTTCGGTAACAAACTCCGTTACACGAGATTTTTATATATTTGAATATATATTTCATTAATCTACGAAAACAGTACCAAATACCTATGATAAGGTAAAACACCCATTGCTTTATAAGCAACAACAACACAGCAATATTCATTGAAAACGCGTTCCTTTATCGCGATCGGAATTCGGGTCACCTTCACGAAGGCTGCATTGAAGTTTTACAGAACGTTGTATCAGTTATGAAAGCGAAACGTTTCCGGTGCCTTAACTTTTACTAACTATTAAGTAACTTTAGCCGAGTTTTGTAAGCGAAAGAAATAAACATGGAAAGTATGGCTATCTATTTATAGTTTTTTAGGGTTCCGAACATCCGTAAGAAACGGAACCCTTATAGGATCACTCCTGTGTCTGTCTGACCGTCTGTCACAGCTAGTTTTCTCCGGATCCACTGGACCGATTCTGTTGAAATTTGGAACAAATATGGACTTTTGTAGCCCAAACACGGACGCGTTAAGTAAAAAATTAAAATTTTTGAGAATGGGGTTTCTTTTGAAGGTCTAACAGAAAATTAAAAAAAAAAGTTTTTCAATTGTATTGTGTGACATATCAAATGAAAGGGCTTACTGTGAGGGTTTCAATTATATTTTTTCACAATTTTAAAATAAACAGTTTTGAAGTTATTTAATTTAAGAAATTAGTCCAAAATTACCATTCCCCCTTATCTCCGAAAATACTGAGCCTAAAATTTTGAATAAAACGCAAATCAGTTCTATACCTAAACATTACAGTAAAACTTACAAGAAATCTGTTGTGTTAAAATAACATGTTCAAAAAAATAAATTGGTTCGGAACCCTTTGCATGCGAGTCCGACTCGCACTTAGCCAGTTTTTTTGGATATCAGAGGGCTAATTCCACAATTTTTTTAAGCAACGTCAAAAACAACTCGATTTCCCTATATTTTGACAGATTTCGAATGAGAAGCGAACGCGAACGTTGTTAAAGCCTTAGTAGAATCTATCTATACATATAATAAAATCGTAAACTAACCGTGTCTGTACATTGAATATTTTTCCATGAAAATTACACAGAAAACTCAGGAAAAAGGTATAAAACACAAAAATACAATTTTTGAAATTTTTGTCTGTTTGTCTGTGCGTTTGTGGGAGCATCACGCATAAACCACAGATTGGATTGCAAATCTAAGTACTTAAAAATATTAAGTGATAACCCGAGTAACATTTAGCGTTTATTTCATCAAAATCGACCCACAAAATCAAAAGATATTGAATTTTTAAGTTTAGGAAGAAACTTCCTAATGTATTCTGATGAGTCAGAGCGCCATCTATTGAGAAAAAATAAAATGCACGAAAGCATTCAAAATTGTTGTGTTATTTGTGAAACTTTTAATACGTGGCAAAATAAAAGTGACCATTTTTGTACCTTTTCCTTATTTATCGTTACAATCGGTCCACAAAATCAAAATATATTGAATTTTTAGTTTATTAAGAAACTTCCTACTGTGTTCTGATCAGTTAGAGCGCCATCTATTGAGGAACCAAAAATGCATGAAAGCATGAATGTTACACCAAAACACATTCATTGAGTTATTTGTGAAACTTTTAATACGTAGACGTAGCAAAATAAAAGTAAACATTTTAATATCTTATCGTTACATACGGGCTTCTTATTTAACGTCTTCTGCTGCCAAATATTTTGTCAGTTTACATGGTCGATAGATGGCGTTGCACTAATGACGCGTTTTTCTGAATTGCGGTGTTAAGATTTTCTGCTGGAGAATGACCTCACACGATTATTAAACACAGTCGTAGTTCGTAGGAATTTCGGTATGGTCTCTGGAAGGTCTTAAACGAATAGGGGCCAAAATTGCTTATATCTCTGAGATGTGCTGGTTTCGCTTAAAGTGCTTTTATCGTAGAGTCTTAAACTGATTTAGTTTTGTGAAGTACTGGACGGTTCGACTTGCGGATCAGGCCTGTAGGGTTCCGTACCAAAGGTGCTGACAGGACCCTACTTCTAAGCCTCCGCGATTGATTCCGTTTAGAGCGAAGCAACGATCGGTTCGATTTGCGAAACAAGGCTAGTAATAATAAGGTACCGTACCACAGGTGGTCATGGTGACGGGAGCGATCGATTTTGGTGGGGCTACTCTTTAAGTCCGAAGTCCGTAGTTTCGGGCTTAGTTGCGGACGTATTCTACTCCGTATCACGATCACGACTTACGATTAATCCCGAACACGAACTAAGAATGAATGACAACACGATTTCACAGTAACTATCAAATCGTGTTATCATTAGTTCTCTGTGGTTAGGTGATACGGAGTAGATTTTTTTGAAGTGAAAACTTCTTTAGCGGCGTTGAGCACTTTTTCTGTAATGGGTATAAAATCTTAAACTCGCGTCAGGGTCACGTGATGCTGATCGTAAAAGCGTAAGATCGAGGGGAAGGGAGAGGAACTAGTATCTCCCACTCTTTCTACCGTGCCTGAGTGTGCTGCTCCGCTTAGGCGGCACAGGGCGCTTGCGCGAATGTCCGTCTGTGTTTATGTACAGCGTGTCACGCGTATCCAAGGATACGAAATTACGGAATTATGAAATTATGGATGAAAGTTGATTTTTCTAAGAGATAAAAATTAATGTAATATATAAATAAATAACGATATAATATTATGAATAATAACATGTAAATTGTCATATTTGTGTACGATAGCGCAATAAATAAACATTGTATTCTACCTCATAAATGATAGTATTTTTGTACTTATAATTAATCACAACGTTAATACTAAAGTTTTCACTTCTGCCGGCACTCCCGGAGTGCTACCGGTGTTTTTGTTTTTTTACTATAGATAGGCATACGTTTGACCACTATCTCACCTGATGATAAGCGATGATGAGGTTGAAGATGGAGCACGTTTGCCTAGAAGCAACCTATTCACTTTTGTCTTAAAGACTCCCAGGTTGCCCGCAACTAAGTTTTAAATTCGTGCTAAGTATCAGACGGTTCGATTTGCGAGCCAAGGCAAATTATAGGGTTCCGTGCCAAAGTTGCTAATGGGACCCTATTATTTAAGCCTTCGCGTACGATCTTGATTCGTGCGAACCGATAGTCGATTTTTAGGGTTCCGTACCAAGGTTGCTAACGGAACCCTATTTATTAATAAGCCACCGCTGTCCGTCTTCCTTCAGTTTATTCGTTTTATTTCTGTCTCGCTGATATAAAAATGTCTTCTAGAAAAGGTCGAATCTTTCACAATATAGCAAAATTCTCAAAGTCGGGTTTGTTCGAACACTATTCTAACTAACTCGAGAACGGCTCGACCGATTTTCATAGTTTTTGTGTTTTATTCGGGACGAAGACTAATTCCTTCGTCCGGAATAGCATAATAAGAATTAAAATACAAAAAAAAATGAGTATGTAGGTAGAGTAGGTAGGCAGGTAGGTAGACAGGTAGGTAGGGTAGGTAGGCAGGTAGGTAGGGTAGGTAGGCAGGTAGGTAGGGTAGGTAGGTAAGGTAGGTGAGGTAGGGTAGCTATGGTAGGTAGGTATGGTAGGTAAGTAGGTAGGTAGGGTAGGTAGGTTAGGGTCGGTAGGTAGAGTAGCCAGTTGACGGGAGCGAAGCCGCGCGGGTCAGCTAGTTTACTAAATAAAAAATTTGAAAAGTTTGTTTGTTTGTTTGCTTGAACGCGCTGATCTCAGGAACTACTGGTCCGATTTGAAAAATTCTTTCAGTGTTAGATAGCCCATTTATCGAGGAAGGCTATATATATATCATCACGCTAAGACCAATAAGAGCAGAGCAGACAAAGTTGCGCGGGTTTACTAGTTGGCTGATATAATGGAACTTATAGACTGGCTGGTATGGGACTTCCATGTAAACCAAACGTTGCAGGTTCGAATCCTATTATTCTTAGTTATACTCAGTCCGGGGTGCGCGTGAATTTCATTGTACCCCGGTCCTCGACTCACTGTAGTAGGTGGGTAGAAATTTTGGGCCACAGTTAGTAGGAGTCTGACATAATTCTCGGTTCTGCCCAGGTGGAGAGTATCCTGTGAGGATTTCCAACACAAAACAAGGTTATCAAATATATTTAAGCCTCGTCGAGCTCTAGGTCGCATCAGAGTGCTTAGCCATACTGGGTTCAGGTCTCGATTTCGGACAGTTTTATTGATGTTTTTCCTAGGAATTTCTCAGATGAAGTCCGGATTTTGATTTGATGCTTGTTAATGGCAATGGGCTCGCCGCCGTCGGTGGTATTGAAATACAACTGGTGAAATCTAAGTGCACTATAGACAACTCTACCTAACTCTTCGGGGAGTACAGGCATGTTATTTTGTCGGTCCATTAAAAACATAAAAAAAAATAATAAGTAGGTAACAGACCTGCCAAAAGCAATTCTAATGATCTAAATCGATGTAATCACTTTTACCAGGAAAAAGAAATGAACGGAAAAATGAAAAACCCACACGCAGATTGAGCGTTGTGCGGGCAGTGTTACATTGCTCAAAAAATATAGGCCTAAACCAAACCCACATAAGGTCGAAAACAAACATCACAGAGAATATCTGGGGACATAAAAGACCCCTATTTACATGCAGCCACTCACGAGTAAGATGCATTATCGCAACGGAACTCGAGGATCCAATATCACGGAATTCAACTGCGTCTCAATATCTCACAAAGTGCCTAACAACAGCCAAGGGGCCGACTTATGTTTTCAGGCCGTCGTTATCAAAGTGTCAAACTACATTATAAGCTTGTTTACGCCAGTGTCATCTCCATAAATACACACAAACTTCTTACTACCGCCCTGATACAATTACGTCTTCATGGGCCAAGTTTAGTACTCGGATTATACTATTCAAAAACATCTTTAAGGCCAAACAGAATAACATTAAGACTCAGCCGCTGTTGTTTGCAAATAATAAGAAAACAGACTTGGTAAGTTAAAAAATTTCGCGTAAAATTTGCATAAACCTCGTGGAGCCCTGTTCACTTTTCTCTACTTTCGTTTTTTATATCATCTCTTATACCGTTCGTTCCTAACTCATTTTATAACAATATCTTATTAAGTGTTTCATAAAATACTTTGAAAGAAAAAGTTTTATAATAATTGTTAATGGTGTTACTGAATGTGGTACTGGAATATTTTTTGTGGTAGTGGAAAATTCCCGTTCTCACCGATCTGTCAGTTCACCGATTTCCCGACATCCCTACCTTACCCTCGTACATTTATCTGCGTAGAAAAAATCCTTGTGAAAATGTGCCGTCCGAGCCACCCTCATATATATTAAGTAGGTTATGTTATATATGTTGATGGAACACGTGTTATTTCACCGTGATCCGCGAGATCAAACATAATCGTGATGTATAATATCAGCTTTAGTTTCAGTTTGCTTTGGAGCAGAAATACGCGTGAATAGGGAACAATTTTCTAAATACCATAAATAGAATTAAGCGTATTATCTTGAACAAAGTTTGTGGCGCCACACGCAAGTAATGACGATCCTCAGTTGACTGTATATACCATAAATCTGAATGAAGATTATTTTACACCATTTAGATTATTTACAAATAATTCTAACTAAACAAACATATAATACAAACCGAATGTAAAAATATAATAAGTAAGTGAACTGCCAAGTAATAAAACGTCGGCAACATTCAACGAAGACTCACTTAAAAAGTGTGAAAAAGATTTCTTTGGCGATAAGACTTCATTAAAACTTAACAAGTTCTCAAAAGCCAAACTTTGGCGTCATAGACTACTTGCCGTATTAAACGAAAAATAAAAACAGATTAAAACACAAAAAATAATAAAAAGTTGAACAAACGTAAATAAAGATAATCCAGTATTAGAAAGATATCGAGAACCGCAATAATAAAACAATTGCCGATACAAAGATATATAACTTTGTAAAAGGAAAAAGTACCTATATGTATGAGAGCTAACGGAGCCTTGCCTTTGTGAACTTAGAACTGAATCCCCAGAGGTTTATGTCTTTTCGGATCAGGAGGCTTACGGGAGGACGCGCGAAGAAAACTCCTTTCCTTCATAAATATTTACTTTATGAAATAACGCGCCCCAAGCACAGCTTAGTCTAACATACTGGCTGGGACCAGGTGATAACTGGCAAATGACAAAAAACACTCTTTTTCGCACACGGGTTCTATTAGAAAATAATAATAGACACGGAAATATTTTTTTCAGTAGTCGTATGTTGCGAACGTGCGAATATGAAGAACTCGATTTACTGTTATTAGTTCTGAAATATTGGTAATCTAATATGTCTTTCGTTTTTACTCTGATACGGAACAATTAAAGAAAGAAATGATAGTAACAGCATTAAAATTTGAGTATCACAATTTGATAATGATTTTTTTTTATTACTGGAACTGATAATTATGGATAGTTCAATCTAAAATAAATATATTATTGATACTGAATTTAACAGTTTTATGTGCATTAGGTATGGGCGTAACTACACAGTTTTAAAGTTTATTTATTTGTTTTGTAATAATGTTACTTTTGTTTTGACACGTTCTCATAATTATGTGTGTATGTGTTAACCGGTTTTACAAGACTTTACAAAAGCATTTTTCAAGAGATACAGATAGTTTATAATCTACATATATTTATCTTTTTTAGGATTATCAGATGTAATGATAAATTATGACAAAGAATTAAATAAACATTAGAAATAAAAACTGGCCAAGTGCGAGTCGGACTCGCGTGCAAAGGGTTCCGAACCAAATTCATTTTTTTAACATGTTATTCTAACACTAAAGACTTCTTATAGGTTTTCCTGTAATCATTAGGTATAGAACTATTATCTGCATTCTTTTTTCAAAATTTTAGACTTAGTTGTTTCGGAGGTAGGGCCCGAATGGTCATTTTTGGTCTAATTTCTAGAATAACTTCAAAACTATTTATTTTAAAATTATGAAAAAAAATATTGATACTTCATAGTAAGCCCTTCAATTTAATAATGTCACACGATACAGTTTAAAAACTTTTTTTTTTAATTTTCTAGTTTGACCCGCAAAAGTGACCCCCATACTACAAAAATATTTATTTACATAACGCGTC
The DNA here is from genome assembly GCA_947578705.1 of Lacanobia wlatinum. Lineage (NCBI taxonomy): Eukaryota > Metazoa > Arthropoda > Insecta > Lepidoptera > Noctuidae > Lacanobia > Lacanobia wlatinum. The sequence goes on along the minus strand of OX388024.1, from coordinate 13,719,823 downwards.
CGTGTTTGGGTCACAAAAGTCCAAATGTATATCAAATTTCAACTGGTCCAGTAAATACGGAGAAAACTGGCTGTGACAGACGGACAGACAGTCAGACACCCGAGTGATCCTATAAGGGTTCCGTTTTTTACCCTAAAAACGAGATCTTTCACAACATTCGCATAGGAAGGAAATTCACAGGTTAAAATTAAGAAAAATATGTGAATCAGAATTTGATATTAAATACAAATGTTGAGCAAGATAAGCAAGATAAGCAAGAAATGATAAAAATAGATTTATAATCATCTACAACATGTAGTACTTTTCCTCTATACGGAACGTCTTCACAAAGGGACGAAATTATAATTTGTTTCCCGAAAGCCTTATGAGGAAATAAATCAATTTCGTAACAAATACAAGTACATAGAGTACATAATCGCTTCTAGCGGTTTGCAAGTCATTCACCCCGCAATTTGTTTAAGTAGCATCCTGTATACGGATTCGTGTGTTATTTATGTTTTGCTTTTATTGCTATCTATCTATTGCTGTATAATTTAAAATTTATATCCTGTTGGTTATTTCTCTAGAGCATTTTATAGTCATTCGGAAAAAATGTTCCTAACATGCTAAGTACTTATGATAAATTCATCGAACATAGCAGTTTAGACTAATTATTACTGTTTTACCAATATTATAATAATTTATGGTTATTGACTGCTGGGCTCCTAGAAGATATAGCGTGATGATTACAATTTCTAAAGATATGTTTTTAAAGGCTAATTTTATACTAAATTGAACAAATAATTGATAGTTGAACAAAACTTGTCGAAAAACGTTGATACGTAATTTTAAAATCTTTAAATGTCCATTACTTTTTTTTCCGGCCACCAATTTGAATGAAACAAAGACTAAATGTTGCTCAGAAATAAGTTTAATCTAACTTTCAAACCCCCGACAAAATCTGTTCAGTATTTTCGAAGATTAGCGTGTACAGACAGACAAAAAAAAACTCTTTTTGTGTTCTATACCTTTTTTTTGATCAACCCTACTCGATTTTTGGTAGTTTTTTTAAATGTACAGAAATAATGGTCTCTACTGTTTTATTATATGTATAGATTGTATCGACCTTATATTCTTGACATTGAACAACAATTCACTTATAATATTTTGCATGCAATTGATACATATTCTGTATAGCTAAACATGTGGACTTAAGATTAATAACTGACTGTAACAACTTTATACCGCGTTTAAGGCAAATAAAGACTTATCTTATCTTATCTTATCTTATCTGTATCGTAAAGATCAGTGCCATTTAATGCACATCTTCCTGAGTCACTTTAGAGATAACCTCAAGATTACAAAAACATAAGTTAAACATGAAGCCAACAAAAGCTACCCACATAATAAGTGTAGCGATGTGTTCACAAATATACCACGTTGGTTATTATTAATCGATTAACCAACGAAACGTTTCTCTCACACGCCTACCTACATCTAACAAACCTGACAAACACATAAACTTTAAATTAATAACCAAAATACTATGTAAAGAATAAAAGTAATTTAAGTTTCTCGCTTAGGCCATTTCAAGTTTGGTTACAATTCCCAACTTTTTTGGCTCGAATACTTTCTAACATACGCCAATATTTTCCACACCGACTGATTTACTTTTGAACGGAAGAAAAGTGTACATAAACATCTATCATTATTTTGTCACCTACAAGAATGTCAGTCAACTTTTAGTCTAAACTAAATCCAGCAACTTTACAAGGGAGGACTCCATTTCGCCGAAATAATTTCGACGTTTTCAGACTCATATTATCACAGTTACTCACGATCGAGAAAGTGTTAACAAACTATTACCGATAAACGGTAAGTTTGCTAATACTTTGTGTTACCAACTGATGATATCCGCAAGGAACCAAGGTTACCGACATAACCCGAAGGATTGCCAAACTGAAGTGGTAGTGGGTAGGGCGCATAGCTCGCAGGACAGATGGTCTATGAGGCCGAGAAGTTCTGGAGAGGCGAGCACGTACCGGAAAACAGAGCATTGGAAGGCCACCCGCAAGATGGACCGATGATCTGGTGAAGGTCGCGGGTAGCCGACGGATGCGAGACGCACTGGACCGATTGTTGTGGCGACAGTTGGGGGAGGCCGATGTTCAGCAGTGGACGTTTTTTGGCTGATATGATGATGATGATGTTGTGTTACCAACTGACTGGGTTGTGGAGGTCAGATCGACAGTGACTCCATGAAAATATGCTGGTATTTAGCTACATCTTGTTACACTGGCCGCCCCTAACATCGTTAGGAAAAGGCAAAGCAGATGATGTTCAAACTTATGGTAATAACGTGATACTTAAAAAAAACAGCCAAGTGCGAGTCGGACTCTCACACGAAGGATTCTGTTCCATAAACCTAAAAAGATACCTACGTTTGTAGTATGGAAGCCCCCATGGATTTTAATATAACGGCAGTAGAAATACACACAAAATTTCAACTGTCTCCAAGTACGATTCTTGAGATACAGCCCTCTGACAGACAGATGGAAAACGGAGACTTAGTAATAGGGTTCCCTAAAAATCATAACCCTTCCTTTCGCCTTTGCCGTAGACGAGTAAAAATGATCTGCCAGTTGATCTGAAAAACCCTCACCGGGACAAGTTAGGTATAGTGAACATGAAATGAGCTGTCATTCTCATTGACGCGAGGGATTGACAGCCCGCTTTACCTGAGTTATAAGGATGAAATTGTTACAGAATAGCACTACTGAGAGCCTAGCACGAATGTTTTTGACGTATAGGTAGAAACGTAACGTTAAATTTTACTGTATCTTCATATAATACTGGTTTTGCACATAGTATTTATTTGAATTGGATACTATCTACACTAATATTATAAAGAGGAAAGATTTGTTTGCTTGTTTGTTTGAATTGAATAGGCTCCGAAACTACTGGACCGATTTGAAAAATTCTTTTAGCATTGGATAGCTACATTATCAGGGAGTAACATAGGCTATATATTATCCCCGTAGGTACTCCCACGGGAACGGGAACTACGCGGGTGAAACCGCGTGACGTCCACCAGTAATTCGTATTTTTGTATGACACAAATTGTGTATGTCGCATAAAATTAAATCAAAATAGATACTATGGGGTGGTAGTTTTTTGTATTTAAATTTCACTTACGTTAACGATACTTTAATTAACGTAACTATACGTCAAAACAGTCGTGTTAGGCCCTCTATAGTACTTCGGCTTAACCTACAATGTCACAGTAACACGTGGTCAAACAATTTCACTATGTCAGTATTCTCTTTGGTAAGCCAATGGAAATGGATAAATGCAGTCACGGCTAGCAAAAATTTATATTTGAATACCGAGGTCGAAATATTAAGGATTTGAATCACAGTTATTGGATTCCCCATTTTTGTGATACAGTATTGGAAAAGCATCATAGTTCTGTTAGTTTAAAAATCAGCAATCAACGTTTTGTAAGTAAATATTGCAACATTTATTTTGCGAATAGACAAAGAGGATGAAAGAAAATCGAATAGGTAGTTCTGTTAATTCAGTATAAAATTCCACCTTGACAACAACACCCTATACTATAAATAATAAAAGAAACCACGACATTACTTCCACTCAATTCCGATCCACCAAAAAATTAATTGTGCGATCATCAGCTATGAGTTAATACAATATTCAGCGAACGCGGCATGAGCGATGGAGAGCCAACGACGTGTGAATCATTCATCCAACTGAACGCAGCCGACGTTCACATGGCATACATCTGTGGCCAATGCAATACGCCACTGAAAAGTTACATCCAATTAGCAGAAACCGATGACGCGCGTACTCTATCCACCCGCTGAATTTGACAACTGCTGTCATAGTTTAAATTTCGAAATACCTTACCACCCGTTTATTTAAAGCTAGGAATCGCAGCCAATGGGAAGTGCGCGAAAGTTTTTTTTTGTTTTAAATTGTTTGTTGCCAGCTTGTTAGCAATTACAAGTTAGGATACAGTGCGAGTTACAATTAGTGTTACTGGGTTCGAAAATAGTGTTTTTAATTATCCTATGCATATATGTTGTTGTTTAATGTATTCACTCATTTATTTTTTACGCATGTACGAGTAAATAAGCAAAAAAAAATTAATATTTTATATAAATTGGCGAGGTTATTTTACGTAATAAATAAATGCTTATTTTCTCACAGCAAAAAATTAATTCCGCGAGCTTTCATCGCGGAATTCATTACAATATCTAACAAAATAAATAAGTAATAATAAAAATAAAAACAGTTGGCGCTATCTCCAAAAGCAATGAACGTTCAAGAGGTCGATTCATAAGAAAAATGTTTTTACTTATCAGTAGGAGTGTCCCTGCGATCTAAGTGACTTGTTATTTTGGTCATTAAGTGAAGAAAATCGATAAAACTTGCATTATTTACCTATAGGTACAATTTAATGGTTATGATGCTATTAACATCAACATAACATCACGCTTGTCTTTCCTAAACGGGTAGGCAGATACGAATTACAGTTTTTTTTTTCTTAATATATTTTATGAATTTTGACGTAGTAGTTAACATAATTTTAGTACCTATTTATAATGTACCCAAAATTGTATAGCTAATAAGTTTATCAATTATGCCGATGCACGTCTACTCCGTGGCAATTTAATATTTTTTCTTTCTTTATACCCAAGATCGTTCCACCACTTTCAGAACAACCGGTTCATTTTAAACTTAAATTTCTTTAACATTTTAACTTAGAATTTGTCGTTAAACCCTCAGATCAAGTTAACCCATATCAGAACCAAGCCAAACGGTGGTCAAAGAAAATCCAATTCCGTAAATAAAACCTGATAAAGGATCAGCTCAGACCCTACCGTAAGGCAAACAAAGGAAGAAGAAGCTAATAAATAATAATAAGTCACTCCTACAAAACTCCTTTACGTGGGCAGACAAAAACTTCGCACACTTTTTACCCTACGACATGTAATAAGTTTTTTCTTCAGATAACAAAAGAAATAGTAAAAGCAAATGAATTAAACCTGAAATAAAGATAACAAAGAAAAACAGAGTATAAATACAGGATCCGGACCGTTGGGGAAAATGTCAATAATTATAGTGGACATTGGCAATAACGGAGCACACAACCGCAAAAACAGCTATTTTCTCCGTTTCAGAGAAACTACTTAGTTTTAAAAGTGGTAATAGTGGAACTGTGGTGAGCACAGGATTTTATTCTTGGATCTCTAAATATATTGTTTGGAACCGGAAGAAATATAGAGGTCTGAATTTTTTGTCAGTAATTCTTTGATATTCGATCTTTTTGCAGTGAGACACAAAAAAAAGTCATAAGTCACCAGTAAAAACAAAATGCAAACACAAAAGTGGCAGATGATGATAAAAACGAGTGTTTTATCGGTATTACATAATTTATAAAAGTTTTCTTGAATTTTTTGAATCTTTGAGGTCAAGAATATGTCAAACTCTATTTGAATTCCTTAGTTTGTCACGTTTTCAGGGTCACAAATATTCAACTTTATTTAAATTTTGATATATCATAATTGTTTCAAATCATACAAGATAATTAAAAAAAATATGAGTCGGACCGCGTACGACGAACGAATCTCATTTTTGTAACATGTTTCTTTACGGTTTTCGTTTCATGAATGTTTTCGTTTCATCTGCATTTTTTTAAATAGTTTCTCAATAGTTTCGGAGATAAGGGGAGGAAATGGTAATTTTTCATTTAATTTCTTAAATAAATTCAAAACTCTGTTTAAAATTTATAAAAAAAAAAACATGGTTAAAACCCTCACAATAAGCCCTTTCATTTGATATATCACACGGTACAGTTTGAAAAACATTGTTTTGAGCTTTCTTAGTTTGTCCACCAAATGTGACCCTCTCCTCAAAGTGTATTTATTAACGTAACAAATCCGTGTTTGCATCACAGATATTTATGTGTACTCAACAGAATCTATCCAGAGAAAATTGGCTGTGACAGACGGACAGACAGACAACCGAGTGATCCTATAAGGGTTCCGTTCACGGATGTTCGGAACCATTTGTAATGTGAAAAAAATTGTTTATCAGTGCAAACACTACAATTTGCTTTGTCTTTTCCCAACTATGATGGGGTGGCTCCGAGTTTAAACCGATGCAGCTTAATTCTAGTATTCAACATGAAGCCAATTATTGGTTTGTAGGGGTCAGATGACCTCCAAAAGCCAGTAACTGTGTAGCACAATACCTCTGTATAGAGTTAGCGCAAATAGCCTTTAAAATTTTAGGCCCATGTTAGTGTAGCCCACCAAAAATAAATAACTAAAATATTTCAAAGTCTAACCTACTAGCAGGAGCCTAATCGTACAAAAACATTATGAATATAAATTTTCACTCGCACTGAAAATATTTCCAAGAATTCTCTCATGCTCATACGAGCCCGTAAGCTTTCTGGGTAAAACACAAAACAACGGAACGGGCAAACGTTATTACATTGTGTATTACACAAAAAATATATTGTACCTTCACTTAGTTAAAGAAATAAAAAGGGTAAATAAACTATTTGGTCCCACAGCATTTTGATTGTCACATCGTTAAAAAGATAGCATTTATGAAATGGTAGGTCATCATCATCATATCAGCCGAAAGACGTCCACTGCTGGACATAGGCCTCCACCAAGCGTCGCCACAATGACCGGGCCTGTGCGTCTCACATCCATCGGCTACCCGCGACCTTCACCAGGTTATCGGTCCACCTTGTGGGAGGCCTTCCAACGTTACGCCTTCCGCCATGGTCGCCACTCCAGAACTTTTCGGCCCCATCGACCATCTGTTCTGCGAGCTATGTGCCCTGCCCACTGCCACTTGGCGATCCTTCGGGCTATGTCGGTAACCTTGGTTCTCTTGCGGATATCATCATTCCTGATTCGATCACGCAAGGAAACTCCAAGCATTGCCCTCTCCATTGCCCTTTGAGTGACTTTGAGCCTTCTGATGAGGCCCATTGTAAGCGACCACGTTTCAGTTCCGTATGTAAATGGTAGGTACATAACATAAAATCTCACCTATATTATTTGGGGGTTATGTGTGAACCCCGCAGAACACGGTAGAACAAACTGTGGATGTCTGCCTTGCTTGGGCGGAGCACCGTCGTGTCCGCGTCGAGGCGATCGGCGGCGGCGACCTCTCGCGTCCGGCCCTAGTTCAATCCATGGTCCGAAGCGAGGAGGCTTGGGAAGCGATCACCACCTTCTGCGAAGCAGTAATGCTAGCCAAGGCGGAGGCTGACCGCGTGATAGAGAGGAAAACCTCACGCCCCAGCTATCGCAACAGAAGAAGACGCCTCGGATAAAAAAGGCAGGGGTATAGTTCACCCACATTTCACCAGTAACCATGTAACTACTTCTTAATCCTATGTAATAGGGGGCAATCCAATTGGCGTCAACTAGGCACAAATACAGACTTCAGACTGCTGTTATTTAGACGTTCCAGATGGAGAAAACCAAACCACACATACAGAATCCTCAACACAGGGTATCCTAGTACAAGATCCAGTGTCACATCCTAATATTGAGATTTTAGTACAAACAAAAAAATATTGTTAGTATCAACACTGCCACACCTGGAATTAAAACCTAGGGCCTAAGGTCAGCATTAAGCAGCGCATCCAACCAGTTGATCAACAAGGCAGTCGGTGTCTTTGAGATATTCGAGTATATTATGTTATTCAGAGCATTCCGAATTGAACACGAAACTATCATGTCCTCTATAATATAATAGAAACATGGTTGCCAATGCCTAGAACGTTAAATTTAGCACCAAATGACTTAATCAATAGAGCTTGGCAGTCTTGGCATCGATACTAGCAGAAGATACATTTATAGTAGGAAATTATCGATCCATTTAAAGGACAATGTCGTGAAGGGACTCGGTATGCAACATAGTCTTTAAGTTAATTAAATATGTCTGCAGACGGACAGACGGTCGATGGAGCAGACATGTGGGACGTCCTGCGGCACGATGGACAAATGATTTGAAGGTAGCAAGTAGCGAATGGATGCGGACTGCTCTAGACCGGGATGGTTGACGCTCTTTGAGGAAGGCTTACGTTCAGCAGTGGACGGCAAATGGCTGATATGATGATGAAATTAAATATTGATTACTTTACTTATTATCGCCGAGGAGCTTTGTAGTTTAACAAAAAGGGCTTCACAGGTCGGTCTGTAAGATTTAACACCGCTTGCCGAGACCGGCCCGTGAATTGGTAACCATTTTAAAATACCGAGATTCCCCGGTGTCTCGGAAAGTATGTTAAGCTGTCCCATCCCGTGTCTGGTCCCGTCTGTCACTTCTAGAACTTTGACGGTCGTTATGACTAAAATCTGATGCTTCATAGGTTTTCCGCAACTTTATACCTAGTCGTAATAGATTCTGAAAATGACTTTTGATAGACAAATTTGTTTTCTTTATTTTATTTTAACAGAAGTGTAAGACTACTAATTTAGTCATTCATTCTAAGCTCACGCATCTGAACAACCATTTAATACTGTCATAATAAATATAAAATGATGCCGTCAGTTATAAAACAACATCAAGTTAATTACTGCTAAGTAAATAAATTAAAAAAATGTTTAAATTGTTAACAATAATTCATTAACCTAATTATTTTATAACCGGAAACCGGAAGTTACTGTTTTAGCTAAATTGTTGTGAGCTTTGTATTAGAAGATATTTTAATAAACCTGATATTGGAGTAAATATTTCATTCGAATTTTCTATTCAAACATTATATAATATATCTACTAAATGCTAATATATATTAAATGCTGCTATTGAGACCAGTAATTGAACTTAGACGTTTCTATAGATATTAAATAGACGTTATCTACATTTAAAATTATAATTGTTTGATCTTTGGAGTGAGAACACTGATCTGATGACGAAAATTAGCACATATAGAAAGCAACACTATCATTTAATGTCATAGGTAACTTTTTAATCAGAAAATGCACTGTTCAAATAAAATAGGCTACGGGAGTTAAGCCAAGACGTAAGTCAAGTCAAAAATTATATAACGCATTAGATATAAATACCTACGAGCTTTTGGTATGTCCATTGAATTGCGAACAAACTAATTCGTAAGTGAATTTCTATTACCCGAACAATATCATATTAAACCCTCCAAGTCTAAAAACTGGGAAGAATCTGAAATCATAGAGCCCAAATTAGCATGCAGACGAAGTTGGTCTCCGTAGAATTAATATAAAATATCAGTGTCGCAGTGATCTTCGACACAAATTAAAAGTTTCAGCAAAGACGTGGCCCCGACGAATTGTGCCGCAACTGTGCCGCTTTTCTGCCGCTTCTGTGTCGCTTTAATTGCGCCTTCTAGAGCTCGTTTACATTTATTACTACCATTGAAAAACTCTCCTGTAACGATGAATACTCTGTGCGGAATAATTTTTTATTTTTTTTAACAAACTTTGTTTTGACCTATTAAGATAGGAGAAAGTTTTTGTTCATGTTATTTTCTTGGTAATGTTAGCACTTCGATGTGGAGTAAAGTTTTGCTTAATTTAGAGTAGGTAGACAGGTTTAATTTATATTTTCATTTTTAAGGAAGGCACGTATAAGCAGGTGGTTCCGGCCACCAAATAGCGGTCGACAGATAAACCATGTCAGAGGCCCTTGAGGCGTTTTAGAAACTCTGAGACTAGGGTGTGTGGGGTCGTTAAACCTTACTGCCCACACGATAAGAAGAAAAAGATTTTTGTGATATAAATGCTTTGCCTTATGAAATTTATTTTTACTATAAGAGATATTGTTTACTACTGGTGAAGGTTTTAATAAACTCGTTCCCAAGCAAATAAACGATTTGAAGTCTGTAAGCTTAATACCTGCCACCTATTAGGGTTACCTAGTTAAAACAGATAACCACAAAGTCATAGTAACATACTAATCTCAAACTTGGGTGATGACCTTTAAACGTCACCATAAACTGTGGTCTTAACAATAAGATAAACGTTGATTACCTACTACATACCCATCTCTATAGCACCAGTAACATTTACTAACGAAGTATTTATAATATCAAAAGTTTGGCAGATCTCTGTTCCTGAAAATCTCTAGAATGTTTGTAACTCGGTATGTTCACAACCTTTTTCTACGTTCAGCGAAAAAAAAACTAAAGTGCATTGGTGTCGTTTAACTTGTACGCCAACACTATTAAGGCCCACGATTCCCGCCATCGACGCTTGCAAATGGCGCGTGACGGTAAACACTTAATGTACCTAGTAAAGTTTTTCTAAAAGTATATAGCAAATTAGTATAATGGAACGTTAACGTAATAAATAACTATATGTAGGCTAAAAGCTTCCTAGGCAAGCACAATGTACTCATTAATTATGATTACCAAACTCCCCTTTATTTTAATATTTAAAGCAGAGTAAACTGCTAACGTTTTTTTTTTCTCGAACCCGGACGGAACGTAACGTACTTAATGTTAAATCAAATTATACAGATCGATTGTAACAAATACTATTAAGAATGTTCTTAAGTAGGGTTGTAAAGGAAGCAATCCGACAGGAAGGAAAAACGGGCCGCGTTATTCTGCAAACAATACGGGGGCCAGAAGGTTTAATCTCTATGAGGTACAAATCGCTCGTTATGTAAATTGAATCTCTTGCAAATTTGAATAGCTTTCATAAGCCAATTCCTTCTGAATAAAAACAATAGAATACTCTTTCAACGTTTTAGATATTTCTCGAGGAGGAATTTATCTCGGATCATTAATTATTCAGCGTCGTATCTAGTTAGGGTGAGATAACATCGCCGTTTTCGTTAGAGGCTGAGGAACCTTCCCATTTTGAGGCCCTAACTCATTACAGTATAGTGATCCTCGATTCATGTCACTCCTTTCGTATTGAAATTTATTTGCCTCTTAGGTTTTGGTATTCCTAGGTTTTTCTCATGTTTAAGTCATGCTCAATTGATTGGGTCGGGACGTAAAGTTTATACTGGTAGTCACAAAGTTAATACAATTTGAAAAACCTACAGGTACTCTGGCCCACTAGAATACAATATGCTGCATATAAGCACGTGATTACTTTGTTTTCAACGATTGACATTGTTCTCACTTGGCGAATTTACCTCCAAATATCTCGATAACGTGACACTTTAGGGCACCATGTTGCAAACATTTTTTTTTAGGTGTCCTCTACCCATATGATTTTATCCCGAACAGTAATTTGAAAAAAAAAAAAAACAAAATGGTGACGGAGAGCTATGCCACAAAGGTTCTATTTCCTTTACCTGTGAAATAAAATTGTCTATTTGACAGTTTTTAGAAAATATGTCTGAAAGCCATATTTATGTTTCAGTAAAAAAATATAATAGACTTTTGAAAAACTACCTAAGTGTGACGGACGGACAGCAGAGGCTTAGTCAATGGGTTCTCTTCGGGCACTGAAGCCCATAAATCAGCCCTTTGTGATTCATGGTGCGGGCTAAGTAACTACCAATTTTAATCAAGTAATTTCTATATCATTTATCAAGATCGTGTTCGATAGATTACAAACGCCAATCTTCTACATCCCCTCATTTTTTCGCTTGTTACCAGAGTCCACCATAAAATGTTAACAGCTATTCACTTGCTCTCATTTGATCTTTTCCCCTCTCCCTAGCATGATAAGCGTTTTTCTTTTTCGAGTAATAATTACTGCACTACACATTTTCACTAAAGATACAAAAACGGCAATTACCGGATTTTTAACCGATTTCAAAAAAAGGAGGAAGTTCTCAATTCGGTTGTATTTTTTTATAGTTGTTACCTCATAACTCCGTCATTTATGAACCGATTTGAAAAATTCATCTTTCATGTGAATGGGTATACTTTCCGATTAGTCCCATTTAACCTTCATCAAAATCGGTTTAGCAGTTCGGCTTTTAAATCAAAATAGCTGGAATTCGTTTACTTACATGACAGATTTGCTTCGTCATCCAAGTAAACGAAATTGCGTATTTTGCTTTCCTGCAACTTTCCAGTGGTGTTGTAAGGTACCACTAAAAAGTGAAAAATAAAAAACTTTTTACAAAAAATACAACCGACTTCCAAAAAAAAACACCTCTAATTCCCCAAATGTTGACAAGTTTTTGTCATTGATTATGGCTGAGAGGATATACATTACAACTACGATATAATATTACGACTTGAATTTGAAAGTTTTTAAGTTGATTTGGCCTTTGGAGCCTATTTAATAAAACCGACAAGTGAAAAGTGTCAATCTGACAATTATGTATTACTGTTAGATTTGACCCGCGCAACTTCGTCTGCTCCGCTCTTATTGGTCTTAGTGTGATGATATATAGCCTGTAGCCTTCCTCGATAAATGGAACACTGAAAGAATTTTTCAAATCGGACCACTCGGACCTCTAACACTGAAATATTTTTTCAAATCGGACCAGTTCCTGAGATTAGCGCGTTCAAGCAAACAAATTCTTCATCTTTATATATTATTCATATATATTATACACGTTATCATATTTCATATTAAACTGGCGCATATCGCTGATAGACTTTCGGGAAATCCTTTTAGTGCCCCCTACACTGCCCAAGAAACACATGCCAAGTTTCAGCTTTCTACGACCAGTAGTTTCGGCTGTGCGTTATCTGTCACACAGTCACTCAGAATCACCTGTAACGGAAGAGATTATATATATTGATAGGCTCCTGTTCCACCAGCATGTTTCGACTGGAATCTGTTGTCACTATTATGTCATTAAATGAACAAAGTGAAATTCGCAGATCCCCTGAAAATCCTTTAATCGCCTCATATACTTCCGAAAAACGCTTCAAAGAGAACATATTAAGGCGTTCTTAATAAGGCTTAAAAATTGCAATATCACATAAATAATGCATTACTGGGCTCCCGACTTCGCTGGAGTTTCGCACAATAATCCGATTCACTTAGTTAATTATAAAATAAATGAGATTACAATATGGTTTTTTCTCTTTACAATATGTACGTTGGATATGAAATTTTATTTCTGTGGTCTGGGTTATTCTTTTGTTTTTATTTCTGATTCATTTGTTTTTTTGAAATGTATATGTATCAATATTGTGCTTTTATGGGTTTAATGTTCATGTCAGTGGAATGATTGACAATAGACTAGATAGATTAAAAATCTTTAAGAGCCAATTTCGCAAGACAGATTTCTTTTACTGGACGATCAGAAATGGCGATCGGATAGCTGTTGTAAAAAATATGTCAAACAGTTATTTTATTCTTCAGTTACAAGTTATGTGACTATTGAAAAATCAGCACTAAGAGAACCGCAGCAAAATAGAGTAGGTAATTTTCAATGGTGGTGATTAGGTACCTACATGGGTAGCTCGTATCACTATCGCACATAAACCAGTATTTTCGGTGAATAATTTACAACAGCCAGGCAACCTGTCTCTGATTCCATGTACATTCAGTACTGAACTGACACTAAATTGGTTCCATTCACAGTTGAATGAGAAGATCAAATGCAGTCAGGACGAGGTATTTTCTCCCGTTTCACTGCAATTACTCAACACAGTATACCGTTGACACTATAATTTTTGCTTTGTGAAGCTTAACTTCGCAGTGTTGTTGAGGTTCATTTACTGACCTCTCTGTGAAAGGTGCTCTCATTAGTTTAAGAAATTTTGGCTAATTGTGTGTTACATGTTTGTAATGGGTTTGTAAGTAACAAGTTGGTTCAGCATTACTTCAGGATTATACAGGATGAGACAATTGGAAAAAATAGAGACTAAAATGCCGATTTTTGGCTACCCATTCTTTCAGCTTTGAGGAAATTATCGTCTATCTTAATACTAATATAATATCGATCTGTCTATCCTTTTCCCAGCTAAATAAGGGTCAGCTTCCGGTCAACCCTATATTTAAGATTTAACATGGAGCAGCTGCCAATCTGAGTTCCTCAATTTCTGGATTGTGGAAGTCACTGGGCGTGGTTCCGAAATATAACCCAGTATACTGGCTCATGACGTCATGAATCCGACGCCATATAGTACTGGTGTGCCACCATATTGTACCGGTGAGTATTGTGGTGGTGGTGGTATTGAACAAGTGTGACGTATATAGTAGTATAAAAACGGGCGTGTGTGCATCAGACTTCAAGGATGTTTTTTATTGTAATATTTGTAAAATTTGCAACAATGATTTTTGTAAACGAGCACAAACACCGTTCGTTAATTTATGACGTCAACGCATTGTTCAGTATATTTCGGAACGAATCAACAGTATGGTGTCGGATTCATGACGTCATGAGCACTGGTTAGTAGCCCAGTATACAGGGTTATATTTCAGACTACACGCAAGCAATGTTCGCATGTCGCGAACGTTAAAATAAAGATTACGAAAGTTAAAATTAGTAGGATTTGGACTTAGATTTTCTGGTCTCTGTCAATCCGTAAAGGCTGCTAAAACCTACGAATGTCATTTGAAAACAACGGCTTAACGTACTTGCCGAAGTACTGGGTAGTATCCACAGACCAGCCTCGGCACTGATCTGGGGGGCTACTCTCTAACGAAATCCGTAGTTTTGGGCTTAGTTTCGGGCGGGCATTTTCTACTTCGTATCACCTAACCACTGAGAACTAATGATAACACGATTTGACAGTTACTGTGAAATCGTGTTGTCATTCCTTCTCAGTTCGAGTTCGGGACTAATCGTAAGTCTGTAGGTGATACGGAGTATAATACGCCCGCCCGCAACTAAGCCCGAAACTACAGATTTCGTTAGAGAGTAGCCCCCCTGATTACGCAAATACTTTCTCTAATAAATAACTACACAATTGCCATGCCATTTAGGTACATTTTATTCCGAAAAAAAAGCACAATTTATGTGGGGTAGGTCACAGAAACGAAGCCGTGGGAAAGAGCTAGTAACAAAATAATATTCCAACAGCAAAAATATCGGCTCTGCAGAAAATGCAGATATTTTTTTTAATTCACCCTGTACACCTAAAATAAAGCATGTTCAATCTCCCTCGTAAAACAAAAAACTCCCGACTACATTTTTTCTTAATAGACGTCTTCTTGTTCCACAATTAAAAAAACGGTCCAAACAGCTGAAATTACGACACTTCATTATAAAAAGTAAGAAAAAGCGGACAGTTACGATACGATACTGTTGTCTCGAGATCCGCAGTTTCAGGGTAGAGTAATAAAAATGAACAGAGGTTAGTAGTTGTGCCTCACAATGACGGGGCTAGACACGGTGTCAAGTGCAGTAAATTATGTCCATTCATCCGGCGCTTGCGAGGATTATAAAACGGGGTCGCATCTTCAGCATCTGACTCCAACTGACGACAGTTTTAAGCGTTTCCAACATGACGTAAGCTCGCTAATTAATGTTTGTTGTTAAATATAGTTTGTTATACTTTATTTGGTAACGTTCTGGTTTGGTGGTTGGTTGAGTTGGTGGATGACTCCTGGGAGATATGCGATGGTTTAAAATATGTATTTGAGTATTTCTCAAACTCTACCATAGCCTGAAAGTCTGTCAAATTTTGAAATTCAAGTAGTGTTTCAGTTTGACACTTTATAATACGAGTAGATTTAGACATAGTCAACTTCAAATTCTTTATTCAGAAACCGAGGGATAGCTTGATATACCTACCAAACAAATTAAATCAACAATTTCTGGGCTTCAAACTACAATTTTCCAGGATAGCAGATTCCTTCCTGATTTTCGGCTACCAAGATATCTTTTACATAACGTAACAAAAACAATGTTCCGTTTCATTGTGTCTGTATATAATCTCGTAATATCAGAGCGCCCGAACAAAAGGTACGTAACAGAATCAACCCTTAACATCAGATCAACTTATTCCTGAACATCGATAAGGTACATCGCCCTTTCACCTAAACTTGATAACCAACCCGCGGCTATAGGTACCTTCTCCTTAAATAACATTGAACAACAGATAAGTAAAAATACATGTGAAGGACGATAAGTACTCACAAGATTCTTACAAAAAATTGGATTTTATTCGAGGAGCATAACAGCTAAAATTACGCAACAGAAATTCAACTAGATAAGTAAAAATAATTTTTTCAATCAAATTACTCAAATTAATTTCGACTTGGGGCTCTAGATAACGCATTCTCATCATCATCATCATCATCATATCAGCCGAAAGACGTCCAGTGCTGGACATAGGCCTCCCCCAATAGGGGGGGTTTGCCGTAATCGTCACGCTTGGCAGGCAGGTTGGCGATCGCAGTGTATGGTGTTGAGTTTTATAGAGAACGCTGCTGCCCATTCTCTGGCGAGTCTCTTAGTCGCCTCTTTACGACACCCACGGGAAGTGATGCCCCATACGGCACCGGCCGACACCATACGGCAAACATATATATATATACCATACGCATTCTATCCTGCGATAATGATTGTCAATGTGTCAAAATTGATATAGATTGACTATTTCATTGGTCAATTTTATACATTTTCTCTTTCCGAAATCGCTGGTATTTTGTAACTTTGTCACAAGTCTTTGCAGAAGCCTTCTAGTGAGACAATGGTTACCAATTAAAAAGCTATACTGCCGTACTTTGTGCCTAGAAATTTCGTCTTTCCACCATCTTCCTCCCCTTACTTATATAATATTGTTCAAAAAACTTTTTTTTGAAATTTTCTAGTTTGAACCCCAAAAGTGACCCCTATACAAAAAAAATAATGATTTACGTAACACGTCCGTGTTTGGGTCACAGAATTCCATATGTGTACCAAATTTTAACAGAATCGGTTTAGTGGATCCGGAGAAAACTGACTGTGGCAGACGGACAAAGACAGACAAACAGACACCCGAATGGTCCTATAAGGGTTCCGTTTTTTGTTCGGAACCCCAAAAATCTAGCCAGAAGAAGTTGTGCGGATCCGCTAGTTTGTAATAATTGTGCATATTTTCTTTTATATCAACATTGTTTACTACAAATACCATTTTAAAATAAAAGAAAAAAAACTCTTCTTCGATTCTCCCTTGTCAGCCCTCACGCTATCATTCACTCCCTGATCTTTCTTCCGGCTTAGATAAAAGATTCGTCGATACTGGATGCTGTCAAACTTAAAGAAGAACTTAATTCACATTTAAAGTATAAATCGGATAATTCGGAAAGGAGGTCTGAGTGCCGACGCCAGAAGTAAGAAGAGTCTGGATAATGTCCTCTGGCACTAATTAAAACTTTGGAAACAGCGGGAAAAAGGGTTAAGAAATATGTCATTTGGCGGATAGTAATGGCGCTGTGGTCTTATTTAATTTCCTCAGTTTTTCTTCTAGAGGTTTCGAATTAGAATATTACGGTTTGAGCTTACCAGATGTTCCGGTTACGGTTCGGGTTACAATTTTATGGCGGGAATTTTTAGGTCGCATCGTTTGTGTCTGTTGAATACTGTGCAGTAATCTAGATATGTAATAAGTATTCCATAAACTTTTGTCTCATGCGGTGTGAACTCACGGCTGCACGTTTCCGAGGTACACTTTGTAGCCCCTCGATAACTTACTTTGGTACAATCGTAGTTGAAATTAGGCACCGCTTTTATCATGTAGTAAAAATAGGTTGTTTTTTTTTTGTAAGAAACATAATATCAAAGAGCCTATTGTATTCTAACAATTAGTGAATAGCCATACGATTTTTTTATTTGCAAAATGAAATACTTATTAGCTCTATTAAACAATTATGACATTATTTTTTAAATACCTTCCTCAGCGATGAAATTATAAAGCTTCATAGATTACAATTAGAAAGAGAAGTTCGATATGAACTTTAATGTCAACGTTCATGACGCCTATACAGCTGCCATAGAAAACAGCGTTTTCGCGAGAGGAACAGATATATTTGTTTAAAATAGTTATATCTCGTTTGTTTTTCGAGCAATTTTGATTCTATTTTCACTGTTAGTATCATATTTTTAGATAAACTACATAATCAGTATTTTTTCATGCATATTCCCTTATGTTTCATATTAACCTTACGGTGCCTTATAACTACTCATGAGTGTTCCAGTAACAAGTAATAATAGAATAACCATTCAATGTAAAGTCAAAAGTTTAACCATGAAAAAATATACTTCGTTTTATGTAGACCAAATTGTAAAATCTGAGTTATCTATCTGCATGCCATGACTTACATTTTCATCTCCATAAATCAAAAAAGCTAAACATAATTGGGACCTTTTCATAAAACTGAACGAACACCCAATTAATTTTGATTTATATCCGAGTGAAATCTGTTCAATCAAAGGGAAACTAGCGTAAACGTATTTATACCGTGAGCTGCTGATTTTGTTTTTTTCTGAGCTCCAAAAGGAAGTGGCGTATTAATTAATGCCCTCATCAATCATTTGCCGCTTTCTCTTGAACCCGACGTCACTAGCATTGTTAGAAGTGAACAGGACCACGCAAAAATAAAATGGCTACCTACGAGTGCCTTTTTTTCTCTTAGTTATAATTACTATGACTAAGGATTTACTTATCAAAAGTGAGCTCTGTTATTTCTTTTCATTTCGAAGTAATTACAGTTTAGGATTTGCCTTTGCCCGCCGCTCGGCAAAAAAGGTTGTTTATTTTTTACTGGTACTCTGGTAACGGCGAGACTAAGGGTAGGCATAAATTATGTTAGATCCTTCGTATCATTAAGTAAGAGGTTATATAGTCTTGGCAGTACATTATACAGGCTTACTCAAAAAAAAAATCTAGCTGTATGCTTAGTTTAAATATTGAACACCAGATTCTTTATTCAAATATTCAATAGAAGATTTGAATTTGGAATCTGTTATTCAGTATTGGGAAATATTATTCGTTTATTATTTAGATATGAACTAGGTACAGCATTAAAGTACTAAATACATACACTTAAAATAAAATATCCTAACTAAGATAAGGCGTCAAAAAATTCGTCCACATCGCTGTCCACCGGAAGTGAGCCCAAAAGACTGGCGGCATTGCCACGTTGTATGGCAATGCTTATCCTCTGTCCGAGGTAAAAGCCAGCCCTTGGGTCACGCGAAGTGTCAACTAAGCGTTTAGAAAGATCTTTAAATAAGGCATGAGCACTCGGACCCCACGGTCCAAGAGTATTTTAACTAATCTTACTACTATTACACATGCGAATGTTTGGATGGATGAATGTTTATTACTCGTCTTTCATTACATTATGCAATAGCATTTATAATTATGTTCCTTTGGGATAATTTCCAATATTCACGCAGGCGAAACCGCTGGCAGAAGCTATTCAACCATAAGGTTATAAAGTTTTTTTATAAATAAATTCGTATATTTTGAGCCTACATTGATCCGTTTCTTTTTATTCATACCTCCTTAAAACATAAAATTACTTTCTACGTAATCTCACATCTGTTAACAGCAAGCCAATTTACATGCCAATTAGCTGCAACCTCTACTGCCTTTGAGACATGCATTATTACATACACAATGCGCTTATAACGGTATGAGGTCCTCGTAACAGACGGGCTTGAATATTATTATATATACATTCTACATACGTAGGTATTACGAGTATGCCATGCTGTATAACAAGCTAATATACCCGTTTATGAGAAAGTACAGTTTAAAAATATATATATTTTGTTATTCTTTTCCGAGGGATTGGCTACATAGTTAATATATTATAAAATTCAGAATCCTTTGAGTTGAAAAGTCTATAATTTGACGTTATGCACGTTGATCAATATTCTGAATTCTTTTTACCATAGTAACCAACAAACTGGAACTAAAAAACTACCGTTTAGCATCAGGTGAGATAGTGGCCAAACGCGGTCCTATCAATAGTAAAAAAAAACTTATTTAAGTTAATTGTAGGGATCGGAACTCGAGTTGTATATTCATTTGTACGAGACCACGCTGTTGCCTTGTTGTCTCATTATTGCCAACTATCAACAAGAATCTTTATGTAAATCCCCAAAATAACCAACCTACTCATCGCCATGATATTAAAACAAATGAATACCTCCGAAGCGCTACAAATTACAAAGTCGTTATTGCCAAAAGGCAAATTAATTTCCATCGAAGGCTAAACATAGATCTATATCTATATAACAATTTTCTTCTGACTCAAGCTTCCGTCGAACTGGACAGACAGAACGAAAACGTTTGCTATTTGAACGCAATCTTTCGACTTCCTGTCGAGTCGCTATCGACGCAATTAAGCACAGGAAGACACCCTAATGACATCACACCCCCAATCTTTGTGTACAGTTGTACCCCACCGTGCACCCGCCCCAATCTTTTGGTGTACACTTGTACCCGTGCAGCCGTTAACAATACTTGTGATCGGAGATAATACGCCATTTTCTTTCTATTATGTCTTTACTAATTGGGTCCGATGGATTTATTAATGTTTTATTAACAAG
Organism: Lacanobia wlatinum; assembly: GCA_947578705.1. Lineage (NCBI taxonomy): Eukaryota > Metazoa > Arthropoda > Insecta > Lepidoptera > Noctuidae > Lacanobia > Lacanobia wlatinum. Next base: position 13,699,396 of record OX388024.1, on the reverse strand, counting down.
AACACTTTTCTTGTCGAGGTAGAATTTCTAGGGTTGCGTTCTAGCGTTTTTGTTTTTGTATGTGTTTGGATATTCGGAAATTCGATAGTTTTAAGAAATCTAGTTTTTTGATGGAACTATGCAGTTCTAAAATTACCATAAACTTTTATCGTACAATTGAATCCGGAATAAAATTCAGCAAACAATCAATCAATATATATACAATTCTTCCGTTACTGAGTGACTGACAAACAACGCACAGTCGAAACTACTGATCGTAAAGACCTGCAATTTGGCATGTAGGTTCCTTGTTCCTTGCAGGGGAGCGCTATGAGAGGGTTTCACAAAATCCCTACGGGAACGAAAAAAAAAACGGGTTTTGCACATACGAAGTCGCGGGCAAAAGCTGACTCACCAAGGTTTTATTTGAGGATATATTTTTTTGTCATAGATTGTTGTTTTAATTATTATGATTACTATAAACTCCGCAACTTTATTCTTTCAATAAACTCGGGTCGGAATCCACGAAACCTCGTTCAACAAATTACTCGAAACAGATAAAGTAACTCGAAAACGTTTAATTCTTCTTATCTTCTTCTTGATCGTACCAATGTTTGGCGTTTTGTTTCATTTTATAGTCGACTTCAATTTTAAATTGTAACTCAGAACAAATTATTCTTGATTATCCACAGAGAAAAACTTTAAAATTATCTACAGGTAACTCAATTAAGAATCTGTCAGAACACGTTGTTATGACCTGGCTGTAATTAAAGCCGTCTGCTAAGTTTATAAACAATTTCAGTAACTCTTACAAAATCTAAAATGGAGGAAAATGACAATAATTTTCTTGAAACATTTTTTTAAATCTCGTTACAAAGTTTATAAAGTAATTTTCTATTAAGATGCACTTTCATGTTATAAGGAATTTAATTATACAAGGTTATTTTTAAAACACTAACAACGTTTTTGGGAGTGAAAGTACACATGATTATGAACAACTTGAGACCAACCCTTAAAAATTGAAATAAATATCAGTCTTTTCATACAAAATGCAACATTTAAGCGATTAAAATGAATTAAACAGCTGATATGTGTACTTTCACTCCCTAAAAGGTTATTTATTATTATTTATTTATTATATACTTTACTAGCTGACCCGCGCAACTTCGTCTGCGTCACAATTTTCATTACTGCTCCGCTCCTTTTGGTCTTAGCGTGATGATATATAGCCTATAGCCTTCCTCGATAAGTGGGCTATCTAACACTGAAAGAGTTTTTCAAATCGGACCAGTAGTTCCTGAGATTAGCGAACAAACAAACAAACTCTTCAGCTTTATATATTAGTATAGATTGTACACATCATAACAAGCACAGGAAAAACGCTTATAAAAACTAGTTGTCATAAGGTTGTTAGTATTTTACAAATAACCATTTATACCTTTCTCTTGTGCAGTTGATAGATCGGATCCAATGAGATACTAATAAGAACTTCTAAGATCCATTTAATTGTGCAACAGTTTCATGGTAAACCGTGTTTATCCATGAACGCTTGCGAAAATCTAAAGTAAAATCATTTCTTTTCGAGAAAAAATCTTAAGTCATAAACACTTTCTATATATCGTTCATAAGTATAAGATTTGCTTCATAAAAAATGAATTACGACACATTTTATAGATGTTAACACGCTATTAAGGATAAATACTATTTTTAAAGGACAAGTTCGTAAATATATAAGAAGCACATTTTGAAGGGACAGGAAATTCGGCCGCCTTTTAGGGGCCATATAACCTCGAACAAAATATATACCCTTACGTAACAGTAAGGACGAGACAGTTAGCAAAGAAGGCCCGATACAGCTGGCCATGTAAAATGTCTTAAGCCCCCAAAAAATGTCTTTAGAAAAAATAATAAATCTGCTATATACCGCCTTTAAAGGGTGGTGGTACTATGCATCACCTCAGGACGTAATAAACCCGTGCCAGACGATCCCACTCCATTTTTTTATTTCAATAACCCTCAGCTTGTTTCAAACTTTGAGTATTATTACACTCTTTTGAAAATAAAAAAGGAACGACGACTCTAAGGTTTTACTGTTCATCGTTACTGAGTAATCTTTATAGGTGTAGGTTGATGTGGGCAGAATAGAAATGGAATAGGTGTTAAAATGATATGTTTCTTGTTTCTGTTTTATGGTTGCCGCTTTGATTTATGAATTTGAATCCGCGAAAGTATTTTTAGTAGCTCCTGATTTATATTTTGCTGTGTAACATTTTTCTACGGCGAACAAGATCTGACAGCTAGACTTATTTGCATCGCGTACCTATTTCTGTAGACCTTAACGCAATGGCCAGATATTATTATATGTTTAGTAATCTTTTACAATCCTAATATATAACATTCTTCCGTTACTGACTGATTGAGGGACTGAGTGACTGAGTGATTGACTGACAGACAACGCACACCCAAAACTACTGGTCGTAGAAAGCTGAAATTTAGCTTGTAGGTTCCTTGGGGAGTGTAGAGGAACTTTCCCGAAATTCCGACTGGAATGGAAAAAAACGGGTTATGTGCGTTCACGGGCAAAAGCTTATTCAATATAAAAACTCTCTCAATAACTAACAGCCATACCCAAGTAGTCTCATTACAACCCTGATTGGTTCTCCAAAGTAGGTACTCAAGCAAAAACAAGACATGAAAAAAGGGTTGTGCGTTTGATACAACCATCAAAACAAATTATATTAAGGCGAGAAAGTGCGATTCTTCGTCACGCGACCTCTAATGGCATAATAAAGTTAGAAGAAAGAAAACTTGGCAACACCGCGGCACCCGCGCGCTCTTTTGCGTATTTATTAACTCCGCCACTATAAGAAGAGCCACAGCCCCTCATTTCTATTACAATTCTTTTGAAGAAATCTTCAAAGTCGGCAATCGTTACAGCTCTATGTTAGTGGTTCTGTTGTGAAATCTGTTTGCGCTAAAGTCGTCACGCGCAGCCGCTGATGAGCCGTAGACGTGATATCACTCACTCGAACGTGACTCTCGTTTTATTTGAGATCTCACGCCTAAAGCTAAGTTTCACTAAATATATCTACACCAAGAATTTTACAATGATTTTTCACTTATTTGTATTCAGACCATCGCAGCTCATAAAAAGTAAATGTTTACCATTATTTTGATAGCTACTAGGTAAGTACTAAATTTTGTTACAAGCTAAACCTAAAATATGAACTCGAGTGCGCTGTCGTATCAAGTTTGTTTTAAAGTCTTCATAAACTTTTTTATTTGTGGCGTTACCGGAATTACGCAATAATTCCGACCATCTTAGTTTAGGCAGTATGCTACCCATTTTCAGATTTTCTCCAATTAGAAGATTTAAGAGTAATTACGAAAATGAAAAATGGGTAAAGTTCATTCTTGCGGCCATCGAGTTTTGGCATTTTTTTTAATGAAGTCCAAAATGGCTGCCTTTTTTGTTTCATGAAAAATTAATTTCCCCTCTTAAGTCTAAATACAAAAAGGTCTTTTGAAGTTAATAAGTGAACAATGTTACTTGGTTAGCCATAACTTGTTGTCTTATAAATTTTTCAGTCAATTTACATTTCGAAATTAGTCGTCATGAATAATAACGAATGCTTATCTTGATTAAAAGTGTAATAAATATTTTATATGACTGGTGGTTTTTGTATAAATTGGGATTAATCGTAAGGTATTCGGGTCTGCCTGAGAATAATGTATTACCTACGTTTTAGTTAATTAAGTCGGCTCCAACTTAAGTTTTAAGCGTTCATTTCTATAATACCGAAGGGAATGTGGGCCGACCCTATTAGCTATGTTTACAAACTAAACGATTTGATATCGAGGCCCAAATAGCCCAAAAGCAAACATGTTACTGATTCTGTTTACATGTAGGTAACTATTCGTATCCTTGGTTAGCTCTATTAATACGCCACACAAATTAACATGTGTGTTTAAACAGATTAATTTAAAGGTTTATAGAGGAAGTTGAATATGAGAACTATGCTATGTTTTTTTCATATCATCTGCGCCGCAGTTGGACGAAAGTACTTTAAGGGAAATAAAGCACTAATCAAATTGACACCCTATAACATTTGATCGTGTATTAGCGCTTTCATGAAACTAACAAAAAATTGCAGGTATTATAAAGTTGCTCTTTAAATTCATAATTCAAGATAATTTCAATCCATCGCCTCCAACTTAGAAATCGACTCTAAGCGTTAAGTACTTAAAGTTAATTTTAAAGTGACCACATAGGTATATAAAAACCGGCCAATTACAAGTTGGACTTGCACATGAAGGTTTCCGTATCATAAGCCGAAAAAAACATGTTTCTTGAATGCGGGGCGTATAATTTTTTTTTTTAATCTTCAATCAGCCCGCTGACTGACAGACAAACGAACGGAGGCCTATTAATACCTCCTTTGCATTTGGGCCTTAAAAAGGCAAACATAAAAAGACAAACACACATGTAATATAACATAACATACTATAACATAATATAATATAACATAGAGTACCTACGTTGCTCCGTTTCATACCTAATTGTCTAGAATCTGAAATAAAATAGGTCTTGAAACTAAAACTTGCAGCATTGAGATATTTCAGTATCGAGGTAAGGTATTAAATAATCTAATGTACGTTCTTAGTCCTGCGCCACACTGATATTTATACCCGGGACGTTAGATTTGCAAATGGTTTCGACACTTTAGTGCCGTTTGAATATCAATTTGTCTCGAATTTATTTGAAGTACTTTAGCATTTTACGATTCTTAGATACCTATTGTATCTTCTAAGGTTTGGTATTGTATCTTCTATTCCGAGTGTCATCACTGTGAGGATCGCCCGAAGGACACATTGGAGCATACGCTGGAGGTCTACTCTTCTTGGGCGGAGCACCGCCGCCCATGTCCTCGTCGAAGCGATCGGCGGTGGTGACCTCTCGCATCCGGCCCTGGTTCAATCCATGGTCCGGAGCAAGGAGACATAGGAAGCAATCACCTCCTTTCTGCGAAGCAGTAATGCTAGCGAAGAAAGAGGCGGGCCGCATGAGGATGAGGCTAACTTCACGCCCCAGGCGCAAGCGGGGCAGTCGGGCGTCAGCAGTCGCAGGACGATTCCCGGCCACCGTAGGCGCGGGCTTGCGGACGACGAGCGTTGGGTGGCTCGCCGTCTGATCAGAACCAGGCCCGGGTCAACGGCGTGCTGTTTTCCACGCGCGCCTCAAAGGGTTGTCAGAATAGAAGACGGGACCCGCTAGGGCCAGTGCCTGCCAGGGTTAGAGAACTTGTTTGAATGAGTCACCGCGGCCCTGTAAAGCAGAGGGCATTAGGAGGAACACGGATGGGTTTTAGTCAGTAAGATTCTGACACTCCCTTCCGCTCCGCCCAGAGTGGAAGGATTCATTTGATGATTTCCCATCCATAAAAAAATAGGTGTCAATTATAAGTTGAGATTTTTAACTTAGCCTGAGTGTCTAGACAAATTGCCATTCTATCGAGGATAACTATTTCGTTTTGCCATCGCGACAATCAGCTAATGGGATGACACTGTACTAACTTTGACAAAAACCTTTAGTAAAAATGTTTAACAGTTTGTAATTGTTTTATTGACAAATTCCTGCGTGATGGCTGGGTTCCATAAATATTTACATATATTAGACGAAGAGATTAGACCTGTAATTTGGTATAAATTGAGCCTTGAGATTTTAATAGATTACGTATATGTGACGTTAAAAAAATGAGTATATTAAATTAGATAATTTATTCATCGCCTCTTACAAAAGCCACAGTTGAAGGAACAGCAGCTTTTCTCAACTTAGCCCACGATACTAGATTTATAACACGGCCATTTTTTAGACTTACTGCGTCAGTAAATCGAGCCTTTAGTAAAAAAAAACTGCCAAAAGGCTTCCAATTACGGCTCTCTTAAAATTAAAAATAAACTAATTAGCTAAACGTACCTAGAAGCGTAAAGCACTCATTACAAGTATAAATACAATAAAAAATATCTCTAAGGGTCCTCCTACGCTTCAACATTTAAATTATGTTCACAAAATCAGAACGAACATGGCTATTTTCCCCGTAGGGTTAGGAAAAGTAGGTTTTTGTTAAGAGTGCTTGGTGTTATTAGAAAAACTAGATGTTCAAAACATGACTTAAGAAAAAAACTCATTTAATAAACGATAAGCTCAAAATACAGGGTGATTTTTGAGAGTCTAGTGTGTGTGGATGGCTAAATTCGAAACTATGAGGAATAACGAAAACACTGAAAGGACTCTCGAGCTTGATTTTAATGAAAACTAAAACTGCATCATTCGATTTTGAAAAAATCAGTATTCCTAACCGGGAATCGAACCGGTTGAAGTTGAAAAAAAAACATACCCTGTATTATTACACCATCCGAAAGTGACGCTACTAAGGATCAATTTCCAAACAATACATCCTTACTATTAATATAATAAATGCGAAAGTAACTCTGTCTGTCTGTCTGTCGCGCTTTCACGCCATAACTACTATTTACATGAAATTTGGTACACAGATAGCTAGCCTGAGAAAAGACATAGGCTACTTTCATCTCTAGGGACCACGCGGGCGAAGCCGCTGGCAGAAGCTAGTAACAAACTAAAGGAAAGAGTAAGCTATTTCCTTTTAACGTAATACTGTATCAGAAAGATATAAAAGAAATCTCTCTTTCTGTTGGTATAGTGACTTCGTGACGCCACCATGTCAGTCCGACTTCAGGATCAGACCTCGAAACCTATCCTTCTGAAGCGGGGTGTGAGGCAGGGAGACGTCATTTCTCCGAAACTGTTTACAGCCGCAATGGAGGATGTCTTCAAGGTTTTGGACAGGAGAAGGCTAGGCATTAGTGTCAATGGCGAGTACATCAGTCACCTTCGATTTGCCGACGATATAGTCGTCATGGCTGAGACTACGGAGGACCTCAGTACAATGCTCGAGGACCTCAGCTCACCCACCCTTTCGGAAGCTCTACTTCCGAAAGGGTGGGTCTCAAAATGAACATGAACAAAACCAAAATCATGGTAAATACCCATGTAGCACCCACTCCCATCAAGATCGGAAGCTCTACTCTCGAAGTTGTTAGGTAGGGCCAACTTTGAGAAAGAGGTCCACCGTCGAATCCGACTCGGCTGGGCAGCGTTTGGGAAGTTGCGCGGTATCTTCTCGTCCCACATATCACAGTGTCTCAAGACGAAAGTCTATGATCAGTGCGTGTTGCCAGTGATGACATACGGAACTGAAACGTGGTCGCTCACAATGGGCCTCATCAGAAGGCTCAAACTCACTCAAAGGGCATTGGAGATGGCAATGCTTGGAGTTTCCTTGCGTGATCGAATCAAGAAGGAATAATGATATCTGCAAGAGAACCAAGGTTACCGACATAGCCCGAAGGATCGCCAAACTAAAGTGGCAGTGGGCAGGGCACATTGCTCGTAGAACAGATGGTCGATGGAGCCGAAAATATCTCGAGTGGCGACCGCGTACCGGAAGACGTCGTTGTGGCGACGCTTGGGGGAGGTCTATGTCCAGCAGTGGACGTCTTTCGGCTGATATGATGATGATGATGAGTGACTTCGTGAACAAGAAAGAAATCCCAAAGTATTTTTGAAATTTTTTCCTAAATATTTTTTGGCTGAATTACTGCAAAAAAAAGAGTATTAAAAAACACTAATACAGGCACACTACAAAGCTGTAAAAAAAGGTAGACTGCCCTTTGAGCATCACGGCAGTCGAGTAAAAGGTCAATCACCTTCCAAAGAGATCTTTGAAATTCGCGTCTCATAGTAACAGAATCCTAGTCCAGTTACAGGTGATGGACAGACAAAGGTAAGACAACAAAGCAAGATTAATAGAGCCACTTCAAGACCTAGAAACGCTAAAACTATATAAATTATGCATAAAAAAGGTAACCCTTTTTCATCTCTTGAAACTTAGGTAAAGTGTAAATATTATATTCCGATGAATACAGTAAAGCTTACGTTGGAAAAATATTTCGAGAAATTATAAATATTTTATTAAATATATCACGGAGTTACGTGTTTCATTTAAAATTATGATGTGGTGGTTTGTGATAAGTTTGTGTGGAGAATATCTCGGTTTTGATATCGTGTTTTCAATATAATAACACCTTCTAAGGATCTATTTTAGAATGCATTGGTCTGCCATCTATGTCTATATAATAAGTATATACATATTTCAGCACCGCAAAGTGGTGTGGCAATACGTTGCCAGCTTTTGAAGATAGTGTTTTGTAGAAAAGTATCTATTCTGACCAAAGGAGACAGAAATACTGCAATAATTATACAGGCTGTTCCAGAAGTACGTAGGCATATTTAAGGGTGAGGATTGGAAGTTGATAAACATATCAAGGAAAAAATAGCAAAATAAAAAAAATAGACTTTTTAGGGTTCCAAACATCCGTAAAAAACGGAACCCTTATAGAATCACTCGTGTGTCTGTCTGTCTATTCGTCTGTCACAGCCAGTTTTCTCCGGATCTACTGGACCGATTCTGTTGAAATTTGGTACACATAATGACTTCTATTACCCAAAGACGGACACTTTACGTTAATAAATATTTTTTTAGTATGAGGTTCAATTTTGGGGGTCAAACTAGAAAATATAAAAAAAAAGTTTTTTAAACTGTATCGTGTGACATATCAAAGGAAAGGGCTTACTGTAAGGGTTTTAATTATATTTTTCAAAACTTTGAAATAAACAGTTTTAAAGTTATTAAAAAAATTAGACCAGAAATTACCATTCCCCCTTATCTCCGAAACTACGGTACCAAAAAATTTGGTAACCGTCCAGTCGGAGGATCCTCCCTTTTCAATGGGAGTATGCGGGACTTGACTCTTTGTACCGCATACCCTCCATACTACATTTTTAGTTAGGGGGTTTTGTTTTTATTATAAGTGAATAAGATTAGTATTTAAACTATAAAAAGTACCTATCAATATTAAATACTTCCAAAATTAAAGGTATTTTGTAAAAAAATAAATTTTCCTTACTATTATAAACGCGAAATTTTAAATGGATGGATAGATGATTGTTACTCAACCACGCCAGATTATAGTCTGGAATAGCACATAGGTTTTTTTAACCCAGGAGTATATTCCCTTGGAATAATTTATACACACAGGCGTAACCACTGGCAGATGGCTTGGTAATATTACACATAGAGAAAAAGCAATAACATGAGAATATTTAGCTCATAGTACAATAATTCTCTTCTCAATAAATACTTTCGTGAAACCCTGCAAAGAAAATCATAACTAATTAGAACCATATTTCGACGAACGATTTAAATGCTATTCGATAGACATTACTGAAAAATACCTACAGACGGCAAAAGCAATTTATAATAGTGACCAAAAGTGCACAGTAACAGGCAGCATTGCTGAAAATTGCATCCTAGACATTCAGCTTCATGATAAATGGTTCCGTCTGTCTTTAAGAATGTAGCCAGACGGCTAAACTATGGTAGGGACAAGTCATCCATCGTAATAATGTGACGTATCTACCTATTCATTCCGCTTTAAAGCGCTTTTGATGGAAAAGTGCATCTTTATTTTGTGGTTGTGTGCCGTTTTTAACCCCCGACGTAAAATCGACGGGGTGCTATAAGTTTGACGTGTCTGTGTGTGTGTGTCTGTCTGTGGCATCGTAGCCCCCGAACGGGTGAACCGATATTGATTTCATTTTTTTTTTCGTTTGAAAGGTGAACTAGTCGGGAGTGTTCTTAGCTATGTTTGAAGAAAATCGGTTCAAGACGGCCGCCGCCGCAAAATCGCTTGGCCCAAAGAATCGTACCTACATATATTAAACTAAAAGGATCAATAGAAATTATTTTTTTACTTATTAAAGGTTTTTTTGCTGTCGGGGGTTTTTTAAATTTTTAATTTTTGCATTTGGAATTCGTAAAAATACTGTAGTGGAGTCATTATGTTGCCAAAGTACGTTCAGTAGAGACTTTATCAAGGTAAGGCGTATTCTTTATTGCATAAGCACTGCACAAACATAATAGAGATATGCATGGCGATGACAAACAACACTTTCAGTTGCCAATTACGAGCGATGCCATCGAAACGTAGATACATCATCTGTTTTCTTCAGCGCTGCAAAAAATAAGAAGCAACTCTTATAATAGCGAAACGAACTTTTTCCTTCGGAACGATTTTACACAAACTTCGTCGGAATAAAAATATCAGGAATATTTTATTATAATTTTCTCGCTGCATATTTCATGAGGCCTTATTGCGTCGCAATTACGTCGTGCTATCAATTAAGAACATTAGTCTGCCGAAAACACATGTAACGTTGCTGTTGTTTAAAAAACGGGTCACAGAACACAAGCTGTGCTGCAACCACATTAATAATTTATCAGCCACATGACGGCTGTTTGCTAATAAAGCGTGGATTCGCGCTGGAAATATTAATAAAAGCAGCTTGCGACCGGAACTCGCCGGAACTGGCGCGGACCGGCGCGCGCCGCCAGCGTCCAATGACAAATGACCAGCTGAAACTTTCATTTAGTTTACCATTTGAATTAAGCGACTAAAATCATAATTTTGGATATCTATTCTGATATTAAGGTTTCATTTATACATACCATCATATTATTAGGAACTAGCGTAACTTCGTCTGTGTCTCATTTTTCATTTATGCTTCGCTCCTGTTGGTTTTAACGTAATGTTATATAGCCTTCGTCGATAAATAGGCTATCCAACTCTAAAATTTTTTTTCAATTCATACCAGATTTTCCTGAGATTTTCCGCGCTCAACCAACAGACAAACAAGCTTTCAGCTTTATCATATTATTGTAGACTAGCTGACCCGCGCGGCTTCGCTCCCGTCAACTGGCTACTCTACTTACCTACCCTACCTACCTACCAACTCATTTTTTTTGTATTTTAATTCTTATTATGCTATTCCGGACGAAGACTAATCCAAAAACACAAAAACTATGAAAATCGGTCGAGCCGTTCTCGAGTTAGTTAGAAAAGTGTTCGAACAAACCCGACATTATTTTATATATTAAGAAGATTAAGATTTTTGCTATATTGTGAATGATTCAACCTTTTTCTAGAAGACATTTTTATATTAGCGAGACAGAAATAAAACGAATAAACTGAAGGAAGATGGACAGCGTTGGCTTATTAATAAATAGGGTTCCGTTAGCAACCTTGGTACGGAACTCTAAAAATCGACTTGGTTCGCACGAATCAAAATCGTACGCGAAGGCTTAAATAATAGGGTCCCATTAGCAATTTTGGTACGGAACCCTGTATTTTGCCTTATCTCGCAAATCGAACCGTCTGATACTTCGTACGAATTAAAAACTTAGTTGCATATTCTACTCCGTATCACCTAACCACTGAGAACTAATGATAACACGATTTGACAGTTTCTGTGAAATCGTGTTGTCATTCATTCTTAGTTCGGGTTCGGGACTAATCGTAAGTCTGTAGGTGATACGGAGTAGAATACGCCCTCCCGCAACTAAGCCCGAAACTACGGACTTCGAACTTAAAGTGTAGCCCCCCAGAATCGATCGCTCCCGTCACCGTGACCACCTTTGGTACGGTACCTTATTATTATAAGCCTTGTTTCGCAAATCGAACATTTCGTTGCTTCGTTCTAAAAGGAATCAATCGCGTAGGCTTAGCAGTGGGGTCCCGTCAGCACCTTTGGTACGGAACCCCACAGGCCTGATCCGCAAGTCGAACCGTCCAGTACTTCGCAAAACTAATTCATTTTAAGACTCCAAGATAAATGCACTTTACACGCAACCAGCACAACTCAGAGACAGAGATTTAGGCAATTTTGGTCCCCAGTTTAAAGACATTTCAGAATGCCTTTCATAGACCAAACCGAAACCCCTTCGAACTACGACTGTGTTTAAAAATCGTGTGAGGTCATTCTCCAGCGGAAAATCTTAACACCGCAATTCAGAAAAACTCGTCATCAGTGCAACGCCATCTATCGACCATGTAAACTGACAAAATATTTGGCAGCGGAAGACGTTAAATTAGAAGCCCGTCTGTAACGATAAATAACGATAAGGTATTAAAATGTTTACTTTTATTTTGCTACGTCTACGTATTAAAAGTTTCACAAATAACTCAATCAATGTGTTTTGGTGTAACATTAAAACTTTCATGCATTTTATGGTTTCTCAATAGATGGTGCTGATAAGAATACAATAGGAAGTTTCTTACTAAACTAAGAATTCGTCGATTGTAACGATAAATAACGAAAAGGTATAAAAATGATCACTTTTATTTTGCCACGTATTAAAAGTTTCACAAATAACTCAATTGCATTTTATTTTTTCTCAATAGATGGCGCTTTGACTCATCAGAATACATTAAGAAGTTTCTTCCTAAACTTAAAAATTCAATATCTTTTGTGGGTCAATTTTGATGAAATAAACGCTAAATGTTACTCGGGTTATCACTTAATATTTTTAAGTACTTACATTTGGAATCCAATCTGTGGTTTATGCGTGATGCTCCCACAAACGCACAGATAAACAGACAAACAGAAAAAAATAAAAATTGCATTTTTGTGTTTTATATCTTTTTCCTGAGTTTTCTGTGTAATTTTCATGCAAAAATTTCAATGTACAGACACGGTTAGTCTACGATTTTATTATATGTATAGATATAGATTAATTGAATAGCTATATTTTGATTCGCCAAATTACGGAAATAACAGCAAAAAGCATTACTAGGAAATGCAAAGGAATGAAAATCACCTAGTGAGCTACAGATAGCTGTAATTTTATAAAAAAAAAGTGTTTTAAGCACTGTTTTTGATAAAATTACAGATATCTAAAAAAGTCCTTTAAAAGTGGTCAAAGATTCCAGCCTCACACACTAGATAATATTGTTAGTATCACGCATAATCACGTTTCATTTTACGATATAAATGAAACATTTGTCTAAAGAACAATAAATAAATAATACAAGCGTAGTTCAATTGCTTTTAATACCTATCAACATTTAAGTAATGTAAGCATTTTCATCATTTTATGCAAGCTTCGATAGTTGTGTACTTAAGTGTACCTGCTTAGTGCCGATATAATTAATAGTTCAATAAAATTAACATTGTTAATGTAGTAAGATTTTTTTAACGACGATATCGTACTTTATCGTATAGTGTCGGCTGGTGCCGTAAAAGTATAATACCATCCCATCACTTCCCACGGGTGTCGTAAGAGGCGACTAAGGGACTCGCCAGAGAATTAGCAGCAGCGTTCTCTGTAAAACTCAAAACCACACGCTGCGATCGCCAGCCCGCCTGCCAAGCGATCACGGCAAATTTTGTGGGACGCCTATGTCCAGCAGTGGACATCTTTCGGCTGATATGATGATGATGATGATGATCGTACTTTACGTACGTGTCGTGTCGAATAATTTAATCTCCTCAAGAAACATCATCAGCCAAGCAGTTTCCCAACTACATTGGAATACCTATATTTTACGTGGATTGACTGCCTATTTGACCTCCATACATAACCCAGTAACTGGGTATCACGGTAGTTCTTGGCAAGACTGATGTCAAATTTTCTGGCTTCTGACAATCCGTAACGACTGCCAAAGATCTATAAATGAAAGCCGGGACCAACGGTTTGACGTGCTATCCGAGACACGGAGGTCACCCATCCACAAACCGACCTCGGCAAGCGCTGCTTTACTTCGACGGTCGACCCGTGTGGTTGTTACTATTTAGCCACGAGTTCTTATATTAACATGATAATTCGTTTTATTTACCTAAGTACATAAAATGGTATGGCCTTTAAGTGCTACGCCTCTAATTATAGAGGCTTTTTCGATTTTATTGGATTAGTCCAAAACCAAGACTTGTGGACCGGTTGAGTGCAATAGGACCCGCTGTTACTCGTACATGGGACTTAAACAAACATAACTGTCGAAATCTGGTTGATGCGGCGTAGGTACTGTAAATTCACCTCTCCCCGTTCTTCTCCTTCTTCTTATCGTGTGGTAAGATCTATCGACCCCACACACCCTAGTGACAGAGTTACTAAACCGCCTCAAGGGCCTCTGACATGATTTATTTGACGACCGCCATTTGGCGGCCGGGACCACCGGCTTATACGTGCCTTCCGAAGCACGGAATCATCTTTTTATCAGACAATTAGGTGATTTAAGCTCACTCCGTTATATTGCTGTTAATGACTTAGCAACACGGAAAATATTCGCCTTTGGGAGAGAGTCAGGTCTTTCATAAATGAGGTCTACGAATTCAGGCTTTACTGTCCACCCCGCTGTGTCTCACATCTACGAAACTTTCGTACATGCACAAAATGGTGCCTGAATTCGACGAAGACTGCCTTTAAACCACAAAATTGATCGTCAATGATGGACCGTTAATGAATAAATAAAATCGAACGCATCTCGCATTCTCTTTGTATCAATAACATGAACAAGCCATTTAATTCAAACAGCGTTGAATATTAGCTGAAAACCATTTGAAGCTACGGTAAGCATCCCATTTGGTACTAATGATTCTTACTGCTGCTAAGTACTTGGTAATACTGTCGATATTATCGACATTTCTCCTCTCTACTCGAGGTATTAGCTCGGATAGTCGGTAACTATTCAAAGTACTACGCTGACTGAATGTTAGTTGTTAGTACCGGCTATAGTTTTTAGATTAGGTGTAAAGTAGTTTCAGTGCTCATTTTTCAATACTCAAATCTATAGATACTAATTTTATAAAGCTGAAGAGTCTGTCTGTTTGTTTGGTTGAACGCGCTAATCTCAGGAAAGGTGTTGGATAGCCCATTTATCGAGAAGGCTATTGTCACGCTATGACCAAGAAGAGCGCAGCATTAATGAAAAATGTGACGCAGACGAAGTTGAACGAGTCAACTTTTTGTCCAAAACAATAAAACAGCCATTGCTTGTTTAGACGAATTTTAATATTATCTGAGTATTGAAATCAGCTCTCAACAAGTAATTAATGTGTGTAAACCATTTTTAAAGACAGACGCAACGTGACAACGCAGCGACGCAAATGCATACATTTTTTTTTGTTCGTTGCTCTTTACGACGGTAGTTTCAACTCTATTTAATATGCTTTGTTTTACAGCAAACTTATTGCAAACATTAATTTAGTTGAAATTTTTTTCGAAATTTTTAGCAAATATGCCTTAGATATCAACTTCGTCATCATTTCTGCCAAAGTTTAGCTGTCCTGTAGGTACTTCTCACATCCAGTAGATTCACGGGTGATCTGTGATCATCATCATCATATCAGCCGAAAGACGTCCACTGCTGGACATAGGCCTCCCCCAAGTGTCTCCACAACAATCGGTTCTGTGCGTCTCGCATCCATTGGCTTTCCGCGACCCTCGCCATGCCTTCGGTCCACCTTGTGGGAGGCTTTGCAACGTTCTTATCTGTGATATAATTCACACTATTTATTTTTTTGCTGAGAAAGCGACGGCGCTTGTAGATTACTAATATGTATGTTAAATAAACCTAGGTATCTTTATAATCCTCACATCCGATACTCTGATAAAGCTTAATTTTGTCTCTTGCTACAATACGGGGCTTTTCGTATCAAGTGTACAACGGCGTGTATGTACATCAATTGACTAAAATTTTAATTAAGCAGGCACGCTGTATCCGTCGCATACGCTGATATAAGCCGCGGTTGCTGCACAATAGATTGGATGCGGTATTCACACTTAAAACTCATTAAATATATATTATACGTACACATTTAATGTAAACTTAAAATTATAAAGACACTAAATTGATTGTCTAAGCTGTTTATAACAGGTCTGAAAGTACTTATATCCAATTATAAAAAATATTCCACAAATAATAAGCTATACTATCTGCAACTACAGATATAGGATTACATACTACAAATAAAGCGCAATACCTCAGACATCCAATTAGAATATTAAATTAGAATTCTAAAACAACATCCGTAATTAAATTAATTTTAACCAAACCTATTATTTTTTTTTAAAGTAGTTATGCTCACTAAACGTAAAACATTTGCGCATCCTACAATATATCTACGCACACACTCATACAATATTAGTATGAATGAGTATGATAGGCTACTTTATTTGGAAAAACTTATGGTTCCTGTAGGCCACGAAAAAGCTTATACGATACAAAGTGTAGTAAAGGTCTTTATAATGAAAGTACATACAGACAAGACTATGGAATCTTGCCACTGGTTGGACTGCTGAAATTAGAAGGAACCGACGCAGATAAACCACCCAATCCCTTAATCAACAAGTCATTCTACGATTCTAATTTTAAAAATAGGTTTCTCGCCTAGGGAAGAAAGGCAGAAAGTACTTCATAATCTTTTTAATATTTCATATTCCTGAACATTTTAATATTTCACTTCGCGATCCTTTCCCGAGAGACGGCGATAGCCTAAAATTCTAGCGAGTGCGTTGACACCGCTAAGCGCTTTCAGCAAAAACACACAAAGTTTTATGCTTTCAGCGTAATTCAGGAGATTATTATTGATGCCTAAAAGGAAATCACTTCTTCAAATCTATCTTTAAAACTCAGAAAACTGAATAGCTATGTAATGGTAGGCCCCAGATAAATGTGCAATAACGGTCATTGGCCCACACATACCTTTATTATCTTATCAATCAAAAACAGAAATAAAGACAAAAAGCTGTCCTGAATCGACTTCTATCCTGATCCATTACGTTCTTTGTTTTTTTTTTTTTAAATAATGGCTCTCCAGCGGCTTATTCACTAAGACTTACACGAAAAAAAGAAAAAGATCAGATGTTATGAAGTAGGGTGAACTTGTCACTTACAAGAGTGCACAGCACTTCCAAAAAATCTTATATACTAAAGCAAAAACCTACTACCAACTTAAATACGTACAGCCTGACACTGACGCACAATCGCCAGCGAAAGCAGACTTCAGACTGAAAAAAAGTAATATTTAAAAAAATAATTACATTAATAAAAAAGAGAAAAATCAATAGTTAAAAATGTGAACCCAGCCTTTAGGAATCTTTATTCTGCTTTGAAGCCAGTACGTGCCTGCGAAATTGTGACAGTGAATTGCTGAATATGTCGATGTCATTGGTACGTGTACTGGTCTCGTTGTAACCTCTAATCAGCCGGTTCATGGGTGCCATAGAGCCAAGGGTTGCCAACGCGCCGTCGACCCGGACCTGGTTCTGGTCGGTCAGCGAGCCACCCAAACGGGGAATTGCCCTGCGACTCCCGACACCCGGGGCGTCTTCTGTTGCGGCGGCTGGGGCGTGAGGTTTCCCTCGCTCTCACACGTTCGGCCTCCTCCTTCGCTAGCATTACTGCTTCGCAGAAGGAGATGACCGCTTCCCATACCTCCTCGCTCCAGACCATAGATTAAAACAGACGACGAGAGGTCGCCGCCGCCGATCGCCTCGATGAAAACCCGGCAGTGCTCCGCCCAAGCAGGGCAGACCTCCACCGTATGTTCCACCGAGTCCTCCGAGTGACCCTCACAGTGTTGACACCCGGGCGTGTCCTCCCGCCAAATAGGAAAAAAGGAGCACGCGAAACAACCGTGTCCGGTGAGTACCTGCGTCAGGCGGAAGGTGAGGACGCCGTGGCGCTGCTCTAGCCACTCCTCAACTTACCGCCGCAATACCGCCATGAAATCCTGCCGGAGCTCCGTCCGCCGTGCTGCGATTTGTCGCGGCAAAGGAGTATCGGTTAGACTGGAAGAAACCAAGGAAAATAAAAAAAAATACAAAGATTTATCGAGGTAATTCCGGTAAAGCAAGCGACAAAATTCGTCAGAACATTCATCCAGAAATTATGTCATATACTTACCACATCGACATGATTGGCAATTTTTTGACATTCAGAGTCGCTAAGATTAGTTCGCAACATGAATATGAACGTATTACAAAAAAAGAATCTCATTATCTTTTCATAGATTTTCAGGCTAGAGTTTGACAAATACCCAACATTCTATGATTAATTCAGAAATGGGGGTTCACGATAGAATGTTACTATGTCTAAAACCCAAGACGTTTTAAAACTCAACAAATATTTAACCCCGTAAGTAACAACTTTAATAGTTTTACATCGCGCAAAATTCGCTTTAGATAGGTCTGTACAGGTTACGTACTCAAATCTAGGACTACTATCAGCCCGAAACGCCCATAAAAGCCCAACTTTAAATATTCCTCGCGATATTTCAGTGGATATTGCGCGCCATAATGATTTATCATTCGCGTGATGGTCCACATGGCAAGGCGCTGTCTCCAACGGAAAATATATGGCGTCTTTGAAGCGCAGAAAGATGGGTAATTTCATTGAATTTATGAACATATCACCGTTGATATTGCGACGTTGAAAATTTGTACGTAAAATTGTGATAAACATTGTATTTAATGTTGTATACGGTTAGTTATGTTCATGTTGGTAGGACGTGAGATATGGTACAGCGATAATTTTACTGCGATATTTATGTGTTTTAAACGAGATATGATGCATCGTGAAAAAAAACTTTTAAAGGATATTTAATAGGTTGTCGATTATTTTAAAAAATAGACGTCGTTAAAAATCTTTAAATAGCCACGCTAGCTACGTAAAAGGAGGGGCTGGGGTGCTCTAGGACCAGTGCCTGCCTGTGTTGCTAAATTTGTTCGAAAGAGTCACCGCGGCCCTGAAACGCAAAGGGCAGTACGAAGAACACGGATGGGTTTTAGTTAGTACGTCTCACACTCCCTTCTGCTCCGCTCAGAGCGGAAGAAGTCATTTGATGATTTCCCGTACTAGCTTTTCAGTATAATGATAACTACTTAAACATAATTACTTAAACAATTATGACAGCCTAAAAACCCGAAAAAGCTCGTTTTTACCTCCATGTTCAGACGACTATCAGACAAATTTGGTAAGTTTTAACAAAATTGAAAATAATAGAAGCATAGATATAGTATTCCTCTAAATTTGATATATAATTTTTATAGATCAGTCCAGTGGAAGAACAAAACAGCGGAATACAAAACGTCTTTTGGTCAAGGTTTTGATAGGTAAAATCAGTCTCCGCTGCAGTTGTCACTTTCGCACTTTACTTGATAGGGCGCAGCATTACTGCATCGGCAATAGCTTCTTCAAATACCTATTTTTCAAATTCCTCTGGACTAGAGTCCCCTCTTAACAGAATCCTCAGAACGCAAACCCGACTCGCGCTTGGCTGGTTTCTTTGTGAGAATGACTCATTACAGCCATACTCATAAAGAAGAGATCTATTTCTAGATAACATCTACCGGTCACAACCCAACTAATGATCAGTATCATATTTTCTACCAACCCGGATAACATACCTCCTAATTAAATATCCTACGTCATCACATTATCCTTAATCAATATGTTAGCAGCAAGACACAATTGCCTGATGTCTGATATTAACACATAATACCGTCGCTACACTACATAATGTAATTAATATCGAACAAATGTAATAACTAACAATGGCAATATTACGTGGTTCAACCAAATTGATTTACATTGATTGAACAGCGGGCGCAATAAACGGTGGGCTAACATTGACCCTATATTCTAAGTCATTGACCTCCTGGACTCGACCTCGCACATCACCTCGAATAATCAGGTTGACAGATTATACAATTGTTCATTTAGTTTTTTTTTTTCGTTGTCATGGCAACTGAGTCGAGTGGAATGTGGGTCAACAGTGCGATTTTGTAAACACCTAAGCTTACACTGATTACCGTGTGTTAGGTGATATGAACATGAGGTGAGCTGTCAATCAAACAAGGTGTGATGACAGTTCACTTCATGGTGTGGGGTCGTTAGACCTTACTGCCCACATGATAAGAAGAAGAAGTTCACTTCATGCATACTCCTCCTTAAGTTTACATTGTGAGATGTTGACGGAATAGACCGACTGAATGACAATAGTACATTTTTAACACACCAGAAAAAATAAATAAAAATTTTCACATACGTAACATTCAGAAACAAATCTTTGTGAGAAATAGTTGTGAGGAATGCATTGATACATAAAAAACCCAAGATACACACTCAGCATCTCAAAAACGTTCGCAAAAAACACCCGCAATATGTATAATTGTGCGCTAGTTTCAAACAGCTCTGCTTTGTAAAAACAACTTTAAGCGATCCGTGTAAGGTTGAATTTGCAAAAAAAACTATTTTTATAGTATAACTACACACAACTCACACATGACACTTGATACATGTCAGTTTTTGACGACAGTTTCGAGTGTTGCATTTGTTCGAGACTGTGCATCTTGGGTTTTTTTATATAAAAAAAACATATATCAATGGAGGAATGGCTCTTTTTTGTGCACCTTGGTCTATTTTTGTGGTAGTTTACCGGCGACCAGCCTAATACAATAAAGTAGCTTGTGCCCGCGACTTCGTACGCGCATATCCTGTTTTTTCCCGTTCTCGTTGAAATTCCGAGAAATTCTCTCTTAGCGCTCCCCTACACTCTACCTTCCAAGGAAAATTTCATTTTTCTACAACCAGTCAGTCACCAGTAACGGAAGAGTTTTATTCATCATTCATTCATATCAGCCGAAAGACGTCCACTACTGGACATAGGCCTCCGCCAAAAAGGGGGGGGGGGTTGCCATAATCGCCACGCTTGGCATGCGGGTTGGCGATCGCAGTGTATGGTGTTGAGTTTTACAGAGAACGCTGATGCCCATTCTCTGGCGAGTTTTATGATTATATTGTTATACAATCATTGAATATAAGTAGGAACTCGCCGGTGTACTTTTCCGCCCTAGTGCGAAATACAATTAATTGCGTGCATATAAGCAGTGGAATGGAAGAAAATAAAGCATGTTTAAATTTTCATTTCAACTTGTTTCCAAGAAAGTTGATTCATCCAATTTGCAAGGCATAAGTGTACCATGTATTATTATTAGCGTATAATACGCAGCCACTCAAATAAAATTAGAGAAAATATTAATTTGATTATCTTCTCTTAAGTGTCAGTAAAGATTGGAGTTTGGAGAAAACTTGGGTACCAACCTACTAATCATTATTAATAAGTTAGTAAAAGTTATATTAGAATTCTATTTTATTATGAGTACCTTATGTAACCTTTAAGAAGTTTTTGTATTATCATTGATTTTGAATGAGATGAATTTAATTTATTGTAAAACTATCTGATCTCTTTGAAAATACTTAAGTAAGTACTTTATTTAGCTCAATAACGTGTTTAACGGACGGCTAAAATCGAGTTGTAATTAAATTCAAAAAAACTAGAAATAGTTCAATAAAAATACTACCAAGAATCGAAACATAAACCACCCTGAAACTTACCACATCCATATATATTAGTGTCTATAATTTAGAAAAATCCCGTTACACATTATCTAAATCTACTTACTAAAGAAACTTTATATCTATTAGTTTATTTACAGATATATACAGACTATTAAATTACATTGTATTTAGAAGCTAAAATATAAATATGTACAAGAGAGATAAAAAGAGAAGGGAGGAACTCATTGGGTATTGAAAATTTCGTTCACATCGCTGCCAACGGGAAAAGGACCGAAAAAATCGGCGGCATTGGCACGTTGAGTTGCTAATACTTTGCCCGAAAAAAGGCGCCCTCAGAGACACTAGTGACATTTTGTCAGCGGTAGCGTGGCCAAGGCGATTGTTGAAACGTCAAGAATGTATGGAATTGACGCTGTCGAATGTCACGAGATATTGTCACACCAATTGGCACTTTCTCTAGACACTTTGGTCCCGTGAATAGACGAGTAACTGCTCGCTGATGTCTCAAAAAAGTCAATGCAACTAAAGGTGAATTTCACGTTGACGCGAATCTGCAGATGAGTGTACGAGTTTTCCCGAAAATAGAGCGATTACCGCAGCTGCAGGAAAATGGCCGACTGAGTTTACGCTAAAACGGTAATACAAAAGCAATATCCAACACTTCTAGCGGCACCCACAACAAAAGCAGGATATTTTGTAAACATTTTACTGCGTCCCAGTCTGTGACGATATTGTGGACGCTGTCGCTGCAAAATGGCAGTTTTTACTGCCTTCCACGAGACCGTTCGGTAGCGTTACATCCCGCCATACTTGTCGTTATACAGACAAATGTTCTTTAAAAGTAAGACGTTTTTTTTACTCATACACTTCTTGCTTTCCGCCTCAAAAAATTGGTAAAAAAAACTTCTGTAGTTTCATAAGCAAACGATGAATTAAGACGCTCAAGCGGAAATAAAGTTTGTTTAAAATATTTTACGCGATCTGATTTTCATAAAAGTGTTGTTATTTTTACGATCAATCCTTAAAGCTTGAGCTGTTTTTGCTGAGACTTTAGTTGAGCAAACTAAGTGTAACATAAGGAATGGAAAAAGCAAAATGATGTTTTGAATGTTGGTAGGCGGAGCTTTCACAGTTTGCCGTCTCTAGACGCTCGTTAAGGTGACAAAACATCGTTTTTAGTTCCCTCTAACGCACGGTATCTCTGGCCCAACTGCAATTTTCTCACTTAGGAACCATAGCTATTTGCAAAACGTGTGAAACTTGCCCACTAAAGTTGCACTACAGTTGGATTTTGTTTATGTTTATAGTATGTTAAATTATGCTGACTTTAAAACTATGTTACATAACATTAATAATTTGGGCTTATGATATGTTATTACAATACTTTTTAACTGTAATAGATATCAATTTCACTTTAGTGCGTTTCTCTATGGTGCGATCACTAATTATAATGACCGTTCCCATAATCATTTTTAAATATATGCGATTTGTCTGTGAAAAATAGACAGTTTCCATTTTTTTTTTGTTTTTGTGGTTGAATATTCGCAATGGAAAAATGTGGGAGTAGAAGGTTCATAGAACCCCAGTCTCGAGATGGGATCTTTCGACCGTGACAAAATAGGTTGTGATGATCGGATGCTCCCAATTTCGATACCGAATAAGTTGCTACTCTCGTGATAAAATTATCAGGGTGTGTCACAAAATAATTCTTGAACCGGCGCTTTTAGTTTGGTTCTGAGATTTAAATTGTGTTAGTACGAAATTGTGAACGGTATTAAGAAGACAATGTGTGTTCATTAGGCAAAGTTTAGACATGTGTTTTTATCATACTTAGTTAAAGCTCTGCTCAAATCGCCGATGATATACATACGTACAGAGCGATGATTGTAAGTTTAGTTTTCTTCTTATTACATAGATATACCTATAGATTACAGGAAAACCTATAAGAAGTCTATGATTTTAAAGTAACATTTAAAAAAATATATTAATCGTTCCCTTTGCACGCAAATCCGACTCGCACTTGGCCGGTTATTTTAAAGTTGGTTTGCGTGAACAGAAATCACCCTGCCATATACTTGTAAAAACTACAAATTAACAAAATCAACGCTAAACAGACATTCTATTACGTACAAAAAATCATAGGAATATGAATTCATGTCGGCGAAGCGTCCCGAACAAGATCGCAGGCGCAAGGGGTCTACACAGAGCAAAGAATCTTCAACGACTAGATATGCCATTATTTATTGTAATCGTACCCACGCGAACACATGAAAAATCTGTTTTTTTCATAGCATGCATAGCCATAGGTAGTTAAAATTGTCATCATCATTCTTCCAATGTTCCTTTGCCAACCTCATCCTGGTTCGAACCGAGATCGCAACAATGTCGTCTGCCCTTTTCGCCATTGGAAGCCCAAAACCGTCCAGCCCAAAGCCCAAGTCCAGTCGTTGGACGCAAGTTTGGGTTACTCCATCTGTCATAACCGTATCTCGCCAGAATAGTCACGGGCCGTCAATTTCTATGAGTAAACAGTGACACTAACTAACACGCTTAGTTTGTATGAAAGTTTAGACAATGCCGTCTCTAGCAGTGGTCGTGCTCTGTGGTCTACATAGTTAATATCACTTGGCAAAGTTATTCGTGTCACTTCACATTTCTGAAGTTGGACCGCGAATAACGGTACAAGTTGAAGTGGTTAGTTGACACTTTGTTGCACAAGGTCCTAGCTAGGTGCAACTGTTGGCGACAGTATCGTCGCGGGCGACTTTGTGGCAACTTCCGTGATAAGCCGCCTACATACCGGCGCTAAGTAATGCTGACGTCACACTCGTCAGTTAGCCGCGATACCGCGACGCTTTTGTTTTTACAGGTAACTGGGGTACTAGGGAGTTGCTGTAGTATGTGGCCTTTTTCTATAAAGGAGAAAGTTTAGCATAGAAATGGTTAAAGTTTCTCAAGATTCAATGTCTTAAAGGTTTCTGTAGTCATACAAAAATAGCACTTGTGTTGAAGTAAAGTATAGAATTTACGTTATTCTTCAACTTCAGAATAAATAAAGACTTTTTCTGAACTTAGCTCATTACGTCTGAAAATCAATAAACCAATACGTTTCGGGAAAATCTAATTTTCAGCTTATCGGATTTTCTTCAAGTTTAATGATATTTGAGTTTAATATAATTTTTCTGTTTGTTATCAGGAGGTATCGAGGTACCAGAGTTTGGGGAGCCCATCACGAACCTGACGGTGCCCATCGGGAGAGACGCGACATTCGAATGTATTGTGGTCAATCTGGGCAACTTTCGCGTAAGTATAACTATCTATTAATAGTATTCTTCTAAGCGTGTCGATGTCAAATAACGTGATGTTTGGCCCAGTACTCAGCAACGGCAGCACCATTCGCTGACGCAGCAGTACACGTGACAGGGTATGCGGCGCAGTTGCGGACTTTGTTCGAAAGAATCACCGCGACCCTGGAACGCAAAAGGCACAAGGAGGAACACGGATGGGTTTTTGTCAGTAAGAGTCTGACACTCCCTCCTGCTTCACCCAGATCCCGCTCTTGGTGAAGCAGGAGGGAGTGTCAGGCAGTCATTTGATGATTTCCCATCCTTAAAAAAAAAGTGGCTGAGCTTTGGACTGCGGATCAACGCCACACAAACACTGAAGATCGGAGCCATACGAGAACCCCCTGAGAACGTTATCTTTATTGTGCCGACCTGTGTGCGGAGTCTATTTAGAGTATTCCAGGTCGGCCACGGCAATGTGTGCTCAGGAGGAAGGTTTTTCGAGGGTTCAACGAAATTATCAAGAGGTTTGAGCTTCTCACGCCAAAGTTCGCATCTTTCAGAGGTGGTGTTACCGGTAGAAACACGCATCCAAGAAAACT
Source organism: Lacanobia wlatinum (assembly GCA_947578705.1). Taxonomy (NCBI): domain Eukaryota; kingdom Metazoa; phylum Arthropoda; class Insecta; order Lepidoptera; family Noctuidae; genus Lacanobia; species Lacanobia wlatinum. Next base: position 13,674,192 of record OX388024.1, on the reverse strand, counting down.
TGGGTGGCGTTTCTAATTTTGCCCTTTCTATGCGGCTGGCTACATATAGTCCTGCGAATTTCTGAGGCGCAATACCGATTGATGGTTACAGCATTCGTACTGGAGTCGGTTTAAAGCAACCAGTGGTTATTTGGCGCGTCTCATTTAGAGCTATATCCACTAACTAACTGACCCACGCAACTTCGTCATAATTTTCATTACTGCTCCGCTCCTATTAGTCTTAGCGTGATGATATATATCCTATAGCCTATAGCCTTCTTCGATAAATGGGCTATCTAACACTGAAATAATTTTTCAAATCGAACCAGAAGTTCCTGAGATTAGCGCGTTCAAGCAAACAAACAAACAAACTCTTCAGCTTTATATATTAGTATAGATTTTGTGTGGGTTGAGCGCCTCCATACTGGACTTGCATATTCACCAGCGGAGAAACAAAGCTCCATACCAGTTGTTCGCAGAACTTGAGGAGACCCATCTCGTGTCCTTACTTTTCGTTTCACATTCTCACAATTTTTCCTGTAGTTAGGACCTGTCTAAAGTGATGCCGGAGGTAATTACTATGGATGATTGGCACCCTCTTCATGAAATGTTGAGAGTTCGGTCTGCTTTTCAATTGCGAAGGTGGAATACGCACGATTCTATTAACAGTGTTTTACTAAAACGTCTTTTACAACTGCAGTACACCATTGACTGCGGACTGGCTTGAATTCTCACATCGCATTGTTCTGTGGGAGCCTCTAAGAAATTACAAATTTTAAATATACATAGATATTCAATTCTAACAGTCACACATTCAAAGTGCGTGCAGCTAAGGAGTGGAATTCCCTGCTGGAGTCTGTGTTTCCTGATAGCTACAACCTGGGAGTCTTTAAGTCAAGAGTGAATAGGTTACTTCTAGGCAAGCGTGCTCCATCTTCGACCACATCATCGCTTACCATCAGGTGAGATAGTGGTCAAACGCGTGCCTATCAATAGTAAAAAAAAGTCCTATCTTGGATTCTGGATTTGCGGCAAATGGCTACATTTATTCATTTTACATGAGACTTCTAACATAACTAGTACAATGTGTGTACTCCTCCGCCTACACCTTTGCAAAATATAGGAGCGATGTTACGTATTTAATCCCACTATTCAGACTGAAGAGACGCTACCACAACAAAAGGTATTCTTCGAAACCTCTTCTCTCCAAAACGGTTTTATTCACCTAACCTAACATCTGCTCACATAACCGAATGGTACTTTTAATAAACTAGATCAGTGGTTCCCAAAGTTGAACTGAACCACGACCCACCTAACAAAAACTATCAAAAAATTCGGAACACACCTCTTGGCTGTGTTGAAGAAAAAAGGGGCATAACCAAACGAATTCAGGACCTAAATAAGAAAAAAAGTTACAATAATTTATTCTTTTATAAATTTAATTAAATACAAGCTATTTCAAAGAAAATTACGTATTCGTTTCTTATTCTTTGTCATTATAGCTTTAGCATCAGCTTTTCAGTGCCCATACAATATTTGCATAGTTTGAGAAACACTGAACTAGATTATTTCAACCTAAAATCATAATAATATCGACTTGAAGCTTCACTGAATTTTAGCTCCAGCCTACAGGTATTTTAGTATGGCGAACTGAATAAGTAATTCTCGTTTAAATCAAGCCTTTATTACTTTGAACAATCTATATTAATAGTCTCTACTCTGGACAAAAAGCTGGCTCCGTCCCTCCTACAACTATATAATAAAGTCGAGAGGCTGAATATTAATTATGTTAGTTACTTAAATAAGGGTTGGATCACACTGAGACGCGAGACGGCGTGACGCTACAGGATTTTCAGATCGTGATTTCATGATGCTTTTAGGGACACCACACTTCGAAGCGCGAAAGAACCGACCTATTCAAGCATCATCGCATCGCGTCCCGCCTTGTTGTAAACTGACCCTTAGCTAGTCGGTTTTAGGTCGAATAAACTAGCGGTAACAGTAAAATTATGAAGTTGAAAAGTTTAGCCGCCGGGATTAACGATAGACCGCGATGGAGAGCTGGATTGTCTAAACCGCATCATAATTAGCTTAGTGGGCTGCCGCTATGTTTAGATACAGACTTTTAACACCGATTTCTGAATAAAGAATGTGAAAATGAGTATTTGTTTACTTTAGCTTGTTTATCTTCTTTGGCCTGAAACTTGTCAAGCTTTGACATTCAAATAGGGTTTAGTCTTTTGGACACGTTCCAAACTCCATTAAAATCTCACCAGATCGTAAAAGATGATGTCGTTGATAATGGAGCACGCTTGCCTAGAAAGAACCTATTCTTTCTGACTTAAATACCCCAGGCTATAGCTAGCAGGAAACATACTCTGGCAGGCGATTCTAGTCCATAGCTGTACGGACAAAGAAAGTATACTCAAAATGTTTTATGTCAACTCAAAAAAATCTCGAACTCCGAACAAGGTTCGTCTAGTTCTAGACTGCATTTCCACCAAGGATGTGCGAGGATGCGTAGCTAAGGGTGTGTCTCGCTTGCGCTGAGCGAGGCTAGCTAAATGAAGCAATACTATTGGTTCTTAACAAACACATCCCTGGTGGAATCGCAGTCTATAGCTAGACGAGCCTTGTTGAAACGCTCCCCAAAGATCGCGAAACTTAAAAAGTTACAGCAGTTCACAGCAGAAGGCGCAATCTTCTAAAAGAAATGTAGGTTACTAGCTAAGGCCGCATGCGTAATTAATGCGTTTTTTGTGTATAATTTAAGCGAACCCTTTCCTTATTTTAATGTTTGACTTGACCTAAAAATTAGGCAGATTAAAAAAACTTGTACAAAAAAACCTGTACATTTTTTCCAAAATTTTTCCAAGAACTGACTTAGATCAACTCCTGAGCGTCGGTAACGCATTTCCATTGTTTTTGAGAGCCTCCTCTCCCTGCTATAACGGAAGAACATCCTACTTAATGTACTTATTTAATTAATTTACTTTACTGATTTACATTATTCAAGGAAATTAATTTTGAAGTGTTGTTAAGTGGGCTCGCCTTTAGAAACAGGTTCAGGTAGACGGGCCTCGCTTAGTCTGGCGATTTTGTCTGATTCCCAAGTGATACTTATTTATTGTTTCAAGAAACTAGGTTTTTCTCGTCTTTTTATCAATAAAAAACCGGTCAAGTGCGAGTCGTAGTCTCACACGAAGGCTTTCGTACCATAAACCTAAAAAAAACACGTTTCTTGAATGGGAGCCCCCTAATTTTTTTTTTTTTTTTTTACTATATATAGGCATACGTTTGACCACAATCTCACCTGATGGTAAGCGATGATGCGGTCGAAGATTGTTAAAAAAATTTCAACTGTCTACCTATTACGGTTCTTGAAATACAGCCCGCTGCCGGATGGACGGACGGACGGTCAGTGGAGGCGTCCGTTGGAAAAACCTAAAAACTAACTACTTATTTAACAACATATATTTTGTAAATAGGATAGAGATACTGATACAGACTCTCATATTTTTTGTTAAACCATGATTATTGGGTTCTTACATTAGGAATTTCTTTGTCACAGTCCGGAGTTTGGAAGTTGATGGTGACACCCCAGATATCTGACCCTATACCTGATATTATGTCCCGCGTCGATAGCTAGTTTCCGTTGAAATAGGCAGCCATGGCCGATAATGGTCAAGAGGACTATTATCATTACCCTAGTGATTAGGTACTTTTGCGCTTGTTAGTATTTTATTATGTTTGCCATCGTGGTGCGTATTTATTGGATGCGTGAGTCCATCTAACGGCAACACCATCTCAGAAAGTTGCGACCTTTGGCAAGAGTTGCTCAGACCACCTGACTTTTTCATCAAGCCTTCGGAGAACCTGCCACCTGGGCACGCCTTGCCGTGGTCGACCTGGAAAACTCTTAATAGACCCCTTACTCGGTTCGGCCGCAGTAAAGGTAATCTCTTCAGGAAGGGGTTCTCGGATGACTCCGATCTTCAGTGTTTGTGTGGCGTCTCTCCGCAGTCCATGAGCCAACTTTCATCTTGCGCCGTGTCACCCGTACATGTGAAGACCTTATGGCTGCGTTAGCGAATGGTATTCCATCGGTTCCAATGTGTTTAAATTTTTATTTTGTGTTTCGTTTTTTTCTTTTTTTTACAATGTGTTTTTTGCTGATGTGTTGTGTCTGTGGCGAATAAATGTTTTCTATTCTATTCTACATATTTTTTTTTATTTTTGCCATCGACACGCTAAGAAGAAGAATTATGTTATTAACAGCCATCTTCCTTTTTTAAACTCCTGATTTTACAGGTGGGCTGGGTGAAGGCAGACACGAAGGCGATCCAAGCGATTCACGAACACGTCATCACCCACAACCCTCGGGTGTCCGTCTCCCACAGCGACCACTCCACCTGGTACCTGCACATCAAAAGCGTGCAAGAAGAAGACAGAGGACAATACATGTGTCAAATTAATACTGATCCTATGAAGAGTCAGGTGAGTTGGCCAATCTTCTTTTCTTATGCCTGCGGTCTACAGAATTTCGCTGCTATAAATCTGCCCTAATTTAGTGTGTGACGCGGAAAGTCCCTGGACGGATTTGCAAGCGGCTATGCCTACGCGCCATGCATCGGCTTTCTGGCAGCTATACGACTCCATTGTGTTATTGCAGTTTTGAAGCAGGCAGCATGTAATATAAAACTTAGATAAACAGAAAAAGTAACATCAAGTGTCAAAACGCCGCTCAAAATGTATTGTCAATCTCATATATTAAACTTCTAATAATCGTTAATGATGATAAAATGTCACTTTCGCTGTCTTGTTTGCGTGGGAAACACCTAATAATAACAATATTGGGTAAAATGCAGATAGTTAAATTGTCTTTGAGATAGTGTAAATTCCATTAAAATACACCTGGCAGTTTTGGTTCGATTGTCGTTTTTATTCATAACTTTACAAATGTATTACACTGTTGAACAAATAAAACTCAACATTTTCATAAATAAAATATTTAAAAAAATAGTCTTATGTATCATATATTTATTTATTTGATTTATTTTAAAATCAGTTACTCTCGGGTACTCGTATCTCCGCCTTAAATATTCGAATGAGACTGAACTACTGAACGCTTAACATAAACAGATCTTAATACTTCGATCTTAAACTATAATATAAACAATCCTATCCAAAAACACAATCAACAATGCTATAATTCAGCTTCTTTTTTTAACACACCGCAACCCGGATCCTTGTTACAAAGTAATGGACTGCGGTGCGCTGAAAATTCAGGAACGATTTAACGAGAATGCGTCACGCGGCAAAGTGCTCTTTAACCAATATACTGACATAAATTGCAACTTATGCGGTAGCTAGCATGGTGCTCATGCATTTTTAACCACTTTTAAAGTAGGCAGTAACTACATTAATGATAAAGATAATTCGAGAACGTTTCCGTTCATCAATAAATTAGTTTTCGGAAATTTTGATTGTGCGTGTCGTTTGTTGAATTTTAATGGCTACTTAATTATGAGTAACTAGCTTCTGCCAGCGGCTTCGCCCGCCTGGTTCCCTAGGGAACATACTCCCGAGATAAAAAGTATTAATAGTTTTGGCGTGAAAGCGCGACAGACAGACAGACAGACCAACCGACAGACAGACGGACAGACAGACAGACAGACAGACAGACAGACAGACAGACAGACAGACGGACAGACAAACAGAGTTACTTTCGCATTTATAATATTAGTAAGGATTACAGTTTCTATTGTGGTAGTAGATGTAAATAATAATCTTTGATCAATATACTTATTTTTTATATATATCCATTTATTTACAGATACAAAAAAAATGGTATACATAGCTCAATACAAGCTAATAAAAATAGAAATATACAAGCGGAATAAAAAGGGGAGGGGAAGAACTCAATAGAATTGAATTCAAGTTTCGAGACGAATAGAAAAAAGAACTAAGGCTACCTGGCAGCTGGCATAGTCTACTAACAGAGGCAATATAAACCACACTGCTAACAAAAACCAAAAAAAAAAAAACACTTCTACACATTCAAAGCTAAAAATAACTTATAATACTCCTTCGAAAAATCCAAATAGAAAAAGAAAACACAGAAAGGAACGTACCTTGTCACTAATAAAATTCTTAACGTGTTGCCCGACCTGCCGATGGGCATGAATGCCCCCTGACGTAGACACATCGAGAGCATTCTATACGCTGATTGATTCACCACGGATCTCTACTTACCCTGAGAGGGTAACGTGATAATGCTTATTTTGCTCTTAATATTTTGAAAAGCTAATTTAGTTAGTTTTGGCTTGAGGTGAATAGGGGACGTCATTGGGATTAATAAACGCTTTCATTTATCGGAGTTGACTTTCAAATAATACGTCCTGTCCTTTGGCTCTAGACAAAATGCCGGTCTATTAGCGATGGTAATTGTCGAAATACCAAATATAGGGGATTGATCACGTAACTTTCGAAAAAATCGACTGCCCCATACATTTTATGTGCGCATAACTCGACAAAATGTACTGAACAGCTGAAATTTATTTCGCGATTTCTGGTTTCTGTTACACGTTGTATAAACCTCTTCCGTTAATGCGTGATTGACAGACAAGGTATCGCCCAAACTAGGTCGCAGAAAGCTGAAATTTGACTCGAGATGATTTCCCGAAATTCCTACGGGAACGGCAAAAAAGGGATATGCTTGTACGACGTCGCGAGCAAAAGCTAGTATATTATATTTTACAATGTTTTTCCCACGTCTTCGCTCCAATGGCCACCTCACCGGACCCTTGCATTTTTCCGGGGTAACAACCTATGCAACTCAGCAGTAGTAGTATAGCTTTCTTTAAGTGAAATAATTTTTGTAATCAGCAATGCGATTCAAAACAAGTCGAAGTAAAGGCTTAGGTGAAGTGATAACGTAGTGAGTTATCAATCCATGTAATCAAGATGGAATGACAATTCACTTTGCGCTCACTCCACTTGAGTTTTCACAGGTGAGAGGTTTACAGAATCGACCCGCCGATCCTACAAAGTTATCTCCTACAAACAAATACTTACTATAATATTATTTCAAATAATAACATTTCAGTTGAGAAGTTTATGATTAAAGAGGAATATACAGAGCAATGTACAATAATATGATTACGCGAATCACTTCCAAAGCATTCAAACAAATTAATTAATTGAAGCATTTTATTCTCCCAACAACGCGATGTTTCGAACATTTCCCACCATCCGACAAACTTATTAAATGAGGGAAACGCTAAAACTTATTTCAATTCAAATAATTCTTCATTCTTATTAATCTGTAGGAGTCGGAACAGATCTGTTATTCAGAATTATAATATTTCCGATGAATCCTCTCCAATATAAAGATTTTAGCATGAACAAGTACTGTAAGGACTGTAACACCGTTATGATTCGCTACAAAATAATTGCCACTTTTGTTTATTTTCTGCAGCGTGCCATTCGATACTTCGCGGACGCAAATCTGAAAAGACTTCAATTTAGTACCAATTTAGCACCAAAATGTGATTAGAGCATCCCGCTAAGCAATTTCGAGTAAATATTTTCTCTTCGGCGATTGGCAAACCGCACAATTCAGATTTAATTTCATCAACAATGTGAACCATGTTAGGTTTCTCGATAATTAAATGATCCTGTTTACACTTTCAATGGGTTGTTGATTTTAGAATGTTATCCGCACTAGATTTTGGTAATGTAACTAATTTGAACGTTGATTTGATTTTTGTGATATCAGGGTTATTAAACTGGATGGATGTGTTGAACTAAGTAATATTATTTGCCTGCACCTATACAGATTTATGTATGAGGGTCGCGGTTAGCCGATGGATGCGAGACGCACAGGACTGGTTGTTGTGGCGACACTTTGGGGAGGCCTATGTCCAGCAGTGGACGTCTTTCGGCTGATATGATGATCAACTAGTTACATGTATATAAAAAACTAACATTGGGTGTTAAGCACCGCGCTGCAGTGACCTTGTGAGAGCATAGGCGGTGGCTAAGTACACATTACTTACATGTAGGACAAAACTTCTCGTCAAACCCTGCGAGTGCGAAAGGTACGGCTGCCGCAGTTAGCTTTTCCTACTTCCGCCTCGGCATTTTGTTGCGGAGTTGTAAGGAGGCCCATCGCTTATTTGACGAATTCTCAACAGTTATTCTTCGTTCTTGTGTGTATTTGTTTTTTTAACAAATGGTTAGATAGATAGTATGCTTATCCTAATACATAAAATTCTTCCGTTACTGAATGAGTGAGTGACTGACAGACAACGCACAGCCGAAAGTACTGGTCGTAGGAATCTGACATTTGGCGTGTAGGTTCCTTGGGAAGTGTAGGGGAGCACTAAGAGAGGATTTCCCGGAATTCTTACGGGAACGAGAAAAAACGGGATATGCGCGCACGATGTCTCGGGCAAAAGCTAGTAGTTGTATAAAAGACAGACGGTATCAACGGCAACGGTGCCTTCCGAGGCTCGGAGGAGTCTTGATAAGTAACGGATGACCACCCATCCACGCCTCAGGCCTCAGCAAGCGTTGCGAAACATTGAAGATCGACCCGAGCTGCTGTTATGTTGCCATTTGTCAACGAACATCTATATCTATACTAATATATAAAGCTGAAGAGTTTGTTTGTTTGCTTGCAATTCCTACGGGAACTAGTTTGATATATTTTCGTAATCAATTCTGTTCTCGTCATATTTAAATTGAAAATTCTAATTATCTACTTTTACTCTTCCTCAGATGGGCTTCCTAGACGTAGTGATACCACCAGACTTCGTGCCCGAAGAAACATCGGGAGACACGATGGTCCCCGAAGGAGGCACGGCCAGAGTCTCGTGCAAGGCCCGTGGTGTACCGCCTCCCAGGGTCATGTGGAAACGAGAAGATGGCATGGAGATCGTTGTACGGGACCAAACTGGAGCGAAAAGCAAAGGTATGTAATTGTACACTGTGTGATCGCACAATTTAGCTTGTGTCGTCCTCCTGCAATGCCTCACTTCCTTCTTCCACTTTTTCCTGCGCTATTATGGACCAATCTTTTAAAACAAGTCTAGCTCATTTCGTGATCTTCTTCTGGGCTGCCGCGTTGCGGACTGCTACTGTTTTGGATCTCATGTGTGGTTATACCAGCCCACAGCTCTTTCAGTGGGAATGCGACAAATGTGGAACACAATTATCTATATGTACCTACGTTTCAATAGTAATGATTTTAAGAATACCAGCCTAGAACTGCCTACCACAGGGAATTGGTGAGGTTCTTTTAGGGAAAGGCGTGAGCATTGCTCACCACTATTGGTGACACCTTGAAATGACGCGTGTTAATTTCTATTCAATGTTATTAGGTTTCATTAATGTGTTTGTTTGTTTACCTGGTGAGTGTCCTAGGTTGCCGATGGATTCGAGACGCGCAGGACCGGTTATTGTGACGACACTTGGGGTAGGCCTATGTCCAGCAGTGGACGTCTTTCGGCTGATATGATGATGATGATGATGATATTATAAATTGAAAATTCAAATAAAGACCGCATTTAACAATCGTAATGTTAAAAAACTTTTTGACAAAAAATACAACAAACTTCCAAATAAAAAAAACACTAAGGTAATAAATAACTTTAATTTCGAAAGTCGATGTTTTTATTAGATTCTTCGTATTTTGACACCGACTTCCGAAATTAAAATTTTTACACCACTTGAAAAACGCAGGAAAGCAAAATACGCAATTTCGTTTACTTGAATGACAAAAAACCGTCATCCTGGAAGTAAACGAATTCCAGCTATTTTGATTTAAAAGCCAAACTTCCTGACTGATTTTGATAAAATTCTATGGGACCAATCGGAAAATATATCCTTTCAGATAAAGAATTTTTCAAATCGGTTCATAAATAACGCAGGTATGAGGTAACAAACATAAAAAAGGTATATCGGAATTGAGAATCTCCTCCTTTTTTTGAAATCGGTTAAAAAGTTTACGAGACGATTACACAATCGTCATTACTTATCATCATGACCAGTCGTCATTTCCTAACTATGTGCTTGTCCCTGCCACGCTGGTTACCCACGTCTCCGCATTGACAAATCAAAACAAACAAATCCGTCACAATTTTCCCCTTTTCCACACAAAAACAAACTCATTCACATAATAGTTGGCGCCCAGTAATAACCAGCAAATTGCAATAAATACCGGCTGTACAGTGTACAGGTCATCAGTCACGCGAGCCGCACTTACTCGGAATATACTGACATTAGTGGATAATAATAACGGGTTCATAATATTTGTGCACCCTCTAAATATATCGAATGTGTGTGGGAATAAATCGAAAATGTTTCGGTGTTCGAATATGTCGTTTTGCTCCTACCCAATTTGGTAATAATAGCATGATCTACATGCATGGGAGGAACTTCTAAAATGACTTTATTCGGGCTGTAGCTATTATAATTTTTAGAAGCGTGTCTGATTGTTTGTTAGTTCTTTGTGCTGCATCTACTTAATGGTTTTTTTTTTAGAAATTTTGCAAAGGCCAAGAAACCCGCGAAACGATGTAGGATTCTCTTCATTTGTCTGGATGCAAGACGAAGTTTCCCATTGTTGTGAATAATCCCTAGGGTAACAAAATTTTGCGCCATACGTTTACTAATATGCGCCATAAGTTTACTACATAGTTGATAAGGCTCAAATGTCTAATTTTAAAACAAAAATTTATTTGTGTCTTTAAACAATATTAATAATTTGCCTTTAATGTATCTCTAAGCCTCAAAATAGCCTAGTAAAAGTCTTATTTTTCCTAAATAATAAAGACATTTGTACATGTTAGGTAGCAGTTAGATTATTTACGCTATTCCTTGAATAAGCCCTATAGGACATTTCTCCTAATGTATTGGATGTATTACGATCTTGCGATACGACCGCCTGTCAGGCACACGAACAAACAAACAGTGATACGAGACGCTATCATAGAAATTATGGCAGTCTCCCACTAGCCAGTGACTAGTATTGACTTTAGTTGGTCTCTGTGCGACCACTGTGTACACACTGTAAAAGCCATCGTCGGCAATGCTGGAGATTGCAATCACAGATACATTCAATACTTCTTAGTTAACGTTATGCAATTATGTTTTAGAGTGTGCCAAGTTATAGAGTTGGGCAATGGTTTGTTGATTGGAAAGCTCATTGGGTTTTTTTTTAATAAGTTGGTGCTGTTTACTTTTTACTAGCTGACCCGACAGACGTCATGTTTAAGCCGAGTTCTTACAGTAAAAGTTCATTCAGATTTTCAGATATTTTTTCCTATTGAGTGTATCCCACTCAGGATCCGTGTCCTCCTTTCGGGACAAGTCGACACGCGCGCGATTGCGCACGCGATTTTGTCCCGAAAGAGACTTACGGATCCTGAGTGGTTAACAGCTACGAACTACAATTTTAAAAGTTTTTGGAAAGGTGGTCAATATTTGATATGAATTTGAAAGCAAATTCTATCTAGTTTAAAATACACAAAATATTTTTTTCCGTAGTTTGCAACATTTAGAAATTAGAAATTATAAACCAAAACCTGAAAAAATACCAGTAACCGAGGTATTTCGAGTACAGGCAGTTAGCACAGGTTTTTCGCAAACTTGGTTTTCACTATTGGTATTTATCATAACGACATCCCAAAAAGTCTGTAGGTATCAGTAGGACCAAAGATGTTTTAAGCGACTGGTCTAAATAGCTATTTTGTTGAAATTTTACAAGCAAATTACCTTAAAACAAACCAGTCACAGAACACTTATTAACCTTCATCTGCCTAGCCCTTTCCCAACTATATTGGGGTCGGCTTCCAATCAAACTGGCTTCAGCTGAACGGCGATTTTACGTGAACCGGCTGTCTATCAGATCTCCACAATCCATTAACAGGGCTTCTGACAATCCGTAACGACTGCCTAAGATCTACAAATGACAGCCGAGACTAACGGCTTAACGTGCTTTCCGAGGCACGGAGGAAACTCGGTGTGTTAAGATGGTCACCCATCCACAGACCAACCTAGGCAAGCGTTGCTTAACCTTAAAGATCGACCCGTGCGGCTGTTATTATTAGCCACGAGCTCCTCAACACTCAGTAACCTTATCAAATAATAAAGTTTAAGTAGCAGTGTATTATTACAAGTCGAACTAATTGATATATAATCAAAATCAAATCATGGAAGTAACAAAAGTAAAATGAAACTCAATTTAAGCGCAAAATATATCCGAGTACCTCTCCTCAACCTTGATCGTGAACAATTAAACAAAATTATTAACCAAAGATCAAATTTGAGACTTGATTAAATTGCTAACGGGGACTCTGAAAGGCTTATAGTAGACGTTATTATAACAATGCTTAGGGTAAATTCCGAGGGCGGTATTGTTTCACAAATTACCGGTATAGAAGGCAATACGAGAACCCTCGAACAACGAAATAATATAACGATAAAATCAACATTGAGCACGCTACCCGCAAATAGTGATTGAATGCCCGCGTCCATTGGAATTACGTTGTTCTGGAGATCGTTGAACTGATTTACTTCATTATTCTTGACGTATTTGGTATTCTAGTAGATATAATTTTATTATTAGCTCGTACAGTCCCAATTATGGGCAAAGGACTCCTTCTGTCTCTTTCAACGGTTACGATTTTGAGTCTCTTCCTTCCAATTCTCAAGGAAGCCCATCTCTTTCGCGGTCTGCCGCGGGCCCGTGTTCTTGTTTTACCAATCCTACGTTTCACGGGCCCACAACTTGTCTGGCAAGCGGCTGACATGTATCTAGTACCTAGATACTTAGCATTAAAAAAAAACTTTAAAACGCCACTTAGTGACCCAAAGTTCATAAAGCTTGTGTTGATAAATGTTGTGTGAATTTTATAGAGATAAGGAACGGGCTGAGCTCGGAGATTCCTTCTCGCATTAGCGAGTCAGCACTATAGACGTCCGCAGGAGACAGAACGGAAGAATCAGCGTTGGAAGGATTGACAAAGTAGACCGATGAGCTGGTGAAGGTCACGGTAGTCTACTGGAGACTCACTATACCGGTCGATGTGGCGACACTTGTAGAAGGTCCAGCAGTGGATGTCTTTCGTCTGAAATTATGATGAAGATGAATTCTATGAAAAATGTCTGTAGTTCAATCATATTCAGTTTCAATTATTCTTAGTTATCTTGTCTTGCGTTATTATACCTTTTTTCCTGATTCTATATTCCACGTTCCTATTCATCCAAATCCCGGTTAGCAAAACAGTTTATCAAAATAAATGTTACAATATCGTAGTGGTTAGAGTTATCGGATAGAAAAAAACCACAATTTGTGGCTGCAATCTGATTGTGGTTTACTGATGCATAATATAAACAGTTTAAATTCTTTATGAAGTCTGGTCGGTTACATCAGTATATTTGGAAAAAAAAACATGTCAGTGGTTTTATTACAGATCAGTTTAACATTCTAACTTAAATATCACAAGTTTTGGTTTGTGTGAAGCAGATGTGCCTCTCAGCGATTGGACTTTTTATAAATTCTAAGCGTATCGGCGCTAGGATAAGAAAAGTAATTCTTAGTAGGAATAAATACTCTGGAATCTACACTAATATTATAAAGAGGAAAGATTTGTTTGTTTGTTTGAAATGAATAGGCTCCGAAACTACTGGACCGATTTGAAAAATTCTTTCAGCAATGGATAGCTACATTATCAGGAAGTAACATAGGCTATATTTTATCCCCGTACTCCCACGGGAACGGGAACTACGCGGGTGAAACCGCGTGACGTCCACTTGTTAGTAATAAAAAGGCATGTCCGCCAACGGGCTGCTAAACATTACTTTTCTGTAATACGATACATTTTTGAATCAAGATTTTGAAGCTGAGCAATGGTCAAAGTCTACATGAACCTGAAAACCTCAATCTTTGATTTAAGCAGTTTTAAGCACACTCTAATTCTTAGCCACATCCGTTTCAGGGACGCGATTGAGATACAAAAATCCACATTTTCAGAGTATAAACTCAAGATCTTATTAAAAGCCAACACTATTCTATGTACAATTTCATAAATACCTTAAGAAATAATGGCGAAAAGTAAAGTGATTGGCTTCAGCAAGGGCTCGGCAAGCATAAAAATATTGAGCTTGTTTACCGATGGATTTCATTTTATTCCAGTCAGTTTTTAGTTTTATGTCATGTACATAATTGAATTAGAAACGTAGTTCTTTAGTTCATTGATGTTTCGGCCAGTACTTCAACAACAGTCTTACAAAGGGGTTTTTTATGAGTCCCGCTCTGGGCGGAGCAGAAGGGAGTGTCAGACTCTTACTGACTAAAACCCATCCGTGTTCCTCCTAGTGCCATTTGCATTACAGGGCCGCGGTGACTCTTTTGAACAAATTTCGCAACCCTGGCAGAACCAAGGGGTATTGTGCCAACTCTACGAGCGAGTGAAACGCCGCGAATACTCGCCAAGCCCGTTCCATCATCGGACCACAAGACGTACGGCGATGCGCCACCGGTACATGGTGGACATCCCACCCACGCACAAAACGTTTTGGGAACACACTCATAGTGCGTACAACTAAGGAGTGGAATTCCCTGCCGGAGTCTGTGTTTTCTGATAGCTACAACCTGGGAGTCTTTAAGTCAAGAATGAATAGGTTACTTCTAGGCAAGCGTGCTCCATCTTCGACCACATCATCGCTTACCATCAGGTGAGATAGTGGTCAAACGCGTGCCTATCAATAATAATAAAATAAAAAAACTCTTTTTTTAATTTTTTTATTTGAGAGGGGTTTGTTCTTGATTCTAGTCTAGGTCAGAGATGACCAAAACAAAGTCGACGATGGAGCGAACTTACCCAGAAGAAGGCTGTTCACTCGAACTTTGAAGAGATTAGGGTTTATTTATTTATTTAGGCAAACCAACTAAATACACACAAAGACATTCACAGCACATTTCGTTTACAAATACAATAGCATTGCATGCATCTAAATTAAAGGTAAGCACAACATTTTATTTAAATTTCACCTTACAATCGAAAATAACGTTTCATGACAATAAAATTTGATTAAAAAATTTGAACTAAATAAAATTTGAATAGAATTTGTAATGTCATGTCATGGTCATCATATATTAATTATCATTTATTGTTAAAAATTATCATGCATCAAATCAAATAAAATAAATAAAATTGAAATAAATAAATTAAAATTGAAATAAATTAAATAAAATTGAAATAAATTAAATACAATTAAAATAAAATTGAAATAAAAAAAAATGAAATTGAAATAAAAAAACCATAATAAAACACACACTAAAAAAAAAGAAACAGGGTTGCAAGTGTTCGGAAACACAGATGCAGGCAGAGAGTTCCACTCCTTTGCTGTGCGCATTATAAAAGACGTTTGAAAACTCGTCGCCTCGCCGCAACAATATCGCCGTGTGTGTGTGGCAGGACGATTATAGTGCAGCCAGCCACTCGCTTGTAGACGTAGCGCCTAACTCAGCATCGAACTACCCCTAGATTATGGAACTCGGATCCTCTCCGTGTAAACACTATTCAGTATCATCCGGTTATGTTGAAATCCTACATCAACATTGTTGGAAATAAGATCAGCAGATAGCGACTTTTCGTGAAGGATAACCGACGAAATTCTAAGCGAGCAAATAAGCAAGCCTCTTACATGAACTATAAATAGTAGAGGTGTATTTCATTGTCGGTGTTTTATTTGCGTTATTTTTGTAGTCCGACTCACACTTGACCGGTCTATTTTGGCTTACACTCCATACACATCTTCAGTAGTTCCGATGTTTCTCTCCTACCTAATTTCCAATCATTATTTCAAATTAGTGTCAAATCATATAGGTTTTCCTGTAATCTATAGGTAAAGACCTATAGGTAAAGATCTGTATTTTATCAAAATTTTAGGCTCAATAGTTTCGGAGATAAGCCCCCTTTCGGAGATAAGCCCCCTTATCTCCAATGGTCAATTTTTAATTACTTCGGAATTAAATATTTCAAAATTATAATAAATACTTTTGAGACCCTGTCCTGCCCTGTGTTTGACCACATGGTACAGTTGGAAAAACTCTATCTTAAATTTCCCCCAAAAAGTGACCTCATTTTCAAAATTGATTTATGTTCGTTTAGATTGAGAATCGGTCCAGTAAATTCAAAGAAAATCGATTGTGACAGACGGACATTTAGACCGACAAACATACATACAGAACCGTGTGATCCTATAATGGTTCCGTTTATCCATGCAGAGGTTCAAAACCCTAAAAACAATAATGAGCAACATTAATCCCAAAATTGTTAAACAAATAGCTGGAAAAATATTTCATTTGTCTTAGTTTATTTGAATGGCGCAAGGACGCCATTGTTTTTCTGAATATGTATAATACGAAAGTCTGTGTGACCGCATTTGTGGGTCCACAATGAGCCGCGCGGCGACTATTCTCGGGATGAGTTTCGCGTCCAGTATTGTTTAAAGTTTGTCGTAATTAGTAGAGTTCTGCCGTTGAATACACTTCTAGGTCTCATTATGCGAATGGTGAATAACGTTTGAATAATTTATTGGGACCTGTGTATGGGTCATGTTACTTGTTTAATAAGGGTCTGTTATGTTTACAGCTGAAACGTTTGTTAGTTAAACTTTAAATGAGGAAGATAGAGGAATAAAAATAACTGACAAGAGCTTCTAGAATATATTTTTATCGACGATCGACGAAACGCTTTATAGCTTTATTAATATCTACCTCGATTACACGTGTATGTATAATACTGAGTTTTTGACACAAAAATGTATAGAAAATATTTTTGGAATGAAATCAATGGTACGACGTCGGTGGTTATCGTCGCAGAAGAAAATAAAAAATCCTTTAAGGGTCCAGTAAACAAGCGTGACGTAACAACGCTTTTATACATTTTTTTTCAAAGAACACATACTGAGGTATGACTATCGTATAGTCACGCTGTCTGAGGGAGCCTTTAAATGGAAAAACGAAATTAAGTTGCAATACTTATTCACATACAAATCAAGCTTTTAAAAGCGTGTTATGCAAAAACTAAAAAGTACACAAATAAACTAACATTTTATCTTGTAAAGTCGTACTTGAATAGTGCAATATATTTCCCCCAATGGTTACCGCTTTAGCACGAAGCTGGACGATTAATTTAATTAAATTTAACTACACGTTTTAAGAATTTCAAAGGAAAAAGATATAAATTCTGTGTAGGTACTGTATAGCAGTTGTTCTGAACTATAAAATGTTTATAGTTTTATTGTCAGATTAAATAGCATTTATTTTTATTAGGTTTATTGATTAGGTTTAGGGTTCCGTACCCATAGTGTTACCAACGGAATCCTATTACTAGGCCTCCGCTGTCCGTCCGTCCATCCGTCTGTCTGTCAGCGGGCTGTATCTCAAGAACCGTAATAGGTAGACAGCTGAAATTTTCACAGACTGTGAATTTCTACTGCCGCTATAACAAAAAATAATAAAAATTAAATTAAATCAAAGGGAACTAAAGTCTAGACGATGTGGCGGTACCTACGTCCAGCAAAAGACGTCTTTCGGCTGAAATAATAATACTTATTATTCTTTATTATCAGGCAACTAAGGCCCATAGATAAAATACACAAATTAAACATACAAATAATAAAATAAATACATTTTAACCAAACTTCCACTTAAATCTATTTGCTACGTTAGGTCGGCGACATACTGCGCTGAGTCGTGGTGTCGGGTAGCCTTCCACGGAAACACACGACACCTGTCGAACGAAATTCTTCATTCAAGAAGGTCTCTAGGTGATGAGTAAAATTAATTTTGTGACACGACTCCAACCGCTCGACTCTTAAGGTGAATCCGGTCTTCAACCTGATGTACTACTCAAAGTCCTCTACCTTCGTGGTGTGATGCAGATGAAAATTGATGATGGTGGTTAGTATTATCAAATGTACGATGACAAATCTTCGACGTTTCGCAACGCTTGCTGAGGCCTGAGGCATGGATAGGTGATCATTCGTTACTTATCAAGACTCCTCTGAGCCGGAAGGCACCGTTGCCGTTGATACCGTCTGTCTTTTATACAACTACTAGCTTTTGCCCGAGAGTTCGTGCGCACATATCCCGTATTTTCTCGTAAGAATTTCGGGAAATCCTCTCTTAGAGCTTCCCTATAAGTACTCCCCAAGCTACATGGCAAATATCAGCTTTCTACGACCGGTAGATACTTTCGGCTGTGCGTTGTCTATCAGTCACTCAGTAACGGAAGAATTTTATATATTAGGATGACAGTCGATTCGGATAGTTAGACGCCAGAGACCTGACACCAGTCTTGCCAAAGGGTACCCGTATTACCCAGTTACCGGATTGTGGATGTCGGATAAGCATTGTCTCCATATGGAAATTATATATATATATATTTTTCCTACTCCGCTGTACTTTTCTGATTAATTTCGTTGCGCGATCCAAGACAGTTAAATCATTTCTCCGGGACTCGTCGGACTTCATTGGCTCGTCGTTTTTCTGGTGGTCGCCACTGTTGATTCAGCCTTTTGGCTTTCAGGAGTTGCAGTGGTTGGGAATGTATGGCGGGGTTATAAAAAAGTCTCTCCATGATGTACTGGTACCCACTTGTATCTGGTTAGACTGTAAGCCGAATCCTGATTGTATGGAAAAGACTAAGCAGATTGGTTAATCATAGGATGACAAAATGGCGGACAGTTTGATGTAAAGCGTCCACGTGCCGTGGTAACCACTGCATATTGCTAGCTACAAAATTGCTCCATTATCAAAACAAAACCGTTCTCTATTCTATTCCTAACAACAATTTTAATCAAACTGTTTGACGCAATGAAAACCGAATTGAGTTGATGTTATTGCAAATGTTGTGTTAATTTCAACATAGACCAAATTCTGACCTAATGACTGGATTCCAGTCTGTAATAGAATATTATTAACAAACAAATATGGTATGCTACAGTTTCATTGATGCGGTTTAGAATTATTAAAACTAGGATCGACCTGTAATATGCAAATACAGGGACACTAGTTATTTTTAAAGACAGAATATAGGTCGCCTAAATGTGATCTTTCAAAACTAGAAACATTATTTAGAAAATATTGGATCATCATTATCGACAGCAGCTTCATATGTCTCTCTTTTCCTATGCTTGGCACGTAACGAACTTACACCGATGTTTGAATTTTTGGGTATCGTTCTATTCGAATTCAAATTGTTTTGAATATTGTTTTTTTTCCCTACCCACGCTCCTGTGCTACCCCATCCAGGGTCTTTCAGAGATTGCGACAATGTTTTCTGTCTATATCGCTGCCGGATGACCAACATTCCTTCAAAATATTGAACTTTGTGATGTTTTATTGGTCTTAAGGCGTCGTCCTAATTGGCTAACGATCGTATGAATTAACGATGCGATTTCGTCGCACGACGACATTAAACGCACACATTTTTAATGTCCTAATTGAAGCTTACTAATCATAACGCGAGCACAGGAATCATTGTCATCGCGCGATCAAATCAAATCGTTAACTCGTACGATTGTTAGCCAATTACTAAATTGAAGTGGTGTACAACTGGATTATTTCACCTTTTACTAAGACTTAAGATTTGTGCTATTAAAATACTTAGTAAAAGTTAGATTAGTAGATTAGCTATAATAAATTATGTGAACCAGAAAGTTGCAGGTACGGTCATGGGTAATATGGGTATTGAAAATCACTACATCGTACTGCTACGAAGTAAAGGCGCTGTCATAGTTAATTTGTAACCAAGAACGTGTCGTTACTTGTACCTATAAACCTATTGGTTAAAGTGAAACGTTAAACTTTTGTCCACAGTGCTAACATACCAGGGTGAAGTGTTGAAGCTGACCAAAATATCACGTTCGGAGATGGGCACATACTTATGTATCGCCGGTAATGGGGTCCCTCCTACCGTGAGCAAGAGGATCCACATCAGTGTACACTGTAAGTTGATCATCGTTAGGCCGCGTTTACACCAAACGAGCCGACGAAAGAAAAACAAAACATAATACATAATCAAAATCAAAAGGAATTTATTCAAACTAGGCTGAAATCAGCACTTTTTGAACGTCAAAATTTACATGAAGACAGTTCCCCAAATCGCCCAGCACGTCACCACTTCCTAGTGTTTTAGCTGGGAAGAAGAAGTGGCCAACAAACTCCCCAGCAACACAACTGTCTGTTAAGTTTAAAGAACTTGAATTTAAATAATTAATTATACATAATTGTAGAACTCCCAGTTACAAGGCACAATGAAAAATTAACGTGAAAAAATCTATGAAAAACATTGTTAAAAGTGCGAGAATATCTTCCACCTTTAAAAATTTTCAAATAGCGAACAAAAAGTGTTTTAACGGTCGAAGTATTACACTTTTTTCGGCCAAGCTCTCATTGGAGTATAAGTATATCATATAAATTAGTCTATGGTAAGTGATACATGTGATATTTGTGTAAATGAACTTCAGTCCCACAACATCAGCTGCTGACTGACAGCAGAAACTAACGGCCGACCTGACGTTTGGTGTAAACACGGCTTAATCTTTCATGTATTTTGTCGGCCGCCAATTAAGCCAAATGAAGCCGTAAAAAGATTTCCTTCTTACAACTCAAAGTATCAAATCTCACTCCAACGAAAAATGTAGTTGATTTAAAAAAGGTCTTGGGGATAATTAAAATAATTTAGTGCTTTTTTGTTAACATTTTCTTCGTGAAAATCTTTTAACATTTGTTGGTGAATCTTACTCTAAGAGCCTATAATCAATGGCCATATCAATTTTGCTTATTTGATTTAACAAGCTTTGGGTATATTCATTTTATATTAAATTGCTTTCCGATGTGTGTCTGGTTGGATTTTAGTAATCTATTTCAAGCACTTCCTGACATCGAATTAAGCCTACACTTGGCATAAGTATAAATATGTACAATAATAGGGTAATATAGAGCGGGTCTGGTGATGGAGCCAAAAGGTGACCATACCAACTCCTCAACCAAATAAGTTAGCACTATCACCTTTGGCCTTATTTGATATGAATTGCCAAATGATATTACACTGAAAATATTAAAGATTGTTTAAAAAAAAATGCGCATTCTTATATTTTTGTGTTGTCTAGTTCACCCGGTGATTCAAGTACCCAACCAGCTGGTGGGAGCTCCTCTGGGCACTGACGTCACCATAGAGTGCTACGTCGAGTCTTCGCCCAAGTCCATCAACTACTGGGTTAAGGATCCAGGTAAGAATTTAATGCAGGGATTTGATACTGTTAAAATTTTTTAGAGACTTCTATTGTGCGAAAGGATTTCTTAAAACTCCTGTCATTTCGCATAAGTGAATCAAATAATCCTACTTTGAAATATTTAAATATATATTTAAGTAGGATTATATTATCTAGTCCCAGCTGCGAGTCTCGTTCGAAGCCAATATCAAGATTAAGTTTATTTAAGATCGTGAGCATAAAATTATGGTTCAGCAATAAAAATAAAAATCATCTTATACCCCGGATTGAATATAAATACGCTTTAAAAGTTCAACATTCGAATTTTAATACCGTTTGATTAACTTGGCTGGCAGGTAAGGCATCCGCGATAAAAGCGAAACAAATTATAAGGCAGCCATAAAACTCCTAGGTGTCTGCACGAAGTTTTTACATTTTTCATAAAACTTCCGCTGAGGAAAGATGAAATTCTAATATTGAATTTGAAAACAAGTGTGTTTTAAGTAATAAATTGTTCTGCAGGTGAACTGATCATACCTTCGGAACACCACGTGATGTCGGTCAGGCAGAAATCGATGTTCGAGGCCGAAATGACAATGACCATCAAGAACATTCGCAGGGAAGACTTGGGCAGTTACATCTGCGTCGCGAAGAATTCCCTTGGAGACGTCGAGAGCAAGATAAGATTATACGGTACGCTACTTTCTATTTTAAGAAATTCAATTTCTCTCCTAACTTTGTTAATTAAATACAATTTCATTCGTTCCGCATACCTTTAAACATCAGCTTTTGTGGAGGCCAACACAAATATTTGCTACAGCAAACGCATATAAAACGTGTTCAATGACTCTCAAATCTGCATTTCAATTCACGAATACTTTAAAATAAATGCAAAATCGAAATTAACTGGGAATATTGAAGTCATGCGGTGACGGCACATGATCGATTTAAAAAACAAAAACATTTTGTTTGTGTCACAGAGATTCCGGGGAACGATAGGCATGCCTACCAGTACCCTGATGTGCGAGCTACGTCGGATGATGAGTACGGCACGAATGCGTATGACGACGATGATGAGGATGTCGATAGCATGAAGAGTAATAGGGTGCCTGACAGAGCCAACAAATGGTACTCCAACGACGGCAAGATCGCGGTGACCACGGCCACCGGCGCCTCCTCGACCATCACCACGACGACGGCTATCTTCCTGTGTCTAATCAAAAGTCTGCTATAATTATTATAACTGCTACAATAAATGTTTCTTTTTTATCGTTAGCCCTAATGATAATTCAGGGAAATTGTCAACAATCACAGCCTGTAATTACGTTTGATTGGAATAATTTCTGTAGGCATTGTTATTTCTTTTGTTTTTAGAGTCGGCAAATTTTTCTGTTCCATAGTTTTTTATTCCATCAGCGTGTAACGTGATAATAACTAGTTTTATAACGTTGTATATAGTTTGTAATAGGCGAATATCCGAACTGTTTGTAAGAATATAAATCATAGTAATTCATCTCTGATTCTTACTGTTATATACATTTACGAGATCGTGTAAGATTTAAGCAAATGTTTATAAATGAATGTGCCATGTATATTGCTATTATCTTGAATAGAGACATTTATATTAAAGTTTTTATTGGGCATGGTAAATTTAATTGTAAATAATATATTGTATGTAAGCGATAGAGGACATATTTACTTAATGACTTGTTTGAGACATATAAAACAGTTAAAAATAGTTGCCGAGTATTTACAACTTAAAAGTTACAGTTCCCAGTGCTTACAGTCCAGCTGCAACTTTGGTAGCAGATACAGTACGAACCGGTAATGGATTTAGTACCTAAAGTCTTTCAACAGTTAAGCCAACTTTATGGTTTAACATTCTTAAGATTTGTTCAGCGGTTTATGAAACACAAATTAATTGAATTCCTAAAGTTGCAGATGGAGTTATTTCCGCGTGTATCTAAATAATGTAGTCAAAATAATAATGTAACTTCTTCCGAACAATGTACGTTAATATCCTGATCGTTACAAAAAATAATAAAATCAAGGACATGTCGCATTGCCTCTTAATTTCATCCGAAACCTTCGTTTCTCGACGACTTTAATACCTAATTGAATATTTCACGGCATTCTATGCTAATGTTGCGAGGGGTGATAAATGGTAATGCTATTCTTCGTTATTCTCACTAAAATTCATACGTTTTACAAAATACAACCATTTCACAACACTAATTGTATTTCCAGTTTTATGCTTTAGAAGCTGTAGTTTCATATGCTGGTTCAATTATCATAGTGAGCGAGACTTGGCATACTTTAATCGAGAAATACTTTTTGCTTTCTTTTTGACTTACCTTTTTACATAATTAAACCCCTGTAGACGAGGTGCTTACCACGAGGATTACGTCATCTGAACTGATATTAAAAAGAGGTTAATTTGTTTGTTTATCGAAGATAAACTCTGGAGGTACTGAAGCTCTCGACAAGAATCATTTTGTTTACGGTAGTGTAGCGAAGGCGAATGTCGAAACGTCAAAAAGATATGAGATTGATCGAGAAATTATTGTATGTAACCCTTCATGTCAGAGTCCGACTTGCACTTGACCATTTTTTTTTTTCATAACGGCAGCATAGATTAAGTCTATGGTATGGTTTTCATGTGACGACACGAGATAAGCCGCGGGATAAAGCGAGTGATCAGGTCGATAGCAGGACATAGCTGGATGTTGTGCTCACTCAAGAGATCCTCGAGTCCCATGTGCCATAGAGGGAGTGATGAGCCAATTAGTATTCGATCACACGACACATTGAGTGGAGTCATTGTGCTAATGTGGAGCATTCGCTGTATTACAAGGTACCGATATTACGGCGGCGTATGATCTGTTAAAGGGTAAGCAGAGTTACCAGTTTCTATCTATCTATATAATATATTATAATTATATCTATAGAATATAACAAATAAGCGAATTCAAGCAAACAAACAAACAAACTCTTCAGCTTTATATCTTCTTCTAATATATATCTCGTGTCACGGTGTTTGTTACCGATCTCCTCCGAAACGGCTCGACCGATTTTCATGAAATTTTGTGGGTATATTCGGTAGGTTTGAGAATAGGTGGTAGGGTATTTTTTTTTGTATGGCAAAACAACGTTTGCCGAGTCAGCTAGTATTAGAATATATAAAGCTGAAGAGTTTATTTATTTGTTTGCTTGAACTCGCTTATTTCAGGAACTACTGGTCCGATTTGAAAAATTATTTCAATGTTAGATAGCCTATTTATCAAGGAAGGCTATAGGGTATCATCACGCTAAGACCAATGGGACTGGAGCAGACGAAGTTGCGCGGGTCAACTAGTTAATGTATGTTTGTCCAAATAAAAAATTATGTTTGTCGTAAATTATTATGGAGTAAAGCAACTTCTTGTCGACAAACAAAAGTAATTATTGTGAATGACTTCTAGCGACATATGCAGAACTATTTCTTTAGTATTAAAGTTTGTTTAGTTTCCATAGAAAAAATAGATATTAGTAACTGTTTATACATTATGAGAAGAAGTTTTCTAGAAATGTAGGAATTGTAACTGTTATAGACAGTTAAAAGATATGTTATCGAGTTCAACAACTATAATTGCGTCTGTGTTTCCGAAAGCATACAACCCTAATCTCTTCAAAGTTAGAGTGAACAGGGGGGCTAAAAAGGCCACTTCAGGAGAATCATAATATTAATCACGCAACCCTCTGTCAAATTTCATTTTCATCTTTATACCTAACGAATTAGGTTCAAGGTTGATTGGGAAAATTTGACAGTGAAGTGTAGCGTGATTTTCTTTCTGATTCTGCTAAAGCGGCCTTTTAAGACTCGCTGGCTTCTTCTGTGTTAACTCGCTCCATCGTCGATTTTGTCTTTGTCGTCTCTGACCTAGACTAGAGGTAAGAAAAAACCCATATCATATAAAAAAAGAACTGGCAAGTGCGAGTCGGACTCGCGTGCAAAGGGTACCAAACCAATTTCATTTTAGTAATTATGTTGTTTTATTACTTTAGATTTCTTATAGGTTTTCCCGTAATCTGTAGGTAAAGAACTATTATCTACTTTTTTTCGATTTTTTAGGCTCAGTAGTTTCGGAGATAAGGGGGGTATTGTCATTTTTGATCTAATTTCTTGAATAGCTTCAAACCAATAATTTTAAAATTATGTAAAAAAATATATTTAAAACCGTCACATTACGCCCTTTCATTTGATATGTTGACCGATACAGTTTGAAAAACTTTTTTTTTATTTTCTAGTTTGACCCCCAAATGTGAATCCCATACTTAAAATTTTGTGATTTTCGTAACGCATTCGTGTTTGGATCACAAAAGTCCATTTGTATACCAAATTTCAATTGAATCAGTCCAGTAGATTCGGAGAAAACTGGCTGTGACAGACGGGCAAACAGACAGACAGAGAGACAAACAGACAGACACCCGAGTGTTCCTATAAGGGTTTCCGTTTCTTACGGATGTTCAGAAAGCTATAAATAATGAAAATTAACTTGATTTTAACAATTACTTATTTATAAAATTAGGTATTTGCCTAGTACCCACCTACCAACATATGGGCCGATTGACAAAAGCCTTTTTAACACCCAGCCTAGGAAAACTGAACGTAGTGATAAGGACCGATTGACAGGTGCGTTAATCCATTGTCATTTGGCGTCCGTGGCTGCCGCTGATAAGAGACCGTGCGATCGATGGACCCGCTCGGATATGTCAAAGGTAATAGCGGAACTGTTCTAACATTTGCGGGGGGAATATCTAGTGAAGTGGCATGCGTGTTGCGCAAACCAATTGCTACTATTGACTGCAGTGATTTCCAAGCGATTTGGTGGCGGGCCTAAGCTTTAGCCCACACAAACGTCTGTTTGTGTCCTTTGTGTGTTTGTTTTGTGCACTTAAGGATGCTCTCTCGAGAAATGCATAAAACAGCGTGATGCAACAACTTTTCGCCGGCACTAACAGAGAAATTAAATCTGAGAAAAATAGTGATCTACATGATATGATACGTAATTTGGTTTCGCTAGAATTTATCTATCGTTGTCACATAAAAAGAAAGAAAAAACACCAGATCTCCTCCAAATCGTTGAGATGAAACCATATTACTCATTAATTTTGTTGTCAAAAGAGTATAAAAAATATATTAAATGCTTTGCAATACAAACGAAAATGATTTGGTTTGTTACTTTTTAAAAACATGTATTATTTTTATTATAAAAAAATTAAAAATGCGGGTTGCGCAGTGGCGCGTAGAGGTGTAGTTAGCTCCGTTTATATGCACTAGGTCATTGGCATGTATACAAGCCTTAAAACTTGCATGCGATGCATTTGTGTATATCCATGGTAGGCGCCACACAAATGTGCAATAACGATTATTGACCCACATACATTTGACTTTCTTAATATTAAAAACCGGTCAAGAGCGAATCGGACTCGCGCACCGAGAGTTCCGTATCATCATAAAAAACGTGAAATGTTTTTAAATTTTCATCGGCGAGGCCTATATTCGTCAGAGAATTTGTCACTGCGGCGTATTTGCAGTTTTAGATCAGCGCCATCTCTTGACCGCTAGTGAAACTAATGTAATTTTAGTTGATGATTTCTGAAAAAGTGTGTTATTTAGAGACATCGTTTTATTTTTCTCGTAATCTTTACATAAACTTTCAATCACATAGAATAATTTTAGATTTTTCTCTATGCAAACTTCGGAGATAAGGGAATGGTCAATTTACCAACATTTTTCGCCATAAGTCGAAAACTACGCGACCTAAAAAGGAAAAGAAAAAATGTTTGCGAATGTGTAAACAGCGTTCTTTCATAATGATACCCCAACCCCACAGACCCTAGTAGACCCACTTTGAATTTTTAATAATCCCTTTCAGTCGCTGTTGCAAGAAAAATACATATTTCATTTTTTTTTTCTTATTTGCAAAATTTTTGAAAAACGTCATCTACAACTATTCCAAATTTCAAGCTTATAGCATTAGAAGTTCTTCAGATATCTAGCTGTGACAGACAGACAGACTTAGTCACACCATAAGGGTTCCTTTTTTACCATTTTGGTACGGAACCCTAAAACAGAAATAAAGACATTAAGCTGTCCTGTATCGGCTTCATTCGTAATCGTTTACGTTCTCTAGTAATGAAAAACGGTTCAAAATTTATTGTTCGGGTATTAACGAAGGAATATTAGAGTAAATGTCAACATAAAGGTCAATGTATTTAATTGCAAGTTTATCTGACGCCTTCCATATGCATCGCATGCAAGTTTTATTGAATAAAATAGGTTGGTATAAAGGAATAAAGCTTCATATTGCCAAAAAAACTGTGTCAAGTGCGAGTCGGACTCGCGTGCAAAGGGTTCCGAACGAATTTTATTTTTTTAACATGTTATTTTAACACTATAGACGTCTTATAGGTTTTCCTGTAATCTATAGGTATAGAACTATTATCTGCATTTTTTTCTTCAAAATTTTAGGCTCAGTAGTTTCGGAGATAAGGGTCAATTTTGGTCTAACTACTTGAATAACTTCAAAACTATTTATTTTAAAATTATAAAAAAATATAATTCAAACCCTTACAGTAAGCCCTTTCATTTGATATGTCACATGGTACAGTTTGAATAACTTTTTTTAAATTTACTAGTTTGACCCCCAAAAGTGACCCCCATACTAAAAATGTATTTATTTACGTAAAGCGTCTATTTTTGGGTCTCAGAAGTAATAACAAATAAATAATAATGATAAAAGTATTTTATTCACATTAGTTGAACAATAAACACCTATGTAGACACTATGCTAAGTTACAACTAGGGGAAGGAGTGTTTTCGATGGGCTCTGGCACCCAGAGTAAGATTTAACTTGTGTTTAGGGTGCCAGCGTCCTCGCCTGTGATTTGGACATGTAGCAGTAGTTGTAAGACAAGCACAGTAGGTACATCATTATAATATCATAAAACAATCAGTGATACAAATGCAACAATCTGGGCTTTTTTAATATTTTACGGTGAAAAAGTTATGTATTTGTAAGTCTGTATAAAATATAAATTATAAGCATAAACACACCTATTACATACTTCACTAAATTAAAAGTCCACACGTATACCGAATTTCAACAGAATCAGTCCAGTAGATCCGGAGAAAACTGGCTGTAACAGACGCTCTGACAGATAGTCAAACACCCGAGTGATCGTATAAGGGTTCCGTTTTTTACGGATGTTCGGAACCCTAAAAACACGGGGACCAATTGCCAACTGCTAGATTTTGTGGTGGTCGCATGCGTTAGTGCTGAACTATGAACCGCGAGGAAGATCAGTTAGTCTATTCCTTTTTTTCTCTTACTTTTTTTTGGGCTTTTTCGTTTAGACACAGGCAAACAAATATGCCAGCCCCATCGTACTCTTTAACTCTTATCAGAAGAATATTCAAATACATAGTCTATTCTGTAAATAACTATTTCGATATCGAGCTTCACCTGAGTGACGAAGCTCACAAAGTGAGCTTTATTACACACGACATAAAGTTCTTATATTTATACGAATTTGATACTCACCTCGGATTCCGCTGTCGAAACACGAAAATGTTCTTACAGAATGGCACTACAGGTGTAGTTTAACCAAATTTTAGCCGATTTATTCTGTCAATATATCATAGCGTAAACTTATGTGGAGTGAGCATGAAGAAAATGTCATTCTATCTTATTTGTAAGTGTATATAGATTGACAGCTCACTTCATATTCACTTCGCCTAAGCTTACACGTTGATAGTTTTACAGAATCGCACTGCTGAAAGTGTGGAATGAGTTTCCTTCTGAGATCTTTTCGAAGTGTCAAGGGAGACCTCTTCAGAAAGTGTGCAGAGCGAGCTGTGCCCAGCAGATGTCAAGAGGTGGCGGTGTTCAGTTACATTCAGGTGACCACATGTTTGTGTGCGGATAAGGGTGGAAAGTTCCGCACCTCAACTGAAAAGGGAGGATCCTTCGACCAGACGTGTTATGTCCTGTGGGCAACTGTCCGATGGTTGTTTTCGGCCAGAATTTGTGTGACGTCAGGTATTTTTCAGTTCGGTATAGATGCCGCTACACAATACTGTAATTCTAGGAACACAAGTGTAACATATTTCAAACAAAAAAATAGTAGGAAATTTATTCTCAGTGTTTTAAAAAATCAGCTGTAGCTAATACTTCAGTCTCATGATATTACTTCAGTAAAGTTGTATACACGGCCTTCGGCTAAGCCGTCGTGTGCATAAATATTGTTATAAAGTTACGCCACTGAACTTGTGCTCATATAGGTAAAAGTTTAATAAACAACTTTGTTTAAAAAGCTTTATTTTATCATCAACTGGTAATGAAATACATTTATTATATTTTATTTGTATATTTAGAAAAGTCATAATTTTATCATTTTCAGTCCAAATTTTTTAAGCATATTGGCTGTCTATATGTATTAAGTTATTAATAGGTATTAAGGCACCTTTGTATGGTTAAAACGAGTGATACACAATATTTAGGTATCTGTGCAGGGTTAATACGAGTGATGCTTACTATTTCGGCACCTATGCATGGATGAAATAAAAATGAAATATATTTTTTCACCTAATTTCTTGAATAACTTCAAAACCATTTATTTTAAAATTATAAAAAAATATATAATTAAAAACTTCACAGTAAACTTTTTCATTTAATATGTCACACGACATAGTTTTAAATTTTTTTTTTTCAAATTTTCTAGTTTGACCCCAAAAAGTGACCCCTATACTAAAAAAATAATGATTTACGTAACGCGTCCGTGTTTGGGTCACAGAAGTCCATATGTGTACCAAATTTCAACAGAATTGGTCCAGTGGATCCGGAGAAAACTGGCTGTGACAGACGGACAGACAGACAGACACCCGAGTGATCTTTTAAGGGTTCTGTTTTTTGTTCGGAACCCTAAAAGTAAACGGAGAAACCGACAGAGACAGACATTGACTTTGTTTTATAGTACTTACGAGTATTCGAAGAGACAATTCATTGCAATCCATTAAATACCTACTCGTAACCACTAATGCAGTTGGAACCGCGATCCGAAAACTAGTAGGTAGCTGTCAAACATAATGGATTGCTTTATCTATGGTAGTCGCCAGATAAATGTGCAACAACGGTCATTGACCCATTTACATTTATTGACATTCTTAATTAAATATCAAAAACAGAAATAAAGACATAAAGGTGTTCTGAATAAACTTCTGTTGTGATCCTTTATTTTCTCTAGTAATGAAAAAAAATCGGCAAAGTGGGAGTTAGACTCGCACACGAAGATTTCCGTACCATAAACCTTAATTTTTATTATTTGTTGTTGTATTTGTTAAATACACTATCTGTGAAAATTTTCAACTGTCTATCTATTACGGTTCTTAAGATACAGCCCGCTGACAGACAGACGGATGGACGGACGGACGGCCGGACGAACAGCGGAAGCTTAGTAATAGGGTTCCGTTGGTTACCCCTTAGGTACGGAACCCAAAAAACGGTTCATGATTTATTTTTCGGGTATCTACAAAGTGATATTAGGGAGGTTAACGTACTTTATTGCAAGCTTATTTGGCGCCTGCCATATCACATTCATTTTCCAATTAATCATCAGTGTCATAAAGGACCCTTTTACCAACATCACTTTTAAAATCAAAAGGATTCCTTCAATACTATTGTACACATTACGTTCCAGATAATTAATTCAATAAAAATTGAGTTTAAAAAACTGTAACCCGACTACAGAAAAATAAAAGTGATCTGAAAAGTAAGAAACAAGAAAATATTTCAGAAAAAAATCAAGACAGGTACAAAAATGGTCAAAGTAAAGCCGTGGTCGCATGCCTTTATAGTTTTATAGGTGTGCCAGGCACCCACATGATATACAGGCATGCGACCACGGGTTTACTTTGACCATTTTTGTACCTGTCTTGATTTTTTTCTGAAATATTTTCTTGTTTCTTACTTTTCAGATCACTTTTATTTTTCTGTAGTCGGGTTACAGTTTTTTAAACTCAATTTTTATTTTATACTTTTCCGTTTAACAAATCGTTACTATTTATTTAGATTTGATTAACTGCACGTCGCCATCATTTTATCCATGCTTTTTATTGTACAACTAGCTACGCTCGCGATTTCGTTCGAGTGCATGATGGTGAAAAAATGTGATACTATGGCATAGATAAGATTTCAATAACCTGACCCCTCTCGAATTAAAAATAAATAAATAATAAAAAGAAGGTTATGCAGGGTGCTTACTATATCACCACTTCCGTTTAAAGTGGCGACCAGCCCTGGTATCTCCTAGTACCTCGAATCATGATGATTCTTAATTTCTTATCTACTACTAAATATAAACCAATTATACAAAAGAATGAATAAAAAAACACCCAAGACATTATTTTATATACGAATGTTTATTGTCACTGTCGGGTCTCGGGGGCTACTCTCTAACGAAATCCGTAGTTTCGGACTTAGTTGCGGGCGGGCATTTTCTACTTCGTATCACCTAACCACTGAGAACTAATGATAACATGATGTGACAGTTACTGTGAAATCGTGTTGTCATTCATTCTCAGTTCGGGTTCGGGACTAATCGCAAGTCTGTAGGTGATACGGAGTAGAATACGCCCGCCCGCAACTGCGCCCGAAACTACGGATTTCTTTAGAGAGTAGCCCCCCTCATCCCTAAACGTTTGACGCAATGAAACCTGTTGGAAGTGGGACGCAAAAATTTTTGAGCTCAGTTCGCTTTTGCATTCTGCACTATGTATCAACAAAAGACTTCTATAATATTTATGTATGAGTAATCAAAACACTGTAAAACTCTTCTGAAAAGGTGTAAAAATTTCAAGCTTCGCTCGCTCTTACATTCTGCACTCTGTTTGTCCTCGAGCTTATCTGTTTAATTCAACAAAACTTATATTTTTACGTGTGAATGATCAAAAGAAAATAAAATCTTTCCGAGTTGCATGTATTTTCGAGCTCACTTCGTTCGTTCTTGCGTTCGGCCCTTTTTCAGTTAATGAGCTTTCTTGCATCAGTTCATGAATTTACTTCTATTTAAGTATGAATGATTATCATCATTATGTGCTGCAGATTCCCCCCCCCCCCTACCGAGAAATGGCTTGCAACTGCCGTCACCAGTATAACGGGCAACCCATAATTATTTTGTAGTGCCCCAGGTGCCACCCATGCTAGCTACGCCACTGTTACTGAAGTCGGTCTGTGGATGGTTGATCGTCATAACTTATCATACCGAAACTCCTGCGCCCCTCGAAAAGTACTTCAACGTAAGGTTCAGTAGAAAACCAGCGTAAGGTAACTCCTCGTTGTCTGGCATTTTGCTAAACTGGACCTTTTTGGCGCAGCCGTGAGACGCACAATGTTATTGTTTTATTTAAATGAAGTTTCACAACGTTTATACCACATTGTGTTTACCTAGGTGTGCCAAATAAACAAGTTTTATTTCTTTCTTTACTTAAATTCGTTAGTCTGTTATTTGTAGATCTTTGACTGTCGTTACGGATTATCAGAAACCAGAAAATCTGACACCAGTCGGGCCAAAAAGTACCAGGTCACCCAGTTATTTGGATGTGGAGATCTGTCACTCTGCGTAAAATATTGGTATTCGACTGAATCCGGTTTGTCTGGACTCCGACCTCAATATTTTTGGGAAAACATTGGGCAGATGACCAAGATTTAGAGCATAGATACAACACTTTATGTCTTGTCTCAAAACTCAACCCTTTGTCTTATCTTAATAGTCGCGACGAACCAATCACGGGGCTTTGCCCCTCACCACGGGTAGTAAACCGTTACGCCTGCAAGTGACCCAATGTTGCCAGGTTTCCGCATAAAACCGGGGGTCCATCTTTTAACAGCTTTAGTTCATTATAAGTTAAGGTAATATGTATTAGCAGACATGGGGGAAGGTCC
This sequence comes from Lacanobia wlatinum, assembly GCA_947578705.1. NCBI lineage: Eukaryota > Metazoa > Arthropoda > Insecta > Lepidoptera > Noctuidae > Lacanobia > Lacanobia wlatinum. The sequence continues at coordinate 13,640,932 of OX388024.1, read as the reverse complement.
TTTTTCCGCGAAGAACACCGCTATTTAGAAATTGTGATCAAATTAAGATTGCTATCCATCGACCTTGAAGTGGATCTGGCAACATTTCAATAAGGTTACCATATAACGATAAATCCCTAACAATAAAATAATACAATGTTCACTTTTCCTTTGCTACTTATCAAAAGTTTCACAAATAACTCCACAGTATGTAACCTGGTGTTATTTCCATGAATTGGTAGTACTATTTTTGTTCAATAGATGGAGTTACGTGTATTTGCTTTACGTAATGTAAATTAATTTCTCCTTCAACACTTTAAATTCACATATCTTTTGATAGAGTGAACCGATTGGGATGAAACAATACTTTAATTGTACTTTGAGTTACAAAATTATAATAAATAAAAGTTATCTACATTTATTTTGACCTTTCCACGTGTTTTGTACAACTAAACAGACAAACGGTAGAAAATTCAATGCTGGAAATGGGTTCTGTTAGTAATCCTGGCTAATTTATTTAATTTTGACAATCACAGATATTATTAACATTGAACTTTGGCTCCCTTTTTCACATTTATGTTTTTGATGGGATTTTTATTTTACACCAAAAATTATTTCCAGTCTGCATGAGTTTATGTATGTGTTTATGTCGTTACGGGTAGTCAGAAGCTAATAAATCGGGTTATGGAGGTCAAATGGGCAGTCACCTCATGTGAAATACTGGTATTTAGCTGTATTAGATTAGACTGCAAGCCAACCCCAACGCACGTAGTTGGAAAAGTTTGAACTAATAAAAAAAACTAACGAAACCAGGTGACTGCCGAGGTTTTGTGAAGATGCTACACTGAGATAAAGGCACTGCGGCGCGCCTTGCGGTACACAACATGCATTTATACATACGTTGCGTTTGAGTTGCTATCACTCTTTGGGCAGGCGCACGCTCGACGAATTTTAGCATTTTTAGCTATGGTACACAGTGAGTGGCCTGTTTTTATAAGCCGAGAGGTTGCCAAGGGCAGGGTCGTGACCGCTCGCCACGTTCCATTACGGGGACGCAACGACATCGCAGACGAAAGCGTGGCGTGATTTGTTTCGACGCCAACACCATCTATCGGGCTTTGAAAAAATCCGAAATATGAATATTTCGTTTTATATATTTTTCTTCTAATGAGTGGCATAAAAAAATGTATTGATTTTAAAATTTTGATTATCTTCGCGTTGGTATCATTTTGATCATATTTTTCACTATTATTTATTTATTTATTTATTAAAACTTTATGCACAAGTAAAAAAAACACTGTACAAAGGCGGACTTAATGCCTTAGGCATTTTCTACCAGTCAACCTTGTACCAATTGTACAGCCACGCCGTACAAGGTACAGGCTTTCTTTTACTTGTTTATTAGCAATTTAAATTTATACGTTTACTAAGACAATATGATATACATACATATTTGTAATGTGCTCGTCAAGACCTTTCTTTAGATACCAAACATGTCACAATTATCTGAAATTAATTTTTTTCGTCGTCTGAAATTTACGTGTCAAGGCCACCATAATACATTTAGGAATAATTTATATAGCCTATGTCACCCGGAACGTTTTTAGAAATCTATTGACACCTCAATCATAAAAATCGGTTCAGTGGGTTAGGCACCAGAGTGGAACATAGAAATATACATACATACATACATACATACCTACATAGACTGCTAAAATCATAACCCTTCCTTTTGGCTTTGCCGTAGTCGGGTAATTAACGTGACTACAAATGCATCAATTTGCGTTATCCAATTAAGTGATGATTTAATTTTAGTATCAAATAAACAGGGAGTTGCGTCAATGGAATTCACCACTGAATTATTCATTGTACACTGAAAGTTTTGTCAATTGTTGACAGGCTCGGAATGATCTAATTCCGCATATATTGTATGTGTTTTCAGAGTCACTTTCTCCATGGTAGACGCTAGTTAAGTGTGCAAAAACGGTCATTTATCCATATACATTTATTGACTTTCTAATATAAAAAACAGTAATAAAGACATAAAGCTGTCCTGAATCGACTTCTATTGTGATCTTTTACGTTCTCTAGTTATGAAAAAGGATAATTTGTTGATCGGGTATCTACGAACGGATTTAAGTAAATCTGGCGTCTACTCTAGCTCTACCAAGTGGTTGGAAACGTAGCTCTTCGGTTTGTTTTCCAGGTCGGACACGGTGTTTTTCCATCACCTTTTTTGTGTCGATTCATACATTAATAACCTGGTGATAAGTGTCGTGGGTAGCCAATGGATGCGACACGCACAGGACCGGTTGCTATTGCGACACTTGGGGGAGGCCTATGTCCAGCAATGAACGTGTTTCGGCTGATATGATGATATTAATAGCTGCACTAGATACGTAGAAGGAGAAAGAGCATCATATTAAGAAAACTCACTCTGCGATTTTTGAATAAAGGAGTAAGGGCCGATTCGTACCAGCAGAAGCGGGTAGCGGCCGGCAGCGACGTGACGAGGCCGGTGGAGCAGCCGCGCCAGCCTCACGCGACTCGAGCTGCCTCGTGGCACCGAGGGCGGCTGCGCGAGCTTTTCAAGCGATATTGGTATTTTAATTATGTAGATAAAGTATAAAATTATTTCACAAATGAAAGTCCTCGCCGCGCCGCGGCTGGCCGCTATTTTCCCGGTGTGAATTGAGCTTAACAAACATCCATTTATTTATTCATCCAAACAATTTCTCACATTTGCAAAAGTAAGTCAAATAGTAGGACGTTACCTACCTGCTAACTGCTATTTCGATACAATTCTAAGAATAACATCACTATAAGGAAATCCATTTAGGAGACGTATTAATAAACCAACAGACTGTGGTTCGTCATAATAATACCGGATACCCAACGAGGATTAAGCTAATCAACTTAATAGTTATAGAGAACAAGGAAAATAAAGGAATCTAATAGCTCTTAAACATCCACGATGAGACGAAGTGGCTTTTCCTATTACTGGAAATCAAACGATCAAATGACAGACGTGGGCAACGTTATTATTACTTTTGCTTATTTTTTTCCGACATCTCTTGACAAATTATTTACTAAAACCATCCTCGAAAATCACTTTATGCATTGGTGAAAACAACATGAAAATCGGTGCAGTAGTTTTTGAGTTTATCGCGAACAAACAGACAGACAGACGCGGCGGAGGACTTTGTTTATAACATTATGAAGTGATTATAATTAGACTGGCCGTAGGCTGTGATAGAAGTAGTGATAACAAGCGAAAACATCAGCGGGCCAATTCTACTATTTGTTCCGCAACGTTCGCATTCATTCGCATCTCAGTCTTCATCGTCATCTGCCTAGTCAACTATGTTGGGGTCGACTTCCAGTCAAACCGGATTCAACTGAATACCAGTATTTTACGTGGAGTGACTGCCCATTTGACCTCCACAACCCAGGAACTGGGTAACACGATGAAAGTTCTTGACAAGACTGGTGTCAAATTTTCTGGCTTCTGACAATCCGTAACGACTGCCAAAGATGTAAAAATGACAGCCGGGACCAACGGCTTGACGTGCTTTCCGAGGCACGGAGGAGTCTCGGTATGTTAATATGGTCACCCATCCAACTGACCGACTTCGCCAAACGTTGCGTAACCTTGAAGATCAACCGTTGCAACTGTTGTTATTTAGACACGTGCTCCTTTTTCGCATACACAAAACGGGAATGCGAAAGCTTCTTAAAAAAATAGGAAAATTCCCCCTCAGGGAAAAATAATAAAAAGGAAAAGTAACTAAAATAAAATAAGTTTTTTTTTAAAGAAAACCATCCTACGTTTTATTTTAAACTAAAGAATTCGGTGCTTATTCATAAGTCTGTATTATTTTGGGTCGTATCGATAAAGCAATTTTATACTCTTGTAGGTATCTTCTTGTCTGCCTAGCCTTGTTCCAGGATTTATTTAAAAATTAAACATTTATTTCAGAATCACTTCCATATATTTTGTTAACTTATTATTAAGTAAGTAATAATATATTATAAGTAACAATGTAAACTTATAAACTAAATAGTGTTAATAATTTTTAGGGTTCCATAGTCCGTAGTCCTGACAAGGACTCTTATAGTTTCGCCATGTCCGTCTGTCTGTCTGTCTGTTCGTCTGTCCGAGGTTTTGCTAAGAGACCGTTAGTACAAGAAAGCTGTAATTTTGTAGGGGTGTGTAAATCAATTACGCCGATATAGTGGTAAAATAAAATTTTGGAACATATTTTTTTAAGGTCTATGGGAAATCATCAAATGACTCCTCCCGCTCTGGGCGTAGCAGAAGGGAGTGTCAGACTCTTACTGACTAAAACCCATCCGTGCTCCTCCCAATGCCTTTTGCGTTCCAGGGACGCGGTGACACTTTCGAACAAATTCCGCAACCCTGGAGGGTAGCTCCACAACAGTGAAGTGGGGATGAATTTTGCAAATTTTTGTTCCAGTAGAACATTGGATAATTTTGTACCAAATACAAAATCCTTAGAATAAATTCAGGAATCGATCTATATTGTAACAACGGGCTACTACGGAACCCTACACTGCGCGTGGCCGGTCATTTAATTCTGAGCTGTGTGAGGCACGCCGATCTCAGGTATTTGGGTCGGGCTTTCAATCTGACCGGATGAAGCTGAAAACTGGTATTCTACATGAAGCAACTGCCTGTTTGTCCTCCGCAACCCAATACCTGATACCTAGCTACTGACTACCCCGCCGTATGGTGTCGGCCGGTGCCGTAAGGTTCCGTAAAAGAATAATACCATTCCATCACTTCCCGTGTGTGTCGTAAGAGGTGACTAAGGGACTCACCAGAGAATGGGCAGCAGCGTTCTCTGTATAACGCAACACCATACACTGCGATCGCCAACCCGCCTGCCAAGCGTGGCAATTATGGCAAACCCCCCTTTGGGGGAGGCCTATATCCAGCAGTGGACGTCTTTCGGCTGTTATGATGATTATGATGACTGACTACCCCGTAACGACTGTCAAAGAATTTCAAATGACAGCTTGGGCCAACTGCCGCACTAGAGGTAGGGTCGGTGAATGCGTTTTGCTGCAGAGCAACTAGCTGCTCTTGTCACTAGCCCGGAATTAGCTTCATCTATTTGACTGACAGACCTTGACTATTCTAAAGTACCTGTAACTGGTCTATTTGAAATAAAGTATTTTGTTTTGTATTATATTTTCATTCACATAAAGAAAGAAGAAAAAATATAAATCTACAGACAGAAAGGAAGAAAAAAAGGAAGGTAGGTGGTGTTTTTGTTTTTTTAGGGTTCCGTAGCCAAATGACAAAAAACGGAACCCTTAAGGATTCGTCATGTCTGTCTGTCTATCCGTCCGTGTCACAGCCACTTTTTTCCGAAGCTATAAGAATTATACCGTTGAAACTTGGTAAGTAGAAATATTCTGTAAACCGCATTAAAACTTTCACACAAAAATAGAAAAAAAAAAATATGGGGTTCCCCATACTAAGAACTGAAACTCAACATTTTTTTTCATCAAACCCAAACGTGTGATGTATCTATGGATAGGTCTTCAAAAATGATATTGAGGTTTCTAGTTTCATTTTTTTCTAAACTGAATAGTTTGCGCGAGAGACACTTCCAAAGTGGTAAAATGTGTCCCCCCCTGTAACTTCTAAAATAAGAGAATGATAAAACTAAAAAAAAATATATTATGTACATTACCATGCAAACTTCCACTAAAAATTGGTTTGAACAAGATCTAGTAAGTAGTTTTTTTTTAATATGTTATAAATCGTAAACCGCAATTTACCTTTCATTCAATAAACTCAAATATAAAAAAAAACACCGGTAGCACTCCGGGAGTGCCGGCAGAAGTGAAAACTTTAGTATTAGCGTTGTGTTTAATTATAAGTACAAAAATGCTATCATTTATGAGGTAGAATACAATGTTTATTTATTGCGCTATCGTACACAAATATGACAATTTACATGTTATTATTCATAATATTATATCGTTATATATTTATATATTACATTAATTTTTATCTCTTAGAAAAATCAACTTTCATCCATAATTTCGTAATACCGTAATTTCATATCCTTGGATACGCGTGGCACGCTGTACGTAAACACAGACGGACATTCGCGCAAGCGCCCTGTGCCGCCTAAGCGGAGCAGCACACTCAGGCACGGTAGAAAGAGTGGGAGACACTAGTTCCTCTCCCTTCCCCTCGATCTTACGGTTTTTCGATCAGCATCACGTGACCCTGACGCGAGTCCGTCTTACGCTTTTTCGATCAGCATCACGTGACCCTGACGCGAGTCCGTCTTACGCTTTTTCGATCAGGTCACGTGTCCTGACGCGAGTTTAAGATTTTATACCCATTACAGAAAAAGTGCTCAACGCCGCTAAAGAAGTTTTCACTTCAAAAAAACATTTAATTTCATAAACATAAACCTTATGCATAAACCGTGAACCATTTTTTTCTAATAATAAATCTGTAATAGGTGCCTAAGTAAATAATAATTATAAAGTTACAATGAACTACAAGAAAACAAACGTGTTATTTCCGTAGCAGCAAATAACACAAATAAAAATATTGTGTTATTTGCTGCTAAGGAATTCTTCATGGGCGAGTCTGACTCGCACTTGTTTTTTTTACTTTTAGTTTTAATAGGCACGCGTTTGACCACTATCTCACCTGATGGTAAGCGATGATGCGGTCGAAGATGGAGCACGCTAGCCTAGAAGTAACCTATTCACTCTTGACTTAAAAACTCCCAGGTTGTAGCTATCTGGAAACACAGACTCTGGCAGGGAATTCCACTCCTTAGCTGTACGCACTATGAATGTGTTCCCAAAACGTTTAGTGCGTGTGGGTGGGATGTCCACCATGTACCGGTGGCGCATCGATAGCTATCAGGAAACATATACTCTGACAGGGAATTCCACTCGTCCATACCAACGTGTAAACTGTTTATATAAGTTGGTAATGAATAAATAAAACATAAATGAATTTCTTCCTCCTCTATTCTAATTTCTTAGTCAAGTTTCTTGAAAACACTATGTTTATCAAGTAATTAAGCTTCCCCTATTTTATCTCGGCATCTCACTGCATTGCAGCCAAACTGACCCCATTATGTTATTGCTCTTAAGCTCAAAATCTGCTGTATCACGCGGTAAGTAATTGGGCGCAAATTAGCTAAGCCCAAGCTGTCAATCACTATAACCCACTTATACCTAAGGTAGGCGTTAGATAAACTTGCAATAAAGAACATTGACCTTTTCCCAATATCCTTTCGTAGATACCCGAACAATCAATTAAGGAACGTTTTTCATTTCTAGAAAATGTAAAGGATCACGATATAAGTCGATTCAGGACAGCTTTCTGTTTTTTGATATAATAAAGTCTATAAATGTATGTAGCTCAATGACCGTATTTGCATAGAGAGTCAGATTATGTAGTTTCTATACTGTCGAGAAATTACATCGTAATGTCAAACATATTTGAAAAAAAAATACCTCACTGGGGTTTCCGCAGATAGACGCGACGCATCTATGCGATAACATTACGACGATCTTCTATATAAACCGAAAATGATATATTTTTTTACAAAAAGAGTTTTTGTTATTTTTCCAGAATTTCTCAGTCACATAATTATAAATTCAATAAAAAAAACTCTTAATTTTATCAATGGGTATCAAGTAAATAAAATTACGTTGTTCGAAGTTACAAGCCGCGACCTATCGATATACATCAACAAACGACACACACGTAATTGAATCACGAATGTGCTCAAAGAACACGGAGAAGAGTTGAATAATCACCATTATTTTTCGTCGAGACAAAGGGAGCTCACAAACGCCCTTAATTTGGGCAATCTAAACATGGCAAAAGCAAAAGTGATTGATGCCAACATTGCCTACAGCCTCGCCGTCTGTGTAACAAGTGTTTTACGTGACACTAATCAAGAAGAATGTCGGCATTCCTTTACAGGAAATTGATAAATCAATTTGAATTTACTTAGTAATTATATTCGGTATTGAATGGCTCATTTTTGTTATTAATGATGCCGCGTTTCGTGGACCCATGATCTGTACAGTATACACAAATGATGTTAATCATAAAATCGCATTTTCTTTCACAATCGAATGTAATTGCAAACCAGTGCTTCATACATTTAAAAAAAAATCAGGTCGACAAAGTGAAATGCACTTGCGTCAAAATGTTAACTTAAGCGGCCGATTGCATTCATTTTTGTATTACGGAATTAGGCTGCTCAAATATCGAGTCTAAATCTATGATCTTTCTGGACACTGTCAAAACTACCGTAAAAAAGACTACGTATCAAAGATTTTAACCGCAATACTGAAACTCCAAAAGCAAAGTTTACTATTCATAAAACACCAGAGCGCCGGATCGAAAATATAAAATACAAAAGCGTTAATAGAACCGTCGGTCTCTCTTAAACTATAAAATAAAATCCAACCGCAAACATTTCAACGTTAAATATTAAATCCATTCTTACTGAAAACTGAAAATCTATTCAATTCAAACCAAAAGTTGGGTTCGCAATTGTGAAATAAAGTTATTTTCACAAACTAATTCGAACTATCAATTGTAACAAATAAATTATCTAAAGTTTCGCAGTCCTAATTGTTTTTATGGTTCATGAAAATGCAAACAAGATCCCCAGTGCAGGTCGACTGTTGAAACAAAACAATAGGAACGTTACGAGCTACAAGCTCTATCAGACAGTCATTAACACTGCTCACCTATTCAACAAACACTGCAGCAATTTTATTTTCACATACACAAAGCGGTCTGATACAAGTGCAGCTGAAGTTTCTTTGTGCCCAAACATATATCTATAAAATAATAGCGAGTGTATTATGAACTGTTGGTTACCTTAACTACTTTATAGGTATGTCAAACTATCTCAATGTTCTCAACAAAACTCAAACTTAGGGCTGGTTTTAGCCCAAAGCGGTATAAATGCTCTGTTTAAATTTGCCCACCTCTCGAGTACTTCTGAAGCTATCTCTATAGTTGTCCAGCCTAATAGAACTTTGGCAGTGCAGTTCAATGAATTCGGTTTCAATTGAAACATTCTTGTTTGAAGTGTTGTCGTTCTCAGTTTCAAATGAACTGATTCTCATTAAAACTGAGGGTATTTTGTAGATCTTTGGTGTACGCTTGTAGCTCGAGGCTAAATATTAACAGCCGCACAGGTCGATCAACAAGGTTAAGCAATGCTTGCCGAGGTCGGTCTGTGGATGGGTGACCATCTTAACGTGCCGAGACTACTCTGTAGCTCGGAAAGCACGTTAAGCCGTTGGTCCCGGCTGTCATTTGTAGATCTTTGGCAGTCGTTACGGATTGTCACAAGCCAGAAAATCTGACTCCAGTCTTGCCAAGAAGTACCGTGTTACCCAGTTATTGGGTTGTGGAGGTCTGGTCGGCAGCCGCTCCACGTAAAATACTGGTATTCAGCTGAATCCGGTTTGACTGGAAGCCCACCCCCAAGTTGTTGGAATTATGGTGTACTCTTAACACCTCTGAAATAGTTGGCTAGGAACGCAAGATTGCTATTACAGACTTAGTTTAACTATTACAGCAATTAAAACTGTAGTAACTGTAGTTAAAATTAATTGTAACTTAAAAGTTAACTCAAAGAAACACTCTTAAATAGGTAAGAGCTGGCATAGAATTATGGTGAGAGAGAAATATACCTCGGATCGTTTTCAATAGATATCGTTTTCCATCTACAGTGCTGATTATATCTGCGTAACCCGAGACAGATGTAAATTCAAGCTCACCAAATTGGTGCTTCTATTAGTATCCTCAGGCAGACGTGAAAAGGTACATACGTGTACACAAAAGATAGCTCAAAAACACAATATTCGAGCTGGCATCCCTATTCCCCGAACACTTTATCGACGCAGTATGAATGCATAGAGGTTAATGCACTTGTCAATGTCAGTACGTAACACGTTTCAGCCTATCGGACCGTGTCTGTGCCTCGCTAGTTGGTTGAAAAATATACAGTAGCGCTATTGTTACGAGTTTTTATCCAATAGTTTACCGAGGGGAATGTGCTGAGCTACCCTTCATAGCTTAGTGTAAGATGTTTGTTTGCTATTCCTGTTTTTTTGAACGGCAGTGTACGCTTTCTTTTATTTTCATAATAAAGTTTAGAGATCGTGGAGGATAGGTTTTTGTGGCCATATTCCCCTATTTTTATCGTATCAGATATAATCCATTGCCTTTGTTGTAGTATTGAAGCGTATGTTAACGAAATAATATCGTACTAATTAGCTGACGGCAAATCCGTGCCAGACAAGTTTGAAACTCTGAAACGTCGATGTAGGTACTTTTCAGTGAAGCGACTATCACAGCTACTATACAAAATGTATTGGAAGTATATATTTGAAAACCGACACGACTCACAAAATAAATTAGAAACCGACACCAAAACATTCTATACGATATTGAGAAACTTTTAATCGAAATGAACTGACGAGAAGCCAGAACGTACTCGCAAAGGCTGAAAACACCTGCGTAGCGAGAATTTGTCTTAATTTGAGGCCACCTACGCTTGATAAGATTAAATTATTTAAGTCTGGGCAAAATGCTTGCTAAACAAACTGAGAAAACCTCATAACGTTAGTCAGACTAACTGTTGTGAAACAGATATTTTTAGGAGAATATCTACCATTTTCGACCAGATACTGATATATCTGGGTCGAAAATGGTAGATTACGGGACTGGTAATCTTAAAGAATTTAGGCTAGCCTTTTTTTATTATAACTAATGCAGTATTAATTACTAAATTGTAAGTTGATGAAATTGTTTATGTATACTAGAAAGCTTTAAGTAGTTAATTAAAGGTAAACAATCTTGATGTGACTTTTTATTTATTTATTTTATTTAAAATATTCTGTTTAAAAATAAAATACAAATAAAAACCACTGTAAATACAACAATAACGTTTACTAAATCAATTAAACCATTATTTGAAGCAATAAATTATTTGTTTGTGTAAAAATCACATTAAGATTTTTACTACTACTACCTATCTAGAGGAGGTAATACGAACTACATGTTTCGAGCAAGCTACCATGGCACAGCGGCTCCCGCAGACATGCATAGAAAAATTACTATACAACAACCCTCGTTTTACGGTAGGTAATTGCTCTACGCATTATCCGTAGAAAAAAATAAATACCCACTAGCTACTACAACAAAATATAGTTTCAGACCATTTTCAGACACACGAAGAGACGGCGTCGTGTTACGCTGAGCGATGCGGCGAAGCCTGCCACGAAAACGCCGGTAGAATTAAACCCTTCGGCCAAAACTCTACCTTTAGGAACGTGTGATGATGATGATTGTCGAGTCACGTGCGTCTATCGTTCGTCTATTCTCCTGAAAGACAACAATGTCACAAACTAGTTGACCCAAAGAAACTTTGTAATCTCTCTCTAGTTTCTTAAATTGCCAAGCGGTACCAAAAAACCAATAAAACCCTGAGTTTAAAAGTAAATTTAAGTTGGTGTTACTTTCAGTATGTCACAACAATATCTTTTTATCAGAGCCAACGTTAAGAAGAGACTCTAAATCTAATTTAAAAAGTCTGTCCTCTCTCGTTACTCAGCTTCACCCTAAAACATCTGGGATTAACTGTCAGCCCACATCCAGTATGGCGGCCAGACCGAAATTAAGCGATAACTAATGAAAACCGTAAAACAATGACAGTCACGTTGCGTCGCGCGAATTTAAACTGTCTCGCCGATCGCCGCTGGATTTATTTGGAGCACAGTTTAAAGAGCGTACTTTTCTGAACATCCACCAAATATCAAGCTTCTGACACCAAGAGTTTAAAAGACGCGATATTACTTTTTTGAATCTAGTACCTACATATTATAATTTCAGTTAATATTGAAATTGACCGTGACTTCGTCCGCGCTGCGACTTTCTTAAGGTTCTCTAATTTTTTTGTAGTAATTATTATAGTCTATATTACTCAGAGAAAACTTAGCATTCTAATGGTGAAATAATTTTTGAGATCGGTCCAGTAGTTTTTGAGTTTATTCGTTACTAACATACCAAAACTCAAATCTTTCCTCTTCATAATATAACTAGCTGACCCAGCTAACGTTATTTTGCCATTAAAACAAAATAAAAAAAAATACAAAAAGAATAGTTTTTGGTTATTTCGTTTTTTGACACCGACGTCCGAAATTAAAGTTATTTTATACTTTGTTGTGTTTTGTTTTTGGAAGTCGGTTATATTTTTTGTAAAAAAGTTTTTATTTTTCACCTTTTAGTGGTGCCTGCGTACCCATTCACAGCGTACCGGCGTGATGTTATGTTATGAACTGGAGACTATTTAATAAAAATTTACTTAGTGCTTTCGGTGTAAAGGTCTCGTAAATGCGAATGAAATAAGCCCAAACACTTGGTAGTTCCTACATACCGATCTAGAGTGCTCTTGACTCTCTGTCGTCTCCATCACCAAGTCTGATCCAAACCTTCATTGCTTTGTAGTATCACCCGATATACACACGAATATTAAGTTTTTACTTTCGAGAGTTACCCTCGAATTCTCAGAGTTTCCATCATCAGATCCTGACGTGGTAGCAATGGGACCACCTCGGTAGCATACCCTTTCATATAAAAAAAGATTCATCGAAATCGGTTCATAAACGACGAAGTTATCCGCGAACACACAATATATATATATATATGTATATTTATTTATTTATTTATCTATCTATACTTATTACTTACTAATATATAAAGCTGAAGAGTTTGTTTGTTTGTTTGTTTGTTTGTTTGCTTGAACGCGCTAATCTCAGGAACCACTGGTCCGATTTGAAAAATTCTTTCAGTGTTAGACAGTCCATTTATCGAGGAAGGTTATAGGCTATATATCATCACGCTAAGACCAATAGGAGCGGAGCAGTAATGAAAATTATGACGCAGACGAAGTTGCGCGGATCAGCTAGTTTATTAATAAGCACACCAGCACTGTCACTTACAATTAAATATACGCGGTCGAATTGAGTACCTCCTCCTTTTTTTGAAGTCGGTTAAAAATACGAATCTTTCCTCTTTATAATATTGCTAGCTGACCCAGCAAACGTTATTTTGCCATTAAAGCAAAAAAAGATACAAATAAATAAAATAGCCTACGACCTATTCTCACACCTCCCAAATATAAAAAAAAAAAATTAATAAAAGTTAGGTTCGGTCAAGCCGTTTCGAAGGAGTTCGACTCACAAACACTGTTTTATATATTAGAAGATAATATAGTGTACCTAGATGTTAATAAAGATTGGCATGTTGATAAAATATTAGCAAGAACTAAAGAGTCAGTAACATCAGAATACCTATTGTTTAAGTTAGACTTGTGGCTATGGCTAAGGCTATACCAAAAGATCTCGGTGACACCTCATAATGAAGAGTGACATATTAATCACTATGACTTACATTGTGAAGGGTTTTGTTGACGCCACAAAGGTCAAAAGTTACTTATATTGAAGTTAGGTACTTAATTTAAACTTGACCTCAGTGTTAAATAGTGCTAAGTCAAATTGTGCTTGACCATTCAAAGGTCACTAACAATAATTTATTCGTGAACTTCAACCGCTGTTTCGGTAAGTATTGTTGACAATTCTAGAAGTCATTAAGCCTTAGGCACATTAGGACTCAAGTGTACTTATTCGGGTTTAAAGCTGTTTGTACATCACAGTTTATCTTCAATTTTACTGTAAACTTAAAAAAAGAAGCAATATTCTTAATCGACTTTAAAAAGGTGAAGGTTCAATTTTCTATGGTTTTTTTTTAAATTCTTTTTTGTTTGGGGACATCAATTCTGAATGAAATTAAATTTTACTGTCACCTACTGCATCACACTCGGACAATTTCTCAGTCCAACGACCGCGGGATTCTGCGTAGCAGTCGCTTCATAGAAATTCTCAGGCCAATTACGGCCATTCAAAAATTGCCATCGCGTACGGTATTTCACGTCCACACGGCGGGGTATTGGTAAAGTTTTCAACTAGCAATAATCGCACCTCGGATTAACCTCATTGGTTACGATATTGCCTCTGCGCAAAGTTAGCGTAGAGGAATCTCGGCGCAACCCCAACCAAATCGCGGTAACGAAACCATAGCGCGATCTAACTCGATCCCAACGCCATCTATCGAGGTAGGGTGTAAACTTTTTTTTTGATAAACTTTTCAAGAAGATTTTTTTAATTTTTTTTGTAAAAAATATTATCAAGTAGTGTTTTTGCATAATATTTTAGCCTTATATTATTTTATACACCGACTATTTGTCGGTTTTGGCCCGCCTAATCATAAAACCGTTTTAAAGATTGCTAAGTTTATACATACTGATTAGCGGATTCTTTATTCAAAGTTCTCAAGAGATGATTTGAATTTAGAATCCCTTTAATAATATTTAAACTAAGAACATGTTTAGTTTTTTTTTTAATAAGCCTGAATTTTCTAAGATATCGATCACTTCTAACTACGTTAAAGCACCTAGATCCACAAACCTTCTGCCCCCTGCTATGACGTGACGTGCAAGAGCGAGACGGATCTATGCAGGACACTTAGCACTATACCTTTTTCACATCGTACCAAATTATGATGACATTGATGATACGTTATATTAGAGGATCAGATCACCACCACACATCATAATTCCAATAGCAAAACTGATAATAATTAAAATGGGTTTCGATTGATAACTTAATACCAAACACGTCCTCTATAATGCAATAAGCTGATTACTGTATTAATTATAGTGAAAATATTTTAATGATTAATTAAAATGTAGGTATCATTCATGCATTCAATGAACATTTTTTTGAGTTGGTACATTTATTATATTAATGAAGAATTATGGTTTGATACTAGATCAAAAATGACGAATGAGGCAGGAATACAAAACTGGCTTTTGCCCGCGGCTTCGCCAGCATTAATATATTTTTTCGCAAAATAAGTAGTCTAAACTAATACATAGTAGAGATACAACTCTGTACCAAAATTCATCAAACTCAGCTCAGCAATTTATACATTAAAGCAAACGAGTAAAAAAAAAACAAATAATTAAAAAATTAAAAAACACGCCTGCCATGTCCAAATATGAACTAAAAAATTAAAAACAAGCATTGGCCCAAAAACTGAAAAACAAATTTTCTATTGCAGTCGGGGGACAGTAGGTACTCTGTAACATTTCTTTAATGGTCCCCCGACTGCAATATAAAAGTTGTTTTTCAGTTTTAAATTTTTGGGCCAATGCTTGTTTTTAATTAATTTTTTAGTTCATTTTTGGACACGGCAGGCGTGTTTTTTAATTATTTGTTTTTTATTTCATACCTTTTAGTGATAAAACGATATTTTGATTGAATAAGTAATGCGAAACTAAATCGATTTTTGATTGGTACCACAATGATACTAAAATTTCTTGGCTGTCCTAAAATGATTTTTTAAATTTTCATTATTAGCGAACGAGTGCATACTGAATACTACTGTTATACAACGTGTTGATTTGCATCCTAGTCAAATTCAAGGACGTAATTATGCTAATGATTCTCGACCCAAATCGACAGTAAAATGGGTAGGTATTTTTTTAATTTTATTTTTTTATTTACGGTAATCCGTAAGTGTAAACCAGCCGCGGCCCGTCTGTTACTAGCCTTATAATCGCGCTTTCACACACAAACAAACGCAAACAATACATACACAACGCATAGACGCAACGATCATTCGATAAATTCGTAGGTAATCAATCGCACCCCAATCACGGTACGGGGATTCTCCCGCGCAAGCTCTTAGCCACGCCCCCGGCCCCCGCGGCCCCGGAACTAACAGTGTGTTTGATGTCGCCGAAGTGTGCGCGCGTTCGCGAATTGTGCAAGATGACGGACAATTATTCAAAGTCGAGATGGTGGAGATGGTCCGCCTGTATGCCATCAGTGGAGACAGCCTACGTGGAGCCAACCGGATATTCACGGAAATGTTTCCCGATCGGGAACCCCCATCACAGAGCGTCATGCTGGCTGCTACGCAGGGACTGTGGGATCATCGGCAGTTTGACGTTCCCCGGCATGCTCATGCTCGCGGCAGCGTAGGCCTGCCTGTCGCCTTGCATGAAGACATCCTGGAATACTTCCAGCGAGACCCACGGGCAAGCACGCGGGAGGCTGGTCAACACTTAGGAGTGCACCACACCACAGTGTGGCGCCTACTGAAACGTGAACTTCAACACCCGTTCCACAACCGCAAGGCACAACCTCTACTTCCAGCAGGATGGCGCTCCCTCTCACTATGGTCGGCAAGTACGCGAGTACTTGACTGAAAAGTTGGAGGAAGTGACAAGTGTAACAGAATTACATGCAAGGATCATTAGTGCTTTCGACACTTTAAAAACGAATGTGTTAGTGTTACGTAAGCTGAAGGAAAACCAGCTACGTTGTGCTCGATTGTGCAAAGAGTGTGATGGTGGCAACTTTGAACAATACCTCCGGGTAACTTAAGTAGGTAATTTATTTATTTGTACATTTTGTAAATACGTTGTAAGCTTAATCAATTTTATTAGTGTAAATAAGTTGATTTCAAATTTTATTTTTAACTACGCCAATAATACCTAAGAGTCGAAAATATCACCACGTACTTTCACTTAACTAGCACGTCTTTCCATTTCCATCAAACGTACAAAACATTTTTAGACTTAGTAGATCGCTACACTAACTAAGGCATTCTTGCCGGTCCTAAGCCCGTTAAGTAGGAAGGAAATCCACAAATAAAAACAAAATCACTACGAAAAGCAAAACTAACATTTTATTAATCATCTGATAACAGGTCAGTGAACTTTTCTTTGGCGTACTAGTATTATTGTCATTAGTAAGATTTCCGTATTCCAATGATGCTCAAAGATGAGTTAATTATCAAGCGAAATTTATGACAATAATGTAAGTGATTTTCGAAATAAAATTAGGTAAAATTATTGCTACCGGTCATTGATCCGTCGCACTCGCGCGCGCTTGCATTTCGTAGGTAAGACGTCGACACTCACGCACACAGCTGCATTGTCGCTGTGTGCGTAGTAGGGTGATTCTGATTGAATTAAGGGCTTAATTCTGAAATACTGTTAAATTTCAACAACAAAAAAAAAGCAGCGCTTATTAGTTATTGCCCGCTACCGTACTTTCGATTGATTATTTATGTCTTTTATGACAACCTCCTGAAATTTGACGAGGATGCAAAACAACACGTTGTATATTTATGTTATGTACTAAGCAAGCTCTAGATGATGATCGTATAGGTCAGCAAATTTTCATGAAAATTAAAAAAAAAACCGTATTTCTTATGATCCATGGCTACCCTATTATATTTTTTTTAGTTTTGACTAGCCTATGTTACCCGGGATAACGCAACGCTTCTAACGATACCACATACATACGAAATCGGTTAAGGCGTTTAGGAGTTACGATGGAATAAAGAAACTCACAAACATACATACATACATGAACCCTGAAAACATAACACTCCTTTTTTTGGGCAGTCGTGTAAAAAACTAACTCAATATCGTATTGAAATTGTATTTAATTTAAAATAAAAACTAAACAGTAGAATAACTGCCTCAAAAGTAAAAGTATAAGATGAGATTTGAAAGCTACCTGGCCATTTGAAAGCTAAGCTTTTGACGTAACAAGCACTCCAGCTCTGAACTTCCTTTGTTCGCTTTAGACCAATAATTCACAAGTATTTTTCTTTCATAAATTCTCCGCAACAAAATTTTAGCACCGTCGTACAAGAGAACACCTCTTCGGCCCGAAGTGGAACCCACCTGTTTATACACAATTAGTCAGCAATCTAAACTCCACACTAGGAATTTCTTTTGTAGTGGGTATGGTGGGTCACACATATAACATACTAAATAAATAAAAAATCATCAACCGGGCACAAATCCAGACTACAGGCTGTTACTGTGTTTGTACAAAAGACTCACCGTGGCTCTGGAACGCAAAGGGCATTAGGAGGAACACGGATGGGTTTTAGTCAGTAAGAGTCTGACACTCCCTTCCGCTCCGGCTCAGAGCGGAAGCCATTTGATGATTTCCCAAACTTAAAAAATGGCTATTTCAAATGGAAAAACCCAATAACACCGCTCGAACCCGAACCGAGAATCGAATTCAAGAACCTCACGCTCAGTAGTGGCCCTTTTCGACTCGAGCAGCGAAGAGCTTTGTGTAGTTCTATAAGTAAGATTATATCCTTAACTGAACGGTCTTCAGCGTCATCTATGGCGTCATAAAAAGTAACAAATAGGTTCATATCAGTACGATGGGATGAGCATTCATTTGTCGTTTGCCGCTAGCTATCTATGGGCCTGTCAAGGGATGATGTCTCGAAAAACCGGCTAAGTGCGAGTCGGACTCTCATGCGAAGGGTTCGGTACCTAAAACCGAAAAAGAAACCAGTTTCATGTAAAGGAGCCCCTTTAATTTTTAATTTTATTTAATTATTCATTACTGCTCCGCTCCTATTGGTCTTAGCGTGATGATATATAGCCTATAGCCTCCCTCGATAAATGGGCTATCTAAAAATGAAAGAATTTTTCAAATCGGACCAGCAGTTCCTGAGATTAGCACGTTCAAGCAAACAAACAAACTCTTCAGCTTTATATATTAGTATAGATATAGATTATTATTTGTTGTTTAAGCGACATAAAACGCGGCTGTGAAAAATTCAACTGTTTACCTATTACAGTTCTTGAGATACAGCCCGCTGAAAGATAGACAGACGGACCGACAGACCGACGGACAGGGGAGATTTAGTAATAGCGTTCCGTTGGTTACCTTTCAGGTACGGAACCCTAATAACAATGAATGAAATGAGATAAAGATGTCATTATTCCAAAATTCAGCAGGAAAATGCGAGTAGTTTTGGTTAGAATGATTTGGTTTATGGTTTGAATTGAAAAAAATGCTTTACCTAGAGATTACAGAAAAACCTTTAAGAAGTCTTTAGTGTTTAAACAACATGTTACAAAAATGAAATTGGTTCGGAACCGTTTACACGCGAGTCCGACCCGCACTTGGCCACTTTTTTCTTACTACCTTTATTGCCGCCTCTTGGTCTGGTGGTCTTAACCGGTACTGCTGAGCATGAGCTCCTGGATACGCCTACCAGGTCAAGCGAAGTATGTTGGGTTTTCCCATATAAAAATTTCACAATGGCAGCTCGGAGTCTGGATTCAAACCTGATTAATCAGATGAAACTATAGTCTTAACCCCTGTTAGGTACGTTACGTAATCTTAAGAATAACTGGAAAAATATCGGTATACTATAGATAGGTACGATCTGTTCTGTCTGACCCATTGATGATACAGGCGCAATGTTACGTTTCCTGGTACTTTCTACAACTCACTTATCGATATTAGTCCTTCCTAACACATGTTAACTTCCAATACCGGCTCACACTTTATTGTACGAACAGATTGTCACTAACCCTTGTAAACACAAATCAAGTTTATTCAATTAGCAATAACACATTCCGCTCGCCTAGTTTAATATGTTCCTAATCAGTAAACGGTGCGATAGGGTTGGCCCACGTCTCCGTCTTTCTAGAATGTTCATTATCAAGTAACCCACATCTATACTGCTCCTTAAAGTGATATGGATGTAACTCGATGACTGTGACTTTTGAGATACAATGAATTTTGTATAAAAATGTTTTACCGTATGTAAACTGGGTTCTGCACGAGGCTTCGCTCGTGTGGTATGTGGATAAAAAATATCTTAGCCAGCATAGGTATATATATTTTTTTAGGGTTCCGACAAAAAAAGGAACCCTTATAGGATCACTCGTGTGTCTGTCTGTCTGTCTGTCCGTCTGTCACAGCCAGTTTTCTCCGGATCCACTGGACCGATTCTGTTGAATTAGGGTACACATATAGACTTCTATGACCCAAACACAGACTCGTTACGTAAATTATTAAATTTTTAGTATGGGGGTCACTTTTGGGGGTCGAACTAAAAAATAAAAAAAAGGTATTTTGAACAATATCGTGTGACATATCAAATGAAAGGGCTTGCTGTGAGGGTTTTAATTATATTTTTTTCATCATTTTAAAATAAATGGTTTAGAAGTTATTCAAGAAATTAGACGAAAAATGACCATTCCCCCCCCTTATCTCCGAAACTGCTGAGCCTAAAATTTAAAAAAAAATGGAGATAATAGATCTTTACCTAAAGATTACAGGAAAACCTATGAGAAGTCTGTAGTGTTAAAATAACATGTTAAAAAAATTAAATTCGTTCGGAACCCTTTGCACGCGAGTCCGACTCGCACTTGGCCAGTTTTTTATGTATGATGGTTTAGCGGCTTCCTAAAACGTAACGAACAACCAGACAGAGTTATTTCCGCATTTATAGTAAAACTAGCTTTTGCCCGCGACGTCGTACGCGCATTCCCATTCCCGTAGGAAGCCCAAGGAACCTACATGCCTTTCAGTTTTCTACGACCAGTAGTTTCGGCTGTGCGTTGTCTGTCAGTCACTCACTCAGTAACGCAAGAATTTTATACATAAGTATAACTGTGAATGATGTATTTTTACAATGATTTAATAAAAATAAGTACAGGTATTTTGACTAGTCATTAATTAACCCATCTTGTCTGTTGAATTTAGCTATCCAATGCAAAAAATCATTTTTCGAATTATTGAGATGTCCCTTTTTGGCTTCCGAGGGCAGTATATAGCAGCGAGTTAGGGATGGACCTCTCGTATCACACGTGGCCCAACTTTTAGGGATGCTACCTAATAGTTTTAATTAAACGTTAGTTAAGATTGCTGAATAAATTGTGTTTTAATGTTCTCTTGTACGAAGGTGCTAAAATTTTGTTGCGGAGCATTTGTGAAGAAAAATAGTTGTGAATTATGGTCTAAAGCGAATAAAGGAAGTTCAGAGCCGGAGTGCTTGTTATGTCAAAAGTAAGGCTAGGTAGCTTTCAAATCTCAAGAATCACTAGGAATTTCTTCTGTATCGTGGGTGCGTTTACAAACATATAAATCCACATACACAAACAGCCAGACCACAAATATTTGTTCCGTGCAGGAATCGAACCCGCGACACGCAGTGCAGCAGTTAATCGCTCAACCACTGCGCCAACCGTGGCGTCAATTAAATACAATATCAATGCGATAGTGAGTGTGTTTGTTTGTTACTCGTTTGCCTTTACGTATATATTGTATTGTTTGCTAATAGTTTTATGTATAATGATGCCGTAAAATATGATAATATTTAAAGGTATGTGAGCCTGGAGATCTGTCATACAGGTCCCGAACCTAGTTCAGACTCCAGCTCTCACAAAGGTTCTAGCGTAAGGCAAAAATGTATACGAATAAATTTTACCTACTGAAGCAATGTACATTTATAAGAGAAATAGCTTTTGACCGTGACTTGGTATGCGCGTATCCCGTTGTTCCCGTTCCCGTAAGAATTTCGGGAAGTCCTTTCCTAGTGTTTCCCTATACTCCCCAAGGAATCTACATGCCCAATTTCAGCTCTCTACGACCAGAACTTAAGGCTGTGCGTTGTCGTTCAGTCACTCAGTCACTCAGTAACGGAAGAATTTTATATATTAGGAGGATAAACTATCTGTTTGTTTGTATAAATCGCTGAGCTGAGTTTGATGAATTTAGGTACAGAGATATCTATCTACTATATATTATGTATTTATCTAGGCTACTTCTTTTGCAAACATTTATTATAATGCGAGCGAAGCCGCGGGCAAAAGCTAGTTTATTATAGCCTCGATTCCTTCTCAAGCCTCATTCGTCATTTTTATTTATTATCAAACTGTAATTCTTTATTAATACCAACTCAACATGCTCATTGAGTGCATGAATGATACCTATATTTTTTAATTAATCTTAATATATTTTCATAATAATTAATACAGTAATCAGCTTATTTCATTATAGAGAACATGTTTGGTATCAAGTTATCAATGGAAACCCATTGTAATTATGAACAATTTGCTATTGGAATTATGACGTGTGGTGGTGACCTGCTCCTATACTATAACGTATCGTAACGCCATCAATAGCTTAGCGAGGGGGTGGGGGGGTATTACGGCCCACTCATTGACTGGTTTTTGTCACTATCGGGTGGCACCACTCAACGTTTAACGCAATGAAACCTGTCGGAAGAAGGGTGAAAAAATTTTTGAGCTCGCTTCGCTCGCTCTTGCATTTTGCACTCTCTAACTTCCTGAGCTTTTCTGTATAAATCAAAAAATAACTTCAATTACAGTATATATGATCAAAATACAATAAACCCTTTCGAGATGAGGTGCAACAATTTCTTTAGTTCTTCAGGTTTTCTGCATTTAGGGGTGACACTCGGTCGTTGACTTTTTGTCACGGTCGGATGTCACCCCTTAACGGGCGACGTTATGAAACCCGTCCGTGGTGGGATGTAAAAAATTTCGAGCTCCCTTCGGCTTCGCTCGCTCTGACATTCTGCACTCTCTTTGTTCTCGAGCGTTTCTATGTACCTCAACGAAATAACTATAATTATGTATGAAATTATCAAAAGAAAATTAAAACCTTTCCAAGTTGGGGTGCATGAATTTTCGAGCTCGTTTCGCTCGCTCTTGTATTCTGCTTTCTCTCAGTGAATGAGCTGTTTTGCTTCAGTCGATAAAGTTACTTATAATTAAGTATGATATGAATGATCAAAAGAAAATAAAACCGTTCTGGGGTCCATGAATTTTCGAGCCCGCTTCGCTCGCTCTTGTGTTGTGCCCTCTTTTAGTTCTTAAGCTTACTTGCATTACTCAACAATATTGAGTTTAGATAATGATAAAAACGAAAACAAAATAATCACATTCATGAAAGTAAAAACCTGCGTAAATGGCACTTCTTCCCCCCGTTTCGAAAAATGGCTTGCGATTACCGTCACAAGAACGAGAGGCTAAAGGCGCAACTTATTATTATTGGGGGGGGGGGGTGTTTATTTGTGGGTTGAATCCACATTATCCGCCCCAGGTGTCACCCATGCTGGCTACGATACT
This sequence comes from Lacanobia wlatinum, assembly GCA_947578705.1. NCBI lineage: Eukaryota > Metazoa > Arthropoda > Insecta > Lepidoptera > Noctuidae > Lacanobia > Lacanobia wlatinum. The sequence continues at coordinate 13,617,848 of OX388024.1, read as the reverse complement.
GAATGTCATCATGATTCCGATGTGAAAAAGGTATAGTGCTAAGTGTCCTGTATAGTTCCGTCTCTCTCTTACTACGTCACGTCATAGTAGGGGGGCAGAAGGTTTTTGGATACGGGTGTTTTTATGTACTTTTTGTACTGTAGGTCCTCCTCCTTGCGTCGTATTCCTCAGTGCTGAGGGTCGTGACCTCCCTTTTGTATCACTTTCACACGTATGATGTTTCTCCACCTGATCCTGTCCCTGGCGGTGTGGAGGGCGTTGTGAACGGTAGTGTCAAGGGCGGTGCGAATATGGTCAGACCAACGACTGCGTCCACGAGGTCTTATTCCATCAACTTTGTCGGTCACGATGAGCTTCTCGAGGATATCACCTTCTTTCCTTGCAATATGACCGAAGTATTCTAGGACTCTGCGTAGACACTCAGATGATAGCCGCGAGGAGATTTTCAGTTCTCACAATATGGATACGTTAGTCCGAAACGCCCTCCAAGGAATTCGGAGCATCTTTCTCCAGCACCACATTTCAAACGCGTCAATACGTTTGCAGTCTGCAGCTCTCAGTGTCCAAGTCTCAGACACATACGAAAAAAACGAGAAGACTCTAGTCTTCTCGATCTTTAAAACTAAAACTAAACTGGTATGGACTCTAGTCCGTACCGGTTTAGTTTTAGTTTTTACGGAAAGTTTTTCCAAGCGGAGCTATGGCGCTCTTAGCGATGCCAATTCTGCTGCGCACTTCCTTCTCGCACGACCCATCATTACTGATGTTGGAACTCAAGCATATAAAGTTGTCCACTGATTCTATTCCTAATGCGCCAGTGAGTGGCAGTGAGTTCCAACTTCCCAAATCGATCTACCACCATGACCTTGGTCTTGTACTGTAGGTAGTAGTGATTAATGTCTCACAAAATTCAAGATTATACGTTAAACAACCTAAACATTTGCTTAGTTTAAATACTGTTTAAAAGATACTAAATTAAAATTATCTACTTATAGGGAACTTTGAATAGTAGGAGCTCGTGGCAAAATAATAACAGCCGCACGGGTCGATCTTCAAGTTTAAGCAACGCTTGCCGAGGTTGGTCTGTGGATGGGTGACCATCTTAAAATACCGAGTTTCCTCCGTGTCTCTGAAAGCACTTTAAGCCTTTGGTCCCGGCTGTCATTTGTAGATCTTTGGCAGTAGTTACGGATAGTCAGAAGCCAGTAAATCTGATTCCAGTCTTGCCATGAAGTACCGTGTTACCCAGTTAATGGGTTGTGGAGGTCTGGTAGGCAGCCGCTCCACTTAAAATACTGGTATTCAGCTAAATCCGGTTTGACTGGAAGCCGACCCCAATATAGTTGGGAAAAGGCTAGGCAGGCAGGCAGAGAACTTTGAATAAAGAATCTGCAAAACAGTATGTAAACTAAGCTGGTTAAATAGTTTTTATAATTAGAGCACAAAAAGAACAAAGTCAGTGTATTAAATATTATAAGGCTAAAATATTATGCAATTAAAATTACTAAATAATATTTTTACCAAACAAATTAAAAAGTTCTTGAAAAGTTTATCAACACAAAAGTTTACACCCTACTTCGATAGATGGCGTTGGGATCGAGTTAGATCGCGCTATGGTTTCGTTACCGCGATTTGGTTGGGCTCGCGCCGAGACGTCGTCACGCTAACTTTGCGCAGAGGCAATATCGTAACCAATGAGGTTAATCCGAGGTGCGATTATTGCTAGTTGAAAACTTTACCAATACCCCGCCGTGTGGACGTGAAATACCGTCCGCGATGGCAATTTTTGAATGGCCGTAATTGGCCTGAGAATTCCTATGAAGCGACTGCTACGCAAAATGTCGCGGTCGTTGGACTAAAAAAATAAATAGAGAGATGCAATTCGTGGCATGTAATTTGGTTCAATCACTGACTTGATGCCCCCCATTCAACCACTTCAGACTGACGCGGTTCAGACTGCTTGAAAATCGGATTTGTTTGGATCCTTTTAGTCGTTTTTTGTTTTCTCTGTTTTCAAGACATTGATCATTGCAATAACTTCGGTAATTGTGTTCGAAAGTTCTAATACAAATAAAGAAGTTCCAACTCATATTCATCGCTGACGGTATGAGAAGGCTTTCGACTTTATTGAGACTTGTACCGTGGACATACTGCTTTGGAGGCAACGGGATGGACGTGGTTTTGACAAAAATGGCTAGTAGGTGCAATTTTTCAATTAAAATAAACTGATGAAAAGTGATTCAATAGAAATAGACTGACATTGCAGACTTGCAGCCTATTTTAACAATTTATTGTGCACCAAATTAAAAATGATAAAAATGACCCACAGAACATTTTAAACTAAAAAACCATATTATTGGCGGCCTTATCACATTTCACAATCTCTTCCAGGCAACCTGGAATGGATAGAGACAGCTTAGACACACAATAGGGTTGTACATGGTGCAAATATAAAGTTAACATAGAAAAAAACAACAATCAGAAATAAAGCAATACAATATACTAAAATAGGTACATTAATACATACATATTAAATGTATAAGATATATTATGTAACAATAATCAAAATCACACCGTGTAAGGAATAATAATAATAATAATTTATTAACAGAAAGGTGGGTACAAAATCATCTATCCTATTCAAAACAGTATACAAAATGTCTGTCTTTTAAAAGATAGAGTAAACGACGATGTCCGTGCTAGTATAAACTGTGTGACGGACATCGGCGCCTTCCTCTTACAGATTTAAACAACAAAAATTAACATAATTATTTGCAATATAACAATATAGTAATTACAAGATTTTGATACAAATTCTGAATAAAAAATTAGTAGAATATAAATTTAACATAATAAAAATAGCGCAATATTAATAATAATTACAATATAACATAATTTGATTAAATGAAATTGATAATAATTATAAAAGTTAAGTTAAAGGCATGCATGGAAATACTTTTAAGTGACGGTGAGATTATAATATTTATTTTATAATAGCGCATAGTAAATTATAAATATCTGTTGAATAGTCTTTCAGTTTCGTCGTATGTAAGACCCTGAAGATATTCACTTACAACTTTCTTACATTTATATTTCGGCAAAGGATATATATTGCAAACTTTATTGAGTGCATTATAAAGGCGACCACTCAAGTTCGGAAAGTGTCGACTTGCTAGGGCAGTATGGGCTTTCATAGAAGGGCAAACCATGTCTTTACGACGTTTATGAGTAATCAGTTCAGGATCATAAATCAGTGAGGAATGAGTACGTAGGACTATATGGAGTGCACAAAGTTGCCTGACGGTAAGCACAGATATGTCCCTGTATAGCTGGATTGTAGAATAACGGTAGGGTTTGTGTAGCATCACCTTCAAAACTGCCCTCTGCGCCCTTTCAAGACGAAGCATAAGAGTTTTATATGTTCCGCCCCAAACAGGGATGCAATAGGTCAGAATTGACTGCGCTAAGGCAAAATAAGTAGTTTTCAGCAGTGGGGCAGTGACCCACAGCTCTAAGCTTTTTCATTGGGAACATAAGCTTACGAATACGAGATACCGTAACGTCAATGTGTTTGTTCCAACTTAGAGTGCAGTCAATGTACACCCTAGATACTTCACGCAAGATGTTCTGTGAATGGGAGGGCAATCGCATGTGTTAGACGCAGGATGGGAGCTTTTATGTGCAGAATATTAGGATGCGTAGAAAAGTTGGCAGAGAAGGTAACGTAATGTGTTTTTGAAATATTCAATGTGAGCAGATTACAGGAGAGCCAATTCATCACAACACCAAGTGTATATTCAGCCGAACGGTGAGCGGAAGCCCAGGTATCCCCACTTATAATTAGTGCCGTATCATCTGCATATACAAGAATCTTGCAGTCAGGTATCGAGAGTTGGCATAGCCTATTGACTTACACAAGAAAGAGAGTAGGCCCCAGCACACTGCCCTGTGGAACTCCGAAAAATAAGTCCTCTTCATTGCTAGTATAGCTCTCAACCCTGACCCGTTGGCTACGCTTTGAGAGGTAGTCACGAAAAATATTCAGAGCGGTCTCTCTTATTCCTAGTTCCTCCAATGCCTGTAAAAGGATGGAGGTAGAAACCGTGTCAAAAGCCTTGGCCAAATCTAGAAATATACCTATGGTATTTTTCTTCGTGTCAAGATTCTTTGTAATGTGATTTGATAGCTCAAGCACAGCATCTTCTGTTGATTTTCCTTTCCTGAAGCCGTATTGGTTAGGAGCAATCGCATTATTGTAATCTAAATACTTAAGAAGTCTCTTATTTATGATTTTTTCAAGGATCTTGGAAAGGGTTGTAAGAACAGATATAGGCCTATAGCTTTCAACACGATCCCCTTCCCCACCCTTAAATATTGGTGTAACTAAAGCCTTTTTGAAAGACTTTGGGAAAATGCCATGAGTCAAGCACAGATTGCATACATGAGTGATGGGAGGGATGAGAACATGCTTAGCAGCTTTAATAACTGAAGCAGGTATGCCATCATATCCAACCGCACAGTTATATTTTAATTCCGAGATTAATCTGAAAATAATGAAGGAATCACAGTGACAAGTCGTGTTCCTTATTAAGTATTTTAAAAACAGAAAGCAATTGTGCGCGTTTAATTGTAAATCACAATCAATAATAACATCGACTGCAACACAACAGAACAAAACGAAGAAAAGGTGAAGTCGATTTTAATTTCCGTCAAGTTCTTTGTGAGTCGTACCTACAGTAACCCCCCACATAATTGAAAAGCACAAGCAATCGTTTAAATATACGAGTACATTCAATAAAACCGATGTCGTTCCGAAACAACAGCCCGCCATTTATATTGGCAATTAAAATATTTTTCAATTTTGTAACACATTTCCGTATCACCAATATTGGGTCAAATATATGCGGTTTGGACGTGGCAATTGTGAAATTAATGGAATGATTGCATTCAATTGGGTGTCTGACTGGACTTTTTATTACATTCCTCAACCTAGAGAGCAGACAAGACGCATTTAAAAAATATTGCCAAAATCTCAAAAAAATGCAGTGTTGTTAGCATTTTTAACCTACTTCCAAAAAAGGAGGAGGTTCTCAATTCGGTCGGTATTTTTTTTAATCTGTGATAAACAGAGAGAGCTCTAATGACGTGTGACGTCACTCACAAGTCCCGCCATATTGAATTGAAGCCATCCAGTACAAACGACATTTTGTGTGACAAGCATAGAAGAATAACTTCAAAAGCGTATAATTTTTCTGTTTGTCCACCAATTTTATTTAGTTGTTCTCCAATCGTACAGTTTTAATAAATCCTATCAAATAAGTATTCATTCATGGATATTTTTCATAGTAGTCAAAAACCCTATTGGTTCGGGGTAGGGTTGTAACAGACCCTCGTCTCCACAGTCGGCTCCGAAAGATTTGAGTGGAGTTGCAATTGGACCTCTATAAATAAATAATAATAATAATAATGTTTATTCATAAATATGTACATTTTTTTACAATTACAGTGCTTAATCTAAACTTAAAGTACACAAAAGTGTTAGCATTTGAGGCCAAACTAGGTAAAACCTGTATTTCAGCCCTCAACGCCGATCCCCCTGAGTTACAAGTTGAGTATCTTTATTATGCTATTATAATGAATAAATGTATGAATGTACTACCGAATTTATTCAACATAAAGTAATTTAGATAAAAAAAGAGAAAAAAAAAAGACAATATTTAAATAGTGTGTAACCAGTCCTCTCTTTGTGTGTGATGGAGGTGTGCGTGAATGAGTGTGAGAGGGTGTGTACGATTGCGGAGCATGACTTTTTGACATATTTTACCAGTTTTATTTTCAAGAATTCAATAGGTCTTAATTTTTTTATCTAGGTATCTCAAGCAAATTTTCTGTCTCCTCATATGTTAGTTTCTGTAGGTACTCACTAACTGCGATTTTGCAAGATTTTTTCGTCATCGGGTATATGTCCAGTTTATTATTTATTTTATTATAGATGTATGGGCCAATAAATGGAGCAAATCTAGCGCTGAATTTTGTTTTAGAGACGATGGATTGAGGGAAAATCAAGTTTCTTGTGCGCCTATTTGAAGTGAGTGGGTTGTAAAAAATCTTCTTATGTTGCAACAGTATAACATTGAGAAGGAAAAGTTGCCTTACTGAAAGGACTCCACAGAATTTGTAGAGTTGCGAGGTAGGAAATAGCCTTGGTTTAAAAGTACTTACCTTCAGGATGGCACGCTGGGCAACCTCAACAGATTTTATGGTAGTTTTAGGGGATCCTCCCCATGATGTGATACAGTAAGTAATGAGGGACTGGCAGAGGGCAAAGTATATCCGCTTCAGCACAGAGGGTTCAGTGAGATGTCGGAGGGTCTTAAAGACGTAAATTAACTTCCTGATCCTACCACAAAGGGCCTTAGTGTGTTCCTTAAAGTTGAGGTTCTGGTCTATGATAACGCCTAGATATTTTATTACTGTTACACGCTCTAGTTTACGACAAGAACAGTTTTCTCTAGAGGAGCACTCGTGAGCTATGATGTTGTGGCGATCAAGAATGATTCGTGTGGTTGACCGTATACTGAAGCAAATGTATTTGGTTTTATCCACATTTAATGTTAAAATATTATCCTCTAGCCATTCTCTCACAGTATCGAAACCATCTTGGGCAGCCGTGAAAGCCTCTTCCCATGTATCGGCAGAGAAAATGAGAGCAGTATCATCTGCAAAGGTGATGATTTTGCCATGGCGAAGCTTGAGACTCGTAAGGTCGTTTATATAGACGAGGAATAGGGTTGGACCTAGGATACTGCCTTGGGGAACCCCGTACGTAACTGGAAGATCTCCACTATTGACGTTGCCAATCCTAACACTCTGAAACCGACCAGTCAAATAACTTTTGAAGAGTTTCAGTTGTGTTTCTCTGATTCCAAGTAGTTTCAACTTGTTGAGCAAGATCGGGACAGAAATCGTATCGAAAGCTTTGGCTAAGTCAAGGAAAACAGTGAGAGATTTTTGTTTTTTATCAAGGTTATTGCTAACAAAGTTGATTAGATCATTAACAGCTTGATCTGTCGATTTGCCTTCACGGAATCCGTATTGGTTTGTTGAAAACAGATGTTTGGATTCTAGATATCCAACCAACCTTGTATTAATTAGTCTCTCTAGGAGTTTAGAGAGCGCTGGGAGTATAGAAATCGGCCTGTAGTTAATGATACGACTCCTGTCACCGCTCTTGTGGATTGGGCACACAACAGATTTTTTTAGGCTGTCAGGGAAAACACCGTGCTGAAGACACGAGTTAAATATGAATGTAAGTGGAGGGACTAGAAATTTTTTATAAGTTTGTAAGAAGGAGCTGCTTATTGAGTCATAGCCCGTAGCACAATCTGTTTTCAGGTTGACGATTAGACGTTCCACCTCTTTTTCAGTGGTACTTTCCATAACGAACGAATTTAACTGTGTTATAGTTTGAAAGCTGCTTCTTGATAGCTTGTTACTTGCTTTCCTTTGTTCTACTTTATCGGCTAATGTCTTCCCTACATTTACAAAGTAACTATTTAATTCATTTAGTGATGACTGAGGTGTTGTTGATAGAGAGAGCAGTTCATTTGGGTGGTTTATTTTTTTGAAGTATTTGTGATTTCTTTTATTGCTTTCCATAGTCTCTTGTTATTGCCTTGCGCCGCCCGCACCTCATCTCTCTCGTAGGCTCTTTTAACTTTTTTTAATAGGCTATTGCAGAAGTTTCTGTAACGCGTATAGGTAATTTTTTGAGTTAAATTGTCTGGTGAGAGTTTATATTTTTGGTGCAACTTATCTCTATTTCTTATACAACGTAAAAGGCCTTGCGTTATCCACGGTTTTATTATCTTCTTCCGTCTCGATAGGGTTACTATTTTGGTGTTGTTAACTATGGCTTCTTGAAGATTTTCGATCAAATAATGCATAGAAACATTTGGATTAGGTGAGTCATAGATAGGATTTAAGTTAATATTTAGAATATCCTGTTCTAAGCTTTTTGTGTCAACTTTTTTGACTGATGTAAGGAAAAATTTAGTCGTTTTCTTGAAGTCTAGGTTTAGTAAGACGGGGTAGTGGTCTGTCAAAGTAAAGTTTGGAACGATGGTCATAGCTGGGCTTTTAGTTTTTACTAAGGCATGGTCAATGCATGTTTCACTTTCAGTACGTGTAATAAGAGTATGGGCTGGAAGGAGACCATGGGAAGCTACAAGTGTAAGGTATCGTTCGCCATTAACCTCTAGTTTCTTATGGTTAATAGCAATATTTATATCTCCCATGACAATTATATTCTCAAAACTAGAGTATTTTGTGAGAACTTCGTCTAGTGATTTTAAGAATGTTTCCAGGTTGTGAAAAGACGGTGAGCGATACATGGCAATAATTGCCGTGCGCTTATCATAAGTAGCAACTAGACAATTACATTCTTCGACATTTGGCTCAATTATTTTTAGTCGAAGGTGTTCTCTAAAGTAAATAACCACACCGTCATTTTGGTTCGGATTATTTTTAGTTGCCTCAAAGCGATAGCCAGATATGTTGGGAATGACTGATGCGCGTGAAAGCCAGCATTCAGTAAGTATAATTATGTCGCAATCCAATTTTAGTCTGGTCAGTAAAATATCTAGTCCAGGCATATTGCAGTTTATGCTGCGTATGTTTTGCATGAGTATTAGAAAGTGATCTGACGATGGGTTTATGAGCTTGTGACATTCTTCAATATCAGCGGTTTGCGAATGTGAAATTGCCACCCTGTCTATGTCCTCCGATACATCATTAAGAGTATTGAAAGCTACTAATTAAATTCAGTTCATCATAATATTTTTTCATAACCATAAATGGTGCCAGACTACATGAGTTGTTAATTAAGAAGTTATAAATATGTGTTTTAAGCAACTTGCAAAATGCGCAAAAACAATAGCAAGGGAGTTCCTGTAAATATTTCAGATCATCTACCTCTATAATAGAGATAGATTTTCCGCGAAATAATGGTGCCTCTATAACAAGTGGAAGATACTTAACTATGTAGGTTTTATTTAGAAAGTATTTCTCACTGGATCTAAAGTCAGAAGGTTGTCCGCAAAATAGGCTTGAAGGAGCGAGAATTGTGTATAGTGTGCGTGTGTGAAAAAACACGAATATAATTAAGAAAACATAAAATAAAAAAGCATTTAAAAAAATATAACCAAGCTTATCTAATAATAGTCATTCTGAGATCCTTAATTTTTCAAGATCATTGACGTTGGTTATCCGTATTTGGGAAGAGTCTACATTTTTCTTGAGGTACACTATGCCATTTGTGGTCCAGCAAAAGACGTATCCGTGGCTCTTTTTAAACATTCGTGCTTGGTAATATAATTTTTGCGTGCTTTGGGTTAGAGTTTCCGAAATATAAATTGGCTTTAGTGGGTAATCAGGATTTATGTACGTTGTGTTAAGCTTATTTCCTTTTGTTTTGGATTTGTTGAAGTTTTTAACCTCTCGCAAGACACTATCTTTTGTAAGGGCCGTGATAAACTCAACAATGACTGGATTTGACCCATCTTTTGACGGAATTCGATAAATGTCCCTGACCGTGGAGCAATCAATTTTAAGACCCACTGTTTGGCCAATTTTGATGACGTCATTACATAGATGTTGTTTCGTTTCTCCGTAGGTTTTTGGTAGGTTTCGAATTTCGATGCCGGTTCCGCGTGACTTACGTTCTAGAGTTTCCAGTCTTTCTTCTAATAGTTTGATAGTATTTTTGTCTTCAATCCTTTCAGACTCGAGGCTCGATATTTTTTTTAAGAACTCGTCGTACTTTTTTGACATTAGCTCAACACTGTTTCGTAATTCAACATTTTGAGCATTAACTTCTATAATTGTGTTGTTTAAGTCCTGGAAACGAACTTCTTGTTCTTTAGAGAAGGTGTCGAACATCTCCTGGATAACAGTATAGAAATCACAGTCATTTTCGTCGAATTTACGTTTCTTTCGCTCTGTTTTATTTACTGCAAGTTCACGGAGATCAGGTACTGACTCGCAGTGTTGCAGGTCACTGGACGGAGTTAGTTTTATACTTGACTTTTTCCTATTGACCATAACGACCGGCGAATCAGCTTTTTGGGATGGTGGTGGTGTTCGTTTCAGCGGCATGGCGATATTGACTCCCTACTTAGTTAAGTCACCAGGAGAATTTGTGTTTGTTGAGATCAAATTGCACCGGAGTGAGCAAAAAAAAATAAATAAATAAAAGCAACCAGGTCAAGGAGCACTCTTCACTTACGGACGTCAAAAGTGATGAATTATACTGAGGTACCAGGAGCGCATAGATACTGCGGAGGTGATAGTATCGGCGACGCTGCGTCACAGCTAGGGCGGAGCTTTAGCGAGCAAGCAGGACAGCGGCGCGTACCTTCGTATGACGTTGGTGGTGGGCGGGCTTGCGCGCAGGTGAGACAGCAGGATGATCGTGCGCAGGGAGGTGGAGCCTCTGCCGCTGAGCTGGGCACTTGGATGAGTTGATGACGCGCGGCGAAAATCTCCTTTATTCCTCTATTTCTATTTAGCTAATATCTAGCCATCATTTTTGTTTAATACAAATAAACCGACTTAAACTAAGCGAAGACCCTTTAAAATGTGGTGGAAATATGAAACGAAGTTTCAAGTCTGCTCTTATGACTCATGTTAGTACCGTCGCCAGTTTTATTCCCCTTTAGTGTAAATTTTGGAACGAAGTTCCTTATCGCGCGTTGTGAAAGGGGGCTAGACGGAAAAAATTCATACGAAAAGTTGAGGGCGTATAGTTCTATGAAACCTTTAGCATGGGTACTAAAAATATTCGCAATAAATGCTAATATAGGGCCAACGCGATCTAAGGCATACGTAATCATAAAAAGCTTTTGTACTTATTCTATACTTACAAGTTGATGTTTGGTTGACGTTGGTGACGTTCGAGTGTGTTGTGTCGAAACGACCTCCGTGTTTTAAATTCGAGATACGTTTAAAACCGTAATAAACCTTTTAGTGAAATATACTGTGTCGTTCCACTACAAGTTTACTCTATAATAGTGAAAACAGAACTTATAAATAACAAGTGGAAAATATGTTACATTTAACTATTTTAACTAGTTCATTTCGACATATGTCAAAAAATTACAGAATTTTTTAAAAAGCGAGTTTATTTACTTATTGATGTTTCAAAGTTGATTTTAATATGACAGTATACATTCCTGTGTCGCTGTGAATATTAGATTTCAGTGTTGTGTAGTGTTTATCGCTGAATAAACGCTGTTAGAACGACAGAGTCAGCTGTGGACAAATCAGTAATTTACAGTATTTAATTGGATACAATACGATGTGTTCCATGTCGGATTTATGGTAAATAAAGAGAAGCCTACGCACAACTCTTCTTGTCCGGTTGTATGCTGATGCACGATCTCCACTCGAGTATCTTGCGCAGCCAGAGACCGCGCCGCCTAGCTGCTCCTTAAAACGCGACGACGATTGGGACGAGACGCCGCGTCGGCCCGCGTGTCGCCAGGCAACGGTTGCCTAGGGCGCTGCCACGGACAAGTCGCGGCGCCCCAGGCCCTCAGCGCGACTGCGCGTTTTTTTTTCATTTGACTTTTGCTGTCATCATTTGACTTTTTTACTTGTGTTTTTTCTTTGATTTTTTTTGCTAGTTATTTAATTATTTATATTAAATGCAAAGTGGTAGCAGTGATGTTGTGTTGCAAGATAGTGCCGGTCAACCTTCGACATCACTAGACATCCTGGAGAGGTGTCCTCTCTGCACCCAGGCACGATTTTTTAAAGGTAAGCGGGGTCTGAATGTTCATATTGGAAAGGTGCATAAATCTCAGAATGCACTTACTTCAGACCCTGTTATTTCATCTTCTGTGCCTTCTACACCAGCTACATCCTTTGACCCATTTTGGAAAACTCTTGCAAAATTCAAAAACTCTGTACCTGTTTTAAAGCGAGTTCCCCGCGGCGCTAGACCTCTAGTAGCGCAACACTTGGCAGGACTCGTTCGCCGTGCCGCCCGGGAGAACTCGCAAAGTGCCTGGGAACATCTTCTCACTTTTCCCTACAGAATTTTACATGTGAATAAGAATTTGGCAACCAAAAAGACTTTAACAGCACAAATTAAAGAAAACTGTAACGTTTCGGCTCTAAATTTGGAATCTAAATTGTCGACACAGAGGTTTACCTCCTTAAGAGGTATTTCCCATCTGGTCGAATCTAAATTAGGGGAAGGTGACATTAGCGGAGCAGCCAGGATTCTTTTCAGTAGTGATGTGGTGGCTCCGTGTTCTCCAGATACTCTCGCAGCTCTGGAGAGCAAACATCCTCCCCCAGCGGATGGTCTTTCTTTTCCCGACCCCCCTGATTCGGATATTCACACCCTCACCATTACAGGTCGAGAGGTGATCACAGCCATTTGCTCCTTCCGGAGTGGCTCTGCTGGCGGCCTCGACGCCCTTAGTCCGCAACATCTAAAGGATCTTATCTGTTCAGGCGCCGGGGAAGCTGGTGATTTGCTTTTGAAGGAGCTCACGGCTCTGATTAACCTCATGCTCTCCGGCAAGGTAAACGAGGCCGTCATCGACGTCTTGTACGGGGCCAACTTATGTGCCCTACGCAAGAGAGATGGCGGTATTCGTCCCATTGCCGTCGGAACTACTTACCGTCGTATGGCAGCCAAGATTTGTTGTAAATTTTATGGTGAGATAGTTTCGGAAAAATTTCAGCCCCTGCAGTTGGGTTACGGCTCCAAAGGGGGTTGTGAGGCTGCCGTACACGCACTGTCGACCTACGCAAATTCTGGCAAAGGAGAGGTCATCCTGAAGGTTGACATCAAAAATGCATTTAATTCGGTAAATAGGGACACCTTGTTGGTAGAATCTAAGAAAGAAATACCTCAAATTTTCAGTTTTCTCTGGCAATGTTATAGACAACCATCTAAATTACTTTATCGGGACAACCTTTTGGAATCTGCTGTTGGCTGTCAACAAGGTGATCCCCTCGGGCCAGTGATCTTTAGTTTAGCTATTCACCCTATTATTCGACAGCTAAATTCTAAATTTAATGTTTGGTATCTCGATGATGGTACCCTTGGAGGCGATGTAAATTTGGTATTAAATGATCTACAATTTTTAAAAAATCGACTTCATTCCATTGGACTTGATCTGAACTTTTCCAAATGCGAATTATTTTTGTCTGACAGTACTGACCGACAATTCACACTTTCAAAATTCAACGCAATAGCCCCTGGAATCAAAATGATGGACAAAAGCTCTCTTCACCTCCTTGGGTCACCAATCTTTGAGAATTCCTTTCCCAATTTTGTCGAAGAAAAAATTCAAAATTTCAAAGACGTTTCGGAAAGACTGTTAAAAATTAACATGCATTCGGCTATCACCATAATTCGTTACTGCTGTTTCGGTCCTAAATTGACATATTTTCTTCGTGCTTCCCATATGTGGAAGCACCCTCACCTTTTAGAAAAAATGGACCAAATTATCAAGCATACACTATCTTCAATTTTAAATGTGGCCATGGACGACCGAGCTTGGGCTCAAGCTACTCTTCCCATTCGTATGGGAGGCCTCGGCGTCCGCAAAATTACCAGTATTAGTTTACCGGCTTTTATATCTTCGGTTCATGGCACTGATAAATTAATCAGGAATATCCTAGCTTCCACACTGATTGATTTTGATGTGCCGTGCTTCACCGAGGCTGTGAATGCTTGGAAACTCGCTTGCCCGAATGTAAATCTACCCGACAACCCATCATACCAGAGACAGTGGGATGAGCCGGTCTGCAGAGAAGTTCAGAGGAACCTTATAGCCACTTCTACTTCTACTGCGGAGCGTGCGCGCCTGCTGGCTGTGGGTGAGTGGGAGTCGGGCCTCTGGCTTCACGCACTGCCGTCGTCGAACTTAGGCACCTTGTTCGACGATACAACTTTCCGCCTCGCTGCTTCCCTTCGCTTAGGCGCATCGTGTTGTTCTCCTCATCGTTGTCACTGTGGTGAAGCTGTCAACAGCCTCGGGCACCACGGTCTCTCATGCAGTCGAAGTGCGGGTCGCTTTGCACGGCACGCAAACATCAACGACATTATCCGACGCGCTCTTGTCGCCGTCGGCGTTCCAGCCGTACTAGAACCCAATGGCCTGGCACGCGACGACGGCAAGCGACCGGACGGTGTGTCTTTGTTTCCATGGAAGATGGGTAGGCCTTTAGTGTGGGACGCTACTTGTGTCGATACTCTTGCGCCATCCCATCTTCCTAGCTCGTCGTGCTGTGCTGGTACTGCCGCTGCGGCTGCTGAGAACCTCAAGCGGCGGAAATATAATAATCTTGTTGGCAATTATATTTTTGAGCCGTTTGGGGTTGAAACTCTTGGACCGTGGGGTCCGAGTGCTCATGCCTTATTTAAAGATCTATCTAAACGCTTAGTTGACACTTCGCGTGACCCAAGGGCTGGCTTTTACCTCGGACAGAGGATAAGCATTGCCATACAACGTGGCAATGCCGCCAGTCTTTTGGGCTCACTTCCGGTGGACAGCGATGCGGACGAATTTTTTGACGCCTTATCTTAGTTAGGATATTTTATTTTAAGTGTATATATATTTAGTATTCTATCTTATTCAATCATAGTATTCTGTTCAGTTTTATTCTAATATTAATAAATAAAACTTACAAGTTTGAGTACGAAAAGTTGTATCGACACTTTTTGCCATAGTTGTAAGCCGTGCGGCGTGCGCGTGTTTCTCTGTCTGTCTCTCTCTCTCTCTCTCTCATAGAAAGCAAGCCAGTTATTTTCGTTTCGTCTTTCTATTTCTGTTTACATTATATTTGTTAATAATAAAAAAATATTATTATTATTTAATATTATTATTACTTTAAAAAAAATATTACAATTCCGTCACTAATTAATCGAAAGGAACTTCGTTCCATCCGGGTGTCTCTTGTCACCTCTCAGGTTTTTTTTTTTACTACCTATAGGCATACGTTTGACCACTATCTCACCTGATGGTAAACGATGATGCGGTCGAAGATGGAGCACGTTTGCCTAGAAGTAACCTATTCACTCTTGTCTTAAAGACTCCCAGGTTGTAGCTATCTGGAAACACAGACTCTGGCAGGGAATTCTACTCCTTAGCTGTACAAACGCACGAATGGTTAATGTTCACGTTTGATACGTTTGAACTCCAAAGTTAGACAGGTTCTCAAGCAAAAGTAGAGTTTACCAAACACTACAAATTCTTAGTTCAAAAATTGAAGGATATTTTTGAAAAACTGTCAATTATACTTTTTTCTACATCTACTTCCGCTAATACAGCATCCCTTATTCCAGATCGTAGACAGTTTATAAGTTATTTAGTTGATGCATAGAGCTGAAGCGAGCATAAATATTTGATGCGACTGAACCAGTCTAAGCTGCATATAAGATGTTCGGCTTTAAAGCGCTAAGGTGTTGAGTTCCTAGCTTATATTTAGGGATGTCGAATACTTGATGGCTCTGCAGCTGATCGATACTTCAACTAGCTTAACCGCCATAAACTTGGAGAGATCATTGACCTTTCTAGCAGGTCTTAAAAGTAATTATCATGTGGTTTCAGTGGTCTATTTCTTCAAAAGAAGCCTGTGGCACTGCTGCGCCGATAGTGGAAGAAACAAACAACGCGCGAATACTTTAGATTTCTATCAGTAATTCTGCCAGACTCAAGTGGGAATTGGTGGGTCACGTCAGCGGCATGCACGCTGACCGCTGGGCAAGAGTCTCCACGTAGAATAGAATAGAATAGAATAGAATACTCTTTATAATGTACAGAAAAAAATAGATGAAGAAAACATTACATAGGGTGACACAAAGGGCGGCCTTATAGCGCGGGGTTTCTGAAAATTGAAGGCCCCGTCGAGACTGGTCCGGCGGTGTCTGGAAGGACTTGGGAGAGGCCTTTGCCCAGCAGTAGGACAACAATACCTAGATAAAAAAAATTCCTGAGATTCACCACTCCGACTCGCCGTAGCCTGCAGCATCATCCCGACCTACTGGGATCTTGTCATTCCGACTCACTGGGCCACCGCAGACAGTTCCGACTCATCGCAAACTCTGCGACTTCCGGTTCCGACTCACTGGAACCAACCTTCCACTGGCCTGGCAAGCATCTCAGGATGTATGGACGACTCATCGACTATCGACCTTCGGTCTCCGGAGACCGGAGTGATGTAGCGGCATCAATGCCGCCACAAGAAAATCCAATGGAGCAAATCAACATCGCAACAAAAAGAACCGCAACACCATCTACTCTACTAGCAGCGAACTACTACGTCGAAATCATGCATCGCGCAAGCAGAGTTTACCGTGCGATTGAACAAATACATCTGCCCGAATATCAACTATCGGGCAGTAGCCCGCCAGGCACAACAACCACCTGGTCGGAGGATCCTCCCTTTTCAACGGAAGTTTGCGGGACTGCTCTCTGTACCGCTTACCCTCTAAACTTTGATGTAGCGGCATTAATGCCGCTACAAGAAAAACCAACGTAGCAAATCTACATCGCAACTAGCAGCGACCTACTACGTCGAAATCCTGCATCGCGCAAGCAGAGTTTACCGTGCGGCTTAAACATATACATCAGCCCGAATATCAACTATCGGGCAGTTGCCCGCCAGGCACAACAACCGCCTGGTCGGAGGATCCTCCCTTTTCAATGGGGGTTTGCGGGACTTTACTCTATCCCCTCCCTCCAAAATCTCTCATACAGAACAAATAAACTATTTACACCTTATTAATAACTAGTGGACGTCACGCGGTTTCACCCGCGTAGTTCCCGTTCCCGTGGGAGTACGAGGATAAAATATAGCCTATGTTACTCCCTGATAATGTAGCTATCCATTGCTGAAAGAATGTTTCAAATCGGTCCAGTAGTTTCGGAGCCTATTCATTTCAAATAAACAAATCTTTCCTCTTTATAATATTAAATATATATAGAGTAGATATAGATACAGAAAAGAATACGAACGAAATGATTTTAAAGCTGCACCATCAGAAAAAGTCGTTTCAAAAGTTAACTACCCACACAAATTCTCTACAAACAAGTAGAAATATCATTTAGTTAAATACTAAGTCCCAACTACGGAATAATGTGCTAAATGGCGGAAGCAGTAGGTATTATGAAATACTGAAATGTTTTTTTTTTGCTTTTCTGTCACTCAGTGTCATTATACTACTTATTTATAAATTTAGAGTTCCGTACGTCTGTATGAAAAAATGTAGTAAAAATTTATATTGCCTATATCAACCAGAACATTTTCACGATTCTATTGATACCTCATTCATCAGAACCGGCTCAGTAGTTTAGGCGCTAGAGTGGAACATATATACATACTTATACATACATAGAGAGCTCATAACCCTTCCTTTTGGCTTTGCCGTAGTCGTGTAAAAACAACAACATAACCTCAAAAAACAAAGTAGGTATATGGTTTAACGATCTCAAATCGCGATAGTTCAGTTCACGAATCGAAACAGATTGCTAGTCGCGTACCAACTACCGAGCACCAAAGCAAGCTCCTCCCAGTTGACTCTTTAAACTTGGACTGACTAACTTTCTTTATACCCTGAACAATACGGAGAAACCTCTGGAAAGTCCTCGCTTTATTCCTTTTTTAAGAGGAAAACAAAAGAAAATCGCTTTAGTTCTAGAAATAGCTGTCATAAGGTGTGAATCTATTTTGTGTGGAATTTTGAAAATTATGTGTATTGTTTTATTATTGTGATCTGTTTTTCACTGGCCATACAAGTTCTAGTAATTTGATCAGAGAGGTTTAAAACTCAAACTCAAAACATTTATTTAAAATAAACCATTTACAGGCACTTTTGAATTGTCAAGGTCGGTCGGTCCAAAAATATGAAGCCATTTGCACGTTCCAAAGCGTAGATCTCTATGGAGAAGAACGCGCAAGAAACTCCACGGACACTCTTTTAAAAATAATAAATTGTTATAAAGTTTTGTTTACATCATGTTGAAATTATACATATAATATGTGAGAACGATGTAAAAGACGAGCAGGATAACAACGAGCAGGATAAAAGAAATGTCTACTGTATTTTTTTTTTTGAAAAAATCAAAGATGCAGTTTTTAGTTTTCATCAACATCGGGCCCGAGAATCTACAACTGCATCATTGGATTTTTGAAAAAAATGTCAGTTACGGTTTAGATAGGTAGCTTTACCTAATCAGAAATTTTAAAACTATTTTGTTAATAAAAATGAGAGCTTCCTTTAGTTTGCCATGTGTTATTACTTCCCAGAATTTGATCCTTATTAGCTACACTTTCGGATGGTGTAATATGTTTTATTACACCATCCGAAAGTGTAGCTAATAAGGATCGCTGTTTTTTTTTCTCAAAATCGTTTCGATTCCTGGGTGGTGACAACGATTTTTCAAAAATCCAATGATGTTGTTTTACTTTTCATCAAAATCGGACTCGGGACTCATTTCAGTGTTTTTCGATATTCCTCATAGTTTCTTTTTTAACCCTAAAGGCACACTTTAAAAATTCACCCTGTATATCAAAAATGAGTCGTCAAATGTCATGAATATTTCTATTTGATCAAATAGTTTTAACTAGCCTGTTTGATCAAATGACTTAAAAAATTGAAATTAGTATTATTCCTACATGCGTATTTTCTCCCTCTCGCAAGTGTTCACTATTTATTCTAATACTACCTACTTCCTACTCAGTTGTACTTTGTCTATTAATCATGCCGCAACGACTGTACGGATAAACAATTACTAGCTGAATTAAGAAATAAGACACTCACTTTATAAGTAGGACCTAGTTGCGGCATAATTATGCTAAACACACTTTTTGATCAGAATGGTACCTATAGTGATCAAAAAAAGTTACACACTGCATCATCGAGATCTTAAGGAAATGACAGACATCCACTCCCCGATCCTTCAATGAATAACAATTACTAAAAGCCTTATCAATATTAATGACATTATCACTGAAAACCCTATTAGTTGAATCCTACTTCGTATACCAAGCTATTATTAGACCAAGTTCTAAAACCTGGATACATACGATACAGTCGGCAACACAGTTGAATGTGCTGCCATTATCAATTCAGAGCTGGGTGAGACTTCCTCCGCGTATTGACTTCTCTTTAACTTTTGCTTATATTCGGATATTGGTTCATTGAAACATGGATACTGAAATATTTAGACGAATACCGTAGCATCTCATGCGTTTCGAGTTTAAAGCTCCCGCAGACAGGTAATGCGATATCTTTTTATGACTCTCCCGCTCTGGGCGGAGCAGAAGAGATTGTCAGACAATTACTGATAAAAACCCATCCGTGTTCCTCCTAAAGCCCTTTGCGTTCCAGGGCCGCGGTGACTCTTACGAACTAATTCCGCAAACCTGGCCGATCGCAACCCTGATAGGGCAGGGATAATGCGATACCTAGTGCACGATTTAGTATACGAATTTATCTACGGACACTGCGACAATTTGACAAGATTTTATGAATTATCAATTCTTGTCACATTGTCGCATCGCACATATCTGCGACAGCCTTTAAACCTTTAATTGCATTTAACTTTAATTGCAAGTTTTGGCACATCGTGAAGTATTTTTGATTTGCCTATAACAGATTTGTGATCATTCTTAACACATCAAGTTGTTCCACAAAACACGTTACAAAATTATCAATCAAATATGTACCAACACCTTCTATATCAACCAGTCGAAAGATTGCAAAACTAGACGATTTCAAAGGTATTATGTACGTACAGTGCAGATAAAAGCAGCTAGTACGTACATTATTTTCTTTTAGCTATCCTCCTACAAACGTAGTCTAAACGACACCCAAGTGCATCCCGAAAGCTTCTTACTAAGCTCGACTCAGAGGGCGTAGGATTCCAAAAGGTTTTACAAACACTTATTTTAAGCCAAGCATTTCGATGTGGATGTCAATGAAAACTAATTTCCATCTAAGTGGTACTTAAACAGTATCAAATTGTACTCTGAATGTGTTTGATAAGGTACACAACGACATTCCGAAACTCTGAAAGCAACCAAGTTCATTGCCCTATAATTAAAAACAAAACAAACCTATTATAACAGTATGACAAGTATACAGCATGTATTTAATTTTCCCCAATTCGCAAACACGAGACGCGTCTGATATTCTAAATTTAAATTCTCTCCGCATTTAGTAAACAATGTAATTGGTCGGGCACTACACTCGATCGGAGCTGGAAATGCAGACGCGTGTAATTAAGTCTGTCTCGGGTGCAGGCCTTTTCGAATCACAATGAGTCCGAGTCGCTCACGAACGTCACACAAAGGCGCGAACTGAGCTAATGGCGCGTGCATAATCCGCACAAGTCTCCCATTCACCAGTAACTGGCAAATTTTTCAACGATGATTTACGAACCCGTCTATATCTGACGCTGAACATTTGACAGCCAAATTGTTATGTGCTGTCACTTGATTTATTTATTTACCGCACCACCAAACGGTTCCCTCGTTAATGGAAAAAGTTTGAAAGTAGTCTATTTTTGGATGGCTTACTAAAGATATTTTAATATCTGTCCCGTTTGATGTAAATAAAACGCGATCCAGTTACAAAGGATCTAAAATTAATGCTAACAAATCTTAAACTTCGGAGGGATTCTAGGTCGCACACAACACGAGTTATTAAATGACAAAGAAAATCCGTTCCAAAGTCGAATGGAAACATACCGAACGAACGAATGGCTGGAAAAGTTATAATTGATGTGTAAATCTGTTATCGCTAAGCCTTCAGATATTGAGTTATAAAACAAGTTGTTAACATAAATTGGAAAAAAATATTGTTGCATGATTTTTTATGACCTGTCATAAGCTCTTTATTATTATTTGAACGTTCAAGATACATAATAAAATTTTAAAGGCTATTTGCTGTCAAGTAATCTAACGAAATTACATGATGTAAAACGGGATTCATATCGAAATAAATTGAGTCCAGTAAAATGAGCACCTTTAATAAAGAAAGCTATCTTCATAGCGTTATTTCTTTTAAGTTTTAACAATAAAATTATTTACTACGTATGGAAAAATATAAAAAAGGTACCTATCTGCTGATTTTGTGAAGGTCAAATTCTTTTATAATTTTGTTATCATTAATTTGTAGTTGGAATAAGGATGAGTAAGCCCAATTAGTGTTTCACAAGCCAAAACAGCTGTAATGTTTGCGTATTTAACGTATAAACGCGCCGTCATATGGCGCTTTCACGGCCGTATCTCCACAAGAACTTGCACAACTAGAGTGGTCTCTCATAAGTTTATATAAACGTGTGTACAGAGAACTACTCCGCAGCTAGCCGGGAAACTTCTATCGTTATGACCTATATAATAATAAAGAACGAATGCTTCATGAAAAATACATATAAAAGCTATTCATATTTACAAGCGGCCTGCCCTTAATTGATTGGCTTCAATCGATAACGTCCCATCATATGAGATTTGCGAATATTCATGTTTGCGTGAGGTTGTCAAAGTCACAATTCCCCTTAACGCAATCATGTGTGCTAAACACGTGAATTTGACAGGCATTATGTAACCGGTGCCTTTTCTTGGGGAGAACACCATGGTAACGGAAAATACGTAGAGAATTTACTAATTTCATCAAAATACCAGCGTCAGGTATATTTTCCTGGCACATGCTGGGCTGGACTTCCATTTGGAGCAACTTAGAGACACAGGCCGTTTACAAATTACATTTTTTTTTTACAAATTAAAAAACTAACGTACGGCCTGTGTGACCTAGAAGGTAATTTGACACTTGGATCATAGACTTGCATATATGTTACCGGCAATCTGTATAAAACAGGTATTCTATGCAAAACCTAGGTAATGTGTAAAATATCTGGGACGTCTAGCCAATACATGACATGTTGTTATAAATATTATATTATAAGTATACTTTACCTAGTCAATGCTTCTGCGTCAATGTTTTTATTTACGTATTTTCTTGTCTTTATTTCGTTTTTATATTTTAGGAGCTCGTGGCTCAATAATAATACGCGCACGGGTCTATCTTCAAGGTTAAGCAACGCTTGCTAAGGTTGGTCTGTGGATGGGTAACCATCTTAACATACCAAGACTCCTCCGTGCCTCGGAAAGCACGTTAAGCCATTGGTCTCGGCTGTCATTTGTAGATCTTTGGTAGTCGTTACGGTTAGTCAGAAGCCAATAAATCTGACTCCAGTCTAGCCATGAAGTACCGTGTTACCCAGTTAATGGGTTGTGGAGGTCTGGTAGGCAGCCGTTTCATGTAAAATACTGGTATTCAGCTTAATCCGGATTGACTGGAAGCCGACGTGTTTTCTATTCTTGTTGTACCGTATAGGTTTTATCTATCTATATATCAAACTTAGTAGCGTTTTATGCTCAAAGACGAGTGTTTGCATGACCTAAAGATTGCTAGATGTTTGTAAACGTACCTAATGATACCCTAGCCAGAGTAAATCTAGTATGAAGTCTGTGAAGCTCAGTCACACCGTTTATTTATTTATGACGCAGCTCGGTGTTTATTCCATTTGTGCCGTAAAAGACCTGTGTGCCTGTCACAAAGATATGTACACACATTGTTACCCTTATTGTTAGTTTAAACCTACCGAATGTACGAGTAGTAGCAATATAATATAGGCGGTCGGGTTTCAAAGGTTTAAGTAATGTTTTCGTGTTAGAACCGCAATTAACGTATGCCCCTTCCGGGAGCGCAATAATTAAACAGGAAGGTTGGAACTTGTGTAAACGAGAAAAGAAAATAAACGACAATGCTAAATATTTTCAGATTTTTTTTATGATTTTGCCAGTTGGCCACAACCGTCACAATAGTCGAATCTTTTGATTGATCTTTTCAACTATTGTCATCACGATTCCGTTGTGAAAAAAGATAGAGCTATGCGTCTCATATATCTCTCTCTCTCTCTGAAACATCATAAAGCGCCCCTGGGCGAATAACGTACATGTTTGATTGTTTTGATGACATTCATTTCGTTATTATTAATTTGATAAAAAATAATGTCTAATAATATGAAGAGTGTCTAATATGGTTCCTCAAATTGCTACTTGCGGCTTTCATAAGGCGAATATCGCTTAAAACCAATCAACGAAACGATCTTTCAACAGGAAAACGGTGATTCTTTTTTGACGTGATAACGTCTTATAAATCGATGAACGCCGGCCGCACGCACAAAAATGTGTCACGTTCCGCCTGAGTCGAGCGTGTAAGCGAGAGCGCGGAACAAGCGATAGAGAGGCACGATCGGCCTAAGCGTTCGGCTTGTTTGTTAAGAATTCAATTGTTTTCTTATCACGTTATCACGTAAAATTATCGTCCGTAAACCAAGTTTACAGAATTTTTTTAAATATCGTTTAGCTCGTGTTTGACTCCAGCCTCACCTGATGGAAAGCGATGAAGTGGTAGACAATAGAGCTCACTCTTTTTGAAGCACCTAGGTGGATACCTAGACACACTATAACGTTATAGACTCTTAAATGAGAAACAAAACGTAACGTAATGTGCCAGGGAACATAATTTCTAAAATAAAAGCCATATCGATATCCCATGACCTTTACCAACCCATTTACATTTCTATAACTCTGAACAATCCCTGATCTCAATTCAAGAAGCTTCCACACTGCACAGTGGTTTCGTTCCCCGTATCTAAAAGCACGGCCCTGCTGCGACAACTTGCTAATTCCAACAAACTTCGGTTCTACCTCCGACTTTGTCATTCCGGATCATGTCACGTAGAGAAACTCCGAGCATTGCTCTTTCTATAGCTCGTTGAGTGACTTTAGGACTATTCATGAGTCAAAGTATACGATTTTTACGCGCCACTGCGTTTGTTTGAAGGTTTTTGATAAGGAATTAGGCGGGAATTTGAACATGTGTGGCTTGATATTTCAGTTGTAGAAGACAGAATCCTAATTGACGAGTGGGTTTTGTTTTTTCGCAAAAAGTACCTTTTTTTTGTCGGCAACTGAGCCGATGACGACAATTCTTCCAGTGTCATGTGGTATAGTTTCTTATCGTACGTTACACTCCTGACACTATGCGAATGAGACCGAGGCCGAAAAAAGTTCTTCAACAATGTTCAAGACACATTTTCGAGTGTTCGCTATTTGAAATTTTGAGTGTAGTTTTTACAAATGGCCAGTGCAGTTTGGAAAGACCTCGATAAATGATGTCATACGTACCTTTTATATAATGTACTCTGTGGATGATATTCTCATTCGTTTGAAAATGTTTGGTTAAAATAAAAAAACACATTTATTTATTTCGTTCGTTTCACGTTTATTTGTTCATCATATAATTATAAAACAAAGTTCCCCCGTCGTGTCTGTCTCTCAGTACACGATAATTTCAAAACTGCTGAACGGATTTTCATACACTTTCGACCAATGTAAGGAGTGATTCATGAGGAAGGTTTAAATCTATTATTTTATGGTTTTATGTACATTGGCTGAAATATGATGATGATTGTTGAAGATGTTCGAAAAAAACATGCCAACTGGAAGTATGTATATGATAAAATATGCTACACGTGTATCATTATTGTTAATAAAAATTATATCACGAAAAAATTATTAATTATTTAAACTTTTTTATTATTTTTTAATAATTGGCATCGCTTGCCTCGTTGTTAAATTTCGAAAAGAGTGACTATGATTACTTCTTTTTGAATTTTTGTTCGCAACATGGTAAGTTCCGAACAAAAAATCAAAAAGAAATTTTAATAAGAGGCAAGCGATGCCAACTATTAAAAAGAATAAAATAGTTGAAACAATTAATATTTTTTTAGCGAAAGGAACTTCATTCCAACCAGGTATCCTAAGACACTTCTTGCATACATACTGTTTAAAAATACAGCCTATTATAAAAAAAAACATGAACTTTTACTTAATAAAAGTTTCTATACAACTTTTCCTTAGAATAATCCCTTACAATAAGACACCCGCGTTAAAATTACAAGCCTGCATTAGCTATTGTTGCCATTATACTCCGAAGAGACTAGGGAAAAAATTAAGTTCCTGACGGTGCTACACTGTTAGCAAATAAAAAAAATATTACTCAACTTACACTTCAGCAAAATCCAGAGCAAGAGCTTGGACAAAAACTGTAATATAATAATACTATCTTTAGCAAGTGGTTTCGTCTGCGTGAATGACTAAAATTATCCAAAATGTATCTATACTAATATATAAAGCTGAAGAGTGCTTGTTTGTTTGCTTGAACGCGCTAATCTCAGGAACCGATTTGAAAAATTCTGTCAGTGTTAGATTTATCGATATATATCATCACGCTAAGACCAATAGGAGCGGAGCAGTAATGAAAAATGTGACGCAGATGAAGCTGCGCGGGTCAGCTAGTTTAGTAATATTTTTAGAGTCTTCTTCTTTTGGAGTCGATGGTTAACTTCTTAAATTTTTTTTGGCCCAGTAGGTGGCCACCTCAATTGCAGCTTCAGTCGCATTCACCAAATCCTCAAAGGAGGTAAGCTTGCTCCATCGTATCTTTGTCTCTGTCACCTCTAACCTAGACTAGAGTCAAGAGCAAACCCATCTCAAATTAAAAAAAGGTTTGATGCATGGGCACTACCTAGTTAAAAATTATCATTTTTATGTCCTAATATAGTAATAGTGTTTGATCCGTGTTTCGAAGTTTAAAACCTAACTAAATGTCCAACTTGTAACAAAATGTACTGAAGAGCTGATTTTTATTTCTTGATTTCAGGGTTGGTTCGTTAAAAAAAAATTGGGCAGTCTTTGGGGACTGCCGATAGAAGTGAAAACTATGTAACTTGTGAATTGTATCGAGTTCAAGCGTTCGGTGACGATGACGCGAGTTCCATGATTTTTGTTCACCCAAAAAGTGCTCAGCGCGCCTGAAGTATTCACTTCAAAAATTGTTTATAAAGGTGTGTTCAATGACCTTTTCTCAAGTTTTGCGTTTCCTACTAAACACGTTGCACAACATATCTATACTAATATATAAAGCTCAAGAGTTTGTTTGTTTGTTTGTTTGCTTGAACGCGCTAATCTCAGGAACTACTGGTCCGATTTGAAAAATTCTTTCAGTTTTAGATAGCCCATTTATCGAGGAAGGCTATAGGCTATATATCATCACGCTAAGACCAATAAGAGCGGAGCAGTAACAAAAATTGTGACGCAGACGAAGTTGCGCGGGTCAGCTAACAGAATAAACGCAAAACCATAACGTAAAAAGTTTTGCGCACATAAATGTATGGGCAAGTGCCCATACATTTATGTGCTGAACTACTGTTTTTTTTTTCTCAATTTCGTAGTTTTGGTCCGTTTCAAAAATGATGATGAGTACAATGTTACCCTTTAAGAGTTATTGCGTCTACGTTGTATAGTATTAAGTCATTCAAACAAAGAGACACTCATGCGCGCAGATATGATATAATCTGCAATATACTATAAGTAGGTACCCATAAAAGTTGATTCCATGAATTTTGATCACCTTACAAAGGTACTTTTGTTTTCATATATTTACCTTCTGTTTATATTCTCGGAATCAATTATGTTGAGAGTCCATCGTTTCGACATAAATCTTTGCAAAAATTATGTTAACCAAGGATAAAGAATTTCCTGGAAATCAAATAAGTTCGTATTGATGGCACCTTTTATTATATTTTAGTAACAGGCAGCAATTACATAGATATTCTTAGCGGGAATTATGGTTAATATACTTTTTGTCACGATCTGTGCCCGAGTCCATGGAAGAAAGTTTATATAATAGTATATCTGTACTAATATATAAAGCTGAAGAGTTTGTTTGCTTGAACGCGCTAATCTCAGGAACTACTGGTCCGATTTGAAAAATTCTTTCAGTGTTAGATAACCCATTTATCGAGGAAAGCTATAGGCTATATATCATCATGCTAAAACCAACAGGAGCGGAACAGACGAAGTTGCGCGGGTCAACTAGTTATATATATGTAAAGAAATAGCTCAATTTATTATGTAGGTAGGTCTAAACTTGAAGGTAAAGGGCATAGAACCATTGTGGCCCTCCCCCGCCATTTTTTTTCAAAGTACTGTAATACATGTATACATGGGTAGAGGACACTTTAACAAACAAAAAATGTTTGCAACGCGGTGCCCAAAAGTGTCACGTTGCCGAGATATTTGAAGGTAAAGTCGCCGTGCATCAAAGACCGCTACTGCCGTGCAAAAACTGGCTACAATGTATCAGTCCCACGAAATAAAAAATCTTTTAAAATATTTAAATCTGCAGCAGTAAAATGTTAATGGTTGTCTATGCTTCGGAGTATGGCGGTGACATTTCGAACAAAACCGTAGCCCGGCCCGCCGCCGGCGCCGCGACGGCTGACGTCCGTGTCGCAAACTTTTAATAGAGTTGAAGCGAACGAATCCAATTCGAAACTCTGATAATATGTGATAATATACATCTGGGATTAACACGTCTATCTGATGTTTCGAATGAGCTGGTCTTTGATGTTATGGAGCGATTTCTGAGTCGTTTTCCTATTTCGCAAGTTGGTTTTCCAATACTTGATTGCTAAAATCATGATGTGTGAAATAATTTTGACCTGACCTATCTTCTAATACAGGCCTCTGTTTAGCATTGGATATCTAAACAAATTCATATCACTGCCATACTACGTGGGTACTTATAACTAAAACAAATTTCAAATATATCATTGTTTTGAAGTTGCAAACGGGACGGACTAACAAAACATTAGTGCCTCACCGAACAGTCTTCGATAAAAATAGTTGTACAGTTATTTGCTCTCTAAGTATTACAAACCGTGTGTTGGCGACCTCTCCGTCCGGTCCTAAAGTCCGTCTCCCGTGACCACCGACGTCATCTGAAGACAGAAATCATTTTAATGAAACAATACATTAATACCCTCCAACGCAGAAACCATAAATATATAATAAAGTAAAAGCTCAACAAGGAAAACCGCTCCGAACCACAATACGACGTTCTCGGAGAAATAATACGTGTAATCGAATAA
The DNA here is from genome assembly GCA_947578705.1 of Lacanobia wlatinum. Taxonomy (NCBI): domain Eukaryota; kingdom Metazoa; phylum Arthropoda; class Insecta; order Lepidoptera; family Noctuidae; genus Lacanobia; species Lacanobia wlatinum. Next base: position 13,589,757 of record OX388024.1, on the reverse strand, counting down.
CCTACATCAAAAGCACATTACAAAATATTTCATTACGTCGATTTTGCCTTTTATAATGGGCACAGGAAACGATGTACAGCCGTCAGACTAACACTTTTCATTACCTACATAATTCTAAATTAATTGTAAATAACGCTCTTTGTTTTGCCGCTTATAAATCTCTTAAAATATGCTTAAGCATCCCAGTTCGTAACGTTGTTCCTATTTGCTTTATTAAATTTTGCCCGTAACAGTCTTCAGGTGGGAAATTTATTTCGGTGTCTGTGAGTCCCGCATCCCGCACTCGGCGTGTTTCATTATTCTTCGGCTAAGCCGCGGATTAGATTAGCAGCCTCTCACGGCGCTTGTTGTCAAGCAATGCATATTACATTAAGTGTAAACTAGACTCGTTTCTTTACTTAGATTGTGAGAAATACTTCACGTAAATCGTATTCATGAATGCGAATGTAAGTAGGGATTTTTATTTCCGTAGAAACGTCTAATCAAACAGAACACGCTCTTTCTCGCAGTTACGCTATAATTTATTCTTTTATAGATCTCGCGAATGTTCCCGATATTTAGATGTTATTGAGAAATATGCCCTTAATATTAAAAGAAAAATTCGAACGTTGACAAGATTACGGTGGCCTGAATTTGACGTACAAAGTCCGATCCTATGAAAAAACGTAATATTCCGTTTCAATTATCTTCACGGATTTGCGACATCGAAATCCTGTCACAAAACAAATGACGGCTGAGAGACGAAACAAATACTTTGGGAGTGGGAGGTCGGAGGAGTATCTCGGCGTCCTATTGGGGCCCCCGAGGCCCCGACACATGACGAATATGGGCCAGTGAGGATTATGATAACAAATACACCGCGAATGAAGGGGTCAACTCACTTTTTTATCGAATATTACACGATATTGAATTTGTTGTCTGCTAAAGGATTCCAAAATAGACACGTCATCTTGAAAATTTTCATGGAGATACATGTTTTTTAGCAAAAATACACAAAGTTATTAGGGATAAATAAAACGAAACCGTGATTCAGTTGTTTGCTGTGAAACATTATTGACAATTAAGCTCACTAAGTTTGTCTAGCAAATTGTCACCGCAAGTGTCATTAAAAAGAAATACGAGCCATCGTTTAAAAAAAGAACGAAAAAACAACAATAAATCATGCAACATGATGCATGAGGTAGGATAGCACATCTCAAACCAACAAAGAATCCACGAGTTTGTCTCTCTCCGCTGACAGACAGATGGACGGACGGACGGACAGACGGATAGCCGGATGGACGGACGGACGAACAAACGGACTGACGCACGGACAGACTGACGGACGGATGGAGGGACGGACAGTGGAGGCTTAGTAATAGGGTTCCGTTGGTTACCCGTCGGGTACGGAACCCTAAAAAAAAACCAAATAACAATACAACATGCAACTATAATAAAATCAGGATAGCAAATCTCATAAAACAAGCACTGTCAGATACTAGAAAAATAAAGCTCACTAGTCGGTCTAGCCATTGACTCCGCCAAGTCCGCCATTGTGGCAGAAAGAAGTGTCATTTATTTTTTAATCGGTCAAGAGCGAGTCGGACTCGCGTGCAAAGGGTTCCGAAAGTTTTTTTTTTTAACATGTTATTTTAACACTATGGACTTCTTATAATCTATAGGTAAAGATCTATTATCTGATCTCCATTTTTTCAAAATTTTAGGCTCAGTAGTTTCGGAGATAAGGCTGGTATGGTCATTTTTCGTCTAATTTCTTGAATAATTTCAAAACCATTTATTAAAAATTATAAAAAAAGCACAGTAAGCCCTTTCATTAGATATGTCACACGATATTGTTCAACAATTATTTTTTTTTCATTTTCTAATTTGACCCCCAAAAGTGACTCCCAACACTAAAAATTTAATAATTTACGTAACAAACCTGTGCCAAATTCACCAAATTTCAACAGAATCGGTCCAGTGGATTCGGAGAAAACTGGATGTGACAGACGGACAGACAGACTGACAGACAGACATCCGAGTGATCCTATAAGGATTCCGGTTTTTGTTCCCTAAAAAAGAAGTGTAATTTTCAAAAAAAGAAAGCCAATAGAACATGCAACTATAATAAATTGAGGATAGCAAATCTCATAAAACAAGCAGCGTCAGATACTAGGAAAACAAAGCCAGCACACAAGTGCAGTCTGTGGCGATAAAATTGCTCCAGTATAATGCCGGGTCTAGAATAACGCCGGTGCGCCATCTGTCACCGACGGAGCTGTGCCGCGCTGACGTGATACCTACCTGTCCAACTAACCTATGTATGGAAACCGATTGTCTATGTGCAATTAGATATGCAAATACGTAAGTCGGTGAATTAAAAATGTTGATTATTTATAAATTAATAAGTAGACGTTTTTGTGGTAAATTGGCTATAGTATTTCTTCTCTTTTGTTCATCGGAAAAGACATGAGATTATGTTTAGGTGCATGTATTTTTTGGCACGTTTTCATTGAAATGGTTTACAGAACTTTTGTGAATGAGTGAAAAGTAGATGAAATCATTTTTTTGTTGATTAACCTATGCTACAGATTTGAAACTGCACTGACGTGTTTTTGCATTGGAGCCTAACTTATGTAGCAAATATGCTCACTGATAAAAGTGTTGCGCGCAAACTGTGTGCGCAACTTACCAGGCATGTATACTATAATATTGGTCTATAAATAAATAAGTCTAAGTAGACACGTTTTTTATTAACCTTTACGTTTACAATACATTAACGAAAAGGTTGCGTTTGAGGATTTGAGTTGACAGGCTTTTTGTTGTACAAAAATAATTACTCAAATGTATAAATAGATTAACCAACACACTGTTATTTAAAATTACCTACAGCCAATATTTTTGTAAAATGCCTTTTGGCTAAATGTATTTGTGTAGTAACTATACAATACAACTATATATACATAAGCATATTCACAAAATACTATGACAATAAAATGTTTAATATTAAAACCAAAAAGAAAAACATGAAAAAAATGTTTTATATTAGCATGTATTTTAAACGCAGCATAGAGTTCTGCATTCATTCCAAATTCAAAGCGCTTAATTAGAAATAAACTTTATGTCACCTGGAATATGCTCACTAGAATATTGTGAATGCCAAATTAACGGAGACTGGCTAGAATTATTATTACTTTAGTGGTACCAGTACACTTTGCTGTGGGCTAGAAAGGAGATGAATAGAAGTGAGAGGACGGCAGGTGGATATGTATGAAGATATACTTCATAGACTCATATAATGCAAGATCAAATTTATTCATTTCACTTTTTAGGGTTCCGCAGTCAACAGGAAACCCTTATAGTTTCAGCATGTGTGTCTGTCTGTCTGGACGCGGTTTAGCTCAAATACGCTTAGCAATAGAAAGTTAGAATTTGGTATATACACACACATATTATTAATCACGCCGACAAAGAGGTAAAATTAAATATTTATTTTTACGATTCTACTGCAATTTTTCACTAATCATTTGTTTTCTTTTATTCAGCCAGGATACTTTCTCTTCTTTCTAAATTTCATCGATAAATGTATAAAACCACTTTATTCTTATATTCGTTTAAAATTGAGAAAAAATTCTCAAGTACGAGTTTTTTTTATGTCTTTCGGTTGAAATGATACAGTTGATTACGGCTTACGAAGCTGGTTGTGTCTTGAAATTTGACCATTGATTTTTATCGTCATTCAATAGATTCCCGTCTGCAAAGTTTTGGTAACTTATTTAAAATTATCTCTGTATAAATTGGGATGAGGGCAGGAGGTTGCAGTCGTCACACCAGGATATATTTAATTCATCATCATCACATCAGGCGAAAGACGTCCACTGCTGGACATAGGCCTCCCCCAAGCATCGCCACCACAATCGGTCCTGTGCGTCTCGCATCCATCGGCTACCCGCGACCCTCACCAGGTCATCAGTTCACCTTGTGGGAGGCCTTCCAACGCTGCATCTTCCGGTACCTACGCAGATATAATTATAAAACTTAAAAATAGCGAGTGATAACTTACAGTGTACGGTGCAGGAAAGAACATATAGTGATGAATCGTCAGAGATCGTCTACGCGCTCAAACGAGTTAAGATTAAAGCTCAATATTCGTTTCTTCTTCTTGCCCTTGAGACAAGACGTAAAGGTTGTATAACTCAGAAATACACAGCAAAAGCCAAAACCTAAACATGTTTCTCTCATTAATAAGATATGTCTACAAACGTAAGCTTCTAACATTGACACGCTACAAGTATTTATTTCGGAGTTGTCGGTAGGCGGCAGCGTATTAGAGCAACCACGTCGCCGGTGTAAAGCACTTTTGAGGCATCAAAGGAAATTATGTATATTTATTCAATAAACTCTCAAAAAATATTCAGTAAGGTCGCGAGAGTAACTGATGCGATTTTCCCCTCTGTTCTCATTTTCCGTCCCATATTTTTGTTTTCAACTTCACTGAATATTTTTATTACATTTTCTTGTCTTTCGACACATGAGTTATTTTCGCGGTTTTTACACTGCTTCCGAACGCGTTGGACCGCAAAAAGTTATAGACTACTCCACGTCTTACATGTGAGCGGGCGCTTATGACGTGTTCCTAAAACTTATGAAGTGGTAGACAAATACGGGCGTCGTTGTCTCTTAAAATGCATATTAAGTGGACTACTTCTAGTTTTTTGACGTCTGTTTTGAATACCTAGTTATTTTTTTAAGGTTCCGTACCCAAAGGGTAAACAGCGGAACCCTATTACTAAGCCTCCGCTGTCCGTCCGTCCATCCGTCTGTCCGTCCGTCCGTCCGTCTGTCTGTCAGCAGGCTTTATCTCAAGAACCATAATAGATAGATAGTTGTTATATTCACAGAGTGTGTAAAAACTATTGCCGCTATAACAACAAATAATAAAAAAATAAATTAAAGGGGTTCCGATACAAAAAAAAACCTATTTTGTTTGGTTCGCAATTGGCCGGTTTTTTAAGCTTACCTTAAACTAATCGGAAAGTCATAGGCGTAGGATGTCCTTACGAACTTTTGTTTCATCAAATTATTTATTTTTATCGCCTTTATTTAACATAAATTGTTAAATAAATTAAATAAACAATTTACTAAGAGAATCCTGCTTTCAGTTTTAATTACAAAACCGATCACAAAATGTAATAAACAGCATACAATGAAAAAGGTAGGTAATTAAAATTGTGGAATGTCACACAGCTTTCGAGCTTAATTAATATTAATTAGAATTGTTTCACACAAATGAGGTTTCTGTATTTAGCTATTGATATTTATAATTTATTTTAGAGGCCAGTGTTACTCTATCTTATTGATGTTTAAAACCAGCTGAAGAGCGCAACTTCGCCTGCTTCACATTTTTCATTAATGCTCTGCTCCTTTTGGTCGTAGCGTGATATTACCTCGATAAATATACTATCCAACACTAAAATAATTTTAAATTTGATCTAGTACTTCCTGAGATTCGCGCGTTCAACTAAACAAACAAACATTCTCTTCAGCTTTAAAACATAATAGTATAGACTAGCTTTCGGCCGCGACTACGTACGCGCACATCCCGTTTTTTCCCGTTCCCGTAGGAATTTCGAGAAATCCTCTCTTAGTGCTTCCCTACACTCCCCAAGAACCTACGTGCCAAATTTCAGCTTGCTACGACCAGTAGTTTCGGCTAAGCGTTGTCTGTCAGTCACTCAATCAGTCAGTAACGGAAGAATTTTATATATTTGGTTATAAATGATTTGAGTGAGAATTTTACAGAGTGGCGGCCAAGTACTTGTAGCGGCATCAATGTCGCCACAAGAAAAACCAACGAAGCAAATCTACATCGTAACAGAAAGAACCGCGATGCCATCTATCCAACTAGCAGCGAACTACTACGTCGAAATCCTGCATCGCGCAAGCAGAGTTTACCGTGCGATTTGAACATATACATCAGCCCAAATATCAAATATCGGGGCAGTTACCCGCCAGACATAACAACTGTCTGGTAGGAGGAACCTCCCGTTACAATGAGGTTTACGGGACTTTACTCTCTGTACCGCTACCTCCAAATACTGAAAGTAGATTTTTTGATCGTCCGCCAGCAAGATGGGCAGACGACATTGTTATCAGCAGATTGATCGTCCATTAGGACCAGTGCCTGCCAGGGTTGCGGAATTTGTTCAAAAGAGTTACCGTGGCGGTACGGAAAGGGCATTAGGAGGAACACGGATGGCGCTTAGTCAGTAAGAGTCTGACACTCTCATCAGCTCCACCAACTTAGAGCGGGAGGACTCATTTGATGATTTCCATTAAAAAAAACCGGTCAAGAGCGAGTCGGACTCGCGTGCAATGGATTCCGAACGAATTTTTTTTAACATTATATTTCAACACTATATACTTCTTATAGGTTTTCCTGTAATCTATAGATCTTTTTTTTTCTAATTTGGCCCCCAAATGTGACACCCATACTAAAAATTTAATAATTTACATAACACGTCTGTGTTTGGGTCACAGAAGTCCATATGTGTACCAAATTTCAACAGAATCGGTCCAGTGGATTCGGAGAAAACTGGCTGTGACAGACGGACAGACAGACAGACACCCGAGTGATCCTATAAGGGTACCGTTTTTTGTTCGGAACCCTAAAAACGTTTGATCCGGCTGGCACAGGAAACTGGAGATTGGCACAAGAATAGAAAAGCCTATCCTCAGCAGTGGGTGAAGTCAGGCTGTGGATGATGGATGTTTGTTAATGAATTACTTTTTAACAGCTGAAAGGATTCAAATGATGCTTGTCCATCTTGTCACACACATTTATAAATAGACAATCAATATAATATATAAAAATCTTCCGTTACTGACTGAGTGACTGACAGACATCGCACAGCCGAAACTCTTTTTTTTACTGTAGATAGGCATACGTTTCACCACTATCTCACCTGATGGTAAACGATGATGCGGTCGAAGATGGAACACGTTTGCCTAGAAGCAACCTTTTCACTCTTGTCTTAAACACTCCCAGGTTGTAGCTATCTGGAAACACAGACTCTGGCAGGGAATTCCACTCCTTAGCTGTACGCACTATGAATGTGTTCCTAAATCGTTTTATGCGTGTGGGTGGGATGTCCACCATGTACCGGTGGCGCATCGCCACTGCTGGTCGTAGAAAGCTGAAATTGGCATGTAGGTTCCTTAGGGAGTGTAGGTTGACCAAAATTCCTACGGGAACTAGAAACTGCACGTACGAAGTCGCGGGCAAAAGATAGTGCTCTATGTTGAAACAAAAGCGGGTCTAAAAAGGCCACTTTAGTAGAATAATATTACAATCATAATATTAACCACTAGTGGACGTCACGCGGTTTCACCCGCGTAGTTCCCGTTCCCGTGGGAGCACGGGGATAAAATATAGCCTATGTTACTCACTGATAATGTAGCTATCCATTGCTGAAAGCATTTTTCAAATCGGTCCAGTAGTTTCGGAGCCTATTCATTTCAAACAAACAAACAAACAAACAAATCTTTCCTCTTTATAATATTAGTGTAGATACAACAATATGTCAAATTTCATTTTCATCTTTATCGCTAACGCATTAGGTTCAAGGTTGATTGGGAAAATTTGACAGTAGCGGGTGTGCTTTCTGATTCTGCTAAAGTGGCCTTTTTAGACCTGCAGATCTTTTATTCGGGAAGCATAAAGTAATTCTCCTTAGATGCGAATAAACCCAGGAACAATAGCCACTGATCCACAACATCAACAGTACATTTCTTACACACGTTTGAAACTGAAAAAGAAACGGTAAAGGATGGAGAAAATCTAATAATATCCTGTGTTAAATTCAAAAATCGTTCGTGGTTACGAGCCGTGAAATTTCTATATGAAAAGGGAAAAAGGAAATGCCCGCCGTGACTGTCAAAGTTTTGCGAGTCGCACCAAATCGAAGGTATCATATTCATGAGGTGTTATAGCCCAAAATGGCGTCTGCCATTGAGACTATATTTTGATAATATTACGTGTTATTTTTATGTCTTTCAGGTGTTTATTCGTTTTGTTTAATGTCGATAAGTTTTTAATTTGTAGAGATTATGTCGAAGACTGACTTTTTGGGCTATGTCAATCATCATCATCATATCAGGTCAAAGACGTCCACTCTAGACATAGGCCTCCCCTAAGTGTCGCCACAACTAGCGGTCCTGTGCGTCTCGCATCCATCTGCTACCCACAACCCTCACCAGGTCATCGGTACACCTTGTGGGCCTTCCAAAGCTCCGGTACGCGGTCGCCACTCCAGAACTTGCAATCTCTTAAAGTAAATAAGCAATTTTTTAGTTACTCAAAATAGGTGGGCAAGTGAAATTTCTTGTTTTATTGCTTTTATAGATCTATTTAATACAGGCAAAATAGGTAGGTAACCTATTTTGTTCTTTTTAAACACTAATTCTAAGATACAACTTTTATCAGCTGTACAAATAAATAACAAGTAGTAAATTCACATTACGAAATAAAGTAGCACAGTTACAAAATCCAAATACATACTGGAATATTTATATTCAAATGAGAAGAAGCAATAAATTAAAGCCACATCGTTCGCTACATCGAATAACCATTTTATTTGCAAATTGAAATACGAATTTACTTGGTTCTAGAACCTTTAACCAAGGTTCTGCAAAGTACACTTCACTTTTCACTGTATATTTTTAACAGACTTCAAAAAAGGAGGAAATTCTTCCCTTACGAATTTTCGACTTAGGTAGGAGACCATAAAATCAACGTCTTTTCTTCTCCAAACAAAATATTGTTAAAATGAGAGCTCAGTAAGTCTTTTATCAAATTAGTCACGTAAAGAAACAATTACTTATTAGTATTTTTTATGAGATAAAAATAAGACGATGTCACTGAGTGATATTGTAAGAAAAAGTAATCAATTTATTTAATTTTGCTATGAGACAGTTAGGGCCTTGTTGCACGCGGCGTTTATTAACGCGCCGACGGCGCGTTAATAAACGCCGACGGCGCGCAGATAACGCGCACTGACGCGCTTCAGACGCAAACAGTACTGCTTTTTGTTGGTCATATCTACAGCGCCGTAAGCGCGCGTTCGTAATAGTACGGGAGGCATTGATGCTAAATGTGGATTTACTCGAGCATCTTGGGGACCTATTACATTTTGTTGTTAAGATGATAAGAAGAATAAAAGGTTCTGTAATGTTTCTCCATTCAGTGGTGGGGGAAGCGTCCACAGATTTTCAAAAATGTTAAAAGAAATAGTTACATGGACATACTCGAGCGTGTCAGATATTGATAATTTAGATGCCCCAACGTGTCACTGATACCAAAGGTATGTTCATCTGCCGACTTGCGTGGTGGGGTTGGCTATCCAGAAGGGTAGAAAATAGAGGAAAAAAATCTTTCGAGCGCGTCAGATATTCAGAGGGGATGTTAAGTGAACCCTAAAAATCGCAAGCAAGCAAGCAAACTCGTATATATTATTTGAAAATGCAAAAAATCGCCATATTGCAATACTCGATCGTGTCAGATTTTTATACAGGAGGTTCAGTTTGATGTTCCAGTCATGTTTGCCAAAACTCTGATGATTACTTTGAGGGGTATTGTTAATCTGATACTTTAAACTTTTTTATATATAATGTGGCAAATAAAACCACATAAAATTCCTGATTCCGATCTTGTCGGTCTTCGAGGGGTAGGGAAGAAGATGTATGTAGGAAGGAACCCCTTCTATGGCTCTGCACTCACAACTTTTAATGTTACGATTTTAAGTAGTGACAAGCAAGGATCAACTTTTAAGCAGTACTAAATGACTATTCGCTTCAGCTGATGTGTTCCAGAGAAATGACATGCAGGCCCTTATAAAGCCTAGTCTCGTGCAATATGGCATCGTAGGGAGACATGGCCAATCAGCGCGCAGCTTTCATTGCTTAAAATGTTTCCACTATAATTCCAATTAAATATTGCCAGATTATTTTTATAAAGTTTACCGTAGAAATAACGTGGAACGTTAAAATAGAAAAAGAGTGAGAAGGGCAGAGTGGCACAAAGTGGGAAATACATAGTTCTCAGCGACTGCATGCACCACACTTTATTTATGATTTTAGCTTCTTCGGCTTGTGCTAATCGGCAGATTATATTATTTCCTTGATTCGTGAATAATTTCTTCAAAAAAAAAATCGCGCTCGAGAATGTCCAGGTGACATTTTTTTCTTGCAACTTTGTGACTCTTCCATTCCCTTAGGTCACGTTCAAATTGTCAGAATATTGAAATGCACTCTTTTCTGCATGTAACTTTCTTACCTTACCTTAATCTGACGCGCTCGAGTAAATCGAGAGATTGTTTTTTTTTACTAATCTGATCAGCTGCCCTAGACGTTTGACCCTATGTACAGGGCTCAGGTATTGTGGGAGTACTTAACAAGGTGCAAGGTTGCCCCCTTATGTTATTCTGACGCACTCGAATAAATGCCGAAATCCCCGCTTGGGCTCCCCTACTATACGCGCGTCGTCGGCGCGTTAATAATAACCCCCTACAAATGAATAAGCAAGTTTGCTTTTTAAAAACCAACTAGATATTTCGAAGCATATCAAGTAAAAGTATTAGAAAAGGTACCGAGGCGTACCTTAAATGGGGCTTACCCTTATCATTCAACCTCCGATTAGAACGGAATTAATTGGTATAACTTTAGAAATCGACTATAACCAACACTTTTAATGAATTTGAAATGGTTCGGATCCCTGACTATCTTTGTAGGAAAAATATTATCACCGCATGTAAAACGCACTGCACAAAGGCGGACTCAATTTTTTGGGAAATCATCAAATGACTCTTCCCGCTCTGGGCGGACTGGAAGGAAGTGTCAGAATCTTATTGACTAAAACCCATGCGTGTTTCTCCTAATGCCATTTGCGTTCCAGGGTCGCGGTGACTCTTTCGAACAATGCAACTTTGGTAGGCACTGGCGCTAACTGGTCCAGTCTACCATGCTGTCATCTCTTTGAGGCGCGCGTGGAACACAAAGCGCCGTCGACGCGGGGCTGGTTATGATCGAACAGCAAGCCACCCGAAGCTGCCGTGGCCGGAAATCGCCCTGCGGCTTCTTCTGGTGCGGCGGCTGGGGCGTGAGGATTGTCTCTCCCTCACGCGGCCCGCCTCCTCCTTCGGTAGCGTTACTGCTTTGCAGAAGGAGGACTGATTCCCATGCCTACTTACTCCGGACCATGGATTGAACCAGGCCCGAACGCGAGAGCTCGCCTTCGCCGATGCTCCGCCCAAGCAGGGCAGACTTCCATCGTATGCTCCACCGTGTAAAGGTGGATTGCAGTCCACCTTACTCACTGGAAAAAGAAAAAAGGTCGACTGATGTCTAAGGCATGTATGTCTTACTGACTGGGTATCGAGCTATTGTTGGAAACAGCTCATCCCAAAAGATTTTGGTATTTTTGACTGTCACTAACGCTGATTAAATTTCACTTCGCTTAAGCGTTCTGGCCAACAAAAATCAAAATATACTTCCCGTTATAAACGCATAGGTAGAACAAAATAGTGACGTCACTGCGTATCGCGCCTAAGGTGGGCCGACCCTTATCACGGACCATCCGATTAGGCCCGGATTAACCGGACAAATGGAATGTGTAATTATCTCTAGCTAACTAATCGCATTCGACTGCGCAACGTGTATTGTAACACGATGTGTTACAGATTATTGGTACAAGTTGCACGGGAAAATCATGTACATTTTTGTAAAGAAGGAAGGAAAAGTAAAATTAAGTACATATGTTAATGTTAACCAAATCGTCAAAATGTAAGGAGTTTACCGGTTAATCCCCCGTAGGCTCTAGTCTAGCTATGAACGAAATCACATTCGCGGGCAGTGATGAACGACAAGAAAACTGTTAAAGTGTAATACTTTATTTAACCATTTAAAAAGTAATTTTAAAAAACCTAGTACGTAAATATGTTATCCTATTCTTAATCATCACTATATTAAAACAGGTCAAGCTTTGCGCAACTTATAATAAATTTACACAATATTTTTTTTTGCAAATCTATTGGCAGAATACCTAGCTTTCTATTATTTCTGAACAAGCAATAGTAAATGATGCTTGCCACTATGATATTTATAAAACAATCCAGAAACGGTGCACAATTTATACAAATAGCGCTATAAAAATTGTAACTTGAATTCAATCACTTTTCTTACTAACTGTATCTTCCATTGTTTACGTAGAATCGAACAATTTCGCGCATAGCGAAACCTTTTAGTAGGTATTTGACGAGTAGAGTATAGCGGGACTAGAGCATAGCGAGACTAACCGAAGTTTGCCACGTGTCATTTCATTATATATTCTGGCTACAGAATAGGTCAGATAGGCAGAGTAAAACAGTAAAACACTGATATTCAGCATTATCCAGATAGACTGAAAGACGACCACAGCATAGAGGGAAAGGTTACGCAGGTTGACTGAGTCATTCTTATTGCTGTTAGAAGCTCCCTTTGTATACAGCCTCTACACTATCTCGTAGGTAGTCTCAGTGTTCATAAGCGCTGGGCTAAAGAATTCCGCCAAGCCCGTTCCATCATCGGACCACAAGACGAACAGCGATGCGCCACCGGTACATGGTGGACAACCCACCCACATGCACAAAACGTTTTGGGAACACATTCATAGTGCGTACAGCTAAGGAGTGGAATTCCCTGCCAGAGTCTGTGTTTCCGGATAGCTACAACCTGGGAGTCTTTAAGACAAGAGTGAATAGGTTGCTTCTAGGTAAACGTGCTCCATATTCGACCACATCATCGCTTACCATCAGGTGAGATAGTGGTCAAACGTATGCCGTATATCTATATAAAAAGACTCGTGTTTTAAGCTCAGCTACTCAGCTCAGCAGGCTGTAGACAAGTGACATTATATCAAAAATGTATGGGATTGACAAACGCTGCAGAAATATCACGTGATCAATCTCTAATCTTCTCTTTTAGGGTGCCCGTCCATTACATTGGAGCGAGGCAGCGGAGCGGAGAAATGGAAAAATATTAACCAAACCATTTCAGTAAAAATGTCACCGACTTGCGTGGTGCGGAGATTTTATGCAGTTCCATTGGTTAATATTTATCCGTTTCTCTGCTCCGCTGCCTCGCTCCGCGCAAATGGACAGGCACCCTTACTTTGGTATTTCGCCAGTCGTAATCGCTGACTGAAAGTCACTTTGTCTAGAGCAACCATACTCAACCTTTTTTCTTCTTGGGCCACGAAACGCTTCTACATATGTCATGATGGGCCACAATAACGTACAGTTAAATATAATTCTACATTTATGGGATCTGTAAGATTGGGTATTTTTAATATGTGAAAAATGACATTAGGCCAACTTTTTCGTTTTACTAGTAAGTCAGCCGAGATCTTATAATAAATTCTCGCAATTCAGTACTCATGGTACCAAGACACTGAGTAAATATAGCACCTATAACATAATTTGCTAAGCTACGGGGCTATACAGAAAACTATGGCGGGCCACCAGCTATACTCAACCTACGGCCCGCGGGCCGCAAAGATTATGTTGTAACTTACGGAGCCGAAACGTGGACACCATAGGCCTGGTCCACAAATTCAAGGTTGCTCAGCGTGCAATGTAGAGTTTGTGTGGTGAATAGAATTCGCAACGAAGTCATTCGCCAGAGAACTAAAGTCAACGAAATTGCGCGTAGAATCAGCATGCTGGAGTGGAAGTGGGCCGGCCATGTCTTTAGACTGACAGACGGTCGATGGAGCAGACATGTGTTAGAGTGGAGACCGCGTATGAGCAAACGTAGTGTGGGACGCCCTGAGGCACGATGGATCGAAGATTTAAAAAAAGTAGCTGGCAACGGATGGATGCAGACTGCTCAGGACCGGGATGGTTGGCGCTCTTTGGAAAAGGCTTACGTTCAGCAGTGGACGGCGATTGACTGAAATGATGATTATGTTTTAAAGTTGTTTTTTCTGGGTAAAAGTTAATGGCTAAGGTAACTCTTTACTTAGCCATTAACTTTCACACATTCTAGAAAAGATGGTTTTACTATAGGTATGTAGATTTACTGAGAGCCGCAAGGTTCTCAATAAATCTTTAATACATATTAATAAGCCTTATGAGCTGGCTAAATCACGAACTGCCCATGACATACTATCAGAAACAGAGTTTTAAAAAAAATATGTTAATTTTCCCAAATGTATAATTCAGTACCTGCCATAGAACCAGTTTTTTTATGTACCTATCCCATACACACAAGAGTTTAATTAACTTTTGATTAAAAAAAAACTGATCCTTTCAACTGAAATTAATATCGAACATGAATTGCGATTCATAAACAAACAGCGTTTTTGAGAGATATCCTTTTTTTTAGTATGAAAACGTTCACGGTACGCTTTCCCCGTCATTAAGCGTCCATACTGATTAACAGAAAGCCAATATAAATTAACGAGGAAACAGTAACGTTACCTTTTAATGTAGCAGCAATGGACGCATGTCCACTCACTCATATCGAATGTAAAATTGGTTTCCAGCGCGGCTTGGGGCGAGCGCGGCTAGCTCCGCTCTCCAGTCAAGGGCCATCGCTCTCCCCGTGAAAACAAACAAACTGTCGAAACCCAATTCATTTACATCCACACTTCATCCATTAATGATCTATTTAATTGTTTAATTTACTGTCCCGCTGTCGAACACCTTTGTTTCACGGTTTAACGTGTTACTCTCGTGCTTTTTGTTTTATCCCTAGGGATTTGGCTTTGTACCTAAATGAATACGGTAATTTCTTAGTGTTGTAGCGAATTGTAATCAAAAACAGCTGTTTTGTGACCTATGTTTTTGTCATCATTAAATGTTTTTTAATAATGCTAATAAGGTTAGAATCAAAACATCTATTTCCGCGAAACACCAGAATTCATTATTCGATGAGCACAACAAAGAGTTTGTCCAACAACAAGCCAAAGTTTGCATTGTGTCGACGCCCTGAATCCCAAATTTGGCGCGAACTGAAGCGACCGCGGCCCTAGTCACAATTAACTCCGAACATGTTTCAATTTCCACTCTCGACTAAATACTAAATCCTCAGTTAATATTCTAGTTGGAGCTCCGTTTGAGACTCTTGGAATAGTTGCAATTGCTTTGACTTGCATCCAGCGAGGCTTTAAAGAACAAGGGAATGAAGTTGCAGCAATAAGAAGCTGAGAAACTTATGAAAGAACGATGAGGACTGCGCCGAGTTAATGTTCTCTGAACACTATTATGCAAGTTGTAAATGACTGAAGCGGATACTAGCAGATAGGGTCTTCTTGGTATTCAATCGGATTTGAAAGACAAAGATAACAAATCCTCTCGAATTCGACTTTCAAAGTCAACATTGAGGAGTCGGCGCCGAAAAGAAGGCTATTATGATTTCGGCGAAATGTTGAAATGGAGTTCAAGTGGAGTAAGTTGGTAAAGTTAATATCACTCTTTCACAGTCGAATAATTCGGCGCCGCGCGTGTCCTACATTACGCCGACGTTTTTAGATCGGGATTAGGTTTGTGTGAGAGGATCGCGATGATTATGGAATATTCGCTCAAGGCGCCTTCATTGTAGCGGAATAGAAGGATGTCCTACAGTAAACGTTTTCTGGGGCTTGTGGTGATGTGATAACAATTAATGACCGAGTTTTATGTTTTATTTCGCAAATTTTTGTCTCGTCTTCTTCTTATTCATTCATATAATCAGCAATTTCAGATTAAAAATAATAAACAAATTAAGAGATAAAAAGATTTAAATAAATGTTTTTGACCGGCGATCTGTGTGTGCACCATTGAGACGTTACTCTTTGCTAAAACTAGCTTCTGGACTAGTAGGATTTAAATTCCTTTCTTGCATTTCTGTCAAAAAACCTTCAACTTCCATACATTTTTGACAGTTTGCGACTGAAATGCAAATGTTACTTAAATTATAGTAGAATAGGCACTGTCATAAAAAAACCGCTGTTACAGACGAACAAATCACTTTAGATCTAACTAGTGGACGTCACGCGGTTTCACCCGCGTCGTTCCCGCTCCCGTGGGAATACGGGGATGATATATAGCCTATGTTACTCCCTGATAATGTAGCTATCCAATGCTAAAAGAATTTTTCAAATCGGTCCAGTAGTTTCGGAGCCTATTCAATTCAAACAAACAAACAAACAAACAAATCTTTCCTCTTTATAATATTAGTGTAGAAAAACGGAATCTCGTTTTCTTAAAAATTGGAGCTATTCTAATCCCAGAGATTCTGTATTCAATTTTCAAGACACATTTTTGTGTTTTGACCACTTAACCAACCTAGATTGCCTGCAACAGAGGATCCACACAACACATTCCTTACATTAAAGTTTCCGGCAGCAAAGATTCATAAACCTGTTCCGTCCTAAGTCTACAACAGCCGGCAAACATAAATCAGGTACGACATTACTCTTGAACGCACATAAACTTGTTGAAATTATGACGAGCTCAACCTGTGTAATAAGGAGCCCTTTGTTTTACTACTCGATGACACTCAGTGAGGCGGCTTGCGCGGAGTTTGTGGCCTACTGCAACGTAGGGCTGGCGGCGCGGCGTTTCCTTTTTAAAATTTTGAGACGTAAAAAAAGAAAAAATGTGGCATCCTTTATACAAGGGTAACTTTTAAAACATCGGCTATTGTATATTGTTGTTTCTGAAATATGAAAAAAATCAGATGTACCTAAAAAATATAATAAAAAATCACATTTGTGTTAGCATGTACGAAACAGCATTTAAAAAAATAATAGTTCCACCTTAACCAACAGGATGTTTGTTGAACATCTACATTTTGATATTTTTAAACTCAAAAAATAAAAGTGCGTAGGCGTGTAGACCACGTTCGTAGCACGGAGCTACGCCGTAGCGCAGTGCTACGGGTTATGGATTGCGATTATGCGTAGACGCAACGTATTGTTAACGGTTTTCATGTATTTCTTTTAGTTCTATTATGTTTAGTCTTCACAAAAGTACTAGTTAATGGAGAAATCGATTAAATAATAATACTGATTCCAACTACGACTGCGCTAGCCAAATCCTTTGCAATGCAGCAGATGGCACAATGAACCAGAAATTCAAGGAATCGCCGCCTCAGCTACTAATCAACAGCATTTAGTTCGAGAGCAACGCAGTTTCAAATACTCTATATTTGAATTACTTCGTTCGAACTTGGAGAGAAACAATACAATTTTAATAAATCGTATGCTATTGTTTATTATGATTTCATGGAATTTAAACCATAATAAAAGAAAGAGATTTACAAGTAAATTTCAAGACACTTTTCACCGTAAACTGGAATGATGAATATACAAAGACAACAGAGTAAAAGCGAAAAAAAAAGGAGGTCGTTTTTACGTTTTACTGCAACAGAACTCAGGAGTGAGTGCCTTATCTTTTAAAGTTGTCAGGTCGTAAATGAACGCCGTTGTATACAAGCCTTGTACGTAAGCCAGTAAATAGGATAAAGGAATGTAGTAGAGACTTGGAATAAAACGTAAACACTGAGCTTAGCAAATATGGAGGCTAAACAGTGTATACTGCATGGAATAGATTGGTAAAATGAATGGCTCTAAGTAATTATTATCCATGTGTTAATATAATGTCTATGGTGTGGTAAAAAAAACCGGCCAAGTACGAGTCGGACCCTCACACGAAGGGTTTAATTTCTTCAGCGGCAAAGAAATACACACTATGAAAACTTCAACTGTCTACCTGTTACAGTTCTTGAGACAGACAGACGGATGGACGGATGGACAGATGGACGGATAGACGGATGGACGGATGGACAGCGGAGGTTTAGTAATAGGGTTCCGTTGGTTACCCTTTGGGTACGGAAGCCTAAAAAATACTTAGGGCCGTTTCCTAATTTGAGTTTTTGAAATTTAGAATTTTCTAATCTAATTTTAAAATAATCATAACGGGTAAAATTTTTATGACTGTTCTGCATTGATATGTAAAAAACGCAAGATGCACAGTCTCGAACAAATGCAACACTCGAAACTGTCGTTAAAAACTGACATGTATCAAGTGTCATGTGTGAGTTGTGTGTAGTTATACTATAAACAATTATTTTTTGCAAATTCAACCTTACACGGACCGCTTAAAGTTTTTTTACAAAGCAGTTCATTATGGCGAGTGATGCGCAATTTTTTTTTGCAAATTCAACCGTACACGGATCGCTTAAAGTTATTTTTACAAAGCAGTGCAGTATGGTGACCGATGCGCGACTGTTTGAAACTTGCGCACAATTATACATACCTATTGCGCTTGTTTTTTGCGGACGTTTTTGAGATGCTGAGTGTGTATCTTGGGTTTTTTATATACCAATGCTGTTCTGTAAAAAAATCTAATAAAATTCTTGAATTCAGAAGCATTTTATGCCAATAAAAACGGATCACTTTCCCACATTTCCACAAACACCAATCCACAACAAACACCCGAAAACTAAAACCAGCAATTTTCGTTGTTAATTCGCACTATCCGAGGCATGGTGTCGGCAAGCGTTTATCTTTGGCGAAAGGTCGCAAGGCGTGGGGCCGCCGGTCGCAGGTCCTCGGATTACCCGCGCCCCCGGGCCCCGCCGCCCGCCCTGGACGCAATTAACTCTCGACATGTTTCAATTTACACTCGCAAATACGGCCGACAACCACTCTATTGTACCTATAGCGACCTAGAATATAGGCCACCATAAATATTCACTAGTTCCTCTAACTTGCGACCGTTGCGATGTTATTTTAGATAAATGCCGTGAGGTGCGATGTGTGTTTGTTTTTTTGTTAGAGTGTGTGTGGTACCACCTGGGTCTTGTGTCTGTGTTTTTATATAAACCTACCTACTTTACTCAGGTCTACGGCCGCTAGAAGCTGTGACGAAATCAAAGTTACGTTAACGTAAAAAAAAGATACAGCCATTTTGTGCCGCCAAAAGCGCATATTTCGTCGACACTCTCAAGGGAATCAAAATGTATAGGGTATTTCCTGTTGACCTAGAACTATGAAATTTGGCAAGTAATACCGCCTTCTACTACAAGTATAGAGAAAAGTCTGAAAGCTATACATTTGTAATTAGATAAAAAAAATATAGTCTTTATTTAAAGTAATTTGTAGCCACAAATTTGTACAGAACCTTCGGTGGGCGAGACCGGCTCGCACTTGGCCGATTTTATTGGATAGAAAATCATCAAATGACTCCTCCCGCTGTGGGCGGAGCAGAAAGGAGTGTCAGACTCTTACTTCTCTTTTAAGCGCGCGTGGTCGCTTTGAAACCCAATGCACCGTCGACCTGGGCACAGTCTTTAGCGGACGGCAAGCCACCCATCGCTCGCCACGGTGGCCGGGATTCGCCCTGTGACTCCCAAAGCCCAGGGCGTTTTCATCTGTTGCGCGGCTGAGGCGTGAGGTTTGCCTCTCGCTCACGCTTCCTACCTCTTCTTTCACTTGCATTACTGCTTCGCAGAAGGAGGCGTCCTCCTTCTGCGAAGCAGTAATGCAAGTGCTTCCCATGCCCCCTTGCTCCAAACCATGGATTGTCGTTGAAACAGTTACACATTTTCATAGTGATACTACGTATATCTGGTGGAAAATTAACCTAACTTCAGTTATTTTACAATTATATAATACTCGCAGAGCTGTTACAAATAAAATAATCTAATCACACACATACAAGTGAATTCTAAAGAGTGAAACTTAAACTTAACTCGAATTTTATAACAGTTTACATTACGTAGAGTTTCGAAGTAAATAGGCGGCTCAAAGCTTCGCAGAAATGTATGATTTTGCTAAACTATTCATGTGACCACTTACAGACTCGCGTTCTGAGAACATAGACCAAGATCCCGAATACAATTGCCATACTAGACGTTAACGTAACAGTTTTCGTTTGGACTAGCTTTTGCGCGCGACTTCGTACGCGCGTATCCCGTTTTTAGGGTTCCATACCGAAAGGGTAAACAACGGAACCCTATTACTAAGCCTCCGCTGTCCGTCCGTCTGTCTGTCAGAGGGCTGTATCTCAAGAACCGTAATAGGCAGACAGTTAAAATTTTCACAGAGTGTGTATTTCTATTGCCACTATAACAACAAGTAATACAAATTAAGGTTTATGATACAGAACTCTTCCTGTGAGAGTCCGACTCGCACTTGGCCGGTTTTTACGTTCCCGTAGGAATTTCGTGAAAATCTCTCTTAGTAGTCCCTTACAGAGTGTAGGGAAGCTACTTACCAAATTACAGCATTCTACGCCCAGTAGTTTCGGCTATGCGTTGTCTGTCATACAATCACTCAGTCAGCCAGTAACAGAACAATTTTATATATATTGATGATTGTAATTCTGAGATTTATTTCAATTTTATTGCGCAGTAGCCTGCTCTTCAGTGGTAGTAAAACCAGTATTAGCTGGCCTCCTATTCCATTGAAACTTCAAACTACGCTAGGCCAGCTTACTGCAACTACTACTAGCGGTTGACCGTGGTTTCACTGGCATGGTAAGGAAACTACTTAAGATAAAAGCATCATGTTATCACTACGTCCCGTCAGTACATCGGTGAACTATTTTAGGTAGGTATTAACTATTAACTTAATTAATTCCATTTCGTTTCATTTTCGAAAAACTAGCTTATGTCAGCGACTTTGCTTCCAAAGCCCCACAATTATCCATTCCAGGTGTTTTCCAAGATAAATAGTCAATGGAATTTCAGTGAAATCCGGTATAGAATCTGTACCTGCTTCCACAAATAAACCTTTTTATAATTTAAGTTAAGGTGACTTAAAGTTGACATATCAGTATTCATTCATTTCTACATTTACAACCCCACATGTCCACCCCAAATATCATCCACCTACTTAAAACGAATAATGTGTACACCATTATTAAAGTAAATAACCATGAATAGTACTCGTATCAAGCAAAACGTTTACTGTCGCGACGGAGAAGTAAAGAAGTGAAAACAAAATAATAAGTGAATACAGTATCAACACCGCAGAATAGTCATGTCGGCACGGAAAGAATAAATGTCTAAGATAACACGAAATAATCTCAACAAGAATAATGTTGTTCCCAGTTTATTTTGTACTTACTCCACAGTTTATTTGAGAGCAAAATGGAGCGGACTCTGGATGGAAATTAGTGGCTGCTTTCTAAATTCAATTTTTTTTTAAATTCCATGTCAAAGCTTAAAGGATTTCGCCATTCTCTTTTCCATGAAACGAAAAAATTATCACAAAGAGCATACACAAGTAGCGACTTGCTAATGTTTCCCGGTATTCAACGCAATGGTTCATTTTTTTTTCATAATTATAGCCTAACAAGTTTTATCTCAACATCCGATTACACACGGTCTTATGCCACTAAATTATATTATAACAAACATAATTTTTCACATTATACCCTATTACCCGTAATAAAGGACATTAACGTGCCTAAGTAATTACGCTCCCCCTTTTTATGAGAGCAGATAGCTGCGAAAATATAATCATGAACAAAAATAATTCGCACCACAAAACTTTAATGGACTCAATTAGCGCTCGTTCCAAATTCCGCAAGTCAGAAAATTATTTTTAAATTTAAATGTATGGAACTGGAAAGTCCATAGTTTGTTATCCGAGGAGACAGCACACCGGCTGGAATAACACGACGCAAGGTAATCCACACGAGAATAACAATGTTTTCACTTTATTTTCACTTGTTTTTGCCCATTCCCACGAATGCTCCGGGGGGACAAATGGATACGACTGGGACCTTTGCCTTATTTACCGGCTGGTATTCATAAAAAGTCTGCGTGCCAACATTTTTTTCGAACAACATTATACAAAACTTTGTGAATAATTTTATGATATGAATAATAATAATTTGCGCATACGTTTAATTAAGTTAATCGCGTCTGGATTGCTGAATCGTGAAATATAACGGCGTTAACACGTTTTAGTATTTATGATTACAGTTTGGTTTAATTTGATACCGGAAAACACATTATGATGACACTGTGGATTTCATTATACAATTTAAGCATCTATGCATCATTTTTAACCCCCGACGCAAAAACGACGAGTTGTTATAAGTTTCACGTGTCTGTGTGTGGTTTGTGTGTCTGTGGCATCGTAGCTCCCAAACGAATGAACCGATTTTGATTTAATTTTTTTTAGTCTGAAAGGTGAATTAGTCGGGAGTGTTGTTAGCTATGTTTGATGAAAATCGGTTCAAGATGGCCGCCGCCACAAAATAGCGGATAACATATTTTTTTACAACTATGGGTATCAAATGAAAGGACTTGACTAGTAGAATACTGTACACTATGACAAATTTTAAATCCAAGATGGCCGCCACCATGAAATGGCGAATTACATTTTTTTTACAACTCCCTCAATAGGGGCATCAAATGAACACTATGAGGAAAATTAAGTTTAAAAAGCATGAAATAAAAATTAAATTAATAATTAAAAAAAACACCTGACAAAAAAAAGCTTTAAAAAGTAAAAATATAATTTCTGTTGATCCTTATAGTTTGATATAGGTACGATTCTTTGGGCCAAGCGTCATCGCCTGGGAAGAACTAACTCAAACTAAAAGGATCAACAGAAATTATTTTTTACTTTTTAAGGTTTTTTTTTTGTCGGGGGTTTTTTAATTTATTCTGGCAGGTTCTGCTTGCGTTATCAAACATGTGAGTGACGTAAGAACACTCAGTGCGCCGTCTAGTACCCTGTCTGCATCGACGAGACTTCATTGGCTTTCGTGAGTCACACTCACGCCTAACGAACTTTTCACCTCAAAGGAATCTTGTATCACTGTAGTCACGCCACACATGCAGGCCGCGCGAACTATTCTGCCAGGAATGGGGTTCTAGTAAAATTACTTTCACGAAGACCGCGCCGCACTGGGCCGCAACCATGATAATATGTGTGATATATCGCGCCAAGTGTGCATTGTGATCTTGACACCCACTTCGCTATATAGTGGCCAATTTATTACAAAATATTATGGTTGGCAACATTATTTATTCATCCACTGTGGGCCAGTATCCACTCATTCAATATTCCCTTGGTATTTACACATAGATAAATCAATTTCCGTGCATGATTATTGTCGAATGTGTTATATAATCCTAATCTGTGAAACAAGCTCACAGAATGCGAAAAAACACGCGGACCGGATTGACAAAATTAATTCGATCAAACAATATAATTAAACAGTCTGCGCACAAACTGGAACATAAATAGTTTATAAGGCAGACAGTTAAATTAACTTATAAATTAACATCATTTGTTGGTAGTTACTTCACTATTTATTTCAAAATTAACTATTTATGGTACTCTCCACACACTTTCCGGGAACAATGTTTTGTTTTTTTTTTATTGTCAACACTAGCGTTTTCCTGCAGCTCGTCCCGTAGAAAGCGTTTATTTTTATCCGGGATCGGTTCACGCGCCACCTTCTTGGTTTAAAGTTATGGCACATTATACCGGCACCGCAACAGCATAGCTGCAGCACGACGTCGCCTCGAATTTAAGCTACGGTTAGCCGCCAGCGCGCTAACTACGCGTCGTCCGCGAGGTGCAAGCTCGCAGTCCGCGCACTGGCCGCGAGGTGCAAGCTTGGTGTCACCGCGAACACAAGTTTGGTATGACATTTGTTTTCATAATGTAATAATGCGACTCGTTGTCGGCGCGCAGTAAGCACGCGGTCGGCGTGCTGCAAGCACGCAATCCGCTCGCTTGTAGCACTCGTGCTGCGAGTCGAGTTGTAGGTACGGTAACGGCAAGCGCGCTGACCGCACGCTGTTGACTTTTTCATATTGACTTGAGGAAATATATTATACGACACACGATTTAATGCTCTAATTTGAATGAAAAATAAATTGCTGTTTTGGAGCGGTGCCGTTATAGTGTGCAATGTGCCTTTAAACATGCCATTTTAAACTAATACTACATCAAGGAAAGTACAGATGCATAGCCAGCTAATATCATCATAGTAAGAGTCTGATACACCAGGAGTCATTTTGATTAGTTCTCATCCTAAAAAATAAAAAGGCTTATTTCACTCCTGTTCTTATCTGATTATTTTTATGACGAGATCCAAGACAGTTGTATAGTTTTTCCGGGACACATCGAGCTTTCAGGACCGCCACTGATGGTTCTGACTTTTCGGACTAATTGTATGTGTATAGTGTGGTAGAATAGTGCCCAAAAAAAGCATAAATACAAAACAAAACGGAAAACATGCATAGTTAAACTTATACCTGCATAACCATTAATATCTTCCAAGTCATAAACAGCGAAGAACCAGATACAAATACACACATTATGGTGATAGAACTTGACCGAACATTTACAATAATCTACGTACCTACTAAACGTCAAAAGCTTATCTAAATAGCTCTCCAGCTTTTGCCCTAGGAATCTTAGTAGTCCCTAGGCCCAGAGCCCTAAACATAAATTATGTATAGTACAATACAATTGCTACCCTAATATTGTAGTGGAAACTTCAACAACACAAAACATAATGAAGCTGTTATTGTTAATTTAGTAGCTAAACTAGAATCATAGTTAGAACCGAGTGACCTGACTTCAATCAGTTCCTTGTGGTTTCAGTGTGTGGTAGAATTGTTGGTAAATTAATAATACTAGTTATTGATAACAGTCTTCCTGTAGTGCTATTCTGTAACAACATTTTCATATCTCGACAGCGGAATCCGAGGTGAGTATCAAATTAAGACCTTTATTTTGTGAGCAATAAAGCTCACTTTGTGAGTTTTGTCACTCAGGTGAAGCTCGATATCGAAATAATTATTTACAGAATAGACTAGCTGAGTCATGACTGCCAACCTCAACGGAGACTAGCGAATGGAAAACCCAATTACACTTTTTTTCCGACCTGGAAATCGAACCCAGAACCACATGGCTCTGAAGTAGAAGTGGGCCGGTCATGTCTGTAGACGGACATGTGGACAGACGATAAAGCAGACATATGTTAGAGTGGAAACCGCGTACAGTGGTAACCAACTGATAAGGCGCGTCGTGAATCTTCGTTCGCACAGAAAAGAAAGTATTAAAAGATTAACGAAAGAAAGCAAACTTACAATCAACCGTATATGTAGCTGTTAGTTCCGTCTCACTCGCAAGTCACGTGCATGCCACGCGGCGCGCGCTAACATGGCGGCAACTGCCCACCAATAGCAGTACAGCGAATAGAAGCGCGTTGCGTGGAGCGTGCCGATTAGTCAATAGCATTTCCCGCGCTTTGAATATTCATCTTCTGCACAGGTACATCGGTAAGCCATATCAGTTGGGTACTACTGTACGGGCAAACGTAGAGTGGGACGCCCTGCGGCACGATGGAGCGATGATTTGAGGAAGGTGGCTGGCAGCGGATGGATGCGGACTGCTCAAGACCGGATTGGTTGGCGCTATTTGGGGGACGCTTACGTGCAGCAGTGAACAGCAATTGACTGATATGATGATGATGCTGAGCCATCTGACAATATGTAGGTAAATTATGATAGGTACAATTCTACCTCTACTTATCCTTTAACATGTCTGTTGGTAAGTACTAGATATCGATGTTTCTTTTTGACGAAAACACAGTATTTCATTGTTAAAGCACATGATAAGGCTCATAAAGTTTAATGCATTATTTATTCTGTTAACCATGTCATTACATTTACAATTAAATGAGTTCACGATTAATTTAATGTAATAATTATTGAGCTTTAAATCAACCTCTCCAAACCCGACAGGAATACAGCATAAATTAATCGAAATCCGTATAAATGATTAAATACTCTTAAAAAGTGAATGGATATGTAATAACCATTAAAATTGTTTGGTTCTCCTCAATTATAACTTTGATGAAATATAACTGGCGGATAACCCTTGTTTGTACATTCGCTCAACCGAAGGTTCCTGGCCTCCCAATCTAATTAGTTAAATCAAACAGAATTCGTTCGTTTCTATTGCTTGTTTTCCAGAATCAAGCCCTCTAATTTCGAATAATCCTACATGACAACGATACTGACGTGGTGGCCTGATAGTCGGGGCGGTCCCATGTGGACTACCCAGCGGTAAAATTCCACGTTATACTTATTATAACCGTCGAACAATTTTACCAACAACCCGTTTCCTATTCCAAATTGTTCTGTAAACTGAATTTTATAATTAAATACAAAACGACTACAAATCGATATGAATTGATCTAACAAAACAGACGTCGACTCTTTAGGGAATTGCCTCCAATCGAGTACACAATAAGCAATAACAAATACAATAAATAACAATGTGGAGCCATTATTATTCTGAAGAGATGGTACTAGGGGATTATGGCAGCAAACGTGCGTCCATTATCGGAGAGAGACAGAGCGGTGGGTAATTATAACAATTATGACGCCCACGCCACGCAAATCCACGGCGCGTATGTGCCTCACGTCTGGACGAAGTACCTGTGGGGCAGCCGCCAGTCAGTTAATAATTCAATCAGTCAGCGCGCCCCAGCGGAGGGCCCGCTGTGCTTAAACGCACAAATATGCAAATCTACGTAGTCCTCCCGCGATACTTATTTACAAACTTTAAAATTAAATTGAGGCCGGTTTACGACACTGATAGGTGCTGGATATCGTTTTGTTTGAAGTTAACGGAAAACATGACGCAGCTATTCTAGAAGAAACTCGGTGTGCTGAATATGAAACTATTTTTTTAAGGATGGGATTCTTTTTTTTAAGGGTGGGATTCATCAAATGACTCCTTCCGCTTCGAGCGGAGAGGAAGGGAGTATCAGACTCTTACTGACTAAGAGCCATCCGTGCACCTCCTAATTCCCTTTGTGTTCCAGGACCGCGGTAACTCTATCGAACAAATTTTATTTATTTATTTATTTAGGCAAACCAACTAAATACACACAAAGACATTCACAGCACATTTCGTTTACAAATACAATAGCATTGCATGCATCTAAATTAAAGGTAAGCACAACATTTTATTTATGACAATAAAATTTGATTAAAAAATTTGAACTAAATAAAATTTGAATAGAATTTGTAATGTTATGTCATGGTCATCATATATTAATTATCATTTATTGTTAAAAATTATCATGCATCAAATCAATAAATTAAATTAAATTGAAATAAACAAATTAAAATTGAAATAAATTAAATTAAATTGAAATAAATTAAATTAAATTGAAATAAATTAGGTACAATTAAAATAAAATTGAAATAAAAAAAATGAAATTGAAATAAAAAAAAAAAACATAACAAAACACACACTAAAAAAAAAGAAACGAAAATTATTGGGCAAAAATTACATATTATTGAGCACACCTCTTTTAAACATAGTGATGCTGCCTGAAAATATGTCCAATTCACAATTGTGAAAGATGTTATTACACCTTCTGAGAATATAGGAGGGGGGCATTACTACCATACTTAGTTTTGCGGCCACCAGGAGCAAAAGGCTTATAATTATGAAGTCTAGCTGATGACCTGGGCACATTTATATTAATAGATGAAAGAAGCTGTGGGCAATCTACGCCTAGATTTAATATCTTGAATAAGAAAGCTAGACCTGCAAAATCTCGACGCCAGTGTAAAGGTTTCATTTTAAAATAATTCAGTCTATCTTCATAGTTTTTTACTGTATTCCTTATACCTGCTTTATAAGAGAGTCTTTTAAAAAAAAATATTTGTACTCTTTCGATGCGTTGAATGTGGATATTATGTACTGGGTACCAGACGATGGAGCAGTATTCTATGTGACTACGAACCAATGCAGAAAACAAAACTTTCAGTGCTGTCAAATTACTGAATTGTCTTGTATTACGGTTCAAAAATGCTAGCATTCGGTTGCTTTTATTTATAATGATTTCGGTTTGTGTTTGAAATTTCATTTCAGAGTCTATAATGATGCCCAGATCCCTAACTTCATACACTTGACTTAAAATTTGGTTTCTCATTGTGTACGCAGAATTAAATTTGTGTTTTTTGCGAGAAAATTTAATGTGATAAAATTTAGCAACATTAACTTGCATGCTGTTCTTCTCACACCACACACAGAGCCTATCCATATCCTTTTGTAGAAGAGTTTCATCGTTCTTTGTCATTACAACCCTATACAATTTTAAATCGTCGGCATACATTTCAAAATGAGAGTTTTGTATGACATATTTGATGTCATCAACAAACATTATAAACAATATTGGGCCTATATGTGTCCGCTGCGGTACACCAGATGTGGGTGTGAAGGTGTTGGATGAGTGTCCATTTACTACTACTCTTGCTTTTCGACCATTTAAGTAAGACCGGAACCATTCTAGAAGGGACCCATGAAAACCGAAAGTGATTTTTAGTTTTTGTAGCAAAATACTATGGTCAACTTTGTCAAAAGCTTTGCTAAAATCGCTATAGATGGCGTCAATTTCGTTACCGTTGCTCATGTGAGCTAGAGTTCGTTCGACAAAGTTGACCAAGTTTGTGGCTGTCGATCTATTTCTAAAGAAGCCATGTTGATGCTCCGTAATAGAGCTTTTGATATGCCAATTCATGATGGGACACAAAAGAGATTCGAAAACCTTTGCTAAAGTAGGCAATATACTAATAGGCCTGTAATTGCAGATATCAGTCTTGTCCCCCGATTTTGGAATTGGTACTACTATAGCCTCCTTCCAGATCTCCGGAAAAACCCCGTCAGCTAACGATCGGTTGTAAATTATATATAATGGCTTGGATAAAACATTAGCACACTCCCTAATAAACAGTGGAGGTATACCGTCAGAGCTCGGCCCTTTAGCAACATCTAGGCTTTTAAGTTTCACAACCCTTGCAGTCTACCACAACCCTACTATGATGTCTTTAAACCACCATGATCCCGATGTGGCTGGGGGACGGAGCTATTCAAGAAGCATAGCACAATCCCTTTTACGCAACGAAGTCATGATGTAATTAGGATGTCATAGTAAGAACTCATGTAAGGAAGTATCTGCTATAGGGTTAAGGAAAACATAACCAAGGACACCAAGTTCGACAAAATAATTGGCGATGGCAGTGTCACAAAATTACGCGTTGGTCCTGCGCCTGTTCAGTCTCCAGTTGTGACGAGTCACTTCGGACTTTGACACTGAACCTGTGTTTACGCATACATTTGTACAATGTCTCCCATACCCGCGAATTCAGACTGGAGAACTATTATTACTTGAAATAATTAACTATGCAGTAGCCCATCCTTTTCACAAAAACTACCATATTGTACTATTTATTTATTAGATTTCCGCCGAAAGCAGGAAATGTGG
The DNA here is from genome assembly GCA_947578705.1 of Lacanobia wlatinum. Lineage (NCBI taxonomy): Eukaryota > Metazoa > Arthropoda > Insecta > Lepidoptera > Noctuidae > Lacanobia > Lacanobia wlatinum. The sequence continues at coordinate 13,560,430 of OX388024.1, read as the reverse complement.
CCATTTCTTTGTCCCAAACGCGCATAACAATGTCGAAACGAGGTAACTAAGAGTCCTCACTAATGTACCGTTGCGAAAGTGCGAAAATTAGTTTTCGCATAGAACAGAATACAATAAAGATAACCCATCAAGAATACACCATTCATTTGTGTAGTGAATTAACTATTGTACGCCTGTACGGTCCTACCTTTGTTGTATTATATTAGCTATATTAAGATAGTAGGCAATTATGTCAGGACAATAGATTTATTGATTCTCTGTATTCTTATGGACGGAATTGAAGTTTGTTCATCATGGGTGGGTATTAATATAAAATACAAGCTTCTGCCAGTTATTCTCCCGGTATGAAATGATCTTAAGGAAATATGAATATATGCTAGTTCAGGTTATAATCTACCCGTGTTTAAAATTTCGCCCAAATCCGTTGAGTTTTTTATGAACAAAAATCCAAAATATGCACAAACTTTCACAAGACGCCTTTATTCCGCAAAGGTTTTTGGCAGTTGCACACACAATCATCAGTCATGTTTTTTTTAATCTTATTTTATAGGGGTGGGGAGACTCTAATGCCAGCACGGGATCAACTCCGTGGTGCTTCTGAGAAATTCATGAGAAATTCAGGATAAGACATGGAAAAACCCAATACCACTTCACCGGAACCGAGAATCGAACCCTCAGCAGTAGTTGCGTATTAGTAGGACGCGTATCTATGTATCTATTAAGAGCGAGCCGGCAGGCGAAGCGAGGCGAGGGAAATTATACAAACTAAGCGAAGCTTTGGCGAGCTAAACTATGTGGGTAGGTTCACACCGAAAACTACGGACGGACGGGCGAGCGAGCGGGTGGGTGAGCGAGCGGGCAGGCGAGCGAGCGGGTGGGTGAGCGAGCGGGCAAGCGAGCGAGCGGATGGGAGAGCGACGGAAGCGTTCATGACACTCGCGCGCAGTGACATAGCGCACGTCTTTTTAGCGTCAACTACACTCCTATTCGAAAGATGAGCGTTGTCTAGTCCGAAGAAGATCGCCAAAGCGGGAACGGGCGAGCGCTCCCAGCGTGGCGGGCGGGCGAGCCGAGCGAGCATCGTTTCACCTCTTTTCATACTTCGTTTCACACCGCGATGTCACACACGCACTGTCATCGTTGGATGTTTCGTTCGCATTGTTTGTATCTTTGACTTTGCTTATCTCTGTAGTTTGGGGTGTGAACCGATGTATAAAAAGAGGTGAAATGATGCTCGCCCGGCTAGCTTGTTCGCGCGCTAGCTAGCGGTGTGGCCTGTGCTTTAATCTGGAAGAGAAATCGGTGCGAAGGCTTACTGCAGCTTTGTATCCTCGGAACTGAGGGGAGTATTGTTCGTGTATTAAGTGAGCATTCTCGAACGATACAACATTCCGTACATTTAATGCAATACATACCCATATCGCGATCATCTTGAAGCCTTCGTCACATGATACCTAAACATGGATTTAATCTACATATTATAAATAGGGCATCTAATTGAGTAGTACGCAAAATATACATGAATTTAAAACTGTGAAACATGTTACGAAAAAAGTGCGATTTGTGAATAAATAAACAAAATTCGTTGGAAAATCCTTGTCATCCAAAATTTTGTTATTACTGGATGGCGCCAAATCACTATGGCAAGGTTTCTTGTTCATCATAGATTTTGAAAACTCTCAATACCGTATTTTTTTGAGATTTTTAAACAATTTTACATTATTGCGTCTTGGTTGCTAGTAAAACAAATCCAATCACATTCACTATTGGAGAGGAGCATATGGCTAGATAATAACAGCCGCACGGGTCGATCTTCAAGGTTAAGCAACGCTTGCCAAGGTTGGTCTGTGGATGGGTGACCATCTTAACATACCGAGTTTCCTCCGTGCTTCGGAAAGCACGTTAAGCCGTTGGTCCCGGCTGTCATTTGTAGATCTTTGGCAGTCGTTACGGATAGCCAGAAGCCAGTAAATCTAACTCCAGTCTTGCCATGAAGTACCGTGTTACCCAGTTAATGGCTTGTGGAGGTCTGGTAGGCAGCCGCTCCATGTAAAATACTGGTATTCAGCTAAATCTGGCTTGAGTGGAAACCGACCCCAATGTAGTTGGGAAAAGGCTAGGCAGATGATGATTGCCTATTGGAGTGTGTTCTGAGTAGGTATTATACAACTTCCTTCCAAATTAATATTTATTATCCAGCTTATTTCACTTAGAAGTGGTTCTGAAAACTGTTCTTTTCATGAGGAAACCACTTATCATTAGTCTCGATGGCAACACCCCAAAAAAGCCCTTCTTTTTAAAATCATCATCGAAACGCCACTTTCTATAAAAAATAATCAGAATACGAATAAAACAGGTAGCAAAATGTTCAAATTACAAGTAATAAACCCATTATTAGATATGGCAAGATATCAAAAAGCCATAATAACGTAACGTCTAAAGTTGTTGTAAAATTTTATGTTACGACCCTGTTTCAGGCAAAACGAAACTTTTGTTACCGATACCGAAGTTTATGTGTCTCTACAGGTACATACATCCATTACAAGTACCTACCTACCTGTGTATGGATGTGTGTTTACTAGATGGAGCGACTAGTTGTCGACTAGTTTGGTAAAGTGATTATCCAGTCAAATTTATAGTCGTTCATTAAAGAATCATTAGCTGGAGACTAGCTGCCGATATCTCGTCAAAAGATGCGACTAGTCCATTCTCTAGTCAATTTTTGTATTTGTGTTTCAATGGTATGCGTCGTACTTGGCGCAAATAAACTCATTTTCTTTCTCTCATTAGGACTTTTTCTGTAGATCTTGTGATCTAAAACGGTACTAACATACCAACATTTTATGCTTCTAGAATTTAATCAGTCTTAGAATAATATCAAGCTTTTGCCCGTTCCCGCAGGAATTTCGGGAAATTCTCTCCCTAGTGTTCCCCTACGGAGTTTATAGGAAGCTATATGCCAAACTGCTTTCTACGACCAGTAGTTTCGGCTGTGCGTTGTCTGTCAGTCACTCAGTCAGTCACTTAGTCAGTCAGTAGCTGAAGAGTTTTATTTATTTATATGATTTAAAAAAACATATTGAATAGGTGTATGAACGACCATGGACATGTCGCCGACTATCGCAAAAGCTGACGCCGATTATAAATGTGGCCAGATAGTCGGCATTAGCGACTAGTCGGCGACTATCCGGCCACATCTATTGTCTGCAACGACTAGTCTACTAGTCGGCCAGATCCATACTCGCTCATCTCTAGTATTTACATGCTGGGGTTATAAGGAAAACCACGGCGCAGCTTGGAAATTATAAGCGAAGTTGGGATTTACGTAATAAGTTAGCAAGTATGTTGTTCTACACAGACTGCGTTACGTTTGAACCTCGGAGAGATCTGTTACGTTCACGCTTGTGATTGATGATTCTCTAACCTTTATTACTTAATATAAACCCCATTTTTCGCTGTTTTTATGAGAAATATTTGGAATTTCGGTACACGAGACTAGTATTATAGGCAAAGACGGAAAGAAGCATGTGGGGTTTTGAGGTGTTATTGATGAAGATATCACATCGACGCATTGCACCTGTCTGTGGAGGCCTATCCACGTAACTATGCAGGGTTTTTTGCTTTTTTTAAGGATGGGAAATCATCAAATGACATCTCCCGCTCTGGGTGAAGCAGAAGGGAGTGTCAGACTCTTACTTACTAAAACCCATACGTGTTCCTCCTAATGCCTTTTGCGTTCCAGGGCAGCGGTGACTCTTCCGAACAAACTCCGCAACCCCGACGGGCACTGGCCCTAGCGGGCCCCTTCTTCTATGCTGATAGTTCTTTGAAGCGCGGTGCGGAACACAGCGCGCCGTCTACCCGGCATGAGGGTAGTTGTCCATATGTCATACTTACCGTGATATTTCAAGTCACGTTCATTGAAAACCATAGTTTTTTGTTAACATTCATCGAGGGTATTTTTCCGTTACCATAGCAACTGAGATAAATGGAGGTTCTTCAAATTGATTAGGAATGTAGGCTTTAGGCCATACAAACATCTTTCACCGAAGTTAGAATAGAATAGAATAGATTACTCTTTATTATGTACACCATATAACATATACTATAAATATATGAGAGACATATGAGTATAGATTAGGTTTTCCAAAAAAGCATAGCCTACAACCGTTTTCAGGGTACCATTTATATAATGTCGGCGATGGTACAACTCTCTAGGTTACATCAGCCAGGATATTGGAACTACAGTGGGCGTACTATGGGAAGTATTGGTTATGGCGCAAAAGAAAAACCGTTTGCTTTTAAATCAAGTTATTGTTCACACTCAAAGCCACAATAACAATATTCTCACACAATAGGTACACTGAACAAGTATCCGGAACACGCGGCGGTTTCTAGACACGTGTGCACTATGCGACCGCCACCAGTAGACTGAGCTCAGCCTCTGTCGAGCTCAACGTATTAGACTCCGTCGAACGCCACTAGATGGCGTTAGCGTCCCGATTGTTCAATTGACTGATTTATTTCTGACATATATATATGCACAAAAAATAATCATAACTGGTTCAGCGATTCAGGTGTGAAAGCGTAACAACTCACTTTCGCAATTACAATATTTAATTACCAATGTAAGTATTAAATAAAAATAGTTCAACTCTAAAAAGATTCTACATGAAATAATAATCACCCTTCAAAAAAACAATGGAGTGTGACTCTCTGATTCACATTATCTCGAACACGGAACAGAAACAACAAATCTCGAAATATTTAACAATTAAAAGTTAACGAAAAGAAAATTCAAATCAAATATGGTGAAGAAAGCATTCAGGTGGAACACTTGTTAATTAAATTCTAAATTAGAAGATGAAAGCCTTTCTAAGCTTTTTGTTTTGACACTTCATAATTATTTGATAATTCTCAGCCGATTTCAATAAATGTTTTCTTATGAGATTTAAGTATAGGAACGCTAAGCTTTACAAATGTTTATATTAAAAGCTTGATAATCTTTGTCTATTCTTGTTTCCTAGCTATCTCTTGCTCTATGAAATAAAACCTATTTTATGTTTGTTTGTACGAGCGCGCTATTCTTCTGAACTAGTGGTGAAATACGTACTACTGTACAGGAGGTGTAAAGTAGCTATAAGTGGTGATGAAATAATGCGCACGAGGTGTAATGTAAAGTATCCGAGTGAGACCACATGAACAATAATACCTTGCAGGAACCTAGAACCAAGAGTACAAAGACATGTGACATCTATCAAACCACCATTGGCATTGGGCCGGGTGATGAACTACATCACCTCTTAAGAAAGGAGGCCTGCTTCCCAACAGTGGGAACATTACAGTCTGATAGTACCTGCCTATGGTTATGCCAAAGTACCTGCGAGGATTCGATCCCATGGCATGTATCTAAGTTGGAAGGACCGTAGCGCTGTTCCACTGCTCTAAATATGAGCCACCACATGACTGTAGCGGCATCGATACCGCCACAAAAACTAACTTACCGAAATTTGTACCGCAACTAAAAGTAACCCAGCGTCATCTATACCGCCAGCAACGGACTACGTCAAAGAAATCCTGCACCGCGGTATCAGTTACAATAGTCCAAATATCAACCATGGGTCAGTTGCCCACCAGACACAACACCTGTCTGGTCGGAGGATCCTCCATTTTCTATGGAGATTTGTGGAACTTTTCACCCTGTACCGCATATCGCTATATGACCACCTTTTAAAAAATATTTTTGACTCGGGTCGGTAACTCTTTGGTCTTTCTCCGTACAAACTCATTCAGCTGTTTTCTTCGTGGACAATGCTGCTAGAGCTGCTAGATGTTTTTTTTTTATATCTAAATTAAATTAATACGAGCCTATATCATTTTCTTTTTTTCAAAACATAATTACTTAAAGAATTATGACAATCCAAAAACCCGAAAAAAACAGTCACTTTTTACCGCCATGTTCAGACGGCTATCAGACATATTTGATAAGTTTTTAACAAAATAGAAAATAATTGAAGCATAGATATAGTCTTCCTCAAAATTTTGATATATAACTTTTTTAGATCAGTCTAGTTTTGAAGAAGAAAACAGCGGAATACAAAACGTCATTAGTCAAAGTTTTTATAGGTAAAAATCAGCCTGAGCTGCAGATGTCGCTTTCGCACTTTACTTGATGGGGCACAGTGCGACGCATCAGCAGTAGTTTCTTCAAATATCGATTTTTCAAATTCCTCGGGACTAGAGTCCCCTCTTAAGCTCAATACGGCATGGAGCCCGGGTACTATACATTAATGTTCCGTAATTTTCGATACTTAACTAACACATCTGTCAAGGTATTAGTCGACAGATGACAACTATTTGTACTTACCCCTCTTGTTTCCATTGGAACCCATCCCGGATCTAAAGCCGTTAAACAATGCGTAAATGTAGACACAATAATATAAACCATATATTACGGTACACTGTAGTGTACATGTAATTAGATACCCGTCATCAGCCGATAGGTTAACAAACAATTTTTGACGAATTATTTTCGGAGATCTGATGACGTTTGTGGGTCTAACTTCAAACTTGGCAAGAGAGGTCTTGAGCAGAGCAGTGAGACACAAATCAGGCAAAAAATAGAAAAATCCAAGCCTTGTTTAATAATTACTAAACGAAATGTAGGTATTCCATAAAAACTGGCCGAATGTCGGACTCGCGTGCAAAGGGTTCCAAATCAATTTCATTAACTCCATAGACTTCTTATAAGTTTTCTTGTATCCTGTAGGTAAAGAACTATAAATTATTTGCATTTTATTAAAAAATGTAGGCTCAGTAGTTTCGGAGATAAGTTCATTATTGGTCTGATTTCTTGAATGACTTCAAAACTATTTATTTTTTAATTATGAAAAAATAACCCTCTCAGTAAGCCCTTTTATTTGATGTCACAAGATATAGATTAAAAAGTTTTTTTTTAATTTTTCTAGTTTGTACTCAAATTTTATTTATCAACACGTTCGTGTTTGGGTCACAGAAGTCCACAGTGTACCAAATTTCAACAGAATCGGGGAAAACTGGCTGTGACAGACGGACAGACAGGGTTCCGTTTCTTACCGATGTTCGGAACTCTAAAAAGATAGCCCATTTAATTCTTAAACTTTTCAAAAATAGTTCGGTTAAACGTTTGGTTGGTTAACTACAAAGGCAAAAACTCTTTTACAGAAAATATTAAAAGCTGGGCGATGACACATCCAGAGCTTTCGGAAACCAAAATTCCGAATTTAAAATGATCTGGTATTGGATGATAAAAGAAAATTTCTAAATTAATTTCTCCAACTTAAATCTGTGGAGTAATCGTTTGAAACATTTGATGTAGGAACGTTTAAAAAGTGCATAATCAGCGCTTGCCAGGAGGCAGAGTGCCAGAATCCTGTAGTGATAAATCTCGAAGGCCTCCATTGAATAGAGACTCGTGCGAATTATTAACGCCCCATTAGTCTTCGCCCAACGTCTTTATTTGTACAGAGAAATCTTATTGAAATGCCTATCTGTTACTCGGAAAATTATAAAGGGCTTATCGCTACGGTGAGCCGAGTTCGGCTTCTCGGCTCCAATGTCGTATAAATCAATTTCGTTGTCACAGTCCTTTGTTGTATTTCGAGCTAGGAAAATGCATTTGGAATAATAAGATATCTCCATTGTATACTAAAGACATTACTCTTTAATGCAATATGTTTATTAAAAATTGTATCACTAAATTAAGAACGAACTTGTGGTAATATTAGGCACTAGCTGACCCGCGCAACTTCGTCTGCGTCACATTGTTCATTACTGCTCCGCTCCTATTGGTCTTAGCGTAATGATATATATATAGCCTTCCTCGATAAATGGGCTATCCAACACTGAAATAATTTTTCAAATCGGACCAGTAGTTGCTGAGATTAGCGCGTTCAAGCAAACAAACAAACAAACTCTTTAGCTTTATATATTAGTACTAGCTGACCCGCGCAACTTCGTTGCGTCACAATTTTCATTACTGCTCCGCTCCTATTGGTCTTAGCGTGATGATATATATCCTATAGCCTTCCTCGATAAATGGGCTATCCAACACTGAAATAATTTTTCAAATCGGACCAGTCGTTCCTGAGACTAGCGCGTTCAATCAAACAAAAAAAACTCTTCAGCTATTATATTAGTATAGATACGCACACAGAAAATGTTGAATATTAACATTACTAAGTTCCTGTCTCTTTGTTCCATATACCTCTAACAACAGTCATTTCAATACATGTTTACCCAATTTTTTTTTTCAAAATACAAGCTTATTGTAGGCGCCTGATAAATGTGCAATAACGGTCATTGGCCCACATACATTTATTTACTTTACCATATTAAAAACAGAAATACAGACATAAAGCAGTCTTGAACAAACTTCTATCGTGGTCCTTTACGTTCTTTAGTACCTAATAAAAAATTGTTCGGGAATCTACGAAAGGATATTAGGGAAAGGTCAATGTACTTTACGACAAGTTTATCTGACGCCTACCATAGTATTGAGCTCATACATTCTAATGCTCAAAAGAAATCTCACCTCTTCATTCGAGTAGCCTATAATAGGCGACTCGAATGAAGAGGTGAGATTTCAGTTATTAAACTGCTAATAATTTATTGAAACGAAAAACCCCTTCCCTTAATATTTACCTTATTAACCAACAAATACTCAAAAACATTTCGTGTGATTGCAAAACCGATATCCTAAATGAGCATTTAAAAGTTTGAGACATTAATTTATTTTGGCGAACGCCTAAATACGGGACTAAAGTAGGTGTTCCATGGAGTCTCGGTATCGAGGCCATTCCACGCCATAACTTATTCCTTACATTATTTATTACCTTAATTTCTACTAGTCGTTGTAAATAATTTTCAAAGTGAGACCAGCTGGATACTTTCGGATTATAAGGTTCCGAAACTGGTTCGCCGTATTAAGGAAGTTTAGCACAAATCATTGACTTCAAGGAGAGGGTTATTTAACGGGTAGGAAAAAGGTATTGAAAATTGGCGGCTATTAAATATTAGTAAGGATTGTTTTTAAATATCCAACAATAATTAATGACAACTCTTTCGTTGGTAAATGTAGATAATTTTCAAGGTAGATTATTTATACTTGTAAGTTTAAAGAGCGTCTTGTTTTTTGATTGATGAGTCAGCCACCAGGCTTATCATTTATTTTATAGTAAGCCATCATTTGTTTCCACTTGTTATAAGAAAAATCTTAACCTATAACAACAAATACGGAACCAAGTCATAAACAACACGAGCTCAACAAACCGCGACCTCTACTAATACTTAATACGTCAAATTATAGTCGGTCCGTTCTCAGTAGGCAGAGATGCAGCACATAAATCCGACCAAATGCTTACCCCGGGGCCTCGTACAGTAACAGGTTGTAAGGTTATAAAATATTTAATGGCAGACACTACTCACAACAAAACGAAGCGGATCACGGAAAAAAATATTACAACAACACTATAAAATGAAACATCGCAGATCACTGTTGTTAAAAAAGAAATGAAACTAAACAACAATCCATAGTTACTTCGAGCAAACCACAAAAGGGATCATTACGAAGAAAATTGAAACAGAAAATCTATTAAAAGTACGGTCGTTGACCAATGAGAACTACAGACGCACAGCTCCGTGTAATTTTGTTTTATAATAATTGAAAAACAACATTTCGTCTCTTATCAAATGAACAAAAACATTATCGTAACGCGCCCAATGTAATTTGGAATAATGTTTTGTGTAATGGGTCTGTTCTGCAAAGTACTGTGGAGCGCAGTGGGCTTTTTGCCGAATTTCCCACGGCCCGGCGCTATTACAAGCAAAGCAATCCACAAAAAGATAAATTGTGAGTGAATTTATTACAGCAGAGTGCTCTCAGCAGGACAGATTTTCTTAAAGAACACTCAGGTACTTGGTTTTTATCGTGTTTTGTTAATTTCTTGAAAAAAAATTTTGACACGTTTTTTATCTTAGCCGCAAATGTTTCGAGGAACGTACTTTTGCACGTTTATCATGGTCTTGTTGTGACTGTTATTTATTAATTTGGGATTTTAAATAGAACTGCTGTTTGTATTTCATTCCTGGGCCAGGAAATAGGAGTGTTTAAAATGTAATTAATCATCTCACTGAAAAAAATTAACACAACACAGTAAAGTTTTTTAGTTTCATAATCAACATCGGGTCTCTTCAACACATAACTATCCAGGTTTTCACATTCCGAAAACTAAAAGCACACACTCTCACTAATGCTGTCTACATCTGTAATACAGTCATTTGTAGGACCCAAAATTCCTGACACTTCTCCCGCCATTTCCACATTAATATTACGAAGGTAAATCTCCAAAAAGGCGTGTTAGATCTGTCACGACACTCACGGCTTATTTGACGTGTCCTTGTAGAATGCCGACTTCTTACATCATGTTTTTACAAGATTGATTTTGGTAGAAAAACAAGACTGCTTATATTTTTTGTTCTGATTTATTTTAGACTAGTTGTGAATGTTGAAAATTTTCTCATGGGAACACACTCCCAGATTTAAAACTATTCTACGTATCCTGGTCTTTCGTGTACCATGTTTCATACAAATTCGTTCAGCCGTTATGACGTGATGAGGTAACAAATAGGCTACAGCCAGACGAATTGGATATACTTTCGCGTTTATAAAATTATTAAGTACGGATGTTAAAGCTGGTCTGCCTGTTTGTGAATTATAAAAAGGGCAGCATTTTCGGTATAATATTAAGTTTTCCGCTTTTCAGATACAGTGTACTTCTGTTTCAGACACAGGATTCAGGACCACTACTTCGGACATCTGGCTAAGGACGTCGCGCAACTTACTTAAATTGCGGACGTCTTTTATAAACCTTTATTTATTTACTAATTGACACTTAAGTGAGTTCTTCTGAATGTTAAGAAGATGTGACTGGTCTGATTTTTCGATAGTCACATATTCTTTTTAAATATTTTATCTTAAATTATCTTTCGTTCGAGTACACGTGACAAAGTCCACACCCGAAACTATGTTGGATGATGAAGAAGACACGGTGCTTCGCATCTCGGTGATCCATTATGTGACATTTACATATTTTACATACATCATCATCATCATATCAGCCGAAAGGCGTCCACTGCTGGACATAGGCCTCCCCCTAGCGTCGCCACAACGACCGGTCCTGCGCGTCTCGCATCCATCGGCTACCCGTAACCTACACCAGGTCATCGGTTCACCTTGTGGTTGTGAGAGGCCTTTCTATACAAAAGTTGCCAAATCGCCATTTTTATTCCTTAACAAATCGGTTAACTATTTTATTCCTTACAATATAGATTTTCTCGATTATTATACAGATGTGGCGCTAGATGCGACTTGGCCGAAAAGACACATTATCTAGCTTGGTGAAGCTTCTAACGACTGCATCACTGTTTCGAACAATGGCATTACTGTAATACCTTCACGCCTGCTAATAATAATCAGCCAAACCATTCGTATCAGCCCTGAACCTACAAACAAAACTTTCCTTGCTTTTTGGTCCATTCGCCGTGTACTCCCATAATAGGTTACCCCGTTTCTTCCCGCGGGTGTCGTAATAAGACTGAACTGAATTTTTACCTAACACATACATGTGTGTATATGACGTCATTTATATGAATTGTATAGGTACAGTAGCTATTCTACCTTATATTTTGATAAAACGTAGGCAGTTCCCAAATAATTGCGGCCGACAAAGACCTACTGGGACGCCTTTAACAGTAATAATATACTGCGTCCCCAAGTCCCACAGCAATTATAATTACGTCACGAGAATCAACGAGAAACCCAATCGTAATCCACAACAGAATTTAGTGTTCTCTATCCCACGAAGGATCCGGTGGACATCAATCGCTGCTGTCCTAATAACCGTTTAAATAGCAGAAAGATTTATGGAAAAGCCCAACAAAAGGGCCCTCGATCCGCCTGCGTCTATAAATCTACGCAGAAAATAATACGATCCCCGAGCGATTTGTTCTCTGGGACAAAGACTATGTTTTGTCCAATAAAATTAAGGAGAGTTTCATAGCGAAGATCGCGTCACGTCAAGTGGTTTGATCGTTAAGACACTCCTACCAGCCTCCAGTGTTATGCCTGTAGGTACTTCTCCAACTTTAGTCTTTTAAAGTTTGCCTTTTTAAGATGTTTTTCTCGTTTCATGTACTTTAGCTAGACAAGTGATTTTCTCGATTAATTATATCGTTTGAACTTGGTGTAGAATGCTTTTTTGATTTTCTTTGTTTAAACACAATAGATTTTAATTTGATACTATAATGACTTGTTTACGCATTAAGCTGTCTACCAATTTACGTTCAAACATGGCTTCATATCTTAAGCAGAACTGTTTCTGCTTAAGATATGAAGCCATGTTTTTGTTTGTTAGGGGAGAAACATAAGAAATAATTTATTACAAGGGGCCACCCCCCTGTCTTTTTTTCATATTTAAATCGGGAGTCACGTATTGCAGGTTAGATGTGATTATAAGTGTGATTTTAAAAAGAACGAAAATTCATAGTTGTATTGAAAATACATCAGGCTGACTTTTAATTTATTGGTAATGTTTCAAGGGGTGAACGGTGACTCATGTATAAACAAACTAGATTACCCGCGCAACTTAGTCTGCTCCGCTCCTATTGGTCTTAGCGTAATGATATATAGCCTATAGCCTTCCTCGATAAATGGGCTAAAACAAACAAACTCTTCAGCTTTATATCTATATCTATACTAATATATAAAGCTGAAAAGTTTCTTTGGTTGTTTGTTTGTTTGCTTGAACGCGCTAATCTCAGGAACTACTGGTCCGATTTCAAACTTCTTTCAGTGTTAGATAGCCCATCTATCGAGGAAAGCTATAGGCTATATATCATCACGCTAAGACCAATAGGAGCGGATCAGACGAAGTTGCGTGGGTCAACTAGTATTAGTGTAGAATAGATTTCAATATCGAATAATCATTAAATTGTGAATAAAATTAAGTTGATCTCACATTTTCTTTATATATCATAAATTATTTTTCTCAATAAACATCGCCAATAATTTAAAAAGCACCTATATAAAGTTACAGTATACGAAAACTTACCGCTTAAATCAACAAAGGTAAGCGTACAAAGAGCGAAACTGCAAAGCGGTTCCCTAGTGCAGTTCGTGGCTAAGAAAATAAAAGTTGCATGTAGAGGTACATACATCTACATAGCGTAGATATCTGTTACAAATCGAGCTCCACTCACAGTCGAGCGACAAAAGAGCTGAGACCACCTTTTTTATCTTTCTCTTTTCGCTTGGACGAGCCTCGTGAGTGAAGAAAATTATTGCCCCGCAGAAAACCTGTGGAGTCGAAGGAAGGTCAGGAAACAGCACACAAAGACAAAACTGCCGATTGAGGAGATCGTCGAAATAATCACCCGACGACGGAACCGGAGCAATTTATCTTTATAAATTCCTTTTCTGCTTTAAAGACTCTTATGTGTGTGACGCCGTGCCAAACTATTGTTCTACGTTACAAAGACCTGCTGTAATCGTTGTATGATATTCGACTATCACTTCCATTGTGATCAAATCTAATCACTCCCCTTATCTAACTATACCGACGCCAAATTATAGGATTCGCAATTACTCTCAATCACTCATGTTATTAAATTCTGCGAATTTGGTACAATATTTGAATAGCAAATTGGAGTACACAATCAGGAAATTGGTGCCGTTGTAAAATGAGTAGGTATTTAAAATTTTGTTGAAGTGTAGAGAATATTGGTGTAATTAAGTGTGGCGGAAATTTCCCCGGCCGCGTCGGAAAGTAATAATTTCGTGAGGATAGTGGTGCGGCGGCGACCTAATCATGCCTACATGAGCGCGCAGCGATCTCCCATCTACGTCTCATTAAGGCTCGGCGAGTCGGCGCTAGCGTGTAGAGCGTACGATTCTCGGCAGTTTACCAGAAAGCCCCAAGTCGTAATTCGTGGCGGCGAAGGCTGCTAACAGACCGACTGGCGAGCATTATTAACGGACCATTAGCTCTCATTCGACGCTCGCTGGGATCTGCAAGACGCTACCGACGCCGCGGCCTATAGACAACTATTCCGAGTTTGAACGGCGAAAATTGTAAATCCGATAATTGTCGACAGTTTGCGAGGCACGTTTTCTTTAACGTTGTTTCGATACAAAGTAATGGGCTAATTTCTAAATAAACGAGAATTTAAAGAATTTTCACGAGGTATAAAGTTGTTTTTAAAAACGCGAGTCTTTGAGCAGAGATGAGTGACAATCACGTCATGTATTTTACTTCACATTCTTCTCCATGATTAATTCTAGAATTTTGCGAACTCCACGAATTTCATTTATACAAAGATTGTACTTTACAGATTTCTATAAGTAGATTCTCTTTATCATAAGAATAATTTCTGAACTCACAAAGGCCATTACAATCTGACATACGTAGATATGATCATATGTATCAAAACAAGGCTCCGATATCGTGACGACAGCTTATAAGATGTCCAACGAGCTCAGATATATCAGTCGCTGACACGAAAACAAATACAAATCTGTATTCAAACTTCCGTAAACATTATTCCATGAACTCTCAACCGATTCAATATGCATTTCATATGAACAATAAAGAGAGGAACCCATTTCCGTCGCAAAACAATTTTACTTCAAATAATATTTGTGCTGGCGAACTACATATCTGGCAGTCAACAGTAGTTCATGGTACACCGGCGGCTATATTCTGTAACTGCACTAACTTTTATGCAAATACAGAGTGTAACGCAGGAGCACATCCCACCTGGGATCCGACGCTCAACTCCACAGCACGCCCCTACTCGCTAATTAACGACCAAACTTTGAACAACAACAATACCTAAAGCCATACCTCATTAGAGATTGTACTTGTGTATGAAAAATAAACCGTTAGCTGACAAAAGTTTGGGAATATCTTTTGGAAATAAATTGATGAGAAAAATTAGGGGTTGAAATTTTTTGTTAGGCTTTGGTCTGACTTACGCGCGTTTTGGTACTGTACGTCTAAAATGAGTGGTAAAAGACACAACGTCTATGTTTCACGTAATGGATCGAACTTCATTGATTGGCTATAAATTAATAATACACGTACAAAATCGTACGTCCTTCTGACCTTAGCCTAACAATACGAAGTCTACTTGCTTTTTGAATCCTAGTAATATAATCACGTTCTAACGAAGCCTTGTCTGACCACTAATAATCCGAGACTAACCCGACTTCTCAGGTTATACTCAGTAATACATTTTATTATACTATTCTTAGTTTTTTTTAGAAAAATCCTTATATATCTGAAAATATTATTATTAGTATTGTTAGGGTACCTGTTCATTTGCGCGGAGCGAGGCAGCGGAGCGGAGAAACGGAGAAATACTAACCAATCATGTCAGTCAAAATGTTAGTGAAACACGTGGTCCGGAGATTTTATGCATTTGTTTTTTCTCGGCCTATATTGTCCAACTGCTTGACAAAGGTCTCCTCCATAGCTTTCCACTCTTCCCGGTGTGTTGCCTTCTCCGACCAATCCGTCATGAACGACTCCAAGTCGTCACGTCAGCGTTTCTTAAGCCTTCCTCGGCAACGACGCCCGTCCTCTGGCTCCCACTGCGTAACAACTCTGGCCTATCTGTCTTGATGCATACTACATATGTGTCCCGCTCAATCCCACTTCAGCCTGGCAGATTTGTTGCTCACATCGGTGATTCCTGTTTTGGATCGAATCGTGGTATTACGTATTCGATCGCTGAGCCTAACACCACCTTGAGTTTGGACTTTTGAGACTCGGTCAGGGACCAAGTTTGCGCACCGTAGGTTAGAATGGGCAGAATGCATGCGTCAAAGAGTTTGCGCTCCAGGGATACGTCACCCTTCATCAGCGACTTCGTGGACCAGTAGCTCTTCCAGGCACTTTCGACATGTCGATCGACTTCTTTGTCTTGCCTGTTTTCGAAGAAAACCTAAAAGCTGGCCCAAGTAAATATACTCATCGACATAGTGGATTTCTTGCCCATTTACCTCCATCCTACTTTTTGTGCTATCGGTCATGAGTTTAGTCTTTTACCGATTCATCATTAGTCTAATCTTGGCTTGCTGTACTCAGATCGTGGAGCATATTTTGCAACTCGGCAGCAGTCGGTGCAAATAGGATTATGTCATCAAAGAAACGAAGGTTGGTAAGTTTTTTACCACCGACTGCTATACCTTTACTGGACCACAAGTTCGCCAGACTCTTAAACACAATTCCATTGTAATTCCATTGGTTAAAATTTCTCCGGTCCTCCGCTCCGCTGCCTCGCTCCGCTGTAATGAACAGGCAACCCTAAGGGCCGTTTTGTAGGATTTGAAAGTTATGAGTTGAATTCATAGTAAAAACGGGTCACTTACGTGGGTGTCGTTAGTAGGGCTGAATGAAATATGTACCTATTTCTGAAAAGAAGCCAGATAAAACGATCTTTTTAATGATCTTGCTATATGTGAAATTTGCACACAGAGATACATAAAACTGAGAGATGCTAGACAAAATACCTACGAAACCATGAAACATAAGGTATATCATAGTGATTATAAAAATAAACACCATTTACCTTCACAATGAGAGTTGCGAAGATAGTTAATAACAAGTTTTCCTAGCTTAATTTATTATTATTAGAAGGAAATCTTACAGCGGGGTCAATGTTTTGTTCAGAAACTAGTGGCAGTTGTTGATTGATGGTTCCCCCAACGTTTTTCCGCGCCAATGTAACCTGCCCCTTATTTTCCTACGAACTTAGTTGAGGGCTCATTAGCAACTATTAGTTGCTGCAAATCTAATTTATTTCTTTTTCAATAAGCTTTTTTCTAACTAACTCGTTTCTAGGCAAAGTTTGTTTTCTATTATTATTTTTTAGATGTTATTTGTAGCGATGTTGTCCGTAATTACAACTAGATTTTTCCTATTGCTTGACGTGGTTTATGCGAGGGATCGTACATTTTTCCTTAATGAAAAAAAGGTAGTATGGAGGGTATGGAACAGAGAGTCCCGCAAACCTCCGTTATAAAGGGAGGATCCTCCGACCGGACGGTTGTTGTGTCCGGTGTGGGCAACTGCCCGATAGTTGATATTCGGGCTGATGTATATGTTCAAATCGCACGGTAAACTTTGCTTGCGCGATGCTGGATTTCGATGTAGTAGTTCGCTGCTAGTTGGATAGATGGCATCGCGGTTCTTTTTGTTGCGATGTTGATATGGTCCGTTGGTTTTTCTTGTGGCGGCATTGATGCCGCTACAGTGGTAAATATGGCACCAAAGACTAAAAAACCTATGTATGGCACACAGCGATAGTAGGTATCTATAGTTGTCTATCATTTAGGGCTGATTTTTCAATAGTACTACTAACTAATTAAATAATGAAAGAGCGAAACATTTTCGGATATTATTATTATTTCCTTTATTTCCTTTATTATACCTATGACCTACCTAGTTCTAAATATTATCCCTTACAAACGAATTTTACTTACCTGGCTGTGGGACACCGAAGGTTTAGTTCTTTTCAGGTTTATAGTTTCGCCATGTCCGTCTGTCTGTCCGTGGTTTAGCTCAGAAACGCTTAGCACTAGAAAGTTGGAATTTGGTATGGTACACCTATTCACGCCGACAATGCGGTAAAATAAAACTTTATAGGGTTCTAAAGGTTTTTTAGTCTTTGGTGCCATATTTACCACTGTAGCGGCATTGATGCCGCTACAGTGGTAAATATGGCACCAAAGACTAAAAAACCTATGTATGGCACACAGCGATAGTAGGTATCTATAGTTGTCTATCATTTAGGGCTGATTTTTCAATAGTACTACTAACTAATTAAATAATGAAAGAGCGAAACATTTTCGGATATTATTATTATTTCCTTTATTTCCTTTATTATACCTATGACCTACCTAGTTCTAAATATTATCCCTTACAAACGAATTTTACTTACCTGGCTGTGGGACACCGAAGGTTTAGTTCTTTTCAGGTTTATAGTTTCGCCATGTCCGTCTGTCTGTCCGTGGTTTAGCTCAGAAACGCTTAGCACTAGAAAGTTGGAATTTGGTATGGTACACCTATTCACGCCGACAATGCGGTAAAATAAAACTTTATAGGGTTCTAAAGGTTTTTTAGTCTTTGGTGCCATATTTACCACTGTAGCGGCATTGATGCCGCTACAGTGGTAAATATGGCACCAAAGACTAAAAAACCTATGTATGGCACACAGCGATAGTAGGTATCTATAGTTGTCTATCATTTAGGGCTGATTTTTCAATAGTACTACTAACTAATTAAATAATGAAAGAGCGAAACATTTTCGGATATTATTATTATTTCCTTTATTTCCTTTATTATACCTATGACCTACCTAGTTCTAAATATTATCCCTTACAAACGAATTTTACTTACCTGGCTGTGGGACACCGAAGGTTTAGTTCTTTTCAGGTTTATAGTTTCGCCATGTCCGTCTGTCTGTCCGTGGTTTAGCTCAGAAACGCTTAGCACTAGAAAGTTGGAATTTGGTATGGTACACCTATTCACGCCGACAATGCGGTAAAATAAAACTTTGAAAAAAAAATAAACACGTATCGTAAATTAGCTTGCATACAAAACTAATAAAAAGGCAAGAGGGTTCCATTGGTTTATTCTTCGGGTATGTACTTAATCCTGTATGTACTTAATGCGAAAGTCTGATTCAGCGGGTACAGAATGTTTGTGCAAGATTTTGTTTTAATGCCCCTCCTAGAACACTCATAACGCCATTTTTAAATAAGGGTTATTTGATGAGAATATCAGACCGAAGAAAGCTTCATCTGGCTACCCTGCTGTTTGGCATAATTCTCACGAAAAAACCATACTATCTATATAGTAAATTAATTTGGGCCCGAGATGTGAACAAAGTGAAAACAAGAGCATCGGCTTACCTTTTGTTGTCCATGCCCCACCCAACTGCTGAATTCCGTGGAAGTTTTAAATTCGCAGCTTCTCGTTGTTGGAACGACCTGCCTCCGCCGTTTCGTGCTATAAAAACAATTGATACTTTTAGCTCAAGATTCAAGCAACACCTACTGCGCATTCAAAAAGAAACTACATAAAAACAACTAACCTACCCAGGGTATGCACGCAGCTAGTATTGGTGAATTTGTCCCATGTTCTCAATATAACTATTTCTTGTGACAAAACACTACACCACACAGTCCTTTAGCTATACTATTTTAGATGCACTCGATAAGTCTTTCGTATTGTTTTATTTACATTGTTTGTTGTGTTTCTGCCATTTTTTAATTTACCGATAACCAACCTTTGTGAACCATAGTCTCCCACGGTGCGCCCGCGCGTTCCGCCATTTGTCTATGACATTTACAAATGATACTGGAGCACTGGGCCATTGAGATTTGGTTAATTTTGAAATTATTTATTGTATGTATTTATGTATTCCACACTTCATATTGTTTTATTTTTACACAAATTATTAATGTGCGTGTGAAGTGAGAGAACAAACTGAAATGCCGCAAAATAAAAATTGTAGGATTTAGTAGTAGTCTTAAAACAATTGTAGAACAAATCTGGGAATTTAAAAAAAAATGTTTTAAAAACTACAGCGCTTAAAGTGTGGTCCCTCAGTTCTCACACACCATCAACCAGATCTCGAAAACTATTTGAAATGTTATGGTATTGTGACTGCAGACATTTATTAAAGATTTTGTAAAGTTATTTACTGAATAACAGACCACAAAGCATCGAATATAAAAAAGATATAACGACCACACTGTGGTTTCTCAGTTCACACAATAATGATAACTATTTTAGTGAATATTACCGAATCAAATAAATAAAATCTTTCTTTTTATACATAAAGTTTTAGTAAGAGTCTTAAAACATTTTGTAAAAAATTAATTTAAATAAAATATGGACGCAATTTAAAGATAGCGATCATTTAAACTGGTCCCTCAATTCTCACCTCCACTGATATGTGTTTATGTACTAGCTGCTAGACTAGAGGAATATCAGAGTATATTTAACTTTTAGTAAAAAGTTTCTACTAAATAATAGGTATCTAAAATTCTGCATTTCTTAGCTCTTAGCTGAGATAATATTATTTTCTGAATCCTATGAAAATAGATAGAGTAGTGTGACCACAAAATGAAACAATTGTAGACAGTACTGTGTACTATTATATACTTCATTTAATATAGCTTTCGACGAAACGAAAACAAGGTGGTACGGTTAATTTAATGTCATATTACATGGCCTATGTATATTTAATAAAAAAGTAGATTACAAAATTAACGAATCCCTTATTGAAATTATTTTATTTAAGTAAGTAAAATTTGGATGTAGCTTAATGAGTGTAAGAACCTTTACTTGGTCAGTACTTTCAACAATTTTAAGATGTTGATCATCATAGCAAAAGAAACGCTCATTCATAAAACAGTAACATCGGTAATGGCCAAGACCGCCTGGAATAAATGCTGGTATGATTTCAGATGCGCCCATAATTTTGTAAGTTTTGTTCTTTACTGTTATGGCAACAGAAACATTAGTAAGAGAAAATTTTTCAGTGCCATTAAAATCGAATGATATTAAATTTGAAAGCTCGTAAATGTAACTAAGAGATGGTCATGGCTCGTAAATGTAACAAGATATAACGACTACACGTCGTTATATCTTTTTTAGCTTCGATGCTTTGTGGTCTGTTATTCAGTAAATAACTTCACAAATTCTTTACTAAATGTCTGCAGTCACAATACCTTAACATTTCAAATAGTTTTCGAGATCTGGTTGATGGTGTATGAGGACTGAGGGACCACACTTTAAGCGCTGTAGATTTTAAAATATTTATTTACGAATTCCCAGATTTGTTTTACAATTGTTTGACTACTACTAAATCCTACAATTTTTATTATGCGACATTTCAGTTTGGTCCCTCAGTTCACACGCACATAATTATTATATTCATTATTTTATTTGCAAATATATCTTAGTATTGTGTTCCGTATGTGTGTCCGTGACATCACATCAGGCCCTGTCATAACACCAACGCTGTGATATTTATTTTTTAAATATCGCAGCATATGCTGAGACTGGGAACTTTTTGGCCTCGCACAGATTAATTTTAAGATGCCGCTTACGGTTGGTTTTAATTACCTTACTTTTATATGTATTGATGGATATATATGTCTTGTGCGAGTCCCAAATAAACATTTTTCTTTCTGTCTTTCTTTCTTAATCCTAAAAATTAACATGCAAACTATGTCATATTTTCCTAGCTGATGGACTTTTCTTTGTATCAAGACTTGAGTACCGTTCATCTTGTACTGCCGAGAAAGCAGATATTTCCAGTTTATCGTTTTTAAATAAGGATTCTGTAGCTTGATTTTATCTGAATGCTGATGACTTTGTCAGCCATTTTCCTGACGGGAAAACGTCAGATGCATTTATTTAACTACAGTTTCTGCCAACGGCTTTGCCCGTGGAAATGTGGAAAATAATTTACTACTGGGATAAAAAGTATTTGATGTCCGAATACAGGTCTACTCGTGAACCAAACGTCGTCCAAATCCGCACACAATATACACACAAAATTTGACGAAAATCGGTCGAGCCGTTTCGGAGGAATTTGGTAACAAACACCGTGACACGAGATTTTAATAAATAGAAGATAAATGTAAAAGTTAGTGTGGATGGATGCTTGTTTCTGATTGGAGAAGGATGAAACTTGTCACACGGGTAAGCCATGTCCTTGAATAAGATATAGGGATTATTTTCAAAATTCAGGTACTTACCTTCTTTTATCGATGGAAAATCATCAAAAGACTAAACCCGCTCTGTGCGGAGCAGGAGTGTCAGACTCTTACTGACTAAAAACCATCCGTGTTCGTCCTAATGCCCTTTGCGCTCCATGGCCGCGGTAAGAAAAAAAGAAATTTCAGGTACCAAAGCGAAACCGCAAGCAAAAGCTAGTGAACGATAAAGAAACAAAACTCAAATAAATAATGAACGGCACATAAATCACCAAGGATTAATCTATCACAAATAGGATAATACATGTAATTTGCTTAATATCAGTACATAGGCAATCTCAATCACATAACGAGGTGCCCCTTACGGGAGCAACCCAATTTGATACTAGTGTTCAAGTTTATTTGCCGACTGTCCTTTGGGTATCATAATAAATGGGAGGACAAATTCTCGACCTTTCCCTTATATATTGAAATTTTACTAATTCACCCATTTGGAAACTTTAATTAGCAGGGTATAATTTCGTTTTAACGAATTAGTTTCTTGTTTTATTTATGTTTTAACATTCGTAGTTTTTTTTACGAACGGTATCTTTTTTCGATATACCTTTTAACACAAAATCTTTAAAACAAAATAAGTACCTAAATAGCACTTACTGAAAATATGAAAGAGCGGAATTTCCTAACGGAATCATCTTAAAATGTAAATAAATATTCCTAATTTACATTCAGTCGTTTATTTTAGCTCTTTCATCATCAATAACATGGAATATTACAGATTTTGAAATAAAATTAAAATCACCGACGTGTTATTAGCCTTATAAGCAAACCATTCCGACATCCAATCATATAAATACGCGGTCCAAACAAACGAACCGGCCAACTTTCTAATTCATTCGTTTGAGTTTAATTACTCTTATTAATCAATTCGGATTAGAACATATTTGTACAAAATCGCTGAAATTACCATTTCACTTTGTCTACAAAACATAGGTATTATAAGTAGATTGCTGCTTTTGTGAGCAGGTAATTAATCTTAACAGTTAATACCTTATAAATACTGCGTAGATACTAAGTACGTAATATGCCTACAGCTTATTCCTGCTCCGCTATACCGAGTCAATGCATTATGAAGGAGTCTGAAATGAGTATTCCCTTTAATCCGGCTTACGGCTCTATTACAGACGGAAGAAAACAAGGGATCAGAATTAAAGAAAAGATTAGTAATTCCCCGTCCGAAGACGCCGAAGTGAAGTGGCGCAAACAATAAATCTTTGGCCGTTTCTTCCGACGGCCTGCAAAAACGGCCACGCGTAATTAATTACCTCACTTGGTTGGTCAGCTTTGGATTCCAATCCCTGCTCTCGACTTTTTTTGGCTTACATTAAACTGTGGATGGCTGAGTAATTGATTTGGCCTAAGCCGCCATGCTGCCAACTGAATAAACCGAATGTCAATCAAGTTTGCTTGAGGTGTGTTGAATGACGTTTGAACTGTCACGTGCTTGATGCGTGAATTTGGGTGACGCAAAAGAGTTAAGCTTTTTCGTTTTCTTTCGGATTTATGCCTAAAAAAAGCCGAAGAATTATTTAAACTTTGTAAAGCGGTTAATCTTGAGGAGACTTATTATTCTCATCCAAAATGTTAACAAAGATATGAATCCCGCAAAACCAAACAAACGCCACAAAAACAAAACATAAAACGTTACACCACACCGCAAACTCGACCTCAACAGTTTATTAATTTCCATGAAACCGTTAAAGAAAAACGTGTTTCTCTACAAATTACTTCGGAGCAGCATCTGATAGCCAGACGGGAAAAAAATATTAAAACATCGTTGAAGTTGGAAATCTCAGTAATGATCTGGAGCGAGATCGCTTTGAATTGTTTTCGTTGCCTTGCTCCAGCTGCGAGGGAGCTTGCGACTTAGCGAGACTGAAACACGCTTATCTGTTGTACGCCCTATCAGCTGCTTCAGTGTTTTGTACACCGTGCACCTTTGACGTCGTAGTTATAAATTGAATGCTGTTTCACATTTATGAAGATATTTTTCTGGTATAAATTATTACTAAGCCTCTCTACGTCCGTCCGTCAGTCCGTCTGTCCCTCCGTCCTTCTGTTTGTCAGCGGGCTGTATCTCATGAACCGTAATAGGTAGACAGTTGAAATTTTCACAGAGTGTTGTAGTGGTTGTATAAAAATTAAAAATAAAACGTACAGGTACATAGTCAATCTTAAACATGATCCACGATCACAATCAATCATCTGATCCGTGGATCGCGTTCGAAATTAACTTACTTAACGACAAAATTCGGTCGGTACGCGACCGGTAACTATGTCGGCACTTCCCGCCCTGGTCTATCGCAGTATCGCCCAGCTACAAATTTATAATCTACTTCCATTCTATTCCTCCACAAAATAACAAAAATCTCTCCGTACAAAGTTCCTAATTAGCTCGAAAAGTTTGTTTACGTAATTAATTTCATAGCTAAGTCGGTAACAATGTAGAGGTACTTTACCAAATGATTTATTATCTTCTGTAAGGTACTTCACTTTGTGTGTTCAAGTTAAGTCTTACTTAGATAATCCTAACCACGTATTTACACATTACTAATTAAATACATCAGACAAACTTAGTACTAAAACAGTGTCTAATTACAAACACACCAGGCACACGTGAAATAACAGAGAATATTATAATTACCTCCTCAGTAACACTGGCTGAAAACAATCAAGTTAGTGCAAACATTCTAGACTAAGTCCTAGGTTCCGAATAACTAGGACTTGCACGTGCTATGGTAGAGGCCAGATAAATCTGTACTATAACTAGGTGATCCGGCAAACGTTGTTTTGCCATATAAATAAAAATATAGCCTACGGCCTACTCTCAGTCCTACCAAATATACACAAAAAACCGGCCAAGTGCGAGTCGGACTCGCACACGAAGGGTTCCGAACCATAAACCTTAATTTTAATTATTTGTTATTATAGCGGCAATAGAAATACACAATCTGTGAAAATTTCAGCTGTCTACCTATTTCGGTTCTTGAGATACAGCGCGCGGACAGACAGACGGAAAGACAACGGTGGCTTAGTAATAGGGTTCCGTTGGTGAACCATTGGGTACGGAACCCTAAAAAATCATAAAAATCGGTCAAGGAGGTTACAGAGGAGTTCGATAACGAACACCGTGACACGAGATTATTATACACTAGCTGACCCGTTCCCACTTCGTTGGGCGGTATTTTTTGGGTCATTATGTAGCCTAAGACACTCACAAATAACGTGGCTTTCTATTGGTAAATTACTTTTCAAAATCGGTTTAGTATATCCAGAGAAATTACCCCTACAACCTCACAAACTTGTCCTCTTTATAATATTATCCTTACTAATCCTTACTAATATTATAAATGCGAAAGTAACTCTGTCTGTCTGTCTGTCGCACTTTCACGCCAGAACTACTGAACCAATTTAAATTAAATTTGGTACACAGAAAGTCTAGAACCTGAGAAAGGACATAAGCTACATTTTATCCCGGGAGCATGTTTCCTAGGGACTATGCGGGCGAAGCCGTTGGCAGAAGCTAGTTAACATATCGCACCCCCGGTGCGACACTGTCACTTTTGCAAAAAATGCAAAAATGAGTTAAATATCTAAAAATGATCCTAAAGCACCCCTTTACTTGGTGCGACAACGTTACTTTTGTAGTACGCATAGTTTCCGTATGAGGGCGTGAGTGTCATTGCCGTTTTGGCGCGAATCACGCGTCCCTGGGAGCAACATCGTTTCATTGGTCAGTAGTGCGCGGTCCCCCCGCCAGTGCAAGTGCGCCTTGGAGCTACACTGTTACTAAGGTAATTGTGACATAATATTTTTTTGATTCTGGAGCAATAGTGACCTAAGATACAGTTGTGACATTATTTCCCCAATATTTAAACATCTATAGGTGTTTAGTTTTGTACTACAATGACCTTTGTTGACAAATGACTTTGTTTCTCCAATCCTTGCGTTTTTAAATAAATGTGTCACATAATTCACAAAAATCACGTGGTCTCAAACTAAGGTTTTTCTTTGTACCACGAGAGCCATTGTGACAAATAGGTCATAATAATATTGCTTGTAAAATGTCGTATATTTATTTATTAAAGCTCGAATTAGTTTTGGGTTAACTAGCCTGTGGTGATTGTTTGAACAATGTAATTATTTCGGTATTTTTTACTTATTTTCAGTTGTTTCTTGAATTAAAT
Organism: Lacanobia wlatinum; assembly: GCA_947578705.1. NCBI lineage: Eukaryota > Metazoa > Arthropoda > Insecta > Lepidoptera > Noctuidae > Lacanobia > Lacanobia wlatinum. The sequence continues at coordinate 13,534,354 of OX388024.1, read as the reverse complement.
AAGATGCTGTCTCGGGGAAAAAAACTGGTATTACTGACACATCTAACATCATCCGTTGAAAGAAGTGAACCCGACGAATCTTCAGTTCCACCTTCTGAAATCAATCAAGATGGCAGTAACTCTGTTTTACCACCTGTAAACTTCCCACCTAGTAATGCTGTTATTGACGACGAAAATTCAACAGAAGAACAAGAACCTGGATGTCCAACTGGTGACTACTCTGGTACCGATTCAGGTGACGATTTCAAGCCTTCGTCTAGTCCGTCTTCATCGTCAAATAGTTCCTCCAGTTCAAGTAGTTCGAGTAGTTCATCTAGTGATAGTAGCTCTGAGAATGAGGCTGTTGATGACCAAGAACCAACATCATCACCAAAGAAAAGGGGTAGAAAACGTACTCGTAATCCTAATAGCTGGAAAAAAAATATTGCAAAAAAATTAAGGAATTCCGGTAATGAATATCGATCAATTAAAACTGGAAAAAAAGTTCAGGCTAGAAAAATTGGTCCATCTTGTTCCGATAAGTGTCGCCTTGCTTGCTCATCTAATTTTACCCAAGAAAAAAGAATTCAAATTTTCAATTCTTATTGGGAGCTAGGCAGCATAGAAAGACACCGTGATTTTTTGAATTCCTGCATCAGACCACTCGAAATTGCAAGCCGGCGTATTAACACGAATCGTCGGTACCCGAGACAAGGTAACTCTGCATTTTATTTACTCAATGATGGTCGGTCAGTCCGGGTTTGCAAATCATTTTTAATCAACACCTTGGGTATTTCACCAAGAACTATACGAACTGTCATTGATGCTAAAAAACTCAATGACGGTATCATTCCCGAAGACCAACGAGGCAAACACGGGAAGCATTGCAAATTGGACAGTGAAATGATAAAAGCCGTCAAAGACCACATTGAATCTATTCCGAAATTAAAAAGCCATTATCTGAGGGCAAACACAAGTAGGCTTTTTATTGACGGTGGCTTGACCATTGCAGAATTGCACAGAAACTATAAGGAAGTACAGCAACAAAATAATAAGCAAGCTGTTAATTACGACGCCTATCAGCGCATTTTTAATCACGATTTTAATATTGGCTTTTTTAGGCCGAAGAAAGACCTTTGTGACCAATGCGTTGCATACGAAAATGCACCAGAACTAGAAAAAGTCAAATTATACGACAGCTACAAGGTTCACCAAGAAGAAAAGAGCTTGAGCAGGATTGAAAAAGATAGAGACATGAAAGAATGTCAAGATCCTCAAAGCACAAAGATCGTATGTACCTACGACTTACAAGCTGTCTTGCCATGCCCTTTAGGAAATTCATCAGCTTTTTTTTATAAATCAAGGCTAAATTGCTACAATTTTACTATTTCCAATGCTAAACATAAGGAAACTACATGCTATTTTTGGCATGAAGGCTTAGGCAACAGGGGATCTATAGAAATAGGATCTTGTGTGTACTCATATTTGTTAGAAGTTGCTAATAAGCATCCTGGCTGTGACTTAATTTTTTATTCAGACAATTGCTGCGGGCAGCAAAAAAACCGATTCGTATTTGCAATGTACCATTTCGCAGTTACAAAATTAAACATAAATTCCATACAACATAACTTTTTGATACGTGGGCACACACAGAACGAAGGCGACACTGCGCATTCAGTGATCGAAAAAGCCACTAGAGCCAAAAAATCTGGGCCCATCTATATTCCTGAACAATACATATCCATAATACGAGGAGCGAAGAAGACAGGAAAACCATTTTTGGTGAGAGAAATGAACTACAGTGATTTCGTCGATCTTAAGTCTTTGACAGATAGCATAAACTTTAACATGAGCAAAAATATTAACGGGGATGCAATTAAAATTGGCGAGATTATGAGTATTAAGTTTATTAAAAATTGCGCCAATTATCAATATCGAACAACCTACAAGACTGAAAACTGGGAAGAGGCCATGGCTATAATAGAACCAAATAGAAATAACTTACGTCGAGGTCGAAACAATGTTACAAGCATTAACGAGGTCGTTTTGAAACCAGCGTATACCTCGAAGATTCCTATTACAGAACGCAAGAAGCGAGACCTTTTGAGTTTGGTAGAAACAAACATAGTACCAAGATACTACGAAAAGTTCTTTAGGGATCTCATTTAATTTTATTAAACTATTAAATATTATAAGTGTTGAAAACAAATTCAATATTTTGTTATGTTACAAATTTATGTTTAATTGATGATAATTATTTTGAAGAATTTAGTAAGTGATTTCTAATACTACACTTATAAGAATTTTTAAAGATATAGGTGATTAACTCGCTGTGATGTCATAAGTCTGATTAAACTTAGAATTAAGATAGTAACTAGATCTAGGAGCATTGGTTCTGAACCCAAAGTTATTTTTAATTTTAATTGTAAGTAAATATTAAATTAAGTTGTAACCGACTCTAAGATAAAAAGGGTATACGTACTTACGTAAAATTCTCTTTTATTTCTAATAAGATTGTTGATTGAAAGGCTTTCAATCTTACACTATTAACTTTTCATTGCTTGAATTTTATTCATTTTTAGATTTTTCATTCTTTTTGTACTACACTTATGTAGAAATGTTAAGAAGTACAAAGTTTCTTATGTTTATTTTGAAGAATTTTGACTTATTTTATTTCTTTCGTTAATAACAGTGCGTATTTATGATTTAAAATAAAACTTAGTAAACAATTTGTTCTTGTTTTCTTTTTAATTTATTGTGACATAACTACAGTTATATTTTTTCGTTAGAGCCACAACGTCACTTCTGAGGGGGTTGGAAGGATTAAATAATGATATCGTATATTTTTTACAATATAAAGTGATTAATATGTATCCAAAAGTAAAGTTAAAGGTTGACGTTGTAGTATAAGCTGTTCATCTCATCTATATATTCTTAAGTCATTGTTTTGTGAGGTGTTAAAGTTTTAAATGCTTCTCCTGATAAACTACGTTTTTGCATAAGTGACAGTGTCGCACCGGGGGTGCGATATATTTCGTTTATCCATTTTCTTTGCATATTTCTACATTTTTAAATTTCTACAACAATATAAAAAAATATATATAAAAATAGTAGCTCACCGGTATCGGGAACAGGTTCCAAGCTACCGGCGGTCAGGGCTCCAGAGAGAGGAACCTCCTGACAATGCGAGCCGTGTCCAGAAGTACCGCTTTCTGAATCAAGCCGTTGATCCAGCTGCACAACGAGAGCCTCCTGAGGTGTTGGTCGAGGCTCGTGACTATTAAGCCATTGGCCGACACGACTATCGGTACAATCATTGCGGAATCCACATCCCACATGTCGACAACCTCGCGAGCAAAGTCAAAATATTTGATTTGTTTATGTTTCTCGGCTTTTACCAGGTTCTCATCATGCGGGACGGTTTTGTCTACAATCATTGCACACCTATCGATTCGGTCCACCACCACTATATCAGGCTTATTGGCAAGAATAGTCCTGTCAGTGATTATGGATCGATCCCAGTACAATGTGATATTGCCATTATCGAGAACTGGGTCGGGCGCATACCTGTAGTACGGCACCTCCGACTCTACGAGAGAGTATTTCAGAGCTAGTTGCTGATGGATAATCCTGGCTACAAGGTTGTGCCTGTGCAAGTATTCTCCGTTAGCTAGACGAGAGCAACCAGAGATAATGTGGCGAATTGATTCTCCCGAACGGTGACATACCCGGCATAATTATGTCGACCGTGCCGTTCTTCACTTATTATAATATATTATTATTAAAATAGATTAGATTATATAGCTGAAGGGTTTGGTTGTTTGGTTGGTTGATCCCGCTAATCTCAAGAACTACTGGTTCGAATTGAAAAGTTATTTTAATGTTGGATAGTACATTTATCGAGGAAGGCTATATGCGACCAATAGGAGCGGAGCAGTAATGGAAAATGTGACGTAGACGAAGTTGCGTGGGTCAGCTAGTGTGTAATAACGGTCAGTCGGTTTCCTAGGTATGAAAAACGATTCATAATTTATTGTTCGGAATCTACGAAGGGATATTGGGGAAAAGTCAATGGACTTTATTGCACGTTTAACTGGCGGCTACTTTAGTTAGTTGTATTAACAATACAGTAAACAATAATGAAGTTATACAAATATGAGACCATTGATTTGAGTGAGTTTGGCAAATTTGAATTAAAACCTCAAAAAGGATAAAGCCATATAGTAACTAATTAACAACAGCTTTGCCCGCACATATAATCCCGTTTTATCCCGTTCCCGTAGGAATGAAAGGAAATCTTTTCTTAGTGCTGCTTTACGCTCCCCAAGGACCATGTTTTTTAAGGATGGGAAATCATGGAATGATTCCTTCCGCTCTGGGCTCGCCTCCTCCTTCGCTAGCTTTACCGCTTTGTAGAAGGAGATGACGGCTTCCCATGCCTCTTCGCTCCGGACCATGGATTGAACCAGAGCAGGACGCGAGAGGCCGCCGGCGCCGATCGTCTTGACAAGGACACGGCGGCGCTCCGCCTAAGCAGGGCAGATCTCCACCGTATGCTCCACCGTGTCCTCCGGTGTCCTCACAGTGATAACACCCGGGCGTGTCCTCCCGCCGAATCCGAAACAGGTACGTAGCTCCCGAAATATCCGTGTCCGGTGACTACCTGCGTCAGGCGGATGGTGAAGGGGGCGAGCCTATTGCTGTCAATCGGGCAAATATCCAGACTCCGGGCTGCTACGAGTACTAAGTAATTCCAGGTGAAACCATTTTACCCCACTACTAGACCAAAAAAGCAGTTTGGAAAATGAAAACAAATAAAAATCAAATATCTATTTCGAAAGTCGTTTGTCCGTTCGTTCGTTCATTCTATGACTTTGATTTTGTCATCGATACTTATATGTATGATAGTCATTTGTACGAGTTAGTACAAATGACAGTACAGTAAAAAGGGCACTTTAGGAGAATCATATTAGAATCATAATATTAAGGTGTATAGTAGGCTCAATAACCTTGAGCATCTGGGCCACACATTCATATCTGCGCCGCACACACAAACATTTCCGTAGCGCACGCGCTACCTCAAAACTATTATCAAAGATTATGCGAGGACCTAGACATGTGCGCCAAGCCGGCTTTTTAGCCTACGACTACACAAGAGTATGGCGATTGCACGGCTAATTTTTAGTTTAGATAGATACATACGTTACGCATATTTTTATTCACTGGTCTCATTTTTTATACGAATGTGGTTAAATAGAAGTAAAACAATATAGGTCAGATAAAACAATTTTGTGAAGCAGTTTCGTCTTTTCTGCTTACGATCTATATAAAGATACTCGAAACTCGAGGTCAAACTGTTACCAGTGCACTGGTAACAGTTTGACCTTGAGTTTCGAGTATGCAGTGTACCTACTACTTTTTGTTTCTGCCTATACTACTTTATAGTCTCGTTAAAAGATTTCAAATAAAAAAAGTACATTCTAAAGTAAGTAAAGTAAATGAAATAAATAAATTTTAAGCCTATTTCAGCTCTGCTAAATAATTTTGTAGCAATTTCATTAACTCAAAAACTTCAGATTCTGTTATTCCTGTGAAAGTTTTAGGTGTTTAATTGATAACGTTTTTATATCGGTTTAATATGTAAACTGGAAATACGACGATGATTGTTGAAAAAACCCGACCAAGTGACAGTGAAGACACACTGGAGAAATGTCTCTGAAAAGAATTACCGATGTAAATCCTTATTTAACTACGGAACCCTGCAAATTACCTCCCCTTGCGTGCGCTGCGAAAATGATTGATGATATAATAAATAATAAACTCGAATTTTAGAGGACCCATCAATATCTATAAACAGAAAAGGCAGTGATACCAAACGCCCAACTATTATTGTACGTCACTTTTTTATTTAAAAATTAATAGATACGACATGACAGACCAAAGCAGACCACGTTATTCGCACCTTGGTATCAGTTTTATAAATAAATCATACTTTAATTCACTTATTTTTTTGAATTACTCAAATCGAACATTCAAAAGATATCATAATTTTATCAAAACAATTTAATTTAGCCAAACGGTCGCAGACGCGACTGACACGCCGCATATACCGACCGAATAATGAAAATAAATGTTTGTTTATGAACTTGTGTTTGTTTATGTTTGTGTTGAAGAGCTGTACACCTACCACAGTGTATTTCTTTTAACCCAAAGGTTGACTAAAAGAGAACTCCTCGTAGCATTAAGTCCGCCTATGTACCACTATTGTTCATGAAGTTTAAGTGAATAAATAAACTTATATTGATTTTTTATTTTTCTTTAATACTAGTCAGTTTGTTGTAATAAAAGAAATTAAGAATTAACGTCGGCTACGTTTGAAAAAAAAGAGCAGACAAAAATAAAACCCGAGCGACGCCGATAGTATTTTGATAAAAGTTGCTGTATGAAACTGTACAATGCGCCCACGCGCTCAATCAAGCTGGCTCCTCTGCAAAGAGCTAGTCTATGAACGCACACTAATACAAAAGTTCGTAAATATTTGCACTAACACATTCATATACGCGTAGTCGGTCGATAGCGCGAGCGGAGCAACGAGCGACACAGCCTCCCCGTCTCAGTGCTAACGCACGACTGCCGCCTTCGCCCAAACAGAGCTTTTTATATATGGGAGACTCAATATTGAACATTTTCTTTGCAAAATATTGATTGATTTACATGAGCAATGTTCACTTTGTAGTACACTTTACCAGCAATTTTTCCATGTAAAAATATTTTTAAACTTCGAAGCCGTTTGGAAGAAATATCCAAAAAATAGCGTGTTATTAAATATTTTTTTACAGCAAAACTATATGTCATACGAAAACAACAATTGTTCATACTGTTGTTTATGAATCTACCATATACATATATTTTTTTCCAATCTTTTGACCCAGCTGTTAATGGGGAATATCCTTTAGAAAGTAGCCTTTTGACGGCTCTGAAGCAGAGGTAGGGCCTTAATGACGCAACAATCTGTCAAATTTAATTTGCATCTTTATCGCTAACGCATTAGGTTCAAGGTTGGTTGGGAAAATTTGACAGTGACGGGATTTGCTTTCTGATTCTGCTAAAGTGGCCTTTTTAAGGCCACAGTACAGCTCCGGTAATTAGAACACAACTCAAACAGGACGTTAGCGTTCGAGACTGGCCGCAGTGACCGCTACAAAGACTTGTTGCGGTCACATCGACTCGTAACATGTGATTTGGTACAGTTAGGTAAACGCGGATAGTTTATGACGAATGATACCGAGTATTGCTTACGGCTTTTTCACATGATGGTAGGCAGAAAGTACAGAAAGCCACCATTTTATTCCTCACAAAACACTTTTCTGCGTTTGTTATTATAATCTAGTCATACACGCTAGGCGATTGTGAGCACTACGCACCTGGTCTTTCTGAACAACACCTTTTTTTTAGAAAAACGTTGCCACATATAATCAGTTACACATAATAACCTATAATCACACACATATAATCTCACATACACAAACAGCCAGACCCGGAACAACTATCTGTAGGCTATACAAATTTTTGTTCCGTGCGGGAATCGAACCCACGACACGCAGCGCAGCAGTTAATCGCTCAACCACTGCGCCAACCGTGCCGTCAACACCACCAATGAGACCTTCCAAATACATAATAAAGGAAATACAATGAGAATTGTATTTCCTTCTAGGGTGCCCCTCCTTGAACTTTAGAAATCTCATTAAACGTAGCCGAGAGTGAGCTAGAAAGAAGATATTTACTTCGAAACGTTTACGGCTTCTTATACAAACATTGTGATTCATTGTGTATTACGATTAACAAGTCATTTACAAAATGTTCTCCAAAAAAAAATCAGAAAATTTTAAGGTTGTAACGACTGTGTATGTTATTTATTATGATATTATCTAGTCGCAAACTTTAGGTAAATATAGACGAATTACTTATTCCAAATAACAATTTTTTTAAATGTATTTAAGTGTTGTCTTGAAATTTCGGGACAGATGTCTCGGAAAAAATGTAGTCCTAAGGAAGTCTCCGTTTCTTGTCTCTGTTCTTCGAAGTTTAGGCAAATAGGCACTACCTATTCCAATCACTGGCCATCACACATCAATCCATCATTTGAATTAATTACATGTATAATTTTCGACCCTCAACAAAACTGCATCTACCTATATATTTTTACAGTATTTTTGATGGTTGGATTTTAAATGTAAGAAAATAAAACTAAACTATAAAGTTTAGATACCTAGCTAATCAAATAAAGCAAAAAATCTTGATGCGTATTTATTTTAAAATAATATTATGAAGGCGCGTCCATGGCGCCATCTAGTAGTAGAGATTGAAGACCCTATTTTGACATTGATTGTGTGATTTTTCGAATGACATTGAGCGGACGAGAGTGACAATTGTGTTGTCACTCTGGCGGAACGTCATAAACGTCAAACAACCACCGTACTCGTTCACTTTGATTCGAACGATAGCGTGGACTAGACGGTTACGACGGATCGCTTACGTCCCAAATCTTAATACATTTCCATCTTTGTTAAATTGAGTGATTATTGTAATTTAAATTGAGAATCGTGATTATAAGGCTGCTGATCGAAGACGTGTCTACTTATTTCCAAGATATCTCGTGCGATTACCCACTTGAAGATGAATAATTCTGATATAGGTACCCATGTGCCTTTATCAGAAGTAGGATGTAACTCACGTTTGCCCGCATGGAGATTCGTGTCAGTGACGTGACAGTGAAAACCGGTTGCACTTTATTTTAAAATGCGGACAGTTTAAACCTCAGCAAGTGTCATGTAATTTAACGCCGACAAACCTCAAGTTCGACGCGCGTTAATAGTGCGTCGGGGCGTTGGTGTGTTTTGTCGAGGATGCAGTGCTGTGCAGTGCAGTTTATTTTTTACTATAAGTGATGTGCTGAAAAGTTTCGCTCCTATAGTAGATAGCCTATTGTATGGGTTCAAGTTGGGACCGATTTAGGGAGGATTCCGGGTTCGAGTTCCTATTTGTCGAGTTTTCTCCGGCTGCCCTCATCAATCGGAAAAAAATAATAATCCAGAAACTAGTCAAGAATGGAGGCAGGCAGCTTCAGAACGGCTGGCTAGGTCAAGAAGAAGTATGTGAATGTGTGTGATGATCTTCACGTTAATCTGGTGAGCCATTTGCGTTTTGTTATTGCGGTGGAGCTGAGGTGCTCATTAGTTGAAATTTTACTGTTTTTTTTATGAATGAACATTTTTATGCATTGGAGAATGACCAAAGGGCTACGGTCTCATGATTGGCGATTATCGATTTTTGATGAGTGGATTGACATTTTTATTGTTCTATGTTTAAGTGAGGCTGTTATTCTCACTTTGCCTGTCGCTTTAGTGTAGAGGTGGTTTGGGCGCTATAGATTTGGTGTTGCTTTTAAAGCGATGCTTTAAATAATGCTGACGAAGCGTTAGTATTCTGCTTTCGCAATTGGAGTAATAGAATAAAATGTTTAGTGCTTTTGTTGCTGGGTCATTGGAGCGATATAGTCACAATGCCGTACCTACCTATCGCTTTATTCTGAAAACTGTGATAATTGCAAAGGCAATGTTTTGATTTATCATCACTATTAATTACCCGGCTATGCCCACTGCTGGGCGTGGGCTCCTTTTCTTGTGCCAATGTTTTTTTTTTTATTTAATAACTGTGTTTAATAAGGTGGCTACTGCGCCAACCTGAAAGCTCTATTTTCCGACACAGCTTTGATTGGACTTGTGCTCTCGTAGTTTTTTCTCAGTTTTCAGATATCGTATCACGGTGGGTGAAGCTAGCGGGAGGCTGGCGGTTCGCATGTTGCTTTAACTGCTGAGAAGCTGCAGCTTTTGGGCGGTTCTGGGCGTGACGGATCGAAGGTCGGCAAGCAGTTTGCAGGCTGCAGTAGCCGAGTATCATATCAACATATGTGGGAAAAGAGGCAGTTCAAGGCTGACTGGAACTGGGTGAGTCGCTTCCAATTTGTTTAGATTGTAAGTCAGGCTTCAGAGTTGTTCATATCAGTTCCATGATTGGATTGATGGTGCTGGGTAGTTTTGGGGTACTCAGTACAAAGCGAGTACTTAAAGATTTTTCCATTAGCTCAAGTCGAGGTAAGGTCAAGGTCATCTGACCTAAATTAGAGTCAAAAGCTAACCAATCTCAAAAAAAAAAGCCTAAGTGCGAGTCGGACCCTAGCGCGGGGGGTTCCGTGCCATAGACCGAGGAAAGGACAATTTTGTTGTATGTCCCCTTTATTATTTGGTTTAATTTAATTTTCACGAAACTGTCTACCTATTATGATTATTGGGATGCTGTGGACGGATGGACGGACGGACGGATGGACGGCGGAGGCTTGGTAATAGGGTTCTGGTGGTTACCTTTTGGGTACGAAATTCTGAAAATTAGGGTGATCACCAATTATCTGGAAAATAACCACTATGAATTAAAAAGTGTTGATGGTCCTTGCCGTACGTTAAAATATTCGCACGAAAATTTGCGTTTGGTGCCGGGAAGTCACGAGGGCCGGTCCGGCCGTGAAGGCGCGTCCATGGCGCCATCTAGTAGTAGAGATTGAAGACCCTATTTTGACATTGATTGTGTGATTTTTCGAATGACATTGAGCGGACGAGAGTGACAATTGTGTTGTCACTCTGGCGGAACGTCATAAACGTCAAACAACCACCGTACTCGTTCACTTTGATTCGAACGATAGCGTGGACTAGACGGTTACGTGTACGGCTTCTTATACAAACATTGTGATTCATTGTGTATTACGATTAACAAGTCATTTACAAAATGTTCTCCAAAAAAAAAATCAGAAAATTTTATGGTTGTAACGACTGTGTATGTTATTTATTATGATATTATCCAGTCGCAAACTTTAGGTAAATATAGACGAATTAATTATTCCAAATATCAATTTTTTTAAATGTATTTAAGTGTTGTCTTGAAATTTCGGGACAGATGTCTCGGAAAAAATGTAGTCCTAAGGAAGTCTCCGTTTCTTGTCTCTGTTCTTCGAAGTTTAGGCAAATAGGCACTACCTATTCCAATCACTGGCCATCACACATCAATCCATCATTTGAATTAATTACATGTATAATTTTCGACCCTCAACAAAACTGCATCTACCTATATATTTTTACAGTATTTTTGATGGTTGGATTTTAAATGTAAGAAAATAAAACTAAACTATAAAGTTTAGATACCTAGCTAATCAAATAAAGCAAAAAATCTTGATGCGTATTTATTTTAAAATAATATTATGAAGGCGCGTCCATGGCGCCATCTAGTAGTAGAGATTGAAGACCCTATTTTGACATTGATTGTGTGATTTTTCGAATGACATTGAGCGGACGAGAGTGACAATTGTGTTGTCACTCTGGCGGAACGTCATAAACGTCAAACAACCACCGTACTCGTTCACTTTGATTCGAACGATAGCGTGGACTAGACGGTTACGACGGATCGCTTACGTCCCAAATCTTAATCCATTTCCATCTTTGTTAAATTGAGTGATTATGGTAATTTAAATTGAGAATCGGATTATAAGGCTGCTGATCGAAGACGTGTCTACTTATTTCCAAGATTCCTCGTGCGATTATCCACTTGAAGATGAATAATTTTGATATTTGCCTTTAAATATGTAACTAAACACCAATATAAATACAACAATAACGACTACTAAATCAATTGACCACCATTAGTTTAAGAGGTAGTTTATTTGTTTAATATGTGTTTGTGTAAAAAAATCACATCAAGTTTGTTTACCTTTATTCAAGTACCTAAACTTTTTAAGTATAGTGATGCAGTCCTTCATAAATAAATAAATATATCCAATCACTAATCCCAGCATCTAAATCAACCAATTCAAATTCTGTTACCCCAGCCATGATGTATCTACACACAATCGGACAAAAGGTCACAGGTCCGTACTACATCACGCCTGAAATCTCAACAGGTGCCCAATTAATACTTAAATAACCTCCACGAGGATTAATAATAGTGCACCTGTGACCTGGGTGTTTATCGTCTTTTATATCAAGATATTATTGGAATCTTTGGAGCGAATTTTTAAATACGACGATGTATAAAATTGTGAAGAGATTTAAGGTTATAATGATATTCACGTCTGGGATTAAGAATTTAGTGTTTTAATTGTGATTGTAGCTTTTAACACAAATCTACATATTATCGTTCATATAAGCCTATTATAACCCTTTGCTGGGCAAAGACCTCCGTCTACCTTTACCACACAAGTCTGTCCTTTGCCATTGCGGGCAAGTCGTTGCTGGTCTTACTAGTAACCGGGTTACGGAGATCAGCTAATAGTAGATTATGCACCGAGGGGATAAAGCAGTGTCTTATGTCACGGGCGTCATATTGAATCCCGAACCTAATAAAGGATTCGAAATGTAACTCCCGAGCAAAGCGAGGGAATTTAGTGTTTAACTCACGAGCGAAGCAAGGAGTTAATACAAGAATTCTGAATGCAGTGAGGGATTTAAGCTAGCCCAAGGCAAAGACACCTTTATCCCTGAGGAGCATACTCTACTTTTCACACCCACTGCGAGAAAATTGTTCCCAAGTCATGAAAAGAGGTGACGGCCGCGAGCGGTTCTCGTCGGCCTCTAAGTTGAATTCCAAATTCAAATCACATTATTGACCTCCAGGCAATAATCCTGTAGGTACTGAATTTCATTATTGCCCGGCGGCAATAATGACTATGTACAATGAATAGGTTGAATTTGCAAGACATATTATAATCTGACGTTTTTAAGCAGGCGGTGTGAAAAATATTGATTCAGCACCATGCGGTTAGACTGGAAATCATGCCCATATGTTTAAGAAATGAAAGAGATGAAAGATGACGACTTTATTACGAGTAGATCAATCGAATCACTTATGTCTCTCAGAACTGCTCCAAAGGGAGACGATAAAAATCAACCCCAAATTCACAAATAAATCCCGCAATAGATTCCTGTCCCCAAGGTTCACATTTTCCAGATCAACAAAGGAAATAAAATTAGAAACATTTTATTCACGTTACTAATGTATTGCAGTAATTAGTTACAAAGCCGTTTGAGTTTCCGATGGATGAGAAAATACCTTTTTCTACAAAGGCAATTTCAAGAAATTTTATGCTTGAGAGTTTCTTTATGTTTAATGAAAATTGCTTTAAAAGTGGAAGGTTCTTTGACCTCGAGTTTATAAAGAGACTAGCTTCTGTCAGCGGCTTCCCCCGCGTGAAATTCAAATTGTATCCCAAGGGAATATATTCCCGTGATTCTTCTTCTTCTCGACTCAAAATTGTCTGCCAGGTGTGTTCGCCCTCAGAGCTATTGTTTTTGTTAAGCAGGTTTACCATCCTGATTAGTCAGCTAGACTATGTGTTACCGAGTGCTAACTGCCCAGGGTGTGACCACAAAAAAAAAATCAACCATACAAACTACTCATACAAGGTCTCGAGGTTCATGGGTTTAGCCTGGGCGATGGTATGAAAACTTATATTATTTACGGGAAAAACGACTAAGTAGGATTGTTGGAAAAACGAAAATTTCATTAGCCTACTAAATTAAATTACCCAATTTAGGACAAGTCATGTGCAAAATTTTAAGTTTTTTAACCATAATTGTTTCGGTTAAAAGCTTTAAATTTCCATACAAAGTTTGACCCGTCTTTTGGGAGTGAAAAACGAATACTGACAACTTTTATGCTTTACTTCGGCCAAGCTTAGTACTCAGTTTCAAGTACATTGCTCTAAGATGGAGTAAGATTCTTCCATACAAACTTTAGCACTCCCTAAATCGTCTTTTGGGGGTTGTTGTGAAAAACGAATAATGACGATCGTATCTTTGAAATTAAAGATTAAGATTAAGCAACTAAGTCAACCCATCAGATCCTGAGCGGTCGCCGTTTCCTGTGGCATCTACAACATTAATAAGTCATGATGCCATGAATGCAGTCACTTCATCTCCTCTCAGCCCTCTAATTGGACGGAGCCCTGACGTGTGTTAGCATAATTTCGTCTACTGAACCATTACGTCACTGTCTACGAGACGATTGATCGCCCCGCAATGGACACAAGTTCTACATGCATTCCGAATTAGTTGAAGTTAATCGCGTGGAACTGGGAATTTAGTCGGATTGGAATCAGATTTTGAAATGAAAGGAATAAATCACATTTTCTTGAAATTTGGAGGAGCAAACGCCGATGTGTCTGCAGACGGACAGACGGTCGATGGAGCAGACATGTGTTAGAGTGTAGACCGCGTATGGGCAAACGTAGTGTTGGAGGCCCTGCGGCACGATGGATCGATGATTAAAAGAAGGTGGCTGGCAGCGGATGCATGTGGACTGCTCAAGACCGGGATGGTTGGCGCTCTTTGGTGGAGGCTTACGTTCAGCAGTGGACGGCAATTGGGTGAAATGATGATGACGATGATGATGGAGGAGCAGTCAGAAGCCAGAAAATTTGTCATTAGTCTTGCCATTGTTTATAGTGTTTTCCAGTTACTGGTTGCGGAGGTCATATAGGCAGTCGCTCCGTGTGAAATAATCATATCCAGCTGCATCTGTTTAGACTGGAAGTTGAACCAAAAGAATTGGGAAATTGGTTATTAATTTTAAAAACCACTTTTATTCTAAGTACCTCCACAACCCAATTTAACACATTGAATTTGTACAGCAGCTTAAAAGTTTTCCTGCCAGGGTTGCAGAATTTGTTCGAAAGAGTCATCGCGGCCTTGGAACGCAAAGGGCATTAGGAGGAACACGGATGGGTTTTAGTCAGTAAGAGTCTGACACTCCCTTCCGCGCCGCCCAGAGCGGGAGGAGTCATTTGATGATTTCCCATCCTTAAAAAAATAAGCTTAAAAGTTATGTGTGGTTGTTACTATCTGATTAATTGACGTTTCATAATTCACAATAATCGCAGCGTTATTACAAATTACAGATAAACGACCACAATTGCGGTAACATTTTTTATTATTTTCCGTACACAATCAGATATCAAACGATCCTGTCCAACCTTGTTTGGCTTCAAATACACCCGTAATATACTCGTAAATACTAATATAAAGAGGCTTATTACGCAACATATCTATAAAGATACAAAAAGTTACGATTCGGTTAACAACCAACGTTTGACAAACTGGAACGGAACGTAGGAAGTAATGAAATATTCAATAGAGACTAAGTATACAGGGTGACTGGTAATTCAGTGCGTCATCCTTCAAAAAGGATGTTCTAGAGCTAATAAGTATACAACGATTTTGACGCCTGTAACTTGGAGGTCAAATTGAGTTTTTTTTTTGTACTTACCGTAATCGAATTTTATAAGTTTTCTACAGTTATAATAAGATTTCACGACCAAATAAAGACCGACCATCTCCACCACTCTGGATAGCAAGCAAATCTATACATTTCTGAAAACTAATAATTCATGAGCTTTTCAAAATTCGAGGTTTTTTTTGTTCATGAGTCAAAAAAACACACTTACACGTACTTACACGTAGACAACCCAATTAGCCCCAAATTACCAGGTTCAAAATCATTGCAAATTGTTTATCCCATCCCATTTCAAGGAACGCACTCAATCACCCTGTATACTCGTCATTGGTTCGCCGTCTTAATACCTCAGAGGTCGCAAACATTGTCTTTCGAGTGAAAAAATGTGTGCGAGAGTGGGAGGGCAAGTCATCTCGTTTTTATCGCAGCTCTTTCAGTCGGCTGCGTCGTATGAATGCCACGAATTTATTGCGAAGTACAGTCTCCAGTGGAGCGAGAAGAATTAGCCACAATCAGCCCAGGGGCTTGTGCCAGTGTCATCCTCCGTAGTGCACACTATTCGTTACAACTTGCTTGTTTGCGCTATATTAATATCGGTAACTTAGTTTAAGTTGTTTTTTTTTTCTGTTGACGTAAATGTAGCTGTAAGCCTGTAAGAATTGTCCCGAGGCGATTTCTTGTTTTTCGTCGTCATTTTTTATTTTTATGAGAAACCTTTTGTCAAACATGACTTCCGATCGGTATTTTAGCAATCTCTTCCAGGCAGATCGAAGAGATGAAGAGGAGTGGAATGCGGTAAGGCCGCTAATTGTACCTATATTTTTAACCGACGAAAAAACGGAGGAGGTGCTCAAGTCGAAGCGAATATTTTTTTTTATGTATTAGCGCACATAACTTACAGTGTAGTCCGATTTTGATAATTCTTTTTTTATTGGAAAGGCTATATATACCTCAAGGGTGGTCCCATATAAATTTGAAAAAAAAATCCTACCCTAAGGGTAGGAAAACAGGGATGATTGATTGTTCACTCACTGATTTTAATGTACCACGCATAACTTTTTACAGAGTAGTCCGATTTTGATCATTCTTTTTTATTGGATAGGGTATACCTCGAAAGTGGTCCCATATAAATTAAAAATAAATCCTACCCTAAGGGGGGAAAATAGGGGTGATTTATTGTTCACTCACAGATTTTAGTGCAGAGTTGTGTAGCATTTTTTGTAGGCCTACCCATGTGGGCCTGTTTTTTTAAAGTATTTATACAAGTAATAGTTAAAGTAGGATTATAAAACAGTTAATAGCTGAAGTAAGATAGAAAAAAACACCGACTTCCGAAATTAAATATTTTATACTTTGTAGTGTTTTGTTTTTGAAAATCGGTTGTTTTTTTTTAGTTTAAAGTTTTCTTTACGTTTTTAGGGTTCCGAAAAAAAAAGGAACCCTTATAGGATCACTCGGGTGTCTGTCTGTCTGTCTGTCTGTCTGTCTGTCTGTCTGTCTGTCTGTCTGTCCGTCTGTCACAGCCAGTTTTCTCCGGATCCACTAGACCGATTCTGTTGAAATTTGGTACACATATGGACTTCCGTGACCCAAATACGGACGCGTTACGTAAATTATTAAATTTTTAGTATGGGGTTCACTTTTGGGGGTCAAACTAGAAAATTAAAAAAAAAAGTTTTTTGAACAATATCGTGTGACATATCAAATGAAAGGGCTTACAGTGAGGGTTTTAATTATATTTTTTTCATGATTTTAAAATAAATGGTTTTGAAGTTATTCAAGAAATAAGACGAAAAATGACCATTCCCCCCCCCTTATCTCCGAAACTACTGAGCCTAAAATTTTGAAAAAAATGGAGATAATAGATCTTTACCTAAAGATTACAGGAAAACCTATTAGAAGTTTGTAGTGTTAAAATAACATGATAAAAAAATTAAATTCGTTCGGAACCCTTTGCACGCGAGTCCGACTCGCACTTGGCCAGTTTTTTTATCTTGCTGTACCGAAAATAAAGCATATATTATAAATAAATGAGGAACCTGTATACTTATACAAACTTTTTTATTGAGTGTATGCTGTTCCACTCCTGAGGAAAGGCCTTCCACATCCTACCAGGTATTTTTTTCCGCGTCAACTTAAGCCAGCCCTTGCAGTAGACCTCCAGGTCGTCCCACCACCACTTCCCTTCCTAGACCGATCGTTTGCGCCGACCATCCTCAGGCACACATGTAGCTACATCAATATCGCCACAAAAAGTACCGCACCAATACCTACACCGCCAGTAACGCAACGAACTACGTCGAAAAAATCTTGCATAATTGTTGTACCAGAGTTTTCCGTGCGATTTGAACATATACAACAGCCCAAATATTAACCATTGGGCAGTTGCCCACCGGATCAACACCCGTCCGGACGGAGGATCCTCCCTTTTCTATGGAAGTTTGTGGGGCTTTACACCCACCGCAATACTTCTATCACATTTTGTGGAGACTGTTGCGCAGTGATCCCTGTAACTACCAATTTTCGTAAGTGATGAATTTTCAAATTTCCTTCCGCAGTGCTTACATTCAATTTTAAGCCAAATGCTGATGTCGTGCTCCACCCTTTTCTAAGCTGTGTGTTGTCTGGGAATAAATGAATAAGTTTAAGATTTTTTCCAAGAAGATAATGCTAAGCGACAATCAAATAAGCACTTTCACGTGACAACGCAAAGCAGACGACCAACTTAACAGCACAAACACCGAACTCTATCTCACATTTACATAAAAAGACTGCTCACACGCGATTACAGCAAATCGCCCAATAATTCCATTACAAGCCAAAGAAATAATTACAAACAAAACTGGCTCGTTGAGACCGCGCTTCCCGTGCTCCGATAGCAACCATTTTGGAAAACCCAAAGCTCGCTTCAATTTTATTTTCACGCCTGCAGTTCGGAGATACGCTGAAACTTTCATCGGGGGCTTTCACTCGGGGCTAGAACGAAACATAAATTGTCGACGGACATACAGCCTGTGTCTTTATTTTTCAAAAACAATGCTCACGTACGTTCATTTGTTTTTTTTTTTTGTCGAATGTTCTTACGTGCCGACGTGACTTGTTTCATAGCTTGTTTGGAGCAGATTAGCTGCTTTTGTTGGTTAATGTTTATCTAGTTTTAAAAGCAAACATTCTAATTTATGTTTTTATCAAATATTGGTGGACTTAAAACTAGTTTTGCGATAGCTGCATGAAACGATTCGCTTTACCTGGGATACCTGAAGAATCGTATTATAGAAATTCCACTCAATATAATTTTCATTATTATTTGAGCTCATAAAATTGTTTTATTTCCTTCATATTGAAAGCAATCCCCTTACCGGTTTCAACGTCCCTATCACCGACGTAATTGTTCCTCGAAACAAACAATAGAGTCGGTAACGCGGCAGGTACTTACATATAGATAAATCTCTCCTAGCCTGGCTTACGGACTTACCTATTTTACAACTATGAAATTATTATTGTGTAACTAACGACTGATGTTACAGAAATCAAAAGAGTTATGAGTAAGATAATTAATAATTTACAATGTTAAAGATAGAACCTGTCTTGTAGTGTGGTTCTGTAAAGATCTCACCGCGTGAGCTTAGGTGAAGTGAACACGAAGTGAGCTGTCAATCCATACAAACAAGATGGAATGATTGTTCACTTCATGCTCACTCCACCCAAGTTTACACACACGGTGAGATGTTAACAAAACTTTTTTTTTTGCTTTTTTGGTTTAATTTTTTTGTTAAAAAGTTTTTATTATATACTTTTTTGTGGCTATAATCTACTAATTACTACTAACATGAGTAGGCCTACAAAAAATGCTACACGACTCAGCATTAAATTCTGTGAGTTAACAATAAATCACCCCTATTTTCCACCCTTAGGGTTGGGTATGAAACCACCCTCGAGGTATACCATTTCCAATAAAAAAAGAATTTTCAAAATCGGGCTACTCTGTAAAAAGTTATGTCTGTTCATACATAAAAAATATATATATACGCGTCGACTTGAGAACCTCCTCCGTTTTTTCGTCGGTTAAATAAGATATAATAATAGACTGGCTGATTTTCAGCAAACAACCGGCGTTCACTGGTCGCATTTGAAAAGGACAGTGTTGCAGGAGAGTATAAAACATTCGGAATTATTTAAGCATTGACGCCGAGTTGCTGGCCTTTCGGTTTTCTATCCGTTGCATTTAAGGGAGTCTGCGACGGAATTGCATAATTTAATTCCGCCAAGCCCGTTCCATCATAGGACCATAAGACGAACGGCGATGCGCCACCGGTACATGGTGGACATCCCACCCACGCGCACAAAACGTTTTGGGAACACATTCATAGTGCGTACAGCTAAGGAGTGGAATTCCCTGCCGGAGTCTGTTTCCTGATAGCTACAACCTGGGAGTCTTTAAGTCAAGAGAGAATATGTTACTTCTAGGCAAGCGTGCTCCATCCAACCTGCTGCTGTTCTGTGTGAAAAAGTGTTAGTTCCCAGCCTATGTAATTTTAAAATTGTCATATCGTTACACTTGAGACACCATTACATTTTATCATACATCGGGAGTATGTTCCCTTGGAATAATTATCGACATTCAAACGAACGGAGCCGCGGGCTGCAGCTAGTAATGATAATTATGGTTGTAATGTAGTTGGACGTAAGATGGTAAATAAAGCGATTTAGAATATAATATACCAATCAGCAAATAATATTATTTTAGTTAACCAGAACAAATCATTTCACTGACTGTTCTGACACGACGTTCAGAATTTGAACGGGTTAAATTAAATTTAACCACTGAATATATTGATATCTAATTGGTTAGTACTCAGTCGTCACAACAATTATTGATTGATCAATGGCTGATTGATTGATTGAGAATGTATATAGTGGTTGCACGGAAGCAACAGCTTGTTTGCAGAAAGCAAACTTGTTTGCTTCTATGTTTGCGGATTCGTCGCGTCTAGATCCTGGTGGCGCGAGGCCCCCTACTTCTCCTGATGGATGCGAGTCGAGTATGTCGAACATTCGCATTCATCAGAAGGACGTTCTTCGGGTATTGCGTAACCTAGACGTGAATAAGGCTAGTGGCCCCGACGGGATACCGGCAATTGTTTTGAGGACTTGTGCGCCTGAGTTGTCTCCAATCTTGACACGCCTATTTCGCCTTTCGTTTGAGACTGGTAAAGTACCGAATGCTTGGAAGCAAGCTAACGTGCAGCCTGTGCCCAAGAAGGGTAGTCGAGCTGACCCGTCGAACTATAGACCCATCTCGGTAACGTCCATACTCTGTAAGAGTATGGAACGCGTACTGAATCGTAAGCTCCTAGCATACCTAGAAGCGAATGATATCCTTAGCGACCGACAATACGGGTTCCGCCGAAATCGGTCTACTGGGGATCTTCTAGCGTATGCCATTCACATCTGGAGTGAGGCCATAGAGAAACACGGGGAGGCACTTGCGGTCTCCCTCGATATCTCAAAGGCCTTCGACAGGGTCTGACACGATAGCCTTATTAGTAAGCTTCCTTCCTTCGGTCTGCCCGCCGGATTGTGTGATTGGATTGCAGATTTCCTGAGGGATCGGTCTATCCGAGTGGTCATAGATGGCTGCTCGTCTGGACTACTGGATATTAATGCCGGGGTTTCTCAGGGGTCGGTGCTCTCGGCAACATTGTTCCTGCTGCATATTAATGATCTGCTAAAACCCGGTACCTTTGCGTATGCAGACGACAGCACTGTTGCTGAGAGATACGTGTCCGACGCACGAGCTGGTGGGTCGCAGATCCGGTCTCTGCGGGAGGCTATGGTTGAGCGCTTGAACTTGTCCTTACAGGCTGTCTCAGAATGGGGCGATGCCAATCTGGTCAAGTTCAATGCTGCTAAGACCCAAGCGTGTCTATTTTCCGCTAAAAGGAGCCAATTCCACCCAGCTCCATCTTTTCGTGGTGTAATCGTGCCGATAACCGACCGACTTGAGCTTCTTGGTGTTACGTTAACATCTACCCTCAATTTTGGCCCTTTCATAGAGGCAAAGGCTCAAGTGGCTGCCAGAAAGTTGGGGGTCCTAGCAAGGGTGAGACGGTACTTCACGCCGGAACAGCTGCTTAAGCTCTATCAAGCGCAAGTTCGATCGTGTATGGAGTACTGCTCTCATCTTTGGGACGGATCTGCCAAATACCAGCTTGATGCCCTTGAGTCAATTGAGAAACGAGCCAAGAGGATCATCGGTAATGACAGGCTCGTCGAGTCGAAGCTCCAAAGCCTTGAGCATCGACGCCGAGTTGCTGGCCTGTCGGTTTTCTATCGCTTGCATTTTGGGGAGTGTGCGACGGAATTGCATGATTTAATTCCGCCAAGCCCGTTCCATCATCGGACCACAAGACGAACGGCGATGCGCCACCGATACATGGTGGACATCCCACCCACACGCACTAAACGTTTTGGGAACACATTCATAGTGCGTACAGCTAAGGAGTGGAATTCCCTGCCAGAGTCTGAGTTTCCAGATAGCTACAACCTGGGAGTCTTTAAGACAAGAGTGAATAGGTTGCTTCTAGGCAAACGTGCTCCATCTTCGACCACATCATCGCTTACCATCAGGTGAGATTGTGGTCAAACGTATGCCTGTATATAGTAAAAAAAAAAAGCTTGCAGCTGCAGCTTTAATCATACTTATCAAATTATCACAAATACCCTCTGGTTAGCAGATGAATTGATCATCATCATTTCGGCCTCGGTCTTTCGGTCGTTTATAGAATAGTATGCCTTAGACTCGAGGTTAGATTTAACTTTAGATTTAAATGCATTAAAAGGCAAGTAAAGAAAACAAGGGGTAGTTTATTTTAAAATATATACCGAGCCCAAAAGTGAGACCTGGACCTTACAAAGACGGTGGGAAATAGCATGTAGTTTGTGCTTGTTTCTGGTGTTAAAGCTGTGGATATCGCTGGTTTTATGTATAATCTAATTCTGTTAATTATCGCCACATTGAACGGTCCTGTACGTCTGCCATGCATAGAATTCCCGCGGCCTTCACCAGGTCATCGGTCCACTTCGAGGGAGTTTTTTCAACGCTATGACTTCCAATGTGTCCTGCCCATTGCCACTTAAGTTGATTTTTTTTTACTATTCGTTGACAGTAACCCATTCACTCTTGATTAAAAGTCTCTTTCCTTAAAGTCTCTGTCCTAGGGTGTGTAAAATTCCATATTTTCTATTATGACTGGGTCTCAGTGAAAAACCTAAAGTTATCAACCTTGTGAAACTGATTAACCACAACAACAGTAGATATTTTTTTAAGGATGGGTAATCAGCAAAATGACTCTTTCTGCTCTGGGCGGACCGGAAGGAAATGTCCGACTAAAACCCATCCATGTTCTCTGAACTGTAACTCTTTTCAACAAAATCCGCAAACAACAACAGTCTGCCACCACTGACGGACAAAAACACACACTCACTTTTAAAGAGAATTGGCAGGAGCTCAGTAACAGCGCGTTATCAACACACTGATATGGAACATCAACATTACCCCCCACTCCTCCATTAGGCACTTGTAAATGGCACGCCCAGATTTTATCTAGCTGTCGAGATACAACGTAATTACGCTGCTAATGTGTTTTCAGTACAGTACAATAGATGTTACGATGTATTGTGATGTGGAAGTAAGGGAGTGAGAAAGGAACTCTGTATGTGGAAAGTTAGAGAGAAGAGAAGACTATCAAGGTCGGTTTGAACCCATGGCAGGATACTTCTTGTAGCTCACAATTTAGGACCTATTAGAGTACTTATTAGTTAATAGAGGTATACCTATACCCAATCCGAGGTGCTTGGCAATTGGGCTTCGCCCAGTTGTATATGTCTCTTGGTGCCTATTGGTCTAACTCTGTTCTGTCTCCTGCTTGATAAGGAGGGAAATGAAAATCCGACCCCTCCGCTGCATTTTTCTGATTAATTTCGTCCGGGTTCCAAGACAGTTGTATCGTTTCTTCGGGCCCCGTCTACTATCTTAACATCATTGGGGCGCGCGGCGGCTGGGGCGTAAGATTTCCTTCTCTCTCACGCGGAAGAAGGTGACCGCTTCCCATGTCACTTCGCTCCGGACCATGGATTGAACTAAGGCCGGACGCGAGAGGTCACCGCCGCCGATTGCTGACTACGGAGCCCTAAAAACTATTAAAGAGAGGTCTACGACCGACAATGCGAAAAATATGGGGTTTATGTATCATGATGATTATATATGGAAATGAAACAAATAACTTATGCAAACTCACATAATAAATTCAACAAAATACACATATAATGTATATCTCTAAGTACATTTGACTCTTAGCTTGGGAAAAATTGTTATTACTATATCACACACACAATATTTTCTCCGCCATTATCTATGTTCGCAAAAAAACCCATAAATACACAAAGCGATTGAAATCATCTCGGGAACTTGTTTCTATTGCATCATAAATCAAATTACACCCCTTACACCATGGAGGGTCAAACGATCTAAACTTGCCATTGAATAGTGTCTTGTCAACTAAAATAAAAGTAGGTAACCAACAAAAAAAAACTGGCCAAGTGCGAGTCGGACTCGCGTGCATAGGGTATTTTAACACTATAGACTTCTTATAGGTTTTCCTGTAATCTATAGGTAAAGATCTATTATCTCTATTTTTTTCAAAATTTTAGGCTCAGTATTTTCGGAGATAAGGGTGGGAATGGTTATTTTTCGTCTAATTCCTTGAATAACTTCTAAGCCATTTATTTTAAAATTATGAAAAAAATATAATTAAAGCCCTCACAGTAAGCCCTTTTATTTGATATGTCACACAATATTGTTCAAAAAACTTTCTTTTTTATTTTCTAGTTTGACTCCCAGAAAAGTGAACCCCAAACTAAAAAAATATAATTTACGTACCATTTTCGTGTTTGGGTTACAGAAGTCCATATGTGTACCAAATTTCAACAGAATCGGTCCAGTGGATCCGGAGAAAACTGGCTGTGACAGACGGACAGACACACGAGTGATCCTATATGTTCCGTTTTACGTTCGGAACCCTAAAAAATAACGCTTGTATCGTGAATGACAATTATTTTTATGTCGCGGGCGCTTAGAATACTGGTATTTGGGCTAAATAGATTTTTTAGGGAAATGTAGTAAAATAGAAAAACCGGCCAAGTGCGGGTCAGACTCCCACGCGAAGGGTTCCGTACCATCGGAAAAAAACACGTTTCCTGTATGGGAGCCCCCTTTAATTTTTTCCTTAATATAATTTTTATTATTTGTTGTTAAAGCTGCAATAGAATTACACACTCTGTGAAAATTTCAATTGTCTACTTATTACGGTTCTTAAGATACAGCCCGCTGACAGACAGATAGACAGACCGAACGGACGGCACCACTACCACTGACCACTATCTTCTACCTCTTAGTAATTTACCAATGGTTTCTTGCATACTTTTTGCAATCATTGTAGAATCAAGGCAAATAGTTCAATGTAATGAAATTCGAACAATCAAGCGTACACTTGCGAAGGACACCCGATTGGAACACTTGTCGATTTGGCTTCAATTAAAAGCAACTTCCTAAATCAACAAGTTTTTACATTCTTTTTGCGCACAGCTAAGGAGTGGAATTCCCTGCCGGAGTGTTTCCTGCAGTGCGATTCTGCAAACATGAAGTGATAGACATTGTGAGCTGTCAAACCATACAAACAAGATGGAATGACAGCTCACTTGTCGTTCCCTCCACCTAAGTGTACACGGTGAGATGTCAACAAAATAGATCGGCTGATTGCTAAAATCTGGGGGTATTTAGTTTCGACATAGGGAAAGTCTCGACATAGTTACCGAACGCCTACCGACCGAATTCGGTCGTTAAGTCCTAAGACCGCCCGTACACAAACAATCTCGAACGCGATCCACCGATCGCGTTCGAGCGAGCACAACAAAGCTGTGTTTTTAAGGATATAAAAACACATTTAAAAAATTACAATTAGCAGATCAATTATTCAGTAGAATTTATAGCGTAAAATGTTAAAAATTAAATTTGGGGTATCTCCGAAATTGAAAAAAATTTGGATACCTTTACATACTTACTGTAACTAGAACATAAATACGTACCGAAAGTATTTCAGTCTGAGGAAATATTCACAGAGCCTTATAAGCGATTTTTTTGTTAAGGTAACATAGAAATGGTAAAAACATCAACTTCTCGTAACTTTGTTGGATTATCAGTACATCTGTAATCTGTATTAACTAATTTCATCACATGCCAAATTTCATAGGCTGGGAAATTTTTCGGGTTAGGTGCATAAGCCCCGTTGATTGGGCGATCAGTTGAGATTGTGGTAAAAAAACAAAGCTAGTTCATTCCAAAATTCCGCAACAGTAAAATCGAATCTAACGGTCAATAAAATTCAAAGATATGATCATGAAATTGATCAGTGACCCTGATATAACCCTCTAAATTTCGCGGACGAAAGCCGCCCCGAGCGGAAAAACGTTTGCGTAGAATTGATACTTACGTAAACACGATTTTGTTTACTAAAAAAATAAATATTAAAATGGAATCTGTGTTGCCAACCATACATGATACGTGAAAATAACAATGTTTTTTTTTATTTTGGATAACAGAAATAATAAAATAGTTGTTCATATCGAATGGATCAATTTATCCAAATTGGGTGTGTTTATTTTTGGTTTCCCAAAAAAAGGAGTAAAAACGATCGATAAGAAATAATATATGACTTGTGAAGATGTTTTGCTATTATACTTACTAAGTATTATATAGGAAAATATGTACAATGCTTATAAACCGCTACCTTCTTTCAGGATTTATGAGCTTTCAACTAGTGCTGAAACTGAAATAAAAATGAGGCACGATTAGCCATTCAACGTCTTTCCTCGTAGGATTAGCATCTTGGAAAATAGCTAGGTACAACACAGTCAAAAACAAGAAATATTCAATTTTTAAATTGTCTCTTCTTAATACATGTCACTCAGAAAACTAGCAAGGAGAACACACCATAAAATATTTTCCTTTTTTCATGGCTCATTTACTACAAAACACGCGTGTGCGTGAGATGAAACCAGTGCGTGTTACCAGTGATGACGTATGGAACTGAAACATGGTCGCTCACTCATTTAAGAAGGCTTAAAAAGTCGCCTAAAAGAATATGTAAATGACTGTGCTCGAAAATTTCTCTAGTGATCAAATCAGAAATGAACATGTTCGCAGGAGAACGAAAGTTATCGACATAGCCCGAAGAATCGCCAAACTTAAGTGGCACTGGGCAGGGCGCATTGCTCGCAGTACAGCGGGTCTAAAAAAGCCACTGTCCAATTTTCCCAATCAATCTTATGCCTAATGCTTGAGCGATAAAGATGAAAATTAAATACAGAGTGTTGTTTGATATATATTATGATTCTAATATGGTTCTACTAGTATTGTGTAAAAGTGGCATTTTTAGACATGCAGATAGTCGATGAAGTCGAAAGGTTTTTAAGTGGCGACCGCATACCGAAAGATGAAGCGTTGGAAGGCTTCCCACAAGGCGGACCGATGACCTGGTGAACCCCGCAGCAATCCGCTGGATGCGAGACACACAGGACCGCGGGTCGATGTGGTGACACTTGGGGAAGGCCTGTTGTCCAGCAGGGAATCATACGACTGAAATGATGATGATGATGATTACCTCAAATCCCCTACTACCAAAGTATCATTATTTTGAAGAAGTTAATATCCTAAAGTCTATCTCCACTTAAATATGAAACAGAATCGTTCAAACACTGTCTCTGCATGTAATAGATCACCCACATTTGAAACTATCGATAACTTATCCCCTCGCATGCTAAGTAATACCTTAGCGACACAGAAAGTACGATACGGGCTGAATTTACCCACGATAATAAGTTATCGATCCATGCACCTTACGAGACCGCAGGTGAAGTGGAGACGGTACTGTTGCGAACAATATTATCAACATTATTCCTTAGATTTATACGTAAACTGGCTTTTTCCCGCGGTTACACTCCTGTGGAATATCCCACAGGAACCAAGCATGTTTTGGGTAAAAAGCCTATGTTACTGAGCGGTGGTGTGTGACTTTCCATCAGTAAACGAAAATAGTAACCGGATCTGTAGTGCGATTCTGCAATCTTCTTCCGTGAAAACTTAGGCGGAGTGAGATGAAATGTACTGAAAATGGAGGAGCTCGTGGCTAAATAATATCAGCCGCACAGGTCGAACTTCAAGGTTAAGCAACGCTTGCCGAGACCGATCTGTGGATGGGTGACCATCTTAACAGACTCCGTGCCTCGGAAAGTACGTTAAGCCGTTAGTCCCGGCTGTCATTTGTAGATCTTTGGCAGTCGCTACGGATTGTCAGAAGCCAGAAAATCTGACTCCAGTCTTGCCAAGAAGTCCGTGTTACCTAAATAATGGGTAGTGGAAGTCTGGTAGGTAGCCGCTCCACGTAAAGTACTGGTATTCAGCTAAATCTGGTTTGACTGGAAGCCGACCCCAATATAGTTGGGAAAGGCTTAGGTATAGGCAAATGATGAACAGGGGGCGAAAATATCTGGAAGCCTTCTTCAATCCGGTGTAGGCATCCCACTAGTGTCACCACATTCACCGGTCATCAGGTACCAACACTGCGTCTTCTGGTACGCAGTCGCCACTCCCAAACTTTTCAACCCCTTCGACTATCTTCGAATCTCAGCTATTCACAAAAACGGATAACATTCACATAAAAATTACCAACATCACTATAAAATTCCCTTTAACCATAAAAGTAGAACATAAGCTACAGCTCCAAGCATTATAAGAAGACATAAGTCAATACATGAGGTTGCAAGTGCATCAGATAAGTACTGTCTGCCAGTACTCGCCCGCCACAACGCACCTAGTGAGACGTGAAATTCGGCACTTTGAATTTACGATGCCTCCACACTCTCCTTATAGGTACTCTGACCTTTGCTTTATTTTATATTACGCGTACTTTAAAATGGAGGACTTTATTAGTTGGAAAACTTTAGAAAGTGTAATATATTTTGCATAAAGTTCAGTCCGTGAGTGGACAGCTAAAGTGCATGGATGCTCTTGTATTAGGTACTTATTTATGCAATCGGTAAGAGTCATTCATTATCAAAAAATATTTAGAAGTACCTACCTCGTCAACTTGGTGAACCAGAGTTTTTGAAACGGATACCCACCTATTTGGCGCAGCCGTTGGGCACACAATGTAATTGTTTTAGAATTTAGTTTCCTGTTTATTTCTACCTACATTGCGTGTGTCTGTGGCTGCCAAATAAAATAGTTTTCTTTGTTTTTTTCTTTTTTTGGGTTCCGTACCTCAAAAGGAAAAACGGAACCCTTATAGGATCACTTTGTTGTCCGTCCGTCTGTTTGTCAAGACCGTTTATCTCGGGAACACGTGGAGGTATCGAGTTGAAATTGAAACCATATACTCAAGTCTAAGGCCCGTGTGAAAAAAATAATCTTCTAAGTTAACGTAAAAAAGATACGGTTGTTTATGCCGCAAAAAACGTATATTTCGACACTCAAGGGAATCAAAATGTTTAGGGTATTTACCGTTGAGCTAGAACTATGAAATCTGGCAAGTAATACCGTCTTATACTACAAATATAGGGAAAAGTCTGAAAACTATACATTTGTAATTAAATCATAAAAAATATAGTCTTTATTTAGGCTACGTTTGCACCAGAGATGTGTGAGGATGCGTAGCGAGAGATATGCTTGTCAGAACCAACAGAATCGGTTCATTCGCTAATTCGTAAATGAAGCGATTGTATCGGTTCTTAACAAGGAACGTCCGCTGTAATGGACAAGCATCCCTAATACTAGACTCATATCCTTGCATTCCGATATATCCTTGCATTGTCTGTCTAAAATCCCCGATATTGTCGGCATAGTAAATACGTACTGCACTGATCAGATCATTTTGTGGTATATGCAGTTACATTTGGCTTAGTTTTGAGCAACATTTAGTCTTTGTATCATTAAAATTGGTGGCCGGGAAAAAAGTTATGGTTATTTAAAGATATTAAAATTACGATTTTCGATATGTTTTGTTCACCTTTTTTTTCATAATTAATTTAGTTTAAAAAATAAACAACGACAGTGAAAAAAATATAACTTTACAATTTTTACCATCACGCATTCTAAAAGCTAAGCTAAGCAGTTTAAAATACCCTATAGATACCTTGGTTAAACCCTTATGTGATATTTTCAGTATAGTATAAACCAAAAAAAAAAGGTAAATTGCAGGACAAAAGTTCTCTCGTCCTACAGGCTCTGATCCACCACCTAACATCAGCAATGTCCACGAAAAACTTGCACATGCACAATTGCACAGTACTAATAAAATCGTTTCAATGCCGTAACGAAAACAGCTAGTCTATACTGTAAATAACTACTTCGATATCGAGCTTCACCCGAGTGACAAAACTCACAAAGTGAGCTTTATTGCACACAACATAAAGGTCTTAATTTGATACTCACCTCGCGATTCCGCTGTCGAGATACGAAAATGTTATTACAGAATAGCATTACTGCTGAAGTGAGTCTTCCATATTTATCCAAAATACAGCTGCATTTTCATATCTCCATACTTGATATTGTTGTCAAAAAATAATAATTTATGTTTATTTTTATTGCCGTTTCTTAACATCTAAAGTTTTATTGTTAAAACATTCTTTCATTGCGTGTTCTTCAAACATTCCCCACAGACTCTTTTGTGTTACCTATCAATATTACCAACGAAATATGAATTGGTAATACAATATAATTTTATAATAATATCGCAATGTTTTTGTTACGTTGAAAGATATTGATATTTATTTTTCACATAAAATAGAGAACCAATTTGCTGGTTGTCTGGTCTCGAGTTTTAGAGCCTCGAATTTACTCAGTCTAGGAGGGAAAATTACACACCTACAAGAAAAAACTTAATACAACGGTACGATACGGTTTCTAAGTATGAAACCTCAAGTCTCTTGGTAAATGACTAATATTATTTACTAGCTTGCCCGCGATCCGTTACTTCCTATGCGCATATCCCATTTTTAGGGTTCCGTAGTCCATAAGAAACCCTTATAGTTTCGCCTTGTCAGTCTGTCTGTCCGCGGTTTAGTTCGAAGACGCTTAGCACTGGAAAGTTGGAATTTGGTATCATACATAAATTAATCACGCCGACAAAGTGGCGGAGAGCTATACGCAAAATATTAGGCATTTTGTAAGGAGGTTGATTAGGTAGAAAACCTTTTCATGCCAGGTTATCCTTTGTTTTAAAAATACAATTTTATATCAATGTTTTACTAACACTAGAATATAAGATATTTGAAATACTAACAAAATATGGATCACCGTAGTCCGAAGCAAACAAATCTTAATTTAATTTAAAAGTGGTAGAAATCGAAATAAAATTTTGAAAAAAGATTTTTAGCCCTCGAAAAAAATATCAGCTTTTTCATTCAAATTGCAATATTTAGCAAATATAACAGCTGTTTTTTTTTTCGAGATGTTTACTTTCACTCCCTAAGAGTTTATTAGCGTTTTACAAATAACCCTGTATATTGTTTCTATCTGGGCGACACTTAAAAGCGCGATACCTGAATTGGTCTGAATTAAAGTATAGAAATATTTTTATTTAAGAGTAGGTAATACCCATTGAAACACATATTATTAGAACGTCTTAGACCTGACCTACAAGTTTACCTTCTAAAATAACAATTTTATTTTTATATTTACAGGCTTACGGAGTAAAGTATTGAAACTTCAAGTTAAGTAGGTAAATTCTAAGTATTACAAAATATCACCTAATTCCAAATACAGAATGATCTGGTTTTAAGTTCGCAAAAATAGATACTTTTAGATTTTGAACACAGGTGACGTCTCAAATTAAAAACTGTTTAATTAAACGTTAAATAAATTGAAAATCATCCAGACTTTAATTTATAAGTCAGCCAAAAAACTTGTAAACTTCAAACTTGACTAATAAACTGTCAAAATGTAAAGTCGAAGGCAGATTAATTAATTAAAGTGTAGCCTTAGCCGCTAACCTCGTCTGCGGGGCGAGATAAAGGCTATTCAAGTCGCGAGGTGAGCTTGATTGTTGTGAACAACACCTTATTAGCGCAGTGGCGCCACTCTAGAAACTATTGTGTGATCTACCGGCACTCTAGCAAGCCACGGTCCTCTAGACATTTATTTAAGCATCAATTTATGCATTTTAGTCCTCCGTACGGATGAATAAGGAAACGGAAACCCATGTAAGATCACTTCTTTTTCTATCTGTCTAGGTATACATCCGTCTGTCTGTCAGTTTATCAAATACGTAGGCCTATGGTCCCTTGGAGCTCATAAAAATCAAGCTAATATGTCAACGTAAAAAAAAAATACGCCATTTAATCGACATCATTTGATACTTTGCAAATAAATCAAAACCTACAAGGTAGGTAGGGAAGACCGGGGTAAAATGGGATAGTTAAGAAAAAAATCATTGTACAACAAAATTTAAATCGTTTACAGTACCTCTGTTACAAACATAGATATATTTATGCAAGTTTATATAATCAACACGTTATAAGATTTGGAGTAGATTCTTTTTTTGGTTATTACGAAAAGGGATATTTTTAAATGCACATCTGTATAATTTTTCAGCACACTAGGTAACTCCACGTATTAACTGAATGCATACCAGAAAAATGAATGCTGTGCAAAAAAAACCAATTGGTTAACTAAACATGTCCTACAAAAAAAAACTAAAAAATCACACAAAACGAGATGACCTTTCTTATCGGATTCACACCAAAAATGTGGTTCGTACATCGGATATATGATTTATAAAACAAAAATACGAATTGTTTATCAAAAATACTAACTTGCACTCTAAATTGTACTAGGTTATTTATGGAACTTATATAAAAAAGGTTAATTATAAAAAAAAAAATGTTTAGGTTAGGTTGGAACTCCTAGGCACGAGCCGAGCGAGGGAAGCGAGCGCGAGCGGTGCCGCGGCAGCGGCCGGCGAGTGCCAGAAACGACTAGATTATATAGAAAATTTATTTCTTTTCTGCATTACATTACACCGATTGAATATTCGATAAAATACATGTTATACCACCTGAACATTACATCAAATGAACATTATACCTTTTGATCAATAGCGCAAATTTTGTTATCGCAAATAAATATTCGATGAAATGAAAATTATGTTAATCGATATTATACAACTTGATTATTTTCTTAAACGTTGTTCGAATTAGTAACATTACATCAAAAGTTGTTATACCAAACAAGGGTGAACCATTTTGATCATAGTTATTCGTTCAGTAAAACAGTTCTGCAAATACCATTAAACAGTATATTTTATTTGATTTATTTAGTGTGTATAATTTGTGTGCAAGTCAGTATATTTGGTTAAACTTTGAAATATTTTGTCCGAAGGGAATATACAGATATCGATACATGCCTTACGAAAAATGATAAGGAAGTGAAATTTCCCATTTTGCCCCGCTGTCTGAAAATCAGAAAAATAAAAAAATAAAATCTAACTGTACCATGTGCCACATCAAATGACTTTTTTCCTATTTTTCAAGTAAATATTTTTTAAGTTAGGTACTCAAGAAATTAGATGATAAATGACCATTCTCCACCTTATCTCCGAAAAATGCGGATTAAAGTTTTTACCTAAAGATTACTGGAAAACCTATAAGAAGTCTATCGTGTTAAAATAACATGTATAAATAAAAAATCAGATTCGTTCGGAACCCTTTGCACGCGAGTTCGACTCGCACTTGGCCAGTTTCTTTTTCACTAGGCAACCAAAACACATTGAAGATGTAAAGACATTGAAGTGCATTCGAATGGCGCTGTCATAGAATCAGTCGCTCGCACGTGTCACGCACACTAGCTCATTTTCCGTCCTGCCCCGAACTTCGTTTTGCCCCGGTCTCCCCTACTTCCCGTCGACCTATTATCATTTATTCATTTGTAGTATTATCATAACGTAAGTCCCTCTATATCGATGAATGGGATTATAAATACTCGTGCCTTCTCTGTATGAGAAGAGACATTTGCGCAGCAGTGATTAGGTTAAAAATTGGTGCCTATTATTTTGGAGACGGGACTATTTTAAACAGGACTTTAGTTTGTAGCTGCACTAGCTGGATTGTTGGAGTAGCGACCGCACTACTGCGGTACAGGAAGTCTTGGACTATTTATAGGTTCTGTGGTTCTGGGTTCGATAACCGGGGTTGCGCAAAATGTTGTTAGGTCTCCCATCAGAAATTTATGAGTCTGGATTCGTGACCGATGACACTATACAAGGTTATTTTTGTAAAACACTAATAAACTCCTAAGAAGTGAAAGTACACATGAATATACCTAAACAGTTTTTACTTTGAGAGCAACACTGAAAACTTAAAAAAAAACATCTGCTGTTTCATACATTTTCATCGGCTAAATAAGTATTGCATTTTGTATGCAACTTAAAATCGTGTTGCTACCTATTTCATTCACATTCCAAAAGTGAAAGAGTTTTTAGCTTGTTCAGTTCGAGGTTTGGTGATCAGGGATTCAGGGTCCGAGGGCCCCCTGAGCTTGGGAGCCCCGGTGCACAGCACCGACTAGCTCTTCGGTTACTACGACACTGTGTATAAAAGGGACTGAAATATAACTGGCAAAATGTGAGTAGTAAGTACTGGGTTCAGGGACACCTCTGCCTAACCCTTCCGGGGACACAGTGTGTCGTGAATTTAGTTATATACCAGGTAAAAATAAATACAAAGGAACAGTGCATCTACGTTTTCTAAGTAGTTATAATTATTCGAAACGGTGTCAACAAAAAATAATGACAATGTTCACGATTATAAATAACAAAACATGCTGAAGTATCACCCTGCAATATACAGGTATACACTTAGTATCTACCACAATGGTTCCTTTTATAACTCTTCAACTTGTATATGCAGCAATATACCACCAACAACATTTTTTACGGAGTCTATTAACTCGTAGCAGTACCTACCTATCTCAAAAAACCGGCCAAGTGCGAGTCGGACTTGCCCACCTAGGGTTCCGTACTTTGTAGGTACATCTTTACTTTAAATAAATACTATATTTTTTATGATTTAATTACAAATGTATAATTTGCAGATTTTTTCCCATACTTGTAGTATAAGTCGGTATTACTTGCCAATTTTCATAGTTCTAGGTCAACCGGAAATACCCTATACATTTTGATTCCCTTGAGAGTGTCGAAATGTACGTTATTTGCGGCATAAACAGCCGTATCTTTTTTATGTTAATTTAGAAGTTTGATTTTTTCACAGCTTCGAGGGACTGTAGATCTGAGTATATGGTTTAAGTCTGCTCTCTCGAGAAATGCTTAAAACAGCGTGCAGATGAAGCAACTTTTCGTCAGCACTAACAGAGAAATTACATCTGAAAAAAATAGTTAGTAATCAACATGATATGATACGTAATTTGGTTTAGCCAAAATTTATCTATCAGTATCACACAATAAGAAAAAAAAACACCAAGTCACCTCCAAATCGTTGAGATGAAACCATTTTACTCCTTCATATTTTTATCAAAAGAGTATAAATAATATATTTACTGCTTTGCAATACAAACGAAAATGATTTGATTTTGTTACTTTTTAAAAACACGTATTATTTTTATTATAAAATTAAAAATGTAGGTAGCGGAGTGGCGCGTAGAGAAGTAGTTAGCTCCGTTTAAATGCACAAGGTCATTGGCATGTATGCAAGCCTTAAACTGTTTGTAATTTGAACTCGATACCTCCACGCGTTCCCGAGATAAAGGTTATTTACAGACATACAGACAGACAGACGGACGGATGGACAAAAAGTGATCCTATAAGATCCGCTTTTTCCTTTGGAGGTACGGAACCCTAAAAATGAAAAAATCTTTATTGGTAGGTACCTATATTCGCAGGCGTAGTTAACAAATGCGATAAAAATTTCATAGGTGACTCCCATGGAACATAAATTGTGGGTGTTAATACACTCGGGACGACATACTCGACTCGAGCTACCTAACACGAGAGGCTATAAGGAAGATTTGTTACTACTTTAGTGTGATCATGTTTAACAAAGACTTTCTGTATGTTTAAGAACTTGTTGAAGTAACGACATTGTTCGTTGGAAAACTGCAAGTTTGTTTGTTTGTTTGGATTTTTGAAAATCAGTCACAAAGGGCATAGAAACATTGTGGCAGTCCCCCTCCGCCATTTTGACTTGTTTTTTCAAAGCGGCGGCGCACTATCTAACATGTTATTAAGTTGAAAAAAATTTTAGGAACATGGTGCCCTAAAGTGCTAAGTTGCTGAGATATTTCGAAGTTAAGTCACACAGAAAAAAGTTCGGATCCCTTTCACGTCATCGGCTGATTGGATTTGGATGAAACTTGGCATACCTACGGGTAGACCATTTCCACTTTTTAACCTAGTAGCCCACGGAAAACTTATTATGAGGGTGATACTAGTCTACACTTCTACACTAATATTATAAAGAAGAAAGATTTGTTTGTTTGAATTGAATAGGGTCCGAAACTACTGGACCGATTTGAAAAATTCTTTTAGCATTGGATAGCTACATTATCATGGAGTAACATAGGCTATATATTATCCCAGTACTCCCACGGGAACGGGAACTACGCGGGTGAAACCGCGTGATGTCCACTAGTGACTAATACAGGTGTGTACAGTTCGCATCACCGATTTTTACCCCTCCGAAGTTATGTTTTAGTGACGACCGCGTAGGTGCAATCGCGTAAGCAAGTGTTACGTTCCTAGAATATTTTTTTGTTTATACGTATTATATTATAAATAAGTAACGAAGACTACCAGTAACAATATCATTATCAAAAAGTAACACGACAAATACATACACCACAAAAACACACAAAAAACAATTTAAATAAAACAATAACAACGTGTAACACTTTTCGTATCAACAGTCGTATTGCATTGAGCAAGCGGGTCACACGTATGCATCGAACGTATACGAGCGAGTGAGATGCCAATTACACCCGCCGTTATGTTTTTTATCAAATTGACATCCTACGCAGTCGATTGCGACGCACTTCGCGGAGGTTAACTTGCGTGACGGGAACTGGTAGGTAACTAATCTCTGTATCGTTCCAATTTTAGTATATGTACTGCCGAAGCAAGTACATAATAAAAACGTGGGTTTCTATTTATCGTAATAATTCCACTGGATTACCTACTTAATATGTTATTCTTGATTGCATAGCAATAACAGATAAGTGACACTAGATATCTAATATTCAATGGAAGTCTACTTGTTACCTACCTAATGCATATATCTAGCATCAAGAATTAATATCAACAGCTCTACAAATGATCAAACATCAAAAACTTTCCATACGCCTTTGCATGAAAAGAGGATTTCTCAGAATTATCCCATAAATATGATAAGGAGAAGATTTCTCAGCAAGCCGTTTTGTACGACACTCATAATTCTGCTTCATGGGGGACCCAGTGCATCGTCCATACATTCTTTATTAAAATATATCACGCCTTGTTGATTTAGTACCAGATTGGCTTGCATTCTGAGTAAGCTGTTTTGAAACTGTAATTTAGGTGTAGAATTTTGCCCTGATGCAACGCAACACGTAGGTGGAATACAAATGATCTAGCTGGGTGTATTTATAAACCTACACATACCTAAATGAGGACAAAATTAGGTTTTTAGAATCCTATGCATTAGAATGCGCTTTAAATAAACAGTAAACAAACAATATAAAATTTAATTGTTCAAGACTTAAAAAATAACTGGTTACCTAGTAAGAATGTACTGATGCTGCGTTTTTAGGGTTCCGTACCCAAAGGATAACCAACGGAACCTTATTACTAAGCCTCCGCTGTCCATCCGTCCGACCGTCTGTCTGTCAGCGGGCTGTATCTCATGAACCGCAATAGGTAGACAGTTGAACTGTAGGTACCTATATGGTACGGAACCCTTCGTGTGCGAGTCCGACTCGAACTTGGCCGACTTTTTTTTTCAATCTTGCCTAAATGGCTGAATACATTTTGGATAAAATTTGGAGCACGAGTTATGGCCTAGGCCGTATTATTTTGGTTTAATTTTATGGGACATACACAATTATCAGGGGCGTAGCTACCGCCGTATCTGCCGTATCAATTATACGGGGCCCCGGGCCAGGGGGGCCCCCGACGTGCGTAAGCAAAAATTATATAGTCATCATCAGCTATAAATTATTTAATAAATCAGTTTGCCGAAAAAAAGGCAAGGAGAGTGTATATTTAATTAAAATTGTTTGTAAAAATTTAGGGAAAGGTGACAGACAGATAATTAGGATGAATAAATATTTCTTTTAATTTTATGCAAACATTTTCTTTTCTGAGAAATCTTTACCCTTCATAAGGGCCCCCAAACAAATTTTTATACGGGGCCCCGCCAAGGCACGCTACGCCACTGACAATTATATCATTCAAAAATATGAATAGTGTCTAATTCGAATAATATTATGTGCGAAACGAGTATTGTAGCTATGGTTAAATTTTACGTCACGTTACTACAGGTACGTCAAAAATATTCGTGCTAGACCCTCAGATAGTTCCTAGCTACGTTTGCATGGAATAATTTTAAATTATTATTGTGCCAAACCGCAGGCAAAAGCTACCTAGCTACCTATTTAAATAAATAGATGCAGC
This sequence comes from Lacanobia wlatinum, assembly GCA_947578705.1. Taxonomy (NCBI): domain Eukaryota; kingdom Metazoa; phylum Arthropoda; class Insecta; order Lepidoptera; family Noctuidae; genus Lacanobia; species Lacanobia wlatinum. Next base: position 13,496,270 of record OX388024.1, on the reverse strand, counting down.
ATCAGTTTTCCAGGTCGGACACAGACCTCCAGCTGTAAATGAAGAAAATGAACCTAAAAACCTAGATTTCAAAGTCCATTTTTGCAATTTATCTTTAACTTGCAATACCTACCCGAAAGCTCTATCTTGACAAGAAAAAAACGACGATAAAGTGTATGCAGTAAAAATCACATTAAACCATCATTAAACAGACAAATAGCGATAAAGCAGGTAATTTAGATAGGGGAATGGATACAAATGTAAATAAATCTCGCACTGGCTATAAATTACGGGGCGCATAGGCAACCCCAGCTGTTAATGTGATATTGGCCACTTGGCCACAGCTTATAATATAGGTACCTATCTACAATATTTCACGTACCAACGTTATGGCTAGAAATAGAACACAGTTGTAGATAGTGGTAGGTATATCTTAATTTCTACGTAGTGTGTGCATGTCCAATAAGTGAGTTTCCCAATGTTTAGGCCAGGACTGAACCGGAGTACGGAGTACGCAGAATAAGTTGGTCATTCTTTACAAATCTCACCGTGAAAGCTGAAGCGGGTACAACAGTTCAAATACCTCGGACATTACGTTACTGAGGGCCTTGACGACCATGTTGACATAGAGAGGGAACTTAGGGCATTGGCGGTCAGAAGTAATATGCCTTCCCGCAGGTTTGCGCGTTGTAGTGACCAAGTTAAAGTCACACTATTTAGAGCTTACTGTCAGACTTTCTACTCGTTCAGCCTGTGGTCGCTCAGTGCCCTACGTCTCCAATATAACAATGGATTTAGGATGTTATTAGGGTTGCCCCGCTTTTGTAGTGCCTCCAGTATGTTTGGTTCCGGTGTGTTGGCACTCCTGTAGATCTCTTAATTTATCCAGCGTACATGACAACGCCGATACATTTGCAGTAGAAAATACAGCACGCCGAGTCCCAGAACCAGCACCACTATGGTCATCAGTATGGTGATGATGGAAATATGACATTTTACTTCCTCCAGATTCTATGTGTAGGTATTATTAGTTCCTCCGGCTGCATCCGCTACATTTTGCATCACCACAGTCTCTTCTTTAGTCTGGGTACTTCCCATTTTTAATAAACCCAATATTTACGAGAGAGTAACGAACCGAATTCGCCTTGTCACAGCCGCTAGTAAATAAAATATTATAATCCATCTTAGCTCGGCTTTACTTAGTCCAACTGTTTAAGACTTACAACCCATAAATGGCACGGCGAGGGCGTAGGTAACGCGATCGCGCGGCGATGTGTGCTGGCAGGGTCTCCATGTAAGGTCGAAGGTATTTGTGGAGAGAAATGATAGTCACGACTGCCCGAGTAATACTCTCACTTTATTTTAGGATACACATGGTTATATAAGATAGAATACATACACATAGGTACAACATACATTGACGTCACTACATACACACTACAGGAGGTCAGGGTAGACGGCTTCCATGCCATGGTACGCAAGCGGCTCGCGTCGTTGTTAAGCAGAGTCCGGGGTAGCACTAATAGTATCCTAATGGTTATCGCGGATAAACAGGACTCAAGTATCCTGAAAACTTTTATTCGTGCTCAAATTTTATAATCTCGATTTTTTTATGGACATGGTCTGAAATAAAGGTTTATTATTCCATTTATTCATTGTATTTACGTTTTTAAATATTTCTATAAAAATTAAAAAGAAAAACATTTAAAATATAAAAAATAGTAGCCCAACGGTATCGGGAACAGGGTCTAAGCTGCCGGTGGTCAGGGCTCCCGTGAGAGGAACCTTCTAACGATGCGCGCCGTGTCCAATTGAGTACTGCTTTCTGGATCAAGCCCTATTATTATTATTATTAAGTTCAGTGAGCTGTCATTCCCCTGTCAATCCATAGCTTGAGGTGTTTTGCCAGTTCACTTCACCTAAACACAGTGATATTTTATTAGAATAGCATTTAGGGAGTTGCTCTTTACCCGGCACTTAAAGTAAAGTGCTCTTCGAAGCCCCACCTACAGTCCACGGTTCACTACCGAGTACCAACAGTCAAAATACTAAGTAGGTACCCTGTTAGGGACATCTATAAAGCTCCGTTCTGCCTGTATGTAAGCGGCCTCGACAATTAAGAATTCACAAGTTTTCATAATTTATTAGCCGGTTTTGGTTGTGGAAATCTCCTGTAAATGCCTAAATTTTAAAATCGAAAAAACATATTGGACTACAAGTTATGGAGTCAAAATCTTTGCAAATTAGCAGTTAGCGCTAGTAGGTCTAGGTAGGTACCTACCTCTTTTTTTTAGTACCTATGAGAAATCATCAAATATGTATATCCTTCCACTCTGAGCGGAGCGGAAGGGAGTGTGTCTCTGAATAAAATCCATCCGTGTTCCTCCATACCCTTTGCGTTCCAGGGCCGCCGTGACTCTTTCAAACAAATACGCATTCGTCACCATAAATAAATCAAAAAATAAAAACATTGAATGGAAATGAGAACCACCTTCATTTTTTGAAGTCGGTTTAAAATGAACTGCCGCATGAATCATCACTAGAGAACGGCTTGACGGATTTTGAAAATTAAATTGTCCCGAAGCGAACCTGGGGCGAGGTGATAGTTAGTAGTATAACTTTACAAGCCTAAGGGATGATTTATATTAGAGCGGGACGTGTCCGGGGCGTGCTCTGTCCGGAAACCGGACGGGGCACGGATTTGAAACGTTACAAACATTTTGTTGCAGGTTATATTACAACGTGCATGATACGTGTCCCGTCCGAGCCACGGTTGTTGCACGGTCCCGCCCCGTCCCTTCCACGTCCCGTCGTAATACGAACACTATTTCGCGTATAGGTTACGAACACTTTTCGTTTAACACTCGGTGTAATATAAACGTGCAGCACGGACGGGCTCCGCTCCGGCCCCGCCCCTGCCCGGACACGGCCCGGTCTTTATAAATCTTCCCTTATTTTTTGTCTAGGTGCCTTTGCCTCTATTCCCTGAAACTGATGAAAGGCAAGCCTTCAGTTGAGAGAAACTCAGCAGCCATTTGTCTGTTCCTAGAAATAACGTTGTGACGCTACTGTTGTGCTCGATTCTGAAAATATTTAAATGGTTACTTGACTCATGTAACTACTGGAAATCGAACATATACAGGTGAATTTCTAAAGTGTGCCTGGATGGCCAAATCCAAAACTATGAGGAATATCGAAAAAGGCTGAAAGGACTCGAGCCCGATTTAGATGAAAAAACCGTATTATTGTATTTTAGAAAAATCGGTATTCCTAACCAGGAATCGATCCGATTGATTTTGAAAACATACGACTGCTGTTTACAATAAATGCGACTGGCTGTTATCTATACTTACTAATATATAAAGCTGAAGAGTTTGTATGTTCGTTTGTTTGCTTGAACGCGCTAATCTCAGGAACTACTGGTCCGATTTGAAAAATTCTTTCAGTGTTAGATAGCCCATTTGTCGAGGAAGGCTATAGGCTATACGGGAATGGGAAATTCCTACGGGAACGGGAAAAAACGGGATATGCGCGTACGAAGTCGCGGGCAAAAGCTAGTACAATATAAAATATGTGACATTTGTCGCAACCATATTGTACTTATAATAATAATGCTAAACGTTAGACGCCGCTTTGTCGATCGTATCGCCACCACAATCCGACTGAACGTGAGTTAGCCGCATTACATTACAGCGGCGTTTGTCAATACGGCGCGCGTACTTGTAATACGGCGTGTTATATGATATGGCTGCGACATAAACATGGTGACTTTCAGTTTATAAGCCATAGCGAAAAAAAAATATCGAGTTTTGCGAACATTGTTTTAGTAGGTAAAAGCTGTTCTTTTTCATGCGTAGGTACTTTGATCCCCTAAAACCTGAATTTAAGAAATAACTTTAGGTAATTTCGGAAGTCGGTGTTTTTAATTGTTAGTTTAGTTTTTAGTTATTTTTTGTAAAAAGGTTTTTTCTTCAGTTTTTTCGGAGGTTTAATTTTTGTTAAAAAAATTATTTTATACTTTTTTGTGGCTATAATCTACTAATTAATACATGCTTAATTTTTTATTATTTTTAAAATAGCTACCTATCTTACTTTAGCTATTAACTGTTATATAATACTTCTTTAACTATTACTTGTTGTATAATGTTGTTCCTCATAATAACTGGCTTCACAAAAACTATCAAAATGGTATACAAAGATACACGAGTTTTTTCATTTCACAAAAGAGAACCATGTCTAGGGCCTCATCTATATCTGTACCAAAATTAATAAAACCGGCTCAGCGATTTAGGCGAGAAAGCATAACAAACAAACATGTACACTCATTTACGCATTTATATTAAAAGGATTCTACCCGAACTAAAATAATACCGCTATTTTATACACTTGGAAATATACGCACCTACACAAGCTTTTTCCGGGTACCTTTCATACCGTCAAACTCTATAGAAGGATGTCCGGTTAAGATAATGATCTCTACTGAATATTGTCCCTTTCATGCGGACGGGTTCGGAGCGAAAGCACATTTTGTTATAGATAGATCGGGCGGGCCGTCGCGTCGGCCCACCCAATCTATACGCGGCGCATCCAATTTTGCGTGAATATTATTATCTCTGTTGTTGCAGCATCCCATCCCCGGCCACAAAATACTGCCTTAAATATAACTAACATTTGACAAGCGAAGTTTGATGAGACATGGTGCTAACTTTTGGTCCGAAGAATTAAAGACTGAAGTGATCGATTCGTCGAAAATTTATGAAATTATAAACGAAGAAAAAGGTGACAAAAGTTGAAATAGATCAATAAAACACGGCATAAAAATCCAATAAGGATTATAATTTATTTAAAAAATGATATATTACACTTTACAATTGACCGAACTCGTGTTAATGTGGCGGGTCACCCATAATATTCGATAATTTAAAATTTCGAGTATCACAGTTCTCTTTTTATGTAATGATGCAATTTTTTCCGATAAAAAACCTCCAAAATAAACTACACTTTGGTACAAGTGTCCACAAAATCGTGTGACACTGACGAACCGTGATGAAAGCGTATAGTTATTATGTTATGATAATAACATCCATGTTAGTAAAACATTTAAAATTCCACTGAATTCAATAATACTAAAACTTTAGGTATATAAATGTCTTCATTAAATTCTTCAGGTCCATAAAATGTATGAGCATTCCTGGATACATTATACTATCAATAATATTTAATATCTATCTCTGTTAGGTTAATCCAGCCACATTAACAGTAGCAGTGACCGATGCATAAAAGCATCCTACACATACATTCCATTGGTAATAACTATAACATTCTAATAATATGTACAACTTTATTTACAACATGAAACTCACGATTTTACTGCCACTTTGAATAAGACACATCGTGATTATAAAACCAAATTTTATATTGCTTCATATACATCGCTATGTGTAAGACACGGAAATCAAAATGACAGGAAAACTGTTAGTTTTGGCCGACACATATTCACGTTCCTTGGTCAACAAACTTTGTTACAAATCAGCAAGACATGGCTGTAATGCATAAGTTTACATAAAATGCTTTTGAAAATAAATGAAAATATGATATGACATTTTTGCTTATGAATGTTAAAATGTTGTTTCTACTATAATTAATTAAAGGACAATTTCTTATAAGATTCATACAGGGTAATAAGGTATTCTCAGTTTCTTACAAACGAAATGATCGCATACAATATGCAATAACTAGGGCTCAACAGTGAGTCACACTGCCAAGCCTTGAGATCATAAACATCGCATCTCGTGTTATTACTGTACACTGACGACATGACTACTTACCAGGCGGAATCGCAATACAAAATCATCGCTGATTTATTATATGGTAGAGTAACAATAAACATCAGAATATCAACGTACACTAGTTTGGTACCATTAAATTAAACACAGAAACTAATATCATAACAGCACATGCTTGTGTCCATTGTCTTTAATCTACGTTTCGTGATTCCATCTAACTAAATTCTCGACTTTGAACAGCAAATGTGGCCAGTCAATAACATCACATTAAAATGTACACAAAATCGACACTTTTACTAGCTGTGGTTGTTAGCATTACTGTACATCACTGAGTTGTTAACTCTCTTCATACTAATCGAGGCACTGCTTCCGTTTTTCTCTAGTCCCGCTAAAAAGTCTTCCAAAAGCTTGGCGAGGGCCTTACGCTTGAACCTTAAGGATTCGTTTATAACTTCGCGTATCACTTCCTTTTTAACGTCCAAACCACCTTGTAATTGTTTTAAATTTTCGAACAGTTTCGTGTAATCTGTGAACAAAAACATTATTTAGCAAAGAATGTAAAGGTCGCCGTAATAGGAACAACATATTGATAGCGGTTTTATTTAGGTTAGGTTTGAATTTGGTGCACCAACGAAACTGATAACGGTATCAACAAAATGACGCTAAAGCAAAGATTTGTTTATTTAGGAAACAGTATTTATTATCTTTGCTTTGATATCATCACAAAAAAGGATTGAGGAAGTAGGCAAGACTTTTCAAAAAGAGCATACACCCTTGATTGTACTACTCATGAATGGGCCTTGAAAATGGCTCTCCTTGAGGATATTATTACACCACCTATATCACCGATCACCATTGTTCTTAGGAATAAGTTACCATTTTCAATTTTTTTTATTTGTGATGGGTTTGCTCTTGAATCTAGTCTAGGCTATTTTGTACCCCTTACAAAAATAATTATTATAATAGCAGTATTTGGCTCAGCAATTGCCATACAAATTTTGTCAATAGCGACAACCAATGATAGCTACTTTTATAGAAGTTCTTACTGGAACCAACTATGCAATGTCAATACTACCATGATTCAGGTGATCACCCTGATCACTAGTTGCAATGTACAGGCAACAGGCAGTTTAGCCTGAGCGCGGATGCAAAATGACACTTCGTCGCTTGCAGTTCAAAACGAACATGTCCGATCGCAGCGGTAAACCTCCCAAATGTCGTCTTGGTTACTTTCGGCCGGATGGTAGCTGAAACCGAAACTAAGCAGAAGCCCGTTTTTTTTTACCGAAACTAGGCCGAAACCGAATCGGGTCGGACACCGACCATAAGGTTTTTGTTTTATTCAACCTATACTGACCCACTGCTGGGCAAAGGCTTCCCTCAATTATAAAGGTTGTATTACATACAAGTTTTAAATTTCAAAATGGCGTGTTTACCTTTGCCAGGTCGTCGCACCGCGCGAAAGACTTCCAAGCGTACATCTAGGTTGTGCTTTTTTATGTCTGCAAGCTCTTTGCGTGACAGCTGAGGTGGCATCGTCAACTGCATTGGTTGTTTGTCGTTCTGTAATAATTCCTATGTTAAAAGTGATGTTACAGCCTTATTAGTCATTATGGTATCATTTTAATGTCATTATATCTGGCAATTTCTGTTCATTTTTCCAATTAGCATTTTTCTAACTTTTTCCCACTATTTAGCTCCTGTGGCCTACAAGAACTGAATTTTTAGAAATAAAAATAAAAAAAAAAAACGGCACTCTTTCCTTAATCGGATCCTAACTCCCAGAGTGTTCACACAAACGGTCTAACAATTTTGTCTCTTTATAAATATTATTTCCACTGACAGCCTACCAAAATCTGCAGAATATGATGTAGATTCTTACTATGAAAACAATAATAGTGAAGTAAAAATACTAAACCGTAAGTTTCCGGATTTGTGATCTGTTTTGAATAGTTTCGGAGAAAAATACTGTGCTATGAGCACTCCTCACGGCGCCTTGACAGACAAATGTGTCGGCTATTCTTGGTCACAATACGAAGAGGATACCTGGCAGAACCGTACTCTCTTTCAAATGTATTTCTCGAATTTAACACAGATATTTCATCGATTTCATTTTGACTTGATTAAGAAAGTAACTTGAAGGATGATAGGGCTAGGAAGACTTTTAGAAACATTGACATTGTTTAGATTGGAATAAGGACAAGAAAATGAAGATTAGACTTGACGAATAGCCTGGCCTAGCCTGTTCTTTTTAAAACAGGCCATCTGCGTACAATGGGCGTCAAACTGTATGGCATCTGTGAAAGCGCTTCTTGCTGCACCTTATCCCCGTTGTCGCATGAATCTATTACTCGTAACTTCCACAAAGACGCCTTAAATATGTATCACAGAGCATAGAATCATGCGACAAGTGACGCCATTACTAAAAATATAGCGTACCCGCGCAGTGTGCACCGAATGCAACTGCCGCGCTGGGGATTGGGGTCAGTTCGTGTTTTGCTGCAGAACAACTTGCTGCTTTTGTCACTAGCGCAGCAGAATTTGCTTTATCTATTTGACTGACAGACCTTGACAATTCAAAAGTGCTTGTAACTGGTCTTTTTGAAATAAAGGATTTTGTATTGTATATCTATTGTATATGTCACCGGAAATTGCAAACGTCGTAGAATTGTAAAATATCGCGTGAAATTGTATATTTTTTCTTAATAAGCCACGGATATTAAATGAGAACTATTATTTGGGTGGGATTTTTTTGTATACAAAACGATTTTTTCATCCTTACTTCCTTACTAATATTATAAAAGCGAAAGTATCTGTCTGTCTCGCTTTCACGCCAAAACTACTAAAACGATTTAAATGAAATTTGGTACAGAGATATTCTAGAGCCTGAGAAAGGACATAGGCTACTTTTTATCCCGGGATTATGTTCCCTAGGGACCACGCAGGCGAAGCCGCTGGCAGAAGCTAGTAATATATATATCGAAAAATCATAATTTAATAAAGATTTATTACAATCTCACGGAGCCTGCAATTTTCCGGTGACAAATACATATTGCAGCTGTCATAGCCTAGTCACACTTTAGTTTTTCAGAAAGTTATAACAATGGTGTAGCAGCGATCCCCGGGCGTACCTTTCGTTTCCTCTTCCGGGAGCGCGCGTTGGAGTAGTTCTCGGCGGCGACGCCCTGCAGGATGGCGTTGATCTGCAGCTCCTGCGAGTCGTGCGGCGCGGGCGGCGACGGCGAGCGCGGCTGCTTGCTGCCCATCGTCGTGTATGCATCTGTAAGAAAGCAACCATACAATTTACTCCATTTTACTGAAATTCCATGTGTACTATTGTGGTACCAAGAGATAATCCTAACATACAACCAACAAAGTTTGAACTATCGGCAGCATTATGCCTGGATTGGAAAGCATCCCACAAGGTGGACCAATGACCTGGTGAGGGTCGCGGGTAGCCGATGGATGCGATACGCGCAAGACCGTTTGTTGTGGCGGCACTTGGGGAGGGCCATGTCCAGCAGTAGACGTCTTTCATTAGCTTTCGGCTACCCGATGATGAAAGACGTCTTTTTTGCTTTTCTTTACACAAGCCTGGTTAAAGAAGTTATGATAGCTACCAGGTTGACTCGGTACATGCGAAAATAATTATAATTCTATTACATGAGGTCAGAGTAACAGGCTCGCATGCCTAACGGAACAATCTTGCTATCCTAGCTTGAAAAACTAGACTCGTTTTTCAGGGCGATACGTTTCAACAACACCATATCGGCCAGAAGACGTCTACTGCTGAAACTCCCCAAACATCGCCAAAACAACTGAGACCCTATGCTCATTTTGCATTATCTAAACCAGTTGAATAGTTCCCGAGAGTATCCAGATCGTCGAACCACCTTGTAATGGGCCTACCGAAACTGCAGTATAAATACCATCCATTTGTGTTCTATTATGTACTTATTTCGATTTATAGCTTTATTTTTATGTTTGAAATGGTCATAGGTTAAAATCTGATTTAAATTCTCCTGTACACTTACATAAACAAATCAGATTTTAAAAAAGGATTTCACCTGAAATACAGCTGTATTTGAAGTGGTGATTGTGTTTAAATAGGTCCGAAACTCCTTAGAGTACCTACTTTTCGCTATTCAGTACATAGTTTCGGTTTTGGCCACTCGCAACCATTTAAAAATGCACCCAGTAAACCACATATATAAAACAAAGACTGACCTCCATTGAGGAAGGGTTTGACGACGGGCGGCAAGTTGGGAGGCGCCACGGCTGGCGGACTTGCGGGCGGCGCCGCGGGGGCCGCGGTCGGGCCGCCGCCGTCCATGTTCGGAGGTTCCTGGAGTTCACATTTGGAAAATTAATTATTCTTAAAGATTTACATAATTCGCTAGGTAGTCCGCATTCTGACGGGACGACAAATTTATCGAAATTTTCGTTTTTTTTTTATTTATGTTCGTTGTCCAACAGAGTAGGGACAAAAATGCTATGGAAAAATGCCTGTTCCGTTTTTGGGAACAAACAGTATTTCATTTTCAGACAGCAAGCTTCAAGGCGCTCACGAGACAACCGTGTCTCTGACTTAGTGTACTCAGATAGTTTCCTAATCACGTTTCAGAAAACAAATGAAGGTCGTGTCGTACCTCAGGAGGTCTCCCAGACGGCAGGTCCGAAGGAACTGGCGCCAGGGGCGAGGCGGGGCGCCGCAGCGTGGCGGGCGATAGCGGTGCCACGGGCGGCGCCGCCGCCCCGGGCGCCAGGGCCGGGGGCGGCGGCTCGCGCGGCTCCTCAGGTCGCCGCGCCACCACGTGCGGCGGCAGCGGGCCGGCCTTGCGCTTGGGCGGCGCGGCGCGCGGGCTGTCGGCGCCGCGCTTGCCGCCCGCGCCGCTGCCGGCGCCGCGCACCGCGCCCACCGGGTCTAAATCGGCCTCGTCGACCATCATGCGCTGGAATTGTATGACATTTTATAAGTCAATTATAAAATCAAATATGAATATCACAGTATGTTCGTTAATAGAGCCATTGCGTGTTAAATACTCCAAATAATAATGTTTTTATCAGGCACTGGATACAGTCTGCACCTCTACAAAACTGGCTGACTATCTCACTACAAAATGAGTTTCTTATAATATTCGTGCTGACATTTCATTATCCTTCATCATATCTTATTGATGGGATGATGTCTTTAATGTAACATTGTAAGTAATTCTTTAATTATTTTTATAAATTTGGAAATTAGGAGTGAATATATTTTGATACACAGTATGTCCAACATTGCCAGTAAAGATAGACATGGATTACCTTTACTCACAATGTTGGGCATACTGTGTACTTATATACTTTCTTACAATCATCAACGTGATTTGTTGTGCAAGCGATATGCTTGCGCAACAAATCACACTTGTAAAAACAATAGCAACAAACCTTGTCTATCTTGAAGGGATTGCCGAACATATGCTGCCGCACGGGCTGCGACTCGATCTCGCGCAGCTGCGGCGTCATGCGCTTGAGGTACTCCTGGTAGTTACCCATCTGCGCGACCGGCATGGAGTGCACGCTGTCTTCGTCGACCAGGCGCGTGTGCGCCAGGGATGGTTGTAGGAAGTTCGCGCGCATTCGTACCACCTGGAATGTAGTCATTGTATACTGATTAGTATTTGAAAGTCAAACAAATTAACCCTGTATTTTGTTGAGAAAACCAAATATGGCACTCCCTGGGTTTGTCAGAAAGGGAACACATTTTACATCCCTCGTTGACAGCTTTAAATGTAGGTTCAGTAGTGCATAGGTTGCTTCTAAACATGGTCAACAAAAGCATGGTCCTTCTTTTTACCTCATCATCGCTTACCATCTAGTAAGATATTAGAAGCGACCTATCGTTTTCTTTATCCAACCCTGTTTAAGCTACTAATTATATAAAAAATCTAGTGCAACCCACCCAGTTAAGGGCGCCTTCAAATTTGTCGCAACAGCAGCGCTGCTGCCGCGCTGCTTTGTTAATCCATACAAATAATAAAAGAAAAGTGCCGGGCGGGCCGCGAAGGCCTAATAATAATAATAATATATAATTCCTATGCAAATTATATTAACATTGCACATATGTAAACCAAGTAGATCATAATGCTCTTCTATAACCTTATTGCTCGCTAACTCATAGAAGATAAATAAAAAAGCAAAAAGCAAATGGATACTATGCCCAACCCATTGTACGCAGATATCATAACAGGTGATTAACTCATTGCACAAAAACTTTTCCCCCCAACAGACTTGTTCAACATAATAGTTGTCTTTCACTCTCAAGGTAATGAATTATGTAAACAATGGCTCACATACTCTGCCTTATTAGAATACAATGTGATAATGATATATGCATGTAAAAAAACCAGTACGTAAAATAGAAATTCGTCTTGGAAACTTGCCAAGAAATAATGATAAAAATTCTTTGTTTACACTTGAGATGCATTTTGTATTCCTATTGGAATAAGAAATATTGTACCAGTACGGTACCACACCCAAATACCAACCGCGTCGCATTGTTTTCCTTTTTTACATTGTACTTATACTGCCAGATGGGTACACAAAAAAAAATTGTGCAGACGGTTTGTATCCATTGCAACTGAATGAGATCATTCGCCATATGGTTATGCTTGAGATAGTAAATGTTTTTAATTTTAAGCCTCTCTCAAACTGAGCGAACTCTCAAGTCAATTGATATAGCTCGAAACTGCAACCATCGTTCTAAATAAAGCAATCGGAAATACTTTTTCTGTCTTTTTTTTGTACTCCTATCATAATGTTGTCCTTGGAACACAAAATTGGCTAGCAGAGAATGCCTACCTGAATGGAAATGCCTTGTGGCATTAAGTGCGCCTATTTATGTTTTGTTTTTAATTCATTTCCAGTTGCATGCAAGTAATAAATAAATTTTGTTGTGCAAGTTTTTTCGGTCTCTACAGCAAAAGCCCCCATTCTTGCAAAAACTCTTTTCTCTCTCTGTACTACTTTGAACCATCTTTCGCAGTTTGGTCCAGGTCAAAGCACTATAAGGAGCTATAGGTGATTTTTTTCCATACCTGATCTAATAAATCTCGCCTTTGGATGTCGAAAGGATTCCGATACGTGTGCGCTTGCGTCTTATGTCTGCCACGAGAGAGTCCCACAACAAAACCACCGAACTCGTTCAGTTGATCGCGAAGTGCTGAGAACTTGTCCTGAAGACACGGATGCGTTGTCAAGTCCTTCCGAAGAGGTGACCGGGGCATTACTCGAACGCTTTCGGCTACCTGAAATTAACGTAATGTTAGTTATTTTTATTAAGATAAATCCAAACCTCGGTAAACATAAAGGCGTCGTCCGAATGTAAACCAATATTAGCGTGAGTTCGCGAACGTTGCGGTAATTTTGGCAAAACCGCAAAGAACAAATAAATTCAAAAATCGCTTTCTATTATGTTGACACCTAAAGCTTCGCAACCAGTACATTTTGCAGCTGACAGGAGCGAGTGGAGGATCATAATTAATAGGGAATTTTTGAAACCTAATAGAAAAAAACTATAGTCACAAGCAAGTGGGGAAGCAATGCAAGAACAGGGAAAATATTAAATTAAGCTATTAAGGCTCGCTTGCGTCTGGCGCACGAATTCGTACAACTTATATGCTACGCTAGCACAGCGTTGATGCAGCGTTAACGTGACGTCAATCAGAGATAGCTAAGACGGCACCTGAATTGAAAATTACTCAATTGTTTCTATGCATGATTAAACGACTAACTAGTTACAAATTGTTCACTAGCGCTTATAGTATCAGAGTGGAGAATTAATGGAAATGAAGGAAGATAAACTGAAAAGACACCGGTCTCTGGATATAAAATATCCATGTGTCACAAAATAAAGTCAATTGAAGCAGTTATTCGTAAAAAATCATTCATCAAAACACAGCAGCAATACGCGTTTAAAAATTTGTGACATTGATTTTGGGAGACTTTTCATTATATAATTTAGAGCTTCGAGTTCATATTTATAAGTGTAACATACCTTTTGCGTGTTATTGCTCGAAGACTTGTTGATGACGTCAGCACAGAGTTTCTCGAATTCTACTTTAGCTTGATTTTTCAGTCTTTTCAAATAGTTCAATACGGAAAAACTGAGCGAGTTGTCTTGTGTGTCGGGAATCAGAACCTGTAGAAGTTGTGCGGGCGCTCCCATTTTCGTCAATGCTCTTCGAAGAGGCTGGAATAAGAAATAATATTACATTTAAATATAGTTCAATAAAAGTAGATAGTAAATAGTTAGGACTACTACAACATTTTGTTGAATAATGTTTGGGCGACACTAGTAAAAATGGACTTATAGATCAAAATCCGAATTCAATTGCCCCAAATAATTGTCAAAACTCTAAGACCCACCAAAAAACGTATTTTTTTTTCCTAATTTGTTTCTGTTTACTATCAGCCTTAAACATCCCACTGTTGGGCAAACGCCTCCTTAAATAACTCCCATTTATTTATTTCGGTCCAGGGCAAGTTCCGATCATTGATTCTCTCGCACGTCCCACCATCTACTGCATTGCCTGCCGCAACGACTGTTCGCTGTGTCAGGGCTAACACAAAATATTTTCAACTTACCGCAACATAGTAAGCAGGCATTCTCTCGAGATAGTGCTGAAACGCCAGCTTCCACTCCTGAGTAGGTTTGCAGCGATGTACTTTGAACAACTCGTCGAGAAGAGGCAACAGCATCGGGTAGTTGTACGGTAACACGAACAAGTTGACGCATGTCAGGTTCGTAGACGCCTTCAGGTAGCCAAATGGGTGGTTGATTTCAGAGTTCTTACAACCACTGTTGGCTACGAACACCTGGAAAAGAGTTGATGAAACAATGTTATTAACATTTAATCAATCCAATCTACTTATGAAGAGGTAAACTGGATGGACAGATAGTATAATATGCATGCCAATACACCATTATACTGCAACTAGCTTCTGCCAGCGGCTTCGCCCTCGTGGTCCCAAGGGAACATACCCCCGGGATAAAAAGTAGCCTATGTCCTTTCTCAGGCTCTAGACTATCTGTGTACCAAATTTCATTTAAATCAGTTCAGTAGTTTTGGCGTGAAAGCGCGACAGACAGACAGAGTTACTTTCGCATTTATAATATTACTAGCTTCTGCCAGCGGCTTCGCCCGCGTGGTCCCTAGGGAACATACTCCCGGGATAAAAAGTAGCCTATGTCCTTTCTCAGGCGTTAGACTATATGTGTACCAAATTTCATTTAAATCGGTTCAGTAGTTTTGGCGTGAAAGCGCGACAGGCAGACAGAGTTACTTCCGCATTTATAATATTAGTAAGGATGATTGGTGGAACAGTTACTACATCTACCTTTTCTGTAACTTTTGTTTGTTTGATTGTAGGAGAATATGTGGAGGTGGTTATGTGATTAGGAAAATACTTTTACGGACAGAAAACTACACTTTCGCCGAAAGCCATTAACTTTTTAATCCGGAAAAATCCAGTTCTTGCGTAGACCACGGGCGCATAACAGTAGTTAAATAAACCGGCCAAGTGCGAATCTGGCTCGCACACGACGGGTTCCGTACCATAAACCTTCATATTTATTATTTGTTGTGATAGCGGCAATACAAATACATAATCTGTATCAATATTACAGTTCTTAAGAGGAAATGCTGGCGGCGAGACTTTGTATGTAAAAACTCAAAATTCGAGGTTTGGCTCTCGACTGTTTTCTCCTCCAATATTGGACCGATATAAGAGATATTTCACAAAATAAATAAGAAGGATATATACTGTGTCTCTGTTTTCCTATTTTGATTAATAGCTGCTAAAGGCAGAAGCTAGTGTGCCTACAAAAGAGTAATATCAGACTAAAAGATTTCTGCCACGCCCACAACGAATGGCCCAAGATGGCCATTAAAAAGCTGATAATGGATTCACATGTAAAGCAATCGGAGTTATTACAGTAATAATTATATTGCTCTTGTACACAGTACTATACAACCTGTAACAGAATAAAGGCAATACCTCTTAAGGGGTCATTGAACTCATCATTATGAACAACTTTCACTATGGGACACTGAAATCGCGAAAAAAAAAAACGACTCCCCCATACATTTATGTGCGATTCGGGACTGGTCCCATAGTAAAAGCTGTTCATAATGATGAGTACAATGACTCCTTAAGAGGCATTGCGTTTATTCTGTACACGACAGATTGATTCAAGCAAAATGTGTTTATTCCCCTAAACCACAGCGTCCACTAACTAGCGTCCTAAACTATGATGTCGTGCATCGTCGGAGTTATTAGTGGGGCTAGCCGACATAAGCCATTCAAATACCAATAATACTAAAATATGTAGATACAAACATGGGCTATCTTCAATGAATTATTAAACACTTATTCGAAGTAATTGGTCCCATTATCTAGTTAGTTGCAATTTGATAGTTTGTTTACATTAAACAAGGTACCTAACCTACATAATAAATTAATTCAAATTGGAGTCAATTGCTTCTTTAGTTAATACTGTTTACGAAAATTGCCTTACGCAGGTACTAGGTCATTGTCAGGATTGCTTAGCTGCAGTAAAATGCTCACGAATTACACGAATATTTAGCTCGCATAGATAAAAATTGCAGAATCGTATAATGTGAAAATCACCCTTTGTCAGAAGCGCAAACATACAATTTTTATGATCCAAAGAGATTTATTAAAATATTCTACGACCAGTAGTTTGTCAGCTATGCGTTGTCTGTGAGTCACTCACTCAGTAACTGAAGAATCTATACTAATCCTTACTAATATTATAAATGCGAGAGTAACTCTGTCTGTCTCGCTTTCACGCCAAAAATACTGAACCGATTTAAATGAAATTTGGTACAGAGATAGTCTAGAGCCTTAGAAAGGACATAGGCTACTTTTTATCCCGGGAGTATGTTCCCTACGGACCACGCGCGCGAAGCCGCTGGCAGAAGCTAGTATCTATACTAATATATAAAGCTGAAGAGTTTGTTTGTTTGTTTGCTTGAACGCGCTAATCTCAGGAACTACTGGTCCGATAGATAGCCCATTAATCGAGGAAGGCTATAGGCTACATATCATCACGCTAATACTAATAGGAGCCGAGCAGTAATGAAAATTGTGACTCAGACGAAGTTGCGTGGGTCAGCTAGTTTTATATATTAGGATAACTTCTTAGAAAGAGAGTAAGGCAGGGTTGGTACAACCACACATGACGCTCGGGTGAGCGTAAAGAATGTCGCTAACTATCGTGTAAGTGTTGTTTCAGATATTGGAATTAACGTTCGTTAGAAACATGCAAAGACTACGATTACGGTAACGCACAGATTTACATCCACATTGATATCAACAGCCCATTATGACCGTACTTTGTCAACTGATTTTTAGGGTTCCGAACAAAAAACGGAACCCTTATAGGATCACTCGGGTGTCTGTCCGTCTGTCACAGCCAGTTTTCTCCGGATCCACTGGACCGATTCTATTGAAATTTGGTACACATATGGACTTCTGTGACCCAAACACAAATACGTGTTACGTAAATTATTAAAATTTTTAGTGTGCGGGTTACAATTGGGGGTCAAACTAGAAAATTAAAAAAAAAGGTTTTTTGAACAATATCGTATGACATATCAAATGAAAAGGCTTACTGTGAGGGTTTTAATTATATTATTTTGTTATTTTTTAAATAAATGGTTTTGAAGTTATTCAGGAAATTAGACGAAAAATGTCCATTTCCCCCTTATCTCCGGAGACCGAAACTACTTAGCCTAAAATTGTACCTATAGATTACAGGAAAACATAAGAATTCTAGTGTGAACATGTAAAAAAAATAAATTCGTTCGGAACCCTTTGCACCAGGGTCCAACTCGCTCTTATTCGTTTTTTTATTATGCAATGAAACAATCCCTTGTATTTAAAGAATGTTAATTAAATATCTCACGGTAATAATAATTATTTGACGTACTTATGTTACGGTAACTGACTTTTGAAGCAACCAGCCCTATCTATCTAATCTATACTAATATTATAAAACTTGAAGAGTTTGTTTGTTTGGTTGAACGCGCTAATCTCAGAAACTACTTGGAATTGAAAGAATATTTTAGTGTTAGATAGCCCATTTATCGAGGAAGGCTGTCAATATAAATAAAACTTCCGTTACTGAGTGGCTAACAGCCAACACACAGCCGAAACTACTGGTCGTAGAAAGCTGAAATTTGGCATGTAAGTTCCTTGGGGAGTGTAGGGGAGCACTAAGAAAGGATTTCCCGAAATTTGCGGGAACGGGAATAAACGGTATATGCGCGTACGATGTCGCGGGAAAAAGCTAGTAGGCTATATAACATCACGCTACGCTTACCAATAGAAGCGGAGCATTAATGAAAACTGAGACACAGACCAAGTTGAACAGGTCAGCTAGTATACTCATAATTTGTCTTACCTGCCAGCAGATGGTGGGCTGTTTCCTGGCCAATATGAACTGCGTCAGTGGACTGGGTTCCAACTCATATTTGTCAAAGGGCAGATTGTCAATCACCATTGGTTCCTGGCTCGAGCATGTGAACTTCACCACTGGGTGTGCAGAGCGAGGTGGCTATAAATTACAGAAAAAAGGTTTTTCAATATAAACATGCCTTTAGATTTTTTTATGATTTATGGGGTGTTTTTTTACTGTCTACATGTAATGTAATTTTGTCGTAAAAAATACTTCTCTCTTGTAGTTACCGCACCGTTTAAAGTCCTGCATATAATTAAGGGCGCTATTACAAAATCGAGCGCTTGACTCGGATTAAAGCTACAGACCACGATTCCCGAGATTTATAGTGACTGTAGTGCTGTAAACAACAATTGTGTAAAAATATTGTTTTACATTTAAATAGACAATTTTTTTTAAGCAAGGTAACATAGTAACCTTAGTTATAAGTTACTTTTTTTTTTTAATTTGGATTATATTTTCATAGAAAAAAATATATCATTTCGGACGAAAAATTATCAGTAACTCTCTGTTTTACGGAATTATTTTGGTATATAACTGTATGAAACAAATTAATTAAAAAAGCACTCCAAAGTAGAAGACATAGTTGTACCATTAACATTTTCATTAATGATTAAATAAATTATTATATCTTCGATGTAACAAACCATCAAAAGATGCCTTAAGTAAAATTTTATGAAACATCCTTTGCAGAGACAAGCTTTTTACTAATTGACGTAAACAAAATTGAAATATTTATTTAAAGCACTCCCAAGAAAAAGAATCAAACTTTCATGGCCATATATATTTTTTTAAATTTGTGGCTATATATAAACCATAATCACACATCAAAACTCGAGCCAAACGATCAAATCCAAGAAAAATGTAATAGCCCTCTTAAATGCAGTGCTAATGATAGTGTTCAAAGGTAAGGTAAACCCTACAAACTTGACACAATTTCTTCACAATTATTAAATCAATAAACTTCGCGTAACTGCTGTAGGATGTAATGTTGTTTTGTGTTCCCATTTTATAAGCACTATGGTGATGGTAGACCAAACACTATAAGATATTATTAAATAAAAATGTCAGTAAAAGTAGATTATTCTGGCTATTTGAGGACTTGCCTAACAGGTTGGCACAAGTTCGACGAACGACATTATACAAATCGATGTCAAGGCCGTGTCCCCGAAAAGCGTATTAAGCAAGCTTACTGCACACATTTTGTTTCTTTTATGCACTTAAAATTTGTGTATTGATTACCGAACGTAAAAGTGTTAACATACCAAACAAACATTAGATGCAATCATTTTCGAGAATCGTGAATACTGAATGAAAAAATATCTTTCGAACAAATGTGCACTGTATTACAAAGTCCGAGCATCGTGATAGTGAAAATCGACCTGTTGGCTATGGGAACTATGATAGTTTTCACCAACTGCTGTCGCAGTTTTGACATTAAATATTCACCGCCAGGATTGTGAGTTTCTATTAAAACGGTAATGATACAATTACAAGTATACTTTTCTTGGTAGGTAATTATGTTGAATTGTTTAACTTCAACCAAGTTTATCAAGATTGTCGTTTCAACGCTCGATTAGATCTAAAGATTATAGACGCACACGTGCATTCCCATACAGAGTACACCGATTTTAATAAAATACCCACGCGTCTGGAGGGACGTAGGCACTTCATAAAAGGTGTGGCTAACCATCAAATGCATAACTGAACAAAACAACATGCCTACATTCCCACTAAGAGTTAGCTCCTTCTATTTAAATATCAATCAGTAACGCCTTGGGACTTGTATTACCCAAAGTCGGACAGTCAAAAGAGGATATCGACTGACAGTTAGTACAAACTTATTAGACGTTTCTTTGCGATTGGGTCTTGATAAATACTTGCATTTTCAATTTATCGTATTGTAAAATCAGATGAACATTATTATTTTTTTTTAATGAAACAATCCAAAATATTGCTAAAGTCTGGAAAACTTTGAAAAAAAAAAAAAAGTAAAACAGCCATAAAATCATACAAAAATAACATACCAGTGTTTGCGCATTAGGGTCCGATCGGAAGGACTCCGGTATAGGCCAGAAGCCGACAGCGAAGCCTTTCTGCGCGACCGTGCGTGGCACGTAGATCAGGCGGCGGCAGGAGTGCCAGGCCTGGGGAGCGCTGGGACCGCTTTGGGTTTGATACTGGCCGCTGTTCCAACGCTAGAAAAGGGAGAAAAAATAATGAGGATTTATTGAGTCTTAGAGTGTTACCTACCACACCAATCAATCGATCTTTGATCGATGCCATCGATCGATGGTAGAATGGATTAGTCGATGTCGATTGATAGTGTCTACTTCTTTCTTCGATCAGCCAAAGCTAGCACATAAATCGATCAGCGTCGATCGATGGCTTCGATCGGCAGTCGATCAATTGTTTAACGGCCGGTGTCCGTCGATCAGCCAAAGCTACCACACCAATCGATCTACGTCGATCGATCGATTGGTTTAGTAACACCCTTATTGGACTTTATAGGCTGGCGTTCGCGCGAATGTACTTTACCTCTTGGTCTTTATGGTACTCATGGTAGCGGTAGGAAACGTAGGGTTTTAGTCGATCAGTTTCCGACATAACATCGTTCTCCCCCTGATGGAGTGAATCCATGAAGATTTAACCCCATAAAAAATAAGGCAGTACCGCAGCAGATAACGATGAAAATTGCGGGTTAAGCTTGACTTCGACTGAAAATCCGTTCTATCAGAGAAGATAGTAAGTGTCTGGTTGTGAAAGAGCATGTGTGCAAGAGCTACGCTATTGTGCAGTGCATTCAGACGAGGGTTTATACAACTTCGTATAGCAATACAAATAGTCCCATCAATTTTTTAACGTCGCATGTCGCAATAAGGAACTCTATCTACCAAAGTTATATTAAATTCACGAAATCGTTTAAAAATAGACAGTAGTGACTTTAACAACCGTAATCCGTAACAGTAGCTAATCTTTTACCTAGCGTTAATTTTAAAAAGAATGACAGCTATTTCTGATTCTGAGGATTATTAAAAAAACCGGTCAATTGCGAGTCAGACTCGCGCATGAAGGGTTCAATACCATCACCATTATTGTTATCCACTATTATGCCGTTAAAATCGAGCAATAAAACTCCAAAAAACACGTCTCTCGTATGGGGACCCCCCTTAATTTTTAAATATATGTATGTAATTTTAGTTTATTATTATTTTTGAAGGTTATAAGCATTACAAAATCTGTGACCACTTCAAGTGTCTACCAGTTGCCATTATTAAGATCGAACAAAAAAACTAAAATAATTACGTTTCCAGTAGCGTCTCCCCTTTAATTTTTAATTTATTTGATTATCAAATTTGTTGTCATAACGGCAAAACAGAAATACAAACTGTGCAAATATTACGGTTCATGAGATATAGCTCGCGAACAGACAGACGGACGGACAGCGGAGGCTTAGTAATAGGGTCCCGTTGATTACACTTCGGGTACGGAACCCTAAAAGGAAACAAATAAGTAAACAAGTGCCAAGTTAAGCCATTACGACTTGAAATAACGATTGCGTACACCTCTTTGTCCTAAGTCTATCTATAGCCGGGCCCGACTTTAGAAGGATTCAATCTTTTCTGAAGTTTCAGAGTTCTAAGAGCGACGGTGACGACATTTTCCACTGTTTTGTTATGAAAAAGAAAATGTAAAAACGTTATAAATCTTTGTTTATAAAGGAAACCTTTAAGAGGACAAGCTTTTTCTGTATTAATTTGTTTCGTAAGTTTTTCTTAGAATTTCTGTTTCTATTTTCCCCCTTTTTGCCTTATTTGGAATTTTTGTTACTTAATCATTACGTAATAATTTATTTTGCCACCAGCTTCTGCCAGCGGCTTCACCCGCGTGGTCCCTAGGGAGGGAGCTCCCGGGATAAAAAGTAGCCTATGTCCTTTTTCAGGCTCTAGACTATCTGTGTACCAAATTTCATTTAAATCGGTTCAGTAGTTTTGGCGTGAAAGCGCGACACAGACAGACAGAGTTACTTTCGCATTTATCATATTACTAGCTTCTGCCAGCGGCTTCGCCCGCGTGGTCCCTAGAAAGCATACTCCCGGGATAAAAAGTAGCCTATGTCCTTTGTCAGGCTCTAGACTATCTATCTGTGTAGCAAATTTCATTTAAATCGGTTTAGTAGTTTTGGCGTGAAAGCTCGACTGATAGGCAGAGTTATTTTTGCATTTATATTATTAGTAAGGATTAACAAGAAGTTTATAACTATAATAGAACTTCTACATCTCCATCTGCTAAAAGCAGTCCCACAGCTCGGCATGATCTCTCCAATAAATTAATGCGAATAATCATCATTTTGAAGTAGGCAACTTACTACTGAGTCATACAAGTAAGTTAACCCTTATTAGGATAATTTTACTCGATTTAATTTTATATGATAAGTAACATTTTTCATATCCTTTTCGAAAGTCCAGCAATTCACAGGGCTCCATTTTTAGGGCTCCGTACCAAAATGGTAAAAAGGAACCCTTATGGTATGACGAAGTAAGTCTGTCCGTCTGTCACAGCAGGATATCTCAAGAACTACTAATGCTACCAACTTGTATTTTGGAATAGTTTTAGATGACGTTTGCTCAACTATTTTGCAAATAAGAAAGAAATAAAATGTTTTTGTTTTTTGCAAGTGATTGAAAGAGGTTCTTAAAAATTCGAAGTGGGGCTACTAGGGCATATGGAGTATCATATGAAAAAGCGCTATTTGCACATTCTCAAACATTTTATTTAGGCGGCATGGTATTCGACTTTTGACGAAAAATAAAAAAAAATATTGACCGTTCCCCCCCCCCCCCCGCCCTCCTATCTCCGAAGTTTGCATAGAGAAAAATCTGAAATTATTCTATATGATAGAAGTTTATTTAAAGGTTACAGGAAAAATAAAATGATGTCTCTAAATATCACTTTTTCAGAAATCATCAACAACAAAAATTACATTAATTCCACTATCGGTCAAGAGATGCGTTGATCTAAAACTGAATTTTAAACCGCAGTGTTAAAATTATCTGACGAATATAGGCCTCGCCGATGAAAATTTAAAAACCATTTCACGATTTATGATGGTACGGAACCCTCGGTGCGCGAGTCCGACTCGCTCTTGACCGGTTTTTAATTTGAAATGAGGAGGATTATAGACACATGTGGTTATACAACCTATAACAAAATAAACGCAATACCTCTTAAGGGGTCATTGTACTCGTTATTATGAACAACTTTTACTATGGGACCAATCCCGAAATCGCGAAAAAAAATCAGCTGTTCAGTACATTTTATCGAGTTGTGACACATAAATGTGTGGGGGAGTCGAACTTTTTTCCGCGATTTCAGTTTTGGTCCCATAGTGAAAGTTGTTCATAATGACGAGTACAATGACCCCTTAAGAGGTATTGCGTTTATTATGTTACAGGTTGTATATACGGATACATTTTACCCTTAAACAGTTGAATGAATTGATGATGAGAAGATGAAGATAGATGAGAAGATGAACCATGGCCTGGATTAGGAAAATAGGATACATTTTTTGTGAATTGTATGTTTCCATGACTTAATTTTGAACATTCACGCAGACGATGTCGCTAGAAAAACTATTGGTTACTAATTGATACTTTAGACAAAGAGTTTCGTTAACAGTATTCAACACTTTTAAGACTACGTAATGGTTTCGAAATAGTAACGATATTACGTTAATAGATTATAAGGTGTGTAGGGCTTTGCACCCAACATTTGCGTCACAAAGCATTTGCTTATCATACGTAGTAAGTACCATGTGTGACTAAGTGAAGTCTCATACCTACCAGATTAAGTTTAAATGTGAAGAATGTATTAGATCTATTGTTAATTGTTACTTCAAATACCTATTTAATTACGATTCTGATAACATTTGTATTACAAGTCGTAAAAGATTTAAGCTCATTTGGTAACTATATACATCTAAAAACTGGCCAAGTGCGAGTCGGACTCGCGTGCAAAGGGTTCCGAACGTTATTTTTTTTTTTTAACGTGTTATTTTAACACTACAGACTTCTAATAGGTTTTCCTGTAATCTTTAGGTAAAGATCTATTATCACCATTTTTTTTTAAAAATTAGGCTCAGTTGTTTCGGAGATAAGGGGGGGGGGAATGGTAATTTTTCGTCTAATTTCTTGAATAACTTCTAAATCATTGATTTTAAAATTATGAAAAAAATATAATTAAAACCCTCGCAGTAAGCCCTTTCATTTGTTTCACCAGCGCTGTTACTTATTTTTAAATTTCGCAGCCTATGCTGAGATAGGGACCTTTTTGGCCTCGCACAGACTAATTTATTTTTGATTAAGTAATACACTACTTTTAGTTTTTAATTAATTTTACATCTGTCTGTTTTGTGCGAGTCTCAAATAAACATTATTCTTTCTTTATTTGATATGTCATACGATATTGTTCAAAAAACTTTTTTTTTTTAATTTTCTAGTTTGACCCCCAAAAGTGACCCCCGCACCAAAAATTTAATAATTTACGTAACTCGCTCGTGTTTGGGTCATAGAAGTCCATATGTATATCAAATTTCAACAGAATTGGTCCAGTGGATCCGAAGAAAACTGGCTGTGACAGACGGACGGACAGACAGACAGACACCCGAGTGATCCTATAAGAGTTCCTTTTTTTTTCGGAACCCTAACCCTAGCAAATTTAAGCTGCGTTTCCACTATAGATGTGCGAGGGATGTATTTGTTAAGAACTAATTGAATCGCTTCAGTAGATCCAGAAATTACCCCCTACAACCCCACAAATTTACAAACTACCTCGTTATTCAGGAGCATTTTCGTGTGCTTTCTTCCTTTTCCGTTTCGCTGTTTTGACTCAGTGACAATATAACGCAGCCTATATGGTACCTTGACTGAATGAAACTAATTCACATGGGTAGCACGATGATATTGATAACCCATTAAAATTCCGAGGACTTAAACACAAACATACAGAAAAATAATCTACTTACTCCATTCCTCTCCCCATCGCCATCCATTTCTTTATCCCCCTCATGATTGGCATCATCCGTCTCGCCTTCCCTAGCGTTGGCCCCGTCTATGGGTGGCGGGTCGGGGCCTATCTTCTCGAAGTTGATCACCACACCACTCTGCACTTTCTGTACCAAGCTGTCGATGCATTGCATCAGCATACGGTGAGAAGTGATGCAGTATGAACGACCTGAAAATTGAACGGGATTTATTGTTTATTCAAGCAAATTAAATAACTTTACCATCTAACTTAGACTAAATCTTAACCTTAGTGAGAGAAATGGTTGGTAAGGGTGAGTTTCCATCAGAGATGTGCGAAGATGCGTAGCGAGGGTTCTGTTTGTTAACAACCAATAGAATCGCTTGCGCTGAGCGAGTATAGATAAACAAAGCGATTTAATTGGTACTCAACAAACACATGCCTCGTTACGCATCCTAGCACATCTCTGGTGGAAACACAGCCTAATAGTTTTTTTTTTTTTAAGGATGGGAAATCATCAATTGACTCCTCCCGCTCTGGGTGAAGCAGAAGGGAGTGTCAGACTCATACTGACTAAAACCCATCCGTGTTCCTCCTAATGCCCTTTGCGTTCCAGGGCCGCGGTGACTCTTTCGAATAAATCCCGCAAACAGCCTAATAGTGGTCAGACACAGCAGGACCAATGAAAGTTAGTGGATTTGACGTGTCTTCAAATTTTTGGTTCTTATACATGTTTTAAGGCTTTCCTTTGCTGCGAAAAATTACGATGAGGGATGTCTGATAGATTTTACGCAGTGTGGGTGGCTGTCACGGATGAACTGCAGTGGGCCGTATTTACGATAAAGCAAGTAAGAAAAAGTTTTGGAAAGATGGTTAGCAAAGAAAATGTAGAAAAAAAAAAACAGGACTAATGAGACCACATTTGAATATTTCTTAAAAAAATCACTTATTTTATTTATTTATCAGGAACAATTAAATATTGTGTTTGATACAATAGGTAAATTACATAAATCATTAAATTAATATAAAAAAAAACCTAAAAGTAAAACATGCAGAAATAATATAAACCAAAAATTAAAATTCTAAAAATAATAATAAACAGCATTTTTTTAAATGAGAAAATAAATAATAAATTATAATTCGTCAATTGAGTATAAGTTTTTATCCAATAGAAATGCTTTGAGCTTTGCCTTAAAAGAGCTAGTGTATAACAAAATTTTTAAATCCGCCGGCAGTCTATTAAATATTTGTACAGCTTGATAATGAGGGCTATGCTTCGCAACGTTAAAATTAGGTACAAGTTTATTTTTAATGTCCTTTCTACGAGTGTTTTCCCTGGCTATTCGTTCTTCCACAGTCTCGTATTCATGGATGTATTTTTTTAAATTAACTAATAACACAAGTATGTATAAGCTGGGCAATGTTAGAATATTTAAACGCTGGAAATGAGATCGACAGCTTTCTCTTTGTGAAATTCTGACAATTGTACGTATTGCTCTTTTTTGGAGAATAAAGGCTCGCTGAGAATTATAACCGTAGCTTTTCCCCCAGAACTGTACACTGTATCGAAGTTTGGATTCGACAAGAGCATAATATACCATTTTTAACTGTTCCGTATTTATTTCGTCTCTCAATTTCCTCAATGCATAACACGCAGAAGATATAACTGAGTCGATGTGTTCTAGTTCTTTTTTCCAGTTCATTAATTCATCTAAATGGATACCTAGAAATTTAACGTCTCTCACTAATTCTATCTTTTGTTTGTTAAGGGTTATATCCATATTATCTTTATTGCCTGCAGTGGTTCGAAATAACATGATGTTCGTTTTTTTAATATTTATTATTAATCGATTTGTGTTGAACCAAAGCTGAAATGCTGCCAACGTAGTATTGACCTTGTCTGTCAGTTCACTAAGACTTTTCGCCCCTACTACAGCGTTTGTGTCATCAGCAAAAACTACTAAATTTATGTCTGGACTGTTATTTTTTATATAATTTATCAAATCGTTGGTGAAAATAATAAACAAAATGGGACCTAATATGGAACCCTGCGGTACGCCAGTGGTAATATAAATCATGGATGATTGGTAGGTTTTCCGTTGTCCAGTCTGTTCTATAGTGCTGGTTTCTACATACATTTTCCTGTTTCTTAAATACGATGTAAATAATTTGAGGGCTCCGCCTCTTACACCATAATAGCTTAGTTTGGCAATTAGTAGATTGTGATCAATCGTATCAAATGCAGAAGATAGGTCTAGAAAAATCCCTGCTACCTTTAATTTATGATTAATTTTGGTTATCACATCATCTAGAAGTTTATAAATGGCATCTCCAGTGCCTATTCCTTTCTGGTAACCGAACTGTCTAACATGTAGAACTTTATTTAAATAAAGATGTGTTAATAGCCGAGATTTTAATATTTTTTCAAAAATTTTTGAAATCGTGGGTAGAAGCGAAATTGGTCTGTAATTTTTAGGGTCCTTTTTTGAACCCTTTTTATAAACTTGGCACAGCAAGAAACACTTGATAAGAGCAGTGGCTTATTGGAGTAGTGGCTGTCTGTGCACATTGCTTCGAGTTCATAGAGCACTAGTAATTTCCAGTGTGATGGTTTAGCCTTGGTAAAGGTAGATATTTATACTGTGGTTTAGCTGTGTCATATTTCGACGATACGGAAATTCTTTGAAGGCAATTGTGAATTATGATCTAATTTAGAGTATAGTTTGCATCGTACATAGATGAGAAACTGTTAAACATCTACTTCTATAACCTGTAACAGAATACCTCCTGAACCTCCAACACTGAATTCGCGAAAAAGAAATTGGCCCCCATACATTTATGTGAGCATAACTCGACAAAATGTACTGCACAGCTGATTTTTTTTTTCGCGATTTTTGGACTGGTCCCATAGTAAAACTTGTTCATAATGATGAGTACAATGACCTCTTAAGAGGTATTGCGTTTATTCTGTTACAAGTTGTATACTAATATTATAAAATGCAAAAGTGTGTCTGTCTAATGCCCGGTTTCTGAGGTATTTTAACGGTCATTTATCTGTCCGTTAACCGCTAACCAACCAATGACGTTACTAGTTTACGACAAAAAGCGTTAACGAACAGATAAACGACGGATAAAGTACATCAGAAATTAAATTAGGTACAAGGAAAGACTGTATTAATCCCGGTAGTGAGATCCATTGGGATAGAAAGCTAATAAAATAATAAAAACATTACTCCACCGCATATGCAACTTTAAACCGGGAAACAGAACACGTGTAACATAACACACGTTAGACAGCACTAGTGATATCCATTCAAATAAAAATAAAACAGGAAAATGATACGTCAACTACTGTAGGTAATAAAATTCATACTGGAGTAAAATTTACAATGACGTATATTTTTATGACAAAATAAAAGTTTATTGGATAAATCGAGTTAATTTATTCATAAACGTAGAAACAATATCGACTGATTATATTAAGTTACTAGCTGACTCGGCACGTTGTTTTGCCCTATACCTAAAATAACATAAAATTTGTTCGTCCAAAAATAAAAAAACTGGCCAAGTGCGAGTCGGACTCGCGTGCAAAGGGTTCCGAACGAATTTAATTTTTTTAACATGTTATATTAACACTACAGACTTCTAATAGGTTTTCCTGTAATCTTTAGGTAAAGATCTATTATCTCCATTTTTTTCAAAATTTTAGGCTCAATAGTTTCGGAGATAAGGGGGGGGGAATGGTCATTTTTCGTCTAATTTCTTGAATAACTTCTAAATCATTTATTTTAAAATTATAAAAAAAATATAATTAAAATTCTCACAGTAAGCCCTTTCATTTGATATGTCACACGATATTGTTCAAAAAACTTTTTTTTTAATTTTCTTGTTTGACCCCCAAAAGTGACCCCCATACTAAAAATTTAATGATTTTCGTAACGCATCCGTGTTTGGGTCATAGAAGTTCATATGTGTACAAAATTTCAACAGAATCGGTCCAGTGGATCCGGAGAAAACTGGCTGTGACAGACGGACAGACAGACAGACAGACAGACAGACAGACAGACAGACAGACAGACAGACAGACAGACAGACAGACAGACAGACAGACAGACAGACAGACAGACAGACAGACAGACAGACACCCGAGTGATCCTATAAGGGTTCCTTTTTTTTTCGGAACCCTAAAAAAAATAACCGACTTCCATTTAACACACTATAAAGTATAAAATAACCTTAACTTCGGAAGTCAGTGTTTTTGGTTTTGTATCTTCGTTTTCTAACACCGACTTCCGAAATTAAGGTTATTTTATTTTTCACTTTTAAGTGGTGATACTTGAACAACATCTTCGTCTACGCAGAAATTGAAATAAGCAAAAATGCTCATCAAATAAAAAACTACTGCGCAAATCTGCATTAAATTTACGGGACCAAATGACAAGAATGCCGCGTCGAACTAAAAAAGAATCACTCAAATCGGATCATAAACTTCGGAGTAATAGGTGTACATGTACATACATAAAACAAAAAAGAAAATACCTGCCGAAGTGAGAACCTCCTCCTTTTTTGGAAGTCGGTTTATTAAAAAAAAAAATAGCCTTCGACCTATTCTCAGACCTACCAAATAAATATACAAAAAAAAAACATAAAAATCGGTCCAGCCGTTTCGGAGGAGTTCGATAACAAACACTGTGACACGGTTTTTTAAATATTAGAAGATTAGATAGATCAGGCCGTTAAATTAAGCCAGCTGGTAGGTCTACAGCACAGAATATTATTTATAGTTATATCTGAATACATACTACCTTGACTAAATGAACAGCACAAAAACTAGTCAGACAGGTTTTCTAAAGGGCTTACTATCCCCTGTTAATATGAAATTTCTACATCCGTTTAAGTCTCTCCTTACATTTTTAACTTATTATTATCTGTTAAAGAAATCTACTTGAATATTTTAAAGTTCGTACTAATATTGACACAAGTAAGATATCTTGAAAGTTGTTTGTTTACTAATAATAATCTTGAATGGGCACTTTTTTGATAAAGATAGTATAGATAAATGTCATATAGGTTTATAGATACTATTTGGTATGTTACAGTTTACTAGTAATCTACAAAGGTCACGCCCAGTTTCTGTAGTGAAAACTATCACAAAACTCATAGACAAGTTGTCAAGCGAGTATTTGCTGCTATTATGGATAGGTTTAATCAATAGTAGTATTTAAGATGATACCTATGTCGTCAAATTTTGTTGAAGAAATAAATTCAAATATGTATATCAACAAAAAAATACAACCACACTAATAATAATATCACACTTGACTGGATTTTAAGAGGTATTTGACTGGTTTTTTTATTACGTTTCTCAAAACCTAGAGAGCAGACAAGACGCAGTTAAAAAATACTGCTTAAAATCATTAAAAATGGCGGTGTTGTCAGCATTTTAAAATCTGTGATAAATGTGATATGCACTGCGTGTGTCGTCACTCACAAGTCCCGCCATATTGAATTGAAGCCATCCAGTATAAATGACATTTTGTTTGACAAGAATAGAATAATAACTTCAAAAGGGTGTAACTTCTGTTTTTCCAGCAATTTTATTATTATTTCAACCATCGGACTGATTTATTAGCATCTACATCTATAAAATAAGCTTTCGTTCATGTATATTTTTCATAGTAGTCAAATTCCCTATTTGTGATGCGTCGTTAATTTTTTTTCGAGTAGGAACCGAGTGTAAATCGGTTAAACATATTATAATGGTAACTTACCGCCAGTGACTTCACACATTGCGTCGATCGGCGAAGAGTCTGAAGGGACCAGACCAGTGTCCCTTTCAACGGCGGGCGTCCCGGCAAGTCTTAGCACCAACGAGAACAGTCTCTGGTCCCATCGGAACGGCTCGCGGGTCAACTCCGAACCAGGTATTGGGCAGTTCATCGGCAGGTTGAACTAGAAGAAATTTTTTTGTATAAATAATTGATCTAACGTTACGCACGTGTTGTAGAAGGTCCATTAGTGGATAATCATCCATTTGATACAGAGAACCCTCCGTAATTTGGAAAAAAACGTTGAACTGTTGGTCTTAGATCTTTGACGGTCGTTTCGGGGAAGTCAAAAGGCCCAGTACTAGATTGTGGATGTTATTAGGTAGTCGCTCATGTTAAATGCTGGTTTCAGGTGTTAGAATGAGACCCCATAATATTTGGGCAAAGCTTAGGCAGATGATGTTAATGAGTTGGCCACGATTCCCATGACATAAAATACCTATTATCACACATGTTCTCAGAGGGCATATAGGCGCACCCAATTTGAACGGTTGTATTGACTGCTAATCGGAGGTTCTTTATGCGATGTTATGATTTTTACCTTGTGGGACCAGTTCCGATATGAAGCTGCCTGTAGAAAGTTCAATTTAGGTTATCCACCTATACTAACCACCTTTCAACAAAATTAGACCCATTGTCGTAGTCTTCGAAGAGTAGCAAATTATACAGGGTCACTTAATTCATTGGCAAAATATTATGGGGCTTTATGAATTTGAACAACTTTTATAATGAGAACAACTTTGGACGGGGGAAAAGTTACGGGTTTTTCCTAGATTCGAACATAAATTTGGTTAATTTCTATAATATTCTCAGTTGATCCCAAGTTAAGAAGTTGTACATATTCATTAGTAATTTTAGCTAAGCCCAGAAAAGTTTTCCAACGAGTTAAGTCACTGTAGTACGAAACCGCGTCATAGACACAATCATACGACTTTGTCGTCGTTGGCAACGACAGACACTTGTAGAACTGCCCGTGGTGTAGTGTGGTGTGAGAACCACAAGCATGACGACTGCACTCCGACAAAACAGTGGTTGTAAAGTCATCGATAGCTGCGAAAGGTCAACCACAGCCTAAATACAAACGTCATCATTTAATTGGAAAGTGGTACGTGTGTGTTACGGCTTAGGAGTCATTATTGTAACACGACTTTGAGAATTCGAAGGTAAGTTAGTCCTTAAATGTACAGTCAGCAACATTAGTCGGTGAACATCAGTCCCAAGTTTAGCAAAGTTAGTATTCATAGCAATTTTATATCTCGAGATTCCTCTTAAGATGAGCATAAATGTTTGGTTTTGGAATGCATTTTAAGTTTTTGTCGAGTAATTACTATTTGATAAACTCTAGTTTAGCTGCAAACCGGTTTTACTTCGGCATTCAAGTTTACTCCAAATTCTCAGTTCAGGAACCACCCATTACTTAAACTGATAATAAGATATTTAGTTAAAAAACTGAAATGATCACCTACTTCTGTCCATGAATACCTAGATCCAAAAAAAACAACTATCAATCTGAGTCATCAATTGTTATCTCCAAATCTAGCAACCCGTGTGATAATGCGGCGCAATGACAATCAAAAATTAAAGTACTCCGATTAGTTTGAATATCTAGTCATGAATATAAATGTGGGTCGATGGAGAGGAAGGCCAAAGAAAAGATGGGATTGTGTGAGGAGCCATATGAAAGAAAAGGGAGTTAATGATAGCGTGACGGCTGATAGGATAGAAAAGAAGAAAACTTTTTTTTTGTAAAAAGGTTTATTATTTTTTTGCTTTTCCGTTTTTTCGGAGGTTTCATTTTTTTGTTAATTTTTTTTTATTTTATAATTTTGACTAGCTTCTGCCAGCGGCTTCGCCCGCGTGGTCCCTAGGGAACATATTATTATTCTCGGGCTAAAAAGTAGCCTATGTCCTTTCTCAGGCTCTAGACTATCTGTGTATCAAATTTCATTTAAATCGGTTCAGTAGTTTTGGCGTGAAAGCGCGACAGACAGACAGACAGACAGACAGACAGACAGACCGAAAGACAGACAGACAGAGTTACATATTAGTAAGGATTACTTTTAGAATAGGGTCCTACTTTACCCTAGCTATTAACTGTTATATAATCCTACTTTTACTATTATTTGTTGTATAATATTAATACTTAAAAAAAACAACAGGCTATTAACATGGGTAGGCCTACAAAAAATGCTACACAACAAAGCATTAAAATGTGTGAGAGAACAACAAATCACCCCTATTTTCCCACCCTTGGCATAGGTTTTTTTTTCCAAATTTATATGAGACCAACTTCGAGGTTAAGGTCTTAAGGCGTCATTGAACTCTTCATTGTGAACAACTTTCACTATGGGACCAACACTGAAATCGCGAAAAAGAAATCGACTCCCCCACATATCTGTGCGCAGAACTCGACAAAATGAACTGAACAGCTGATTTTTTCCGCGCTTTCGGGATTGGTTCCATAGTAAAACTTGTTCGTAATGATGAGTACAATGACCCCTTAAGAGGTATTGCGTTTATTTTGTTACTCGTTGTAAACGCGTCGACTTGAGAACCTCCTCCGTTTTTTTCGTCGGTTAAAAATATGTGTTGCGCTGACCCCAAGTAACATGGGATAAGGGCAAGAAAGTGATGATGAAGTTTGAATATCTAGTTTCAGAACTAGAGAATACCTACATATCCACTTACTTATTCAAAAATCTTCAACAAGGTATTCAAATAAACACTTGTTGGTGAAATTTGAATAAAGCATGCGCGACCTCCAAACATAAGATGCAAAGCGAACGACTACGTAACGTCGGATTTATGCATCACTAGCTTCTGCCAGCGGCTTCACCCGCGTGATCCCTAGGTAACATACTCCCGGGATAAAAAGTAACCTATCTATGTACCAAATATCATTTAAATCGGTTCTGTAGTTTTGACGTGAAAGCGCGACAAACAGACAGACAGATAAGAGTTACTTTCGCATTTTATAATATTATTAGTAAGGATTTAACAAACTTAATTTAAAAACCAGGTTTAAATATCTTAGGATCGTGAATCGGGATACACGTCATTACTTTTATTAGAAGTGACTGATGAATCAAATGACGGAAGACGTGCAGCTAATTGCGACCGAGACAAAATCAATAAATATCTCTTCAATACAAGTGTTTGATGGAGAGAGTGGATAGGTTAGTTAGTTTTAGGGTTCCGTACCTAACGGAACCCTATTAGTAAGCCTCCGCTGCCCGTCCGTCCGTCTGTCTATCAGCGGGCTGTATCCAAAGAACCGTAATAAGAAGACAGTTGAAAATTACAGTGTGTATTAGTATTGCCGCTTTAACAACAAATTATAAAAAATTTACTAAATCAAAAATTAAAGGGGGCTGCTCTCCACCCATGAAACGTGTTTTAGGCTTCCTTAGCCAAATAGCAAAACTGGAACCCTTATGGATTTGTCATATGTCTGTCTGTCTGTCCGTCCGTCCGTATGTCACAGCCACTTTTTTCTGAAACTACAAGAACTATACCTACTGTTGAAACTTGGTGAGTAGATGTATTCTGTGAACCGCATTAAAATTTTACTCAAAAATAGAAAAAAAAATTGGGGATTCCCCATACTTAGAACTGAAACTCAATTTTTTTTTCATCTATCCCATACGTGTGGGATATCTATGGATAGGTCATCAAAAATGATATTGAAGTTTCTAATGTCATTCATTACATAATTTTATTCTATTCTATTTTTTTTCCATTTTTTTTCAAAATTTTAGGCTCAGTACTTTCGGAGATAAGGGCGGGAATGGTCATTTTTCGTCTATTTCTTAAATAACTTCAAAATCATTTATTTTAAAATTATGAAAAAAATATAATTAAAACCCTCACAATAAGCACTTTCATTTGATATGTCACACGATATTGTTCAAAAAACTTTTTTTTTTTTTTACTGATTTGACCCCAAAAAGTGACGCCCATACTAAAAATTTTATAATTTACGTAACGCGTCCGTGTTTGGGTCAAAGAAGTCCATATGTTTACCAAATTTCAACAGAATCGGTCCAGTGGATTCGGAGAAATCTGGCTGTGACAGACAGACGGACAGACGGACGGACGGACGGACAGACAGACAGACAGACACCCGAGTGTAGTAACGGAACCCTTATAGGATTATAAGGATTCCGTTTTTTGTTCGGAACCCTAAAAATAAACTAAACATAATGGGTCTATAATGAAATCTGAAAATCAGTATCTGAATTCCGAAACTCGACAACACGCGATGATCAATACG
This sequence comes from Lacanobia wlatinum, assembly GCA_947578705.1. Lineage (NCBI taxonomy): Eukaryota > Metazoa > Arthropoda > Insecta > Lepidoptera > Noctuidae > Lacanobia > Lacanobia wlatinum. Next base: position 13,460,855 of record OX388024.1, on the reverse strand, counting down.
GTCATAAAATCGTAACCAAGTAGGTATGGTGTGCGGCAGACCTTAGCCAAAATTTATTAACGTGCATCATTCATTGCAGATATTTTTATGACGTCAACAAGTAGGTTACCGCAAAAATAATAAGATTCACTGCAACTGAGTCAATGCAATTATCTTTGACATGGTTATTTTATTATCAATCTTAATGGGCAAGTTTAATAGTTGTACTGTATGCTTAAATCAAAGATGGATATCATACCAGTTATCTTTTTAGGTTTCCGAACCTTTATAAGGAAAAACGGTACCCTTAGGATCACTTGGTTGTCTGTCTGTCCGTCTGTCACAGCCAATATTCTTCGAATCTACTGGACCGATTCGGTTGAGATTTGGACACATGAAGATGTAATCTTCAGTGACACGTAACGAAAATATGTAAATAAATTTTGAAGATGGGGTAACTTTTTGGTGGGTAAATTAGAAAAAAAAATAAAAAAGATTTTTCCGACTGTACCTTGTAACATATAATATTTTTCATATTTTTATTAGATGAAAAATGATCATTCCCCCTTATCTCCGAAACTACTGCGCCTAATATTTTGTAGAAAAAAAATACCGATCTTCGCCTATAAATTCACGGAAAACCTATAAGAAGCCTATGGTTTGAAAGTAACATGTTACAAAAACGATTTTCATTCGGAACCCTTTCCATGCGAGTCCGACACGTACTTAACCAGTTTTTAGGTATACGAAAGTGCTATTGAAGTACCTATTCATTAAGAAATTAATTAAATTATTTATAAGTAAAGAGAAAAATAGTTGTACTGCAATTAATATTAAATTCACTCCAAAATATCAATTTCCATTAATACTTTACAGAGACGACAATGGGCAGATTTGTCTGGAGTTTGTCCCTTGCAGTAGCAATATATGACATGTGGTCAAATGTGAGACAAAAATTGTAGATCAGATAATCTACACTAATATTATAGAGAGGAAAGATTTGTTTGTTTGTTTGAAATGAATAGGCTCCGAAACTACTGGACTGATTTGAAAAATGCTTTCAGCAGTGGATAGCTACATTATCAGGGAGTAACATAGGCTATATTTTATCCCCGTACACCCACGGGAACGGGAACTACGCGAGTGAAACCGCGTGACGTCCACTAGTTATCTATAAAATTGTCTAGATACTTTTTTGACTGAACTAATTTTATGATAAAACTTACCGTTTTGCTGAAAACCCGTTTTTGTGACCTTTGACCCCGAGTATTTTTTTTTCCAGGTATCGGATCGATGAGGACTTCTTAGATTTCGTTTATGATAGTGTTTTGAACAATCCTACCAATTTTGAGCCGAGTGCGAATTACTGTACCTTCACTCCTATTTTTTGGTCTAATTTGACCGGACTATAGTGCATTATGAGGTAACGGTAAAGGAATAGGTACATGAAATGAGAAAAACATTTTTATTAACCATTATATTTTTATTTGGCATTATATTTTTATTTGGCATAATAACAAACACTTCTCACAGTAATAGATAAACGTAAAAAATGGATCAATTTATTTATTAATTATGATCGATTATAATTACATCCTCCAACAATCTTGCTGGGCATTTTAGTCTGTTGCCTCAAATATCCCAAGAACCAAAGAATGCTTATAATGTGAACACAAGTTCCTATGGTACGATTGCCTGTTAACCATGAACAGTAAAGCTGTAGCATATCGTTTCTACCTGACAGGTTGGTTATGATTAATATATATATATATGAATAATACGTTTTTCTTGACGTATGTCGTGAGTGTATCTGCCCTCGTATAATAGGCAGTTACTTGCATCGATTCCATAAGCCATAAGACTTGGCTTATCTCTTTGCAAACTTCTATCCTAATATATAAAACTAGCTGACCCGCGCAACTTCGTCTACGTCACAATTTTCATTACTGCTTCGCTCCTATTGGTCTTAGCGTGATGATATATAGCCTATAGCCTTCCTCGATAAATGGGCTATCTAACACTGAAAGAATTTTTCAAATGAGTCTAGTAGTTCCTGAGATTAACGCGTTCAAGCAAACAAACAAACTCTTCAGCTTTATATATTAGTATAGATAGATTCTTCCGTTACTGACTGATTGAGTGACTGACAGACAACGCACAGCCGAAACTTCTGGTTGTAGAAAGCTGAAATTTGGCATGTAGGTTCTTTGGGAAGTGTAGGGGAGCACTAAGAGAGGAGTCCCCAAAACTCTTACGGGAACGGGAAATGCGCGTACGAAGTCGCGGGTAAAAGCTAGTAGAATACATACCGCCACGAAAATGTTCACCGACATACGATCTTGCTAGTCTGATTTGATATGTGCCCAGTGCAATCAATATCAAATCTTCTTCAAGAAATATTTAACGCTTCACTATTTATTTGTATGAATTGTGCTTTTCGCATGTTTATACTGTTTTCGATAACAGTCTCCTAGACGATTTGGCATATCCATTCTTTCTCTAATAATTTCCCTTGCTTGAGCTATATCTCCTAAAGGTTCACTAAATGCATTAAAATATTCCTGTCGTAACTACCCCACGTAATATGGTTACAAGCCGTGAGGAATGGTGAAATGATCAATCTCGAAATGGATAGATTTTTTTTGCAGCAGACGGTAGTGTCGGTCTCTTTACTGACTAAAACCCATCCGTGTTCCTCCTAATGCCCTTTGCATTCCAGGGTCGCGGTGACTCTTTCGAACAAATTCCGCAGCACTGGCCCTAGCGGGCCCCGTCTACTATACTAACATCTCTGAGGCGCGCGCGGCTTGGTCCTCTTTGGACGGCGAGCCACCCAATGCTCGCCGTCCGCAGGCCCGTCACGGTACTTCAGTAGGTACGTCATCGTTGACCCGGCGCCGATGTGAACCCCTCCTACCGTTATTTGGGATCCCGATGGTGGCTTGTTCTGAGAACCATGGGACCCAACTGCCGGATCCTCTCAACTACTGTCGCAACCCCGCGTGTTATACCGTCGGCTGTCGCCTGGTGCGACCCCTCTTGCGCCAGGACCAGCATGTCGTCAGCGTAGCAGACGTCGCCTATGTCCCAGGAGCGGCCCCCGAACCGAACCCTGTAGAACACCGCACGACATCTCTCGCCAGTTCCACTCTCCCAGGTGACCACGACAGATGAAGGCCCTGTCCGTCAAGTAAGCGAGATGGCGTGGCGGTGTTCGTCTAGAAACTAGCTCTCGCTCCCACACGAACACTTGATACGCGCGAAATCGAAGCTGCGCTTGCGCACGCGGGTTTTTTTCAACATGTGTGTGCCTGGTTTACTTTTGTACTTTTTAACCAACTTCAAACAAAAGAGGTTCTCAATTCGGTTTACCTCATAACTTCGTCATTTATGAAACGATTTCAAAAATTCTTGTTTTATCAGAACGTATATACTTCCCGATTGGTCCCATAGAAACTTTATCGGTCAGGAAGTTTGGCTTTTAAATCAAAATACATAGCTGGAATTCGTTTACTTGGATGACGGGTTTTTGTATCTAAGTAAAAGAAATTGCGTATTTTGTTTTCCTGCGATTTTTCAGTAGTGTTGTTAGGTATGGGGTACCACAAAAAAGTGAAAAATAAAAAACTTTTTACAAAAAAAATAACCGAATTCCAAATTAAAAAAAAAATACTTTTTAGAGTATCTTTACTCTTTTACGTATTAAATGAGATAAATAACGCCAACTTTTAAAATATTTAAAGGGTCGTTAATCGCCTTTAAGTTTTTTCTGACGCGAAATTCAGCTTCGTGTTCATACAATAATTGCGAACCTAATGATATACTCAAAGTGCAACACTTGGGCCAATTAGCTCATTATCCTTTCAGGTCAAAATTTATAATTTAACTTTGTAAAACTCTTCCAATTCCTTCTATTTTAATGCAAAATTGTTTTCATGCTCAAGTAGGTAGAGTTGCAAGTTCTCAATTTTTAACAGACTTCAAAAACAGGAAGTTTCAATTCAGTTGTATTTTCCCAATCAATCTTGAACCTAATACTTTGGCAGTAAAGATGAAAATGAAATTTGACCGAGATTGTTGAATGAGATTGTTGTATGATTAATATTATGATTCTACTAAGTTGGCCTTTCTAGACCCACAGAAACAAAAGGTAAATCTGCTGTAAGCTTCAATGCAATAACATATCATACAATTACAAGTTATTTCCAATACAGGAACACTTCTAAAGCTACTGCCATACAAAAATTAAATACCAAAAGTCCAGAGATGATAAACAAAGCTTAATTTCTCTCCAGGTAAGTATTTTGATTGAAATTAACTTAAAATTAACCTGATTAGAGTAGAGTGAAATATGGCTTATCTTTTATAAAGGGTGAATTTTTTAAGTGTGCCTGTTGTTTGCTAAAAATGAGCTCTTTCTTTTAGTTTGCCATGTGTAAACACTTCCCAGAATTTGATTCTTATTAGCAACACTTTCAAATAGTGTGATAAAAGTCCTTCCCAAAAATACAACAAACAATTTTGTGCTGACATTGTTTCACTACCATTTATGCACTGACGTCTGTACTGGTAACAAGATAATAAAAAAATAGCAGATAATAAATAAAATGTTTATTGACTCACCTCTTCCTGAATGCCAGCATTGCTTGAAAGTTTCCCTCCATCAGTAATGACAACAATAACAGAAGGTTCAAGATAGAATGGACATCTTCCTTGACCATATGTGTCAATACCAGTCTGCATGCGATTTATGTTTAGAACATCAAAGGCATGCTTCAAGGCCGCACCCATTGTTGTCAAGCCCAGACATTGCAAATTTTTTAATTCATTTATAAATGTTGCAAGATTCTCCTTCCAACCAGCCTGAAAATTAACAATTGGAATAAGAACCTATAATTTGTACAAGTACTTCATGAAATATGCCATATAGATAAAATTGACTAGAAACACTATTATTGTTTAACCACAAGCTGCACTTGGCAACCTACATTCATACTAAATTGTGGCAATGCATGTTATCATTCAAAACATAATTCAAAACAATACATTATCAGACTTATAAGAAATTAATTGGATGTAGGTATTGCGATTCAGTTTGAATTTCCCCCCCAAATCGCCATTTCGACGAGCTCGAGCTCGGCCAATGAGAGAATGCAATGAGCGCGCAGTTGCGAGCGCTATCGCGGAGGCAGCAACGGCGGCGGTTCGTCCTGTTTACGTCGTGCTGTCTATTTCAGTAAATTTCGCACTTTCAAAATATGTTCTGGATGCAGATTACGGTGCTTGACATTTAAACACTATCGAACCGGCATAAACACTCACACATATGCACAATTCACAAGCAAATCTTCGCTATAACGTGTTCATTCTGATATACTAACCTTGATGTTCGCGGGTGGTTCTTCGAAAGTTAGAAGCATATACCTGTCGCCTCTGCTTTCGGGGGAACGTTGACGAACCTACGAAATAAAATAAATCAGTCCAAACACTAACACGCGATAAACAAATCGATCACAAAAACGAGGCGGTTGACGAGTCGATGACACTGCACGTACCTTTACGAACGTTTCCACAGCGCCCTTGGCTACATCGAGCAACGTTGGGCGTCCGCCCAAATAAGCTCTTTGGTTCATAGAGGCTGAAGTATCTATTAGGAATACGATGATAGTCATCGTGAAAATTGCCTAAATGTCCTTCGAAATACATTAAATTATGCGCACGCTATTATGAACTTAGAACAAAAATGGCCGCTACATCGTTTGCAGACTCGCTGACAGGCGACCGTCCGACAGCCGCTTCGACGAGCAGCTGAACAAGCTACGCCACGACGAAGACTCCAAAAGTACCACGTGACCTAATCACACGTTCGGAATTTGTCGGCTACGTCCGTTGACTGGCCACGAATGTTACCAGACTAACATTAAATTTCGCCTTATATATTTACGCAATATTTCGCCCCAGATTTGATGGATACCTGTTTATTTATTATATTTTAGTGAAAGTTTACAGACTAAATAACAAACATGAGTAGGTAAGATCAATTACAAATAATATAAAATCAAATCAAATAGGTACGTTTATTTGTGATTCTTAAATACGAATTTGATTCGATTTGAAATGGAAGTTAAAAATGCGACTGTGGTTCTCAGCGATTCATTAAAACAATACTTAAACTATAATAAACATTTAGGAGTTTAAAGTTGTATATATGCCATGATGATGATTCTACATTAAAGAGTAAATAAGTTAAGAATAAAAAAATAAATCACATTAAAATCTGAAGGCTATTCATGAAAGTCTAAGTAACAATCGCATTCTCCTGTGAAATTTAAGGCAAATGATGAATGAAATTTAATCAATTGTGAATGGACCGCAACAGCAGACTACTGTTCCCTACATTTTGCAGAGTTACGCGGACATAAATCGAAAAAAACTAAGATTACTGTGTCAGTGTCTTGTATCACAGTTCTTTTTTTGCGATTAAAAACTTACATTTGCAGTTGAAGGATTAACCGAGATATATATTGATATTTGGTAGAACATTATTAAAATTTCTATTGCAAAGTTGCCTAATTTTATTCATATGGTTCTTATATTGTTAAGTTGATACTTAAGTTCGTGAATGAACGCAATAAATTTATATTTTACTAGCTTTGCCTGGGACTTCGTACGCACATATCACATTTTTTCCCGTTCCCGTAGGAATTTAAAAAAAATACTCTCTTATTGTTCCTCTACACACTCCGAGGGTCCTATATGCCAAATTTTAGCTTTCTGCGACCAGCAGTTTCGGCTGTGCGTTGTGTGTCAGTGACTGTCAGTCACTCAATCACTCAGCAATGGAAGAATTGAATGGAAGATTGTTTTATTGATGATTGACTGCTTTCAAAACGTACACAGCTAATCAGCATCTATAATATATTAATATAGTTAAGGATCAGAAACAAGATGCTAGCAGGCCCCTCTTCGCCACTGGGCACTCTGGGTACGAGCCCAGGGCCCCGCGATCGATTGGGACCCCCTAGTATCTGTCAGAATGTAATGTGCGATTTTGCATATCTCAAAACTTCTCCATCTTCGACCACATCATTGCTTACCATCAGGTGAGATAGTGGCCAAACGCGTGCCTATCAATAGTAAAAAAAAAGTAGCTCTTCAATAAACATCTGAAGTCGACGTTTTAGCAAAATAGTCCAGCCATTGGGGTCCCATTATCCTAATGTGCCCGCTGTGCCCAGGGCCTCCAATAGCTTAAAGATGGCCCTGGATGCTAGTCCATATAAAGACAAAGTGAGTTATCAATCATTCGCTAGGAACTTCTTCCCAAAATTCGGGGAAGAGAACTTTAGTAGCAACACTTGTTCTTTATAGGTGAACCAATAAGTATTGAAACGACTAATTTGCTGACACTAAATGTTAAGTAAATGTTCAAAAAACTATGACTAAAAATATTAAAACATTTTAAAATGGTATCGCATGCTTTAAAATCACTGAACAAATAATAATAACGGTCAATAAATGATCAACCAGCAGCGAATAATAAAAGCGGCAAATTCAAATATAGAATGAGTAGTGTGGAACAATAACCTACCTAAATGATTAGGAATTATTTCATGACTACACTTAATGAGTAGGTACCTATGGTAATTTAGTTTCAAGAAACTAAATTTAACGTCAGGAAATATTACTATAAAAAGCTGTCTAGGAGTTTTTCAGACATTTTCCATTATTAATGTATTCTTTGATCAAATTGAAGTGACCCACTTTAAACGCCTAAAAATCTATCTAACGAAGCTCGCTAGTCTAAACAGTATACAGGTCCTACTTCTATTCTATATTTTTATATGGCAAGTAAAGCCGATGTCGACTATTCTGGTCCTACTTAATCATTGTATATTAGTAGTACGTAAATGATTTTATATTGCATTGGAAATAAGTATCTAAGCAGGTACATAGTAACGCCTTTTGATTGTGAGTAGTTTAAATTCAAGACAAGTGCGAAATGAATATGTAATTAATCTTGTCTTTATGTGCCCAGCCTCCTCTTTTATGTGTCAAGGTTAAAAAAATACCTGTGATTGATGCATAAGAAGACTTTAGAAAAAAAAAATGTTTTGCCATACAAAAAAAAAATACCCTACCACCTATTCTCATACTTATCGAATACACACAAAAAGTTTCATGAAAATCGGTCGAGCCGTTTCCGAGGAGTTCGGTAACAATCACCGTGATACGAGATTTTTACTTTCACTGCCTAAGAGGTTGCTGGTGTTTTACAAATAACCCTGTATATTAGATATAATGATTATTTTCCTATCTAGTAAAATACCGTATATTTTATACCTACTACTAGCTATGTCATAGAAGTGCTCACTGGTAGGCTTTTCTAATTATATTTTAATGAAAAATTCAAAGGACGCTGTTCTACCTGCAAGCAACTCGCTTGCAAGTTAACTTGCAGGGTACGGTCGAGCGATTGATCACATTATACCTCATAGTCCGCTATGTAACGCAACTTGCATGAGAGCTGGTTGCCGGTAGAAACGTGGCCTTTGAATTTCTACACCGAATTTTTAACACTGTAGGTACTTATTTGAATCGGTTTATCGGTTTCTATTGGTTTACCAAGTCAAAACAAATGACTTGATCCCTCTTTGAAAGGGTAACCAACTTGAGCAATATTCAGAAAGGCACCAAACGGTCTTGATGAGTTTTCGATTGAAGTTATACTGACTGGAGCCGATACTGCATTTTATATCTTGTTTTTTTATTCGTGACGTTATTTGATAAATCATTTTTCAAAGTTCCCGCTATAAAACTGCTCAATCCAGTACTGAATTGCCATGCCTATAATAATAATAGGTAAAAATTATATTGACAGTCGAATTAAAAAAATGCCCTGAAAAGCTCCCGCTGAATCTTTTGATTGATTTATTGTGATCTTGATTGTGACACTTCAAAATGTACTCTGTGCAAATATCCCGAAAATACTCTGCTAAGTATGTTAGTGACCTAAAACGCATGCATCACTAAAGTGGGTGATAGACGTGCGAGTTAGTACGCGTACTTATGGCTTGACTAGCTTTTTCGCTCGTGTCACCGTAAGTACGCTAGCTTATGGCTCAACGAGTAAGTTCGTTGGCGATCCAACAGGTTTGAAATTTTGCTTGTAGCTCGCCTCTGCTCGCACGTCTGTCAACGCTGCGAGCCGTAAGCCACGAGCCATTACTTTGTGTTGCAAATATACTGATTTTCGAAGCTTTTCACACTAATTATTAACAGAATTCTTGATTGTTCCAGGAACACAATTGTAACAGGTTCAGGGGTTCAGGAGTCGACCAAATATTATGTACCGATATTATGGCACTAAAGTCAACTGCTATTCAATGTGAAATTGCTTCTCTCATACAAGTATCTGTCTAGCTATGATAAAATATTATTCCTGAACAATAAAAAGTTTGCTCCATTCACGACATCGCGGTCCCTCTGGTGATGAGCAAGCTTTCACGTGTGTCACCAACGTCGAGCCGATCTTAAAAACCGCCTGCTATAAGTTCGTATGTCTGTCACCCACTTAAAACCATAAATGGTTTTGGTACGATTGTTAGATTGATCGTGAAATTATAGGTATAATGGTACATACATGCAAGTCTCGCAATATTATTGACCGGATCGAACTTTGATAGATTAATTGTCTAAGGTCTTCTCTCTTCGTATTTAGACTTCGTCTGAGCTACCTTGTTTTATTTTTAAGTTCGTTTTTGTAAATAGTCAACTATTTTCATGAACACAATACTTCACAACACTATTAATCAATACATGCAAATTTACTTGTCAGACAGTGACAGTGGTGACAGCTGGTTGGCTGTAGAGTCGTAGGTTGTGTTTTCTAAATTCGGCAATATTCGGTGAATAAAATAAAACTGTTGTGCTCATTTTTATTTCGGTGCTTTATTTTGCATTTATAATTATTATTCGCTTCGGTCTGATACAGTATTTTCGATTACTTTGTTATACTTTACAAGTCTTCTAAATTTTTATTTTTATTAAAGATCAAACAAAAACTCAATCATGGAAGAAGTGTTGGAAAAACTGAGCAAAACCAAATTCGATGGGTTGTATAAAAATAAAGAACGGGAACTGGAGAACCAAGAGGAGCGGCGAAAGGAGTTGCTTCATTTTCAAAAAACGTGAGTTTTGAATTGCATTTTATACCTGCTGTGTAATTTTTTTTTTAAATTAAGCAAATCTCAATAATTCAAATGAAATTTTCCAAATATGTTTAAGCATCTACAATTTTGAAATGACTATTGTCAACTTTGCTTTTGTATGTTAAAAAACCCCTGGAGTTGTAGTTGTATTCAATCAGAAAAGCCTCTATGCCCTGCATCCAATTAGCTGTAGCAAACTCTTTCTATGAATCTTACATAGACATCATATCTAATCTATTCTAATAATTATAAAAATAAGTCCTCCTCCACATCTGTCGGTTCGTGATAAACTCAAAAACTACTAAACTAGCTTTAGCTAGCAGCTTTCCTAGAAAACACGCTACTAGAATAAATCTTTTCAGCTGTTAAGGCAAGATTGATTGACAACTATATTTGTTGATAGTGAGAGTCTCATCCTCTCTTCTAATTTCAGGAACCGCTCAATTCTCACGGATAAGTTTCGGGGTGTCTTGGGACTAGTGGAGGCTGTTGAAGAAGCCAACATCTTCCAACTTGAAAAGGTATGATAAATTAAATATTTTACTCTGCACACAGCGACAGTGTGACTCTTTTCCAGAACCTTGTGTATCCTACCTATATCCTGTGCTATGTCTACTTCACTCATGCTTTAAAACAACCGTTGAAACAAGAATGAAAACATCTACAATCAGAAATGAACAGGAATGTACTGGGCACATCAATTTCATCATAGACCTTATGCTTCACTTTCCAATGAGATTAATGGAGATTACAAAAGAGTGCATGGTGAAATAAACAAATAAAACCAACCATTGCAGATCATAACATATATTATGATGCTGATTAATTATTTTTATGCCTACTAAATTTATCAAATAGAGTATTACTACTATGAAAAATATTATTGAATGAATTCTTATTTGATAGAGTTATTTAAATAGTACAATTGGTGAAAAAATGAACAAAATTGGAGAAAAACAGTATTATACACTCTTGAAGTTATTCTTCTATCCTTGTCACACAAAATGTTGTTTGTACTAGATGGCTTTAATTCAATATGGCGGCATTTGTGAGTGACGTCACATGCCATTAGTGCTGTCTCTATGTATCACAGAATTTAAAACTTATAACACCACCATTTTTTGAGAACTTTAAGTAATATTTTTAACTGCATCCTGTCTGCTCTCTAGGTTTTGAGATATGTAGAAATGTAATATAAAATATCAAATACCCTACGCCTTCTGTAAAGTGTTATCATCATAAGTGCTTCTGCTGAGTGTTGTGTCCAGGGATTGTTCTAATAGTCAACCATATTTTTTTTCCTGTGTTAGTTAATTATAACCATATACTCCTTCCTGCTTATGCCAGTTATTATTGATGTGCTTATATTTTTCAGATTTTTTGTCAACTATATTTTAGTTTTTGGGTCAGTGACTGATTATGCACTACTCACTATTGGTTGACATAGCTGCGCAAGAAATCATTCATTATGATCTTTCCTTGTTTTTGTTCCTGGCAAATGATTGAAATTTTAGCAAGAAGTAGAATTGGTGCTATAATATGTATATATTTTTGTCTCTTCTTTTTTTTTACAATCTGTCTCAGTGCTAATCTATAATAATATATAAAGCTGAAGAGTTTATTTGCTTGAACGCACTAATCTCAAGAACTACTGGCCCGATTTAAAAAAAACTTTCAATTTTAGATAGGCCATTTATCGAGGAAGGCTATAGGCTTTATATATATCATCACGCTAAGACCAACTGGAGCGGAGCAGACGAAGTTGCTCGGGTCATCTAGTTACAATATAAATACAGTTTTTTTTTTACTATTACTAGGCATATGTTTGACCACTATCCCACCCGATGGTAAGCGATGATGCGGTCGAAGATGGAGCACATTTGCCTAGAAGTAACCTATTCACTCTTGTCTTAAAGATTCCCAGGTTGTAGCTATCTGGGAACACTGACTCGGGCAGGGAATTCCACTCCTTAGCTGTACGCTCTATCAATGTGTTCCCAAAACGTTTTGTACATGTGGGTGGGATGTCCACCATGTACAGGTGGCGCATCGCCGTTCGTCTTGGGTCCTATGGTGGAACGGGCTTGGCGGAATTAAATCATGTAATTCCGTCGCTCACTCACCAAAATGCAACTGATAGAAAACCGACAGGCCAGCAACTCGGCGTCGATGCTCAAGACTTTGGAGAGTCGACTCGACGAGCCTATCATTACCGATGATCCTCTTGGCTGACTCAAGGGTATCAAGCTGGTATCTGGCAGATCCATCCCAAAGATGAGAGCAGTACTCCATACACGATCGAACTTGCGCTTGATACAGTTTCAGCAGCTGTTCCGGCGTGAAGTACCGTCTCACCTTTGCTAGGATCCCCAACTTTCTGGCAGCCACTTGAGCCTTTGCCTCTATGAAAGGGCCAAAATTGAGGTTAGATGTTAACGTAACACCAAAAACCTCAAGTTGGTCGGCTATCGGCACGGTTACACCTCGAAAAGATGGAGCTGTGTGGAATTTACTCCTTTTAGCGGAAAAAAGACACGCTTGGGTCTTAGCAGCATTGAAATTGACCAGATTGGCATCGCCCCATTCAGAGACAGCCTGCAAAGAAAAGTTCAAGCGCTCAATCATAGCCTCCCGGAGAGACCGGATCTGCGACCCATCAGCTCGTGCGTCGGACACGTATCTCTCAGGCTCAGCAACAGTGCTGTTGTCTGCATACCCAAAGGCACCGGGTTTTAGCAGATCATTAATATGTAGCAGGAACAATGTTGCCGAGAGCACCGACCCTTGAGGAACCCCGGCATGAATATCCAGTAGTCCGGACGAGCAGCCATCTATGACCATTCGGATAGACCGATCCTTCAGGAAATCTGCAACCTAATCACACAATCCGGCGGGCAGACCAAAGAAATTAAGCTTACTTTAATAAGGCTATCGTGCCAGACCCTGTCGAAGGCCTTCGAGATATCAAGGGAGACCGCTAGTACCTCCCCGTGCTTCTCTATGCAGTAGCGTAGCGAGGGGGGGGGGGCGGAGGGGGCGGCCGGCACCGGGTGACACCCGTTTAGGGGTGACACCCGACCTCTCTTTGACTGGTTTTTGTCACTATCGGGTGGCACCCCTCAACGTTTGACGCAATAAAGCCTGTCGGAAGTAGAGTGCAAAAATTTTAGAGCTTGCTTCGCTCGTTCTTGCATCTTGCCCTCTCTAAATTCCTGAGCTTTTCTGCATAAATCAAAAAACACTTCAATTTCGGTATATATAATGAAAATACAATAAAACCCCTTCCGAGATAAGGTGCCAAAATTTCTTTAGTTCTTCAGGTTTTCTGTATTTACGGGGGACACCCGACCGTGCCAAAAGACAACGAACGATTGTCACCTCATAACGGGCGACGTAATAAAACCCGTCCGTGGTGGGATGTAAAAATTTTTGAGTTCGCTTCGCTCTACATTCTACACTCTTTGTTCTTGAGCGTTTCTGTGTAACTCAGCGAAATGACTATGCTTATGTATGAAATTATCAAAAGAAAATAAAAACCTTACCGAGTTGGGTGCATGAGTTTTTAAGCTCGCTTCGCTCGCTCTTGTGTTCTGCTCTCACTTAATGAGTTTAAGTTACTTCTATTTAAGTATGATATGAATGATCAAAAAAAAAAAACCTTTCAGTGGTCCATGAACTTTATGTTCTGCCTTCTCTTACTTAATGAGTTTTTTGTATCAGTCCATAAAGTAAGTTCTTTTTACGTACGAATTATCGAAAGAAAACAAAACCTATGCGAGGTGGGATGTAAAATTTTTTGAGCTCATTTCGCTCGGTCTTGTGTTCTGCTCTCTCTCAAATAACGAGCATCAGTCCATAACGTTACTATCCGAGGTTTAGTGTCAAAAATTTTGAGCTTGCTTCGCTCGCTCTTGTTTCTGCCCTTTCTCAGTTAATGAGCTTTCTTGCTCACTCCTTAAAGTTACTTGAATGATCAAAAGAAAATAAAACCTATCCGAGGTGGGATGCAAAAATTTTCGAGCTCGCTTGCTCGCTCTTATGTTCTGCCCTCTTTTAGTTCTTAAGCTTACTTGCGTTACTCAATAATATTGATTTAAATTATGATGAAAACGAAATCAAATAATCAAATACCTGAAAGTAAAAACCTACAGCGCAAATGGCACACCCTCCCCGCCCCTCTTCTGAAAAATTACTTGTGGTTACCGTCACAAGAACGAAAGGCCAAGGGCACAACTCATAATTATTTTTTTCATTTGTGGGGTGACACCACATTATCCGCCCCGGGTGTCACCCATGCTAGCTACGCTACTGTCTCTATGGCCTTACTCCAGATATGAATGGCATACGCTAGAAGATCCCCAGTTGACCGATTTCGGCGGAACCCGTATTAGTAAAGTCAAATTAGCGTTTTACCGCGGAATGAGAGATAATAAAAACTGGAAACTCGTATTACATCTTTATTTTGGCGTTTATATGTTTTGTCAAAAGTCTCATAAAATCTCGTGTCTGCGTCATAAGTTAATATTGTAGGTCAAAGGTCACAAAAATCAGTTTTTCTCGATTATCTCGGTTTCTAAATCTCCAATGATGTTAAGGGGATACCTTTACAATAAGGCCGTTTTTCGTTTTAACGTATTTTGTTAGGTACCTGGAACTGGGATGTGAGATAACGGTATATGCTTTTTGACTTTATGATTTAGTATCCGACTGAAGGAATACACGATACGAAGAAATTTTCTCTATAGAAAAAAATCACAAAGTTCGAAGTATCTTTTTACTTTTTTTTAGCTACAAGACGTAAAGCTTTAGATTGATCCTATGAAAATAACTTTGAAGCATATAAAATAACCTTATCGAGGTTTCAACTAAACAGATTTCGATATAATAATACTTTTATGTCATCAAATCCAAAAATTTATTTTGGCACTTACGTTGCTTTATTACGAGTTACACTCTTATTATCCTCATCTCATCTTTTGCCTTGCAAAAGTTTTCATCTCTCTCATTTGTTCAGTTCTTCAGATGTTCCGTGGAGCTCTTGCAGGCAGGACCTGTATCACTTTTCTGTAAATCGGAGCTGTCAGATCTTCGTAATTTCAATACTATTTTTACAGTAAATGGTAATAGTTTAGCCGTTTATAGATAACTGCACCATGTGAATGTGTATTTTTATGACCTTGAACAATATAAAACGCAATATTTTTCTATCCACGCTATCTTTTGAATTATGTATAAAATTGGTATGAAATAAAAGAGCAAAACTAAATAAAGTACAACGTCGTTGAGACTTCCTACCTGAAGGCGACAATGGACTCGTTTTTCAGGAAATGAATAGCAACGGCTTGAAGAAAATAACGTCTCCAAGTCATCACCTTTACTTGTACATACATACTGTATCCTCCAATGTTTTCATCTCACAAAGCAATATTGGGAAAACATTATGTTTTCCATATTGGACTGTCTGTTTATACAGCGTTAATCTTACATTTTAACTCAAGGCACACGCTAATATAAATGTTTTCATTTTAGGATTGAAATACGTCAAACATCAATATGACAAGAATGTGTTAAATGTCAAAGCCAACAAGCCTAGTGATGATTATGGAGTCGCGTTTGAATTGTGAAAAATGTATTAAGTAAATACTAGCTTTTTACCCCGACTTGTCTGCGTGGGTTTTAGAAGTACCACAAATAATTGAAAATATGATGTAATCCTACTAATGTTATAAATCTAAATCAATATTATGTTGTAATAGTTGTTAGCACAATTTTACTTTATCATAATTCTGGGCTCCTGATATTTTGTGACTCTTTACCGCTCGTCATTTCAGCCTTACTTCATCTCGTACCACAGACATATTTTCGTAAAAATAAAATATTAATAAGTTTAATTTAATTGACAATGACGTCATTTCAAAGCCTTAAGTTAGTTATGACGCATTTTCAACGTCTCATTAGATATATCGTCTATAAAACAGTATGTAAATCGAGTGTTGAGGGTTTCTTATCGTCGGCGAAAAAATTATACATTATTTTTCAATTTTTACCGTCCAAATTTGTTTAAAACGCTCATTTTCTTTTGCTTTTACGACTATAAACATTACAAGCATCAGAATAAGGTTAACATTTTTCCCCCTTTCCAACCTGTCAGAAGTCTTATTAGGTATAGTTTTCGAAGGCGAATACAAAGATTTTCTAAATTCTTAGTATTTTTCCATGATTTTATATAAGTCTTGAAGATGTTCCGTGGATGAAACAACAATCAGGATGAAACTATTACTTAGCAATATGGGCCTGAGGAGAGGATGGAACCGGGTTTATCCTACAGCCCCGGATTTGGAATGTCGCATATAATAGCAGTGGCGCTCATGTATAACTCCGATGGAAGTTTACTAAAAGGGTCGTTGCATCACATTTAGGTTCTAATATTGGTTAACTAGGTATTGAACTCAACTAATATGATAAAGAGTTAAAAATACATGTTTACAGGACGTTCAAAATCAAAAGTCGTTTATTCAAATTAGGCTGAGAGCCAGCACTTTTTGAACGTTAAGTTTTACAAAAGACAGTCCCCCAAAACGCCTGCTCGTCACCACTTCCTAGTGTTTTAGCTGTGGAGAAGAAGTGGCCAACAAACTCCCCAGCAACACATCGTTTTAAGAACTTGAATCTATATAAAAGTATGCAAAGTAATTAATACATGACACGAAATTTATAACTTGTTATCTAGCACACTGTGATACTGATAATGATAGAAAAGTATATATAAAAAAACAACGAATTGACCTACATAGTCAGATAAATAAAAAAAAATAAAAAAAACAATATTATATTAATACATATAACCTGTCATAAGCTAATTACTTAAAGAGAAAGAACATGATAATTATGACATTGTCTTGCGTTTAACACAGCGACCAACTATTCTTATCGTCTAAATAATCATTAATAGAATAGTATGCCTTCGAACAGAGGTTAGATTTAACTTTAGCTTTAAATGAATTAAAAGGCAGGTCAAGAAAAGAAAGTTCGATTTATTTTTCACTGATACAAAACAATCTCCGGAAAAGGCTACGTGAGTATAGCCACGCGAAAAAAAATTGACTACTTCTCTTTTCATTCGTTTTCATAACTTGTGTACATATTTCAATTATGATTAAAATATTTCTTTTATACAACTGGTCTACTCCATACCTTCCGTATGCTTAAAAGTCTCTAGTGCTATCTCTATCGCACAACTATGGCCATGTTCTTAAATAGTCAACTGAATTAGTAGTTTTCACAATAATTTGGGGCTATACAAAACATGATATAACTTACCAACGACTATACAAAGTGAGTATTAAAAAAAATCATTATTTTTCGTCGCTCAATATTTTATTTTATCTTATCTACGTCTAAAATCACTGTTTATAAGAGTGCTGATTTGTGTTAATATTTTGACAGAAGGAGTTTATGAAGTTTGCGTGCGGGCAACACTGAATCAGTTGGCGGTTTGAATTAATTTGATGTTGTGGCGCTAGGTTCGATATTTCGAACTTTGCGCGTGGAAGCATGCGGGGACTGCGCGGTGCCGGGAGGTGAAATCGGTGCTTTCGAGCTATCATTTATTTCCGAGATACGGCCCTAACACTTATGATAAATATTGTAGAGCGTAAAATTTGCAACAATTTTTATAACAAACATTTTTTCATGCGCTTAACCGTTAATAGTTCTGTACCCGAAGAATAACCAACGGAGCCCTATTACTAAGCCTCCGCTGTCCGTCCGTCCGTCTGTCTGTCAGAGAGCTGTATCTCAAGAACCGTAATAGGTAGACAGTTAAAATTTTCACAGATTGTTTATGTCTATAACATCAAATAAAAAAAAAAAGAGGGCTATGGTACGGAACCCTTCGTGTGCGAGTCCGACTCGCACTTTGCCAGTTTTTTGAGATATATTGCAGCGCTCAGCCATATTGTAATATATGGTCAACCGTGAATCTTGGTGAATAATACCTTGTTTAAAGTTAAGAAAAATCGATTTCTTGTTACATTTGACCTTCAATAACTTACGACGCAGACAAGATTTTATAAGACTTTTGTTACAACATTGAGAACGTCAAAATGAAGATGTATACGAGTTCCCAGTTTATTATCTCTCATTCCGAGGTTGACCCATTTTTTACGTTTATTTGACTAGACTACTAATGATTTTCACATTCGTGTTTAACGTGGCTTGCCTACGCATACAAGATTTACGGAAAAAAACCCCAAATTATTTATTTAATACGTTAAAATCAGCCGTTTTTTGTTAACAGCTAAATTGCGGAATTGGAATGAAAATTAGTTGAAATATCATTCTATTATTTGTCCTCATAATAATCTGAAAACTTACTGTTATAAATCCACTCTAAAAATATTAATTGTAATTGGCTGTTATTAGCTGCTTTCCACAGTTTCAGACGAATTCATTGATTCGTAAAGCAGGGTCGACTACGCTTTCAAAGAAATTGATTATTTTTGTATTGCTTAGGTAAATACTACCTATTTAATTTGCAAAAGCTGTAAGATTCTTCAATTTTAAATTTAAATTCAGAGTCATTCCAACCAAACGGTCGAAATCAGGCATTTTAGATCTAAGTAATCATTATTATAAACTAGCTTCTGCCAGCGGCTTCGCCCGCGTTTTTTTATTACTTAGATAGGTAGGCTTAGGAATTCAGAATTACGTTTAATTACTTAAGAGACACACGAAGGGTTCCGTACTATAAACTGAAATAAAAAAATAATTTAAAAATATTAAACCAACTTCAAAACTGTTTTAATTAATATCTAAAAATGGAGAACCTAAAGTTTTATCTTAAAAATATTCAAAGTAAATATGCCAACTATTTTTTTGACAGACCTCAAAAAAATAATTAATTTTTTGCTAGTCTTAATTAATATTTGGAATAGTCGTTGTCACTTAGTAGTCGTCGTAGTATGCGGTACGAGTACTGTAGAACACCCCATACACCCACAAACATACAGGGTGGCACCAACCTCAAACATTTCTAGTATTACACACGTCCTTTAATCTTCATTTTCTTTTAATCAATTTATAAAATAATTTATTCTGATTAATAAATTATAAATTAATATTTATATCTCGAACAGTCTTAGCTGCTTTCAAAAACCGAGTATTATAGAATAAATGTTTATTTAATTTCAGGTTGCATACAAGCCTCAAATATATGTTGCTGGTTTCAATAAGGCTGCCTATAAGGATGTTCTTATGCAGTCAGAATGGATGGTAGAAAAGCCACATGATTTCCATGAGAATTGGTATGTGCTGCCCTGCCCTAAAGGTGTGAGAACGCTCGTGGTGGCCAGTCATGTAAGCAGTTTTGTATTATGCATGTAATTTTTTTATAGTTATATCTTAGCTATTATTAGCTAAGATTTAGCGAGAAACAAAGTTTCGACACCTGTCAAACGCTCACAATAGTATATTTTACTGAAAAAATGTAAATAGTCTGTCAGATAGATTTACAAAAAAAATTGGCCGTTTTTTTTTTCTATTTTCACGTGAACTAAAAATGAAGACGATACAGTGCGTTAAAAACACGCGTTATGTCACGCCGCTGGTAAACATCGCGTGACGTCACGCGTGCGGAAATCTATCTGACGGACTAATTAGACTTTTTCTGTAAAATACCCTAATGGTATTTCTGTTCTGTTCGGTTTTGTTTGTCAAGAGGTTTCCTTATAAAAATGCAATCTTAAAAACAACTCAACTCTTTGTAATACATGTACCTGCATATATTAGTGTAGCTATTTTAACAGCCTAATTTGTGTCCCACTGCCAGGCAAAAGCCTCCCCTTTCTCATTCCATACTAGAGACGTATGGAATGAGAGAGGGGAGCCTGAGCGATCTATGGCCAATTTTGGCCCGCTAACGTTATCAGATCGTCACACTACTATATTGTTTTATTTTTTTCAAACATGTTCCTTTCCGGGATACTGAATTCTAGTTGAATAATTCCAGGGCAAAACCAAATTATATTCGAAGGATGGCAGCCTTGTCAGGACATGCCAGACCGCGTTGCCAGGCGGCAACACTAGTTCATCCAGCGGTAGCAATCGCTGCTGCGTCCTAGACGGATTCTTGACATTGCCATCAAACACCATTTATATTTTGGATCTCCTGGCTTGGAACAGTCACTTGATGGCTGATGGAGAGGTGAGGATTTTTTTTTCTATAGTTTTTATTGAAAGCTGCCAACGATAATATTCTGAAATTATTCAGTACTTATTTTTTTTTTGGTTACGCAATACGGCTCAAAAACCGTATTGCATATTTATTTATTATGAAAAATATACTTACATGTATTAAGGGCGCCCTCAAACTAGCCGCAAAGTGCCGCGCGGTGGCAGCGCTGCTGCAGCACTGCAACCGCTAGGTTCGAGCATCATAGTGTTGTACATTTAGTTTCACGATGGACGAAACACTGCTAACAGTAGTGTTTGTTGCTTCAATTCAATATGGCGGGACTAGTGAGTGACGTCACACGCAATTAGTGCTGTCTCTGTTTATCACAGATGACGCTGACAACACCATCATTTTTCAAATTGTTAAGCGATATTTTTTAACTGTGTATTGGCTGCTCTCTAGGTTTCGAGAAATGTAATAAAAAATCCAAATACCCTATACTATTTCAATATAGTCAACGGTTTTTTTAACATTCGCATGATTTGAAATGAAATAAATGTCATTTGAATTTGTCCATTATCAAACTATAGCATAAGATGAATTTATGACATAATGAAAAAAGTATATCCTGGCTTCTAAATTGAAAAAGACAGCTACTTTTTTGTGCACGTATTGTTTGTCATATTGAAGTGAAAACTTCTTTAGCGGCGTTGAGCACTTTTTCTGTAATGGGTATAAAATCTTAAACTCGCGTTAGGACACGTGACCTGATCGAAAAAGCGTAAGACGGACTCGCGTCAGGGTCACGTGATGCTGATCGAAAAAGCGTAAGACGGACTCGCGTCAGGGTCACGTGATGCTGATCGAAAAAGCGTAAGATCGAGGGGAAGGGAGAGGAACTAGTATCTCCCACTCTTTCTACCGTGCCTGAGTGTGCTGCTCCGCTTAGGCGGCACAGGGCGCTTGCGCGAATGTCCGTCTGTGTTTATGTACAGCGTGCCACGCGTATCCAAGGATACGAAATTACGGAATTACGAAATTATGGATGAAAGTTGATTTTTCTAAGAGATAAAAATTAATGTAATATATAAATAAATAACGATATAATATTATGAATAATAACATGTAAATTGTCATATTTGTGTACGATAGCGCAATAAATAAACATTGTATTCTACCTCATAAATGATAGTATTTTTGTACTTATAATTAAACACAACGTTAATACTAAAGTTTTCACTTCTGCCGGCACTCCCGGAGTGCTACCGGTGTTTTTTTTTTTTTTTAAGGATGGGACATCATCAAATGACTCCTCCCGCTCTGGGTGAAGCAGAAGGGAGTGTCAGACTCTTACTGACTAAAACCCATCCGTGTTCCTCCTAATGCCCTTTGCGTTCCAGGGCCGCGGTGACTCTTTCGAATAAATCCCGCAACCCCGGCAGGCATTGGCCCTAGCGGGCCCCGTCGTTAATGCTGACAGCTCTATACGTTTGTAATTAGCAATCGCACTGTGGTTTGCTGTAAGGGAACCCAAAGCTGGGTTAAGCTCACCTTCGTACATAAGCTATCTTATTGTATTTGTATGTTTTGTGTGCAAAACAAAGAATAAGAATAAAGTTTGTTTTTCTTCAATTCCAGACTGAATTCCGACATTATTGGATGCTAACACAGTTCGAAGAAATGCCAGATTTGGGCAAGCGCACAAATACAAATCAGTTAAAATTCAAAATCATACCTAAAGTACCATGTGATCCAGATAATTTTCAAGAGTAAGTTATGTTTTATTGTGGTAGCAGTAGCAAACTCTCGTACCTACTTACTTCGTTACTCAAGTCGTAATCTCATCTCGAAGACAATGTCAAAAACAGCTAGTCTATTCTGTAAATAACTATTTCGATATCGAGCTTCACCTGAGTGACAAAACTCACAAAGTGAGCTTTATTGCACACAACATAAAGGTCTTAATATGATACTCACCACGGATTCCGCTGTCGAGATACGAAAATGTTGTTACAGAATAGCGCTACTGGTGACAGATTGAGACTGAGCTTACAATGCGAATGTAATTTTAAAATGTAGGAAGTGTCCCCTTAGTAGTAACAGATAGACGACCTAACACCTCAAATGGTAGGTACAAATAGTTACATATGACTTTTTGTTGGTCACTGGGTAAAGGTTTATATCTTTACCTAACCCTTTGAGGGGGAATACAGGAGTGATGTTATCTATAACTAGCTGACCCGCGCAGCTTGGTCTGCGTCACATTTTTCATTACTGGTCCGCTCCTATTGGTCTTAGCGTGATGATTTATAGCCTATAGCCTCCCTCGATAAATGGGCTATCTAACACTGAAAGAATTTTTCAAATCGGACCAGTAGTTCCTGAGATTAGCGCGTTCAAGCAAACAAACAAACAAACAAAGTCTTCAGCTTTATATATTAGTATACATATAGATTATACAATGGGTTCGAGAAGTGCGTGGTCATTTTTAAGGGTGGTGTTCTGTATCTGCTATGCAACCAAGAAATAATATAAAAATAAATAATACTGACATTTTTAACCCATCAGGCACCGAGCACCCAAGACAATTAAAAGACAATACCATTTGACCCCAATTGGTCCTTACCGTCCTTGAGAGCCGACCCGCCCCAAAAAAAGACCATAAAACACTTTTTTTATTACAAACTGCGTCAGATTGCTTCAACAATGATTTTTCTTGAACTTTTCAGTAATTTTTTGAGGTCGGGTTTTTTGAGAAAAGTCAATATTTTTTTTTTTCATATCTTTTTGTCTAGAATAAAATTTCTTTATTCAATTATACTATACTAAATATATACACTTAAACTAAAATATCCTAACTAAAATAAGGCGTCAAAAAATTCGTCCGCATCGCTGTCCACTGGAAGTGAGCCCAAAAGACTGGCGGCATTGCCACGTGGTATGGCAATGCTTATCCTCTGTCCGAGGTAAAAGCCAGCCCTTGGGTCACGCGAAGTGTCAACTAAGCGTTTAGAAAGATCTTTAAATAAGGCATGAGCACTCGGACCCCACGGTCCAAGAGTTTCAACCCCAAACGGCTCAAATATATAATTGCCAACAAGGTTATTATATTTCCGCCGCTTGAGGTTCTCAGCAACGGTAGCGGCAGTACCAGCACAGCACGACGAGCTAGGAAGATGGGATGGCGCAAGAGTATCGACACAAGTAGCGTCCCACACTAAAGGCCTACCCATCTTCCATGGAAACAAAGACATACCGTCCGGTCGCTTGCCGTCGTCGCGTGCCAGGCCATTGGGTTCTAGTACGGCTGGAACGCCGACGGTGACAAGAGCGCGTCGGATAATGTCGTTGATGTTTGCGTGCCGTGCAAAGCGACCCGCATTTCGACTGCATGAAAGACCGTGGTGCCCGAGGCTGTTGACAGCTTCGCCACAGTGACAATGATGAGGAGAACAACACGATGCGCCTAAGCGAAGGGAAGCAGCGAGGCGGGAAGTTGTATCGTCGAACAAGGTGCCTAAGTTCGACGACGGTAGTGCGTGAAGCCAGAGGCCCGACTCCCACTCACCCACAGCCAGCAGGCGCGCACGCTCCGCAGTAGAAGCAGAAGTGGCTATAAGGTTCCTCTGAACTTCTCTGCAGAGCGGCTCATCCCACTGTCTCTGGTATGATGGGTTGTCAGGTAGATTTACATATTTATTTTTATTTTGATATTTTGTCTTTAGTGGAAGCAGATTCAGAACACCACCATAAATATCACCACACACTTTTGGAACACCCTGTATGGTATGAAGATACAAACTGCTTGTTTAATTTAGTTAAACGAAATTTTTGAAGTTTAATAATGTCACATAGTTTTTATATATTTTTTCTTAATTGCAGTTTCATGATGAGATTCCCACATTATCCAAATTTTGATCCCCTCCTGGATGGCCTGTTGTTTTACCACAAGAAGGCTCATTACGTTTCAGGAGTAACCCCGTTGGTGGGTTGGCTGTATCCTTACATGGTGCCAGAAATATTTGGATCAGGTAAATATTTTATTTGGAAGCAGAGTTTTATCATAAAACATTATTCATACTTGATATTACAGACGCGAAATCGTGTACTTAACACGCGGGTGAAGCCGCGGCCAGAAGCTAGTTGTAAGATTGAATTGCTTCTCATGACTTATGTTTTTTAATTTTATTCTATTCTGTACCACTGCTGAGCACAAGGTCTAGCCCATGCTTTTGCATTTAACTTTCATTGCTAACTCTTTCAGCTAATTGCGCAAAAGTAAAACAAATCTGATTTACCTGATAGGCTATTTTCCAAAAAAAAAATTAGTTCGTTAGAGTTATCAAAATATACACACGATTTTTTTTTACGTACCTTAACAAAAGATGAAGACGATACAGTGCAACAAAAACTCGCTTGATGTCAAGGTTTGGCACTTTACAAGCAAGTGACGACACTAGCCCCCACTCTTGAACTTTGATGCGCCTTATCTTTGTCAATTTTTATAGGCAAAAATACGTGCCCAATATTTATTGCGGACATACTAAATAGAATTATTATTTTTAGGAAATTACTCTATTATATCACACTTTTCAATTCAAAAAATTATCATTATAAGTATCTATTTGTTTTCTTTTTAGGTGTCAAAATAAATCCAGGTTACATGCTGCAAAAACCGGTGACCTATGTGAACCAAGCACAATTCATAGCTAGTTTTCCAAAGAAGAAGTTGAAAGTGCGTCGCGGCGACCGAATGGATACTACGCCGCTATCTCCCAATGAATGTGAGGAAATGAAGGTCTGTGTTTTTTGCTCCGTTTACAACAAAGTTAATAGAAAAAAAAAATCATTAGTTTTTTGAAAAAAGAAAGAAAGTAACAATGGGCGGTCTGGACAAGCGATCTTTTACAGACAACCTTTGGATGGATTTGTACGACAAAGTCCTGGTTTAGAACTTTTTTTTTTATGGATGGGAAATCATCAAATGACTCCTCCCGCTCTGGGCGGCGCGGAAGGGAGTGTCAGACTCTTACTGACTAAAACCCATCCGTGTTCCTCCTAATGCCCTTTGCGTTCCAGGGCCGCGGTGACTCTTTCGAACAAATTCCGCAACCCTGGTTTAGAACTTAGGATACTTATTATCCCAGGAATATGTTCTCTTGGGATCATTTTCAAATATCACGCGGGCGAAGCAAGCATTAGTATAGATTGGCGGACTGGACTGGGTTACTGTACTGGGACAGCCAACAGGCTGCTAACGCCTAAGATATAAAGTCTACCATTGCACCTTTGTGCATGAAGTCTATACTATCTATATCTATACTAATATTATAAAGAAGTATATATAGTATTTGTTTGTTTGAATTGAATAGGCTCCGAAAGTACTGGACCGATTTGAAAAGCAGCTTTTAGCATTGGATAGCTACATTATCAGGGAGTAACATAGGCTATATATTATCCCCGTACTCCCACGGGAACGGGAAATACGCGGGTGAAACCGCATGACGTTCACTAGTTATAAATAAATAATACAGGAATTGTCCAGGCTGATGTATATCCAAATGACTACAGAGTTTATAAAGAGGAAAGATTTATTTGTTTGTTCGAATTAAATAGGCTCCGAAACTACTGGACTGATTTGAAAAATTCTTTCACCATTAGAATCCTACATTATCCCTGATGAACATAGGCTATAGAATATTTTCAAAAAGTTAAGGAACCGTATGAAAACTTTGATAATGTAACCCAAGGTGTGAAAAAATACCAAAAAAGATCCTTATATCGCATACGCTGCGGAAACTATTGACAATAGAGCAAGTGATGTACTAAAGTTTTATAGAAGACATAAATATCTACGAATAAGTCCGCGAGGGTATGTATCTAACTATTATGGTTAAGTCACAATGATCGCTTTTTGTTCAAATTATGTATTTAATCAAAACCCGGGTGAAATGGAATAGTGGTTATTTTAGTATCATATTAATCCTTATCTTTTTAAATTTGTTAATAATTAAGGTTGGTTATGTGCATATAAATTACACTTTAAATTATTCAAATCGGACCTTTCGTTTAAAAGTTACGACGGTTTTAAAAAACTCTAAGTAAGATAAATGTTGCGAGTGAAGCGCCCTACGTTTAGTCTGTTAATAAGTAATTTACACATACCTTTTAAGAGGTTAGATGGGAGATTAAGTTCATGGAGTACCAACCGCGCGAACGAAGTCGCGGGCGAAGTGCTAGTAAATAAATAAAAATAAAACAATTACAAACAAAAACAACACAACACAACAACACAATTTCAATAATTCTTGATTTTATTAATTAAAATGAGTTGTTTTCTTCACAGCTCGTCGTGGAGACACTGACAGAATCCGGGGCTTTCGACTCTGAAGATATAGAGCAAGGGGAAGAAGCGAGCGCGTTACGCATGGAATAAGCAAATCCTACGATTTGTGTCAATTTATTTACAATGTACCTACTGGTTTTGAACCAGAACGATCTTTTGATTTCTTCTGAAGGAGTCTCAGTGTTGTAAAGTAGCATTTAGGGCTACTTGCTAGTCGATAAGTATGTTGTACCATATCATTAAGAAAGTCTTAGGGTCGAATTCATGGTGTAACTTTTACTTAAACTAGTAGGTGACTTTTTGAGGTGTCGTCCATTTTTGGGAAGGGTTTTAAAAAAGTCCCACCAGGGCAGTAGGTACAGGCTCAATAATAACAATAAATAAATTATGTGTAGTAGACGCCTTAGAATATAATGAAAATTTCAGTAGAAACTTTTGTGTGTGACCATAGTCAGAAACTTATTACTGGCTGTGGCAATCGCACCTATTTGTTAGCAGCTTCTGTGATATAAAGTAGTTGCTTAATACATTCTAGTGTATACTATGTCAGTGATCCAGAAATCAGCTATTTATGTTCAGCTATTTCGGCATGATTGAATAATACTAGCAGTCCTCCAAACCGATTTTCGGGTGTGGCGGCCAATTTCCGTTCCAATTTAGATATTATAGTGCACAAGCATAGGTACAATAGGCTAGTTGAGTTATATAAAAATTGTTAAAAAAAACACTAACTACATGTAGAATTTGGCTTAAAGAACCTAAATTTAACTATTTTTATATCTAAAAGTAGAAAATAGCCGTAGAAATGAGCTTTGAATTTTTTTTTTTATCTCTACATGTTACGAATAATTGAAAACATAGTTATTCATATATTCTTGCAATAAAGTTATCTGCCATGATTTACGTAGATGTCATAGTAAACAATCAAGTGTTACTAAGGGTTTTTCTTAGGAACTGTTATGTTGATGTCATGGCGCCAATATCTATGGGCCTTGATGGGCCGACCACGTTTTGGTCAGGTCCGAAAGGTTTATTTTTAAATTAATGTTTTGGAGGATTCTAC
The DNA here is from genome assembly GCA_947578705.1 of Lacanobia wlatinum. Classification (NCBI taxonomy): domain Eukaryota; kingdom Metazoa; phylum Arthropoda; class Insecta; order Lepidoptera; family Noctuidae; genus Lacanobia; species Lacanobia wlatinum. Next base: position 13,433,082 of record OX388024.1, on the reverse strand, counting down.
GTAATAAAAATACAATCGAATTTTCATCATGATCAATGTTAGATATATTTCGAAAGAAGCTCAACTACGAGTAGCCCATTCTTCTCTCGTTGATTGAGTGACTAGTGATAATATGAATGATACGTACAGTAGTACCCAACTGATATGGCTTACTGATGTACCTGTGCAGAAGATGAATTTTCAAAGCGCGGGAAATGCTATTGACCAATCGGCATGCTCCACGCAACGCGTTTCTTTTTCCTGTACCGCTATTGCTCGACAGCTGCCGCCATGTTAGCGCGCGCCGCGTGGCATGCACGTGACTTGCGAGTGAGACGGAACTAACAACAGCATTATGAAACTTATAGTAGTGATATAAGGTTGATTGTAAGTTTGCTTTCTTTCGTTAATCTTCGTAGCCATACTTTCTTTTCTGTGCGAACGAAGATTCACGATGCGCCTTATCAGTTGGTACCACTTGTAAAATCATTTGCATGTTTGTAATCCTCTGATGCACGCTGGCACCAGAGGATCGCCCAACGATAGTTAATCTCATTAAGCCATTAGTCAACGCTTGATAGGTTGTTAATTAAATATTACACCGTGATTTCTGTCCCTTAGGAGTATTTTATACTATTTCTTATTCGTCGGTAACAGGGTGCAACTAAATTATTGTAAAATAAACCAGATTTATGTAGCCCTGGATATGACTGTATGTAAATGATCCGTGATATAATTTTAGCTGTTTTTAATTAAGTTACTTGTTAACTATTTATTATTAGCGCGATTTGTTTAATTTTAAACATAATCAATGTTTTTAGAAAAACGATGTAATGCCGGAAAGTTGTTCTAGCCTGATTCTAATTTTGCTTAGTTCCTAATTTGACTTAAGCTTTTGCAAAATAAAGGAGTCTTATCCGGAATCAGGGTGATACTTGCACAACTTTAGGCGAGTTACTTGCATGCTGGAATATGAAATAGTAACGAAATATTTTTAAATAATTGACAACTGTAGAATACTCATAGCATATTCCATTATACTAAATGTGAAGTAGTGTACGCCAACGTGAGTGGCAACCGCGTTCATAAAATGCAGGAGCGAGATGGCACGAGAATTAGTCACTTTTCAGCAAACCGCCGCCGATATTCATTGTCTCACTCGCACGTTTTACGACAGTGGTTGTGACCAGTTTTGACGTTTAGAATAGTCCTATTTTACACACTCAGGCGAATGGGTAGCCGATTGTGTAGTAGTGTGTGAAAGCGTTCACACGTATCGGTAGATATTAACCGGTTAGCACATATATTCGCTGCCGGGGATGTTTACCGAGTAATTGTGAAAAAGGGACTTATTGTATTTCCAATCTTATTAATGGCAGTTTTAGTCCTATAGTCAAGGATTTTAATTACCGAAAACATAGTAATTAACCGTTATCCTATCTAGTTGTCTATTTATTCAAAACCTCTCGATAAACTTAACATAATTGAAGGGGTAAGTGGACAAAGGTGTTAACTAACAAAAAATTCAAATTGAGAAATGAGCGTTAGAAAAGTTTAAATCTTAAAATCAAGGTAGTTATATATTTTAAATGTTTTATTTAAATCTGAAGTGTCAATCCTTTTTAAAATATCATTTCTTATTAGATTATATTACAGAAATAAGATATTTTTAATATATTTATTAAAAAATAGACAAAACACGAACTTAACACCTTTGTATAATTTCATATAAATCATATTTAGATAATGTGAACTTAAAAAGGGCTTAAGTGAAAAATTAAATGACAAGCATTATTTTTATGAAATATATTTATTTAAGCAAAAAAAATATGTCAGTTATGTAGAACATTATGGAAAGTTATTTAAAATGTTAAAATAATACCATTGAGACTCTTGCTCAATGTATTCAAGTTGAGTTTTTATATCAGCAATTTTTTCTTTAGAGATTTTACCCCTATGATTATTATCACATGCTATGAAAACTGTTGGAATAACATTAATTTTCTTTACTAGAGACACTTCCAAAAATGGTGTGTTGGGGTCATAGTTGGTTTTATATAAATATCTACCATAATCTTCAATGCGTATCCATTTAACATTTACTTTAAAGTTGATTTTTTGTTTTAATGAATTTAAGTTCGGTATTACTATTCCTAAATCATCTTTTAATTTGTTGAAATCATAAAAATGGTGGTTCATATCTTCTATTATTGAGTTATTTTTTGATGCCTTTTTAATTATGTTTCTGTACTGATTAGGAGTAAATATTTTCTCATGCTTTCTTAAAAGTTTTTCTATACGGCCAAAGTCTCTGTCACAATCAAGAAAAGTATGACCTACCTCTGGAAATTTGTGTTCAATGGACGTAAACAATTTACGTGTAAACATGTATTGATACAAAACTATTAGAAATTGATTTTTATTTTGGCCACTACAAGAATCAGACCACAATAATAAGTTTTGGGAACTATCCAAATCAGCTAGATTATTCAAACAGTAAAAGAGTGAACTGAGAACTTCTACACTGCCCTTGCCACCACAGTCTTCAGTCCAAGTGCAGAAATAGGACCTATGTCCATTTTTATTAATGATATGGATACCTTCATTGTAAAACCAGATTTGCCTCAAATAAAAAGCCTTTGATACAGGAATTTTAGGAAGAGGCTGTGTCTGTTGCATGTCAAAACTAATATATGTATAGTTTTGTCCATTGATACACATCTCCCTTTCCTGTTTTTGTAACTCAAATGCTCTTTTATAGTTATCAATATGCTCTTCAGTGTGTGTATTTGAATCACATTTGCAACAAACATCAGTTCTAGGCTGTTTAAAAGATAGATTGAATTTCCTATTAAATAGATTTCTATATGTGCATTCCTTTATGTAGTATTTTGTAGGTTTATTTTCATCCTCACATTTTTTAATATACATTGAGTACATAATTTTAACTGTAAGTAAAGGATTTAAATACTGTTTGTGAATATTTTGAGTTCGAGAATAATGTGAACTTTCAGATGGAAAACTTTTAATATGACTGCATATGTAATTTTCTACCTCAATATCTAGCTTGTGCTTGTAGGAGTGAGTTTTCCCCCTTTGATCTTTGAGTGCAGCCACATCATTTAATTTAATTTTTGATTGAATAACTGCTAATTTTCTATATCCAATTTGAAACATATTAGAAAATGCAGTTTTGCAAACTTTTATATTGGTACCTTCTTTTGGTAAAACATAGGTATAAGTTGTATATCTCTTCCTTGTAGGGTTTACTAATGCTCTTTTGACATTTTCTGCTGTAATAAATTTAGAAAGATACATATTTTTCTCAGTATTATTTTTTAAGCTATAGTATTGAGAAAAGAGAAATGCACAATCAATATCACAAAATTTTTCATAGCACTTGTATATGCATGTTTCCTTGCATAATAATCCTGTCCTTGGGCTTTTATTTGCCATAGTTTTACCATTCCGTGTAACATATTCTTTGCCTTCTTGCCTTAAAATACTATTCTTATTTTGTTTCCACTCAGCTTCATTTCTTGTTCTTTTCTTAGACAACTTTTCTTTTAACTGAAAAATCTTCCTTTTCTTTGGTTGCAAAATATTGTTGGTCACTTGAGCGTCACCCTGGATTTCATTTTCAGAAATTATATCAGTTGATGAGGATGAAGGTACATATTCATTATCAGAACTGGCAGGGCTGAATGGTTCTTCTGGTGCTGTAATGAAATGTATGTATAAATATCTCCTGCTCAACAAATCATACATATCACAATAAAATAATATGGGATTAACGCTAAGATAGAACAAGAAGAATATACAGTAGATTCTTACAGATAGATGAATCTGTGTCAACAATAATTTGGGAGTTACACTCTTGTGTACCCTGGTTGTTTTCTGTATCTTCATCATCTGAAATAAATGTAAATTGTATCTTAAAAAAATAACATAGGACTTTATCGAAATTTTCAAAAATCTAATAAACTACTTACTGGCTTTTTTCAGAGGATTATTATAAATAATTTGTACCTAATGCAAAAGGAATGTATTAAAATATTTACATGAATACCTATGGATCTACTTACATTTTACAAAGTTGTTAGTACCCGACGTACTTGGTAAATCACACATTTCTGGACTACCATCACATTTTTTCTGATCATCTGAAACTAAAAGCAACAATAATACAATATAGGAATATTAAAACAACACTATAATATCACACATGAAGCTAGTTCCATAAAGATTTTTGCAGTATGTAGGTACGAACCTTGCTCCCCATTGTCATAGTCATCATTTTCTATGATGTTATTATTAGTCAGCACTAAACTCAATATTTGCCGACTACGTGAACCGGACGACATAGTGTTTATTTGTGCAGACAAACAACTCGAACTCGAACAGTAAATAAGAAAGAAAACTTCTGTTATAAAATGAAACAACTCAAACAACTGAGAAAGGCGCGCGAACGGCGAAAGACGCGCGGTATCGAAATGTCACTGTCAAATTTGTCAAAAAAAAGTGCGTTCGGAAATATGCCAAAGGTTATAAAATGCTTTAACATACAACAGTAAAATTAATGCATTAGATAAAATAAATTAAACCAATGGAGATTTAAGACGTTAATCCCATTTTCATTACGGGGTTTAAAAAAAAAGGAATCACTTCTATGTCAGCAAACGTATCACACTGTTCATAACACCTTTGTTTATTTTTTATTTATTTAATCGTGTTAATTTTCCGAACATGCAAAAAGTACATGGTTTGATATCACATTATATTATTTCAAACGTAATAGTATAAATGATTTTTCGAAAATGTATATGCCTATAACACATTTGCAAACTTTAAATGTATGCGTTTTGGCAGTTAACACCTTTGCTAGAGTCTGTATTTTTGGATATGAATTAAAATTAGATATTTTGAGTCCACCAGTCGATTTATCGTCACTTAAAACCTATGTTCATGCTAGAAACTATTTTTTTTCAGTTTTGTCAGATAACACCTTTGTCCACTTACCCCTTCAATTATGTATTTAGAATGACTGATATTTTATCAATCGACAATGGATTCCTATGGGGAGGGGAAGGAGACGATTTCGGGAGCATTTAGCAAAAAGTTAAAAACTTTTTTGAATGGTAATCTTCAAAGCTTTAACTAGCATTGAAGACTATTTAAATATTTAAAATTGTCGACTGATATGAAAGGCCCAGTTTGGCGTTACTCGATTTGACCAAGAAGTGTTAAGACTGGTAATAAAACGGTCTGTTTTGGAAAAGCCTTTGGATGATATTTTCATAAAATGATAACATTAAGGAACTTTACCTGTTAGTATTATCTGTGTTCAATATTCAGAACTGAATATATATAATCTTTTCAATGGAATAAATTTTTGATGTGACATTTATGATTTTGATTTCATGTCTATGCATTGTATTAAAGTTACCGCATTTAATGCGGCAATGTCTCAGGGACCGCAATAACCTATAGTAAAATAAAAATCTTAATTTTAAAGTATCTGTGCTCCGCCCAAGCAGGGCAGACCTCCATCGTATGCTCCACCATGTCCTTCGGGCGATCCTCGCAGTGTTGACACCTGGGCGTATCCTCCCGCCGAATTCGAAACAGGTACCTCCCGAAACAACCGTGTCCGGTGAGTACCTGCGTCAAGCGGAAGGTGAGGACGCCCTGGCGCCGCTCTAGCCACTCTTCAAAGGAGAATGGCTACCCTACGGTGTTATAGGCGCATACTTGACCATTGCTGATTTTTAAGTGGCTTTATAAGTCAATAATTGCTTGAACTTTTAATCATGGTAAGTAGAACTACGACTATACGTGGAGATGATCGAAGTAATATTTGATTGAAAGACACGTTTGTGAAAATTATCGAAATATGCCTTTCATGAGATACGGCCCGCTGGCAGACAGACGGGTAGGGGCTGCGGACTTTGTTCGAAAGAGTCACCACGGCCCTGGAACGCAAAGGGCACTAGGAGGAACACGGATGGGTTTTAGTCAGTAAGAGTCTGACACTCCCTCCTGCTTCACCCAGAGCGGGAGGATAGAAAAAAACGGACGGCCAGTGGAGGTTTAGTAAGGCCCTTCAGGTACAGAACCCTAAGAACCACAGCCGTCCAAAAGCGCATAAGGTTGACGACATCGTCAAAGTAAATATTCAGAAACAAGGGCAGGCCCACACTCGGCAGCGAGTAATTACAGGCTGAAGTGATGATGAAGCAAAACTAAACTGTAAGGTGGAATATTAATGGCGCGTTTACATTAAGTCGGTCACCGAATGCGGCGAACGCTTTCGGTTTAACCAAATTGGGCTGTTTAAATAAGTCGGTCACCGAATACGGCGACCGTATTCAGCTGAACAATAAGTGGCGCTTTTCAACAAATCAGCCGTGTTCAGTCACCGCAAATGGTCTGCGGCCGAATACGGCTAACTGAAAATCCGTTTACACTAGTCTGACCGAATACGGGCTGCAACCGAATCGGTCAAAACGATTTATGTAAATGAGCCTTATAGCTAATCAATTTATACGATACCTAAATAATTACTTTGGCTGTAAGAAAGAGCAATAAAATCTTGACGATTGTTTGCAAACCGTAAATCGAAATATCCTTGGAGAATAAATTGATGGGTATTGATATTGAATATCTAGTAGTAAAGAGAAATTCGTTAAGTAAAGCAACAATACTTAATACCTAAGGTGCAAATTAAATATTTGAGCGGTCAGTCAGCGATCGCAAGCGTGCCTCGCGAACCACATTGTCTTGGTTCGATTTTCAACACGGGCATTTGGGCTTTTCAATAATTACTCGGTTGTTGAAATGGTTGTTGAATGTATGCCATGACCATAGAAATATAAAAAAAAAAACTTATTTATTATATCTATGGCCATGACACAACTATGACATGAAAGTTATCAATTCATGATTTAAATTCAGACTACAAGGCTTGCCCGCGGCCGCGACTTCGCTCTCGTTAATATTGGTAGGTTTCAGCTTTATCAGTTGCAGTTTTATCAGATACAGCTTTATTTATTTAAGCTTATGTACAATAGTGGTACATGGGCGGACTTAACGCAACAAGGCATTCTCTAACAGTCAACCTTTGGGTTAAAAAGACTACACTGTGATAGGTGTACAACAACAAAAATAAAATTAAATGGAATCTTTTGGGGAACAATATACAAATAATATATTTAATACTAATAAAATACATATATAAGCTAAAATAATAAACTAATAAATATGATGTTTTATAATAATCTTTCTGATCAAGAGAACTCATAATAATCATGACGAAGACTAAACTAAGAATGACAGGTTTTTAAGTAGTGTTTTCGGACTTTACGCTTAAAAGAAAATTACAGCTTTATCAGTTACAGCTTTATCAGTTACAGCTTAATCAGTTACAACTTTATCAGTTACAGTTTTATCAGTTACAGCTCTATCACTAACAATTATGTACTTATCGAAAACAGCTCTATCAGTAACGGTTCTATCAGTAGCACCTCAATTTTGAAATTGAACAACTAGGTACCTATAGAAAAGAGCTCTATCAGTAGCATCTCTATCAGTTACAGCTCTATCGGTGACAGCTTTATCAGTAACAGCTCAATCAATAACAATTCAACCAGTTCCAGTTTTTTCAGCAACGGCTCTATCGGTGACAGCTATATCAGTAACAGCTCTATCCAATTCTACCAGTTTCAGCTTTTTCAGCAATGGCTCTTTCGGTGATAGCTTCATCAGTTAACAGCTCTACCAGCAAAAGCTCTACCACTAACAGCTCTATCAGCATCAATTCTACGAGTCAATTCTACCAGTAACAGCTCTTTCAGTAACAGCTCTATCGGTTGCAGCGCTTTCATTAATAGCTCTATCTGAAACAGTTCTATCAGTAACAGCTCTATCGGTGATAGCCCTATCAGCAAAGCTCTCAGTAACAGCTCTATCGGTGACAGCCCTACCAGGAAAAGCTCTAACAGTAAACGCTCTATCAGTAGCAGCACTATCAGTAACAATTCTTCCAGTAACAGCTTTTTCAGCAACGAATTTATCGGCCACAGCTTTTTCAGTAACGGCTCTACAAGCAACAGCTTTATCAACATCAGCTCTATCAGTACCAGTTATATCAGTAATAGCTCTATCAGTAACCCAGCTCTATCAGTAATAGCAGTATCAGTAACAGCTCTATCGGTAATAGCTCTATCATTAACAGCTAGATCAGTAACATCTCTCTCTATCAGTAATAGCTCTATCAGTAACAATTCAACCAGTCATTTCTACTAGTAACATCTTTTTCAGCTACGGCTCTATCGGTGACAGCTTTATCAGTAACGGCTCTACCAGCAAATAGCTCTATTAGCAAAAGTTCTATCAGTAACAGCTCTATCGGTGACAGCCCTATGAGCAAAAGCTCTATCAGTTACAGCTCTATTAGTAACCGCTCTATCACTACAAACACACAGAGTTGTTACTTTATCAGTTACAGCTTTATCAGTTACGGCTCCATTAGTTATAACTCAATCAGTTACAGCTCCATCAGCTACAGCTCTATCAGTTAAAGTTCCATCAGTTACAGCTCCATCAGTTACAGCTCCATCAGTTACAGCTCCATCAGTTACAGCTCCATCAGTTACAGCTCCATCAGTTACAGCTCCATCAGTTACAGCTCCATCAGTTACAGCTCCATCAGTTACAGCTCCATCAGTTACAGCTCCATCAGTTACAGCTCCATCAGTTACAGCTCCATCAGTTACAGCTCCATCAGTTATAGCTTCACCAGTTACAGCTCTATCAGTTACAAATGTATCAGTTATGGCTCCATCAAATACAGCTTTATCAGTTACAACTCTATCAGTTATGGCTCCATCAAATACAGCTGTGTCAGTTACAGCTCCATCAGTTACAGCTCTATCAGATACAACTCCATCAGTTACAGCTCTACCAGTTATAGCTTCACCAGTTACAGCTCTATCAGTTACAAATGTATCAGTTATGGCTCCATCAAATACAGCTTTATCAGTTACAACTCTATCAGTTATGGCTCCATCAAATACAGCTGTGTCAGTTACAGCTCCATCAGTTACAGCTCTATCAGATACAACTCCATCAGTTACAGCTCTACCAGTTATAGCTTCACCAGTTACAGCTCTATCAGTTACAAATGTATCAGTTATGGCTCCATCAAATACAGCTTTATCAGTTACAACTCTATCAGTTATGGCTCCATCAAATACAGCTGTGTCAGTTACAGCTCCATCAGTTACAGCTCTATCAGATACAACTCCATCAGTTACAGCTCCATCAGTTACAGCTCCATCAGTTACGGCTCCATCTGTTACAGCTCCATCTGTTACAGCTCCATCAGTTACAGACAGCTCCATCAGTTACGGCTCCATCTGTTGTTGGCGCTGGTCTATCAGCTATAGACAGGTCTATCAGTTACAGACAGGTCTATCAGTTACAGACAGCTCTTATCAGTTACAGGCGGCGCTTTCAGTTACGGACAGCTCTATCAGTTACATACAGCTCTATCAGTTACAACAGTGTAAGTTGTTACATAAAGACACACAGAGTTTTGCTCTAGTGACAGCGCTGTCAGTTACAGCTTTGTCAGTAATAACCGCCTTCAGGGGTCCCATTTATTCCTGTTCCAAAATTCAATAAAATCAGGTTAGCGATTTAGGTGTGAAAGCATAACAAATAAAAAAACGAACGAATGCACTTTCCCTATCATAATATCAGTAAGGTTTACGCTTACCAAAGATAGTTTCAAAAGACCGATACGTACGACCGTAGGTACAATTTTATCTAAGAGAAAATTAAGGCCTAAGAAATACCTTATCCACGTTTACCTGAGCAGATAATAAAGAGACATTTAGCATTTGAAATAGGTAAGAAGACAATATTTCATCCGTTGTAATTTCACTCTGATTTACTACCACCTCTGGATAACGCAGAGAATTGAACCGTGAAAATGCGATAAATCGGTATTTGTAACATATTACGGTGACCCATTAAATCTAAAAGATTCGGCGTATTTTTAATAGATCTACATAAGAAAGAATTGCTTACAGTTCACTTAGCATTGACTGCTATTCAGTTCTTTATGGAGAAAGTTATCACTGCTCTCACTGCTGACTCTGAGGAAGTCGCAAACTTTTTAAATGACTGTAAAAAAGTTTGGTTTACCTACATCTATACTAATATATAAAGCTGAAGAGTTTGTTTGTTTGTTTGTTTGCTTGAACGCGCTAATCTCAGGAACTACTGGTCCGATTTGAAAAATTCTTTCAGTGTTAGATAGCCCATTTATCGAGGAAGGCTATAGGCTATATATCATCACGCTAAGACCAATAGGAGCGGAGCAGTAATGAAAATTGTGACGCAAATGAAGTTGCGCGGGTCAGCTAGTTACTTATAAAACAGCTGATCCTCTAGTTAGGTAGGTATACAATTAGTTTTCTAACACTGATCCACACGACGTCCACTGCTAGACATAGGCCTCCCCCAAAAGGGGAGGTTTGCCATAATCGCCACGCTTGGCAGGCGGGTTGGCGATCGCAGTGTATGGTGTTTTTTACAGAGAACGCTGCTACCCATTCTCTGGTTATGGTCAACAAAAGAGTTTTTTGACTCAAACAAAATTACTTAAAATAATAACTTTATTGGATGGGGTTTTCAACTACTTATCGGAATTAACCGGTATCAGAGTGCTGGTTTCTACGGGTTTTTAGTTTGTTAGGTACTTGGGTAGATTTTGCCAGGGTTGCGGAATTTGTTCGAAAGAGTCACCGTGGCCCTAGAATGCAAAGGGTATTGGGAGGAACACGGATGGGTTTTAGTCAGTAAGAGTCTGACACTCCCTTTCGCTCCGCCCAGAGCGGAAGAACTCATTTGATTATATTCCATCCTAAAATAAAGCTACTAAGAGGAACTCTTAGTACTTTAAACGGACACAGGAATGCGCCTGCCAATCCTTTACATAAGTGCCGGCTTCATTATGGCAGGGTACTCAAGTACCCTGCCATAATGAAGAACCGATCTGCGAATTTATGCCTTATCCACAAGTTATAGCAATTTTACTAGCCGCGTTGGCAACCAGCCAGGATTGTGTCCCGAAGGTACCTGACCGATGGCCATCGGCTTTCAAAAGAAATGACTGACGATGTTATTTCATAAAAGAATAAATGCAACCTCATTCAGCATAGACGTTTTTCTTGGTCGATCATTTTTCTGCGTAGTCAGTTCATATTCGCTTTATTTTTGCGAAAGTTTGGGGGTTAACTGTTACAAGTTTTTGGAGAATTTGAATTAATATGTAGGGAGGATTTTCTTTTGCTAAGGTTTGAAAATCATTTTATGAAGATATTGAGTTACATCCAGTACCAACATAGCCACGGTGCCCAGTGCTTGGACATTGCTACCTACCTATAGCAAGATGAAATCTATAAAGAAACTAAGCTTCTTTAAGCATGATGATGTATTTAATTTTAGTTCCAAGTTATTATAACGTGTACTGTGTTTAGTGTGCAAAACTTTAAGATCTACTGCAGATAAACCGACAAATTAATCTTAAAAAAAATCTTGATAATTTTATCCTGGCCAGTTTCGAGGCCCGAAGTTCCAGTACATAATATAATAGAATAGAATAGAATAGAATAGAATGTTCTTTTATATTCGTATTCAAGAGCATTGACACTGACCTGTTTCTGATAGAGCTTTTGCTTATAGCGCTGTCACCGATAGAGCTTTTGCTTATAGCGCTGTCACCGATAGAGCTTTTGCTTACAGCGCTGTCATCGATAGAGCTGTTTCTGATAAAGCTGTTACTGATAGAGCTTTGCTGATAGGGCTATCACCGTTAGAGCTGTTACTGATAGAGCTGATACTGATAGAGCTGTGACTAATAGAGCTGTGACTGATAGAGCTATTACTGATAGAGCTGTTGCTGACAGAGCTGTCACTGATAGAGCTGTTACTGATAGAGCTGTGACTAATAGAGCTGTTGCTGACAGAGCTGTTACTGATGGAGCTGTTGCTGACAGAGCTGTTACTAAAAGAGCTGTTACTAATAGAGCTGTTACTGATAGTGCTGTTACTGATAGAGCTGTGACTAATAAAGCTGTTGCTGACAGAGCTGTTACTGATGGAGCTGTTGCTGACAGAGCTGTTACTAAAAGAGCTGTTACTAATAGAGCTGTAACTGATAGAGCTGTAACCGATACAGCTGTTACCGATAGATCTGTTACTGATTAGTTTTTATCGACAGAGCTGAGGTAATTCATACATAACTTGAAAATAATTCTAATAAGTTAAAAAAATATATAAATGTAACTTAACAAATCCATGCAATAAAATAAACACAAAGCTAAAAACTGTTATGTTGTTTGATAAAAAAAACTTCTTCTAAATTTTATAAGCTCGAAGTTTTTAATACACTTTAAAGTAGAAGTTAGTCACACAATTTCCACTACTTGCTGCATTTTGCTGCTAAAAACACTCATAATGAGTTCTTTGGACTATCAGCCCTCCACTCAGCAAACCTAGACCTTGATAGAATAAGCAGAACATAATGTGATTAATAAAAAACACGCCAAGTGCGAGTCGGACTCGCACAAAAAGGGGTTCCGTACCACGAACCGAAAAAAAAAGTTTCTTGTATGAGAGCCTCCTTTAATTTAATTTAATTTTAACTAGCTTCTGCCAGCGGCTTCGCCCGCGTGGTCCCTGGGGAACATGCTCCCGGGATAAAAATCCTATCCGTGGCCTATGTCCTTTGTCAAGCTCTTGACTATCTGTGTACCAAATTTCATTTAAATCGGTTCAGTAGTTTTGGCGTGAAAGCGCGACAGACATACAGACAGAGTTACTTTCGCATTTATAATACGTTTAGTAAGGATTGTTGTAGTGGCAATAGAAATAAACCTCTGTGAAAATTTCAACTGTCTACCTTTTACGGTTCTTGAGATACAGTCCGCTGACAGATAGACGGACGGACAGAAGCACGGATAGACGGAAGGACGGACGTACGTACAGACAGCGGAGGCTTAATAATAGGGTTCCGTTGGTTACCGTACGGGTACGGAACCCTAAAAATGAGGCACAATTAAAAAGAGTCTTCAAAACAGTTTAGGCACGTAAATCTGTATAGTTAGGTACAAGGTCGGGTTCCATCCAATTTAGTTAGCTTACCTACCTACCCAAAACAAGCAGTTACTCACAAAGTTTATTCAAAAATAACCCGTATAATAAACGCACATTTTTACGCGTTGTGTCTCAGGTGTTTGTACCAAGAATTTATTTCTTGCGAACAAATCCACACAGTTATAAATTCTATATAATAGCTTGACGCGTTGCGTACCAAGCTCCCTTTGAAGAATTATTAGATCGTATGTAAACGAGAACCTCAAAATCAGTGATTAATTGAACCGTACATACATAGGTGCGTGGTATATGCTTGAAATAGTAACTGATTTCAGGTTAATTGAACCAAAATGAGTTTTGGAATGAGCTTGTTTTATAACATAAGAATTTGTTTTTATTAGAGCTACAAGAAAATAAAATTTTGGTAACATTCGCTCTGTTTTCCAACAAATAGACCGAAAATTACCACAATTTTTTTAGAAACAAGTTCGTCTTATTTTAGACACGTTTCTTGGGTTTAGTTTGGTGGTATTATAATAGGTATGTACATGTTTGTACTAGTACTGCCTGAACCAGCAAAGAGTGAGTCGGATTTGCACGGCGAGGGCTGCTAAAATAAACATTTTTTTTTACTTTTCAAAGTAAAATTGTTTAAAGAATTAAAAAAAAAGAGCCCTTGCTGTCGTTATTGACAACAGAAACTACCTTGGAACTCAATACCTGATGATGGTCACACTTCAGCTTTCATTGATAGCTTACTTACCATATGTAATGAGCACACTTGTACACTCTTATTGTAACGTTGCGATGATCTTTTCAAGTGGACAAAGGTACTGCGATTCACGCAATGTCGGCCACTTAAGATAAGAACTGTAATTTGGTCAAGTTGACCGATGTAATTATCTATGATAGGTAGTAGGTACCCTAGTATTTACACATCATGTGAGACAGTCCATTAGTATTTCTTTAGGTTCAATAATGTATCCGGTCATTGGAAGCTTTTCCAAAATTATTTTAGGAGAAATATAAGTAGGTTTTATATCGAGAGAAAATATGAAGCGTTTTACAAGCTATAAAATTAATTAACACATTCATCATTTTATACGTTGTAGTGTTTTGTTTTTGAAAATCGGTTATATTTTTTGTAAAAACGTTTTTTATTTTTCACTTTATATTGGTACCTGCGTACCCATTCACAGTGTACCGGCGTGATGTTATGTTATGAAAATAAAACTTGCTTAGTGCTTTCGGTGTAAAGGTCTCGTCAATACGAATGAAATAAGCCCAAACATTTTGTAGTTCATACATACCGATGTGGAGTTCCCTTGACTCTCTGTCGTCTCCATCATCAGGTCTGATCCAAACTTTCATTCTTTTGTAGTATCACCCGATATACACACGAATATAAAGTTTTTACCAGATGCCTACAATTTTCGAGAGTTGCCCTCGATTTCTCAGGGTTTCCATCATCAGATACTGACGTGGTGGCAATGGGACCACCTCGGGAGAATATCCTTTCATATAAAAAAGATTTATCGAAACCGGATCATAAACGACGAAGTTATCCGTTAACACACATAATATATATATATATATATGTAAGTATACGCGGTCGAATTGAGAACCTCCTTATGTTTTAGAAGTCGGTTAAAAAAAGGAGGAGGTTCTCAATTCGATCATGTATATACTTTTAGGGTTCCGAACAAAAAACGGAACCCTTATAGATCACACGGGTGTCTGTCTGTCCGTCTGTCTGTCTGTCCGTCTGTCTGTCTGTCCGTCTGTCTGTCTGTCCGTCTGTCACAGTCAGTTTTCTCCGGATCCACTAGACCGATTCTGTTGAAATTTGGTACACGTATGAACTTCAGTGACCCAAACATGGGCGCGTTAAGTAAATCATTAAATTTTTAGTATAGGAGTCACTTTTGGGGGTCAAACTAGAAAATGTCAAAATGTCAAAAAAAGTTTTTTGAACAATATCGTGTGACATATGAAATGAAAGGGCTTACTGCAAGGGTTTGAAATCTATTTTTTTTTCTTAATTTTAAAATAAATGGTTTTAAAGTTATTCAAGAAATTAGACGAAAAATGACCATTTTGATTAAAGATATTTACCGATAGATTGCAGGAAAACCTATAAGAAATCTATAGTGTTAAAATAACACGTTAAAAAAATGTTGGTTCGGAACCCTTTGCACGCGAGTCCGACTCGCACTTGGCCCGTTTTTTTTTTTTAATTAACTTCTTCAAAGAAGAGGAGGCTTTTTTATGTATGTTAACCGATTTCTCCGCCAATTGTGAACCGATTGAAAAAAGTATTTTGATATTCGAAAGCCTATGCTCCTGAGGTGGTCCTATTATCACCAAGTCAGAATCTGATGATGGGATCCCATGAAAATCGAGGGAAACCCTCAAGTTTTGTGGGCATATACGATGTTTTTCATAAACATTCTAACGCAATTCATTTTGCCTGGTAATCATCATCTCATGTTGCTGAGCTGATGATGGAAGGTATAAGTTAGGATCTAATGATGGGATCCCATGAAAAATATTTGTTCAGCGATATTTTCGCCAATTATCAACCTCAATTTGGATGATTCTTTTTTTTGTTTGGAAGGGTCATCACGCCGGTACGCTGTGAATGGGCACACAGGTACCACAAAAAAGGGAAAAATAAAAAACTTTTTTACAAAAATACAACCGACTACAAAGTATAAAATACCTTTAATTTCGGAAGTCGGTGTTTTTGGTTATTTTTTCAGTTTTTTGACACCGACTTCCGAAATTGAAGTTGTAGTGTTTTGTTTTTGGAATTCGGTTGTATTTTTTTTGGAAAAAAGTTTTTTTATGCGAATGTATTTACATGTTCCTCTACAATTCATACTTCGTTTGATACTAAACAGAGCAATTCTAAATACCTACCCATGCCGGTTTTGTAACCATTATGCAATAATGTGCTTTTAAGGTAATTACTTCTGATTCACTCCTTCCTCATTTCATTTTACACAAGTGCTTTTCTTTTTTAAGGATGGGAAATCATCAAATGATTCCTCCTGCTCTGGGCGGAGTAGAAGGGAGTGTCACGACTCTTACTGCCTAAATCCCATCCGTGTTCCTCCTAATGCCCTTTGCGTTCCAGGGCCGCAGCCGCGGTGACTCTTTCGAACATATTTCGCAACCCCGGAACTACGTAGGTACCTACTTAAATTAATTTTGTTTCTTGTTTTCTGAACATAAACAACTTGATTCAGTTAGCAGCTCTGCGGGTAGCCAATCAGGAGCACACGAAAACATCGAGTAAATTCGAGTTGCATTATTTGTTATGGAGTATTTATTAGCAACCACAAGTAGGTCAATGTAATGCTGGGAACACGTAAACAGTAAACACCTGTAAAGTATTAATACCATAACATTTTCTTGTTTATTGTAATGGGCTGAAATATATTTCCTCTGTTTCTCGTAATCCTTGCGTGCTTTTAAAGCTAATGAGAGTTAATGATACTGTTTAACCATTTTTTCCTTAAAAAATACAGCTATGCTATGTATTTACTAAAATGTTTTGCTTTTTTAGAGTTTCATACCCAAAGGGTAACCAACGTAACCCTATTATCAAGCTTCCGCTGTCTGTCCGTCCGTCTGTCAGCGAGCTGTATCTCAAGAACCGTAATAGGTAGACAGGTGAAATTTTTACAGAGAGTGCATTTCTATTGCCGCTTTATCAAAAAAACAAAATAACTGGCCAAGTGTGAGTCGGACTCGCGTGCAAAGGGTTCAGAACATTTTTTTTTTTTTAACGTGACTTCTAGTAGGTTTCCTGTAATATTTAGGTAAAGATCTATTATCTCCATTTTTTTTCAAAATGTTAGGCTTAGTAGTTTCGGAGATAAGGGGGGGAATGGTCATTTTCCGTCTAATTTCTTGAATAACTTCATTTGATATGTCACACGATATTGTTCAAAAGTTTTCTTTTTTAATTTTCTAGTTTGACCCCCAAAAGTGACCCCCATACTAAAAATTTAATAATTAACGTAACAATCATCAACAGAATCGGTCCAGGTGATCCGGAGAAAACTGGCTGTGACAGACGGACAGACAGACAGACAGACACCCGAGTGATCCTATAAGGGTACCGTTTTTTATCGGAACCATAGATAATAATAAAAAATAAATTAAATTAAAAATGTAAGAAGTCTCCCATACAAGTAACGTGCTTTTTTTCGGTTTTTGGTACCGAGAGAGAGAGAGAGAGTCCGACGTGCACTTAGCCGTTTTTTTTTTATTAAAACAGTACCTAGTCACCATCCATCCCGCCCTCTTGTATGTCCTGCTGCATTTACTGTTCGTGTTGTGCATCTGAATCGTGAATTTGAATTCTCTCCCACTCTCGGTAAGGGATAGCTCGAATTCTTTGCCACTCTCGGTAAGGGATAGCCCGTCGTTGGTGGTTTTCAGGAGTAAAATTGGGGAACCTGTCAACATGACTCTAAATATGCACGTAGGTATGGGTTTTTATTAATTTATTTATAGGTCTTATGTTTATGTATTATATGATGTTGGTAGATACACATATTTGTTTAGTTTATTTTGCGTAAGGATTTAGATTTTAAGTTTGGTTGTGCACTTGGTTAGAACACTGTCCTAATTTGCAAATCTTTCTGTCGCACTGAGGTTTGCTGTAAGGAAATCCAATAAAATTGTGGGTTAAGGTTGCCTTTGTACACAAGCAGTTCTGTTATATTTGTGTCTGTTTGTTTTGTATGCAACAAAGAATAAGAAAGGAATCTTCTTCAGTACACTAAGGCTTGTTTCACACGTGCCACATCCACACCATAACCATAACCACAACACGTGGGCCACACTATTCACTCGTAACCAAAGCTTGACCACCTTTTGTTGCGACGATGTGGTGTGGGTTAGAAAAGAGCTTTTGAATTTGAACAGAAAATACATGTTATAAAAGAAACAATGCAATTTCTGAAAAGCGATTTTTGTACTCATAATTACGAATTACTTTTAGGTGCGTTATTTCTGTTACACCTTAACTTAAGATCCTATGTCCCTTAGCTGGGGCAGAGGGCGTCCACAGTAGTCTTCCATCGCGAACGGTCTTGAGCTTCTCGCCTCACAACAATCCGATGCTCGTCGCTTCACCCAACACGGTGCGTCGCGACGCCAGGTATGACGGGGACGGCCACGCTTCCATTTCCCTTAAGGATCCAGTCCATAACGTGTTTGGGAATGTGATCCCTCCGGAGCGTGTGACCAATCCACCTCCACTTACGGCGCTTGATCTGGCGGTCGATCGGGCTCTCGTGGCATTTCTCTAGAAGCTCTACGTTACGTTAGAGATGGTCACGGGCCAGTAAATTCCGAGTTTGCTACGTTACTCCTTGCATTGACGAGTTTTCTACATTTTCATGAAAAACTTTAGGTAATAGAGGTACCTAAAGTTAGTAAAAAACTATTGTCTAAAATTTCAGCAAATATTAACTTACCTACACGTTATCAATCTGGACATTATAAGCCCGATAGGAGAGCTTCATATCAATCAGATAAGCCGTTTTTATGCTCGAACAAACAAACGACACTATCCTCTCTATGATATTAGTTTTGGTATGATTGATGATGGCCTAATACCTAACTTAGTATTGCCTGTATTAAAATGTGTTGACTTGTGAAAAGCAGTCTCGGTGTATCGTTGATAAATAATAATATGATTTAATACTGAAAACTAAGATAAAGACCTTTGAGAAATGATGGATGGAATGTGTGTGAAATAATATGGTTATATATGGGTTATATAGGTGACTATTGACATGAGAAACAAGTGCGAGTCGGATTCGCGTGCAAAGGGTTCCGAACGAAATATTTTTTTTAACATGTTATTTTAGCACTATAGACTTCTTATAGGTTTTCCTGTAATCTATAAGTAAAGATCTATTATTTCCATTTTTTTCAAAATTTTAGGCTCAATAGTTTCGAAGATAAGGGGGGAATGGTCATTTTTCGTCTAATTTCTTGAATAACTTCAAAACAATTTATTTTAAAATTATGAAAAAAATATAATTAAAACCCTCACAGTAAGCCCTTTCATTTGATATGCCACACGATATTGTTAAAAAAACTTTTTTTTTAATATTCTAGTTTGACCCCCAAAAGTGACCCCCATTCTGAAAAAAAAAAATTTACGTAACGCGTCCGTGTTTGGGTCACAGAAGTTCATATGTTTACCAAATTTTAACAGAATCAGTCCAGTGGATCCGGAAAACTAGCTGTGACAGACGGACAGACAGACAGGCAGACACCCGAGTGATCCTATAAGGGTTCCGGTTTTTGTTCGGAACCCTAAAAAGACATGTTATACTGACTGACCTGTGCGAGACGCCCAGCAGTGGACGTCTTTCGGCTGATATGATGATGATACTGACCAAGGATCCAAATGAATAAATAGCTTAGAATAAAGAATTTGTTCGAAAGAGTCACCGCGGCCCTGGAACGCAAAGGCATTAGGAGGAACACGGGTGGGTCAGTAAGAGTCTGAGGCAAGCAGCCAATTGTTTGAAATAAGCCGTTTTCATAAACTTACAATTCAGTCATATATGTAGGTAACAACTGGTAACAACCAACAAGGGCCAAAGAACTTCTCGCTCTCGTTATGATACGGCACTGAACAATGAACATTATTCATGGGCCTCTCGCGTTATTACCATAATAAAAACTGCGGAAATAAAAAGAGTAATTTGACACAAACGTCTTGTGGCGGATCCAGCACTTAGCTACGCTATATACGAGCTATAAAACGCTCTTTTGTTTTTATAAACGAACGCCACATTTCAGGTTTTAGTGTACGACAACGAACTGCTGTTTTTGTGTACCTACTAAAATTTTCATTCAAATGAAGTGGTAAAACTTTGTAGACGGGTGCTGAATTTTAAAGATGAAAAACAATAACAAAACTATCCTAATAATTACAATCAACTATAGTTGCTTCGATTTTTAACCGACTTCAAAAAAAGGAGGAGGTTATCAATTCGACTGTATTTTTTTTTTATGTTTGTTACCTCATATTAACCGACTGGATGAACCGATTTTCATGATTCTTTTTTTATTTGAAAGCTGGTGCTTCCCGTGTGGTCCCATTGCCACCACGTCAGGATCTGATGATGGAAACCCTGAGAAATCGAGGGCAACTCTCGAAAATTGTAGGCACGTATTTGGTAAAAACTTGATATTCGTGTGTATATCGGGTGATACTACAAAAGAATGAAAGTTTGGATCAGACCTGATGATGGAGACGACAGAGAGTCAAGGGAACTCCACATCGGTATGTAGAAACTACCAAGTGTTTGGGCTTATTTCATTCGTATTGACGAGACCTTTACACCGAAAACACTTAGTTTTATTTTCATAACATAACATCACGCCGGTACGCTGTGAATGGGTACGTAGGTACCACCAAAAAGTGAAAAATAAAAAACTTTTTTACAAAAAATGTAACCGACTTCCAAAACAAAACACTACAAAGTATAAAATAACTTTAATTTCGGAAGTCGGTGTCAAATAACGAAATAACCAAAAACACCGACTTCCGAAACGGTTACATTTTTTGTAAAAAAGTTTTTTTTCAACAGTCAGATAATTTTTAACCGAAGAAAAAATATAGCTGTTTGATATATTAGTACGAGAGCCGAATGCTCAAAATCCTGCCTTACCGAGTTACCAGATAGAAGCAATGTTTAGAAGAACTAGAACATTAGGTGTCCTAAAATATATTTATTGGTCTGCCGACGTGCAGCCTGGCACTGTTTTTGCAAAGGTGTTTTTGTAACGATCTTTTGGCCACAAAATATCTCACTTAGTTACCAAACGAAGCAAATCTGTTGGGATGGAGACCAGTTAACAGAACTTAAAACTACTGGTCTGCCATGGCCGATTCGGCTGGTCCCTCTGGTAGACCAAATTTAGAAGACAGTGGAGAGGATTATTTTACCTTATCGAGTTACGGAATGAAACCTTCTCATGATAGGTCTCTTCGTGTATCAACAACAAACTGTATCGTTTTCATTGGTAAAAAATATGCTCAAATCAAGATAGATTCAGGACGTCGTTGTTTTTTCTTTTTGGAAATTAGGAACGTGAATAAATGAAGGAGGGTCAATGACCTCTATTACTATGCCTAAACGCAACAGAAAGTGTCTATCGACTTTAGCTATTTTATAAAAACTCAGCTGATTACTGGAATTAGTCGTTTTCATAAAATTGCCAAGATATCTTGTAAGCATGTGAAAGATTGAGTAAAACGCCGATCGGCACTTAATGGGAACGCTGTTGGTTATTAAATCGAGGTTTTATATGTTTCAATGTGAACGAAAGTATGCTCTCATCATCATCATCATCATATCAGCCGAAAGACGTCCACTGCTGGACATAGGCCTCCCCCAAGCGTCGCCACAGCGACCGGTCCCGTGCGTCTCGCATCCATCGGCTACCCGCGAACTTCACCAGGTCATTGGTCCACCTTGTGGGAGGCCTTCCAACGTTACGTCTTCCAGTACGCGGTCGCCGCTCCAGAACTTTTCGGCCCCATCGACCATCTGTTCTGCGAGCAATGTGCCCTGCCCACTGCCACTTTAATTTGGCGATCCTTCGGGCTATGTATGTAAGTATGCTCTAATTGGTGTTTATTCCTGTTATATTCGACGTAGCTCATATAAAATTTATTGTTTGGTTTATGCGCACAAATTTTGAAGAAGTTTGAATATTGAATTTTCCGCACATTATTTAATTTTGGTAAAGTAATTTACATATTGATCTAATTAACATGTATTACTTATATTGATCTAGTTAACATATATTACTGTCTCATTTAAATTCCGATGAAATCACTTCATCACCCCAGCCTGAAACACAGGTTTAAATAAACCTAGATCGGGCAGGTCGCTACATATTTTTTTATTTTTAAATTCCTAGTTAATATCTTGTACCTGCAATTAATATAATTTAGCCATACACTTTTAATTTAGGCACCTTTACATAAGATTTTACTGTATATTAACGTTCTGTGGCTATCTATACACATCTCATTGTGTAAGTTTTTATTGATAATTATATATTATTATGCTGATAAATGGAGCTAATCGACCATTCTCTATATACGACGCCCGTAAAGTAACAAGCCCTGATAACAAACCCGTCAAAGCTTTTGGTATAAATCTAGAAAATTGTCCCGTTGTCTGCACGTTACAGGAAATGATAGACGCTACCGAATGCGACAAACTCGTAGCCTAATACCATTTGCTCTTTTTCAGATTTTCATCAATACAACAAGAATTAGCCTCGTAATAGTGGTGCTGACTATCCAGGAGTGTACCGGACGTGTATCTTATGCCCATTTTCAACACTTGAATGTTATTTTATTGCACTGTTGGATTTCCATCTCTCGGCGTTGAGCTGAGCTTGGAAAATTCATCAGTCACTCGGTGTCTCAAGGTTTTGAGTACAGACAGAATTATTATGATAGGCTCGCATTTCACCACAATCTCACCTTACAAAGGGATGCTCATGATGGTGGCCGAGGAGCACGCTTGCCTTTTTATGGATGGAAAATCATCAAATGACTCCTTCCGCTCTGGGCGGAGCGCGAGGGTGTGTCGGACTCTTACTGACTAAACCCATCCGTGTTCCTCCTAATGCCGTGTTCCAGGGCCGCGGTGACTATTTCAAACAAATTCCGCAACCCTGGCAGGGGAGCACGCTTGCCTAGGTTGTAGCTATCTGGACACACAGACTCATGCAACCTCACTTATGAACTCACTTTACATAGAAAAATCGAGTCTACGTAAAACTCTACGAAACGTGAACGTGTCCTCGTGCCTACTATATATTGCTCACGTTTTCGTTTTACGGCAACGGTTACGTATCACGAAGTGTGTTCGCGTGGGTTGCTCTTCTAGACAAATATAGCAATGACGTTTACTTCGCTTTGAATGAGTTGTGAGTGCATTACGTCACCTATAAGGAGGTATGGTATAAGACGTAGGTACATATCAGTGTAGGTAAGTACAACGTAGGCGATATCGTGTAATAGAATAGAAATACTCTTTATTGTACACCTAGAACCATCTCGGCAACGTGACACTTTAGGGCACCGTATTCCAGACATTTTTAGGGTTCCGAAAAAAAAAAGGAACCCTTATAGGATCACTCGGGTGTCTGTCTGTCTGTCCGTCTGTCACAGCCAGTTTTCTCCGGATCCACTGGACCGATTCTGTTGAAATTTGGTACACATATGGACTTCTATGACCCAAACACGGACGCGTTACGTAAATCATTAAATTTTTAGTATGGGGGTCACTTTTGGGGGCCAAATTAGAAAATTAAAAAAAAAAGATTTTTGAACAATATCGTGTGACATATCAAATGAAAGGACTTAATGTGAGGATTTTAATTATATTTTTTTCATAATTTTAAAATAAATGGTTTTGAAGTTATACAAGAAATTAGACGAAAAATGACCATTCCCCCCCCTTATTTCCGTAACCACTGAGCCTAAAATTTTGAAAAAAAATGGAGATAATAGATCTTTACCTAAAGATTACAGAAAAACCTATTAGAAGTCTGTTAAAATTACATGTTAAAAAAATTAAATTCGTTCGGAACCCTTTGCACGCGAGTCCGACTCGCACTTGGCCAGTTTTTTTTGTTCGTTGAAGTGTCCTCTACTCAAACATGCATGTTAGATTGTGCGCCGCAACTTTTAAAAATAAACAAAATGGCTTCGGGGCTATGCCACAATGGTTATAATTCCCTTTGTTAGTCTGTTTGTAGAACTTTTTATTCGATTCCAAAAATCTAGAGAAAGTCAAACTGTTGCTGAGGGCTTAGGCTTTTTTTCGGGGAAAACTACTTGCGTTTCTTTGGGGCAGGTCACGTAAAGAAGCCGCGGGCAGCTAGTATCCTCTTAAACTTATGTGACGGTGTCATGAACGATATTGAAAAGAAGTGTCTGAGTACACCTATCATTAAAAAAGAACTGGTTGTTGCACAAACACCATTGCTGAGAGAAGAATTCTAAAATGTAAAATTCCTCCGTTACTGAGTGAGTGAGTGACAGACAGACAACGCATAGCCGAAACTACTGGTCGTAGAAAGCTAAAATTTGACATGCTGGTTCCTTGGTGAGTGCAGTGGAGCATTAATAGAGGATTTCTTGAAATTCCAACGGGAACGGGAAAAACGGGATATGCGCGTACGAAGGCTTGGGCAAAAGCTAGTACATGGATATCAAGGCTAACTGCTATTTAGTTGTCTCAGTACCTACGTTCCTGGAAGCCCGTATTCTGATCTTGACTCTACTCAGGTTAATACATAAGATTTAAAAGAACACTTGGTAAATCTAAAGAAAGAAAGAAAAAGCGTGTATTTGCGCCAAGCATCTGGCATCTGGGTATTTTATTCATTTCTAATCACTTTTGCTGACGCCTTTGAAGAATTACCGATGGTAGAGGAGACGGTGGAACATTGATTTTCACCCACCTGAACAATTTTTGATATACAAGCTATCTTATGCGTGTTTATCATTGTGTTTATAAATCAAATAATTTTGATAAAAATATGTCTCATATCTGGTTACCAGGTGGGTGAAGGTCGATGTTCCACCGTCTCCTATACCAAGCCGTGGTGTTATGTTATAAGAGTTAACTGAATACATAATTTTATCTTTTGTTGAAAATATTTCAACAATACGTAGGTGCTTACTTGATATTTTCCAATTAAACTTTCAGAGCTTGCGCCAAACGATATGCAGCTCAGTTGCTTTCATTCGTAAAACTGAAAACGAAGGAATTTTAATATGCATATTAAAATGGCCGGTTTATAG
This sequence comes from Lacanobia wlatinum, assembly GCA_947578705.1. Classification (NCBI taxonomy): domain Eukaryota; kingdom Metazoa; phylum Arthropoda; class Insecta; order Lepidoptera; family Noctuidae; genus Lacanobia; species Lacanobia wlatinum. Next base: position 13,408,061 of record OX388024.1, on the reverse strand, counting down.
GTTTATTTTATGCCCATTTTCTCGTAACTTGAGAAATTACTGTGAAGTTGCGAATGTTTGGTTTCCATTGGCTACTTACCTATTTATAATTTCACGACATTTGGCTTGGTGATTGTAGTATGGCATTGTGAAGTGTCGGAAGGATGCAACTCCACAGGTCCTTTCCATTGACTGTCTCATTTCGCCTTTGCCGACACCTACAAGGGGGAAATGAAAAACGAACGAAACTTTTTGCAGCCGAAGGCTCCAGAGATGTGCGATGCAGCTATGCTGCGAGAATATAACAGCTAAGCTACGAAAGTATGTGACCGTTCCCAATGATGCTAAGCTATGTAGCGGAGCGAGTAAGATGTGCTACGAAAATGCATCGCCACAAGGTAGCTGTGCGAAGGAGCTGCGTAGCTCGAATTGTGCGACGTATGGACAATAAGGAAGGCACTACTGTTCTGAATATAGCTACACCACTCGCGACCATCCAAAGCTCGCATCCATAGCACGCATCCACAGTACTCATCCCAGCTTCCTTATAAATCGTTGCTTAGTTGAATCAATTTCCACCAGTGCTATGTCATGTGGACCAATGAATATGATTGGTGGATATCAAACGCATCCATAGCAACGATGCATAGCACATCTCTTGTGTTAAAGCTGCCTAAAGCGGGACCTAAAGAGGTCTCTTCAATTAGTAGAGGTCAATTAAATCATAATTAATCTATACTAATATTATAAAGAGGAAAGATTTGTTTGTTTGAATTGAATAGGCTCCGAAACTACTGGACCGATTTCAAAAATTCTTTTAGCATTGGATAGCTACATATTATCCCCGTACTCCCACGGGAACGGGACCTACGCGGGTGAAACCGCGTGACGTCCACTAGTCATTTATATAGCCTATGTCACCCGGATCGTTTTTAAGAATCTATTGATACCTCAATCATAAAAATCGGTTCGGTGGATTAGGCACTAGAGTGGAACATACTTACATACATAGACTGCTAAAATCATAACCCTTCCTTTTGGCTTTGTCGTAGTCGGGTAAAAATGGGTCAATAAATTTCGAAAACTAGTGAAAATTAAGCTAAATTGAATTTGCTTTTGTCCATTTAAAACTAAGGTGTATTCAGTTTCGTTCGCCCAATGCTTTATCGACAAAGACGAAAAATTTGGGAATTGTCCGTATAGGTTATGTGTCCCGTAGATGTAGTACCTAGTTATCTTAACAAAGCTCTTCCTTGAGCTCATGCAATGTAGTCATTATTCTTTTTAAATGGACAACCACTTGATGTATGTTTCAATCTCAGTAAATTGAATTCGACTTTTATTTTTGCAGTCGGGCAAGTGCTAGAGTAAATTGAAGTAAGGAGACTTACGTAAATATTCTCTTTTGTGGTCGGCCAAGGCTAATAATATAGAGTCATTATACTAGATTACTTGAGAAATTCAACAGATTATTATTTATCTTATGAAATAAAAACTCTTAATCTCAAGTAGGTACCTACCTTTTACAGCAGCCACAATCAACGGCTGCTATTAGGTTGGGTTTCTGAATCCTTACTTAATATAATATTATAAATGCGAAAGTAACTCTGTCTGTCTGTCTGTCTGTCGCGCTTTCACGCCAAAACTACTTAACCGATTTAAATGAAATTTGGTACACAGATAGTCTAGAGCCTAAGTAAGGCATAGGCTACTTTTTATCCCGGGGGTATGTTCCCTAGGGAGCACGCGGGCGAAGCCGCTGGTAGAAGTTAGTATTATATAATTATCTGAATAATGGCAAACATACTTTAATGCCAAATTTTAAGAGGTTTTCAGGCTAAAGTAGAGGATGAGAAATTATTATCAATTCAGAAACCAGTCTTTAGTGCAGTTACCTTAAATCGTGAGCTTAGAAAATACGATACCCATAGTATCTGTGGAGTTTCATTATCTAATTGAATTTAACACTAGATAGCGTTTTCTTGTGCAGTGACGCATCTGGGGTAATGAAGTATGAGCCGATGGGGCTTTCCCATGGGATGGCACGGTATGGATTGCCTCTGCACACCATACTCCCGAATAGCGTTGCCAGGCGTCCGGATAAAGCCGGACACTGTCAGGCTATTTGGTCGTGTGTCCGGCCAAATTAGATAGTGTCCGGCGTGTCCGGCTTATTTCAGGCTTTTTGAATTTGAGCATTTTTTTTATTGTCATGTGTGTTGACTTCCTTTCCGCCTACCTCACCTTGTATCGCTAGCTACCTACTTCTACTATTGCAATGATAGAATATAGTAATGAATATTAAATGATTAACAATAAAAAAGACCGATTCATTGAATTTTACTGTTGTTTCATTCGAAATTAATTTAAATTTTATGTTAAACTAGCTGACCCGCGCAACTTCGTCTGCGCCACAATTTTCATTACTGCTCCACTCCTATTGGTCTTAGCGTGATATATAGCCTATAGCTTTCCTCGATAAATGGGCTATCTAACATTAAAAGAATTTTTCAAATCGGACTAGCAGTTCCTGAGATTAGCGCGTTCAAGCAAACAAACGAACAAATAAACTCTTCAGCTTTATATATTAGTATAGATGATAAAAAAACCCTTGTTTTAATTAAAAAATCAATTTAGGTCTATACTACGACTCCGTTGTCCGGCCGTTTTACCCAAATGTCCGGTTAAACTTGCTGGTCTGTCCGGCTTTTCTGGTCTGTTTGTAGAACTTTTTATTCGATTCCAAAAATCTAGAGAAAGTCAAACTGTTGCTGAGGGCTTAGGCTTTTTTTGGGGAAAACAACTTGCGTTTCTTTGGGGCAGGTCACGTAAAGAAGCCGCGGGCAGCTAGTATCCTCTTAAACTTATGTGACGGTGTCATGAACGATATTGAAAAGAAGTGTCTGAGTACACCTATCATTAAAAAAAGAACTGGTTGTTGCACAGACACCACTGCTGAGAGGAGAATTCTAAAATGTAAAATTCCTCCGTTACTGAGTGGGTGAGTGACAGACAGACAACGCCCAGCCGAAACTACTGGTCGTAGAAAGCTAAAATTTGACATGCTGGTTCCTTGGGGAGTGTAGGGGAGCATTAATAGAGGATTTCCTGAAATTCCAACGGGAAAGGGAAAAACGGGATATGCGCGAACGAAGGCGTGGGCAAAAGCTAGTACATGGATATCAAGGCTAACTGCTATTTAGTTGTCTCAGTACCTACGTTCCTAGAAGCCCGTATTCTGATCTTGACTCTACTCAGGTTAATACATAAGATTTAAAAGAAAACTTGGTAAATCTAAAGAAAGAAAGAAAAAGCGTTTATTTGCGCCAAGCATCTGGCATCTGGGTATTTTATCAATTTCTAATCACTTTTGCTGACGCCTTTGAAGAATTACCGATGGTAGAGGAGACGGTGGAACATTGATTTTCACCCACCTGAACAATTTTTGATATACAAGCTATCTTCTGCGTGTTTATCATTGTGTTTATAAATCAAATAATTTTGATAAAAATATGTCCCATATCTGGTTACCAGGTGGGTGAAGGTCGATGTTCCACCGTCTCCTATACCAAGCCGTGATGTTATGTTATAAGAGTTGCCTACATAATTTTATCTTTTGTTGAAAATATTTCAACAATACGTAGGTACTTACTTGATATTTTCCAATTAAACTTTCAGAGCTTGCGCCAAACGATATGCAGCTCAGTTGCTTTCATTCGTAAAACTGAAAACGAAGGAATTTTAATATGCATATTAAAATGGCCGGTTTATAGGTTTATTTTATGCCCATTTTCTCGTAACTTGAGAAATTACTGTGAAGTTGCGAATGTTTGGTTTCCATTGGCTACTTACCTATTTATAATTTCACGACATTTGGCTTGGTGATTGTAGTATGGCGTTGTGAAGTGTCGGAAGGATGCAGCTACACAGGTCCTTTCCATTGACTGTCTCATTTCGCCTTTGCCGACACCTATAAGGGGGAAATGAAAAACGAACGAAACTTTTTGCAGCCTAAGGCTCCAGAGATGTGCGATGCAGCTATGCTGCGAGAATGTAACAGCTAAGCTACGAAAGTATGTGACCGTTCCCAATGATGCTAAGCTATGTAGCGGAGCGAGTAAGATGTGCTGCCAATATATTTCCAAATCTAAAGATGATAAATCAAACTATACAAAATACAGTACAGTTTTCAAAAAATGCGTTACTAAATCAAAACATCTTATTAACTACAAAATCATGTCATCGGCAAAAAATAAAGGCAAAGCTGCATGGCATATCATAAAAAATAAAACAGATCATGTAATTACAAAAACAAATATTGATAATATTAAAACAGACAATAATCCCATAAATAATCCTATAGAAATAGTCAAATCTTTCAACGACTTCTTCATAAATATTGCCAAAGGATTCCATAGCAAAAACAAAACTTCCTCTGGCAAAAAACCACCAACAGATTTAACAAATATGTCTCAAACTATGTTCTTACATCCATGCTATGAGAATGAAGTAAAAAACACCATCATGTCCCTTAACAACACCAAATCAGTTGGTTTTGACGACTTAGCAACTCATATTCTCAAGTCCTGTGCCACCATTATATCCCCAATTATTGATAAATCTTTCATTCTGGCAAGGCATTTTTCCAGATAAGCTAAAACAGTCAATAGTGAAACCCTTATTTAAAAAGGTGTCAAAAACGACTTATTTAATTACCGCCCTATAACCCTAATATCTAATATATCGACAATCTTTGAAAAAGTCATGCATCGTAGACTCACTAACTTTTTAGAAAAATACCATATAGTAAAAGAAGAACAAAATGGTTTCCAAAGGGGAAAATCCACTACTTAAGCAGCATTTACACTAATAAAGAGTATAATTGAAATTTTAGACAACCGCATTCCAGTCTCTGTCGTCTTTTTTGACATGAGTAAAGCCTTCGAATTTGTCAACCACGATTTACTTTAAAAAAAATGCTATAGCTATGGGATAAGAGGCATAGTGATGGATTGGATAGCTAGCTATCTATCTAATCGTCAACAAAAAGTAGAAATAAGTTCAATAAACGATAACAACGAGTCCACATCACATAGTTCAGATTACAACCAAACCAAGTCAGGAGTACCCCAAGGAAGTATACTTGGACCGTTACTTTTTCTTATTTATATCAACGACTTACCTACAGCTTTAAAACAACAATGCATACTTTTTGCTGACGATATATCGGTCATAGTAACAAACCATAGTAAATCAGAAATAGATCACGAAAAAAATATTAATGACACTGTTACACGAATTTTAAAAGTGGCTCGAAAACAATAATCTCTGTGCAAATATAAACAAAACTAAATACATAAATTTTCAAAATTACAACTCAAAGCCTAAAATATTTAAAATAACTTGTGAAGGGAAACAAATCAGTGAAGTTAATAATTACAAATTTCTTGGACTTATTCTCGACCAGAACTGTAACTGGAAACTACATATAGAGCATATTTGTAAAAAACTAAACCAGTTTGTATTTGCTCTTAATCGTTTAAGGCGTACCGCGGGTGAAGCAGTTGCTCTTATTGCTTACCACGGGTATGTTTCCTTTTTGCTGAGGTATGGACTCCTACTCTGGGGGAACTCTACAAATATAAATGATGCCTTTCGGGTGAAAAAAAAAATGCCTAAGAGCAATTGGTGGTATCAGCCCCATAACATCATGTAGACCTCTATTTAAGAAATTTAAAATTCTAACGTTAACAGGCCTTTTTATATTGCAAGCTGGTATTTTTGTAAAAGAACAGTCTAAATTTTTTAAAGCATGTGACCTACACTCAAAATATACCCATCGTGACCCTACACGGTTAAATAAGGCACCCATAAAAGCACATTATGCCATAAAAATAGTTACGTAACATCGATAAAATTTTACAATAATATACCTAAACAAATTAGAGAGCTCCCATTAAAATATTTTAAATCCAAATTAAGGAAATGGTTAGTTGATAATTGTTTTTAAACCGCAAAAGAATTTTTTGATAAAAAAATAACAGACAAGTATGGCTACTAACTGCTATAAATGTTCCTATTGTTTTAATATTATATATAGTGTTAAAATTAGAAGAAGTTATTATTTTCTAAGTAATGTAACAAAGCATAATAATATCTACCTAAAAGAGTTACTTAACAAATACATAATAGAGCTTATTTTATTTTAATATAATGTAAATTTATAAGAATTCAAATGTTTCTAATAATTTAAGTTATGTTAGTTAGGACTTATTTTTTCTTTTTAACATTTGTTAAAAAGAATTATGTCTATTATTCGAATATTTGTATGCTAATGAATGGCGAAACATGTCAGATCCCAGTTCTCTATTTAATAAGACCTTAAATGTACCATGTTTCTATACAAATAAAATATTCTTATTCTTATACGAAAATGCATCGCCACAAGGTAGCTGTGCGAAGAAGATGCGCAGCTCGAATTAAGCGACGTATGGACAATAAGGAAGGCACTACTGTTCTGAACATAGCTACACCACTCGCGTCCATCCATAGCTCGCATCCATAGCACGCATCCACATACTCATCCCAGCTTCCTTATAAATCGTTGCTTAGTTGCATCAATTTCCACCAGTGCTATGCCATGTGGACCAATGAATATGATTGGTGGATATCAAACGCATCCATAGCAACGATGCATAGCACATCTCTTGTGTTAAAGCTGCCTAAAGCGGGACCTAAAGAGGTCTCTTCAATTAGTAGAGGTCAATTAAATCATAATTAATAATTTATATAGCCTATGTCACCCGGATCGTTTTTAAGAATCTATTGATACCTCAATCATAAAAATCGGTTCAGTGGATTAGGCACTAGAGTGGAACATACTTACATACATACATCATCATCTGCCTAGCCTTTTCCCAACTACATTGGGGTCGGCTTCCAGTCAAGCCGGATTTAGCTGAATACCAGTATTTTATGTGGAGCGGCTGCCTACCAGACCTCCACAACCCTGACTGACTAACACGGTACTTCATGGCAAGACTGGAGTCAGATTAACTGGCTTCTGACTATCCGTAACGACTGCCAAAGATCTACAAATGACAGCCGGGACCAACGGCTTAACGTGCTTTCCGAGGCACGGAGGAAACTCGGTATGTTAAGATGGTCACCCATCCACAGACCAACCTTGGCAAGCGTTGCTTAACCTTGAATATCGACCCGTGCGGCTGTTATTATCTAGCCACGAGCTCCTCTTACATAGGTACATTACATACATACTTACATACATACATAGACTGCTAAAATCATAACCCTTCCTTTTGGCTTTGTCGTAGTCGGGTAAAAATGGGTCAACCAATTTCGAAAACTAGTGAAAATTAAGCTAAATTGAACTTGCTTTTGGCCATTTAAGACTAAGGTATATTACGTTTCGTTCGCCCAATGTTTTATCGATATAGACGAAAAATTTGGGAATTGTCCGTATAGGTTATGTGTCCCGTAGGTGTGTACCTAGTTATCTTAACAAAGCTCTTCCTTGAGCTCATGCAATGTAGTCATTGTTCTTTTTAAATGGACAACCACTTGATGTATGTTTCAATCTCAGTAAATTAAATTCGACTTTTATTTTTGCAGTCGGGCAAGTGCTAGAGTAAATTGAAGTAAGGGGACTTGTAAATATTCTCTTTTGTGGTCGGCCAAGGCTAATAATATAGAGTCATTATACTAGATTACTTGAGAAATTCAACAGATTATTATTTATCTTATGAAATAAAAACTCTTAATCTCAAGTAGGTACCTACCTTTTACAGCAGCCACAATCAACGGCTGCTATTAGGGTGGGTTTCTGAATCCTTACTTAACATAATATTATAAATGCGAAAGTAACTCTGTCTGTCTGTCTGTCGCGCTTTCACGCCAAAACTACTTAACCGATTTAAATGACATTTGGTACACAGATAGTCTAGAGCCGGGCATAGGCTACTTTTTATCCCGGGGGTATGTTCCCTAGGGAGCACGCGGGCGAAGCCGCTGGCAGAAGTTAGTATTATATAATTATCTGAATAATGGCAAACCTAAAGTAGGTTTGCCAAATTTTAAGAGGTTTTCAGGCTAAAGTAGAGGATGAGAAATTATTATCAATTCAGAAACCAGTCTTTAGTGCAGTTACCTTAAATCGTGAGCTTAGAAAATATACCGTACCCATAGTATCTGTGGAGTTTCATTATCTAATTAAATTTAACACTAGATAGCGTTTTCTTGTGCAGTGACGCATCTGGGGTAATGAAGTATGAGCCGATGGGGCTTTCCCATGGGATGGCACGGTATGGATTGCCTCTTCACACCATACTCCCGAATAGCGTTGCCAGGCGTCCGGATAAAGCCGGACACTGTCAGGCTATTTGGTCGTGTGTCCGGCCAAATTAGATAGTATCCGGCGTGTCCGGCTTATTTTAGGCTTTTTGAGTTTGAGCATTTTTTTACATTTGTCATGTATGTTGACTTCCTTTCCGCCTACTTACCTTGTATCGCTAGCTACGTACTACTAATATTGCAATGATAGAATATAGTAATGAGTATTTAATTATTAACAATAAAAAAGACCGATTCATTGAATTTTACTGTTGTTTCATTCGAATTTAAGGTAAATTGTATGTTAAATGATAAAAACCCTTGTTTCACTTAAAAAAACAATTTAGGTCTATACTACGACTCCGTTGTCCGGCCGTTTTACCCAAATGTCCGGTTAAACTTGCTGGTCTGTCCGGCTTTTAGGTTTGAAGACCTGGCAACCCTACTCCTGAAGGGATTAGCGCGCTAGACTATTTTTATCATTAGGAACTTTCATATGTTGTTTTATGCTCAAAGTGTAGAGAAAAATGGTTTCCTCCTACTTTTGGATTTTTTATTAGGATTCCGTATCTAACGGAGCCCTATTACTAAACCTCCGCTGTCCATCCGTCCGTACGTTTGTCTGTCAGCAGGCTGTAATACTGCCGATACTGTTCTGCTCAGTAGGTTCACTGAACTCCATGAGATGTGGGACCGATGAGCCTACTGTGCAGGGGTAGACGGTGTCTAGTTTCTTCTTTTTAATTACTTACGTCATAAGCAAAATTCTGTTACTAACCACCTTGCCTATATATGGACTTTGAAATAAATTATTTTTATTTATTTAATAAACGTTTAAAACATAGTTGCAATATCAACGCAGCGATAATCAAGATAAAAATTGGTGAAATAAAGGGGCGTTAGAAAAAGTAAAAAGTCAAAAGTCATTTATTCAAATTAGGCTGAGTACCAGCACTTTTTTTTAACCGCCTTCCAAAAAAGGAGGAGGTTCTCAATTCGGTGGGTATTTTTTTTGTATGTTTGTACACCGATTACTCCGTGGTTTCTGATCCGATTTCTGTGATACTTGGATTGGATGACGGATGGTCGCTTATATGTCCGTGTTAGACATAACTTTACAAATTAATTATACTATGTTGAACGAATTAAATTTAAAATTTTCATATATCAAACTCGTTTCTCACCCGCGCGACCCAAAATTCAGTAGTTTATTATACTTTCCTTATTATTCTATGACTTTAACAAAAATAGCCGTATTTAAAAATGTAGATAGTCAAATGGTCTTTGGGATAGTGCAAATTCCATTAAAATACGCTCGGCAGTTTTGGTCCAATAGTCGTTTTTACGTCCGTGTTAGACATAACTTTACAAATTAATTACACTATGTTGAACGAATAACAGTCAAAAATTTCGTATATCAAATTATTAAGAAAATAGTCTAACGTAACATATATTTTTTTTTTCAAAAAATTTGAAATAGCCGTTTAGACGTGATGCTCATTTTAAAATCAGCTACTGAGCCGTCGTATCTGCTCCTTAATGAAAAATTTGACGCAGACGAAATTACGCGTTAGATACTAAAAATCCTTTCATACTTAGCTTCTAGTTTGTCATTACTGCAGCCTATGTATGGTGTCCCCGCTCCCCAGGGATGCGCCGTCTCGATTGCCTGTTGTTTCATAATATCACAACTCGCCCGATGGGATAACTTCGCGCCAGACAATTTTATCGCTCGCCAAACTTTATGTGTGAACAGTTCAATTCTATCACAGCTCTATTGCTTTATGTTAGAAACTAACGTTAGTAAAGCATTTCGCTTTACTTTTGAGCACTTGAAAATGTACCTATTGCAGTTAAATAGGTACCTTATCAGTGTGAAAAGAAAGAAAATAATGATGAATGGATAAGTCAAGTAATTTTATAAAAAGTCGGTCAGCCCGGTAGTTGGAATCGCACACGAAGGGTTCCGTACCATTAACCGAAAAAACAGGTCTCTTGTATGGGAGTCCCCTTTAATTTTTAATTTAATTAAATTTTAGTTATTTGTCGTTACAGCGGCAATGGAAATATACATGCTGTGAAAATTTCAACTGTCTACCTACGTACGGTTCTTGAGATACATTCCGCTGACAAACAGGTGGCCAGACGGACGGACAGCGGAGGCGGTTCCGTTGGTTACCCCTCGGGTACGGAATTCAGAAAATGACCGTTATTTTTTTACCGTCATAGTTACTTTATGCATTTTCTTTTGTCACCTATCTAAATTGTTTAATCTGCTGAAAGATTAAGTGATTTCATAAATGAATCAATATTTTAACTGAAAATACGAAACAAATGATTGTGTGAAAGTTGTATTTCATAAAAGCTTTTAGTGATACGGTCGCCCATTGTGTCACCCTGTATAATGTTGTCTGTATTGATATAGTGTACATAATAAATAGTATTATATTGAGGAGCTCGTGGCTAAATAATAAAAAAAAACAGCCGCACGAGTTGATCTTCAAGGTCAAGCAACGCTTGACGAGGTTGGTCTGTAGTTGGGTGACCATTTTAACATACCGAGACTCCTCCGTGCCTCGGAAAGCTCGTTAAGCCGTTGGTCCCGGCTGTTATTTGTAGATCTTTGGCAGTCGTTACGGGTAGTCAGAAGAAGAAGAGGTCTGGTAGGCAGCCGCTCCACGTAAAATACTGGTATTCAGCTGAATCCGGTTTGACTGGAAGCCGACCCCAATATAGTTGGGAAAGGTTGGGCAGATGATGAATAAAGAGTGTCATATTCAAGCCATTAAAAAAACCGGGCAAGTGCGACTCGGACTCTCGCGCAAAGTTATCCGAAGGAATATTTTTTAACATGATAGTTTAAAATCAAAGACTTTCTATAGGTTTTCCTGTAATCTATAAATATAGACCTATATATATTATCTGTATTATTTTCAAAATTTTAGGGCTCAGGAGCTAAGGGGGTGTGGTCAATTTTCATCTTTTTTCTTTAAAAACTTCGGATTGGAATATTACAAAATAATAAAAAAATACGTGATCCTATAAGGGTTCGGAACCCTAAAAATAAACTTTTTACCAAATATTCAGCATTGAGTCGAAGAATTATTAAGTAATAATGATAACAGTGCCAGTGGTACCAATGCGCAGTATCAGAATCTGTCTGCAAGTAACGGATAGCGTAATTTTCGCATGAGGAGCGGTCTCGCGCTCATTTCTCAGGATCCAAGTTATCGTGCTTTCACAAACTTGCAGGGAGCTCCATTTGCATTAAGTTATTTCGTGTCGTGAAATGTGGTGTCACGCGAATTCGCGATACATTCACTTGGGATGATAGATGGCGGCTGAGAAATTAAAGCAAGTATTGCATATTTTTCCGTTTCCACTGTTGAAAAATATAAGAAAATTATTTTTAAGTTTCGTTTGGTTTTTTAAGAATAGGAAACAGCCCCCGTTTTTGTTGTGTTAATAGCACAATAGGAAGAGATTGACTTTTAATATCATTGTTTAATCCGCATGATCTGAGAAGCAATGAACCGGACCGGTGAGATAAGTCCAGCAGTGGACCTCATTTGCCAAATGAAAAATTAAGTGATGGGTTTCATGGCAGATTTATTTTTACATTTTTCACCATCATTTTTAGGGTTCTGTACTCGACGGGTACCCAACAGAATCCTAGTAGAAAACCTCTGTATCCGTCCGTCTGTATGTAGAACCATGACACGTTGACATTAAAGGCGTAACATTTTAAAGTATTAAAATTTAATTTCACCCTATTTAGGCATCCTAAATAGGGTGAAGCGATACTTCAAGCCTGGACAGCTTTTAACTCTATATAAAGCGCAAGTCCGATCCTGCATGGAGTATTGTAGCCACCTGTGGGATGGCTCAGCTAAGTATCAGCTTGCCGCGCTTGACTCGGTGGAACGCAGAGCTAAGAGGCTCATCGGTGACGAAAAACTGGTGGATACCAAGCTACACAGCTTGGCTCATCGCCGTAAGGTTGCCTGCTTGTCGGTCTTCTACAGATTGTACTTCGGTGAGTGTGCCCTAGAACTCCACGACCTCATTCCACCGGCCCCCTTCTACCATCGGACATCCAGACGCACTGCATCTTACCATCCCTACCTTGTTACTATTCCACCAATTCGCACTAAGCGTTTCCAAACGTCTTTTATAATGCGCACAGCAAAGGAGTGGAACTCTCTGCCTGCGTCTGTGTTTCCAAACGCATACAACCCTAATCTCTTCAAAGTTAGAGTGAACAGGCTCCTTCTGGGTAAGCTCGCTCCATCGTAGACTTTGTCTCTGTCATCTTTGACCTTGACTAGAGTCAAGAGCAAACCCATATCAAATAAAAAAAAAAAAAAATTTTTTTTTTAATATGCTTGAAATCTGATTTTGGAACGAAGTTCCTTATCGCGCGTTGTGAAAGGGGGCTAGACGGCAAAAATTCATACGAAAAGTTGTAACGACACTTTTTGCTATAGTTGTAGGCCGTGCGGCGTGCGCGTGTTTCTCTGTCTGTCTCTTTCATAGAAAGCAAGCCAGTTATTTTCGTTTCGCCTTTCTATATCTGTTTACATTATATTTGTTAATAATAAAAAAATATTATTATAACTTAAAAAAAATAAAATTTTATTACAATTCCTTCACTAATTAATCGAAAGAAACTTCGTTCCATCCGGGTGTCCCTTGACACCTCTCAAGTTTTTTTTTTCTGTTTATGGTACGGAACCCTTCGTATGCGAGTCCGACTCGCACTTGGCCTGTTTTTTCTATACCCAACCGTCAATATAGGAGGCCCATTTCCAACCTGTTTACCATTTTAAAAGAAACATAAATACGTTCCAAAGCCTACGAAACGTCGCTACTTAAGCTAAAAGCTATTTATCGTTTATAAACCAAATAAACTCTGACAATCTCCTTGATTTAAGATGATTGCTTTCTTTCAACTCAATTATTTAAAGTGAATTCGACAAAATTGAATTTTAAACTGACTGACTGCAATTTGTCTGATGTGATTAGGATCCCTCCATAACTTATTAGCTTAAAACTCAAATTTTTCACACTCAATTTATCTATTAGGCTTTTTATTAGATTTTCAATTTTTATCCTTGAGATGGGTTTGCTCTTGACTCTAGTCAATTTGAAAAATTTGAGAGGTGCCTTGTTAGATCAGTGGTTCCCAACTCTTTATTTGGCCCGGGACAACTTTGTTTTTTTTTTGTTAGCTAAACCAGAAAGCAAAAAGAAATATTAACTTCGTTAATCTAAAAACAATACAATATGCTACCTTATGGCTATACGTTACCATTTCTTTCAAATAATAAAAAAACTTTTTACAAAAAAATATAACCGACTTCCAAAAAAACACTACAAAGAATAAAATGACCTTAATTTCGGAAGTCGGTGTTAAAAACCAAAGAAACAAATTAAGGTTATTTTATTCTTTGTAGTGTTTTGTCTGGAAGTCGGTTATATGTTTTTGTAAAAAGTTTTTTTATTATTTGAAAGAAATGGTAACGTATAGCCATAAGGTAGTATATTGTATATGTATATTTTATATTTTCACTTTAAAGAAATTTAAATAAGCAAAAATGCTCATAAAATAAAACCTACTGAACTAAACTGAATCAAATTTTAATGGAACCAAATGGCAAGTATACTGCATCGAACTAAAAAAGAATTACAGAAACCTCGGAGTAATCGGTGTACATATATAAAAAAACCCACCGAATTGAGAACCTCCTCCTTTTTTGGAAGTCGGTTAAAAAATAACGAGCATTATTATAAAAAAACACAATATTTCTGATAAAAACTTAGTTCGCATCAATATTATTATTTAGTTAAAAGTTTGAGATTTTAAACCTTTCGCGGAATATATTTAGCTCTTGTGGACCACCAGTAGCCCGCCGACCACAGTTTGGGAACCAACGAGTTAGACTGATGAAATGTTAATTATTTCTTTCGGTACGAAGAGAGGGTATATAAATATTATGGGCCTCGTTAAAATAGATTGAAACTGAGATTCAGCAGAGATAAACGACTCAATAAAACTCTTATGGCTGGGTTTATTGTTTGCGGAGTTAAATAGTACTAACAAATGTCTATCTCTGACACGATCTTACATTCAATCACTGGATTAAATAAAAAAAAGTGGAATAAAAGGATGATTGAGATTGATTACAGTTCAGTCCAGCATTTGACGTAAATAAAGTTGTAGTATATTATTATCTGGGTACTCTACTACTAAATAAATAGCAATATTACGTACATACAGGTTGAATGAATAATTTCATCTTTTGGATTCGTTTATAAATAGAAAGAGTTTTTTTTTGTTTGAGTACACAATCATAATGAAAGTTTAAGTAATTTCATTTGGTAATTCTTGAATTTCAGAATAACAGGAGAAATCCATATCAAATCAAATGAATTCACTAACTCTACACTGGTAGTTGAATATCAACTAAAAAGTAATATCCCTTCTATAAGTAGTGCTGATGTAAGTACGTGTTTTCATATTTTTCACATCAGTCGGTAATTATTCATAACAGAGACTCCGCTACAGCGAAAACTCCCGAGGGATATTGCCATAATTACTACGCGTGGCGGCCGGATTCGTGATAGCACTATAATATTATTATGTCATACGTAAGTAGATGATAATGTTCATTTTCCATACTGTACATATAAATTTGTATGATTTTTTCGCTGATGAAATTATTTATTGAAAGCCTGATAGATTTAGAGGATTTTGAAATACGCTGCAAATGATAAGCAAATGATATACAGGCGTTTTCTCAAAGCTTAAAATCAAGCAAAACAGTATTCTAAAATCGAGGAGCAATAAAACTAAGCATTCAATGAAACCCTGAGCAGGGACGGGGCTGGCTTAGCGAGGAGCATGCTTAATCTGGCAATACAGACGAAAGCCCCGCGGATTTACTCGTGCAACTTTGTGCAAACTTTTTATACTCGACTCATAAACTTAGAACACAGCGCAGAACATTTTTTTGTCCGCTAGACACGTGCGAATGGTGTTCTGTGCGTGAACCGAATTCGTAACTAGCTGGAGAGGCGTTTTTCCTAACAAGTGGCTTTATGTCAGATCATATTTCAGCAACTCCTTAAAGGAAAAACTGAATGAGCTCCTTTTTGTATCAATGCGAACGTTATGTTCTGAACGCTCCCGTTTTGGTATATGAGGGAAGTCATTTGCTTTGATACTTATTATAAGCCGCTCTGATAAGAAGGAGATACCTAGGTATATTATGTAGGCAACACTCCTACGCAATATCATAACAACGGCGTCGTAAAAGCTATTTTAACGAACGTCTTCGCATCGGGACGGTTGTTTCAGCAAGTGAACGACTTTCAAGCAATAAAGCACAAAGAGACGTTTACGCTGGTTTTATTGAAGTTTTTTCTACGCCACATTTAAGCGACGCGACGTGAAGCTGCGTCCCGCAGGGTGGATCAAGCTGTCAGCGCTCTCATTGCGCGAATGGGCACGTTTTGAATAACGCCTCACTCGATGGAACCTCCTTAATCCTTCAGCTGAAAATTTTTGACGTAATAGGGATGGCTTTATGCATAATTCTCGAGCCACGATCATTAAAGCTGTCGGATGGCGAAAGCGCGCGGTAATGAACCCCGCGATCGTGCGCTGTTGTCTCTCTCAGCGCTAATTGCTGCACTCTTATTAAGGTCGAGACGCTGCAACAGTTGAAAAATGCACTCCAATACACAAAGAGATGGTTTGCATAAGGGCTTTGAGGCAGGATTGTTCGGATGTTTGTTCCACGTTCTAGCATCCAACTACCAAGTTTTTCAGATTCAAATTATAGGTCGACAGCAATTCACTACCCGTTGATACTTTTAGAGGAAATAAAATCGTGTTAGACGTTTAAATTGAGTGGAATCGAGGTCGAGTTAAGCCTACGAGCACGTGATCGGAATATCGGGAACGATTCGTAAGCGGAGCCGAAGACCTCTTGTCGTTCAGGTGTTCGCCAATATACCGAGACTTTTTTGTATGCATTGAGTAGTACGAAGTAGAACCTAGATTGTTTATTGCGAACCGTGTGTGTGAATTTCCTTTTACACGAAAAGTTTTGTAATTTAGTAGGTTCGCCTGAAGGAAACCTTTGGGTTACTTTCAACAGTTTCGACTGTTTTCTAGGAATGTTTACGGGGGAGTATTATTCCTCTCGATTACTTTTTTCGGGACCTTGTCACGAAAGTAAAATCTGATGAAAACGTCGCTGAGATGGGCTTGTATTGTTATAAGAAATTAGCGAGTTTCTCTCCCGACCGTGTCGGCGCAACGTGTTGATTACTTTTTAATGAATGTTTGATGGGAAAACGGCAATTATTGGGCCTCTTTATCGAAATATTAAAGGTACCATCAACAGGGTTTTGTACGTAACTAATGGGAAAAACTCGTTCGGAGGATAAAATATTGTGCTTTTAGATACGGGCTTAATACTGAGAGCCTAGCACGAATATTTTTGTTTTACCTATAGTGAAAGTAATAGTGGGTTAAGTGTACAAAAATATGATTGTAGTATCCAATTCAAATAAATATTAGGTATGTGCGACACAATTATTATAGTTATAGTAACATTTTACGTTACTATACGTCAAAAACTAGTTGACCCGCGCAACTTCGTCCGCTCCTATTGGTTTTAGCGTGATGCTATATAGCCTTCCTCGATAAATGGGCTATCCAACACTGAAAGAATTTTTCAAATCGGACCAGTAGTTCCTGAGATTAGCGCGTTCAAGCAAACAAACAAACAAACTCTTCAGCTTTATATATTAGTATAGATTAGTATATAGATATTCGTGCTAGGCCTTCAGTTCATATTTGAGACACGTTTTAACAAGTTATCGATAGAGGAAAACTTCTTTATCTTGCTGAAAAGGCACAACGATATTGTCTATCATCACAGTGCTAGTAATCAATAGTTGTTGCACTGCTTTGACGCAATTAATTTTCGAAGTTTGTCGGACAGTTTTCTGTTTTACTTCTTGTTCGCTTTATTTCTCAACAACGAAAATAATTGCAGTGAAAATTAATTGCGTAGTATTTCTCAAAAGTCAAAACCAGACTTTTAAGTTTATTATAAATCTGTAATTCTGTCTGACTACTTAGTAAATAATGCAGATTTGTGGAGAAGAAAACACGTAGTATGTGTTTTTTTTTGTGTCAATGCTCCTAAACTCGGATCACAGATGCTTTAATGAATCCTAATTCTTATCAATATTATAAATGTAAAAACTTATTTTTTGGATGATTGATAATAAATCACGCCTAAATGGCTAACGCAATTAATAATAATAATACTTTTTATGTTTTATATTAATTGTTTATGTGTATTTTTAAAGATTTATTTCTCATCACCATATAAGGTCCCTACATTTAACATGAACAACGCATAATTGGATAATACTAGGGGTTTTTATTCCGTTAGTAGGTACCTACGTTTTGTTCGAAAATCTCCCGCTAGGTGGACCCGTCCCGTAGTAGTCCAGTCCAACGGACTCCTAAGACCTTCACCAGGGTGAAGGCTACAGCAGTCTGCTGGATGGGACACACATAGGACTGGTCGATGTGCCAATCTTGTGGGCGGCCTATATCCACCGGTGGACGTCTTCCGGCATGAATGATGATGATGATTATCGTACATTTCCGTGGGATAACTTTCGACTTCGCGCGGGCACTGTCGCTGGAAAACGTTGGCATTTAATCTTTGACCTAAGTAACAATATTTAACACTCTTACCCGCGCCACTTCGTCTGCGTCACTATTGGTCGTACTTAGCGTGATGTTGTATAGCCTGTAGTCTTCCTCGATAAAAGGGCTATCCAACGCTAAAATATTTTTTCACTAGCTCCTGAGATAAGCGCGTTCAACCAAAAAACAAACAATCTCTTTAGCTTTATAATCTTCTTCTAATCAAATATATAAAAATCTCGTTCACGGTGTTTGTTATCGAACTTATCCGAAACGGCATGACCGATTTTATGTTTTTTTTTTTGTGTATTTTTGGTAGGTTTGAGAATAGGTCGTAGACAAATTTTTTTTTGGCAAAACAACGTTTGTCCGGTCAGCTAGTATTAGTATTAGTGCCTATTAGTATATTAGATTGTAGGTATATGTAGATTCTGCTTAGAAACATCAGAAGCCTTGACAATGAAGACACGATAATGATAAAGTGCAAGTTATTTTTCAAAGCCAGAGAACCTTGCTTAGTGGTATAGACAGGTAGAAATGTTTTTTAAAGTATAGATCGCCTCGAGCCACCGCCGCCTCTGTCTGCTAACAGTTCCGTACAGAAGGGGAGTTCCATCCGAACTTACTTTCAAATTCCTTTCACGAATCATTTGAGGTTTCCGAGAGTTATTTTCGTGTGGATAAGATGCTCAGCTGTGAGATATTTGGACAAGTTATGTGACTTGACATTGATAGTTATATAGGGTGTCCCAAGACTTTGCCACATGGAGGGGAAGTACCATAAATAATGATAGAAAAAAATACTGAGTGAAGACTCCATTTTATTTTAAAAACAATACGAACTGCATTCAAACAATTTTAATTAATCACCTGTCTGAACCGGGAATCGAGCACGCTAAATGTGAAGAAAAAATAACCTGTAATTTTACTGTACCAATCGAAAGGTTCAATCATTTACATTTATATCTTTTAAATAACATAGCACCTAAAATAAAAGAAAGACCATGACAAAAATGTCATTATTGGACTTCCTTCTATCTATACTTAATAATAATAATTTTAATATATAATGCTGAAGTAAATTAGTTGTTATTACGATTATTTGAGAACGATTTATTGGATTCTTGATGAAATGTGGAAGCAGTGAGCTGGGAAAGGCTCTATTGAAGACGATCCTAATGTGAAATATATACTAGTGTGATACAAGAGGCCTATTTGATTGATGTGCGATATAATATTAATAAGTAAAAAATATCTATCGATTTGAATTTGGTCAGTAATTGTTTAAAAGCACGAGTTGTCTATATGTACATTGCAACCAGTTCAAGATTAATATTTAATCTTCGTAGCAACCCTTCGACAGAATTAACGTGGTTATATAAACAATCAATAGGAAACGCGGGCCGAGAAACTTTGTATGTAAAAAGTTATAATTCGAGGTGTAGCTGTTGCCTGTTTCCTCCTCCAATATTGGACCCATTTAAAAGACATCTCATATAAACTGAATACCTAAGAAGAATATTTCGTCGTCGTCTGGAGGCGACACTGGGAGCGAGACGCTGGTCTGCGTGTTGCCCGGCAACGGAATCCAGGGCGGAATCCGCTGTGGTCAGCCCGGACACAAGGCCGGCTCGTGTAACGCCACGCCGCACTGCGTTGTATGTGCGGTAGCTGGCAAGCCGGCCGATCACTGGGCTGGGAGCAAAGCCTGCGCCCCACCCGCCAAGGCCGGGGGCAAAAAGAAGCCCTCCACCACCGCCGTCCCTACCGCCGCCGCCGCCACTGTTGTCGCCGCTGCCGCCATCACCACAGCCGTTACTGCCGCCGCCGTCGCTTCGGTAGCCGTGAATGAGCCCTCACAAGGGACTCAGGAGGAGGCTGAAATGGAGTGCCAATAACGGCTCCATTACGCCTCCTCCAGGCGAACATCAACCACTGCGCCGCCGCTCAGGACCTGTTGGTCCAGAGCATGGCACAGTGGTTGATTAACATTGCCGTGGTCGCTGAGCCCTACTTGGTGCCGCCCAGGGAGGACTGGGTGGAGGACCTGAATGGCTCAGTGGCCCTAATTTCGTCGGCCGCTGCCGGTACCCCATCCCTCGAAAACGTTAGGAGAGGACAGGGGTGCGTAGCAGCACGGTTCGGGGAGATTGTCGTGGTAGGAGTGTACTTCTCCCCGAACCGAACTCTCGCCGAGTTCCAAAACTCCCTTACGGAGTTGGGCGTCGTCGTCACCGGGTATCGTTCCCTCCCCGTGCTCGTTCTCGGGGACTTCAATGCCAAGCATTTGGCTTGGGGTTCCCGGTATACGGACACGCGGGGCAGGATGGTGGAGGACTGGGCTCTGGAGACAGGCCTAGTCGTCCTAAACCGGGGTTCTGTCCCCACGTGTGTGCGGATGCAGGGGGAGTCCGTGGTGGACATCTCGTTTGCCAGCCCTGCTCTGTCACCGCGTGTCATTGACTGGCGCGTATTAGAGGAGGTGGAGACCTATTCCGATCACCGGTATATCCGGTTTGACGTCTCCGCCCAGACCTCAACCGCGCCAGTCCGGCAGGCCCCGAGTGGTCCGCGGTGGGCGCTGAAGCAGCTAGACCGGGAGCTCCTCCTGGAAGCTTCGATCGTGCAGGCCTGGATGTCACCTCCGGACAGGCCTGCTGACATCAACGACGAGGCAGAGTGGTTCCGGGAGGCCATGTCCGATATTTGTGACGTGGCAATGCCCCGGGTTAAGCCGGGACGCGCCCGCCGCCAGGTGTACTGGTGGTCGCAAGAGCTGGCGACACTGCGTCAGGCATGCGTTGCTGCACGGCGCCGGTACACCAGGCACCGCAGGCTCCGCATCCGCCCTCCGGATGCGCAGGTCAGAGAGGCGGAGCTGTACGAGGAGTACAGAGTGGCGAAAACTGCCCTCCGAGCGGGGATCCTGCAGGCCAAAGATCTGGCTCGCAAGGAGATGCTGGAGTCTCTGAACGGGGACCCGTGGGGAAGACCTTACAAAATGGTGCGGAATAAGCTCCGCACCTGGGCCCCCCCATTGACGCAGAGTCTCCGGCCCCAGCTGGTGGAGGACGTGGTGAGCGCTCTGTTCCCCTCGCGAGGGGAGCATACTCCCCCGCCTATGGCTCCGCCGCCTGCGATGCCCGATGCGGACTACACCGATGACGACGATGACGATGCTCCTGAGGTGACTGAGGTAGACCTGAGAGTGGCGGTTAACAGGCTGAAGGCCAAAAATACCGCCCCAGGACCCGACGGCTTACCTGGAAAAGCCTGGGTCCTGGCCTTGGAGGCTCTTGAGCCTCGACTTAGAGGGCTCCTAAGCGCATGCATGGAGAGGGGCCAGTTCCCACTTCGTTGGAAGACGGGGAAACTGGTCCTCATCAAGAAGCCAGGGCGCCCTGCGGACTCTCCGTCCGCATATCGGCCCATCGTGCTGCTCGATGAGGTGGGCAAGCTCTTTGAAAGAGTAATTGCAAACCGCCTCGTCGAGCACCTAGTGAGGGTGGGGCCGGATCTGGCGGAGAACCAGTTCGGTTTCCGCACGGGCCGCTCGACGGTGGACGCCATCATGCGCGTGAGAGCCCTCTCGACGGGGGACGCGGTTTCTCGGGGCGGGGTCGTCTTGGCGGTGTCTCTAGACATTGCCAATGCCTTCAACACCCTGCCCTGGAGTTGCATCAGGGAGGCACTTCGGTATCACCGGATGCCGACCTACCTCCGTCGCGTAGTCGAGGCTTACTTGACGGACAGAGCCGTCATCTACCCCGGTCACCTGGGAGAGTGGAACCGGCGAGAGATGTCGTGCGGTGTTCCACAGGGTTCGGTTCTGGGGCCGCTCCTGTGGGACATCGGCTACGACTGGGTGCTGCGCGCCGACCTCCCTAGCGGCGTCAGCGTGGTCTGCTACGCTGACGACACGCTGGTCCTGGCGCAAGGGGGATCGCACCAGGCGGCGGCCGACGCTATGATACGCGGGGTTGCGATAGTCGTTGAGAGGATCCGGCAGCTGGGTCTCGAGGTGGCCCTGCACAAATCCGAAGCCATGTGTTTTCATGGTTCTCGGAACAGGCCACCATTGGGATCCCAAATAACGGTAGGAGGGGTTCACATCGGCGTCGGATCGACGATGACGTACCTGGGTCTCGTCCTTGACAGCCGGTGGAACTTCGTCGAGCATTTCCGACGTTTGGCTCCCAGACTGGGGCGAGCCGGGGCTGCCTTCAAGCGGCTTCTGCCTAATCTAGGGGGTCCAAACGCCTCCTGCCGGAGGCTTTATGCGGGGGTCGTGCGGTCCATGGCCCTTTATGGGGCACCGGTGTGGGCGCCTACTTTGAGGAAGCGACCTGCCCGTTACCTCAATGCGTCCCAGAGGGTCATGGCCATCCGGCTGGCCCGGGGATACCGCACGGTCTCTGGCGAGGCGGCGAGCCTCCTTGCCGGACTGCCGCCATGGGATCTAGAGGCGAGAGCCCTCGCGCTCATTTACGAATGGCGCGTGGAGGCGCTACGCCGGGGCGAGACTCCTCTGCCGCGGCAAATCGCAACACGGCGGACGGAGCTCCGGCGGGATCTCATGGCGGTATGGAGACAACGACTGTCGCAACCCAGCGCTGGGCACGCCACAATTGCGGCGATAAGTCCCCTCTTTGAGGAGTGGCTAGAGCGGCGCCACGGCGTCCTTACCTTCCGTTTGACGCAGGTACTCACCGGACACGGTTGTTTCGGGAGGTACCTGTTTCGAATACGGCGGGAGGATACGCCCGGATGTCAACACTGCGAGGATCGCCCGGAGGACACGGTGGAGCATACGGTGGAGGTCTGCCCTGCTTGGGCGGAACACCGCCGTGTCCTTGTCGAGGCGATCGGCGGTGGCGACCTGTCGCGGTCGGCCCTGTTTCAAGCCATGGTCCGGAGCGAGGAGACTTGGGAAGCGGTCACCTCCTTCTGCGAAGCAGTAATGCTTGCGAAGGAGGAAGCCGAACGCGTGAGGGAGAGGGAAGCCTCACGCCCCAGCCGCCGCAACAGAAGAAGACTCCCCGGGCGTCGGGAGTCGCAGGGCGATTCTCGGCCACCGTAGGCGCGGGCCTGCGGACGGCGAGCATTGGGTGACTCGCCGTCTGGTCATAACCAGGCCCGGGTCGACGGCGCGCTGTGTTCCACGCGCGCCTCAAAGAGCTGTCAGCATTAAAGACGGGGCCCGCTAGGGCCCAATGCCTGCCGGGGTTGCGGGATTTATTCGAAAGAGTCACCGCGGCCCTGGAACGCAAAGGGCATTAGGAGGAACACGGATGGGTTTTAGTCAGTAAGAGTCTGACACTCCCTTCTACTTCACCCAGAGCGGAAGGAGTCATTTGATGATTTCCCATCCTTAAAAAAAAAAAAAAAAAAAAAAAAAAAAAAAAAAAAAAAAAAAAAAAAGGGCGCTACCACCGCACCGACTCGTCGCGGCGCTCAAGGCCCTCAGCGCGCCTGCGCGGTCTATATTGTCAAATACTGTCATCAATTGACTTTTTTAATTGTGGTTTTTCTTTGTTTTTTTTGGTAGTCCTTTATTAATATAAAATGCTGAGTGTTAGCAGTGATGTGTTGCAAGATAGTGCCGGTCAACCATCGACATCACTAGACATCCTGGAGAGGTGTCCTCTGTGCACCCAGGCACGATTTTTTAAAGGTAAGCGGGGTTTGAATGTGCATATTGGGAGGGTGCATAAATCTCAAAATGCACTCACTTCAGACCCTGTCATTCCATCATTTAGACCTTCTACACCAGCTACTTC
Organism: Lacanobia wlatinum; assembly: GCA_947578705.1. Taxonomy (NCBI): domain Eukaryota; kingdom Metazoa; phylum Arthropoda; class Insecta; order Lepidoptera; family Noctuidae; genus Lacanobia; species Lacanobia wlatinum. The sequence continues at coordinate 13,384,214 of OX388024.1, read as the reverse complement.
TTTAGACCCGTTTTGGAAAACTCTTGCAAAATTCAAAAACTCTGTACCTGTTTTAAAGCGAGTTCCCCGCGGCGCTAGACCGCTAGTGGCACAACACTTAGCAGGATGCGTTCGCCGTGCCACCCGGGAGAACTCGCAAAGTGCCTGGGAACAACTTCTCACTTTCCCCTACCGAATTTTACATGTTAATAAGAATTTGGCAACGAAAAAAACTTTAACAGCACAAATTAAAGAAAAATGTAACGTTTCGGCCCTTAATTTTGAATCTAAATTATCGACACAGAGGTTTACCTTTTCAAGAGGTATTTCCCACCTGGTCGAATCAAAATTAGGGGAAGGTGACATTAGTGGAGCAGCCAGGATTCTTTTTAGTAGTGATGTGGTGGCTCCGTGTTCTCCAGATACTCTCGCAGCTCTGGAGAGCAAACATCCTGCCCCAGCGAATGATCTTTCTTTTCCCGACCACCCTGATTCAGATATTCACACCGTCACCATTACAGATCGAGAGGTGATCACAGCCGTTTGCTCCTTCCGGAGTGGCTCTGCTGGCAGCCTCGACGCCTTAAGTCCTCAACACCTAAAGGACCTTATCTGTTCAGGCGCCGGGGAAGCTGGTGAGTTCCTTTTGAAGGAGTACAAGGCTCTGATTAACCTCATGCTCTCCGGCAAGGTGAACGAGGCCGTCATTGACGTCTTGTACGGGGCCAACTTATGTGCCCTGCGCAAGAGAGATGGCGGGATTCGTCCCATTGCTGTGGGAACTACTTACCATCGTATGGCAGCCAATATTTGTTGCAAATTTTATAGTGAGGTCGTTTCAGAAAAATTTCTGCCCCTTCAGTTGGGTTACGGCTCCAAACGGGGCTCTGAGGCTGCCGTACACGCATTGTCGACCTACGTAAATTCTGGCAAAGGAGAGGTCATCCTGAAGGTTGAGATCAAAAATGCTTTTAACTCTGTAAATAGGGACACCTTGCTGGCAGAATCTAAAAAAGAAATACCTCAAATTTTCAGTTTTCTCTGGCAATGTTATAGACAACCATCTAAATTACTTTATCGGGACAACCTTTTGGAATCCGCTGTTGGCTGTCAACAAGGTGATTCCCTCGGGCCAGTGATCTTTAGTTTAGCTATTCACCCAATTATTCGACAGCTAAATTCTAAATTTAATGTTTGGTATCTCGATGATGGAACCTCTTGGAGGTGATGTAATTTCGGTTTTGATGATCTACAAATTTTTAAAAACTCAATTTCATTCCATAGGACTTGATCTGAACTATTCTAAATGCGAATTATTTTTATCTGACAGTACTGACCGACAACTCACACTTTCAAAATTTAACGCAATAGCCCCCTGAAATCAAAATTATGGACAAGAGCTCTCTTCGCCTCCTTGGGTCGCCAATCTTTGAGAATTCCTTTCCCAATTTTGTCGAAGAAATTAACATGCATTCGGCCATCACCATTGTTCGTTACTGCTGTTTCGGCCCTAAATTAACATATTTCCTTCGTGCTTCCCATCTATGGATGCACCCTCACCTTCTGGAAAAAATGGACCAAATTATCAAGCATACACTCTCTGCAATTTTAAATGTGGCCATGGATGACCGAGTTTGGGCTTAAGCGCGCTACTCTTCCCATCCGCATGGGAGGCCTTGGCGTCCGCAAAATTACCAGTATTAGTTTACCGGCTTTTATATCCTCGGTTCACGGCACTGAAAAATTAGTCAGGAATATCCTAGCTTCCACACTGATTGATTTTGATGTGCCGTGCTTTACCGAGGCTATAACTGCCTGGAGACTCGCTTGCCCGAATGAAAATTTACCCGACAACCCATCATACCAGAGACGGTGGGATGAGCCGATCTGCAGAGAAGTTCAGAAGAACCTAATTGCCTCTGCTGCTACTTCTGCGGAGCGTGCGCGCCTGCTGGCTGTGGGTGAGTGGGAGTCGGGCCTCTGGCTTCACGCACTACCGTCGTCGAACATAGGCACCTTTTTTGACGATACTACTTTCCGCCTCGCTGCTTCCCTTCGCTTGGGCGCATACTGTTGTTCTCCTCATCGCTGTCACTGTGGCGAAGCTGTCAACAGCTTCGGGCACCACGGCCTGTCGTGCAGTCGAAGTGCGGGTCGCATAGCACGGCACGCAAACATCAACGACATTATCCGACGCGCTCTCGTTGCCGTCGGCGTTCCAGCCGTACTAGAACCCATTGGCCTCGCACGCGACGATGGCAAGCGACCGGACGGCATGTCTTTATTTCCTTCGAAGATGGGTAGGCCTTTAGTGTGGGACGCTACTTGTGTCGATACTCTTGCGCCATCCCATCTTCCTAGCTCGTCGTGCTATGCTGGTTCTGCCGCTGTGGCTGCTGAGAACCTCAAACGGCGGAAATATAGTAGCCTTGTTGGCAATTATATTTTTGAACCGTTTTGGGTTGAAACTCTTGGACCGTGGGGTCCGAGTGCTCACGTTTTATTTAAACAACTAGCTAAACGTTTAGTTGACACTTCGCGTGACCCAAGGGCTGGCTTTTACCTCGGACAGAGGATAAGCATTGCCATACAACGTGGTAATGCCGCCAGTCTTTTGGGCTCATTTCCAGTCGACAGCGATGCGGACGAATTTTTTGACGCCATAGTATAGTAAGGAGTTTTATTTTGTATTGTAAGTGTAAATAGTTTGTTAATAAATTTTATGCTGAAGTTTGTTTGTTTGTTTGCTTGAACGCGCTATCTCAGGAACTACTGGTCCGACTTGAAAAATTATTTCAGTGTTAGATAGCCCATTTATCGAGGAAGGCTACATATCATCACGCTAAGACCAATAGGAGCGGAGCAGACGAAGTTGCGCGAGTCAACTAGTTTAAGATATGTCTACCACTTTCCGAAAATGAACGATTAGTAAAATATGCAGGATGAAGACAATTTGTGTGTGTATGTAAGTGTGTTCGCGTCGCTGCTCCGCTGCTCCTTTTCGATCAGAAAATATATGTAAACAACAATCAAGAACAAATCCACTATCTTTACAAATTAATTTTCCTGTTATCCGTCCAGTAATGAGGTATCTTGCGCTCAACACGACCTCTACAAATCTAACAAAATGGGGAATCATAAGACCAGAGAGTCTGTGTTGTGCAGATTGCTCCTCTTATCATTCAACAGAGATCAGATGATTGAAGAACCGTGTTCGATGGGTACTGATCTTATTTAGAGATTGCTTTTGAAATCTTGCAGGGTAAATGTGTCAGCACGAAACGGACAAACATTGACTGACTAAATCTATACTAATATTTTAAATGCGAAAGTATTTTGTCAATCTGTCTATCTATCTATATATTTGTCTGTCTGATCGTTACCTCTTTGGAACATGGCACATGAGTAGACTATCTTCTGGATTAGTACTTACATAATTATGATACCTACATTTTATTCCGGGAGTATGTTACTTTGGGAACTTTTCAACTTTCACGCAGTTTAAGCCGCGTTGAGCTGACTTAGTAATATATTTTTTTAATTATATACCTAAATAGGGTGTCCCATTGCAGTGCAAAGGTCTCATGACAGCCACACTTAGATTTAGTTATATATGTGTTACAGCGTATTATAAACAAATGTAAAATTAAGATTAGAGTGGTCTTCTTATCGTGTGGGCAGTAAGGTCTAACGACCCCACACACCCTAGTGTCAGAGTTTCAAAACCGCCTCAAGGGCCTCTGACGTGGTTATTTGACGACCACCATTGATACATAAAAAAATCTGTAGCCTGTTCTTTCTTCAGTCTGATTAAATAGTTCGTTGTAAAGACGTTCCGTTTTATTTATATAAGTAACATTAAATTAAGTACGAGTAGGTACCGTATAGCTTTAAAAATAATAATAAGGTCTTGTTAGGGGTCCTTCAACAGAGCAAAGGCTTCTTTTAAGTCTGTAAGTAACTTTTTACAGTCAGAAAGTAAGCGAGCTCTTTTGATCTCACTGAAAGTTTAAGTTAAGGTTAAGTTTTCAGCTTATTTACCCCACTTTTTTGTTATTAGTGTTTTAGAAAGTAAATAATAATGTTTTTGTTTAATTAACAATTTATTTTTGTGATACCTATTGTTATTATTTTGCAATTAATTATTGTGTTGTTGTTGTTTTGTTAATTATGTTTGTTGAATTTTATTTTTAGGTAAAGTTGCTGATTTGTTTGTAGAAGGTAATGCTCAGAGATATTGCCCCTCCCTACTATGTCGTGCCAATGCTAGCATGATTTCGTTGTGAGAGAGAGACGGAGCTATACAGGACGAATAGCATTAGGTATTTCTTTTTCACAATGTACTCCCAATCCAAGGTTACCGACAAAGCCCAAAGTATCGCTAAACTGAAGTGGCAGTGGGCACATTGCTCGCAGAACAGATGGTCGATGGGACCGAGAAATTCTGGAGTGGTGACCGCGTACTGGAAGACGCAGCATTGTAAGGCCTCCCACAAAGTGGACCGTTGACCTTGTGAAGGTCGCGGGTGGCCAATGGATGCGAGCTGCATAGGACCGGTTGCTGTGGCGATACTTGGGGAAGGTCTATGTTCAGCAGTGGTCTTTCGGCTGATATGATGATGATGATATGATGAATGGACTCCTGATGGCAATGGCATAGCTCAATTCCGAAGCCAATTTTTTTGTGAGTGATAGAAAGATACAGTGAGGTAAGCCCGGGAAACGAAACCGCGAGAGTGAGTTAGTCTTAAATGAGAGTTCTATTGATAAATGCTGAATTTAAATCTTTTACTTTAAAAAAAAGCAGATGTTCTTGTTTTCTCAAAGACTTTTCCCAATCACAACTCATAAGAGTCGCATGTCCTACAGCCCGAGGTCGTCGCCCAATAATAGGATATTTATTGACTTAGACCAAGTCAATATCGGCGCAAACACACACATATGTACCCGATATAAAGATGCGCTCACACGGGCAATGCAGCAGCAATTGTTGCTGGCAACAGTTGCTAGAGAGAAGATATATGAGTAGTTGTTTATTTGCTCCCATTCTTTCAATTTTCATTTTTATTTTATGAAAGCATGTGGATAGCTTAATATATAAAGCTATATAAATGCCTAAAATAAAAGAAAAAAAGAAAGATAACTACTTTATAAAGGATTTCATATAATCCTTACTATATTTATAATATTATAAATGCGAAAGTAACTCTGTCTATCTGTCTGTCTGTCGCGCTTTCACACCAAAACTACTGAACCGATTTAAATGAAATTTGGCACACAGACGACGCCTCACGACGAATAACGACGACGGACGACTCCTGACGATGCATTACGATGCATAACGACGCATTACGACACACCCTGACAGGCTCAGGGAGTGCGTAATTTTAGAGAACAAAGCAATAGAGTATTCTTATACTATATTCATGTAGATTTTTAGGGTTCCGAACATCCGTAAAAAACGGAACCCTTATAGGATCACTCGAGCGCCTGTCTGTCACAACCAGTTTTCTTCGGATCTACTGGACCGATTCTGTTGAAATTTGGTATACATATGGACTTCTGTGACCTTAACATGGACGCTTTACGTAAATAAATACATTTTTAGTATGGGGTCACTTTGGGGATCAAACTAGAAAATTTAAAAAACAAACGTTTTTCGAACTCTATCGTGTAACATATCAAATGAAAAGGCTTACTGTGAGGGTTTTAATGATATTTTTTCATAATTTAAAAATAAATTGTTTTGAAATTATTCAATAAATTAGACCAAAAATGGCCATTGGCCCTAGACTGGCCCTATTGCCAAGAATGGGGAAATTTAAGTTGCCCGTATAAGCTCACGTTCAGTTGATATGTACCGCGACAAGTTTAGTTGGATCCTCACTCCTGGGACCGAAGTATGGCGGCTAGAATATTTGTACGTTGACTATGTTGGTAGCATGCCGGTAATATGATTATGTTGGCTTGTTTTAGATAGTTGGCGTGTTGTTTTATTTTTGTTAGATTTATCTAACGAAACTGGATGATTTTGTGGGGAAATTGTGATTTGATGATGGCGTTTATGGAGGAAAGTCATCGTTTATACCACAACTTATTATTTTTGTAGACTAAGTTGAAGATAGTTTTGTTACTACTTACCCCAGTGTATCAAAATATGTCAATCTGTTTCTTCGCGAACCATTATTGTTTGGTTTTTTATGGAGCACTCAAAACAATCTGGCACAACTTTCTCAAGTGTCCCATCTATCCAGAAACATATTTTTTATTATTATTGGTAGGCACGCGTTTGACCACTATCTCACCTGATGGTAAGAGATGATGTGGTCGAAGATGGAGCACGCTTGCCTAGAAGTAACCTATTCACTCTTGACTTAAAGACTCCCAGGTTGTAGCTATCAGGAAATACAGACTCCGGCAGGGAATTCCACTCCTTAGCTGTACGCACTATAAATTTGTTCCCAAAACGTTTTGTGCGCGTGGGTGGGATGTCCACCATGTACCGGTGGCGCATCGCCGTTCGTCTTGTGGTCCGATGATGGAACGGGCTTGGCGGAATTAATTTCAATATCATTCCCATTTCAATGTGTAGTCGTAGGTTTTGTTTCATTGATTGACAAACCTACAAGCTACTCATTGTACACTTAATTAAAAATCGCAATCCTCATAGGTGCCACATGAATATCTCCAGCCAGCCTAATACAGGTTTTGATTGCTAGGTTGGCAAGCAAATCTGACGGCATGCATCACCGAGCCCCTGGGCCCCTGGACCCCGCCTGCTTTGCAAGTCAATTCCACGTCACATTGCATTCCAACATTCAACATTTTTTAAATAAAACCTGAGTCAAACTGTGGAGAGCTTTCCGACCTTTTGTTAAACAGAATTTACGAATTCAGTTATATACAGCCTGAATTTCGTCTGGACGATTTTGTTTTTATTATCTAGCTAGTCTGTCTGTCTGCTCATGTTTTGCGGGTTTTTCAGCTACTCTGTGGAACTAATTTCAATGAAAGCTTGGAAGAGTAGCTTGTAGAATTACATAAAACGGTTTTATTATGAAAATAATTTGTAAAACAAAATGCAATAAAAAATAGTTAGATATACAAGTTACGAGCGTTTTCTTTTACGGTATTTCACAGTCGTGAGTCCTAATTCTTGTGTATAGTACATACCTTGTCCCACACGTACCACTACCACACCACACCGCGTAACAAAAAGTGGTCAAGCTGTGGTTACGTGTGAATAGTTTCGCTGCGGCTTTTTGCGGTTGCGTTGTGGTGCCTACAAAATGTGGATGTGTTTGCGATGTGGCGCTAGTTCGCGTTGTCGCTGGTGGCTGCGTTGTTGTTGCGACGTGGCTGTGATGTGGTCGGTATCACACACGCGGTCAATAATGATGGCAAAATGTGTTCTGTGTGAATTTAACTATTAATTTTCGCCCCACAAATTAAAAACGCCACACCCACGGTTTGTGGTTGTGGTACGTGTAAAAAGCCTAAGCTATTCATAAAACTACTACGGACTAAAAGAGTACCTACGTACATTTTTAAAGAAGGTACACTTGAAGCTGAATTTTTTGCTCATTAATACTAAAGACAACTTTACAGTAGTTTTTTATATTATTTTTATCAAGTAGGTGGGTAATTCCCGAGAGAAATCATTGTTTATTAGGTACTGGTTTTTATTTCCGAAACGAATTTAAGATGAAGTAGTCTTCATGCTAAAACAGATCAGGTAGGTATAATTAACTTTTAGCACTTTAGATTTCACTGAATATTATACGAGTATGTCCCTATTGCCTTTGAATCTGAATGGTTACTTATTCCGAACGTGATTACTTCATCGATCATGTCTTTTCACTGTATCAAGTAAAATATTTTCGGTTCTCGCTAAAGAAATTATGAAGGCTCTGCAAAATATTGGTAAAAGTCAAGATGTATTATAAGCTTATGAGTCTGTTTTCCTCAATTTCGGGCTCATAAGTAAGTGGCAAAGATAGTCATAATTTATTTTTTATTAAAGCTTAAAGGTAACGTCAGTGATACTTTATGTAAATCTAGAAATATCCTTATGCTTATGACTTGAAAAGACGAACTATCTTTTGCCCGCGACTTCGTACGCGCGTATCCCGTTATTTTCCGTTCCCGTAGGAATTTCGGAAAATCTTCGCTCAGTGCTCCTTCACACTCGCCAAGGAACCTACATGCCAAATTCCAGCTTTCTACGACCAGTAGTTTCGGCTGAGCTTTGTCTGTCAGTCACGCAGTCAGTCATCAGTAACGAAAAAATTTCATGTATTTGCATTGAAAATTTTAATTTTTGTTTTAAGTAGAATTATATTTATGCATCCTAATTTTAAAGAAAAAGACCGGAATTTTCAAACTTCGCCAACTTATCCTTATAAAGTCAAGCCCGTCGGTTTGAAAGAGTTGACACAGCGGTAAAAAAAAACTTGGAAAAATCTGAATCCTACATGAATATATAAGCGGTAAAACACCGGTACCACCACTAATATGAAACAATTTACTGAGGCTGTAGCTCTTAGCTCACGCCGGCGTCAGTAACCCCGTGAAATATTGCCCATTATAAGTTCAGTTTGTTCAGCAACTTCAAGATTGTATGCAATTTACTTAGACTAAGAATGTTGGCTAAATATTTAATCTGCGTGCCTTTTTTGTAACAGGTTAAAGTTATTTTAGACTTCTTATGTCAAATCTTTGTTGCATTAGAAGAATGTCGGTGGACGGTGGAGTTCTGAAAACAGCATCTGAAAAAGAAAAGCTGAATTACTATAGCAGCAGGACCCAGTGAGATGCTTTTCAGAATACTTGACAGTACCAAAAACATCGTTGTTTTTGTGTAGTTATTTATGGTTTTAGTTTTCAGGAACAATAATATTGAAAACAAAACACACGTTCGAACGCATATGTACGTACTTATATCTTTTCTCTTTCTCTGTCAAACCCCTGTGTAAGATCGCTTTTAGCGATAAAACCGCTCAATGTTACACCCTACTAATCTTTAAAATCTTATTTCATTTGTCATCTTTTTCTTCTTCTTCTAATATATAAAAATCTCGTGATATCGAACTACTCCGAAACGGCTTCACGGATTTGTATGAAATTATTTGTGTATATTTGGTAGGTCTGAGAATAGGTCACAGGCTATTTTTTTGAAAATTCGTTATTTTATTTTATATGGCAAAACAAGGTTTGGGGTGTCAGCTTTTAGTATATAATAATGAGTATTTCATTCATTAACATCGTATATGATAAAACCAACCAACTCAAAGGTTGACTGATAGAGACTACCTCTATGTACAACTGTTGTTCATAATTGCGCTGTGGCTGAGGCGTCAATAGACATCTAAGTATCCAATATAAGTTCAAAATTAAAATCATTTATAAATAAAGACTGATTCAAATGATTACCGCAAACATGCTAACATCTAATATGTTTCTGTTAATCTCCTACAATGTAGTTCATTCATTAGAAAACGCAGTACCTATACATTATAAACTCATGGCTAGCCGTCACAAGTTACCGCGATAGTACGTGTCTCAGCAAGATACCATCGGATTCTTTATCTACTGTCTGTACCTGTGTCTGTACTGACCGTATGCGTGGCGATATGGGAAGTATTGATTCATTTATTATCCAACTTCAAAAAAGGAGGAGGTTCTATGTTCAGCTGTCTGTTTTTTATGTAGGTATCTTCACCGATTTCTTCGCTTATTGTGAACCGATCTACAAAATTCTTTTTTTAATCGAAAGCCTATACTCCTGAGGCCGTCCCTTTGTCACCAATTCAGAATCTGATGCTGGGATTTTTTACGCAATTCAGATATTTGTGTCTGGTAATCATCATCTCATTATGCTGAGTTGATCATGGGAACCCAGGAAAAATTTTGTTCAGCGATATTTTCGCCAATTATGAACTAATTTGTATGATTATTTTTTTGTTTGGATGAGTATTTTCCCGGACTGATCCCATTTTAATTTGCTGAAGATCTGATGAAGAACTTCGGAGATAGGCAACTGAACTCTTCAATAAATAATAGCAATTCTCCCGGGATTGCTGAAATCGCATGTCTGTTTATTGTTTACACCATTTTATAACATAACATCACGCCAGTGTGAAGGGATACGCAGATGTATACAAGTCAACCTGAATTTCCATGTTTTTAACTGACTTCTAAAAAAGAAGGTGGTTCTCAATTCGACCGCGTATATATTTTATTCTATTTTTTATGTGTGTTCGCAGATAACTTCGTCGTTTATGAACCAATTTCGATGATTCCTTTTTATATGAAAGAGTATGCTGCCGAGGTGGTCCCATTGCCACCACGTCAGGATCTGATGATGGAAACCCTGAGAAATCGAGGGCAACTCTCGAAAATTGTAGGCACGCATCTGGTAAAAACTTGATATTTGTGTGTATATCGGTTGATATTACAAAACAATTAAGGTTTGGATCAGACCTGATAATGGAGACGACAAAGAGTCAAGGGAACTCCACATCGGTATGTAGGAACTACCAAGTGTTTGGGCTTATTTCATTTGTATTGACGAGACCTTTACACCGAAAGCACTAAGTAAGTTTTATTTTCATAACATAACATCACGCCGGTACGCTGAGAATGGGTACGCAGGTACCACTAAAAAAGTGAAAAATAAAAAACTTTTTTACAAAAATATAACCGACTTTTTGGAAGTCGGTTATTGGGGTTATCTATTCGGGAAAAACATTGTTATTTATTAACCGATCTTGATGATTCTTTTTGCGTTGGGTTTAGTAATAGCTATATTGTATTTGCATTGGATGTTGAACTTCAAAAATAAACTAGTGAAAGTTTGAAATATAAAACAACAGTTTTAGTTAGATTATAATCAAGTACCAATATTCTAAAGCAAAATCCATCCAATATTTTATCACGATCTTAAAAAGATATTTGAAGCAAAAGACGTATCGTAAAATCCATACATTGTAACGTCTTTGACGGGTGCAATTCCGCCAGAGAGGCGATAACTGGGCTACCTGCCTTGTTCTCATGATTTATCTATTGGCAATGGGGACACATAACAAACGCATTTGTTATAGAACAAGACTATGGGACCAACAATTCTTCTATGTATGGGACGTATAAACCTGCGCTTAGATTTTATCGCTGCCAACAATGTTGTCGAACCGACTCTTTCCGGAAATGTCGACAAAGCAATTTATGGACCAATTTTAAAACGGAGATAAGTACTCAGTGGTCCTGCCAAGCTTGCATTTTCTGGACCTTGAGCAACCGTAGCTATGGCGATGTTAAGAATCATTATTAAGGAGCAAAATGGCGTGTTTAGCCACCCTATGTATTTATAAACGACACACTACGCTTAGGACCCGGCTTAACGTGCTCTCAGAGGCATAATTTTCATACAGATACTATCCTTTTAATCCTACCTACATGACTAACGATTATCGTAATTTACTAGTTTCACACACATTATAACAGATGACTGTAATTAAATTATGCAAAACACGTACTTCGGCCGGCCATTACATCGCACTAGAGCGGTAAATTGGGAAGATTTTGTTTGTACCACAAAAGTATTTTTAAAAGATCGGCTTTCCCTTGGAATTGGCTCATTTGTTACTCGGACAATCTGCTTAGCCAGAACCCCGCTGTTGCGAGGCTGAGTTAAGGATATTCTATTTTCATGTAAAGGGGCCTTGCGTGGGACCACAGGCTCCACAACAAGGGAGCTTGGCATAATGGCCGACCTTATCGCCCCTGAATATATTGCAAGTGAAACAAAAATTTCAACGGGCCAGTTTTAAATTGACTTTTAATTCTTTTTTAGGACAACGTATTTATGGTTGAATCAGTTCTTCGCTAATGTGTCAGTTTTGCGCGTTGACCTTGTGAAAGTTCAATGGAGATTTTAACGTACTTTGACCTTTGTGAGTCATAAATAGGTGCGTTTATTTCGGCACGCCAGTGTCAGTAATTAAAGATGATGGTAGAAAAATTGTGTTTGCAATAATTGCTATTGAAGCTATCATCCTACGATGAAGTGTCAGTAATAAAAATGATTGCCACAAGGTGTAAGCCGCCTAGAACCGCCTGAATAGCCATCTTTTCACAATTAAGAGTTGAAGTTGATATACGAGTATGTATAGAACTGTTAAGGTATTACAGAAGAATAATTTGAAAGAGTTCTTTAAATAGATGAAATACAATTAATGAAATATAACCATATAAGTGGAAAGGTAACGAGACAATAATATATTGAAAACACATTAAAGAAAATTGACTGTGATAATGAAAGCAGGATGGTGTTTTAAAGAATTTTCTCGTTCAACGCCTACTCTTAAGATTTCGTAAAAGAAAATCTATTTGTCAGTAATGTTTGTCGGCCTAGAGTTTGATTAACGAGCGGGGCCCGCAACGTTTTGTCACTGATATACTAAGACAAATAGTTTTTACCGAAAAAATACGAGCCTTCCCTAAAGTTGGCCGAAATACGTGACAAAGGGAGGATACATTTCGCATACGTTGATAGATAACGGAGTTTGGAAACGAATTTCTAAAATGGACCTAGAACATAAAAAAATATTCATGCTTAAGGCTGCTCTTTCAAGAACTGCTTAAAAACAGCGTGCAGATAAAACAACTTTTCGTCGGCATTTACTGAGAAATTACATCTGAAAAAATAGGTAGTAATAAACATGATATGATACGTAATTTGGTTTAGCCAGAATTTATGTATCGGTATCACATATTAAGAAAAAAAAACATCAAATCATCTCCAAATCGTTGAGATGAAACCATTTTACTTCTTCATTTTTTAACAAAAGTCTAAAAAATAAAATATCTACTGCTTTGCAATACAAATGAAAATAATTTGATTTTGATACTTTTTAAATATGTGTTAGTTCCGTTTATATGCACACAAGGTCATTAGCATGTATACAAGCCTTAAAAAGTAGATATATCATAATTTTGGAAGTAGTTTTGGCTACCTGTCTGTTGGTTTGTTACGATTCCCGCCTAAGGAACTGAAAAGACCTAAATTAAATTTGGACACAAACATAGAATGCGTTTTGCTAAAAGAGTTATGAATATAAATATGAATGGATGGAGAGGGAGACGGAGGCCAAAGAAAAGATGGATGGATTGTGTGAGGACTGATATGAAAGAAAAGGGAGTTAAGTGATAGCGTGACGGCTGTCAACCGTTATCACTAACTCCCTTTTCTATTGGACAGAATAGAAGATTATACGTGTTGCGCCGACCCCAAGTAACATGGATAAGGGCAGGATGATATCATAAAATGCTTTTTATAACTGTAGCACGAGAGCGAAGCTCTGGGCCACTCTTATTAGTATTTATTTATTTGTGATGGGTTTGCTCTAGACTCTAGTCTAGGTCAAAAATGACAGAGACAAAGTCTACGATGGAGCGAGCTTACCCAGAAGGAGCCTGTGCACTCTAACTTTGAAGAGATTAGCGTTGTAAGCGTAGCGTTCTCTGGGCAGCAACTAGAAATATAATAAAGCTACTAGCATTTAGCTGCGGTTCCGCTCGCGTTAAAGTAGCTTACAACCGTGTCCTGAGTTCCAAAATCGGCTCGGCGATTTAGGCGTGTAAGCGTAACAAACAGACAAACACTTTTGCATGTATGATAATTGGTAGGAGATAATATCAAGAAGTACTGATTCAATTCCAAAAAATCATTAACTAATGTATGATGTCCCTTTCCAAGTGTCATAAAGGATTCTTTCTGCTTAGAAAAATGCTGTCTCTTTGCGACAGGCCATAGGAGCGAAACCGCTGAAAAGAGCTGTTGTCATATATTATAGCTTCTACTTATGTTTTTATAATGAAATTTTAATGAAGTGCTCCAAAAAGTTATGTTTCCGAAAGTCTTTGACGAGGGTTCTTTCCTGGAGAATTTAATGGCTCAAATAATGGCATGTTTGGCTGTAAAAACTTACAAAATGATACACTACAGTGTAAGTATTTACTTTCTTTTCACATTTGTTGAGGAAAGGTCAGAGGAAGCAACTAGCGACGGAAGCAGGTCAGAGACTTGCCAAACCGTGATTGTGAACAAATTACAGGATTCTTCTAAGTATGCTGTGATGGCAGTAGTAGTATTTTATTAAGAACGAACGCTATTTTCAGGATGGCTGCATCAAACGAGATATGTCCACGAGTCATGTGCAATGTTTAACATCTATGTGCTATTTATTACCTACCTATGATGAAATATTTGCAACCTTTGCGTTATGAAAATATATTAGAGAAAGAAAGTGGTCAGCCATTCTAATGTCACGTTCATCTTCCGTTTCATTACGAGACAGGCAAAAATGTAGTTCGTTTTCCTATTTTACTTTACTTGATCTTCCCAACTTGGTTTGCATATACCTACCACAACCTGCTTTATTTATTGTAATCCTAATGTTAAAGCATAGGTAATCATTACTTAAAACCTTTTAAACAAAAAATAAAAGTATGTACCTATATTTTGGAGAAAATTTTGCTTTATGATATGAGACGCGATAAAACCCAGCTGTGCTTGGGCAGTAATATAAAATTAAAATGCTCCAGCTAGGTAGCAACCGTTGTTGGAGTTCAGGCACCATTTCCACATTGGCTGTACGTAGAGGTACCTATAATATTTTTACGACTGATTCTCAGAGAAAATACTAGCACTATCTTAACATATATAATGTTATTGAATCTCTTAAAGGAGAGTAGCTGAAACGCATAGATTTTTTTTATGGACTGAAAGTAATGGCACCGGACATAAAACGGTGCATTCCCAAAATTAAAGAAAAGTATCTTCCTAGGTTTGTACAGGAAAGAGGAATAAGACTATCTCACATAATTTTTATTTTAAAACTTTCTTGAGAGATTTCATCTCTTTTACTGTCTGCAGTTTCAAATACGTGTAGGTTTAAAGATTAAAAATTGGATTTAGTTCGTAAATTCGCAAAATAAAAAAAAAAACAACGGAGCCACTGGCTAAAACTGATAAATCTGTGGCTGTAATTACCAACGCATTAAAAACCTGTAAGATATGTCTAACCACTTCACCACTATTTCAGCCGATTCTTTCACTGCCGGACTTCCTCTTGAGGCCTCTGCTAAGCGTCGCCAAATCGACTTTGTAGGTTCTTTGTTCTTGCCCTGCTTGGGCAGAGCACCGCCGTGTCTTAGTCGAGGCTATCGCGTCCGGCCCTGGTTCAATCCATGATGCAGAGCGAGGAGGCATGGGAAGCGGTCACCTCCTCAAGGAGGAGGCAAAACGCGTGAGAGAGAGAGAAACCTCACGCCCCAGCCGCCGCAACAGAAGAAGACACCCCGGGCGTCGGGAGTCGCAGGGCGATTCCCGACCACCGTAGGCGCGGGCCTGCGGATGGCGAACATGCCGATCAGAACCAGGACTGGGTCGAGGGCGCTTTGTGTTCCACGCGCGCTTCAAAGAGATGTCAGCGTAGTAGAAGGGGCCCGCTAGGGTCAGTGCCTGCCAGGGTTGCGGAATTTGTTCGAAAGAGTCACCGCGGCCCTGGAACGCAAAGGGCACTAGGAGGAACACGGATGGGTTTTAGTCAGTAAGAGTCTGACACTCCCTCCAGCTGCTCCGTCCAGAAAGGGAGGAGTCATATGATGATTTCCCATCCTTGAAAAAAAATGGTCCTGTGTGATCTCGTAATCGTCACAATCGGCGGAATCCTGCAGCCCTCACCAGGTCACAGGTCCACGAGCTGGACTGACTATTTCAAATCTGGCTAGAGTCTAAGAGCAGGGCTAATTTGAGTAATTTTCGCATTCCATACATTTTTGCCAGGTTGCGATTGAGATGTGAGTGTGAACGTTGGAAAAGTAGTAGAATTAGCACTCTTGTAACATATGTAACATAGCAAGCAAAATGTAGTGACATTGCATAACTAATCTAATATCGACATTTTTTTTTTTACTATTTATAGGCTCACGTTTGACCACTATCTCACGTGATGGTAAGCGATGATGTGGTCGAAGATGGAGCACGCTTGCCTAGAAGTTACCTATTTACTCTTGACTTTAATACTCCCAGGTTATAGCTATCAGGAAACACAGACTCCGGCAGGGAATTACACCCGAAGCAGTTCTTATAGCCGATATTGACAGTAACCGTACCCTCACGTTCTAACACCCAGTAAGCAGAGTTAATTAATGAACTGTCAGTTCAGCTCTCACATCGCGCGTGGGTGCGGAACCGATTCCCTCACTATTTTTATATCCACCTTCGATTCTGATTAGAATTCCTTGTGGAATGTGAGTTATTAAGACGATGATATTGGTTTATTTAGCTTGTTAAAATAAAAAGAAATTATGGCTTGAAATGTACCTGTTTTAAGATGATTACACTTTGTCAAAAACTTTTTTACAAAAAAATGCAACCGACATCCAAAAAAAAAAACACTACAAAGTATAAAAGGTGTCTTTGGTTATTTCGTTTTTTGACACCGACTTCCGAAATTATAGTTAATTTATACTTTGTGATGTTTTGTTTTTGGAAGTCGGTTGTTTTTTTGTAAAAAATATTTGTAATTTTTCACTTTTCACTTTTTAGTGGTACCTGCGTACCCATTTACAGCGTACCGGCGTGATGTTATGTGATGAACTGGTGTAAAAAATAAACAGACACGCTGTTTCAGCAATCCCACACCATTTTCTATCATTTATTGAAGAGCTCCGTTGCCTACCTCCGAAGTGCTTCATCAGATCTTCACTAAATTAAAATGGGACCAGTCCGGGAAAATACTCTTCCAAACAAAAAAGAATCATCCAAATCGGTTGACAATTGGTGAAAATATCGCTGAATAAACATTTTTCATGGGACCTCATCATCCGATCCTTATACCTTCCATCATCAGCTCAGCAACATGAGATGATAATTACCAGGCACAAATATCTGAATTGCGTTAGAAAGTTTATGAAAAACATTGTACGTGCCTATAAAATTTGAGGGTTTCCCTCGATTTTCATGGGACCCCATCATCAGATTCTGATTCGGTGACAATGGGAACTCGTCAGAATTATATGCTTTCGAATAAAAAAATAAAATCGGTACACAATGGGCAGAGAAATCGGTGAACATACATAAAAAAAACATACATACAGACGAACATAGAACCTCCTCCTTTTTGAAGGAAGTCTGTTAAAATAATAGCTTTTGCCCCCAATTTCGTACGCGCATATATTCCGTTTTCTCCGTCTCCGTATAGCCTATTGCCTTCTTCATGAATGTGGCTATCATATACAAAAATAATTTTCCAAATCCGATTGGTAGTTCCAAAGATGAGCGCGTTCAAACAAAAAACAAACTCTTCAGCTTTATTATTATAGTAGGTATACAAAAAAGGCGCAGTAATACTGAAAACTTGAAAAGGATTTATTGCTGGGATTGAATTTTGGAACAACTTTAAGGTACAAACTGTGCGATTAATCCTGAAGTCACTTAACCTACATTAGCTCACCTATTCCATACAATCATTGTTTCCATAACTCGACAAAACGCTGGGGGCAGCTGGTTTTTTCCTGTCTTCTAGTAAAAGTTTTAGTTTCTGCTGATGTAACTGAAACACACACTACATGGTTCAAATTCTTTCAATAACACCTTGAAGAATATCTGTGTATATATGTGTCTAACAATAATTACAGAATTTTAGACAGCGTGACGGTCACCCGGGAGTGCTACAGATCAAATTGGATGGACACGGTTCACCGTTAACGCAATAAAAATGGCCGCCCGCGGATAATTTTACTTATTTTCATTTGTACAAACGACTTGAATTTTTATCCGTGAATACAGTACGGTACGTCTACCATGAGTTTTATCAATCTATACTCGCTAGCGACTGTAGTTAAAAAAATGTATGAAAACTTAAAAAAAAACAAGTTTCTAATTTAGTTTTTTAGTTGTTTACTAAAGATTTACTTGCAACTTGCTTGCTTGTTAGTTAACAACTTAAATAAATAAATTAGAAACTTGTTTTTTTTTTTAAGTTTAATAGTTTTCATACATTTTTTTAACTACAGTCGCTGGCGAGTATAGATCGATAAAACTCATGGTAGACGTACAGCACAGCAGCACAGTATAGTGCAGTTACGTTGTAAGACAGGAATGTGTCAAGAGGAAATCTATCTGTATAGTAGGTAACTTAGGTGTTATTTGTTTGTAATTTGCAGGTCGGCTTGCACTCGTATCCTCTTCTAATTATCCTGTTAGTCATGTCAAAATGAGAGCAGACACTACAAAACTGCAACAGGAAATGTTGGTCCTAAAATTACCTAAAAGGAAAATAAATAAAGAATATTAAATCAAACAATGTGTAGCTGCAGACAATTTAAAATTAACGCAGTGTCCTCCAACAATCGTGGCGAGCGCTGGTCTGACAGGTACGTGAAGCTATTGAAAATATTCACGAGAACTTTTTTCCCAGCAGAGGCTTGCGGTGTGCGATAAAACGGGCAATAATTGAATATTGTTCGTGTAGGTAAACATTCCGAATGGCCGTTAATTAACGGAGATAGGTTCCGACACGGACGACTGCTGCCCTCTATTATTTCATTAGCTCACTTTTATTCCTCTTCAGTAGCTGAGGAAGCGGTCTCTGCGAAAGAAAACGATCGACGATAATTGGCTCGAAAAAAAGTTGATTGGAAATGTCAATTGGCCGGGCACCTCGGCTTTCTCACGATTGTGGGCTTTACGCCGCTAAGTAGATATTTTTTTCGGTTACTCCGTCAATATTTTAAAACGGTTTTCGGGTTGTAATTAGAGTTTCTGTCTAAATTCTACAACGTTTTTGAAGAACGTTCGATTTTTAAACGGTCGAAAACTTGTAAAGGCAAAGGTTTGATACAAATTAAGACCATGAAAATATAAACCAACATAATCACAAACACACATTGATGTCACATCACTATCAAAGCGTAGAGTCACATTTGTTCGCAATTGTACAATTCAAATGAGAAAAATGAAAGAATGAAAAAAGTAATATGTAGTGTTGTGTTTATGAATAGGTACAGAGTAGGAAATAACGGTACAGTCGGCGACAATCACTGTGCGCTGACAGCTGGCGATACCACGTGTGTGCCGCGACCCGACACTAATACAATATATTGAACACGTCAAGCCGGGAAATAATATAGAATATCATGGTAAAATAATTCTGGATAATGTAAAAAGAAAAGCTCACGACAGCTTGTGACATTATAAATAGTCAGGCTCATTCATATAAATAACTAGTTTAAATACTAATTAACAGATCTTTTATTTTTTTTTGTAATAGAGAATTCGCATTTAGAATCCAATAATGATTGAGTTTTTTAAATGAATAAGTCTGTTGTGTGTATTTGGACAAGAGACTAGTCAGTGCCATTTTATCAGCGATAACGATTGTCAAAACTTCCGTTACCGATAAGTGACTGACAGAAACGCAAAGACAAACCTACTTATCCTAGAAAGTTAAAATTTTGCGTGTAGGTTCCTTGGAGAAAGTAGGTGAGCACTTAAAGAGGATTTTCCGAAATTCCAATGAAAACGGAAAAAAACGGGAAATACGCGTACGAAGTCGCGGGAAAAAGCTAGTGTTGTTTAGAATTCAACTCTAATTTTTACCACGTGTGTTCTGGTTTTTGGAATTATTAATTTAATTGGTATTGAAAATTTAACCTAGAAGTCGAGATCATTTGAAAAGAGAATAGGTATTTTATTTTTACAGATTTGGCCCATTTCATAGTTAGTTGACTGATTCTTATTTTGATACAGTTATCAGGAAAATGTCTTAATAATATTAATCAAGTTTTGGAAAGGCATATCCATTCTAACAACTTTTTATTTCTATTGTTATTCCACAGAATTGGTGTTGTAGAGCGATGCCTACAGCCGTCGGATACTGGGATCATTCTAATGGAAAACTGTGAGTGGACCGAATGATATGAATTGTCAGCTATTTCATAAAACATAGGCTACTGGACAGGTTTCATTTTTCTATATAAATGCCTACATAACACGTAAGTATTAAAATTAAAATCAATTATTACAGAATTGCTAATTCATTTGATTTTATTGAAGCGTAAGTATCGCAACTCGTCAAAAATAGATTAAAATCTTGCCAATAATTTGACTCTTTTATGATTTAAATATTTAATATAACTTGAACCATTTGATGGAAAATAAACGACCCACACAAAGTTATTTTCGTAAAAAATAATTTACGTTTATTGGTTTTATGACCTCTTATAATTTAATATTCCTGACGTTTAAATTCCTTTCACGAATAAACTTCAGCCACTTTCATTTCAACGTGCAACGTCGCGAAATCGTCGAAAAGCATCATGAGACCAATCTTGTTCTATGTTTACGTCAAATTGTACTAAAGCTTGTCTCTTCGACACCGAACTTAGTTAAATAACTCGTGAACTCAATGTTATTCCGTCGTAGCGCGCAGGGAGCCGTGCGTTTTATTCGTCGGCCGGTAATAACAAACACACATTTCGCTTTTTAAAGGTCTAAACAATCGGACTCGACTGAAAGGGTCAAGGGTCGTAAGGAGTGATAAAGAAAATATATGAGCGCCGTGCCCGGAGCCGAAACGTTGAGAATAGAAGCGTTTTTAGGGTTCCGTACCCGAAGAGTAACTAACGGAACTCTATTACTAAACCTCGGCTGTCCGTCAGACCGTCCGTCTGTCTGTCAGCGGGCTGTATCCCAAGAACCGTAATAGATGGTTGAAATTTTCACAGAGTGTGTATCATCTCGCGTGCAAAGGGTTCCGAACGAATTTCATTTTTTAAACATGTTATTTTAATACTATAGGTTTCTTATAGGTTTTCCTGTAATCTATAGGTAAAGATCTATTGTCTCCATTTTTTTCAAAATTTTAGTTTCGCAGATAAAGGGGGAATGATCATTTTTCGTTTAATTTCTTGAATAACTTCAAAACCATTTATTTTAAAATTATAAAAAATATATAATTAAAGCCCTCGCAGTAAGCCCTTTCATTTGATATGTCACACGATATTGTTCAAAAAACTTTTTTTTCAATTTTCTAGTTTGACCCCTAAAAGTGACCCCCATACTAAAAAAATAATGATTCACGTAATACGTCAATTTTTGGGTCACAGAAGTCCATATGTGATCCAAATTTCAACCGAATCGGTCCAGTAGATCCGGAGAAAACTGGCTGTGACAGACGGACAGACACCCGAGTGATCCTATAAGGGTTCCGTTCTTTGTTCGGAACCCTAAAAACGTGTTTTTTTTTCGGTTTAAGGTACGGAACCCTTCGTATGAGAGTACAACTCGCATTTGCCCGCTCTTTTCACTCAGTGCAATGTAGTCGTTTACCGACGATCGTATGTTCTATGTACTAACAGTGCAATCGAGAGGGTCGGCTGTTACACTTGTTAGTATTACTAACACGTTTTTCGCTGAAATAGGATTGTATTTGTTGTTACTGATTTTGTTAGTCAACTATTATTTTAGTGCGTAATCTAATTTTATGAGAGCAGAGATTTAAGTTGTAGAGAGTTTATTTTGTAAGATTTGGAGTCACGTTCGGCATTGGACGTTTATTGAGCCTATTCAATGATAGTAATAAATCTGCCAAGTTTGAGAATTTGATGCATTTATTTCTTAAAGTACAGAAAAAAGTAGGTAATTTTATTATTTGTCAAATGTTTTATTCATGTACTAGCTTCTGCCAGCGGCTTCGTCCGCGTGGTCCCTAGGGAACATACTCCCGGGATAAAAAGTAGCCTATGCGCTTGTGTCCATCCCAGGTTGCCTGGAAGAGATCGCGGAATGCGGTAAGGCCGCCCATTGTATGTGTTTTAGTTTCCTTTTGTATTTAATTTTTGGTGTAAAATAAAGTATATAATAAATAAATAAATATGTTCTTTCTCAGGCTCTAGACTATCTGTGTACCAAAACAGACAGACAGAGTTACCTTCGCATTTATAATATTAGTAAGGATTCAGTAGTGTGTAGACTCATAGAGTAGCAAAAAAAACCTTTTAACCCTGATCTGACTGTCAAGTTTAAGAGGTTCTGTAAGATTATTCTGTTTCCTTATCTATTTTTTGGGTGCTTAAGTTGTAATCAAATGTCTTACTATCCCATTCTATTTTCTACCATCATAATTATCATCTTCTTTTTTCATTATAAACGTAAGATTTTGTGTGTCTGGGTGTTTATTTGTTTGTTAAACAATCACTCCTAAAAGGCTGAACGTAGTTGGATGAAATTTGGAACGCTCATAGACCATGGATTGAATTGAGACTCTTTATTCGCCCTGTAAGTTTACTTCATCTTCATCCCATGGGCGAATATATAGGCAAAAGCTACTTATTACAATATACATACCTACAGAATAATAAATCCTATTAGAATCAAATGTTGAAAAAATCTGTTTTTTAAACATTAATACATATCACAGTAAGACAAAGATGAAATGAAAAACAGACCAAGTGCAAGACGGACTTGCACACGAAGGGTTCCGTACCATAAGCCGAATTAAACATGTTTTTATTTTAAACTAGCTTCTGCCAACGGCTTCGCCCTCGTGGTCCCTAGGGAGCATACTCCCGGGATAAAAAGTAGCCTATGTCCTTTCTCAGGCTCTAGACTATCTGTGTACCAAATTTCATTTAAATCGCTTCAGTAGTTTTGGCGTGAAAGCGCGACAGACAGACAGACAGACAGACAGACCGACAGACAGACAGAGTTACTTTCGCATTTATAATATTATATAGTAAGGAAGTAAGGATATATATTAGTAAGGATTTTGTTTCATTTTTATTATTTACTGTTATAGCGGCAACAGAAATACCTACGCTCTGTGAAAATCTCAACTGTCTACTTATTACGGTTCATGAGATACAGCCCGCTGACAAACGGTCGGACGGACGGACAGCGGAGGCTTAGTAATAGGGTTCCGTTGGTGTTATCCTTTGGGTACGGAACCCTTAAAAACATGGTGGTAACTGTTTGCTAATCTTTCCTTTAAATAATATATCAGACATTTATAAATGCATGTCACATTCGCCTTCTATTGTAGAAATCAAGAGGCTGAGGAATCTTATTGAGGAAAACCACATGACTTTATTAATTTAGAAAATGTTAAGGTAAATTCGTAACTTCAACTCTAAATTAAGCAGTACAGTATTGCCAGTGCTATACTTAAACTGGTTCAACGCGTTTACTAATTGGTTTAATTCAAATAATTTTTCCTTAAACATAATTTCTAAACTCCATAATTTGTTTACCCAAACCATTAAAACTCCTCAAAAGAACATTATAGTATTTGTTTCCTAATGGATCCTAAAGGCACTTAAACAATTTGTGAAGATGGAAGATCAGCAAATTACGTTGAAAACGTACGGTGAAATTTTCATGAAAGCGCTGTACTATCTTTAAACATTATGTACACTTCAGTACTCAAGTGTTTTAAGGGTATCCGTTTATTGGCTCGTGTTTGTACGGAATTGTCGTACGATTGTCAATAACGGCCCACACAACGCTGTTGCCGACATTACTATGTAGGTACAATTGTACAGTCAGCATCAAAAGTTGATGACTACATTTAGATTTTCAAAATCACTGTACATTATATCACCCATAAATCGCTTAACAAGAGAGGGCGCCAGTATTGAATGAACATCATTTAAGTTCAAAATTAACTGAACACTACTCTTCAAAGGTCACTGAACACCATTTTGTCAAAAATTGCTGATCGTTATAATATCCGAAAACATCATATCAATAAGTTTTACAAAAATCACTGAACAATATAAAATGCTTGTTTTGGTTATCTAGTGTAATCACGACGTCCAAAAATAACTTAAAATCATTGATAGCAAAAGTTACTGAACATTACTTTGTTTCGGATTCGTAGCGTGTAAACTTATACTATCAAAAGTAGCTGAACTGCAAACTAAAAACGTTGACGATGTTGCTGTATTACGATTGAATAGTAACCATATTTGACTATCAAAAATCACGCAGATTCTGCTTGAATTTATACCATCACGTAATTAATTATTTTTTTAGTTCGATTGAATTGTAACCTTATTCGTAAAACAATAAGACTCATTTTCAAAAATCACACAGATTCTGTTCAAATTCATACCGTCGACTTAGTTTATGATTTTTATAGTTACGATTGAATTAGAACCTAATCTGTATACATATAAGAGTCATTTTCAAAATTAACACAAATTCCGTTTTAATTCAATTCTTAGGGAAACATAATTGTGGGTATTTGAAAAATTGTTTACCCTTGAATGTAAAAAGAATATTTCTACTTAATTATCACTTTGTATCGGATGTAGACCATTGCGATTGCAATTATTTTTCATCTATTTATTGTATTAGTTATCAATTGCGCTTTAGTAACAAATAAACATTATAATGTCATTTAATGGTGGTGGATTTTTAGGTTCTAATTCAATCGTAACTATAAAAATCATAAACTAAGTCGACGGTATGAATTTGAACAGAATCTGCGTGATTTTTGATAGTCAAATATGGTTACTATTCAATCGTAATACAGCAACATCGTCAACGTATTTTGGTTTGCAGTTCAGCTACTTTTGATAGTATAAGTTTACACGCTACGAATCCGAAACAAAGTAATGTTCAGTAACTTTTGCTATCAATGATTTTAAGTTATTTTTGGACGTCGTGATTACACTAGATAACCAAAACAAGCATTTTATATTGTTCAGTGATTTTTGTAACACTTATTGATATGATGTTTTCGGATATTATAACGATCAGCAATTTTTGACAAAATGGTGTTCAGTGACCTTTGAAGAGTAGTGTTCAGTTAATTTTGAACTTAAATGATGTTCATTCAATACTGGCGCCCTCTCTTGTTAAGCGATTTATGGGTGATATAATGTACAGTGATTTTGAAAATCTAAATGTAGTCATCAACTTTTGATGCTGACTGTACATTCGCAATGAAAATATTAAACGTGATTTCAGTACAGTCGGGCCGTCACGTTTTTTCCGGCTCCCATTGCATTTGCGTATTTTATTAAATTATTCGTTTTGTATTATTTATTTTGATTGAAGTTTTTTTTATATTATTTAATTATGATGGTTTAATTGAGCAATACGGATGAAACATTCAGCTGTAGAATTAATTTAATGAAACTGCACTGTTTCAAATGGTGTGTTTTCATAAATGACTGGGGTTCTAAATAAAACGTTATAACGACGTTCATATTTTAATTTTATAGCTGTTCCTATATTTTTATGGAACACGCTTGCTGATAGGCATGATTAATTCACGGAAGTGCATAATTTAAAATGTATATTAACGTGATGTTTTTAATAACATTTTAAAATGAAACACTACTACCGACGATGCTTCGTTCGCGTCAATGTATTATACGAAGGCATCAAGGTTATAATGTTATTATTATTTTCGAAGAAAATGTGCGTTGCTACCTTAACTTGTAACTTAGGGAAAGTAAATTAGTGTTTTTTAGGGTTCCGAAAAAAAACGGAACGAGGATCACTCGGGTGTTTGTCTGTCTGTCCGTCTGTCACAGCCAGTTTTCTCCGGATCCAATGGACCGATTCTGTTGAAATTTGGTACACATATGGACTTATATGACCCAAACACGGACGCGTTAAGTAAATCATTAAATTTTTAGTATAGGGGTTCACTTTTGGGGGTCAAACTAGAAAATAAAAAAAAAGCTTTTTGAACAATATCGTGTGACATATCAGATTAAAGGGCTTTCTGTGAGGGTTTAAATTATTTTTGTTTCATAATTTTAAAATAAATGGTTGAGAAGTTATTCAAGAAATTAGACGAAAAATGAAAATTTTAGGCTCAGCAGTTTCGGAGATAAGGGGCCCACCCTTATCTCCGAAACTGCTGAGCCTAAAATTTTGAAAAAAAAATGGAGATCATAGATCTTTACCTAAAGATTACAGGAAAACCTATTAGAAGTCTGTAGTGTTAAAATAACGTGTTAAAAAAATTAAATTCGTTCGGAACCCTTTGCACGCGAGTCCGACTCGCACTTGGCCAGTTCTTTTTTTAAATATTTGTGCAAATTTAGGATATGTTTTTGTTTTTAATTTCTTTCTAATTATTCTGTAAAATACTTATTTATAAAAAGAAGACCTATGCCTGGTTTCGTCCATCAGACACCGAGCACTAGTCAATCGCGTTTTATGCCAATCAACATTTTCTTTTTACTAGCGATCAAACTGGCCAGTTAAAAAAACATTGTTACACTAGTCACAGCCCTATAAAATGAAGCCATTACAGTGTTCCTACTCCCCTTAGTAGCAGCTGACTCGAGTTCTAAAACTAACATTATGAGTTTCATTGGTGTCGAGCATTGCGGTAGAAAAATCACAGCAATTGCGACCAGACTTTCAGAACCCATAGTTACGGAAAGTAATTTTATAAGTAGGTACTGGGAGTACATGCATTTGGAATTTCAGATGGTAGTGTAAACAAAGGAAATGACAAGAAAAGTTATTGTCAAAGTGACAGGATCACGCAAAACTAAAAGTTTTTGAAAAATTGTCATGCTTTTACATGGTTACACCATAAAAACAAAAAGTGCTGTAGGTATTGGTTTTCCAAAGTCGTTTTATATTATAAAACCTTTTGCTGACAAAATTATTTGCATTTGTGTGCAGTCTTATCATAGTACCAACTTATGTAGGTACCTATAAGTCGTGTCACTTTGGGAGTCACTTTCAAGACATGTCATTGTTTACATAAATTATCTAAAATTCCTTCGGCAGGTTTACTTAGTTCCTTATGTCAATAGTTTGGCTTTACGGGGTTACAATGTAAACAATGATAGGCTAAAGCTCAAACCTGCTTTACAATAACGGTGACCAGGAAGAAGGTCGAACGCCAAAAATTTCTTATATAGACGGACAAAACCGATTTTATGAAGGTTTTCCTTTTAAGGTTGAACCCAAAAATGTGGTTGGAAACTTGCAACTAGATATCAAGTCCCATCATCTAGGTAGCTAAGAATGAGACATTTGCTGAGACAGTCGACCACTGCTGAAAGCTAGCCCTAACTACACAAAGGAACTTGCATTTCTCATCAAAGGGAAGAAAACTTGGTAGTCCAACACTGACGGTTTAGAGGAGATATGATGAGTCATGGGGGCTACTCTATAAGCCAGAAGTCCGAAGTTTCGGGCTTAGTTGCGGGCGTATTCTACTCCGTATCACCTACGGACTTACGAGTCCCGAACCCGAATTATGAATGAAAGACAACACGATTTTACAGTAACTGTTAAATCGTGTTGTCATTAATTCTTAGTGGTTAGGTGATACGGAGTCGAATACGCCCGCAACTAAGCCCGGAGCTACGGAGTTCGGGCTTAGAGAGTAGCCCCCCAGATTCCAAAAAATAGCCTACTTTATCCTGAAGATCTAGACATAAAGTGGGGGCAGTAAGTTTTAGAACAACAGACAATAAAAGGTTATGTCAATGATGGGATGGGAGGATGAAAGAAATATTATGACACCACTGTCATAGTTAAACAAGGTAATCTGATCGCGGAAAAAATCGGCTGATCTTTACATTTTGTTGTACTAATCGAATATAAATATATATATATATATACTGAACCGGCAGATAATTTTGTTAAAGGGTTCAGAGTTGATCTTTTATTCCTTTTCATGGAAGAAAGAAAGAAAATTAGTTTATTCCTCCAAAACAGACGCACATTTAATTATTATAAAAAATACAAATGAGAAATAAAAATAAGTTAAAACCTCCATGCTGAGAAACAGGCCCATTCATGAAAGCCCCCAACCATGCTCAGCATAAACACCAACCAACAGATTCAGTACTCAAATTCCTGATAGGGCATTTGAAATTACTACCTTTACGCCACACACACTGCTAATGCAGCAGCATCCTAGCTGGTTTTTGTAGCTGGATATCAAA
This sequence comes from Lacanobia wlatinum, assembly GCA_947578705.1. Taxonomy (NCBI): domain Eukaryota; kingdom Metazoa; phylum Arthropoda; class Insecta; order Lepidoptera; family Noctuidae; genus Lacanobia; species Lacanobia wlatinum. The sequence continues at coordinate 13,356,236 of OX388024.1, read as the reverse complement.
CTTCCTGAGTGAACGGTCGATCCGAGTTGTCGTTGACGGCTGCTCCTCTGACCTCATGGCTATTGATGCCGGAGTTCCTCAGGAGTCTGTTCTCTCTGCAACTCTTTTCCTGCTGCACATCAATAACCTAGAGATACTTGTCCAGCGCAACAACCGGCGGGGATGAAGTTCGTTCCTTGAGAGAGGCCATGGTAGAGCAGAAAAATTTGACCTTAAGCCTTGTCTCCCAGTGGGGTGACGTCAATTTGGTCACTTTTAACGCCACCAAAACGCAGGCGTGTCTTTTTACCGCAAAAAGGAGTCACTTTGACCAAACTCCTACTTTTCGGGGTGCATCTGTTCCTGTGACTGATCGACTACAGCTCCTAGGCATGGAGTTGACATCCAGTCTCAACTTCGGAGCCACCATCGAGTACAAAGCCCAAACCGCAGCCAAAAATCTGGGCATCCTAAATAGGGTGAAGCGATACTTTAGGCCTGGACAGCTTTTAACCCTATACAAAGCACAAGTCCGATCCTGCATGGAGTATTGTAGCCACCTTTGGGATGGCTCAGCTAAGTATCAGCTTGCCGCGCTTGACTCGGTGGAACGCAGAGCTAAGAGGCTCATCGGTGACGTAAAACTGGTGGATGCCAAGCTACATAGCTTGGCTCATCGCCGTAAGGTTGCCTGCTTCTCGGTCTTCTACAGATTGTACTTCGGTGAGTGTGCCCAAGAACTCCACGACCTCATCCCACCGGCCCCCTTCTACCATCGGACAACCAGACGCACTGCATCTTACCATCCCTACCTTGTTGCTATTCCACCAATTCGCACTAAGCGCTTCTAAACGTCTTTTATAATGCGCACAGCAAAGGAGTTGACTCTCTGCTTGCGTCTGTGTTTCCAAACGCTTACAACCCTAATCTTTTCAAAGTTAGAGTGCACAGGCTCCTTCTGGGTAAGCTCGCTCCATCGTAGACTTTGTCTCTGTCATCTCTGACCTAGACTAGAGTCAAGAGCAATCCCATCACAAATAAAAAAAAATTAAAAAAATGCATTAAGTATTCTGTATCAAAAGTACTCTCTGTTTCCGTTCCTGGACGTAGTGGTATTTCTGACCATTTCTCGTTGATGTAAGAAGTTAGTAAGTGGTGTGTCTGCTTGTAATCGCCCTCCAAGCTCCGTCACGTCCATTAGTTGACTGCACGGATAAGACCAAGCAGCGCTTACTGATAATTTTGAATAATTGTTTCTGCGCGCCCTATGCTCCAGAGATAAACAAAAAGTTCTAAATTTAAAAACAAAATTTACTTTTTTAATTTATGATTAAAACAAAAAATATAAATTATGACCGGTTTCTTGCTGTCGTATTTCGCTTTTTAAATTATTAATGAGACTTGATGCTATTTGTTTGGGTTGGTACCTAAGTAGTACCTAGTATTTCTTTAGTCTGGACATCATAAATATTACATACTAGCTGACCCACGCAACTTCGTCTGCGTCACAATTTTCATTACTGCTCCGCTCCCATTGGTCTTAGCATGATGATAGCCTATAGCCTTCCTCGATAAATGGGCTATCTAACACTGAAAGAATTTTTCAAATCGGACCAGTAGTTACTGAGATTAGCGCGTTCAACAAACAAACTCTTCAGCTTTATATATATACTAGCTGACCCGCGCAACTTCGCCTGCGTCACAATTTTCATTACTGCTCCGCTCCTATTGGTCTTAGCGTGATGATAGCCTATAACCTTCCTCGATAAATGGGCTATCTAACACTGAAAGAATTTTTCAAATCGGACCAGTAGTTACTGAGATTAGCGCGTTCAACAAACAAACTCTTCAGCTTTATATATATATATATAGATTATATATATAGATAGATAGAAGGTGTTACTGAAAAATGATCATAGCAATACGGAATTGTAAACAGCTACGTTACTTGTTAAACACGTACTTTTCGTTACTTATAATCTTGTCTGGAAAATGAAGAAAAACTGCGTCATGATGGTTAAATTTAAAAGAATGCATTCGGTTGTAATCATTTTCTCTATTGACCGCTGCTGTGACCTCGTCACATAACAACAACATTTTGATACATTTTCTTTGAGAAGCAAATGCTTGTTAAAAATAATGCGTCAGTAGTTACTTAACTTACTAAAATATTTCACTCCATTCAAAAAATATCCACTAAAAGCAAAACATGAAAAAAAAATCCAAATCTTTTGAAGATCAAATATTAAAAAGGGACATAATTTGATTTTCTGAATCTCTTGAAGGCTCAAATGTAAGACCATTTTAATATTAAATGAGGGGTTGCAATTTGCAACTTTTAAAGTATTATTTCATAGAACGTCAGTCAGTTGTAGAAGGCATATTAGCATTTTGATTGGAAAACTGAAACCTGCGAAAGCTAGATTAGGTTTTACTTGTTAACATCAGCATTTTAAACTTTTGTTATTTGCATATTGTAACTTTTGTTATAAAGTGTAACATTATTCATAAGTTATGTAGCCCTCTATGTCTTTCTAGGTATCTTTTAAGAAAAAAACTTGCCAAGTGCGAGTCGGACTCGCAACGGTTCCGAACGAATTTAATTTCTTTTAACATGTTATTTTAATGTTATAGACTTCTCATAGTTTTCCGGTAAAGATCTGTTATCTCCGTTTTTTTCAAAATTTTAGGCTCAGTAGTTTCGGGGATAAGGGTGGGGAATGGTTATTTTTCGTCTTATTTCTTGAATAACTTCAAAACCATTTATTTTAAATTTATGAAAAAAATATAAATAAAACCCTCACACTAAGCCCTTTCATTTGATATGTCACACAATATTATTCAAAAAACTATATTTTATAATTTTCTAGTTTGACCCTCAAAAGTGACCCCCATACTGAAAATTTAATAATTTACGTAACACGTCCGTGTTTGGGTCATAGAAGTCCATATGTTTACCAAATTTCAACAGATTCGGTCCAGTGGATCTGGAGAAAACTGGCTGTGACAGACGGACAGACAGACACCCGAGTGATCCTACAAGGGTTCTGTTTTTTGTTCGGAACCCTAAAAAACGATTATAATTCGAAGTCTCTGTTATAATCCATTCAACATACTAAGTATGTTGTATGAACTTCAAAAGAGATTTTGGACCTTTGAGATTGTTCCAGTGTTTTTCTTAGGGTAGTCAGCAAGGAAACACCGGCCTCATCTGCATAGTATAAAATGTCCAAAACATATTGACGAATAAAAGTGTTATCATCATATCAACCTTACCTCCCGGACCAAGCGTCGCAAAAGTGTTATGTTTAACCTATTTACAAAATAAATATAATTTATCATTAAAATTGCTTAGTCAATTTTGCTAAAAACCCAGAAAGTAAGTCAAACACTGCCTTCAAATACTATTCTGCTAAAAATACAATTTCATACAATAAACACATTAATGCTGAAACATTGACTTTCCACAGTTCATCCTTATTTTCTTTTATGGCTATATTCATCGCTACACGGTGATTATAAATCCTGATAAAACAAAACATGGCGTTTCTTTGTTTGCGGCAAATATTCGCAGTCTATGGTTGGGCGGTTTTATTGTTTTGTATCAGCGGAATATACCGAATAAATTAAATATGAAAATATTCAACGCAATGTAAGCTTCAACGGGTTATTTATTTACTGGTCTGTTGTAAAATGTTTATGCAGCTGATATTTTTCACGTTCCAGATTTAAGACAAACACGCTTATTCATTTTAAAAAAGTAGTTGATTTTTTTATTAGCAATACTGATTAGCAGATTTTAAATTCAAATTCTATTATAGGATTAATACAAATCTTACATTTTTTATGGTGAACAGGGCTGTATATTATGAACTAGCTGACCCGCGCAACTTCGTCTGCGTCGCAATTTTCATTACTGCTCCGCTCCTATTGGTCTTAGCGTGATGATATATAGTCTATAGCCTTCCTCGATAAATGGGCTATCTAACACTGAAAGAATTTTTCAAATCGGATCAGTAGTTCCTGAGATTAGCGCGTTCAAGCAAACAAACAAACAAACTCTTCAGCTTTATATATTAGTATAGATTTAAGCGTTTGTTACGTTAGTCAGAAGACGTGCTATAATTTTAGTTTTCATAATAAATAACCTTCTCATCTTAGGCGAACAAAAATCTGATAGAGATTTCCAATTGAAACTTCCTTCCATGACGGTAGGAAGTCAAATTTCAATTGTTGCACAGAAATAAAAAACAAATCTTTTAAACAGTCAAATGTCAAAGGTACTAGAGACATGAACAAAAAGGCACTCGGGCTGTGCAATAACGTCGCCAGTGACGCGTGAGTGCGAATCACTCGTCTCTTAGTTCATCCTTCTCTCCGTTCATGTGTGTCACGCGAGCTTCACATCGCTCACTCCATTCCATTCAAAGCCCGCGACTCGTTCACGCGAAACGCATTTACCATTTTTATGAATCGGATGATTTTGATGTGCGGAGTATGAGTGAGGAAAATTTACCATCAAATATTTGTCGTCGTCAACAAAATGGCGCACAGATTTACGGAAGCCATTCACAATATTGCTGGACGTTTTGACATTGACATAAACACACAAAGACCGCGTTTTCAAGTTTCTGCTACGCAAAAAGCTCATGAAAGTGCAAAGTTTGTTGAGGAATCTAAAATAACTGAGTAGATAACTAAAGTTATTCGTCAGGATGTCGTTAAAAGCTTTAACAAAGAAATTATGATTTAAGCAGAAGAATTTAATAGGTCAACTTAGAGTTGGCTAACTTTACCGCAAATTATCTTGAAAATGTATTTGACACTTTAGATGCTTTAGATACGTAATGGGTCGCTTTAATGGGGCTGGTCGTTAGATATTACACTCATGTTGAAAGTGCGAAATAACCATGCTATACTTACACAATGATGGAAATAACTTGTGAAAGAGCAGCTGATGAATGTCCTAAGTACTCGTTTTCTGAAAATTGGTAAACCACCAAAGTTGCAATTAAAACTGAGCTCAAATTAAAACTCAAGCTGTTACAATAGCAAAAAGAGACACGAGAACTGTTTGTTTATATAATTTCGCAGGAAAATTATGAAATGTGTTCACAATGAAATGATGTTCACGGAAAATGATACAACTCTGTAGATTGATTTCCCGATTAAGTCCCTATTTGATAAAACCCCAAATAAACAACTCAACAGCTACAGCTAAAAGACCTGTGCAATTTATTTAAGACTAGCACTTCGCCCGCAAATTCGTTCGTGCTGCAATTTTCTTAAGGATATCTAATTTTTTTTGAAAATAAATTATATCCCGTGTTCGGCTATAATTTATTACAACCCGTAATACGTAACGTGAAAACCCATAATACGTAACGTATTTTTTACTTCCTGACAACTTTACTTACTATTGGTGAAAAAATGGTAAAAAAAAGTAAAAAGTTTTGGAGCCTATTCGGTACAATCAAACGTTTCCTCTTTATAATATTAGTACCTATAGACAATAGCAACAAAGATACATAGAACATCCTGCTCACATCATAATATTAATCATACAACAATTTGTCAAATTTCATTTTCATCTTTATCGCTAAAGCATTAGATTCAAGGTTGATTGGGAAAATTTTTACAGTTTCGGATAGCTTGATGTGCTGACTGATTCTACTAAAGAAGCCTTTTTAGAATGCTGCATGCAAGCAGGATTGCTTGAAAAGCCACTTGTTTCAAACTTTTTAGTCGTTTTTAGCGATCGGGTCTTTTGACAAAGTATTTTTTTTTATTTCCTACATTTTAGTGAGTTTCATTTTTGGAATCGTCTCCTCGAGCCAATAATAGCTCAATGGGTTTTGAAAATTAAAGATTTTTTGAAGCCATAATATGTCGCCAAAAATACGCAATTTTAATTTGTATATAACCAGTGTCACTCTCACAATCAAGACGAATCTAACGACACTTCTCAAGCTAAAATCCATCGAGCCGTTCAGGCCGCAGAGCGTGCCAAACAATTATACATACATACTCTCGAAAAACATAACCCTCCTTCTGGCGCAGTCGGGATAAAACTACCAAATACATCGAGTTTATACGTCTGTGACGAGCATGTTTGGTGGCTCATGACCTTTCGACTGCAGTGGGTCAACGCTCAACACTGTAGTTCACGATACGTATGCCCCAGTTACCAAGTGCCTGCACATATTTGTACACAACCTAGCTTTTACTGTTCTATTCTTGTCTGCTTGATACAAAGTTAACTAAGTTTTTTTTTCTATTCTGGATACGTCTACATGGTGACTTTTTATTGATTGGGAATCTTTTAAGGAAGTAATAATTAATAATTTATTTATTGGCACAGACACAAGTTATTACACATAAGCAATTACACAATGAAGAATAATACTGAAGTAGATAGCGAATGCAACAGAAGTGGCCATGGGCCCCAAACTAAGCACAGCTTGTATCTTGGTGGCCCAAAAGTAATTGTTGTCAACGGCGCTGACACATGAAAATCAGCTCTTTCTTTCATTTTGTTAAGTTATACGAACATAAATGTGCTGGGAAGTTGTTTCTTTTTTTCAGGAGCAGTTTTGATAAAAAATAGCATACATAGTGTTAGAAGAGTAAATAAAACGGTGGTAAAAAGATTTGGTAGCAAAGATACGTTCACTTAACTACTACATAAGTTGGTTTGACGTACTAAGTTCTAATAACTTTATTTAAACTAATTTGTGTTGCTCTTAAAGTGTTTTATTAACATACTGGTATGTTACAAAAACACACTATTAAATGAAAATCCTAAAACGTTGTAAAAAAGCCAAACTGTAAAACCCAACCAAACACGGGCCTAGTTTTTGAGAGGCTGATCAAATATCTGATTAATAGCTTATTGTCTCGTACAATCTGTTGTTATTGGCTTGTAAAGGCACAGCATCCAACGAAATCACTGGAAAAGAGATTAAATTGAATACCCTTTCAGAAACCGAAATAAAACTGGCAACTTTTTGCTCGTGGCGAGCATTTGCTACAAGAGCAAGCGACGATCAACTTCCGTTTATACGAGTATGCCAACCAAATAGGATTTGACTTAAAACGCTTTCACGCTTCACAGCGTTTGAGGGATTTTATTGAATATTGAATAGCATGTTGCCTCTTTAGTACAGTGCCAGGCGTCAATATGACATACCGAGCTTTGGGGAGGCTGTTACGTTAATTTTTTCGTGATTTAAGTTTTTTTTATCGATGGGAAATCATCAAATGACTCCTCCCGCTCTGGGCGAAGCAGAAGGGAGTTTCAGACTCTTACTGACTAAAACCCATCCGTGTTCCTCCTAGTGCTCTTTGCGTTCCAGGGCCGCGGTGACTCTTTCGAACCAGGGTTGCGGAATTTCCGCAACCCTGGCGTGATTTATGTCTAGAAGTCTTTAAAGTCAAGAGTGAATAGGTTATTTCTAGACAAGCGTGCTCCATCTTCGACCGCATCATCGCTTACCATGGGGTGAGATAGTGGTCAAATGTGTGCCTATCAATAGTGAAAAAAGAAGGTTTCCTGTCTTAGGATTTTATCCAGGGCTTGTTTCTTAAAAGCAATTTACATTTTGTTTTTCAATAGATTGGAACACCAAAGCACATTACTAGAATAGTGAATAAAAATTCAATGAATTTTGATGTATGTTTCTTCTGTGGATTTTACTTTTTAATAGATTTTTATTGCTTTCACTATTTCTTCTAGTAGATTAGGACATTGAATTAGAACATTGCTGGGATACGGTTGGGAAAAAAAAAAAATTAAAAAAAATTGTCTACTGGTGCTGGGAGCAGGGTGGGTACAGAGACAGGCACTTCCTCAAAATGCGAGCCGTATCAGTGAGTACTGCCTTTTTCATCAGGCCCTAAATTCAATCGTGGGACGACAGCTTCGAAGTACATTCGTCGAAGCTTTTGGCCATCAGGCTGTTGGCGTTAGCGACAGTAAGCACAATGGTAGCCGAGTCTACTAGTCTATGCTATATGTCGACAATCTCGTGTGCTAACTACAGATATACTTGATTTGGCTAAACAAATAATTATTTTGGAGTTTGGAAAAGTAACGCCTAAAGTTTGTTTGGTTGAACGCAGTAATCTCAGGAACTACTGCTTCGAATTGGCAAATTATTTAAGTGTTGGATAGAACATTTATCGAGGAAGGTTATAGGCTATATAACATCACGCTATGACCAATAGGATCATTAATTAAAAATGTGACGCATACGAAGTTGCGCGTGTCAGCTAGTGAAAAAAATATGAAAGCATTCTTAAATTAAAATGCTATTTATTTTTAATTTTATTATGTACGCTGTTATGTTTTTGCTGTAGAAGTCGGCTCTGTTCCTTCTATAAATATTGTAGTGACGTTCGTTCCCTTCAGATAAAATACATTCATTATACTCGTGCACCGGTTTTATTAGTCTTCTATTCTATTTCCAAATAAACAAGCATCTTATCATCAATAGTTTTTATTAACTTTATTGATAGTGTTACACTATATAACAACAGTTCTCTCACTCTGCCTTACTTTTCAAATCGAATGCAGGTTTGCAGATATCTCATGTGTATTGTATACCGAATAGCTATTCGCTAATCAAAATTGCAATTAGGTCAAGGCTAAATGCTAATGTGTCGGAATCAAACAGTGTCATCCAGCCAATAATATAGGTATGTATACATACCTCATATACATGACTAGCTTTTGCCCGCGACTTCGTGCGCTCGCGTTCGTTTCGTAAATATCCCGTTTTTTACCATTCCCGTAAGAATTTCTGGAAAACCGACACTTTCCAAGAAACCTTGATGCAAAAGTTCAGCTATCTACGACCAGTGATTTCGGCTGTGCGTTGTCTGTCAGTCACTCAATCTGTCAGTAACGGATGAATTTTATATATTAGGTTTTTTTTTTTACTATTGATAGGCACGCGTTTGACCACTATCGCACCTGATGGTAAGCGATGATGTGGTCGAAGATGAAACACGCTCGCCTAGAAGTAACCTATTCACTCTTGACTTAAAGACTCCCAGGTTGTAGCTATCAGGAAACACAGACTCCGGCAGGGATTTTCACACATGGCTAACATAATTAGTAAACTAAGCCCCACAAAACCGTAGTAATGGTTTGACTGTGGGGTCGGTGAGTCTCTACCTGTCTCTTACACTCATTCACTTATTTGAACTTACTAGCTGACCCGTGCAACTTCGTCTGCGTCACAACTTTCATTACTGCTCCGCTCCTATTGGTCTTAGCGTGATGATATATATATAGTCTATAGCCTTCCTCGATAAATGGGCTATATAACACTGAAACAATTTTTCAAATCGGACCAGTAGTTCCTGAGATTACGGCGTTCAAGCAAAACAACAAATAAACAAACTCTTCAGCTTTATATATTAGTATAGATAGTAATCCTATTCGAGTTTAATTTGAAGTTTATTAACACATTTTTATATACGAAATCTCATTCATCAGTTATCATTGCGGGCGTCGACTCATCATGTGTGTAAAAGTTGGTAAAGCAAGGGTTCCGTACCATTATCCGGAAAAATTACGTAACCTATATGGGGGGGGGGGGGGGAGCATACAAGTAAAGTGATTTTTCCGGATAATGTTTTTAAAACTGTGTTCTATTTAATTCGTTTTATCTTTATTATTTGTTGCTGTAGCGGTAATTGAAATAAAAACTGAAAATTTCAAGTGCTTATCTACCTATTACGCCTTATGAGATAAAACACGCTGACAGACGAATGGACCTACGGCGGAGGCTTAGTATTAGTTTAAATCTATTATAAGATTATGCATTTAGTTAATAAACAGTTTTTCTTTGTTTTTCTTTCTTTCTTTTGCATCCGTTGGTTAACCTCCAGATAAAGAACCCCAATAAGTGCAATACAAGATGGTAACCTTATTTATTATTAAAACGCGGAATCGATTTTTAATGTTGGTTGATTGATCTGTATAAAATTTTCTTAGATAGGTTCCTTTTTTCATGCGACCGTACGGAACCCTAATGAAAGCGCTTACTAAGGCTGTGTACAGAATCCGACTAAAAGATCCATAAGATTGGCCATAATTTCTAAAAAAATATTTAAATCTCATAAAGTCATTTGATTGGTCGACACTTCAACAGTACGAATTTTTAAGTAATGCAAGCCTCAGCTTCGACGAAATGTACTGAAAAGCCTGTGTAGTACGTAGTGTGCGCACCGTCTTAGTCATCAGAATGAATAATAAACATTTGTCATCGTTTCGCCGGCTACATGAGTTGCCAGTTTTTAACAGAGTACACGTAGTGTGTTCATAATTCATCATGTAACTACATCCCTCTGACACACGGATTTAGTTATTTGAAGAACTTTTTACAAAAAAATAAAACCGACTTTCGGAAGTCGGTGTTTTTGGTTTTGTTTCTTTTTTTTTTAACACCGACTTCCGAAATTAAGGTTATTTTATTCTTTGTAGTGTTTTATTTTAAAAGCTTTTTATTTTTCACTTTTAAGTGGTGATACTTGTACGACGTCTTTGTCAAAGCAGAAATTGAAATAAGCAAAAACGCTCATAAAATAAAAACTTCTTAACCAAACTGAATCAAATTTTTATGGGACCAAATGGCAAGTATACTGCATCGAACTAAAAAGAATCACAGAAATCGGATCAGAAACCTCGGAGTAATCGGTGTGTATACATAAAAAAAAATTACCCACCGAATTGAGAACCTCCTCCTTTTTTGGAAGTCGGTTAAAAAAAACCGAGTTGGTTTTCGCATTACCTTTATTTTCTTTTCACATATTCTGTTAGAAAGTGGGCCAAGGTTCAGAATATAGAGTCGATCCTTTTCTTTTAAAACTACTGCTTAATAAAATTATCATCATCTGGAGGAGCTCCTGACTAAACTACAACAGCGGTACGCTCGGGGTCGTTTTTAAAGATTAAGCACCGCTTGCCGAGGCTGGTCGATGGAAGGGTGACAGACCGAGATTCCTACTTACCTCGGAAAGCACGTTAAACCATTGGTCTCAGCTGCCATTTGGAGATCTTTGGTAGTCGTTACGGATTATCAGAAGCCAGAAGAACTGACACCAGTCTTGCCAAGAAGTACCGTGTTAGCCAGTTAATTGGTTGTGGTGGTCTGGTAGGAAGCCGCTCCACGTAAAATCCTGGTATGCAGCTGAATCTGGCTTGACTGGAAGGCGACGCCAGTATAGTTGAGAAAAGGCTAGGCAGATGATTATAGATAAAATCATCATCATCAGTTTGTATCAGTACATTTCTGGACATATGCATGTCATCTTGACTTACTAAAATCCACGCGAGTTTAGGGAATAACTAGTAAATAGATAGGTATTATCTGGACCAAATACGTTTTACTTACTATGTACGTTCGGATTTTCTTTTCTGATTAATTTCGTTGCGGGATCCAAGAGAACGCGAGACGCACAGGACCGGTTGGTTTGGCGACTCTTGAGGCAGGCTTAGAACCAGTAGTGGACGTCTTACGGTTGATATGATGATGATGATGATGATGATGATTCAAGACAGTTGAATGGTTTCTCTCGAGGTTCATTGACTCGGCGTGTTTTTGGTGGTCGCTACTGTTGATTCTAGCTCTCAGAAGTTACAGTGCTCAAAAAAATACACTCGGCTCAGCACTGAAAATTCTAAAAACCAACAGCGTGCTTTTATTTAGGCAACAATTTAGATGCCTGAATGAACGCCACCATAAACCTATCACAGCGCCATGTGACACGAAATGAAGCTATTCAGGTGTCAGTTGTCATTTCAAGTGTCACATGGTGTTATGAAAATAAGCAAAAATGGTCATAAAATAAAAACTACAGAACCAAACTGAATAAAATTTTTACGGGACCAAATGGCAAGTATACCGCATCGAACTATAAAAGAATCACAGAAATCGGATCAGAAACCTCGGAGTAATCGGTGTACATACATAAAAAACAAATACCCACCGAATTGAAAACCGCCTCTTTTTTTGGAAGTCGGTTAAAAATAGGCAATAGCGTTACATCCGAAAGTGAATAATGATATGAAAAACCCAACAGTCTATGCTTGCAGTTTCTTTATTATCTAAGTAGTTGACCCGCGAACTTCCTCTGCGTCACATGTTCATTAATCCTCCGCTCCTATTGCGCATAGTCGTAGCGTGATGTTATATGCCTATAGCCTTCCTCGATAAATGGGCTATCTTTCTCTTATCGTGTGGGTAGTAAGGTCTAAGCGACCCCACAAACCCTAGTGTCAGAGTTTCTAAACCGCCTCTGACATGGTTTATTTGACGACCGCCTTTTGACGGCCGGGACCACCGGCTTATACGTGCCTTCCGAAAAACGGAATCATCTTTTTAATCAGACAATCAGGTGTTTCAAGCCTGCAATGTCCTAGCCAAACTGGAAACAACTTTACAAAGTATGCTTCCCGTGGAAATCGAACCCACGACCACCGGGTCAAAAGGCAAACGCCTAATCCACTCGACCACGGAGGCAGTTAAATGGGCTATCATAACACTGAAAGATTTTTTAAATTCCAACCAGTAGCTCCTGTGTTTAATGCGTTCTATTCAGTGATGTATAAAAAACCCAAGATCACTCAGCATCTCAAAAACGTCCGCAAAAAACAAGCGCAAAATGTATAATTGTGCGCAAGTTTCATCAGTCTCGCATCGCTCGCCATACTGCACTGCTTTGTAAAAACAACTTTAAGCGATCCGTGTAAGGTTGAATTTGCAAAAAAAAAATGCGCATCACTCGCCATACTGCACTGCTTTGTAAAACAACTTTAAGCGATCCGTGTAAGGTTGAATTTGCAAAAAAAATTGTTTATAGTATAACTACACACAACTCACACATGACACTTGATACATGTCAGTTTTTGACGACAGTTTCGAGTGTTGCATTGGTTCGAGACTGTGCATCTTGGGTTTTTTATATATCAATGGTTCTATTATATTATTAGCGTATTGATTTAACTGAAACAAAACACGGTCGAAGGATGAACTAAGATGAAGTATAAAGATTTCCCAGAACTCTGGCTTACTCACTTATTATACTGTCGACCACAAAATACACACAATAGGGTCAAACTTAATTGCAAACATTGCGTAAGTAGCTTTTATCGTTTAACAAGCCTTCTATACTCGACATAGCACCATAACCGTATTCCCCGGAGGTTTAGGCAAAGGTAACTACCGCAGGTACACACAGAATAGGCTTGTTCACTGAAAAAATCTAATAAATCCGTTAGTTTATTAATTTGATTATCAAAAAAGATTTGATCCGTTTTTTTTTTCTTTTGTTACGAAAACCAAAATTGACGAAGATACGACGATTTTAAAATTCTCAATACGTCACGCCGTGGTATAATTTTTGGTGCGTTCTGACGTCACGAGCCCCCACTCCCGAGTTTTGGTGCGTTTTATCTTTGTAAATATTCATTGATTTACAAAAACAAAGAATACGTGTCCATTATTTCTCAATATTCTAACTGACGGACTAAATAAATTTGCAATTTATTTATGTTGGAAACTAGCCTATTCGCTGGCTATGTTCAAGTCTCAAGTATCCTAAAAACGGGGGAAACGTCCTAATTATTATAAATGCGAAATTTTGGATGGATGGATGTTTGTTAGTGAATCACGCCAGAACGGTAAAACGGATCTGGATGAAATTTTAAACAGAGATAGATAATAATCTAGAATAGCGCATAGGCTACTTTTCGTCCCGGGAGTATGTTCCCTAGGGATCATTTTTGATCGCTGGCAGAAGATAGTATGATATTTTAGAGGTATACGGAACAGAGAGTAAAGTCCCGCACACCTCAATTGTAAAGGGAGGATCCTCCAACCGGACCAGTTGATATTCGGGCTGATGTATATGTTCAAATCGCACGGTAAACACTGCTTGCGTGATGCAGGATTTCAACTCAGTAGTTCGCTGCTAGTTGGATGGCGTCGCGGTTCTTTTTTTGCGATGTAGATTTGCTCCGTTGGTTTTTCTTGTGGCGGCATTGATGCCGCTACAATATAAAAGGGGGCGAAGCTACGGGACACAAATCCTGATACCAGACTGCCACTGAGAAATTCCAGATGGAAAACCCTATTTACACTCTGCTCGACCAAGAATCAAACCCAGGATGTCATTTTTAGTAGTAGCGTTGACTACCACTGGACCTGTAAAATTTTTACAGTCGGTACAATATAAATGAAAAAGTAATTGAATACGCGTGGATATCGAACAATGGGTGACAAATAGTGGGCGCTTTTAACTAACAATGATGTCAATATTTTAATGTGTATGATTAATAACTCCCAAGTCTCATATTTGATGGCCGGCAGTGTAGTACTATTTTATCAACAACTAGCCTTTTCCCCGTGGCTTCGCTCCATTAGACACACACATTCCACAAAAAACTATAATTTTTTTGGGGGAAAAACCACACTTAGCGACCGAGTATCTTTACAAAAATGAAATAATAATTATTGTAAGCGAATGAGCATTTGTTAATGAGCATTCGTTCTTCAAAATAAGATAAATTATTTGTTTCTTTTATATTTATTTAAGAACTAACTTTTCAATAAATATAGATTTTTGACATATTTTATGAAAAAAAATGCTGTCAATCGGTCCTTAGGGTGTGCCTCTCCATTACAGCGGAGTAGAGAAACTGGAAATTATTAACTAATCGTGCCAGTCAAAATGTCAGTGAGTCACGTGGTGCAGAGATTTTATGCCATTCCATAGGATAAAATTTCTCCGTTTCTCCGCTCCGCTGCCTCGCTCCGCTGTAATGGAAAGGCATCCGTAGTGTTTGTTTTTCTCTAATATTACAATAACTTAAACGATTTGATTTTTTACAATATTTTCATAACTTCAACTATATTACAACCACTGTATTGTGATTAGCTATACTTTCCTTAAGCGAGTCTGCACCGGCCCTAAGTGATACAGACGATAGGCGTCGAACCCATTGCATTTTTTGTAAGAAAGAAATATAAAAAATAAAGATAAGTTATATTTTTGTACATAAATAAATAAATAAAGAAAGCTAGAAGAATATTGATTTTACTTCTCACTCTTTGTAGAACTATAAAGTCGGCTCCATTCGAATCTATAAACTTGGCACTCGTGGTATAAAACTAAAGAGTTGCCTCTCGCCGTTCAAATAGAAATAACTTGTTCTGTCTATTGTACTAGTGCTAATGAAAAATTTAGCGGCTTTTATTTAATGGTTTTAATTATTTCGTTAGTACAACGTGGTTTGCTTAAGCCAATTTTTTACGAGTTATCTTAAAAGAAGATTCTGTAATAATGTGAATTTTAATGAAATAATGTAAATTACAAATATTAAATTATATTAAATTATAATATTAAATATTTATTTATTAATCAAACGCTAGCTTTTTCCACTTTCCGGCTTTGCACGCGAGTTCTATTAAAAATAGCTTAGCTCAATCATAGCGTAGCTTTCTATCAGTGCCAGAATTATCGCAACCAGATCGGGAATTTCAGAGATTTATCGTTCCCAAACATAAATAGAGTTCAGATTATTTCCATCTCTATTATAATTATAATGTATTATTATGTATGCATTATTTATTTTTATTTTAAGTGTATATATTTTGTTTTATTTTAAGTTTCTTTCTTGTTGTATTAGGGGTTTTAAAGATAGAATAAATAATTATTATAATGTTGATATTGAAACCATTCTAAAAATCAAGTTGAAAAGTTTATAAAAAAATTAAAATATCCCAACATCCATCCCATACCGCATCGCATATACAGATCTCGTAGCCCGTAGTCCGTAGCGCGTAGCTACTCGTAGGCTCTCGTAGCAACTCGTAGCGTCAGTCAGCGCGTGCGGTCCGTGGAAGTCGGCCGTCGCCGCGCCGCTGTCTCGCGACTTCGAAGTCGACGCAACTTCACTCTGAACATTTACGATTAATCACTTTCCGCAACTCCATTAAGTGTTAACTGTTCCATGGAATTAATTATCACACGTGCTTAAGGCAAGTACGAATTTTAGAGTTTAGAAAGTACTTTTGTTTTAATCTAAGAAAACTATTTAATTTTTGTTTTAATATGAAGATTTTATTCTTCAGATTCACATTCCTTAAATCATACGGGTTGTAATAAAAAAATAGAGGTCTACTTTCCGCAGCCGTATATAAGTGACCTCTGAACGAAAGGGAAACAGTAAATTCTTGAGAGAGGAAATATTTTATCGCACTTTATGGTGTTTATTATTCGGTTCCCATAAATGTTTAATACGTTTTTAGAAGATTTATAGTCCTATCAATATTATGGAATAAAACACGGGAACATTATGACATTGGTGGCACATACCTTCTTATTACGTACTCGCTTTTGCCGGTGGCTTCGCTCGTGCTTATATAGTTTTTCGCAAAATAGTAGTCTCCAAGTTCCCAACATATTCTGCACCAAAATGCATCTAAATAAGTTCAGCGGTTTAAGAAGAAAGCGTTACAAACAAACTCACTTTCGCAACTATAACATTAGTTGGGATTAATACAATTACTTTAAAAATGTATGTTTATGACTGCTCCGCTTATTATTACCCCACATCAAATTTACAATGTTTCAATAATCAGCACCATATTCCCACCAATCTACTCATTTACACCATTGTTACCTACATCATCCCTCTTTGGTGACAGACAAAACAATTGAAAAACGACCTGTAATGCATCAGAATAAAATTAATGATGCCGAGCCATTGATACATAAAAAAACTCAAGATACACACTCAGCATCTCAAAAACGTCCGCAAAAAACAAGCGCACAATGTATAATTGTGCGCTAGGTTCAAACAGTCTCGCGTCGCTCGCCATACTGCACTGCTTTGTAAAAACAACTTTAAGCGATCCGTGAATGGCTGAATTTGCAAAAAAAATGCGCATCACTCGCCATACTGCACTGTTTTGTAAAAATAACTTTAAGCGATTGAATTTGCAAAAAAAATGTTTTTAGTATAACTACACACAACTCACACATGACACTTGATACATGTCAGTTTTTGACGACAGTTTCGAGCGTTGCATTTGTTCGAGACTGTGCATCTTGGGTTTTTAATATATCAATGTGCCGAGCACATAATCCTCTTGATATCCGAACTAAGAGTAAAACAAATGAATGCTGTATAATTTTTAGCATATACAGAACCACTGAAAATCTTGTCCCTTCGGTTGTTTTTTATTCGATCCCCAAAAATATGTAAAAATATTGTGTGGAACACTCATAAAAACTGAGGCGCAGCTGTGCTAAGAATCGGATGATCTAAATCATTACCCTTCTTTTGAGCTTGCGCAGTCGGGTAAAAAGAAGTCCCATGTTTTATTTAAGCGTTAGGAAGTTACATAGTAGCATAAATTGATGGTTTTGTATTCAGATCATGATTGAACAGACTAGACTTCGGGTTTCGTTAAAACACTGGACGTGATCTCATTTGCGGATGAATGATTAGTTACAGATCAATCTTCTTTGCAATCCTGTTTTTGGTGAATTGGGATTTTCGTGAGGACAATGTGCGAGTTGTTGTTAGTCCGTAAAAGATCGAAACAACTAATCAGAGTGCTATTTCTAAAATGTTTTTAAACAACTCCGTCGCAATCTGTCAAAAAAAGCCCCAATTTCCATACATTTTTGACAGATTGCAACTGACATGTGAATGCGAACGTTATAAATGAGCTAAATTGACCTTCAGATTAATTAATTAGTATTGCCATTCAACGTGGCAATGCTGTGTTCTCGGCACTTTTCCCGTTGACAGGGATGTGGATGACTTTTCATGCCCAATGGTTTCCTTTTTTTCACAATACATTGTACACAATTTCGTGAATTTATTAGTCTGGTTGTTTTTAGGGTTCCGAACAAAAAACGGAACCCTTATAGGATCACTCGGGTGTCTGTGTGTCTGTCTGTCCTTCTGTCACAGCCAGTTTTCTCCGGATCCACTGGACCGATTCTGTTAAAATTTGGTACACATATGGACTTCTGTGACCCAAACACGGACGTGTTACGTAAATCATTTAATTTTTAGTACAAGGGTCACTTTTGGGGGTCAAACTAGAAAATTAAAAAAAAAAGTTTTTTGAACATTATCGAGTGACATATCAAATGAAAGGGCTTACTATAAGGGGTTTATTTATATTTTTTTAATAATTTCAAAATTAATGGTTTGAAATTATTCCAGAAATTAGACGACAAATGACCGGGGAATGGTCATTTTTCGTCTAATTTCTTTCCCCCTTATCTCCGAAACTACTGAGCCTAAAATTTGGAAAAAATGGAGATAAAGATCTATAGATTACAGGAAAACCTATTAGAAGTCTATAGTGTTAAAATAACATGTTTTAAAAATTAAATTCGTTCGGAACCCTTTGCACGCGAGTCCGACTCGCACTTGGCCAGTGTTTTAGTATAGCTATAGTTACCTACGTTAAGTTACATCTATAAATAATATATTGTTAATGAATTTTGAAGTTATTTCATTAATTCGATCAGAATAATTTTGAAATTATCCAAACTAAACTCGTACAGACAGAGTACCAATTGTGATAATTTTAAAGCAACGTTTTTATTCGCATATCAATCGCAATCTGTCAGAAAAGCCTTCAATTTTCATACATTTTTGACAAATTGCGACTGCCGTGCGAATGTTAAAAATGCTTAAAATAGTAAAACTCAGTTGTCTGACAACTCATTTTAAACATAAATAAAATTTAAATTGGCGCTAATTCTAAAACTGTCATACGATACACAGGCGATAAAACGCTTTATTAGAAGCAGGAAATGTTTCATCCCTGTATAAGAAAGACGAGCACTATACAAGGAAGGTCTTCTAAAAATTCATCCGTTAAAGGGGTTATGACATAAAAGTTGTATTCTTGCACTTCGTCGTCATTTGTGTCCACATAATAATGACACATCCCTTAGTCATGCGGTCTTCTCTAATGTGGCACACTCCTGGCATGTTGCACATAGCTGATTGGTAATGTTGTGTTCCACCAGAGTGGACTCATTTGTTCTCATTGCGGTCCACATGATAAGAAGAAATCTGTACCTACCAACACCACTTCTGCTTCTTTCTGCTTTAAGTTTCTGGATGATGTAAAAATATTGAAAATACCAAAGAAAGTTTGTGTGGAATGTAGTAATTCTAAGAATGGAAAATATCATCGGCCAGGCGTTTTGTATTAATTAAATCTGATTATGATCTGCTCATGATCATTATACGTGAGTAAAAAGACAAATTCAAAACTAACTTTTCTTAGAGCAAAACAACAATTACGTTTAACAGACGAACTGGCGATCGCAGTATATATTCATTAACACACAAGTGCTTTATTATTTTCTCCTTTCGACATTAACCTTCAGTCACTAATGGCGCCCTCGAGTAAGATTGGGTTTCGTATTTTTAGCCGACCACATGGCTCACTCAATTATTTTAATTACACATAAACAAACAACACCACGCCACCGTCTTTCCGAGGGATTACCGAACTACAGAGACACACTACACTTGCTCATTATTTTAATTACTGCTTGCTAGGCTTTTCTGCAAAATCTTACCATCAAACAGTAATCACAAAATCAAAATAATTAATTCAACAACATCCATTGTGTTTTTTAGGATATCAAGTAGTCGAATTTTTCGAACATGTAGAGTAATGGATTATAAACCCTCAAAGGTCCCTAGTGATAAAAAGTGTATTAGGTTCGCAAGTCAAAAGATACATAAAACAACCCTCAAAACACAGAACACTTCGAAATGAAACTGAAAAGTAGATTCACTATAAGTTCAGAGTTCTAAAAGGGAGATACAGAGTTGGGAAGAAAGTTCAGAATTGAGTCCGATACTGAATACGGAATCTAACTGATCAAGATATGTAGCTACGGACCGGATTGCTCGACAAGAAAGCCTTTCAGGCAAATACCCATGCCTGTCAGGTAGCAGGCTGTCGGGCATCCAGACTTATAATTGATCGTTGGTTTGTCAAAGCTATGTGAAGATTAATTGAAAGTTACTCAGTGCAAAAAAAAATATTTTTCTGACTTATTCATCACAATACAATGATTAAGGAATGGCTACTTCGTAAATAATGGGCACAGAGAAAGACTGGCTCTTAAGTTGCCATGGCAGTCTGGAAAAACAATAGGAATAACACTTATGATAATAATAATTGGTATTGAGGCTCTCGTTGGGTAGCTAGGTGAAGGGCTTGATCGAGAAAGCAGTACCTACTCCTGGAAACGGCAAGTATACTTAGGAGGCTTCTCTCTCAGGAACCCTGACCAGTACCACCGGTAGGTACTGGACCCTGATCTCGATACCGGTGGGCTACTATTTTTTCTATTTTTAAATGTTTTTCTTATGAATATATTTAAAAATGTAATTTATCTACACTAATCTACATCTACACTATAATATAATATATAATAATAATCTAAAAAAAAAATAAAAAAAACAAAAAAATGGATAATTGATATCTGAAGTAAATAAATAATTAATATTATTATTATTATTATATCTATACTAATATATAAAGCTGAAGAGTTTGTTTGTTTGTTTGTTTGCTTGAACGCGCTAATCTCAGGAACTACTGGTCCGATTTGAAAAATTCTTTCAGTGTTAGATAGCCCATTTATTGAGGAAGGCTATAGGCTATATATCATACATCATTTTGAATAGTGAAAACTGAACAGCAATACGAACACGGAGTGCAAAGTAATAGGTAAAAAACTTTTAACATTTTTACTAAACGGCTCCGAACCCGGACCTACCCCAACCCGCAGAGCGCTCGATACTCCTCGCACTTACCGCGCCTCAACCCCGCCGTCGCCTGCGCTTGCTATGAATCAACCTTTGTGACAAAGTACTACATCGCACTAAGTTCGCTTGTACTCGCGACACGACACTACGTTTAAGCTATCTCGCGAGCGTCGTTTGGCGCTCGATGCGAAACGGGAAGACAACATAAATATTGAAATGCCACGCGTTGAGCGTTCCCCTCCGGCGGGTTCTGCTAAGCAGAGTGTTCTTCAAGTGTCTGCGCCCGGTTTGGCCTCTACCGCCCCTGGTGCTAGCGGTAATGGTGGTAATATTACAGAAGCAAATAGTAATGTCTCTGTAAGATCAAAGCGTCCGCGACTGAACGACTCGCCTAACAACGACGGCGCATACTTGGAAACTCCCGAAGATGGCTCAACCAGCCCGGATTCGGCTGTTCAATCCCTGAAACTGGATAGAGCAACAATTTCTGAGCTTCGCAAAGAAATGGAGTCCTTGTTGACTGAGCATCTACAGGCCTCGCTCAAATCCTACTTCGAAAGTGAGTTTCTTGAATTGAAAAAAACACTGCAAGGATTAGAGGCATCAGTCGAGTTTATGAGCAAGGATTATGATGTTATGAAGATCGAATTGGACCAGAACAAGAGCGTCATTAACCAGTTAAAAAAGGAAAATGAAGAGTTAAAAAACAGTGTGTCTGACCTATCCGTAAGAGTTAACATTATGGAGCAATATTCTCGCCAAGATAACTTAGAAATAAACGGCATTCCCGAAAATAAAGCTGAAAATCTGTTGAGTACCCTGGTGCAACTGGGCAAAACTGTATCGTGCAGTATTGAAGCTGCCGACGTATCTTCAGTATCTCGCGTCAGGAAACTCGACTCACAGAATAGTCGCCCGCGCTCAATCATCGTTAAATTGAAAAACACAAGAAAGCGGGACGAGGTTCTAGCGTCGGTAACCAAATTTAACCGTGCACACGTTTCCGATAAACTCAACTCGAGCCATTTAGGGTACGGCGGCACTAAACAACCCGTCTTCGTCTCCGAACATCTGTCATCCCTCAATAAAGCCATACATGCACAGGCTAGAAAAATGGCGCGTGAGAAGGGCTATAAATATGTTTGGGTTCGCGATGGCCGAGTGTTAGTCCGTAAGGATGATGGAGCACGGCCCATACAGATAAAAAGCCTACACGCTGCAACATTAATGTAAAATAATAAAACCAAGAAGTAGGAACCCGTGAGAAAATTACTAAAATTCACAGTGTACTATCAGAATCTCCGTGGAATGCGAACAAAACTAAATGAAATTAATATTGCTGTTAATGTAAATAAATATGATATGATTATAGTGACTGAGTCTTGGCTTAATGATAACATCAAAGACGGGGAGCTTTTTGACGCCCGCTATAATATTTACAGAAGAGATAGGGCGTCTAGTGCGCTTACAGGAAGAGAAGGAGGTGGCGTTCTTGTTGCTGTATCCAAGGCATATGACTCAGCGCGGGCTTGTCAGTGGGAAACTACTGCAGAAGACCTCTGGGTTCGAGTAAAAGTGAATGAGGGAAAGAAAATAAACATTTGCGCTGTTTACCTACCACCCCCTGTATCACAGCAGCATCTAGACATGTTTCTCAGTTCGGTCACGAGTGTTAATGAAACTACTGGCGAGGAAATCATAGTAGTCGGCGATTTTAATCTCGGCTTCATTGAATGGAACCAGGACCCAAAATATCCTCACGCAACTTGTACTATGCCGTCAAATTACAATAATAACCTAGGGTATTCTCTAATTGATTTTATGTCTTTAAACAATATGTCACAATATAATGTTATTAAAAATACTAATAATAGATCACTAGACTTAGTGTTTTCAAATATGCTAAGTGCGGTGGTCAGAAAGTCTGCTTCACCTATCTGTAGAGAAGATTGTCACCACCCCCCTTTAGATATAGATTTTATTTTAAATACGTATGTACCACTAAAACATGTAACGATAGCTAAATTTAATTTTAAGGTAGCTGATTACGAACTTATTAACAAAAAATTAAGAGAAATAGATTGGAAAGAGCAACTGGAGTCATGTGAAAATGTTAACCTAATGACTGAGGTCCTTTATGCCACCGTTCGCAAAATCATAAATGACAATATTCCCAAAATTCGGAATATAAGCAAAAGTTTTCCTCCATGGTATTCCAAAATTTTAGTGAAAATTCTCAATAAAAAGAAAAGCTCAGACAACGTTTTAAGAAATACGGTAATCCGCGTGATGAGATCGAGTACAGAATTATCGATGAGAGAGCAAGGTTGATAATTAAGAGTTGCTATAAAAAATACGTCTACTTTGTTGAGAATAGCATAAAGTCGAACCCTAAAGCGTTTTGGTCCTTTGTAAAATCGAAAAATTCTAAAACTAGCTCTATACCGTCAGAAATGACATTAAACGAAACAGTGGCCACAACTGGCAACGACATATGCAAACTCTTCGCTAAACAATTCTCGTCTACGTTTTCTGTTGCTAGCAGAAAAACTGGACCACCAACGAATACCCAAGTATTTCCTCAATTCATTCTCAGCAAAATCGTTTTTGCTGAGAGGGAAGTTCTTAAAGCACTGAACCAAATTGATGTTACTAAAGGCGCTGGTCCAGACGGGTTGCCCCCGCTCTTTATTAAAAAATGTGCTCATAATTTGGCATATCCTCTCACCTTAATATTTAACAAATCTATTAAAACATCAACATTCCCAACAGAATGGAAAAAAGCTAACGTTGTGCCAATTTTCAAAAAAGGCGATAGTGCAGACGTAAAGAATTACAGACCAATTTCTATCTTGTCCATTTTCTCAAAGTTGTTTGAATGTATGATCTGCCCCATCTTAACATCCCATGTTAAAACACAACTTTCCACTCAACAGCATGGTTTCTGTAGCAACAAATCCACGGTGACCAACTTAGTCTCGTACGTGGACGAGATCTGTATGGGCATCGATTCTGGCCAACAGATCGATGCTCTGTATACTGACTTCAGCAGCGCATTCGATAAGGTTGACCATGAAATCCTGCTGCTAAAGCTGCACAGTTTCGGCATACACGGTCCGCTGCTGGGGTGGCTTCGATCATATTTATGCGAGCGGACACAAAGAGTGGTGGTAAACGGCTATCAATCTCAGGAGTATTTTGCAACCTCCGGTGTGCCCCAGGGTTCTCATACCGGGCCAATTCTCTTTATTTTGTTCATAAACGACATAGTTAATTGCATTAAACATAGCCAGTGTTCCTTATTTGCCGATGACCTTAAAATTTTTCGCCAAATAAAAACTTATGAAGACATCATTCTGTTGCAATCCGACCTAAACTCGTTGCAAGAGTGGTGTGTGGTGAATGGGATGGCTTTGAATGCTAATAAATGTTATCACATAACATTCACGCGGAAAAAGCACCCCTTACCATCAACTTACTCCCTCAGTGGAACAGCACTACAAAAAGTTCCAAACATACGGGATCTAGGTGTAGTTCTTAGCGGCGATCTCTCATTTACTACGCACATGAATAACATCATCAAAAAAGCAATGAAAATGATCGGATTTATCACCAGAGTTGGCAAAGAGTTTAAGGGGACCTTTGCTTTGAAAGTGCTTTATAATACCTATGTGCGCAGTCTCGTTGAATATGCCTCTCCCGTCTGGAGTCCGGCCTATAATATACACATAGACAGACTTGAACGCGTTCAAAAAAAGTTTACCAGGTGCTTGCGGTTTAAAGACCATAAATGTCCTTACAGAGCGGATTACACAGAACGGCTAAAGTACTTCGAGTTGGACTCATTGAAACGACGAAGAACTCTTAACGATCTAATAATACTTTATAAAATTGTAAATGGGTTAACATCAACTCCAGATCTCCTAGACAAAATCAACATAGACGTACCTCGCCATTCTCAACTGCGATCCACGCGTACCACTAGAACTTTTGTCACAAAACCATGCCGCACAAACTTGGGTCGACATGCTCCCCTAAATAGAATGTTGGGTTGCTACAATAGAGCCTGCTCTACCGACAGCGGTATCGATATGTTCTTTGACAGTCTCCCAAAATTCAAAAGCAAAATTATTAATTTAGATTTGTGATCAGCTGCCTATTATAGTTGTGTTTATTTATCTCAAACAAACATATATTTTTATTTTTTTTCATTTACAATTTAATCTAATTTAATTATTTTTAATTTAATAATAATTCATATAATTAGTTAATAAGTCCTCGTTTCACTTTTTTTTTTGTATTCCCTGTTTAATTTTGTTTAATTTTTGCCATTTTGTTTTTGACATTCGTATCTTTGACATCTGTATTTTGTGACATCTTTTTATCTGTTATTAATCGAATATTATTAAGTATACAATCCAAATGTATTGATTATTCTATTACCTTTTTTAATTTTTTTTTGTAATTTTTATAATAATCATGTAGATATTTTTACTAATTATTTTATAATGGAATGATTTAATTTAATTGTTCATGCAAATTCTGTAAATTAATTATAAATTGTAAATCTTTAATTGAGAATGCTGTGCAGACCTATAAGTGATATATTTACACAGAATTGAAGATTTGTGATTGCCAGTTATTGTTATACTTAATTGTAAATATGTCGTTGGTGTGCCTTAATAAATAAATAAATAAATAAATCACGCTAAGACCAATAGGTGCGGAGCAGTAATGAAAATTGTCACGCAGACGAAGTTGCGCGGGTCAGCTAGTATACTAATATATAAAGCTGAAGAGTTTGTTTGTTTGTTTGCTTTAACGCGCTAATCTCAGTAACTACTGGTCCGATTTGAAAAATTCTTTCAGTGTTAGATAGCCCATTTATCGAGGAAGGCTATAGGCTATATATCATCACGCTAAGACTAATAGGAGCCGAGCAGTAATGAAAATTGTGACGCAGACGAAGTTGCGCGGGTCAGCTAGTAATATAATAAAGAGGAAAGATTTGTTTGTTTGAATTGAATAGGCTCCGAAACTACTGGACCGATTTGAAAAATTATTTCTTCATTAGATCCTAAATTATCCCTGATGAACATAGGCTGCATTATCTTAAAAAAATAGAATTCCTTAAGAAAACTGCAATAATGTAACCCAAAGTAGTAAAATGTTGCCTATAAAATTCATTATTTGGCGTGCGCTGAGAAAACTACTGATGATACATAAAAATAATGTACTACATAATTGAAGTATTCATTATTACCTATAAAAAAATTGTGAGGGCATGTGTTAAACTATTATGGTTAAGTCGCAATGACCAATTTTTATTCAAATAATTAAATCAAAACCCGGGCGGGATGGAAAAGTGGTGATTTTGATATCGTTATTCTTATCCATTTAAATGGTTTGATAATTAAGGTTGATTATGTACCTACAGTTAAATCTGACATTTCGTTTACAAGTTACGACGAGTATAAAATGCTCTAAGTAAAAAAAATGTTGTGGTTAGAACGAACTGCACTACGTTGAGTCTATTAATAAGTAATTTACACATTACCCTATAAGGATGGTATAGGAAATGAAGTTCGTGGAGTACCTACTAAACCCACGCGAATGAAGTCGCGGGCGAAGTGCTAGTAAAACAAATAAATGGAATTGATATCAATATTCATTGTGATGAACCTTTTGTAATCGAAGCAATGTAAACAACTACATATCGATTAACGTAAAACAACTCAGTTTACTCCGTTTGATTTTTCTTGAATATTCGACATTCCACGCACTAAACTTTCTTTTTTATGGAAAACTTTCTCCACTTACGTAGGTACCAATAACAGAGAACTTATTTCAGTTACAACACGAATAGTTTTTGAAGAAAGCTGTTCGATGGTTCACGTGACCAGAGAGCTGGGCTTTTCTTCGGCCAAAGAATCAGCATTGCTATTTAACGCGGCAATGCTGGCAGTGTTCTGGGCTCTTTTGCCAATGACAGCGATGTGGATGATTTTTTTTTTATGCCCACACATGTACATTGTAGAAAAGCAAAATAAATCAGAAATGAATTTCTTTAAATATTAGGTTATATTTCGATTTCAAATCAATATATATATAAAAAACTGGCCAAGTGCGAGTCGGACTCGCGTGCAAAGGGTTCCGAACGAATTTAATTTTTTTAACATGTTATTTTAACACTACAGTCTTGTAATAGGTTTTCCTGTTATCTTTAGGTAAAGATCTATTATCTCCATTTTTTTCCAAAATTTTAGGCTCAGTAGTTTCGGAGATAAGGGGGGGGGGAATGGTCATTTTTCGTCTAATTTCTTAAATAACTTCTAAATTATTTATTTTAAAATTATGAAAAAAATATAATTAGAACCCTCACAGTAAGCCCTTTCATTTGATATGTCAAACAAAATTGTTCAAAAAACTTTTTTTTTTAATTTTCTAGTTTGACCCCCCAAAAGTGACCCCCATACTAAAAATTTAATAATTTACATACCGCGTCTGTATTTGGGTCATAGAAGTCCATATGTGTACCAAATTTCAACAGAATCGGTCCAGTGGATCCGGAGAAAACTGGCTGTGACAGACGGACAGACAGACAGACACCCGAGTGATCCTATAAGGGTTCCTTTTTTTTTCGGAACCCTAAAAACGGTACTGACTAATGGACTCACTGAGTGAGTGGCTGACAGACAACGCACAGCCACAACTACTGGTCGTAGAAGCTGAAATTTGACATGTAGGTTCCTTGGGGAGTGTAGGGGACTAAGAGAGGATTTCCTGAAATTCATTATGCGCGTAAGAAGCCGCGGGCAAAAGCTAGTTTGTAATAAAATAACAATACGTATTTATTTAAAGAAAACTGGATATTTCTTTTTTAAACCCGTTAATTTTGTAGATGTCCCGAACCATAAGTCACAAATCAGATTAAAATAATGAAAAAGTAAAAGTATCGGTGGTACGTGACTTTTTACTTTCGCCCATTAAGGCTGTTGGGGAGATTTACTTTTTCTTGTTAGGCGTGAATTTCATAGAAATGATTAATATCGTGTTCTAGGTTATTCCATTTGAACAGTCGTTTTTCATTAAAAATCATTTATTTTGCGAATGCGTAGGTTTTCTGTGTTATTCCGCGAAAATCTGTGTTTTAGTTGCCTGTTTAGGTTAGTTCCGAAAATAAGCTAGTTGAAATTAAAAATTGGGGGATAATTATATTGTTACAATACAGAACAGAGAAACATATGAGCCTGTTAAAAATAATCTATTGAATTCATTAACACATCAACGGTCAAAAAGAACATGCATTTCCACATATTATTTCCCATTCTCAAACCGCTGTACGAGTAGTATCAATCAAAGGTTCATACACAGTAACGTACACTGCAGATATCAGCCACTTGTCATTTTCAAGTTGCAATCAGTAACTTCAAAAAATGGTTTTACAGAAGACATAGACAAACCAGTGCAGCTGAGTCAATGATCGCGTTTTAATTCGTCGCTACAGGCGCTAGTGTAACGTGAGGTCTTCGAAATGTCAAACTTCACTGTTGGTTGGCTTTTGATGCAATTTACTCATTTGTTGTGATTTGTGTGAATATTACTAAAACCACCTAACTATCGCAGATTAAGTTACGGTTCTATACCGACCACTGCATTGAGTTTTTTTTTCTTTTGGAAATTTGTCTAGGTATGTCCTTTTTTGTTTCGACCAAAATGAATCCGCGCAGCACTGCGGCACTTTATATCTATGTTGTATTTAATCGTGCGGATACGGCATTATAACTTAATTATTATTTTACTCCTAACTTTGCTCACGTATGCGTAACAATTTGTAATGTTATGCTTAAGGACCTTACTCGCCAGTGGCACCAACTGGTGAGCACGAAAACGGTGGCCCTCATTGCGTTCAATCAGTTATGTCCATGACGTTGACGTATTTGAACGGCATCTTCACGGTGTCGTGTCTGGAGGGCTACTCTCTGAGCCCGAAGTACGTAGTTTCCGGCTTAGTTGCGTGCGTATCACCTACGGACTTACGATTAGTCCCGAACCCGAACTAAGAATAATTCTTATTTCCGGTAAGAGTGAATGACATTAATTATTAATGTCATTCGTTCTTAGTGGTTAGGTGATAAGCCCGAAACTACGTACATCGGGCTTAGAGAGTAGCCCACCAGATGTGCAAGAACATTAAATGCGCTAAATCACTGCGCAAAAAACGTACCTTTAGTAGGTACGTTTTTTGCGCACAATACACTACACATTTTTACAATATTTTATTGGTACATAAATAGAAGCTAAAGGTTCGTAGTTCAAAAACTATCCGTTAAATTATAGCAGTGAACTCGTTCCTAACTCAGTTAAACTGAGTTTAACTGGCGAGGTTGACACCAATTTGAACTGCAGTTTAGCCGCTGTGTAACCTAATGCGGTGCCCATTACTAATGCTCCGATGCAATGAGCTACGAATTGCTCGTATTCTTTATGAGTAATTTAGTAGGCTAGGCTCTGTGTGTTCAGCCTACTAACGGTTCAGTGAATAATAAAGCGATTACTACTTGTTTTAACTGGATCATATCTTTGTATTGCAAATAAATAAATAGGTAGAGATTTTTAAATGATCTTTTACAAAATAAGGTGATTCCAACCGTAAATCCTTCTCTTCTATTTACTATAACTAATAGTTACTAATTTAATACTTCCTACTTATTAATATAAATGTAAAATTTTGTGTATGTTTGGAACCCTTACACTCAGAAATTACTGAACGGATTTCGATAAAATATTGTAGTGATACAGCTTATAAATCAGAATAAATCATAGGCTACAACTTATAGAAGGAGGAGTGTTAATTAAACGCAGGCGGAGCTATGGATGGCAGATAGTAAATGATAACTTGAAAATAGATATATTCATTTATTGCATCACCATCAATATTTTGCCTTTATCCCGATTATATCGGTCGGCACAACATGGCTTCTTATTCCACACTCCTCTACTAGTGCGGCATCTCAGTTGTTGAAACCTTTCGAAAGTCCTCACCACGAGAAGCAATAAATTTTGTAAACATACTATTTAATTGTTTCAAATGTTTGACGACAGCGCTTTATATCGATGAATGAATTAATATGACCAGACCAAGTGCAATTGCGCGTTAGTTTCGTATTATTACACGTGTGTTATTTTGAGTTGATTGAATTTGGGATTATTTTGTTGTCGCTACGTAACTTAGTAGAAGTAATTTGTTTACAAAGTTTATAGCTTCTCGTGACGGGGACCATAGTCATATCATCTTTCATACTGTGCATCCATCGTTTCTTCGGTCCTACACTCAAACCATTCCCCATTGGGGTATTTATTATTTATTACCAAATTTGAATCGTAAAGTAATCGTTAGTGCTTCATGATATCTGTTCTATGCTGATATCTATGATTTCGTCGGTTAAAAAGTGCCCGCACTTTTTAACCGACGAAAAAACGGAAGAGGTTCTCAAGTCGACCCGTATATGTATGAACACGCATAACTTTTTACAGAGTAGTCCAATTTTGATAATTCTTTTTTTATAAGAAAGGGTATAGGTGGCTCGAGGGTGGTCTCATATAAATTTTCGGAAATAAGATTATTAAATGCTTTGAGGACGGTAACCTAAAAGTAAAGCTAAAGTTCTTGTTTGGTCTTACAATTTTATATGAATCGAATGGGTCTGAATCAGTTTGTTCGTCTTTGAGGTTGATATTAGTAAGACATTTTCAGGAAACTCGTAAAAACTTTCTACCATGATGAGATCTTCCTGTAGGTACTTTTATTTCAAACGGAACAAAGTAACAGAAATAAAAGAGTAGTATGAAACTATGTACTTTTTTTAAGGTGGCGATTAGATTTTCATTCTGGGCGAGAAGTCAGAGATTTAAAATATATATAATAATAATAAAAATATAATAATATTAAATTCTATAATTACGAAGTATCACATCTATCTATCACGTGTACGGCGATGCACGCGCAATTTCACATTTATTTTGCCTCCATTGTTCCATAGGAAAGTGGTCTCCTCTCAATTCTTCCAGGTATTTCTTTCCATAGCCACCATGAAGCCCCAGCAGTATTCTACGCGCTATAGCCGATAGGCATGACAGCCCGTTGGTGAGGTCACTTTTCACCTGTACATTGTCGAGTATATTAATTAAGTACTAACATAGGTTTAAGACTATTATTACTAACCCAATGGATCCTTGTTATCTGCAATAAATGAATTAATCTAATCTGTGAAGCAGCTCTTGCAGTACATGAGTAGTTAAAACAGACAAAAAACTGGCCAAGTGCGAGTCGGACTCGCATGCAAAGGGTTTTTTTAACGTGTTATTTTAACACCATAGACTTCTTATAGATTTTCCTGTATAGGTAAAGATCTATTATCTTCATTTTTTTCAAAATTTTAGGCTCAGTAGTTTCGGAGATAATTTCTTGAATAATCGTTTTGCGTCATATTTCTTGAATAAGTTCAAAACCAAAAAAATTTAAAATTATGAAAAAAATATAATTAAGACACTCACAGTAAGCTCTTTCATTTAATATGTCACACAATATTGATCAAAAAACTACTTTTTGAAATTTTTCTAGTTTGACACCCAAAAGTGACCCCATACTAAAAATTTAATGATTTACGTAACGCGTCCGTATTTGGGTCACAGAAGTCTATATGTGTACCAAATTTCAACAGAATCGGTCTAGTGGATCCGGAGAAAACTGGTTGCGACAGACAGACAGAGAGACAGACCCGAGTGATACTATAATGGTTCCGTTTTTTGTTCGGAACCCTAAAAATGTCATAACATGTTATGTAAACGTACCTACCTAGTTATCTGTGTAATTCAAGATTTCGTCTATTCTCTGAGATGTAAATGATCCACAAATTCCGGTTCCTAAACGTAGGCATTCAGCAGTTTCTCATTCGATTACGTTCATGGTATATCGTAGCTCAATCGGGCTCGTCGAATGCTGTCAGACACCAAACAACGGACGATTCACTAACAACGATAGGACTAAATGTATAATGTGCACAAATAATCTGGATTATTGTTGAAGTATGAATATTTTCCATTAAAATTAAAGCTGTAGTGGGCTTAATATAAACAAGTCAAGTACGAGTCGGACTCTCATACGGGGGTTTCGTACCATAAACCAAAAAAACACGTTCCTTTGTTTTTGTATGATTATATGTATGATTTGTTGTTATAATGGAAATAGATTTCTATTTCCATTATAACATACTGAAAATTTCAACTGTCTACCTTTTACGGTTTTTGAGATAGGGCCCGTTGACGGAAGGACGGACAGTGGAGGCTTCATAAAAGGGTTCCGTTGGTTACCCTTTGGACACGGAACCCTAACTTTGAAGTTAAGCAATACTTGCCGAGGTCGGACCATGGATGAAGTGATCATCCATTACATACCAACTTCCCGTCACTCCACACCGTGCCTCGGAAAGCAAGGGCTGAAACTGTGTTCAAGTGGTCGCTCCATGTAAAATACTAGCTTTTGCAAGCGGCTTTGCCCGCGTGGTTCCTAGGGAACATACTCCCGGGACAAAAAGTAGCCTATGAGCTTTGTCAGGCTCTAGACTATCTTTGTATCAAATAACAATTAAATCGGTTCAGTAGTTTTGGCGTGAAAGCGCGACAGACAGACAGAGTTACTTTCGCATTTCTAATATTAGTATGGATTGTTATTTAGTTGTTAGGATAGCGAAAACTTATATAGTTATAGAATCTGTGATTGTACTAAAATAAATGCCACAAACTGCTTGAAAAGTAACTTTTTGGGAATTTCTAGGCGATCGGGTTTTGGTTCTGCATATTTTGTTTCCAGAATTACTAGTTGGTAAAGTGTTATTGGGTTTTCCCGTTTTCAATTTCTCAGTAGCAGCCCGGAGTTCGGAAGTCGGTAGTGACCCCCGTGCTCGGAAAGCACGTAATTTTATTAATTTATCCTTTTCCATAATAATTTATACAACAAACTTAAAAACTGACGCACACGAAGTGACGGCGTCATTTTACGCTGCGTGGTGTCGCGTAGCCGGCCGCGGAAACGCCGATACAGCACACCTTTCGGCCAAAACTCATTGAGGAACGCGCACCATGAACGACTTGAAATTGGTGTTATGGTGCGCCTCCAACTTCCTCACCCTCAAGGTCCATTTGATCTTCAGCCGTATGTAATCTGTGTCCTCAGTTTTCGGAAAGTGGTGCAAACGGGACACGTACAGCTGCGTTGTCGTTACTGCAGGACGTAGCAGCATGTTAGAACCTGCCGTCGCTGTCCCACACGGGTAATGACTTTGGTCTTGTACTTGATCTCCCCCTGGTCGTGTCGGATTTTCGTCGTAAAGGAACAGAGTGTGTAGTGGTGTTTACGCAAACACTGCGTACTTTGTTAATCTTCGTTGGTGTTGGGAAATCCGGAACAGAAGTATGAATAAATGTCATCGACCAGTACTGCATCCTTCAAAGCTCTGAATACATGTACTGTTGGTTTCCTCAAAGCGATCTGCTTCCCGTCTGTCCGTATGGTGTCGGCCGGTGCCGTAAAAGAATAATACCATCCCATCACTTCCTGTGGGTGCCGTAAGAGGCGACTAAGGGACTC
This sequence comes from Lacanobia wlatinum, assembly GCA_947578705.1. Lineage (NCBI taxonomy): Eukaryota > Metazoa > Arthropoda > Insecta > Lepidoptera > Noctuidae > Lacanobia > Lacanobia wlatinum. The sequence continues at coordinate 13,322,775 of OX388024.1, read as the reverse complement.
ACCAGATAATGGGCAGCAGCGTTCTCTGTAAAACGCAACACCATACACTGCGATCGCCAACCCGCCTGCCAAGCGTGGCGATTATGGCAAACCCTTTGGTGGAGGCCTATGTCCAGCAGTGGACGTTTTCGGCTGTTATGATGATGATGATGATGATGATCCGCTTCCAGAGTACCCACTATAAGTCTATTCCGTTCTATTTCTTGAGAAACCTAGTATCTTGTCTACACTTAAATGACAAATAGTGTTGCGGCAATAAGAGGCTTAGCGGAGCGCAGCCAAGCTTGTAGATGAAGTGGAAGGTCGACCATATTCCTTACATAACGTATACATATGCAATCATATACACACATCATATATACGTCTGTATGTGTAGTCTGCTAACGAGTTTAGTGGATTTAAGCAAGATGTACTACATTGCATTTGTACAACAGCGGCAAAGCTTTGTGAGTCTGAAAAATAAACACGACAATGTCGACTCGTAGGTGATAGACGTGTCCACGATCCAAGTTATAAAACAGTATCACTAATACATTTAAGAAATTGCTAATAAATAATTGAAAATACATTTTATATAAGTCCTTTCATTAATTAAAGTCGAAGACAGACTTATACAATTTTAAAATACTTTTTTCTGGGTGGTCAAATAATTTTGAGCGGAAGTGTATGAAGCATCTTTATGATAGTACGGTTTTTAGGGATCCGTACCTGAAAGGTAACCAACGGAGCCTTATACTAAGCCTCTGCATGTCTGTCCGTCTGTCTGTCTGTCTGTCAGCGGGCTGTATCTCAAGAACCGTAATAGGCAGACAGTTGAAATTTTTACAGAGTGTGTATTTCTATTGCGGCTATAACAACACATATCTACTAAAAATTCAATTACATTAAAAATGAAAGAGGGCTCCCATACAAGAAACGTGTTTTTTCGCTGTATGGTACGGAACCCTTCTAAGTGAGTCCGACTCGCTCTTGGCCGGTTTTATTTATAAAGATACATAGATGTTTGGCAGATTTTAATTTCGTTTTTTCTAGAGACTGTTTAAGCATTTTGCTAATCAACGTTTAAATCTGGTTACAGTCTTTAGTGTTCCGTACCGAAAGGGTAACCAACGGGACCCTAGCCTCCACTGTCCATCCGTTCGTCCGTCCGTCTGTCTGTCAGCGGGCTGTATCTGAGGAACCATTATAGGTAGACAGCTGAAATTTTCAGAGATAATGTATTTCTATTGCCGCTATAACAACAAATAATGAAATTAAATTTAAATAATAATTAAAGGGGAGCCCCCTTTAATTATTATTTTAATTTAATTTTATATTCTATACAAGAAAAGTGTTTTTTTTTTTCGGCTTATGGTACGGAACCCTTCCTGTCAGAGTCCGACTCGCACTTGGCAGATTTTTAACTTATAAATAAGGCTCGTAATGTTTAAAACGCTTAATTAAAATCATAAAATCTTTATAATCACATTTTTAATATTAACACGAAACCTTAGGCAACGCTTTTGATTCATAACGAGAACGTTTAGTTTCTCACCATGAAATAAAAACTCGGGCGTTAATTTCAAATTAATTTACTCTTGAGCAAATTAAAATGAAATTCATAAGAACAGTAAATTTTCCGACGCTCTATTATTTTATATTTTGGATTTTCCCGACATGCGACATCAAGATTATTAATTGCCTGAGCAGTACGTGTTTATGAATATAACGTGCTATTATCACAATACTTAATCGCACAACGTTAACACTTGGAGTCGTTAACGTATTGAGAGTAATCAGTGACGTCAGATAATACCGTGTGTAGTAGGGTGGGTGCCACCAACTTGCGGGTATTCGTTTACAAAAAACTAATGCTTCATTTTTAGGGGTCACCAACGGAACCCAATTACTAAGCCTTCACTGTCCGTCGGTCCACCCTCCTTTTTTTTTTATATGTCCGTCCGTCCGTCTGTCTGTCAGCGGGCTGTAGCTTTTCTCAAGAACCGTAATAGGTAGACAGTTGTGCACAGAATGTGTATTTCTATTGCCACTATAACAACAACTAATAATAAAAATTAAAGTGGGCTCCCATACAAGAAACGTGTTTTTTCGGTTGATGGCACGGAACCCTTTGTGTGAGAGTCCTACTCGCACTAGGCCGGTGTTTTTTTCGATAAACCTATCCTAATCTTCTTATATTGTAAAATGAAAGTCAGCGACGAGTGGAACAAGGCTGCCAAGGATGATGATGAATTGAAATAACAACAATAGAAGCAGTGTACTTGTCATCACTACACCACCAAAAATAGTGTGAAAAATATTCAGTTCTACCAGAACTTAAAAAATTTAAGCCAAAATCAGTACGTATAGGTAGCTAAGGCGAGTCTAACACGACGCCGCATACCGCGGCGGCTGGCGGTGTAGTGGATCTCACATCGCATTGGCTTGTACGAGTATGTAAACCATTGATGCCTAACAAAAATGTACTTCACCGAACGTACAGACGAGGGTCACTCACGCCGCCTACGCTCATCCGCGCGGAACACCGTATAGAAAGGTGGTGCTTCGTAGCACCTACACGAAACTCCGCATTCCAACCCGGATAACTGTAGGTATGAGACACTTTTTTGAAAATGGAGTTCGCTTTTCAATAAGGGTTTTTGTATGGAATGGAATTTCAGAAATGAAATTACGTTCACCAGGTGGCAGGACTGAGGTGTCACCTGTCAAAACGCTTATGATTACCATCATCATCATCATATCAGCCGAAAGACGTCCACTGCTGGACATAGGCCTCCCCCAAAAGGGTAGGGTTTGCCATAATCGCCACACTTGGCAGGCGGTTTAGCGATTGCAGTGTATTGTGGTGATTTTTACAGAGAACGCTGCTGCCCATTCTCTGGCGAGTCCCTTAGTCGCCTCTTACGACACCCACGGAAAGTGATGGCATGGTATTATTCTTTTACGGCACCATATGGTACCGGCCGACACCATACGGCTGCTGATATGATTACCAACATTAGTTTAATTGACGTCAACGTCAAGTGTACGTCAAAGTCAAGTTTCATAGAAGAGGATCTCTGACCTAAGCGGCGCCAACTGGTGGTGCGTGTTTCTTGAAAACCCTTATTATTACCTGCGTAGTGTACCGCTAGAAGTCTATCCGCAAGGCCAGGCGATCTCACCGCTTCTCCGAGCGGCGCACCGCCGCTAAATTCCCCTTCGCCAATTCCGCCCTCCGAGACGTCGAGCGGGTGTCGTGTGTAAACCGCCTTACACAGAAGGAATACAGTCCAAAATGAGGGCAGGACAAAATCCTAAAATTTCTTTCTTTTTCTGTTGTTTTCGAATGTCTTTTTAAATAATTGTTTCCGTAAACGGACATTTAATTAAAACAATTCGTTTTATACGCCTTAATTGCTTTATTTTGCGTATTTGACATTAAATAGCACCTAAATTACCCTTTTATTATGAAAGAAGATTTTCATGCTTAGTTAGGGTTTTTCTTGATTAGCTTATAAGGATATTTGCGTTAAAATATTGTTTTACGAGACCAATACCAGTGAAGGTCGGGACATAATAGTTAGTGCATGCTCTTGCATATGCATGATTAATGTAATGTACCAACGTAGTAAATGCATTAACGTTAAAAACCATCTAAAAGAGATACACTACAAATCTTCAACTATATGAACAAAATGAATACCAACATCATAAATGTATTTAAGGCTGTAGGAGGTCCTAAACTTAGTAACATTCTATTCTTTAGAATGACTTATTTTATTTATCCTCCTGCAGCGGGGTGTGAGGCAGGGAGACGTCATTTCTCCGAAACTGTTCACGGCCGCAATGGAGGATGTCTTCAAGGTTTTGGACTGGAGAAGGCTAGGCATTAATGTCAATGGCGAGTACATAACTCACCTTCGATTTGCTGACGATATATTCGTCATGGCTGAGACTACGGAGGACCTCAGTACAATGTTCGATGACCTCAGTAGAGCTTCCGAAAGAGTGGGTCTTAAAATGAACATGGACAAATCCAAGATCGTGGTAAATACCCATGTAGCACCCACTCCTATCAAGATCGGAGACTCGACACAAGAAGTTTTAGACGAGTACGTCTACCTGGGACAAACGGTCCAGTTAGATAGGGCTAATTTCAAGAAAGAGGGCAACTGTCGAATCCGACTCAGCTGGGCATCGTTCGGGAAATTGCGTGGTATCTTCGTGTCCCACATATCACAGTATCTCAAGACGAAAGTCTATGACCAGTGCGTGTTGCCAGTGATGACTTATGGAACTGAAACGTAGTTACTCACAATGGGCCTCATCAGAAGACTTAAAGTCACTCAAAGGGCAATGGAGAGGGCAATGCTTGGAGTTCCCTATCGTGATCGAATCAGGAATGATGATATCCGCAAGAGAACCAAGATTACCGATATAGCCCGAAGGATCGCGAAACTAAAGTGGCAGTGGGCAGGGCACATTGCTCGCAGAACAGACGGTCGACGGGGCCGAAAAGTTCTGGAGTGGCGACCGCGTACCGGAAGACGCAAAGTTGGAAGGCCTCCCACAAGGTGAACCGATGACCTGGCGTGGGTTGCGCGTAGCCGATGGATGCGAGACGCACAGGACCAGTTGTTTTGGCGACACTTGGGGGAGGCCTATGTCCACCAGTGGACGTCTTTCGGCTGAAATGATGAATTTTATTTACAAATATATAAAAAATTATTAGATAGTATATAACCAAGTACATGTAAAAATATACAAGCGGAATATAAAGGGGACGGAAAGAACTCACGGGGCATCGAAAAAATCGTTCTCATCGCTGCCAACGGGAAAAGTGCCCAGAACACCGGCTGTATTGCCACGTTGAATGGCAAAGCTGATTCGTTGGCCAAAGAAAAGGCCAGCTGGTCACGTGAAGAGTAGCTGATTTCACGAAAAACTCGATGAGCACTCAGACCCATGGCCCTAGTGTTTTTATAAGGTTGTATTTGCGCCGTTTGAGATTTTCTGCAAACGCCGCAGCTGCCCCGGTACAACAAGCCAGGCTAAGAAGATGGAATGGTACAAGGGTGTCGACACATGTTGCATCCCACACCAAAGGCCTACTCAACTTCCAAGGCATTATGGACATCCCAACTGGCTTTTTCCTATCGTCTCGCGCCCAGTCATTCGTTTCTGTTACAGCTGTCACCCCGATGGAAGATGTCATTCATGATGGCGTGCCATGCTTTCCGACCCGCGCTTCTACTGTAAGATAGGCCATGATATCTGAGGCTGTCAACTGCTTCACCACATTGGCAGCGATGTGAAGCTCCGTTAGGAGAACCCAGACGCAGACATGTAGCGATCCGGAAGGTGGTGTTACTCAGCATAGTGCTTACCTGTGTTGGGTGACGGTAAAGCCTGTAGCCAGAGACTCGATTCCCATTCACCTACAGACTGCAGGCGGATGCTCAGCGGTGTTGGCTGACGTATATTCTGTACCAACCTGCAGAGCGGCTCATCCCACTGTCTCTGGGAAGATAATTTCTCGGGCAACGCCGTATTCGGTCATACCACTTTCCAAGCATTCACTGCATCGGCCATGTCACGTAGTAGTGCAAGATATAGGGTATATTACGAATAGTTATTGATTTGGAGGCATTTTTATAGTGTTGGAATTTACACATTTCCCATCCTTTTCGGAAAACTGTTTGGTTCATAATTGTGAGGGTCACTGCAAATAAAGTATTCAAATATTGCTGAACCTTGTTTTCAAAATGGCCGTTCGACTTGTGCTCAATTGACATAATCTGTGGCGACCTCGACGCTGTTTTCTTTAGCCCTTCACAAAGTATCGGCAAACTGAGAAATAAATTGAGACGACGCGCGACGTCGTTGTTTATTTACAGCAAATTATAAAAGTCAAATTGAAATGTTTATATTTTTAGTCAATCAATACTGGACTTAAGTTACCTAAAGAAAGATTTACTTAAGAAAAGTTGTACAGTTTCTCATAATTTAATATTGGAAGTTATTTTTTTGGAAACCTTGTTGATGACTCCGATGTAATTTACGATAAGAATCTTGATTGAATTTTGTTTAGGAGACCATTTTTTCGGAATTCCACTTTCCGAAAATTCGATGTTGCGCATAGGTAAATATTTAGATAGATTGTATAACGAAAATAACCCTTGAATATACGGGACGTGCGTGTTGCCAAAACGTCACGAGATAACCTAAAGTGAGTGGCACATTAACATATCTCGCGTCATTTTTCCACGAGGGGGCGCCAGAATCACTTTCGTATAAAGTATAAACGTAATTTTATTATCAGCTGCCCCTTTATGTTTTGAAAGCTCAAAGAAAAATGATTGAGCGGTTTCGTTTGGCTGAAAATGGGTTAAAGAGGTGATTAGGCATTTCCGTGTTTTTTTTTAAGACGTAAAGTATTTTAATGTGAAGTTTGCCTGATGTAATGTAGCCTGATTACATGAATTATTGGGAGGTACATATACCAAAAAAAACAACGGTTCAGTACATTTTGTCGAGTTATGAAAACATAAATATGCATGGGGCGGTCGATTTTAGGGTTGGTCTCATGGTAAAAGTTTTTCTTAATTAGTACAATGACTGTTTCGAGGTTTTCCGTTTAATCTGTCATACCCTATAATTATATCTAACGGTCGGTTAGATTCCAAAAGATTTTTCTTTTTTTTCATAAAATATTTTAAACCAATTCAAGTGCTTGGGTACACGAACTTTGAAAAGCTTCCCAAAACTGAAGGCAGGTGGTTACATAAACCAGGAACAATTTGTATGAAAGGCGATCCGTTACGTAGGCCGCTACAAAGCCAGCTGACGATCAACTCATTTGCATCCACTGACAAAACTCTCAGACCGGATCCCGCTTTGCAAATCCCGAATATGTATAAATAGGGAGGGACGCGATGTAGCGTTAAGATCCTACATAATTATTATGAATTCTTTTTTAATATTATAAATGGTAAATCCTGCGTGGTTTTATAAATATATTTGGATTTTACTTGATAAATGATACTTATTTTGTAAGTAGGTTAAACATAACATAAGCTTGTCCCGAGTCGAGGCGATTATGTTACCATTCCGATTAGTGTGCGTTGCAATAGGGAGTTTCATACGGCCACGGTTAGAGAGGATAAAAGATAGCCAATAATAGCCATATTTTATCCTAGTTTGTAGGTTCGTAGATAAATTATCGACTTCCTAGCGGGTGAAGCCGATTGTAAATCCTAAGCTAATGTGAGCAAAAAATAATTCGACCGTCCAGTTAGGTATCTAAGGTAATCATCTACTTGTAGAATATATTATGAAGTAAGATATGGAGGAATGTAAAGATTTATACGTATCTATACCTACTGCATCATCATCATCATCATATCAGCCGAAAGACGTCCACTGCTAGACATAAGCCTCCCCCAAAGGGAGGGTTTGCCATATTCGCCACGCTTGGCAGGCGGGTTGGCGATCGCAGTGTAGAGTGTTGCGTTTTACAGAGAACGCTGCTACCCATTCTCTGGTGAGTCCCTTAGTCGCCTCTTACGACACCCACGGGAAGTGGTGGGATGGCATTATTCTTTTACGGCACCATTACGGCTATACCTACTTGCTAATAAAATAAAGCTAAAGAGTTTGTTTATTTGTTTGGTTGAACGTGCTAATATCAGGAACTACTGGTTCGCATTGAAAAATATTTTAGTGTTGAATAGCCCATTTAAAGAGGAAGGATATAGGATGTAGAACTGAACGCTACGACCAATAGGAGCCGCGGAGCATTAATGAAAATTGTGACGCAGATGAAGTTGCGCGGGTCAGCTGTATATTTTAACGCGTTTGTCACATGTCTAAGAAGAACTTTATTTGACATCGAATTATAATTTGATGTATAGAGCAAGTCTAGACTAAACTAAAAACCTGTTGTGTTTCCAAGCGCTTACAACCCTAATCTCTTCAAAGTTAGAGTGAACAGGCTCCTTCTGGGTAAGCTCGCTCCATCGTAGACTTTGTCTCTGTCTTCTCTGACCTAGACTAGAGTCAAGAGTAAACCCATCACAAATAATAATAAAAAAGAAACAGAAAGGTAAAAATAATACTTTACTCATCATTACGAAAAACTTCTAAAGCAAAAGAGTGGCTGAAAATGAAGTAACTAAAAAAAAACTGCTATCATAAGTTTTGAAAACAACACTTAGAAATTCTATTTAACAAATGAAGTTACGTATCCCTTAGCAGATTGACCGTTGTTCAGAAATCATCTCGTTAGCAAACAATGTTAAATTAGCATAATTAGGTTCTGTATTATCGTCATGATTTGGGATAAAACGAAGGCCCTACTTAAGATTCTACACGGCTGTAAGTTATAAGAGTCAACTGGGGACTGCGGGTGAAGGGTCGTTGTAAGCGATTGCCGACTGTTCCCACTTATTTTTATTGGCATATCGTACCTTACACTTCATTGATACGTGATTCAATTGGTGCTTTTTGCTTGCGATCGTTTATTTTTTGTACTGATATCGGGCCGTTCAGGTATTAGGTACGTAAGCAGAATTTTAGGCATTTTTAACCCCCTCCCATCCCCTTATTTATTACCCCTCCCACCCTCCCTCCTATGCTTACATAAGCATTGGTATAGTTTTTACTCGCGTGAGACCTATTTCCTCCGCTTCTGTTATTTCTTACTAAACATCGCGTGAGAGTAAAAACAACTAACTAGCCATAATAATGTCAAATTAAAATCTACTAAGATTTGCAAACAAATATGGAAGTAATTATTGCTGACATAGTCACCATTTAAACCCCCCCCCCCCGTCCCCATGTCATGAAAAATAAGCATAGAAAAGACCCCCCACCCCTATTGGTGCTTACGTCATACTTGAACGCCCCCTATGTTCCGAAGTAAAAGAAAGAAAAAAAAAATTGAGTCTCGCATAAGACAAAGAACAAAAATGTATTTAAATGATGAAAAGCCACTAATAGGTACACTAAACACTATCTAATAGGTAGTGTGGAAAACATGGAAGTGAAATAGAATAAACGCGAAAAAAAACAGCTATTTAGTACATTTTGTCTAGTCTTGCAAATATTAATAGTGTATGGGGTAGTCGATTTTTGCACTCATGTCAGTGACTATGCCAGTGATAAAAAAATACTGGAAACCATAAAATGTTAAATTTAAAATATTAAAACCAATAAACATGCACCGAGATACGTTTGACATAATTTTAACTGAGCCTGAAAATAATAATTAATTGCGGTCTCAGCAAAAATAAGTCCCTTTTACAGTACCTTAACCCTACTTTACGGTCGATGTACATGACAGCGTTTATACATCGCCTTCCATTAGGTAATGGACTTTGATTGCACCCATGACACTGAGAAAACATGACGCGTCTAGTAATTAACTCGACGCTTGCCATGACGCGTTTCCATTATTGAAAAGAGGCTTTAAATCATCATTAGAGAGATCGTAGATAACATCTTCTTTTGTTTTGGTAGACCGCCGCCGTGTTAAAAGGTGTTACGTGTTTTGGTTGTAATGTGAACGTTTAAAGTTGTGTACAGATCATTTTGATTGTGTCTTATCTACATTTTAGGTACCCACAGTTTTTTAGGGCTCCGAACAAAAAACGGAACCCTTACAGGACCACTCGGGTGTCTGTCTGTCTGTCCGTCTGTCACAGTCAGTTTTCTTCAGATCCACTGGACCAATTCTGTTGAAATTTGGTACACATATGGACTTCTGTGACCCGAATACGGACATGTTACGTAAATTATAATATTTTTAGTATGGGGGTCAATTTTGGGGGTCAAAGTAGAAAATTAAAAAAAAGGTTTTGTGATCTGTATCGTGTGACATATCAAATAAAAGGGCTTACTGTGAGGGTTTCAATTATATCTTTTCATAATTTTAAAATGAATGGTTTTGAAGTTATTCAAGAAATTAGATGAAAAACGACCACACCCCCTATCTCCGAAACTACTAAGCATTACAGGAAAACCTATAAGAAGTGTTAAAATAAAACGTAAAAAAAAAATTCGTTCGGAACCCTTTGCTCGCTCTTCACCGTTTTTTTTTTTTCTAATTACAAGTTAGGCGTGTCATAAAAAATTGACAGCACAAATTGTAGTCCACAACAAAATAGTGCAAACAAACAGTTGTTAGTCTCAGAACAGTGCAATAAAAGTCGTAACTCTATTGCTTTATCGTGAACTATGAACTATATGAATACATGGCGATATTTGAGTCTTCCCAACACTGACTTTCATACGTTCAAAATAAATTCATTTTTCATTCTCCATGTAAGAGAAGCCAGTGCAAATAAGAAAAAGGTAAATTTTCACACCGCTTACAACAAAAACATAACAAGGGCGAAAAACGTGGGTGTGTGGCTCATATATATTTTCACATTTTTCCTCCCATTTACGGAGAAAAGAAGATCATGAAAAGGTACTGACGGCAAAAAGTGTGTACTATCCAAACGGTTGAAGATACAAACACATACAGTATGAAAAGGATGTAACAATAGGATTAAATAAGTTTTGAAGCTTTACTAAGTCTTAAGGTATAAGGACAACATTCCCTACCTTCAAATCAATTACTTACGTAATGCTGTATGTATTTTCATTCTCCGCGACTGAAGTAAGATGGAGTTCTTCAAAATCCACAGTCAAACCTTAACAATGAGATAAAAATAAAAAGATGTCTTCCATCAGCGCCGTTTGTTTTTAATTCTCGCAAAAAATATTTTCGCCTTTGTCGTCAACGCAGGTAAATATTTGTCGCAGCCGTTTCGCGCCCTCATGAATTATTAACTGTACTGCATAAGCATAGCTTTGCGATATTTATTTAAGATGTTTCGGTATTACTTGGATAACTGATAGAATTCGTGGAACAACATAGGTTTTGGATCAACTTCTTACAAAAAACTGTAAAAGGTAGTTGATAATTAGTTCAATACCGAGAATATCTGTCAGAAACTCTTTCAAAGATGGTGGCTCAAAAGACAACTAACAACGAAAACTAATTAGCAACTAATGAACAGCGACTAATGAAACCACACATACTTTCAATCGGCAAATTTGATACGCAAACCAAAAGTTTCGTAATTACTGGTCTTTGAAAGCAGACAGGAAAATTGCCTTATAACTCCCAAAGGGTAATATCAGCAACATAAACTATGTGATATTGAAAATTTCGTAAATATACTACACAGACACGACACATGAGTTCACCTCGCCGTCCCCCGAACCGCAAGGTGACGCCAAATAACGGCCAAAATTTCAAAATGGAATTTAGTTCTCCCCGCAGAGCGGCCGCAGGGTCGAACTTTGAACGTGGCTGACGTCATGAAAAATGTCGCTTATCTTTTCTAATAGGCACCTCTGTATTTTCTAATCTATGCAGCACTTTGAAAATAGAATCAAAAAGTGAAACTAAAAAGTCTCTGGTACATTATCTACAGGTCTTTTACGGTATCTATGTTTATCTTTATTCCTGAACTTAATGTTAAATGTGGTGATTCATTTCTAAATGCTGGACGAAGCTGAAGTGTCCAGTCAAAGAACACAACATGAAGCAATAGCAGGCCACTGATTAAACGGCTACGTTCTGCGAAAAGGCTAGGCAGCGAATTAAACGATGACGAATGATTAAGCCAGCTGGCTGCGACATATACCTCTATATATGTAATACTTTAACTGACATTCTTAGGAAAACAGTGGTTACTAGTTAATGAATAAAGAGCATTTTGAAAACAGCTTTGCATACAATATTCGCGCGAAATTAAAAATGGTGGAAATGCCTCCTACAGTTCCAGCTTGTTAGGGTTCCGACCAAAAAACGGAACCTTATAGGATCACTCGGGTGTATGTCTGTTTGTCTGTCACAGCTAGTTTACTCCGGATCGACTGAACCAATTCTGTTGAAATTTGGTACACATATGGACTTTTGTGACTCAAACACGGACGCGTTACGTAAATCATTATTTTTTTTAGTATGGGGGTCAAACTAAAAAAAGAAAAAATAAAGTTTTTGAGCAATATCGTGTGACATATCAAATGAAAGGGCTTACTGTGAGGGTTTTCATTATATTTTTTTCATAATTTTAAAATAAATGGTTTTGAATTAATTCAAGAAATTAGAAGAAAATTACTATTCCCCCGTTATCTCCGAAACTACTGAGCCTAAAATTTCTGAGGTCTTTACCTATAGATTACAGGAAAACCTAAAAGAAGTCTATAGTGTTAAAATAACATATTAAAAAAAAATTCGTTCGGAACCCTTTGCACGCGAGTCCGACTCGCACTTGGCCAGTTTTTTTTTTATTGACATCAATCGAATGGTTCCTTTCCATCGCTAGACCACTGGGTCGAGTGGAGTAGAGGAAGTTTTTCTCAAAAAGACTTGGAATACACTTAGCCTTGAAAACCATTTCACATTTTCTGGCGTGTTTGTGAGTTTCATGTGACAACTCTAAACACGCATTCAAATACACATCAAGCTTTGAACATTAAAGTCCATACGGTCTATGGGACTACGTTATCTTCCCATTGACAGCGAACAAGATCGGGCAAGTAATACTTGTAAATAGAGCTTAGTTTAAGACCGAATTCGGGTCAGCGTCAGATAACGGTCGGAAGCAGAGAAAATATGGACCATTTATGAAAGTCCGTGGTCATGGATATCAGATCCAGTAATTTGGAAAGGATTGTGTTGATAAGGAAGGAATAAATAATGCTTATGACTGCTGTAGATGGCTTAAGGAATCATTATGTTCAGCTGGGCTGCTTTGGGCGTCTATAAGAAGGCTTTTGTTCGGCTTGAAACGGTTTTGGACTGATTTGATAATAATGAATTCTGGTCTATGGTTTGTAGGGATTAGTTTTGTATTACAAGAGTCAGTAGCATGAAAGTAAAGTATATTTTGTATTTTTGCTATGGCAGGCGCCAGAAAAACTAGCAATATAAAATACATTAACCTTTCCTTAATATCCCTTCGTAGGTACCCGAACAATAAATTTTTAACCGTTTTTTATTACCAGACAACGTAAAGAATGACAGGACAGCTTATTGCCTTTATTTCTGCTTTTGATATACAGCCAATAAATACCAATAAATGTATGTGGGTCAATGACCGTTGTTACACATTTATCTGGTGTCTACCATATACATACACTATCTAAACGCTACAAGTCTTTGTAAGTTAAGACACTAAAGTACATACATCCGGAGTAGGTACTCTACAACCAACCTCGCCGGCTAATCTTATCATCAGAAAATGACCTTTTTTCGAGCAATTTGTACGGACAGGGGTAAAAAGAGGATCTTGGAAAATACGGGAATTCATTTGACATCCGCTGTTGCTGATCATCATTTCAGCCAATATTCGTCCACGGTTGAACGTAAGCCTTCCCCAAAGAGCACCAACCATCCCGGTCCTGAGCAGTCCGCATCCATCCGCTGCCAGCCACCTTCTTTAAATCATCGTTCCATCGTGCCGCAGGGTGTCCCACACTACGTTTGCCCATACGCGGTTGCTGATGCAGTCATTTTATTTTGTTACTATGTATTATGGTCCATGTTTTTATGTCACTTTTGACCCCCTAACAGAGTCACATGCCGAGACAACTTTAAATAAGAAATCGGTTTTATATTGGCTATGTGTCCTCCACGTCGCCAGGGAAATCTGGCGTCTAACCTAAATATAAAACCGAGATATTGCTAACATATGGAATAAGGTGGAGTTGTCAAAGAAATACATCGTGCTTGGGAGATGGATACTTCGATTTATCTCTCACTTACCAGTTACACATACCTTGATCCAGAACATAACGCGACATCACGCCTTTATTCCCGAACAGGCAGGCAGAGGTGCACCTATGTACATATTTAAAGTAGTAGGTACAGCTACATTTTCCCTGTTATATTAAAGTCCTAGTACCTAAGTACCTCACAGCCAAATTTTCCCCGTCATGTCAAAATTCTATATTATACTATAGAGGGCGAGGCTATTGTCATCAACCGGACAAACATATGTATCTGTCGCATCAAGGGTTCGTTGCACAGTGGCGCCATCAATCCACGACATATCTATGTATCCACAAAAACGTATGCAATCCGGCGGCGCATGTGCTTTCATTTTGACATTGCAACCGTTTTCAATTCAAGTTTTATATTATTGGGCAGATGATTTGAAACACGGGAGACAATGGATCTGGATTTCCTTTCAATTGTGAAAATGCGATTTTATGAGTTACTAATCGCTAATAGTTTTTGACTGAAAAATCATGACTAGAAATCTAATTAGTCCGTCAGATCATTTCCAAAAAATATTGGTCTCGTATTTTGTTTTTTTTTTCACTTATCTAAACAAATACATAGCTATGGATTTTTTGAGTTACGTAATCGCTAATAACAAGACTAAAAAATCGAATTAGTCCGTCAGATAAATTTCCAAAAAAAAAAATATTTAAAAATTTAAAAAACCTCCGACAATAGAAAAATATTTTTATTGAGTATTATTAGTGGTCTCCCGACGCGCTGACGCTTGGCTAAAAGAATCGTTTCTATATTAAACTATAAGAATCAATAGAAATTATTTTTTACTTTTTATATATATTTTTTGTCGGGGGTTTTTTAAATTTAATTTTTATTTAATGCTTTTTAAACTCCCCTCCCCTCCCATTTTGTGGCGGCGGCCAACTTGGACCGATTTTCATCAAACATAGCTAAGAACACTCTTGACTAATTTACCTTTAAAAAAAAAAAACAAAATCAAAATCGGTTCACCCGTTCGGGAGCTACGATGCCACAGACAGACACATACACACACACACAGGCACGTCAAACTTACGATTCAGTGCGTTGAAAACTTCTGTGACGTCACATTTCGGTACACTTTTTACCGAATAGTGACGTCACAAGCCCCCACTCCTGATCTTTGATGCATTTTATCTTCGTAAATTTTTATTGATTTGAAGATTCTCAAAAAACGTGTCCAGTATTTTTTGGAAATCTCTCGACGGTCTAATTCGATATTTTTGTCATCTACCCTTTTTGGTCTGCTAATGAGAAATTCCCGACGGAAAAAAACTAGAAAAAACCCGTTAACACTTTCCCCGGCACAAGAAATCATTAATCCAGAAATCGCATAGAAGCATGATCACAAAATGAATATCAAAACATTTGCTCTGAATAAATTTGTTAAAGGAATCAAAACAATGCGAACCCTTATTAACAATACATCGATAGCAAAACAATCAAAGAGATTATGTAGGTATTTACTCTCGGTACAAACCGGTATCGGGACGTAGGTTACATGACACTCACGCTTATGTACATAGATAATTGTGTAGTGTGGCGTTTCACAAAACAAAACGTCTCATCCCTTACCTGTTTGGGCAAGGGATGAACACGTTTTGTTGTTGTACCTGTCAGCATGAAACTTGTACCCCTGTTTTGTATGTATGATATACAAATACATACATTACCAATTAATGAGGTTAGATTTTTTTATGAACAAGGCTGTTCATAAAAAAATCTAACCTCATTAATTGGTTTAATATTGATTACTATTTTTTTGGAAGATTTGATATTTCTTATGAATAAGCATGTGCCTACGAGTATACTAATATTATAAAGAGGAAAGATTTTTTTGTTTGCTTGTTTGTACCCCAAATAGGCTCCGAACATTTCAGCGCGAGGAAGTAGTCGTGGGCGAAGTGTTAGTAAAGATATAATTTTCTGAAGTTCACTTATCCGAACAACGTTTGCATGATAAAGACATGGTCAAAAGAACGTTAATTTACTCTAAAAAACACCGGTAGCACTCCGGGAGTGCCGGCAGAAGTGAAAACTTTAGTATTAACGTTGTGTTTAATTATAAGTACAAAAATACTATCATTTATGAGGTAGAATACAATGTTTATTTATTGCGCTATCGTACACAAATATGACAATTTACATGTTATTATTCATAATATTATATCGTTATTTATTTATATATTACATTAATTTTTATCTCTTAGAAAAATCAACTTTCATCCATAATTTCGTAATTCCGTAATTTCGTATCCTTGGATACGCGTGGCACGCTGTACATAAACACAGACGGACATTCGCGCAAGCGGCGCAGCATACTCAGGCACGGTAGAAAGAGTGGGAGATACTAGTTCCTCTCCCTTCCCCTCGATCTTACACTTTTTCGATCAGCATCACGTGACCCTGACGCGAGTCCGTCTTACGCTTTTTCGATCAGCATCACGTGACCCTGACGCGAGTCCGTCTTACGCTTTTTCGATCAGGTCACGTGTCCTGACGCGAGTTTAAGATTTTATACCCATTACAGAAAAAGTGCTCAACGCCGCTAAAGAAGTTTTCACTTCAAAAAAACGACTGCAGAATTCAAACAACTCGAAGTAAGGGACAAAAAACCTTAAAAATACAAGTAATTAATTCACAAAGAACTCAAAGCAGACCTTTCAATTCACACACGATTCAGCACAGTTCGATAGAGTTATTCATTTATCTATGGCAAAGAGGTCAGAGGCGGTGCTGGCAGAATATTCTTTACACTCCGATGCTTGCTATTTCCGAGTCACGGGTCCTAAAAGTGCTTAAATTGCACTCCACATCTGGTACCTACGTGTTAGAGGTGAAGGCAGAGTTAAAGAATCACGTATACACAGGCTGAGTTGAATTTTAATTGAAAATTCCTGTTGTTATGGTAATCGGTCTGCCCGTGGATTGCCCGAAAAATCCACGAAAATGCCCAGTAACAGCGGCCGGGAGTTGGCCATGATTTAAGGGAAAGCTTAAAATTGTTTGACAGAATTAAAGATAAAGCTTCTCGTTTTATGTAATTTAAATGTCTTTATTACCCTGTTTGTTGTTTTTTTTTATTGAATCAGCTGATATATGGTTATGTGGAGTAAAGAGAAAGGATAAAGTGAGAAATGAATACATTAGTGGTAGTTTAAAAGTGGCGCCAGTGACGGAAAAGTTGAAAAGAAACCGCTAGTCTTGTATCGTCATGTAAAGAGGAGGGATGAAACGCAAGTAACTTAATGAGTTATGAATAGAAAAGTGGATGGCTAGAGAGTGTCGCCATTTGTCTTTTAATGACGAATATCTGAATTTATAGAAATAAAGTATATAATTTGTCAAGTTTTTGTATACATTGGCCAAAATAAAATGATATTTGTTGGAGGTGTCGGAAAAAAATCCGTGGGTTACGGTAACGGGATCAAAATTTCATGATTACTTTTGGTCGCTCAGTATAAACTTTCACAGTCCACCAAACCCATCCACAAAAACAATCCTCAATCATTTAAAAAAATTACCTTCGTCTAGGGAACACTAAATTTAATTGCAGCCAAGAATAAAAGACAAAAGAACAGTAGCATCCAACTTGCAGTCGCCAAAGCAAGGGACCGCTTTGCGACGAATGAAGTTGGAAAATACCAAACGAGATTTGTTGTCACCGAGTCTTGGGACACTAACAACTTTTGATTGGTAACTTTCTAGCACAGCAATAAAGTTCTTACTCTAGAAAAAAAAACAGCTCATGCCCTGATAAAACTTAGCCAGTTCATCAGTAAGAAACTTATTGAAACTATTTCATAGGTCGAATAGGGTATTTCTTTAGTTAAATTTCTAAAACCTTTTTTTTACTATTGATAGGCATACGTTTTTTTTTTTTTTTTTAATGTTTATAGGCATACGTTTGACCACAATCTCACCTGATGGTAAGCGATGATGTGGTCGAAGATGGAGCACGTTTGCCTAGAAGCAACCTATTCACTCTTGTCTTAAAGACTCTCAGGTTGTAGCTATCTGGAAACACAGATTCTGGCAGGGAATTCCACTCCTTAGCTGTACGCACTATGAATGTGTTCCCAAAACGTTTAGTGCGTGTGGGTCCACCATGTACCGGTGGCGCATCGCCGTTCGTCTTGTGGTCCGATGATGGAACGGGCTTGGCGGAATTAAATTATGCAATTCCGTCGCACACTCCCCAAAATGCAAGCGATAGAAAACCGACAGGCCAGCAACTCGGCGTCGATGCTCAAGGCTTTGGAGCTTCGACTCGACGAGCCTGTCATTACCGATGATACTCTTGGCTCGTTTCTCAATTGACTCAAGGGCATCAAGCTGGTATTTGGCAGATCCGTCCCAAAGATGAGAGCAGTACTCCATACACGATCGAACTTGCGCTTGATAGAGCTTAAGCAGCTGTTCCGGCGTGAAGTACCGTCTCACCTTTGCTAGGACCCCCAACTTTCTGGCAGCCACTTGAGCCTTTGCCTCTATGAAAGGGCCAAAATTGAGGGTAGATGTTAACGTAACACCAAGAAGCTCAAGTCGGTCGGTTATCGGCACGGTTACACCACGAAAAGATGGAGCTGGGTGGAATTGGCTCCTTTTAGCGGAAAATAGACAGCTTGGGTCTTAGCAGCATTGAACTTGACCAGATTGGCATCGCCCCATTCTGAGACAGCCTGTAAGGACAAGTTCAAGCGCTCAACCATAGCCTCCCGCAGAGACCGGATCTGCGACCCACCAGCTCGTGCGTCGGACACGTATCTCTCAGCAACAGTGCTATCGTCTGCATACCCAAAGGTACCGGGTTTTGGCAGATCATTAATATGCAGCAGGAACAATGTTGCCGAGAGCACCGACCCCTGAGGAACCCCGGCATTAATATCCAGTAGTCCAGACGAGCAGCCATCTATGACCACTCGGATAGACCGATCCCTCAGGAAATCTGCAATCCAATCACACAATCCGGCGGGCAGACCAAAGGAAGGAAGCTTACTAATAAGGCTATCGTGCCAGACCCTGTCGAAGGCCTTTGAGATATCGAGGGAGACCGCAAGTGCCTCCCCGTGCTTCTCTATGGCCTCACTCCAGATGTGAATGGCATACGCTAGAAGATCCCCAGTAGACCGATTTCGGCGGAACCCGTATTGTCGGTCGCTAAGGACATCATTCGCTTCTAGGTATGCTAGGAGCTTACGATTCAGTACGCGTTCCATACTCTTATAGAGTATGGACGTTACCGAGATGGGTCTATAGTTCGACGGGTCAGCTCGACTACCCTTCTTGGGCACAGGCTGCACGTTAGCTTGCTTCCAAGCATTCGGTACTTTACCAGTCTCAAACGAAAGGCGAAATAGGCGTGTCAAGATTGGAGACAACTCAGGCGCACAAGTCCTCAAAACAATTGCCGGTATCCCGTCGGGGCCACTAGCCTTATTCACGTCTAGGTTACGCAATACCCGAAGAACGTCCTTCTGATGAATGCGAATGTTCGACATACTCGACTCGCACCCATCAGGAGAAGTAGGGGGCCTCGCGCCACCAGGATCTAGACGCGACGAATCCGCAAACATAGAAGCAAATAAGTTTGCTTTCTCCTCAGCGGAGTGGGCCAGTGACCCATCGGGTCTCAGCAGTGGTGGTAGTGAGGGGCGGCAGAAGTTCGATTCGACCGACTTAGCCAGGGACCAAAAAGCTTTACTACCTGCTGGGTATGAGGCAAGTTTGTTCCCTATTCGGCCCTATTGTTCAAACCGAGCCCTCCGCAACACCTTCTTGCAGGACTTGGCAGCCTTGTTAAGGGCTCTCTTCTTCTGAATCACGTCATTTGCTTTGCGCGCACGGGCGTCGACCCACGCTAGGTACGCCGCATGTTTTATCGCATTAGCGCGATTGCACTCGGCACCAAACCATGGGCGAGCTTCGCCAGACATTGCTACGTCTGAGAACGGAATGTAGTACTCCATTCCCTTTCCCAACACATCCGTCACGGCGTCAGCGCACGACGTAGCATCAGTTGAAGGAAAGCAAGTAGGCTGCCAAGGGTAACATGCGAAAAATGATCGCATGCCATCCCAATCTGCTAACCTGTATCGCCATACCCGCCGGGTGCCTCTTGGGCTAGGATCGGGCGGGGAGTAGACGGACACAGACTTCACCAGACAGTGGTCGGAACTACCCAGTGGAGAAGAAATCGACACCGAGTACCGGTCTGGATCTGATGTCAGCAGAAGGTCCAAGCAATTGGCTGTGTGCGAATCAACATCCGGCACCCTCGTTGCCCCCTGGACCAGCTGGGTGAGATTTAACGCAAGCGCTAGCTTTCGCGCCTCTCGTCCAGCATGGTCTGTGTGCTGGTATGGGAAAAGCCACTCCTGATGGTGGGCGTTGAAGTCCCCCAGCAACACCAGTTGGGCAGAAGGGTACCGCTGCTGAGCCGCATCCGCCGCCTCACTGAGGTGCTGCATTAGCCCAGTTGTCTCCAGATCACCGCCGTGCGAACGGTAGACACAGGCGTAGATAATTTTATCTAGGCCGGTGTCCACTAAAGCCCACATCGTTGAGAACCTGGAGTTCTCAAGATTACGGAGACGCCGATAGCAGATGTCGTCCCGGGCGTACATACATACGCCCGCGCGTGGTCTGAAGTGGTGCTCCAGGGTAAACCCTGGGTATGTAAGATACGACACGTCAGACGGACATCCGATCTGCGTCTCCGTCAGAAACAAGAGCGCTGGTTTCTCGGTCTCAAGGTGGTGATGGACTGCGGCGAGATTTGAGTGCAGACCTCGTATGTTGGAGAGGTGCACTTTATGCGAGAGGGAGTGCTGCCGCTGTACAGCTTTTCTCTTTTTGTTCCTGGCCATATTGTTTTGAGTTATTAGGTTAGAGGAGAAGGAAGTGAAATGAGGTTCCATGCTGCCAACCCTCAGGCACGCTCTGACAGGACGACATCATTGGGGGACGTTTGACCACTATCTCACCGATCTCACCTGATGGTAAGCGATCATGCGGTCGAAGATGGAGCACGCTTGCCTATAAGTAACCTATTCACTCTTAAATTAAAAACTCCCAGGTTCTAGCTATCAGGAAACACAGACTCTGGCAGGGAATTTCACTCCTCAGCTGTACGCACAATGACTGTGTTCTCAAAACGTTTTGTGCGTGTGGATGGGATATCCACCATGTACCGGTGGCGCATCGCCGTACGTCTTGTGGTCCGATGATGGAACGGAACCTAGAGAAGAGAAACACGCAGTTAAAAAATATTGCTTAAAAATGAAAATTAATGGCGGTGTTATAATTGTTTTAAAATCTGTGAAAACAGAGACAGCACTAATGGCGTGTGACGTCACCCACAAGTCCTAACATATTGCATTGAAGCCATACAGTACAAATGAAATTTTGTGTGACAAGTATAGAGGGATAACTTCAAAAGCGTATAACCTCTCTGTTTTTACACCAATTTTATTTATTTTTTCAACAATCGTACTGTTTTAATAACATCAATTAAATAGGTATTCATTCATGTACATTTTATAGTAATAAAATACCCTATTGTTAACGGGTTTATACGTTATCTATCAAGGGTTGTTTGAATCTAAATTAAATGAATCTAGTTGGTTTTGAGGAAATATGGATTTACTGTAGTCTATCCGCATATTAAGAGAATGCAGATCAAGAGATAGGTAATGCTTGCAATACCTATGTAATATGACCCTAAAAATATGAACGGTCTTGAAACAAAGTCGGAACGATAAAAGATTCCAGAGCTCGTTCCCAACATGTCAGTGACCAAGAAGGCCACATTTAGTGGGTCCGTCAAGCGGCGTACTTTAAACTAGATTAATGATCGGTCGTACCACGTTAAGCTGTCGGTCTCAGTCGACATTAGAGGCGTTCGCCGTCAAAGCGTGTCGGGCCCGTAATGCCAGCTGATTACTTGGTCACGAGTAAGTGGGGAATTTTGGGATTACATTTAGTGAGAGCCGTCAAAGCTCTGGGCTGTTCTGTGACCCTAGTACGTCTTTTGTCTTTTGATTATATTCCTGCGAATATTAATGGAATTATTTTAAAAATTGGACTGCATTGTGTAGTTTCAGGCATTAACAAGCGCTCTACCCTAAATGTCAATCCTCAATGTCCTTAGTGTAAATTCAAAAACGTAGATTTTTTCAAAAATTATATCCCATATGCCAGCCCTCACAATGGCAGTGAAGTTTTTGGTTGGATTAAAGTATTACGATGAGCCAAAATATTTACGACTGCAGCAGTTTGATAAAAAGGGAACGTGTCATAACTGCTTAAAGTGTCAGTTAGGCCAGCCCCGACTATGAACGATGAAAATACGCAAATGTGGGATTTAAATAAACGTCTCGATTTATCCAAAAGACTATTTTTATCCCAACTTGGAGTTAATTCTCCTAGGTCGTGTAAAAATAGAGAAGAAGCTTTACACTTATTGTGTCATCTTTTATGTCGCCAGATCTGTGCTAAGACGTCCGCATCTTAGCGTCCAGGAGCATAAACTCGCGAGTAAAATAAATCGACCCGCTGTCGACAGGAGATTGGATTACACACTTTTCTCTGTTTACCCTCCAATATTTTTATATCTAAAATTTTTATGTGGTGCAAAATTTTATGCACTCTGTGCGAAATGAGCTCCTGAAGACCGTCTGTGTCATTTGTTACATTTTTGCTTGGCAGACTGATGACTTGCAACTTTTAACGGATTTTTGAGCACAGGTGGTTAAAATTTATTATTTTTTGGGGTTGGGTTAAGTAATATGGATACAGCTATGGATGTGATGAGAGCAGATGATTGATTAATGTTAGAAAACCAAATATTTTGCGTACCTCTTCTCGATTTCTGATATTTATAACATAAATATGTATATTTTGAACGAAAATATTGTGACAAAATATCGATAATATTCCAGCTTTTACTGCCGGTTCCTATCCAGAACATCTTTGGCAAAATATTATCCATTCTTACAACTTTGCAAAAGAAGGATCTAAAAGTTTAAGAATATTCAATGAAAATTGTAACATGTTCAAGTTACTTAGTACTCAAAGTTCAATTTTGGTGTACATAATAAAGAGTATTCTATTCTATTCTATTGAAAACCTTTTTCCGTGTACCCGCTAGTACAACGCTGACTACCTTGTTCTCACTTCTTAAGGCGACGATACGCGCCAGCGACCTTCAGAGAACAAAATGCGTACTCGTTTAACACTCGCGCGACCCAAAATTCAGTAGTTTTAGACTTACCTTATTATTCTAAGACTTTAAAAAAAATTGCCGTGTAGGTAATTAAATTGTCTTTGAGATAGTGTACATTTCATTCAAATACGCCCGTGGGTTTTGGTCCGATTGTCGTTTTTATGTCCGTGTTAGACATAACTTTACAAAGAATTACACTATGTTGAACGTATGAAACTCAAAATTTTCGTATATCTAATTATTAAGAAAATAGTCTAATGTAACATATACTTACAACTGCACGCAAAATACGCGCTTAGTCGTGGAGTTGCGGAAACCAGCCCGATTTACATACATACTTATTCCAAAAAACTACGACCAGTTGTTTCGACGAAATTCTCATTTTAAAATCAGCTACTCTCAGGTATCTCCACATCTCCACCTTCACTCTAGCAATTTCACAAGATCTGACCCCTCACTTTCAAATTCAATACATTTGCACCAACCACAATAGAAATCAACGCTCATCGCATAGCCGTCTTCTGCATTGTCCCTCTCACTGTACTGAGTTCATTCACTGTCCTTTCTTCATTCAATCTCTGTGGAATGCACTATCCTAGGAAATTAGGATGGCAACCAACCGATCAACCTTCAAAGTTAAGGTTCGTGAGCACATTCGTAAGAAATTGGCAGTAGTATCGTCCCAGAGCTAATATTTATTTTACTTCATTTGTTTGTATCGATTGTTTAAATATATTCGTAGTTAAGTTTTGAGATGGGTTGTCTCTTGACTCTGGTCTAGATCAGAAATGACAGTGACAAAGTCAACGACGGAGCGAGCATTACATTATTGTATTGTAATTTAAATTTCTTTTAATCGCTTTTATTTTTCAACATTACTAACAAAAGTACCACTATTTATCTCTGCATCATTCAAAGGTTGACTGGTAGAAAATTCATCTGAGCTAAGGTATTAAGTCCACCTCTGTAGATTTGTGTATATGAAGTATTAAATAAATATATATAAACAAATAGTAGATAATCGTTTTCTTTACGAACTATTCTAGTTTTGTACTTTGGCGTGCAAAACGACAATTATTACGTATAGACCAGAGTCGATAATTTTTTAAACCAAAAATAATAATAGTAGGGTGAAACCCATTGGAAAAGGAAGAGAATATAATAACAATGAAAGGAAAAATAATTTAGGGGCGATCTGAGTTCGGGAAGTAGATGAGGGTGAGTTTTTAAGGGTAAAAAAACGGTTTATCTCGATTTCTGATAAAATATTTTTTGAAATAGCGTCAAATTATTGATCTGCATTCTAAATAAAACTTTTGAATACATTTCATTTATTTTCTCTCCAAATACCAAAATTGTTTAAGAATATTGTTAATTTTTGAGGTTTTATCGCTAAGGTGATTTAAAATTCGGATACGGCCAAAATGTTGTTATTCAAATAGCGTTTCAGCAATTTGTAGCTAAATCGCTTGACTAATTATACCGGAGTTCGTGGTATTGAATTCTGGTCATTTCACTTTGATCCTTATTGCTTGACTGAACGGGGTACCTACTGAATAATCAATCAATATTTATAAAATTCTTCCGTAACTGACTGATTGAGTGACTGACAGACAACCCACAGCCGAAACTACTGGTCGTAGGAAGCTGACATTTGGCATGAAGATTCATTGGGGAGGGTAGGGGAGCACTAAGAGAGCATTTCCTGAAATTTCCACAGGAATGGGAAAAACGAGATATGCGCGTACGAAGTCGCGGACAAAAGCTAGTGATATATCTATATTACTTAAATAAATTGATTTGAAAAATGCAGCTTGAAATAATATTTAAAAATTAGATAACTCATCCAATCCTAATACATAAAATTCTTCCGTTACTGACTGATTGAGTGACTGACAGACAACCCACAGCCGAAACTACTGGTTGTAGGAAGCTGAAATTTGGCATGTAGATTCCTTGGGGAAGGTAGGGGAGCACCAAGAGAGCATTTCCCGAAATTTCTACGGATACGGGTAAAACCGGGATATGCACGTACGAAGTCGCGGGCAAAAGCTAGTGACATATATATAAATACTCTTAAGTAAATTGATCTGAAAAATGCAGCTTGAAATAATATTTAAAAAAAAACTAGATAACTCATCTAATCCTAATATATAAAACTCTTACGTTACTGATTAATTGATTGATTCACAGACCACGCAAATCCGAAACTATAAACTATCCTAGGAGACTGTAGGGGAGCACAAAGAGAGGATTTCCCGAAATTCTTACGGGAATGAGAAAAATCGGGATATACGCGTACTAAGTCGCGGCGGGCAAAACCTAGTTTTTTAAATATTTTCGGTGTTTCCTAACCGAACTGCTCTGAGAAGAAATACCGAAACATAACTCAAAGATCAATCTCTTCTACAGTCTAAACATTTTGAACAGATCGATCATATGAGGTCTATGATGGAGAATAGTGTCCGAGATGAGAATTTTGTAGAAGACCAAGCACATTTGAGTTAATAATAATAATAAATTGTTTACTGAACAATAAGGTACAGATAGTAAGAAAACAAAACTTAAAGCTAGTTACAATCAAGATATGCAAAGTTATGTAACTACTAAGCCCAAACCGCTGCCAAAAAGCTGGGCATCCTAAATAGGGTGAAGCGATACTTCAGGCCTGGACAGCTTTTAACCCTATATAAAGCGCAATTCCGATCCTGCATGGAGTATTGTAGCCACCTTTGGGATGGCTCAGCTAAGTATCAGCTTGCCGCGCTTGACTCGGTGGAACGCAGAGCTAAGAGGCTCATCGGTGACGAAAAACTGGTGGATGCCAAGCTACATAGCTTGGCTCATCGCCGTAAGGTTGCCTGTTTGTCGATCTTCTACAGATTGTACTTCGGTGAGTGTGCCCAAGAACTCCACGACCTCATTCCTCCGGCTCCCTTCTACCACCGGACATCCAGACGCACTGCATCTTACCATCCCTACCTTGTTACTATTCCACCAATTCGCACTAAGCGTTTCCAAACGTCTTTTATAATGCGCACAGCAAAGGAGTGGAACTCTCTGCCTGCGTCTGTGTTTCCAAACGCTTATAACCCTAATCTCTTCAAAGTTAGAGTGCACAGGCTTCTTCGGGGTAAGCTCGCTCCATTGTAGACTTTGTCTCTGTCATCTCTGACTTAGACTAGAGTCAAGAGCAAACCCATCACAAATAGAAGAAAAAAAATACATTATAAGGTGGAACATGTTGACTCGTAAGTACTTGGTACATCTGTCAACAATTTACGTTACTCTGTCCCTTAAACTAAGGTATACTTTTATCTTAAGAGACAGTGAACGGCCACAAGGTTATGCTTCAATTTTACCTATTTACAAAGCGAGGACCCTGTCGATCTACCCACAATTTAAACAAAAAACACCGGTAGCACTCCGGGAGTGCCGGCAGAAGTGAAAACATGTAAATAATACATCCTTACTGACGCGGTCACATCATAGACAAACCACCGACAACAAAATAAACAAAAAGACACTGACGTGTGGCCGCGACAGCGACTGTCAGTGACAGATGTCAATCTTGACACAGTTCCTGACATAAACAAAACGAACCATAAAAACAACAAAAAATAACGTTGTGTTTAATTATAAGTACAAAAATACTATCATTTATGAGGTAGAATACAATGTTTATTTATTGCGCTATCGTACACAAATATGACAATTTACATGTTATTATTCATAATATTATATCGTTATTTATTTATATATTACATTAATTTTTATCTCTTAGAAAAATCAACTTTCATCCATAATTTCGTAATTCCGTAATTTCGTATCCTTGGATACGCGTGGCACGCTGTACATAAACACAGACGGACATTCGCGCAAGCGCCCTGTGCCGCTTAAGCGGAGCAGCACACTCAGGCACGGTAGAAAGAGTGGGAGATACTAGTTCCTCTCCCTTCCCCTCGATCTTACGCTTTTTCGCATCACGTGACCCTGACGCGAGTCCGTCTTACGCTTTTTGCGATCAGGTCACGTGACCCTGACGCGAGTTTAAGATTTTATACCCATTACAGAAAAAGTGCTCAACGCCGCTAAAGAAGTTTTCACTTCAATAACAAAAGTTGATCTGTCAGTGACGCAATTTCAGTGACCGTGAAGTTCAACGGTACTTTACTATGTTATGATGACCATGGCTTTTGTTGGAAATACCTATTAAGTTTTATACTTATCATATTTTTAAACTCCTATATAAATGTTTAGTTTGTAAAGGTATATCTTCCCTGTATCTATAGAAATTGGAACAGTTCACAAAGATTGAAAAACTTCCTCATGACTTTTATCTTTTTTGACCCGAGAACGTTTTCTTTTTATGGAATCGCCACTTTTGCGGTTGTATTGAACAAATAAAGTAAAAGATGAGCGTTCATACAGTAATCTAAGTTCAGCTCAACTTATTTCAAATATTTGTTACCCGGAAGGTTATTTCGAATGTTTTTGTAAGGGACTGTGATTTTAAAAGGGGATACAAACGCTGTAATCCTTAATAATCTGTGTATTGTATTCTGGAATCCGTTTCGAGTTGGTTTAGGAGGAAAAGTGTGTAAAATAATCTCTTTAATGTACTTACAATGGGAAATGGTTGGTCCTGCTAACGCTTTGTAATAAAGATTACACTTTTCGTCACACGGTTTATGCAATATCCTGTTACATAATATTATCAGAAGTCACATAATCCAGATAGGTACTAGTATCAGAAAAAATAACAATAAATGCCACAGATACATTACCTAGATAAACATAAAGCGGAACATAAAACTAGTCGCCATCAAATCGTATGGTTTATCGTCCACCAAAACCGCCCACGATCGGGAATTATCGGCCCGAGCTCGCTTGAGCACGCAATCACTGACGACCGATAGAAAACACGTAGGTACACGCAATATTAGCAAACAGATCCGTTATTAGCAGGACGAAGCTCATTTCGCATTGATAACAGGGCGACATAAAGCCCAAACTAACGTACGGATGGCGTTATCCGAGATATTAGGACCGCGGACGCGATACCGCGCTACAACGGTACGACGAAACGTAGCTGGACACAGAATAAATAGGTGCAGAAGGCTGACTTCATACGAAAACAGATGCTGATGAGATGATTTAAAACTGACTGAAACAAGTGAAAGTCGCGAATGCGCTGGCATTAAATCGACTAAGGGCCGATTGTTCAATCATCGAATAAATGAACAAATAACTAACTAGCGAATTAATTTAACTGACTGTTAAAAGGACAAATAAAATTGTTGCATTTATCAATGGTCAGATAGCAAGCGAATAGTTATCTGTGGATTTTAGTTGCCAACTTCACACTAATATTGTGGGAGCGTGAAACACGCATACAGTGTAAAGTGTGTTAGACGAAGATAGCAAATGCTTCGACTTTTTTGTGACGTTTAAAACAACCTTTTTTTCATGTTGCATCCCGTGCACCTTTTTTTTTCGTGTGTTGGGATTTCGTAGTTTGGTTTATTGTCAGTGACTTGTTATTATTTTGATAATAATTGAATTAAAGAAAAGAGAGCGCGCTGTAGGAAGGTATAGGTACCAACCTACTTCGATCACTTATTTATTGTAAAAACTAGCTGGAACTTACGTTTGTGTATCGTGCTTAATTTTATCACTTATCAGGGAAAGCAAATAAAGCCTCTTCAATTGCCAGATCGACAGTTTCGAAAATTTACATAATTTTGATATTACTTTGGAAAAAGAAGAAATAACCTCAAAATAAACGTCAATGGATCTAGTTGTATCTATTGAATAGACGCTTATCTGGCCGTCATAGAGGCAGATAGGTTTATTCGTCAGTTAGGGATGTTATTGACCAGATAGAGCCTATCTGACGATTGAAAAATGCAATATTTTGCTATCTGTCTAATAAGTGCTATCTAACTGTTTATCTGAGGATTGAAAAATCGGCCCTAAGTGATTTGCATACCTACCTATAAAGGACTGCGAAACAAAGGGAGGAACAGCCGCCTTTTTGTCTGGTGGGCAACTGTCCGATGGTTGCTGCCGCGAATACAGGATTTGTTTTTTTTTTTTTTATCGGGACCTCTCGCAGTTCACCTCTGCTGGTGGTTACTGCTCAACCGGGCTAGCCTGTGGTGGCCTCAGATATGACTCTAAAGCCCCCAGCCAAGGAACAGGATTTGTATAACGTCTGGTCGTTTTCGCAGTTCGTGTATGGAAGTATAGATGTCACTACATGCAGTCCGCTACATGAAATAAGGTCGTCTGCTTTTGGTATCCAGACTATCCCAGCTACTTTTTCAAAGTCTGTTGTCACTTGCTGTACATGAAAAGTGAATGAAGCCTTCTATACCCATCTATTCTATGGCTGATACCTCCATCCGATAAAGACGCCCTGACGTTAACGTTACTCGTTTTCAAAGACGGTTCATTGATAAGCCGATGCCTCGGTTAAATCGAATAGGGTTATGGATGGGAGAATATACCGTAAAAGTACCCTGATACGGTCAGGTAAATAAATCTGGAAGTTTCAGTGATGAAAGTTAAAGCCGATACTTTGGGAGATTTTTTTTTAAAAGAAACTGGTGTAAAGGTAGTAAAACGATGCGAATACAAACGCAGGGGTGAATAGAAACAAAACTGAAGGGGATTTTCACTATATTTAAATTCTGCTGGACTCTATTTTTAAATCAATATTAGTTTTAAAAGATTGATATTTTTTTAGAAACCGATAATGGGGCATTCAGATGAAAGACCATTAAAAGTTTTATTTCTATTCACCCCTGTGTTTCTTTTCACCCCGTATTACTGATACTTAAAGTACAGGTTGTAATGGAAATAGCGCAGAAAACCGCTATTCAATTACCTATTATCTGTTATATCCATTGATATATAAAAAACCCAAGATGCACAGTCTCGAATAAATGCAACACTCGAAACTGTCGTCAAAAACTGACATGTATCAAGTGTCATGTGTGAGTTGTATGTAGTTACACTATAAACATTTTTTTTGCAAATTCAACCTTACACGGATCGCTTAAAGTTGTTTTTACAAAGCAGTGCAGTATGGCGAGCGATGCGAGACTGTTTGAAACAAGCGTACAATTTTAAATTGTGCGCTTGTTTTATGCGGACGTTTTTTGAGATGCTGAGTGTGTATCTTGGGTTTTTATATATCAATGGTTATATCTGTTTATTTATTTTTTTGTATTTTTAAGATTGGTCTCATAGTAAAAGTTGCTAAGAATAATGCATAGAAAAACCCCTGTTCAGATTTTATGTTATTTTTGCTGCCATCACCGTGTATTTCTAGTCTGTTATCAAAATTTGTGATTAAAGTGAACACATTTATTGAGTTGAGAATAAGTACGATAAGACAAACACTGATTTCGTTAGGTAGTTTTAATTATATGAACTTAAAATTGAAGTTTAAAGCTGAGCCACTTAAGTGCGAACCTTGCACAAAGTTTGGAGTGTTTTAATTTTAATTTATGGCAACTATCAGCTTGGAAACTTCAACCAAGTATATTTGAGGTCATATAAGTTAGAAGTTATTAAAGAAGACATCGAAGTAAGTATTGTTTAATGCAGACTTCAAGTCGCGAGTGAAAAGCTAACTTTGTGATATTATTTTTGGGCCACTCTCTTATTTACCAACTGAACTGGTATTAGAGCAGGTACCGACTTATTTTCATCCATTGGATCGTGTTAGATAGATCGAGAGTAGAAAATAAGTACGTACTAATCTTATATGTACGAGTATAAGAATAGCAAGATAAAAATGCATTCGCACATTGTCAAATAAGAATATCTGTAATATTGGTTACTTATATATTATCATAAAAACTTTTATCTAATTCTGTACCATAATTGGCGCAGCGCTGTAGCAAATAAAGCGATAAAAGCGTGGAAGCGTGGTAAAGCACACAAAAGCGATGGAAGCGAAGCGTGTGCTAAAACAAACATTCATTGAGGAAATCATACGCACGTGAGTTTATCGAAGATAGGATGATAACAGCGTGGTTGTACAGTTTCCGGAACGATATTGTTGAGTGTCAATGAAACATTTGATTGATGAAAATATTAATTTATTGGAAAAATAAATCTCATGGTTATTAATAACTATGAAGTATGAAAAAAAGGTCTAGGACCTTTATGTTAGCACAACTCGACAAAGTGTGGGAACAGCTGATTTTTTTATCGTACAAGTACATACTTGCCCCCCTTGTTGGATTGCCCCGTCACCCTGTAGGTATGTTTCGTTTGAATATAAGTACATTGACGTTTATGTTAACGCGAAACAGTTTTTTTAAATATGAGAACCGTTCACCCTTATGCATAGTATGTACAATTTAAACACAATGTATCCGATAGTCGTAACAACTTAGTAGCAGCTAGTGCTGCCCCATTGTATCTTATAGCTGTCATTATGGCGTCACTAATACTGGCCCACCTATCCTTCAAGTATCTTAGGCTTAGATTGGAAATCTATTTACCCTTATGGCTCGTTAACACAGTGCGAGCTAGCGTGCGAGTCAGCCTGCCGAGTGCAGAGTGCAGTAACTCGCATCATATGGAGGTACCTTACGCGTTACTGCCACGTGCGAGTTGAACTGTAGCTCACATTCAAGTTACTTCAACATTTTTTGTTTTCACTCGCCTGCTCGCCTGACAGTAACTCGCACATGGTAGCGGCTCGGACATCACTCCCATCGTTCGGACGTGTTCGGCAGTAGCTCGCCAGTGATAGCAGGCAGTTGCAAGTGGAACCTGTATTATTTGTGTGCTGTGCGTTGCCAGAGACTAGGCAGCTACTATCATTGTAAACACAGCTAAGGCGAGCTACTGGCGTACAAGTAGGCCATCCGAGTAGCTAGCTATGTTCTGTCTAGTCAGCATCTCGCACTGTGTAAACTAGCCATTACGAGGTATTTGTGAATCTGTTCCTATGGGTTAGTTTAGCAGCTCAGTCGATGCAGCTGTTAGCGTGTCAATTTGGATGATCATATTTACTTTAGTTTTTCGCCAAAACACCAAGTTGATGAGAGAGTAAAATGCAATTATTATTATTATTATTTATTCATTTGTTTTGACTACAAAGGTCCAATTGTTAGTAAAATAAAAAACACAAGGAAAAAACTTAATCTACGGGTTAGTAACTTAATTAGAAACACACAAAAACACACAAACAAATCGTATACATTTATGAGCGACAAGGTTGCCCTTGTCGCACCAATACATTTATAAAATGCCTCAGCATTGGGACATCTTGCTGTCCAGCTAGGGCTTTCAGAATGCTGTTGGAACTGCCACGCACTTTTGTAAGCAAAGAAGCGGTCTTTTTTCTTTGAATTGCGTAAAAGTCATCGATTCGCGCTTCCGCAAACATAGTGGAAGCACTGCAGTACCGAGGCAGCCCCAGCAGCATCCTGAAAGCATTATTGTACTGTATTCGTAGGAGGTCTAGAGCTTTACGCGTATAGTTGACCCATAGGCTGCCCGTGTAGAAGTTCTGACAGTACGCTGTGAACAGCGTGATTTTAGCTTCTGTACTACATCGGGAAAACCTATGTGCCAACATGTTACACCTTGCAGCTAGCATCCTACGCTCGCGTTCCATGTCCACCTGATCTTTAAGGTCCTCCGTAACATAATAGCCAAGGTATTTAAAATGAGACACCCGTTTAAGCGGCTCGCCATTGATAGTCAGCAATGTTTATGCACTTTCAATATGTTTGTGCAGTATTTAATACATCAGTGGAACGACTTGTATGGCAGGGAAAAGTTGGAAAGCACTAATGCATTGGATCGACTAAGTCAAAACTGCACTCAATGCTCCAATCAAATCAAATCAAAAGTTATTTATTCAAATTAGGCTGAGTGCCAGCACTTTTTGAACGTCAAAGTTCCAGTCCTCCAAAACGCCCGTCACCAAGGCCTAGTGTTTTAGCTGGGAAGAAGAAGTGGCGCAACAAATTCCTCAGCAACAACCACTCTACGAATATTTAAGAAGGGCTAAGTGACGGATAGTGAAGCTTGCCACCACCCCTGATGTGACGACCATGACCAGTCTGCCACGAGTTTTACGACGAAGAAGAAGATACATTTCATCGCTCATTATAAATGGCAACAGGGGTCTACGAAGTCCGTAGTTACGGCCTTAGTTACAATACGGAGTAGAAAACGCCCGTAACTGAGGCCGAAACTACGGACCCAAGTATCTTATGGGCATTGCGAACAACTTTACTACTCCTCCCTTTAGTAAAACCAATGAATGCCTGCGTTTACAAAAGTTGAAGAAAAGTGGAGCAATCTGTGTACGCGTAGGGGCGCATAAAGAGCCGCTGTGGCACGTTTTATATCAAACATTTGTAGGAACACCGCATCAAACGTTCATCGAACAAACGTACAACGTGCGTTTTAGGCGATCACGAAAACTGATGAAGCCCCCATACTAATATTATAGACGCGAAAGTAACTAAGTCAGTCTTTTTGTCTGTCTGTTACCTTTTCACATTTTAACGGCTTAAGGGATTTGGATGAAACTAGGCAGATAGCTAGACCATGTCATGGAATACGACAGACGCTAATTTTCACTACGGGAATATGTTTCCTTGGGATAATTTTCGACTTTCACGCGAGAGAAGCCGCGGGCGGCAGCTAGGTAACTATAAAGTCCCCTGTTTTTCAATATCAAATTTCTTTGAAAATGGCCGTATTATTTCCAAATAACTGTAGGTACTTTCCATGTTTTCAAATTGGCACCGGTTCTCATAGAGGAAAATTCCCGGTACTCAATATTCCCTAAACTGAGTACCGGGAATTAATGCTTTGTATAAAATTAAATTGTTATGACTGCTATCTATTACCATTCGGCATTGCGTTTGTGTTCCATGAAGAGAGCTCGCCGCTCGCTGCTCGCCAGCAGAGTCCGGTTAGGGCCTACGCACACGGTGGACGGCATGGTAGAGGATTTAAATTTTTACCAAAGGACCTTCAAACTTATCTACGTAGCAGGAATACAACATAAATGTCTATGTTACAAATTGGTTCCGTGGCATCGAAAAGGATTTCTTGACACGGCATTGGAGAGCGCGCTAAGGCATCTCAGCGGCTAGTGTACGCTGACCGGTGGCAAAAACCTTTGCCATTCCGTCCCATTATGCGTAGGCCTTTACTCGCCCACGGCCAAATGGGATAGCTGAATTAGGTAGCGTATTGTCAATTAACTTTGCGATGCATTTCAATGCTGCGAGGATTGTAGATAGGTATCCAGTGGTGTGTCAAAGTAGGTATCTCCAACATGATATAAAAGAAATAAAACACACAACTCAGAAAAAAGTTAGTAGGCGAACCCGTATTCTGAAACCCTGGATCACTGAAGGATTGCTTCGTTGTATATGGAACCGCGATAGAATGCACCTCAAACTAAGGAAAGATGCTGATAACACAATCCTACAAACGACATATAAAAGGTACCGAAACTTTTGTGATGCGCTGCTCAGGAAGTTAAAATGCGAGTACGAAAAAGGTCAGTTTGCTAAAGCTCAAAACAATCCGAAAGCAATATGGGATGTTGTAAACCAAATCTCAGGTAGGAAATGTCAGTCACAGCCAGCAAGGGAACTATTAAAATTAACTGCTGATGCCAAATTGTCAACAAACTGTGTCAACAAATACTTTGTCAATATTGGGAAGGACCTGGCAGCAAAGCTGGTGCCACCGGATAGTTCGTCAGTACCTCGTCACACCAAGGAAAATGTCTCACGGCACAACTCTCTCGGGATACTGCCAGTGAGCCATGAACAAGTGGCAGCGATCATTGGTTCACTACGTAATAGCTGTGCAACTGGCTGGGATAATATTCCAGCCTTGGTAATTAAGCTCTCACAGGAAGTGCTGGTACCACCAATTACGCACATTTGCAACGTCTCTATAGCCACTGGTGTATTTCCAAACAGCCTGAAAAAAGCTATAGTGACTCCTGTGTATAAGGGTGGGGACAAAGAGCGACTGACGAACTATAGGCCTATTTCTGTGCTGAGTACATTGTCGAAGATACTAGAAAAAATACTTAATAACTGCTTGACTAAGTATCTCACTAAATTTAACATCATCTCAGAAAACCAATACGGTTTTAGGTCCGGTGTGTCGACTGAAGATGCTGTAACCAATTTCAGTTCCACGGTAGCTAGTAAACTGGACAAAAGCTACAAGTGCTACGGTATATTTTTGGATATATCAAAAGCTTTTGATACGGTTTCTGTCCCAATCCTTATATCAAAACTGGAGCACATTGGAGTTCGTGGTCTGTCATTAAATATATTTAAAGATTATCTGACCAATCGTACTCAGGCAGTCAAAATTGATACAGTGGTGAGTGAGGACGAAGAAATCAAATATTCTTGAGTATTCTTGGACCCACCTTGTTTATAATATATATTAATGACTTGTGCAGGATGAAACTAAAAAACTCGGATATTTTTACGTATGCGGATGACACAGCACTCTTAGTGTATGGGAAAAACTGGATGGAGGCTAAAACGCAGGCCGAGAGCAGTCTGAAGGAAGTCATGCTATGGTTATCTTCTAATTTACTTACGTTGAATGTAGATAAATCGAAATATATTCGTTTTTATCTCCCCAACACCTCAACGCCGTCAGAAGAAACTATAAAACTTACTGCCCACAATTGTGCCAGATCAACAATAGACTGTCGTTGTTCCCCTTTATCAAATATTGCTTGCATCAGGTATCTTGGTGTTTTAGTTGATGAACGATTGGACTGGCGTCCACAGGTGGAGACCCTCACCGGACGTGTCAGAAAACTACTGTACGTGTTTAAGAATCTTCGTCACTCTGCCGACCGTACGTTATTGAATACAGTCTATCTTGCATTATGTCAATCAATATTGGGTTATTGTGTTCCTGCTTGGGGTGGGACTTATAAAACTTTGTTTTTGAAATTAGAGAGGGCACAAAGGTCTATTCTCAAGGTCATGCATGGTAAGCCGCGCTATTATTCTACTTCAGTACTGTACAAGGAGTGCAAGGTGTTAACAGTGCGACAGCTGTTTATTCTCCGTACGATGCTCCGGCGACATTCACAACTTCCTCTAAATAAAGAAGTCACAAAAAAGCGAAGTAGAGCACTTGTTTGCCCCTCTGTGCAATGTAGAACAGCTTTCGCACAGCGACAATACACCGCATTGAGTTCCAGGCTGTACAATCAAATAAACAAAAAGATCTCACTATACAAACTAAATAAGCATAATTTTAAAGAAAAATTAACTAATTGGTTAAAGTTATTAAGTTATGATGAGTCTGAGAAGCTTATTGAAATAGTAAAATAAAAACATCCTTTTTTTTAATTTTTATCAAGTAATAATTTTACACGAAACATACACTTTATCATGTAAAGTTGCTAATTATGTCAAATTGTTATGTGTAACACAGAATAAGACGGTGAAATGTATACGACATCTAAAACGGTCGACTGCCGACTACCCAAGATACGAGCGTGTCTCAGTTTGGGAGTCGTTGTCTCAAAATAAAATGCTTCTGTACATTCACAAAATAGATATAAGTTTTTGTTTCTGGTAAAGCTTTTGTACTTTTTGGAGAATAAAAATTATTATTATTATTATTAATTTCAAAGGCTGTTTGTGGCGTTTCTTGTACCTTCTTTTCAATAAAGAGGGCTCTATGGAGAAGAACTTTGGTAGTTTGGTAAGTGTTACTTAATTTTTGTGACTGACCGACCAATATGACATTGCATACGTGCCTGCAAATGGTTTAATTTAATGCTTCGAGTTGAATTTCTTTCTGGAATTGTTCCGTGTCAGTCCGAAGTCGGGTGTCGTGCCTGGTTGATGGCAATATTAGTTATAACCTTTTTATTTCGGCTAGGCTCGCCGCCATTAAATGAGACTTAAACCCAAAGGGAGAGAGAAGTGCACTTACAGTATACTCACATTTCGTTAGTTGTATTTAAGTTAGTACCCTAATAGGAGCCAGCCTAGTTTAAGCAATGTCTCTGGCACTAGCATGTAAATTATTTCATATATCTACACTAAACTTACAACAAACTAAAATATAGCATTAAAAAATTCGTCAGCTGTCAGCTGGTAGTGTGCCCAAGAGACTGGCGGCACTTTCACGTTGAATGGGAATGCTTAGTCTCTGCCCAAAGTAAAAGCCAGCTCTTGGGTAACGGGATGCGTCAACCAGCCGTTTCGAAATATCTTTGAAAAGGCAGCGAGCACAAGGGCCCCATGGCCCAAGGGTTTCAACCCAAAACGAAATACCAATTACCAATGTGACTATATTTACGTCGCTTGAAGTTTTCCGCAGCCGCAGCGGCAGCGCCAGGTTGTTGTATACACCTAACAACATACATGCATTTATAACACACATTGAATATGCACTAAAATTAGTTCACCATGTTCGTTATTAAATCTATAGGCTTTTATCATTCCAACACACTGTCCGTCCGTCTGTCGTCTGCCTGTCAGCGGACTGTATCTCAAGAACCGTAATAGGTAGATAGTTGAAATTTTCACAGATTGTGTATTTCTATTGCCGCTACAACAAAAAATAATAAAAATTAAGGTTTATGGTACGGAACTCTTTGTGTGCGAGTCCGACTCGCACTTGGTCGGTTTTTATTTAAAGTATTTGTGTAGGTAAACATAAATTAACGTGAGCGTGTGCCAATTTGCATGCCTTTCTAATTACAAACATGACCAGATTGTATTTCCTGATATTTCAGGTTTAAATAACTGCTCATAAATTACTACGATAAATGAATAATTGTATCTGGAAACGTGAACACGCGAGGTAGAATATCCTACTTATTATTAATGTGACTCTATATGTTTGCTTGGTTGTTTATATACTTTGATATTTGGTATTTAATCAATCTCGCTTCAACGGCTGAGCGGAATTGGTTATTTGGAACAGAGGTACAGCACGATCTACATTGGGATATAGGATACTTTTAGTCCCAGTAGTGAATCACTTTCGACTTCTTCGTGGACGGAGCCGCTGGCAAAAGATCATCATCATAACAACCGAAAGACGTCCACTGCTGGACATTCGAGGGTGCGTTTTTAAGTTCGCGGAATGAGAGGGTTGGAGGGGGGTGATTAGGCTCATTAGGATCGTAACGTGTTCAGTGACTCATAATTAGTATAAATACGAGTTTTGATTGTTATTAGACAATTAGCCTTTGAGCTATCGTCAACCAAGCAACATAATCGGGAGTTAAAAGTGAAATATGGAAAACATCGAACATCGTGCCGTCATAAAGTTCCTTACCAAGCAAGGAAAATCTGTTGCGACCATATTGAATGAGATGTCATTGGTTTACGGCGACTCTTTTTCAGGAAAAACCATGGTGTACAAGTGGCACAGTTTATTTAAACAAGGAAGGGAATCCCTTGAAGACGACCCGAGGGCGGGCAGGAGCATCCAGGTGACCACGCCAGAACTTATCCAAAAAGTCGAAAAAATTGTACTCGACGATGCTCGACTAAAGAAGAAACAACTAGCAGAAATGGTTGGAGTATCCGATAAAACCATTTTTAAAATCCTGCACGATCATCTTGGCATGACTAAGGTCAGCGCAAGATGGGTGCCGAGAATGCTCACGCCGCCGCAAAAACAACAACGCGTAGAGTGTTCACGTGCATTTTTGGACCTCTGTAATGAAGACAAGGATGGTTTATTGAGTCGAATTGTTACTGGAGATGAAACTTGGGTTCATCATTATGAACCTGAGTCGAAACAAGACTCCATGCAGTGGCATAAAAAGGGCACAGCACCTCCCAAGAAGTTTAAGGTGTCACAGTCAGCTGGGAAACTCATGGCAACGGTCTTTTGGGACTCGGAAGGAATATTATTGATCGATTATAAAGATAAAGGTGTTTCTATAACCGGAGAATACTACGCTTCAATATTAGAGCAACTAAAAGAAGTCATTAAAGAGAAAAGACGGGGAAAATTGACGAAAGGTGTGCTGCTTTTGCACGACAACGCGCCCGTCCACAAGAGCCGCGTTGCGTTGGCTGCCCTGCATAAGGTGGGCTTCGATATTTTGAATTACCCACCTTACAGCCCAGACCTGGCCCCGAGTGATTATTACCTGTTTTCAAAAATGAAAAAAGAGCTGCGGGTTAAAAAAATTACCACCGATGATGAAGTCAAGGAGGCAGTTTCGGCGTATTTTGTAGATAAAGAGAAAACATTTTTTTTTGAGGGTATAAATAAATTAATTGAAAGATCTGAAAAATGTATTCATCTTGCAGGTGAATATATTGAAAAGGAAAAATAATTTAGTTTTTTTATTTCCACCCCTTATCCTCCATTCCGCGAATATAAAAACGCTCCCTCGTAGGTCTCCCCCAAAAGGGGGGGTTTTGCCATAATCGCCACGTTTGGCAGGCGGGTTGGCGATCGCAGAGAACGCTGCTGCCCATTCTCTCGTGAGAATGGGTAGTGGTGGTGGTGGTGGCAAAGATAGTAAGATATAATTTTTATTTGTGAGATGTAAGCTTTATATAATGTACCCAGGAGTTACCTGTTACTGACCCAAATAAAAATATCTAATGTCATATTATGTTGTAGCGCGTTTAAAGGAGATAAAAAAATAATTAATTGGATATCAAAAATTCGTCGACATCGCTGTCAATGGGAAAAGTGTACAGAACACTGGCAGCATTGCCACGTTGAATGTTAATGATGATTCTTCTACCGAAAAAAAGACCAGCGGGTTTAAAAACCGTACCGACGGCTTCTTTGCCATTATACGCAAAAAAACCGCGTCGCTACTGAGGAGAGTGAGGCATGGTCTGAACAGCATCCTGAAAACTGTAGC
The DNA here is from genome assembly GCA_947578705.1 of Lacanobia wlatinum. Taxonomy (NCBI): domain Eukaryota; kingdom Metazoa; phylum Arthropoda; class Insecta; order Lepidoptera; family Noctuidae; genus Lacanobia; species Lacanobia wlatinum. The sequence goes on along the minus strand of OX388024.1, from coordinate 13,282,824 downwards.
CGAGAGCTTCGGCTCTTCCATTGTACAGCAGTTTGTGCGGAGGTTGATTCTTACTAACACTAGGAAATAAGTTATTTTTTGTATGTTTTTACTAACACAATATGGATTTTTGAAGTGAAAACTTCTTTAGCGGCGTTGAGCACTTTTTCTGTAATGGGTATAAAATCTTAAACTCGCGTCAGGACACGTGACCTGATCGAAAAAGCGTAAGACGGACTCGCGTCAGGGTCACGTGATGCTGATCGAAAAAGCGTAAGACGGACTCGCGTCAGGGTCACGTGATGCTGATCGAAAAAGCGTAAGATCGAGGGGAAGGGAGAGGAACTAGTATCTCCCACTCTTTCTACCGTGCCTGAGTGTGCTGCTCCGCTTAGGCGGCACAGGGCGCTTGCGCGAATGTCCGTCTGTGTTTATGTACAGCGTGCCACGCGTATCCAAGGATACGAAATTACGGAATTACGAAATTATGGATGAAAGTTGATTTTTTAAGAGATAAAAATTAATGTAATATATAAATAAATAACGATATAATATTATGAACTAGCTGACCCGCGCGGCTTCGCTCCCGTCAACTGGCTACTCTACCTACCGACCCTAACCTAGCTACCCTACCTACCTACTCATTCTTTTTTTTTTGTATTTTAATTCTTATTATGCTATTCCGGACGAAGACTAATCCAAAAACACAAAAACTATGAAAATGGGTCCAGCCGTTCTCGAGTTAGTTAGAAAAGTGTTCGAACAAATCCGAGTTTGTTTTATATATTAAGAAGATTAAGATTTTTGCTATATTGTGAAAGATTCGACCTTTTTCTAGAAGACATATTTATATTTTCGAGACAGAAATAAAACGAATAAACTGAAGGAAGACGGACAGCGGTGGCTTATTAATAAATAGGGTTCCGTTAGCAACCTTGGTACGGAACCCTAGAAATCGACTTGGTTCGCACGAATGAAAATCGTACGTGAAGGCTTAAATAATAGGGTCCCATTAGCAACTTTGGCACGGAACCCTATAATTTGCCTTGGCTTGCAAATCGAACCGTCTGATACTTAGCACGAATTAAGAACTTAGTTACGGGCAACCTGGGAGTCTTTAAGACAAAAGTGAATAGGTTGCTTCTAGGCAAACGTGCTCCGTCTTCGACCGCATCATCGCATACCATCAGGTGAGATAGTGGTCAAACGTATGCCTATCTACAGTAAAAATAAATATATATATTCTACTCCGTATCACCTAACCACTGAGAACTAATGATAACACGATTTGACAGTTACTGTGAAATCGTGTTTTCATTCATTCTTAGTTCTGGTTCGGGACTAATCGTAAGTCTGTCTGTCTGATACGGAGTAGAATACGTCCACAACTAAGCCCGAAACTACGGACTTTGGACTTAGAGAGTAGCCCCCCAAAATCGATCGCTTCCGTCACCGTGACCACCTTTGGTACGGTACCTTATTATTATTAGCCTTGTTTCGCAAATCGAACCGTTCGTTGCTTCGCTCTAAACGGAATCAATCGTGGAGGCTTAGCAGTAGGGTCTCATCAGCACAGCACCTTTGGTACGGAACCCTACAGGCCTGATCCGCAAGTCGAACCGTCCAGTACTTCGCAAAACTAAATCAGTTTAAGACTCTACGATAAATGCACTTTAAACGAAATCAGCACAACTCAGAGATTTAAGCAATTTTGGTCCCTAACAGTTTAAGACCTTTCAGAGACCAAACCGAAATTCCCACGAACTACGACTGTGTTTAAAAATCGTGTGAGGTCATTCTCCAGTGGAAAATCTTAACACCACAATTCAGAAAAACGCGTCATCAGTGCAACGTCATCTATCGACCATGTAAACTGACAAAATATTTGGCAGCAGAAGACGTTAAATAAGAACGTATATAACGATAAAAACCGATAAGGTATTAAAATGTTTACTTTTATTTTGCTACGTCTACGTATTAAAAGTTTCACGAATAACTCAATCAATGTGTTTTGGTATAACATTCACGCTTTCATGCATTTTTTGGTTCCTCAATAGATGGCGCTCTGACTGATCAGAATACATTAGGAAGATTCTTACTAAACTAAAAATTCAATATATTTTGATTTTGTGGATCGATTGTAACGATAAAATATAACGAAAAGGTATAAAAATGATCACTTTTATTTTGCCACGTATTAAAAGTTTCACAAATAACTCAACAATTTTGAATGCTTTCGTGCATTTTATTTTTTCTCAATAGATGGCGCTCTGACTCATCAGAATACATTAGAAAGTTTCTTCCTAAACTTAAAAATTCAATATCTTTTGATTTTGTCGGTCGATTTTGATGAAATAAACGCTAAATGTTACTCGGGTTATCACTTAATATTTTTTATTACTTAGATTTGCAATCCAATCTGTGGTTTATGCGTGATGCTCCCACAAACGCACAGACAAACAGATAAACAGACAAACAGACAAAAATTTCAAAAATTGCATTTTTGTGTTTTGTGCCTTTTTCCTGAGTTTTCTGTGTAATTTTCATGCAAAAATATTCAATGTACAGACACGGTTAGTCTACGATTTTATTATATGTATAGATAATAACATGTAAATTGTCATATTTGTGTACGATAGCGCAATAAATAAACATTGTATTCTACCTCATAAATGATAGTATTTTTGTACTTATAATTAAACACAACGTTAATACTCAAGTTTTCACTTCTGCCGGCACTCCCGGAGTGCTACCGGTGTTTTTTATCCGAATTAAAGATATATTATTATTATTATATTATTATTATTAAAAAAGCCACTTGGTAGAATCAGCCAGCCGCAACTGTCAAATTTTCCCAATCAACCTTGAACCTAATGCTTTAGCGATAAAGACGCAAATGAAATTTGATAGATTGTTGTATTGTATGATTAATATTATGATCATAATATACTAAAGTGGCATTTTAAGACCCGCAGCCCCTTAGTCACGTGAAGAAAAAACTTGAATAAAATAAATGAATGGCGAGAAATGTGTGGTAAATTATTATGGAAATTAGGTTTACGCAATCTAGTTCTTTACACTGAATTAATGAAAAGAAAAATATAAATTTGACCTACCGTAGCTTGACATTGCAAATTAGACTTTATGCACCTTGTTTACAGCACTTTTTCAGCCTTTTGCCTGGCTATGCGGCCTTTTGTCTGAACGTAGTCGTAGACTTGAAAGCTAGTTTGCAAATACGCGATCATTTCCGTCTGGCATCGCAAGCTAAGATTCTTGTGTTTTACAAAGGTAAGCCTACCTTTTATAAAATCAGGATTTTGCAAGCAGTGTCAGGAAAAACACGGTAATTTCAGTAGGTAGGCTTCTTCTGGGTACCTAAGCTCGCTCCATTGTCGACTTGTCTCTGTCACCTCTGAACTAGACTAGAGACAAGAGCAAAACCATCTGAAATAAAAAAAAGTTGAAAGGTATAAATTTTAGGCAGGGCTGCGTGAAAGTTGAAAATTACTCGGAGGTATGCTGTGTTCAAATGTGACCTAAATCTTTTTAGCCGCTGAGCCGGGATTATTTATTTATTTTGTATCACTTTAACAAAAACGGCTATCCGCCAATAATGTTAGTTCAAGAAGACCAAAGAAGAAACACAAAAATCATACACTGAGATGAGTGTATTTTTGTGTGTCACGTTTTCCGTCTTCCATTCGTGGTTGAAATCACCACAGTGATGATCCAGATATTGGCGTATGGCGTATTGGCGTTGAGCGCAGAGAGAGTGAAATTAGGCTCGCCGCTTGCGCAATCATTAACACTCCACACACCGTTTTGTTTATTTAGATTTGTACTTTTTTTTTTTCTTTTTCTGTGTTATGAACTCCTCGTATAATTATTATGTCTGTAGCTAGTAATGTAATGGTCATCATAAGGAAGAGCGCTGATGTCTGAGATACAGATATTCTATATCTAGTTCAGACACAGATGCCTTCAATATAAAATTAAGAAAATTTGAATGTATCCTTCATATCTGTTAAAATGTAACATATGGGTTGTGTCAAATACATTATTATTATTATTAATCGGTGCGAGTCGCTGGCATAGCGAACAAGCTACATGTTATGTCAACTACATACTGCTATTCTGTAAGAACATTTTCGTGTCTCGACAGCGGAATCCGAGGTGAGTATCAAATTCGTATAAACATAAGACCTTTATGTTGTGTGTTATAAAGCTCACTTTGTGAGCTTTGTCACACAGGTGAAGCTCGATATCGAAATAGTTGTTTACACAATAGACTAGCTGATTCTGTAAACAACTCACCGTGAAAAGTTAGGTAAAGCGACCGTGAAATGAGCTGTCAATGCATACAATGCGTCTGGTCTGGTTTTGAGAAATGAAATAAAAAACTTTTTACATAAAAATATAACCGACTTTCAAACAAAACACTACAAAGTATAAAATAACCTAAATTTCGGAAGTCGCAAAAACACCGACTTCCGAAATTTTGGTTATTTTATACTTTGTAGTGTTTTGTTACTTTATATTTTTATGTAAAAAGTTTTTTATTTTTAACCTTTAAGTGGTGATACTTTGATGACGACTTCGCCTACGCAGAAATTGAAATAAGCAAAAATGCTCATAAAACAAAAACTACTGAACCAAACTGAATCAAAATTTTACGGGACAAATGGCAAGTATACCGCGTCGAACTAAAAAAGAATCACAGAAATAGGATCAGAAACCTCGGAGTAATCGGTGTACATACATAAAAAAATACCCACCGAATCGAGAACCTCCTTCTTTTTAGAAGTCGGTTAAAATATCCAGTAAAATATCCTAATACGAGATAAGATGACCTCTTCTCTTTTTTCTCGTAAACCTATGACGAAATTTATGAAGCCCAACCGACAGTATTTTTGTACTTGATAGTCGATACATCTACAAAACTTTCTGAATAGAAAGCCCACGTCTATCGGTCTATTTGGCCCAAAACTTTGATGAAAACTTCACGTCAATCAGATAAGCTATTTTGCATAAAGCGGGAAAAACAAACAAAACAACCGTATATTATATTTCGTTGGGTATATTGAATAGTTGCCAAACTACTGCTTTAATATGCTATGAATCATTCGCGTATGATTGTTATGGATAGTTGAGGATCTCCCGACTTAGATAGCGTCAAGAATATGTAGGCTAATCCTATTATGAGTATATTGCAGTTATATATATGATATTCGTGTAGAATATATTATTAGGCGAATGACTAAAGATCCATAGAGATATGCTGTATGTGGCTAAAAACGAGCGCTGTGTTTCTACTTCGGGCGTATGCTACAGCATTATGCTGAGCAAGTCCCGATAATTACGTTTCTGACGTGGTTACACTCTCGATTTTTGGTTTTCTGAAAAAAACCACAAAACAAATTTTGGTACGTCGTACAAACAGAACTTTTTCAGATCTGAGCGTTAGCACAGAATGGAAGAAAAACTTTTCTTACGCAAGGTTTTCGTCCTTGAGTGTCAAATACCTATTTATAAACGCGACCGTTACGCAAAAGAAGACGTAGTCATTTACATACTCTCGCGATCGCAAATACAGTCGTCATCGTCATGCAAAAAAGCTTCTAAGCACTTCAACATTGATGTTCGAGTGTTACCGCAACGTTTGCGGGTAGAATGTATTTACAGTCCGTAGACTGGCTTTTGCCTCGGACAGAGGATAGGCATTGCCATACAACGTGGCAATGCCGCCAGTCTTTTGGGCTCACTTCCAGTCGACAGCGATGCGGACAAATCTTTTTAATACCATATTTTAGTTAGGAGCTTTTATTTTTTGATTAAAGTGAACAGTTTGTTTTGGTAAATTAATAAATATACAAATAAAGTAAAAATTGTCAGGCAGTTATGTCAGTCAGCATTCTTTTAACACTGAAACTGGTTTAGCGAAATTCAAATGCTAATTTTTTATGTTAAGTTCATTTCTGTATTAGTTTGTATTTCATTCAAAAGTTAATGGCCTATGTAATAAAGAGGCGTTTATCGAATCTAACAACGGGGACACATCTTCGAATATCTTTCGAAATAATACATTCGAACAAGTTATAAATTATATTATTCTCTCTCTTTATTTTTAATTAGAGACGTTTATCCAACTGTGTGTACATATTGTAGTGTGTGCTAGTAAATATTCTTAAATATCTTAGTTTAATTAAATATGCTGCCTTCCGAGAAACAAATTCCAAAAAAAAAGAAAAACTGAATTTTGTTGGGAATTGGCGCATTCTCCTTAAGTTGGCAAAGAAAATAAATTATACCGTTTTATAATTCACGTCACGTTGTCTTGTGGTTTTAATCAAGCGAAAGTTTAGGGGAAGCGTTAATCTACTAATGTTAGGTTAAGGAAGTTCGTAACGTCGCCGGTATTCAATGGGATTTACTCTTTGTTTCTAATTCTTATTGGCAAATATATGTGGAAGGAACTTTGCTTTATTCGTTAGTTTTTTTTATAACTGTTTTGTCTTTATCATGTGTTAGGCGAACAGTTAGCAGGCTACCTGCAACATCACACCTATAATAGAAAAACTAACTTTTGCTAGTACGAATGCTTTACTTATGCCCGTTTCTGAGGTACTTTATCGGTCATTTATCTGCCCGTTAACGCTATTTGTCGTAAGGCCATTGGTTGGTTAGTGGTTACGGTAACTGACACGAATGATAAAGCACCTCAAGGTTTTTGAGGTAGGTATCGTTCGTTTATCGAACGGGCATTGATGAACTCGTTTTGCTCGCTTTTGTGTTCCCTTACTTATTAGCTATTGAGTTACCTAAATAATCACAGTTACTAAGATAATTCAAGAGATTTCTACCTAACCTATCTGATGTTCCAGAATTCGAGCTCGCTTCGCTCGCTCTCGCATTCTCTAGTGAAGTCACAATGATAAAATAACTTATTCGTGGATGTTATTAATATTTCGGAGTCTAACCATACCACACTGTCTTTTCTTTAATTTGTCTCTTAATTAGTAGACTGCTTCCTCAAGTTCATTTAACCTACTGATCACTGGATAAGAAAAAAAAAGTTATTTATAAAAAAGAAATCAAATCGTTCATAAATGACGAAGTTATGAGGTAACAAACAAAAAATACAACCGAATTGAGAACCTCCTCCTTTTTTGAAGTCGGTTAAAAACGACCTGATTTTGAACCAAGCCCATTGAGAAAAACCAACGCTCATAAAGATGCTGATTAACGCTTATTTCAAGTCATAAAATGTTTTGGCACGAAGCTCTGCTTAACCCCATCACACATAACAAGCATGTTATTATGCCTGTTACGTTTTAAGTAAGAAAATGACAACTTTCTGACGAGAATATAAAGTGACTTGGTCGACTTAAAATTTACGAGCCAGCGCTTTTTCTGAGAACTACGAGAAAAATTTAAAAATATAATTGTGTTCCGTAGCTCTCTTGAAACCGAATAGTTTTGTAAACTAATAAACCAGTTCCATTTTGCATTTTTCAAATTCAACGTTGGCAAACTATTGCATTGTTTTTTATTTGATCATGAAATGCAGCTTTCGAGAAATAAAAATACATCTGCGTACCTATTGGCAATGTAGATAGATAGCTACCGATCCAGAATAGGTGTACCTACTTTCTCAAAGTTCCTTTCATACTTAAATTCGTTGAGGCTTTAATTTATAGCATATTTTTGGAATCTCACACTGGGGTAGAAATACAGAGTTTGCTTCTTCTTTTTCTTATGTTCTACTAGGCTAAAAGATTAAATATTTATTTAATAAATATAAAGTTGCTTCATTATAACCCCTCATTAAATCACCACGGAACCCTATTATCAAAACGACGCACTAGTCTCCGTTCCACGTCGCGATTCGCGTATTATTTCAAATCCCGTAAATCCTTCACCGAGCGCAAAGTACCGAGGTTCGGTGCTCGTCTCGTTAACTAACAACTGGTGGAAAATTACCAGTTGAGCCGGCTCGTGGCGGAAGCACGAACAACCGCCATCATTGCCCATTAACCCCATAATACGTTAAATATGCTAAGGAGCTCGCATTCACGAATAATAGTGGCTGAAATCTTCCCAAACTTCGCGTAACTCCACCGTATGTTTGGTACTTTGCTAATTATGTAGTCTGGCGTCAGAGATTCAGATGTGGTCGCGTTGAATTAAGTTTTATTTTAAGCTGCGGTTTCAACTTGTTATTTGTGCGTCAGTCTGAAAACCCCAAATTTTTAAGAATTTCTGTCATACTTCGAAATAAACCTATGTTAATAAATCCAAAAGTACTGTTCCGCTACGATAAGCTCAACTTTTGATTGCTTTTGGAATATATAAACGCATTTGGACCACAAGCGTTTTTTTCTATTTCTTAGAAATATTTTTCACTTGACCTAATTGAATAAAAGAGCATAAAAGCTTGATACTGCATGGAGATGACATAACCGCTACCACTGATTTCGGGGACTATATCCGATAGCCAATTGTCCCATCAATTGAACCCGCTCCCGACAGCTTCTATGGTATCGCTCAAATAAAATAAAACGCCTTATTTACTTGATCGATTAACAGATTCAGTGGAAGGTGACACATACGTAGTGCCATGCATTATGAGACGAGCTGTAATACAGATTGATGATAGCACCTCTGTCTGAAATATTGCTCCAGTTTGTTAGGCGTTAAGCGTGTCCAAAATCCGGGCATGCGGGATTTAATATTAGTATCCACTTATACGGATCGCGATCAACCTTTAAAGGGCATTTTATCCTGTCATGATGAGTCACAATTAAAGGAGAGGCACGTCTCTAACCTTTGTCTAAGTACGTGAGCAACGCCTATCTGTTATGCGTCGCTTCAATGAGCAGCGAATCTGTCTATAATGAATCAATCCTCCTAGCGGCAGGTTTCACCATTTGCTCAGATATCTTAGAGTTGAATGGAACAGAGCTTACTAAGGCTTATTGTAGGGGTGGTTTATCGCAGACAAATCTGCCATTTAATGGATATTTCAACTCGTGAGCTATAGCAAAAGTGCTCTCAGCAAATTTTAAATTTTATTCCAGAGACGTGGACATAAACCGATGATAGTGTAGATAACTCAATAAGTCCAATTGGATTAAAGTGCGCAGTTATCTATCTGCTCGGTGTGCTGGCAATATTCAAGGGGCGCTATTATTTGACCCACTTTGCACATATGAGTGTGGCGCGGTGAAAATTAAACTTTATACATAATATTATAACGTAGATGTTCTTTCATGACCGTTATTGTCTTTATTTATTGTACCTAGACATGAATGTGTCTACCCATTTGACTACATGCCTATTTTTCTTATTAAAAAAAACGATGAAATTTGTACCATCATCTAGTCCTACTTGTAGATGTTATTATGTTAAAAAGTAGAGTACTTTTTAAGTAAGGCTCCATTATACTTTAATTTTGTTCCCAGTTAAAACTTGATTTTTAATTTTAAACTCATTGGAAATTATAATTTATACAATTAATGTGACTTAACGTGAACCCTAGTCCTGAAACATAAAGAAAACGCAAACAAAGTCAACGAGACAAATTAATTCCAGGGAAAGTATAAAGAGTTAGTTACGCCTCTGCCACCTTAGGGGTAGAAAAATGAACTTTTAACACAGAATAGCTAATTACGTCAACTAACAAGTTAGTAATAACTCTGGACTGTGCATTATTTAACTTTTAGTTGAGGGCTCAAACTTTTTTTTAAATGGTCTTTGAGCAGTGAACTTTTATTTTTGTAGAGTCACCTTATCTCGGGTATGTGCTCGTATATGTCACAGAGTGTGCGTCATAACACTCATTTGCATGGACTAATCGCCATCTTGCCCCAAGCTAAGAGGGGCTCTCTAGGGTAAAGTTATTAGTGCCCCGTCCATCTTCATTCCGCAGGCTCACTGCCCCAGACTTGGACTTGACAACCGTTTACTAACGGTCGCTTGACCATATTCCGCAATTTGAATTTGAAAAACGAAACAGATACTTTTATTTTATGTTCCAAAATGGTTTCACTAGATATTTTAATAACTGCCAGGCTTGAATTTTTCGAAGCATGAGATCGAATTGCGATATTTAGAACTATTGTTTTCGGTTCTATATTAACAATATTTATGTCGTATGTAAAACTGTTAACGGTTTGAAAAACTTACATTGATTTCTTTAACTTTTTATGTCGAAAATCTGTTGCTGGTTCGAATTATTGTTCAATACTTTTGTGTGGCTATGTCTCATCTATCTGTCTGGACTCCAGGGAGACGCCGACGACATCAATCAAGATGACAGATTTTAAAAATCTCTCAAAAAAGATAAACATTCTAAGCAAAGTAGGTTAATGCGAGCAGACCAATCTAGTAATGAAAGGAAACATTGATAATTATATTATGCTCACAAAGTCGGCGGTTAAAAAAAAGTAACCTGAAAGAATTAGGTCAGCAGGATAGTCGTGAGAGCCAAGACATTTATATTTACAATTATCTTTAAATCTTTCACCAGCTAGCTGTGGAGTGTCTCTTTTAATTAAAAACAGATACTTAACATCGGTTTGTAATTTCAACCTCTTACAGTTTATACAGGTAGATCGAGCAGGTTCAGGCCGTTGGATCAACTTATTGTTTTCAATGAATAAAAACCGGCCAAGTGCCAGTCGGGTTCCGTACCATAAGTTTCTTGTCCGTTCTTCTCCATAAGAATCTACCTTTTGCGAACGGACGACTAGAGTCACTATAATATTTTATTTTATTTTAATTTGACGTTCAAAAGTGCCTTTATTGGTCTAGTTGAAATAAATCATTTGACTTTGACTTTGACTTTGAAAAAACACGTTTCATGTATGGAAGACCCCTTTAGTTTTTAGTTTAATTTATTTTTGATTAAATTATCTGATGTTACAGCGGCAATAAAAATACACAATCTGTGAAAATTTCAACTACCTATCTACCTATTACGATTTTTGAGATACAGCCCGCTGACAGACAGGCAAACGGACGGACGGAGGCTTAGTAATAGGATTCCGTTGGTTACCCTTTGGGTACGGAACCGTAATTTGCTTATGACGCAGCATATCCTCTACTTCTATCCTACATGTCGTCATTTTGATAGTCACCTCCTTTCTAGATATATCATCTTCCATACGATCTATCTATCGTAGATATCGTAGTCGTGGGTTAATATTAAATCGATGAGTACGAGTATTTCAGATTCTCTATAGTTTTGGTTTTCTTGATCCATCTTCTATGGTAAATCCAGTACTCTAGTCTACAGTTAATGTGACAATAGCCTACACACTGCGCAATCACATTGCGGTCCCCGACCCGACTACCAATGGCTGAGGCGTTGATTACAGCATTATCACGTCGAGTTCATTAATTATCGTGGTCTACGGCTGACATTCAATTCTGAGCTAAATACTGAACTATTATTATATCTACATATAGAAAGTTAGTTCTATCTATCCAAAGACTTTGTTATTGAATAACACATCTTATTCAATAACAAAGTTTTTGGATAGATAGAACTAACTTTAGTATATAAAATAATAAACCAACCATCATGTAAGTGTAACCAATAGATTATATTAAGTTCAAATTCAAGTTTTTTATCCATTAAGTGTTCAAGTTATTGTAATGAATGTGTACAATCCTGCAACTACCTACTACTCTGCTCCTCAAGATACAGACAAACGTCTGGTTTGAGGGTCACCGTCCATCCTCATTTTTGTAAATGTGCATTTTTATTATCAAACTTAAACTTGTTAAAGCTTGAAGGTATCAAGATTTGGTTGTTGACACTTATTCCCACGAGTTTAATTCAAAACTGTCTAGAATACAAGATCTCCATCCTGCAATACCGACATGCCATCGAAACTCCGCCGACAAAACGTATTTAAACTAGAAACAACTAATAACAAATTCTGAGACAAAAGTCTCTCTAGTTTCTAGTACAAAGCTGCAAGGCACCAATTTACCCCGACTTTACCCGGCGCTTCATCTTACCCCGCGCGGAGAGCCCGTCGTCACGTATTTGCGCGTGTTTAATTCACGACTGTCCGCGTCCACGGCACGCCAGGGTTAACGAGTGTACCTGCTTCTGACGGAATTTTCTTTCTTTTATATTATTTTCTGAATAGGAGAGCCAGCTGAGTGATTAAATATGCAAAGCTCGGCCAGTTTAAGTGCTAATGAACCGTGTGATTCTTGCTTTGTTTATGGATTGCGGGTTATTTGTTGGCATAATCTAGCGGTACAGTACTTGTTGAATTGAATAAATATTTTTGCTCTAGACTGTATTGTTTTATTAGCATAACTAAATGCGGAGCGGAATAACACTTCATTTAATTAAGTCTCACTGTATTTATTATTCAATTTCAAAACTGTTTTTGCACAGTTTGCGCGATCCTTTGTTTTGAACCCTGTTTTATCTAAACAGGAAAAGAAAAACATGTATATTTTACTGAAAGTACTTCAGATTACCTTGCCCAAAGCCTCGTATCTCCTAAACAGAGAGAAAACATCGCGGTCGTCCAATTCCGCCTGATCCGTTGCGTGGGTAGGTCTGCATTAGCGTTGCGGCGGGTGGCCCGAAAACCTCGCCAAATGAGCACATGCATGGAAATTTCCGAGCCCATTTACAGGCCCACAAATCCTAGAAAAACTAAAGGAAAACTCCTTCCTTTTACGTTAAGGGAAAATGCTTTTGGAAGTGCCCGTTTATTTATGTCTAATCAACAGATAATTTGTGCCTTATGTTCCAAGAAAGGATATCGTTAGGCTAAAAATGAAAAAGTCAAGTAATTCTAAATTACACTTGAGAATGTCTTAAGGGTTATTTACGTAAAAATAGCATAATCTTTAGATGGATGTGTGGGCGGTCGTCTCCTTCAGAACTGATATTATTTTACTATGTTTGTAGTTACCCGAAGTTCAGCGATGACATAGTTTTGAGTTGACATACCATGGTGATAGAATCGTGATAAGAAGCTACTAGGAGGCTACTGTAGTTTAAGTAGAAACAAAAGACTTAAAAACTTTTAAATAACAAATCTCCTCAAATCTCTTCAATCTTCATAAAAATTAACTTACTCAGGAACTTTTCTTGAAAACTATTTCTTATCAATATTCGAAGCTACTGCAGGAATAATGAGACGAACCGCAACTTTTTAAATTAATCTCATGGGTGCGATTCAATTTCAACTGGATTTTATATGTACCGTTTTCATTCGGAAAGCGTTTGAGATTTAAAAAGATTGAGTAAAAATGTTTACTGCTGTGTGCACTCATGCTCAAACCTAAGCTTAACGCAATGAAATATAGCGTATTTTATTATTGGAGCCAACGTATTGTACGAGTTAGGATTGGCAACAAAATGTAGCCAATAAATAGTTTCTGAACCGATGTTGAGTCTGAAACTTTTTCTTTTTCAAGTAAGTAGGTACTTACTGACGTTTCTCATGAGATTAGGTACTTCTTCTATTTTAGAGTTCCGTACCTGAAGGCTAACCAACTGAACCCTATTACTAAGCATCCGTCTATGTGTCAGCAGGCTGTACCTAATTATCTATCTCACGAACCGTAATAGGTAGACAGTTGAAATTTTCACGGAGTGTGTATTTCTATTGCTGCTGTAACAACAAATAATAAAAATTAAATTAAATGGAAGGGGCCTCCCATACCTACAAGGAACGTGTTTTTTTTCTGTTTATGGACGGAACCGTTTGTGTGAGAGTCTGACTCGCACTTGTCAGAAATTGAGCTGTTCGATTATACTTTTTCATTACAAAATTAAATCGTCTAAGTCGTGGTAAAAGTTAGTTTGATACCTTAACAATAAAACAGATTATTTTTCATCTTGATAATTTTCAAAACCTTACACACACACGTTTTCATTCCAAAATATTTTTTTCTTTTCATAACTTCTCCATTTTCACCGCACATTTACAGCCTACATAAAACGAAAACACAAATTGGACAATGTGTTCACGTTTCCGTAACTCAATGTTGTTAAGTGTAAACGGTCAGTTCTGAGCAACGAACAACGTTTTGCCAGATATATTTGACGTCTATTCAATGTTGCCAGTTTGAAAAAGAACCCATATCATCTTGCGTCTGACTGGCGGACGCGGGAAAGGCGTTCGCTTATGATGACCCTTGTCACACCATTTTTTCTATCTACTGAAACTAAACGGTTAAATATATATATTTTTTATTTATTTTGTTTCAGATGAACGAGAATTTGCCGTAACGTTTTTAAATTATAAGCGTAGAAGACGTGAAAAATAATAGTGCCTATATTAAAAAATAATATAATATCTTTTAATTAAGTGTGAAAGTGTATCGTTCCATTATAATTAATGATATAATGAAAGATGTATAGCGTCGGAAAATCTATGAAGGGTGTTGAGATGAGTGTCTGTTTAATTAGAAGTGTCTCAAAGTGCTGAGTTTAGAGTATAATGTTAGGTTGTAGGGTATAGTTTTGTGAGTGAGTGTGTGCGAAAGAGAGGGAAGATGTTGCCGGTACCTCAGGACCGCATGTCTGGCCGTCGCAGCAGCTCCATCGTCAGTCGGACGCTGCTCGGGCGCCGGGCTTCTGTCTATGTCACCGGCAACCACCAGGATCCGGCCAAGGTAAGAAGAAGAATCAAAAGTCTTATTTACCGACCCTCACGAAGAAAAGTAGACGAAGAAGTGAAGTCGTGATTTTGAGGGTTTGAAACTTGTGTCAAGTTTTGTCTTTCCAGCCTGAATTGGAAGGAAGTGTGCGTGTGTACTATTGACAATCACATACAGGTCTACATGTACTGCGCTTATCCTGGCGGCATAATCAAGCTTTACTCTGTTTATCAAAACCCACCCATTTAAATAAGCTTCATCAAAATGTGCTCTAATCTGGAATTCGGCGTTCTCTATGTAACTTACATTTACTGTATGAGCGCTTATAGTTTTGTTATCGTCACAATACCATCGTTTGTGTGAACAATAGAGACGCCCGCATAATTCTGAATCGTGAGGGTGGTTTGAGAAACGCGGTGTGTACTGTCAACAAAACAATAAGGTCTATAGGCAGGCAGAAATATTCATCTTAAACTTAGGGAGAAGTATCAAAAGAAAAAAGAAGTATCGAAAGTCTTGTGGCTTGTTTACACTGTGCGAGCTAGCGTGCGAGTCAGCCTGCCGAGTAACTGCTGTGCAGTAACTCGCATCATATGGATGTATCTTACGACTTACTACCCCGTGCGAGTTAGATAGTAGCTCGTATCCGAGTTGTTGCAACATTTTTTGTTTTCACTGCCTGGCAGCAGCTCGGCCATCACTCGCATCGTTCGGACGCATTCAGCAGTAGCTCGCAAGTGTCAGCCATGAGCCAGCCTGTGGCGAGCGGAACCCCATATTTTCTGATTGCTGCACCTCGCAAGAGACTGGGCAGCTGCAATCACCGTATACACAGCTAAGACGAGCCGAGTTACTGGTATACGAGTAAACGATCAGACGAGTAACTACTACTACTACTGTCTAGTCAGCAGCTCGCACTGTGTAAACTAGCCATTACCTCCAGTCGTGTTATTAACTAATAGTTGTTTGTGGAAGACTTATAGCAGCTACTCAATGTAAAATACTGGTACTCGGCTGCACTCACTTAGACTGGAAGTCGACTCGAACATAGTTGAGTAAAGGCGTAAGAGAGAAGTAAGAGCGTGACTAAAGCACACATCTATTTGTTTGACTGTCCTATGCAAAGAGTACGAGTAGTTATTTGAACATTGGCTTCAGTTTTCCCTACGATCACTGTGACGTGTTTTGGGAACAGCTGAGCGGAATTTGCATTATAAATTGGTTGAAACGCCGATTATGTGCACTGTAATGCAAAGTTATATCTACTAACATAGTGACCTGTGCTGAAAAATACAGTTTTGACACGCTACTGATGTAATGAAAATGAGTTCATTTGCGTCAAACTAAATCTCACACCTCTTTGCATATATAGAGAAAAAACAACATATTGTGTTAATTCCTCCTATTTATTATCGTCATCGTCATAGCAGCCGAAAGACGTCCACTGCTGGAAATGGGCCTCTCCCAAGTTTCGCCACAACAACCGGTCCTGTGCGTCTCGCATCCATCGGCTACCAGCGACCGTGACCAAGTCAGCGGTCCACCTTGTAAGAGGACCTCCAACGCTGCGTCTTCCGGTACGCGGTTCGCCATCTGTTCTGCGAGCAATGTGCCCTGCCCACTGCCACTTCAATTTGATCCTTCGGGCTTCGGTAATGATAGTTCCTATACTAATTACCATTGTATGGCGATTTCCATTAATTTGTCTCATAGTCCAAGAAAAATTTAAAAACCACATTTGTCCTTCATCATTATCCAAAGCCCGACTTCACCTACTTAGAGCATAGGCTCTGCTTTTCCTGTGCCACCCTCATTCAGGTTCTACTCGCATTGGTAACAATGTCGTCTGTCTCGCTCCCGGACTACCAAAATCTCTTCTACAGGGATCCAGTGACCAGTTAGTCACTGCCTAGTGCCTCCATCAGGATCCTGTTTAATGTAACTGACAAACTTGTCAGAAACTGATATAATTGTCACTATTTTGCGTCATTATTTCAGTTTGTCGCTTATCACCTATCAACAAGCCGGTTTTATTAAATAGGCCCCAGTCATCATTATTGTTCTTACTGTACAACTCGCTATAGGTAACCAGGCCAATCATGTCTTCGTCACAGATAACTAATATATCTAGCTGTCTGTCTACATTTAGCTACACGACTCAATTAGCTAAACGCTTATCAATCTATATTATAGATGCGACTTAATTGCCTCGTGGCATCGTGGGTACACATCCATACCATACGCACTGAATTAGAATTATCTGTCGCTAAATATAACACCTTACGTCATCATGCTCTTAATTTCTATTTATAGAATATTCAGTTTAAGGGATTGAGAGCATACATCAAGAAACATGAAAGTAAAAACCGGCCAAGTGTGAGTCGCACTGGGAACGAAAGGGTTTCTAAACATAAACCGAAACACCCACGCACGATATTTTTTTTATTTTTTTTTAGTTTTATTATTGTTCCAGACAATTAATATTCATATCTATATATCTATACTTAATATATAAAGCTGAAGAATTTGTTTGCTTGAACGCGCTAATCTCAGGAACGACCGGTCCGATTTGAAAAATTGTTCTAGTATTAGATAGCCCATTTATAGAGGAAGGCTATAGGGCTATATATAATCACGCTAAGACCAGTAGGAGCAGAGCAGACGAAGTTGCACGGGTCGACTAGTATACTTATATACAAAGAGTTCGTTTGTTTGTTTGCTTGGACGCGCTAACCTTAAGAACTACTGGTCCGATTTGAAAAATTCTTTCAGAGTTAGATAGCCCATTTATCGAGGAAGTCTATAGGTTATATATCATCACGCTAGGACCAATAGGAGCGGAGCAGTAATAAAAATTGTGACGCAGACGAAGTTGCGCGGGTCAGCTAGTAAATAATAAAGTTTTGATTACGGTTCATGAGATTCAGCCAGCTGACAGACGGATGAACGAAACGGACGCTTAGTGTTAAAGAACTCTAAAAAAATGTATCTATCTTTCTTTATCGCGAACAGAACAATGAATAGAGTCGAATAATAATGATAAACTTCTCAAGATATTTTATCGGGTAAGAATAGCCCGATAGTATTAAACGTACCATAAATTTTCTTCGAACTTTTTGGTATACAATTTTTTATAGGCGTATCAAGAACTGTACTACACTAATCTACAGGAGTGCTATCAATGATATATGCTGGCAAATATAAATGTTTACGAAAAACGTTACTACTCGTCAGATTTACGAGCTAAATACACGTTTGGAATCGTTAGTACACAGTTACCGTGCGTGATCTTACTCAACGAGTTCAAGTGAAGATGATTGATGGAAACGATGGAAATAGCTCAGTATTTCGGAACCTTAGGCGCTTTTTATTTGCTAGTTGAAAGGTATATGTGAATTAAACAACATATCTTCAACAGTTTATTGTTTGATTAGCATTATTATAGCTCTATTATTCTCACACATATTTCCACGGAACTCTGCATAGCGTGAATGCATTAACATTTTCGCGTCACAAATTCCATCAAACAATTTGCGTGAAGTTATGGCGACGTTACGAGCGTGGCATAGCGATACACAAACAAACATAGTACACATGAGCTGTGTACCGGCTTGCGTACGATATTTGTTCAGCGATGTACTAGCAGCGGGCCTCATTCTTCTATTCATCCTATGAACAATGTCTTATTTCGCGAATATGCTAAATTAAAATGCACACTACATGCTAGGGATGTATTTTTATTCAGAAAATTAAAGACGTCAAAAGTTTTTTAGAAAAACGTTTGTATTCAAACTTTTTTTTAACCGACTTCCAAAAAAGGAGGAGGTTCTCAATTCGGTGGGTATTCTTTTTTTTATGTATGTACACCGATTACTCCGAGGTTTCTGATCCGATTTCTGTGATTCTTTTTTGGTTCGATGCAGTATACTTGCCGTTTGGTCTCATAAAAATTTGATTCAGTTTGGTTCATTAGTTTTTATTTTATGATCAGTTTTGCTTATTTCAATTTCTGCGTTGACGAAGACGTCGTCCAAGTATCACCACTTAAAAGTGAAAAATAAAAAACTTTTTACAAAAAAATATAACCGAATTCCAAACAAAACACTACAAAGAATAAAATAACCTTAATTTCGGAAGTCGGTGTTAAAAAACAAAGACACAAAACCAAAAACACCGACTTCTGAAATTAAGGTTATTTTATTTTGTAATGTTTTGTTTGGAAGTCGGTTATATTTTTTTGCAAGAAGTTATTCTAAATGTACCCAGGTATTTCAATCGCAAGCCATTATTGAATTAGAAATATGTTTGACATGCTTAAATAACGTTTGCTACCTCTGCTCTTGCTGTTACAGTATAAATTGGTTATAATCGCATTCCGACCTCCGCAAATAATTTAATACTCCGGCCACACTGCAACGGTTAAAATTTCAAAAGAACAGCAAAAACTGGGCTACGAACGAGTATTTCCAAAATGCGGTCTTATTTAAATAAATATTTCGCAAAGTGCAGGTCTTTGCAGTGCCAAAATAATGTGAGAAATTCTATCGATGATTTCGTGCACGTAACATTTTCTCGACGGTTATATAAAATTAAATGGTCTCAAATACAGTTTTTAGCATTCCAATTTTCTCGATAATCGAGCCTTGAGCGAAATCACGCAGAAGTGACACTGATCTCGGAGGCACTTTGAAAAGGGTACGAATGCTGTGGAATTAAAATACCTGCTTACTTTGAATATAAACGATGTACCTGAAAATTATGGGAGCGGGAGGGACGGACGCTGAGGGGTATCGAGAAGTACCTACTCGTAACTACGGTAACTGGCGTCCTTAGAAAGTCTGGAGCGTTAGAAATAGAAAACTTGCAAGAAAAGGTTTTCGTTATGTTATTTAGTTTCAAAAATGTTTTAGCAAATAACTAGTACTATTTAACTAGTCTACAGCGTCTTTTTGTATACATTTTTATTAATATTCTTAAAAAATAGTAGAGTAGGAGGTATCGTTTATTTACTTATCATTAAAAATACAGAAATTTCAACTGTTCGACTTGACTGGCAAATACCATTACAATATTTTAATTTTCAAAATAATTTTTTGCTTGTACAAAAACTGTATTTAAATTATAATAATAATAATAAAGCCTTTTATTTCCGAAACAAGACAGCACAATTTACAATAATAGTTATAACAGAAATCACAAAATGTCTCGAATTTCGGTGTGCCTCATGGCATAGGCCTCCTCTAACAACTTCCATTGTTGTCTGTCGCGGGGTAGCCTCGTCCAATTTGGACCCGCTGTCATCTTTATTTCCTCCTCCCAACGTGTAAGTTGTCTTCCTCGATTTCTTTTGCCATCCCTTGGATACCACTCTGTCACTACCTTGCTCCACTTTCCTTTAGTGTCTCGCATCAAGTGGCCTGTCCACCTCCACTTTTGTTGGTCTATTCTTGTTAGGATGTCGGCCAATTTTGTTTTAGCTCGGAGATCTGTGTTTCTTATTCTATCCTGTCTCTTTACACCTACCATGCTTCTCTCCATTGCTCGTTGACACTTGGCAAGCTTTTCTCTAAGCGATTTGGTGAGTGCCCATGTCTCACACCCATATGTTAAACATGGGAGTATACATGAGTTGAAAGTCTTTCTTTTCAAATTCATGCCTAGATCTTTAGACTTCATAATCTCTTTGAGTGACCAGTATTTTTTCCAACCAATTGCAATCCTCATATTTATTTCCTGGCTAATTTGGTCTTTGTTAGAGATGACTTGACCAAGGTATATGTATTCCTCTACATAAGACAAAACTTCTTCCTTTATTTTTATGTCTACTTTAAAAGAGTTAGTCATTAGTTTCGTCTTGCTGTAATTTATTTTTAGACCAATTTTCTCGCTTTCTTCACTCAAACTTTTTATCATCATTTGCAAGTTTTCTGGGATCTCTTCGAATAGCACTAAGTCGTCGGCAAATCTGAGGTGGCTCAATTTCGACCCATTTATGTTAAGACCAAACTTTTCCCAGTTCAAGTCACGAAAGATGTTTTCTAAAACGGCAGAGAACAATTTCGGAGATAGTGGGTCTCCTTGTCTCACACCTCTTTCTATGTGGAATTCGTTTCCCAGAGATTCCAATTGAATTCTAGCTGTACTGTTGGAATAGATGGTTTGAATGATGTTGATGTATACTGCTGGTATTCCTTGTTGCTTTAGGGTTTCCCATATGTATTCGTGACTTAAACTGTCAAAAGCCTTTGCATAGTCGATGAAGGCAATATATAAAATTTTGTTATATTCTTTATATTTTTCAATGACCTGTTTGACTGTATGGATATGGTCAATAGTCGAATACCCTTTTCTGAAACCTGCCTGTTCAACCGGCTGCTGTTCGTCCAGCATTGGGCTCATTCTATCCAGTATAACCTTTGCAAATATCTTGTACACATTTGACATTAAGCTTATTGGTCTGTAATTTTCAATATTCTCTTTGTCGCCTTTTTTGTGTATTAAGATGATGTGAGATTTTGCCCATCTTTCAGGAATAACACCGCTTCTCAGAATCTCGTTAAATATTTGAGTAAGGATGGGTATCAGTTCTTCTATTGATCCCTGCAGCAGCTCATTTGTGATTTTGTCTGGACCAGGAGATTTTCCCAGCTTTTGACTCCTGATTGCTTTCTCTACCTCTTCTGGTAAAATTGAAGGTACGGGTTCTAGAGTGGCTTCAAATATTGATTCGGTATGTTTTTTAATCGCTACGTTTGGTGTTTGATTGGCGTATAGTTGACGGTAGAAGTCTGTTGCTAGTTCTTTGATGCTCTTCCTCTGTGTAGTGATCTTTGATCTCCTTTTAAGTTTTGGTATCCATTCTTTTCCTGCCTCCCGTAGTTCCTTTAGTGCTTTTTTGACACCACCGGTTTTTTGTATATGGTATTCTAAGGTTTGTAGTCTTTTGATCTTACGGTCTCTTCTGATGCTGACTTTTAGTTTTTTGCTTGTCTCTGTTATCAATTTTATGTTTTCTTTTTTTAATTGGTTCTTTATCAATTCTTTCCTTTCGCTTATCAGTTGTAAAGTTTGGTCGCTAAGATAGTATTTTTTACTTTTTTCTTTCCTGTTTGAGATCAGATGGTTTTGTATTTGTTTCTCTAGTATATCATATTTCTGTGTCACTTTTAAATCCTTTGTTGTTATATTTTTTATTTCTTCTGTATACTTTGAGTTTTGTAAATCTCTTGGTTGGTCTTCAAATCGGTTGGTATTTATGTAGTTTCGGGAAGTTTTAATGGGGAACTTTCTTAAGGAGCAGCGTATCATGCGGTGGTTTGTGTTAAAGTTCAGCTTACATATAACGGCAGTGTCTGTGAATGCTCTGGGGTGATTGCTTATTATATAGTCAATTTCATTTTTGTATGAGCCGTCAGGGGAAATCCAAGTCCATTTGTTTTTATTTTTTTTCTTGAAAACTGAGTTCAGTAGAGTTAAATTATGTTCCATGAGAAATTCAACAAGTTTCTGGCCATTTTTACTTCTCTTACCGTAACCAAATTTTCCAAGAACATCTTCTTCGTTATTTTTTCTATTCCCCACTTGTGCATTAAAATCCCCCATTAGGATAATACATTTCTCTGAGTTATTTCTTATTGCTAATGACATCTCTTCATAGAATGACTCTAACACTGCTAGTTCAGATTGTTCAGTTGGAGCATATACTTGTATAATTGACCATAGTTTTTTATATCCCGGCAGCTTAATGTTAAGTACTGCTAATCTATCTGAAATTCCAATAAATTCTTGTATATATTGTTTTAGGTACATTTTGATCAAAAACCCTACTCCTCTCTGGCCGGCTGTTTCACCTTTTTGATATAGGATATAATCTGTATATTCTTCAATTTTTTCGCCTAGTCTTCTCATTTCACTTATACCCAGTATGTCGAATTTTATATCTTCTAGGGCCTTGTTTAATTCCATCAAGCTTTCAGGTGTCCTAAGAGTTCTCGTGTTTAGTGTAGCAATATTAAATACTTCACATCTTTTAGTTAGAGGGTGGTGGTCTAGTTCTCCCGCGGGGACCAGCCGTGGTGGGAGACATTTTGTTGTTAGCCGTTTCTCGTGATGTAGTGGTTGTCCGGTTTGCATTGCTTGATCTCTAATTTCTGTTTGTGGTCTTGTCAGAGAACGAGATTGATCTCCCTCGTAGGTACTGAAATGCATCCAGCTTCTTCATTTTTGGGTCGTTTTTCGTGATACCATTCTCGGGACTTGAAGTATCAGATCTTTTCCTTTTTTCGTTTTCATTTCTCTCTTTGTTTCTTTTTTCTTTATTCTTTACATAAGTGTCTTTGGGCAAATCATGTGTAATATAGGTATCGGGTTTCATTTTCTTTTTGTTTTTTAGTATCTGGATCTTTTTGCCTAGAGTCGTGGTAGCAAGAAGAATTGGTCTTATCTTACCGTCTTCATTCCCTTTTTTGCCCAGTCTCTGGACTCTATCGATTTCTCCTTGGTTAAGCTGGACCTCTATATCTGTTAGTGTAGATGTTACCAAAGTTATTAAATCCTCCTGCTTTTCGTCCTTCGGTTCTGGGACCCCATGAATTATTATGTTGTTCCTCCTTCCATTCATCTCAAGGTTTTCAATTTTTCTATTTAATTTCTCAACTTCGGTTTTCAATTTCACATTTTCTTCTATAATAGGTTTAATCTTTTCGTCGACCTTTTGTAGTATAGCTGCGGTAATGTTTTCTGTTATTGTTTTTGTTTGAACATTTAGTTGTTCTGTCATTTTTGACAAAAGGAGTGACATCTCAGGTGACAATTGTGTAGACATCGTGCAGTAACAAAACGCAGATCTGTTAAGATTTATGTTTCCGAACGCAACCTTTTTTCTTTATTAGGCTGGTAACGAAGTAACTTCTATATCTCTGGTTTGCTGTTTTGACATATAACCTCAACTTAACTTCTTCGAGTTGTTTTATGATTCATGTACACTTTATTTACGTGCTTTTGTTGTAATTAGATGCAAATTCACACTAATAACCTTCAGAACAGCACTTTTGTAAGTAGATTGTAATAAATCCGTACACTTTTTCTATAAAACCGGGAGCGTTTTGCAAAGTCACTGACGTAAGTAAACACCGGAACCGGACGGACGTATTTAAATTATTGTAGATATAAAAATGCACGAGGCCAAAAAAATGCAGCCGCCAACTCATTTGCAAGTCATGAGTGTTTTCAAAGCAAACGAGTTGAGATTTCAAATATGAAAAATAATATGCTGATTTCCTTTTATTTCTACGTAAAGTTTTCACCTTTATGACGGAAAATGTATGCTTTTGCTAAATACATACATTAGGCAAAGCTAACTTGAATTTGAATTTTCTTAATTATCTTAAATATAAATGTAAATGAATTGTTCTACACATACAACACACAAGAGGCTTATCATTCTGTGCATCGCTCAATACAGCAAATTGATTCAGATTCCGATCATAAATTCATGGCCGCTCCCAATCGGCTCATGTTAAATTCATAGAACTAATTAAATTAAACAATTCATCGTCAAATACCGCGATGTATTGTATTTCGTTGTGTTAAAAATGACAATGCACATGGTTACCCACACCGACCACCCTTAATTAATCGATACCATTACAGGGAACTTTCAGCAAAATAACACTGGAATACGTTTTATTCGTTCCTGAATTTCAACAGTGTAATTTTTCACAAAGTTTTCGTGTACTCTCGTGTGATTTTGTTAATTTGCAACAATTAAACGTTTATGAATATGGATGAGGTGGTTTTGTGCTGCGTAGCGGTTTTCGTAGGCAATGTAATTTCGTAGCACTCTAAAGTGCTACGAAATTCTTAGAAATCAGCTACGAAAGGCGGTTCTTATAAGGTGGACGTATCCTGTGTTTTCGCGTTATTTATTCTTCTTCTACTTAGTCTTTTCAGAACTATGTGTGGGTTGGTTTTCAGTCTAACCGAATGCAACTGGTCGTCGAGTACCAATATTTTACATTAAGAAACCAGTATGCATTGAATTTACCATAACTTTTCTTTCACACTATGCGTACCTGACTTTATAGGAACCTAACCTAACGTTTTAACAAACATACCTACTAAACTTTGAAAGCATTTATCTCCTTAAGTACCTCTTTTTAGATGTGAATCCTAACCTAATTATGCAAAATTTTCGTCGCCGAAAAACAAAATCCCTCGTTCAATAAATCAAAGTGACAGACGCGTTATCAAGAAGATCTAAGTTTAGCCTACTTGAAAGCATCTGCCTTTCACCCACAGATCGCGGAGGCGATGTGGCGGCCACTGCTAAATCGACATTTTTAACACTTCGCATAGAAGTACACTACAACTATTTTCTTTATGTCCCTCGGCAATCATCGCATTTCCGAATACAAACCAACGCTAATTTCAATGTCCATTAATTATTATATTTATCGTATAAAATCATTTGAATTCAGAACTAAGTTTCTATCTCTAAATAGTTCAAACGGGAATCAAAACAAAACAACTATAACGTACTTAGTTCTGAATACAAATTGTCATCAAATGACTCCTCCCGCTATGAGCAGAGCAGAACGGAGTGTCAGACTCTTTCTGACGAAAACCCATCCATGTTCCTCCTATTGCCCTTTGCGTGGCAGGGCCGCGGTGACTCTTTAGAACAATTTCCGCAGCCCTGGCAGATTTCGCAACCCTGGCAGATGCACAAAACACCTTAGTCTAAAAATAAATAATTAATAAAATATTCACTTAATAAGAATAAAAACTCTGGAGGTCTTTTCTTTATAATTTTGTAACATAACACCTCCACAAGTTCTCGTCTTAATTTATTATTATTAGTTAATTACGTTTCTAGTCACAGACAGCGCGGGCATCCCATACGCGGGACATACACGTTCAAGTAATTTGATCAAACAGGCTTCTTCAGTTTTGTCAAACTGGCGTAAATATTTGTAGGAAAATTTTATCAAAAATGAGTAGTCAAATGGCATGATGAAATACGAAATCTCGTGTTTCTATTTGATCAAACAGTTTGAACCAGCCTGTTTGATCAAATGACTTGAATGTGTATGCCCCGCATAACTCTATGGTCCCTCACATAAACTTTCGGTGTGCGAACAAGTAGCTCGGGTGTGTTTCAGAGGGTTACATTACTTGTCCGATACTTTCTCTGTTCATTGACTGGAATAAAAGACTTTTATTGGGTTTTAGATATCCTGTAATAGTTTCTAGTGGATAGGAAAGGGATTTCAGGATGTTGTTTAGTGGGATTGAGTCTGCTTCGAAACGACATGGCGTCGTATTGCCATTTTAATTAAGTAATAAAAGAGAGGAAAAGATAGTGGAACTGAAAACTATATTTAGTTTTATTTCGTTTTGGCATGGCGTTGTCATTAGCTTACCTAAATTTACTGACATTCTTAATTTCGAAAGCTGAAATAAAGACACAACGCCTTCTTGAACCGTGATTTGTCGTGGTCGTCAACATTTTTAGGATTCCGTACCCGAGGGGTCAATGGAACCCTGTTACTAAGGCTCTGCTGTCCGTCCATAGTAAAAATTAAACTAAATTAAAAATCAAAGGGTAAAATTTCTTGTACGGGTGCCCCGTACAAGAAATGTGGTTTTTTTTTGGTTAATGGTACGGAACTCTTCGTGTAAGAGTCCGACTCGCACTTGGCTGGTTGTTTTTTCCCTTTTGAAAACGAGTACTTTATAGTTAGTTTTTCTACAAAGGTAAAGGGCAATGGACGCTATTGACATACTAAAACGTATCAACTAAATCATGTAGTTCTTGTAATAGTTAATGGGTGTTTCTGTTACTGTTTTATTAATTACTAGTGGACGTCACGCGGTTTCACCCGCGTAGTTCCCGTTTCCGTGGGAGTACGGGGATAATATATAGCCAATGTTTCTCCCTGATAATGTAGCTATCCAATGCTAAAAGAATTTTCAAATCGGTCCAGTAGTTTCGGAGCCTATTCAATTCAAACAAATCTTTCTTCTTTATAATATTAGTATAGACTAGCTTTTGCCTGTGACTTTGTACGCGCACAAGTATCTCGTTCCCGCTGGAATTTCGGGAAATCCTCTCTTAGTGCCCCCCCAAGGAACTTACATGCCAAATTTCAGTTTTTTACGACCAGTACTTTCGGTTAAGCGTTGTCTGTCAGTCACTAACTCAGACAGTCAGCCACCAGAAACGGAAAAATTTTATATATTAGGAGTGTATGTAAATAAAACAACTTCCATAAAAATAAACAGTGGGAAACAATTGCATTCTTGACACCAAAGGTACTATTGTTTTAGTTAAATATCTCAAGGTTCTTCATGAATTTAACCTGTTTAACATCTTCCCTTATTACTCCTTATTTCTTCAATACCATTGTTTATTTCATACGGAACGAAGGAGGAACAGGAAAAAACAACTTGTTAAAACAAAATAATAAAATCTAAGGATAACATCTCGGAGTTCATAACGTGTTTTCTCCGAATGATCTTATGAATAAAACTGCGATAATCCTAATTTAAAGTTACGCAAGTTGTTTATTTTAAATGAAAGACTCGCAGGCTATACTCTATACTAATATATAAAGCTGTAGAGTTTGTTTGTTTGCTTGAACGCTCTAATCTCAGGAACTATTGGTCCAATTTGAAAAATTATTTCAGTGTGGTAGCCCATTTACCGAGGAAGGCTATCCTTACTTCCTTACTAATAAATCCTTATTAATATTATAAATGCGAAAGTAACTCTGTCTGTCTGTTTGTCTGTCGCGCTTTCACGCCAAAACTACTGAACCGATTTAAATGAAATTTGGTACACAGATAGTCTAGAGCCTGAGAAAGGACATAGGCTACTTTTCATCCCAGCGGCTTCGCCCGCGTGATCCCCAGGGAACATATGTTCCCTGGGGATCACGCGGGCGAAGGCGCTGGCAGAAGTCAGTAGGCTATATAGCATCACGCTAAGACCAATAGTTACGCGGGTCAACTAGTTAATCTAATATGTCTGCAATAAAGATATTTTATTTTATTTCCTACACAGTGGTGATGATGATTCCTCGTTCTCATTTGATTTTGTAGAAAGCATTCGTTGTATGTCTTAATGTATAGTGCAAGTCAGAATTTTGTTTTCATATTGTGTCAGTTAAATCCAAACTACGGTCTCCTGGAAAATGACCCTGATTCATTAACTGACTGTGTATCCTATTTAATTTCCACGTAAACGTTGAATCATCGCTAACATAAAAGGTTTTCTCACTAAAAAATAATGATTCATGGATGTGGGTAACAGATAAACATCCAGAATTAAAGTACGGAGAATTAATTCTAACCTCTATAAATAAACTAGGTTTTGCCCGCGACCTCGTACGCGTTTATCCCGTTTTTTGCCGTACCGTAGGAATTAAGGGAAATCTCCTAAGGAGTGTAGGGAAGCTACATGTCAAATTGCAGCTTGCTTGCTTTGCTGTCTCAGTCACTCAGTCACCAGTAACGGAAGAATTTTATACATTAGGATTGATTAGGATGATTTTAACGAAAATAGCGCTGAACATATTACCATACTGTTATGCTATGTTCTCCGTTGTGAACTGGCGTGCATTGAGAACAAAAATAGGTTACCTCTGACTTTCAACGTGGGTGTAGATGTCAATGGTTTGTATCAAATAGGTCGGCAGATGTGGCGCTTTCATGCATAAAAATATTAGAAAGTTTTTACTTGCATTGAAAATAATTTATTTATTACAACAAGGCGCAAAGTGACACTCTATCAGCAAAACATTGTATGAAAAGCATTAGCTGCAGATAAATCTCAATAATTTAGAGCATGAATTGTTATATCAGAATGAATCGACATCAAATGACGATAAAACAAAACTCAAAACTAATTAACCCGCCATCATTGATATATAAAAAAAATGCAACACTCGAAACTGTCGTCAAAACTGACATGTATCAAGTGTCATGTGTGAGTTGTGTGTAGTTATACTATAAACAATTTTTTTGCAAATTCAACCTTACACGGATCGCTTAAAGTTGTTTTTACAAAGCAGTGCAGTAAGGCGAGTGATGCGCAATTTTATTTGCAAATTCAACCTTACATGAATCGTTTAAAGTTGTTTTACAAAGCAGTGCAATATGGCGAGCGATGCGATACTGTTTGAAACTAGCGCACAATTATACATATTGCGCTTGTTTTTTGCGGACGTTTTTGAGATGCTGAGTGTGTATCTTGGGTTTTTTATGTATCAATGCCCTCCGTACAATTTTGATATCGAAATGTAACAAAAAGTAAAAAAAAAAACATAATTAGTCGTTTATTTAAATAGCACGTCGCCTACTATCGCATACATTAGATTAGAGACATGAATGAAACTAGCGGAATGAGTTTATTCCATAATTCAGCGTGTCCCGCAGCCACTTGACACCGCTACCTACATTATTAAACACCCCGAATTGCCTTACACCGTTTAATAATTCATGACATACGAACCTTACATGATATCGCAGTTTCCGAACGTAATATTATGTATGAACTAATTAGTTTGATTTCTCTTAGTCAGCTGATTCATTATTTGGCTCAAAGCTACCACGGATGGTCTGGTCAGTTCTATATTCGGTTTTTTCTGACCTTGTCAGAACCTTACCAGGGCATCTATAGAAAGTTTAAAATCACTCTCTCTTTTTCTTGTGAAGACTCTCAAGAGGGCTTTTACATTTTTTCTTGGATTTGAGCGTTTGACTCAAATTTTGATGTGTGATTATGGCTTACATATAGAAACAAATTTAAAAAAATATATGGCCAAAAAAGTTAATTCTTTTTCTTGGGAGTACTTTAAACAAATATTTCAATTTGTTTACGTAAATTAGTAAAAACCTTGTCTCTGCAAAGGATGTTTCATAAACTTTTACTTTAGGCATCTTTTACAATTACAATTATTCTTTTATTATGCTTTGTTACATCGAAGATATAATAATTTAATCATTAATAAAAATGTTTATGGTACAACAGCTGTACCTTCTACTTTGGAGAGCTTTATTCAATTTATTATGTTTCATACAGTAATACATCAAAAATAATTCCGTAAAACAGAGTAACTGATAATTTTTCGTCCGAAATCATATTTTTTTTCTATGAAAATATAATCCAAATTCAAACAAAGAGTAATTAATAACTAAGGTTACTATGTTAATTTGCTTGTAAAAAAATTGTCTAGTTAAAATGTAAAATAATATTTTTAAACAATTGTTGTATACAGCGTTACAATCACTATACATCTCGGGAAACGCGGTCTGTAGCTTTAGTTCGCGCCAAGCGCTCGATTTTGTAATAGGGCCCTTAAGATCTATGCTCCTATAATAGCCAGAGCGATCACTGTCATATGAAGTGTTTTTTTTTACTACCAGAAGCATTGCCCAACGCGACATCTGACGGTCTGCCCGGTAGACTCTTTACAAATCTGTTTATCCCGGCTGACGATCAACTGCTGCCGCTGTGCCGTTCCGGTCAGTGATGATGACATTCTTTCTTGTACCTATGTGATTGTACAGAACTAGAAATCCAGTCGTCTGCAGAGTTTCGCTAGCTTATTTGAGTCTGTATACATACATAAATGAACATAAATGATAAATGATATAGAGATTAGTGAGCGATCGATCTGAGTAGTCCTTGACAGCTGCTCCTCTAACCACATGGCTATTAATGCCTGAGTTCCTCAGGGGTCTGTTCTCTCTGCAGCACATCAATGACCTACTTCAGCCTGGTCTTTTTGGGTACGCAGATGCCAGTACGGTCTCAGGGAGATACTTGTCCAGCGCAACAACCAGTAGGGATGAAGTTCGTTCCTTGAGAGAAGTCATGGTAGACCAGACAAATTTGACCTTAAGGCTTGTCTACCAGTTGGATGATGACAATCTGGACACTTTTAACGCCACCCAAACACAGGCATGTCTTTTTACCGCAAAAAAGAGTCGTTTCGACCAAACTCCTACTTTTCGGGGTACATCTGTTCCTGTGACTGATCGGCTCGAGCTCCTAGGCATGGAGTTGACATCCAATCTCAACTTCGGCGCCACCATTGAGTCAAAAGCCCGAACTGCGGTCAAAAAGCTGGGCATTCTAAGTAAGTGAAGCGGTACTTCAGGCCTGGACAGCTTTTAATCCTATACAAAGCACAAGTCCGATCCTGCATGGAGTATTGCAGTCACTTTTGGAATGGCTCAGCTAAATACCAGCTTGCTGCATTCGACTCAGTGTAACGCAGAGCTAAGAGGCTCATCGGCGACGTAAAACTGCCAAGCTACACAGTTTGGCTCATCGCCGCAAGGTTGGCTGCTTGACGGTCTTCTACAGATTGTACTACGGTGAGTGTGCCCAAGAACTCCACGACCTCATCCCACCGGCCCCTTTCTACCATCGGACATCTAGATGCACTGCAACTCATCCTTACCTTGTTGCTATTCCACCAATTCGCACTAAGCGTTTCCAAACGTCTTTTATAATGCGCACAGCAAAGGAGTGGAACTCCCTGCCTGCGTCTTTGTTTCCAAACGCTTACAACCCTAATCTCTTCAAAGTTAGAGTGAACTCCTTCTGGATAAGCTCGCTCCATCGTAGACTTTGTCTCTGTCTTCTCTGAACTAGACTAGAGTCAAGAGCAAACCCATCACAAATAAAAAAGAAAACAAAAATGGCGTAGGTTTGTCCGTTCAGTCTTCAGATTGATCTCTCCATCTTCATCTGCCTAGACTTTTCCCTCACTCAAATAAATTGGGGTCGGCTTCCAGTCAAACCGGATTCAGCTGAATACCAGTATTTTACGTGTAGCGGCTGCTTATTTGCCCTCCACAATCCAGGAACTGGGTAACACGGTATTGATCTCTCCATCCATGATAGCCTTTATACTAGTGTTACTTGGCTGATTTATGACTTGCCATGTAGGCACATGGGAAGTTACACAAACAGATCTGTTTGTTGAAACTAATGGTAAAGCTGATGTATCAAATTCTCGTTCTGAATATTAATTCGGCGTTCACGGCGAATTTGTTAGGCCTTATCTTTTGACAGCTAGGTGAATTACATTGTGAGCTAAATAAATTTTCTTGTTAGTCTGTGCTTGGCAAGGCTGATTTTTGAATATTTTGCCTGAAATAAAAGGAAGAACGACGGCGAGGAAGGATCAACTCATTATTATAAACAAAGTTCAATTTGATAAAATGTATACTGCAGCTTTTAAGCAATTGTAAATGGTCGAAAGTAATTTTCCACCGTAAGCAACAAGAAACAGTTTTCTATGACGAATCTCGACATTAAGCTCTATTGTTACATTTATAAAATCTCAATTTCCTATTGTGTCATCATCTGCCTAGCCTTTTTCCAGCTACAGGGGGGTTAGCTACCAGTCAAACCGGATTCCAGCGGAATACCAGTAGTTTTTTTTTCTATTTTCCATTTCCTATTGTATAAAAATAAAAACCACATATAACTACATATTTCGCGGAAATCGAATCGCAAACAATACTCCGTGACCTCGAATCCTTTCAGACGGTGGTATCAATGAAAAGCCTAAAGAAAAAGTAGCGCATTAAACAAAAAAGAAATATTCGTATTACTTTCCTAAACAAAAGCGAAACTTGCAAGTGACCGCTTTATTTTACGCGGTGAAATAGACGAGTATTTATAGCCCCACTTCCAAAGTGGTTTGTCTCTCTTTAGCCCGGGTTTTTCAAATATTTTTCCTAAATATATATTCTTATTCGCAATGTATTGCTGGACGGGTCTAACAGAGTTTGTGGCAGGAATGTAGCATATAAAGGAATATCGAAATACTCAAGATGCCACTGCATTTTTTATTCATTGGCAATCGTTCAAGAGGTAAATTTAAATAGGTAAATATATAACGTGTGCGTAAATATATATGTAGTTTACTAATAGACCAACTCTGACAGAAAGAAAGAACGGTGCATGGGCAGAAGTTAATTGTTCAACCACTTTGCCAATTGAGCCATTTTCCAGACTATTATTTTGTGACCTTTTACTAAAACTTTTGGTTCCCAGTCTATCGACAATTTGCAACATGCCTATGTTGCATTTTTAGAGCCAAATTGTCGCTCCAGCTCAAGTTTTGACGCTCCGACAAAAGCCAAAGTACCTAGCTTATAATTCACTTCTTTATAATTTTCAATACAGTTTCCTGCTTTCCGCATTCTTTAAAAATGTAATAAGTTTGTATCGGAAACTCTACTTAATTATGGAAACAATATTGTGGATTGATGGGTCGCCCGAAACCTTTTTTAAATTGATTTTGTAACCTCCGTTCCAGCAGGATTTGTATACGAATACCGTTAAATGTGAATATCGACTTATTTATAAAACAGCGCGATGGCAAAGGTTACATAAATCCATATTTAGCACTCAAAAGGTCGGATTATTTATTACACCATCACCGTTTAACATCTGGTAGGTAAATGTTTCCTGGTGACCTGTAATTACCATTACCTTAATTCTTGCTTTAAAAACAGTATACCATTTTCGTGATTTATACATATTTAGCCCTAGAAGTCTAATTATAATTTCACTGCGTAAAAATAAAGAGGAAATAACTTTTGGGCGAGCATTTATACATATGTATATCACCGGAAAATTGCAGACTCCGTAAGAATGTAATAAATCTTTATCAGATTATAATTTCTCGATATATTATGACAAAATCGTTTTATCTATACTAATATTATAAAGAAGAAAAATTTGTTTGTTTGTTTGAATTGAATAGGCTCCGAAACTACTGGACCGATTTGAAAAATTCTTTTAGCATTGGATAGCTACATTATCAGGGAGTAACATAGGCTATATAATATTATCCCCGCACTCCCACGGGAACGGGAACTACGCGGGTGAAACCGCGTGACGTCCACTAGTCTACACTTCTACACTAATATTATAAAGAGGAAAGATTTGTTTGTTTGTTTGAAATGAATAGGCTCCGAAACTACTGGACCGATTTGAAAAATTCTTTTAGCATTGGATAGCTATATTATCAGGGAGTAACATAGGCTATATATTATCCCCGCACTCTCACGGGAACGGGAACTACGCGGGTGAAACCGCGTGACGTCCACTTGTCTACACTGTCTACACTTCTACACTAATATTATAAAGAGGAAAGATTTGTTTGTTTGAAATGAATAGGCTCCGAAACTACTGGACCGATTTGAAAAATTCTTTCAGCAATGGATAGCTACATTATCAGGGACTAACATAGGCTATATATTATCCCCGTACTCCCACGGGAACGGGCACAGAAATAGTTTTCAATTCCACGCGATATTTTACAATCTTACGACGTTTGCAATTTTCCGGTGATAGTAACACTACCTAGTTATCGCAGAACTTATTATCAGTGAATTATGATTGACAAATGGAACTGGTTTCAGATGATCAAAACCATCATTTGCGATTTGTCATCTATTTTGAGTCGGGTTCTAGGCTAACCGATAGCAATTAGGTCCACAGCTCCTCATACATAAGAATATAAACTGAACCCTTTTTCTCTTGCGAGTAGATATAGTAACTACAGAACGCTGCCTGCTCTGCTACCATACTTACATATTTACTACTTTTGCGTTTTCAGCTGTTCATATTATTGTTATGGTGTATATGTCACCGGAAAATTGCAAACACCGTGAGATTGTGAAATATCGCGTGAAACCGTAAACAATTTTTTTTTCTTTATAAGACATGGATATATTGGAAACTATTGGATTGATGGGATTAATTGCTAACAAAACGATTTTTTTCATTATTATCGAGAAATTATAATTTAATAAAGATTTATTACATTCTTACGGAGTCTGCAATTTTCCGGTGATATATACAAGCATGGTGCATATAAGTGGTTCTAATAAAAGACTTTCCACATAAATAACAACCACTTATTTATTTACGAAGCCAAACAGATAATAACTAAATCTCAAGATACAAGATTTAGTGGCACAGTAGTATCTACAACTAACATGAGAAACATCTTTATCTAAAAGTTCGATGTCAGACAGCGGATAGGCGGCGAGAAAGATCGTTTCCGACTTAGGATCGGGCTATAGGCTAGTTTCTACCTTAAATTGTCAGCGTACTAGATCTAGTACTAAGTTACAAGCATATGGATATATTATATAATTTAATTGTAGAAACGGAGATTGGATTATTCATGTAATCCTTGAACTGTTACGTATTGTGAGAAATTTTCAAAGTTTGATAGATCTAGAATTCTTGACATTTTACCTACCATTTTATTTAATTACACAGAAAAACGTTCTCCTAAGAAAACATTCACTTTTTTTCTGAAGAAATTTATCCTTGCGTATCGAACACTAGGATTAGAGTCAACAAATAAAAAAAAAGAAACGTCACTTATCATTTATCTATGATACAAACAACAGACGCGATCGGAATCTTAACACCCACCACGTACAATCGCGGACATAATGAAGCTCTCACTGTATCGCATAGTTAATAAGTTGGTACGTCTCCTGTCCTGCCTGTGGGCGCTAAAAGCCCCACGTTACCCGTTACGTCGCTTATCGATATGGGACAGACAGTATATTGTGTTGTGACGTGCTCCAGTGTTCACTATGCAGCCACTAATACCTCTGCGGGAATCACTTAAGAGAGACAACGTCTGTTGTAGGTGTATCTAAAGAAAGAAGAAAGAAAAATGTTTATTTGGGACTCGCACAAGACACATAAAATTAAAAAAAAAAAAAAAATAACAGTTATAAAATATATACACAGTTAAGCGGCATCCTTAAAATTAATCAGTGCGAGGCCAAAAAGGTCCCTGTCTCAGCATATGCTGCGATATTTAATAATAAATATCACAGCGCTGGTGTTATGACAGGGCCTAGCGTGATGTCACGGACACACATACGGAACAACACGAAGATATAAGTACAATAAAATAATAATAAATTAATTAAATAGTTGAGAGTACGTGAGTGAGTTTGTGTATAAACAAAACAAAATAAAATAAAATGTGCAATAGATACATACAAATAATAACTTCAAAATTAACCAAATCCCAATGGCCCAGTGCTCCAGTTTCATTTGTCAATGTCATAGACAAATGACGGAACGCGCGGGCGCACTGTGGGAAGCTATGGTCACAGACTCTTCGTAATGGCTGGTTGTCGAAATTAAAAAAATGGCATTATATAATATATTAGTCTATGAAAATGGCCGAAACACAACAAACAATGTAAATAAAACAAAACGAAAGCCTTATCGAGTGCATTTATAATAGTATAGCTAAATTACAACGAGAACATGGGACCATTCACAAATACTCGCTGCGTGCATACCCTGGGTAAGTTGATATTTTTATGTAGTTTCTTTTTGAATGCGCAGTAGGTGTTGCTTGAATTTTGAACTAAAAGTACCAATTGTTCTTATAGCACGAAACGGCGGTGGCAGGTCGTTCCAGCAACGAGAAGCTGCGAATTTAAAACTTCCACGGAATGCAGCAGTTCGATGAGGCGTAGACAACAAAAGGTAAGCCGATGCTCTTGTTTTCACTTTGTTCACATCTCGGGCCCAAGTTAACCTACTATATAGATAGTATGGTTTTTTCGTGAGAATTATGCCAAATAGCAGGGTAGCCAGGTGAAGCTTTCTCCGGTCTGACATTCTCATCAAATTACCCTTGTTTAAAAATGGCGTTATGTGAGATCTATCTCCGGACTATACCGTGGTATTTAGAATATATTCCTAGGTACACTGTATCGCATGTTCTGGCAAAATATGGATGAACCATGGGCGGTGGTCATAGTTTGACCGACCTTTCAGGGAATATCTGCGTGGTGTTCTTAGCTGCTGTCCTGAATGGCGTAGTAGACGTTTTCGTAGAAGTAATTTTATAGGGAAAACTATAGTCCTTTCCTGGCTAAACTAAATTTCCTTCACTGGCTGTACGAATGTTTATTCGTACAGCCAGTGAAGGAAATTTATCGCACACATTGGTCCTTCGAGCCGGATATGAATCAGCAGCCTGTGGGTGCTGCTCGCACATACTACCTCTATACGTTTGTTTTATTGTAAACAGGATAGAGGTTACTTGATTATTTCTACTAGTATTTATTTTTAAACTAACTAGATCCAACTATTTAGATGTATGGAGAAAACTATAATTATGTCTAATGGCCTATGCCATTGGGCATACTTAATTATTTTATTATTAAAAATGAACGTGTTACTACCGAATTGCAGTCGGCTGTATACTTCGACCTTAAGTTTGCCTAGCATAGTACAATAACAATTATAGAAAAGTGTATTTTTTTTCCAATGGCATAGGCCATTACGGACAGTACGGAATTTCAATAGAATAAGAAGCCAGGTTAACTTCAACTGTAGAACTACTTATTTTAAGTGCAGTATTTAAGGCACCACAAATACCATTACGGGGGACTTTGCATGAATCATTTTACTCCAAAGAATTGCCTGCTTAACACGAATATTTTTGACGTAAAGTAACGTATCGTAAAATTTAACCATTACTATAATACTCGTTTCACACATAATATTTATTTGAATTGGATACCATATTCTTGTTTTTGCATGATACAAATTGTGTATGTCGCGTAAAATTAAACTAAAATATTATGGGGTTGTAGTTTTTTATATTCAAAATTCACTTACGTTAACTATACGTCAAAAATATTCGTGCTAGGTCCTCTGTTTGCTGCATGTGTAACATGTTTTTACACAACTACGAC
The DNA here is from genome assembly GCA_947578705.1 of Lacanobia wlatinum. Taxonomy (NCBI): domain Eukaryota; kingdom Metazoa; phylum Arthropoda; class Insecta; order Lepidoptera; family Noctuidae; genus Lacanobia; species Lacanobia wlatinum. The sequence continues at coordinate 13,245,414 of OX388024.1, read as the reverse complement.
AACCCCGAAAGTAGGGTAATGTTTTATTACAGATGCATTGTCGTGGTTTTACTTATCTTGGCGCTTCCTTTGCGAAACTTGAAGCTTTAAAGCTGTTGTATTTCAGAAAGTGCCGTTCTTTGGGAGAATTTAAATTTCGTTTGCTATGAGTAAAATAACGATAGCTGTGGTTACACGAACTTTTAATAAGTGCGTGTTTATAGGTCTTTGTACTCCGTGAAAAGGGTTGATTATCAGAATGTAGCAATTAATGGGTAGGTACATATTTAACCAGATTTATCGGCTATCTACTCTCAAAGCTTAAACCAAATTTAATTGGAGATTTAATGGGAAGTACTTCATAATCGGCTATTAAAAACCATTCATTGCGAAATAATTTGGCGATACAAGTAGGCACAAAATACCGCAAAATAATGATCTAATTATCGCGATGAATTGACGTTTGAAAGCAGCTTATGTTTGCATGATCTTCTATTTATTAAATACCTATACTACGCCCGCAATTTTGGCCGCGTGGAATTATAGGGCTTCTCCAACATTTTAAATTATAAGGCTATGTATGTGTTATCCTGTTGTATCTAACATATATAAATCTCGTGTCACGGTGTTTGTCACCGAACTCCTCCGAAACAGCTCGACTGATTTTCATGAAATTTTGTGTGTATATTCGATAGGTATGAGAATAGGTGGTAGGGTATTTCTTTTTTTGTATGGCAAAACAACGTTTGCCAAGTATATACTAATATAATATTATAAAGAAGAATGATTTGTATTTTTGTTTGTTTGAATTGAACAGGCTCCCAAACTACTGGACCGATTTGAAAAATTCTTTTAGCATTGGATAGCTACATTATCAGAGAGTAACATAGGCTATATATTATCCCCGTACTCCCACGGGAACGGGAACTACGCGGGTGAAACCGCGTGACGTCCACTAGTAGACTATAAAAATCTGTTATGTAGTTTTTGCGTGACAGAGTTACATCCATCTTCACAAACTTTTGCGTTTATTATAGTGTTGTAGGGCTTAGGCGTCCTCCTAATTGGATAACGATCGTACTAGTTAACGCAGCGATTTCGTCGAACGACGAGATTAAACTCACATTACTTAAGAGTGTCATAATTGAAGATTGCAATTCATCGCGCGACGAAATCCCTGTGTTAACTCGTACGATGGTTAGCAAATTAGGACGATGCGTTAGTATTTATAAAATAACTTGTCCTGACTGGCTCATTTATGAATGGAGTGATCTCGACGGTAAACTGTTGAAGCTAGACAAAATTGATATGGACCAGTTCGGTCTTTTCATAACGTAAGCACCCACTTAAGAAGGATTTTTGGAAAATCCCCCCTAAAGGGCGTTAAATGAGGATTAAAGTTTGTATGAACCGCTGGCAACATAAAGTTTTCTATTCAATTTTTCAATATCCTTTACTGCGTTATTTTTCTCATACTTCCATTTCTTAGAAATCTGTGAGGCGGCGCTCCTCCATATAATTCGTTGTTTATTTATTTCATATATCGGATTGACGGCATTTCTCGTCCGTTACCCTTTTTACGGCATCTACGAAACTCATATCTCCGGACCTTTTTCACATTTCGACTTTGAATGGAGTCCAAGATATTTTCTGGTGTTATGGCGTTTCTTATATCGTTATTGTGATAAAGACCGTGTCTTTATAGCTAGGTTTATGTTCTTATGTTATTACATATATGTCTAGGCTTTAATGTCTATGTTCTCACTGACCAGTGTTGCGAAATTTGTTCGAAAGAGTCACCGCGGCCCTGGAACGCAAAGGGCATTAAGAGGAACACGGATAGGTTTTAGTCAGTAAGAGCCTGACACTCTCTTTTGCTCCGCCGCAGTCACTTTATAATAATCCATCCTTGAAAAAAAAGAAAGGACTGACTGAACCCCATTACTAAGCCTTCGCTGCCGACCGACCGTCCGTCTGTTTGTCAACAGGCTTTATCTCGTGAACCGCAATATGAAAGTTGAAATTTGGACAGATTGAAACCATATTCAGCAAAACAAAAACATAAAGTAAGTAAAATAAACGTGACTTATTTGGTTTATGATACCAGTTATTACGGAACCCGTCGTGTGCATTTCTGAGTCGCACCTAGCCGGTTTTTCTTTTCTCCATACTGGTTTGTCCCTCATAAACGATAATGAGTTGATTTGTTTTGAAACGTTGAAATAGCCTTGAAGTTTACAGACGTCGTCGCTATATGAAAACCTGGTCTTACTTTACAAAACCTATCCTTTGGTCTTGTGTCATCTTCATAACCATTTAAATTCTTCAGCCAATCCATCTGGCGTATTCATAGCTTTGCAAATCCATAGAGACGCAGGGGCTATTCGTAGCTCAAACATTTTCCACCGAATACATTTCCAAAAGCGCTCTCAATACGTTTTTTAAGTACAGAAACTTAAATGCTATGGCAGCCAGATTATTTTTAGGCATTAAGCCTACGAACACATTACGTAAGACAGCCTACAGTACTGTACATTGCCTGGAATTGCTGGCTTGTATGCTGGAATGAAAAAGCGGTACTGTGCAGCTATTCATTTAACTTTCTGGGCTGATTGCAAAAAAGTACAGAGTTTATGACAAAAGTTACCAATGTACATGGTTTTAGTTTAGAATTGCTGATAAATGGGTAAAGCGATGAAAGGGTATTTTGCTTTTCGGCAATTTCCTCAACGCTGGGTTGAGCAAAACCGGGAAGGCATTTAACGAGACATGTAAATGGGCAATCATACGATTATTCCTTTTTTAACCGACTTCAAAAAGGAGGAGGTTCTCAATTTGTCGGAACATGAGCCCCTTATTCTTTCCACTTCTCTCTGCATTGTGCTTCTTCACCCCAAGTGTCTGTTATGATTATTCAAAATAACTCATGAAATACTAAATTCCCATTCACACCTAACACCTTCACATAAATGCGATAATTGGATATCTCACCGGCTTCCACATATTTATGTATTCGCCGATGCGATAAAGGAGGTATCCGAGATATTTCTCTAAGATCGCGAGCCGGGCGTGATATCGAGGCTAGGGCCCTCGTTACACCCTCGCGTCTGAGCGCTCAGCATCACATGCAGATAGAAACGGCTACACTTATTGATAATAATCTTGCCATTCAACGACTAAAATATGGGATTAGTTTGGGAGATGGGGCTTTAGGGAAAAGGAACGGGAGTAGTGAGCCAAAACGGCCTCGATTTGAACAACAAACATTTTTTTCTAACTTTTGGTGGCCCAACCCTTGAGTGCCTAGACGAAGTGACACGCTATCAACGATAACGATAATCTAAAAGTCCAAAATGTATGTTTATGACATGAAAAACGCAAATTGTAGGAGGTCAATTCAATCCTATATATTTTGTACTTTGGACAATCGTTTTCGCAATAGATCGACAGTCACATCGGCTCAAGATCCTGTAGTGCGATTCTGTAAAAATCTCACCGTGTTAGCTTAGGTGAAGTGAATATAAATTGAGCTGTCAATCTATACTTGCAAACAAGATGGAATGAGAGCTTACTTCATGCTTACTGCACCTACATAAGTGTACACGGTCAGACGTTGACAGAATAGACCGGATGGTTCAATCAGTCATTGAGCTCAAATTAAGCCAAGCAATAGAAAGATAAGACTTAAATTCTACACAAGTATAAGTACTGTGCCAACTCAAAAACTTACCCTGCAATAATATTAGCAACCTTGCAACTTTTACAAACAAGATTAAACATTCGGAAGCAGACGAAGATAAGCAAAGCAATTAAAACTAAATTGAAAATAATGAAAACAATCAGAGAGAAAACTGGATAATTTTTAAGCTATCTAACTGTGAATAAGCGTGGAACAGTGGGACAGGCGCAGGCGAGTTAAATCGCCGAAGTTGTTGAGACAAACTGTGGCAGGCGCCATTCAAAGCCGAGTCGAACAGCGCCGCAACTTTGAATGAAAGCATTCAAAACTTGTGCGGTCACCGCCGCCTTGCCAACTGCCTCCCTCACAAAAAATAACATCGTCGAGATTTAGGAAGACGATGCTATTTCATTTTTGTTCAGTGTGACACAAAGTAAAAGTTTGTTATAACGTATTACCTCGGGCTAAGTGATTTTACATGGTTACTTTGTGTTGTAGGTACAGTCAGCATCAAAAGTCGATAACCACATTCAAATTTTCAAAATCACTGTACATTATATCACCCATAAATCGCTTAACAAGAGAGGGCGCCAGTATTGAATGAACATCATTTAAGTTCAAAATTAACTGAACACTACTCTTCAAAGGTCACTGAACACCATTTTGTCAAAAATTGCTGATCGTTATAATATCCGAAAACATCATATCAATAAGTTTTACAAAAATCACTGAACAATATAAAATGCTTGTTTTGGTTATCTAGTGTAATCACGACGTCCAAAAATAACTTAAAATCATTGATAGCAAAAGTTACTGAACATTACTTTGTTTCGGATTCGTAGCGTGTAAACTTATACTATCAAAAGTAGCTGAACTGCAAACTAAAAACGTTGACGATGTTGCTGTATTACGATTGAATAGTAACCATATTTGACTATCAAAAATCACGCAGATTCTGCTTGAATTTATACCATCACGTAATTAATTATTTTTTTAGTTCGATTGAATTGTAACCTTATTCGTAAAACAATAAGACTCATTTTCAAAAATCACACAGATTCTGTTCAAATTCATACCGTCGACTTAGTTTATGATTTTTATAGTTACGATTGAATTAGAACCTAAAAATCCACCACCATTAAATGACATTATAATGTTTATTTGTTACTAAAGCGCAATTGATAACTAATACAATAAATAGATGAAAAATAATTGCAACCGCAATGGTCTACATCCGATACAAAGTGATAATTAAGTAGAAATATTCTTTTTACATTCAAGGGTAAACAATTTTTCAAATACCCACAATTATGTTTCCCTAAGAATTGAATTAAAACGGAATTTGTGTTAATTTTGAAAATGACTCTTATATGTATACAGATTAGGTTCTAATTCAATCGTAACTATGAAAATCATAAACTAAGTCGACGGTATGAATTTGAACAGAATCTGTGTGATTTTTGAAAATGAGTCTTATTGTTGTACGAATAAGGTTACAATTCAATCGAACTAAAAAAATAATTAATTACGTGATGGTATAAATTCAAGCAGAATCTGCGTGATTTTTGATAGTCAAATATGGTTACTATTCAATCGTAATACAGCAACATCGTCAACGTTTTTAGTTTGCAGTTCAGCTACTTTTGATAGTATAAGTTTACACGCTACGAATCCGAAACAAAGTAATGTTCAGTAACTTTTGCTATCAATGATTTTAAGTTATTTTTGGACGTCGTGATTACACTAGATAACCAAAACAAGCATTTTATATTGTTCAGTGATTTTTGTAAAACTTATTGATATGATGTTTTCGGATATTATAACGATCAGCAATTTTTGACAAAATGGTGTTCAGTGACCTTTGAAGAGTAGTGTTCAGTTAATTTTGAACTTAAATGATGTTCATTCAATACTGGCGCCCTCTCTTGTTAAGCGATTTATGGGTGATATAATGTACAGTGATTTTGAAAATCTAAATGTAGTCATCAACTTTTGATGCTGACTGTACATGTAAAATCATGCCCTTTTTTTGACAAGCCCGCCACACATCCCCAACCACTGCAACTCCTGAAAGCCAAAATCAACAGTGGCGACCATCAGAAAACACCGAGTCACTGAAGCTCGCAAGTCTCGGAGAAACGATTTAACAGTCTTGGATCCCGCCACGAAATTAATAAAAAAAAACAGAACACCGGAGGACTAGGAAAAAAAAAAATTCCACTTCCCTCCTTATCAAACAGGAGACAGAACAGAGCAAGGCCAATGATTACCAAGGGACATATACAATTGTAACACCAGGCATGATTGGGCTTAACCCAATTGGGTTAAGCCCAATCATGCCTGGTGTTCAGAATATAAGACAGCTTTCTTTGCAAATCTTTGTTTCGCTCATTTACAGCTGTTGCCTTTGATATGCGGACGCACGTAAGCGCCTCGTCCGGACAAGTTCTCAGGCCGCTACACATGCTTAGAATTTATGATTAAACAGGCAGAACCCGCGGCGACCGGACTATTATGGGTCAGTGAGAAAGTAATTACCACAATATTAGCATTTTTTGCGCTATTTTTTCTGTAGACTTAGTTATTATTACTAGCTTCTCGAAAATTATCCCAAGAGAACATACTTCTGGGATAAATAATAATTGTGATTACATAGAATATTTGTGTTTGTGCGTGTGTAATTTTTAACCTTTTTAACCGACTTCCAAAAAAGAAGAGAAGGTTCTCAATTCGGTTAGTATTTTTTAAGTATGTACACCGATTACGGTTTCTCATCCGATTTCTGTGTCCCGTTAAAAATTAATTCAGATTAGATCAGTCTTAATTTTGTGAGCATTTTTGCTTATTTCAATTTCTGCGTAGACGATGACGTCGTCTATGTAACACCAATAAAAAGTGAACAAAAAAAATACAAAATAAATATAACCAACGTTCAAACAAAACACTACAAAGTATAAAATAACTTCAATTTCGGAAGTCGGTGTTAAAAAAATTGGTTGTCTATAAAGTCGATTTACGGACGATAATTTTACGTGATAACGTCACAAGAAAACAATTGAACGTGCGGAACGTGACCGTGACACTTTTTCGTGCATGCAGCCGGTGTTCATCGATTTATAAGACGTTATCACGTCAAAAAAAGAAACAAAACAAAACCCATAAACACCGACTTCCGAAATTGAAGTTATTTTATACTTTGTAGTGTTTTGTTTTAAATTCGGTTATATTTTTTGTCCGTCTCGTTTTCCCCGTTCTCGTATACCCTACAGCCTTCCTCATGTGGCTATCATATACAATAATATTTACCTAATCCGACTGGCAGTTCTACTAACACTTTGTAGTAGTATAATCAGTACCCAACCAATATGTCTTAGTCAAACTTTTGGCATGGTTCTAGCATAACTTGTAGGTACAATCTGAGCCAACACCGTGGCAAAACAAACGATGTCATTATCCAATATCTCCGCCATCGCTATCACGTAACACTACGACAGGGAGACCATTAAAATTATGCCATTGTATAACCCAAGTGTCATTCAAAGACGTATGGAACGTGCCCGCAAATAGTTTGACAACTATGTCTCAATTAGGAGCCCGGCTTGCTAACGATTTCCTCATATACACAAATATAGGTACATATAATATCCCCTACAAACTTAAGTTTAATGAGATTGTATATGCAAGCGCTAATTCATTTAAGGCAGGTGTTTCTCGTGACGAGTTAATTAGTCGACATAAGCTCTGCTTTGAGGAAAACTCTCCTCTTAATTTTGTAAATGTTGTTTTAAGGAGCAGATAAGTAGCTTGCGAAGAGGTATATATAATGTATTGTATAACGGCCATACTTACCCGTAATTAAGTCTCAGGAGATTTTTATATGGTGTTTCAGGAGTGCATGGTCATATTAAAGGGTGATGTTCTGTATCTGATATAGGCAAAAAAATTGCATTAAAAACCCGAAAAAAAACTTACTTTTGCAGTGTGATGCAGTTGGTGGCATAAAATCTGTGATTGAACCAAAATGAATACCACGCCGTTTTTCAATTGTTCCTTTCTTTTCATTTATATATCTACTGCTATGCAATACAAACGAAAATAATTTGGTTTTGTTACTTTTTTTCATCTTTCATACAAATTTCAAGAATTATTCATTATTTCATTTATTGTGTAAAGAATATCTCTTAATTATGATCGTCACCATCATCAGCCGAAAGATGTCGCCTTCTTAAGTGTCGCAAAACAACCGGTCCTGTGCGTCTCGCACCCATCGGCTAGCCGCGAACTGGTGAGCCAGGTCATCGGTCCACCTTGTGAACTTTCCAGAACTTTTCGGCCCATCGACCATCTGGTCTGCGAGCAATGTGCCCTGCCCACTGCCACTTCAGTTCGGCGATCTTTCGGGCTATGTCGGTCACCTTGGTTCTCTTATGGATATCATCATTCCTGGCTCGATCGCGCAAAGAACTCCGAGCATTGCACTCTTCATTGCCCTTTGGGTGACTTTAAGCCTTCTGATGAGGCCCTTATTATAAACGTACCTACACATCTGAAACACCCTTTATAGAAAGTATATGACTAGAAGTGAATAACCTTATCCGTCGCTTGAAATTGTGCAGGAATAACTGAAAAATAATATTTGTTCAGTGAAAACCTTATTACCTACGTTTCGATCAAACTGCAGAAAGAGCTGAGAATACAATGAAATCTGTGGATATATGTATCTATATATAGAGGTGCTTTTAAAATTAAACCTTAAAGAAAAGGCAAAGAATTTATATTAACTCTTGATAACTGATTTAATCATGATAATAATAATTATTACCTCTTGATAACTGTAGGTACAATTACGAAAACCCATAAATCGTAAACATAGGTATGAGAAGTTTAAATACTGGTAAGTAGATTCTTAGTTCAACATTTTTATAGAAAAAATAGGATCAGTATTTGAACCAAGCAATCGATTACATGTTTTTTAATAATAAGGCTCTATGAATAAAACAAACAGGGACATACAATTAAGCTACCTATTTTGTACCATACCTACTTCCATAGTAGATAAAATAGATAGATAATGTAAGTTATAACTTACAGAAACTTACAGTCTGTTTTTTAATCTCGGAGACTAAATTGACAAGTGCAAATGTCAAAACTGACTTAAATGCTATTGTAATCTATGTCAGTTTGCTTGCACTTGTAAATTAAGTCTCCGGGATTCAAAATAGACTATACTTACGTCTAGGTCCGCAACTAGCTTAGATCTAAGAACAAAAGAGGTACTAAAAATAGGGTTTATAGTTTCTCTAAACCCCTTTTCAGGCACTATTGGTGTGAGAAAGTGGTACAAATCTTTTGGCGCCGGCATTGGAGCGGGGTTAGGTTTTGACGCCCAATATTGGAAGCTCTTTGCTTTGAATATGTATGCTCTATCTACGTTGTTCTTGTGAAGGCAGCCTGTGCTTTTGAAGTTCTGATTTCTGTAGCAATGTGTGTTATACATTTGAATAGAAAATTGAAGCTTTACCAGGTAGCTTTTTCCAACGACTTTGCCTTTGCGAATGTCGAAAACTATGCCATGTACCGCCGGGAAAAATGTATCCTTCATTTGGATTCTTTTCCAGCCATGATCTACCCGTGTTTCAAAAGACATTGTAAAAAGTGGCCTATGTATGAAACCTTTACATTAATTCCTAGTTTTTTTTTTATAACTTGCATTATAATTATTACAATATAATAATTAAGAAAACATTTTAGAAATCGGTCTCATTCCCCGGCGCCATTATTTTTTCAGCGCTTGATCGACAACGACCAACATCGACACTGACAGTTGATGAATTGATAGTTGTCACTTTGGCAATTTGCAGATAACACTTTTAGGCTGAGATCCCAGAGCTGCCAGACCTCCCTTATTTTCTCACTAACAAAATATATGGCAAAGAATAGTGACAGCATGTACTTTTAACATACGCATACCAGCTAGCTTGGGCCGACGGCCAATTTTATTTTTCTTTATGATGTATCAAAGGTATTTCAGTAGTCAAGGAAGTAGTTTTTCATCCTCCCAAATCTTACAAACTTAGGCTTTAGCCTAAGTTACCATGTTTTCTTATGTTAAAAAAACATACTAACATTACTCTATAGCACACATTTCGTTAGTGAGAAAATAAGGGAGGTCTGGCAGCTCTGGGATCTTAGTCCATTTGGTATGTTTCTATTGGCCTAATTATAACCTCAAAATCCGAAACATTTTGGATTATTTACAAATTTTGAGAAGTGTCCGTTATTTTAATTTGGTTTCAGTCAAATATATGCATTTTTTAGAACACAAAAAGTAAATTCTGTTGTAATCTCTGTTGGTTCTTAGGCGAACGATGTATGGACGCATAGCAATATCCTTTCATACAAATCTGTGCACAAGTTTGGATGCTTGTAACTAGGGTATGCGTTTAAGCGTGATTGATAATGAATACCTCAACAAACAAACTTTAACATTGGGATAGTAAAAAAAACCATTATGGGTTCGGAATACTGAATACCTATTGTTAGCCGCCACGACTGGCAACAACGGCGTGGGACCACGACCCACTGCTTATTAAGGATTATTATTACGGACAGATAGACTGACAGACGGACAGACAACCGAGTGATCCGAGGGTTCTGTTTTTCCAGACCGGTTCGAAACCCTAAAAATAATAAAAATTAAAAGGTACAGAACTCTTCGTGTGCAAGACCGACTCGCACTTAGCCGGTATTTTTATTTAGTCACTAGCTTCTGCCAGCGGCTTCGCCCGCGTGGTCCCTAGGGAACATACTCCTGGGATAAATAATAGCCTATGCCCTTTCTCAGGCTCCAGACTATCTCTGTACCAAATTTCATTTAAATCGGTTCAGTAGTTTTGGCGTGAAAGCGAGACAGACAGACAGACAGAGTTACTTTCGCATTTATAATATTAGTACGGATTCAGCCTTCCCGTCTCGATATTGGTAGAAAAAAAAATATTTTAAAAAGGCCCATAGTGGAAACATTACAGGCCGATTTTGTTTTTTTTTTTTTTGGCTCCTTCCGATTTTCGATCAACACACACACAGAACTTCAGATTACAATCTAATAAACATCATTCCCAATTTCTACTTAAATAACAAGATAGCGACTTGTTTTCATATTTTCCGTTCCTACTACAGGGACGCTTCAGAAGCACATTCGTAACCTCAATTAAACATTTACTTAACTTATTAAACTTTGGATTAAGTTATATTTGAGCAGTTTATTTATGATTGCAACTTTATCAGAATATTGGCTTTTCCTTTTTACATTAAACATGATGGAAAATATCACGCAGCACATTTTCTGTTATATGTATACCAACTGACCCACGCAACTTCGTCTGCGTCGTAATTTTTATTACTGTTCCGCTCCTATTGGTCTTAGCGTGATTATATATAGCCTATAGCCTTCCTCGATAAATGGGCTATCTAACACTGAAAGAATTTTTCAAATCGGACCTGAGATTAGTGCGTTCAAGCAAACAAACAAACAAACTCTTCAGCTTTATATATTAACTTATAGATGATGAGTTAATTATGTCAATTGAATCTTTTTACCCGACTTCAAAAAAAGAAGGAGGTCCTCAATTCGGTTGTATTTTTTATGTTTGTTACCTCATAACTCCATCATTTGTGAACCGATTTGATTTTTTTTATCTAAAACGATATACTTCCCGATTGGTCCCATAGAAATTTTATCAAAATCGGTCAGTAAGTTTGGCTTTTAAATCAAAATAGCTGGAATTCGAATTTCAAAAGTCCGAATTTCATAACACCTAAGAATTATAATGTCTATTCATTGATATTTAAAAACCCAAGATACACACTCAGCACTCAAAAACGTCCGCAAAAAACAAGCGCAATATGTATAATTGTGCGCTAGTTTCAAACAGTCTCGCATCGCTTGCCATACTGCACTGCTTTATAAAAACAACTTTAAGCGATCCGTGTAAGGTTGAATTTGCAAAAAAAATTGCGCATCACTCGCCATACTGCACTGCTTTGTAAAAACAACTTTAAGCGATCCGTGTAAGGTTGAATATGCAAAAAATTTGTTTATAGTATAACTTAACACACAACTCACACATGACACTTGATACATCTCAGTATTTGACGACAGTTTCGAGTGTTGCATTTGTTCGAGACTGTGCATCTTGGGTTTTTTATATATCAATGTACGTGCCCAATATTTTTTGGTGATCTATCTGGCGGATTAATTACAATGACTACTGAAACTCGAGATCACTTGTACCTACCTGCTATGTTTGATTCATAGCTGGTTTGGTATAAAGAATAATTGAGAAATCATTAATTTAGGACCAAAGCTTGTTAGACAAGCTATTAATAATTGCGCAATATTGTTTGATGTTATCCGAAGCCTTTACATTGTTACACTCATTATACTCGGTAAGAGATGGCGTTTCCAATCAAACCGAAACCAGCGCTTAATTAATAGAAATAACAAACCCAGTCGTTACCTATCATTAATTTCTGTTTCAACAATACGAGTTATTGGGAAGAGAGCAGGCTGACGCAGATTGGTGCGCTAAAGGACTTTGATTCAATAGAGTTTTGGTGCGTTTAAAGGACCCAGTTTCTAAGGTTTTTATTGGTCGTTTATCTGTCCGTTAACGCTATTTGTAATAACGCCATTGGTTAACGGACAAATAAACGACCGATAAAATACCCCAGAAAACGGGCATTAGTCAAGGCTGAAAGTTCATCTATTATTATACTAATATAAAGCTGAAGAGCTTGTTTGTTTGTTTGCTTGAACGCGCTAGTCTCAGGAACTACTGGTCCGATTTGAAAAATTCTTTCAGTGTTGGATAGCCCATTTATCGAGAAAGGCTATAATAGGCTATATATCATCACGCTAAGACCAATAGGAGCGGAGCAGTAATGAAAATTGTGACGCAGACGAAGTTGCGCGGGTCAACTAGTTGCTAATATAAAGCTGAAGAGTTTGTTTGTTTGTTTGCTTGAACGCGCTAATCTCAGGAAACGCTGGTCCGATTTGAAAAATTATTTTAGTGTTAGATAGCCCATTTATTGAAGAGGGCTATAGGCTATATATCATCACACTAAAACCAATAGGAGCGGAGCAGACGAAGTTGCGCGGGTCAACTAGTTGGTTATAATATCGCTGTATGATAACTATGGCGGCTGTTGTTCTGCGCCTGACTGTAAAGACTGCAAAATTGGGCATGCACGAACTTAGCAGAATATTTCCCGGCAGGGCATAAAAAATGTGTAGGCAGGTCTTTTACGAATTTTTTGTAAGTAAACTCAGGGCCAATATTTCAGTAAACAGACAATTTTTGACTGATTTTTATTCAAAGCTGTCAAACCGCCATTTTTAATTCCTCAGGTAAAAGTGATCATGGTGTGTGGTGTTTGTCATACTACCTATTGAAAAAAATTTTTAAACAAACAAAAAAAATAAACACTACAAAATACAAAATAGGTACGTTTAATTTTGGAAGTTCCTGTTTCTGGTGTTGAATCTTCCAATCCAACCAACCAGTCCATATCTATTTAATTGTCTTTATCCAAAGTACTTCATCAGATCTTTACGAAATTTAAATGGGACACTTTCGGAATAAACCACTTTCGAAAAAATAAAACAATAAACTAATTTACAAGCTTTGCCAGCATAAAGCAAACATATTTTCTGATGTACAATACACCATAACTAGCATTTCTTTAGAGTCAGCGTGAACTTCAAAGTTGAAGTCGTTAATGTGCATTTACGAGTCAAAGTGGGTATGAAGTGCAAGCGGCTAACGAACGGCGGTAATCACTGCTGTTTCTTTAACACACAGTAAGTACAGCAAAGAGGTTCTAATTAGACGAAGCATTTAACAACAGAGATCGTACAAATCCTTCAGCACACAAGTTTGAACTCCGATACGTACGAACTGGAATAACATTGAAACAGAAATACTCGTTTCTCCGATAGAGGTCGCAGCAATCAAGAGAGAGCTCCGTAGAGCCCGTTCGTGACATATTACTTGATTTGTGGATTCCGGAGGTTTTAATTGTACGAAATGTAATCTACAATTCATATAACTCGCGAAATGCTCCGTCAATGTTGGAATACGGCCTCTCACGGCGATTAATCTCCAGCTTTTAACGTTATCCCAGCCTAACAGTGATTTACTTCGCTTTATTTACAAAAAAATAAATAAAAAAACTATTGAAAACGGTTCGCTGTTTTATTTGGGATTTAGTTTAAATGGATTTATTGGCTTCGTAGAATAAATTAAAAGTAAAAAATAAAATTTATTGCAGATTTGGTTTCGGGTGCTTTTAAGTAGTGAACTGAATTTAAATGAGTAAGCACAATTAATATGTGTACACCAAGTTTTGACACAAACCATGGAATTTTAATTCTAATCTGCGAAGCGGGAACAAACGGAAATGTCCGGAAAATCTGCTAGAAAATGAGGAAATAAAACCGTTCCAACCAGACTTTGAATATAAAAAGAAGTTGGCGGCATCTGGCAAAAATACTATTCTGTCATGATTCCGAGACATAAAATCTCACTTTGACTAATCGAATCCGAAGTGCTTTTGTACCTGGAGGTACCTTTTAAAGTATTAATTTCATAGAACGATTAGCAGTCCGATGTTTAATGACCGCGATCTAACGACCACTGGCCACATCTCCCGAAGCCTTGTACCCATTAATGGGTACAGCTGTTCTATTAGAAAGATAAAGGTTGCGAACCAATCTCCCGCTAGATGGATGACCAGTCATTTCTTGAACACACATGACCTAAAAACTTACCCGTTCTAATGTAACCCAGGACTGATAAATCGCCGAGTAGCAAGTTTTAATACCAATAAAAGTACAAAAGTTTCCGTCTTTATTTCGCAGTCCATTGCGCTAAATTTACATCACCGTAAACGAATGTAATGTGAACGACCGCAATAAAACGCAATGGAAAGCTCAACCTTTTGTCATAATACATTTCGGGAATACGGAAATAGAAAATCAAGAAGGATGTTGTTTTGTAAATCTGTTTTTGAGTATTTCAATAGGCTTAAATGCTAATAAATAAATTGTTTGAAATGGCTGGAGTTATGAAGATTGTGTAAACAGATATGAAGGGGAAGATTAATGAGGTGTTAGTGCTAAAAGCGATGATGTGTGTAAGCCGAACTAAGCCAGATGGATGCGAGTACTATTCTTACGTACGGTACGCAGTTATTATCATAACATTGAACTCGGCTACTATTATTATATTTATTTTTGGAGCAGTGTCAAGATCAGTAGGCTGAACGGACTGTACTTTTGCATCGCTCATAGTTGCCAGAGAAAAGTCGAACACTGGCTGTACGATTTCAAGACCTTCGTCCTATTTAAAATTCGAATTAATTAACAACTTTTAGCGGCTAAACCGCGTAAAGCCAAAGAAAAAAATGTTGGCGGCAAAAATAAAAAAAATGTTTATATTACGAACTTATGTCTTGTTCATTTGTTAACCGACTTCTTCAAAAAGGAGGAGGTTCTATGTTCGGCTGTATGTATTTTTTTTTACGTATGTCCACCGATTTATTCGCCAATTGTGGACCGATTTTTTTATTGGTTGTCCCGTCGTCACCAAATCAGAATCTGATGTTGGGATCCCATGAAAATCGAGAAAAACCGTCAAATTATATAGGCACATTCAATGTTGTTCATAAACTTTCTAACGAAATTCAGATATTTGTGGCTGGTAATCATCATCTCATTTTGCTGAGCTGATGATGGAAGGTTTAAGTTAGGATTTGATAATGAGATCCCATGAAAAATGCTTGTTCAACGATATTTTGGCCAATTGTCAGCCAATTAGGATGATTATTTTTTTATTCGGAAGAGTATTTTCCCGGACTGGTCCCATTTCAATTTAGTGAAGAAGTGATGGAGAACTTCGGAGGTAGGCAACGGAACTCTTCAATAAATGATAGGAAATGGGTGGGCATTGCTGAAATCGCATGTCTGTTTATTGTTTACACCACTTCATAACATAACATCACGCCGGTATGGGTACGCAGGAACCACTAAAAAGTGAAAAATAAAAAACTTTTTTACAAAAAACTACAACTAACTTAAATTACGGAAGTCGGTGTTCTAGGTTATTTTTTCGTTTTTTAACACCGACTTCCGAAATTAAAGTTATTTTATACTTCGTATTATTGTTTTGTTTTTGGAAGTCTATTGTAGTTTTTTGTAAAAAAGTTTTTTTTTTCTATTAAAAAACAAGCATTATTGAGTGTCTACGTTAAATCGTTAATCCTGATGTGGAAGTTAATATGAAGCACTTTAATTGTTGCTGTCCCTTGTGCCTGGTTATACGACTAACTTATATCAGTGATGTTCATAGGTCAGAGATAGCGATTAATTTAATGTTTATAGTTAGAAGATATGTTTGAACTAATTTCCACAGAGTTATTTTGAAGAGGAGACGATGTGAATCAATAGTTTTTCTGAACATGAAAATAATATAAACTAGTGGACGTCACGCGGTTTCACCCGCGTAGCTCCCGTTCCCGTGGGAGTACGGGGATAATATATAGCCTATGTTACTCCCTGATAATGTAGCTACCAATGCTAAAAGAATTTTTGAAATCGGTCCAGTAGTTTCGGAGCCTATTCAATTCAAACAAACAAACAAATCTTTCTTCTTTATAATATTAGTGTAGATAAGTAATTCCTAGAGATTTTTATTCGGAGTATGTAGGTATTAAAAAAATATATTACTTTGAACGAGGTGTTTAACGCAAACATAGGGCCAATTCTACTTACTTTTTTTAGGGTTCCGTACCCAAAGAGTGACCAACGGAACCCTATTAAGACTCCGCTGTCCGTCCGTCCATCCGTCCGTCCGTCCTTCTATCAGCGGGCTGTATCTTAACAACCGAAAAAGGTAGACACTTGAAATTTTCACAGAGTGCATTTCTATTGACGCTGTAAATAATAAAAAAATAATTAAAATTAGATAAGATAAAGATTTATTTCTCATCACAATATAAGGTACATTTAACAGTATTAAGATACATAACTGCTACAGTTTAGTAATTATACTGTGGGGGACTAGTGTTAGGCACCAGTCTAAGCTAAGGCCTGTATTTCAGGACACCGGGACTCCCCCCCCCACCCGTTTGGAGATAGTTACATTATGTAGATGATTATGTTTTCATCATTAATTAAAGGGAACGAAATTAAGAATTTAAGGGAACCGGAAACAAACACACATTTCTTGTATGGGGCTCCCATACAAGAAATGTGTGTGTTTTTTTTTTCAGTTATTGTTTTTTTATATATATATTTCTGTGTACGGAACCCTTCGTGTGAAAGTCCGACTCTCACTTGGCCTGATCGCAATCTGTCAAAAATTGTTTTTGACAGATTGCGACCGACATTGTTTCTGACACAGTCTCTACCTAGGACGTCCCACTGTAACGGGAGGCTAACGTTACCAAGCTCTAACTAGAATAAAACGAACAATATAAAAGGGAACTTAAATTATTATCAATTATAAAATAGCTGGCAACCACTTAAACATTAAAATTTATAACATCGCCGCATTATCTCCATAATATTCATTTTATCGTCGTAATCACGCCTCTCCCTTAATACCTAAATGCCAGGATACTGTTACATCTCCATACTTCGTTATGTAGGACAATAAATTAGGGCGCAATTAAAATGCCCCTCGGACGTTGACTGATATACTACCTCTTTGCAACGTTCGCCAGATTGCGTCTACACCGATCTCGAAAAAATGAGCCAGTCAAGCTCCCCCCACAATTTATTAGCCCCCGTGCGAGTAGAATTAACTTTTTTATTTGAAAAAAAGCTATTGTGAAATTATAATATCGTTTGTAAGTCCTAAACAAAAGTAATTAGGTCGCCCACTCTGCCTAGCTGGTGGCGGCGATTCCCTCACTTTTTGTGAATTTTAGGTCAAACTTCTTTATCTGTAATGCTTTTATAAAAATCTGTCTTTTGTCTGTTTGTTTATAACTTGGGGATTTATTGTTGTTTAGTTGTTGGTTCCCTTTATTACGGTCGATTTGAGGCCATATTTTTGGTAAAATACATAGGTCCTCGGATAACTTTCTAAATGTTGAAAATTTTGCAGACTTTTTCGATTTTAAAAGTTCGTTATGGCTTCTTTGTTTACTCGATCAATGTCTTTTACCGCGATTTCAATTGTATGATAAGTACCTGAGTCAGAATAGGTAAAGGTGTTGTTAAAAGTGTACACGAGTGGTAAAATGTGTTATAAGCTGGTAACAACACACACCTTTTCGTCTTTTTTGACACACACCTTTTTTGTGTGTACAATCTTATTATTTCTGATTTCCTTTTCAATATCAGTTTCCTGTCGCAGAAAGAAACGTGCTGAAAATAGACGTGTGACATTTATCGTGTGACGTATCTGGCTGAATCGCAGATAACCTATCTCTGAGAAAAAGGAACAGTTCCTGACATCGTTATAATTAGTTTTGGTACGTTATTTCAGTATTCCCATTCAGTTTACGGTTGGTATATTTAATCAGGCTTCCAACACACTAAGAGACTCTACATTTCCTAATATTTCTCAGTCTTCAGGTGGATGAAGAAACTTTCCAAACTAAAGCCGTAAAATATCATTCATACAACTGAAAAGTAATTGCGAAATGTGAGATTTCCAAACTGCAGCAGCCTCAGTGCACCCGAGAATATTGCTTCTGCGTGATTCGATTTCGTTCTATCGGCACAAAGTTGGCTAACCGCTGGCCTGCCGATATTACACCCATATCACAGGCCCGGGGACTAAGGCCACCAGATAACCAAGTTACAGCCGGACAGTCCACTCGGGAGTAGCCTGTATGAAATTTTGAAATTGTTATCAAATCCAACCTCTTAAAATACAACCTTAAGAATCAATATCGAATGCTTATTTTATTACTTACTTTGTTCTTAAATCCCTCTGTGCCTTGACTGTCCCGTTCAACCCGTGCCTAGGGTTCTCCGGTTCGGATTATTAGTAAACTGTAAACCGTAATAAAATATCTCTCGCCTAACGAGCTTAGCTTCGGGACGTTATGTTTCCTATTAAATTATTAAGAGCAGGTAATTTGTTAAAAAGTGGGTAACGAGCAATTTGTTTGGCTGCCTTCCAGACATCCACAACCCATTAACTTGGTAACACGGTACTCCTTGGCAAGACTGATATCAGATTTTCTAACTTCTGATAATCTGTAACGACTGCCAAAGATCTACAAATGACAGCCGGGACCAACGGCTTAACGTGCTTTCCGAGGGACGGAGGTGTCTCGGTATGTTAAGATGCATCCACAGACCAACCTCGGCAAGCGTTGCTTAACCTTGATGATCGACCCGTGCGGCTGTTATTATTTAGCCACGAACTGACAGCGTTTGCAGCTTACTACCAGTATATTACATGGACGCAATCCAAGCACCTGGGCAAGACAGGTGACCAAAAAGGCCACTTTAGCAGAATCAGAAAGCAAATCACTCTCCTGTCACTGTCAAACTTTCCCAATCAACCTTGAACCTAATGAGTTAGCAATAAAGATGAAAATTAAATTTGACAGATTGTTGTGTGATTAATATTATGATTCTCCTAAAGTGGCCGTTTTGGCTCCCCTGGTGTCAGATATTCTGGTCCTAACTATCCGTAACGACTATCAAACTTTACAGCATGAGAACGAAAATATTGCTAGGAATGTCCAATGTATCGCGTTATTTTGGGTGCCCCCTATGAGTTGCTAGTTAGTTGCTTGTACTAACAGGACTGTTTTCAACGCGATAGTTTTCGTTAACAAAGTTAACTTACGTTGCTCACATGAATAAATCAAAACAACTGGACCATTGTTTCTATTGAACATTCGATACAACTAAAACGGACCGTTTCTAGTTTACCGATTGTGTTAGTTTTGTATAAGTTGTATTTTGTACAAGTTGTATTTTGTATAAGTTGAATTTAGTTATTAATTTATCGTTTCGATTTTGAAATATGCTTTTAAGTTTTATTTTTCTATGATAATAGTGTTCACAATGTTTTAAAAATACACATAACTGTTTAGTAACATACATTTTAAAAATATTTAAATCTATACTAATATTATAAAGAAGACAGATTTGTTTGTTTGTTTGTTTGTTTGAATTGAATAGGCTCCGAAACTACTGGACCGATATGAAAAATTCTTTTAGCATTGGATAGCTACATTATCAGGGAGTAACATAGGCTATATATTATCCCCGTACTCCCACGGGAACAGGAACTACGCGGGTGAAACCGCGTGACGTCCACTAGTTATCAATAACTTAATTATTTATACCTCAAACAAAACTAACAGTTTCTTTTAGGTTCTCTGTAGTAAAAAAATAATGCACAATCCTCTGTTACCGAGAAATTCCTTTGTGTAGAATGGGAAATTGTGAAAAATGCTTTAAGAAAATGGAAACCTATTATGTGTGTTTAGTAGTTTAGGCATTTGCCTTGTGCCCACGGGAAGCATACTTTGTAAAGTTGTTTCAAGTTTGGCTAGGACATTGCAGGCTTGAATCACCTGATTGTCTGATAAAAAGATGACTCCGAGCTTCGGAAGGCACGTACAAGCTGGTGGTCCCGGCCGCCAAATGGTGGTCGTCAAATAAACCATGTCAGAGGCCCTTGAGGCTTTCAGAAACTCTGACACTAGGGTATGTGGGGTCGTTAGACCTTACTGCCCACACGATAAGAAGAAGAAGTCACAAAGTGTTACTAAGTTCCTAGTTCTGAATTGATTTTAACTTAGCTTCTTTTGTATAACCCTGCGGAATTGTACCATTAAATAGGGCTATTGATAGAGCCCTAGTGTAACGAATGAGCCAAGTGAAAGTGACAGTGAAAATGATCACAAATTGCAAAGAAACTGGTATTCACAGCGATGAACGGTACTGCTAAATTATTATTCATTTACTATTTTCAACGCCAGAGTTTTTTTAGTCTAACACAGTTTGTTTATTTATACCGGGTGAATTTTTCAAGTAGGTGAGGATGGTCAAATCCAAAACTATGAGGAATAGCGAAATATACAGTACTTCGGTTAAGTCTCAAAACATCCATGTCTTATAATATGCAATTTTTTGTATGAGTGGATGTGTGTTTTGATAAGTGTAATATTATATTAAAAGTCACAAATTTTAATTTTTTAAGGAAGTTAATGTATTTTTTCCTTATTTTTCTTAGAATATTTTGAAATACTAACTTGCTTCTTTATAAACTACTAGCTTCTGCCTGCGACTCCGTCTGTGTAGACTTTAGAGCTGTCGCGCAACTTCTTTTTCTCATATCATATTCTTATCCTCAGAAACACATCTTCATGGTTCTGGTATTCTGAAAGTTTGTTAGTCTTTTCTGTTCGTACTTTTAGCTTCGGAATTACTTCGACGTGTTTTCTGGTCTCCTGTTACTTGAGAGTCTTAAGGAAATACTTCGACATGTTTCTGATCTCCTCGTACTTGTGAATGTTTAGCGTTCACAATTCTATCCCGAAAATACTACGACATTTTTCTGGTCTCCTAGTTATATGTCTCTGGTCTGTTGGTACTTTTGAATTCTAACAGCTCATAATTCCACTTCACATTCACTTCGACATGTTTATGGTGTCCTAGTACATGTGAATCTGAAGTAAGTCTGGATTAAACTTTCACATTTTTAATATTAGTGGAATTTAAAACTTGTAACTTTTAATTTAATATTTCACTTACACATCCACTCATATAAAATATTTAATACTAGCTGACCCGCGCGGCTTCGCTCTCGTCAACTGGCTACCCTACCTACCTAACCTACCCCCTACCCTACCCTACCCTACCCTACCCTACCTACCTACCCTACCTACCTAACTACCCTACCTACCTACCTACCCTACCTACCTACCTACCCTACCTACCTACCTACCCTACCTACCTACCTACCTACCTACCTACCCTACCTACCTACCTACCCTACCTATCTACCTACCCATTTTTTTTTTGCTTTTAAACCTTCCCTGTATTTTGGCGAACCCAACAAAAAAAGAATTATTAAAATCGGTCCAGCCGTTCTCGAGTTTTAGCGAGACTAACGAACAGCAATTCATTTTTATATATATAGAAGATTATGAGACATGAATGTTTTGAGACTTGACTATTTTGCAACTTGAACGTTTTGAGATGTAGATATTTTGCAACTTGGAGGTTTTGAGATTTGCATCTTATGAGATTTGAACGTTTTGCACCCATGTGGTGATTTTGCAACTTGAACGTTTTGAGACTAAACCGGTACGTCGTCGTGCCCAGGCAATTTGCGTCTTTGTTTGTGTTTATAAGCATTTGAAACGCTTTTAGCTGAGAAATCGCAATTCGCTCAGCCGCCGCCGCTGCCCTTAGCAACAACACGCAACGACGCGACGGGTTCATTGTCGACTGCACTGTAAAATATTCCCAAAACAAGTTGTCAATCATGGTACGATGCGGAAAATTAACATTTTTTATGAACTGGTTCATATTTAAAAGTAGGTCCACTAAACACTAATGTATTTAGGTATGATATTGGTTAGTGAAATACCTATGTAATGATGCATATTTCGTTTTCATCAAAATCGGGGCCGACATTTCTTTGAGTATTTTTCGCTTTACTTCGGATGTGGCCATCGACGCGCACCTAAAAAGTTCACCCTGTAATTTAAAAACACAAAACACTAGGAAAATAAAGAGTTAATAACACTGCTAATTTTATCATTTTTTAGTTGACCCACTGGTAGAGCAATATTCACCCATTCCTTGACGACAGTATTCAGTATTCTAATATACGTAGGTATAAAAATAAAAAATCCTGTTTGTTACTCACTTACGAGTATTACCATAATTGGTACCTATAATGCTTTCAAATGTGAAACGTTTGTGTAACCAAGGGTATACGTTAATCCCATTACTTATCTTCAGTACCCGAATTCTCCTGTCTGCGGTATTACATTCGAACACAAAATTGCTTTTAATGTTTTCCACACAAAGAGATCCTCTTTCAAATCCAACGAAAACAGAACCTAGGTATCAGATGATTACAGTTTTTACGTAGACAGATAGTATGGAATATAAACTAAAGAACAAAAGAAAATTTGTTGTAGATAAATCATAAAATTTGTGGATACAATAAGTCTTTTGTGTATAGTAACGCTTTCTTTGATCTTGCTATCGTTCTCAGAAATCAGTAAACAATATACTGTGTAAGTACACGTGGTAGGTCGAGTATTGCTATTGTTTGGGATACAAAGATACACACGTGGTAACTACAAGAACTTAAAATAGACATATGTTATATATAACACTGAACTTAGTACAAAAAGGTTTATCCATAATGAGGGCTATCGCGTTGAATTCGCCGCTAGAGGCGCTAGTGTAGCGTGAGGTTTTAAATGTCAAAGGAGATGTTCCAAAATGTATGGAGCCTCGGCCAGGTCGCATAAGTTCCCACGATCCCCGGCGTAGGTGAGAGATGGAACACCGGGGTGGTTTTAGTAAG
Organism: Lacanobia wlatinum; assembly: GCA_947578705.1. Lineage (NCBI taxonomy): Eukaryota > Metazoa > Arthropoda > Insecta > Lepidoptera > Noctuidae > Lacanobia > Lacanobia wlatinum. Next base: position 13,222,164 of record OX388024.1, on the reverse strand, counting down.
TAAGAGTCTGACAGACCCCTCTGCCCGCCCCAGGGTGGAGGACATCCATGAGGATTTCCCCCCGTTAAAAAAAGGTCCTTGTACACTATACTTAAAAATAGAGAAATACATTTAAAACGGTTCTCAACTGCCCGATTTCTTTAAAATGGCTTTGTTTGCTGGTAAAACACAAGAAACTACATTTGAAATTGCAACACACAACAAAAACCCGTCATGGCGGTAAGCTGTCATTTTGATTGATTAATGACGTTTAACATGTTTATTTACCGGCAACGAGACGAAAGTGACTGAAGTGACATTATTTTGACAGCTGACAGTTATCTTTCTATGATCTATGGTTTACTGTCATTGTTTTTAAGCAAAGAATAACTAAATCGGTGCGACTCCATGTAGAAAATCGATAAAAGTAATTTATAAACATCAATTAACTACCACAACAGTAAACATTTAAATGAATTTACTGTATTTTTTCCGAATTTTACGGATTTTTTTCTTTTTTATGAGATAGTGTACATAGACCTGACCCATTTTGAAACATCTCCTTTCACTGTTGGTTGACTGTTTACGCGGGTTTATTTAGTTATTTGTTTTGATTTTTATATTTATTTTTTATCTTCCTTCTGACTTTATTCACATGCGCGTAATAACATCTTTAATGCTATGATAAAGAACCTTACTCGACAGTGGCGCCAACTGGTGAGTACAAAAACGGTAGCCCTCATTGCTAGTAAGCAACTGTGGACACTTATTTACAAACCAAAATGTTCACATCTACAACGTATATCAAAATAAACGAAAAACCTAAAATAAGTTATTTTAATCATCATTATGAACAACTTTTACTATGGGACCAAAAATGAAACCGCGGAAAAAAGTATCAGTTTTTCATTACAAGTTGTATTTATACATACAATAAATACACACATAAACACTATGCAGCTAATTACTAGTACTTTCTATGGACGTTGTCCATATTAGACCGATTTAAGAGACATTTCACAAACGAAATAAGGAGGATATATACTGTGTCCCTATGTTTCCCTTTTTGGTGATTTATTAACCGTATAAGCACTAGAACTCTCACAAAATGCTCAAAATTGTCCGATTAATTGCTGTCAACAGAGCTCTAGTGTACAAATTTGTCAACTATTAATCAAAAAAGGAAAACATAGAGACACAGTATACTTATTCAGTTTGTGAAATATCTTTTATATCGGTCCAATGTTGGAGGAGAAAACAGTCGAGAGGCAAACCTCGAATTATGACTTTTTACATACAAAGTCTCGCCGCCAGCATTTCCTCTTAATCTCATCCATAGCTTTACAGCTGAGATGCGATCGAAAGTTTCACTCTTCCCTTTTCTGTTCACCCTAAGAAACTTTCAACAGCTTCGTGAAACAAACAAAAAGTTTCATAAAACCATATACCATAAATTATTGACTAGTTTTTATTTTATTTGAGACGGTTTTGCTCTTGACACTAGTCTAGGTCAGAGGTGACAGACAAAATCGACGATGGAGTGAGCACTCGCAGAAGAAGCCACTTCAACTTTGAGGAGATTAGGGTTGAATGTGTTCGAAAACACAGACGCATGTAGAGTTCCACTGGTTCCACTCCTTGCTGTGCGCATTATAAAAGACGTTTGGAAACGTTTAGTGCGAATTGGTGGAATAGCAACAAGGTAGGGATGGTAACTTGCAGTGCGTCTGGATGTCCAACGAAATGAGGTCGTAGAGTTCTTGGGCACACTCACTGAAGTACAGTCTGTAGAAGACCGACAAGCAGGCAACAGAAACGATGACTCAAGTCATATTACCTGCTCCGCTATAACGTACTAGGTAAAATAAAAACAACAGTATTTTCAAGTTTTCTTCTTCCTGATATCACACATAAAGAAAGAAATAAATTGACGTTCATGTGTGCGAGTTACACAAATGAAAATATATGCGAGATGAGCGTGTTTGCCGCTGTTTACCTTCGCAAGGACCCTTTTGCTCAAATGTATGTGCCAAGCGTACTTTGCTTGAGTATTTTTACTGCGTTTTCTGTGGTTAGTCTGAATACTTACCTTGGAAAACGTCTTGATATGTTGACAGTACTTAATTCGTAATAGCCCAGAGTTTTTATAGACCTGATAAATCTATACTAAAATTAATATTATAAAGCTAAAGAGTTTGTTTGAACACGCAAATCTCTAGAATTACCAGTCGGATTTGGAAAATTATTTTTGTAAATGATAGCCATATTCATGAGGAAGGCTATAGGCTATACGAGAACGGGAAAAAACGGGATATGCGCGTACGAAATCGCAGGCAAATGCTAGTACCTGATAAAATTTGTATCAGTAACAATGTAGGTTATGTTTATTTGTATCAGTACCTTCAACATCTATGATGTATGGCATAGGTATTCAAGCCACCAATCACCAACATACAAAATAGACCAATGCTCGTTCCTTCTCTGAGAGTAAATGAGAAGAAAAAAAAAATTATTGTAACAAAACTGACATGCATATCTATATACTAATATATAAAGCTGAAGAGTTTGTTTGTTTGCTTGTTAATCTCAGGAACTACTGGTCCGATTTGAAATATTCTTTCAGTGTTAGATAGCCCATTAATCGAGAAAGGCTATAGTCTTTATATTATCACGCTAAGACCAATAGGAGCGGAGCAGACGAAGTTGCGCGGGTCAACTAGCAAAATTATAAATCTTATCTTTCCTTCTTTTTATCTTTCTATGTTATGTGTGTACATAAATCGTTAAATAAATAAATAAAGCTTTAACGATAGTACTAAAGAAGCTTTTTTTATAAAGGCTGAATTAAAAACAAGTTACTATAATTAATTTATTCCCTATTCAAAGAAATATGAATATGGTTATTAGCTGGAAGACCCTAAAATAACTTAAGCTCTTTACAAATTAATATTCGGCCATCTTTCAAATGAATCTGGCATAGAAACCGTTTAGGTATTTATTAAAAGTATCATAAATTGAAATCATAATTTCGTTGGAGACATTTTCTTCCATCGACATCAATAAATATTTGTTCAAAGACTTGGGCTTTATTTGCCGTATATTTTGGTGAAACGTAAAACTTAAACAAACTGAAGTAACCGGAGCTTTGTTTCCTGTTTTGGAAAAATACTGGATTCCGGCCCGGTTGCTATGCCAAAATGATTGTTGTGATTACCAATAGACGCTTTTAGTAGATTAATTGATCCATGAATTCCTACGATAGCCTCAAGGTATTCTCACCAGTAAATAATTCTAGAGAATCGGAGATATACAGACTAAAGCCACGGCCTGTGGGAAATGGGTGTAGTGCGATAATAAGATTAAGTATTTTAGTAAAAGTTACTTATATATTAAAATGATGATTAGATCCCGCTTATGAAGAAGAACAAATTGTTTTCAATTTGTTGTCAATGATTTCACAATTTTATAATTCAGCAACTTGATTCCCTGATAGTACTGGTAACGCCATCTGTCGGCGCTAGAAAGAGAAAAAATAAGGGAGGGTCGCTCTCAAGTTGTGTACTGAGATATGCGTACCTCCTCTGGGAAAGCTGTCCTTCCAAAGATTCTGCCATACCTCGCTAGGTGTCGCTTTTAACTGAATTATTTGAAAACGAAATTATTGGTGAAACTTATTTAGTTAGGTCCCTACTCTGTTTTCTTTTTCACAATATTTTACCGTTCTAAACGATGGTTTTTCAAGACTAAAATTATAAAGCTGAATAGTTCGTTTCATTCTTTGTTTGTCTGGTAGAATGCGCTAATCTCAGCAACTACTGGTTTGAATAAAAAAATTCTTAAGTATGAATAAGTATGATAAATGGGCTATCCAACCCATTTATCGAGGAAGGCTATACAGCACCACGCTACGACCAATAGACCAGACGAAGTAGCGTGGATCAGCTAGTTAATCATAATATTATGCTGTTCGACATAGTAGGTAGGTAGGTAAGTCTGCATAACATAAATTGTTTTTGCAATTAAACAATAGAAAAAGTAAAAACTGGAGCTCAGTACGAATGTCATGCAGTTAATTGAAAGAAACAGATTAGGTACCCAGGTGCACTAACGGATTAACCAAGGGTTAGGTAATCAAACTACCCGTGGGGTAATCTACAGGTGCAAGCATTTTCTACTTGACCACGATATGCTTGAACTTTCTTTATTGTATGAGCGTGACTTGGAATGGAGTTAAACTTTGTATTATTTCAGTTTTGGTAAGAAGCAGTGACCTCTATACTAATTAATGTAAGACTTTCGTACCAAGATAACAAACTAAAAACTGTCTTTTGTGGGTACAAAATGAAAGCTGTTTCTTATAAAATAGTGAAACTGGAATATTTTAGTTAAATATATAAGTTAAAGAGCAATAAAGCTAAGCGAAGCGTTTAGTGAAAGAGCGAGAGATATAAGTGAAAGAAGAACGAGCATACCATTTAGGTACGCTCATGCTTAACTAGAAATAAAATATTTTTTAGGGCTCCGTACCCAAAGGATAAATCACTGGAACCCTATTACTAAAGCTCTGCTATCCGACCGTCTGCGTCTGTCCTTCTGCGGGCTATAATTCATGAACCGTAATAGGTATAAGGCAGTTTTTTTTTACTATTGATAGGCACGCGTTTGACCACTATATCACCTATTGGTAAGCGATGATGTGGTCGAAGATGGAGCACGCTCGCCTAGAAGTAACCTATTCACTCTTGACTTAAAGACTCCCAGGTTGTAGCTATCAGGAAACACAGACTCCGGCAGGGAATTCCACTCCTTAGCTGTACGCACTATGAATGTGTTCCCAAAACATTTTGTGCGTGTGGGTGGGATGTCCACCACGAGTTGATTTTTTACAGTGTGTTTCTGTTGCCATAAAATGCCCTCTTTAATTTTATTATTTACACTAGCATAACCGCGCAACTTCGTCTGCGTCACATTTTTCATTAATGCTCCGCTCCTGTTAGGCGAAGCGTGATGTTATATAGCCTTCCTCGATAAATGGGTTATCTAACACTAAAAGAATTGTTCAATTCGAACCAGCAGTTCCTGAGAACTCTTCAGCTTTGTAATATTAGTTAGATACAATATTTATTGGATTTATGGTACGAAATCCACGAGACGAAGAATTCCAGAGACCAGTGTGAGTCTGACTCATTCTTGGTTCGTTTTAAAAACCATTGCCTTGTACTTGGATTTTAATAAACATAGTTAGAGGGATTGGCGATCATAAAGTAGAAAAAATAAAAACAGGTCTATAGAATACAATGTAACAACCCCATCATTTTGTCGTCAAAATAATATTATTCCTTTGCGTGTAGGATTCCTTAATAATATGTTATAAAGTTAAGCACTCTCCTCGCCTTTATTTAAATTCGCAGGTGGGTATATGGTCTAGACGACATTATATATTTTATACTGTAACAAACAAGTACTGCCTTTAAAAAACTACTAAATAAATTGACCGGATTATGAACGACTACATTTGTATTTTAAGTTGGATTTTTTTCTCCGGTAAATCATAAAGTTGGTTCAGTTATATATAAAATGGTGACACATTTTTAAGCTAAAAGAGTTTGACAATTTTTTCATATTCACTTTTCAAACATGATATTTAGATAATTGCAATTCGAGATTGGCTGTTATAGTATGTATGTATTCACATTACCTATAATGTACAAGCAACAAACGATTGCAATAAATCCGCCTAGCTGTTTCCCGAATAATATTTTGGGATCGACTCCCACTCTTACCGGGTTCAGCTGAGCACCAGTATATGGAACGACTGCGTATCTGACCTCAGACGAGGTCCACAACTCACTAACTAGTAAAATAAAAAGTATTGTTTAGTTCAGGCTAGCCCAGGAGAGCCAGAGCCTCGAAATGTCGTTTAACTTTTAATAACTTCATAACAGAGTGCCAATTCTACTAATATTCAAGCAACGTTCGCATTCGCAACTCAGTCGCAATCTATCGACATGCGAAAAAAAATATATGTCACCCATCCTCAGGTACAACATTCAGACACTCTCAACATCAACACATCTATCCTAATTCACACACCCATGCAAACACTAACACACACAGCATACATGCATACCTATACATACTTAGTTATCTGTTTCTATGTGCACTTGTTTTAGTTTTTAGGGTTCCGAAAAAAAAGGAACCCTTATAGGATCACTCGGGTGTCTGTCTGTCTGTCTGTCCGTCTGTCACAGCCAGTTTTCTCCGGATCCACTGGACCGATTCTGTTGAAATTTGGTACACATATGGATTTCTATGACCCAAACACGGACGCGTTACGTAAATGATTAAATTTTTAGTATGGGGGTCACTTTTGGGGGTCAAACTAGAAAATAAAAAAATAAAGATTTTTGAAAAATATCGTGTGATATATCAAATAAAAGGGCTTACTGTGAGGGTTTTAATTATGTTTTTTTCATAATTTTAAAATAAATGGTTTTGAAGTTATTCAGGATATTAGACGAAAAATGACCATTCCCCCCCTTATCTCCGAAACTACAGAGCCTAAAATTTTGAAAAAAAATGGAAATAATAGATCTTTACCTAAAGATTACAGGAAAACCTATTAGAAGTCTGTAGTGTTAAAATAACATGTTAAACAAACTAAATTCGTTCGGAACCCATTGCACGCGAGTCCGACTCGCACTTGGCCAGTTGAAAGAATGAATGAAATGATTCGTTCTTATTGTATACTCCTTTACCTTTTTTTTGGAAGATTAGATACAATTAAGAAGTTTATTGTGACATATTACATGTGTAAAAGTGTAAACGGAACGAAGGAGCCTGGATGTCACGACACAGGGAATACTAGTGTGAGGTCCAGGAATCAACACAAACGAATGTAATTTCTTAGGTAATAAACTATTCTTATTTAATACTTAGCTTACCTATGGATATCGAATAGTTGCTAACGTAGATATTGTTTAACGCAATAAATATCCTCATTAATCATACTCGAGGATAAAGACAACAGATAAGTAATAGATAGCGGTCATCTATCTAGACTTTATAGCTTCTACATTGGAGATATTTGTTGTAGAGATTGAAGTCACAGTAATTAGTGTAGAAAAATCGTATTCTTGACATACTTAGCTTTTTTTATTAACCGCTCTTTTTTATTTTTCAAGGATGGGAAATCATCAAATGACTCCTCCCGCTCTGGGTGGAACAGAAGGGAGTGTCAGACTCTTACTGACTAAAACCCATCCGTGTTCCTCCTAATGCCCTTTGCGTTCCAGGGCCGCGGCGACTCTCTCGAACAAATCCCGCAACCCCGGCAGGCACTGGCCCTAGCGGGCCCCGTCCTTTATGCTGACAGCTCCTTGAGGCGCGCGTGGAACACAGCGCGCCGTCGACCCGGGCCTGGTTCTGATCAGACGGCGAGCCACCCAATGCACGCCGTCCGCAGGCCCGCGCCTACGGTGGTTTATTAACCGCTCTGGGCGGAGCAGAAGGGAGTTTCAGACTCTTAGTGACTAAAACCCATCCGTGTTTCTTCTAATGCCCTTTGCGTTCCAGTTTCGTGGTGACTGTTTCGTACAAATTCCGCAACACTGTACTTAGTTAGAGAACCCTAATTCCATGCTGCCGTTTGCTGTCAAGAAAAAATATTAAAGTACTTATTAGTAACACTGAAAATCCATGACTATTCATAAACATGAAAGTTTTTCAGGATGGATAGATGACTGTAACTCTTTCACGCAAAAACTACTTAACGGGTTTTTATGAAACTTGACAGTAATATAGCTTATAAATTAGAATAACACATCCTTGGCTATAATTTATAAATGGGGGCATTACTTAGTGCACGGCGGCAGCTAGTGTTTGATTAATCTTCAGTAAACCAGAATTTTGTATAATCACATTATCGACCGACTGGACAGTTGAAATGAAAAACGTTGGGCTCTTACTTGTCAAGTTGGACGTGGATTTATATTTTAGCTCATAAAAATACATACAATAGCTAATTATAATATCGTTTACAAGCAATATCAACATCATTATCTCCAGACGTTCTATCATGTATAAGTACATAAACAAGTTTCTCGCTATTATTCAACAGTTTTAAGTATATTTGAAACCAAGCAACAATGCATTTCAGTTCATTCCATTTTCAATAAAGCCCAGTATTAAACAAAGCACAGTTGTTAGTAACTTAAATGCATACAACTTAAAATTCAAGTGGGTACCGTTTTCAAGACTCCTTTTGGGGCAAACCGAGCATTCTCGAGTTGTGTTGGCTTCAGCGAATTCAATTCAGTCCTGGAGAGCCCAAGTGCCTCGGACAATTGAAAGAAATACCTGAAATGTTTCGTGAATCACTCGGTTACTCGGTCGTGTAGCGCTTGTTCTCTTAGATACGTACGTGTCTGAAACAAAAGTAAAGCAAATTGTGTTTTGTTGACATACATTTTCTGAATAACTGCATGCATTTTTGTCTTCCCGTACTCGGTATGATTGCGATTTGGTTGGAAAATCCTGGATTTTCTTCTTGTTTACAAAGACGGATAATTTATTTTATTCCTTGGTACTTGCTTTCGGTCTAAAAAGCAGCTCACATTGGGATGCTGTTTTATTTCATTCACTGTAGTTTTAGATTGTTTTGCCAAACCAAAGAAACTCCTACGCGAAAGTTTCATCATAGGGAACTGTGTTAGTTTCTATGTGTTATCTAGGATGGCTGATCTTGGCAACGTCTACGTTCATTGATTGATTACTAGATTGATGAAGTACTTACAGTAGTTAGCAACGTTTACAGGGACCAACAAGTAGGTCAATGTTTACAGGGACCACCTCAACCACAAATCGGATAGAATTAAATAAATTATTGTGTGCAATAAGGTTTGGTGGGATGTAGGTTTTCATTTTCATTGATGAGGAAAAACAAAAAATAAAAATCTTAAAGACAATGATTGATTCGAATAGGTACCTAAATCATTGGTTAGGCAAAAGGTAGGTTTATAAAATACTAGCTTTTGCCCCCGGCTTCGCTCGGGTTTATATAAATTTTCTCAAAAAAAAATAGCCTTTTATCGTCACCGAGAGTCCCATCTAGATACATATCTCTGTGCCAACATTAATCGAAATCTGTTTAGCGATTTAGGCGTGAGATGGTTACCTAAAAAAACTTAAAAAAAAAATTAAACCCCCGAAAAAACTGAAAAGTAAAAAATAATAAACCTTTTTACAAAAAAATAACTTTAATGTCAATGTTTTTTATTGTTTCTACGCATTTTTTTGTGCCTATAATCTACTCACATGGTCCTAACCATGTTAGTAGATTATAGGCACAAATCTACAAGAAATGCTACACAACTCAGCATTAAAATCTGAGAGTGAACATTAAATCACCCCTATTTTCCCACCCCTAGGGTCGGATTCTTTTCTATCCAATAAGAATTATCAAAATCGGACTACTCTGTAAACAGTTATGCATGTTCAAACATAAAAAATATATACGCGTCGACTTGAGAACCTCCTCCGTTTTTTCGTCGGTTAAAAAGGAAATCCGTAAACGTTCTCAGACAGCCATTTGCTTATCTACACCAATTCTAATTCCAAAACAAATCCTCGAATCTGTCAACATTAAAACAGAATCTGTCACTCCTAATTTATCCATATGTAAATGCTATAAGTGACGCGGCGATATATTCAGTGAGTTATACGATTGTCCCGGTTTGAAGTATGCGGCGTGAAAATTACGGTGAAGGCTAATTAACTCCAGACCCCTGGCTGTGGTTGTACGTTGATGGCTCCTGAACGCGTAACACGGCCTTCACGCTTACATATTCAGTTCCCGACTGACATAATACCATGAAAATTACCCAAACGTACCCTTATAAGTGTGTATACGTTACGTTCATCACTCAGTTTTTGAAGCCAGAAATTTGCTGGAATATTTTTTCATAAATATTTTCCGTATTCAATCTCGTACTAGCTCTTTCCCGTGGCTCTGCTCGCGTGGCTTTCTTTGGAAACATGCATTAGAAAAGTAGCGGTAGAGTAGAATAAATTTTCATAATCGGATTAGTATTTCCAGAGGCCTCTTATAATCAAACCAACATAATAAAAAACCAACAGCTTTTGTGGGTGAATTTCGTCAAATGCGTGTTTTGATCAATTTATTGTCATAAACTAATAGGTATTTGTTTGACCATGCTCCCGTTTTAACCTCATGACGTATACGTTCACCACATACAAATATTAAAACTGTAGTCTCCGGTACGTAATATGCAAATGGAATGGAAAAACCGATAGGTAAGCAAAATAATAAATAACATTTTCATATTCTGCACCTTTCTCGCAGCCGACGAGTAATTTGATTTACTGATGTACGCGGAACCTACAAGGACTAGAATTAAAAAGAAAAACAATAACATTTTTCACGGTATTTTGCACAAGTTTTTTCGCGTCCATTTTTACTAACAAACAAATGATTGTAGGTAATTGACATGAGTTACCAAGCGTGTATGTTGGTAACTGAATATTGACGCAAAATAAATAAATTCCCTCAGGGCTATAATACTTATCCGTCTAATAAACTATTACACAATAATATAAAAAAGACACCTGCAAAATAACAAAAGACGGGCAAATATAATAAATTTTTGAAATGGTTGTTTAATACGATATTCGACGAAAGTTTTATCTAAGTATTGAAAAATCGGGCCCTAGTCACGTTGAATTGTGTACACCATACACAGCAAACATAGAGTGTATTTCATTGTTCTGATGACGTAGCATTTTAGAAGATGGCGGACAATTTGACAGCGCTTAATATTTGCGAACAGTTGGTACGGCTCTAGATTAAACTTGAACAAAGATGTCATATTGTCCCAGTATTGTTTCGTTAATATACAACTCTAGTTGTTGTACAACGATTTACTCCAATACAAGACAAACTTTGGTGAGTCTCGAAACGTTTGGGCCCTACAAATAAATTTGGTCCTACGTCTTTTGGGAGTTCAGAAAAAACTTTTCGTATTGCTGTTCTAAATTTTATTTGTTTCAGACCAGTGATTTGTGCCCATACTTTAGGATTTCGGCAATAAATTAGGATGTATTTCGAGAACCGCATTCAATGCGTGCCTATTTAAAACTGATCATTTCATACTACTTACCACCAATAATTATATCGTGATGATTGTTCACTTTTAATCATATAGATTCTTTCTCATCAAGTACTACCAACTTTAGTACTTTTATAAACAATTGATCACGAAAAATAGGTAATACCTAACCTTAAAAATAAAGAAATGAAAAGTAATAGTCATTAATTTTGAGTGCAATTCCTGGCGCACGCGAACCCGCTCCACCTTTCGTGACCAAACTGAAAACTTGGGTTACCAACTTGCAATATAATAAATCGGGCTAACCTATATTGAGTGAAAAATGTACTGATTCAATCTGCTCCGAGAAACTATTCGAATAAGTAACACGAGTATGAAAACTTTCTGCATCCCGCCTTCGTTGTGTTTTTGCTAGGTTTTCAGAATTGAATATGAATAAATTTTATCTGGATTGGACTGGTTTTTATTATATTTGTATTGATTTAAGATGGTTACTTGCATCTAAATTGAATCTAAACTAAAGTTGTGAATTCGTTACATAACGTATGCTCCGTTGGTGGACAAAATAAATATTTTGCGTTTTTTTTTTAAAATCTGTTTTTGTTTATATTTTGGGTCTTTTGAACAGTAACTCCATGGAGACTTGACTTACTTAACTTAAGATCCTATGTCCCCTAGCTGCGGCAGAGAGGTTCCACAGTAGATTTCCATCGCGAACGGTCTTGAGCTTCACCTCGCTCCATGCCATTCCGATGCTCGTCGCTTCTGCCAACACGGTGCGTCGCCAGGGTTGACGGGGACGGCCACGTTTCCTTACTCCATGGAGACTGCCATGTGAATGATTAGGAAGGTATGTGTAGTAGATAGGTACTGTTGCACAAAGTCAATATCACTCACTGTGGGCTCGCCCATCATTGGCAGTATTGGAAATAGGAAGAATACAGGTACATTACGAGTACCTAATAAATAATGATGAAACAATAAACATACGTTTAGTCTTTAGTAGATATATTTTCGAAAGTTGTTAATTTACTCTTGGTTTCTGTTTCAATTTTAATCTCAAAGTGAAAAGAGTCAATTAGGGCCATAATGTAATCAAAACTTTCACAAAGTATTGTTTTACAAAAACCTGATAAGTGCCAGTAACAGATAAAAAGAGAGGATAAAAACATAACAAAGTCCCAAGTTACCAAATTAACGAGTGGATGCGTTTGAGAATAATAATTTGTAAAACAGTTTAGAATCAGCATTTGTTTATTTCTTTATTGCTGCGTTTCCACAAAAGATGTGCGAGGATGCTTAGCGAAGGATGTATTTGTAAAGGTGCCGCTGCTTTCTCGAAAAAAAAAAAAAAATATAAACAGCATGCAGATAAAGCAGCTTTTCGTCGGCACTTATAGAGAAATTACATCTGAAAAAATTTGTTAGTAATCATGATATGATATGACATGTAAACGTGATGAGTTGACATCTAGTATCAACTTCGGCGCCACCATCGAGTACAAAGCCCAAACCGCGGCCAAAAAGCTGGGCATCCTAAATAGAGTGATAGTTTAGGCCTGGAGAGCTTTTAACCCTACACAAAGCACAAGTCCGATCCAGCATGATTGGAGGTGTATTGTAGCCACCTTTGGGATGGCTCAGCTAAGTATCAGCTTGCCGCGCTTGACTCGATGGAACGCAGAGCTAAGAGGCTCATCGGTGACGTAAAACTGGTGATTGCCAAGCTACATAGCTTGGCTCATCGCCGTAAGGTTACCTGCTTGTCGGTCTTCTACAGATTGTACTTCGGTGAGTGTGCCCAAGAACTCCACGACCTCATCCCACCTACCCCCTTCTAGCATCGGACATCCAGACGCACTGCATCTTACCATCCCTACCTTGTTGCTATTCCACCAATTCGCACTAAGCGCTTCCAAACGTCTTTTATAATGCGCACAGCAAAGGAGTGGATCTCTCTGCCTGCGTCTGTGTTTCCAAACGCTTACAACCCTAATCTTTTCAAAGTTAGAGTGCACAGGCTCCTTCTGGGTAAGCTCGCTCCATCGTAGACTTTGTCTTTGTCATCTCTGGCCTAGACTAGAGTCAAGAGCAAACCCATCACAAATAAGACTAAAAAAAAGTAATTTGGTTTAACCAGAATTTGTCTATCGGTATCACATAATAAGAAAAAAACTACCAAATCACATCCAAATTGTTGAGATGAAACCATTTTACTTCTTCATTTTTTATCTAAAATATTTACTGCTTTGCAATACAAGGGAAAATGATCAGATTTTGATACTTTTTAAATACATGTATTATTTTTATTATAACAAATTAAAAATGCGGGTAGCGGAGTGGTGGGTAGAGGGGTAGTTAGCTCCGCCCAAATGCACAAGTTCATTGCAATGGATACAAGCCTTAAGAACCAATAGAAACGCTTCATTTGCCAAGCCTCGATCAGCGCAAGCGATCCTATACTAGAAAGGTTTAAGTAGTTGTTAAATAGAGGTAATATTGATGTTTCTTTTTAATCCTTTTATTTAAAAACTGAGTGTAAAAATAAAATGCAACTAAAAAGCAAAGTAAATACAACAATTACGACTATTAAATCAATAGAACCTTAGTTTAAGCAGTAGTTTATTTGTTTAATATGTGTTTGTGTAAAAAGTCACATCAAGATTCATTACTTTTATTTAACAAACGGTCGGGTGTCACCCTTAAACTACTACTACTGCCTGTCTACGCATCCCTTGCTCTTCTTTGGTGCCTGGCAATGCAGCCTTATGCTGTTTATTTCAACTCGACTTTTTTTTTTCATAATTGTGACTTATTTCTCAGAGTGAAATTAAATTTTTACATTTACCACTACCATACAATCCTGTTCCTCGATATTCATGAAAAGATTTTATGTAATATTTTTTTACCCTGCCCTAACCCTAGTATATATTACAGACGATAAGGTATGAGCAACTTTTATGTCTTCGTGTTAACACAATACACGTGCTGTAGGTATTTTATTTTCATGGTTTGTAAAATTGTTACACAATATTGCTGTAGTTACCTACTGTAAAATCACAGGCACTGCACGTGATACTACTTATTAAGCATTGTATTGTTACGCGCCAGAATTAATGCTGGGTACACAACGACATTTACGTGCTGCTAACGCCATCTAGTATCAAGTAACAGAAACTAATCAGATCAAAGGAGTCAAGATGTTTCTAGACTTCTATGCTAGAACATTCTCAATGTTTCGACACCTGGTCAGTCGGGACCGATATGTACCCGAACTTTCCAGAAGTATCCATACTAGAGGTTCTAGAAATAACTGTCGGAATATAAAGGGCGGACCTCCGGCGGCTGAATCAGTATTGAATTGGCGATACAAGCGATAACTTCGAAACTTCTTTGTTATAATTAGTGTGTTTGAAGTGAAAATTAGTGTTGTAAATTAAAGTGTAATTTTTGGTTAATTAATCGGCTGTTTTTATTGTCACGAACCCCAAGCTTGTAACAGTAATAGCTAAACCTCAGTTTGGGATTTAACTTCAACTTATACTTCCAAGGCAAATAGTATAAGTACCTACTCACTTCTAAGGAAGAACATATACTTATCGTAAGGCCTTAGAAGCGAGCTAGCTCCGACGACTAACTTGTCTGCCATTGACGTGCAGCCAAGGAGTTCACAGTACCTATCTGCACCTTAATAGGTATAAAAAACTAGCCAAGTGCGAGTCGGACAAAGGGTTCCGAACGAATTTTTTTTTAACATGTTATTTTAACACTATAGAATTCTTATAGATTTTCCTGTAAACAATAGGTAAAGATCTATTATCTTCATTTTTTTCGAAATTTTAGACTCAGTAGTTTCGAAGATAAGGGGGAAATGGTAGTTTTTTGTCTAATTTTTTGAATAACTTCAAAACCATTTATTTTAAAATTATGAAAAAAATATCATTAAAATTCTTACAGTAAGCCCTTTCATTTGATATGTCACACAAAATTGTTCAAAAAACTTTATTTTTGATATTTTCTAGTTTGACCCCCAAAAGTGGGCCCCATACTAAAAATTTAATAATTAACGCAACACTTTCGTGTTTGGGTCACAGAAGTCCATATGTGTACCAAATTTGAACAGAATCGGTCCTGTGGATCCGGAGAAAACTGGCTGTGACAGAAGGACAGACAGACAACCGAGTGATGCTATAAGGGTTTCGTTTTTTTCGGAACCCTGAAAACCTCAAAATCGTTTCTTCGTGGTGTTTTTTATTTTAGTTTAGCCCTGCATTTGTTTTATTGTGTCTAATTTCTTCCATCGCTTTTACTCTCTACTTAAAAATAAGCACACCAACGAAAAACGACTAGATTTCATTTTGCGATGAGCTTTTAAAACCTATCTACTAAAGACAAATACATAATAGGTTGGTTCTATTTTCAATTTCATGCTGGATGGTCAGTCATAGATTCCCGGTGTTTCCGATGTGATACATAGAAACGGCTGTACTTTGCCAGCCAGACTATGCAGCATAGTATAGTATTTCAGTATATTATAACGTACTATGTATTATATTTTCACTTTATAAGTGAGAAAGTAATATTATTATTAAATATTAATAACATTATTATTAAATATTAGTTATAATAGTAGTATCAATGTCACAAAGGTCTGACGGTATGACATAATAAGGAATATTGGTGCACCGGTATCCTATGTTAGATGAGATGGTGTTTTGTATGGTGCAACATGCGACATTAGGTAACTATTGTGCATTCTACAAGAAAAACCGGACAAGTGCGAGTCTGGCTCGCGCACCGAGAGGTTCGTACAAACTCGCACTCGGGAATCGTGTCTCGATTTTTTCAGAGTACACATTACCTACTGAAGTTTATAAACTACTAGTTTTTACCCGCGACTTCGTACGCGCATACCTATCTCGTTTTTACCGGTTCCCGTAGGAATTTCGGGAATTCTTCTCTTGTTGCTCCCCTACACTCCCTAAGGAACCTACATCCCATACATCGACGTAGGTACCTACGTCACGGTCATTCGATTGCAAATAAGTATAAGTTTATAATCGCAAAACAATCCATAATTTTTTTAGAGACAAAACTACAAATTATCCATTTCAGACTTTTCCTCGTGGTGTAAGACCTTGCTTGATACCAAATTTCAGGATTCTAGATTAACGGGAAGTACCCCATAGGTTTTGATTTGCTTACGAGTAACAAAACTTGTCTCAATAAGGGTGCCTATATACCTTGATACTTTTAGAGATTCAAGGTACTATCGACCTACGTATTTGATATTAATTTCAACATGATACCGCCACGAGTTCCTGATAAAAGGCTCGTGGCAGACTAACAGACGGACAACGAAGTGATCCTGTAAGGATTCTGTTTTTTTCCTTTTGAGGAACGGAATCCTAAAAAAGACCTAGGTCACACAATACTAGATCGGGCTATCAAAGTCATCGCGCGATTTGATTATATACAACAGCCCGACAACAACCAGGGCAGTTCCCTACCAAACAAAATACCCGAATTGTTGGAAGATCGTTCTTTTTCAACGCAAGTTTGCGGGACTTTATACCTACCATATTCGAATATATTTAAGTAGAACAGATCGGGCTTGTTCGATCTCCCTTAGCGCAACGTGCATTTTCTGCTTGTGATTTTCTTACAAGTTACTACATTTTTAGCTTTCCGCTTTGTGTATTTTTTTTTTCAGGGACGCATCCAAGGGGAAATGCTAAGGGGCACAAGCCCCCCTAAAATACCCAGTCTTTGTTAGTCTAAGACCTAACGAAGTCATCGAGAAATTTACGAAAAGTAATCAAAGAAGGCTTGTTATGCTTTGAGCAAGATGGATTTTTAGAGTTTACTTTGCTAAAACCGACCCTCAGCGGGGTTAACATACAACAATCTTAGATCCACCCCTGTTTCATTTCCATATTCACTATTTAATTCCTTCAGCACTACATTGGCATTTTTATCGCATTCTTAGAGCACTCTGAATTAGGTAAGGTTTTTAGGGGTTTAGCTAATAAGTAACAATGTCTATTTCATTTGAAATGTCAACTAACCAAATTAGAATAACTGCTTAAAGTCATGCACAGTTTACAAACGGTTATGGCATGTTTAACAATAAGTTCTCTATCTCTATCACTCCCAAAGGTTTCTAGTTGACGTCTCAAGAGGATAATACCGACTGCTTGTACACATTTGAGTTTTGGCTTAACTTTCTCAAAACTTCAAACAATATAAACTTATTTGTCGTTCTTGTTTTGTGTGGTAATGATGGGGATGTTAGAATAGCCACGAGTAATGATTGCTGACTGGCCCATAATTTTATCATGACCGGCATTGCATCTGATGATAATCATCACAGTAATCACATGATCGTGATCGTCGATGGAGCACGCTTGCCTAGAAGTAACTTATTCATTCTTGACAACAAACTCGCAAGTCCTTATTCTCGGAAATTAATTAAACGATTTTAATAAAGCTTATACGCTAATGAGAGATACCCTTTTTTACTTTGTATGATAAATCATCAAATGACTCCTCCCGCTCTGGCCGGTGCAGAAGGGAGTGTCTGACTCTTACTGACCAAAACCCACCCGTTCCTAAAAATGCCCTTTGCGTTCCAGGGCCGCGGTGACTCTTTCGAACAAATTCCGCCACCCTGGCAGGCACTGCTCCTAGCGGGCACGCAAGATACCCAAGGTGCAAAAAGTTATCTACTCAAGAAGTTTTTCGAAAAAAGTGTTAAGATGGACTGAAAGCAATTTGACGTTTTCTACAAGTGTAACAGAAAGAGAGAACGATTTTAATGAAAAATTTTTACCACAGCATGAGCCATTTTTCTTCGTACAAAAGAATGTTAAATTCAAGCAAGTATTTAAAATTAACCCAAAAATAGAACCTAACTCCAATTAAAACTTTCTAACAATTATAGTACGAAGTCAAAACAAGAAGTATCATGTTCTGCAACTGTAATCAGACATGCGCGAACCGCACTCGGGAGTCCTTGAAAACGTAATGAAACATCAATGAGAAATATACTGTGTGTACTTGAATACACATTATGATAAGAAAATCTTCAGTCCTACTTAAGTTCTCAAGTTCACGTAATCATATTATGTTTTTCTTTGAAATATAATATTGCTTTCAACGCCTGCATTATTGCTTATTTCTTTGAGACAAGAGGATCGTAATTGGTATAACGTTGCCAGACGTTAATTTTCTTTTTTTAAAAACATGCGTTTAGAACTTCTTTGTCCTTTTAGATTTAATTAAGTGCACCATTTCATATAAAATACCGCGAAAATATGGCTTTTTATTCCGTACTAAAAATCGAGGGGCCATTTGCAACTTATAAACTAAATATATGTCTCGAAACTTTTGAGAAGTTCATCCAGTAATTGTTTCTTGTCTCATATTTTCGACGACTTTTATCGCGTTTTTTGTAAAAGAATGAAATATAATCAACGCCAGAAGCTATTGCTGGTCCCTGTGGAGTAAGTCTGGCAACTTTTATTCGCATTTTATGTGGGTCGGCATGCAATTTTTATGCAAGTTGAAGATTAAATTTTATTCTCACGCCATTTTGTTTCACTTTTCCACTTTACTTGTGAGTGTTGTTAACCGCGTGTTTGGTATTCATGGCACAGCCACTCTTGTGGCTTTGGATGTACGTATACAAACACATGTTGGTATTTGACTGACACCTTGTTTGTTAAGGGTCAGTTGACAGAAGACGTGATGTTAATTTAGCAAGACTCGCTGGAATCCTAAAAGAGCTTAAGCATGATGACCATTTTACGAACCTACACGAAGCGTGGAAAACAAAGGGAAAACTCCCTAATTCAATTTAACAACAACACCAATCAATTTTCATTTAGTTGGATGACTCGATGCATGATGAAGTAGTATGTTCGCTTGAATGGCTGTAAGGCGTGGGGGGCGAGTGCGGTGGCACATGCAAAATGATTGGCCCCCGGGGCCATGATTGGCCCTTGTTGGCCTTGTTGTTTGATTTAGCCGACCTGGTAGCTAGCACCCGTTCCGCATGACTGGCCCACCGCTCACTGTGTTTGCGCTGCTTATATTGTTAGTTTGCCCTCTTTCATTATGATTCGAATGCAAATGTGGACGGTACCTACCCTTTGTTTTTGTTTAATCGTGTATGAGTTGAGAAAATTCGGGTGTACTTATTGATGTTTGATTACAACTTGGGTAACAAGTATGAGGAGAAATCACTTATTAAATGATGAAACGTAAGTAGATCTACACTAATATTATAAAGAAGAAAGATTTGTTTGTTTGTTTGAATTGAATAGGCTTCAAAACTACAGGACCGATTTGAAAAATTCTTTTAGCATTGGATAGCTACATTATCAGGGAGTAACATAGGCTATATATTATCCCCGTACTCCCACGGGAACGGGAACTACGCTGGTGAAACCGCGTGACGTCCACTAGTATAAAATGAGTCAAGAAAGCCAAGCCGTGTTGAATTAGCACCAATTTAAAGGAAGAGTCTTCAATATAGAGGACATTAATTAACTGAACGAATCTCCTCTAAGTTGTATATTTTCATTGCTGTTAAAAATAAAACCCTCCACCGCCTCATTTATAACGCTCAAGCGATTTTAAGATGGCAGAGGAAATTAAGAAATTTCCTTGTTCAATAAGATTTTCTTCAAAGTGGGGGGGGAGCATGGGGGGTGAGCGACATCAAAAATTGACCTCGGTGTCACTTAATTGTTAAATTAAAATATACCTAACTATGAAGTTTCTTGCCTGTTCTTCTTCATTTGAATCTTTGACTTACTGACAAATTCCTTGCCAATTTAAAAGTGAATAATTAATTTAAATTAATCCTTTCCATTTTGTATTTCTTAACTTTTTAAGATCCTCATGTACCTACTAGATTACTGTTTATAGAGATTGGAAATTGGTCAACCTTTTTCTCCTTACCAAACAAAAAATCACCCTATTTATCATCCAATTAATTGTAAGTATAGGCTTTTGCGTGCTTTAAGCACCGTTTGCTTTACCGACTAACGTAAGACTATGAAACAATATAGAAGCTGAAACTTCAAGTCATTGTCAAAAAAATGGTCAAGTGCGAGTCGGACTCGCGTGCAAAGGGTTCCGAACGAATTTAGTTTTTTTAACATGTTATTTTAACACTACAGACTTCTAATAGGTTTTCCTGTAATCTTTAGGTAAAGATCTATTATTTCCATTTTTTTCAAAATTTTAGCCTCAATAGTTTCGGAGATAAGGGGGGGAATGGTCATTTTTCGTCTAATTTCTTGAATAACTTCAAAACCTTTTATTTTAAACTTATGAAAAAAATATAATTAAAACCCTCACAGTAAGCCCTTTTATTTGATATGACACACGATATTTTTCAAAAATATTTTTTATTATTTTCTGGTTTGACCCCCAAAAGTGACCCCCATACTAAAAATTTAATAATTTACGTAACGCGTCCGTGTTTCTGTCATAGAAGACCATATGTGTACCAAATTTCAATAGAATCGGTCCAGTGGATCCGGAGAAAACTGGCTGTGACAGACGGACAGACAGACAGACACCCGAGTGATCCTATAAGGGTTCCTTTTTTTTCGGAACCCTAAAAATAAAAATATAGTGGGTGGGTATAGTAGTAACTGTAGTGAGTGAGAGTTGGTATAGGCGAGTGTGTTGGCGATACATATAATTGCGTTGAGTTCATGTGGATCACGTTGCCTGGTAGCTGTACGTCCCCGTAATGGGGCACGTGCGAACGGCGCAATTAGCTCGGTGCGGTAGCCAAGCTAGCGTCAAAATGTGTTTCTGGTATTGTGCAGAAAACCTAGAAAAGAAAATAATTTTCAAAGGGACCAACGTAACCCTATTACTAAGCCTCCGCTGTCCGTCCGTCCGTCTGGCTGTGAGCGGGCTGTATCTCAAGAACCGTAATAGGTAGAGAGTTGAAATTTTCACAGATTGTGTATTTCTATTGCCGCTATAACAACAAATAATAAAAGTTAAGGTTTATGGTACGGAACCCTTCATGTGCGAGTCCGACTCGCACTTGGCCTGTTTTTAGGGCTCTGTACCCAAAGGGTAACCAACGGAACCCTATTACTAAGCCTCCGCTATCCGTCCGTCCGTCCGTCTGTCTGTCAGCGGGCTGTATCTCAAGAACCGTAATAGGTAGAGAGTTGAAATTTTCACAGATTGTGTATTTCTATTGCCGCTATAACAACAAATAATAAAAGTTAAGGTTTATGGTACGGAACCCTTCGTGTGCAAGTCCGACTCGCACTTGGCCGTTTTTGTTTATTATTTATTGATTTTATTATGTTAAGGTGGCTTACATGCTTACAGCTAATAATACAAGAGTACTAATTTTAACATTAAATTAACTATTTAATTAGGTACCTGCGTAGGTAGAAATGCATACCCAACCACTATTAGAAAACATCAGAAACCATTTAGTATTTAGATAAAACAGTACTAATGGTCGCTAAGCTGCTTGCAAAAAAATCTCTTGAAAGGTTTTTATCCTTGGTTTCTTGTATGACATTGCTAGTTTAATATGAAGCACAAACTATACAGGGTGTTTCAGAAGTGCGTGGTCGTATTTCAGGATTGCAATCTATCTATGCAGTCTTAAACAGTAGCATAAAATGTATGAAAAATGATTTGAAACAATTCACTTTCCAGCTTTTTTTGCGGTTGGTTTTTGGAAAAGTCTATTTTATTTCCTATTTTTTCCTTATTTCGCTCTTCTCAAAACCCTCTTTGCCCTGGTAAAAGGGGTTCGAACTTTTTTCTATGGGTGCTGGCATAGGCCCCCCACCGCCAAGGGTAGAGGATATCTAAACAAATAAAAAATGTTAGCAACGTGGTGACCCAAAGTGTCACGTTGCCTCGGCAGCGTGACACTTAAGGGCAACTTCCAATATCTCGATATGTGAAGGTAAAGTCGCCACGTGAGAACAATGAAAATCATTAGGCGTCAGGGCTATGCTACAATAGTTCTTTGTCCTTTGGCAATAATCCCAAGAGAATATACTGCTGGGATAAATTAGTCCCATCAATCTCTATGACTACCAAAATTCATCAAATTTGGTTCAGATTTAGGTATGAAAACGAACTAACAAAGCAGACAGGTAGACTTACTTCGAGATGTATAATATGTACGGGAATTAAGATCAAAGTGACTAGTAGTTTTATTTTTCATTCGTAATAATTCGGCATGTAGGTCCCTATCATAATTCATTATCTAACAGTGGCATGACCGATCCACTAGTGCGATGTAGAATTGATTCGTGCCCGATTGCACCGCGCACATCGAACAACACACAAGCCACTGTGCAAATGACCGTAGTATCTTATTTGGTCATATTGTACAATGTGGACGCATTCGTTAGCGAATAAAATGTACTGTAGTGATTGAGCGCACTGCAACCCGCTTGATTGGCATTAGAGTGAATGTGTGCTGAGCTAATCGAATTAACTACAGTCGGCTACGGAATTTGGTTTACGGTATAGTTTTTCAATTAAATGCTGAATTAAAAATAGATTGTAATATGCATTTCGCACGATCAGAAAATCGATTTCCTGGTTTTAGTATTTCACGTAAAAGACTAAAAACCAGGAAACCTTATTACGATATTAGGTAGAAACTGTGATTTGCAATCGAAGAAAATGACACCTTAAATTCTTATTTTCTATCATTAATTCGTCATTTTCCTTATAATGAACCTCTTGAGCAAAATTTCATGATTCTACATCCAGTGTAGGCTGTGCGAGGTAAGTTGTTCAATGAATATAACATTTTAACTGTCTTACTAGCTTTTGCTCGCGACTTCGTACCCGCATATCCCATTTTTAGGGTTCCGAAAAAAAGGAACCCTTAAAGGATCACTCGGGTGTCTGTCTGTCCGTCTGTCACTGCCAGTTTTCTCCGGATCCACTGGACCGATTCTGTTGAAATTTGGTACACAGATGGACTTCTATGACCCAAACACGGACGCGTTACGTAAATTATTAAATTTTTAGTAAGGGGTCACTTTTGGGGGTCAAACTAGAAAATTAAAAAAAAAAGTGTTTTGAACAATATCGTGTGACATATCAAATAAAAGGGCTTACTGTGAGGGTTTTAATTATATTTTTTTCATAATTTTAAAATAAATGGTTTAGAAGTTATTCAGGAAATTAGACGAAAAATGACCATTTTCCCCCTTTATCTCCGAAACTACTGAGCCTAAATTAAAAAAAAAATGGAGATAATAGATCTTTACCTAAAGATTACAGGAAAACCTATTAGAAGTCTGTAGTGCTAAAATAACATGTTAAAAAAATTAAATTCGTTCGGAACCCTTTGCACGCGAGTCCGACTCGCACTTGGCCAGTTTTTTTCCTGTTCCCGTAGGAGTACGGGTGCTCGCCAAGGAACTTACATGTCAAAGTTCAGCTTTCTACGACCAGCAGTTTCGGCTGTACGTTGTCTGTCAGTAACGGAAGAATTATATATATATTAGGATTTTATTGTATAAGTATTTGTATGATGTGAAAGTGACGGTGTTTACTGATTATTTGTTGTTGACCGTACTTCAAATTGGTATTGAAGTAACTGCTGTTGATTTTTAGTATACGTCGATTTAAGGTTCTACATTCTGTAGCTTTCCGAGCCAAGGTTTGAAGTTGTTACTTTAAAGACAAGGTTACTATTGTCGGTCTGATAAGACCTAATTTGTAGTACTAAAAATGCAGTTACAAATTTATATAAACAAGTCAATCCGTCCATCTAACTAAAAGAGTGGCTTCATAAAATTAAATCAAAGCTTATAAACGTACCCAACGTCCTTTTAAATTCAATCAATTAAATCCACTGTCATCTTATTTCTCTCATTGCCCCATTTAATGCGCTCAAGCTCAGCGATTTACTCAAAAAATACTTAAATTCTTGTACATAATACCTAAATACCCGTTGAAAGTAAACGAGCCAATCACTTTACTGAAACTGAAGATATTATCTACAAAGCAAATAATCAAAACGCATATCAGTATGTACCCATCTACTCTGAGATTAGCAACAACTTTGCTTAATGCAGTTCAATTTAGCGATTCATAGAGGGATCTCTCACTAACACCGACGATTTCACTATTTGCTACGTGCTCCAAAGCTGTCTTTAAACTTTAATGCGCTTCCAGCATTAGCTTTACAGCGACTCAGCACTGAATTGAGCTGAAGTGTGAACTTATGATGCATGCGAGTTGAAATCACAAAATTATTCTCGCAGGCAAGACTGGGGTGAAGCACCTCGGATGTGTTACGTAAGTTACTTTTGCAGAAAAGCTTTCGACCGTGGAGAACAATGTATGAGCGAGCGAGCGAAGCGAGCTTGAAAATTTCAGGCACCTTGTCTCGGATATATTTGATTTATTTTTCTCATCATAACACAAATAGATGTTTATTGGTCGACTTAAGCTTAAGCTGGAGAACCACGAATGCTAGAACGAGCGAAGCGAGCTTGAAAAATTTTTAGTACGATGCCTTGTTTCGGATAGGTACCTACGTTGGATTTTTTTTGATCACCCATACATATGTTTTTTTTGTCGTTTTAAACGTAAACTGGAGAGCTAAAGAAGCTAGGGCGAGACAAGCGAGCCCGAAAAATTTTATTTCCTTGACTCATTAACGCTAATTTTCTTTTTGTCATACATCCATACACAGGCTTTTTTAATCGACTTAAGCGAAAACCGGAAAGCTAAAGATGCTAGGGCGAGCGAAGCGATCCCGAAACATTTTAGTTCGTTGACTCAGAAACGCTAGATTTTCTTTATATCATACATACAGGTGTTTCTTTGAAAAATATGGAAGTGAGCTGGAAAAATGTAGCACCCCGACTTGGAATATAGGTGTATATATAGTAATTGACTACGTGAAACTTGCATAATTGAGGATGCAAAAGCGAGCTAGAAATGTTCTCGGATAGGTTGTGGGTAAGAGTAGATTATGTTGTCGACTTATGTACATCTAAGAGCGGATTTCACCAATGAAACTGAACGCGATTAGTCTATCTGAACTGCGTTCAAGAGCTGTCAGTGTCAATATTCCACTGAAAATAACGACACTGACAGCTCGTAAAAGTAGTTTGTATGCTGATTGCGCTCAGTTTCATTGGTGAAATTCGGTCTAAGAATGCAAAGGCGAGCTAAGCGAGCTCGACATTTTTAGTACCTATCCCATCCCGTTTGATTATAGTTTACTAGTGGACGTCACGCGGTTTCACCCGCGTAGTTCCCGTTCCCGTGGGAGTACGGGGATAAAATATAGCCTATGTTACTCCCTGATAATGTAGCTATCCAATGCCAAAAGAATTTTTCAAATCGGTCTAGTAGTTTCGGAGCCTATTCAATTCAAACAAACAAATCTTTCCTCTTTACAATATTAGTGTAGATGTAGATTGAATGTTCGTGAGTTTGACTTGTACGGTTTCGGGGGGGGGGGGGGGGGGTCATGATGATGGCCCGGGTCGATGGCGCGTTGTGTTCCACGCGCGCCTCAAAGAGATGTCAGCATAGTAGACGGGGCCCGCTAGGGTCAGTGCGGAATTTGTTCGAAAGAGTCACCATGGCTCTGGAACGCAAAGGGCACTAGGAGGAACACGGATGGGTTTTAGTCAGTAAGAGTCTGACACTCCCTTCTGCTCCGCCCAGAGCGGGAGGAGTGAGTCATTTGATGATTTCCCATCCTTAAAAAAATGGCAAATCATTTGCAATATTATCACATCAACAATATGTCAGTGTTCATTAAGTCCATTAATTAATCTTTCATATTATAATTAACGTCATAGTGTTCAATTGGTTATTTCAAACTGTTCAACAGCAGTAATTAATTTGATGGAATTAATTTTGAGTGGCATTTGTGATTAACTATTTAAACTTAATTCAGTTATGGTTTGTGGCTAAGAACTCATAATGTAGTAACAGCCTAGGATGGTAGTTTGAATCCGAATTAAGATTTGCTAACCAATTAAAGGCTTCGTCTCTAGAAAAAGTGACATTCTCAAAAGTTAATTTATTTATTCACTAAATGACCCGCGCAACTTATTTTGCATATATTTTTTGTAACAAATATAGCCTATGTTAATCAGAAATAAGATAGCATTCTAACAGTGAAAGAATTTTTGAAATAGGTCCAGTAGTTTTTGAGTTCAATTGTAAGAAAATCATATCATTCCTCTTTATAATATTAGTTTAGACTAGCTTCTGCCAGCGGCTTCGCCCGCGTGATCCCTAGGGAACATACTCCCGGGATAAAAAGCCTATGTCCTTTCTCAGGCTCTCGACTATCTGTGTACCAAATTTCATTTATATCGGTTCAGTAGTTTTGGCGTGAAAGTGAGACAGACAGACGGACAGAGTTACTTTCGCATTTATAATATTAGTAAGGAAGTAAGGATTAGATCGGTTGAACGTGCTAACCTTAACAACAACTACTACTCATCATCATAACAGCCGAAGGACGTCCACTGTTGGACATAGGCCTTCTCCAAAAGGGGGGGGGGGGTTACCATAATCGCCACTCTTGGCAGGCGGGTTGGCGATCGCAGTGTATGGTGTTGCGTTTTACAGAGAACGCTGCTGGCCATTCTCTGGTGAGCAACTACTACTACTAGGTCCGAATTGAAAATTATTTTGATGTTGGATTGCCCATTTATCGAGGACGGCTATAGGTTATATAATATTACGCTACAGCCAATAGGAGCGGAGCATTAATGAAAAATATGACGCAGACGAAGTTGTGCCGATCAGCTAGTATTTGATAGAGATAAAGCGCATCGAAGTTTAAGAGTTTTAGTTTAAAGTGTACTAAAACGCACTGCATCGTCATCGTTTATTGTTCACTTGAAAAAAATACATTTCCAATATTTTTGGAAATCTATCTGACGGACTAATTCGATTTTTTCACAAAATAAAATATTCAACTGCACTTTAAAACACAGTATACTAAATATATTAGGAATGCGGTCCTCCCACTTAAGGGTGCTCTCTCGAAAAAAGCTTAAAATAGCGATGGGATGAAGCAGTTTTTCGTCGGCATTTACTAAGAATTACATTTGAAAAAAAATAGGTAGTAATCTACATGATATTATGCGTAATTTGGTTAAGCCAGATTTTATGTATCGGTATCACATAATAAGAAAAAAAAAATCACCAAATCACCTCCAAATCTTTGATATGAAACCATTTTACTCCTTCATTTTGTATCAAAAGAGTATAAAAAGTATATTTACTGCTTTGCAATACAAACGAGAATAATTTGGTTTTGTTACTTTTTAAAAATATGTTCTATTTTTATTATAAAAAATTAAAAACACGGGTAGCGGATTGGCGCGTGGAGGTGTAGTTAGCTCCGTTTGTATGCACAAGGTGTGGTGGACCTCAGACACCTAAGGCGGAAGTCCTGCGCTGTTCCAATATGTATGGCATGGAAGCTCTACTGATGCAGCGCCAACTCAGGTGGTTTGGACATGTCCTTCGCATGGAGGACCATCGGTTACCAAATGTTGTCTTTTACTCTGAGATGGCCGAAGGCAAACGTAACCATGGTGGCCAATATCTCCGCAACAAGGACGTGTTCAAGAGACATTAAAGCGCTTGCGCTATTGTCCCATCCGGTTGGGAGAGGTTCGCTTCACTTAGGTCGTCTTGGCGCACTACGATCTACAACAGTATTAAAACGTTCGGATAAAAGCGACTTGATACCATCAACGATAAACGCCACATACATAAAGAGAGACCTAAGCCCTCCTGTACTTATACTTTTAACTCTATTTCTGTGGTCGCCATTAACACAAAAGAGTTAATTGAAAAGACAAAAACACAAAAAAGTAACGTAAAAAACAGACATATTTCGCGTTCATATCCTATTTAGCGCGACTATGTCATAAAATGTCCAAGCTACATTATCCATAACAAAGTCGTCTTAATACATACAATAAAACGTGTTTTTCGAATAAAATAACTCATAATATTTGCTGAACAATACCGGATTGGCAAAAATAAATTTGGAGGCAATAATAATAAAATATAACAAAGACCAAAGTTGAAGAGTGTTCTTCAACTGTCGGCAGCTAGATAAATACCTACCTAATTTGCTTTTTATGAAAAATTCCTGGAACATTTGCTAAATACGACACTCATAAACATCATTATATAGAACCATTTATTATCAGCCTCATTTTATGTCGATACTTATAATAGAAGTAACAAGCGATTGACACGTCTATAGTCGCTAAATACCACCCACTCCAAAGACTCCCACAGTTTCGTGTGACTCGACATTGCGACAAGAATTTTTCACTGATTTATGTCTCTAAAACATTTATTTATACAAAAATGATAGCCGCATTTATGTCACTTAACATTTAAAATTCTTCCGTTACTGAGTGAGTGACTGACAGACGACGCACAGCCTAAAATACTGGTCGTAGAAAGCTAAAATTTGGCATGTTGGTTCCTTGGAAAGTGTAGGGGAGCACTAAGAGTCCTGACCACACGGGCATGCAAACCGTCGTGGTGAGCTGCCCCGTGGCGGCGGCCAAGAAAATCTCGGAGGGCCGAAGACTCCTGGTGGGCTGGGTATCTGCGCAGGTCAAACTGCTGGAACCCAGACGTTTGAGGTGCTTACGGACACGGTAGTTTCGGGAGGTACCTGTTTCGAATTCGGCGGGAGGATACGCCCGGGTGTCAACACTGCGAGAATCGCCCAGAGGTCACGGTGGAGCATACGGTGGAGGTCTGCCCTGCTTGGTCAGAGCACCGCCGTGTCCTCGTCGAGGCGACCGGCGGCGGCGACCTCTCGCGTTCGGCCCTGGTTCAAGCCATGGTCCGGAGCGAGGCGACATGGGAACCTTCTGCGAAGCAGTAATGCTAGCGAAGGAGGAAGCCGAACGCGTGAGAGAGAGGGAAATCTCACACCCCAGCCGCCGCAACAGAAGAAGACGCCCCGGACGTCGGAAGTCGCAGGGCGATTCTCGGCCACCGTAGGTGCGGGCCTGCGGACGGCGAGCATTGGGTGGCTCGCCGTCTGATCAGAACCAGGTCTGGGTCGACGGCGCGCTGTGTTCCACGCGCGCCTCAAAGAGCTGTCAGCATTAAAAGCGGGGCTCGCTAGGGCTGCTGGGGCTGCGGACTTTGTTCGAAAGAGTCACCGCGGCCCTGGAACGCAAAGGGCACTAGGAGGAACACGGATGGGTTTTATTCAGTAAGAGTCTGACACTCCCTCCTGCTTCACCCAGAGCGGAATGAGTCATTTGATGATTTCCCATCCTTAAAAAAAAGGGGAGCACTAAGAGAGGATTTCCCAAAATTACTACGGGAACGCCTGTAAAACACTTACGTTATTTTCTTTAAAGATCTTAGCCGCATTTATGTCACATTGTCTCGAAATGTCTGACTGCGTGACCTTAAATTTCATGGACATCTTCGTGCTAAACATAAAACTGTTTCATGTATTTCAAGGCGTTTGAATTGAGAGAGAATCCATACTAATATTATAAATGCAAAAGTAACTGTGTCTGTTAGTTAGGCCTTTAAGAGAAAATGCTGGCGGAGAGACTTTGAATGTAAAAAGTCAAAATTCGAGGTTTGGCTATCGACTGTTTTCTCCTCCAATATTGGACCCATTTAAGAGATATTTCACAAACTGAATAAGAAGAATATATACTATGTCCCTATGTTTTAATAGTCTAACTCCGACCACTACATCAGGATCTGATGATGGAAACCCTTTTTTTTATGAATGGGAAATCATCAAATGACTCCTCCCGCTCTGGGTAAAGCAGAAGGGAGTGTCAGACTCTTACTGACTAAAACCCATCCGTGTTCCTGCTAATGCCCTTTGTGTTCCAGGCCCGCGGTGACTCTCTCGAACAGATTCCGCAACATGATGGAAACCCTGAGAAATCGAGGGCAACTCTCGAAAATTGTAGGCACGCATCTGATAAAAACTTGATATTCGTGCGTATATCGGGTGATACTACAAAACAATGAAGGTTTGGATCAGACCTGATGATGGAGACGACAGAGAGTCAAGGGAACTCCACATCGGTATGTAGGAACTACCAAGTGTTTGGGCTTATTTCATTCGTATTGACGAGACCTTCACACCGAAAGCACTAAGTAAGTTTTATTAAATAGGCCCCAGATCATAACATAACACCACGCCTTTACGCTGTGAATGGGTACGCAGGTACACTAAAAAGTGAAAAATATAAAACTTTTACAAAAAATATAACCGACTTCCAAAAACAAAAAACTACAAAGTAGTAACTTTAATTTTGGAAGTCGGTGTTTTTGGTTATTTCGTTTTTTGACACCGACTTCCGAAATTAAAGTTATTTTATGCTTTGTAGTGTTTTGTTTTTGGAAGTCGGATATTGATATTAAGAAAATCAAAAATGTCAATGACCGCTATTGCACATTTATCTAGCGCCGACTATAGTAACGTAATACATAGTGAAGAGAATTTCTCGGAATATTGTGAGACGGTATAACAAGCAAGCCTGGGATTCGCTTGATCGATTAGTGTTTCATAGAACAACATATGGTAATGAATTCTAGATTAATTAGCTTTTGATAGATACATTTAAACGGTAGACTGTGGTGTCTTCTCATAGAATATATTATATCTATGTGTCTTCTTGCTTACAAGCGCTTTATTACATTAGAATCTAGGAGACTGCAGTTTACGCTTGCAGTGTTTTTTTTTAAGTATTTATTTATTTTTCTCGTTATCGTTTTTAGCGTTATCGATAGTTTAACAACGGGTATGGGGTACTTTTACATAATAATCCTTTTTCGCGGATTACACTGGGCTAACTTTTGCCCGCGACTTCGTACGCATAGCCCGTGTTTTCTCGTTCCCGTAGGAATTTCGAGAATTTTCTCTGAGTGCTCCACTACACTCACCAAAGAACGTACATGCCAAATTTCAGCTTTCTACGACTAGCAGTTTCGGCTGTGCGTTGTCTGTCAGTCAATCAGTCACTCAGTCAGTAACCAGTTGTTACCCGCGATTTCGTACGCGCATATCCCGTTTTTTCCCACTCCCGTAGGAATTTCGGGAAATGGTATATTAGTGCTCCCCTACTCTCCTAAAGGAACCTAATGTCAAATTTTTGATTTCTACGACCTGTAGATTCGGCTGTGCGTTGTCTGTCAGTCACTCAACCACTCAGTAACGGAATAATTTTATACGTGTTGATTTTGATTTGTTCCTATTCACTTTTACACAGTAAACTATCAAATATGCCTATGGCTTCATTAGCCGTCCTACTTGTCCATCTTATAAAATTCGAATTTTATCTTTTTATTTCTTTATAATGTGCCATTAACTTACTAAGGATTCCTGTCCATTACAGCGGAGTGGAGAAACGGAGAAATGTTAACCAATAGAATTGCATAAAATCTCCGCACCACGTGTGTCAGTATCCACTGACATTTTATTATTTATTTATTTATTTATTAAAACTTTATGCACAAGTAAAAAAACACTGTACAAAGGCTGTATTTTGACTGAGATGAATGGTTAATATGTCTCCAATTCTCCGCTCAGCTACCTCACTCCGCGCAAATGCCAGGCACCCTAAACCTACTAGAGGTCCCAATGAAATAGGATCTCTTCAGTAGCATGTGATGGAACCTAAGGCTCTAGAGTTCTAGACCAGTGACATTCTGTCAGCGTGGCAAAGGCGATTGTCAAAATGACAAAAACGATCTGCAAACACTGTCAAAATGTGACGAGTCCAATCCTTACTTCCTTACTAATATTATAAATGCGAAAGTAACTCTGTCTGTCTACCTGTCTGTCTGTCGGTCGCGTTTTCACGCCAAAACTACTGAACCGATTTAAATGAAATTTGGTACACAGATAGTCTAGTGCCTGAGAAAGGACATAGGCTACTTTTTATCCCGGGAGTGTGTTCCCTAGGGACCACGTGGGCGAAGCCGCTGGCAGATGCTAGTCCCTTATATTTTGGTATTTCGACAATCGCATTCTTTGATAGAAAAGCATTTTGTCTAAGGACTGATGTGCATCAAAGCTCAAGGACAAGCAAGCGAGGTCATTGTTCTAGTATTAACGTGAGCACTCCACAGTCAGTTCACTCAGCTTGTCGCATTCCACCGTCTTTCCACAAACTTGACTCTACCTCTTCAGCATAAGCGTTCTTATTTAACATAGTGATAACAAAGTAGGATACATTATTTTTTGATACGTTTAGAAGACACCCGAGTAAATAATGTTTTATATGTCACTAGTGGACGTCACGCGGTTTCACCCGCGTAGTTCCCGTTCCCGTGGGAGTACGGGGATAAAATATAGCCTATGTTACTCCCTGATAATGTAGCTATCCATTGCTGAAAGAATTTATCAAATCGGTCCAGTAGTTTCGGAGCCTATTCATTTCAAAAAAACAAACAAACATACAAACAAATATTTCCTCTTTATAATATTAGTGTAGATGTATGACAAAATTGTTGGCACTATCTGTCTGTTCACGTAAAATTGTAGCAAACGTCAGAAACCATGAGTCAGCTTATTAAAGTAGTCCTATTATAAAAAAACCGGTCAAGTACGAGTCGAACTCACCCACCGAGCGTTCCGTACAAATTTGTAACTACAAATTACTTTAAATAAAGACTATATTTTTTATGATTTAATTACAACAGTATAGTTACATGTATAGTTTTCAGACTTGTCCCTATACTTCTAGTATAATACGGTATTACTTGCCAAATTTCATAGTTCTAAGTCAGGCGGAAATACCCTATATATTTTGATTCCCTTGAGAATTTCGAAATATTATACGTGTTTTGCAGCATAAACGACCGTATCTTTTTTTACGTCAACTTAGAAGTTTTTTCACAGCTGCAAGAGGCCATAGACCTGAGTATGTAGTTTTAATTTCAACTCGATACCTCCACGCGTTCCCAAGATAAACGGTCTTGACAGTCAGACAGACGGACAACAAAGTGATCCTATAAGGGTTCCGTTTTTTCCTTTTGAGGTACCTCTAAAAAGCGTAACTGGTAAAAAGTAGTCATTTAACTGTGTTTTTAATACAGACGACCAAAATAACTGATCTAATATTTATTTAAAAATTCACTACGAAGCGTTCAGAAAAGTTATACTACACAATATTATGAACATTTTGTGGCTGTCATTTCAAGGTTATGTAGCAAGGTTTTATACGAAGTAAATATTGCACGCATTCCAAGGTTCCGACTCCACGGAAAATAAAAATAAGTTGTCTTATAAGAAGTCTTAGTAGCTGCCATTACGGTTCATTCAATCAGCGCTCTGTAGAAAGCAGCTACATACATGTACCAGGAGCACAGGGTAAATATGTAGTAACAAACTGTGCACTCCCTGTACAGTCACGTGCAGAACAATGCGCGAAGAGATTTATTAATATTGTGGCGAGCAAGCGTGGTGGAATCTTAATTGTGCGATGCCCGTTTATTAGAGTAGGTAGGTATTTTTCTTTGATTACATTTATTATGACGGTTGATTAAGTGTTATTTAGAGGAGCAGATTCTAAGTTATTGAGAGGTCGAAAGTGGGCCGGGTGGGTGTGTCGAACTTTTCGTTCGCGAACTTGGCTGACACATTACTGTGTGTATATGTATTATTGCACTGTTATTTTCGAACTGCAATCTTAAATACCCGAATCAGAGCATTGCAAATCTGATTGTGAGGTTTCATACAAGCATTAGAGTTTTCTGAAATCAATACAAGAAATCACGAGAAGTAACGCGTAAGCGGTCATAAAAACTATATTACGAGTTTATGAGCACTCCAACCTAGTGTCTTTTATTGCATTCGGAGCTGATGCAGTGATTAAGGGTCTTATGCAGATGCATCCCTTGCTGTGCAGAATGGCCATCCCTGTATTTTTAAACTTAGTCTCAATCTGTCACGAACGAAGGCTATATAGCGCTATAGCCTTCCTCGATAAATGGGCTATATTACACTAAAATAATTTTTCGATTTGAAACAGTCATTCCTGAGATTAGCGCGTTCAATCAAATAAACAATCAAACTAATTCTTCAGCTTTATAATATTAAGTATAGATTCGTCTTTCACGTCGACTCGGATTTTTATAAGATTCAAATATCTTCTCTATTTCAAATACGAACCTGCTGAAAATTTAAACCCTGTCCAATTCTAGGGAGCTTAGGTTTCTCGTGCTAATTGGGTTGTGGAAAATGTTAGTCCACGTAATCTGATATTCAGCCGCATCGTGTTAGAAATGAAGCCAAGCTTGAAATACCTAGCTAGGAAAAGGCTAGAAAGCGTGAAGATTCTGTATAAATCCTGCCCTTGAAAGTTTGTAATTAATTAAGAAACAGATTGATTTCTTTTCAAGTTTAAGTATTAGTAGTATTAAGCTACTAGCTGACCCGTGCAATTTCGTCTGCGTCACAATTCATTCATGCACCACTCCTATTGGTTGTAGCGTGATGTTATATAGCGAATAGCCTTATTTATCGAGGAAGGCTCCACACCAAAAGAATTTTTAATTTGGAACTAGTAGATCATGAGATTAGCGCATTCAACCAAACAAACACTGTTCAGCTTTATAATTTCAGTGTAAATGTGTCAAGTAATTAGGTATTTTGTTCATCATACTTATTACTATGTTCCAATTTAAAGGGTGTGACTACGAGTTCTCGGCAACGAATCCGTGACTGGCTCGTTACTAAATAATAACAGCCATAATTTGCTTCGAAAAGCACTTTAAACTTCCTACTTCCTTAATTTTCTACTTTCCGACGTAAATAAATTAATCTCGAATCTTGAACGCTTGTCGAGGTTAGTTCGCAGGTGATCATGCAAAACATGCCGAGACGAGACTGCTCTGTGTCTCTAAAAGCACGTTAAGCTGCTGTTCCTGGCAGTCAATTCAGCCGTTATGGGTAGGGAAAACCCTCAGATAAACTGCTTTATAAAAAATACAGAACTGTCATCATCTATCTGTACGTATTTACATAGAAAGGACTAGGCAGGAGATGGATTTCCAAACATCATTTAGCGTCTTGCTTGCCAAAAAATACCGGAAATAAAAAAAAATACAAAACTTTCAAATAAAGAAAAATATTATAAAGTATAAAATAACTTTAATTTCAGAAGTCGCAGTTTTTGGTTGTTTCTTCGTATTTTATTTAACACAGACTTCCGAAATTAAAGTTATTTTATACTTTATAATGATTTTTTTTATTTGGAAATCGGTTGTATTTTTTGTAAAAAAGCATTTTACATATATTTTTCATTTTTAGTGGTACCCCACAACTAACAAAACCACTGGAAAGTCACAGGAAAGCAACATAACAATTTCATTTACCTGGATGACATATTTTTTCAAAAGTATCTTGATTTAAAAACCAAACGACGACCAAAGACGACAATTTTGATAAAATTTCTATGGGACCAATCGGAAAGCATTTCACAAAAAAAAAACTTTTCAAATCGGTTCATAAATGACGGAGCTATGCTTATGAGGTAACAAACATAAAAAAACAGCCAAATTGAGAACCTCCTCCCTTTTTTTTGAAGTTTAAAAATCAGAGACCGTCAATACAGAAACATGCTTTTAAAACTGAGTTGAACAAATAAGTAAAATCATTTTGTGAACTAATAAACGAAAAATAGGAAAAGGTTTTTTAGGTGATATCTGAAAGTATAGGATCAGTATTTTCAGAGAGAGTACTTTAAGATATTTCGCTTCGATTTTCTCTTAAAATGTTAATTTTTGTGAAATTTATTGTTGTTGAAAACGCGATAAACCTTGTATTTATTTAAAATAAGTAAACAGAAAGAAAGAAAGAAAATACGTTTATTCCGCCAGGAATGTCGCACAAAAACACAAAATTAAATAAAAGAAAATAACTTAACATAGTTGCGCTTGCCTGTACCTACTAAGTAGGGTTGCGACTTGCGACTCGCGTGTTTTCCTAAGAGTTATCATTACAGTGACGTGGGCGGGCCGGTGACGTAGATCGTGATAACGGTTCACTTGCTTATTTTAACTATGTTCGCACTTTTTCTTCGAATCACTTTTATTTTTGTTTCAGTGGCGTTTTTGTTACACGTGTATTTATATTTAAACTTTAAACGAAGTTAATATTTTTTTAGATTGAGTTAGCAACTCTTCTTGTGAAAACTTTTTGTTCATTGAATTTTTGTGTCATTGATCAAAAGTTTTTCTGCGTCATCCGTCAAACTTTAAAATTTTAATTTGATTTGTAAGAGGGGAATCAGCACCGTAATTGCGTATCACATTTTTTTAACATTAAAAGTAATTTGAACAAAATTGCTAATATACCTATTCATTCGTATGTTTAAAAATTTTCTATTTGGCAACGTAAATCTGAACATTGCATCCAGCGACTTAATAGTGACGTCAACGTTTACGTCATTAGGTATGTATCTTTAATATACCCCTACTTAAACATCAACTGCATGTCAGCCGAAAGACGCTTGTGCTTATTATATGTTAAGCCATACGCTACGCATCGCTACATAGTCTGTCTTAAGGCATTAAGTCCGCCTCTGTACATTTTGTGTGCATGAAGTATTAATAAATAAATAAATAAAAATATTAATAAATAAATAGTCAAACTTTTGTTGGTTTAGAGAGTAGCGTACCTATACAACGCAACGTGTAACAGAATAAACGCAATACCTCTTAAGGGGTCATTGTACTTCTCATTATGAACAACTTTTACTATGGGACCAATCCCGAATACGCGAAAAAAAATCAGCTGTTCAGTACATTTTGTCGAGTTATGCACACATAAATGTATGGGAGAGTCGATTTTTTTTCCCAATTTCTGTGTTTACCCATAGTGAAAGTTGCTCATAATGATGAGTTCAATGACCCCTTAAGAGGTATTGCGTTTATTATGTTA
Source organism: Lacanobia wlatinum (assembly GCA_947578705.1). Lineage (NCBI taxonomy): Eukaryota > Metazoa > Arthropoda > Insecta > Lepidoptera > Noctuidae > Lacanobia > Lacanobia wlatinum. The sequence goes on along the minus strand of OX388024.1, from coordinate 13,185,081 downwards.
CAAGTTGTATTAAACTTAATTAAACACATCACGCAAACTTGATCTGCTAGTGTTATTAGTAGTATTCTCAGTATTACTAGCTTTGTCACACAAAGGCGACGTTTCTTGGAAAGGACTAAATAAATACCGACTAATTTTGTACTACAGATGATATGAGATCAGCTAGTCTATTCTGTAAGAAACTATTTCGATATCAAGCTTCACCTGAGTGATAAAACTCACAAAGTGAGCTTTATTGCACACAACATAAAGATCTTCATTTGAAACTCACTTCGAATTCTACTGTCGAGATACGAAAATGTTGTTAGAGAATAACACTACAGCACATTCGTATTATGTTTCTCTAAAGAGGGCACAAACTCGTTTGATCCAGCTATATCTGTGTGGACTGCTAGTACCTTTTAAAATTAAAATGTTTTTGAGTATTCGGGTGTTAATTACGTGACCGTTATGATTAACCCCCAGCATACAGCATGAGTGCTGTGTAACCATTTGAGTGGAAATTGCAAGCCATTTGGTTAAGTAAATCTGTAAACAATCGTTAATATGCGGGTATTGTTCAACCATGATCGTAACTTCTGTTCAAACTTTTGGGCGTGAACAGCATTAAATATATCTCTGTTTTGATAATAACAAATTCATAAGCATAAACTAGTGTAGGTAGTTATCTACATCAGAAAATTTACGGTAAATCTAATACAGACACAATATATTTATCCTACTTCCTACTAATATTATAAATGCGAAAGTTTGTGAGGATGGATGATTGTTTGTCACTCTTTCACGTCAGAACGCCTGAAAGGATCTTCATGACATTTGGCACAGACGTAGATTATAGTCTAGAATAACACATAGGCTACTTTTTATCTCGATAGTATGTTCCCCAGGGATAAAGCCGGACGAAGTCGCTGGCAGAATCTAGCACTTAATATTATAATGCGAAATTTGAATGGATAGATGTTGTTACTCCATCACGTCAGAACGGCTGAACGGATCTTGATGACATTTGACACAGGTAGATTAGAGTCTGGAAAACCGCATAGGATACTTTTTATCCCGAGAGTAATTATGTTCCCTTGGGATAATTTTCGACATTCACGCGGGCGGAGCCACCGGCGGCAGCTAGTTGTTTTTAGATTCTATCCTATGACCCATTTACAGGCACTCTAAGCTACGGTTTATTTTAATAGAGTAGTTAGTTAATTGAATAAATAATTCGCGATTGTGTTTTACCCCGAAAGGATAAATCATATATTATCCTTTGTAAAAACTTTAAAGTATTTTTAATATGATTGCCTGATTATTCTTTTAATTCCAAAATAATTAATTTCAATAATTCTTTAACCTCATTTACAAAACTGAAATAAACACAAAGGTACCTAAATTCATTCAAATGCGGTAGCTGACGAACAGGGCCCGTTACAATATTGAAATCGTGACATTATAAACAACATTGCCTACAAACACGCACGAACACGTCATTCAAACAGAAATAGAGAAATAAAGAAAACAATCAACAAACGTCAGTATTTTTCTTGGCGTGACTTCCTCGACGAAGCGCTCTCCTAATCAGATTATGTAGAGCGGTGTTATGTTGTGATAACATCAGTCTGTTTATCATAGCGAGTGTGACCGGGGGCCGCGACTAGGGTTGCCAGATCTTCAAACCGAAAAGCCAGACAGACCAGACATTTTAGCCGGACATTTGGGTAAAAAAGCCGGATATCATTTTTTGTTTAGTCTAAGTATTAGGTACACGACAATTTTTTTTAAGTAAAACAAGCCTTTTTTATCATTTACCATAAACATTAGCGATATAAGGCGAGTTAGGCGGAGCGGAAATCAACACATGCGAAATGTAAAAAAAAAAATGCTCAAATTCAAAAAGCCGGACAGGACGGACACCTTCTAATTTGGCCGGAGACGCAACCAAAAAGCCTAACTGAGTGCGACATTATCCGGGCGCCTGGCAACACTAGCCGCGACGGAAGCTCGCAGCGCGCTCAGCAACAGGTGCCCGTAGCTCGCACCCTGTAGCCTGTCTTCACTATCACCTGCTTCACACCCACCCACTTTGTTTTTGTGATTGTTAACAAACTTTCATCTGTTTACCCCCGAATTACACCGAAACACTTTTGCTCTTGATTGTACTTTTATTAATAAAGATCAAAGTTCAAAATGGTACATTTCAAATCAAAATACTAACTTTAACTTCGATATTTATTCCGCGGTTATGTTTTTGTACGATCGGTTAATATCCAATTTGTAAAACCAATACTCCAGTCTATATTAAGGTGGAAATGACAACGAGTAAAGTACTGTACATATACAAAGCGTTTATTAATGTCTCATTACCGAGCAAAAGCCCATTTCCGCTTTGAAGTTTATTTAAGGAGAGGTGGAACATAATCACGCTCAAACGTCGACTGAAATCACAGTTTATATACTGAAGTTAAACAGAAATGACGTCAGCTTTTCGATATGCAAGCGAATATGGTCTTAATTTAATCCAGATCGCACTGGGGACCTCCTGGCCTTCATAGAGTTGGTATTTGCTGGACAAGGGATGACGGTATCGGTTTCTTCCGATCGTCGGAAAGTATTACAAGGACACCTGCAAACGTCATTCGCCCAGTTTATGCATGTGGAAAAATCTGTTAGTAGAAACTCAAGGATTTGTAACACAAATCACAATCAGACGTCGACGTAGATCGTAATTAATCACTTGAGTCTCACCCCTACGCGAAGTGTGCAGACTGCTTACTCCTACAGGTTTTTATATAGGTAACCTGCACTTTATTAAAATAATTGAGCGAAACGTTTGCGAACTTTTAAAGAGTTCAAAACTTTCAAATACTTAAAGGTGAAATACTTGTAATGTGTCTGAGACTCAGTCACCTTATTACTAAAGTATTATGTTAAATTATACCTCTACATACCTCAGCTGTAAAAGTTTAAATAAAACATTCCGAGATCACATCTCCTAAATTAACTTTGTTTCGTTTACCACAAACCTGTGTGTACCAGACCAACATAAACAAAATAACACTCGAACATTCTTGATATACCACGCTTTAATTTTAATTAAGTCAGCGTTGTTTAGAATGAAACTCAAACCGAGCTGTGGAGGTGTTGTTTCTTCATCTTGAACATTTTTGTTTGAAACGAAAAGACAACTTGAGATTTCCCTTGAGATTGCCTGAGCAATACTCACTGTAAACATTTGACCGCGCGTCGAACCTAGCCATAACCTCTCAAATGTATGTGCAAGGACACGGACGATACATTACTAAATATAACTTCATGTAGTCCCTAGTGTCGTGTTATTTACCTGTTTATTTGTGAAACGGTAAACAGGTTAACATAATATTATTGTAAGACAGTGAATACGGAATGTCGGATCGTTTGTAACAATGACCTACTTTCGGTTTGTACCGATGTTATCCACCTTTTGTAACGGAATGGAATGCGTTCATAAAAATATTGTTTGTACAGTTCGTGCGTGCGATCGAAGTGTGTGTAATTGAAGGGAAAATTGGGTACATGTTGAATCTTAGGAAGTACACTTACGTGAAACAAAATGATTTGTGAAATTGCAGAAACGTACGTTTGATATCGTCTTGCTTATTCTTTATTGTAAAAACATAAGGTATAAATACAAACATTACAAAGGCGCAATTCTCATATTTTTAAGCAGCAGACGCGTACTATAAAAACGCCTCCATTACAAGTTTTAACAGTGCCTATCTCTGAGATGATATTACGGCTTGAATTTGAACGATTTTTAAGAACTTACTAGTATTAGCCATTAGAACTGCTAGCTTGGTACAATAAAAAATCATAGTAAGTCTACCGGTGTTCCCTTGTTTTGCAGACAGAAATTTGATAGAATTTCATTACGCAGAAAATGTTTCACATAATATTTGATCCTTATAATTTTATGTCGAATATTATTGTTTCAACAACTATTTACTTGAATGAAACATATTTCATAGAAACACAATTCAATGAATTTATATTCACATTTTCTTATTTAACGAACTTATCAAACAGTAGTAATATTTTTTTACGAATATTGTTTGTTCGGTATTTTTTCCATGGTATTGTATTTTAATGAAAATGTAATCAATACTAAATATTATTGTTTCATGTGTCCGAATTTACGATGATTTACTTTGAAGATGGCAGAATTTCAATTGGAATAATTTTACTAGGCACAGTGCCACTTTATAAAATAGCATTTTTAACCCTACTTTAAAATTAAAATACGGCTCAAAAAGTCAATATTTTGTGCTACAAAACTTAGTGACAGAAACGAATCGCTGTAAAACCGACTCCACGTAGTCTTGTCTGCCCTACCCCTAGAGTGTAATTTAAACCCGCGAAGGCGCGGAGGGGCGAGGCGGCCCGCGAGCTGAGGAGCAGGTGTTATTTTAAGCTGCGGTGGTGAGAGTTAAAACCATCTGCGACGATAAGTTCGCGTGGGATCGCCGAAGCCCCGCAGCGCCGGAGCCGTGACAGAAACCATGCCTGCTGCATGTTGCATGCTTGCTCGTATGCTGCATTTTGCATGCTTGCTTGCATGCTGCATTCTTGCTGCATGCTTGCATGCATGCTATATGCTTGCTGCATGCTTGCTTGCATGCTGCATGCTTGCTGCATGATGTATGCTTGTTTTTATGTTTGCATAGTTTTGTCTTTTATCCCCATCGCCATTTTTTATTCTATGATATGAAAATCGAAACTTTGAATTTTATTTGTAACAAAAAGCGATGATTTAAAATTTATTCAAAGTGAGTATTCTGCGTATTGAGCATTCTATGAAATGATAATACGAGTAAAATTTTTGGAAACGAAATTCTATTAAACTATTTTCTATAAAACAACGTACAGCCAAGTCTACCACGTAGCTACTTAAATACTATATAGTTGTACTGTTATAACAATAACGTTATACTACAAGTAACTACCATATAGCCTACACGTCTTAAATTAAATTAATTCAAGTAAAAGGCAACCTGCATTCTCTGAACATGATTTCATTATTCAGAGTGTACTTTATAGCAGGCTATTTTAATTAACATACGATGTTTTACATTATAATTAGGAGCTCGTGGCTAAAGAATAACAGCCACACGAATCGATCTTCAAGGTTAACGCTTGCAAAGGTTCGTCTGTGGATGGGTGTCCAACTTAACATACCGAGTTTCCTCCGTGCCTCGGAAAGCACGTTAAGCCGTTGGTACCGGTTGTTTGTAAGTCTTTGGCAGTCGTAACGGATTGTCAGAAGCCAGTAAATCGGACTCCAGTCTTGCCAAGGAGTACCGTGTTACCCAGTTAATGGGTTATGGAGGTCTGGTAGGCAAACGCTCCACGAAAAATACTGATATGCAACTGAATCCGGTTTGACTGGAAGCCAACCCCAATGTAGTTTGGTAAAGGCTAGGCAGTTGATGATTTTTTACATTGTAATTAAATAATATTAGTCCTTCGTTTTGTCATAACATTGAGAAACAAATAAAACAACATAGTCAAGAGTACTTTAAGGTAAAGGAACAACCCCCCAAAATTAAATTAAGTCTGTCGGTCAGAAGATCTCTCCGTAAATAATATTTGTTAAGACATTACCTCATTTCATTTCATTTTAACGACTACCAAGAGGGACTTTCTTAATTCGATGTTTTTTTGAGTACCAATAAGCAAATGTGAGTGCTATTTAATGTGATGATGCTTTGAGATATTTTTAAACCAATATAATTACCTGAATGTGTTTTAAGTGTGTTTTTTTTTTGACGAAGGCCACTCGCAGTTACAAACCTGGGAAGGTTGCAACTACTTAACCGGACTTGCCTGTGTGGGCCTCAAGTGAATTTAAGGCCCCCAGCCGAGGCTATGCAACTTAAAACTAAAACTCCGCTCACTGAGGGCACCCCCTGTGGAGTACGGACCTCGGCTCAGCGGCGTCGTTTTGGGGAGGACAGCAAGGGACTGGCTGGGTCATGTCATTTATTTGGGGAATATTTAACGCTAAAGGCTCAGCGGCGCGGGCTGGCTCGTTAGGCAAAAGACGGGAGGGAGCATTACTGGGACGTCGCGAAGGGCCTCGACGGCGAGGCTGGAATACGGAACGCGGTCTGGTGTTTTAAGTGTGTCTTTCCCGAAATCTAATGAACCAAATTCATTGATCCTCTCATTTCAGTTGGCATACATATACAACGTTAACAGAATAAACGCAAAACCTCTTAAGGTGTCATTGTACCCATCATTATGTACAACTTTTACTACGTCACCAATCCCGAAATCGCGAAAAAAAATCAGCTGTTCAGTACATTTTGTCGAGTTATGCCCACAGAAATGTTATGGGGAGTCGGTTTTTTTTTCACGATTTCAGTATTGGGGCCATAGTGAAAGTTGTTCATAATGATGAGTTCAATGACCCCTTAATAGGTATTGCGTTTATTCTGTAACAGGTTGTATATATTATGAAAGGTTCTACTCAAATATTCTGTACATCGAGGATAACTTTTTAACCTCAAGGAATATTTACCAAAAAGGTCCAGCTAGCAAAAAATAACCGGCCAGTTTCAAGCCGGACTCTTCACTCACACGACGGTTCCGTACCATCAACTGAGAAAACGTTTTTTGCATAGGACGCCCCTTTAATTTTGTATTTTATTTTATTATAGCGGCAATATAAATACACATTCTGTGTAAATTTCAACTATCGACCTATTACGGTTCTTGAGATATAGCCCACTGACAGACAGACTGAGAGACGGACGGATGGACGGACGGACAGCGGAGGCTTAGTAATAGGGTTCTGTTGCTGACCCACGAGTATGGAACCCTAAAAACGAATTAGGTACGTAAGCCATACCTACCTTAATTTAGCAAACAAAACTCGCCAAAAACATGTAAAAACTCGGCCTTATTACAACTTCATCTGGACGTAATATGCCGCGAAATAACGTTACGTGCCCAAAGTAATAAGTTGGGAATGTTCGAATATCGATGTTTTTGCTTTCAACAGGTAGCCCTTCATGTCTATTCGTGCTTAAAACAGGTACCTACATTACCAAATATCCATTACACGTATGCATACTTAATTGAGCAGTTGTGATTTGAACATGGAACATGGTTATACAGCGTGTTTCAGAAGTAGTCATATTAATGGATGATGTTCTGTATCTGATATACAGTAAAGAAACAATAGCATAAGGCTGGCTGTCCTGTGGTGTGGCATAAATCTCAGTGACTGACGCGGAGCGCAGATTTTATGCAATTCCATTGGTTAATATTTTTCCGCTCCTCTCCTCTGCGCTCCAGTGCTGACTGTCCAGTCAGCTTAACAAATGCCTTTAAAAAAAAACCCACGGCGAAAACAACTAACAAGTTCCAAACAAATCACTTTATCAAACACAAACTCAAAATTCTTTATTGCGAACTAAGTGTAGGGTAGATACAGGACAGATGTTAACAAAAATAGGAAGGTTCTTATAACTTAGTTGCCTGTTCAGGCATTGCAATTAAAATTTAAATACATATTTTTCCATTGAATATTATAGACAACTTACGTAATACAACTAACATTTTTCATAAATTTTACATTTTCTCATTTTATTTTGTATAATTTACATATATCGTTTTATACTTAGTATTACAATTCTTTTATCTTGGGTATAATTATTTTTCTTCGAGGAAGTCTTTTGCAGAATAATACGCCTTATTAATCAGGAAGTATTTTGCAGAATAATACGCCTTATTAATCAGGAAGTATTTCAGCTTCCTTTTAAAAATACCAATTGACTGTGGGTTCTTAATGTCTCTGGGTAGTTTATTGTATATTTTTATGCCCATACAAAATATACTATTGCTATAAACTGCAGTGTGGGCTGTTTTATTACGTAATGTATTTTTAAGTCTTTAAGCTTATGATGTTTGATTTAACAAAATTGAGACCGCGTAGATATATGGAGCAGGCAGGGTTAATATCTTGAGGTTTATGAAATAAGTTTTACATGATTCAGTTTGGTGTATCCCACATATTGATCTGATGCACTTTGTGCCTTGATCGCAATTTCCTTATCAAGCAGTATAATGCTGTCTGCGGCAGCAAATCTGTGATTGAACTAAATGAATTACCTCGAACTGCATCAACTCGCTAGAATTCTTTACTGGATAACGGATACAGAACGCCACCCTAAAATATAGATCAGACACTTCTGAAACAACCTTTATAACGGTATACTGAACAATCGTATGGATGATGTATATGTACCTATATCATGTTCGCGAACAAGACATGATTCGGCGACATATGAATATATTAATAATATTACTGTACGCGTCGTTCCGAGTTAGTTCGGGAATATAGGAGTTGAATTATGTAGTGCATTCCTAGATTATTAAACTTATCTCAGGGATCCTGTACGGTAAATTGGATTCTATCTATGTATATTTAAAACGTAAAATCATTTGTGACCAGTGACGAAGGTTACCATTAACACGACTCCATAAAAGGCTATTTTAGAACTACAAGGTATTGAAAGGAATTTCTAAAAATAGGAACAATATTTCATGGAAATTCAGCACCGGATTTATTACATTGATGTAGTCCTTGATTTTTATAGTTCATTACTCACAGTAAAATGCAGGAAAGTTTCCCCGTGTGTTTTAATTAGCTTCATTATACATTATAATGTTTTACGCTTATATGACTCACTAAAGAAACTAAGTACTTTCTTTAATACGGTTTAATTTCGTTCCGTAACTATAATTTTATACTTTGCTAGCTTTTCCCGCGGATTCGGTCTCGAGGCTACCCCAAAGGAATTATGATTTTCTGAGGATAAAAGTAAACTTATGGCTCTCAGCCATAGTAAAGCTTTATATTAGTGAAATAATCTTAGTAATCATATCAGTACTTCCAATAATTACATCATACAAACAATTATTTTTTCTTCTTTACAATATCAAGTTTAGAATGCAATACTTTACGTTTAAAAAATATCAAAACAATACAACGCGGCTATGTTTTGCCAAGTTGCCAGTGTTTTGGGCACTTTCTCAATGACAGCGATGCAGCCGATTTTTTTTTTCTTTTTTTGCTTTTGCATTTGTATACAATAGCTTTTGTAAATAATATGTAATTTAGTAGTCTGTTTTTAGGGATCCGTATCCAAAGGGTACGAGGTAGGGGGTAAGCCTCCGCTGTCAGTCTGACAGCGGGCTTTACCTCAAGAACCGTAAAAAGTAGGCCGCTATAACAACCGGTCAGGACCGAGTCGGACTCGCGCACCGAGGGTTCCGTACCATCATATAAAACGTGAAATGTTTTTAAAATTTCATAGGCGAGGCCTGTATTCGTCAGAGAATTTTAACACTGCGGTGAAAATTGCAGTTCTAGATCAGCGCCATCTCTCGGCCGATACTGAAACTAACATAATTTTTGTTGATGATTTCTGAAGAAGTGTGCTATTTAGAGACATCGTTTTATTTTTCCTATTATCTTTACATAAACTTCTATTACATAGAAAAATCTGAAATTATTCTATGTGGTAGAAGTTTATGTGGGGAACGGTCAAAATTGGTACTTTTTTCGCCACAAGTCGAAAACCATGCGGCCTAAAAAAGAGAGTTTTTTTTTGAGAATGTGCAAATAGCGCTCTTTCTTATGATACCTATAAGTCGAAATCCATGTGGCTTAAAAAAAAAAGAAAAAATGTTTAAGAATATGTAAACAGCGCTCTTTCATATGATACCCTACATGCCCTAGTAGAACCATTTTGAATTTTTTAGAACTCCTTTCAGTCGTTTTTGCAAAAAAAAATACATTTTATTAGTACTTCTTGAGGTATCCAGCTGTGACAGACGGACAGACTTAATCACAACATAATTCCTTTTTACCATTTTGGTACGAAACCCTAAAAATAAGAATATATTTTATTTAAAAATTAAATGGGGCTCCCAAACAAGGAACGTGTTTGTTTTTCGGTGGCCTTTGTGTGAGAGTCTGACTTGACCGGTTTTTCAATTAAATTATTATAAATCTTAATAATTTTCTACAATTTCACATTCTATAATTCCTTCTAATACCTTCTAGTGTTATTTTACACTATCCGACTGATCCCTAAAGAGAAATACGAGCTCTGCGTAAATAGGAACACTTAAAGTTAGAGGTATCGTTTTACACCGGCTCGTGTTTTATTTTATCTTCGAACAAGTTCTTGTATCTGCTATTCGTACCTTTGCACACAATGAACGCTATTTTTACACTTTACTGCATATTGTATATTCATTCTTCGAAGAAAAATTTTCTCATCTCTTCTCTGAGTAGTTTATTTCAATGGTTTTGCAAGGATTCCAACATGCAATGTTTTGAACGTGGGTTGATACTAAGTTAGTATGAACCCACCTACAAAACATACTAACGTTCACATTCACTAAAGGTTAAACGCGAAGTATTGACTCCTATTTAATGCAATGTTTTGTAAAAACTAAATTACTAATTGAATCGAATACTTACAGCAACTCTTGCTTATCTGCAGCCAAGCTTAGGGTAAGACCATGGTTAGACGTTGCTAAAGAATAGACTTTTTTATGATGTAGGTAGTTATAATTTAATTTATATATACTATAAAGTAATATATATATATATATATATAAATATAATATTACTAGCTGACTCGGAAAACGTTGTTTTGCCTTACAAAAAAAATACCCTACCACCTATTCTCATACCTACCGAATATACACACAAAATTTCATGAACATTTCGGAGGAGTTCGGTAACAAACACCGTGACACGAGATTTTTATATATCTACACTAATATTATAAAGAGGAAAGATTTGTTTGTTTGTTTGTTTGAAATAAATAGGCTCCGAAACGACTGGACCGATTTGAAAAATTCTTTCAGCCATGGATAGCTACATTTTCGGGGAGTAACATAGGCTATATTTTATCCCCGTACTCCCACGGGAACGGGAACTACGCGGGTGAAACCGCGTGACGTCCACTAGTTAGAAGATAAAGTTAAGAGTTTGTCGGTTTGGTTGAACGCGCTATTCTCAGGAATTACCTACTGCTTCGAAGAGAAAAATATTTTAGTATTGGATAACCCATACTAAAATTTGTTATCGTAATCTCGTTTGTTGTTTTATATCACAATCTCTCCGAAACTAAATTCTACTTATTTTATTTTTTTGTTTTAAACCAACCATAGTGTAGTTCTTTTTAACCCAAAATGTTTTAACAGAATGCCTTGTTGCATTAAGACCGCCTATATATGTACCACCACCCATATAAAGAGGACGCCTATGAACCCTCTCCTAGAGAGGAGGCCTGAGTCTCAACAGTGGGAACATTATAAAGCCGACTATGCTATGCTATGTACCACCACTGTACATAAAATATAAGTAAATATATAATTGAACCATGTACTTTTTATAAGCGTGAGCAAAAGCCACTTCTATCAATTCAATTTTAGTGCTATTCTTATTAAAAAATACTGTAGTTATTATTCAACGTTCATTACACACCTACCTACGTTAAGTAAATACCTACCTAATCTAGTTAAAGCTCAGAAATAAAGGAAGCTTTTATAAAATAATAATGAAAGTGCATCAAGTACCTGTATTTTAATCCTCTTTGATGTTGCTAGCAGTTTCACGGAAAGGAGAAACAGATTGTAAAGATAATATAGTTAATTAACGGAATAAGTTAGTCTGGTAGAAAAAGGGAAGCTCTTATCGGTATATATAAATACAGCCTGCAAAAATGCAAATAAAGCAAAATTACCTCATCAATCAATATCCTTACATTTTTTATATTTAAAGGTCGATATGCAGTCTCTTCTTCCCGGTATGACTACTTTATCCTAAGTTTGACCAAAGCTTTTGGGCAAACCCCGAAATAAATTCCATTTTCGGCCTTTGACTGAAGTATTTTTAGTCAAACCTAGCAGTTCCTAACTTTTCAGTCAAACGTCGAAAGAAAAATAATCTGTTTCGGGCTTTGCCTAGTCGATCCTAGAAGGGACTGACAGACTCGGTCAAACGTCGATTTATACAGTACTTTTAATATGTTTAAACAGGTTTATACATGTTCTCTTGCGGTGTTTTGATCTGATAAATTATTTTCTCAGTCAACACGGAACAATAAACACTTTTTTCGAGGAATCAAATAATAGGATGCAAAGAGAATTTTCTTAATTTCCAAGATGTGCCCGACGTTCAGCTGTCTCTAAGAGAAATTAGTGCAAAGATTTTAAATTTGGAGGACAAGGCATATACATACACGGTGCTGAATTATTAAAAAAAATAAAAAAATATCATGACGCATGCATAGTTTGAAACAACCAGGAGCGAACGAAGCCCGAGACTTGTGTTTCAAGGATGGCGCGGAATGTAATGGTGACATTGTTTTGATACGTAAACATTATTAACATGGTATTTCATAATTGTAATGCATTATTTATTTTTATTTTACCCTTTTTAGGGTTCCGAAAAAAAAGGAACCCTTATAGGATCACTCGGGTGTCTGTCTGTCTGTCTGTCTGTCTGTCCGTCTGTCACAGCCAGTTTTCTCCGGATCCACTGGACCGATTCTGTTGAAATTTTGTACACATATGGACTTCTATGACCCAAACACGGATGCGTTACGAAAATTATTAAATTTTTAGTATGGGGGTCACTTTTGGGGGTCAAACAAGAAAATTAAAAAAAAAGTTTTTTGAACAATATCGTGTGACATATCAAATGAAAGGGCTTACTGTGAGGATTTTAATTATATTTTTTTCATAATTTTAAAATAAATGATTTAGAAGTTATTCAAGAAATTAGACGAAAAATGACCATTCCCCCCCCTTATCTCCGAAACTATTGAGCCTAAAATTTTGAAAAAAATGGAGATAATAGATCTTTACCTAAAGATTACAGGAAAACCTATTAGAAGTCTGTAGTGTTAATATAACATGTTAAAAAAATTAAATTCGTTCGGAACCCTTTGCACGCGAGTCCGACTCGCACTTGGCCAGTTTTTTATAATCCCACCTAGAGGTAGTTTATTTCGGGTACATTAAGTGGGCCGCCTTTGTAAGCGACTAAAATGGCACCGTGTATAAAACACTTACGTTACTGGTGACTGACACACAATGCACAGCCGAAACTATGGTCGTAGAAAGCTTAAAAAACGGGATAAGCGCGAACGAAGTCGCGGGCAAAAGCTAGTCTACATCTACACTAATCTACACTAATATTATAAAGAGGAAAGATTTGTTTGTTTGTATGTTTGTTTGAATTGAATAGGCTCCGAAACTACTGGACCGATTTGAAAAATTCTTGCAGCAATGGATAGCTACATTATCAGGGAGTAACATAGGCTATATTTTGTACCCGTATTCCCACGGGAACGGGAACTACGCGCGTGACGTCCACTAGTTAGAAATAAACTTGGTCTAATGGAGAAGCTTTTGCTATTAAGTTTTAACCATAGTCGCATAGAGGTTGTAAATTATGTAAGTTATTGGAATACAAGTATATAATAATAATTATTAGCTAAGTTCGAGTCACGTTTGAACAACTTTTTGGTTAACGTCGCAACTATAATGAAGTTGGCATCCAGTCTAACCGGATTCAGCTGAATACCAGTATTTTACGTAAAGCTGCTGCCTACCAGACCTCCACAACCCATTAACATGGTAACACGATACTCCTTGACAAGACTGGAGTCAGATTTTCTGGCTTCTGACAATCCGTTACGACTGCCAAAGATCTCAAATCATAAATAACAAGCTTGTAAATAGCTTGTCATTAATTACCACTACTGAAAACTTGAACAGATATTGTGTAAAATTATATCTGACACGCTTTAATTAGAATTTATCTGAAGGTGAAACAATAGGCTTATAAGTTTTGTATTTAATGGTCAAATGCCAATACATCTAAACACATATATATCTGTAGTGGGTCTTGACGCGATACGACTCTTCCAATCCATGTCACCGCACGTGCAGACGATGCTGTGCCAATTGGAAAAGATGAAAAACAAGATAGATGGCGACCGGTCATCGATTAGCACCATTTCACATTATTGTGTGTTCACTAGGGCTTTCATCCCGGGAATCTTGGTCTCGAAAATTTCAAGAGTTCCGACTATCTTAGTATTTTCGAGACTCGACTGATATTTTTGATGCCGAGTCAAACAAAACTTCCGAGGCTTTTTCAATGATTTACGTTAATACTCTGGCAGTTTTGGATCTATTTAACTTGTCGTACAAACCTATTTTTAATCTAGTCGTTTTTCCCGGAAATGTCGAGACCACAATAAGCCTCGATGTTTTTCCCGGGATTCAACAATGCAACGAAATTGAAAACCCTAGCGTTGGCTCTTATTTCTTTCGTAGAAAATAAAGAGCTTATTTGCAACCACATAGTGTGTTTGTTTATATTCAATACCAACTATGAGCCGTATTACCCAGTTACTGGGGTGTGGAGATCAGATAGGCAGTCGCTTCACGTAAAATACTGGTATTCAGCTGAATCCAGTTTGAAGATCCAATGTAGATGGGAAAAAAGGCTAAGCAGATGTTGACGAACTGTGTATTTCTATGTACATTTAATAAAAATCAATAGCTGGAGTTTGAAAGCTTACTCGAAGTTTTGAATTTGACTTAAATTTATTTAACTTTAGGTTTTTACCTTGTTTTAAACGAAAGTGCTATTTGAAAAAGTTGAAAAACAAAATAAATCGCGACCACTTATTGAATATCACCATTCCACATTACATTTATTCACTTTTATTATTTAATTAGAGATTATTTCATCCCTTTTATTTTAGAAACGTTTCTGTCATGTTTTGTCAATTGAAATAGATGAAGGATCAAGATAGATGCGATCGCTCATCGACTAGCGCCATTTCAAATTACTGTGTGCTGACTGTTGTATCTTGCGGGCGTCGATTAACGGCTTATATGCCCCACATACTGTGTTTCTATTTAATTAACGTTTATTTTCAATACCAATTATTTTTTTACCAGTTTGTACAAAATATTCTTATTAAGTTTTTCTTTGCGTAATGTAGCTTAATAGATTGTATCTCTTTATTTGTTAGTTTCTCCTTTTAAACTACCTCATGGACATATCTCAATGCTTTCAAGTTCACTGGAAGTTGCCTGAATTTTTAAATTTCCTTCATTTAGTTATTGTACTTTTCCGAATGATCAACGGTTAACCTTGAGTAAAAGTTCCCCCGAATTTCACTCACTGTGACATGAGTTTTACGCGCATTTTTTTCTATAGAAAGTGCATAATTAGGATGCATGTTAGATTCCTGGCACTTGTTTCTCAGAAAAAACACAGGTGAAGTATTCTGTCAATGATTGCGGTGCGGAGTGCGCGGGCCGGAGCAGCCTAGCTCGCTGCGGCAGTCGCGCGCCAGCCGCTACGACGTAGCACCGTAGCACCGTAGCCGCGTAGCGCTACGCCGTCTACGTAGCGACCTTAGCCGAAGTAAAGTGAATAAAGTCTTACTTTGTGAGTTGTTGCATGGTTGCAACTTACTGAGAATATAATTTGGGCAAAGTTTTGAACTTAAATTTAACTTGGTAACTTTGAAAGATTTTTTGTAAACAAAAGTGAAATTATTCTAAAATTTTAATTTTTATAATTTTCATTAGGTTTAGAATTTTTTGTTAATTTTTTACTTAGTTTTTGATCAGGTTCTTTAAAAATTTATAAATTTCAATAGATCACTTGTTGATTTGTATTAAATTATTTAATATTTTATTTCAATTCAAAGTATTCAATAAAAAAAAATCGAATTACTCAGCATCTGGTCGAATAAATTACTCTGATCCCCAGAAATCTCAACAATGAATTTGGATTTATTGAGAAGGTCGTTCGGAGGTAATTATCCCAATACAATCGTGACCAGAAAGCTTTATCCATTCACTGATAATAATCGTTTAGAAATCCGTTAGGCTTCTTAAGTATGATTTGATTAAGGCATCAATTATTAAACTTTCTGTGATACAACTGTTCTTATTATAAATATAATATTATCAGTACTATGATACAACTAAGCAATCCTTCTTATTTTTACATGTTTTATAAACAGGCAATCTATAAAATTTATTTTATGGAGCATTGTCTAACAAGATATAAGACTTATAATCATATTTATAAATTGAAGTAGGTAATTAAAAGAACAGTTTAACATCTTTCACGAATAAAAACTAATCATATAGTAACTTATTTACTGAAATTACTATCCAGCCATACGCATAAATTATTCACATCCACGCAAGACACAGCTCAGATGGGAAGTGGACACTTATCCTGTGAAATCCTCTGTCTGTAGTCGCAGGGGGAATTAATCCTGGCACGACATGAAAGCTAAGCTGATCTACTTGATATCAACTTGCGATAGTGTAACCACAAGTGTCACATTGTAGCTTACAACTTCCTTGAAAGAGTTATATAAAGTCTCCCAAAAAAATCAAGATAATTATTATGAAAAAAGACTAGCGCGAGAAAGCCATAATGGCAAACGAAGACAACAATGCTTAGAACAACTTTTTTAGACAACCTACTTATAATAGAATAATTTATTAAAAATATAGGGAACTGAATAGTTATACTATTCTGTTCTTATAACCGTGTGATAGGAACCCAACACTTAAATTTTTCAGATATCTCATCACCTGTAAAAACATATTCAAAACTATAGATCTAGAATAAATTCTAGAAGATAGTGCAAAACTACATACTAAATTAAAACTAACATAAAATGCAACTTTGACTAATGTCCTAAAGTAAAATAAATGCATCATTAAAACTTCGCGAGTAATTTACTATTATAGTACCATGGATTGTCGAAGTCTATCGCAAAGGAGGTGATAACAGAAGACAGTTGAATGACAGCTGACGTTTAACGTCATGTGACGTATCGGCATGTAGATTGACGTGACGACGGCATGGCGGGAACTATCCGACATCACTCCACCTACCATCATGAGACGGAGCCTTCTGCTGCCTCGGTGAGTTACTAAAACAGTCTTAAAACTCATACAGATGAACGCCACTTATGTTTGGTCTCAAATGTTCGTATTCAACTGATTTTGGCAAGACTGGAAGCCGCCCCAATAATTGTATTTAATTGGGCAACGGCCAATTAAAGTAAATTTTTGAGCTTTGTAGATAGCGGTAACGATTGTCAAATAAAATAGTCTTTAGCTATCTCATAGTCAAATAGTATTTAGTTATCTCATAGTCAAATAGTCTACCGAAATGTTATGTGGACAATCACAATAATAATGGACTTTTTGGCAGTCGTCACCGCTAATGATGATGAAACCATGATGATGATGAAATAAACAAGCATATTATGTTATGTACCAAACTTTTAACTTAACCAATTATCATAACAGATCTTGTAATAGGAAATGAATTATGATATTTAACCAAACTACTTTCTTTGAAAATATTTACTTTCCTTTAAATTATAAAGCAAACCAAAGCAACTCAAAGGGCATATTAATAACTAACAACATCTAACATTGAAAACATGAACTTTATACTCATACGACGAAAAATTAGTGCAGTTAGTAAGAATTTCTTTTAAATGAGAAAATATTTACATACACTACTTTCAGAGAACTTTTAACATGTAGAATTAGTTAAGATATCTTGAATCTATGCTTAAGACTTATATACACTGAAGCACAACCGAACCCATAGGCCATAATACAATCAAAAGTGTGAAAACTACTTGGCTAGAAAGACTGTAAAAAGTTAAAAATATTTGGAATTGACCACGTGAGCCCGAAGGATCGCCAAACTGAATTGGCAGTGGACAGGGCACATTGCTCGTAGAACAGATGGTCGATGAGGCCGAAAAGTTCGGGAGTGGCGACCGCGTACCGGAAGACGCAGCGTTGGAAGTCCTTCCACAAGGTGGACCGATGACCTCATCGTTTGTCGCGAGTAGCCAATGGATGCGAGACGCACAAGACCGGTTGTTGTGGCGACACTTAGGGGAGGCCTTTGCCCAGCAGTGGACGTCTTTGGGCAGATAGGATGATAATGATGATGATAACCACGTGACATTTCATTAAGTGCTTGTTTTTCCCAAACATTTTGGGCTTTTTACATTAGTTGTCGCTGATTGAATGTCACTTTATCTAGGTACTCGATTGTGAACTAGGCCTTAGATCAGCCCTGTTCAACGTTTTTGTTCTTCGGTCACATAGCGCTTCTACAGTTATAATGATGGACCTAAATAACCTACAACAAAATTATACTCTATATTTAGTATAGAGTATAATCAGTATCTAGAGGAATGGAATTGTTAAATTTGTGACCAATGACAATTTTATATAAAACTACTTGACTCGCGCAACTTCGTCTGTTCCGCTCCTATTGGTCTTAGCGTGATAGCCTATAGCCTTCCTCGATAAATGGGCTATATACACTGAAAGAATTTTTCAAATCGGACCAGTAGTTCCTGAGATTAGCGCGTTCAAGCAAACAAACAAACAAACTCTTCAGCTTTATATATTAGTATAGATTATTTCATGCTGTATTCCAATTTTTTCTTTTCCTCTCGGGTAAATAGCTTCAGCACATTATCAAGGCAATTCTTCACTATCCAGTAAGCCGAGATTTGTAAAGTAAAGATAAATATACTCGTAGTTTAGTATTCAATCAAACAGTTACTGAGACACGAAATCAATATAGCTCCAAGAATGTATTAGGCTGCAGGCCGCACAGAAAAGCATGGCGGGCCGCAAGTTGAGCATAGCTGCCTTAGATGCAAGATAATCCAAACATATAACTGAGATACACATATGTCACGAGATTCTCAGATTCCATTAATGTTTCAAACCAGATAACATTGTGAAAGGAATTCCTAATCCCGGCTGTCAGAGCTCGAGCTTATTTCGGTCTACGTCTAGATGGTTTAAGGATTGCATACATTAATCCCTAAATCTAGATGTATTTGAATTATTTTAATGTAAATTGGACTTTTGTTTGACATATGTGCAATCTGCTAGTTACCCCAAAACACTCGAAATACGTTTTTGAATAGTTGTGTAAAAACAATTTAGGTGTCGTCCTTTAATCACGTGTGGCTCGAAAGAAGAGAGACTGGGTTCGGAAGAAATCACGAAAAATCACAAGGGGGTCTAGTGTAGGTATTTACTTTTTCTTTGAACGAGCGATTTCTGATCTAGTACTTAATTTTCCAGAATAAATTAGATCCTTTCTCAAGGTAATATTCTGAATTTCTTAAAGATAATTTCTACAAAAAATACACGTTACTATTGGTTTAAAAAGTTGCTAAAAAACATCACGTGATTAATAGACAACCTGCTCAAAATTCTCTATACATATAGACAGCTGTAATAGAGCCCTAGTCTACAAATTTGACAACTTTTATTAAAAACATAGGGGCACAGTTCATATCTTTCTTATTCAGTTTATGAAATATCTTTTAAATCGCTCCAATATTGGAAGAGGAAACAGGCGAGAGCCAAACCAAACAAGCGAGGCAAAACATGATTGGACTAAAACGATGTAATATCTTGCATGCTCTTGTATGTATTCCATGTTTAAACAAATAAAGAAATCTTATCTTATCTCGAATAATGACTTTTTACTAAAAAGTCTCTCCGCCTGCATTACCTCTTAACCTTCTAAAACAATATTGCATTTTAATTTTACCCGAAAACTATGACAACGAGAAAAGTTGATCGTTAAAAACCGTGCTTGTTCTGCAATTCCTTAAGATATCACAACGAATTCATATCAATGAGAAATTCCAACAATGCCGGGGAAAGAAACTTACACCGTATGAAAAGCGAACTAAAAAGTTAATTTTTTCTTAGACTTGTTTCACTATCAGCAAATATTTGAAAGTTTATTTTAAATTGTTCGCTCCTTTTGATAAGAATATTTTATCATTGACTTCTTTAATCATATCAAACAAAATGTCAAAGATTGGCATGCCGCCGGCATTCCACCTACGAGAAATTGAATGATCTACTAGATTGAAAGTGCAAGTTGACCTTTAGCCTGTAAAGGTCGTTTCACACTAAAATAGACAACGCTCTTCTCTCAATGAAAATCGTTGATATACCGCAGTGCGATTCTCTATAAACATTTTACCTTGTAAGCTTTGATGTAGTGAAGATGAAGTGAGCTGTCAATCCAGAGAAACAAGATCGAATGACAGTTCATTTCACACTTACTCCACTTAAGTTCACACGGTGAGATGTTGACAGATTAGACCGCCAGGGCCCCGTTTAATATAACTGAGAACGCGACAAATTTGTCGAAAACTGACATAATTGCGACAAGTGTTGATTAATAAAGCAGAAAATCCTACTATCCTACTTCCTTTTTTAAGGTAGTGAAATCATCAAATGACTCCTCCCGCACTGGGTGGAGCAGAAGGAAGTGTCAGACTTTTACTGACTAAAACCCATCCGTGTTCCTCCTAATGCCCTTTGCGTTCCAGGGCCGCGGTGACTCTTTCGAACAAATAATCCTACTTCCTACTAATATTATAAATACGAAAGTTTGTGAGCATGGATGGATGGATGTTTGTTACTCTTTCACGTCAGAACGCCTGAAAGGATCTTCATGAAATTTGGCATAGAGGTAGATTAACACATTATCTGGAATAACACATAGACTATTTTATACCGGGAATATGTTCCCTAGAGATCACACGAGCGAAGCCGCTGGCAGAAACTAGTGTATGAAATAAACGTACAAAATTGTTGAACTGAGGGCCAATTCTACTAATTTTTAAGCAACGTTCACATTCGCATGTTAATCGCAATCTGTCAAAAAGCTTTATTTTCCATACATTTTTGACAGATTGCGATTGACACGCGAATGCAAACGATGCTTAATGCCTCGCTACACGCTCCGTCTTGCCTGCGAACATGCCTGCACAAAGCAGTGTGCGGTGGTCATGACTCTACAAAAAGACGGAACTTCTGGGACTGTGTGACTGTGCTACCGTCTTGCCGTCCATATGCACGCGCTACGCAGGCAAAACGGAGCGTGTAGCCGGGCCATAAAAAATAGTAGAATTAGCACTCAGATTGTCACTTGTCACCAGTTTAAATAGGCCCCTGTTCATTCATAAGTTTTCAGCGTCGTGTCGTCGGCGTGGTGTGAAGATGCATTTTATTCGATAAAACCTCTTTGACTCCACTGCGGCAAAGGGGTACGTGTTTGTTAAAGTAGTTCATCTCGGTACAGTCACTTGGAAAAATGTTGCGTAGTGGGAGTAAGTTTGCGCATGTACAAAGGTTACAACAAAAATAATACTTTTATTTCTAGTCATTATTCTATGACTATTGCCGTCATTTATTTTTAGAAGAAAGTTATAAAAATTAGACGAACATCTTACAAATCTTGCCAAAGTTACGTGCCGGCGAGTGTAGTTGTACCAATTTTAGCATTAGGTATAATAGGGGCTTGTTAAAACCGCGTTAAAAACAACACAAAAGTTCTAATTTTTCGACAAGTAATTAATAACAAAATGAAAGTAATTTAAAAAAATAATAATGGTACTACTACACTCAAAAGTTTTGATAGGTACTTAAAACAATATATCGCTGCGTCAGTATTAACTACAACATATAAATAAAACCTCATTTGTCGCGTCCCTGTAGACTCGTATAACACAATACCTCTTAGTGGGAAAACTCGTAAACTTTTTACAATGAAGAAATAAAAAATCGCGGGTTTTATATTGTGATCTGTAAAAATTTCACATCAGAAGTAAATAGAATCGTCGTGTAGCTTAGAGGGGTCGACGGCTCGTCGCATTTCCGAGTTCATGCAATATATACTGCTCTACGAAGCTTCAGCTCTGTTTCAGGGAAAAAAGACTGAAAAAATCTTCAATACTTTATTGTGAAACGAGGCCTCATCCGTCTTTGAACACTTATTGGAAGTGCACTGCGGTATATCTTCTGAGATTTCGAAGCAATATGTGGGAAAAGCATGAAATATTGGGGCAGAATATTGTAAATACATAAAATGTGTCCAGAATTATGTCTCTTTGTGACTTAATGTGTGTCATAAATTCATAACTCACAGAATAATATTGTATTTAGAATTTGTATATGAGGTTGAAATTGTATCGGAGTTGTAGTAGAATTACTTTCATTAAAATTAATTTTATTTCTCAAGAACATCCAAGAAATCATGATTCGACAAACACATTTTATTAGACATTAAAACAGAGAAATAACATATACGACTACTTAGGTATTGAGAAAATTAATGTCCGCTTCTTAGAACAATGCTTCAGCACTAATTACGATCCAAACTGATGGATTGTATATTCAATTATGCTCAAATATAGTTTAAAATTTTAAGTCGAAATTCATGTTTGAGCATTATTTTAGAATGGAGATCCACATACTAAGTCCTTTTGAGAAAATCTTTCTCCACTCTCCACTACACTCGTTTGAAACAAGAGGTTTTTAGTTAGAATAATTGTATTGTGATCCCTCAATCAACAATAACCACTTGTTGGTTATTGATTTTAATCAAGAATTTTTACGCTGAGACGAATGGCGGAAATAACTTTAGGATACGGGGCCCGCCAGGGCCAGGGTTGCGGAATTTGTTCGAAAGAATCATCGCGGTCCTGGAACGCAAAAGGCATTAGCAGGAACACGGATGGGTTTTAGTCAGTAAGAGTCTGATAGGGAATCAGACTCTTACTGACTAAAACCCATCCGTTTTTTTTCACTCCGCCCAGGGCGGAAGGAGTCATTTGATGATATTCCATCCTCAACAAAAAATACCTAAGAATACCGATTTATGTGTTTGAATCCCCAAGAGTACCTACTGGCCAAGAACATAGATATTTTTAAATTAAAATTCACTTTTTCTTGTGTCAACTGTTTGACTGTAACACACTACACCAACACACAAGCTTTAATGACTTCGGAGTAAATACTTAACGCTATTGTATCACCGTGGGGTCAGGAGAGGTCCTTAAAAGAGAATCAATGGCCGAGGCGGCCACGGCGCTTCTTTATAATTCAGTAACGGTCCGCTGCCGGCTTCGCACCTAATTAACACATTTCTTCTGTATATACGTAAAAGCTTTTCTCCTAAAAATGTTTTGAGAGTAGGGAATAAAAGTCCACAAAGTCCTCTCGAGATTAGCCCAAAATCCAGACAGGCGGAAACATTAGGTAGTTTGGTAGCAATATCTAATTCTGAAAAGACTCACAACATCACGATACGCGATATTTGATATTTTTATAGTATCGGTGATTCCTAATAATGTTCATTTTACCGTAAATAAGCTTCCTATTGATAGAATGTGATTAGAAATCATATTAGTAGACGTTCATGGTTTGATACAGGTACGATCCCGATATCGCGTTTTCCTCTATTACGTTCGGACAAAGGAAGAGGAAACAGCCGCCTGCTTCTGTAAGTCCTTGATAAATAAAATATGTACTGTTCCAACATTTCAAAGTGTCACCTGGCAAAAAACCGCAAATCCAGTGAAAACATTTGTTACGAAACAGCAAAGTTGGCTTGGCATTTTGACAGTTTTACCAGCTTGCTGGCAGTTCAAACCTCGACATCGACCATTGGGCTCGTTTAAAACAGTTTTATTCTGTAAACTGCAGTTTTACGACAATATGCGCTAAAAATAATTGGTATTGGTCTTAAGGCACTCGCAACTTTTCCAACTAGCATATTTTTTTTAGACATTTTCATCGGCTAAATATTGTATTTTGTATTTTCTTCGAATTTTCAGGGTTGGTCTAAAAATAAAAGTTGTTTATAGTTATGTGTACTTTCACTCTTATTATTGTTTTACAAATAAACCTTTATAATAAAATAGTACGTTATCTTTCTAGGGGAGGTTTATTCCTACCTATCAATTTTATTAAAGCTGTTATCTTTATAAAATACATTTAGGTACCCAAAAACGCTTATTTTTATTAAATGAAAGGGTTTGCTGAGTAAAACACAAAAAAGCTTGTAAAGTTTTTTTTTGCAATTAATATGTGTTACACTACCACAATAATTGAAGCATGCCTGCAAACGTTTGTGAATGTACGTGGGAGACGCATAAACTCTCGGAACACACAAAAACCTTCTTTTCCATTTTCCATCTTTAAAGTTTCGGTGTGACAACTCAACACGGAAGCGGGTAAAGTCCGCACCATGATTTAGGCCCCTCACTGCTCACCGATCGTTTGACTATGCAATTCCCTTTTGTCAGGCATGGCTCAACTGAATTTTAATTATATCCCTTTGGCGAGTAGACTCGCTTCCTCCCGCCAATTATGTCTTTATGAATTTGTGTCCTTTGTGTTTAATATTCAAGTTAGGAATTCAAACTGACGTGCCGTAAAGCTTCATTGTCACAATAAAATGAAAGTTTCAAGTATAATGTAATTATGTGTTTCATTTCATTTGTATTAATAAACAATGAGGTTTAATGATTGATATAAAAAGCTTGAGATTGAAACTGACTTAGTAAGTATCAGTAAAAAGACTGCAAATTATCTAGCATTATTTTCCTTTGAATAAAAGCGAGACTCGGCTACTAAGCTAGTAAAATGCTAGGATAAAATAAGATCCATGTAGCAAGCGGTTATTAGGTCGCCCACCATCCAGCCGGGGAGTAAGACAAATGTTATACAATCACAATGTTCATGTTTTAGCGAGGTACATCATATGTCTTAGTCGGCAGCACAAACCACGCATAAAGCTACTTCTGATGCAAACCATTTATTATCCTGCTCGCTAAAATATTGCCTTTGTACGTCTTTTAAGTGGTCCCAAAAACCTAATCTTAGTCCCAACTTACGTCGGTCACGACTTTGTGAATAGAGTTTCTATTCCATCAAAAAGGTTTTATGTTGTAAAAGTCACTCTTCATATACAGGGTGGGTTTTTGAGACGGAGTAGTAAAGTGTTAAAAACATTTATGGGTAGTTTTTGTGATTTATTGCTTTGCCAGTGATCAAATCGCAGTTGGTCTAGAAGACATTTTTGATCCTCATAAGAAACTAGCTATTTCTCGCGGCTTCACTCGCGTTAAGAGTAACAACAAGAAACTCACTTTCGTATTTAAATATTACTGAGCAGAAGATCTATAGGCATATAAAAGTTTTTGCGTAAATTGCCCTTTTCTTGCTGACTGTATTTTTAACCCCCGACGCTAAAACGATGGGTGTTATAAATTTGACGTGTCTATGTGTGTGTCTGTCTGTGGCATCTTAGCTCCCGAACGGATGAACCGGTTTTGATTTAGTTTGTTTTGTTTGTTTGAAAGGTGAATTAGTCGGGGGTGTTTTTAGCTATGTTTGATAAAAATCGGTCCAAGATTGCCGCCGCCACAAAATGGCGGATAACATATTTTTTCACAACTCCCTCAATATGGGTATCAAATGAAAGGGCTTGACTAGTAAAATACACCATACACTATGAAAAATTTCAAATCCAAGATAGCCGCCACAGCAAAATGGTGATTTTTTTTTTGTATTTGTTAAGCACCATTATTAGCGGTCCCCCGACGCGATGACGCTTGGCCTTTGGAGAATCGTACCTATATTAAAGTGAAAGGATCAATAGAAATTATTTTATTACATTTTATAGTTTTTTTTTTTGTCGGGTGTTTTATTAATTTTTATTTCATGCTTTTTTATTTGTGTGCTCAAAAGTTATGGACACTGGACGGTCTCCTAACCTAACCTAACCTAACGGTTCTTGCTGACGTCTCAAAAATTCACGCTGTATGTGTCAAAGTTATCGTCCATTAATCTTGGGTATCAACAATCACTAATATAGGCGTAGTTTGAATAAATACGCGCCTAGTTTGCAGTTTGTGTTACTTATCTGCCTGTCAAAAGCATGCCACACGCGACGCGACTATTGTTTGCGTAAGAAAAACAATTCAGTTTTATAACTGCTTTATGTCAGGGTATATAATACTTGTAAAGAGTTAAAGTCTGCGGCAAAGGAATACAAGTATGCCTGTGCAACATCGACAAAAGTTCAAATATATCAATATTTATTAGCAGTAAGTACTTATATTAAACATTTTTCATCAGAAGCTTTGATTTTAATTTTAACACTAAAAATTGTTGTGCTATTTTTAATACTTGTAATTTGCTTTCGTATGCGTGTCCGTTCGGATGTTTCCATTTTTCTAACACTTGCTAACTTCCAACTGAACTTAAACTTGGTATTCCTAGGTATAATTTTTTTTTTTGTTTTTGGATAAAAATTGAGTACACCTTTAATTGAGTTTCACACGTTTCCCTCGCCTATAAATTATAAAAAAAAGCCAAGGGCTTCGAGTTAAACCGAATGAAACGATTTTTAGTTGGTACATTTATTTTTATCCGCAGATGTTATTTTCCTTTTTACCTGACACTGAAGAATTAACCAATCCATCAATGTGCATCAGATAATGCTGTGTATCCAACGGAATCCTATTACTAAGCCTCCGCTGTCCGTTCGTCCGTCCGTCCGTCTGTCTATCAACGGGCTGTATCTCAAAAACTGTAATAGGTAGACAATTGAAATTTTCACTGAGTGTTACGCTAAAACCACAAATATTAAAAACTAGTTGACCCGCGCAACTTAGTCTGCTCCGCTCCTATTGGTCTTAGTGTGATGATATATAGCCTATAAGCCTTCTTCGATAAAAGGGCTATCTAACACTGAAATAATTTTTCAAATCGGACCAGTAGTTCCTGAGATTAGCGCGTTCAAGCAAACAAACTCTTCAGCTTTATATATTAGTATAGAAATTGGTATAGATACAGATTAAATTAAAGGGGCTCCCATGCAAGAAACATGTTTTTTATTCAGCTTATGGTACGGGACCCTTCGTGTGAGAGTCCGACACGCACTTGGACGGTTTTTTTAATGACGTCATAGTATTTGTTTTTGGATAATAAATCACCTGTAATTTAGTTACACTTTCCCTGTGAACCCTATCGCAACCCTCTCGGCCAAGGGCTTCGAGCGAGCTGGACCGAATGAAACGATTATAGTACATCTATTTGAGGCCCCAGGCTACAGGCATACCTAGTAATAACGCGGGTAACAAAATACACGCTATAATTAAGTGACATGTCACGCTGACATCACGCTTATAATAAACGCAGTGAATATTTAGTTCCAGGGTAATGAAACTTTCAGGTGTGATACATTCGTGCTAAAAATAGTTATATTTTTTGCCTAGTCATTACTTTCGCCAGTGCTGGGCAAAGACCCTCCGCAAGTTCTTACTTTCTTTAGCCGGGTCTGACAACTTCTAACTTCAGAAACCCATTATGTGACATTTCTTGCCCAATAGTCGTCGTGCAAAGGACTGAGGTGACCCCCCCCCCCCCAATCTTATGTGAGCCTGGCAGCCTTGTCGATAGACGATTTTCCGATGCCTTAAATAAAATTATTGACTAAATTGTGTATTTTTGTTAGTTTTTTGTGTTCAGTAAAAATCTGTTATCTCACTATTAACTATTCCAAGATACAAATAAACAGTCTGTTCCTGAGTATTTGATCTTTCCTCACAATTTCTATTTTATCATTTCTAGGTGTTGGATTTCAATAAATCTTTTCAGAACATACACTTTTCCGGAAATATTTCCGTATATCTCTGCGTTATATGGCCACAGGTTGAAGAGTCGGGCGGTCGAGAGAAATATTTATATCTCTCGTGCTATATTTGTGAGGTGATATATTTTTACAACATTTTACAACGATCACTTTATTTTGATGTGGACTGAAATTTGCCAAGTAAAAGGCTTTTTAAAACAATATTTAAAAAATTAAATCTGAAAATAAAATCAACCTCACGGCAATGTACGATAATTTTATTTATGTATTTCTCAAATCAAACCATACTTGAACTTTCGGATATGTGAAAATAAATTGAGTTATAAGTCTACCTGCCTTGACCTTAAATAAAACTGATGCCATATATTTTTTGCGCCATATAAAAGCAATAAAAACCATACACCATGGCACTGGGTATATTTAAGCTATAATAGTGTTACGCGCCAGAATTAATGTTGGGTACATGGCGGCATTTGCGTACTGCTAACGCCATCTAGTTTCAACCAACCAAACATTTACGTGCTGCCATCTAGTATCGAGTAGCAGATACTGGCATACTGCTGGCGACATCTAGTATCCAGTAGCTGACATTTACGTGCTAGAACATTCAAGATGTTTTGACGGGACCTGTGTGTGCCCGAACTTTCCAGAGGTTTCCATACAGGAGGGTTCTGGAAATGACTGTCGGTATATAAAGGGCGGACATCCGGCGACGGCAGTCAGTATTGAATTGGCGATACAAACGATAACTTCGAGAGCGATCTTCGACTGCGAATTATAGTGAAGTGAAGTGTTCAGTAGTGCGATTGTGTTTTATAATTAGTGTGTTTTAAAGTGATAATTAGTGTCATAAATTAAAGTGTCAGTTTTGGTTGTTTAATCGGCTGTTTTTATTGTAACGAACCCCAAGCTCGTAACAATTGGTGTCAGAAGAGTGGATAATCATGCCGATTCTGCCAAAGGACGACACGGAGGGTATCCGTACCCGTAGTCAACGCCAGCAGGAGACGGACCAGAGGCGTTTTGGTGGTGCAACGCCGCAGACTTCGGAAGGTCAGCTACCGACCATGGAGGCCGGCCCGTCCACAGCAGCTCCGGCATCATCAGCACCAGACTTTGCTGCTCTGATGATGATGCTGCAGGAGCAGGCTCGCCGACAGGAGGAGCAGGCCCGACGCTTGGAAGAACAGCTGCAGCGCGACAAGGAGGAGCAGGCCCGCCGACAGGAGGAGCAGGCCCGACGCTTGGAAGAACAGCTGCAGCGCGACAAGGAGGAGCAGGCCCGCCGACAGGAGGAGCAGGCCCGACGCTTGGAAGAACATCTGCAGCGCGACAAGGAGGAGCAGGCGCGCCGCCAGGAAGAACAGATGCTTCTCATAAAGGAACTTCACGCGTCCTTCGGGAAAGACATGAAGGAGGTGAAGGATAAGGTTGCTCAGCATGACAACCGCTTGTCAGACGCTGAAACCAGGATCAGCAAGTTTGATGACGTCATTGCGGATGTGAAGAAGGAGTTGGGCAACCTTAAACTTGGAGATGGGATTGCTAATTCAGCAGCCACTACACCTTCGCCACGTGGGTTCAAAGTGCCGCCGTTCGATGGGACGTCTTCTTGGTCGGCCTACAAGATTCAGTTTGAGGCTGTCATGAAGGCGAACGGGTGGAGTAAAAATCAGGCCATGACTGCCCTCACCCTAGGCCTGCGCGACCATGCCTTAACTGTCCTGGAAGCTCTCGGTAAGGAGGTGACTTACGAGCAGCTGCTTGAAGCGTTGGAAGCCAGGTATGGCGACGCTCATCTGGAGCACGTGTTTCGTGCGCAGTTAAGGGATCGCGTGCAACGCAGCGGTGAGAACCTGCAGCAGTGGGCTTTTGAAGTGGAGAAGCTGGTGCGAAAAGCGTACCAGTCTGCACCAGCGCTCATTGAAGGGAACCTGGTGCAGGCATTCATCGACGGCATCCGCGACCTTGAGGTCAGGGCTGCAGTGAGGCTCGGGCACCACGGGACGCTTAAGGACGCCTTGGCCCATGCACTGGAGGTGGAAGCTGTGCGGCAAGATCATCGTTCCCACCGCGTCAGGGAGGTTGCAGCGGTTACAGTTCGCGATCGTTTAAAAGGATACAGCCCTAGGTGCTACGGCTGTGGTGAAAGGGGCCACCTTCGATCCAGTTGCCCTAAGCGAACTGCGGAAGGGGAAGGTAGCCGATCTCCAGAGGGCAGGGCGGCTAATAGCACCGCCCAGCAACAGCAGGGAAACGAGTAAAAGCCAGGACTGCGGGGCGGGTGCTGGCTGATGTTCAAGGAGCCCCAATGATTTCGATCTCACAAACCCGTGACGGGAACAGCCTTATCATCAAGGGTGAGGTCAACGGGACACCATGTAAGCTGACGATAGACACTGGAGCTTCTCGCACGGTTGTCAGTTCCCAAATTATAAGTCGGTTCCTTGGGGACTCTGCATACAATCGAGAGCGCATAAATTTGGTGACAGCCACCGGTCAGCGCATACCCGTCCGAGGAGAGAGAGAGATGGAGTTAAAGCTAGGCAATAAAATCTACCTGCATAATGTTGTTGTGGCCGATATAATGGACGATTGCATCCTGGGATTAGACTTTATGAGGAAGAATCGTTGTGAGATCGACGTTAATCAAGGAGTTATGAAATGTGGACAAGAGGAACTTTTCATGGAAGGGGCTTTACCTGGAAATGTGTACAACCTAAAGAAGATTGTTCTTCCTCCGAGATCGGAAACGGTTGTGCCGGTTAGTCTTCCTCGGAATCTTGGGCAAACTCATCGTTGCGTACTCGTGGAAAGGGTAGACAATGACCTTCCATGGAAAGTGGCACGAACATTGGTCAGAGCCACCGACATCTCAGGAGTACGTGTGCTGAACCTTTGTGACAAGGAGCAGGTGATAGAAAAGGGCACACTGATGGGTACCTGCGAGGAAGTGGATTGGTTGCGTCGATGCCAATATCTATCAACTGGGACCCTCAGCAAGGATGCACAAACGAGAGTGACCACACTTTTAGAAGACTGTCGCAGCGCTCTGTCTCAAAATGAAATGGTCAAGGCGAAGAGGATGTTACTTAAGTACACCGATGTTTTCTCTTCGAACGATGCTGACATTGGGAAGACTGGCTTAGTTCAACACAAAATAAACACAGGAGAAGAATTGCCTATCCGTCAACGGCCAAGGAGATTACCGGTAGCACGTGAAAAGGAAGTGGAAACCATGATCGAGGGAATGGTGAAGGATGGTGTTATAGAACCTTCATCCAGTCCATGGTGTTCACCGGTAGTGCTGGTAAGGAAGAAGGACGGCAGCATGCGGTTTTGTGTTGATTATCGTCGTCTGAACGATGTTACGAAGAAAGACAGCTATCCCTTGCCAAGAATTGATGACACGCTGGACATGCTTACTGGAGTAAAGTGGTTTAGCACACTAGATCTAAAAAGTGGCTACTGGCAAGTAGAAATTGACCCGAAAGACAAGGAGAAAACTGCATTTTCGACAGGAAAGGGTCTATGGCAATTTAAAGTTATGCCATTTGGATTGTGTAACGCTCCGGCAACGTTTGAAAGATTGATGGAACTGGTACTAACCGGGTTGATTGGTGATGCCTGCCTTGTCTACTTGGATGACATCATCATCGTAGGCCGTACGTTTGAAGAACATCTTCAAAACCTGGAACGCGTGCTCATGAAGATCCAGAGTGCCAACCTCAAGTTGAGTCCGAAAAAGTGTTCATTTTTCAAACGGCAAGTTAGCTTTTTGGGTTATGTTGTGTCGGAAGAAGGTATCCGCACGGATCCAGAGAAAATCGCCGCTGTCAAGGATTGGCCAATTCCAAAAGACAAGACGCAGGTCAGAGCATTTTTAGGTTTGTGCTCCTATTATCGGCGTTTTGTCAAGAACTTTGCAGATATAGCCAAACCCCTGCACAAGCTAACCGAGGAGAAGCGACATTTCTGTTGGGATGAAAGTTGCGACATCGCATTCCAGGAGCTAAAGGACCGTCTGTGCAAAACACCTATTTTGGGGTATCCTGATATCAATAAGGAATTTATAGTTGACACAGACGCAAGTGATATCGGACTTGGCGGTGTGTTATCTCAGCGACATGGCGATCAAGAGGTTGTGATTGCGTACTTCAGCAAGTCGTTGTCGAAACCAGAGAGGAATTATTGTGTCACGAGACGGGAATTGCTTGCTGTGGTCAAGTCATTGCAACATTTTAGCAAATATCTGCTGGGACGGAAATTTCACCTACG
Source organism: Lacanobia wlatinum (assembly GCA_947578705.1). Classification (NCBI taxonomy): domain Eukaryota; kingdom Metazoa; phylum Arthropoda; class Insecta; order Lepidoptera; family Noctuidae; genus Lacanobia; species Lacanobia wlatinum. The sequence goes on along the minus strand of OX388024.1, from coordinate 13,153,166 downwards.
AACTGACCATGCTGCACTGAAATGGCTATTGCAGTTCAAAAATCCAGAAGGACAAGTTGCGAGATGGATTGAACTACTGCAGGAATACGACTTTGTGGTCGAACATCGCAGCGGGAAATCTCATGGCAACGCAGATGCATTGTCAAGAAGACCTTGCCCTGAAGACTGCAAGCATTGTACTAGGCAAGAGGGTAAAGAAGTCATAACTGTGAAGATGCTCAAAACAGACCTCAGCAACGAGTGGAAGGAGAGCCTACAACGTGCGCAGCAAGAAGATTCGGACATCAAGCCGATTCTTGGGTGGATGAAGGCCAGTGCTCCTAAGCCCACGTGGAGCGATGTCTCAGCAATGAGTTCGATCACAAAAAGCTATTGGGCCCAATGGGACAGCTTAGTGATTCAGGATAGAGTACTGTGCCGTAAATGGGAAAATGCTCGAGGAGACAGCTGTCATTTGCAAATGGTTGTCCCTAAAGCTAAAGTACCGGATGTTCTACAGCTGTACCATGATGGCTGTTCAGGAGGCCATATGGGAGTCAAACGGACTCTACTGAAGATACGGGAACGGTTTTACTGGGTCCATTGTCGTGCCGATGTCGAGGACTGGTGTCGCAAATGTACAAGTTGTGCGGCTGTAAAAGGACCTCAGACTCGTAGCAGAGGTGCATTGCAATTGTACAATGTTGGTGCACCATGGGAAAGAATAGCTCTGGATGTTGCGGGACCGTTTCCGGAAAGTGAAAGTGGTAACAAGTACTTCATGGTTGTAATGGATTACTTCACTAAGTGGCCGGAAGTCTTCGCCATTCCAAATCAAGAAGCTTCAACAGTTGCAGATAAACTGGTTCATGAAGTCTTCTGTCGTTTTGGAGTACCTCTGGAAATTCACAGCGATCAAGGAAGGAATTTCGAGTCACAAATATTCCAGGAAACTTGTAGAGTTATGGGTACTCATAAAACGAGAACAACTTCTTACCACCCACAATCGGATGGAATGGTGGAACGATTCAATCAGACATTGGAGAGATACTTGGCAAAAGTTGTGGAAAATCGGCAACGCGATTGGGACAAGCATATACAACCGTTTTTGTTGTCATACCGAAGTGCTGTTCACGAAAGCACATCAGTGACACCAGCTTTCGCAAACTTTGGTAGAGAATTACGGCTGCCGGCAGATCTGATCACTGGAATGCCACCTGATGCCCCGCGTAGTATAACCGATTATGCGAATGACTTGCGGAACAAAATGAATGACATTTATGAGCACGTCAGAGAATCGGGCCGACAAATGTCTAACAAGATGAAAACCCGTTATGACCGCAAAATGAACAATAAAGGGTTCGATGAAGGTTCACTAGTGTGGTTGCACAATCCAGTTCGCAGTAAAGGGAAATCTCCTAAGCTTCAAGCTAAATGGGACGGGCCGTACCGGATTGTGACAAAAATCAATGACGTGACCTACCGTATACAAAAAGGTACAAGAAGTGCTCCTAAAATCGTCCACGTGGATCGACTGGCGCGTTATTATGGGGCCGATAATGCTCGGGACGAGCATGTCTTAGGAGGGGGCAGTGTTACGCGCCAGAATTAATGTTGGGTACATGGCGGCATTTGCGTACTGCTAACGCCATCTAGTTTCAACCAACCAAACATTTACGTGCTGCCATCTAGTATCGAGTAGCAGATACTGGCATACTGCTGGCGACATCTAGTATCCAGTAGCTGACATTTACGTGCTAGAACATTCAAGATGTTTTGACGGGACCTGTGTGTGCCCGAACTTTCCAGAGGTTTCCATACAGGAGGGTTCTGGAAATGACTGTCGGTATATAAAGGGCGGACATCCGGCGACGGCAGTCAGTATTGAATTGGCGATACAAACGATAACTTCGAGAGCGATCTTCGACTGCGAATTATAGTGAAGTGAAGTGTTCAGTAGTGCGATTGTGTTTTATAATTAGTGTGTTTTAAAGTGATAATTAGTGTCATAAATTAAAGTGTCAGTTTTGGTTGTTTAATCGGCTGTTTTTATTGTAACGAACCCCAAGCTCGTAACAATAGTAAAAGGGATAGATTTCTACGTTCGTAATTGGCTGGTTCATTTGTTAGAAAAAATGTTTTTCCTTTTTCGAGCATGCGAGTAGCTGTTGAGTGTACAACTCGACCGTGTTACCTTGATAAATTATGAAATTGATCATTCGTGTGTCCGCAGCTCGAGTGTGGCTCATTCCACTGGTTATATCCCGTAATAAATGACGGGCATGTGTTCCTGTCAGCTGTTTAAATCAATAGCCATCGTACCGTTATACAATGACTAAATCATATTCGAAACTTCAAAAGATCGGATATTATTTTTCTCATGAAAGAGTATTATGGAAATTGATTCCAAGAAAACCAATCAAGTTTACATACGCAGATAGAGACTGATAAATAGTCTCATCTATTTCGGGAATAGCAAAGAAATCGAGACTACATTCCGAGGGTTGAAAAATGACGCTAGAAGCCGCGACTGACGACCGGCCGACAGTCCCCTGGCTACTAATTACACTAAGCTTTCATTTGTATTTACTTCTGCCGAATTCTCTTCTCGATTTATCGCACCCGACCGAAACACTGTGTCATTACGTTTTTTCGCTCGATTTCGTAAATTTGGTCGTGCCCACACACCAAATTGATTACTATATGTACATGTGGCGTAGCGTGAAACCGTCTGATTGAATCTATGTGCTCCTTTTGTGTCGGAGAATAAAGAAAGGACTGGATTGTTTGATATTTGCTTTTTATTTTTGTTATTTAATGTGAGACAAGATCGAAAGAGTTTTCAGATATAAATCAGTTGCTTGAGCTGCGGGGAACTTGAAAGTTTAGCCATAGTTTTATTAAAATTTGAAGTAGTTTTTATGTGAGTTTGAAAGTTTATACGAGCATGGGTAGTAAATTGAGTCATTATATGAACTGACAGCTATTTGGCGCGCCGCCCAGAGTGTGGGAACAGCGTTAATTATTTCATGGCATGAACATCTCCTAATTCTATTGGAAAACCAGTGAAGTGGGTGGGGTTTAAACTTCTTTAGCTAATGGCATATTTGAAACTTACTTTTAGAAGAGTCGTTATATTAGATTTTTATGGGTTAGATAACATCTTTACCACGCAGAGTAAGACGAATAAATATAACATACACATAAACAAATTTTGTCCAAAGTTAACTTTGTCGTTTGAACTTTAGTAAGTCATCTTCCTGCCCTTATGCCATGTTACTTGGGGTCGGTGCAACACGTTTTTTTCTTCCATTCTGTACTATCAGCCGGGCCGCTATCACTAACTCCCTTTTCTTTCATATCGCTCCTCACACAATCCATCCATCTTTTCTTTGTCCTCCCTCTCCATCCATCCATCCACATTTATATTCATAATAACTCTTTAAGTTACATGCGTTTCTCCTCTTCACATGACCATATTAAGACAAGCGGTTCCCTTTTAACTAAAAAGGTAGGCATTATTAGCAGTAGCAGTCCACACTGTAGGGCAAAGCCTTTCTTTAAATAAGAACTTGTCTCGTCATCTTCGTTTGTACCTACTACGTCGCCAGTTTTCGATGTTTGGAACCCAACCTGCTACTTTCGTTTGAAATTTAGCTTGCTACTACAGACTAAACTAATTAGTGTTTCTTTTAATAAACATTAAGTAGTGTCATATATTATAATGGTCATCATCTGCTTAGCCTTTTTCCAACTATATTGGGGTCGGCTTCCAGTCAATTCAGCTGAATATCATTATTTTTCGTGGAGCAGCTGCCTACCACACCTCCACAATCCAACACTAGTTCTTGGTAAGATTGGAGTCAGATTTACAGACTTCTGACAATCCGTAACGACTGCCAAAGATCTACAAATGACAGCCTACAGAGTCCAACTGCTTGACGTGCTTTCCGAGGCACGAAGAAAACTTAGTATGTTATGATGGTCACCCATGCACAGACCAACCTTGGCAAGCGTTGCTTTACCTTGAAGATCGACCCGTGTGGCTGTTAATTTCAGCCACAAGCTCCTAGTCATATATTACTGGTGATACCTGATAAAACTATCACCTGTTATAGCTGATTTAGGAGTCTGACTACACAGCCAGACAAAACCAGTTAAAACTCAGTTTAATAAACTTTTAGTGCTTATTAATAGAATCTAATTTGTTATTCAGAATCCATTACCAAATGTAACATGTTAGTAAACAGTTTGAATTATTAACCAGCTCTGTTTAGAGCTCGTACATGAATTAATGTAACTACGGATTACAGTCGCGGTTCTGACAAAAGATGATAAGCCTCTCTACGTTTAAATATTACCATGTGTCACTGGTAATTCCCAAAACGGTTAGAAAAGGTGTGATCCCGGTTCGATTCAATAAGGTCTTTTAAATGCGGCCGCTGATTTTGACAGCAGGGTTTTTTTAATTTAATATTTTATGACTCTTACTTACTTCTCGGACTTGAAAAAAGTTACATAAGTGTGCCAAGTTTCAGCTGATCAGATGTCAGTTAGTGCTTGAAAAATGGTCCGGGCACACACGAGGGCGAGGTTAATATAACCTGTAACAGAATAAACTCGGGATGGGCCAAACCCCGAAATCGAGAAAAAAAATCTGTCAGTGCAGTCGATTTTCTTTCGCGTTATTGGTCCCATAATGAAACTTGTTCATAATGATGAGTACAATGACCCCTTAAGAGGTATTGCGTTTATTCTGTAAATAGCTTGTAAAATGAACATTATATATTTCTTCCATGTTTCTAATTAGAGTTATCTAACAAGGGACGCTTCATCCAGCAAACTCGCCCTCTGTTAACTGGAACTTCCAATTGTCATTAAAATTTTAAAATAATTTCTTTTTTTTCATAAAACTTTTTTCACAAAAAATCTTTGGCAAAAATCAGTGACCTCTGACAATGGCTTATAATATCGCCTCGGTAGAGTGTCAGCCATAAGCAGGTATCAAGAACTCTAATATCATGATAACTCTGTCATATCTCTTCAGATATACCTACACATAATACACTAGCTTATGCCATATAGCCTTTCTCATGAATGTGGCTATCATATTATACAAAAATAAGACCAGCAGTCGGACTACGCTCGATCAAAGTTCCAGAGATTAGCGCGTTCAAACAAGTTAACTAACAAGCTCTTCAGCTTAGGAGATATGTTTATGCTAAAAAATCTCAAAATCCCACGAAATGTTTCCTTTACATTATTTATTCAGTGAACATGCTCTTAACCGCGATTTCGCGTGGTGGTAAGCGATAAGTTTCACCATAAAACGAGTCAGCTAAACTGTCAACGATTACAGTCTTTTTCATACCCAAAAAACCTCTATTTAAAATTGTACCCTACGTCCTAATAAATTAGTTATTCTTTTCCCCAGCTGATAACGGAGATCAACGTGCAGCTGGCGCTGTTCCGCGACCTGCTGATCCACATCGGGCAGCCGCACGACTCGCCAGAACTGCGCGAGCGCGTGCGCAGACTGCGACGCGCATGCGTGGAAGCCACCAAGACCACCAGCACGCTAGTCCTACCTAATTGTAAAAAGTTAGTATGATTTTCCTATAAGCAAGCCATGAAGAAGGAAAGGAGGTTATTTCTGAGGGCTCATAATGATGGATTATAAAACCCCGAGATTTTTCAAAAATAATAAAAAAATAGGGTTGTGCTCATGACCATACGTTATCATCGTATTTTCGAATAAAAACTAATTCTAATTTTCATATCCATCAAGTATTAGATTCATGGTGTATTTATACACGATGAATTTGAATGCAGTACACTAAATACTTCATTGTATTGTTTTGTTTTGATTACCGTCTGAACTATACATTTACGGCTGTAAAACTTAGTTCTGGGTAGCCGATACGAGCATGAACTAGCTCGAACATACGCCAATCAAATTAGATTTCAGCTAGTCAGTGCTGTTTTGGTTTTATAGTGTCTCTTGGTCACTCTTTCCAAAGCCCTATGTGTCATATCTACCTATCCTAACCCCTATTGAAGCTACATAGTTATTCTCAGCCGTTATCTTTTTACAAATGGGCATGCGCACAGTTTTGCATGTTACCATAGCACATGCATGCATTTTATTTGTAAAAACTACCTGACCAGTACTTCCGGATATTAGCGCGTTCGACCAAACAAACTCTTCAGCTTTATAACATTAGTATAGATTACGCATGAACGATACAAGACTCAAAGGAATAACCCTTATCAAAAGAACAAAGTCGATTTTGCATCATCGAACGAAGCATGGTTATTATACCCATCCTTCAATTTCCATTTTCATGAGTAGCAATATAAAATATAGATATGTTGAAAAACACCTAGTTCACCGCTCACCGAGATATTGAGCGGATCCTATTTCATTGCACATACCGAGGAATCGATCACGTGGAAGATCGAGTAGAAATTTCCGATATCTCAATTTGAGAAGGGTTTAACCATAGTTGTTTATTTATTTGCGGGTACTCTGTCTCTGACAGAACGGCGGCTTTAAATCAATATTGAACGGCGGCTTAACCTCATAATCTTATAACGTAAATGGATATAAAATTACAGAACGTAGAAAAAAGATTACTGAACGATGCGAGCTTCTGAATCGACTCCCCCTCGCGGCCGCGAATCTGTGTCTGCCGTTAAATTAATGCGCTATCTCGACTAGATAAATGGCTGCCCGTTTAACACAAAACAATACATGTCATATTATTCACTGCAGCTCATAAAATAACAATTTTCTATGCATTTTGTCTGCCACTGTTACTATAAACAGCGACATACCAAATTCGACTGAATACGCTGTCATACTCTTGTGTGACAACGTATTCAGCCGAATGTTGTCTTTAAAATTGTAACTCTTTTGTTCGTGCTCGCTCAGGGATTTCCTGAAACGGCACGGTTTGGCCCCCTGGAGTTTCACCATTCCATTATTCTGCTTTATGTTGTACAAAACATTCACCTTAATAGATAAATTGTGTCGTAAGCCTTCTATATACACTGTTGACTAGTACATGCTGACATCCGGCCATTTGCATTTCAAAAGGCGAACCAATGCCGTCTTTGATGTCAAATCCGAAAGAGAACTAATTACGTCACGAAAGGTTTTTGCATTTCACTGCAGAAAGAAAAGTGAAACTGAAATAAAACAGATGTTTTCACTACAAAGATTGATGGAGAATTAATATGTTTACGAGTTTTATCCTGATTCGATTTAATTTATCTACTACTCAGTCTAATAAAAGACCCAGCCGGGATTTATAACTTTGTATCAATGAGTTTTATTCGTAAAATTCACGAATTAGGCAATGAGTTGGATTTATTTTTACTGAAGTTGTTATAATATCGAATGATTGGAAATAAATTGTAACTTTGAACTCTTTGAAGAGTCCTCCAACAAAACCTATTCAATACGTTTTCGTTGCGAAATATTTATTATTGGATCTGAGTTTATTGGAGATTCGCTCGTATCAGTAAATCTATTGTTTCTTCTTTACTAATAACTTACCTCTGCGTGATCATAGCTATCCAGTCTTGGGGCCCTAGTATACAACGTGTTACGGAATAAACGCAATATATCTTAAAGGGTCATTGTATTTATTATTATGAACAAGTTTTACTATGGGACCAACACGGAAATCACGAAATAAATAATCGACTGCCCTGTACATTTATGAGCGCATAACTTGACTTGGCTGATTTATTTTCGCGTTTCCGGGTTTAGTCCTAGAGTAAAAGTTGTTCATAATGATGAGTACAATGACCCCTTAAGAGATATTATGTTTATTCTATTACACGTTATTTAGTACTACAACAACTGCAGTCTTGAATAACAAGATCTCTCTAAACATACCACGCCTTAGTCTGCCAAGTTTTGCTTGTTCCAAAATTCCTGTGGCTTAATCCAGTGCAGCATCTTGGATACATAAATAGTGTTTCCAGATAAGTATAAGTAGAGTAAATAAATTAACTGCGCAAAAAGCAAATTGTTAATTACGTGAAGAAGTCCCAAGCCACTGCAAGTTAAGAATGTATTCTGCTACATGTGACTTTTAGTTCCGAAACATTTAGAACCGCACAAAGAACTTAATTTAAAACTTTTATTTTACTTTGCATTCACTTGTTTCTTTTTAAACCATTCCATGCCATATTCCCCACATTTCAACGCTTTTGTGTTCTTTCGTTAATCTTCGGGGCCATACTTTACAAGATTCACGACGCGCCTTATCAGTTGGGTACCACTGTACCTATTTATTTTATTTTAATTGTAGGTACCTAATATTTTAATGTTAAATATAATCGCACCTAGAGGTAGTTTATATCGGGTACATTAAGTGGGCCGTCTTTGTAAGACGATTTAAATGGCACCACGTAAACCTAGCATTGATACCGATTCCAATCCCGATACATTTTTGGCTGGACACTTAGTTTAAATTGTTTGAGTACGACAATAGGATCGCCGCCTATTACACAGGTCCGAAATACCGCACCCGCGACTGGCACAGACCTAACCCGTTGAGAATTCAGACGTTATGTGTGTACAATGAATATTTCCAACCTTTCAGTCCCATAGTAGAACACAAAACAACCTCTAGTCCCATTTCTATATCTCATTCTGCCTCAGACCTCTCCGGATTATTTCATCAAAGCGAAAAGCCATTTAATCTAACTTTTAAATGAACTGAAACTAAAGCCAGTGGCGCAATCTTGATTACTTTATTACCAAGCAAATATAAGTTTGTTCACGTGAAATAGCCGTTTGGATGCACGTTAGCGTTGGCGCGGTGCGGCAGCGAAGTCCGTAAATCATGCTGGGGCATTGGGGGAAGGCTCTGAGTATCTTTATGTAGTGGGACTGAAGAGCTGTTTGTTATGCAGGTCAACGAACGATGGCTGCGCGGAACAGCCCCAGTTGGTGCTGCTGTACTTCATGGCACAGCTGCTGCTGCGGGAGCTCGCCAAGTGTCACCGACTGGTGCAACTCGTGCCAATGGATATGACATCGTATTATGGTATGTTTGTAAAGCTTATCCATTTTTTTACCGATGGGTACAGTCGTACAATTAGGCCGAGCGCGAATTTAATGAAATAAAATAATCAAATTGAAACATAACATACCTATCTTTTTTTAAATCAGAAATTATTTATACAACTGGTAACTTTTATTACTTATTTGGCTTTTGATTTAATGTAACATATTTTTTGTACAAAGCCAGTGAACAATTTTTACTTCTATAATATTCTTTATACCTGTTGATAGGCCGACTACGGCGTAGCTCGTAGAGGCGTAGTTTTATATTTTTGTTTATGCATACAAAATTACTTACGTGTATTACGGAACCCCAGCGGAGACTACAAAAATGCCTCTAAGATACCTACCACTGAAAAATAAATTACTTACACAAACACGTGTATCTTGATCTAAGTGTGGTCGAATATACCACACTATTATTTCCCGCGGGTGTCGTAACAACTGAATAAAGGATTACACCCGTATTAGAAGAATGGCTGGCCGCTTATGTATTAATAACAACACTCTGAACCCAATCCATCTGCCAATTGTAGGCATTACTGCAATATCTCCCAACATAAATATATTGCTGTGCTGGTAAAAGAGGCAATTTAGAAGCGGATATTTGTCACGATGACGGAGATGCTAAGCCCTGGCCAATAATTACCAAGCTTCACAGGCGATCTTTTAGTATTAGATTCTTATACCCTATTAAGATGCCAAAGAAAAGTTTTGGTCTGGCAGTCCTAAATAGTCTGATGCCTAACGACTACGTCGAAAAACCATACACAATTTCAGATTCTTATAAAAGTGCGAATTAATTATTCAAGAAAGTTAGATTATATTTTCTGGTTGATCCGCAAAATGTTATAATACTGTTCAGTCTTCTAATTATGCTAGAACAAAAAAGTTATTAGCATATCAAATGAAAACAAAGTTTAAACAATTCTGAAACATTGCTGGTATTCCCGAATTATAAATTCATTTGTAACAAAAGTTTTTTCTTTCGAGATGGTTCAAAAAGAAAACGAATTCGTCGAGTATATTAGAAGCAGGTGTTTATCTTCCCTCGCTTAGAAGCAACTGAGGGTAATGGGATGGCAGACAATAAGTGATTCACCTGTCGATTAGACGAAACGACCCGTTTCGGTTGCTCCTAGAGATTTGGCTAACGGTATTGGAAAACCGTGTATCGGGTATTGGTTTTTAATTCACCTCATTATTTCTATTTAGTCCACTTTAGTCTGGTTTGTGTGCTAAATTATGGCCATTAAAGTCCTTATCTTAACGACCAGCCACTTAACACTCTTAATTGAAAACTTTTTCTTGAAAACCAAAAGCCACACTTTGTTTTTACTGCGACTAGATTGAACAACAAAAGTACAGTTTTAATAGCGTGCCGCCACGAACAATTAGTGGCAATTAATCACTGCTAAAGACACCGACCGCAGTGTTCGACTTGCCCAGAATTTGGGAGAATAATGTTCGTTATTTTCCCCGGTTGAGAGCAACATTACCGGAGTAACAAGATCTAAGATATCTACGACACAATACCTGTGAACATTGACAAAGGCAGTCGGTGTAATGCTTCGATTGAAACTGTGCCGGTAGGTACTCGTACCTACTGCAATTGCATTGAAGCTCAGACCAGCTTTACAGACGTTCGTATAAGTTTAATCTCTCCTTTGAAAGCCTATTCAGTTAGAATCCGAAGATAATACAGACTTGGATGTCGTTTGGATTTTAAGGTTCAATTTTATTCGAGCTAGATGTGAGCTTAACAAAATGTTCCATTCGTAACCGACTGGTATTGTTGTTCTAGTTGGGACGATAAAGCAATTGAATTTCATGCGAGTTTGTTTAACGTTTTTTTTTATTTATTGTAATACAAACAAAACGTAATATTTTAGGGGCTGTTAGCCTAAGTGGTGTACAACAATAAAGCGTTATTTTTAGCTTTCAAAGCCAAAAGCAGTTTCGGTGTATTCCGTCCATTTCCAATTTGGTATTTATTTTTCCAACAACAACACAATATTGGGATTGGATTAAGTACTAGGATTTAGAATAGGATTTCAGAGCTTTTATGATATCAATCAATTAACATATATAAAATTCTTCCGTTACTGACTGATTGAGTGACTTGGAGTGACTGACAGACAGCGCACAGCCGAAACTACTGGTCGAAGAAAGCTGAACTTTGGCATGTAGGTCCCTTGGGGAGTGTAGGTGAGCACTTAAAGAGGATTTCCAGAAATTCATACGAGAACGGGAAAAACGGATTATGCACGTACGAAGTCGCGGGCAAAAGCTAGTCACACTACAAGTTACAACACCTACACTCACAGACGGTTTTCTTTGTGAACTGGTAGGTACAGGTACTTAACAGTGAAACCCACACACTATAGAGGGTGTGGGTTTCACAGTTTCACTGTTAACCGGTTGCAGACCAAGAGAAACTAATTCAGCTTAATTCGCATACCTAAGGTAATTTAGTTTGCATAGTTTGCGGTTGGTACATCATTCTTTTTAATCTCTGCACATAACTTGTATAGGTAAGAGGGTGGACAAAAAAATTCCGTTTCGAAGGATTTCAATAATAATAAGAAGTTGGTATCCTTTTCTTTATATACTGGGAGGTGCGTTTCACTAACATTACGTGAGAAGTGTAATATTTACGGGGTCGCTTGCTCCACGTACTTATATTGTTTCTTGTTACATTGTTCTAACAAATTGAAGCAATAAGAACAGTCAAATAAGCTATTTGGTGTGCAGCAACTTGCAACTACTTTTAAACAATGTTGTGAGTGTACTGAGTAGACAACTATTGTACACCACATTGTAAGTGTGTCATAAGCTTAAAATGTTATGATGCTCACATTGGAAATAAATATTAGTACTGAAGTGGAAACAGAATTTTGTTAATAGAGTGTCACTGGTATTTCTTGCAAGAATAGAATATAATAGAATAGATTAGACTGCTCTTTATTTTTTACACCATATAGGTTACAGAAAAAAAAATAGATGAAGAAAACATTACATAGGGTTACACAATGGGCGGCCTTATCGCTAAAAGCGATCTTTTAAAGACAACCTTTGGATGGATTTTAAAGAGAGGAGTGACAGTACTGCAGGTAGTCTTAGGTGTACTATTTATATATACAATAATTACATAGATAAATACATATAAACAATATAGCAGGGAACCCAAGTAAAGACGATTAAGGAGAGAGATAATGTTTTTTTACCATAGTTCCAAGCTTCTTCATTGAGACTTTCAGACTAACTGAGCGAGTCTTTGACAATTGAAAAGTTTAAAACGTTTAGTTAAAATTACCGTTGACTTTAAGTGTGGAAAAATATAAAATTCAACCAAGCTAAGCTCGTCTTTCGACTCTGCATTTCTGCAACCGGCTTCAAATCTAGAATTATACAGCGTTGCAGCCACACTCAGATGAGATTTATTGCGATATTATACCCACGTGCCTTCCCCTGGTTGAAATAGTGCAAGCGGCGCTCAAAAACGACAAAATATTTAGCCTCTTTTTTTCTGGTTCAAAAGATTTATCATTGTTGCTAAATCCTGTTTTAATATAAAATTCTTCCGTTACTGACTGATTGACTGACTGACAGACAACGCACAGCCGAAACTGCTGGTCGTAGAAAGCTGAAATTTGGCATGTAGGTTCCTTGGAGAGTTTAAGGGAGCACTTAGAAAGGACTTCCCGAAATTCTTAAGGGAACGGGAAAAACCGGGATATACGCCTACGAAATCGTGGGCAAAAGCTTGTAAACAATAAGATTATTTTTAAATGCGTTCGTAAAGCCTCCAGAAATCTGAAATGTTGTTACTTTAAGCGATTGATTGACGAAGGTATGTCATTTATGATTTCCCAACTTAATCAACTTCGTCACACTTATTTTTTTACTACTTTGGTTAATTTTTCATCACACGTCTGTCACAGCCAGTTTTCTCCGGATCCACTGGACCGATTCTGTTGAAAGTTGGTACACATATGGACTTGTGACCCAAACACGGACGCGTTACGTAAATTATTACATTTTTAGTATGGGGGTCACTTTTGGGGGTCAAACTAGAAAATTAAAAAAAAAGTTTGACATATCAAATGAAAGGGCTTACTGTGCGGGTTTTAATTATATTTTTTTCATGATTTTAAAATAAATGGTTAGGAAGTTATTCAAGAAATTAGACGAAAAATGATCAAGGGGGGCCGCCTTATCTCCGAAACTACTGAGCTTAAAATTTTGAAAAAAAATGGAAATTATAGATCTTTACTTAAAGATTACAGGAAAACCTATTAGAAGTCTGTAGTGTTAAAATAACATGTTAAGAAAATTAAATTAGTTCGGAACCCTTTGCACGCGGGTCCGACTCGCACTTGGCCAGTATACAGTAACAATTAGTTACTTTTATTAGAGGAATTAATATTGTGTTTTCAACAGCTTTCTTATGAAAAATATTTCAAACGACCATCTTTATTTTTCAAGTAAAATGTATCTGACGATTGCAAAATCAAATTCTATCTTGTTTTTAGTTATTCAATATATTTAACTCCAGTAAAAGCTGGAACAAAAAGATGACCTAAAACAAAACAATATAAATTCTCTATTGTACAAATTGCATCACGAACTCTGACCTACCCAGGAACTGTTACAAGGTCTACAGCTGATTGTTTCCGCAGAGAATCGGGCGGGTCCGTCAAACTTCGGCAACGTCATCAGCCAGATCCTGCTGTGCAAGCAGATCACTCCTGACTTCAACCAGGAGGAGCTGTGCAGCATCGTGAAGGACACGCAGGAGATCACCAGAATAGTCAACGATATACAGGAGTTTTTACCGCAGCATGAAAATTTGAATCACTTAGGTAAGATACTTTTGTGCATTCTACAATTAGGCTAGAGAAAAAAGGTGGGCGGATTGTGGGCATTTTTTCTTACCCCGATTTCAAATCCATGGAGGCGGTGTCGCGGGCAGAAGTTAGTATTGTTAACAAGTATTACCACAAATTTTCCAACCTATATGTATACCTACATTATAAGCAAATAAATGATTTCTTTCTTTCACTTCTCGTGACATAATCTAATTTTCTATGTTACAACCAATCTAATTATTATTCGAAATAATTAAATTCTGAATGTAAACCAATTTCATGAGTCACACTTAAATTTTACACGACCATTTTACAACGAGTACACTACGAACAATTCCGTATTAATTTGTTATTCCAGTGAATTCAGTGCCACTGCTTTCAGGGTTTTAATTTATAATAATATTCAGATCAAACGTGAAATACACTGAATTTATATTTCGCGGAATATCGTCTACGACCATTAATGTTGAAGTGATTGTGCTTTTAATTTCCAAAGTCATTGCCGGAAGGAATTTCAATCTCTGCGGCAACGCTTTGGTTCTTCACACCTCCCGTCTACACAATATTAAATAAAGTACATTTGCTGTGGCAGGCTAACGCATAACCAACAGAATGAGGAACACAAAACCCTATTTAGCTAAAAAGATTACCAGCACCGCGAACACTTCTGCGCGTTTTCATTGACATTAAGAACACTCGGTTACCAAGTACGGGAAAAATACTTCTTTACCCTCCACTGCCCGCTAAATATCTACTCACGGAATAAAGCTGTTCCCTCCAACGTAATCTATGTAGTTACAGACTATTAACGCTGCGAAAGCCCTTTCCGTTGAAGTTATGCGCACAACTGGGAAATAACACGCGTAGTCGCGTACTCATCCACCGCTAAATGCGGGTTTGTGTAAGGTGTTCGCCAAGAAAATAATTCCAGGTTAAGGCTGCATTCCCCGCTCATTATTAGAGTAATCAAGTTTTAGGTTTTTTTTTAGTATAGCTACAAAACTGTGTTTATACACGAAAAAGAGGAAAAGTAACTTGATTAAACTTTTAAGAACGAACTAAAATATTTCACTAACACAACCGCAGCAAATGTATTACGTGACATACGCCGCCAATAACGCCGCCAATAACGCCGCCGCCGCTAATTACGGCTAAACATGAGTGGACTTAAACTGTGTAATATCTTGCATGCTCTTGTATGTATATAATGTTTAAACAAATAAAGAAGTCTTATCTTATCTTATCTTCCAACTACTGCGACTAGGTAGCTCGAACACTAAACAAATAGTGAATTAATATTTCATACATTCACGAGCAAACGTAAGTAACTGTCGACGTCTTTTGCAGAGAGCAACATCGCGCTGAAAGGCGACGACGTCAATGGGCTGTGGAGGAATAAGCGGAGAGGATCGCTGTACAAAGGCATGGGAGTACTTTGTTGTGTGTCGCGGCCGAACTACCTCTGAGGGTGACAGGTCTCGCCCGCGCGGCGGCTCTCCCCCGAACCAGTCATCACCTCCTCAGTGTGCTAAGGCGGCCAACCTGACAGTGACTCAGTGACAGTGAATGACGCTACAAACGTGCGCAGAATGGGTCCATTACATTGTTTAATTAGTAACTGATTAGCGAATTGACAAGTTCACAGTGGTTGATATGAAATCGTATTATTATCGCGTAATTGTAGTTCAATAATTAAGTACAATAGTCATGTAAGTACTGCATACATTCATGTATAGTGTTAATTATTATGAATTGCCTGGAATGGGATCAATTGCGTTTAAGTAGTATATAATACAAATAATTAGTATTGTTTTGCACCATAGGTCATTGCATTGATGGCTGTGTCGTGTTTTTAATTTCCAATTTGTAAGTTAACTTTTTTACGCGGTTTCTATGATAAATTCTGTTTGATCTGTCTTTTGTTTTGTAGTCTCTACTTTTGTATTTGTGTTTTCATCCCTCACTACATTATTTATAATCTAGAAACTATCTCTTATGCTGTTAGATATTCAAAATAGCCTAATGTTCCGTGAGTACGTTCTAGTCGGGGTCGGCCCTCGGGTCACAACTTACCATCTTGTATTTTGTCCTACGAGTTTGTGACTTCTCTGTTTTTCTAGTCATTTATTATATTAAACAGTACCTAGCTGTAGGTATCATACCTGTAAATAATAAGTAATTACTAGCTGACTCGGCAAACGGTGTTTCGCCAATTAAAAAAAAATAGCTTACCACCTATTCTCATACCTACCGAATATACACACATTATTTCATGAAAATCCGTCGAGCCGTTTCCGAGGAGTTCGGTAACAAACACCGTGACACGAGATTTTATATATTAGATATTGATACATCAATTTATTTCCACCCCTCTTCTATTATTTACTTAGGTTCTTTTTTTTTGATATAGTGTGTTTCTACATTCGGAGGTAAGGCAGAGATGAATAATACACCAATGTATCTCCAAATGCCCTAAGATGTTAGATAAGACAAAAATGACTACCAAATAATATCTCATATTAGATACTTCAAGTAAAATATTTTATTTATATCGATGGCCTAGTCATTGTTACGTAAATTAATCTTGAATATTCTAGTCAATTATTGTAATACCATGAAATTGCTAAGTTAATTAAATTAGGCATGCTAAACAAAATTAACAGTTTAATCATAGAGACATTATGTAATACTTTGTGAAGGTTATTACAGGTTTTAATAAGAGTGTACATCATGAAAAATTCGTTGTGTTCGTTTTGACAATTCCTGTATTTATTTTCCCGAAATATGAAAATAGCTTGTTGCAAATTCATTGGCCTGTTGTTCACAGGTTTCCAGGTCAAAAAAAAAAGAGAAACACAACAAAATACTATGGAATGAGCACACTTATGTGAGAAACCTTTCTTCTGTCTAAGTCAGTGCTTAATATATGCCCGTAACGCTTTAGTCAGTGGCGTAGCTAGCCCCAAAGGGGCCATGCGTTAACACGTTCGGTGCGGTATCGGGTTGATTATATCCGATGCTCAACTTTCCTCTGGTGCGGGGTAAAAATTACTGTGCCAACCGCTGGTGCAGGACATACATATTTGGTCTCCCTATGAATATGAATGAGATGGTTAGTGTTTCATAATTGCCTCGTTAAAAAAAATTAGGGGCCCTCTTTTTACCTGACTCCTGGAAAGCCCAAAAAGGGTACTAGTTTTCTTCAGAATTGTCGCTCATATCACTATTAATTATTAACTAGCAGCTGCCTGTGGCTCCGCCCGCGTCAAAGATGAAAATTATCCCAAGGGAACATACTCCCGGTATTAAAAGTATCCTTTAAGTTTTATCCAAATCCATATAGCCGTTATTAAGTTAACGGATAAGTAACAATATCACTTTTGTATTCTACACTAATATTATAAAGAAGAAAGGTTTGTTTGTTTGAATTGAATAGGCTCCGAAACTACTGGACTGATTTGAAATATTCTTTAGCATTGGATAGCTACATTATTAGGGAGTAACATAGGCTATATATTATCCCCGTACTCCCACGGGAACGGGAACTACGCGGGTGAAACCGCGTAACGTCCCCTAGTTTTATAATATTTCCGTTAGATTTCTTTGCTTCCACACGCCGGTTGGGGCCACTCTGTTGTCCGGGGTCCCCTACCTTTGATACGGCTGAAACGGTCATAGCTACGCACCTGGCTTTAGTGTCTATCGCACCACGCATAATGAAAACTTGTTTTCATTTAATTTTCAGCATTCTCGTACGCTGTGAAATTTTCATGATGTGTACACGGGTTTATTTATACTGGATCAAATTAATTAATTAGTGAAACTTCACTCACGAAATGGGTATTAGTAGTTATTTTTTTGTAGTTTTGTTTGATCTTCATAATTAACTAAAATAATAGCTTATAATAATATCTACTCAACCCAACCACGAGTATGTTCAATGGTATCTACATACATACGTCGAAGTGCTCCTCCACATCGCTGTTTTACGGAAACGTGCTCAGAAGACTGACAGCACTGCCACGTCGAATGACAACGCTACTTTTTTGGGCAAAGAACGAGCAAGCCCTCTGGTCACACAGTGTTGTATGAAACTAAACATAACGTCACCGTTGTTTCGCTAAATTACTTCATTTGAACCAGTATACACTTTTATACATAAATTGAATTACTTTTGTAATTTTTCAGTGACACAAAATAATCTCATGCAATCTAAGTTATGAACTTACGACTCAAGTAATAATTAAGAACTAAATAGCTTATTACGTTACGCATAATATATCTCAATCATTATTATATTAGTAAAATGTTGCCTAAATATATCTATATTTATAACATAGTTATCGAATAAGATGTAAAACAATAAGTAATGTTTAATGAGTGGATATTAATGTTATGTCCACATAGGAAATATTAATTTAATGTAGTGCACTGCAACACAGGTACCTAAATAATAAATTATTTTAAGTATATTAGTAAAAATCACGCAATTAGAGACACGATATCATTAATTTATCAGTAGGCACACAACACGTAGACACAAAATATTCGTTTTATTACTTTTCTAAACTATATCTGTTTTAATAAATCATATATGAAGCCTAACGGTTCAATTTGTGTAATACACTATTATGATAATCCACTTACTAAAGTGAAGACTGTGATATACTCGTAATATATTAAATTATTATTATAGAAGAAAATAATTATGCATTAGTAAAAACGTAATTGAATTACAACGCAGTTTTAATTACGTTGTGGACCCACTTTAAAATTTAAGAGTTAATTTTAGAAGCACAACTCGTACGGCTTTACCGAGTCGCGAAAGCCGTGCAGCCGTGTGTTGGAGTCGGACGGACGGACGTATTAACTTAGCTTAGTGCTGCCACTGATCCTCGGAACTCTACAAAAGCATATTTTATTTGCAAACATAGAAGCTACAGAATATATGTCACTTAGTTTTGCAACAGAATCTGATAGATAAATTGGGACCATTCTCTTAGAATAAATCACAACAAGAATGAATTTCTGATCGATATGCAGGTAGATCCTCCTGTGGGTGTTGTTTTTCGTGCAATAAAGGAGAGTTTTGTCGCTTTACTCGTAAGAACATCTACCTCTAAATGATTTTTGAAAACCTGTCACCTACTTTTTCTTTAACATAACTAACAACCAGCTTAGTACCCAAACAACCTACTATTAAACTCCAGGTATTATACAAAACAGGGTTAAGATCACAACATATTGATTTCACAAAATTTTACTGTATCATCTCAACTTCAAATAAAAGCAAACTATTCTAAACTACAGATTTAATGTGGGAATATTTGGGTAACCGTCACTATTGGGCAACTTTGCCGAAAAGTAACGAGAAGTACAACAAATAAATATGCGCTATATTTCATCCCGTAAGCCAAAATGGCTTTCAACTATAAAACCAAAAAACCGCAGCGAAATTTTGCGGCCCAAATGTAGTAACAAAATAAACGGGGTTGTGTAAAACAACGTCATTATAAAGGATTGCCTGGAAATAACTCGTCGTTTCTGTTGAATAAGTGCCCTCGTATTAGCCTTGTTTAGATTGGCAGGAAATAAACATCTTAGCTTGCGACCTTGCACTGTAACATTGAGAAAGAAATGGGGTTATCGTATTTGCATTTGCCGCTAGAGGCGCTAGTTTAGAGTGAGGTGAAGTCCATTGGGAACACGGGAAACAGGTATGTATTATGAAAAATATTTCGGTGATTTGGTCAAGTTCAATGCTGCTAAGACCCAAGCGTGTCTATTTTCTGCTAAAAGGAGCCAATTCCACCCAGCTCCATCTTTTCGGGGTGTAACTGTGCCGATAACCGACCGACTTCAGCTTTTTGGTGTTACGTTAACATCTATCCTCAATTTTGGCCCTTTCGTAGAGGCAAAAACTCAAGTGGCTGCAAAGAAGTTGGAGATCCTAGCAAAGGTGAGACGATACTTCACGCCGGAACAGCTGCTCAAACTCTATCAAGCGCAAGTTCGATCTTGTATATCGATCGTTTCTCAATTGACTCAAGCTGGTATCTGGCAGATCCGTCCCAAAGATGAGAGCAGTACTTCACTGCTTCTTCTGACCAGCTTGAGTCAATTGAGAAACGAGGCAAGAGTATCATCGGCAATGATAGACTCGTCGCAATGAAGCTCCAAAGTCTTAAGCATCGACGACGAGTTGTTGGCCTGTCGGTTTTCTACCGGTTACCTTTAAGTCAAGAGTGAATAGATTACTATTATAGGCAAGCGTGCTCCATCTTCGACCACATCATCGCTAACCAACAGGTGAGATAGTGGTCAAACGCGTGCCTATGAATAGTAAAAAAAAATATATATATATTATTATATTTCACGTGTTGACTAAAGAATTGTTATTAATATCTGATTGCTGAGGAAACAGGTACTGGTTTTTTACAGACTATTATATTTTTATTTATTTTTAAAAACCTTGCAGCCAAATTACAACTGTGTGTATCAACTACTATAAAAATGCATTTTAAAAGTGGTCACAAATTGATTTACACAACACTGTATTTTAAGGATCATCTTGTGCAACGGTGCCAACAATGGCGTGTCATGGTATGTATATGCAAATATTTTTATATAAACAAGATGGGAACGGAACCTCTGTAGTAAGTCTTCGATGTTTCATTCATATTATGTTGGCATGGCAGTGATGTCTCCCAAAGGGACTGCTACAGGATCTACATTTTTGTCAATATCACCCAATTCTGCAACAGAATAAATAAAATTTACTAATAAACATGGATGCTTCACATAATATGTTTTTCTTCACTTGTGAATTAGGCTAAGCGTATGCTGAGACGCAGGTGACGCAGGTTCATGCAGGGCATAGCAGATTTTGTAATACATGAACGTACTAAGAGCTACGTACGCTGCGGCGCAGGCACATCCGAGGCAGACATGCGCTCGTGGCCTATATTTGCCCTGCCTTGCAAAATCTGTACTATGCTGTACTGCGTCACCTGCTTCTTAACATACGCTTAGCCTTCATGTTTGACACTTTTTGCACTGTCGTCACGATATAAACATGACAGTCTTTTTTATGGCCCAATAATTATATTATTACTGCATAATGACATGGGAAAAGAACCAACTTGTAGTGAACACGCAATGTGCAGTCGAAGGCGTGTCAGAAATTAACACCTGTGTGCATCTCATCTATAATAAAAAGAAAAGTAATGGCTAGTTTACACAGTGCGAGCTAGCGTGCGAGTCAGCCTGCCAACTAGCTGCAGTGTAATATCTCGCATCGTTTGGACGTGTCTTACTCGTTACTGGCACGTGCGAGTTGGATAGTAGCTCGCATCTGAGTTACTTGAACATTTTTTGTTTACACTCGCCTGCCGCTTGACAGTAACTCGCACATAACAGCACCTCAGACATCGCTCGCATCGTACAGACGCGTTCGGCAGTAGCTCGCTAGTATCAGCCAGGCAGTTACAAGCGGGACCTGTATTTTTTATGTGCAGCGACTTGCAATAGACTGGGCAGCTACTATCGCCGCGTAGACAGCTAAGGCAAGCCGAGCTACTGGTTTACGAGTAGACAATCCGAGTAACTGTCTACGGTCTAGTCAGCAGGTCGCACTGTGTAAACTAGCCATAAGAATGAAAATTGCGTTAATAAAACCGCATCTGTTTTTATACTTACTTTCACGATCACCGATAGTCTTGAAACGTCTTACTGGAGAATTTTCATTAACAACAAATCCTTTATAGCGGCGTGGCCTTCCGTTGACTTCAGACACCCGTTGCGATTTTGAAGAAGACAATGCAAGGACTTTTGCAATCCTAAATAAAACATTACACATAAACTGAGTTAAACAGACAGACACACGAGTGATCCTAAAAGGGTTCCGTTTTTACGGACGTTGGAACCATAAAAATAAGCCTCTGCTGTCTATACTGTTAGGGTAGAGCGAAACAAGTAAAAAAAAATGTTTTTACATAATTAATCGATGACTCGCGTATGAACGTATTAGTTTGTAGTGAAATTTCCTAATTGGTTTTGCAAATATTTGCTGACAGAGAATTCAACTTCTTCCCTTATTTTTCATAGTAATTCACTCGTTAAGTAATTCTAAGTACCAGTATTGTAGTAAAAATAACAAAAATATCGCAAATAAAATTGTTTTTTTTTTTTAATTTGACAATAACACTTCTGGTACTATCATCGGTTAATGTACATCGGTTAATGTGAATCTTAAAATTGTAAAAACAAATTTTTCACGCCGCCCTACTGTGTGTAATGGAACTTCCTAAACCAACCAACACAACAGAGATCACTTTGTATAAAGAATAACATAATTCTACTTATCTTAATAATATGTAGGTGTGACTTACAAATCATTCAGCGAATTTTTATTCTTGCTCTTTTTAACTGCTTCGGGATTTAGAACGATGTATATTTTTGAGTATTCTTCCAGACCAGTAACTTCTTGTTCTTTACTAACTTCAGTATTTTTATTTTGTTTTGCGTAATATTTTTTTACGTCATCCATAGTCACAGTAGGTGTTAAACGGTTAGGTATAAGTATCTTTTTTGGTTTCTTTTGGCGTTCCTCACCATTAGACAATTGTGAAAATAGTTTCTCCAAAATCTGTTTTTGAACAAGATTATTGCTACTCCGAGTACTGTCGGAATTTTCATTATTTACTAAATAACTGCTCTGCCCGTAGTTTGGGTTTTCCTTGCGATTTGTTACACGGCTGTTTCTGTTGTCTTCAGCTTTTGCATCTGCTTCTATCAAATCAATAATACTTTCGCTTTCTAAGCGTTTGTTATCCGAATCATCAGCTTTGAGTGCCATTTGGCCATAGTTCTGCTTATCCTTGCTATACGTTAGACGGTTCTTATACAATTTTTTTTTGCCAGCTGCTTCTATTAAATCAATAATTCTTTCTTTTGCCAACCGTTTATTTTCTGCATCATCAGATTTTTCAGTTATCTGACCATAGTTTTTCTTTGTTTTGCTATACCTTAGACGGTTTTTATTAATTTGGTCTTTCGTACCTATTTCTAACAAATTAACAATTCTGTCTTTTGCTAATCTTGCGAAGCGTTTATTATCAGAATCATCAGATTCGTCTGAGTCAGACGAAGAATCTGATGAATCCGAAGAATCAGAAGAAGTTATTTGAAGTTGCAGTTTACGTGGTTTACCGGGACCCACATTTAGCCGATGCGGTTTTACAAGTTCTAAAATTTTGCTTAAATCTAAAGCTTGTTGTACTCGGGAGCTTTCAACTTTATTTGATGAGCCTATAACCGCTACCAGAGCTGTAAAAATATAAACAGGTATTTAAAAATAATGTGAAAGTGATATGAATTCAAATTTTACATAACACGTTTTCACTATGCCTTCAAATGTAACACTTACCTACAAACACTATCACGAGGCTCGCCATAATCAGCGCACAGTCGAAAACCTCGTGAAAAAGTACATTTGATTTGTTATCAAACAAGTGCACTATATATTATTTTACACGGCAATTTCCAATTTTCATTTCCCTTATCGTAAATCACATATTTATAAAATTCGTAGCACGTTGGCTTACACGCGATTGAAATATACCTAATGCTTAGCGTTACCCCCGACTAGGAAATAATTATTGATAAAAATCTAAACGCTTAACCATATTCTAAAATTGTTTTCACATGTTGATATTTTAAGTAGAAGACTACTTTAAATAATAGAGCAGACCACGTTTCGTTGACTTGGTATTACGGTGAGTCCGGTTCTGAAAAGGCTCGCATTCACTTAAATTATTTTCTTTCATTTCACGGAACCGTCTGCATTGCAGACATTCTATTTTAATAAGAAAAACTATATTGTTCACTCGAGAACGGTACTAAATAAAAGTTATGTGCTTGAGTGAGTTGGTAGGAATTAAAATTCAAGAGAAGATTGCTCGGAATGCAGCTAAACTGGCAGAGAAATGAAATATTTATTTTATTTTTATCTACTTTGGATTGCGTCAGAGTGGAGATGGAGAATAAATTATTCTCACAGAAATATCACGCATTGTGAGTCGTAAATGTAAGTCAACGAGATTTACAAGGACTGTATATTGACGTAAGGGTGATTGTACTTTGTCAGAGTTTCGTATGCAAAGTAAAACAAGGGAAAGGAGCGAAGCGTGGCGCCTTGCGTGTTTGTATAATGGGTTTTAGGTAATTTGACCTAACGGGCCTTTGGCATGGAAAACTTGGTTAAAATTAATTATATATACGAATATTCGTAAACGTCTTGATTTAAAAGTGCCGGGTATATATTAACATAAATTTTCATAAGCTGTAAAAATTAAAGAAACCTAACATAGGCGTAGCGAATCAGCCGGTAGATCACCCGTTTGCTATCTTGAGTCGCTTGTTTTGTATGTAGCTATTTTGTGCAAGACCGCTTCCTCTTACAGTAGACAATAAACACTTAGCTTCCCTGCTGGCCTAAGCATGAACTATTTTCGCGTTTGCAGCTTTTAGTTACTACTGTGATATTACTTAAGGATTGTATTAAATAAAACTCCGTTTGGGATTTAACTATTACTTTTTCGGCATCTGCCTTAGAAGCTAGTTACTACATGAATTACGTATCAAAACAAAGTATATTTCTACTATTAATACCTCAAATGCTATCTAAATTTTTGCTGGACGCTTCCAAAGTTCCAACGACTAACTTGTCTGCCAATGACGTGCAGCCAAGGAGTTCACACTACCCTAGCTCGCTTCAAAAAGTCTGCTCGACATCTACCCTTTTTTTTTTGTTTTAAGGACGGGAAATCATCAAAAGACTTCTCCCGCTCTGGGTGAAGCAGAAGGGAGTACTGACTAAAACCCATCCGTATTCCTCCTAAATCCCTTTGTGTTACAGGGCCGCGGTGACTTTTTCGAACAGATTCCGCAACCCCGGCAGACACTGACCCTAGCGGGCCCCGTCTTCTATGCTGACAGCCACCCAATGCTCACCGTTCGCAGGCCCGCGCCTACGGTGGCCGGGAATCGCCCTGCGACTCCCGACGCCCGGGGCGTCTTCTCCTGTTGCGGCGGCTGGGGCGTAAGGTTTCCCTCTCTCTCACGCGTTCGTCGTTCGCGTGGCCGCTTTCCATGCCGTGGTCTCAAATTTCATAGAGCGAGATCGGTAGAATTCCAGCTAAAATCGGGATATTTGTACCCAAATTCGATATTTGGCAAAAAAAAAATAGAATATTCTATCAAATTCGTTTATTTATTGAATAAACACATTTCGGTATTTCCACCAGGGGTCTCGAACCTACCGAAAAATCGGTAGGTTCGAGACCACTGTTCCCATGCCTCCTCGCTCCGGACCATAGATTGAACCAGGGGGGCTACTTTCTAACGAAATCCGTAGTTTCGGGCTTAGTTGCGGGCGGGCATTTTCTACTCCGTATCACCTAACCACTGAGAACTAATGATAACACGATTTGACAGTTACTGTGAAATCGTGTTGTCATTCATTCTCAGTTCGGGTTCGGGACTAATCGTAAGTCTGTAGGTGATACGGAGTAGAATACGCCCGCCCGCAACTAAGCCCAAAACTACGGATTTCGTTAGAGAGTAGCCCCCCACAGCCGGACGCGAGAGGTCGCCTCGACGAGGACTCGGCGGTGCTCCGCCCAAGCAGGGCAGACCTCCACCGTATGCTCCACTGTGTCCTCCGGGCGATCCTCGCAGTGTCGACATCTACCCTAACGCCCCCAGCTGCTAGCCGGATGTCTTAATGCCATCGATAGTGCTATTTGTACTGTATAGCTCCTTCTCCCTCTCACACTAGAAACATGATGACTTTAAGACTTCATAGTAGGTAACCAGGTGTCTACTAGGTCATGTGTACAAGGTAATCAAGTTACAAAGCGCAATGTACATAACCGAAAACTATATAATAATATACCAAAAACACTTTCAGGAAATGGGCTGTGGTTTCTATCAATCTCCGAGCTCCTGTTGACATTGATTTTTTGTTATTATTATAATTGCTGCCTGAATAATTTACCAGTAGATATAACACACGCATTCCGATATTGTCAGTACGAGCGATACGTTTTTAATTGACTGACGCATGACGTTTATGACGAATGTCCTTCTAATATAAAAGTACACATTAGATTTACTACCATAGGCGTACGCTAAATTACTCTGGTATAAATAGAAGTTACCGTACCTATGGTGCAGTATGCCGTATGGTGTCGGCCGGTGCCGTATAATGCCGTAAAATAATAAGACCATCCCATCACTTCCCGTGGGTGTCGTAAGAGGCGACTAAGGGACTCACCAGAGAATGGGCAACAGCGTTCTCTGTAAAAATCAACACCATACACTGCGACCGCCAACCCGCCTGCCAAGCGTGTCGATTATGGCATACCCCCCCAAATCTTGGGGTAGGCCTATGTCCAGCAGTGGACGTCTTTCGGCTGATATAATGATGATGATGAAATAGAAGTTGCCTAATATGTGTAGCATTTCTTTTAAATCGATGCCAACTATGCCTTTCAAGACAAGAAGTCGCGAGTTTTATGGTCGCACTGCAAAGATATGTCTGAAATCTGTAGCCACTTCACTAAAAAATGCCCTTCTACAGAGCTACCACTTCTTTACCGTCAATTTTAGCTTTATTAGAAAGAACCTACCTACCTAATAGAGATAAGTTCCAGTATTCCTGACAATAAGGCTGTGTTTCCACGGGCCTGCATGGGTTGTGTTTTTGTTTTTTATTTGTGATGGGTTTGCTCTTGACTCTAGTCTAGGTCAGAGATGACAGAGACAAAGTCTACGATGGAGCGAGCTTACCCAGAAGGAGCCTGTGCACTCTAACTTTGAAGAGATTAGGGTTGCAAGCGTTTGGAAACACAGACGCAGGCAGAGAGTTCCACTCCTTTGCTGTGCGCATTATAAAAGACGTTTGGAAGCGCTTAGTGCGAATTGGTGGAATAGCAACAAGGTAGGGATGTTAGAACGTCCGATGGTAGAACGGGGCCGGTGGGATGAGGTCGTGGAGTTCTTGGGCACACTCACCGAAGTACAATCTGTAGAAGACCGACAAGCAGGCAACCTTACGGCGAGTGTTTGTTAAGCAACCAATAGAATCGCTTCATTTACCTAGTCTCGCTCAGCGCAAGCGATTCTATTGGTCCGTAACAGACACATCCCTCGCTACGCATTACGGTCATCTCTGGTGGAAACGCACTCTTAAAGCTTAAGGCACGTACATCCACAGCGGTGGTCTTTCAAAGGCTATTATCATCAACCTAAACTACGAGTGATATTGTGAAGAGGTGATATTTTAAGGTAGTGTTTATTTATTAAATGAGGTAAGTTATCTTTAGAAGTACTAATCTGGCCCCCAACTTTGACCCCTTCTATTAGGTACTTCATAGTATCATGAATCCGGTATGAAAAAGGGGATACTTGGTGCTACTATTCTCCTATTGATATACATAGCTCGGTCTGTCTCTAACAACGGAGTCATGAGGGTAATAGGGTATTTGACTGGGTACTTTTTATTGCATTTTTTAAAACTTAGAGAGCAGACAAGACGCAGTTAAAAATAATAATCTTAAAATCTGTGATAAACAGAGACAGCACTAATGGCGTGTGACATCACTTATAAGTCTCGCCATATTGAATTGAATCCATACAGAAGATAAAAGAGAAGAATAACTTCAAAAGCGTGCTTCTCTGTTTTTCCACTATTTTTTAACCGACTTCTAAAAAAGAAGGAGGTTCTCAATTCGACCGCGTATATATATATATATATTTCTTATGTTTGTTCGCGGATAACTTCATCGTTTATGAACCGATTTCGAAGAATCTTTTTTTATATGAAAGGGTATGCTGCTAAGGTGGACCACCACGTCAGGGTCTGATGATGGCAACCCTGAGAAATCGAGAGCAACTGGTAAAAACTTGATATTCGTATGTATATCGGGTGATACTACAAAAGAATGGAGGTTTGGATCAGACCTGATGATGGAGCCGACAGAGAGTCAAGGGAACTCCAAGTGCTTGGGCTTATTTAATTCGTATTGACGAGACCTTTACACCGAAAGCACTTAGTAAGTTTTATTTTCATAACATAAAATCACGCCGGTACGCTGTGAATGGGTGGGTACACAGGTACCACTAAAAAGTGAAAAATAAAAAACTTTTTTATAAAAATATAACCGACTTCCAAAAACAAAACACTACAAAGTATAAAATAACTTTAATTTCGGGAGTCGGTATTTTTGGTTATTTCGTTTTTGACACCGACTTCCGAAATTAAAGTTTTTTTTTTAGTTTACTAATCGCACTGTTTTAATAACATCTAACCAATAAGTATGTATATTTTTCATAGTAGTCAAGTACCCTATAACATGTTCGTTACACAATTGTTTCAGTGAAAGCTAAACTAACGCTGATTGCAATGCTAATTTTGTACCAGTAAAAAACAGTTCCTGTAGGATAGGCTACTGGAGCCAAGCAGAGGGGAAAAGCTAGTTACAAATATTTCTCCAATGAAGTCAGATCGAGCAAATTATGACTTAATAATACTTAGCGCAAACTTACTTGAAAACCGTCGGGTGGCCGGGAAAAGTTTGTTGCGCCACTTCCTCGCCCCGCCATGCCTGCTCGGAGATACGGCTCCTTTGACAAACAGAAAATTACTTCAACGAATTAATTAAGATAAAATTTAATGCGGCGCTAATTTCTGAGTGCTTAGGTACATTTAGTTGTAAGTTGAGAGAAGATTTGTGGCTAAGTAACAGCCACACCGGTCGAAGTTAAGCAATGCTTGGGGAGGTCGGTGCGTGGGGGGTTGACCATCGACTATACATACCGAGGGTCGTGAAGTCAAGACCCCTTCGTGACTTGGATAACACTGTACATCGTAGGTCCCGGCTGTCATTCTTGAATTTTTGACAGTCGTTACAGGTAGTCAGACTCAGAAGCCCTAAAGTTTGACAAACACCCAGTCATACCTATAGTAGTGATGGGTCGTTGAAGGTTTTTCCGTCAACGAAACGTTAACGTTGAATTGCGTTTGTCAACTAGTTGATCAACTAGTTAATTTCGTCAACGAGTTAACGTGTTACGAACGTCAACTTGCATGAACGATAAACGCCTAAACGCTTTTATTAACGTATGCTGTTGTAATGTTAACTTACGAACAATTTGATGCAGTTTGCGGGAGTTTTATTGTTACAGAAATACAATTTACGTACGTTGAAAATAACAAAACGTTGGGTTCATTTTCTCGTTTCGTCAAACGAGTTGAATTCATAAACGTCGTTGTCTCGTAACTCGTTGACGAATTCATATGATTTGTACACGGTCAACGTTAATCCCGTTGAAGAGACATCAACGTTGATTCAACTAGTTCGTTGATTCAACGCCCATCACTAACCTATAGGTGGCATTATATATTCCCTAGTATCTGGATCTGGAGTCAGACAGGCAGTCGATCCATATTAAATACCAGTATTCAACTGCATTTTTGTTTTTTTTTTTAACATCTTATTAGAAAACTCTAAACAGAGTGGCATTGTAAAAAGATAACACTAAAATTCGGAGTACAAAATACTAAAAATTTTCAGAGGTTACCTAGTTGCCTAATGCATTTTCTAATAGCTATTCTAATAGATCTAATAGATCCTTTGATAAAAATAAAATATTATGAAACATTAGTTTGAATCACGTCAAACAAGCGTTTTAGTTGGTTAGTTGGTAATGGAACAGAACCAATAAATTGTTACAATAATAATCGTTATTAAGGGGTTCAGTATTAGTAAACAACATAAATAAATAATCGGTTTCACCCATAGATATCTATGTTATTGCTCATGTAAACAAATCGTTTCAGTCGTGTTCAAACTTCAATGTCATTATTACAAAACACCAAAATGTGTCAATCTATTCAACGATCTGGTATGTTTTGAATAATGTAACGATATAC
This sequence comes from Lacanobia wlatinum, assembly GCA_947578705.1. NCBI lineage: Eukaryota > Metazoa > Arthropoda > Insecta > Lepidoptera > Noctuidae > Lacanobia > Lacanobia wlatinum. The sequence continues at coordinate 13,123,237 of OX388024.1, read as the reverse complement.
AAATTATGATTGGTGTTTTTAATGGTTCGATAGTTTGTTATTATTCCACACTTTTTATAGCATTGGTTAGTTATTCTACGAATATTTTCAGGGTAGATTTGCCATTGCTGATGTAAATTGCACTGAGTAGGTATTCTTATCATATGAAGCCGGTCAATTAATTAAATAGAAGAGCTGAGTCTGGTTAAGTTCATATCATGTAATTTAATTAATCCTTACTAATATTATAATGCGAAAGTAACTCTGTCTGTCTGTCTGTCGCGCTTTCACGCCAAAACTACTGAACCGATTTAAATGAAATTTGGTGCACAGATAGTGTAGAGCCTGAGAAAAGAAATAGGCTACTTTTTATCCTGGGAGTATTTTCTCTAGGGACCACGCGGGTGAAGCCGCTGGCAGAAGCTAGTTTAAAATAAACCACTAAGAGTGAATAGGTTACTTCTAGGCAGGCGTGCTCCATCTTAAACCACATCATCGCTTACCAAAAGGTAAGATAGTGGTCAAAGGCGTGCCTATCAATAGTAAAAAAAACCACAAAGTATTTATATAATTTAAGTGACGGGCTTCTGACCTGAAACTAAAAGTCTGAGGGACAATTTTACTGTTTAAACAACTTTCGTACTAATTTTTAAAAAACTTTCGTATTTGCATGCCAATCGCAAACTTAATTTAAATACATTTTTGACAGAATGCGAACGTTGCTTAGTTAAAAATAAGTAGATTTGGCACTACCTATATCTTCAGTTATAGTTTATACCGGAGCGTAATAATATGAAGGTTAAACACCGATTGACATATTCTAAATACAAATTCACTATAAAGCCGCGTATCCACTTGGCAACATTTGACGAGCAACACGTGATGCTCAACCTGTTCGGCAACGTTGCACAACAGCGCCAGCTGGCGCGCAACATCAAAGCTTAATAAATAAGAGTTGCTTGTTGCCGTTAATCATGATGAGCAACATGTTGTGCATCATGTCGCACGTCAAATGTTGCCTAGTGGATACGTGGCTTAAAAAATAGAATTAAGAATCTGTTAATGTCCATTGACAGGTTGAACTTAGAATCTGAATCAGTTTATATTTATAAAGATTACTATGTAGAGGCAGCATTGTTAACATGTTCAGCTTTGGATAGATATTTCTTTTTATTTTAAACAATAATGAACTTATCTTTTGAGCTGAAATATTGATGGTATCTATGTGCGCCTTCTTAAACACTGATAATGCGCTGCAATTATCCTGACACACTTGCCTACAAACTGTCATAAATACTAAGTACTACTATTCATAAAGTAGGTTACACACATCATGCAACCACAACTTGGTTAAATTCCCTTTCGATTCGCTGTGCAAGGTACACGAATGGTTTCAGTTTTCAGTCAAGTCAGACTGACGAACTGACGCGACTCGCGACCACGAAGGAAAATGAGTACTTCAACTGATTTATTAAAGTCTATGGGCCTTAACTATACTAATCTATTATTATCTATATCTATACTCTATATCTATACTAATATATTAAGTTGAAGAGTTTGTTTGTTTGCTTGAACGCGCTAATCTCAGGATCTACTGGTACAATTTGAAAAATTATTTCGTTGTTAGCTATCCCATTTATCGAGGAATGCTATAGGCTATATATCATCACGCTAAGACCAATAGGAGTGGAGCAGACGAAGTTGCGCGGGTCAACTAGTACGTAAAATATTAGCGTACCCGCGCAACTTCGTCTGCATTAATGATCTGCTCCTATTGGTCGTAACGTGGTGGTACATAGGCTATAGCCTTCCTCGATAAACGGGCTATCCAACACAAATTTTCCAAATCCAACCAGCAGTCCTGGACATTAGCGCGTTCAATGAAACAAACAAACTCTTCAGCTTTATAATCTAATATATAAAAATCTCGTGTCACGGTGTTTGTTACCGAACTCCTCCGAAACGGCTCGACCGATTTTCATGAAATTTTGTGTGTATATTCGGTAACTATGAGAATAGGTGGTAGGGTATTTTTTTTTGTATTGCAAAACAACGTTTGCCAAGTCAGCTAGTAGTATATATAAATCTCAGTACTCTAATTCAATTTTTATTTCGAGAATTTGAGTTTAGAACCAGGCAATGTCCTTATTTGATTTTAATAGCAGAATACGGGGGATCGTTTTGTAGTAAAACATGGGTTTTACCTAAAACAACTGACCTAACATAACATCACGTCCTTAGGTATTCTTAAAAGGGGTAGGCAACAACAACTGACATTGTCGATATAACAAGTAAATTACAATTTTAGAAGACTGGTCTATTCTATTTCACGTACCTGTAGGCTTAACGTTGCAGCATCACCAACAAGGTGGACCGGTGACTTGGTAACCCGTGTGAACCCAAAGCAATATAACATCAGCTTGCCGCGCTTGACTCGGTGGAACGCAGAGCTAAGAGGCTCATCGGTGACGTAAAACTGGTGGATGCCAAGCTACATAGCTTGGCTCATCGCCGTAAGGTTGCCTGTTTGTCGGTCTTCTACAGATTGTACTTCGGTGAGTGTGCCCAAGAACTCCACGACCTCATCCCACCGGCCCCCTTCTACCATCGGACATCCAGACGCACTGCATCTTACCATCCCTACCTTGTCACTATTCCACCAATTCGCACTAAACGTTTCCAAACGTCTTTTATAATGCGCACAGCAAAGGAGTGGAACTCTGCCTGCGTCTGTGTTTCCAAACGCTTACAACCCTAATCTCTTCAAAGTTAGAGTGAACAGGCTCCTTCTGGGTAAGCTCGCTCCATCGTAGACTTTGTCTCAAGAGTCAAAAGCAAAACCATGACAAATAAAAAAAAAAAACAAAGTAGGGTCCAAGTCCAAATTAAAGCATTTTTTATCCTTTCCTTTCTAAGGCAGAGGGAATAATATTTTTACCACCATATATCAGTTCATAAATCGATGATAACGTTACCATTAGGTATTATATTGTTTTTAAATGTTTATTTAAAGACATTTATCTATCATCCATTAAATACGTATAAAGAGTAAAGATAAAAAAATATAAATTTATAATTTACAGTGACAAGTAATTGGTTTCTTAACCTCTGTTGAAATTTCATAGATACTTATTAAGGTATGAAAAATCTAAAAATGATCAGGTTGGTTGGTTACCTACGAACGTCTGCATTTAGTAAAAACTTCTAAATCGCAAATGGAAGTCGAACATTCGTGATTAACAAGCTAGCTCACTTCCTGTGAGGAAGTTACCAATCCTTCTTCTTTATAGCTTGGTCAATGTTGCCTAAGTATATAATTATATTGGCACTACCTTCCTTACTTTTCCTTTTTTAGGTATATTATATTTATTTTGATATTTGTTAGAATAGTGATATACTTTTGATTATAACGGTTGTATTCGAATTTTTTTTCAACGTCAAGAAAATTACTGTGCAAAAATTTCGATGTTTTTCAAAAACAGCTAACAATAAGCTTGAGTAAAAATCTTCAGGTAGTTTTAGTCCACAGGGCGAGAAGTTTCGACATAATTACCGATCGCCTATGGACCGAAATTCGATAGGGCCATCCGTACACAGTCAATTTCCAACGCCATGTACGACTGTGTACGGGTGGCCTTACCGAATTTCGGTCGCTAAGCCATCGGTAACAATTTCTAGACTTCCCGCCCTGTAAAATCTGTATAGGGAAATATTACAAGAATGAATTTGTAACTGATGGTAATAACCACTTTTTATTACTTGTGCACTTAAAATAACAGCAGTAGCTACTTTGGCGACCCGCACTCCCCGCACATCAACAAAAAATCCGAAGTAGGTGAAATACGTTTTTGTAGCAAACGGTTCCAACCAATTACGACTAATTTTAGCGCCGTTCGGAATCGCAACTGATTGATTGATTGATTGAAAGATTAATTGATTGAAAACTATGCTTAATGTAGTGTTACTTATTGCTTCGAATGTTTGGTTTCCATGTTTTGAAAACTAATTTAATTGATAAACCTACAACGGGTAGGCACCACACCACACAACTCTCTCCTAGAGGTAGGTACTGTTTGATTTTATCAGGGCAATCTTTTCGAAAACAAGAGTTGTTAATCTAGATCTCAAGAATCAAGTTTAGGCTTATCTGAGCAAGCGTTTGGTGTATTTAAATTCGAATAATCAATTTTCACACTGACACAGGAGATCCAATGAAACTACCGATTAAAATATACTTACTTATGTGAGACCAAAGAGCCTCAAAACCACTTTTACAGCAAATGTAAGTTCAATAACCAATATCACATTTTACATAAAATAAAATTATAATTATCGACGACGGAAGCGACACAATTTTAATAAAACACGTAAAGTAATGGCTTCGCAACGTGATTATCGCCTGCTAAAGCTCGTAATACAACTACGTCTTTATTGAGTTCCATTTCGTGGAGCGTCGCCCGTTGCCTCACTTAATTTGTTCGGAAATAGTTTAATCAAGCGTTGCGTCGGATTTGCAGTAATTAAAGAAGGAGACATCGGGGCTCGAGCCTCCGCCGTATATTGCTTCCTCAGATTAGTACCATACTTCCAGTTAATTTCCTGCCTACAATTCCGGGGAGGTTCAATCTCGAAACATCCTTCCAAATCTTAAAGACTTGTTCGCGAATCATTTTCAAGATCACAGAACAATTTCTTGCGATTCACAGAGTCGCAGTTGAATTTGACTTTAATCAAAGAAATCCCCGAATGTGCACATGATTTACAATCATTTTCCTGGTTTTGGTTGAATTTAATACTGCGAAATTGTTGCCTCGGTTCACCGCACTGTTTACCCGCTTAAAATATTAATGAAACTCTAGAAATAATTAATTTTAAACGCATAATATTTGAACGCAGCTTGTTGATAAAGTTTATCGGGTGTGGGTCAACCGCAAAGGTGTACACTCTGCATGAATAACACTATGCCTGCCGGTTCAACGCTCTGCAAACATAGACAAAGTTTTAAGCCCCAACACGGCTCATAGTTGCTGAAACCTTGCACTTGATGAAAAATTTAGCACTCATGACGTGCGGTAAAGTTTGTGTGAAAATATGAACTGGAAAACAAACTCTTAAACTACATGTACTTGCCTCGAAGGAAAAGTTGCATCCGAAACTTAAACCTACACTAAGTACCTCCCTATACCGAAGTTTATAGCTTTCAAAATAGTTCACTTTATTTCAGAAAATTCATTAGTCTTTTTTCCTGACAATAAATGCACATCCAAAACAACTAAGTCATTATTTTTTTAAGGATGGGATATCATCAAATGACTCCTCCCGATCTGGGTGAAGCAGGAGGGTGTCAGACTCTTACTGACTAAAACACATCCGTGTTCTTCCTATGCCCTTTGCGTTCCAGGACCACGGTGACTCTTTCGAACAAAGTCCGCAACCCAAAACTACTAAATCTAGAAAGCTGAAATTTGCAATATAAATGTTTATTTTATGTTTTGGAACTCTCATCTTTAAGTGGGAAATTGAAAGGGGAATTCGTATGAGTCTTTATTCTTTGGAGCCGACGTGTACGCGGACAAAGCATCAGCTAGTGAGGTTTCTACTTTCATCGAAGAAATTCCCTAACATTTCACAATAATAGAACAAATGACAATCGATATCGTAATCCGATCTATTTATCTGAGACGCCAATTAACTACCATTGTTATCGTTTCCCCGTAAACTATTTAATTCCTTGTGCTTGAGTTGTTTACCTACAAACAGTAGTTAGAAACAATATCTATTTGAATGTAGTTAAATTATGACGTAAGCAGATCTCGGTCGCTGGCAAGTCGTGCCAAAGACGTGGAGAGCTGTTAATGACATCGTAACGACGCCCTGTGCGCACTTTCCTTTAAATATAATTCAGACATGAATAAACCTTAAAGGCAGTCTCATTTATATTCAAATATTTGTCCGCGGCTAACTAATCGGTGCCGGTATCTGACAATACGGATATTTATGTACATAATAAACAATGTGCTCTGTAATGTATTATTTGAACTCAAAATATCTACGGAAACTGTTCGCACATGTTTGGTATTTTAGGGTGTAGTCACCCTAAAATACTAAACATTCTATTAGTAATCCAAGTGCGAGTCGGACTCGCGTGCAAAGGGTTCCGAACGAATTTAATTTTTGAACATGTTATTTTAACACCACAGACTTTTAATAGTAAGTAGTTTTCCTGATCTTTAGGTAAAGATCTATTATCTCGATTTTTTACAAAATTTTAGTTTCAGTAGTTTCGGAGATAAGGGGGGAATGGTCATTTTTCGTCTAATTTCTTGAATAACTTCTAAACCATTTATTTTAAAATTATGAACAAAAAATATAATTTTATCTCTCACAGTAAGCCCTTTGATTTGATATGTCACACGATATTACACAAAAAACGTTTTTTTTAATTTTCTACTTTGACCCCCAAAAGTGACCCTCATACTAAAAATTTAATGATTTACGTAACGCGTCCGTGTTTGAGTCATAGAAGTCCATATGTGTACCAAATTTCAACGAAATCAGTCCAGTGGATCCGGAGAAAAATAGCTGTGACAGACGGACAGACAGACAGACAGACACCCGAGTGATCCTATAAGGGTTCCGTTTTTTTTCGGAACCCTAAAAACCTAAAACTTTGCGTCCAATACTTTTTGGTTTATGAGACGGATTAATTCAATTTTTTCCTATTGTGCAACAACAATGCGCGTTGCCCGACACACACCTTGGTCGATTTTATTATTATTATAAGACAGATATTCTGGTACTGTAGGGGCACATAAACGTTGTCCAACATAACACAACACAAGCTATAAATCATCTCTCAAAGTTATAGAACTCAAACAAGACGGACCGCAGCCTGGTCGCTGGACCAACAGACGGTCAGATATTAATGCACTTTAGCCATCTTTGTAAACTCAGAGATAACTCCTGAAAGGTCAACAGTCGCTCATAGGGGATTATCTACTGCCGCTTTTATAGATACGTCCCTTTAACTATCGGAGAGTGTAAGTACCTTTGCACACTGTGTTTTTTTAACATGCCGACGACAATGAACAATTTTCGATTTTCATAGGCATGTTTCAAAGATTCATGAGCCAATAAAATTTGATAAAATATCTGTCTCATCTAGTCATCAGGTGGGTGAAGGTCGATCTTCATTTATACTATATACAGAAGAGGTCTAGAGTAATTAAAACGGAACGTCTTTACACTACGAACTATTTAATCAGACTGAAGAAAGAACAGGCTACAGGTCATTACTCCAATCTTAATTTTACAATTGTTTATAATATGCTTAGCTTAGGCTACACATAATTACATCTAAATATGGCTGTCACGTATCAGTGAAGAAAACGTTTGTAATGTGATCAAAATCATTCACTTTGGAATAACATTGGGTGAAGAAGCGCGTAAAAACTAACATTCAATTAATTTTACTTCTTTTATTTATCTACAAAAACTAAAAATCAAAAAGTAACCTCTGGCGCCACTTGTACGTCTTTAACAGCTCAGAACTCGGAAACGTAACGCTTTAGGGGATTTTGCCCATCTACACTTTATGTTTGTATTGATGTGGTCTATCGATTTACAAAGATTTTAAGCGTGGCCGCCATTTTGCGAAAAAAAAACAAAATGGCGGATGGCACCTGTGACAAAAGATAGGTACAAGACCTTGCCCTTTTATAACGGTTTAAGAGAGACAGTCGGCTGACAGACGGACAGCGGAAGCTCAGTAAAAATGTCTTCGGGTAAGAATAAAAAAGTGGTTTGTAGCAATAGATACGAGTTTGAAGTTTTTTTTTTCATCCAATAAAACCATTTGAAGTAGGTGTTAAATTTAAAATATTTTATTTCACAAAGATAGAAACTTATTTCAATCTAATGCGCCGTGTAATCTGATCACGACTCGCTCTAGCCAATAACTGAAAATTCAATATCGGAATCTATCAGCACCATTTGATACCGAGTAGATGGCCAGCTATTTTAGGGCAATCTCAACTTCAATACCAGCTTTTGAATATCCGCTTTGCAGCGAAATGTAGGTACTAACTAATTGGAAATGTGTAGGTTTATTTTACTGTAACTAAAGACTTCGAGCAGGATAGATAATAACAAGCTGCTGCCCGCGACTTCGTTCGCGTGTATGTCGAAAAGTAAAATTATGTCGGTATGTAAGATCGCTAAGATAAGATATACAAACAGTCAATATCTAGCATTGCTAGACGCCTCTTAGAATAATAATTATGTACTTCAAGTCTCAATAGATGCAAATAAGTAGGTAAGTACTTAATTACATTTGCAATGAAACTAATATTATGTCACAGTCACAGTCAACTATCATTAGTCCACTATGTACTTTACCAATAGTAGTATAGAAAAACATCAGTTTCAAACCTCTATGTACAGTACTAGTGCAACTATTTTCTTAAGAGTGAACGGAGTGAAAAGGAGTGAAAAGGAAAACAAACAGACACAGTATATACCCTATTTATTCAGTTTGTGAAATATCTCTTATATCGGTTCAATATTGGAGGAGAAAACAGTAGACAGCCAAACCTCGAATTATGACATTTTACATACTAAGTCTCGCCGCCAGCATTTCCTCTTAATGTCCCTCGGCAATCATCGCATTTCCGAACACAAACGAATGCTACCTAATATCCATGTCCATCAATTATAAGATTTATCGGCTATTATCATTTTCATTCAGAACAACGTACATTAAATGTACTTAAGGGTGCCTGTCCATTACAGCGGAGCGAGGCAGCGGAGCGGAGAAACGCTGCAATTTTAACCAATCATGTCAGTCAAAATGTAAGTGACTCACGTGGTGCGGAGCTTTTATGCAAAAATTCCATTATTGGTTAATATTTCCCCGTTTATCCGCTCCGCTGCCTTGCTCGCTCGCAATGGACAGGCACCCTTATTGTAGTTTTTAGGGTTTCGATAAAAAAAAACGGAACCCTTATAGGATCACTCGGGTGTCTGTCGGTCACAGCCAGTTTTCTCCGGATCCACTGGACCGATTCTGTTGAAAATTGGTACAAATATGGACTTCTGTGACCCAAACACGGACGTGCTACGTAAATTATTAAATTTTTAGTATGGGGGTCACTTTTGGGGGTCAAACTAGAAAATGAAAAAGAAAAGTTTTTTGAACAATATCGTGTGAAAAATGGAGATAATAGATCTTTACCGAAAGATTACAGGAAAACCTATTAGAAGTCTGTAGTGTTAAAATAACATGTTAAAAAACTGAAATTCGTTCGGAACCCTTTGCACGCGAGTCCGACTCGCACTTGGCCAGTTTTTTGATTTCCGTCTGAACAACATAGAGCTGTTAAACTTATTTCTGAATCTTAATTATTATAATAATAATGACTTGATCCAGAAAGCAGTATTCCTGGACACGGCGCGCATCGTTAGGAGGTTCCTCTCTCAGGAGCCCTGAACACCGGTAGCTTGGACCCTGTTCCCGATACCGGTGGTGTTCTATTTTGAAATGTTTTTTTTAAATGTTTTTAATTGAAATATTTCAAAATGTTTTTTTTACTATTCATAGGCTCGCGTTTGATCACTATCTCACCTGATGGTAAGCGATCGAAGGTGGAGCACACTTGCCAAGAAGTAACCTATTCTTGACTTAAAGACTCCCAGGTTGTAGTTCCCAAAACGTTTTGTGCGCGTGGGTGGGATGTCTACCATGTACCGGTTGCGCATCGCCGTTCGTCTTGTAGTCCGATGATGAAACGGGCTTGGCGGAATTAAATTATGCAATCCGTCGCACATTCCCCAAAATACAACCGGTAGAAAACCGACAGGCTAGCAACTCGCCGTCGATGTTCAAGAGTTTGGAGCTTCGTCGCGACGAGCCTTTCATTGCCAATGATCCTCCTGGCTCGTTTCTCAATAATGTAATATATAAGTAAAGAAAATGAATAAACGACATAATAATAATAAAAAAAATATTCAGTGCAAATAACACACACACTATACATCTAATAATAATTGAAAGACATGGAAATTAGCATTCGTTTGTATTCGGAAATGCGACGATAGCCGAGGGATATTAAGAAAATAGGTGTACTGTACGAGTATGTGCATGATCAGATACCTCAGGAGGTATCTGATCATCACATCTACATACACTGACAGATGAAAGCGTTCTAACTTCTGAGGTTGATTCATGATGAGGTAGGTTTGAGAGTCAGAGCTATCTCTCTATCTCAAAACTCCGCCAGTCAAAATAATACCAGGAATGACATAAGTTTACAAACTGACGTAAATGAAGTGAAATGAAAATCTTGAGCCGACACTTCATTGTTTCATCCTGCACTAGACCAACGGAAGACCAAACTGAACAATTTATCTCGGCTGGACGCTAACCCCGACATTTATTAGGCCTGCAAAACACTATAGCCTGACTAACTGTTGATCGATCGATGACATCTCGACGGTCTTGGACTTGTGGAGGACTAGCCGAAACGGTATGTTTTAACAGAACACTTGCTATAATACCTAATATGGCATGTCTAGGTGCAGGGAGAAGACATGCACTAGTTGCGAATTTTCTTATCTTTGTATTCGCTACTGAAAGATAATTATTCAGGCACGAATAAATGATGAATGATATTTATTTTGTAAACTAGCTTCTGCCAGCAGCTTCGCCCGGGTGGTACCTAGGGAACATACTCCCGGGATAAAAAGTAGCCTATGTCCTTTTTCAGGCTCTAGACTATCTGTGTACTAAATTTCACTTAAATCGGTTCAGTAGTTTTGGCGTGAAAGCGCGACAGACAGACAGAGTTACTTTCGCATTTATAATGTTAAGTAAGGATATGTTAAACATAACACTTTTACACGTCAACCTTTTTTGGTAATTTTAACTAGATAAGGCCGGTGTTTCCTAGCTGACTACCCTGAGAAGATACTCGGAAACAAACTCAGAAGTCAAAGTCTCTTTTAAAGTCCATACAAAACCATGTAGGTTATTACTATTATATTATTATTAACTAGCTTTTTTGCCCGCGACTTCGAACGCGCACATCCCGTTTTTTTTATTCTCGTAGGAATTTCGGGAAATCCTCATCAGTCAGTAACGGAAGAATGTTATATATTAGGATGTCTAAAGTGGTGTTTTGAGGAAAAGGAAATGGACAGGTCCACTCAAATCTGTGCGGTGAAGTACCGCACAGATTTGAGTGGACCTGTCCATACAGTACAAACATTTGTCCGTTATCGTGTAGCTCAAACTTAGAACTATAAGGAGCTCAAATATCTCACGAACAATACCAAAGTAAGGCTGCCTGTCCATTGACTCGGAGCGAGGTGGCAGAGCGGAGAAACGGAGAATTTTTAACCAATGGAATTGTATAAAATCCTAGTGACTCACGTGGTGCGGAGATTTTAAGCAATTCCACTGGTTGAGATTTCTCCGTTTCTCCGTTCTGCCACCTTGCTCCGCGTCAATGGACAGGCAGCCTAAGCCTCACCCAAAAATAGCCTCAGATTATTGTGCAAGTTTAATAGTCCGATCGATGTGCCCTCGGCTTTGGGCACAGTACCTTTTATGCACAAAGCCAAATCAGGAATAATTAAAAGCTCCCATCGGCGATTTGGCACCAAACACACCGGTCCTGCTCCTAATACAGATCCTATTCAGGGTATTAAGATCACTGACCGCGCCACGACCGCAGATTGAGACTCAAACCGCAACCCCGCAGCCAATGGCACCGAGGCAGCCATTACCAATTCATATCGACGAAGATCCTATTGAAACACCGAATACGACCCATTTATATACTAAGTCACGTACTGAATAAATTATACTATGTACTTAAATCCCGCCGATAGACCTACGTATTTGTCGCTTAACATTATGAGCTTAAACGCGTAATTTTACGATATTTATTGAAGCTTCTCAATATTTGTACAACAGTTCAATAACATCTGAACGTTAAACTAACATTTTTGAGAACTAATCGTCCTTCACAGAGAGAGAGACTGAAACTAAAAAGGTAAGATTATTTTTCGATTGCATGTAATGGACGATGCATCGTGTATTAGACAGAGGATAAACCATTTCTGACAGTTAAATACCTAAGAAGAAACAACTTTTTAAATGGTTTGGACATGAAATATTATAACTGGAGGCTAACAAAAATCAAAGCTAATCTTTATTTCAACGTAACTAATATCGTATTAGCGAAGCCAACAAAGTGGGAAAATGAAGCCAAACATCTGTTTTGAATCGTTTCTCCACCCAGGGCGGTTTCCGCCGCGTATATAATTTATTTGACATTTAACGTCGTGGGTGTGTGCTGTGCTAACACAGTTTACGTTGCGCTGCGTCATAACGTCATAGCACTTGACGACAAACGGCAAGTCAATCTACTGCGCAACAGAAACCTATTTGCCTGAATTTAACCCGAAGCAATGTGGAGAAGGAGACCAATTATTTTTTCCGACGGCCATCGGCCAATCGACCAACGAAAAAATACACACGATGAGCCAAATCGTGGTAAATCAAAACATAAATGATATCACTGTGAAGCTGTGGCTCCAACCCACCAATAATATTTTACTGAATTTTATTATAACCCGCCTGCTTACGTTTGTACTTTCGTTTTTTACTTGGGCCTTTTTTTTTGTTTTTCACACCACCTGCATGAAAACGTCAAGTCATTCTAACCCGCGAGCGGCTCACGTCGGCCTTCGCTGCTAGGTGAAGCGAGTGCAGTCAAAATCGGATTCCAAATTCAAATCACATTATTGCCCGGCGGGTGATAATTAAATTCAGTACAATGCTATTGCCGGGTTTAATTATTGGTGGGCTGGAGCCATAGCTTCAGACGCGCGCCCTTTTTAGCAGTGAAGGCCGACGCACCTCTGTTTATGGCTTGAGCTCAATTCTCTCGCAGTAGGTGTAAAAAATAGAGTGTGCTCCTCAGGGATAAAGGTGTCTTTGCCTTGGGTTAGCTTAAATCCCTCACTGCATTCAGGATTCTTGTATTAACTCCCTCGCTTCGCTCGTGAGTTAAGCACTAATCTCCCTCGCAACGCTCGGGAGTTACCTCTCGAATCCTTCATTGTGTTCGGGATTCAATATGACGCCCGCGACCCGTGACATAAGACACTGCTTTATCCCCTCGCTGCATAATCTACTATTAGATCACTATGTTGCCTTCGACTTTTCCTTTTCAAGAACAAACCGAGACTTATAAAGTTTTATGAGTACTTGATAAATCAATAGGGTCTGCAATAAAAACTTGCAGTAAGAGTAACATATTAAGAGAGAAACACATTGGTCCTACGTACGCAACGTATGCAACGCTTTTGTATAGTAAGTGTTTCTACTGCATAGTTTTTCATATAAAATCAAGAGTCCAGATATCATACGTTGCGTACGTGGGACCAGTTTGTCTCTAGCTTTAATGAAGCCTCACTTAAAAACTGGGCTGATTTACCCATAGCACCCGGCTCCTGAAAAATACAAGTTAATTTAGCAGCTAACCGTACTTTATTTCAAGTTAGTGCGCGGTCCCGTCTGAGAATAGCCGCTATTTCTCACCACGAGTTCAACTGGAGAATAATAAAGTGCATAGTCAAATAGGGTCAGCCACAGTAGGTTTTTCAAGGTTTTACGAGAAGTTTGAACCCTAAAGAAGTTTCACTTGGTGGCTGGTGGTGGATCGAAAGCGCTAAATTATTGCTGAGGGGAGCTTGGGTTCGATTCCTAGGTTGGGACATATCTGCGCGATCGAGAATGTTATAAAACTCACAATAAGGCCTTATTGTGATTTTTATAACGTTCTCGATCGCGTTAGTGTAAACGTCAACTTTTCTTGAAACTGAATAAGCGCCGTCTAGTGACAGTAACGGAAAATCTGTTTTTCCATACAATTTGACATAAATGATCGTTTACGTTAACGCGATCAAGTACGTTAAAAAATCGCACTAAGCCCTCTGCAGTAAACCATAGGTAGAAAACCTCTGCCTTATCCTTCGGGGAAAATAAGCGTGATGTTAATCAGTAACCCAAATCAGGGGCGTCGACTCCGGTGTTTGGGGTTCCAGCACCAACGAGAAGTAAACAGTGGCATAAAAATATTCGTCTTCTACGGTGTCGTCACACCGCTCTGGGATTATCCACTTTTCTTTCTTTGTTCAGGCGATCTCCCTCTGGAAGCGCGCCTTCTGAACATCAGGACGGCAGCCAGTCGATTCTCTTTTAACACTTCATTCCACGCGCACCTAAAAGTGATTACACGCGCAGATATTCATTACTATAATACAATTACAAGATATTCATCCATTTCGTTGGAGCACCCAAAGATGAATATCTAGTAATTGTATATATTTAACCATCAAAAACAAAAAAAAATATATCTTATAATAAAACCATTATTTACAAGAATCGTTTTATGATCTTACAAAAATGTGATAAATCAACTTAGGAACATCAAATTTGTAATTTTGCCAACATTTTGTGACATTGCGAGAGAATTCAAAGGATATTGCTGTGCGTCTATACATCGTTCGCCTAAGAACCAACAGAGACGTGAATTTAATTTCTGTGTTCTAAATAATGCATATGTCACCGCATAATTTCAAAACCCTTAAGACTACAAAATGTCTAGAGAGATTGTAAACTCTTGATAATTTGCCAACTGAAAATTTGAAATACTTTTTTACGCATCAAGATTTAATAATCTCTCGAAGTCATTCCGAGAAATTGTGGACTGACATAAAATGGCGACCAATCAGAACACAAGTCTACAAGAAACAAGGCTCTCATTGGTCCGTTCAGAGGTGACATCGCATGTACGCCATAGAGTTACGAATTAAATGGACGTCCCGTTGTCCAATATTGGTTGAGTTTACTTTGGATGTGTAATGTTAGGTATAACTAATTTTAAATATGAATGAACATTCAGCTTAAATTACGGTTTAATCAAAAGTGATACGTTAATAAGTATTCCAAATGTTCGGTTGACAATTTATCGAAAGTTTGAATTTGTCATTTTCCGGAGACACATATATTCGACTGAAACTAAATTAAAATCACGGACACTTCTAGAGATTGTAAAAAATCCAAAATGCTTTCGGATTTTGAGGTTATAATTATGCCAAAAGAAACATACCAAATGGACTAAGATCCCAGAGCTGCCAGACCTCTTTTATTATCTCACCAACAAAATGTGTGGTATAGAGTAGTTTTAGGATGCAAAACTACCTCCTTGACTGCTGAAATACCTTTGATACATCATAAAGAAAAAATTGACCGTCGGCCCAAGCTAGCAGGTATACGTACGCATGTTTAAAGTACATATATCTCTATTCTACCCCACATATTTCGTTATAAGTAAATAATGGAAGTCTGGCAGCTCTGCGATATCACAGTCTAAAAGTGTCTGCAAATTGCCAAAGTGTCTATCAATTCATCGACTGCCAGTGTCGATGTTGCTCGTTTCACACAGCGCTTTAAATCGCTTTATTTTTTTGTGTGTTTCTAATAATTTTACTCATAGATCAAGCGCTGAGAGTGCTTAGGTAGTTTGAATTCGACTTTTGAATAGGCAAATACAGAAAATAATGGCGCCGGGGGATAAGACCGGAGTGAATTACTTTTTAAAATGTGTTCGTAATTATGAAGTGTCCGTTTTATTGTAATAATTAAAATTTGATTTGTTAAAAACCTTGAAATTCTGGTAAAGGGTTCATTCGTGTCGATTCATAGGCCACTTTTTACAATATCCTTTGGTTTTATACATGGCATGCATCGTATGATTTAAGTTATACTTATCACTTATCGTCGTTTGAAAAAAGGTTCTAAGATTTCCAAAAACATTTCTTACTTGCTGTTCTGGTCGACTGATTATAGCCAACTATCCCCCCATTCCTACATCATGCTTCGTATATTTTTATGATTTGTCGTTTTCCTAAGGTCTAATTACTAACTACCTAATAAGTATCACCCTCTTTCGTCTCCTCGGAATTTTGGAGTCAATTCATCGAAAAATTTTGGCCTATAAATATTGAAACTAAAGAAAAATACTTATGTTAACTCAATTTTATAAACGCAAATAATGTGGTCATATCTACTAAGTATGTTATAATAACATAAAACGTTTGCAGTAACCACGTCGTCGGTACGCTGGAGCTGCGGATACGATGGTGACTATAGCTCAAGAATACTAGCTACAGCGGCTACAGCTATTGAAGGCGGCCAGAATCGAAGTTTATTATTTTAGAAGTTTAAGCAATAATTTTAGAGACTGGGGCACGCCTGTGCCCTACGCGTGTACCTAATAGTGTTAAGGTGTACCTATGTTTTCTTTTTTGATGATTTAACCTTCTAAAAATGCTCAAAATTGTCCGATAAATCGCTGTCAACAGAGCCCTAGTGTACAAATTTACAACTATTAATCAAAAAAGCAACATAGCGACACAGAAGAAAGAAAGAAAAATGTTTATTTGGGACTCGCACAAGACACATAAAATTAAAAAAATATATGTAAAAATAACAATTATAAAATATATATACACAGTTAAGCGGCATCCTTAAATTAATCTGTGCGAGGCCAAAAAGCTCAGCATATGCTGCGATATTTAATAATAAATATCACAGCGTTGGTGTTATGACAGGGCCTGGCGTGATGTCACGGACACACATACGGAACAACACTAAGATATAAGTACAATAAAATAATAATGAATTAATTAAATAGTTGAGTATACGTCCTTCTTATTCAGTTTGTGAAATATCTTTTAAATTGGTCCAATATTGGAGGAGAAAACAGGCGAGAGCAAACCTCGAATTATGACTTTTTACATACAAAGTCTATCCCCCCGCATTTCCTCATAATTTTGTTTACCATGACAGTTTTGTTTGCCATGATGTCTCTGCACCACCCTAAAGTCGATTGGTAGAAAATGCCCAATGCATCATGTCCGCCTTTGTACAGTGTTTTTGCAAGTGCACAAACTATTTACTATTTACTAACTTATGTATTTCCACGTCATCCTATCCTGATGAATTAAAGACTGGCATAATTAGACCCATACACAAGAAAGGTCCATACAACGATATAAATAACTATATGCCTATTACTATTCTACCTAGCATAGACAAAATAGTGGAAAGGTATTTAGGTAATTAAATTAATACTTTTTTGTCTAGCAATGATATTATAAACAATAAACAGTTTGGGTTCCAGAAAGGTCGTAACACTTCGCAGCTATTGTCTGCTTTTTCGGATGAGGTCAATAAGCACCTGGGCGCTCGCGAACAGGTGCTTATTGCGCTCATCGACTTCAGCAAAGCATTTGATACTCTGCGGTATAAAACTTTATTCAGTAGACTCGAACAGGGTGGTATACGGGGTCCTCTTTTGAAATGGTTTAAAAATTACCATAAAAGTCGTCATACTGTAGTTCGTTTAGGCAATTACCTTAGTGAAAAAATACCTACTGAAATGGGCACAGCTCAAGGATCAATAATTGGCCCAACAGAGTATTTATTATATGTAAATGACATGTGTAATATTATTCCAGAGGAGTCCGTATACCAGTTTGCCGATGATACGTGTTTGGTAACCCATCATAAAAACATTTTTGAGGCTCAAACAGCGATGCAACGTTTATTTGATGACCTGTGTAAATGGGCACACGATGCAGGTCTGGTTATCAACGCTAGTAAAACAAAGATTATCCATATACATTCTCCTTATATGAAGATTAGTCACGTACCTACGATAACTGCGCATGATCACCAGTGCCTGCATCGCGGGCCCACTGCATGCATGTGTGCGTGCCCTACGCTAGAGGCTGTCGACCAGCATACTTATCTAGGCCTTATTATAGATAAGCATTTTAATTGGGGACCGTACATTGAAAATGTTAGTAACAAACTTAGATCTATTAACGCCATGTTAGCTATCCTCAAATATAAACTTCCCTTTCACACGCTTCGCATGCTGTATCTCGCTCTGGCGGATTCAGTCATAAGCTATGGGCTAACTAGTTACGGACGTTCCTATAAAACTTATATAGATAAAATATATAGATTGCAAATAACTATACTTAAGACTATTGTGCCAAAGAATATTAGACTCAAATGTAAAGATGATGAGTATGGATTATTTAAATATTGTAAAGTTATGTCGGTCTTTGATAAATTCAGGTCGGCAATTATTTTGGATAAATTTAATAATATTAGTTCCTTAACTTTAAACATTAGACCAAAACAGCTACGTAATGTTGATTACCTGCCCACATACAAACTACCTACAACTGCAAATGTGTATGGCATAAGAACGTGGAAATATTTTCTACCTGATACCCTAAACAATATTCCCAAAAATGTAGTCAAAAATATTGTTACTAGTACATATAAAAAATGTAAAGTTAACTTAAAAAAGTATTACTTTACTGGTGATATCACTTAAGTACGTAGGTAAACTTATGTTTCCCTGTGTTATGTAACATGCTGTGTAGCGAACCTGCTTACTCCACTTTGTCACATAAACCTTTAAAGGTTTCGGACAAGTGTCATATTTATCTGTAAAATTTACTAAAATGTGTTGAAAAAATAAACGAAAAAAAAAAAAAAAAAAAAAATTAATCAATAATAATTAGCGTTCGGCTCAAACTAGTAGGTATGCGTAGGTACGTTCAAGTTAGTAGGTACATACTAACTAACACTACTCTTTCCCACCTATGTATTATTTGTTCCTCAGAGAATAATTAACGGCTACCTATTGGGCCCGGGGACCTAAATCTATATATATAAAAATGAATCGCTGTTCGTTAGTCTCGCTAAAACTCGAGAACGGCTGGACCGATTTTAATCATTCTTTTTTTGTTGGATTCGCCAAAATACAGGGAAGGTTTAAAAGCAAAAAAAATGGGTAGGTAGACAGGGTAGGTAGGTAGGTAGGGTAGGAGTAGGGTAGGAGTAGGGTAGGAGTAGGGTAGGAGTAGGGTAGGAGTAGGGTAGGAGTAGGGTAGGAGTAGGGTAGGAGTAGGGTAGGAGTAGGGTAGGAGTAGGGTAGGAGTAGGGTAGGAGTAGGGTAGGAGTAGGGTAGGAGTAGGGTAGGAGTAGGGTAGGAGTAGGGTAGGAGTAGGGTAGGAGTAGGGTAGGAGTAGGGTAGGAGTAGGGTAGGAGTAGGGTAGGAGTAGGGTAGGAGTAGGGTAGGAGTAGGGTAGGAGTAGGGTAGGAGTAGGGTAGGAGTAGGGTAGGAGAAGGTTAGGAGTAGGGTAGGAGTAGGGTAGGAGTAGGGTAGGAGTAGGGTAGGAGTTGGGTAGGAGTAGGGTAGGAGTAGGGTAGGAGTTACATTATAGATGAAAATTGTGACGCAGACGAAGTTGCGCGGGTCAGCTAGTCTTCAAATATATATAAATCATTGTGCATGTGCATTTTTCTTATCACCCTTTCCCATATGATTTGATGACTTGGGCATGAGCATATTGACCACTCACAGTTTTTCTTAAAAGGTGGCATTGTAACAAGTTAAACACTATATCTGTTATCACGGTTGCAGTTACACAAACATTACAGATCCAAATATCTGTTAATAACAGCCAGTTATTTTTTTTTTGTACTACCGATAAATACGTATTTATATTTATTCATGTTACCAGTTGTACATGCATGGACCATTTTGCAACCAATCTCATCAAACCAAAGACTATAAAGGGGTCCTGACACGATCATTGTAATTGTTTTGAGTTGCACAGCAAATCTTATTTTTTTTATGAAATAGTACTCTTCATGTCAACAATAACTAACAAACCAGACTGGTTGGTCAAAAAAAAGTGGATCTCTGGAAAGCTTTGCGATTAATTCCATCAAACCAAATATACTATACGCATTCGGATGCAATGCTATTTTACTTATAGCGATTTCAATTTAATCATTAATTCTTTGACACAGTTGACTTTTGACTGATTAGGATGTAATTAAAAGCCTCTCATAAATATTCGAACTTTATTTACATATCAAAAGATTCTTACACAAAATTGCATTTAAAAAGCACTTATCACATAAAATATCACAAAAACTAAAAAAAAGAAAAAGGCTAGTAAAAAAAAAAACAAAAAGACAAAAACAACAGCTATAAGAAAAAAAACAAGTCAAGACAGAAAGACAAGTCTTTGATATCACAATTAATTTACCCTCGAAAGTAAAAAAAAACAAATGACTAAATAAAAATACTTCAAATACTGAATTGTAAATATTTCTGCAATATTATTGTATCTACTTAAAAATATATTTAAACATTTTACAAATTGTACGCTCCATATTAGATATGAGCGCAGCGCCGGCGCGCCGCCGCCGCCGTCAAAAATCGCCACGGCGCTCATTTTTACTCCATATTATTATATCCCAAATTTTGAGCCGAATGTGGTAATTGTTTTAAAAAATATGAAAACACTACGTGACAGTCAATCATAACGGGCTTGGTTTTCGTGGATCACCGTTCAGGAGCAATAAGTTCATCGTAGCCATGTGGCCCGCCGCATTTCTCGCAAACCACTATAAAATTCTGAAAAGATAAAACAAATACATATTAGCACATCAACATTTGTCTGGGCATAATTCTATGGACTAACGGCCTGACGCGCAAGCTACAACAATCTTTAATAGATTTTCAACTTTATCCCTGAAGTGTTAAGTTTAAAGTTATTTAGGAAAATTTTGCAGTTTCGGGTAGCTTGAAGTGTCTGTAATTTATAAATTCATATTTCTGACGAGCCGTGAAAATGGTTAAATAAAACGTAGGAAGTAATGCATCGGTATCTTTGCAACAAGTCGAGCGCACAAAAAAAAACTATAAAACGTTACTGTCGATAGCTCTAATATAAAATATTTGTTCGAACCCGACTCGAACACAGAATATTTAAATTCTGAAGTAGAATGCAAATATTGGTCAAATTAAAACGAATCTCTTTAAAAAGTTTCACATAAAATATCACTCCATCTAATGTAGGCACATTGTTTTTTTTAAATTACAATGAATTTACCCTCGATTTTCATAAAAATCGAATGACTAGAATTGCTTCAAATGCTGAAATGTAGCTATATGTACCCATTTTTCTACTGCAATTTTGAAAAACAATCTGCATATAGTTGGAATTCATTACTTGATAACAAAATACTTACAAGATTATATTGGAGTCGCAGCAGATCCATGGCCCGATGGTAACTGTGCTCCGCTTTTGGTAAATGCCTTTCCATGGCCTCGACCGCTCGTTTGGCCAATGCTTCTAACTCGAGAAGTCCCTTTGGCTCTGAGCGGTGAGCCTCTCCTCGTCGACCGACCCTGGCGCAGTGGCGCCCCAGTTGTGATGACTGCGAGGTCCCCTGGTGCTGCCACGTTCCCCTATCGCCCTGGCAGGCTGCTCAATCGGATCCGGTAACTTCACCATAACTAGCTATTACAAACTATTTTTCGAGAATGACAAATCTTCACAGACCACTTCTTTTATAGTAGGCCCACCATTAAGTGCACATAACCATTTTGCAACCAATGTCGTCAAACCAAAGACTATAAAGGGGTTCTGTCACGATCATTGTAATTGTTTTTAGTTGCATAGCAAATCTTATTTTTTTATTAAATAGTACTCTTTATGTCAACAATAACCAACAAACGAGACTGGTTGGTCAAAAAAAGTGAATCTCTGGAAACCTTTGCTATGAATTCCGTCAAACCAAATACGCATTCGGATACAATGCTATTTTACTTATAACGATTTCAATTCAATCCTTAATTCTTTAGTGCGTTCTATAATGGTGATAAAACAATTGGCAGGCTCAAAACAATTTAATATGGATCCATTTTTTTTTTGGAATCACGAATTGCCATAAAGAAAAATTAAATATAAGTTTTTTTTATAATGGGGACTGGTCAGTAACAGGCCGTGTAACATCTTATACGACGTAATTTAGGAGTCACTTTTTCGAAACTGTTTGTTCTTGTAAGACCACCAACTATATTTTAAGGTTTATACATACTAGATACTTCTCTTTTTATCGTAGTTACCGCTTTAGTAAGAGTGAGAAATAAACATATTTCGAAATAAATAATAGAGGTTTCTCTTTTTAGCAAGGGTCATTCTTTAATGAGTCTGTATGTGTGGGGAGTGATACAATAAAATAACAGCCGCGGAAACAGTATTTGCGGGTATGTTATTAAAGTAACAGATAAAATAAGTTGATAGGAACATTGCTTATTTGTAAATACATATCTGTTACGATAAATACGCCTCACACCTAATGTCGTTCTCAAGGGAGTCCTACCACTTTCTGTTCAAAATGGGTTCTCGCAATAAGTCGTAAGAATGATAATGAGGAAGTTCAACCCGTTTGACACAGTTGACTTTTGTCTGATTAGCATGTAATTAAAAGCCTCTCATAAATATTCGAACTTTATTTATATATCAAAAGATTCTTACACAAAATTGCATTTAAAATGTCTCACATAAAATCTCACAAAAACTAAAAAAAATGAAAAGCAAGTAAAAAAAACAATAAGACAAAAACAACAGCTATCAGAAAAAAAATACAAGTCAAGACAAGTCTTTGATATCACAATGAATTTACCCTCGAAAGTAAAAAAAATACAAATTACTAAATAAAAATGCTTTAATTACTCTGAATTGTAAATATTTCTGCAATTTTATTGTATCTACTTAAAAATATAAACATTTTACGCTCCATATTAGATATGAGCGCCGCGCCGGCGCGCCGCCGCCGTGGATTTTAAACAGCGCGCGAAATTTACACAAACGCGTGGAAAATTTACCTCCACGGCGCCGCCGCCGCTGTCAAATATCCCAAATTTTGGGCCGAATGTGGTAATTGTTTTAAAAAATATGAAAACACCACGTGACAGTCAATCATAACGGGCTTGGGTTTCGTGGATCACCGTTCAGGAGCAATAAGTTCATCGCAGCCATGTGGCCCGCCGCATTTCTCGCAAACCACTATAAAATTCTGAAAAGATAAAACAAATACATATTAGCACATCAACATTTGTCTGGGCATAATTTTATGGACTAACGGCCTGACGAGCGACGGTAGACGCCAGCTACAACAATCTTTAATAGATTTTCAACTTTATCTCTACAGTGTCAAGTTCAAAGTTGTTCAGGAAAATTGTGCAGTTTCGGGTAGCTTGATGTGCTGGCGTCTTTACTTTATAAATTCATATTTCTGACGAGCCGTGAAAAGGGTTAAATAAAAAGTAGGAAGTAATGCATCGGTATCTTTGGGGCTGTGATCAATTGTCGAGCGCAGCGTCGAAAAAGTCGAGCGCACAAAAAAACTATAAAACGTTGCTGTCGATAGCTCTAATATAAAATATTTGTTCGAACCCGACTCGAACACAGAATATTTAAATTCTGAACTGGAATGCAAATATTGGTCAAATTAAAACGAATCTCGTTAAAAAGTTTCACATAAAATATCACTCAATCTAATGTAGGCACATTGTCTTTTTTTTTAATTACAATGAATTTACCCTCGATTTTCATAAAAATCGAATGACTAGAATTGCTTCAAATGCTGAAATGTAGCTATATGTACCTATTTATCTACTGCAATTTTGAAAAACAATCTGCAAATAGTTGGAATTCATTAATTGATAACAAAATACTTACAAGATTATATTGCAGTCGCAGCAGATCCATGGCCCGATGGTAATTGTGCTCCGCTTTTGGTAAATGCCTTTCCATGACCTCGACCGCTCGTCTGGCCAATGCTTCTAACTCGAGAAGCCCCTTTGGCTCCGAGCGGTGAGCCTCTCCTCGTCGACCGACCCTAGCGCCCCAGTTGTGATGACTGCGAGGTCCCCTGGTACTGCCGCGCTCCCCCATCGCCCTGGCAGGCTGCTCAGTCGGAACCGGTAACTTCACCATAACTAGCTACTACAAACTACTTTTCGAGAATGACAAAAATCTTCACAGACCGCTTCTTTTATAGTAGGCCAACTAATTACCCAACATTAAGTGCACATAATTAACTAGGTAATAAGTTAACGATTTAATAATAAACTAATTGATCAGGATAAGTACACAACGAATATCTGAGTCAACAACTCATCTTTCCTGGCCGAATGTGGTAATTGTTTCTAAAAATATGAAAACACCACGTGACGGTCAAAGGGATAACAATAGCAATCCCGACTGGCCGTTTATTGTAAAAACTAATAGACAATGGACTGAATGCGTTTGTGCGTACTGTTGACATCCCCACCCGTTCAAGTTCCAGGTAGTTGTAGGAGCTGGCAAATAGTCTTTATTTTAAAGTCAGTTGCTGTAAGTGATTAAGTGTGTTAAGTTGCCAGTGTTAACGATGGTGAAGCTACCAGGACCCGATTCGTACGTGCCTCTGCCGATGCCGGACGAGCAGTGGAGGAGGGAACGGCTCAACCGTCAGCTGTACATCAAGAATCGACCGTACAGACTGGTCGAGCTGGAGGAGTTCGCGAACTTAGCGGCTGACTATATGGGCACGGGCAAAACAGCAAATTATGTGAACGTACGTCAGACTGCGATGAATCAACTGCGCCAGCTTTTTAATTTGGTAAGATATTCATTGTATTTCATATCATTCAAATAATTGTATGTGTATCAACGTCCATTGTGGATATTTCAGTAAAACAAACACCTTTCCACATGATTAACTAACTCGCTGATTAGGTACATTATCCGACACACTCAGTGAGCTGTGTCCAAGGAAGTAAGGTTATTAACTTCTGTATCTTGTTGTCAATTCATATCTTATAGTTTTGATATTCAATATCGGCTACCCTAACAATTAACACTTCAACAATTTTATTGAAGATACTTGTTCAACTTGTCCTTTTATTTTATCTTAATTTGTTTTTAACGATTTAAGAAGTTACCTACTAGAAATTTATACATAGGCACCCATTACGACCGTGTCTATTGTGGTTTTGCTAACAGATAGTATAATGCAGTGACTGATGGTTGCATGAAATTGATTGACGAAAATCTGGATATTTTATTACTCAAGACTTTTAAGTGAATGGGTCTGTTTTTATTTTTTAATGGAGTGAATAACAGTTCAGCCCTTGTTCTTTTTCGATATCTATATCCCGTAAATCAGCTAATAATAATATGTATATCGTCGCGCGTCTAATAACGATTAAATTCCATCACTGACCATCAGTCATGTCAATTAAGTGACGTTTGCATGAGCGTGTATGGGACGCCAAAGAAAAGGATTAGAAACTAAATGTTGAGTTGGTTTGGCTTGGAAAAAAATCTGTAACATGTACCTACATAAAATGTTTAACTGGAGTACCTACGGAAAAAGTACCTAACAGTTATGCTCAAATCACACCGAGATGGCAGCGAAGCGGCGAACAGTTTTAGTGTCATACAATTTTAAACTTTATTTTCATTTTCATAATACATATTATCGCGGGAGACGTCGGAGTGCTCGTGGTGCGGCGGGCGGCCGCGCGACCTTTTCAAATTTCTCAAGCGATACTATGTGTTATAGTAATGAGTGTAAAGTTTAAAATTATATGACACTGAAACTGCTCGCCGCTTCGCTGTCATCTCAGTGTTGCTTGAGCCTTACCTACACTAATAAAAATAACCACACTTTTACAGAAAGGCAACGCCTGTTAGGTAGATTTAACTGTTAAAAATATTAGTTTGGAACATTATTATTACAACATGGTAAAAAACAATTCATTTTTTTTTTTACATTAACTTATGATATTGTGTTCATTTCAATGAATAATATAAACCTAAAAAAAATGACTAATAACTTTTAAATTAATAACTTTTAATCTTTTTTATTAAAAACTCAGATTTAAAATTATTTGCAACTAAAAACCAATATAAATACAACAATAACGCGATCAAATATCAATTGCAGCATTAGTTTAAGCAGCAGTTTATTTGTTTAAATTATGGGTTTGTGTAAAAAAGTCACATCAAGATAGTTTTTATTTACCACCCAAACCTTTCTTATAGGTGCAGAGTGAGTGCGGCCAGTACAAAACAAACGTTATCTACCTATTTTATTGCTTTTTCGTTGTTCTGTTCATGTCGTCGTTTGATGCATTGCATGTGGCATTTCAATTCTTTATTTTTATGTGGTAAGCCAAGCCAATATCGACTTTTCTGCCAAAGTCCAAAGTTAATTGGAAAAGCAAGTGTTCATATTATTAGTTATTGAAAGAGAAGGAACTATGAACACAAACTAAATTCTTTGATTGATAATAACAGAATTAAACATTACACTCAATTGAGTGTTCCGTGGGCTGAAACAAAAACAAAACCGGCCGGGTTCTGTACATATTTGTAGGTACATATGACACTTTAAATAAAGACACTTTTTTAATGATTTAATTACGAATCGGTAGTTTTCAGACCTTTCCCTATACTTGTAGTGTAAGACGGTTTTACTTGCCAAATTTCATAGTTCTAGGTCAACGGGAAATACCCTATACATTTTTATTCTCTTAAGAGTGTCGAAGTATACGTTTTTTGCGGCATAAACGGCCGTATCTTTTTTTACGTCAACTTAGAAGTTTGATTTTTTTACTGCTTCAAGGGACTGTAGACTTAAGTATATGGTTTTAATTTCAACTCGATACGTCCCCGCGTACCCGAGATAAAGGGTCTTGACAGACAGACGGACGGACAACAAAGTGATCCTACAAGGGTTCCGTTTTTTCCTTTTGAGTTACAGAACCCTAAAAAATATTTGTATGGTCATTGTAGTCTCTACTCCATAACGCTGATGGCCACCAAGGTACTTGCGCACTCGCCACCTCGCCACACTGGCATCACACTGGTGCGCGGAGAGGGTGGGGAGGCGCTTGCGCATCATACAGGCCCAGCTACGGCTACGATGCGTCAATATAGGTCGATTTGAACTTAATGACGTCTATTAAGTACGTTTTCCGCTTCGCAGCGACTCGCGGTGTACTCCTAGCCACCATTAGGTTTCGTTCTACCTATATTGTGCGCGAACAACTTGTAGTGATGGGGTAGCTTATATATCGCTACTCGCTTTCAACTCAATATGAGCTGTCCGCAAATTGTCACATAATATAAATAGGTTAGACGTCCAAAAACTCTAATCAGATAGATTTCCAAAAAATATTGGACACGTACTTTTTCTTTTTCACGTAAAAAAAAATAAGAATAAGAATCTTTATTTGTAATTAAGACGATCAGTGAGTTGAAGACTCGTGTGACGTCACTGCTGACACGTCAAAACTGTATTAACAAGTTAATACAGTTTTTACATAATAGTGACGTCACCAGCCCCCCACTCCTGATGTTTGATGCGTTTTATCTGCGTCAATTTGTAATGATTTGATAAAGCAAAAAATACTTTTCAAATATTTTTAGATCATCCCTATTGTCTATACTTTATAACGTCCGCAAAAAACAAGCGCTATATGTATAATTGTGCGCTAGTTTCAAACAGTCTCGCATCGCTTGCCATACTGCACTGCTTTGTAAAAACAACTTTAAGCGATCCGTGTAAGGTTGAATTTGCAAAAAAAAAATTGCGCATCACTCGCCATACTGCACTGCTTTGTAAAAACAACTTTAAGCGATCCGTGAAAGGTTGAATTTGGAAAAAAAATTGTTTATAGTATAACTACACACAACTCACACATGACACTTGATACATGTCAGTTTTTGACGACAGTTTCGAGTGTTGCACTTGTTCGAGACGGTGCATATTGGGATTTTTATATATCAATGACTTTATAGGTCTGTTTTTAACTATCTTGAAAAGTATCATATTCATAATAGAACAAAAAAACATATAAATTTTATTTTAAAAAAACACGTATCCTAATACCTTGATTATTTTGTTCTAGGAGTTCAAGATGGTGTGTGACGTCTGTGGGAAAGCGCACTACCAAGATGAAATAAGTGCTCCTGAACGATAGATTGACCGACGATTCACCCATTCTTATCAGCCAATTGCCGTCCGCTGCTCAACGTAAGCCGGGACCAAAGAGCGCCAACTATCCCGGTCTTGAGCAGTCCGCATCCATCCGCTGCTAATAATGCTGATACGAATATTTACTTATTTTTTAATTTTTTTGCTATTTTCATTGTGATAAGGTAGATATTTGTAAACTAAGGAAAAAATATAAACGACTAGACCTGACCGATGAATACCTAGAGACCTCCACACTAATTGGGTCAATTGGACATCCGTAACAAATCATTTAGTTAGATGTATGTTAAGTAATACTACTATGAATAAATAGCTACTGGATAGTGAACCGCATACATCCGTCCATTAATTATTTTCTAAGACTACGGTATTCATTGATATTATGATTGAAACAAATGCCTACCTAAATAAAGATATTGACTATCTGTGAGCATTTTTATTTCATTTTTTTTTCTTACAAACAACGATAGTAAAGGAATTTAATACCTATCAGGTAGAAGTATTTAGCACGACGATTACAAGACGAACCAATAGATACATTTTATCTCAGTAGTGATGCTTTGAAATAATAGCTTAGGGTATTTGACAGATTTTTTATTATATTTCACAAAACCTAGAGAGCAGACCAGACCCAGTTAATAAATATTGCGTAATCACTCAATCCCCCTAAGTCCCTTTCGGGACAACAGTCTATTGTCTTACTATTGTCTTTTGATTTTGCGAGATCTCAAAAAATAGCGGTATTGTCAGCGTTTTAAAATCAGTTACTCACAAGTTTAGCCACATTTAATTAATGCCACCCAGCAGTGCGATTCTGTAAACATGTCGAAGTGAAGGCTTGGGTGAAGTGAACACGAAGTGAGCTGTCAATCCATGTAATCAAGATGGAATGACAGCTCACTTTGCGCGTGAGTTTTCACGACGACAGGTTTACAGAAACGACCAGCTGTACAAAAGACTTAGAGACACAAAGAAATTATCTGTTTTCCCACCAATTTTATTAATTTTTTCACTATTCTTACTGATTTAATAACATCTATCAAATAAGTACTCAGTCATGTATTTTTTAGTAGTCAAATACCCTAGTAAACTATTATTGTTGTAAAACTTAGATTGTCATTTTTACCTACGGCAGCGGCGGCTACGCCGTAGCATATTTACGTAGCAGCTACGAACCCGCCATAACTTCTGGCTACGAACACTTCAGTTTGAAGATACTGGACCCCAAACACAAAGGTCAATAAACAAAATTCTAGCGCATAATTTAGTTCATTTACTGTGTTATTTAATACTAACTGTTATATTTAATTATTTCATGTTACTTCTTCTGTTGAACTAGATACTTACATATACTTCAAACTATTGCTTTTGTTCTACTCCGAGGAAAAAAATGGCGACATTTACCTATAAAGTGTTTTTCATTACGAAACGCCATAATTTATGCCGTATGAATTATGATGCATGTTGATGCGACCAAAGTAAAACCAAGTCATAAAGGCAGGAATAAAATTGTCAATGTAAAGTTTGTGGAGGCCGTCTCACAAAGAAGAATTTGAGGCACAAAGAGCGGCATTGCGGCGGCTTCGCAGTAATCCGGATTGAGCCAGCAATTATAATACTTACTTATCCTGTTCGGTATTTCATCTCGCCACAGTAAAGTGTACCCGAATTGTCCCGGTTTCATTCGCGACAGATAAAAAGAGATCCGGGCTTGAATAAATGTATTCATGACTCCATCAGTGGAAACAATGTTTAAAATTTCATGTCGTTTCTTGTTTGTCAGTGTCATAGACAAAGAGAAGGGACTGAGCAAGACCGTCATAATATTTCCTACTTTGTTACAAAAATCTTATTAATTCAAGCTTTTAATTAGTTAAGTAATATCCCAACACATATCCAATGAGCGCAAACGCGAAGGTGCTATCTTGTTTGATTAAAGTGTTCCTATCACCTTCTGACTGACCAGACCAAGGCCTAGCAAGAATGTTTTGACGTAGGCTAACGTTAGAGTATCGTTAACGTAAGTGAATTTTGAATATACAAAGCCGGCAGAATGCGAGTCGAACTCGCACACGTGAAAAAACACGTTTCTTGTATGGGTGCCCTCTTTAGTTTTTAATTTATCTAATTTAATTTTTGTTATTTGTTGTCATAACGGTAATAAAAATACACACTGTAGGTATAAATTTCAACAGTCTAACTATTACGGTTCTTGAGATACAGCCTGCTGACAGACACACGGACGGATGGATGGACAGCGGAGGCTGAGTACCTAATAGGGTTCCGTTGGTTATCCTTCGGGAAAGGAACCCTAAAAACTGCAACCCCATATTATTTTGGTTTAATTTTATACGACTCTAGCTGACCCGCGCAACTTCGTCTACGTCACAATTTTCATTACTGATCCGCTTCTATTCTTCTTCTTAGCGTGATGATATATAGCCTTCCTCGATAAATGGGCTATCTAACACTGAAAGATTTTTTCCAATCGGACCAGTAGTTCCTGAGATTAGCGCGTTCAAGCAAACAAACATACAAACAAACTCTTCAGCTTTATATATTAGTATAGATACGCAATTTGAATCACACAAAAATATGAATATAATACCCAATTCAAATAAAAATTATGTGTGAAACTAGTTATAGTGAAATTTAACATTACATTACTATACGTTAAAAACATTCGTCCTTAGCCCTCAGTACCGTAGTACCATGTTATTACATTGTCTCTAAAGTTAGGTACTTACATAAGTAATACAAGTTTCAGATGTCAGAAAATGCTAAAATCATGTCCTAATTTTTATCCAGACAAACATTTGTACAAACAGGTCTCTTAAAAAAATTGCTAGTAAAAAGAGACAAAGTAGGTGTGCGGTCAATACTATATTATAGTCTCTGACAGATACCTATCCGACCATTGACTTGATGTAGCCTAACGAATTCCAATAAAAGATAACCACTGGCCGCATGACCGATTTATCTCTTTCACACTACGAAACGATAAGCTCAATGCATTCTCTGTCTATGGTCAGTACCAACTAATAGAGGACGCCATCCATTACTGAACACAACTTCTGCATTATTCACTACTCCTCTATTGTCTGCTAACCGAAAGCCAGACCCCCAATTATGTTTGTTAGACAATGTCTACACTATACATGGTAGACAAGTAACTTAATAATTATGATCTAACCAAGTATCGCGGTATCACGATGATAGAGGGGTCTAACATTGAAGCAAAGTTGTTTACTGCCAAAGTTGCTCAAGTATCTATCGTTAGGGATGCTCCCCCCCTTTCATGACTGGCTAAACAAATATACAGAGAAACAATGAACACACCCAAAAATAACAACTGTAAAGAGAGACGTTGTCTGGCCAAAAATAGCACTTTATGTAATGCCGAAATTGCAGTCTTAAACAAACATAGCGGTTGCAGCTCTGAGTATAGGGCTTAAGCCGGCGAATTGCGGCCAAATCCCGGAAATACACTCGCTACTGCCGGAAACTTCAGCTAAAACCAGCCATGTGACAACCCTAGTTACAGTGCTGTAGTAAAATATTGACATTAGCCTTTAGTTCACCGCGACACCGATACTACGATAAGCTAATGAATTTTCCCCCAAACAAGTCGGCAGGGTGCTGATAAATTAAACTTGTTGTTTATTATCAGAAACAACTTGTTAACAAAGTAAGTTACCAGAAATGTTATTGATAAATCATTGAAACTTAGGTCTTAGTTATAGCGGCCAATACCGAGTCAACTGGAGACGGAACTTTGGTAATCTTACCTGTAAAATGTAACGTAAATGTTTCTCTTTAATCAAGTCGCTACTAAGTTATAAAACAAATAGTGGACTATTCTCTCAGCTCATTTTTCTTCCGCCCTCTCTGGCACGGGTAAGTATTCTTATTATCCGGTATTTGCTTGCCTTGCCAACAAACTACATCAACGCCTAAACTTCGGTTCAAGTAGGTGTTCAGCTCTTTCCGATGGTCGAAGTTAAGAAAAGTTATAAAAGTATCAAGCGCTGTAGACCTTGTTTTTCAAGGAAAGAGAGGCTAGTTACTTTTTATTAGAATAATAATAAATACAATATTAATTCCTCTATTCTATGCTCTTTTTCCTTTTTCCTGAAAATCAAACTATCAGTATTCAGAAGTCTTTTGCACGTAAGTGGGCAAATATTACCCCACCGCAAATGATAAATGAATTTATTACGATATTGACGAAAAAGAAAGGTCTATAAATACTTACAAATAATCGATACAGGACCCTATCAATCAATCTGGCACCATTTGAAAGGCCGCAAATGAGCAAGAATAAGATTTTTAGATTAGGCAGCAGTAAGCTAGTGTAATTATTATTCTGATAAGCTCTGAACTCATCAATCAACGTACTTCGGCTGCCGCCGCCGTCTCCTCCAATCTTTAGACTGTAAGCCTTTACTTATAATATATCGTCCTATGTGCACACTGCTTATAATTTCGGTGTTTCCACAATAAAGCAGATTGAATAAATTTGGGCGCGCTTCAAACGTAGGTTTAAAGATAAAAAATAGAAGCAGTTGTCGTGTTTATGCATAGGTTTAAGAATGTGAATTTTAATGTTTTATCATAAAACGGGACTTAAGTGGACCATGAACTTTTTATGGGACTATTATTTTGACTTTATGTGAAATAAATCACATGACTGCATAATGTTTCCTTGTATTTATAACTAGTTGACCCGCGCAACTTCGTCTGCGTCACATTTTTCATTAATAATCCGCTCCTATTGGTCGTAGCGTGATGTTATAATAGCCTATAAGCCTTCCTCGATAAATGAGCTATTCAACACAACAATTTTTATTTTTTTCTATTCGAACAAAAGGAACTGGTTCCTTTTGTTTGCAGAATTCCTGAGATTAGCGCGGTTAACCAAACAAACAAACTCTTCAGCTTTATAATATTAATATAGATTGGTATAGAAAATACTTACGATTCACATACATACAGTGGGTTGGCAAATTATTAGAGACAGTCACAAAAAAGATATTTGTGTGGTTAAGTTGTTTTAATGATAAAACCTTTTATTACACAAAACAGTCATTAACGGAGTAAAATAAGAAAAAAATAATAATAATAAAGTACATAAATAGGCAAAAAGAATTATATTACTTAGTAGTGAGCAATACGCCTGGGCATGCTTTCTATGCACTGTTTGGCACTTTCTTTTATTTTTGGGTTGTAAAGCCAAACATTAATTAGTTTTTCTATCAGCCTGACCTTGGTGGTAATCATATCTTTGGCGATTTCGGCCTTGGTAATCTCCCATAAATTTTCTATGGGGTTCATGTCAGGAGAATTAGCAGGCCAAGGTAAAACTGGAATGTTGTGGTCTGCCAAGAACTTGGTAACGCTTCTGACTTTACGGCATGGCAATGAATCATGCATATAAATGAATTCCTCATCATCAGAGAACCATTCTTCAAATGTCGGTAACAGGCGAGTTTGTAAAACTTGTCTGTACTGGTCTTGTTTCATGGTTCCCTGGACAATGTACAGGCGCCCAACCCCCTTGGTGCTTAGGACAGACCACACCATTATTTTAACAAGGTGTTTTACCCTCTCCACGATGCAGTCAGGGTGGTAATTTTCTCCTGGACGTCGCCTGACGAAGCTGCTTTTGTCGGCTAGAATTTCGAATGTTGACTCATCCGAGAAACACACCTGAAAAAAAAGAAATTTGTTTATTATTTTGAAAATTATTATTTTAAATGGTGTAAATTACCACTAATTATGCAAACTGACCTTATTCCAGTCCTCAGTCGTCTTTTGGCGATGCTCCCGAGCCCAGGCAAGGCGTTTCTTCTTCATTGCATCAGTCAACCGTGTTTTTTTCACAGGACGATGACCAGTCAAGCCTTCCTCTGCCAATCTGCGCTGCACCGTTCTCTTGGAAATGTGTATTCGCGACTCTTGGACTAACTGAATTAACAGTCCAGCACTTTTTTATCGGTTTTGCAAACAGATATCTCTAATTTTCCTTTCCGAACGTGGGTTAGTGATGCGT
Organism: Lacanobia wlatinum; assembly: GCA_947578705.1. Lineage (NCBI taxonomy): Eukaryota > Metazoa > Arthropoda > Insecta > Lepidoptera > Noctuidae > Lacanobia > Lacanobia wlatinum. Next base: position 13,089,197 of record OX388024.1, on the reverse strand, counting down.
TTTCTGCCGCAATTGCCTTTTAGGCGAAATTGTTTGATTTAAGTACAATTTAATTTTTATTTTATTGACTGCCGACTAAGAAACACCAGCAATGACGTCTGCTATTTTCCTTTGGGAATGACTGGCATGCTGGAGTAGGGTTTTAATTTCAGTTTTTTTTTGAAGCCATGATTTGGCTTAAAAAAATATATATTTACAATCACTTGATAAATAATTGAATTTTATAACAACATAATAACAATACTTACATTTTAACAAAATTTTGTTGCACAAATATAACAATAACTTTGTTAAAATATTCAAATTCGTGTTTCACTGATTAGCGTCTAAACTTCACTACAACTCTCACGCAACTTATTTTTTTTTTAGAAAACATATATACCCTTTAAATCTCAACATCTACTTAAAATTTGAATTACAGAGACATGACGGAAATAAATAATACATTCCTGCAACGCTTGCTCCACTTAGAACTACAGTCAAGTGCGCTCAAACAAAGAAATTGACCATCCCTATTGATTTGGCAACCCACCCACAACACCCACATACTACAACTGCTGGGAAGGTAAAGGTACCTGACTCCTTGCAGCCATTATACCTTCCTAACAAATGAATGTAAACACATCTATATACTACAAAACTACTGTCGGTACTTAATAATAATATTTCTTTTACATTTAAAACTGCTCCGACCTCGTCCTAATAAAGTTTTGCTTCGTTTAATTAAACCTTCATGCCTCGCAAAATGTTAAACGCTCAAGTTAAATTAAATTCACCATCGACGTTTCATATTTTGCTCAGAAATAATGTAATTAGCTTGAATTAAAAGATCTCGAACATTTACGAATTAATTTACCAACTTCAAATAGAGTTTGACGATTTTATTGTATTTGTTAAGTTTGTAAGTAATCACTTGAATGCTCAATTTATTTCTGTTTTCATTCAATACAAAGTGGGAGCGGTAAAGGCCATGCTACATGGAGCTATGTTATAATCTTGTTATGCGGCATATTGGTATCGTCATACACATTCTGCGCATATTGATGTCATCATTTACACATTCTGCGCATATTGATGTCATCATTTACACATTCTGCGCATATTAGTATCGTCATTTATACACTCTGCAACAGAATCTTAAACAGAAAAAAAGCGACTAAGTGCGAGTTGGACTCACACACGAAGGGTTCCGTACCACAAACCGAAAAAAAAAAAACACGTTTCTTCTATGGGAGCCCCCTTTAATTTTTAATTCAGTTTAATTTGTATTATTTGTTGTTATAGCGGCAATAGAAATACACAATCTGTGAAAATTTCCTATTATGCCTATTACGGTTATTGAGATACAGCCCGCTGACAGACAGACGGACGGACGGACGGACAGCAGAGGCTTAGTAATAGGGTTCCGATGGAAATCACACTATTTTAAGTAAAGAAATCTTACTGGTTGATCTTATGATTTCTTTTGGTTGAAAGAGGCAAAGAAAGGCGCATCTTCTTCAATAATACAAATAGTAGTTACATTACAACGTCAAAGTCAGAAGATCCAGCAGGCAAGAGCATCATTCTGACACGTACCTACATTTTATTTGTGGCAAATGCTGCAAAAAGTATCGATACTTTTATTCAGTAAGGAAGTAGGCACAATAGCCAGGTACCTGACGTGTATCCATCACTTTTGAGTGCTTTTGTTCTGCGGCATTTTTTTGCGAGTGGTCTGTACAGTCAGCAGCTTTTACCGGTTCGCCGGACAATGGCGAGCGCAGATGGCTCCCAGCCAACCATGGCATTTCAAGCACCACTGCATCTCACCACTGGGGTTTGAATATTGACTTTTAGAGCACCTATATCGGTTATAGGTATCTAACTGCCCCGCAAAAGAATTTTATGTGTGACTGTTCAAATGCACTCGGAATCCTAATACCTACATAAAATTCTTCCGTTACTGACTGACTGAGTGATGGACTGACAAACAACGCACAGCCAAAACTACTGGTCGTAGAAAGTTGAAATTTGGCATGTAGCTTCCCTGCATTCCGTAGGCAAGCACTAACGGAGAAGAAATCCCTACGGGCACGCAAAAAACGGGGTATGCGCGTGCAAAGTCCCGGGCAAAAACTAGTAGGTTTCCGCCAAATGATTGATAAACACAAACATAATATTAGGGTTCCGTACCAAAATGGTAAAAAAGGAACCCTTATAGTGTGACTAAGTCTGTCTGTCACAGCTGGATATCTGAAGAACTACTAATGCTATAAACTTGAAATTTGGAATAGTTATATATGACGTTTGTTCAACTATTTTTCAAATAAACAAGAAATAAAAATGTATATATTTTTCTTAAAACAGTGACTGAAAGGGATTATTAAAACTTCAAAATGGAGCTACTAGGGCATATGGAGTATCATATAAAAGAACGCTGTATACACTTTCTTAAACATGTTTTTTTTTTAGGCCGCGGGGTTTTCGACTTACGTCGAAAAATGTTGAAATTTTGACCATTCCCCTTATCTCCGAAGTTTACAGAGAGAAAAATCTGAAAATATTCTATATGATAGAAGTTTATGTAAAGATAACATGAAAAATAAAACGAGGTCTCTAAACAGCACTGTTTTTCAGAAATCATCAGATCAACAAAAACTAAATTAGTCCAATATCTATAAAGAGATGGCGCTGACCAGTGCCGGATTTACCATAGAAGCTGAAGCTTAGGGCGGCAAAATTAGGGGGGTGGCAAAATCGACCCAAAAAAATTTGGTACAGAAAAAAAGTAAGGCTGCGGACATGGGGTTTCAATATTGATTTTAAAATTTGTGTTAAATTGAGTGCAATAAAAATCATTTAAGAACGTTTATCGAATGTGTATTATTTTGATTTAGCAGTTTTAAGACTGTAAAACCCGAAATTGGTAACTGCGCACCTGTAGCTGTCTAAGTCGTGTCGGTTGGCAGTACTTGAATTCATCCGCTCGCGTAACTCCTCCGCACTCCACCGCCGCTGACCAAGTACTGCCAATTTTTGGATATTTCGACGTTGACAGGTGCATGGTTAGCAGTATCGACTATCGGGCCTTACCTACCTATTTTCCTTATTTTTATTTTTATTTTGTTTATCCTTTATTTCGGGCAACTGAGGCCCATAAAACACAATACATAAATAAACATAAAAACAATAACTCTTTAACTAATACATATGCTTACCTAATTTATACAACGTTCTTAAAAACTACTGAATACGAACCACGAACGACTTGAAATTGGTGTTATGGCGCGCCTCCAACTTCTCCACCCTCAAGGTCCAGTTGGTCTTCACCCGTATGTACTCTACAATGTCCTCAGTCTTCGTAGACTGGTGCAAACGGGACACGTACGGTGTGGTCTCTCGATGCTTAGCCCAAAGAATCGTACTTATAATAAACCAAAAGGATCAATGGAAACTATTTTTACTTTTTAAAGGGTTATTTGCCGGGGGTTTTTTAAATTTTTAATTTAATTTTTTGATTGAATTATTTGAACAAAAAGCGGTCATTGCAACTTAACCATAATAGTTAGATACATGCCCTTTGCAATTTTTTTATAGGTAATAATGAGTACTTCAATTATGTAGTACATTATTTTTATGTATCATCAATAGTTTTCTCAGCGCACGAATGAATTTTATAGGCAACATTTTACTACGTTGGGTTACATTATTGCAGTTTTCTTAAGGAATTCAATTTGTTTTGAAAATATAATATAGCCTATGTTCATCAGGGATAATGTAGGATTCTTAATTCAAATAATGGTGAAAGAATTTTTCAAATCGGTCCAGTAGTTTCGGAGCCTATTCAATTCAAACAAACAAACAAATCTTTCCTCATTGTAATATTAGTATAGATATAGATAGTATAGATGTTGGTACGGAACCCTCAGTGCGCGAGTCCGACTCGCTCTTGACCTGGTTTGGTTTGGTTTTTATATTTATAACGAAACTCATTACGGTGAAGAAGCACATTCTACCCCACATTACATATCAATCATAGTTGACGATGTCGCATGACGTGACGAGCAGAAATTCTGTAGTTGTCATGGAGGTAGGTCCTGCTTTGATTAACTATACAATATCCCTTTATTTAGGTGAGATAAAATTTGTAATTCAAAAAAACCTCTCATGAATTATTTGCCACGGTTTTTCAAAAATTTATTCGATCTTTCATACACGAATGTTGTACTAAATTCTACTTTAGTGTTTTTCGGTGAAAACCAAAAACCGGCAAAATGCAATTCGGACTCTCACACTAAGGGTTCCGTACTATAGACCAAAAAAGACACTTTTCTTATTTGAGAGCACCCTTGATTTTTAATTTAATTACATTTTTATTATTTGTTGTTATGCAATATAAATACACACTCTGTAAAAATTTCAACAGTCTCCTAGACCTTTTACGGTTTTTGAGATACAGCCCGCTGACAGACTGACGGATAAATTGACGGAAGGACGGACGGACGGACAGCGGAGGCTTAGTAATAGAGTTCCGTTGGTTAGTTACCCTTCGGGTACGGAACCCTAAAACATGTAAATGTCACGCTAAGTTTAGCCAGGGCCGACCGCGAGTGAACGTAGGCACAGTATAAATATCTACCAGTATTATGACTCGGCCCTCTCCTTGAAATAATTACCTATAGCCGCGCGGTACGTAAACACGCGATAGGGCTGCCGCCTCCAGTATTTGATTTTCATTTCTACTTGCCAACTTGAGTTTCTTTCTATTTTTGTGGTGAGAAAAATCTTATATTTACATATAAGATTTTTTATTTAATAGGTAACATTAAAAAGGAATAAAGAAATGTTGTCGCCGAAGTTTACCAATCTTCAATTCTTACAAACTTCTTCACCTACCTACTCAACCAAAACGCAAGAAACAGCTGATCTTTTTTCATCTCAGCTTATTCTTTCATCTCCATTACCTACCTACAGCATGGAGCAACTCGAAATAACAGTATTTTTGGGCACCCATCTCATGTCAAACTTTTGCAAACGTTAAATACTTAATATCAACCATCGCATCACGTGTGTGCTACCTATAGCAATCAAAACCTCTAACTATCTACTACAAAATTTTAGATACTTAAAATAAAATTAAAATGGTAATCTTACCAAGTAGGTACCTACCATTAATATTAACCTCATAGGTAGGACAGTAATATCAATGGTAACCTAATCATTTCGTGGTGATATTTCGTCTAAGACAAAAGCCCCGGGCCCGACGGCATAACAAACGAGGTATTAAAACACGGAGCATCAATAATAAGCCACCCACTGTCGTTTCTATTTAATCGTATACTTGATACCGCTACTACACCATCACAATGGTCAAACTCCAACATAATATTAATATACAAAAAGGGAAATCCGAGAAACATCTCAAACTACAGGCCCATTACTCTCTAAGTCTACTGCCAAGTCTCTACAAATTATTTTCATCAATTATAGAAAAAAGAGTAAGCGCTACCATACAAAAGCATCAACCGGTTGAACAAGCAGGCTTCCGCAAGGGATTCTCTACAGTCGATCACATACATACTTTAGAGCTTCTTATAGAAAAATCCCAAAAACAGCAGAGAACTCTATACGTCGCATTTATCGACTACCAAAAAGCCTTTGACACATTATTACACTTGAGCATCTGGGAAGCGCTTAGACGACAAAAAGTGGAGAGACAGTATATTGAAGTGGTAAAGAATATCTACGAAAAATGCACAAGCAAGGTAAAATTAGAAACCTCAGGCTCACAAAAAGCAATAAAAAGAGGGGTAAGACAGGGAAACCCACTATCCCCAACACTTTTCATTTCCGTGTTAGAAGAGGTTTTTAGACAGTTAAATTGGAATAAATGTGGTATATTTATAAAAGGAACCTATTTCAACCACCTAAGGTTCGCAGACGACATAGTAATAGTGTCTGAGAGCTCTAGACCATTACAACACATGATCACTACACTTCACTCTGCAAGCTTACGGGTGCGCCTCGAAATAAACTCGTCTAAAACCAAAATCATAACCAACAGTACACAGAAACCTATAAAAGCTAATAATATACTACTCGATTATGTGAAAGAATATATATATTTAGGGAAACAAATTTCATTTGTGAAAGAGAACGACCTACTGGAAGTTGAACGAAGAGTCAAAGAAACATGGAATAAATATTGGAATCTTAAAGAAGTATTCAAAAGCGACCTCCCGGTAGAGTTGAAGAAAAAGGTAATGGATTCAAACCTTCTCCCATGCCTAACATATGCATGCCAAACATGGAAATTTAACGACATTGTTAAGAACAAAATTATTTCATGCCAAAGGGGAATGGAACGCAGCATGCTAAACATAAAAAAACAACATAGAGTCCGCCACTCAAAAATCAGATCGATATCAAGAGCAATCGACGCCGTTTCACACGCACTAAGACTGAAGTGGAAATGGGCAGGCCATGTAGCAAGACTACAAGAAAATAGATGGGCCAAAAAGCTAACTACTTGGATGGGACCGATAGGCAAAAGGAAGCGCGGAAGACCACACACACGCTGGGAGGACGAGATCGTGCGGCTGGCTGGATCACGCTGGTTAGAGATAGCGAAAGACCGAGAAAGATGGCATTCTCTGGAGGAGGTCTTCACCTCAGGGGTTCCCTCAAACAAGTGAAACGATATTTTTTCTTTAATTTATATCTAACAATCAATACTTACTGTTAAACTTGGGAAATATAAGGCTTTTTTATTTCGTCTAATTCAATACCTAATTTAAATGTTAGCAGCTAAGTATATTATGTGAGTCGATAGCCTAGCCTATGTGTGAAACTACCTACAATTATTTAGTACTATAACCACTTGTATATTACGGTTACACAAGGATATTACGGTTTTCTTCTTTTTAAGTCTATGAAAGCCGATTTTCAGCCCACCGTGCGTCGGCGCGTCGTCACTGCGGCGCATTCGCGACTGCTTGTTCGACTGACTTGCTGACTGAGGGTTCGATTCCCGCACGGAACAAATATTTGTATGGCCTACAGATAGTTGTTCCGGGTCTGGCTGTTTGTGCATGTGTATTATATGTTTGTAAACGCACCCACGATACAGGAGAAATTCCTAGTGTGGGGCGACGTTTTTAAAAGAAGAAAAAAAAAAATAACTCGGGTGTCATTTTTGTATACAGTAATAACTAATAGAAGCCATATCCAGCAAAAAATCCGGCACTTGCAAGTTGAAATCCCTAAGTCTATGAAAGCCGATTTTCAGGCCGCCGTGCGTCGGCGCGTCGTCACTGCGGCGCATTCGCGACTGCTTGTTCCCAGAGAGTAGGTACTCTAAACTCGAGGCGCGTAGGTATAACTCGCGTTAGGACCGTTTGTATGAAGATAGAATACTGTTTATATCTTTACCGTGACGAAAGTTAGTAACAAAAAATCACACTCATGTCCGGTAAAACTAGAAAACGACACGCCGACAAATGACCCAAGGAAAACAGTCTGCGTGCCTTTTAAAATGAAAAAGACTTCATTTCACTGCCAGCCAGCGTATTTTTCACATTGTACAAAAAAAGTAACGTGCCTTTTCGACGGAATACTAAATGTTATTGTGGAATAGGCGTGATGTTGCTCTCGTTCATTTATGATGCGACCATGGTGCGCCATGTTGGAAAATCAGTGACATAGAGCACTTCATTATATTTTTAAATCTAAATCGCGTGGGTGTTGATGCTGGCGGGATTTAGAACTACTAGGTATTTATTTGAATAATAAAGTAGTTAGGTATAAGGTGTTAAAAGCACTTTGAACTGGAATAGTTCTTTAAACGAGTGTACTTCGTACCTTAGTTATCTAATAACTAGTTGACCCGCGCAACTTCGTCTGCTCCGCTCCTATTGGTCTTAGCGTGATGATATGTAGCGTAAAGCCTTCCTCGATAAATGGGCTATCTAACACTGAAAGAATTTTTCAAATCGGACCTGCAGTTCCTGAGATTAGCGAGTTCAAGCAAACAAACAAACAAACTCTTCAGCTTTATATAAGTACTAGCTGACCCGCGCAACTTCGCCTGCGTCACAATTTTTATTATTGCTCCGCTCCTATTGGCCTTAGCGTGATGATATATAGCCTATAGCCTTCCTCGATAAATGGACTATCTAACACTGAAAGAATTTTTCGAATCGGACCAGTAGTTCCTGAGATTAGCGCGCTCAAGCAAACAAACAAACAAACAAACTCTTCAGCTTTATATATTAGTATAGATAGGTACCTATCCTTCTTGTAATAATTAAGTACCTACGTAATTTTCCAATAACAGTCAGCCTTGCGATTCATCATAACCAATAACTAGCAACCATTAATATAACAATTAAAACTATGGCGTTACATAAAATCACAAAACAATATCTAATATCAGTTTTATGACAGTTATAAAATATTTACCGTCTGTCCGGCTTATGAAACCTCGTATTTTCGGTTGATTGCCTACTGTTTTCCAGCCTTGGCGAAAAACTTAGGTAAGCTTTTTAGATATTTAAAGGGCAATAACATTCCTTGGGCGTAGAGATGTAGCAGTGTGGCCACACTTACGTGGGCCATCATTATTTTGTACCTACAGCAGTAAGCATGACACAAATTGTTAGTTCCCTCGATGTACAGAACATGAAGTTTGGCTTCCTAGAATATTTTACCCCGTTTCTGAAAATCAATTATCCACACATCATAATTTTCAGTACCTACCTAATGCGGTTGATTGTTGAAAATAAATTCAATCAATCACAACAGCTAAATGTGCGTTTCACTGTGTCTTTCTAAAACTCAATAGTTGTCATTCTTAACTACACCATGGTAGTAGAAATACCAAAGCGTGTTACGCTAATGCTCTCTCCACTCACGAATTAATCGTTCTAAACTCTGTCAATTCCCGCCAAAGAAGTTCGTTTAAACTCAACTCGCACAAGTTGAAAAGTTATCGTGTTTGACGATTCAAGCAATGGAACTTCTAAGTTGTGTCGTACTGTACACACGGTTGTGACGTACTGTACACACGTATTTACACTTAGGTATTGTTTTCTTCAGTGTACATCGTTACGCATTTATGCGAAACATTAGTAAGTACGTACAGCGATATTCTCCTGAGTAATACGCGAGAATTTGTTATAAGGCTTATGATTTTTGGGGAGCCTTTATTTTTTTCAGCCAGCCAGCCTTTATTTTTAAAAGACAATATTATTTTTGTTCTCTAAATTGTGTACTTTAACAAAGGAATGCTTTCGTATTTTTTATTTAAATTATTTACATTCTATCATTTTAATGTGCATATTTACTGCAGGCCTCTTGTGGTTTGGTTGAATTTATGCTATGGTTTACGTACACAATCAGTTTCTCCACGTAAAGGTAGACGTTTCCCACCTTCCACTTCAGTACAAAATATCTTGCTCGCTATTTTTTCTCAGAAATTCTTTCATGATATCTTAACCATTGGAGCATGCCCTTTCTCATTTCCACAACGATCGCCCAACCGAAAGGGAGCCGTCACAAAAAAATAAAAGTAACCAAAAATCTTTGTTAAAAATCCAAACCTAATCAAAATTGACCTTGTTTATCTATTGATTGAAAGGTTAAAAAAAATCTTATATTGCAGACAGAGTCCATTTTTGGTTAGTATACAAAAAACTTAGAAACTTGTGTTAGTACTTATAACTACTGGAAAAATACAATTACATCATTATGATCTCATTTACCTACGCAACAGTACCATGTAGGCCTATCCAATGTCCCAGTATGGGGCCGTCCTACCTGTCCGTTATAGCTCTCCGGATGCTGTTGGGGCTGGCGCGTACCCGGCGCATGGTGGCAGCGCATCGCTTGCGCATGATGGCTTGAAAACCATCAATCTCCGCCTCCGCGAACATGCCGGAGGCACTTCAGTAGCGCGGCAACACCATCAACGTGAGAGTGTGTTTTAGTGTTAGTGTGTAAAATAGTGTGAGTTTGTGAATTAAATTCGTTTGACTGCAAATAGATATAAGTTTAGGTTTCAGTTAGATTAGGTCTAGTTTTAGGTTAGCCCTACGACAGTTTCTTGGGATCAGAGGAAGCTAGGAGCAGCTCCCTCCACTAACTATTTCGTTACTGCGGTTCTTTTAGTTACTGGATTATTATGGAAGCGATGTTACCAAGGCCTCAATGTCGTCGTAGGTTTTAGTCTTAAACCAGTCAGTCACAACTAATTTGCAGTCACGGAGTTTCAGAGGGTAGATATGTAATTCTTTATGTAATAGGTTGTATAAGTGGGAAGATTATCTTGCATACTGCCTCTTGGCAAAAGCAGATCTAACTGAGACATTTGGAGCGACTAAGTAGCGTCTTCTGCAACTCTTATTTGGTTCTGTAGGGTCATACGGGAGGGATTTGTGTTTTCTCAGGATAACATGGAGAAGGTAAAGTTTTCTTTCAGACAGAAGGTCAGAGGTCAGGTAAAAGCTTTGGGTTGGGAACCTATAGGGTTTGAAGAGCATAACCTTAAGCAGAGAACGCTGCGCCCTCTCAAGTCCCAAAAATTTAATCTTTGTTTTCCCACCCCAACATGGCAAACAGTACGTAAGAATCGATTGGGCCAGTGAAACATAGACTTTCTGCAGAAGATTCTTAGATGCAATGTGTCGCAATGTTTTAAAAGTCCATGTTAATTTCCTAACCCTTTCCATGATTAGTTCAGTATGCATGTGCCACGACAGGCGCTGGTCAATCATGATGCCCAAGTATTTAATATACTGTAACCTGTCTATTATGTGCAAAAACAGTCAGGAGTTGGGGGGCTGGTACAACAGTGGATCTTTATTTGAAATTCGAGTGGTGGTTGAGTGTGTGCATACTTGGTAAAGCATATGTAGTTGGATTTGGAGGCGTTTAATGTGAAGAGGTTACGATTGAGCCAATTAGCTATCTTTGACAGGCCGTTTTCGGCTAACCGTCTAACTTTTGCCCAAGTCTTATCAGCAAAGACTAAGGCGGTATCATCTGCGTAAGAGAAGATGCGACCTACGTCGATAGTCTATTACTTAGGTTATAGACATATAGATAGCCCCCTCCGCCCCCCTCCCCTCTCGCTACGCTACTGCTCCCTTGCCCGACGGCATACGAAATTGTTTCTTCTGAACTTGTGAACTTCCCTACTTTTACTGTTTGTTCGCGATTATTCAGGTAGGATTTGAATAGCTCGAGAGGTGCCCCCCCTACGCCGATGCTTTCGAGCCTGTGCAAAAGTATGGAGACTTACACTGTGTCGAAGGCCTTTTTAAGATCAAGGCAAACTGCCAGGCATTTACTACCCTTATCCACTTTGTCAACTAAAGTTGATGTTAGTGACAATACCGCATCCTCAGTAGACCTTCCCTGCCTGAACCCAAACTGGGAAGGAGACAGAATGTTATATTTAATAAAGTATTTAATTAAGCGTGAGTTTAAGAGTCTCTAGGATTTTCGAGATAGAAGGCAGAACTGAAATTGGCCTATAGTTTGACGGGTCTGAGCTGTCTCCACACTTGTACACAGGCGTTATTAGGGCTACTTTCAAGGCATCCGGGAAAATTCCCTCCTCAAAGCATAGGTTTGTCAAGTAACTTAAGATTGGGACAATTTGATCGTGTGCAGCTTTAAGGAATTTAACCGGAATATTATCCCAACCAGGGGCACTGTCTAGTGTAGCATGAACTTCGCAAGAGCTTTTTAGGTTTTCGCTGTGTAATGTTTTTAATGAGTTCCCACATTTTTTAGGATTTTTATGTGCTTTAGCAAGTTGGTCCCTGCCATGTTTTCGTTTTTGTTTTTTGATAATGAAGTTACAGTAATTCCGGTATCTTTTGTAGGTAATTTTTAGTACTTCATTAAATGGATCAAGTCTAAGTCTTTTTTGCATGTTATTACGGTTGTGTATACAGCGCAATAATCCAACAGTCATCCATGGCTTAAGCGTTCTATTTTTTATCGGGTCACCTTAGTGATAGTACTAAGTGTGATGCAGTTTTGTAGAAATTCGATTAAATTTGAAAAAAAAAGAACGACTGACAACACGCTCTAAAAAGCGTAGCCTTTACGTCTACTCAAAAAAAAAATTACAAGAAATTAAAACATTCATTCTATATGTTATTAACTTATTACTGCAAAAAGTAAGCGTCTGGAAGTGTGTAGGTACCCAATGTTGAGAATGTTAACCATTACAAACAGTCATCCATATTGTTAAGTTCGAGTAGGTACCTATTTAACTTACATAAAACACAAACCAACAAAACTATGCTTCTGCCAGCAATATTTTACTTCTACCCACATATACCTAACGCAAATATATGTCGTGTTTTTGTTTTACCAAAACATGACTTGCCGACAGCACTACTCGTAGTAACACACAGCTCGAGTTAAATCTCAGCGTTGTTCTAAAATATTCAGGCGTGCTGGAGTCCGTGACCCTACAACTGCGCCGTTTGCCCGCAGAACGATCTCATTCGAACTTGGCGGTTTTTCTACGATATTTTGGCCTTTTATTTATTTGTCTGTAAAAGGTCTAGTACCCTAGCTGCGGAAATTATTTAAGCTTATTTGCACAAGTGCATTATCACGACTGTATGTTTGTAAAACGTGGTACTTCTTCTTTTTTCTTTTAGGTTATCAAAATTGTTGCAAGAAGAGTAGAAATGCATTAATCTATATTACCTTTAGGTACTCACAGAAAAAAACAGCAGCAAAATACACCACTTCTCCGCTTCTCCGTTACCATTAACCTGTGTTTATGGTACGACTGCCTAATGAGTATTTATGAACACCATTATACCTACTTACCTACCACTAAACGGAACATCTTAACAAAATGCAGGAGTAACATCGTAGATAAGTACCAAGTATTCGGATAGTTTTGGTAAGTATTCTAATGACGGTGAAAACTCGGACACGCATGTGATTGACGAGACGAGCCGGCCATCAATTAATTAGTCATGTGCACAATACGACAGTTGCAGATATTGCTCATACAGAGACGAAATATAGGTTATATTGATACAACAATACGTTAGTATTAGGTCATTACATATGAAATTGGCGTGTTGTCGTACTGGCGAGTTTGATCTCAAATATCTCCTCTTTGGTTTGGAATACCAATTTCAAATTTATACAGCTATTTACTCATGCTTTTGTGTTTCGAAAACCGTAATTCATTTGTTTTTTCGTCTTTTGGTTTTTTCTTTGCGCCAGTTTACAAAATGGAAAACTTGAAATATCGCGTTATTTACGAGTACGAGTTCCATCGTGGCACCAGTGCTGCAGAAACGGCTCGAAGGATTAATGATGTATATGGCGACGGTGTCGCAAAAGAAAACACAGTGCGTTTTTGGTTCCAATGTTTTCGTTCTGGAAATTTCGACCTGCAGAACAAGCCCCGTGGACGGCCGGAGACCAAAGTTTATAATGAAGAATTGAAGGCTATTGTGGAAGCGGATCCACGTCCGAGTTAGCTGTAGGCTGCGGTGTTAGTGATAAAACTGTTTTAATCCACTTGAAGTAAATTGGAAAGGTGAAAAAGCTTGAAAGGTGGGTACCTCATGAATTGAGTGCAGCAAACCGACAAACGCGCGTCGACTGCTGCGTTACATTACTCAACCGGCACAATAATGAAGGGATTTTAAATCGAATCACTACCTGTGATGAAAAGTGGATCCGGTACGACAATCTGAAATGCTCATCGCAATGCCTGCCCCAAGCGAAAATTTACTCAAAAAAAATTATTTGTGAGCGTTTGGTGGACTAGTGCCGGTGTCGTTCACTACAGTTTTCTTAAATCTGGCCAGACGATTACGGCGGATGTCTATTGTCAGCAACTGCAAACCATGATGGAAAAGCTAGCTGCTAAACAGCCGAGCCTATCGCTCTAGGCCACCGCTGCTTCAGGACAATGCTAGACCACACACTGTACAACAGACGGCTACCAAATTAGAGGAGCTTCAATTGGAATGTCTAAGACATCCACCGTACTCCCCGGACGTTGCTCCAACAGATTACCATTTTTTTCGAAATTTGGATAACTTCTTGCAAGGGAAAAAATTCAACTCCAATGGGGCAGTCCAAAGCGCCTTCAAAGATTTTATTGATTCCCGTCCGAATGGTTTTTTTAGTAAAGGGATCAATGAACTACCTATGAGATGGCCAAAGTGCATAGGTAGCAATGGTAAATTCCTACATACTTGGATTAAATAAATATATTCTATTTAAAAAAAAAACGACTTTGTGTTCCTCCCTTACAAAACGCCAATGTCATAGGTAATGACCTAATATTTAATACCCAGATGATACTACAAAACTGAATATGTATGTCTGTAAATCCTCTACAAGCAGAAAGTGAAAGGAGCGTGATTTTTATGTCTGTAGAGTTTTTAATCAAAACTAATACAACAACACTAATAACGCAAGGAAGTAGGGTAGTAAAGTAGTAAAGTGTAGTAAAGTGTCCTAAATAAGTTCAAGAGTTTTCCGTCTCGGGAAAACTTAAACACTTTCACAAGATGAGAACCATATGAGAACCAACTGTACTAGAACTAGTTTGTATGTCTGAACTGAATTCAGAATTTGAAGTTGAGTATTTTTGTCAAAAGTACTTTAACCTGAAACATGACAAGCTTTGGAATTAAAGTAGGACTGTTCACGCGTTCTTAACCAAAGCTTTCAATATTTTTAACCGACTTCACAAAGGAGGAGGTTCTCAATTCGTCGGAACCTTTTTCTTTTTATGTATATTCCCCGATTACTCGAAGATTTGGATTTTTTTTTTCGTTTGAATGGAGAGACTTCCCAGGTGGTCCCATTATCATCAATTCAGGATCTGATGATGGAATCCTGGAGAAATAGAGGCAAACTTTATAGGCACACTTGAAGCGATTTGGGTAGTTTTTGGAAAGTACTTTCTCGGAGTGGTCCCATTTCAATTTGGTGAAGATCTGATGAAGAGCTTCGGAGGTAGGCAACGAAAATCCTCAATAAATGATAGTAAATGGACCGGGATTGCTGAAATTTCATGTCTGTCTATTGTTTACACCAGTTCACAACATAATATCACGTCGGTACGCTGTGAAGGGGTAAGCACATGTGAACCACTAAAAAGTGAAAAATAAAAACTTTTTTCCAAAAAAATACAACCGACTAGTTATTTTGTTTTTAGGAAGTCGTTTGTATTTTTTTTTTGTTAATAAAGTTTTTATTCATTAAAGTCTTAAACTGATCAGCTCAATCCTCTGAATTAATAATCTGCTTAAGAGGCGATAAATATTTCAGAGGTTTCTCATGAATTAAGGATAATATGAGCAAAGTACTCGAATCATCTTAATTTTCACTGGAAGAGACAAACAGCGTCGTAGCTAGGGACCTGAGCGCCTCTGGCAAGATTTCAATTTTTAACCGACGAAAAACGGGGAAGGTTCTCAAATCGACGCTTTTTTTTATATATGAACACGCATAACTATTTACAGAGTAGTCTGATTTTGATTATTCTTTTTATATTAGAAAGGGTATACCTCGAGGGTGGTCCCATATAAATTTGGAAAAAAAAACAACTCTAAGGGTAGGAAAACAGGGGATGATTGATTGTTCACTCACTGATTGTGATGCATGACCACGCATAACTTTTTACAGAATAGTCCGATCTTGATAATTCTTTTTTTTGGATAGGTTGTACCTTGAAAGTGATCCTATATAAATTTGTACAAAAAAATCTAACCCTAAGGGGGGGAAAATAGAGGTGCGATTTATTGTTCACTCACAGATTTTAGTGCAGAGTTGTGTAGCATTTTCTGTAGGCCTACCCATGTGGGTATATAAAGCCTGTTTTTTTAAGTATTTATATTATAATAATAATAATTGATAAAACCAAGAAAATTACAATGTTATTATAAAATCATAATTTATTACTTTGCAGATTACAATTTAAAATTAAATAACAAAAACAGGTAGGTGTTGCAACCAGTACCCTTAGGGTCGATTTATACTAGCGCAGAGTCGAAGCGCATCGAAGCGTCAAATTTTTTACAAGTAAAGCGAAGCCGCACGAATGCGCGCGTATTCGCCAGAATACGTGTAGTAATGGGCATCAACAGCAGAGCTATTGAATCACTTGCCAGTTGACTCTCGTAGCTGCAACGTGTGTAAAATGGTAGACATTGATTTTGCTATGATATTACTTATATCTGAAGTTGAAGAAGAAGAAAACGAAGAAAGAAGAAAAAGAAAGCGGACTTATAGTGTTCACAACTTGTGGAAGAAAAGACGTATTTGTGGTGAATTTACTACTTTTTGCGTTGATTTATATCGATACCCGAGTTTTTTTACGGCACCCTGCAACAGCGGAAGTCTCTACTACAATTATAAAAAGTTTTTCAGCACTGTCTTGTTAGCTATTACTGACGCTAAATATAAATTCATTGTAATAGATGTTGGTGCATTTGGGCGTAACAACGATAACGGCATATTAAGCAGTTCCAAATTTGGACAACTATTACAAAATAATATGCTTGGTATACCGCCTAATAAATGCTTGCCAGGTACGACAATACCAGTTCCTCATGTTTTTGTTGGGGTCGAAGCATTCCCTCTGTGTGAACACATTATGAGACCTTATCCTGGAAGTCAGGTATTAAACGATAGCGAGAAGAAAATCTTTAATTATCGTTTAAGTCGAGCAAGACGTCTAGTGGAAAGTTCATTCGGAATATTACAACAGAAATTTGAAGTTTTTCAAAAACGTATAAGAATGCAACCAAAGTTTTTAGATACGCTGATTCTTGCATGCACGTGCCTGCATAATTACACTTTGGAAGATTTTGGGTCTGAAGACGTTGACCTGTCTAATAACAACATTTTACAAAATTATTCATTTGACAGCCAAGACATGGACATAACCGGTAATCAAAACGTGGACGCGATGAATATCAGAGAGAACTTCAAAACTTATTTCATTTCTGAACATGGGGCAGTACCATGGCAAAATGAAATGATAACACGATGTTAAGCAAGAGATAATTGTCAAAAAGTTTTTTTTGGCGCCACCCCGCGCCGCACCACAACGGCAACATCGCACGACAGCGAAAATATTGCGTAGTAATAAATACTTGCTTTACTTACCAGTTAACTTCATTTCCCCGCTAACTTTTTCCCAAGCATTATTTTTGGAATGTTTGTCACTATAATTTTTAGCTTTTGGATTAAATAGGCATTCATATTTTTGCACCAGGTAAATTAATTTTTCGTCCGAGTTCATTGTGATTAACACCGACGCAGGCCAATTTCCGACTGATGACGCGTTGGTTCGCTAGTGGGCGCGTGGATACACGAGAATGCGCGCGCACGCGCGCGCACCCATCAGCGTTGTTCGAGCGCAGACGCGCGAATTCCGACGAATGCGCGCGTCTTTTTAAAATCTCCGAAGTAATGTGTGCGTTACGCTGTGGAGTTAAGGTTGAATTTGTTATGTTCAGTTTTGGATAGACGCTTCGATGCGCTTCGACTCTGCGCTAGTATAAATCGACCCTTACTAAGTTATTTAATAACTTGTATTAAGAGTAGTGGTACAACCCCATAACATAATTTTTTTTTTTACCTAATAATAATATTTGCAAGTAGAGTAAGTGTTTGTTAAATCAAAGTTAACATAAGCCTTGTTTGCAAAGTACCTTGTTTTACTATAGAAATTACAATTCATTCATTCAATTCTTACTAACAATTATTTCATAAGTGTAATTATTTATTAATTATTTGTGTGTGTATTTAACGAAGGTGTATGATAGGTATGTGCTGTGTTATGTGTCAGTGATAGTTTCATGGAGGTTTATTATCCGAAAAAAGTAAACGTTTTGTTTCGATATAGTTCTTGGTAAGCAGAAATTTTGTCAGAGAGTTTTTAAGAGACGAGTTGAAAGAGGGTAAAATTTCAATTCCCTGTTTAGTTTATTATACAGTTGAGGACCTTGGAAGCAAATCAATCTTTTGGTAAATGAATACTTACATCTGTAGTGCTGGCAAATTAGATCCTTACGTCTTTTGGTGATGACTGAAATCACAATTTGTGTTGTAATATGACTATAATAAGAATAAAGAGTTGTCTGACAGAGAGTACCTCACAACACTTATATAGTTCCTCCGTTGGAAAGAGGATCGGACGAAAAGTACTCACCTTCAACACGGCTCTCTGGGCTCTTTCCAATTTTAACAATACGGTCTTAGGCGCACCACCCCAAGCCGAAATACAATAAGACAACAATGATTATTATACAACAAGTAATAATTAAAATAAGATTATATAACAGTTAATAGCTAAAGTAAGATAGATAACTATTTTAAAAGTAATAAAAAATTAAGCATGTATTAATTAGTAGATAACACAAAAAAGTATAAAATAAAAAGTTTTTTTCACCCCCCAATTCTTATTTTTACCCAACTGCTTCAGAAGAAGCATACCTAATGTTTGCTGTAGAGCATGCCAAAGAAATATACATACGTATATTTCTTTGGCATGCTCTATAGTCTTTACTGCTGAATAGATTTTAACAAATGAGGTATCATTAGATTCATCTTAAGTGCCGAAATAAGTAACAATATTTTAAACAAAAAAACTGGCCAAGTGCGAGTCGGGCTCGCATGCAAAGGGTTCCGAACGAATTTAATTTTTTTAGCATGTTATTTTAACACTACAGACTTCTAATAGGTTTTCCTGTAATCTTTAGGTAAAGATCAATAATTTCCATTTTTTTTTTAAATTTTAGGCTCAGTAGTTTCGGAGATAAGGGAATGGTCATTTTTCGTCTAATTTCTTGAATAACTTCTTAATCATTTATTTTAAAATTATGAAAAAAATATAATTAAAACCCTCAAAGTAAGCCCTTTCATTTGATATGTCACACGATATTGTTCAAAAAACTTTTTTTTTTAATTTTCTAGTTTAACCCCCAAAAGTGACCCCTATATTAAAATTTTATAATTTACGTAACGCGTTCGTATTTGGGTCACAGAAGTCCATATGTGTACCAAATTTCAACAGAATCGGTCCAGTGGATCCGGAGAAAACTGGCTGTGACAGACGGACAGACAGACAGACAGACAGACAGACGGACAGACAGACAGACACCCGAGTGATCCTATAAGGGTTCCTTTTTTTTCGGAACCCTAAAAACAAGATGGCGGTCGCTGTAAAGTATGTCATGTGGGGTATCAAAATAAAAGGATCTTGAGAAGACGATTCCAAAATCTAACTCACTAAAATAAAGGTAGGTAATAAAAATTTGACTTGTCATCAAAAAACCGAACAATTAAAAACAACTAAGAAGTTCTAAACGGTGACATCGAATCATATAAATCCATACAGCCTCTGATAGGTTGGAGAATCCTGGTCTGGAAAAGGCTCCTCAGTGGTAAAAATAAAGGAAATCGAGTTTTGTGGGAAACCGCTTTGCTGCCAAAATATTGCAGTGCTAGAACAGTAGTTGTTGCTGTTTTTGCAACTAAATAAATAGAACATGCTACGAATTAACAGTTATCCTTTTAAAAAAAAAAATTATATTAATTTTTCACCTCAGTTGCGCTCACTAGCCACTGCTTCAAGCACCCTTTGGTTAGGCGCTAGGAGCTCCCGCTCTCTGCCATAACAACTGGCCCTGGATGCGTTTGTCTGTCCGTTAATCAAAATATCATTTGTCCGTTTATCACTAACCAACCAATAACGTTATGACAAATCGCTATTTGTCATAACGTTATTCCGTCCATTAAAGTTAACGCTTTAACGGACAGATAAACGACCGATAAAGTACCTCAGAAACCGGGCATAAATCATTCAAGTATTCCTCATGGTACCAATGATTAAACCATGACTAAAATCATTCCTCCAAATGCGGCCAATGGGCATGGTGTTGTAATGTAAGTGCACATGGCGTGGCATCTGACGGATGATTCAATTACCCACAGGACGATAATAGCCCACTTTGTATTGTCGACATCGCTATGCAGAAAATAAACCCAGAGGCTGCCCCGAGCGCCCCTTACAAATGATCTCCACTATTTCGGACTTGAGACACGCAAACAGAGGGTTACACTGAATTTAAAATTAATTTGCAAGGAATTTGTGACATTTTTTTTTATTAGTACCTATTATAAAGAATCATTAACATTTTAGGGTTCCGTACCCAGAGGGTAATGAACGGAACCCTATTACTAAGCCTCCACTGTCCGTCCGTCCATCTGTCTGCCAGAGGGCTCTATCTCAAGAACCATAATAGGTAGACAGTTTAAATTTTCACAGAGTGTGTTGCTGTTGCCGCTATAACAACAAATAATAAAAATTAAGGTTTTTTAATTTTATTAAGAGGATGGACATGGACAGCGTCCCCGTTGACGAGCTGGCCTGAGGCTCTGTACAAAGTGTCATTCTATCAGCGGTGGCGATTGTTGGAACGCCAAAATATAAGAGATTGATCACACGACATTTCGACAGCGTTTGCCAATCCCATACATACATTTTTGACGATTCGATAATCGCTTTCGCCAGACTACGAGTAGGTACCTTACCTGACAGAGTGCCACTTGTATAGAGCCTATGGAATCGTGCACCTCGAAAGCTGGTTGAAGGTGACGCAAGAAAAGAGTGACGGGAAAGATATGAGTCTTTGCCCATAGAACACTAACACTATAGCCTATAAATGGCTTCCACTACGAGTATGTATGTTTGACAAGCGTGTTGCTCAAAGAAAAGAGAAACATTTGCGATTGCGAGTGCTGCTATTAGATATGTTACCTACAGTCATAGTGTTTAGGTACATATCGTATATTACATAGCAAATGGTCATTATATATAATAACTAAATTGTGTTGCCAATGTGATAAACTAATCACTTTCTCTGAATAATATTCATAATAGCTGGTCAAAGGTAGCCAAAGTATATTTAGGCCGCTGATTAAACGGGGCCGTTCAATGAAAAGGCTAGGCAGCTAATTAAACGGCTGACCTACCTACCTACCGCTGGCCGTCGATCGATTCATTCTGTCTTTTATGAGGAAATATGGGCGGCGAGACTTTGTATGTAAAAAGTCATAATTCGAGGTTTGGCTCTCGACTGTTTTTTCCTCCAATATTGGACCGTATTAAGAGATATTCACAAACTGAATAAGAAGGATATATACTGTGTCCCTATGTAGTAGCGGCTTAAGGGCCGGGCGACACGGGCGGCCGCCCGGGGCGCTAGCAACTGGAAGGCGCCAGCCGGGTCATACATGGCGCTGCCTGTAATTTGAGTACCTACCTATTTCTTTCGATATAAATAAAAAATCAAACGTGATGATGATTTGTTGTGAGATGAAATTTTAGGTTGGCAACACAATCTGGAAGGCATTCAGGCAACACCTATCGAAACCTTGAAACTTTATTAAAAAGTACAATCTTCAAGAATGATATCCCTGGATAGCGCTGTGTATTCTGCTAACAAATCTAACAATACCAGTGACTGTTGGGTGGAAAGTGGCGAACGCAGTTTTTCTAAACTTAAATTATAGCTCACCAAACGAAAGCCAAAAACTGCCAAATAGGGGAAATAATTCGTAAATAAGCGAATTTTGCCATAGTCGTCGGGAATGGTGTTTTAAACAACATCGTGAAAATACTGACGGGTGGGGCTGAAGCTACCGGGGTTGGGTGTAAAAGTTTTTCTAAATAAGTTATTTTAATTATATTGAAATATGAAAGGGCGCTAAAAGCATGACTCGCCCGGGGCGCTTTGATGGTTAAGGCCGGCCCTGACCCTATGTTTTCCTTTTTGATGATTTATTAACCGTATAAGCACTAGAACCCTCACAAAATGCTCAAAATTGTCCGATAAATCGCTGTCAACAGAGCTCTAGTGTCCAAATTTGGCAACTATTCCATCATCCTTCTTATTCAGTTTGTGAAATATCTCTTATATCGGTCCAATATTGGAGGAGAAAACAGTCGAGAGCCAAAACTCGAATTATGACTTTTAACATACAAAGTCTCGCCCGCCGCCCCTGTTTTTTCTAAATGCTTCCTATTTTATTAACAGTTGCCAAATTTGTACACTAGAGCTCTATTGACAGCAATTTATCGGACAATTTTGAGCATTTTGTGAGGGTTCTAGTGTTTATACGGTTAATAAATCATCAAAAAGGAAAACATAAGGACACAGTATATTTCCTTCTTATTCAGTTTGTGAACTATCTCTTAAATCGGTTCAATATTGGAGGAGAAAACAGTCGGCTTGACTTTTTACATACAAAGTCTCTCCGCCAGCATTTCCTCCTAAGGCTTCAATAAAGTTTTCTTTTAAGGTTTAAATTTCTTGTCTTAATATCGTTTCCAGTTTTACTTAAGTAGGTACCTACTTAGTTAAATCTTTTCCATTTCCGACTGAAAGTTCAGTTCAGTTCAGTTTAGTTTACAAAACTTTTAGGTAGGTTTACTTAATCCTCATTGTACTTAACTAGATTCACTATTTCTTTGACATGTGGTCATATGAGACAAAAATGTACTACCTACTTCTAAGTCATCAATATCGGATAAAGGCAGGAGTACCTAGGTAGGTACCTACTATAGGTAAGTCTATACGAATATTTCGCCTGTAATGTTTATTGAACTAATCAAATTATGGGCGAGTCTATACATATTTCTATCAACCGTGCAAAAATCCAGACACCTGGATTGTTAGTGATAATTAAATAAAAAACTTTCCCAACCTGCTAGCCTACTATGACATCTTAAAACGATCATGATTACGGTGTGGGAGGGAGACGTAGTTATACAAGACGTGCAACACTATCTCTTTTTCACAGCTCGCATTGGCATGTCATAGTAGGGCCGCAGGGAATCAAACCCAAGACTTTCACACTTTACGAACCATAACTTTAGCTTTAGCTACCCTTTCGCACAAGTTCTTTTGAAGACTAGCCTCTTTATTGTACTCAGTGATGTACGATGATACATTGTTTTGCATTTTCCATAACATGGTAGGCACATGTCATCACAATATTATGAGATAGTGAATATTACGTAACCACGTTACCAACTTTCATCTAGGTATTAATAATTTCGACCCGTTTTTGCCACTAACCGCAATTTAAACCAAACTTCGGGAGTTAAGTAACAAATTGATTTCTACCAACTATGAAATGGACCTATAACTTTGTGGTAGCAAATTGTTTACGCGAACACCGTTGATTGAAATAAAACTTTGTGGGTTACCTAATTTACTGTTCGACTTTTAGGGTGGATAGGCCATTTGCGCAGAGCGAGGCAGCGAGGCCAAACTAACAAAGTGAACATCTAATTACCAGACTCAATAATATTTTGGTTCAGGCTGAAATAAAAAGTGCAATAGACGCTGTACGCGCGGCTAGAGGCGTGCGGCGAGTGGCTAGACGCGGCGGAGCACGCGCTGCCCGCCACCGTCTACGACGTCTGCTCAGGGCCCCAAGTCTGCTATTACAATAGTGTCAGAATGGTCTATCATTGATTTCATAATGGTTGATTTTGACAAGATTCTATGCCATTTCTTTCAATGGAGTGTCAGTGGTTGACCACTGGATATAAAAGCGTCATTATGACTTTCCAGGTCTCTGACCAGTTCGGGACATCTCTACCTCCGTTATAATTATTTGGTTGCGCGACTTACTTTAATTTTGAGATATCTCCTAAGATATTCATCCAAATTAAATGGTGTGAACGGCAATTTTGCTCTAAATTAAACACTCAAGATGACTAACATATTTATTAAGATAAGGAGTTGGAGCGCAGAAACGGAAAAATAGTAACCAATCATGCCAGTCAAAATGTCAGTGACTCACGTGGTGCGGAGATTTTATGCAATTCCATTCGGTAAAATTTCTCCGTATCTTCGCTCCGCTGCCTCGCCTCGCTGTAATGGACAGGCCGATCTATTCTGTCAAACTCTCACCGTGTATACTTATGGCTAGTTTACACAGTGCGAGCTGCTGAGTAGACAGTAGACAGTTACTTGGATCGTCTACTCGTGTGCCAGTAAATAAGCTCGCCTTTGCTGTCGACACGGTGATAGTAGCTGCCTAGTCTCTTACTACTGCCGAACGCGTCCGAACGATGCGAATTAAAGGTACCTATGTAAGGCGAGCAGGCAGTGAAAATGAAAAATTTTGAAATAACTCGGATGAAAGTTACTATCCAACTCGCACGTGGCAGTAACTCGTAAGATACTTCCATACGATGCGAGTCCATGCACTGCAGCTACTCGGCAGGTTGACTCACACTAACTAGCACTATGTAAACTAGTCATTAGGTGCAATGAGCATGAAGTGAACTGTCATTCGATCTTATTTGTAAGGATTGATAAGTCACTTCATCTTACTTTACACGGTGATATGTTTACAGACAGAATCACACAACAGAGAGGCACGGTAACCCCACCTATATACCTAGGTGGGCTTTTTATTTTCGGCTAATTTCGGCGAAACTTTGCAAAAAAAATATGTAGGTAGGCATGGTAGGTATACCTAATGATAATAAACAAAACATAAGACTCTGAAATTGGAATCTTATCTAGATAACTTCCTAGCCAAGATCATACATTATCTGTAGGCCAAAAAGACATACCTACCTACAGGTAGGTAGATACCTAGGGAAAATTATTGTTGAAGGTAGATACAAAATGAGTTATTGTGGTGTTGCTTTACATTGAGCTCGTAATCTTTCACTTGACTATCATATTCCAACCAGTAGCGTAGCGTAGTGGGGGCGGCAGGGGCGGCCCGCCCCGGGCGGCACCTTTAGGGGGCGGCAAAATATAACTTATTGTTAATAATAATACTTTGTAAATATTTGAACTATTTCATATTTTTGTCGCACCTATGATTCGAAGCGATTGAAATGAGCAGAATAAGTTTCAGTTAAAGACAGAAGTTTTGTTTTTAATTCTAACAAGTAAATAATTTAAGTATGGAAAGAAGCATTCTGAAGATTAAGAAGATCCAAAAAATCCGTCATACTGCCATAAGACATAAAACTAAAGCCATCGACGCTCTCAGTTACTCACAGAAGCTAAAGTGGCGATGGGCTGGACATGTGGCCAGACTTACTGACAATCGCTGAACCATAAGGACGACATCATGGTCAGGACCATCGGGCAAAAGAAAAAGGGGCAGACCAATTGCGCGCTGGGCAGACGACGTAATTAAAATAGCAGGTACCCACTGGATGCGAGTAGCAGAAGACAGAAAACATTGGTAATCTCTGGAGGAGGCCTTTACCCTCCGATGAGAGGGGTTCTTGCAATTGTACATTTGCACCCAAAAAATCTGACTATAGTCAGCATTACCAAATTATTGTAAATTTTAGGAAAACTTAATTTTTAAAACTTATTCAACACCTAACTATCAACAGTAATACCTACCAAAATACTAAGATTTGTAACGTTGAATTTGCATGCACACTGTTTTAAATTGTCAATCTCTACTGTGAAGCAAGAAATAAAAGGCTTTTTTTATTTTCTTTATTATATTATTTTTCAATGAAAATATAAATATTAACACTATCGTTCTAGCTCTAATTAGAAGTCAATTTGCGTTTTATATTCAACTAGGGACCCGCCCCGGCTTCGCACGGGTGCAAATGTTTATTTAGGCCAAACTAACAAAGTGAACATCTAATTACCAGAATCAATATTATTGTGGTTCAGGCTGAAATAAAAAGTGTAATAGACAACCGTCAACGACGTCTGCTCTCGGGTGTCTACCAGTTCGGAACATCTATACCTTCGTTATAATAACATATTTGGTTGCGCGACTTACTTTAATTTTGAGATATCTCCTAAGATATTCATCCAAATGAAATGGTGTAAACGGCAGTTTTGCTCTAAATTAAACACTCAAGATGACTTACATATTTATTAAGATAAGGACTTGTACTATATTGGTGAAAACACCTCTGCAAATGAAACAGTATTTTACATGAAATTTGAATATCATAAAAATGGTTATTGTGAGTCAACCATAAAAGATAGACATATGCTATCACTGACTATTTCGTAGGTATTGATGTGTTATCTAAATCTGAAGTACATCGTTTTGTTCTATAATCAATAGTTTTCATAGCGCAAGTGACGTAAAGAATGTTTTAGATCATTTTTTCCGACTTCTTCAGTCATTATCTTCATATATCAGCCAATTTACACAAAACATTGACTAATTATATACTAAAACCTTCCTCGAGAACCACTCTATCTATAAAAAAACCCGCATCAAAATCCGTTGCGTAGTTTTAAAGATCTAAGTATACATAGGGATAGACATTCAGCGGGAAGCGACTTTGTTTTATACTATGTAGTGATTCGCTAATTTAACAATCTTGTCGATTGTCAAGGTATAATCATAAGTGTTCTATATCTGTAATATAACTGTAAGTGGCATACGTGTAAGAATTTTTGTAATAAATGATATTATTTTATCGTAAAATATATATATGGGCATTTCTCAGCAAAGTGAGCAACTTTGGGCACTTTTTCGGAAAATAAACAGTCCCTTGACAATTTAAGTTCATTTTTTTATCGTTAAAAGAACTTTAAAATCATGCAAAATAAAGTTTAGTAGGGAATATGCATGCGATTTTTTTACTTGCAAAATGAAATACTTATTAGCTCTAATAAACAATCGTGAAATAATTTTTTAAATACCTTCATCAGCGATGAAATTTTAAAGCTTCAAAGATTACAATTAGAAAGAGAAGCTGTATAGCTGCCATACAGATCAGTTTTCTCGAGAGGGACAGATAAATTTGTTTAAAATAATTATTTCTCTTTTGTTTTCGAATAATTTTGATTATATTTTCACTGTTAGTATTATATTTTTTATATCTTTAGATAAACTATATTGTTAATAAATATTTTTTCATTCATATTCACTATTGCGTTACTTGGTATTGAAATGGTTTTATATTTGGGCCAGCGGACTGTGTGTAAGACTGACAGACAACATTCACATCATTCCTTTTTTTAACCCGTCAGGTACCGCAAAATTAAAAGACAATAGACGCGTCCTACATGTGGAATGGCCGGTACTTACCGGTATAATATTTAATTAAATTACTTCACTGACAATGACAACTGGCAATTTCATAGTCTATAGATATTGAAAATATCAATAACATTCTTAATAAAATAAGTAGAATAAGTGTAGCTTATATCAGGGAACTGATTTAGTAACACATCAGAGGACTGTTTTTCGAACATTAAAAATATATGTTTTCGATACATAGATTTTAAAAGATAGGTGTTTTATGTTGTTTCCTGGCAGACTAGGTAGTTATCATTCAAAGCTAACTAAAATATAAATATCAGTTGATCTGTTTTTCGGAATCGGTGATCTGTTTTTTAGTTTCCCTGAGACCGCGAGTTGCCCACTTTGCTAAGAAATGGCATTTTTTATTTATAACCAGTACACTACACAATAATGATGACGGTTCTTGCCGAAAAGTTCTTTAGAATTACTGTACATTATTGAAATACCTAAATAAGAGGGCGACAAAATTTTCTTCCGCCCCGGGCGGCTGCCACCCGCGCTACGCCACTGATTCCAACCCATCCTCATGCTTCTTAACCTTCAGTCATAAAGGACCACTATTTTAACAAAATTTATGTCTTGCCATCGACTACCAACTTTTTGGAGGTCAATCAAAGTATCAGGCTGATCCAAAAGTAGTGATAACCGGGTCATTCATCTAATATATAAAAATCTCGTGTCACAGTGTTTGTTATCGAACTCCTCCGAAATGGCTTAACCGATTTATATGTTTTTTTTTTGTGTATATATTTGGTAGGTCTGAGAATAGGGACAACCTGGCAGTCTTTAAGTCAAGAGTAAATAGATTACTTCTAGGCAAGCGTGCTCCATCTTCGACCACATCATCGCTTACCAACAGGTGAGATAGTGGTCAAACGAGTGCCTATTAATAGTAAAATAGATGCTAGGCTATTTTTTATGCATATGGCAAAACAACGTTTGCCAGGTCAGCTAGTATTTTCTTTAATAATAATAATAAAGCTGAAGAGCTTTTGTTTGTTTGAACGTGACAATCTCTGGTACTACCAGTCGGATTTGAAAAAAACTTTTTGCATTTGATAGCCCAATTATCGAGGAAGGTTACAGACTATTTATCATCACGCTAGGACCCATAGGTGCCGAGCAATAAAAAAATAACCGATTATCATTACTTTTTCATCAGCCTAGTACCTAAGTAGATAAAAGAATGTTCTATTCATAAATAAAACACAAAGGTTGTACTTATATTTAATTTAGCATATTTTATGAATTAAATATATTTTTATATTTTGTAGCTAGTGATGTTCCGGATATTCGTATCCGTATCCGCGGATATCCGAGGGAGAAGAAAGATCCGAATCCGTTTCCGTTATTTTTCTCGCGGATCTTTTACGGATCTTTTACCTTATTAATTTTCAATTGATAGGATGAAATGCTATTTAATTTATTTATTTTTTTGTTTTTTAATTCAAAAACTAAGTATTAAATTACATTCAGAGTATTTTTTATTTCTTAACCAGTCAAGGACCGAATCAAATATTTGGCACCTATATATTGCAAAAAATTATCGTAGAAAGCTACCATACCAATAGTACATAACAAAACAAAAGTAATACCCGCGAAATGCAAGTCGAAACATGTCCTGCCTGTCGTTGCGGCGGGCGTGACGACAACTATCGTATCAAGGTTCTCGCGTGCCGACACAGATTGAGTAAGAAAATAAAGATCCGTATCCGTATCCGCAGATCTTGACACCAAATATCCGTATTCGGATCTGTATCTCCAGATATACATTTTTAACGATCCGGCACATCACTATTTCTAGCATCAAATGGAATATATGTATTGCCATCAGTTAAGGAGCTTGTAACTAAATCGGGCCTCAAGTCTGCTATTACAATAGAGTCAGTGGTCTATCATTGATTTCATAATTGTTGATTTTGACAAGTTTGGTAACCTACTAATATAAAAGCATCATTATGACTTTCCAATGGTCAACCACTGACACTCCATTGAAAAAATGGCATAAAATGGTAATCTGGTACATAATGAAAAATGAATAAATAATATGTAAAAATGGATATAAAAAAAAAAACACCGGTAGCACTCCGGGAGTGCCGGCAGAAGTGAAAACTTTAGTATTAACGTTGTGTTTAATTATAAGTACAAAAATACTATCATTTATGAGGTAGAATACAACGTTTATTTATTGCGCTATCGTACACAAATATGACAATTTACATGTTATTATTCATAATATTATATCGTTATTTATTTATATATTACATTAATTTTTATCTCTTAGAAAAATCAACTTTCATCCATAATTTCGTAATTCCGTAATTTCGTATCCTTGGATACGCGTGGCACGCTGTACATAAACACAGACGGACATTCGCGCAAGCGCCCTGTGCCGCCTAAGCGGAGCAGCACACTCAGGCACGGTAGAAAGAGTGGGAGATACTAGTTCCTCTCCCTTCCCCTCGATCTTACGCTTTTTCGATCAGCATCACGTGACCCTGACGCGAGTCCGTCTTACGCTTTTTCGATCAGCATCACGTGACCCTGACGCGAGTCCGTCTTACGCTTTTTCGATCAGGTCACGTGTCCTGACGCGAGTTTAAGATTTTATACCCATTACAGAAAAAGTGCTCAACGCCGCTAAAGAAGTTTTCACTTCAAAAATCTGGCATAACTTAATGTTTAAATTTAGTAGTAGTTTTTCGAAAATCATTTCTTCTAACGGGTTTTATTATAATGGCAATACGACAATGTCATTCTACCACGATTCTATTACGAGAGCATTGACCGACCAGTGATCGACCATTATGAATTTAGCAGATTACGAACTTTAAGCAAAATGACAAAGGGATCGTGTTGGAATGACAAATTTATAAAAAATAGCAGACTAGGTATTTCGACTTATGAAAACGTAGTGCTCATGTCTTCGAGTGAAATGGTATGTAAATATGGAATTTGAGGCTATCTGACAGATCGCGACTAAGATGCGAATGAGCACGATGTTTAAAAATTAGCAGATAGAATTAGCCCTCAGTCTGCGACAGATACACTTAGCTCACACGGAAATGAAGCAAACGCACGAAAAAGATCCGCGAGACAGAGCGTAGCTAGAACAATTTACTCAAACCAACTTTATTTCGATCGGGGTATGAGCGACTTCTGCTCATAAGTCGTATGTTAACACAGAATAGGCTAGTTTCCACCATCAATACATTGCAGATCTATTTAGTCCGTCAGTTAGAGTATTGAAAAATAATGGACACGTATTTTTGGGTTTTGTAAATAAATGAATATTGACAAAAATAAAACGCATCAAAACTCGGGCTCGTGACGTCAGAACGCACTAAAAAATACCACGGCGAGACGTAGTACCTATTGAGAATTTTAAAAGCGTCGTATCTTCTTCTTAGTATTGACTTTAACAAGCAGTAATGTATGAACATTCCTGACAAAATCTGCAGGACCAATAAAGCACCCCCACCCCTCCCTGAAAAATGGGTTGTGACTGCCGTCACCAGAACGAATGTCGCAACCCATCATTATTTCGGGTTCCCGGGTCTCCATTTGTGGGGGATCACACATTATTTGCTCCGGATGTCTCCCACACGCTAGCTACGCTACTGCCAGTGCCAACTTCTCACAAATATGTAACAAGTTCCTAGTAACTAATACTTAGAACTAAGTAGGTATGGGTATGGGTATCAAGTGTCATTTAAAATACCGATTCTCAGTTTTTCGTATCTGAGTTTGTTCGATTCCCAGTGCAGGCAAACGGATATTTCCAAAACAAGTTTCCTTGGAACAAAAAATTGGCAGCAACAATATTTAGGACAGTTTCCCTTGCCCGATTCAACAGCCTGCGGGTGAAAAACTGTTAACGAGCATTTCTGCATTGTGTTTTTTTTGTGATCTTTAAGAACGATTACGATCGCATTGTTGATGCTGAATGAATATAAAATAGGAAGTTCCTTTCTTGTCTAGAGCCTTGAGACTTCTTCCTATTTCTGCTTGCTAATCTGCGGTTATATTGCAATTAGTAGATAATGCTATCTAGGTATCTAACTTCCGCTTTAGATATATCCGATTCCGTGTTGAATGTTCCCGAATAATACCTAGTGGGTACAATTAAGTCGTACGCACGTCGGACTCGGTATTCTATTTTCAAGGCACTTTGCCTTGAAAATATAAAAAGCAGCCACCGTATACCTACCCACTATTTTTACTGCCTATTAAAACTGTCTTGATTAACCGGTGAAGGCACAAAATCATTTCTGGAAAGAAATTGTTGTGGGTTTTCAACTATAGCAACAAGTCTTTCCAAAAAAAAAAATCGATTTTAACTGCCTCCGTGGTCGAGTGGTTTAGGTGTTTGCCTTGTGCCCGGTGTTCGTGGGTTCGATTCCCACGGAAAGCATACTTTGTAAAGTTGTTTTCAGTTTGGCTAGGACATTGCAGGCTTGAATCACCTGATAGTCTGATAGAAAGTTGATTCCGTGCTTCGAAAGGCAAGTATAAGCTGTTGGTCCCGGCCGCCAAATGGCGGTCGTCAAATAAACCATGTCAGAGGCCCTTGAGGCGGTTTAGAAACTCTGACACTAGAGTTTCGGGTCGTTAGACCTTACTGCCCACACGATAAGAAGAATTCATTCGAGCTACTACCATTGTGAATAGTATTATAGGTATAGGTACTAAATATTGAAAACGGTGCGGTCAAAATGGTTTCTATGGACATGGTCAACCCGCTACTGCAACAAAATTGGTACATTTCCGAATAAAAAACCAGTTAAAAATATATAATAATAGTTTCTATAGACAAGGTTAACCCGATAGGTATATACCTACTACAATATCTAAAACTGGCTATTGTCGAAAAAAAAAGACCTCACTCCAGTAGCGTAGCGAGGAGGGGTGAGGGGCGGCCCGCCCCGGGTGACATTCTTTTAGAGGTGACACCCGACCGTTCGTTGGCTAGTTTTTGTCACTCTCCGATGTCACCCCTAAACGTTTAACGCAACGAAACCAGTCGGGAGTGGGGTGAAAAAGATTTTGAGCTCGCTTCGCTCGCTCTTGCATGCTGCACTCTGTCTGTCTAAAACAAAAATAGTCTTATTTTAAAGTATGAATGATCAAAAGACAGTAAACCCTTCCGAGATGAGGTGCAATAAATACTTTAGTTCCTGAGGTTTTCGCATTTAGGGGTGACACTCGAGTGATCTCGGGTGTCACCCCTTAACGGGTCACGGATTTAAACCCGTCAGAGGTGGAGTGTAAACTTCGATCTCGCTTTGCTCAATCTTATATTCTGCACTTTCTTGGTTCTCAGGCTTTTCTGTACTTATAAGCCAACAAAATGACTTTAATTATCATCATCATATCAGCCGAAAGACGTCCACTGCTGGAAATAGGCCTCACAGGGGAGGGTTACCATAATCGCCACGCTTGGCAGGCGGGTTGGCGATCGCAGTGTATGGTGTTGCGTTTTACAGAGAACGCTGCTGCCCATTCTCTGGTGAGTCCCTTAGTCGCCTCTTACGACACCCACGGGAAGTGATGGGATGGTATTATTCTTTTACGGCACCGTACGGCACCGGCCGACACCATACGGCACTCACTTTAATTATGTATGTAAAAAAATAAATTAAACCTTTCCGGGATGCATAAATTTTCAAACTCGCTTCGCTCGCTCTTGTGTTCTGCTCTCTCTCAGTTAATGAGCTTTCTTGCATCAGTCCATAAAGTTACTTCTATTTAAGTATGAATGATCAAAAGAAAATAAAACATATTAAAAGTGGAATGCAAAAAAATTCGAGCTCGCTTCGCTCGCTCTTGTGTTCTGCCCTTTCTCTATCAATGAGCTTTCTTACATCAATCCAAAATCTATTTAAGTATGAATGATCAAAAGAAAATAAAACCTTTCCGAGATGGGATGCAAACATTTTCAAGCTTGCTCTTGTGTTCAGCCCTCTCTCAATTAAAGAGCTTTCTTCCATCAGTCCATAAAGTTACTATCCGAGGTGGGATGCAAACATTTTCGAGCTCGCTTCGTTCGCTCATGCGTTTTACCCTCACATATTTCTTGAGCTTACTTGCGTCAGTCAAAAGAATTGAGTCTAGATAATGATGAAGAGCTACCCAAAACGAAAGACACCATTAATTAATTTATTTATTTATTTAAACTTTATGTACAGTAGTGGTTCATGGGCGGACTTAATGCAACAAGGCATTCTCTACCAGTCAACCTTTGGGTTAAAAAGACTACACTGTGGTAGGTGTACAACAAAAAAATAAAAATAAATGGAATCTTTTGGGGAACATTATACAAATAATATATTTAATACTAATAAAATACATATATAAGCTAAAATAATAAACTAATTTGTGGGGTGACACTACATTATCCGTCCAGGATGTCACCCATGACAGCTAAGCTACTGCCTCACTCAGTTGCGCCCCTTTGGCTATACTGTCTACAAACCAGGTAGTGGTGTAAGTAGGTAGGTACCTACCTGCTTCATTACCTAAAAACCTACTATTAGATACTTATTTAATTGATAAAAAAGCCAGATTACGTGATACCAACAACGATTTTGGTTTTCACCTACTTAAGAGGAAATGCTGGCGGCGAGACTTTATATGTA
The DNA here is from genome assembly GCA_947578705.1 of Lacanobia wlatinum. NCBI lineage: Eukaryota > Metazoa > Arthropoda > Insecta > Lepidoptera > Noctuidae > Lacanobia > Lacanobia wlatinum. The sequence continues at coordinate 13,055,448 of OX388024.1, read as the reverse complement.
AAAAGTCATAATTCAAGGTTTGGCTCTCGACTGTTTTCTTCTCCAATATTGGGCCGATATAAGAGATATTTCACCAACTGGATAAGAAGGATGTATTCTGTGTCTCTATGTTTTCCTCTCTCGTCGCTCTCCTCGCTCTCGCTACTGCAGTGACATCTACATTGATACGTAGAAACAATCCCAACGAGAACGGAGGCGAACTAGAAATAATCAGAAAATATGAACAGTCGTCAAATAGTAAAGACACGTTTATTTAAAAGATAAATTATTACCAATAAACTAAATAAAATTGAAACTCAATTATAAAAATCTAATTAGAATCACAAAGCTGTACAGCTTTATGCGTTTACTTATCTGCTGGAGTAAACGAAACGTCGCGGAGCGAAAAAAAAAAGTTAAGTGAACAAAAGTGACGGTCGACAGCTCATCGTTACGTCGTTTTCGATGATATTTTTATAGTTTAAAAATCTTCAAAATTAGTGTAGTGATCTGATTAATACAAATCAAGATGTGGGATCCAACTCATGTTCAAGTTACTATTCAACGCGCTCGAGGACTTTTGATCAAAGGTAAAAACGGTGCGAATAACTGTTTTGTTACAATCGCTCTCGGTAAAGATAAATTCCAAACTTCCGTCAAACGCAAAGCGACTCAGAATGTCGAATGGATAGAAGAATGTGAGCTTCGGATACCTTCTCAGGGAAATACTGCTGAGATTGTTCTTAAGATTTACGACGAAGATATGTTAAAAGACCATTTACTAGGTCAAGTATCGATTCCGTTAAAAGACCTCGATGTTTACGAGCGACCAAGAAGCCGTTGGTACACTCTGCAGGGAAAATCTGGTAAAGAGAATGATAAACCTAGAGGCGAGTTAGAGGTGAAAATTGCTTTCACTGTGAAAGAAGGAAGTTTGACTGATTTGAGTAAGAAAGATAAACATAGGTCTTCTTTGTCTAGTATCGCTCAGAATGTAGGTGGCAGTCTCATGAGCATTGGTAGTATTGAAAAACGTAAAAGCCTTAAAAAGTTTGCTAAAAATCTTGGATCTAAGATGAATTTAAATAAGAAAGATAAGAAAAGTGACTCATCATCTCTAAGTGGCAGTATTGGAAACCTCAAAACTTCAAATCTTTCAACCCCTGACCATTCCACACCCAAACGTTTGTCAGGAGAAGCAGATCCCGGAGTCATAAGTGAAGATGATGATGAGTTTGCTTTTGATGACTTATCCCATAAAAGCTCTGGTAGCTCACTAAATGTTCAAACTTTACCACGGGGACATAAATACACTCCCTCACCTGTTAATGCTTCATTGGAAAACCTTGGAGGAGGTGAATTTTTGAGAAGATCTACAAGCAGTAACTTGGCAGTGCCAGAAAAACCAATCCCTCAGAAACCTGTGCGCCTGAGCCTTGACACTTTCACCCCTCCACAGCTGCCAGCACAGGTCATTGACAAAAATGATGAGTGGTCACAGAAACTTTACTCAAAGCGGAAATCTAACAGTCAATTAGCTATTGATAGAGAAAAGTCTTCAAGTCTAGAAAGGAATAAGAAGCTTGACAGTCCAAGTTCTTTAAAAGAGAGACCAAGTCCTAAGTTCTTCAAAAAATTTGGAAACAATAATAAACAAAAGAAATTATTAGAAGAACGCATTATTGTTGGAGAAGAGAACATTGCTGAGGAAGATTCTATTAATCCAGCATTTAATAACATCCCTAAATCTGTTGTGAAAGACTTTGATGGCAAGTCGCGAGAAGACTTGATGGTCATGGTTTATAATTTGCAAAAAGACATGGAGTATGAGAAAAAGAAGAATAAAGATCTCGAAAACTATCTTGATGAACTGCTTCTAAGAGTCATGGAAACAACACCAAGAATTTTACAGAACCCTTACACTAGAAATAACAGTATGCATATTAGAAACAAATAAATTGTATGCAGTTGCCTAAACCTAAACATTCCTGTACATTATCAATTGCATGATTGTATAAGATTAATGTGGCATGCCTCATTCTATTCAATGTTTGTGTAATACTGATATAATTATTTGAAGAAACTTTCTTTATTTATGTTGCTTTATTAATTATTTAGTAATACTTTTAGAATGAACAAGGTTTATAATTGGAATTCTAGTTTTTCCATTAATAAGTATTAGGTAATCACTTGTGGATCCAGTGACACCTGTATCTAAATTAGTAGAGTTTTGTGTATGAATTATAAAAAAAAATCTAAATGCTTGTAAACTTTCACTGCTCTAAAGATCTAATCACATACAAACTTAGTGCCTTATGTATTTGAATATGTCTGTGATAGATATTATTATTTGAATTATTCTGTTGTTCATATAAAAGTTTTACATGACTTATCTAATCTGCATTTTCCAAATCTCAGGAAACAAGATGATAATCACAATGATAAAATGTCTGTTGCAAACTTACTGCTGGTATTGTGTTTTTGTAGAAGGTCAGATTCAAATAATTGTTGTATTAGTAGTCAACAATTTTAATTGAGTAATCAAAGAATGTGTAACAATTTACTGCCATGAAATTTTGTAAAGCAATTTACACTTCTCATTTGTATACAGAAATTGGACAATTCTAAAGTTTGTGCCAAAGTTATTTATATATAAAACACTCCATTTTTATAACATAAAATAATATTCACCTACATTGTAATAAAAAAGACATTATTTTTCCATCAAAAATATTAAAAGATTGTGATATTGACTGTGTGATTATTGTTTGTTTAAAAATTAAGAAACTTTAATTGGAATTATGAATTATGTAAACTGAATTACTTAATTTTATCCAATTGGCTCCATTCCAATATAAAAGCCTAGATGTTGATACTTCCTCACATAGGGCTGAACCTTCTTACAATCGTCATGACACATTAGGCGTGTATGATTCATAAGTTTGTATAATAATAAGTATGACTAAGGCATTGAATGTCTTCATAGATATCGCAAACAATCACTAAGCCTTAATAAAAGTGACTCGAAACATAAGTACCTAAGGAATCCATCCAAATCTAATTCAATGAGGTTGATCATTATTTATTTTTAGTGTTAAAATATTTTTCATTTATTTATAGTGGCATTAACATGCATATGTCAAATATTTTTTAGTGCAAATCATATTAACTTTTCATGTAATTTACGTAAATCATACTTATTTTGTAAGAAATGCCTTTGTGCAATAATTAAAAGTTAGTGGGTAGATTGTTTTTGTTGATTGATGTCTATACGTTTGTATGTTTAACTAACATTGAAGTATTACTTATTAACATAAACATTATAGATATTTATAACAATAAGTTATATTTGATTTATGGTGATCTGAGGAATGTTTAACATAATTTAACAGTGTCATAGACTTATCTTTGTAAAGTAGGTAGGTAAATAGAATACAAGTTGATTTACTACATAATATTATTATTCTCCTTTATAATTATTATGTGATATTTGTTCAAAAAACGAATGGAACAAATTAACAGTAGGTTGTATTGAAATCTAAAAGTGAATTAAAATGATAAAATAAGGAAAATAAGGCCTTGTATTACTGGAACTCTTGATAATCGATAACTAGATGATTATTTATTTAATTATACCGAATAGATAATTTATTTTTATATTAGGTTGAACTACCTACTCTTAAGTTAATTTTATTAAACAGTTAAGAGGAAAGTATGTTAAAACCACCAGATTAAATGTCTACTTTTGTCCGGAATCTATTTTTTTTCAATAAACTTTTTTTCAAATCATGGGTTTTATTTATTTGGAGGAGAGTACTATGACAAATCGAATGTCAAAAATCGAACGTCTAAATACTCGAACGTTCATAATATCGAATGGTTAATAAAACGAACATCATACACTCAATACCTACATCGAGTGTTCAATTTATCGAATGTTTGATCGAGCTGTCAACGTTATGTAGAATCTATACTAACATATAAAGCTGAAGAGTTTGTTTGTTTGCTTGAACGCACTAATCTCAGGAATACTGGTCCGATTTGAAAAATTATTTCAGTGTTGGATTGCCCATTTATCGAGGAAGGCTATAGGCTATATATTATCACGCTAAGACCAATAGGAACAGAGCAGACGAAGTTGCGCTGGTCAACTAGTCTATACTAATATAATAGGCTATATCATCACGCTAAGACCAATAGGAGCGGAGCAGACGAAGTTGTGTCTAATTTATAAAAATCTCGTGTCACGGTGTTTGTTACCGAACTCCTCCGAAACAGCTCGACCGAATTTCATGAAATATACACAATATTCGGTAGGTATGAGAATAGGTAGGAATTTTTTTTCTTGCAAAGCAACGTTTGCCGAGTCAGCTAGTACAAAATAAACACAAAATTAACTAATAAATCACATTTTAATCTGTAATTATGTATCTTTTGTAAGTACATTTCAAATTTCGAAGAATTAAGTGTAAGATATGTTGAATGTTCGTTTTATTAACCATTCGATATCGTGAACGTTCGAGTATTTAGACGTTCGATTAATTGATATTCGATTATTTGGCATTCGATTTGCCATAGTACCTACACCCTATTTGGAGTTGGATATATGGGTTACTAGTTGAACCGCGCAACTTCGTCTGCTCCGCTCCTATTGGTCTTAGCGTGATGATATATAGCCTTCCTCAATAAATGGGCTATCTAACACTGAAATAATTTTTCAAGTCGGGCCAGTAGGTAGGTAGGGGTAGTTCCTGAGATTAGCGCGTTCAAGCAAACAAACAAACAAGCTTCAGCATTATATATTAGCATAGCTGACCCGCGCAACTTTGTCTGCGTCACAATTTTCATTACTGCTCCGCTCATTTTGGTCTTAGCGTGATGATATGTAGCGTAAAGCCTACCTTGATAAATGGGCTATCTAACACTGAAAGAATTTTTCAAATCGGACCAGTAGTTCCTGAGATTACCGCGTTCAAGCAACAAACTCTTCAGCTTTATATATTAGTATAGATATAGATTTTTACTAAAGTTCTATAATAAAACACTTAACTTCGTGATACGAAATGATTTTTAATTATACTTGTAATGGTGAAAAATCACTAAAAACTAGCATTTCATTTATGACGTCGACTTTTGGTTGGCGCTGCTACAGGGGCTGCAGTTGCATAAGTTTTCTGTGACAGCTTGTTCATGTAGTAGATTGTTATTATGGAGAATATCAAACTGAAAATAAAAGACAAGTATTATTTTATTTTTCTTTGTGTTTATCTGTGATCCGTCACAAACTATGTGCAGAGGTGGTGCAAATAAATAATTATCCTGAAGTGCATGTCTTCCAATGAAAATTATCTATCTAGCTGATTCAAGTCTTATTTTTAAGCCACCTTCTCCCTTTTCTGCACAACTCTATCCGGAAGAGGGACAGGGGTTTGTTTGGAGTTGTTAAATTTATAATCATAACTTTGGTGTGTTCATGGGGTCATCAGAACCTCACGAAGTCTAGCATACAGTACATTGGGATCAAATTCTAGGCTAACTGCAAAGCCTAGAATTTGTTCCCAATGTATTTGGGAAAAGTCTAGGCAGATGACAAATACTGGGTGGACATAAGTATTCTTACTTGGGATACAACTTCAAAAGCAGTCAGTATAGTATATCCCACATAGGCCTCTCTCAAGATGCAATACAAGCATTATCGATTACTGCTACATCAAATTTTTGTATGTACTGTTTTACTAATTTTATGAGTCTACCAATCAAGCAGCATAATATGCTTACTAAAAAATATGCTGTGCTGAATATGTCTGAAATATAAGCTTTTACAGATCAATTAACAATATGTCAAAGAACCATTTTTATCATAAGAAAACAAGCTGAATATTGTTTACCATGTAGTGAAGCAGATCCTGTGCACCATGCCAGCAGCAATTAATGATATTGCCATAGACAGGACTATTTCTGGCAACTTCAATTGGAAGTTTTTGCCAAACATAGTAGCTTCCAAGTTACCAATAGCCTGTGATATCATGTTAAGGATAAATCAATAAAAACACAGTTACAAAAATATAGATGATATGTGTAAAATAGTCAGTGGAGATATAATTAATTATTTGGCATACTGTAATGATAGCCTTGCCTGACAACAAATAAGGAAAGTGCAATAAAAATTCTGCCATTACAGTCACTGTGTTTATAGTCTGTTATCATTATAATATAATTTTTAACTCAAACGTGGGCGGTTACTTGTATGTATGATAGTATAACTTCACATGAGCTTAATAGTTAACCATCAAGTATGTGTTTAAAAGGATACGGTAACGAAGAACAAGAACATCAATGAACCAAGGTAGCCTCCAAATATTATAGTAACTGGCGATCTTATCAGGACCGGTTTGTACATCTGCATTCCCGAAAATATAAGCAGGGTCAAAATTGATGATAACACGAAAGACGTGGCACTGTTCACCGCTGAAATTGTGAAATGTTAAGTTAAAATGTGCACACTTGTTATTTATGGAAAGTAATTTATGTTATCTACATTAATACTCAACCCATTGTAAAGTTTCACTATTTTCCTATCTTATATTAAGATGATTTCGGCAACAGAAAACGCCGCACCGCTATGTACGAACGAACACAACTTTGTCAAATTGACAGTGACAGTTAGAAAGAAAGCTGATTTGAATATAAATCTTTTGAGCAATATAATAAGGAAACATTAAATAACTCATTGCAACATGTACCATTATAGAAAGTTCAAAGTTCTATGAATAAATGCTTTCATAAAAAATAATAAAATTATTTAAGTAGGCACCAACAACAACAAAAACAGTCAAACTTGTGCTGTGCACAAAGAGCTACACAAACCAGCACAAAACACGTCAAACCACAGCGTGAAACAGATGACAGAGTTGACAGATGATAACTTATCAAAAGCTAAACAAATTCGAAAACATGATACAGACCCATTCCATCTTCAAGTTTTTGATAATGATTGATAACATAAGTAGATGACGATCTTAACTCTGCGTATCTGAGAAATAATTAGTTAATATTGTTACGTAAAAATAGTTAAAATGACACACGTTACCACAATTAACTCTAAAATCGTGAAAAGTTTGATTCATCGTAGTCTTGTAAGTAAAACTATAATAATATTAGTTACTTAAAATTGTTAACTCATTGCACCTATGGTTTATCATAATCATTGTATTTTGAAATAACCTTTGGTTTTTGGTACAGAAAATAAAAACTATCACTGTGCTGTATCTTCTTAGTAAAACCTATGATTCTCATCTGTAACATATTTTTTAATTTTTCAGAGTACAAAAGTACCTCAAATCAGGATCTATGAAGTGGGTCCAAGAGATGGTCTTCAAAATGAATCGAAATTTGTTCCCACAGACATTAAAATAGAACTCATAAATAAACTAGCTGCAACTGGAATAAAAGACATTGAATCTGCCAGGTATTTGTATTTTTATTTATGTATAATTTTTACAGCACTTTCAGTACATCTCCACTTATAAAATAGTATTTTAAAAGCAGCGTTAATGCTGTTCAACATAGGTTTTTTAATATTATCTGGGGACCTAAGTAGCAGTTGATAAGTTGTATTGTATAAGTCCTTGAATTAATGGTGATCATATTTTATCATATTCTTCATACAAGAACATACCCACAGCCACCAGAAAATTAAGCTCAAAGCAACTGCTCCAAGTTTGTCAGTATTAAAAAATAATTGATAACTTTGTTGTTTACTACTGCTGAGTGTCCGCTACTACTCACAACAGATTGTTTTCTGCCCAATCATATAACTTGGTTCAACAACAACAGCAACAAATCTGTTGAGCATACACCCCAGTGCATCAAATTGTTAAATCATTGTACCTAACACTCATTAGTTTTGAGCTTCAACCTTGTGTAACAGTTAATTTGCATACATTACGTAAACATACATTTGAAACTTGATAAATATTCTTCTATTGTTAGCTAAACCACCATTCACATTCGCTATTGAAACTATAGGTACAAAAAATAATTATGCATGCAAAGTATACTACAGCATGCATAAAATGCAGCTATGTGCAATTTTTAAGTATGGGTCTTGTATCATCTTTAGAAAAAAATGTCTACCAGCAAATAACTCTGAGTGCTATATAACAGCCTGCACTTACCCAAAAGAAATCATAATTTTAGTTTTTCTAAGAATTATGAAGTTCTCATTTAGAATAGTGCCCACAATGTGGTCCAACTACTATGCACCACAAGCAGGAATCATGCGCTGCTAGGCTTCGGCCACTTCTAGATCAGTCAGATATGAAGATATGGTTTTCTGGTTCTTGTTATATTGGAAAAGAGTTAGAAAACTCGCATAATTTTTTATTGCCAACCTCCCAAACATTTTTCATGTCTGTTTGAAATTACGAGCTAAATTATGGGTTCATGAAATTTTTAGACTTTTTCACCAAGATCTGTATTGCAAATTCTGTTTGCCAAACGATTCAAGTTTAACAATTAATTCCATCTCTTTGATAATTAAAATTAGACTGTAGTCTATATTTAAATATCATCATTATTCATTGACTGATCCACACTATCTCTGACTTAATTCCCATCCATTAACTTAATTCCTAATTCACCAGAACATTATAATGGGTAAAAAAGGTACAATGGCGAGCTGAACTCAAAGTTGAGTTTTCTTTTAGCAAACCCATCTATTTACCTATAATACGTACCTACCTACTTAACAATGGACACACCATCTTAATTAGTTTTCGCATCAACATTTCACAACTATCAAGTTACGGTTCGACTGCATTCCTAATGTAGGTAACTTGTTTTGTAAACAGTTTGTCGTAGCAACAGTAGTATCGATCTTATCGCGTTATCGGCTTCTGTATTAGCTCTTAAGGTGTTGAGAACTTTCCATATTTGAAATAATGAAATACTAATTAACTCTTTTCTAATTAAATTTTTCACGTCGTGGCTAAACCTCATCTCCTCTTCAGTCGTATTTACCAAAGACCTTAAGCATTAGAGAACTCATTGTTACTGTTTCATGGAAATTCTTTGATCATACCTATGTACTTAGTTACCTACGGCGTAGATCATCTCGATCTACCCATGTCTGCTTCATAATCATCCGCCTAGCCTTTTCCCAACTATATTGGGATCGGCTTCCAGTCAAACCGGATTCAGTTGAATACCTGTATTTTACGTGGAGCGGCTGCCTACCAGACCTCCACAACCCATCATCTGGGTAACACGGTACTTCTTGGCAAGACGGATCAGTTTGACTGGCTTCTGACAATCCGTAATAACTCATAAAGTTCTACAAATGGCAGTCGGGACCAACGGCTTAACTTACTTTCCGAGGGACTGAGGAAACTCTGTATGTTAAGATGGTCACCCATCCACAGACCAACTTTGGCAAGCGTTGCTTTATCTTGAACATCGACCGGTGCGGCTGTTATTCTTTAGCCACGAGCTCCTCTACTGAAGTCTGCTTCAGATGACAAAATACTAATGTTACCATGTAGCTTGTTCAATAAAATAATTTTGCATGTTTATGCCAACAGTTTCGTGAGTCCAAAATGGGTGAAGCAAATGAGCGATGGAGTTGACGTCATGAAGAATATACCGAAGGTCCCCGGAGTCAACTACCCAGTGCTTGTGCCTAACTTGAAAGGATATGAGACTGCCGTAAGATCTTATTGACCTAATACGCATCTGTCTTGCAGCGTATTGCTGAAGGCTTTTATATCTCGTAGTTCCCTACTATATTTAGCAGGTAACGAGCCAAAAGGAGCATCGGTAATGACAGGCTCTTCGAGTCGAAGCTCCAAAGTCTTGAGCATCGACGCCGAGTTGCTGGCCTGTCGGTTTTCTATCGGTTGCATTTTGGGGAGTGTGCGACGGAATTGCATGATTTAATTCCGCCAAGCCCGTTCCATCATCGGACCACAAGACGAACGGCGATGCGACACCGGTACATGGTGGACATCCCACCCAAACGCACAAAACGTTATGGGAACGCATTCATAATGCGTACAGCTAAGGAGTGGAATTCCCTGCCAAAGTGTGTTTCCGGATAGCTACAACCTGGGAGTCTTTAAGACAAGAGTGAATAGGTTGCTTCTAGGCAAACGTGCTCCATCTTCGACCGCATCATCGCTTACCATCAGGTGAGATTGTGGTCAAACGTATGCCTATCTATAGTAAAAAAAAAATGCAAATATTTCAGACAAAGGCACGATTTAGCTTTACCAGATGTCAATCCAATACACCTGTTATTAATTATTCTTAGTCGTAATCTCAGTAACACCTTGGGGTCGAGGTGGGACGGTATCATCCTGCCTAAAGACCACATATCCAGAGGCTTATGTCAGGAACTTTAGAGAGAAGTTTTAGATATAAAAATAAGTCATTCAAAATAGCCGCTCTTGTTTTCAATGCAGGGTTTCAAACGCGTGGATCATTCATCTATGGCGATAGCGGCACGAAGACTTTCAATAGGAATCCGTTTCAATGCCTTAATAAGGGCTCGCTAATTAAAAATTAGTAACGTATTCTACTAACTATAGGTAGATACCATATAGTAGAGACAATGTGTTTGATTTCTTTTGCTTATACAGAAACAGTGCAACGTAGAAGAAGTGGCAATATTCCCGGCTGGCTCGGAAGGTTTTTCTCAGAAGAATCTGAACTGTTCTGTAGAAGAGGGCTTGAAGAGGTTCAAGGTAGTGGCTGACCAGGCTGTAAAGGACGGCATTAGGGTGAGAGGGTACGTGTCTTGTGTCGTGGGCTGCCCCTATGACGGTCCTATACATCCGAAAGGCATTGCCAAGGTAAGAACCGATTCTTTAAAAATAAAAAGAAAGAAAGGAAATCATTTACCTATTTAGCACTAACTAAAAGGAAGTTACTGTAAAAATGGTGCAATAACAATGCGAGGGACAGACGCCATTGTTTCTTAATTATTTTCCGCATTCAAGTAGTTACGCTAGCTAGCTAAGATCGTTACTTCTGGTGCCCAAATCGACAAAAAGTCCCATGTTTTGCCTAATTTCAAAACATATGCAGATGTTGTTTTTCAACAGTAACCTAATGTTTAAAATTCGTAGATTCGAGGCGTTGTTTATCAAAAAGTGTTTTTTTCCGCAATGTAAACAATTTCTTACGTCATTCGTAAATTCCACACTAATATTACCAACTCAGCCAGACGGTATTAACTTTTATGACTATGCTAAAGTAATTCTTATCGTACACATGACATGTTGCACCTTTACTTTGTGTAAACAAACCATTTTGCGGTTCTGAAAATTATTTCTTTTCGATATCTTCAAGCTCATTCTATGGGGAGTGAGCAGATTGTGGTAACACTACTCTTAACCAGGAAAATCTATGATTCCTTGTATATCTAGAATGAACATAAGTAGCTCAAATATAAAAGAGAGTTGTACACCTAGGAATAATAAAATACCATAATGTTGATGAAAATAAATTATTTTCATTTAAAATTATCATTTATGATCACAATTTGCACGAAATGTTAATTTTCCTGTGATACCTACATAATATTAATGTAGAATTATAAATATTTGCATAAAACATAAAATATTTGTGATGTCATCGGATAATTGCAAACTCCGTAAGATTATAAAATATCTTGAGAGATTATAAAATCTCTATAATTTTTCACATATAAACACATTCCCAAGTTTATACATAAAGAAAATTAAAGTACTTAATAAGTACCTCTGAGTTATCAATAATATCGTTATAACAGATAACAGAACAACTGTTCGAGATGGGGTGCTATGAGGTCTCCCTGGGGGACACCATAGGCGTGGGAACTGCGGGGTCCGTCCAGCGACTGATGCGAGAAGTACTTACAGTCGCCAAGCCTGAACAATTGGCTCTGCACTTCCACGACACGTACGGACAGGCTCTGTCGAATCTGCTGGCTGGATTAGAGGTAGGTTTTTTATGGCTTTATGACTCAAACAAAAGGCTTTGATATTAACCACGTTTTATTTCGTTTGAAGAGAGATAAAATCAAAAAACTGTCTTTGTTTGGAAATCTCATGTCTGCTGCATGCGTGAACCATGGACTAGTCAAAATGGCGGTGCTTGGGAGATCCCTATGTCCAGTAACAGACGAGTTTCGACTGAGTGTAATGAAATTTGTACAATCGAAAGCAATTTGACGATGACTGTGATTCAAGTATTTATGTCCGATTATATAGAAATGACCTGAGATCAAACTTCAACATCAACTCAATGAACTCAAGATGAAATTTTATCAGCGTACAAAAATGGTGTGACGAAACCAGGGCAAGTTGCTATGATTGCTGCGGTCTACTTACTGCCCCACAGTTACAAACCGTCAGATGCCAAACATATTTCCTTATACGATAAATTATTTTAGAAGCGCCACGTTTCCACCTAGCTTTGTACGATAGCCTATTATTTAGGTTACGTGCTTTGTCGATTGTCTTTCTACATAAATATAATGACTAGTTGATATTTATGTTCGTGTTACATAAATAATATTTCTAGAATCTTAAATTATCAGACCTCTTCAAGCTTGTTGATACGCTGACAAAGCCTTCGTTGCCACTGTCGCTGATAAAATTTATCAGTTCATATCTAAAACAGCTGGATACATAAATGTAAATAAAAAATAAGGTGTTGACCAGTTTCTTAGCTACAGCACACACCCGCATGTCTCTAGTTACGTCATCAAACAAGCCTTTTAACATAACTTGTTTTTGCAGTTTGATGTAAAAACGGTGGACTCGTCTATCTCGGGGCTGGGCGGGTGTCCGTACGCGCGCGGGGCCAGCGGCAACCTCGCCACAGAGGACCTGGTGTACTTCCTGTACGGCCTGGGACTGAACACACACATAGACCTCGTCAAACTCATCGAGGCAGGCCGATACATCTCCAACTATCTCGGCAAACCCACTGAGTCGAAAGTCAACCGTGCAATCGGCGATAGGTTCAAAAATCACAATGATATCGCGAAAATCGCCTCGTGTGATGTTTGACCATGAATAATTACAATCAGTTTAAATGTAAACACTCTGAAATTGAAAACAAAGACTCCACAGCTAATGTACATAATAAAATATATTTTCTTTGTTTGTATAAGTCTCGAGAAATACAATTTATTGGCAATAAATAATATATTTTGATATAGTGTTTATGTATTTTTGCCTTCATCCAGGCCGGCCCGGTGCCCGGCGGTCATGAGCGTGCGGTACGTACCTACAGGTTTTATCAATTATCATGCGGAGTGGGTGCGGCGTGGGCCGCCGGCGCAGCGCACTCGTGCGGCCGCCGCGCAACGAGCTGCTCGCTTTATATTGAATTGACCTTATTTATCCGATTTGATCTTGAGCGAGAGAGAGGTCGATAAACCTTCGCCGCGCAGTGCCAGTATAAACCCTACGCGCATTCGGAACCGACGGCCGGTTTCGCTTTGTTTGTTTTTATGGAACGAGCGTGACAATGAACATGGTAGAAGTGAAGATAAACGACGACGTCAAAGTCGGCGGTAGCAATCCCTGCTTCATTATCGCGGAAGTAGGACAGAATCATCAAGGCGACATCGAAATAGCAAAAAAGTTAATAAAAGCCGCTAAGGTAAGCCACTTTTCAATACAATTGCAGGAAAACATTTGTTGGCATTATTTACGTTGAAAAACAAAACAAAGAGAACAACATTCTCTTTAACTTGTAATTAGTATTCGATAATGCTTTGCGACAGTAGAAACTGAATACTAAACCTTGATTGACCCCAACTGGCAGAAGTCAGTTGTGCTATGTAGACGAGAAGCAAATTTGGATGCATGTGCTGTCCACACATTTTATCTTACGATTACCTACTCGCTAGCGTTAAATAACAGTCGGGTTCTTCGTTTCGTAATGATTGTTTCTAATTACATAGTTTAGCATCTACTTTCGACGCCTCCTTTTAACATTGGATTACTTAATATCATAAACATCGTGATATTGTAATTCTTTCCTGCTAATCTGTTTGTACAGATGTTGTCATCAAAACAACTATTAATAAGATTAACATTATCACAGAAGTGTATAAAGATCCTGAAACATGCACGAACGATGCATAAGTATCTACCTAAAATTAAATATAGACAGTTGCTATATATTGCTTGATTGACATTACAGGATGCTGGTGCCAACTGTGTCAAGTTTCAAAAGACGTGTCTCAACGAGAAATTCACAAAGAAATACTTAGAGAAACCGTACGATAACCCCAATTCTTGGGGCAAGACCTATGGTGATCATAAAAGACATCTGGAATTCTCAGAGAGTCAGTACAGGGAACTATTCAAATATGCAAATGAAGTGGGCATACTGTGCACAGCCTCGGCAATGGACATGGCAAGTTATCTTTATTTTTCTTTAATTACTCTTAAATAACTGGTGGCGCAAAACAGGACAGAGCTCATTAAGCCAATGAAATAGTTCATTGAGCCACAAGATACCTTCAACAGGCAAGGTACAAATGTACTGGAAAATATATTCATGGATATAAACGCATTGCAAAACTTATATTACTGATATATTAGTTGCAGACTCGCATGGTAGTCGTACAAAATATTTAATGAGTGTTGGCAGTATGTGCCGAACGAAACACTTTCACGCATCATGCAATTAAATCCATTCGTAGAGGTACAGAGACATTGCCACATAGCTCGTACGATGTTTTGTTTGATTAATAACAGCTAACGTTCTTGATTGGGCAATACATTATTTTTCGATGTTTATGAATTCACTTTAGACGTTGAACTCTTCATCATGGAGTGTTCAGGCAAAAAGTCCCTGATAATGGACGAACAAAAATATCTAGGGAATTCCTATCTTCGAAGTCTAGATCTCTTACGAATTGTGCCGTAAGTGGTCAAAATATTGCAAGATTTCTAACATCTACTCCTAAAATCATATCAAACAACACCAAACTATTTTGCAATATTTAACCGAAACTCTTCACAATATTTCAGGTTTCTTTCGATTTCTTAGTCAACATAAAGGCGCCATTCATCAAAATCGGCTCTGGAGACTCGAACAACTTGTTGTTCTTGAAATACGCCGCCTCCAAGCAGGTGCCTCTCATCATCTCAACCGGAATGGTCGATAAGTCTGCTGTCAAAACCATTTACGATATAATATCAGCTACGCATAAGAATTTCTGCTTGCTGCATTGCATATCGGCGTATCCTGTTCCTTACGAAGACTGCAATTTGACTGTGATCCAGGATTATATGAATACCTTTGATATCCCTATTGGATACTCCGGGCAAGAGGTTGGAACTGCAGTAGCGCTCGCTTCAGTCGCTTTGGGAGCTAAGGTATGTATTTTTATCTCTTATTATCAACCTAGCTTTATCCTACATTCTCGTAGGCGGTGACTTTCAAACGGACAATTTTACGATCATTTCGGACGAAAAATATTCAATAATATGTTTTTCTTTCATGTTTGTGTATATTTGTACTTGGTGGTTCGGTCATGTTTACCTTACCTATACTTATATTGTACAGATAGTGTGTTTAGATAATGATGTGCGGTTTATCGAAAAGATGTCGAAAATATGTAGCAACCCGTGCGATAACGTTTATTATGATGTTGTCGATACCCAAAATCATTATTACTGTCTAATTTTACGTTCCTTTGTCTGACTATAAATAATTTTCTAGATGAACAAAAGCAAATGTATTTGCCATATAAACCAAGATAAATGCCTTTGTTCATCATACCTACATAATAACCCCTATAATCCAAGCTATGTCCTCCAACTTGACTCCACTACAAATAATTAAATTATAAATTATATATTATTATATATTTATTATATTATTATTATTCGAGTGCTTTTCTCCGTTGTCAAGGCGAATGAGTCGAGGTCTACACGGACAAATATAATAAGAACTTCTTTGGCTATACAAAGTATAACAGAGTAAACGCAATACATATAAAGGGGTCATTGTACTCATCATTATGAATAACTTTTACTACGGGACCATTTCGGAAAACACGAAAAAAAAAACCAGCTGTTCAATACATTTTGTCGAGTTATGCACACAGAAATGTATGGGGTACTTGGACATTTTTTTTTCGCAATTTCTGTGTTGGTCCCATAGTAAAAGTTATTCAATAATAATATAATAATAATAAATAATAATATTATGTTAATAATAATGAGCACAATGAGCCCTTTTCAGGTATTGCGGTTATTCTGTTACACGTTGTTTAGCAAGTACCCGGTGAAACGCGAAGAATAATAACGATACTATATAGATCAGGGGTTCCCAAACTGTGCGTCGCGACTCCCCGGGGCGTCGCCGTGCCTTCCCAAAGGCGTCGCAAACCGCCACGGAAATGAAAATCATATAAATGCTGCAACTGGCAAATAAAATGACAGCGTTTCAGAAGTTACTATTGTAGAAAAGAAAATTAGAAATGGAGTAAGGAAACTGTGTTTTCCTGTTTTTAAAACCTTTTTGCATGAAAAATCAGATGAAGATCTAATCTGAAGCTAAGTTTACAATACATATTTTATCGAACACTTATCGACTTTAAGTACCTACACATTTCACAAATATATTTCAGTGACTCTTAATCAGAAAAGCAAATTCATCCGTCTCATTTATTGTACGTACATTCTGATTTTCCTAAATGGACACATAAGTATCTTATTTTCAAGGGTGTCGCAATAAAATATAACATGTAAAAGGTGTCGCAGTATAAGAAGATTGGGAACCCTGCTATAGATAGTTATTTAGTCTGTTGATTGAAGTGCCTATTGTTGTGCCATATTACATTGTTTCTCATTGTCTGCTACACTCGAATATAAGTAAGGCTAGGAGCGATAGATAGATAATAATTGAACAAATTTTTGAAGTGATGGGTCACCGTAACTGGACCTTACTCTATCGGTTTAGGTAGTTAACTAAATCTTGATGTGTCTTTTTATTTAAAAACTCAGTTTAAAAATAAAATGCAACTAAAAACCAAAGTAAATACAACAATAACGATCAATTGAGCCATAAGTTAGAAAAGTAGTTTATTTGTTTAATATGATTTGTGTAAAAATACACATCAAGATTACCTTTAGTTAACTACCTAAACCGAAAGAGTATAGTGTATAGTTCAATGTCGTAACCGCAGATCATTCAATATTAGGTACTAGCCTTTACTGCTTTAGATTTGTTATGATATTCTTACCGTATTTCCCAATTCCTGGGTAGTGGAGGCCAGATAAGCAGCTCCATGTTAAATACTGGTGCTCAGCTTCATCTGATTAGACGGAAAGCCGACCTCAACGTAGGTGGGAAAAGGCTAGATTGTTGTTTTTAGAGTTCCGTACCTCAAAAGGAAAAAACGGAACCCTTATAAGATCACTTTGTTGTCCGTCCGTTCGTCTGTCTGTCAAGACCCTCTATCTCGGAAACGCGTAGAGGTATCGCATTGAAATTAAAACCATATACTCTGGTCTACGGTCCCGTAAAAAAAGATGCGGACGTTTATCCCGCAAAAAAAATGATATTCCCTACACTTGACTCACTTGACTTTTCCCTATACTTGTAGTATAAGACGGTATTACTTACCAAATTTCAGTTATAAGTCAACGGGAAATACTCTATACATTTCAATTCCCTTGAGAGTGTCGAAATATTTTTGTGGCATAAACGACCGTATCTTTTTTTACGGGACCGTAGACCAGAGTATATGGTTTTAATTTCAACTGGATACCTCCACGCGTTCCTGAGATAAACGGTATTGACAGACAGATGGACGGACAACAAAGTGATCCTATAAGCGTTCCGTTTCTTCCTTTTGAGGTACGGAACCCAAAAAAATATAGTCTTTATTTAAAGTAATATGTACAGTCAACAAAGCTATTGAGTATACAGGCAAAAATATTAATTTTTCCACAGCACTGCCAATGTTTATTTCTAATGTGTGCATCATATTTTTTTAAGCTTTTGACATACTTACGAGTTTGTTGTACCTACAATCATTGTCTACTCAGCACACTCACAACATTGTTTAAAAGTAGTTGTAAGTTAGCTGCCTGCATACCCAATAGCTTTGTTGACTGTACCTACAGTACGGAACCCTCGGAACCCTACCTATAATAACAAATAATGATTCTTATTCTTACTCTTATTCTCGGTGGGCGAGTCCGACTCGCACTTGGCCGGTTTTTTTTTCAAGATTGACCTCCCAAACCGTTGACTGAAAGCAGATTTAACTCCCTCCATACGCAAACATATCTGAAAAAATTAAGTTACTTTTTTCAAGTTTTTCACAGCCTTTAATTAAACGAACGTTCTTACAATGTCCATTGTCCATGAGTTGAATACGTACCTGATAATTACGTACTAAATGCTACAAATCTTTATCAGCTTCAACTGTTCAAGTGGAGTTCAACGCTCTACTGTACCTTTGATATGTTTCGTTATAATGACAAGTGTAGTAGCCGGCACGAGTCGTGAGCACATATCAATACAGCAGGGTGATCTCACCTATGTACGGTGGGCGAATAATACTTGCAAGCGCAATAGTCGACGAGCATTGACTCAAGAACCAATAACGTGAAGCGTCAGAGCTGTCGTCCTCAAACCGACCAACAGAGAGTGTGCTCACGACTCGTGCCAGTTATACAAAGCTGTAACACAGAACACACCACGTCTATGTTTTTAATGCACTTTACCTTTTCTGTCTCACCAGGTGTTGGAGAAGCACATAACCCTGGAGAAGACAATGAAAGGCACCGACCACGTATGTTCGCTGACGCCGACAGAGTTCCAGCAGTTGGTGCGGGACGTGCGCGTCATTGAGAACGCTCTCGGCACGCCTATCAAGAAAGTTGTCACTTCAGGTGTGTAGAACAACCTTTGTAGGATAGTTCAAGGAGGTTTTGTGAAGGTACAGCTAACTAGATTGCAGCTAGTCGAGTGTGGTCGCTCATACAAAGGTATGACAATCGCTGACCTCAATGATCATATTGATCAAAGATCGCTTGATACGGAGGAAAATATACAGCTTGGCAAAAACGATCGTTGCTAGGTGCAATATTGACGTTCTAAATTTCAAAATTGAAAATGCAGGAACGCAATGGATGGCCAGTGCCTGCCAGGGTTGCAGAATTTGTTCGAAAGAGTCACTGCGGCCTGGAACGCAAAGGGCATTAGGAGGATCACGGATGGGTTTTAGTCAGTAACAGTCTGACACTCCCATCCGCTCCGCCCAGAGCGGAAGGAGTCATTCGATGATTAGATGGCTTTTGCAATCCTCAATATGTTTAACTAACGAGAAAAGATACCTCAAATGTTTAACCGACTTCCAAAAAAGGAGGAGGTTCTGAATTCGACGGGTATTTTTTTATGTATGTACACCGATTACCGAAGTTTCTGATCCGATTTATGTGATTATTTTTGAGTTCGATGCGGTATACTTGTCATTTGGTCCCGTAAAAATTTTATTCAGTTCGATTAAGTAGTTTTTATTTTATGAGCATTTTTGCTTATTTCAATTTCTGCGTAGACGAAGACGTCGTCCACTTAAAAGTGAATGAAAACTAAAAACTTTTCACAAAAAAAATATAACTGACTTCCAAACAAAACATAACTAAGTCTAAAATAACCTTAATTTCGGAAGTCGGTGTTAAAAAACAAAGAAATAAAACCAAAAACACCGACTTCCGAAATTAAGGTTATTTTATACTTTGTAGTGTTTTGTTTGGAAGTCGGTTATATTTTTTTTGTAAAAAGTTCTTTATTGTTCGGGTTCCTAACTTCATGGAAATGCCAAATACTGCAATTTAACTAAAAACAAAACAACTTTATCATCTAAAATTCTAAATTCAATCAAGGTATACCATATACCACACTAGATGATTGTAAACGGCCGATGTTATCGATCGACCACAATCAAAATGCACCTGAGTGTTGATTAATGAGGTCTTAGTAATCTCGAGGTTCGTACTTCGTACCTTACTACTGCGCATTATTTTAATGTCTATTTCGTTTTATGCTAAACACGTAACTCCTTAGATCTATAAATACACTGGAGTGCGTCTTGGAGTGTATGTACACTAGGTGCATTCTACCTAAACAAAATATTATAAATGGGAAAGTTACTCTGTCAGTTTGTTAACTACCTCGTCATACAACGGGTGTTTTCTGCTGACCACGTTTAACTAATTTTGCAGCAATCTTTACGAATGTTTGGTTAACTCAGTCCACTCAAAGATGCAGATTTCTGTACCTGGGAGTATTTAAGTCAAGAGTGAATAGGTTACTTCTAGACAAGCGTGCTCCATCTTCGACCACATCATCGCTTACCATCAGGTGAGATAGTGGTCAAACGCGAGCCTATAAATAGTAAAAAGTAAAAAAAAAAAAGAAAACACATAAATGTGGTTGAAACTAAGTTTAATGTTTGGTAGGTCCTTTTTTTTTTAACGGGGTGAAATCCTCATGGATGTCCTCCGCCCTGGGGCGGGCGGAGGGGTCTGTCAGACTCTAACTGACTAAAACCACCCCGGTGTTCCATCTCTCACCTACGCCGGAGATCGCGGGAGCTTACGACTTCCGTAATCCCCGGCTGGTGCCGGCCCGCCTCTGCGGGCCACCTCGGGTCAGCGGGGGGAGTGAGGTGTTTGACTCCATGTGCGTGTGCGTGTGCCTGACGGCTGCTGGTTCCTTAGGAATACGTTCAGGGGAAAGAGCAGTTTTCGGGCCGGTGCACTCTGGGCACGGGCAATAGTCTCCATGTGGGGGGGGCTATTGTCTGTGGCGAATTTCTGCGGGAGGGGGAGCATCTTGCTCCACGACGGTTCCTCCTAATGTCCCTCTGACTCACAGAGGGCACTGTGAAGGAACGTCGGAGATGGGGTCGCTCCTGTCCGATCGACAGCTGTCGATTGGCAAAGGATGCGACCAATGCCGCTGCGGTGCAGGCGCACCAACGCGGCAGTCGCTCTCTCCTCACGGAGCAATCCTGACGAGAGAGTTTCCGGCGGGTCCGCTGAGTCGGGTTGACCGGACAGCGGACGGAGGCATGTATAATGCCGCCGTCGGGGGCTTGGCTTAACTGCCCGGCCCAGAGGAAGGCTACCTCTAAGATAAAAAACCACCTAATCCTAAGCTTTGAAGCGCGGCGAGAGGATGAATGGCTGGAGGGAGTCCAGTCGCGAGCGTTTCCCCTGCAGAGCACCTGCCGCACTCTGCAGTATATAGGCTTACCGGGTACCTAGGCTCTGCCCGGTGGACATTTAGTACTATGTTTGGTAGGTCCTACGTCAAGAACACCTAGGCTATGTTGATTAAAACTAGCTTAGTAACATGTTTGTAAAGGTTCCTGAGAGAATTGCCGGCTTATTGCGAAATAATAAACTAAGCAAACGTAGTTTCATAATCATACTGAATGTTTGAATGTATAACCGATAGAGAGGCAAGCCTTTCGTCACACAGCTTACGGGCCATGTACATGCAACAAAATAATGTTACCTAAGCTTCAATCAATATTTATCTCTTAGTAAGTAAATAAGGAAAATGCGATTCATTGCATTTGATGGTCACTGGCCCCACAGATCACGGAATAGCCGCGCCGGCAGATATTAGAGACACCAAGCTAGAGACAAACACGTAGGCAACGTATGCAACGCATTATGATATCTGGACTACTGATTTTGTATGAAAAACTATGCAATAGAAACACACTTATCGTAGGTATGCAACGCAACATACGATACCATACAAAAACGTTGCGTACGTAGGAGGACCAGTGTGTCTCTAGCTTTACTTATTCATACTGATGTTCTAAATGAGCAAGTAACTCTGTTTTGATTCCTTTTCACGATGGCTGTACGGATTTGGATGACACACGAATAGACTATTTGCTAGCTGACCCGCGCAACTTCGTCTGCATAACATTTTTCATTAATGCTCCACTCCTACTGGTCGTAGCGATATTATATAGCCTTCCTCAATAAATGGGCTATCCAACACTAAAAGAATTTTTCAATTCAAAGTTATCTGAGATAAGATATATATGTTCTAGACAAATTATATACTAAAACCTTTCTTGGTGAAAACAGCATGAAAATCGGTGCTGCAGTTATTGAGTTTGTCGCGAACAGACAGATAGACAGACGTGGCAGAGGACTTTGTTTTATAATATGTAGTGATAGATTAGTATAGATAAGTTTTAACGTGCTCTGCGAGTTCTGCGACTGATATGACTTCAAGATCTTATGTTTATATATACTTAAGCAAAGTTTACCCAAATACATAGTTTCATTCATTGTTAAGAATATATTCGATAAGAAAGTCTAGCGCGTGCTAGGACTTAGAACGACATTCAGAATTTTAGGTGACAGAGAAAACCACCAATGGCGTAGATAGTCTCAAAGAAGCCCTGTATGAAACACTAGCTTCTGCCAGTGGCTTCGCCCGTGTGGTCCCTAGGGAACATACTCCCGGGATAAAAAGTAGCCTATGTCCTTTCTCAGGCTTTAGACTATCTGTGTACCAAATTTCATTTAAATCGGTTCAGTAGTTTTGGCGTGAAAGCGCGACAAACAGACACACAGACAGAGTTACTTTTGCATTTATAATATTCAAAATTAGTATTAGTATGTATATTAGTAATTAGTAAGGATTAGTAAGAATTTTGCGGTCCCCGTTTTTAGGGGAATTAAAAAAAATAGGCCCTACTAGCTCAGAACTGTCAGCAGCAACTGTCAGCGAAGAAGACGGTGGGAATAAATGTAAAGCCTTGCGTCCACACGCCGTTGTAGTCCGGAGGCCCCGTGTCTATGATACGGCTGTAGCTACGCCCCTGAAACACATGGCAATATCATTATTTTAATCAAATGTCACCCATCTTCCTTACAGAGATCCCATGCATCGACAAACTCCAGAAATCCCTCGTGATGGGCTGCACCAAGAACAAGGGCGAGATCCTGTACCCTGGCGACGTCAAAATCAAGGTCGCCGAGCCCAAGGGACTAAACGCTCTCCACTTCGAGGAGGTCATATACAAGACACTAGTGTATGATAAGAAGGAAGATGAACCACTTAATCAAGGAGACTTCTGCTAACTATGCAGCTATGCTCAAAGTACAAAGGAGGACTTAAACGGAGTGGCATTCTATTACCGATAGAGACATTGATATAGGTATATAAAACCCAAGATGCACAGTCTCAAACAAATGCAACACTCGAAACTGTCCACAAAAACTGACATGTATCAAGTGTCATGTGTGAGTTGTGTGTAGTTATACTATAAGCATTTTTTTTACAAATTCAAACTTACACGGATCGCTTAAAGTTGTTTTTACAAAACAGTGCAGTATGGCGAGTGATACGCAATTTGTTTTGCAAATTCATCCTTACACGGATCGCTTAAAGTTGTTTTTACAAAACAGTGCAGTATGGCGAGCGATGCGAGACTGTTTGAAACTAGCGCACAATTATACATATTGCGCTTGTTTTTTGCGGACGTTTTTGAGATGCTGAGTGTGTATCTTGGGTTTTTTATATATCAATGGATAGAGACTGTCAAACAACACAAAATGTATGGCTTCATGAGCTACTGAAATATAACGTGGTCATCTCAAAATATTTTGGGTTTTTTGACAGTCGTTGGTGCTGATAGAATTTTACTATGTCTAGGGCCCAAGAATAACCAATAATTCTAACATAACATATCATTGTATTTAAGTTTCTATCTTCGAACTGTTTGAGAAGTAGGTCTAAACTACACAATATGTAAATGGTCAACGACCTTCTCAGGAAATTAATTTATATTTAAGCAAATTATTATATCTATTAAGTACATAACCATGAAATAACACAAGGAAAGAACCGTTAGGTACTGTATTGTCACCACTGTGTTCAAAGTTATAATATTATCTTCCAAACGATATCGTCGCAAGCACAATGACAGCATAATCGAATTTATATAACGTCTCTAAGTGTAAATTATGTGAATAGATCATAGACTTTAAGTTTAGCTTACGATAACATAGATTAAAAACCCTAATAGTTCATACATATTACAACTATTTTTCTTTATACCAGATTTATTAAAGTTTTACTATTATTGAATGCCTTTTATTTACATTTAGGTACGTGGCTGACTTTGAGATGTATGGAAAAGTATATACCTACCTACGCAATGAAAAATACTCGCTTGACGTCAACACCCATTCATAAAGTTATTATTGACTCGTTTGACTGTTATATCAGTAACGCGAATTTCCTGTGGCGTAAACGGGCGGCTTTTGCACGCAACTCGCAGGTTATGTTGATAGCTATTTAAAAGTCACTATAGATGTGGGAAGGATATAATACGTCTTGTCATGACACCGCAGCGTAGACGTCGTCTGTTCCAAATGCGCCGGCGCAGGTTGTGCAGTTCGGTGCGACACGCGCGCGCTCACGTATCCGGCTCTGATGCGACGAGATCTTCCCTGACGCGTTTTATTAGCGAGTCTGTTTTATTTTTATAGACGGTCAGCAAGCGGGCAGTGGTTCAGCGGTGTGTGGTGTAATAGAACATAAGTGGCGCTGCGTTGGCCGCACGCCCGCGCCGCCGCCAGTCCCCGGAGCGCCGGCCCGCCCGCCGCCTGCCGCCGCACGCCGCGCCTCTCCGCCACTCCCGGCTATTGCGTATTACATGACCGAAGCTGCGCGAGCTACTCCACGAACGCGATCCTGCACAAACCTACTACCACGGAGCTGCGCCGCGAGGCGTTGTCAGAATATACTTCTACTGATAAAATCGCGTTTGTGTTTACGCGCCTAGAAAGTCTGAGAATTAGTAGCGAGTTCAGAGCAGCCGATTTAGGTCGCCCGGTTCAGTGCTAGCAGCGAGATATTTTTATTGCCACTGTTGGGTGCAGACGTACGAGCGCCTGAGCACGTTGCTGGTTAAATAAATTATTATTTATAGAGTAAAATCGTAAAGTTCATTCCATAAACATTTGCGTGTGTGTGTTATTCCTAGTTCCCTTTGATTGCGATGCGGTGTTACGAGTGGTGGGATTGATTGAGAGGAGGGATGTGACGGAAGTGTTTTCGTTGAGCATTTAGGTGAAATCTTTGACATTTGTATTGTGCATTTGTGTGTGTTGTGAGGATGCATCACTTGTACCCGCTGGCGAAGGGCGACCCGCTGTGCCCGCTGGGCTTCCACCCGCAGGTGCGCTGGCCCACGCGCTGCAAGCGCTGCTTCCGCGACTACAAGGAGCACGGCGGCGCCGGCGCGCGCAAGAACGAAGACTTCGCGGTGTCCACGCCCAGCCTCTCCACTTGGAACACGCCCGCGTCTCGGTCAGTGTGCCACCCCTTACCTACACTCTGTAGTAGATATTATCTAACATGCCAGATACTGCGAGCCTCTCGGTATGTCACCACGGTACCAAATTTACAGATGCGCCTCAGGAAATTCAAATATTTTAATTCATTGCGAATAGGAAAAGGACATTCATCGAGTTTCGGCCAAACCTACGTAACCTGCACCCAACGGAAGACTATCATTTCCCCAAGTATTAGTGGGTGGACAAGGACATGACGAGCTACTGGACTGATACTTGATTAGAGACATACGTTATCATTTTCTAACCCTTTTTAAACTACGTAGGGATCTGCTTCGAGCCTAAGCAGATGCAACTAAATTTCAAGAGATATCATTGATGGTGCACCATGATGCACAAACCACCACACTTGGTGGAGGGATTGGCACCTAAGGCAATAAGTTCTTGTTATCCCGCAGGGCGACACACCATATGTCTCACGGTATTCCGGGACAGCGTGAATGGAAGATGTTTTATCTTCATTCAAAAGTCAATGATCATAAGGAAAATTTTGATAATGACTCACACACTAACATGTCTTAAATCCCTTCGTAGTTCCACCGATGTAAAACACTGACCTGACACTTAGTAGGTTTAGTTAGCAGTAGTTAACGAATTAGATATGTGAAACATAGCATCACTTAGCAGATGTTTGATAAAAAGATGAATAACCGCTTGTGCGCATAAAAAATAGAATAAACTGACTAGGCTGAAACTACTTGGGTAGACAGACTTCGTGATCCCAAAGGGGGGTTCTGCCAAACCATAACCAAGATACCGGTGTAGGCCGGAAAAGTAAGCCAGGTAAATAGTAAGATTGTTAAAAAATATGTCTTTTTTCAAATGAAAATAGTTTCCTAATGAGAGCAACGGAATTTCAATTTCTTAACAACTTGAAAGTTACACATGGTCACCTAGCTGATGTTCTGAATCACTGAACCTAACTGATCATTCGAACATTAGAAAGTAGATCGATCTGTCATCGATCAGGAACCGTTGGATAGAAATAGCTCTGTCATAAGTGCCAAGATTAGCTTCTCTCAAACACCAAGCTACCCTTTATAACTTTTCCATAGACAAATTCTGATGGTAGGTATGGACAAATTAGGTTTTTACCTTTTTAGTGTAGGTAACATCGGTCCAAATCTTGGAACATGGCGCATTTCAAGATAATTCCAAGTTATGCTCACTTTAGTGCGAAAGCAAGCTCGTAATTTCCGCTTTGTTATTTTATTGCACACTAATTTTATGGCGGCCAGTTGATTGCCTTATAGCTATTTGTCGAATAATGTCCATTCGGTATTCGTAAGTTATAAAATTAATGTGTGTAAGTTGCATTATCATCTTAATTTTATGGTCACATTAGCTTTTGGCCGCGACTTCGTACGCGCATATCCCATTTTTCCCATCCCCGTAGGAATTTCGGGAAATCCCCTTAGTGCTTCCCTACACTCCCCAAGGAACCTACATGCCAAATTTTAGCTTTCTACGACCATTAGTTTCGGCTGTGCGTTGTCTGTCAGTCACTCAATCAGTCAGTAATGAAGAAGAATTTTATATATATATAATATATATTTTTTTAACTATAGATAGGCATACGTTTGACCTCTATCTCACCTGATGGTAAGCGATGATGCGGTCGAAGATGGAGCACATTTGCCTATTCACTCTTGTCTTAAAGACTCCCATGATATGATATATTCAGTAGCGTAGCGAGGGGGGGGGGCGGCGGGTGCGGCGCGCACCGGGTGACACCCGCTTGGGGGTGACACCGCCGCTCGTTGACTGGTTTTTGTCCATATCGGGTGGCACCCCTTAACTTTTGACGCAATGAAACCTGTCGGGAGCAGGGTGAAGAAATTTTTGAGCTCGCTTCGCTCGCTCTTGCATTTTGTACTCTTTGACTTCCTGAGTTTTTCTATATAAATCAACAAAAAACTTAAATTTCAGTATGAATGTTCAAAATACAATAAAACCCTTCCGAGATGAGGTGCAAAAATTTCTTTAGTCCTTCAGGTTTTCTGCATTTAGGTGCGACACTCGTTCGTTGACTTTTTATCAAGGTCGGGTGTCACCCCTTAACAGGTGACGTAATAAAACCCGTCCGTGGTAGGGTGTAAAAAATTTCGAGCTCGCTTCGCTCGCTCTTACTTTCTGCGCTCTCTTTTTTCTCGAGCGTTTCTGTATATCTCAATAAAATCACTATGTTTGTGTTTGAAATGATCAAAAGAAAATAAAACCTTTCCGAGTTGGGGTGCATTAATATTCGAGCTCGCTTCGCTCGCTCTATGTTCTACCCTCTCTCAGTTATTGAGCTTTCTTGCATCACTCCATGAAGTTATTTCTATTTAAGTATGAATGATCAAAAGAATATAAAACCTATCCGAGGTGGGATGAAAATTTTCGAGCTCGCTTGGCACGCTCTTGTGTTCTGCCCTCTTTTAGTTCTTGAGTTTACTTGCGTTACTCAACATAGTTGGGTTTACATAATGATGAAAACAAAATCAAAATAATCTTGCGAAAAATGGCTTGCGATTGCCGTCACCAGAAAGAAAGGCCAAAGGTGCAACTCATAATTATTTGGGGGGGGGGATTCATTTGTGGGGTGACACCACATTATCCGCCCCGGGTGTCACCCATGCTAGCTACGCTACTGGATATATTGATTGATAATCTGCAAGAAACTTTAGCGCTAATGATCAGTTAGAACGAGGGCCTCAAAATGTAGATAAATAGGTACATTATGAGCAACCATGACCTATAGAAACGTACAAGTATAGTTTTGGCTGGTCTACTTTACTACCTGTCCCTAGCTGACTCTTTCTAATCTTTAACAAAAAAAAAATATGGCACAAATCCAAATTCCTCAGCGTTTTTGTGGATTGTTTGTACTGCGCCCGGTTGCTGGAGTTTGACGCATGCCGCTTTCGTTTGTACGTACGTCTGTCACTATACATAGTAGGTATTACATACATACATACATAGGTACATAATACGCAGTTTATGATCAAATCACAGACCACAATTGTAACACACGGCAACATAATAAGCACACACATCACTCGAGTCTAATCTTATAGCGGCAAAGTGCAACGAAAAGGATGTTGTGAGTCCGCTCTCTAGAGAGATGATTCATAAGTCCATAACTGCTAAAAGCTTTCAATTTGATCTCTATATGAGCACGCTGTTAACCATATATTCATATGGTTACTGGTTATGTTACGGTGATACGTAACATTCAGAATGAAGTTCAGTAGTCGTAAATAAGGTAGAACATAATATCATAAATATTTGGACTGAATCAAAAGATAGATCATGCACATCTGCTCATACGAGCTTTAAACAGAGAGCTTAGTTTGTCAACATTTACTAACAAAATAGGTGTAGGTACCTGTCAGATAAACATCTCTTTGAAATTCCGGTAAAGCGATTACTTGGCTCAGTTTTGCAGATCAAACACAATGTCATCACATCTTTTCACACGTAGGTAATGTAACATTTTGGAGTTAACCATTAGGCAGATAAAGTGCCTAGCTACCTACAGTACCCACATCATACTTTCGAAGATACCAATTGACCTAAATACTTACGGCAAATACGGACGCTAGAAGCAACTCTAGTATAGTAGGTATAGGTACTAAATTCCCCTATTACAATTTGAAGGTTTATTTTTATTTTTGATAACTAGGAGAATTCTATAGTCTGAGTTAGGTGTAGGTAGCGAGTGCAGTCGTTTTGTATACAAAAACAAAAAAGTGCGAGTCGGACTTGCGTGCAAAGGGTACCAATTTCTTTTTGTATTTTTAATTTTAACACTACAGACTTCTTAAGGTTTTCCTGTAATCTCAAAATATAGAACTATTATCTGCATTTTTTTTTTAATTTAGTCTGTTGTTTTGGAGATGATTTTGAATAACTTCAAAATCATTTATCTACACTATAATATTATAAAGAGGAAAGATTTGTTTGATTGTTTGTTTGTTTTTTTTAAATGAATAGGCTCCGAAACGACTGGACCGATTTGAAAAATTCTTTCAGCTATGGATAGCTACATTATCGGGGAGTAACATAGGCTATATTTTATCCCCGTACTCCCACGGGAACGGGAACTACGCGGGTGAAACCGCGTGACGTCCACTAGTTAAAAAATATAATTAAAGCCCGCACAGTAAGTCCTTTCATTTGATATGTCACACGATATTATTCAAAAAACTTTTTTTTTTAATTTTCTGGTCTGGCCCCCAAAATTATTATTTTTTTAGTATGGGGTCACCATACTAAAAAAATAATAATTTATGTAACGCGTCCGTGTTTGGGTCACAGAAGTCCTGTGTACCAAATTTCAACAGAATCGGTCCAGTGGATCTGTGAAAACTGTGACAGACGGACAGACAGATACCCGAGTGATCCTATAAGATATATTCCATTTTTTGTTCAGAACCCTAAAAATCCTCGTCTACACTGCTGTGCTCTTCTAAAGCTAGGGCCTGCACAATTTCACAAGCCCCACCTATATCAGCAACATTTTTGCTCCTCTCTGGAACGATATAGAACTTGGAATGAAACCCTGGGTGCTAAGAACTCAGTACAAAAATTTATGGAACCCAAAAAATCCTCGTCTACACTGATAGCTAGTGCCTGCGGAACTTCGCAGGGCCTACCTATGTCAGAAACATTTTCGGTTCACTCTGGTACCATATAGAATTTAAAGGAAACCATGGGTGCTAAGAACTCAGAGCAAAAATGTTAGGAACCCAAAAAAACCTCGTCTAAACCGAAAGGTATGTGCTCTGATATAGTTAGTGTCTGCGGAACTTCGCAGGGTGCTAAGAACTCAGAGCAAAAATGTTAGGAACCCAATAAAATCTCGTCTACACCGATATGTGGTCTGATATAGCTAATGCCTGCGGATCTTCGCAGGGCCCACCTAAATCAGAAACATTTTTGGTCCACTCTGGTATGATATAGAATTAGAAGGAAACACTGAGTGCTAAGAACTCGGAGAAAAGGTTAGGAACCCAAAAATCCTCGTCTACATCAATGTGCTGGGATATAGCTAGTGCGTGCGGAATTTTGCAGGGCCTACCTATATCAGAAACATTTTTGCTCGACTCTGGTACGATATGGTCAAATAGGCAGTCGATCCATGTATAATTCCAATTCATGACGACGTAGACTGGAAGCCAACTACACCATACATAACCTGTTCCTAACAGGTTAAAGGAAAGCAAAGGGCGTTTTAAGGATTTCAATTACAATCATTTACTGTATTTTTCTTTATAAGTAGGTAACTTGGAACGTGCGTTGCAATGTAGTCAGGAAAGCCTAATCAGATGATAGTGGTTAAGATTAGAGAAAGGCAAGTATTTAATAACCACAAAAATCCCCGACGGGTAAAGCGGGGATAACCTTACAGACTTTTAGTATAAGCACATTTTGCTAGTTAGGCTTAGGCACAGGTCCAATGAAAATTGTCTATTGCCATCAACCAAGCAGCGGCAGCGTTCAAAATTCAGCTACCGGACTGTTACTGAGAAACTCCCAATGGAAGAACCCAATAGTACCTACTGATCGGCCCACTGGGTGGCATTTTCTTGTTGTATAAGTATTGTAAACAGTTTATTTTTTGTACACAGAAGTCGTGATGAAGTCAATAGCGTGGAAGCGGAGAAGGTGGGGCGGGGTTGGGCGTCCAGTACCAATCTCAGCACGATTGACACTGCCAAGAAAGACGCCTTCTCCACAGGTAATAACAAAATGGTTAAATGAACACTCAACTAAAATAAGCAAGAGAGACATACACGGGCGAAAATCGTGCTAAAAAATGTCGGGACATGGTAGCAGATAGAAGAAATAGTCGGTACAAGCTTCCACGGACAAAACCCTCTATTCTCCGAAGACTATGTCCCAGATGGAAGGGAATAGGTAAATGAGGACTTCCCCAAGAAAACTATTCTAAGGGGAAGATTCACGGACCGCACTTAGGCTTTAATTTATAGTGCACATTCGTATGGAATGCTTACTGTAGGAAGTCAAAGTGTGATCTTCGCCATTCAAACAATGTCAGCTTGCAGTTTCCTTCCGAAAAGTAATAGCTAGCTACTAAACATTAGAATACTGGCTGGTAACATAATATTAGAATACTTGCTGGTAACACAAGCACTAAATAACGCACATAATAATAGAATCCGACTAAATTACTATTATATGACGCTAGCGCATCTAATAACAAAGCCGATAGATGACCTATTCGAGCACCACTGCACCTGGCCAGATAATAGGCGGACACAATGACGGTAATATATGTTCGCGCTACGAGTATATTTCCTATTCATATTTCGATGGGTTTTCATATAATGGATTTAAAAAGGCATAAACCTGCACTCATCAGAGATGCTGACCTATCAGCGCTTCTATATCTTAGGGTTCATACAGACGAGCGGCACTTTGTTAATGGTAGAGAACTGCAACCGTCGGCGCCACCTGTCGAATAACAGTGTTTCTTCATCGGAAGCCGTTTTGCAACTGGCTCCTGTGCTAATGGAGCCGACCACTACTACTACGAGTATATGTAGATTTACGCGGCACGCCACATCTGCGACCATCGCCTCCCGTCGACGGTAGCCGTCGACGCTTTGCCGGACGGCTGCAGTGGTATCTGCAGTTAGCAAAGTGCCGCTCGTCTGTATGAGCCTTTTTCATTGTACCCTGTCATAATGACTTTAATGCCCAGGATACACTTGGCTAGGATTTGAGTGAGGCAAGTCATGCCTGTAAGTCAAATTGTCTTGTTACATATTCAGCGTAAAGTATGAGCAAACAAAATTAGAGACAGTAAGGAGAGAATGACTAGCTTCTAGATCCAAGAAGCTAGAAAAAATAGTCTGGTGTAACCCAGGTCAGAATAATAGATTCTGTTCTGATACCCACTCATTATAAAACACAACTTTTTCCTATTTTATCCTTAATTAGGTAGATACCTATTGTATCGACCGTCTGTTAGGTAACAATCTCTTTTGTTCACTAAAACGTACAGCAAGAAAATATCAAACCAGACACATGTGCGAACGCGAGCCAACCATACTGATACACCTGTATTAGTCATACATTGTGGATCCTAATTTAAACGTTTCACGCCCACACTTACATTTGATAGTCGCTGTCTAATTTAACCATTTACTTAACATATTTGCGAGAAACAATATAATAAAACACTAGGTAATAATTATATATTAGGTATGTAGATACCATAGGCACATGTTTTATGGAGCTATGTTAGGTACCATAGACAGGTTAATCATACCTCTGCTTAATCAGTACCGGTGTGTCAAACACGAAATAAAAATAGGTCCTACTCGAGATAAATGACTCGCGTGAAATGGTTGTTTATCAAGAATCAAACCAGTCATAATACTTTTGGAGCACAGCTCATCCATCAAACAACAATATATTGGATGCTATAAAACCACTTTTATTAGAACAGATAGCAATAAAGTCAGATGATTTTTATGAACGACGTTCTTTTAAATTATTTGTGTGTTTATTACCTAAATACGTTATATTTCACACTTTGAATGTCAAGGAATTCTAATTTTAGATATTCACTTGTTACACATTGTGTCTCTGTTAGATAGATAAACATTATGCGCACCCGCAGTTGAACGTGGGTACTACCTACGCATAGACGGAACTACCTACGGATTCTGTTTTACAGTTTCCAGGCAAACCTATAGTGAACTATAGTGAAAACAAACCTATAGTGGACTATAGTTTTGTTTTTGCAGTGGGATTCTGTAAACATCTCATCTCGTGTAAACTTAGGTAAAGTAAACATTAAGTGAGCTGTAGTGACTAGCTTTAGTGTGTCCTCAGTGCTACCAAGGACACACTAAAGCTAGTCATTTTATTTCACGGGAGATTGAGGGGTGATCCATTAAGGGTAACAGTCGATCTGTTGCTGCCAAATAATTCCGAGGTAGATTGCCGGCACCGTCGCGTGGGCGCTAGTAGGCGTCAGATTTGTTTCAGTGTGAACGATCAAAATGGTCTTACTCATAATTTTTATTTTTTACCAGGGTTCACGCGAACCAGTGCATCATGGACGTCGACGCCGGACCTGGGGGCCAACGAGTCCGAGAGCACGAACGCGGTCACCGTCAGTTTAAAGCTACCCAAGAGGAGGCTCACGGGGCCACTGCCGTCGTTAGATACGGGGCAGAACAATCATACGACAGGTTTGCTTACATACACAACTTCAATAGTATTTTTTTTTGTCAGTGTCGTTGTTTAGGGCCTAAACCCGGATGTATGTAATTTGGTAATGAGCCTAAACTTTAGACTCATGTCCAGATTACATACACCCGCAAAATGCGGAAATTTTACAAGACCTGGTGAAGAACGGATAAGGACGAGTCTCGGCCATATACCGGGCACTAATAAGGACCCAATAATAGGTACTGACAGCGGTCTTATATCGAACCCAACCCAGGATCTGCTTAGCAGAAAGCTTCCTAATCGAAGGCAAATAACCCCAAAATTTTCCGATGAGTACTGAGATAATTTCAAAGGAATGTCAATAATATTAATGTTCATTTTATTTGTCGCAGACACGGTGACGCTGCGACGACCGTCGCCTTCTCCGCCACCGTCGGCTCCGCCGGTGCAGGCACCTATTACTATAAGCAAGAACGACTCGCTAGCTGAACGCGTGCGAAAGGTAAACATATGTTATCCACATCTATATATATGTGTACATATAATGAAGATCACGTTGACCACTTACACGCCATATTGAAATAAAACCGGTCAAGAGCGAGTCGGACTCGTAAGGGTTCTGAACGAATTTTTTTTTTATCATGTTATTTTAACACTATAGACTTCTTATTTAAAGTAATCTATAGGTAAAGATCTATTATCTCCATTTTTTTTTAACTTTCGGCTCAGTATTTTCGTAGATAAGGGGGGCAATAGTCATTTTTCGTCTAATTTCTTGAATAACTTCAAAACCATTTATTTTAAAATTGTGAAAAAAAAAAAGAATAATTAGAAACCCTCACAGTAAGCTCTTTCATTTGATATGTCACACGATATTGTTCAAAAAACTTTATTTTTATTTTGTAGTTTGACCCCCAAAAGTGACCCCCATACTAAAAATTTAATAATTTACGTAACACGTCCGTGTATTGGGTCACAGAAGTCCATATTTGTACCAAATTTCAACGGATCTGTCCAGTGGATCCGGAGAAAACTGGGTGTGACAGACGGACAGACAGATAGACGGACAGACTGACAGACAGACACCCGAGTGATCCTATAAGGGTTCCGGTTTTTGTTCGGAACCCTAAAATAGTAATAGTTTAGTACTACTTATTGATATTTTATTTGATATCAGTGAGCATGAGTATCTACTTACGAACATCTGTCATTTTCGCGAATCTATAATTTCCTCTGCGCAAGCGCAGCCCTTTCAGAAGATGTCCTACCCTTGACCTATTTTAAATTTAGAACAAAATGTATTGGGTCATCGGATGTCGCTTAAAAATATTTGAAAACATTATGTGGAAAAATAAATAACTACGAGAAAAAGATGCTACAGAACGCTGAAAATATTTATCGTATAGGTTCGCCGTTCGGCCGAGTTTAGCAACAACAGATTTATTCTACAAATATTTATAATCTACAAATATTTATAAAGTTCGGCTAGCTTAAAAATGTACTGCCCAAATAACAGTATTGTCTTCACCTTGGTTTCATAGACGTGTGAAGTACAAGTGGGTCAGAGATGTAGAACCGTCTGATCGTTACCGCTGCGGTAGCTTTCAACCCGAACTGCGCGCGATGGTCGCGATGCGCCGCCCAAAATAAACATAAAAGGTCACCATGAAAGTTAGTGCTTGGCAATGCGCTAGCTTTATAATTAATTGAGGAAATGACCTATTATCTGATTTCGCTTCTTTAAAATATAGGTTTCTATAAATAGAGTACCTACTGCAAAACTACTACAGCGAATGTTTTGTAACACGGGTCCAATTAATTACTTATTAAAAAATCGGTTGAGCGGTATTCCGTAAATTAATCTAGACGGAAAGTTTATCTGATTGACGTATTCCAAGAAAAGATGTTACTATTTAAAAATATCATTTCCTGGAGTATTTCTTTACTTACTCTAATTTAAAATTATCCAATACTAAAAATATCTACCGATTTATTATTTCCAGATGAATTTAATAAAGTCTCAGAATAGTTTTGAAAAGGAATCAAGTATAGAAAAGGAAAGAGAAAAAGAAAGAGAAAGACGAAGCCTATCCAGAAGTAAAGAAGTGCATCAAGAAGAAAAGCCTGCCCGGCCGAAAGAAGACAATCACAGAAGTTCTACCAAAGACGATGTCAACTTCATGATGCAGGTAAAATTGTTCAACAGCAATCTTTTGGTAAATTATGAATACTTCTCTGAGTTTTCCTAGTTTACCAAAATCTTCTCTAGTGATCAGTTAGGCCCTAGGAACAGTACTTGCTGAACTCTAATATATTGAGTAACAGGGTAATAAAACGAAAGAAAACTAGTCGAAACAAAGTTGAATTTACAATGATTGTTCTACTTGGTCTGTTCAGGTAAAGAGCTCTCGCAACTCATCAACGAGTTCGAAGCCTCCGGTCCGGGGCGGTCCCTCGCGAGACAGAGAGGAGTCTGATGACGACACCAGCACCGCGGGCACCGTCACCACCGAAACTACACTCGTGGACGTCAACGTTAAGGAGTATCAGGTGAGTGCCTAGCCTTATTCCAACTGAAGGGCGCTTGAAGTATTTTTCATGGAGCGACTTCCAATCTAACCTCCTCAACCAAAATGCTGGTTACGATGTTTTTTATTTGAATAATGAATAACATTTTAGTAGTAGTAGTGTCGTTGGAAGTATTGGGCTTTCGAGGAAATACCTATTCCTGCAAAATGGAGAATCTGTTAAACTCTTAAATGCCTGCAGCTGTTTGAGAAATGTTGCCAATACATAACGTGCACTGCTTCTATTAATATGAGCCCTATCCTGACCATGTGTACGTAGTTGAAACAGACGCAAACACTACAGATATCTTTATTACCGCGCACCTGCATTGCGAAACTTCAAGGCCCTATTCATATGAATTAAGAAATTATTTCGAAGACCTTAATAACGAAAACGGCTATAACACAATTTCAGGAGCAAATAGAGAGTTTGAAACAAGAAGTGGACACGCTAAGGAAACGCTGCGAGAGGGTAGAAAAGGAAAAGAGTGATATTTTGTTACGAAGGCTGGCGAACATCGACTCAGTAAATAAGTACAGTACGGGAAGGTCCTCAGAAGTGTTGAAGCTACAGCAGAAGGTGAACGAGCTGTCGTCACAAAACGAAGACCTGAAGGACGAGAAGAAACATCTGGCGTTGAGAGTCAGGGAGGTTGAGAGTGAACTTGAGGTAAGCAGTCAGGAAATCTCTAGTAACTTAAGTTCGATGCAAACTTTAAGGCGGCTCTAAAGACGAGTACACTCCTCGCGCAGTCACAAATTCATGTGACAG
This sequence comes from Lacanobia wlatinum, assembly GCA_947578705.1. Taxonomy (NCBI): domain Eukaryota; kingdom Metazoa; phylum Arthropoda; class Insecta; order Lepidoptera; family Noctuidae; genus Lacanobia; species Lacanobia wlatinum. The sequence continues at coordinate 13,018,513 of OX388024.1, read as the reverse complement.
TAGGTGTGAGGGGTTGGGGAACGCGAGTAGCGCACTTCACAGCCGCCTAGACGCCGTTCTCAGCTGCTGTTCTAAACTATGAGTCTAGTCCTAAATATTATTTATGAACATTTGACTCTGATCTAGTACGATGTATAACGAAGTAGGTCCTCAGAAGTGTTGAAAAAATGTACGCTAGACACAACTGAAAATCAAAGCGAGCGCTTTTACAAATATTAGAACGTTAAAGTTTTAGGTAAGCCGTATTTTTGCGAGCTCTAAACAAATTGGCCCAGATCAAATATCACAGGCATTTAAATAAACCTCTTCCAATTTGTCTTGCAGTCTCGCCCCTCAGTAGAAGCGCAAACCCGCCAAATAGAACAGCTTCGCGCGAAGCTGCTGGCAGCGGAGACGTTGTGCGAGGAGCTGATGGACGAGAACGAAGACATGAAGAAGGAGCTGCGCGACCTGGAGGAGGAGATCGAGGAGATGCAGGATAACTTCAGGTAAGAAGAAGAAAGAAAGAAAACCCGCTAAGCGCGAGTCGGGACTCGCACATGAAGGGTTCCGTACCATAAACCGAAAAAAAAAACACGTTTCTTGTATGGTAGCCCCTTTAATTTTTAATTATTTTTGGTTAATAGCAACAATAGAAATACACACTATGTGAAGATTTCAACTGTCTACCTATTACGGTTTTTGCGATACAGCCCGCTGACAGACGGACGGACGGACGAGCGGACGGACAATGGAGACTTAGTAATAGGGTTCCGTTGTAACCTTTTGGGTACGGAACCGTAAAAAGCGTTTATTTAGAAAATTAGTGTCATGAAAATATAAAAGTAGACGTTGCATTTAAGTAAACTAAACGTCGACCCTTACCTTCATTTATTGTGCGCGCTTATAGGTACCTCAAAATAGTGAAGAAACATCCATAGGAATACAGCATGTCCTAGATTTAAAAAAACGCAAATTTTTACTACAGGACTGGGTCCCTTATGCCTGGTTTTTCTCGGTCGTTTATCTATCCGTTAACGATATTTGTCATTACGCCATTGGTTGCTTACCTACTGGTTAAGGGACAGATAAACGACCGATAATGTACCTCAGAAACCGAGCATGAGTTGGTTATGGCCCTATTCTGTCTGTCTCACAGAAAGGAAGACCATATTTCACAATGGGAACATTATAGCCTGATGGACCTCAACTTTGAACTATATACAAAGCTACATACTCAGCAACATCAGTTGTAAGAGAGAAGTGAAGTAATAAAACTGAGCTATTCCTGTCCTCGTCAGTGTATGTAACCTTTTCCCCCTTATTACAAAACGTGGGTTAAGTTTAACGAGCCACGCGGAACGGTTATTTTGAGACGCAACCACGCAGATGTCGTATGACTAATTTATGAAAGGAAAAATATTTTCGCCGTCTACTTGTCTAACGTAAATGTTTGCTTAAAGTTATTACAATGTACTATCAATAAGTATTTTAATAATGCAACGTTATTATAAGTTTTTTTTATTAACCAAAAAAACTGAGTTCATTGTCCGAATGAGTTGTAGCACTTGTAGCCAAAATAGTTTTGGCCGATAGTGTGCGCATCACTCAAAGATTTAACCTTGGCGCTTTTTTTGAAGTCTATAAATTAATAATGATGGTATAGTACGATCATAGGATGAACGCAAATGAAATGAAATGGAATTATCCGACTGGGCTCGTAAGTTAATGAAAACCTAAAATAGGGAATAAAATCTAGCCAAGCATCTAACCGTACAGCATAAATAGGGATGATATTTGTTGCTCCAAAATTCCAAGACCCTTACACGTTATTTCATCAGAATAAAATGAAAATACATTAGGTACAATCAAACCCCTATATCCCATGTCATGTCCTCCAACTCGACTCTTCCTCGAATCATCAAATTGATAAAAATAGCTTGTTATTTCTTGACCTCAGTCGCTATGTACAACGGAAAAACCCAGTCCCAATCGGGGGACTTTTTCCGTTGTGATAGCGACTAAGGTCCTTAAAACTGACTTGGAATATGGGTGCATTTGACATCTTCCAATGGATGGGTCCATTGGAAGATGTCAAATGCACCCAAGTCAGTTTGGTTCGGAGTGAACGCAAGAACGTGGAGATATGACAGAGGTTCAATCTATGAGTTGTCATGCTGATCCTAACAAAGCCATTTTGTGTTTCCAGAGAGGACCAAGCGGATGAATACTCGTCACTCAGAAGGGAGTTAGAGCAGACCATAAAGAATTGTAGAGTTTTATCGTTTAAGTTAAAAAAGACTGAAAGGAAAGCTGATCAGCTTGAACAGGAGAAAGCTGAACACGAGAAGAAACTTTTAGAAGTAAGTAACACAACACACGCCTTATTTCCCCGCAAGTTTGGGCAGTAGATCACCAATATACCTCACACAAGTCGCACATTCCCAACCACTGCAACTCCTGAAAGCCAGAATCAACAGTGGCGACACCAGAAAAACACCGAGTCAACGAGTCCCGGAGAAAAGATTCAACGGTCTTGGATCCTGCAACGAAATTAATCAGAAAAGTACCGCGGCGTACACCAGTAGACCTTTTTCATTTAGTTATTTCATTCAGAAATTTTGTATTAGACTCTCAAAGACTGGGAAGCATGCTGGTTATAGGCTTCTTAGCATTTGAGCCAAAATAAGAGGAGGCCTATACTCAGCAGTGGGTGGAACAAGACAGCGGATGACGAATGCCATTGCAGGAAACGAGTAAATGTTGCCTCGAACTTGTCAAAACAAATGCAAGGTTCGGATAAACAAAGTAAATTCGATACCCGACGTGTATGTCTATTCTCGGACCCAGTTCAATAAATCTTAACCAGAACAATGTCAATAAATTACCTGTGTAGAAACCTATTTTTAGTCTCAAACTGTTTCCACAGTCTGTTTCTATTCGGCTGGCTGCCAGGTAACCAATTAAGTCATTTCTGTTTTGGTCGACCTTGCAACGGCTATCAATCATTTTGGACTATGAAGAATGTTTTCTGGACGTAGGGCTGAACCAAGTAAAGTTACGATTATCCGGGACTACATCAAACCGTCTGAATCCACGCTCCTTAGCCTAATATCACAATACTGTAATTTGTACGAAATGTTACAAAAAAAGGTAGAAAGAATTCGCTAGGTGAGAAAAGACGTGTCGTACTGGCAAAACATGAAAGAGCCTCTGTCTAAAAGTGGATTTTTTCTGCTAAGAACATAGTGATGTTGCAAAAAAATATTGACATCTCTTTCAGATAGTTGGTGGCCAAGATGGTTTACAACGTGAGAATCGCATCAAAGACTTGGAACAAGAACTGGCGCGCTCCACCGAGGTGGCGCTGAGGCTGCAGAGAGAGCTGTCCGAAGCCAACGCGAAGCTCTCTGCTAACTCGGGAGCCTCGCCTGCCAACGTTAAGAAGAACCAACTTAACGATGGGGTATATTCTATGCTTAAAACCAACTTACGCTTCATCATCATATTAGCCGAAGGACGTCCACTGCTGAACATAGGCCTCCCCCAAGTGCCGCCACAATAACCGGTCCTGTGCGTCTCGCATCCATCGGCTACACAAGACCCTCACCAGGTCATCGATCCACCTTGTGGGAGGCCTAAAGGCCTACGCATTATGGCTTGATCTAGCCAGAGTTTTATGACCGATTGCTTTGGCAGGTGATTTTCAGATCACTAAATTATACAGTTTGCCCGGCTTGTTGTTATCTAAAATTGAAACCTACACTTGACAAGAGGAGCTATAAAAAAAAATTGTGTGTTAATAGAAAGTGTCGCGCTCGTCGCTAACCCGTGGCGGCAGTCAGGAGGACCCGGCGCAGCTGCTGCGAGACCTGCAGGACTCGCTGGAGCGAGAGGCGGACCTGCGCGAGCAGCTGAGGAACGCCGAGGAAGAGGTACCCACCTAGCATTTACTAAGCAACGTCAAGTCTTAGCAGTATTGCTTTGTTCTTTGATAGTCCAACATAATGTATGATCGCATTACCATTGAAACAGATGGACATGTTTCTCCTTGCAAATACGCTAGGTACACCGCAAATAACTCGGTAATCTCTACACATGGCAGCATCAAATATACGCTTAATATACGCTTTACCCAATGTTACAGTCGGCTTGGAATGCAGTAAACACGTGCACAAATAGTTACAGTTTAACGATAACTCATCTCTTGTTAACAGTTAAATGCCATTACAACCACTTATTTCTCCGATCATTTAGTTCCACTAGAAAAACAACGCATTCATTAGGGCATTAGCTCTGGTTCGACGGATGCCAGCTGGCACTCCGCCAACACATGTCTGACTCAACACGAAGACACTCGTACGTATTATTGTATATCACATTGTTGTTCTCTATAAGCCCATGCTGCTTGCTAGAAAAGTAAAAAAAAATAAGAAATATTATGTTCAAACAGGCCAGTCGATATCGGCCCCGCGTCGTCGGCAGGAGGATACGTCCACAGCTCATCCCACAGTCTCCCAGCTCTGATCCCAATTCGCCTCAAACACCCATCAAAGACAATGAAATGCTAGAACCAAATACGATCCAAAGAATACTTGAAATGCAACTTGCTCTAGAAAAGAGTTTGTCATCTTTAGACAGTAGTCCATCGTCCATTGGTGTTAACCAGATCACCCAATCTCCACAAGATCTCATAATGAGTTACTCTGAAGGTTGTCAAACGGATACCATTTTAGTGCATGATGTGATGACTGACACTAAAAAGATAACTCTTGATTCAATCGTTCAAAGTACAGTAGATATTTTGGAAATGTACACCCAAACGGAAGTAGCATTCATGAAAAATAAATACATGCAAACCGAATTTATGGGAACGAACAATTTTGTACAAACTGATAAACAGAAACTCAGAAATGCTAGTGTGCAGACGGCCGCTAAGCTTTTCAATGATAAAGCCCTACAAGCTGTCAATTCTAAAGAATATGTGGACGCTAGCACAGAAACCGTTCCATTTAACTATGAGGACAAAATACTTGACAAAGATCTGCAAATGGATGCCTTAGAAGTCAATGCAATATTCAGTAGAGATAAATCTGAAAGTCCTCCTCTGACTCCAGACAAAACACCTGAGTCTCGTTCCCCCTATCCCTCGCCCTTCGTATCGATGTTCAGTCCGTTGGCAGTAAGAATGGCCAGTATAGGTACTTATGACCAGTTTGTCAATTATAAATGTTGGTTTTCATCATCCTGTATTTTGTCCTTAACAGAGTCCTGAACAGTTTCGGTTCTTACAGTAATTTTAGAATAGATACTCAATAATTATAACTAACGAATATTTACAGGCAAATAACTTACGTAAAACTGCGTCCCGGGTCGAGGACGACAATGAGTCCTTGCTTCTACAGCTGAAGAAAATGGCTACCAAAGCCAGAAGTACGTCAAAATACTTATATTGTGAAAAATCGATTGTGTTTTTCTAACATAACACCCTCTCCCGAGAATCGCCGCACACCAGAACCCGGTTGTGATTCATCTTTGTGTACTTGACTACTTGCGTAACCATTAACTCATAACATACCTTTGTTCCTTGATGTTTACTAACATGCTTGTTAGTGTATTTGAATTACACGGCGTATTGATGGTAGCCATTTTCTCCAGTCAGAATTAGACCTTGTTGAATTTTTTACAATGTTTGGGTTTATAAATTTATCCACCACATTGTTCAACTCCCGTGTCCGGAACAATTACTCAGAACCATTCAATTTTACTAATTTTTATCAACAACCTTTGCTTAATATATACTAAAATATGTACAAAGCTTTTTATTTTTGGAGTAAATCGTATACAACTTTTATAAATAACACAATCCTAAATTATGTGTAGGTCGTAAGCTGTCGCCAACGCCTCCATCAAATAAACTCAATATTGATATTAATGAAAAAGATGGAAAAACAGATGAAGACGATCCAGCTGAACTGCGACTCTTACTTGAACTTAACGAACAGGTGCGCACACAACATCTTTTAAAAAATGTATATTCCTACCTTCGAAAGCTTAACGAAACTCATGTATTTTAAATTTGACATATTTCAGGAAGCATCAGTTTTACGAAGAAAAGTTGAAGAAATGGAACAAGACAGGGATTCCTTGAAAAAGCAAGTCAAAGAACTTACTGATAAAATCGCTAGTCAGCCCAAAACTAATTCAACAGTTACGCTTCGTCGTACAACTAACAATAAGACTAATAACTTAGCAGAAGAAAAAGTTAAAGTATGTAACGCATAAACTGTGAAAAAATAACGTATCTAATACTTAAAGCTGGCTATAACTAATTTAACCTTTTAGGTATTAGAAGATGAGATTGCTGAATTGAGGAAAAAACTTATTGAAAAGGAACGAGACTGTGAGAGGCTTCACGCTGAGCTCAGTCTGTCCAAGAAACCAAAAGCTTCACTTATCAAAAGCAAGTAAGTATAGTTCCTGACGTACTTTTTATAAGAATAAAAGCTAATATAATCAACAAGGTAACTAACAAAGATTTGATACTGTAGATCACTGGATGGCGATCAACAAAATGTCGACCTGAAGAGACAACTCCAAGTTATAGAACAAGAAGCCAATGTTCTTCGTGCCAAGACACAGAGTTTAGAAGCTGATAACGAAAAGCTACAGCTAGAAAACAAGAAATTACAGGTACCGGATCCTTTACCTGATTCTATAGTTTAATGTGAATAGATGATATATTCTATGCTGTACTTTAGTCTTATTCTGATCTATTTTTGTTACAGCTACTGAAAAATGCTAAATCGTTAAAATCTGAAAAATCTGTAGAGCAAACCGCAGCTAAGATAACGCAACTTGAAAACGAATTAAAAGAAGCGTTAGCCAAATTAAAAGAATTTGAGAATAAAGACGATAAGACAGAGAAAAAAGTAAGATTTGGTGGAGAAATCACGAACAAAAAGGACGCCGATACATTGAAAGCAAAGCAGGAAGAATTAGATAAATTGAATTTGAAATTTAATAAGGTAGGTAACGAAATAATTATGGTATTATATTTCCACTTAACTATGTAATATTGAATTCGCCGCTTATTTTCACAGCTTGAGAAAGAAAAAGCCCAATTACAAGTTTCACTGAAGGCGTTGAAAGATGACGCAATCAAATCATTTAGGCCCAGGGTTCCCAAGAAACCAACTGATTTAACTACCAAACTCCAAATGAAAAGAATGGTGGAGGATTTGGAAAGTGAAATCGGTAAGGCCTTTTATAAACTTGAATAATGTCGTAAATCTAGATTTTAGATCACACAGTACGTTCGCATATGATTTCATTTTTCAGGTGAAATGTATGTGGTCATGAAAAACGCCGGACTCTCAGGTACTGAAATTAATACCAGAGCTCAAATGGAAAAGGACATTGCAGACATAAGATCAAAATTATCTAGAAATGACTCAGAATTTACAAACGAGAAGAATCGGTTACAAACTGAAATAGCTAAACTAAAGGATCTCAATACAAAGTTAGAATCAGATAAAACAGAAATTAATAGCAAATTAAAAACATTAGAGAAAGATAATAGCAGTATATCTGCTCAAATCAAAACACTGCAAGAAGAAAAGAAGAATTTAGAGTCACAAGTCAGTAAACTAAATAATGAGCTGAGTGAGTATCATCCCTACTATTGTCGCATCAACATCCATACTGAGTTACATGTTACTAATTTGCACTTATTCGCAGAAAACGCAACGTCCCTAAATACAACTATGTCTGACTGTATGAAGAAAATAGAAGAACTTAAAAAGGAGATAGATGTAAAAGATAAAGAAATCGATAAGTTGAAGAAACAAGTAGAAATTATAAATAAATTAGAACAAGATAAACAAAAATTGCTCAAAGAGGTTAGTAGGTATCCCATGCACTAACAGAATGTAAGTGGATAATTTCTAAGCATTGACGTTGTGATTCTTCTAGGTTGGAGATAAGGCTAAAAAGATAGGTGAGTTAGAAAAAAAATTCAAAGAAGCAGAGGACAAATGCAAACGAATTGAAAAGCAACTAGCTGCACGTAAAGATAAAGTAGCAAAATTGGAAAAAGAGGTAAATAATTCCCTTTTAAGTAAATCTCTTATTGATTTTATACTTTCTCTCATACTAATCATTTTCTCTATCATACTTTATCAAAAATAGCTAACCCTAGAAAAGGAGCAAGCTGAAGTTTTAGCCAACAGTCAACGGCGCATATCAGTAGACTTTACTAGCGAAAAAGATCAAATGCATACAAAACTTATAAAAGCTGAAAGCAAACTAATAACTCTAGAGACAGATCTAAGAGAAATGAAAACAGACTACGATAGCAAAATCACACATTTGGAATCAACGATATCGGCTAAAGATATCCATATAAAACAACTGGTATTTTGGTGAACAGTTTGATAGGCACGCACCAACGCATGCCCCTTTTCGGACCAAGTTTTGCCAAGTTTGAGTGTCCCCCGTGATCGTTTACAATTCCTAGTAAAGAACAGCAGCTTATCTTTAGATATTTAGAACAGCAGCATGTTTTTGCATTACCCCCTGCCTCTTAGTTTATTCCCATGAAAGTGCCAGGTTTTCTTCAAATTCCGGTCAAAATTAACGAGATAAATATTTCATGAGTTATTATGATTGCAGGAAGATGCCTTGCGAGATACATCGAACCAGAAATACGACGAAGCGATATCGTCAGTTGAAATGGCCCAAATGCAAGACAAATTAGAGAGAACTACCAAGGAACTCGAAGAGAAACAGGAAGAATTAGCAAATGCAAAACAAGAACTGGAAAAGACTGAGAAAGAATTATCGACGATAAAATCGGAAATGTTGCAATTGAAGTCCAGTATATCGAAGCTGGAGAATGAGAAGAAAGAACAGGAGAACAAGTTACAAGCAGAAAAGAAAGAGTCGGGTTATTGGGAGAGCAAGGCTTCGGAATTGGAAACTGACTTACAGGTAGATGAGACTTACGTATTCATTTACTTGAACAAAATTATATTCATAAACACCCTCCTTTCGTAAAACATTCATTCAATTATACTTTTGTTTAGGCTGAACGCAAGAAACTGGAACGTATGCGCAAAGCTCACGATGTAGACACAAAGAACAAAGAAGCAGAATTAGCTACACTCAAGGGCAAACTAAAGGTTCTCGAACAATCGTCCGGCGCAGGCGCCAAGAAGATTTCTGATCTCAAACAGGAGTATGAAGAAACAGTCAAAAGTGAGTTTATTACCATTCATCTTGACATAACTTATGAAACATGGATATTTATCTAAAAAAATATTTGTTAATTTTCAGACCTAGAGCACTCTCTTGCCGTAGAAAAGGCGGAATATGAAGAGTTGACGGGTAAATACGAAATATTGGAAGAAGAACACGTTGTCACTAAAGCAAGGCTTACAGTTGAAAAAGAGCAGGCACAGGGGTAAATAAATTCAGAAGATATTATTTTTTTGCATTTACAGAGATATTAATAATTTGATTTTTCAACAGCGAGTTAGTACACGTGCAAAAGGAACTAGGCGCAGCATTGGCAGAAATAAAAACCCTCCAAGACAACTACGATACGCAATCGTCAGCGTGGACGAAAGAAAAGACTGAAATGCAGGTACATTTCGCCTTCCATTTATTCTATTAAATAGCAAGTAATACTCAGTTATTTTTGCAAAATAATATATATTCCTACATAATACAGAACTCAATATCGTCGCTACAAGACCGGCTGTGCGGCGGTGGCTGGGAGGTGGAACGCGCGCGGCTCAACGCTAAGCTGGAACAAAAAGAGCGTGAACTGCGCAACATTCACGACCAGCGTGACGTTCTGCAACACCATCATGATATGGCCAAGAAAGAGGTAAAGCACCAAACATATTTATAACCAGATACTTTGTATCGCTGTGCTAAAAGCGCCGTTAGCGTAAGTACTAAAACAATTCGCGGCGCTGAAATTGTTTTGAACGCATCTACTTCAAACAAAGCCAACAAAGCCTTTAATTTCTCACTTGATTATATGGAAAATACATGAATATATTGAAAATGTCGCCTCTACGTGGCCGCCGAGCTTCCTATTATCTTTGCCATGACCTATCGTTTAGATGAGGATAAAAATAGTTCTGTAATAATTTAGTCATCATGAACTTTTTCTACAGTTGGAGGAAGCCAGGAAGAAATTGGAAGACTATGAAAGAGTCTCTAAGGTACAGAGGACTTTGACAACAGAGAATGCTGAACTAGAGCGGGAACTGTCATCTCTGAACACGAGACTAGAACAAGCTGACGTAGCGAGGAAGAACGAGCTTGCAGAGATGAAGGTCAGGTACGAAGGACAAATGAACACCATGAGGGACGAACTCAAGTCTTTACATAACCAGGTAATACAAAAATAAAACGACAAAATATAATATGTTCGTGTCTTGAGTGCAACTATAAACATACCAATATGTTCAAGGTTTCGAGGTTCAGGCGAGAAAGAGACAACTATAAGCAAATGTTAGACGCTGCTCAGAAAACGATGACTGAAATGAAGAACGGCGACAAGGGTGCTAGAACACCGAGACTTTCTATATCCAGCACCGATGAAGTAAGTTGTTGCAACAAACTTGACTTCTGAAGAAGATTAAGTGGTCTAGCGATAGTAGCCATATTGTCTTTCGAAGGGCCAAAAGCTGCTGGAACAGACTGTTCTAAGAGTGGTGACCGCGCATCAGCAAATGGCATGTGGAAAAGACTGGAGAAAAGAGTAGAGATGGAAACAGAGAGTTGTAAACCAACTTTTAAGAGGTCGATATACTGTCTGTAGTAGACTGGCTTAGGAATAGGCTTAGTCGATTCAAATTGCCCCATTATAACGCTGTTACGCTATATCCCTAAGAAAGTTTATAGAACTGTAGACGCTGTCAATTAACATAGGATCTCAATAAATTGCATTTTACAGGAGGAATACCGCAACAAAGTGGCGACACTGGAGCAACAGACTGCATGCCTAGAAGATGAACTATGTGAAGCAAGACTGCTGGCTTCCAAGCTTAACACGGAGCTCATCAGCGAACGCTCTGCAGCTGAAGTTCGCTTCTCAGAAATGCAGTCTAGACTCAACGAGGTAAACTTCGAAGTTTATTCTTTAAAAACCGCTTGCATTGAATAAGAGAAAAAAAAATACCCGACGTATTGAGAAACTCCTCCTTTTTTGGAAGTCGGTTAAAAAAAACCGATCAAGACTAGTCTGACTCGCGCACCGAGGGTTTCATACCATCATATAGGTACCTACAAATATTTTAGATATTTTACTTTACTTTTTTGAAAAGCGAACAGGCGAACACTAGGTACTTTACTATTGTGAATTTAGAAATCTTAGCCACAATTGCTTTTGGTAACTGAAAAACGTTTCAGATTCTTCACTTCCTCTTCACTTCCGTATCTTCAACTCCACATTGCAAACCGTTTATAATAGTAAAGACGTTATCGATAGTAGTCATGTCAATCGTTGTGGGCTCGAAAATTTTAGGGAGAAAACCTTTACTGTGTAAATAGCATGATATTTGGTTATTAGAATGCTTATTAAAATCAACATTAAAGTCTCCTACTAAAATCAGTGGACTGGTAGGAGTACTATTAAATGCTTTGAAAGCTGTATCGAGACAATCTATTGCCGTATCTGTAGAACATTTAGGAGATCTGTAAACGGATAAAATGTGAACATTTGTAACTTTAAGTGCGATACATTCACAATGACCACCTCCTGGGCTGTCAGAACAATAACAGCGGCATCTATCACTCTTCCCCAACCTCGGTTTACTTGGTTAGTCAAGGGACCGTTTATCCTTGTTATTTCGCCAAAGCCTCGTAATGTGATATTATCACTACTCCCCATGTTTCTACAAAAAAGAACTATATGAGAACTCTTGACAATACGATCAGAATTCACATCTGGTGCACTGAAAATTAACTTGAATTACGTCTGCAGAAATCGATAGTTATTAATTTGAGAATGCATTAATTTTATATCTGTGGTAGGTATTAGGCAAAGTTGTAATTCGGTCTTGAAACTTGCTTTAAAACCAAATACCTAGGTACTTAGGTAAATGCAAGATACTACCTAACACAGATTCGTGTATTCGAATTAATAATATACATGTACGTACGCATATGAAATGCTAACGAATTTTTTTTCAAACTGTAGGTACTTTGCACTACCATCATTCGAGCCATGTACCTATCAAGTTAATTCGCCCGACTAGGTAGTAGTAAGTACTTATTTTAATGATTGAGTTGAACAGAAAATCTCTAAACTTTCAAACAGCGCCATCTACTGGCCAGGTACTGTACGGATTTTAATTTGGAGCCCATTATTCCATGGGAGGCTATTAAATATTAGCTGACCCGTGACCACTTCGTTGGGCGGTATTTTTCGGGTTAATATATAGCCTATGACACTCACAAATAACAGGGCTTTCTATTGGTAAAAGAATTTTCAAAATCAGTTTAGTAGATTACCTCACAAACTTTACCTCTTTTTAGGGTTCCTTACCGAAAGGGTAACCAGCGGAACCCTATTACTAAGCCTCCGCTGTCCATCCGTCCGTCTGTCTGTCAGCGGGCTGTATATCCAGAACCCTAATAGGTAGACAGTTGAAATTTTCAGATTGCATATTTCTATTAGTAGTATAACAACAAATAATAAAAATTGAGGTTTATGGTACGGAATCCTTTGTGTGCGAATCCGACTCGCACTTGGCCGGTTTTTTTTAAATTAGTATAGAAGAATATGTTCTTATATTTTCGTTTTTAATATATTTAAATAGAAAAAACTTCATTTTACAAACCCTTATATGAAAATCGATACATATCGCGCAATCTATTAAAATTTATTAGAACTAAATTTTCTTTCTTCGTGTTGAGACCCTGTGGCACTGTAACTGCGGTGTAGAATATGAAAATATGCAGTTTTAGGACAGCGCCATCTCTTTACAAATTGTGGAACTAATTTATTTTTTTGATCTGATTTCTGAAAAACTGTGCTACTTAAGAGACATCGTTTTAATATTCCTGTAATCTTTACATAAACTTCTATCATATAAAATATTTTTCGACATAAATCGAAAACCACGCGGCCTAAAAAAAAAGAAAAAATACTTAAGAATGTGTAAACAGCGCTCTTTCAACTGATACCCTACATGCCCTAGTAGCCCCACTTTGAATTTTTAATAATCCCTTTCAGTCGCTGTTGTAAGAAAAATTAATATATATTTATATTTCTTTCTTATTTGCAAAATAGTTGAACAAACGTCATTTAAAACAATTTCAAGTTCATAAGCATTAGTAGTTCTTCAGATATCCAGCTGCAACAGACACACAGACTTAGTCACACCATAAGGGTTCCGTATTTACCATTTTGGTACGGAACCCTAAAAGCAATTATTGTTCATGGAAATATCGTCCTTTTCAAATATAACTACTATTACAGTACGAAGAAGAAAGATTACTGACATCTGGACGAGCGCGCGTGGCAGGTCTGGCAACGCGAATGGAGCTGGCGTGGCACAAGGAGCGAGACGAGCAGCAGCGACTGCTCCAAGAGACCTCTACGCTCGCCAGGGATCTGAGGCAGACACTCTTCGAGGTATTTTACTTCTCGTGACTTTCTGGGTGTGTTAGTGCCAATGTTTAACTCAGTGCGGCGCGTCACCCAAAAATAATTACAAACATGATAATGTTTACTATTCAAAGCAGATAAGTACAAGTACCAAAGCAGTCCACCAGCCTTACTAGTCTTGTATTCTTGTACCCGTAGTTTCCCGAGTTGAGTGACTAAGAGACAGACATATAGCAGGGGTAACTTCTGACACAAAGGCTAAACAATATAATATTTCTGTTTCTAGATAGAACGAGAAAGAGAGAAGGAGAGATTAGACATGAAGAGAAGAATAGAACAATTGAAACGAACCACTGAAGAAGAGACTGAAGAGGCTAAGAAGAAGGTATTGCTACTAGCCTTGTTTTTACTTCTTTGATGATGTATGCAAATAAAGAATTAAGGAAATAAAAGTTGATATGGGTAATAAGAAAAATAATGAATATGACGGCTGATAGACAAACGTAAGAAAACAGTAAGTACCGATTGCCGTATCGGGTATACGGCAATCGGTACTTACTGTTTTGTTTTTCTTAAGTTTGTCTGGGGCGGCGATATGTATAGCCATTTACGTTAGCTTTCTCACGTACCCGGCGTATGAAAAAGCACTAATGCTCTGGGGTGGAATTGGACAGAGCAACTCTAAATAAAATGAGAAAAAGGCAGATGAATCATAAGTTTTTGGAAATTCAACCCTTAACGGGAGTTTTTTTTTTCAGTTTTAATAACGTCTCCATCCCATGGAAACATTATTAAAACTGAAAAAAAAACTGCTTGACCTATGAAGATGAAATTTGTAAAGAAGGTAGATTATGAGTAAGAAACATCAGTTAACAAAGGATTTTTGGAAACTTCCCCCGTTAAGGGCTGAAATAGGGGTTGGAAGTTTGTATGCAAAATCTTATTCCTTAGGTTTATAAACTATCTACTTGGCACGAAAACTGGCCTAAGTGAATTACAAAGGTTGTACCCCCAAAACACTATTTTAGGAATGTTAAAGTTTGTATGGAAGAATCTTATTTTTTAGGTTTTAAACTTGAAATTTGGTACAAATACTAAACTAAACAAATAAAAAAATAATGACAATCAGCTTTTTTAAAACTACTCCCCAATGGGGGATTAGGTAGTGTTAAAGTTTGTATGGAAGGATGTTGTAATCCTTGGTCCGATAAAGTTAAATCTGAGTTAAGTTGATACAATAAATACACGTTTTTGTATTTTTCTAAAATCAACTTCTGGTATGAAGGGGTGATAAAGTTTATAGGGGAGGATATTAGTTACGGCTTGCTTCAATTTACTTGGGAATTGGTATAAAACAATCTAAATCCGGGATAATTATTTAAAAAAGGATCTAGCGATTTTTTATAATCGTAAAACGGATTCTATGAAAAATCTCATTCCATCAATTTTAAATCATAGAACTTAGAACTAATATTTATCTAGGTAAATAATAAAGAACTACAATTCAAAGAACCCGGTGGAGGTGTGTTGAATTTATGTAAAGGGAAAAATTTCATGACGTTCATGAACGTCATGAAATTATAATAATACTCATGGTGCAGCCCACACCTATGATGTGGGGTCATTATGATCAGTATTGATGGTGAAATCGAGCCAATTAAAATAATACCCAAAGATCGAATCATTCACTATTCTTAAACAACGAACCCTACAGAGGGGTCGGAAGGGTTGTTTGTGTCTGCTAAATCCGCGCGGACGAAGTCGCGGGCGAAGTGCTAGTTGTTAACAAAATTTTCTCGATTCAGGTGACAGAACTCCAGTGCGACCTGCTAGAGCTGCGAGATGCGCACGCCAAGCTGCGCACAGCCAACGAGAAGCTGCGGCGCGACAAGGAGAGGCACGACCGAGACCGCGACCAGAACAAGCTTCTTGTCGGCTCGCTCAAACGTGCACAACAGGTAAGGAGCCGAATAAGTATAGGAGAAATCATGCTCGTCCAGTCAATTGTTCTGAAGAAGTTGCACTGACAAAGTTGGTTAAGGAATCTTCTGAAAACTGCCCAATGACTTCATAGTGAATGATCAAATTTAGCCCTGGTATGGGAAGTTTACATTGTCCAGAGAAGGCAACATGCCGGAGACCTTTGTCCAGCAGTGGGATATTGAAGGTTGGAAAAAAAGAAGCTGAATTCTAAAACTCGTCGGGGCTGACTTTGATTCAGTCATTATGAATTATTCAATTTCGTCCTGTATACTTTATGAAATAAAATTAAGCTGCAGTATGTGCAAGAACAAATGGAAAGTTCTTGTGAAAAACTTTTAACACATTTGCCTTCGATTCATAACCATTTTCTCTTGCAGGAGGATGACAGGATAATAACGCAGCTCCTGGAAACAATAGACGACCTGATGAAGCAAAGCCCGGACTTGTTCCGCAATGAACCAGTCAAACCTGAGAAGAACTTGGTCACACCGACGCCACCTAGACGAAACAGGGTAAGTTAGATTGCTAGTAGAAAAAAAAAACGGGGAAAAAGTCAGTAATTCGCGCCAACTTGTTCTTTACCCGAGTACGACAGGGGAAGGGTTATGATTTTGGCATTTGTATGTATGTGTGTATTTTTCATTTAATTGTTATTAAGGCTGCCATCTGCAACAGGTCAGTCCGGTTAAGCAGGAGACAACCTCCTAAGTTGTCCGGCGAAAGGGCACTCATAAAAAACGCCAACTCTCTTTTACAAAGGAACAATTTGCGCGGCGTTTGACACTTCCCTGTAAGGCTCTAAAGAGTTTTTTGAGCCGATAGCATAGTTATAGTTTTATACTTGGCGTACCTAAGAGCCTATGCACTCGGCGTATTTTTAACGCGCCGACAGACGTTTTACGAACGTGCGCTCACGACGCTGTAGATCTGCGCGTCATCGGCGCGTTAAAAAAACGCCGTGTGCATAGGCCGTAAAAACCATTCCCATGAAGTTACTTAAAATTTGCTTAGTCTTAGCTATGTTCCTGTCCCTAACTTTCATTAGTAGTTTCAGTCTGTCGTGCGACAGTGACAGAAATTATACTTAGCCGAAGTAGAGATGTTCTAAGTCACATCTTGTCAATCTCGACCTCGTCTTCCGCTCCTTAACCAAATTAATCTTTGTCCAGTCGTCCAAGTCCCGGTCTCGATCAGCGACGCCGGAGAGCGGCGCTAACGGCGTGGAGGCGGCGTCCACTGCGGCGCGCTTGCGGCGCCTCACTGACGAGCTTAGAGCTTCGCGCATTGCTGAGCGGCAACGACGACACCAAGCCACTGCTAGAAGGTAGCACTTTACTTCTTACACTACATCGTTGACTTCGTTCCGATTGATTATTTAACCTTTTTACAACCTGATGCTTAATTGTGCCTCAGAACACAAGGGCAGGATTAAGATGTGAGTAAAGTACTTTAGTAATCATGAGGTTTGACGCTGACTGTTCCAGTTTTACTTTTAAAAGAGCTACATTTAACAATTACTACTGACTAAGATGACTTTTACTTACCCTACATGATCTAATGTGTTCCCAGAGCGATGTCAACGGAGCCCAGAGACACACTGTCAGTGTCCCCCGCCACGCGCACACCGTCCCGTGCGCCATCTCTCAAGAAACGTTCTATATCACTGGAGCAGACTACTAAAGACCAGGTGAGATTCAATTTCATAATAACGGACCTTGACCTGTATTTAAAATAGAGTAATGATACTAAGAGGCGTCGCTCACACAATAACTAGAGACGTGGCCTAGCCTGCGTTTTGCCGAGAGAGAGAGTGCATTGCCATGCATGCTTACTCTCTTGATTTAAGAAAAAGCGACTGTGAGAAAGCTGTAACTTGCTTTCAAAATCTCTCTCTCTCTGTCTCTCTCTTTCTTAATATTCTGCGGGTAGTCAGCACCACTAACACCTTGCTGACTAAAATAGCTTTTCTTTTTAGCCGACTGCTAAGGAAGGGTTATGTTTTTACGAGCAATTCTCATAAAATATGTAGTAAGGAAACTTTATATTTTGTTTCCCATTTTAATATTTTTCCTTGTACCAGAGCTTGATATGGAAGTCGGTGGACGACAGCAGCGTGTCGTCAATGCAGTCGCTAGATGGAGACGCGGATAATCGACTGTTCACCATGCAACGTGACGCTAGTCTGGACAGGTATGAAGAACTTTCGTGGAATACGCGACCAAAACCTAAGGCAAAGGAAATCATCATCATTCTCCTGTCATTGTCTCATGATACTTGGGATCGGAGAAACGTTTTCTTATTCCATTCTTCCCTGTCAACCGTTACGCTATCAGTCATTTCCTTTTCTTTCATGCCATTCGTCTCCTTCATCATCCATCGGAATTATGTCAATTATTCTTTTAGTCACACGTGTTTCATCTCTCCTATGCATACCAACATTTTAAAGGTTCACATAGGGAAGAAGGTTCCATAACTGAGCCTCATCTCATTTAACATATTAATTATTAAACTTGCAGTCGATTGTCCGGAGGATCGGCCCAAAGCGAAGTACTTCCCTCAGAAAAGAAGAAAAAGAAGAGTATTTTCGGTAAATTGAAGAAACTGACCAAGTCCCGTTCTATTGACGACCAAGTAGCACATGACAGCACAGAACATGTGGAGTTTAGACCAATTGGCACTGTGTCTCAGGTAACGAACCATTACTTGCTTAACTTGTGAGGGACGTGCATTCAAAAGTAAACTTTAATATACCTCAACATAAAGTTTATGTTTCAATACTTTACAGTGAGTAAATAAACGCTTACCTTTGGTATTTTTTTCAGCAGGGTTCGGATTCAGACATGAGTGCAGCGGGAAGTAGACGCGACTTGCGAGGTCGACTCTCTGACATGTTCAGCAGAAAAGGACAAATCTCCCGTACTAACAGGTTTGTTCCTGACTATCAATGTTTTTACCCGACTGCCCCAAAAATAAGGGTAATGTATTTTAAGTGTTTTCGAATACCTAGGTAGGAAGATATTTAGAGAATATATGTAAATGTGATGACGTTTTGTAATAATTTAATATCAATTTGTGTACCCGCCTAAAGCAAGCGCGTAATTAATGCCTTCTGAAAGTTACAGGCTGGTATTATTGTGTCTCTGGACCGTACTGTAAAAGTATCTTCAGTTTATGAGACCTAATTTATAAATAAATGTTAGGTGAAATTAATGAAATATGTATTATAACAGCAAAGAGCTGAGTCCAGAGCGGCCGGCGAGTGCGATGGGCAGCATGAGCAGCGCAGCGCGGCCTCCTTCGCGCGCCGCCAGCAGCACCAAGCTAGCAGCTAAACCCGTATGTTCACATCTACTACTACTACTATTACTATTGTAAACGCATAATTTGTAAACAGTATGAATGGATGTTTGTTGCCGTCGCCCGAGGCTACATCCGCGCAATCACGCGTTGTTATTGACTATAGGTACTAATGCTATGAAAAAGTAACATTGTTTGTATGTTTGATTTTGTGTAGAAGTAAATCTCTGATCTCGGAGCACCATAGACTGATTTTATCTTAGTAAAATAAATGCACGTTTCCTGTGGGACATGCCGTACAAGCGAAGCTGCGGGAAAAAGTAGTAGCTCTCCTAATCCATGTGAATCTGTGTTGACCTACCACATGACCTACTAGTTGGCCCTATTGGTTGGACAATATAGTACAGGTAGTTTAATTTATCGTTTGTTGTCACGAGATTCCAGAATTCAATGCATATGTTAATTTCGTCTTGAAATGCTGTTATGTTCTTAAACTGCGTCTGTTTATTAATTTGTTTGTTGTAATTCGCAGAACGAAGTGCCGAGGCCAGCGAGCACTACGCCAGCAGCAAAGAGGAAAGGGAAATAACTGATACTATAAAGATTTCGCTTCATTATAGTGTATTTATCAATTTTCCTATGATTTTTCCACATAGCTTGTAATATCACAATACATATCAATAAAATAAATTATTCTGTATAACTATCGATAGAACACTACCACTCTATCAGCGTCTAGCTGTCTATTCATCAATTCAGTGATTGATTAGCCTTAAAAGCTTATTTAAGAACTTTAGCCACTCATCGATAGTTATCCGCGCCTGATCCGCCGTCAACACGTCACAACACGTCACGCGAGAGCCTGACGCCCGACTCCTGTCCCCTATGTCCGCGTGAGCCTCGACGACAAGTGTTCTGACGTCGAATCACAAACATCGAGAATTCGATTAGCAGTGCTAATGTTTTAGTTATGTACTTTGTAACTTTATAATAAAGCTGTTGAATCAAACTCTTTTTTTATTTCGAGTTCATTAAAAGCGAAATTAAAATAATACGTATTAAACTAAACTTCTATTCAATTTCAATCATTTTTACATTTGATATGAATGAAAATAATATGCATTCTTACAAAAACGAAACAACAGAAAAGACCAAAATAAAATAGAACCTCGTGGTGTGTCTGCGAGTGTGAGAGAGCTCTACGCTCTATGCTCTGCTCTATGCGCGGCTAGCTCTGGTCCATGAGGTTGGCGTCCGCCGCCGCGCCGCCCGACGAGTCCTTGAGGATGGACTCGAAGATGGGCTGCAGCTCCGGGAACGACTTGATCTGCGTCACGAAGTCCATCAGGTGGGGGTTCTTTTCTGTAATCGCGGAAACGAACGTTTAATTAAATTGCCGTGCAAGGTAAACACCAAAATTACCCCAATTTGTCTTCCAACCATTGGTAACGCGAATGCAAAAGTACGTCTATTGATTGGTCCTCATTTCACGCAGTAACGGAGCCACAATTGACCTGTTTTTGCATAAGTACAACAACAAACACTATCTATTAACGCATACAAATGCCTATTATAGGCCAGGAACTGAAATAGGCTTATTTTTATCCCAAAAAACATTGAAACCACAGGAAGAAATGAATAATATATTAATCTTCGCTTTACTTATTATTTTTAAGGCCTCGATGTAGTTTGTTGTGGTTTACAATAGAGTATATCTTATAGCTGACCTGCTTCTGGTATCTGCAAGAGCGCGGCGGCGGCCCGGAGCGCAGACCTCTTCAGTTCGTCTTGCTTCTCGTACTCTTGCTTCACTGAGTTGGCCTTCACTTTCATCGTGCACGTCGCTCTCAGGGGCTCTACTAAACTTTCTAGCCCTGAATAACACACAAACATTGTTAACTCATATTTTCTCGGAAGAAAAGATTTAAAGGTTTGCCCGGAATTTGGAGGCGGAGTTGACTACAAAGTCAGTTGTAAGAGACAATTTGATACCCTTACTCATGGAAGGCTTTCTTTTTCATTTGAAGTGTCTTTACCCAACTAGGATGACAGCATCAGTATTTTAAATTGATTGGTTTCGATAGTGTGACTTAAGGTAATCCTTTATGCAAGATAGTAGTCAACAACAAATAACAATAATTTAGTGGATCTCTCAAGTCATTTTTAGTCGTCTTGGTGTCTCCAGAAGGTAGATCGACTATAAAAATACTGTATCAAGTAGTGCATGGAACAGTTTATAGTAGGTCTTTGCCAACAAAGGCCACACCGACAAAACTAGAGACAAAATGGTGAAGTAAAAACATTAGTTTTTAAACTAACAGAACCTCAGTAATTGATGTGGTAATGTTATTAAACCTGAATATCTATCTGAATAAATAAATACTGGTATTCAGCTAAATCTGGTTTGAATGTAAGCCGACCCCAACATAGTTGGGAAAAGGCTAGGCAGATGATGATGATAATAAATGCTATTATTTATATTATAAATGAGATATATGAGAGCCCGATGACGGAAGCCGTGGGCAAAAATATACGGCAACGTACTTTGTAGCACCACAGCGGGGCACAGCTGCGCCAGGCGCGCGCACATGAGGTACGTGAGCATCTTGATGTCGTAGTGGTCGCGCAGCCCGTCCTCCACGTGGCGCAGGAACTCGAACACGTCCAGGCGGTCCAGGCACGTGCCCAGCAGCGTGTACATGCACTCGAACGCCGCCTTGCGCAGGTCTAGCCCGTCGTCCACCGAGTGCTTGAACGGACCCATCTCTACTTCGCGGATTAGCTCTTTCTGTAGGTCCAGGAATATTTAATTAAAAGAAATTTCGCAATTTCAAAACACGCCAGTCTTAAGGGCAGCTTTAACAAAATTTTATGCAACTTGCAATGTTTGTTAGTTTGACAGTGTTTGAGTAATTTGTAATATTTCAATCTGAATTAGGACTACTTCCTGTTATCCTATAGAATTAAAGTTTCACATGTTGGTTCAGGTTTGATGAAAGTTATTTTTTATAAAAAAATATAACTTCTGCCGAATTACCTGCCACGGTCCCAGATCGTTATCTAGGGATCGTTCAAGTATTACGTAAGCACCAATAGGGGGTGGTTTTAATGGTGATAAATTAATATTGCTAACTTATACCAATATTTATTTACTTTTTTTGTTTGCAAATCTTAGTAGATTTTGATTTGACATTATTGAGCGTACTGTGCACAGGCACGCGGCGCATTTTAGGTGCGTGGATTCATTTGTTTGACAACGTGGGTATATTTCTACTGCAGTACACACTACACACGGCTCCGTTCCACAAGGCGTAGTTGTTTTTACTAGTAGTTGGTTTTATTCTCACGCGATGTTTCATAGTTAAGTAAGAAATAACAGCTGTGGGGGAAGTAGGTACCAATGCTTACGTAGGCATAGGAGGGAGGAGTAAGAGCTTTGTTTACTATCGCTAACAAGGGGGGCGGGGGTTAAAAATGACTAAAATTTTGCTAACGTAATACTTGAACTGCCCCCTAGCTGTAGCTGCTGTGGGCTTGTTGTGCGCGCACAGTTGTACAGCTGTACATGTGTCTCACATACCTTGACTTTGGTCTCGCTGTAGATGGTGGGCAGCACGAGCGGCAGCAGGTCGCGGATGAGCGAGGGCTTGTTGTGCGCGCACAGTTGTACAGCTGTACATGTGTCTCACATACCTTGACTTTGGTCTCGCTGTAGATGGTGGGCAGCACGAGCGGCAGCAGGTCGCGGATGAGCGAGGGCTTGTTGTGCGCGCACAGTTGTACAGCTGTACATGTGTCTCACATACCTTGACTTTGGTCTCGCTGTAGATGGTGGGCAGCACGAGCGGCAGCAGGTCGCGGATAAGCGAGGGCTTGTTGTGCGCGCACAGTTGTACAGCTGTACATGTGTCTCACATACCTTGACTTTGGTCTCGCTGTAGATGGTGGGCAGCACGAGCGGCAGCAGGTCGCGGATGAGCGAGGGCTTGTTGTGCGCGCACAGTTGTACAGCTGTACATGTGTCTCACATACCTTGACTTTGGTCTCGCTGTAGATGGTGGGCAGCACGAGCGGCAGCAGGTCGCGGATGAGCGAGGGCTTGTTGTGCGCGCACAGTTGTACAGCTGTACATGTGTCTCACATACCTTGACTTTGGTCTCGCTGTAGATGGTGGGCAGCACGAGCGGCAGCAGGTCGCGGATGAGCGAGGGCTTGTTGTGCGCGCACAGTTGTACATGTGTCTCACATACCTTGACTTTGGTCTCGCTGTAGATGGTGGGCAGCACGAGCGGCAGCAGGTCGCGGATGAGCGAGGGCTTGTTGTGCGCGCACAGTTGTACAGCTGTACATGTGTCTCACATACCTTGACTTTGGTCTCGCTGTAGATGGTGGGCAGCACGAGCGGCAGCAGATCGCGGATGAGCGAGGGCTTGTTGTGCGCGGCGGAGTTGAAGGCGACCAGCGCCACGCGCCGCACGCCCAGCTCGGGGTCGCGCAGCGGGACTAGCAGCTCCGACATGCAGTTGCGCAGGAGGGGGTCGATAGCTTGAGGCTGTACAAACAATACATACTTATTGCAGCGATTATTGGTACCCAAGTAGAGTTTGAAATAGGATTGGACGAAATTTTGCAGACCAAGCTCTACCATGAATGACAACAACGATACGGAATGCTCCATTTATGTCGATAGAGTGAGAAAACACTGATAGCTCAAGATCTGTCTTGAGTAGTCGGTGTAGCTGTTCTTTCTGTCTTGTGCAGTAAACAAATAAATAATATTAATCTGAGAAGGACGTACTTATTACAAGGGTAAAACTGGACTTTTATTTCTAGCCTCAGTTGGCAGCCAGCGACAAAGGAGGCCTTTTCCCGGGGTTGTAAGAGGTGCAAAAGACCTGGGTCCAGAGTCTTGGGTGTAGAATCCGTTCGGCATAAATCTTGATAGGTTTGGTCAACCTGCACAAAATTGACTTCGTAAAGCTCGTCCATTATAATGCAACACGAACCTGATCTGATATCGTGAATTTGACAGCTGTGACGGCGGTTGTCCTTGTGAGTGGCTCGGGCGACTTCAGGAATTCCTTTAGGTGTGGTAATAAGTCTTGTGGCTCTAGTAAACATAATTTGCCTAAGCATTCGGCGACCTGAAAACGATTAAGGTATTAGTAGTGTTTTAAACGCATTATAAACGAGTTTAAAAACACTAAAATGCTCTGATTAATTCTTTTACTAAAACTCACAACATTGCGAGATCCTTCCTCTGCACACTGACAGTGCTTGGACAGTTGGACCCATATTTCTGGTATGAAAGGCCTCAAGGCTTCGACACCCTCGGGTGTACACGATTCACATGAGATTATCTGTAAAAAATGCACGTTATAAAAATCACGAATTGACGATCATGAATGGCTTCAGTAAAAATATAGGAATGTAACAATGACATCATAACACAAAAAATTGGAGTTTATTTGGAAAAGCTTTTTGTATTTAAAAAAACGAGGTGTAGCAACTCTTTATTAATTTTAGCAACATTACTTGAAGGAATATCAGAAAACATACAGAGATAGTTACAATTAAAACCGTTTATTTTTACTGGTGTATGCTGACCTCGTCTAGGTAAACGCCTTACTCCAATTCTTCCATCTTACGTGAGTTCACGCTACTTCTTTCTTGTGTTTGGACGGAACCTGGCCAGTACATGTGGCCTAAAACGTTATATCTACGACTTTCAAATCCCGGTCCCGGTCCCGGTCGGTCTATTTGCTATCATTTATTGAGGAGTTCTGTTGCCTATCTCCGAAGTTCTTCATCAAATCTTCACCAAATTGAAATGGGACCACTCCGAAAAAATACTCTTCTTGCGAATAAAAAAAGATTCCGACGAATTGGGAACCTCCTCCTCTTTCGAAGTCAGTTAAAAACTTTGCTACGTGGAAATAAGTCCAGCACATCTCACCTCCCTCAAGGAGTGCAGCAGCAGGTACTGCCGCTTGGGCTGCGCCTCGATCTCGCCCAGGATGAAGGGCAGGAACTCGGGTAAGTTGCCCACCGCCACCGAGCCCAACGCGTAGCTGGCGGCCGACTTCACTTCCTCGGACGACGGCGTGAACGAATTCAGGAGGACCTCCTTCAGGTTCGGTATGGAACTTAGATCTCTGCAATAAAAAGCATAAGTAGTTTATGTCTGCCGCTTGTAAGATGCTGCAGAGGTGTGAGCTAAAAGAAACATTGGATCCCATTAAATGCTAGGCGACATCGATACACACGTTTGACCTAAATGAAGATGGAGGGATGTACTTGACTCATTTTCGGAAGGACTGGCCCGCAAAGGACAGAGGACAGACGTGGGTGGAAAAGGAAGATGCTGGCCTTTACCCAGCAGTGGAACAGAACGGGATAATTCAATTAAATAAGATTACATTTCAATTTTGGGGTATATTGAGTCTGTTATTTAGTTTTGAGTGGCAACTCTAGTATAACGTTTACATTTTCAACCCAGTCTCAACTTGTCAACTATACCTCTAAAAACACCACATTGAGCAGGCAGTGACAAAGGCCGAAAATAAGAGTAAAACGATGCGATTGGATATTATCTTCACCGACCGGCGACCGCACGAGGCTAGTAAAGAAGCCAGGACGGTAAAATCAGTCCCTACCACTGATTTTACCATCCTAGCATGAGTGGCTGCTAGATGGGGATACTACTAGCTCAAACATGGAACGCTATCCTATTAAACCATCACAGTAGTTACTAGCCTAAAATGCGGATAGTTCTGTTCACACGAAGCAAGAGCGATATTTTTGCTATGCATAGAAGTTGTACTCACAGATGTCTGCCGATCTCAGCGAGCGCCAACAGTGCGAACATGTAATGCGCGTCAGAAGTCGGCTGTGCGGCGTCGCGCAGGAAGCCGCGCACCACTTCCAGCGCGTCATTCCCGCCTTCCACTACCACGGCGGCTACGCACTTTGCTAGGGAGTGGAAGGCCTGCAAAAACGAATTTGATTTACGAACTAATAAGTAGGGGACTGAACACGTTTCTTTTATTATTTCCAAATACTTTGTAGAAAAGGGTTTAACACTACTATATTGATGTGCATAAAAAAATTACTCCATTATACAGTAGTCTGCACATCAGAGGTAACGTAAAAAACTGGCCTCATATTCTTTTGCAAACTACACACAGCGTAGGGTCAGCTCAAGATCAAAGTATTACTACTAGCGTGCGGCATATTGAACTAATTAAAACAACTGTTTCCTTGGATCGGTCTTAGATTCTAGATTGTCACAGGGGTCGGAACAAGGTGAAATAATTCTTGGGAATTCATTACAAACGGCGGGAGAGTGACCAGTCTGGGACGGGGCCACGCGGCGGAGGAGCGTGGCCCTTCCCCCTTCGGGGGAAACCGACCTTAACACCTAGGATAATTTAGGAAAAACGAACATTTTAGCAGCCTAGGGTATTTAGGAACAGTCACATGCAGGGCTATGATTTCTGACCGGATATTTTCATGTTATTGAACATACCTGTTTGATGTGGTGTGCGGAGGCGTTGTGATCGTGCAGGCGATGCACGGGTGCCACCAGCAGCGCCAACAGCTCGCGCCGAGAGCAGCCCGCCACGTCCGCGCGCACCAGCGCGCTCAGCACGCCCAGCATCGCCTTCAGCGCGCCGCCTGTGACAAACAGACTTTATGTTACAGTTGCCAAGTTTCCTAATTTTCTTTGCATGTAACCGAATAATAAACAGTAAGTAGTTTTCCCGGATGTTTCCTTCATCGTTTTAAGAGCAGTGGTAAAAACATAAATTACGCTATTTTACAAAGTTGTGCGTGGTGAATTGCATCCTGGCAGGGCCTGAGGCTCGCAGTCCCACATTTGTAGATAGTGCGATTCATCACCTGCTGAATCCCGTTTGATTAGAAGCCGATCCTAATACAGCTGGAAAAAGGTTAGGCAAATGATGACTATAGCAATATTTTCATATTTCCAAGCTCAGGTCCATCAAACATTTAGAGGAGATAGTACTGTGATACAACCTCCTTGGATAGCTCACCCTCCGGGAACCTCCGTCAATTTAATAATTAAAAAGCTTTAGAAGAATTAGGAATTTAGAATAGGTTTAAAATATTGACATAAAATGATTGATTTGTTTTTATGACAGTTCTGTAAAAGTTTTTCTTGAGAGCACCTGCTCAATATAATGATCTCTTAAATCGCTTAAAGGCTGTTTTATTGAATCGATTCCGGGGACGTTCCAGAAGCCCTAATTGGAACGCCCACATGTGGCGGCGGCGCCGGGTAAATAATAAATAGAAAAGATACAAGTGTCGCCTATACAGGGCGTACACTGTATAAAGATAATTTCGCGTATGCACTGCGTAAAAAAGTGCATTTTATAGTGATGCTCAGGCGAAATTTCTACGCCTAGATAAGTATAAAGATAAGTGGTTTTTATTAAATAAATATAATTTAGCAAGATGGCGAAAGTAGTATCCTTCACGGGTACGGGTTCCACCTGCTCGTTCGACGATTTCCTTACACAGTTTCGCCAAATCGCAGCCATTAATAGATGGCCGGAGAGTGATTTAGCCCTCATTATGGGTGCTTATTTGGACGGCCCGGCCCTAGCTTTTTTCAAATTTACGTACAAAGAAGGGGTGTCATTTAAGGTGATTTGCGACAGCCTGAAGTCTGAATTCCCATCAGGAATAGATTTTGTTGAGAAATTCTACAATGCGCGTCAAGACACTAAAGAAGACATAGTCGCATTTTTCTATAGACTGGCTGATTACGGATTACAGTCCGGAATTACCGACGAAAAGATATTCATTAAGATTTTCTTGAAGGGTATAAATATGCATTATAAATTAAAGCTGGGGACCCGATTATATAACTCAAAAGCTGAGTTGCGTGCCACCATTGACCAAATAAAAGAAATATTTGAGGAGACACAGCCCGACCGGGCAAATTTTTCGTTGCACCCTCCGCGCGTCAGTTTTGATCATTTTCCAGCCGGAAGTCAGAGATACCCAACTTCACCGAGACCAACGAGCCCGGGGCAGACTGCGGCAAGATCGACGCCAAACCTAGCCGGTGATACGGATACGTATCACACTCCGAGGTATAATTTGCGGCCGAGACGTGGGTTTGATAATAGAAATAACCGTTTTCCAATTACCCCCAGCTCAAGAAGCTCACGTTCTGATAGCCACCCAAACGCGGAAAGGCACAGTCGATAAATAATGAAGTGGAGTTGCAGGCTGTGTCCGAAAGAGATCAACTCCTAAGGAAAAATAGCAAATGCGGTGACCTCAGTCCTTTTATTAATATCACAATAGATAATCAAGCCTGTTCTGCTCTGATAGACACCGGAGCATCAATTTCGTGTATATCAGATCAATATGCGTTGAATCTCAATCTAAATCATACCGGTGACAAGGCAAATCATTTTGTGAAGTCAATATCGGGATCATGCTTAGAAGTTGTCGGGAAAACGACGATAAGTTTTATAGTGTCTTTGTGAATGATTTCCGGATTATTAAAAACATTAACCAGAGATTAGTCCTGGGACAGGATTTCTTTCGTAAATACGAAGCAGTTATCGATTTTTCTAATGGGTGTATTACTTTAATGGGAAGATGTTGTATAAATTTTCACAAATGTACTGAACAAAATGCTATGTCAGAATCGCAAGTGGTGTGCCATGACCATAATAATGAAATAATTCCAAATAACAACATAATGAAGGTTCGTGGATCTAAGGGAGAAGGGAGTTATAATTCTGTATCGGAAACTGATTATTTATATTTTTCAAATTTAGTTAAAAACTGTGATGATAATTTTTTATCGAAAGTAGCTAATGCTGATGTAATTAATGAGCTTGATGTTAATTTAGGTTTAAGCTCGGAGAAAAGAAACAGACTGAGAACCCTTCTTACCTTATACAGAGATAACTTCGCTTTTAAGGCCTCTGAATTAGGTAGTTGTAGCATAGAAGAAATCACTATTAGAACTGTAGATGATATACCAGTTCATCACCCACCATATAAGGTTTCACCCAAGCAGCGAGACATAATAAATACACAAGTCAAGGAAATGTTGGCTAATAAAGTTATTCGGGAATCCAGAAGTGCATATGCATCCCCGGTAGTACTGGTGCAGAAGCCAGACCAGTCGTGGAGATTTTGTGTAGACTATAGGAAGTTAAATAAAAAGGTGATAACAGATAGCTATCCATTACCGATTATTGAGGATATTATGATATACTTATCGGGAGCCAAATATTTTGCAGATTTAGATCTAAATTCAGGTTATTGGCAACATAGATTGTGTGAAGAAAATAAGCATAAAACTGCATTTATTACTTCTTCAGGTTTATATGAATTTAATGTTTTACCTTTTGGACTTAAAACAAGTCAAGCTGTTTTCCAAAGAGTCATGGACAAAGTACTGGCTGGAATGAAATATAAAAAGGCCATTAGTTATGTGGATAATATTTTGGTTTGGGGAAATAGTTTTAATGAATTTATTGAATCGTTAGAAGAGATTATGTTACGTTTAAAGATAGCAAAGCTTACCTTTGACTACACTTGCTTGGTTTTACCAAGCAAGTGTAGTTTTGGGTATAATAAAATTACAGTCTTGGGACATGAGATCTCAGGAGAGGGGGTCAGACCCGATAATAAGAAATTACAATCTTTAAAAACTTTGAAAACAACAAAAAACGCAAAGCAAGTTAAATTCGTCTTAGGGTTGTTTTCATACTATAGAAAGTTTATTAGTGATTTTGCACAGATTGTATTACCACTAACAAAGCTTTTAAAAAAAAATAAAGCGTTTGTTTGGGGTAATAAGGAAGAAGAAGCATTTCGAAAGATTATAAAGATTATGGAATCACCACCTATTCTGCATTTTTATTCAACTGATAAAAACATGGTCACTAGGTTATATGTAGATGCCAGTGATGAAGCAGTTGGTTGTTGTCTCATGCAAGGTGAAGAGGTAATGTTTCCTATATCATATGCGTCAAGGAAGCTAAGCGATGGGGAGAAGAAATATTCGATCACGGAGAAAGAATGTCTTGCTTTGGTATGGGCATTGAATTATTTCAAACATTTTCTATGGGGTTTGACTTTTCAGGTGATGACTGACCACAAAGCCCTATGTTGGTTAAGGAGCAGAAAGGATATGAATGGAAGGTTGGCTAGGTGGTCGCTGTGTATCCAGGCATATGATTTCAACATAGTGCATTGTGCAGGGAAGGACAACGTCATAGCAGATTTTTTTGAGTAGGAATCCCTTAGCCGGGGAAAAGGAGGAGGAGTCAAAGTTGTCTGAGAAACAGTTAGAGGACGGCATGCAGTTGTATAGGATAGAGGTTGTGAGGATTCGAGAAGAGCAGCTGCGAGATGAGTTTTGTAGAGGTTGGTTTGATAAACTGGCAGCTAGTAGTGGAAGTACACTCAAAGGTTTTAGTGTCATAGATGGTGTATTATGTAAACAAGCAAGGAGATTGAATAGGATTCGAGAGTTGATAGTGATCCCAAGTTGTTTGCTGAAGGAGATATTAAGGGAATTGCATGATGATCCATGTTCAGGTGGTCACTTAGGTCTAGCCAAGACATTAGGTAAATTTCAAGCAGGATATTACGTAAAGGATGCTGAGAGGGAGATACATAAATATGTGAGGAGTTGTCGGTTATGTCAGGAGCGCAAGAAATGTAAGCAGTTGGCACAGTTACAGCCAGTCCAGGTGAACCATTTGATGGAGAAAGTAGGCATTGATGTTCTAGGGCCTTTTAGGAAGTCGATGAAAGGTAATCAGTATATTATCGTTAGTGTAGAATATGCTACAAGATATGCAGTCTGCAAGGCGGTTCCTAGAGCAACGGCACAAAGAATTAGTGAGTTCCTGATTGAGGAAATCTTCTGTAGGTATGGTGGTGTAAAAGAAATAGTGTCGGATACGGGGTCGGTTTTTACGTCACACTTGGTAAAGGACACTGTTGAATTCTTCGAGGCGAAGTCACGCTTCACCACAGCATTTCACCCCGCATCGAACGGTCTGGTCAAACGTTTTAACCAGACTTTAACCCAAGTGTTGTCCATGTATGTTGCTACGGATCAGAGAAATTGGTGTAGTTATGTTCCTCTCGTGTGTTTCGCGTATAATACCAGTAAGCAGTCAAGCACCAAGATTTCACCTTACGTATTATTATATGCTAAGGAACCATCGTTTCTTACAGATTTAACGATAAATATTGGGGAACAGAATCGATCATTAGATTTTGTAGGACGTCATAGTCTGAAAACTCAGCTGTCACGTTGTGCCATAGATAACATAAAAAAGGAGCAGGTCCGACAGAAAGCTATTTATGATAAGAAGGCGAAAGTCAGGAATTTTGTAGTAAATCAATTGGTGATGGTTTATACTCCTAGGCGACATATAGGTAGAAGCACGAAACTTTGTAGGTTGTATAAAGGTCCATACAAAATTGTTAGGCGGGTTTCAGAAGTAAATTATGTGATATGTAAACCTAACAACAGGAGATTCAGAGATATTGTCCATGTGAATAGGTTGAAACCATTTTACGTGAGAGTTTAAAAAAAAAACGGATCTATGGTAGGAAAATATGATGTCAAATCAAATGTCAATACTATAATCATTTTATGTAAACAAAACATTATTTTAGTTTGGTATGTTGAATAGTTTATTAATCGGTTTTTCTTTTTCATGTGATGTTGGAATACGGATGATGATAGACTACTTCGATGATGCTGCCGGGTGGAGAAGAGAAGGTCGCGATTAATATCGATATTTAGCTAGGCTGAAGTTATTCCAGTTTTATACAACGTGTTGATTTGCATCCTAGTCAAATTCAAGGACGTAATTATGCTAATGATTCTCGACCCAAATCGACAATAAAATGGGTAGGTATTTTTTTAATTTAATTTTTTGATTTACGGAAATCCGTAAGTGTAAACCAGCCGCGGCCCGTCTGTTACTAGCCTTATAACCGCGCTTTCACACACAAACAAACGCAAACAATACATACACGCGCAACGATCATTCGATAAATTCGTAGGTAATCAATCGCACCCCAATCACGGTACGGGGATTCTCCCGCGCAAGCTCCTAGCCACGCCCCCGGCCCCCGCGGCCCCGGAACTAACAGTGTGTTTGATGTCGCCGAAGCGCACGCACGCTTTGCGAATTCCGTTTCTCCGTACATCGTTGAGACGTAGGTACAAGATGGTGGAGATGGTCCGCCTGTATGCCATCAGTGGAGACAGCCTACGTGGAGCCAACCG
The DNA here is from genome assembly GCA_947578705.1 of Lacanobia wlatinum. Lineage (NCBI taxonomy): Eukaryota > Metazoa > Arthropoda > Insecta > Lepidoptera > Noctuidae > Lacanobia > Lacanobia wlatinum. The sequence goes on along the minus strand of OX388024.1, from coordinate 12,986,309 downwards.
GATATTCACGGAAATGTTTCCCGATCGGGAACCCCCATCACAGAGCGTCATGCTGGCTGCTACGCAGGGACTGTGGGATCATCGGCAGTTTGACGTTCCCCGGCATGCTCATGCTCGCGGCAGCGTAGGCCTGCCTGTCGCCTTGCAGGAAGACATCCTGGAATACTTCCAGCGAGACCCACGGGCAAGCACGCGGGAGGCTGGTCAACACTTAGGAGTGCACCACACCACAGTGTGGCGTCTACTGAAACGTGAACTTCAACACCCGTTCCACTACCGCAAGGCACAACCTCTACTTCCAGCAGGATGGCGCTCCCTCTCACTATGGTCGGCAAGTACGCGAGTACTTGACCGAAAAGTTGGTGACCACTCGATCGGTCGCGGAGGACCTGTGGCCTGGCCTCCGCGTTCTCCAGACCTGACGCCTGTAGACTTTTATTTGTGGGGAGACGTTAAAAGGTTAATTTACACGGAGGAAGTGACAAGTGTAACAGAATTACATGCAAGGATCATTAGTGCTTTCGACACTTTAAAAACGAATGTGTTAGTGTTACGTAAGCTGAAGGAAAACCAGCTACGTTGTGCTCGATTGTGCGAAGAGTGTGATGGTGGCAACTTTGAACAATACCTCCGGGTAACTTAAGTAGGTAATTTATTTATTTGTACATTTTGTAAATACGTTGTGAGCTTAATCAATTTTATTAGTGTAAATAAGTTGATTTCAAATTTTATTTTTAACTACGCCAATAATACCTAAGAGTCGAAAATATCACCACGTACTTTCACTTAACTAGCACGTCTTTCCATTTCCATCAAACGTAGAAAACATTTTTAGACTTAGTAGATCGCTACACTAACTAAGGCATTCTTGCCGGTCCTAAGCCCGTTAAGTAGGAAGGAAATCCACAAATAAAAACAAAATCACTACGAAAAACAAAACTAACATTTTATTAATCATCTGATAACAGGTCAGTGAACTTTTCTTTGGCGCACTAGTATTATTGTCATTAGTAAGATTTCCGTATTCCAATGATGCTCAAAGATGAGTTAATTATCAAGCGAAATTTATGACAATAATGTAAGTGATTTTCGAAATAAAATTAGGTAAAATTATTGCTACCGGTCATTGATCGGTCGCGCGCGCGCGCTAGCATTTCGTAGGTAAGAAGTCGACACTCACGCATACAGCTGCTTGTCGCTGTGTGCGTAGTCGGTGATTCTGTTTTATTTGTATTGAGGGCTTAATTCTGAAATACTGTTAAATTTCAACAACAAAAAAAAGCAGCGCTTATTAGTTATTGCCCGCTACCGTACTTTCGATTGATTATTTGTGTCTTTTATGACAACCTCCTGAAATTTGACGAGGATGCAAAACAACACGTTGTATTTCTATTAAGGTTTCAGCGTCCACTGTAACACAATTGAAGGACTCCATGGGCGGTGATACCAACTTTGCATACGGGGCATAGCCTTCGCAAGGGGTGGCAGGTTGTCACCATTGGTTGAGCTGTTCGATGGAGGCAAATAGTTTCAATTCATATTTTTTTTAACAGATTTTGATTACTGGAGTGAGTTCGATGTTAGGAGTTAATTCTTTGACAGAATAGACCTTCGCTTCTTAACCGTCTGGCTGCCGCGTAGACTAGTTAGGGTAACTTTCGTGAAGTCAATCCCTTCTGGATAGATGTGAATTTTCACATCATTTTGTTAACGTTCGGCAATGTGTTGCGGCTTTTAGGAAAGTTTTGCTGCAGCAGGGTTTCAGCATGACTGCGTTATTGTCCAGCGCAAATGGCGCATAGGAATTTAAAAGTATAATGTATATCGCAGGACATGACTGAAGCTGCTTCTCCAGAAGCATATGCCCCCCTGTCAGCAAAGAATCTTCCCAGAGGTAGGGACTCCTGGTTAGGGATAGGTAGGTGCTTAACTCTTCCAAAGCTTGGAATAAAAGATTACAGGAAGACTTTCCTAGTATCTTCTATTCGTGAGGGCGTAGCTCATGTGATACAACCTCTTTGGATGGCTCACCCTCCGGGAACCTCCGTCAATTTAATAATAAAAAAAGCTTTAGAAGAATTAGGAATTTAGAATAGGTTTAAAATATTGACATAAAATGATTGATTTGTTTTTATGACAGTTCTGTAAAAGTATTTCTTGAGAGCACCTGCTCAATATAATGATCTCTTAAATCGCTTAAAGGCTGTTTTATTGAATCGATTCCGGGGACGTTCCAGAAGCCCTAATTGGAACGCCCACAGTACCTTGCAGCAGCGGCGACTTGGCGAGCGCGAGTATGATGAGCGCGGCGGGGCAGCGCAGGCAGGCGCAGCGCACCAGCGTCAGCGCCGTCTGCGCGCAGTGCAGGTCCGCTTCGCACACCAGCGCTTGGTGGGAATGTTATAGTACCTTGCAGCAGCGGCGACTTGGCGAGCGCGAGTATGTTGGGTGTGAGCGCGTGCCTGGCCTCAGGTGTGAGCGCGGCGGGGCAGCGCAGGCAGGCGCAGCGCACCAGCGTCAGCGCCGTCTGCGCGCAGTGCAGGTCCGCCTCGCACACCAGCGCTTGGTGGGAATGTTATAGTACCTTGCAGCAGCGGCGACTTGGCGAGCGCGAGTATGTTGGGTGTGAGCGCGTGCCTGGCCTCAGGTGTGAGCGCGGCGGGGCAGCGCAGGCAGGCGCAGCGCACCAGCGTCAGCGCCGTCTGCGCGCAGTGCAGGTCCGCCTCGCACACCAGCGCTTGGTGGGAATGTTATAGTACCTTGCAGCAGCGGCGACTTGGCGAGCGCGAGTATGTTGGGTGTGAGCGCGTGCCTGGCCTCAGGTGTGAGCGCGGCGGGGCAGCGCAGGCAGGCGCAGCGCACCAGCGTCAGCGCCGTCTGCGCGCAGTGCAGGTCCGCCTCGCACACCAGCGCCGGCACCTCCATCAGCACCTGAGGATGTCGGTGTAAAGCTCAACGCAGATTCTAATGCTAAATTAACTGGATGATAATTTCAATAGAGTACAAATCATATGGCAAATAGGCCACTTGAAGCTCCAGGAAATAATTTTGAACTTTATTACAGTTGATACTTCGTTTATTATCCACTTCTTACTCTGTTATTAGCTTTTGCCTATGGCCTATGCCAGATGCTTTGTTCTGGAATAAAAAATAGCCTATGACACTTAGTGATAGCGTAACTTTCGTATTTGGGTCAGGACTCCTAACTTTTTACAAACACTGTACTTACAATTTTATCTTATAATTACTTATTATTTTACCTAAGGCTGTAAATTGCCGGCGTACCGGCCAATGGCGCTTGGCTGACAAAGTGTTAATTAGTTTAAATATTCAGTAACAATTACTTGCTCTGAAATCATTAACTTTTGTGGAATCACGTTAAACTCTATACAGTAATGTAGAAAATATCTTATAACCCTGGAAAACAATCAATTTTCATCTCTAAAGCATGAGAAGGACATTGAACCAATTGATATGTAGTTACCGATTTGTGTTACCGAGTTGCGATTTGTAATATAATATGACATTTATTAGACACTTATGAATCTATCATGAATTAATGTGATACAGTTGAACATACCTTACTTAAAAGCTCTATGCTTATAGCGTGGCTGTAGTTCTGAACTAAAGTATCTAGAAGGACTAGAGTAGACAACTTCAGTGCTCTTTGATTTTTCCTCAGGAAAGATCCAAGAATTGGTACAGCATCCGACTGAAATAAATAACGACTTGAATACATTCGTTTCATTAAATCAGTTTTTATTTTTAATAGAGGCGAGGGAGTTGCATATCATACCTTAAAAATACATTAAAAAAAATATACAATGTCATGTTCCTTTTGACATTCCATAACTCTTGGGTATCAATGAGACCACTTCAAAGAATCACCTGGCATATGAATTAAATAATTTTTCAATTTATTTATTTTATCCTTTTTAACATTAAGTGAAATATGACAATGTCGCATTTTCTTTGCTTTAATACGAATGAAACTGATTTACTCGTACTTTTCAATGAAACTTAGATACACACATCGATAAGATTATCTTCGAAACTATGTATTTTTCGAACACTTGTTCCTGGACTCAAAAGGAACATATTGTATACCATATTTCTTACCAAAATAGGTGTCAGATCAATTCTGAGTGGAGATGATGCCACTTTTGTGAGTGCTTTCACTGTGGTCAAACGAGTAATTTCGTTGCGCAGTCGTTCTAAGAAGATTGGCAGGCAAATGGGAAGCTCGTGCTGCAAAATAAATAAGTTGTTAAACATTTTTTTTTATTTGTGGTGGGTTTGCTCTTGACTCTAGTCTAGGTCAGAGATGACAGAGACAAAGTCTACGATGGAGCGAGCTTACCCAGAAGGAACCTGTTCACTCTAACTTTGAAGAGATTAGGGTTGTAAGCGTTCGGAATCACAGACGCAGGCAGAGAATGCCACTCCTTTGCTGTGCGCATTATTAATTACTAGCTTCTGCCAGCGGCTTCGCCCGCGTGGTCCCTAGGGAACATACTCCCGGGATAAAAAGTAGCCTATGTCCTTTCTCAGGCTCTAGACTACATGTGTACCAAATTTCATTTAAATCGGTTAAGGAGTTTTGGCGTGAAAGCGAGACAGACGGACAGACAGACAGAGTTACTTTCGCATTTATAATATTAGTAAGGATGATCTCTGAACTCGCGTGCAAAAGGTTCCGAACGAATTTATTTTTTTAACATGTTATTTTTACAGACTTCTTATAGATTTTCCTGTAATCTTTAGGTAAAGATCTATTATCTCCAATTAATACAAAATTTTAGGCTCAATAGTTTCGGAGAAGGGGGAATGGTCATTTTTCGCCTAATTTCTTGAATAACTTCAAAACCATTTATTTTAAAATTATAGAAAAATAAAATTAAAACCCTCACAGTAAGCCCTTTCATTTGATGTGTTACACCATATTGTTCAAAAAGCTTTTTTTTTTAATTTTCTAGTTTGACCCCAAAAGTGAAATACTAAAAATTTAATGATTTACGTAACACGTACGTGTTTGGGTCACATAATTCTATATGTGTACCAAATTTCAACAGAATCGGTCCAGTGGATCCGAAGAAAACTGGCTGTAACAGACGGACAGACAGACAGACACACCCGAGTAATCCTATAAGGGTTCCGTTTTTTGTTCGGAACCCTAAAAATCAGCAGAGATGCCATAAGCAGGAAGCTTGCTGAGTAGACTTGCATGCAACATTTGGTAAGCTAAAACAACAGTTTATACTCGTCCAAACGCAGTTTTTAGAAGCGCGAAAAGTTATCAAGCAGTATAGTTGTTTGTCGTCGCACGGTGTTTCATACAGTTAAGAAACAGCGATTTTAAGTCGTAGAAAAAGTCAAATCACTCGTTTCGCACTAAACTCTCTTGCGAAAAAGTTTTCTTTTATGATTTTAGACTAATAATGTATCTTTCGTAAGCGTATAACAATAATTAGAATGGGTTTAACCATTTCGTGTTCATAAAAAGTCACTCGAAACGCTAAATACATCAACGAACATACTTGCAAATAATCACCGAAATGGCAGAGCAGCTGTCCGCAGGCGGCGATGGCGCGCTCCTTGACCTCCTGGTCCATGTCGGTGGCGCGCAGGCGCACCAGCGTCACCTCGTACATGGCGGGCACGAACTGCTGCAGCTCCGCGCTCGCGCTCGCCACGCGCGCCGCGTCGCCCACGCCCACCAGCTCTGCGGGACCGACACTACGGTGACATACTGATCTGTTGACTCCAACAGATATAATGCCCACTTCTGAGGGCCAAATCTGATGCCAGATTGGAGTAGCAACCTACCGGGCTCAAATTATTTTACTAAATATAGGGGTACTAGCTTTTACTCGCGACTTAGTACGCGCATATCCCGTTTTTCCCCGTTCTAGTATGAATTTTGGGAAATTCTCTCTTAGTGCTCCCCTACGTAGTGTAGGGAAGCTACATGCCAAATTTCAGCTTCCTACTCACTGTCAGTCAGTAACGGAATTTTTGTATATATATTGATTAAAGCATTTACCATCAGTTCAAAAAAAGAAGTATTTTTTTCTGTTTGCGTGTTACCCAGTTAAGTGGTACGGAGCAGGGTTTTCCAAAAATCAGAGAACCGATCTTATTAAGGGGTAAGATACCTCTTATATTACCAGGTAACATGGGTCACCGGGTAACTGAGTTGCTGACGTCAGATAGGAGAGAGGTGGCTAGTGAGAGGTTGCCATGTATTCAGCTGCATCCAAGTATATCGACTGATAACCAAACCCAACTTAGTTGGAAAGGCAGATTGATTGGAATGTTAACATACCTAGTGGGCGCATAACTTTGACGAGCGTCTGGAGTACGCGCAGCGCCTCAGCGGTGACCTTGTAGAAGGGGTCGTGCACGCAGCACAGCACGGCCGGCAGCAGCGCCGCCACGTGCGGCTGCATGGTGGCCGCGGGGTGGCCGCGCACCAGGCACACCACGAACACCAGTGTCTCGATCTTCATTGACGATGCTGTGCTCTTGTCACTGTTGAATGATCGTGTTGGATAGTTTTATAGGTATGTCGATACCGAAAATAAAGAAAATGGCATTAAACAAAATTATAGTATGTGTCAAAGTCAAAACGTTTATTCCAATTAGGCCATTAAACGGCAGTTTTGAACGTCATTCACATTTAAAACAGTGGCGTGCCTAGGGTTTCAAAATAAGGCAAGCCCAATAAAATTTTAACCGATTTCAAAAAAAGAAAGTTCAGTTTTCGACTGAGTATGTAGGTACCTTCGTATGTATCATCGCAATTTTCTCATTAACTGATATAGATGTCTCAATTCGTTGTTTACCAAAATTACCGAAAGAAACCATTGCACACAGGTGTTTATGGGAATTTGCGTGCCTTTTAATGGCGCCAGATATGTTATTTAAATCATTATAACCAGATGTATTCCAAACGGAATCTTCATTCGAAAAAAATAAGCAGCACCACGAACACAACTTATTAGTGTGCGAACAGCCAACAATCCAACTAGTTTTATACACTGATCTATTAAATTTCGTTTATGCGATTTACTAGTCTAGAAAAACACAGATTAGGCGTCGGTTTTAATGAAGAAATTAACTGTTTTTTCTGAGCAAAGTTTAAAGATTTTACCTTATCTTCGCCAATCAAAACTTGAACGCATTTTAAATCCTCACAAGGTACAATTACCTCCATTGTTGTAGGTAAGTCACCAAAACAATTGTATCACTGAGAAAATCTAAGAAAACGCACAAAAAACTTTAACAACATAACTTTTCAACTCTCAAGCAAATAAAACTGAAGTGAGTTGCACTCCGGTGTCAAGAACTACTTACGCAGAGTTGCAGTGTTGTCATTTAAGCAAAAAAAAGCGCCAGGTATATGAAAAATCTAGCTAGATGTCGCAAATTTTTTATTTTTAAGATATTGCTTGAATATTTAATTTCGTTATTTTAAAAAGTCGCTAGTTTTTATTGTTGCTAAATCTTAAAAAAAGTCACCAAACTCGTTAAAAATCTCCAAGATTTCACAACGTCGCTAAAACGGCAACACTGCAGAGTTGGCAAGGTGACAAGGTCACGCATACGCGTGCAACTTCATACGCATGCACGGCTTTAATCTTCCATACTGATCGATTTGTAGACGCCCAAGCTTTAGAATTCGTTATACGGCACATCGCTATAAGTGCGAAAGTGACGGAGATAGTATTTGAAAGCCCGGTAAAAGCCGGTGCGTGTAAGCGAGATAGCTATATGTAGATGCTGCAAATGCGAAACTCTGCGCGCGAACAATCGCGATGTGTAGTTATGTAGTAATGTGGCATAGGTACTAGGTAGATACTTTGTGTTATTTTGATAAGAATTAAGCGCGCGAACTTTTAAATAGTTCGGGTTTGATATTGATTCTCTATCGAGCATTTTAGTAAGGCATGCCGGCCGGGCTTTTGGGCTTATATGAAGGTACCGCCACTGATTTAAAATAATATAAAATACTAAAGTGACTCTACTTTTCATTTGGAAAGGTAGATTCTTATGGAGAAGAACGGACAAGAAGCTCCATAGTTACTCTTTTCAAATAAATCTTTTACAATATTTTGGTAAACAAAAAGTTTAGTTATATGTTAGGACCATGCACCTACGATATGCAGAGGTAGACTTATTAATTTTCTAAATAAGTACATGATACTCACACATTTACAAATATTGGAATCACAATTAACAGTGTGTGAGTTAGCAGAAAATTACAAACACAAAAAGAAACAGAACATCTATAAAGTTAATACATAAAGCAACCAGTTTGCTTTTGTCCACAACATTGATTGTCCTATGGAGCAGGACCAGCATGCTTCCAAGCACTCTCTTCTATTTGTAATAAGCTTGTTTACAAAGTGTGCTTTGATATACGCTTTAAATTGTCTTTCATTTAGTTTTAATACGTCACAAGGTATTTTATTGTAACACTAACTGACCCGCGCAACTTCGTCTGCGTCACAATTTTCATTACTGCTCCGCTCCTATTGGTCTCAGCGTAATGATATATAGCCTATATTCCTCGATAAATGGGCTATCTAACACTGAAATAATTTTTCAAATCGGACCAGTAGTTCCTGAGATTAGCACGTTCAAGCAAACAAACAAACTCTTCAGCTTTATATATTAGTATAGTGTATAGATTTAACACAGTACCCCATGAAAGATGTGGGTACTTTACTTAATCTATAAAAAGGTTGATCTAATTTATCTATTTCTAATATTAAAATTATGTCTATCACTAATTTTACTAAAAAGATGACAGATTTTTTTGTACATACATAATATTTTAATATATGAATTGGCAAGGGACTGTTATAATATTAATCTTTTTAAAAAGTTCCCTTAGAGAATCGCGGCGACGCAGATTATAAAGGGCTCTGACAGCTCTCTTTTGCAAAATAAATATGGATTCAATGTCAGCAGCCCGACCCCACAACAAAATACCGTATGACATAATGCTGTGAAAGTAGCTAAAATAGACCAAACATGCGGTTTCTACGTCTGTTAACTGTCTTATCTTCCTAACAGCATAAGCAGCTGAGCTTAACCGCCCCGCTGACTATAGTACATTCACAAAGCAATGGCAGGTTCCTAGTGTATTATCATGCAGTTTTTAATCAAACGTAAAAGTTTTAAATAATACTTTTATGATATTAGATTGTTGAGACATTTGTCAGCCTCAAAAACTTCTCGTTGTGTTTGTTTTTTGTTGGGACATATTGACTGGAAAGCAAGTTTCTGCTTGTAAGTGTTAGGTTAGGTACTCACGTGAGCGCAGGAGTGAGCGCGCGGATGACCCTGGCGGCGTGGTCGGCGAGGCTGGCGGGCGCGGCGGCCAGCAGCTCGCGCAGCAGCGCCAGCGCACAGCCGCGCGCGCGCACGCTGCGCCCGCGGATCACGCGCAGCGCGCCGCGCACCACGCCCGACACCTACAATTCAATCATGTTTAATCCTTACTAATATAATAAATGCGAAAGTAAGTTTGTCTGTCTGTCTGTCGCGCTTTCACGCCAAAACTAATGAACCGATTTAAATGAAATTTGGTACACAGATAGTCTAAAGCCTGAGAAAGGACATAGGCCACTTTTTATCCCGGGAGTATGTTCCCTAGTATATATAGGTTGTAAATATGTAGGTTGAAAATCAAAACTTTTACACGTCTATCTTTATTGGTCAGTTTAAACTTGATGAGGCGGTAGTTCCTAGGTGAATACCCTGAGACGAAACACCGAAACAAATTCTGAGGTCAAAGTCGTAACATACTGCATACATATTACAGTAATATACTTGTATTGCTGATTCTAAACATAGTACTAATCTGAATTCAAACCACCAAGGCACCAATGAATGCTGCTAGGTTTATAACACTGCAGGAATTTCTAATAATTACAGCCTATGCTCTTATTATTTTCAGATTTTCTTTTAACTGAGGAATAAATATGGTGGTTTAACAGCTATTTTATAAGATAAATAGTTGAGGCGCGCAACTTCGTCTTCTGCGCTACTATTGGTCTTAGCATGATGATATAAAGCCTTCCTCGATAAATGGGCTATCCAACACTGAAAGCATTTTTCAAATCGGACCAGTAGTTCTTGAGATTAGCGCGTTCAAGCAAACAAACCAACTCTTCAGATTTATACCGAGTTGATACGACAGAGGGGCTTTCCTTTAAACTGCCTATACTAGGTACCATTTCCAAGCTCTGTACCAAAAATCAATTAAATAGGAGCAGTAGTTTAGTCGCAAATAATTTTTTAATTTTTTGCCTCAATTGAACACGATGTATCTTTTTCCTAACAGCTGATTATGCCTACGCATCGGTCATGCACCTTAAAACGATAAATCGAGTAAAACCTACGATGCGTTGTTGCCGCTCCGACGCAATTCATAAGTACAACCAAATTTTCACTAAAAAGATGGCAATGCAAAAAAGGAAGCAATAAACACACACTTGCACTTTCATTACGAGAGTGACAATCATAGCAAAACATACCGCGCGTAAAAGAAATAGAAATAGGTCAGTGTGTTGTTATTGCATTCTAGATATTTGCGATCGGTAAGTGGGGCCTCAGTGTGCCGATGTCTTCCTTCCGGAACGTATGTTACGTAACTCGGAAGCTGCTGCGCCCGCGCGCGCAAACAATTGATTTTGTTTTGTTATTGTGATAAGATACTAAATAAGTTTAAGACAGTATTTCTTTTTTTATTGTGACAGGACACGTAACTTGGGATTATTATTATTAGTGTTAGTGTTTTTTTTTTGTGATCGACTGTTTTTTATTGTGATAGGACACGTAATTAAACTTTGGTTGTGTGTGCGTGTTATTAAAGTGTTCAACAATGCATCGTGTAACTAACACGGCGGCAGACTACACGGACACGATTTTAATTGTGAATTAGGTATGTTTGTGATTTTTTTTTTGTGAATTGTGAATTTTTAAATTGTCGATGTGTCCTCCACACATCGAGAATTTAAAAATTTAGTGTTTTTGTTGTGATTGTTGTTGTGTGCGTACCTACTTCAAAACCTTACCTATCATAAAAGCGGGCGCGAGCGGAGGCCTAAGCTCGCGCCTGCGCCACCGCCGGCCGCCCGCCCGACCACAATTATACCCACACCGCGCTCAGGCGCGCGCGCGACGTTGCCGCTTTTCCCTAGGTCAGTTGAATTTATTTGCACAGGGTGGTTGCGTTTTACTCTGATTTGTAAGCTATTTAGTTTGTTTGAAAGAAAAAAAATCTCAATTTTGTAGCTTTTTATTTTTATACCGTATCGGATTAATACTAAACACGTATAGTATACGTAGTGTAATTTAATGCCCCTCTGTCGTATCAACGTTGTATATAAGTATAGATAGATTAGTATAGATAATATATCAAATTCTATATTTATTCATCAGATAAGTTTTCTGGAAACAACAATGCTTAATTCAAAGACTGCACTTAGCATTCGACTGGACTTAGTATTATATTATCAAAATAAAGAAGCAATTAACAGCGAGATACGTATATTTACTTACCCTTTGCAACAAGAGCGCTTGCGGCGAGTTGTCGGCGGGCACGATGGTCAGCTGTAAAGCCGGAGGTGGCCGAGTGGCCCGCAACAGGGCGGTGTAAGCGCTTAGGATATCACACTTCACGTTCTCTTCACGTTCTAGACACACAAACAAACATGTATAACTTAACTAATCAAATAAGTAATGTCTATGTTTGTAAAAATAAACTGGAAGTCGATACTGATCTACTTACGAAAATACTTCCACTGACTGAAACCTACGCTATTACCTCAGGCTACTTTTTACCCCAAAAGTACATGGTTCGTGAGAAAAAGCTTTAATAAACAACAATAAAAAAGCGGCCAAGTGCGAGTAGGACTCGCCCATGAAGGGTTCCGTAGCAGCAAGTAACACAATATAAAAGTTCCTGTAGTTCGTTGTAACTTTATAATTATTATTTACTTAGGCACCTATTACAGATTTATTATTAAAAAATAATGGTTCACGGTTTATGCATAAGGTTTATGTTTATGAAATTAAATGTATTTTTTTCATATTTGAGTTGATTGAATGAAAGGTAAATTGCTGTTTACGATTTATGACGTATTAAAAAAAAACTTCTTACTAGATCTCGTTCAAACCAATTTTCGGTGGAAGTTTGCATGGTAATGTACATCATATATATATATTTTTTTGTTTTATCATTTTCTTATTTTAAAAGTTACAGGGGGGGGGACACATTTTACCACTTTGGAAGTGTTTCTCGCGCAAACTATTCAGTTTAGAAAAAAATTATGTTAGAAACTTCAATATCGTTTTTGAAGACCTATCCTCCACACGTATGAGTTCGACAAAAAAAAAATGAGTTTTTCAGTTCTAAGTATGCAGAACCCCCAATTTTTTTTTTCTGTTTTTGTGTGAAAATCTTAATGCGGTTCATAGAATACATCTACTTACCAAGTTTCAACAGTATAGTTCTTATAGTTTCGGAAAAAAGTGGCTGTGACACGGACGGACAGACAGATAGACATGAGGAATCCATAAGCAAAAAATCATCCGTAGCCAAATGGCAAAAAACGGAACCCTAAAAAGAGCAAATGAGGTACTTACCTTTGAATCTAGCAATCAAAGCGGGTGACACAGTTAGGTACATTTCACCGAGGAGTTCATGACGTGTTGCAATTACTGATTCTAAGCACTTGGCTGCCGCACGCCTCACCTGGAAACCAAAAACCAAGTTAATAAAGTTTTAATAAGGAGTCTGTTGTTTATGTTTTCTGATTGTTGTTGATGTATGTAATGTATGTAAATCGGGCTGGTTTCCGCAACTCCACGACTAAGCGCGTATTTTGCGTGCAGTATGATATTTTCCTTGTATGTTTGTCTTGGACATCACTGACACCGTGAAGGAAAACATTGTAAAAAAACCTCAGACTTAAGCAAGCATGGTAATAAATGCTCATGCCTACTTCAGTTAGCATAGATTTTATTTTTTTTATTTTTATAAAAGAAAGCTTTGCCTTTAGTGGGACTCTTATTTCATAACTCACTATGTTATAGAAGATTTGGGGGGGGTCTGTATGTATGCTTTTGCGGTTGCACAACGACACGCTTTGCTTTGCTTGGTAGTTTAGATGCAGGCCTACCTTGCCATCTCCTTCAGAGGTCCCGCCTCTGAAGGAGACGGCGTGGCCTTGAGGGGGAGTGCAACGGTCGTGTAGATCCTCCAGGCAAGTCCGGTGGATATACCTTCTCGAGGTTGCCACCCCGTTATTGGTCTAATTCCTTATGAAATAGACGTAACTGAAACCACCGGGCGACCCATAGAGTGGCGGGCTTTCCACTCCCAAATCCCACTTAACCCTTTTTCCCGTCTATGACCCCTCCCAACTCCCTCGTAACTGTGACCCTTCTGAGACGAAGTGGTTGCGGGCTCAGCCGTCACTAAACTCAGCGAATAGCGGGTAGGAGAATTTAGTCACTTGCGCCAGGACCTGCGCAGTCAAGCGCCGTAAGCGGTGAAGGAGTCCTGGGGAGTTGAGCCAAAGTGTCCCGTCAGAGGGCCACAGGCGAGGTGCGTGGGGCCCGCGGAGGTCGCCCTCGGGCGGCCGAACCGGTAGGTAAAGGCCATGCTGACGGTGTGAGGGTTTATTAGTTACCAACCCGATCGAGCACCCGACGTCGCGCTGTAAACTAGCCATGCGCACCTATATCTTCGGTCATCTAAACGTTTGCACTCACAGTAGTGCGACGTTCCCAGGTGCGCGCGCTGCATGGGACCAGTACCGATCCTTTACATACAAAGGCGAAAACGGAGACGGTTAACACCTCTGCCGAAAGTAGCCTTCCCAAACACCCTCCTACTCCTCCTGTGGCTCCTCAAGCCACATCACAAGATGCAGCCGTCTCCGGTCACACCGGGGCGGTTGGCAGCACCGAGGACGTTTTTGCAAGCGCCTGGCAGGTGCCTATCCGTAAAGGAAAAGGAAAGGGCAAGGGTAAGAAAACCATTCCACAAGCCCATTGCTCTTGTTTGGACCCCTCAGGTCCAGAGCTCCTAGAAGCCAAGGTAAGAGGAGGGAAAGGCTGACGCGTAAGGAGCGGCGTCACGAACGCAGGCGAGGACGCAAACCCCCCCAAAGCAAGCAGGTTGCTGCCACTAGCTCGGTTAAACCGACCAAGCAAGGTAAGCTGAACTTCTCTGAAGTGAAGCAGTCGCAGGCTGAGGCTGGCACTAGCCGACCAACGCCTAGTAAACTGCCTTCTAAATAAGCAGGAGGTCCGGCCGAGGTGATAACCACAACGCAGCAATCCGATGGGAACGATCAGGCTGCGGCCAAGCGGGCTCTCAACGAATAGATTTCGCCCTGTGGAGAGCACAAGCGGCCGCGGCTTGACCAGTCCCAGCAGGTTGCCAACAAAAGCTACGCCTAAGCTGCCAGTGAGTCCCTGAACGTCGCGATAACCTGCGACCGGAGGGGTATCATCAGCCAGGGAGTATCGGACCAGGTATTAGCTGCCATACACAAGCAGATCATCAGCGAAGCCTGCTCTGCTATGCAGGACACACCAAGGCCGACAATACCACTGCATGGTAACCAACACGCATAAAGCTCGGGTAAGTCGAAAGAGTCCGCTCTTCATCTGGTGGTGAGCCAGATTGAAGAAGCGATTCATCAGAAAGGGTCCTGCCTGGGCACTTTCATAGACATCGAAGGAGCCTTCGACAAGACAAACTTTTCCAGCATTAGCGCCGCCCTCTCCAAACACGGTGTAGAACAGGTACTAAATCACTGGATTACTAATATGTTAAGCAAACGGGTGGTTCGCCTTGAGGAAGAGCAGCAGTTGGCTCTGATAACCAGAGGCTGCCCGCTGGGAGGTGTGCTCTCCCCTCTTCTGTGGAATCTGGTGATTAATGACCTTATCACCGAACTCAACGCACATTGTTACTACACAATAGGTTATGCAGACGACCTCGCAATCCTCTTGCCAGGGAAGGTGACTAGAACGATCTGCAACCTTTTTTTTTTTTTTTACTATTTATAGGCTCGCGTTTGACCACTATCTCACCTGATGGTAAGCGATGATGTGGTCGAAGATGGAGCACGCTTGCCTAGAAATAACCTATTCACTCTTGACTTAAATACTCCCAGGTTATAGCTATCAGGAAACACAGACCTCACTCAATAAGCACTACGCATCGTGGAGAGATGGTACGAAGAATATGATCTGTCAGTAAACCCCAAGAAAACTGAATTAGTCATGTTCACTCAAAAACGAGCACAAGGCCACTACCGGCTACCTAAACTCATCAACACAGAGCTCCAGCTGTCTAACGAGCTAAAGTAGTCTAGGCGTCATCCTAGACAGTAAGTTAAACTGGAGTAATCACCTAGACTACAAACTAAACAGGGCCTGCATGACCTTCTGGCAATGCAGGAAAATGATAGGGAAGAAGTGGGGCCTATCTCCCAAAATAATACTATGGCTGTACAGCGCAGTAATTCGGCCCATGTTAACCTACGGGGCCGTGGTGTGGTGGCCACGCACAAAGCTGGCTACAGCCGTAAACAAGTTACAACGCATGCAAAGGCTGGCTTGCATGGCAACGACGCGCTGCATGAGGACTACTCCAACTGCGGCGCTGGAAGCCATGCTGGGACTCCCTCCGCTACACTTGTTTATACAACAGGAAGCAACGATGGCAGCAGTACGCCTTAAAACACTGGATTTCTAGGGTAAGAGAGAAACACGACACACCCCTCTGCTCGAGGAGCTCAATAATGAACTCCCCATAACAAAAGCAATCAATGACCGGGTACCCAAGCAATTTATCTTTGATAAAAAACTGGCCAAGTGCGAGTCGGACTCGCGTGCAAAGGGTTCCGAACGAATTAAATTTTTTTAACATGTTATTTTAGCACTACAGACTTCTAATAGGTTTTCCTGTAATCTTTAGGTAAAGATCTATTATCTCCATTTTTTTTCAGAATTTTAGGCTCAGTAGTTTCGGAGATAATGGGGGGAATGGTCATTTTTCGTCTAATTTCTTGAATAACTTCAAAACCATTTATTTTAAAATTATGAAAAAAGTAGAATTAAAACCCGCACAGTAAGCCCTTTCATTTGATATGTCACACGATATTGTTCAAAAAACTTTTTTTTTTATTTTCTAGTTTGACCCCCAGAAGTGACCCCCATACTACAAATTTAATGATTTACGTAACGCGTTCGTGTTTGAGTCACAGAAGTCCATATGAATCGGTCCAGTGGATCCGGAGAAAACTGGCTGTGACAGACGGACAGACAGACAGACACCCGAGTGATCCTATAAGGGTTCCGTTTTTTTTTTCGGAACCCTAAAAATACAAAATCCAATTGCATGAGGATTATCGTTGCGAGGGGCTGTGCCCCGCAGAGCTGCGGATCTTCACCGATGAATCAAAAACAGGTACAGGTACTGGTGCGGGAATCTTCTCAGAGGATCTCAACATCCACATAGCCACACCATGGGGGTCCACAACACGTGTTGCAAGCTGAATGCATGGGCATTTCTGTGGCGGCATCAGCCATCCTAACCAGTGAAGTTAAGGGCCACTCAATATGCATACTCTCGGACAGCATGGCCGTCCTGCAAGCTCTGAACAGCCACACAGTCAACTCTGGGCTGATTCTCGAGTGTCACCAACGTCTCAATCAGGTTGGTAGACACAACAAAGTAACCATTCAATGGATCAAGGGACACAGCAAATCCCGAGGCAACGATGCAGCGGATGAACTCGCCAGAAGGGGTGCGAGTATGGCAGCGATGGGACCTGGGGGGCTACTCTCTAACGAAATCCGTAGTTTCGGGCTTAGTTGCGGGCCGGCCGGCATTTTCTACTCCGTATCACCTAACCACTGAGAACTAATGATAACATGATTTGACAGTTACTGTGAAATCGTGTTGTTATTCATTCTCAGTTCGGGTTCGGGACTAATCGTAAGTCTGTAGGTGATACGGAGTAGAATACGCCCGCCCGCAACTAAGCCCGAAACTACGGATTTCGTTAGAGAGTAGCCCCCCTGAAACCATCGTGCCGCTATCTTTCGGGTACCTACGCAATCCGGTAAGGAAACGCACCGGAGGTAAACATCACAAGCTATGGGTTGACCATTGTGAGTGTAGGCAGGCCAAAGAGGCACTTCCCTCTATAGATGGCCGATTTACAAAACAAGCCCTAAGACTGACTAAACAACAGTTGCGTACAGTCAGTTATATACAATCAGTCAGTTCTAAGCTGCCCGGTAATCGCGGATTACAGGGCTAAGTACTTTGGAAACGCAGGTACCCTCTGAGATAGTTGGTAACACCAAGCCGTTGCTGGCCTTCCTTGGGGAGCTGGAGTGGATCGAATGACACATTTGTCCCACCTGCACGCAAAATACACGCCTAAAACCCGATTTACATACACATACATACATACGTCATGTTATAGAAGACTAGTGGAAGTCACGCGGTTTCACCCGCGTAGTTCCCGTTCCCGTGGGAGCATGGGGATAAAATATAGCCTATGTTACTCCCTGATAATGTAGCTATCCATTGCTGAAAGAATTTTTAAAATCGGTCCAGTAGTTTCGGAGCCTATTCATTTCAAACAAACAAACAAATCTTTCCTCTTTATAATATTGTATATATATAATATAATTATTATATTATTAGTGTAGATAACTTGGAATGGCCTACCTTCCAAGACATGTCATCATCATCAGAATACTCTTCAGAATCAGACTCTGGTTCAGCGTCAGGTGTGAAGGACTCGTCTTCCATCTCCTCGTCCTCACCACCGCCTTCTTCCTCCTCATCTTCGTAGTTATAATTAGGATCGTAAGTAATCATTTTAAGACAGAGGTCGATTATCTGAGGAAAGAAAGATTTTGTTAATACAATGAAGATTGTAAACAACAACTGCTTAGAATTAAAATCTAACAAATTATTATTAGACAAAGGAAGCTTACAAAACGAAAATTGCTTTATATCCATGACATGACTGGCAAATCTCAAGAATAAGTATTTTTTTTATTTGCAAAACAGCATTGTTTTATATATGTTTCTCATTAAAAAAGTATTATTACCGTAGGGATATGGGGCTGCACTTCTTTAGGACACTTAAGTACAAATGCTTCGAGTGCCTGCAGGCAATGTTCACGGAGCTCTTCATCCGCATCTGTTGAGTATTCTAGAACCTGAGGCGCAACACGCCACAGCTGCTCGCCAAATCTATGACCTGCTTGGCGACTGAAACACCAATATTTGTTAGTTCATGTGCATCTGGCATAATATGTTTGGTCTGTTCATATTATTACAATTATTATGTTGTCTTACCAAATAGATGCAATACACTGTATATGAGTGCGGCTGACGCTGGATGATGTGGAAGAACTTAGCCCCTCCAGCAGGTGATCAATAAGTTTGTTGTACAGAGAGGCATTGCAAGACATGACCAGGTGTGACAATGCAACTATAGTGCGTTTACGGACTGCCTGTAT
This sequence comes from Lacanobia wlatinum, assembly GCA_947578705.1. Lineage (NCBI taxonomy): Eukaryota > Metazoa > Arthropoda > Insecta > Lepidoptera > Noctuidae > Lacanobia > Lacanobia wlatinum. The sequence goes on along the minus strand of OX388024.1, from coordinate 12,967,727 downwards.
AAATGACCATGTTGTTAGTGTGAGGCTACAAACTATGCAGGTTCACATTTTAGTAACAGTTTCAATCAAATCTTATTATACAGAATGCTGCTTAGGATTGTTTTAGATAGAAATGTCAAAAGTTTAACACAAATTATAATATGTATTGGAAATATTTAGGTATATGTATTATCATTTGCTTATCTTGCAATTAAAAACATAGTGATTTTTAACACTGCTTGCGAAAAAAAGTTAATTTTTAAGTTTTTTTTTCAACATGCATAACGACATTTTTTTTCAACATGCATAGTTTAACTTGATATACTAAAATTAAAAAATTAACTTTTTTTGAGCAGTTCCGACAGGGAGGCGGACGTGTTGTACATACCTGACGTGGTGAAGCGAGTTGTGGCAGTAGAGAATTGAGCAACATGGGGTGAAAAGTTATGAGCAAGCCTCCAAATCTGCTCAACAGATCAGCCAATATGTCCAAGGCCTCAAGTTGTACTGAGACATCTTCTTGCTGAAAAATCAAAATTCTCTTCCCAATACCAGAGAGCAGGATTTTTCTTCAGCGCAAAAGTCAGCAATGCACTTTTCCCACTGACACCAATGTGGATGAATTTTTAGATGCCTTGTTTTTTTTATATTAATTAATAATAATAATAATAATAATAATAATATTTCACAACTATCACACAACGCCATCTAGTCCCAAGCTAAGCAGAGCTTGTGTTATGGGTACTAGACAACTGATAAACATACTTATATATTTCTAAATACATAAATATTATAGATAAATTATTATTTATTTTTATCAATCTAGCTGTTTATTAACATTAAAAAAATCTTTCATTATGAAATTGCTTACAGATATCCTGCAGAATACTTTAAAACCAGGAATAGTTTCATCAATTTTATCAACATGAAAACTGATTTGTTATGGTTTAACACTTCAAAACAACTGTTAGTAATAAAAAAAAAGTTGCAATATTCTTTTGGTCATGGCATTGCAGACACAAGGATATAATACGAGTCTAACTGACTCTTTGATCTTAGTTGTTATTATCTTGTTTAGTTTGATGAAAAAAAACATGTTATTATAACCATACTAATAAGCACAGATGACAAACTTACTTTACATCTATTGCACTATATTATTGCACATACATTTAGAAATATTTAAAAAATATGGTATGTACTTCTTAAATGTTTTTGAATTTTTATAAATTACTAGGGAACATATTCCCAGGATAAAAATTTTGTGTGCTGCGCCTCGCAAGAAATTGGGCAGCCACTATCATCGGGAAGATGGACAGCTAAGGCGAGCCGAGCTTCAGGCATACAGTAGGCAATACGAGTATCTGTCTTGGTACTGTCTAGTCAGCAACTCGCACTGTGTAAACTAGTCATAAGTAGAAAGTCAGGTAGGTATTTATATATTTTAAACTAGCTTCTGCTAGCAGCTTCGCCCGCTTGGTCCCTAGAGAACATACTCCCGGGATAAAAAGTAGCCTTTGTCCTTTTTCAGGGTCTAGACTGTGTACCAAATTTCATTTAAATTTGTTCAGTAGTTTTGGGGTGAAAGACAGACAAGAGTTACTTTCGCATTTATAATATTAGTAAGGATATCAATTACCTTTTCTATAGCACTGCTGAGTTTTCCTGTAATTTTCTTACAAACATTTGCAGCCAGAGTGTTGGAGCCCAAGGGTAGTTCAGATATGACAGTTTTTAAGCCAATGCTGCTGATATCTCTCAGTTGTTCTGTGTCTGAGAGCATGTTTGCACACAGTGTGTCCACTATGCCTTCTACTTGATACTCCTTAACTTTGTTTACAAGGGGACCGAGACTGTAAATGAATAAATACAATAATTACTTATCATGACCACAAAAGCTGAAGGTATAGTATAGCAGGATTACTGGACGGTGCATGTTCACATACCATTTCACAGCTAAATTTTGCACTTCACCGTTCTTGTCTTCGAGGAGACGAAGTAGCATCTTTACGACTTTTCTCTCAGAGTCATCGTCAAGCTTTATACTGTCTTTTTGTAATTCAGTCATCAAATCATTAGTAGCCATGAACCTGAAGTCTTTATCGTTGGAGGTCATCTAGAGTATTTGGACAATAACATTATCGACACGCAATTTATGGAACGATTATACTCAGTGTTATTAAGAGAACGCCGGCTTACCTTCTCCAGAAGATTTGCAATTTGATAGGATACACTAGCCATTTTGTAAAGTGTTCAGTCTCTGAAATCACAACAGAAAACTACAAAAGCCAAATAAAGATAAGGTTAACAATTTATCATGAGTAATTGGTGAAGAAAAAACATTTGAATGATTATTCGGGAAATAAAAGCGACGAATCGAAAACTTGCTTCGTGGTGCTTCGCTAAAATTGTATAGACAAAATAGGACTAATTTAGGACTTGTCAAATTTTAATCGATTTAATAAAAACATTGAAATTTAGAATCGATTCCAACTCAGATCTTCAAATTTAGAATCGATTACAAACCAGATCGAAATGGTTTAATCTTTGTTGAGAATTGTAATCTTTTCAACTCAAAAGACAAACAGCAGGTTAAAAACACGCTTTTGAAAGTATCATAATTATGGAATTATTGATATTCGACTAAAAATTCTAAACTGCGCATATTAGGCGATTAATCTTTTTTTTTTACAAACAGACAGACAGACAAACTTACTTTCGCATTTATAATGTTAGTAAGGGAGTAAGGATAAGAATTAGTAAGGATTTTTATTGATTATATTAGTAACAAACGTTCATTTTCGTCTCAAAAAGAATTAATCAGTTCGTAAGCACTTAAAAAGTCAAAAGTAAACAAACGTTAAACTGCAATAACGTCTTACCATGCATACGTTGAATCGATTCTCGCCTATGGCTTGATAATGTGGGGTAATAGCACAGATCAAAATAGAGTATTTATTGTAAAAAAAACGCATGAGCATTATACGGGCTTCGACCGGACGAATCCTGTAGGCCGATATTTTAAAAAACTGGCCAAGTGCGAGTCGGACTCACGTACAAAAGGTTCCAAACCAATTTATTTTTAGGGTTCCGTACCCAAAGGGTAACCAACGGAACTCTATTACTAAGCCTCGGCTGTCCGTCCGTCCGTCCGTCCCACAGCGTTGCCGGTTCATAGTAAGACACGGACAATGTTATTTATCATGTGAATTTACTACCTATAATTAGTATTGCATAGGAAATGTATGTATTTGGTAGAATAGAACCACAAATTACTATGCACTAGCTGTGTCCCACGGATTTGCTCGCGTTAAATTTAATAAAAAAATAAAAAGTAGCCAATTTTAGGTTCTAAACCATTAAGTAATAGGATGTCAATAGTTGCAAACACATACACACAATCTTTCAGATGGGTACATGAGTACGAGTAATAAAAAAGCTAAGAAAAAATAAAAGAAGATCATAATTCAGACGAGTAATGATTTTTCAATCAAATTCTTCGTAACTCGGTAAACTAATATCATCCAAATCCTTCTGATGGCGCACTTTTCTGATGAGGTTAACTATAATTGAACGCTAGTCTACGGGAACACGATCTAATTCATAAGCAACTAGTCTTGGGAATTCTTTCTTTCTTAGGTCACTAGGTTCTCCTTGGTCAAAAGTCAAAATGCATCGCATTCTGGACGATCGCAAATTGGACACATCACACTGCAACTGGTCTTTATCCCAAATACTTCGTGCGTCCAACAAATCGTCTGAAAAGACTTGGGTTTCGTAAGTTGCGTATGCACATTAAAATTTGCTGGAGTAGCATTATTCCAAAACTTTTTTTATGATGGGAATCTATTTTTATCAGCCTGTCCTATAATGTTATATTGATGAACGGTTAATTGTCATCTAACAAGACACAAAGAGCCTTATCTGGTGTTAAACATTTAATGGCCATATCAAACGAAGATGCATATGACTTAAAATCAATAAATGAGGCGGAAGAAACTTTGCTGATAAGCTTTGCTTTATCGTTTACTTAAACTTACTGCTGCAGCAAATGACAACTCACTGCCACTTGCAGTTTCTCCCAAATGAGCGACTTTTCTTTGTTTTGATCTGTCGCAAACTATTTCAAAAGAAGATGTTGGCCTAGAATGTCAATGGAATGACTCAAATGTCTCCTTTTTGTTTAGCCAGGCTGAATGTTTTGTTAAAATAAATCTTCCCTCCGACCGGAATCAAAGTACTTCTCTTTAATATTTAAAAACTCCTGATACTTTGTATCGAGTGGGACTTAGTTGATTTGGATGGCAGTTTGTCTTCAAAATTATATGTTCTTGTAAATTCTGGCTCTTTGTTACCGGATCTTGAAATAGCAAGGCCGCGACGAGTAAATTCAACCACGCGTCCTACAAGAAACAATTAATGATATCAACCGGGGTAGCAATAGCAAGATTTGTTATTACAAAATAATACTATACAGTCCAGAGATTATTTGTGTATTTATAAATCATAATAGAAAGTTACGGAAAACACTTACTAAAAGCTTTGTGAATTTTTATTTTAGTCGTATTTTTGGGGAGGCACACTAAAAAGTTAAGAAGCAAATGACGCTTTCAGCGACTGTACCTTGTTAACGTCTGTTTTCAAGTGTGTGGTTTCGATTTTCTGTGTTTATTTTGTAACTCACCTTAAAAATTTACTCGCCATTATCTTAACGTGAACTTCGACGAAAAAATGTGTCGACTGCTGGGAAAAAGGCCGATTTGACTGAGAGGTAGGCATTTTAAGTACTTGAGGTTATCTTTCATATTTCTTTATTTTTTATTTTAAAACAAACTTATGTTTTTCTATCTCTAGGTTGGAGGTATACGATCGACCCAAGGCGGTTACACTATCGAAGTTTTCATACGGATCCCTAACATTTTGAAAATATTCTATAGCCTATGTTATTCAGAGATAATGTAGCTTTCTAACGGCAAAAGAATTTTTGAAATCGGTCTAGTAGTTTTTAAGTTTATTCGTTACATACAAAAATACAAATCTTTCCTCTTTATAATATTAGTGTAGATGTAGAGCAACCTCGTAATTGTGACATGTCCTTAAAAATGTTTGTGTTTTTATTGCTATATTTTTATCAGCAAACATAATATTTTTTTTGGCTTCTTTTTTCATAACGTCATTGACGTTCTAAAGCTGCTGGAGTTTCGGGTTTAGTATTGACGAAGCAGAATATAGATAGCAGGAACTTTGCTAAAGGTTCACTACCTGAAATTTTACATAAGTGTAAGTATAACTATGGTGCAAATATTTATAAATATATTAGGAGAGTAAATAAGTCACATTTCATTTACCTGTATAATTACATCTTCCGAAATAATCACTTTCTCTGAAGTGCAAACTACATAACCTTGCTGTATCACTTGCCCTGAAGTTTATCCGCAAAGCGCTTTCCCATTGCTTTCTGCGTTTTTAGTCTTTGGGGAACAGATGAACTCCCCGGTTTTTACAATTTCAGACACTGCATTGAGGCACTCTTGATAAAAAAAAAACGAAAAGATTGGTGTTGTTTACAAAAAATGAACGGAATTTGACAGTTCTTAAGTCAAAGCAAGGTACAGTCACCAAGACGCCACTAAACAAGATAAAAAGGCAGTGTGCCTCCCCATACATTATGTTTATATATCAAAAACATTAATATCATATCTAAAGAACAATACCTTGAACTTCAGAACGATGTTGTTGATTAAGAAAATAGCAATAAATATTAAAACTATATTTGCTTGAAAAGCGTTGAGTTTTCGCTTCTTGAAACCGTAGTTGTCGTCAGCGCAAATAATATCTATACTAACATTTAAAGCTGAAGAGTTTGTTTGTTTATTTGTTTGCTTGAACGCGCTAATCTCAGGAACTACTGGTCCGATTTGAAAAATTCTTTCAGTGTTAGATAGCCCACTTATCGAGGAAGGCTATAGGCTATATATTTATCCGTTCCTATTGGTCTTAGTGTAATGATATATATATATATATATATATATATCATCACGCTAAGACCAATAGGAACGGAGCAGTAATGAAAATTGTTACGCAGACGAAGTTGCGCGGGTCAACTAGTAAAAAAATACAATGGTACCAGTGGCGTAACTATAGGAAATGGCGCCTAGGGCACGCATCATTGTTGTGCTCCTTCGTAAATTTTCTTAATATAAAAAAAATACACTAAATATAACCATCTTAAATCTTACATAAAAAACATTGAATACCTACATAATATTAATGTCTTTTTATAACGAAAGTAAAGTAAAACCTTTACATTTAAAAATTGGCATTTGCATCCCATCTCAGATAGTTTAATTATAGATAGTAATAGAAGCGACTTTTTGGGTCATAGAAAAAGGTGAAAATCTGAGATACCGTAGAAATCAAGAGCGAGCGAAGCGAGCTCATAATTTTTTTAACCCACCTCGGATAGGTTTTGATTTTCTAACACAGAACAGATAGGTAAAAGAGGTCTTTTAAGTATTTTTTTTCCAATCATACTAATATTTAAATCGAAGAAACTATTTTCACTACCCCAGGAAAACTCAAGAATCTAGACAGAGTAAAATGCAAAAGCGAGAGAAGCGAGCTCGAAAATATTTGCATCCTGGATGAACTATCTTCGGTAAGAGCCGGGACCTAGGCTGCGTGGGCACAGCTACTCAGAATTGCTGGACCTAACCCTAGACGTCAGTTTACGCACTGGGGCGTGCAGCTCTCATTTCCTCTCGCTGATTTGAAATCACGAAAAAAACTTTTTTGCAAAAAATATAACCGACTTCTAAAACAAAACACTACAAAGTATAAAATAACTTTAATTTCGGAAGTCGGTGTCAAAAAACGAAATAACCAAAAACACCTTTAGTTTGCAAAAAAGTTTTTTATTTTTCACTTTTTAGTGATACCTGCGTACCCATTCACAACGAACCGGCGTGATGTTATTTTATGAAAATAAAACTTACTAAGTGCTTTCGATGTAAACTTCTCGTCAATACGAATGAAATAAGCCCGAACACTTGGTAGTTCCTACATACCGATGTGGAGTTCCCTTGACTCTCTGTCGTCTCCATCATCTCGCACTTGGCCGGGTTTTCGTAACATGTTATTTGAACACTTGAACATCATCAGCCACAGTCAGCTACGGAGAATCAATGACATTAACTTTTAGTAGGGTGTCTACAGTCTGTTCTAACTATCTCAGACGATAGATGTTATTCTTGTGTAGAAAGTTACTAAATACCTTAGTCGAGTTACCACGGTTCCCACTAAAGAGACGTCAAACGGAATCAAAGACTTTGATAGACGTCAGTTGATTTGCAGTGATGAGTGCGTTATGTTTTGACATTGCTTATTTTTAGGTTATGTTGGATGTGTTCTGTAAGTAAGAGAAACTTTTACTGAAATTGATAAAACCGTATATTTTACGATACAATTGAACTTGTGTGAAGTGAGACGCTCAGAAATAAGATAATGGATAGTTTATTCGTAATTAACAGGTATGTTAGTCTTAGAACTAGTTAATATTTGGGTACAAATAGTAGCATAGTCGGCCTTATAATGACAAATAGTAACACTACTTTTAATATAATCTATCTAATTTAAAATATTCGAATTTCTTTTACAGATATAGAGATGTAAATGAAGATGTAGTCATAGATGTGGTAGAACAAGAAGCCAAACATTTGGAGAAGTTAAAGCAACGAATTGCAGAACGGAAATCAGCATATGCTACTAAAAAGACATCAGATGTGATAACCCTCAAACCCCAGAAAACTGTTGAAGACCGTAGAGAACATCATGTAGAACTTAAAAAAGAAGATGAGGTTATCTCAGGACAAGAGACCAATACTGACACCAGTATCAGTACAATTAAAAAACAGGATAGGAAAAAAGCTAAATCGTCACATGAATTCAAGGTTTTAGGAGTTAATGACTTTGAAAAGAAGGCAAAGGTATTTTTCACATTTTCATAATATTTCACAAATGAGACTACAAGGGAAATTGAATATGTAATAATAATAACTCAATCTTTATATTTGTGTTTCAGGTTTCAAGAGTACTACCTTTCTGGCTATCACACCCATTCAATATATCTACAAGTTTGAAATCCTCCTCTTACTTTGTAGAAGATCAAGAATGGTTGCACAGTACACTGAAAGCAACATTATTCAGTGAAGGTGTCACTAAACTGTTCCCTGTCCAAGAAAAAGTTGTGCCTTTCATCCTAGATGAACACAAACTAACATACCCATTTTGGCCACATGATATCTGTGTTTCAGCTCCTACTGGTAGTGGTAAAACACTGGCATTTGTATTGCCAATAGTTCAGGTACTTATAATTATATTCCAATTTAATTTTAAAAATAGTTTCGCTATAAACATCTTTTTCAGCTCATATACCCATCTATTACTGTTTTTATTGTTGAACAACAATCAAAACTAAACATCTTTTTGGGCTCATATACCCATCTATTACTGTTTTTGTTGTTGAACAACAATCAAACAGTAAACTATAATTTTTTTAAGACATATGTAATACATTTTCAGATACTAATGAATGAAATTGGGTGCCATGTAAGAGCTCTGGTAGTTTTACCAGTCCAAGAATTGGCAGTACAGGTAGCCAAAGTTTTTAAAAAGTATTGTATGAAGACAAGATTAAAGGTTGCTTTATTAGGAGGGTCCACACCAATGCAGCAGGAACAGCAAAATGTTGTTAGATACAGTAAGTATTTAACTTGTTTTTTATAATGCACACAGCAAAGGAGTGGAACTCTCTACCTGCATCTGTGTTTCCAAATGCTTTCAACTCTAATCTCTTCAAAGTTAGAGTGAACAAAGAAAATCTCTTCAAAGCAGTCTCTGTCACCTCTGACCTAGACTAAAGTCAAGAGCAAACATCTCAGATACAAAAAACAATCTGTTCAAGATTGAGGATTTTACTAGTTTGAAGAACAGGGGTCTTACTCATTGGAAATAGTTACTAATCATTCTTGTAGTACCAACACTGATGTAACAAAGACTAATCTTTTTGCTCAACAAATGATTACTTAAATAGAAGGGAGTTGAAGATGCTTAATTATTATTTAAAAATCAACAGAAATCTTAAAATTAGACTTAACTAAAAGAAATGACTATTTATTATACATTTATAAACCAAATCACAAGATAAAAATGTACAATAGTATAGAAGTTGAACTTCTATATAAATAGTCATTTGTTTTTAACCGACTTCCAAAAATGGAGGAGGTTCTCAATTCTATTTTTTTATGTTTGTTACCTCATAACATAACTCCGTCATTAATGAACCGATTTTAATCATTCTTGTTTTATGTAAACGGATATACTCCTTGATTGGTCCCATTTAAATTTCATCAAAATCAGTTCAGTAATTTGGCTTTTAAATCAAAATAGCTGGAATTCGTTTACTTAGATGACATATTTGGCTTGTCATCCAAGAAAATGAAATTGCGTATTTTACTTTCCTGCGACTTTCCAGTGGTGTTGTTAGGTGTGGGGTACCACTAAAAAGTGAAAAAAAAAAGTTTTTTTTAAGTTTCCTTTTATTTGTTACTCTTTCCTACTCTGCTGTTGCAAGTCTGCCGAAATGTATTTTACACATAAATTAATAAACATTTCATTTCAGCTGAATCATCTGGATGGGTTAGTGAAGTAGACATAATAGTATGCACAGCTGGACGATTAGTAGAACATTTACAAAACACAGAAGGATTCTCCCTGAAACAATTGAAATTCTTAGTCATTGATGAAGCAGACAGAATCATGGACCACATACAAAATGACTGGCTTTATCATGTAGATAAGCACATCAAGTTGGAGAATGAGCTAATGACTGGAAGGCATTCCAATCTTACATGGTCTAGTCTTGTTGAGCAGAAGCCTCCACCACAAAAATTGCTGTTTTCAGCAACTTTGTCTCAGGACCCTGAAAAGTTAGAACAGTGGGGATTGTTCCAACCAAAATTGTTTTCTGCTGCAAAGTCAAACAATTATGAGGATGAAGATCAAATCAGGCTATATGCTACTCCAGAAGAATTAACAGAACAGTATGTTACATGTGATGCTGAGCATAAACCACTCCTATTGTATCATTTCTTAGCTGACCAGAAATGGGACAAAGTGTTGTGCTTTACTAATGCAGCTGAGGCAGCACACAGGCTAGCTGTCCTCCTCAATACCTGGGGTAGTGGAAAATTCAAGGTTGCTGAACTATCCTCAGCTTTAGATAAATCTACAAGAGAAAATGTGTTAAAAAAATTCACACAATCAGAAATTAATGTGTAAGTAATTTACACTTGGTTGTTAGAACGAAATGATTAATGCACCAAAAATAATTAATGATAAATAGTTAATGCGTGCTTGACTATTTTTTCTCGATAGTTAATTACCAGAAACTGACTGTTTCACAGTACACAGTAGTTTATATGAGATAAAATAATCTAAAACCCATATTATATTTTATATTTTTTAATTACAGCTTAATTGGAACAGATGCTTTAGCAAGAGGCATTGATATATCAGACTGTAATTACGTCATATCTTACGACCCTCCAAGAAACATCAAAACATACATTCATAGAGTGGGGCGCACAGGGCGTGCAGGGCGTATTGGTCACGCGGTTACTATCCTGTTACAGAATCAAGTAAACCAATTCAAGGTACGTACTATATCCATTATGAACAGTCCTCCTCAGTCATATGTGCCAAAGCTGAAACAATTGTACCTATTTAAGATATAAGAAATGTTTTTAATAATGTGTTTTAATTTATGAATAAATGTCACAGGAAATTATACAGGCTGGTGGAAAAGCAGAGCTTCCACAGATAAAAATTGAAGCTGATGTTCTTGATCGTCTAACAAACAGCTACCAGCAAGCAATGAGTGAAACTAAAAGGCAAATTTATGCCGAGATTGATACAAAAGTGAAGAAATCTTTGGAGATTAAAAGAAGATTAAAGTCAAAACCACAAAAGCGAAAGATTAATACATGATCATTTTAATTAATACTAAGATTTATTTTGTTATAAAAAAAAACAATATGTGAGACAATAAAATTTATTGTAACATACAAAAGCCTTTTCTTTTTCAATAATATGTTACATCCGTATTTATAGTTTAAGGCTCGTTTGTGGGGACATGCCACGTTCGGCGTCGCATCGATGCCCTCCGAAACCAAGAAAACTATCATGCGTTTGAATTATCCGCGCAAAGCAGTGTCGTGTTCCACCAGTTTCGTGCCTTAAAAATGCATGAATGGAAGCCGAACGGGCTTTCTGCCTTCTTTTTAAATGGCAATAATTTGTGCGGCTTAGCAAGCCCCTTAAACTATTGTTTAAATAAATAAGGCCCAGCCACAGCTTAGGCCCAACCCGTAGAGAGTTTCACGCTTGGAAGATAATTCAACGTAAAAAGTCAACAACCATTATATGTGAATGCGCCATAAATAAATGCGCGCTATTGTTGACTCTAGCAGGATAACGCTGATTGGGTGCAGGTAGTATTTTTTCTGAATAAGTGACAACATTTCGGCGTCAATTCGTTTATTTTTAATTTATACTACCACTACGAAAGACATTTTACTCTATAAAATCTATCATCCAAGAAAACGACGCAAGACTAAGCAATATGGTCAAAAGACTACTATAGCCTTCCCGTTGGGGTAAATTAAAACAAAAATCTATATCTATACTAATATATAAAGCTGAAGAGTTTGTTTGTTTGTTTGTTTGCTTGAACGCGCTAATCTCAGGAACTACTGGTCCGATTTGAAAAATTATTTCAGTGTTAGATAGCCCATTTATCGCGGAAGGCTATAGGCTATATATCACCACGCTAAGACCAATAGGAGCGGAGCAGTAATGAAAATTGTAAACGAAGTTGCGCGGGTCAGCTAGTAAAATATATACTACCACATACTCGAGGCCATTCATACAATTACAAGCAAGTCAGTCAGACTATAGCAGACTACTTTGGAGTAGATGATTCGATACGTAAAAAAAATTATCCTGATCCTAAATATTCTAATTAAAATTTAAAAAAAACTGGCCAAGTGCGAGTCGGATTCGCGTGCAGAGTTCCGTACGAAGTTAATTTTTTTAAAGTATTATTTTAACACTATAGACTTCTTATAGGTTTTCCTGTAACCTATAGGGAGCGTGCAGAAACATCACTGTCAAGTATGTTTCAAGTATAAAATTCGAAATAGCTACGCTAGATGGCAGTCTTCTTCGCGCACGTTCCCCTAAACTGAGCGTGCAGGAATCACAGGTGGCAGCACAGAAGCGTCAATGTCAAGTATTCGGCCCCTAAAACTTCGAATATGCGACATTAAATGGCATAGTCAACGCCGTACACGGTCCCTATAGGTAAAGATCTATTATCTCCATTTTTAGGGTTCCGAAAAAAATGGAACGCTCATAGGATCACTCGGGTGTCTGTCAGTCCGTTTGTCACAGCCAGTTTTCTCCGGATCCACTAGACCGATTCTGTTGAAATTTGGTACAAATATGGACTTCTATGACCCAAACAGGGACGCGTTACGAAAATCATTAAATGTTTAGTAAGGGGTTCACTTTTAGGAGTCAAACTAGAAAATTAAAGAAAAAAGTTTTTTGAACAATATCGTGTGACATATCAAATGAAAGGGCTTACTGTGAGGGTTTTTAGAAATAAGACGAAAAGTGACCACTCCCCCCCCCCCCTTTATCTCCGAAACTACTGAGCCTAAAATTTTGAAAAAAATGTAGATAATAGATCTTTACCTAAAGATTCCAGGAAAACCTATTAGAAGTGTGTAGTGTTAAAATAACATGTTAAAAAAAAATCGTTCGGAACCCTTTGCACGCGAGTCTGACTCGCACTTGGCCAGTTTTTTTTTTTTCTCATAATTTTAGGCTCCGTAGTTTCGGAGTTAAGGAGGGGGGGGGGGTGGTCATTTTTCATCTAATTTCTTGAATAACTTCAACACCATTTATTTTTAAATTATAAAAAATATACACTTCTGGACACATCTATTGGCCCACCTTAGAGTTTAGGTTTCGATGGCCCCTACCGAAATATGATTGCTAGATTGAACAAAAACTGTTGATGCAGTTTTAAACCTGATACATTTTACCATCTTTTTCGATCGTATTGTTTTAAATTTGAATTCAGAATACCATACGACATGGAGCTACGCCTAACAAGTCGGATATGCGCCTTGTTAAAGGCAATTGATTTTTGAATAAAAACATGTTTTATCAAATAAAGGTTTAATTTAATAACGCGTGTTGCCTCCATGGGCTACCACAGCTCTCATACGATTAGGCATAGAGTTTATCAACCGCTCTATGAAATTTTGAGGGATCATCTCCCATTCCTCTTCTATGGCAGTTTTCAACTCCTGCATCGTCTGGGCAACTGGCTGACGAGCCCTAACACGTCTTTTTAGCTCGTCCCACATGTGCTCAATGGGGTTCATGTCTGGGCTTCTGGCTGGCCAGTCCATAACTGTGATGTTCACATCCCGAAGATATTCCCTGACGATGCCGGCCGCATGGGCTCTTGCATTATCATGCATAAAAAGGAAATTTGGGCCCACATAGTCCGCGTATGGTATCACGTGAGGTTCTAAGCACTCACGAATGTACCTTTCAGCATTTAATGTTGGCAGCCGTGGTCCTGTAAAAACCTTAAGTTGAGTTTTGCCGCTCGCGGATATACCGCCCCAGACAGTCCATGAGCCACCGCCATAAGCAACCCTCTCTTCAAAGCAGCATTGTGCGAAACGCTCTCCCTTACGTCGGTAGACCTTCTTCCTTCCATCATTGCCATGTAACACAATTTTAGACTCATCAGAAAAGAGTACACGGCTCCAATCTTGCTGTGTCCAATTTAAATGACTGCGTGCGAAATGAAGGCGCGCTGTTCGGTGGGCTCGCGTTAGTTTGGGCCCATTAGCTGGCTTGTGTGGTACCATATCGCGTTCTTTTAACCTTCTCCGAACAGTTCGAGCGCTCACAGATACTCCGTGGAAGTCGCGAAGTTGGTTTTGTATCTCAATGGAGATAAGGTGACGATTTCTCAAGCTGGTCGTCACGATGAATCGATCCTGCCTTTCAGTTGTGACCCGAGATCGTGGCCTTCCTTGGCGACGAACAAAGCCGCCAGTCTCTAGGTACCTCCGATAAACATTTCGGACCGCAGATCGACTTAAATTAAGTTGAGCACTCACTCTTGAATAAGTGCCACAGATTGGGCGGCGACTTCAGGTGAAGTATCCATAGATTATTGATAGAACCTCACCTTAATGTTAAGAATAAGTAATGTTTGTTGCAAAACCAAAGATATCAATCACTTTTTCAAGAATTAAATCCAAGCAAACCAATAAAACCAAGTTTTCTTAGTATTCGATTGTTTGATATCAACAAACAGGCTCCAAATTGTCTTTTGTTTCTTTAAATTCTGTGTTCGAAATTCAAAAAAAGACTATTGAATGAAATTGTGAATGTGCCAGGTTCAAAACTGCATAAAAACTTTTTGCTCGACCTAATATAAAATTTTAGCTAGGACCAAACGAAACTGAAAATACAAGGTGGGCCAATAGATGTGTCCAGAAGTGTATATTTAAAACCCTTACAGTAAGCCCTTTCATTTGATATAGTTCAAAAAACTTTTCTTTTTAATTTTCTAGTTTGAACCCCAAAAGTGTCACCCATACTAAAAAAAAAAATGATTTACGTAACGCGTCCGTATTTGGGTCATAGAAGTCCATGTGTGTACCAAATTTGCGCTGTGACAGACGGACAGACAGACACCCGAGTGATCCTATCAAAGTTCCGTTTTTTGTTCGGAACCCTAAAAGTAGGTTGTGTGCATGAGCCAAATTTTGAAAACGCCCCAATCTGCTTGCTTGATGCTTTAGTTGATTTTTTTTTTTTAATATTTTTTATTCATGACCATAGATACAAGTCTTTCAGTCGGATACATTGATGGGTTTTTACAATGTAATATTACAACGAATTAATTTATATAAATTTATAACATGAATTAAATTTTCTCTACTGTATTACAAATATATTTAAACAACACACTAAAATATTTCTTATTTACTAATAAATCCTGAACACTGCGGGGAACACTTTGATGTTCAGTATGTTCACTAATGTCATTGTCATTTAATTCATTCAATTCATACTCTTTGCTCAATTCACTGACCAAAATCAAACGTTGAATGTTAAAACTTGAACAGTTTAAGATAATATGATCCAAATCAGCATCCTCTGCTCCACAATGATGACATCGGCTATTGTTAATTATGCGAAATCTGTTCAGGTGAGCTGGAGTTAAGCAATGTCCTAATCTCATGCGTGATAAAATAGTTATGAATCTTCTTGTAATGTATTTGAAGTTATAGTACCAAGGTTTAATCGGTAATTCTTTTTGTATTCCAGCATACCATCTGCCTTTCGTTTCCACGGTTATGTCCCAATACTCCTTCCATAACTGTCTATTACGTTCTTGAAAAAGGCTATAGTAATCGGTGAATGGAACCTTGATTAACTGGGATCGATCTTCGTCATGGTCTGACCGGGCAGCAGTGTCAGCTACTTCATTTCCACGAATGCCACTGTGTGAAGGTACCCATACTAATTCTACTTTTGTATACTTATCAAGCAGATTTAGGATTATAAGTCTAATATTACAAATAATATAATTTAACTTAAAAGAAATATTTACATTATGTAGAGCAGACAAAACACTTCTGGAGTCTGTAACTATCAAAATATTATGTACATTATGTACAAGACTATTTACATGCTGCAGTGCACAATAAATTGCATAGCATTCTGCAGTGAAAATGCTACACACCCTGTTTAATTTAATACATTTACTGAAATCTAATTGTGGATCATAGAAAGCTGCATTTACATTATGATCTGTTTTAGATCCATCTGTGTATATAATATAATATTCTGGTCTATTATCTTTAAACAGTAAAAAATCAAATTTATTTTTTACCACATCTAAATGGATTGAAAAGCTGTTAATAATACCATTATAAGGTATTTTGTATATAGGCCAAATATCATTTTGAAAAATATCTTTTGAATTATTTTTTACTTGTTCAAATATTGTTGGCATTTCAGGTAGAGTTCCACCAACCAAAGAAGAGGCAGAGATGGCATTGGAAGCAATTGACTGTGAGATTTCAGGATGTATTGTTAGTTTCTTAAGTAAAGGATTATCATTTGACGTCATGACTTTTAATAAAAACCTCTCAGCCAACAACAACCTTCGTAAAGTCAAGGGAGGTATACATGTCTCAACCTCTAATGAATTAATAGGTGTGGAGCGCATAGCACCACAAATAAGTCTCAGTCCCATATTTTGAATTACATCTAATTTTCGTAACAAGGTGCTATTGGCATTCATGTAAGCTAAACTGCTGTAATCAAAATGGCTTCTCACTATACTTTTGTACAGCAAATCCATAACTTTGGGGTCAGAGCCCCAAAAACTGCCTGCTAAATGCCTCAATAGATTAATACCTTTTAATGCTTTGTTACTTATATCTTTAATATGTTCTTCAAATTTTAATCTATCATCAATAATGACTCCTAGGAATTTATGTTGCTTAACAACAGGAATTTCTACATTATTGTATAAAATTTTAACATTGCTATGAGTTTTTACATTTTTACTGACAATTAAAACTGAACTCTTTTCTGGACTTATTTCTAATTTAAGTTTATTATGGTAATAGCTGTATAATTGAGACAAAGCCTTATTGATATTAGACATTGCTATATCTATGTTTTGATTTATGCTGTACAAAAGCAAGTCATCTGCAAATTGCAGGATATTTACGCCTGGTGTATCTACATATTTTAATATTTCAGAAGTATACAAGTTATAAAGTAAAGGAGACAAAGTTGCCCCTTGCATTGTGCCTTTGTTAACAGTCCTGGGTCCATGTAATTTATTATTATATTTAACAAATACAGTCCTATTGTTTAAAAAATTATAGAGCCATTTTAGAGTATGACCAGGTATACTAATATCATGACATACTTGAATGAGTTCTTCTATGTTTACATTGTCAAAAGCACCTTTTACATCTAAAAACACGCAGATTGCATTAGAGTGGCTTAATTTAACCTGTCTTACATCTGATAATAAAGATACAAAGCTTTCAGAGCAACTTTTACCTTTTCTGAAGCCAAACTGCATAGAAGGAATTAAGCTTTGTGATTCAACAAAATAATCTAATCTTAACTTCAACATATTTTCAAAGAGTTTACCCAAACAAGATGATAAAGAAATAGGTCTGTATGAAGAAGCACTATTTATAGGTTTATTGGGTTTTAAAATTGGAATGACACACTGTGTTTTCCAAGACTCGGGTATTACTAATTCATTCCATAGTTTATTATAAATATTAAGTAATGTTGTTTGTGCATTTAAATGTAATTTTTTGATTAACATATAAGGTATGTCATCCAATCCCGGTGTAGTATCTTTCCTACTCTTTAAAGATGTTTTCAACTCTTCTATAGTGAAATTGTTTTTGAGAAATACATTTACATCATTTTCTGTAGCATTTTCGAACAAATACTCAAGCCTATTGCCATCTATTTCAGTAGAATCTGCCAAGTTATCTAAAAAACGTGGAACCCACTCATCATTTATGTTTTTGTTTCGATTTGATCCAATTTTTTTAAATTTTTTAATGTATCCCCATATCCTAGAAACTGGAGTTAGCCTGTTGAAGCTACTACATAAATTACGCCAAGAAGAAGAACTTTCTTCCTTCAGAATTCTTTTCTTTTTCGCATCTAATTTTTTATACTCTATCCAGTTTTGAATGTTCGGTTGAGAAAAATAATACTTTAATGCATCTTTTGATTTTGCGACAGCATCACTACATTTTGCATTCCACCATGGTACTGGTTTTTTAATAGCTGTGTTTGCACATAATTTTCGTTTTGGAATTGTTTTATTCCTCAAATCGTTTAATGTTTCTATAAAATGGTTATATGAATTGATAGGGGAATCATTTATTGAGTCCAAGTGGGAAAAACAAGTTTCAGATAGGCTATAATATTCATCCCAATCTGCCTTACTATAAATATATTTCTCTTGATCCACAGGAGGTGACATGCCATACATAGATGGCTGAATGTTGATCTCAAGTAAAGTTGGAAGATGATAGCTACCCATGGGATCGTCATGAACATACCAGTTACATAAATGAGCTATTGAGGAGCTAACAAGGGCAAGATCTATCGCTGAAGCATGTCTATTAGGATAAGGAACAGTTGTTGGTGATCCATCATTCAAAATACATAAGTCAAATTCATCAATTATATTATATAAACATCTACCTCTATTATTATCACTGTGGCATCCAAAGGCTATGTTATGAGCGTTAAAATCACCCATAACTATACAAGGTTTGGGTATGTTATTGATTAAGTCCTTTAACTTTGCTGAATCAAACCTGATACTGGGAGGGCTGTACACACAGAGTATTGCCATTGCTCCAAATTGTGTTTCTATAGTGATACATACATTTTGAATAGATTCTGAGAAGTGTGTATTAACTACTTTGTACTTTAAACGATGATTCACCAAAATGGCTACTCCATTATGAGAATTTATGGAATTTTTGTGGATTAAATTATATGTGGGAAAGTGTGGAATTATAGAATTAGATTTGAACCACGTCTCATTAAGAAGACAGACATCTATGTTTTTTTCAAACAATAAATTTTGTAATAGGGTCTTTTTACTCTGCAAACTTTGTATATTATACTGTAAAATATTTAGATAACTATCCATGTTTAAATTAAATTTGATAAAAATATTTCTTTTATTTTCTTATGTGTGAGTGGCCCATCAGAGTCACTCTTGTTTCCTAATGCGACCAACGATTTAACAATTGCATTAATTATAATATCATTATTTGCTATTTGCTTAGGATCTAAAGTATCATTGATTTTTTTAGGTTTATCAGTAACTTTGGGTAGAACAGGGAAAGATTTCTCATTAAATGTAGGGGGTGAGTTCACAACAGTGGCATATGATTTCTGCTTAAGAAATTTGGCCTTTTTCTCTTCAATTTTTTGTTTTTTAATGGGACAGTCTCGTGAAATGGCAAGATGATTACCTGCGCAGTTGATGCATGTGATCTCTTCGACATCGCATTCTTTGTAGGAGTGACGACCAGCACAAGAAGAGCAATGTTGCTCGCCTCTGCAAGCCTTAGCAGAATGGTTAAATTTAAGACACTTATAACATTGCAATAATGGTGGTATGTATGCTTTGACTTCGTATCTAAATAGTTTTATATAGGCGTATTGCGGTAAAGATGTTGATGCAAAGGTGACGGCAACTGTATTGAGGGGCACTAATTTTCCCTCTTCTTTACGCATGAATCTTTTAATAGAAATAACTTCAGAGTCGCACACTATATTTTTATATATTTCCTCATTGGAGAGTTCTTTAGGCACGAACCTCAATACACCAATCCTTTCAGTCAAATACGATGGTATAAAGGCTTTAAACTTATTTTTCCAGAGGAAGTCTTCCATCTTCAGAAAATTGTTGGCTGCAGCCGCTTTTCTGAATGTTATTCCTATTTTGTGTGCATTTATTCTATGAACTCCTAAGACTCCTTTAACATTGTCAGATATTAAGCTGGTGAGTGTGATAGGATTTTTATTCCCTATCTTCTCCTGCTCTGTTGACTCGACGTATACTACGTATTCAGAATTGGTGTTTTCTATAAAGAGTCTTTTATAATTTGGTTTCGTAAAAATTTTATACTTATTTGAATCAGGGCCGATTGTTCGAGTATTGTTGTACTTGCGTTTCTTCTTTTCCCCCGGCTCTGGCGGCTCCTCACCGCCACTGGTGACACTCATGGTTGTTTGAGACCTTATTCGTTTTTATTTATGTAATATTTCCGTACGTTTATTTAATTTTAAACTTTTGGCAAAATCAAAATTACCGCCTCGTTTGACTTCCCGCCAAAAAAGTCTGCTTTAGTTGATTTTTCCTTGTGTTGCCATTTGAAAACTATACAAAAACAAATTGCACTTCCATGCCATCATGAGAAATCACTAATACTAATTCCATGCATGATTTCGATAGTTTATTTTGACGTTTGTTTTTGACATAAATCTACGTTGGGTACGAATTTACAAAGTTCAAATACACCAACGAACTTGAAAGTTAATAAAAATCAAGCTGTTTTGTGAATTTTTGCGTTTATTTTCGCTCCACAACCAGTGTAGTTTAAATAACAATGACGATAACACTGTCTCAATTAAAAAAGTTTAATACTTGTAATGTTTCTAACATCGAAGCCAAACTACTTTACCCTAGATTGATACTTTTTGAAAATAAGTTATGTGTGAGAGTAGTGAATTTACTGGAAAACAATGAAGAAGGTCAAGAATCAGGCGGGTACTATACATTTGATCAAGAAATTGTGGATAGCATATTGCTTGACCACTTTGTGTGGCTTGTTTTTAAGTCTGGTGATATCACAGCAATAGATGTGGTAAAAGGCCTACAAATCAAAGTTAAGAATGATACTAATACTAGCTTGAAAATTTGTCAAGTTGGAAGGATTGAGAACCGTTTATATTTCATAAGTGAAAGTGGAGATACCTTTGTAATACCATTGCACACATCAGAACTGGTTAAAAAATTGATTGACAGTACAGATGAACTTTATGTCCCTTTCAAAAAGGCCCATGTTTCCCACTCGAGTATAAAAACAAAGTATGATTCAATATGTGGCTTGAATGTTTATATCGAAGAAGGCTTTGTGATGGTAAAATGTCCATTGACTGGCATAACGGAAGTCATTTCCACTGAAATCAAATTAAATCACATTGTCTCATGGAGGGACCAGGCAATTTTTGCAAACAGAGCTAATATGTGGATTGTTGACTTGAAAGAATCTCAAATTGTTCATGAATTTGAGAAAACAGAAGAAAACTATTACCCTGTGTTGGCTAACAATGATGTGTTTTACTATCTTCTATGGAACAAGGAGGAGGTAAGCTAATTTTTGTATTTGCTTATATTATCCAAAACATGGCCAAGGCCTCCCCCAAATATTTGTATCCTGTCCCTGAGCCACCGCAGATCAACCCTTTCAGAAAAAGTTGTATAGGTTGCAAGGATGGATCCAGGATTTTCGCTGGGGGGGGGGGCGGCGGCTTGATCCCGCTAAGGGGGATTTAGCAAAGTAAACACTAAAAAGCAAGTCCAATGATAGGTTATTTTGCTACTCTCCTGGTTGGTGGCACTATCAATTCCCTGTTTTAGCTTAGTATTTCTGTTAGACACTGTAAATACTGCAAACTGTGTTACTGTGTGAAATTTTTGTTATGAATAGGATAAGGTACCTATGGTTCCAGTTCTTTGTTTAGATGTATGTAGTTTCAAATTGTTTATTAATTAGTTGTTACTGGTATTACAGGTGCAGATTCATTGTGCTGGATTTGCACAATCTCTGAATCATGCTGGGACTGCTGACCATTCAGACAGTTTTAACCAGACTCTTACATCTCAAGACACCCTGAAGGTGCAACTCAAGACCTTGATAGACTCCATCACAACTGCTACAAAACCAGGAAGTGTACTAACACAGTTACAGCCACTATTTGAGGCTATTGATGATTTTAAATTCCTCATTCAAATGACACAGCAACTATGCCAACAAAATATCACATACAAATCATTGTTATACCCTCTTCAAAAGAGAATATTTGCAACAAATGATAATGATCTCATAAATGTGGTGAGTGACTTATCAATTAAAATAGATTTGATTGAATACATTCATTTTACAGGCAACAACGCTTATGAGAATGTTAGTCTCTTTGACCAGAACTTCAAGGAACTTTGTATTACATTTACATCCAAACATGATTTTGATATTGCATCTATTTGTTGGTTGAAATATTCTCAGTTGAAGTTGTCGTTGACTTCTGATGATGTTGTAAATATTCTAAATGCTATAGACAATAGTACCAAATTAGCTTCCATCATTATATGGTTAAAGAACTTTATTCCATCACTGTTGGAACAAAATCCATTTTACATTGACCTATTTGTCCGGTGGGCCAGTGAAAGGGTTTTTATGTTAGAAAAGTCTGCATTTTGGCCAAAGATAGGGTTGAAATTTGTTGGAGAAATAATAGTCATCCTAGAATCATCACTCAAATCCATTACTTTAAGACCTATATCAATGGATGACCTTGATAATCTTAAAACAAGAATAACATACATAATGGACTTGAAAGATAAATATAGAATCAACATGTTATTAAATGAGTTGAGCTCACAGAGTCCAAATGAAGTAGCTTTAATAATGTTACGCCGCTGTTACACTGAAGATCTAAAAACATTTTTACAAAATTATTTGCCTTCTTATGCTATGCAGCATTTATTTGATTTAGATGATATTCTAAGTTCATACATTGAGAGTGAAGCTGCAAGCAGTGGTGGTGGAATTGATGGAACACGCTTACATATACTACTAGAATCCTTTCATTCATACAATAATAAACTTGAATGCTTATTACAAGTTTTAAGAGTATTGGATGTCCCATGGAACTCAAGTGTACTGGAATTAGCTGTAACAACTGTTGCCAATGCTACCAAAACTTTTACAGTATCTGATTCAGAAAGAGTACTTTCCCAAGAAGTACAAAAAGAAATAAATTACGCAAATGTCAAGGTGGTGCTGAAGAAGTATAATTTTCCAATGACATGTACTGATTACATGTTAGTACTTCATAAAATTGTGAGTGTGCCAGTAATAGAGTTGGAAGATTTGAAAGCAATAACAGGCGTCATGCCTGTTTATTCAAACTATTGCAATGCTTTATACATTGAAAGATGCCTTCAAGATTGTGAAACTAGAACAGCATTAAATTACTTCAACAACTTATCATCAAAAGAAAAAAAATTGTTACTGAAAGCTGTGGTGGCTAAATATGGTCAAATAGTTAGTGGAACTACAAATAATTTGACTATTGAAAGAAATTACATAGATTTCATAAAGGGCACTCACCTTATAAATGAAGTTGAAATAAAAAATATTGAAACATTGTACAATTTCAAAAACTCTTATGGTTTGATACTCAATATGAATGATATCTATAATGAAAGAGCTTGTGAAAGTGCAGTTAATTCTTGGATAAGTCAATATGGAGCAACTGCCAGCTCTGGCCGTGGTGGAAGTGTTATCCAGCTAACACATGCATGCCAGTCCCAACACTCTGTCCTGATGGCCTTGATACGAAGCACTTCTACTTGCCATCAAGTGAGAAAACTTGTTGAATATCTTTTGAGAGCATTTTCAACAAGAGATATATCAGTTGATGACTTCATTGCAGTTTTATCACAATTTCAATATGGAGAGAAGTCTGATTTGTTGTTGCATTCTTACAATGTTCTAATCGAGCTCTCTGTCAGTTGTAATGAAGAATATCTTCACAATTTAATTATACAATTGTCCTTGTTGAACAATCTTATAAACGCTAGTATTATTGTGAAGAACTTATCAATAGCGTGGAAATTCCATTACATATTTTTACCCATTTCATCAAGTACTGCTATTAACGAATTAATAAATCTCTATAAAACTTTACAATTTCCCGATAGTGCTGATACAGAATTTTCCAATGTTCACAGCAAATGTGATTTTACTTCCCTCAGGCTCGTTTCTAACAGCTTGGCTATTGCTGAAGTCACCAAGCCGACATGGCAAGATGACATGTCTGAGATAGCAAAGAGATTACTAGCTAAGGTTGTTGCATACCAAGAGCTTGACGAAGTATTAATGACGAGTTTATTAATAGTTATGAAAACTTATGAGGAAGACAATTGTGTTCTCGAAGTGCTAAGAGGTCAGAATGAAGCTTTACCACCTAACATTATTGGGTATCTGTCATTACCTCCTATCCGTCGCACATTCGTATTAGACAATGATTCAATATGTAAAGAAATAGGAAAATCTGTATCATATCCCCCTCAATACATCCTCAAATCTAAATTCAACATTAATTTGTCTGATGTTGCTTTACCTGATAATAGTGAAGAAACTTGGGATGTCAAAGTTATACTTTTATATGTTCTACTACAATATCCTGATACTAGTTTCGACCGACTGGTGGAACTGTGTCGTGCGTTAAACGTTTCAACTAACGACGGCCTATCACTTCAATTAATAGCTTTACTGTCGACTTGGGAATTAAAATATAAAATATTTACAGATGATTTGGGCCATCGGCAAATATTCCTCGAAAATGACGAAAAATATTTAAACAAATGTTTTATTGTTTGGGACAGTATAGAAAATAGAGAATTT
This sequence comes from Lacanobia wlatinum, assembly GCA_947578705.1. NCBI lineage: Eukaryota > Metazoa > Arthropoda > Insecta > Lepidoptera > Noctuidae > Lacanobia > Lacanobia wlatinum. The sequence goes on along the minus strand of OX388024.1, from coordinate 12,943,317 downwards.
TTAAAAGATGTACTCAATGAATTTTGGAAGAACGGCGAAGTCACTCTACATGGCCGTGCGGTAACCATAAATCCATATTACTATGAAGTGTTTCTGTGTATTTACCGCCTCATATTCGGCACGGCCACAGAAGTAAAGAACACAAAGGAATATTTTCTACTGCACTTCCTAAAAGAATACAAACGTAAAAGTACTCCCAAACAATACGAATACGAACTCTTCTCTGTAAAGGGAATGTTTCCTGAAATCGGTCATTTCAGGTTACCGTTTCATCTTTTCATGCGAGAAGATATGTGGGCTAATTTAAAATCGGAAATAACGTTAGAAACATATGAACGTTGGATACCCGCAGTTGCTATGCTTGCTCTTGACTCGAATTTACAAACAGCAAGAGACATGATTTGTAGTAACGCCGTGAAGCAAACCATGACATCACGGAAGCGTAACGATGATGTAGATTCAGAAACTAAAAACGAACCTTGGCGTTTAACGAGTCAAGAAGAACCTTTACTACGTGCCGCGCATCGCTGTGTAAGACACATTGCTAACATGGAATGGGCAGGAGCGTGCCTCTTTTACGTTCTGCAAGGATGTGCACGAGGGGCTGACCAAGTTGCCGCTGCTCATCTTTGCTACCAATTTGCGCAACGTTGGGCTGCCCTGCAACCTGGAAATCGTGCTGTTCGACAAATGGAACGTCTACATGCAACCCTATCCACACGACATGCTTTATACAAGATAGATTGGGCGTGCGAAGAGCTCCTTCGACTTTCGACAGAGCCAGCTCAACTCATTCGTAATATATACTTACATCCAGATTTTGTCTCGAAAATGAGTCGTCAGGATGTAAATCGAACTGTAAATGAAATTGCCGATAAAAATTGTATAAACGTAAGTGCTATAAGAATTCAAATTCTAGAAAATATACTCGACAAGGCTAACGGTGAAAACAAAACTGTCACAGTTTTAAATATAAAAGAGTTAATGACAGCAAAATATATACTGAAAGCAACTTGCCCTAAAATGGGGGCTATATACTTATCTCGGATTGCATTTGACGATGAGAATGATAACAACAAGTCTAAAAAATTAAGGGCTCTTCAATGTTTAATGAGTGTAGTCGACTCTGTCACAGCCATCAAGGTAGCTAATCGGGAAAGAGATGCGCTATGGATGTCGCTGTTAGAATTGTTGAGCGTAGTTAGCTTGGAGAGCATTGATATGCCGTGGGTCGCTGCTACATTTACGTATGACAAACTTCGAGGACTAGTACAATTGCTTCAAGCTACTGAAGGAAACCCAGATGGATTAAGAACAGCTGCTGAACTTACACGTAAATTTGGTTCTTCACAAATTATATGCAGTCTTATTCCTCTTCTACTGCGGGCAGGTCTTTATGAAGAAATGATTCCATTACTATTGAAACAAACATCTCAGCTAGACAGCGTAATATGCACCGCCTGGCGTGCCGTTATTTTGTCTCCATTCCAACGCGCCGATTACCCAATAACAGAGCGTCAAAGAACTAAATGTTTGAATGCTATAAATTTATTACCTATCTGTCCTATTATTAAAGATGAAGACTTGGTAGAAATATGGAGAAACTGTGTAAGATGTAAAGTATTTGGATTAGGTTGTTTGATTTTACCATACATGACTTCTCAAACTAGGCAATCACTGTCAGAACTACAGAAAATTGATAGAAGGAATCTGATAGCTAGTTTGAAAAATTTGCATGCTGATACTTACTTGGTATCGGGTGCCATGCATGTTATTGAGAGAATGGCATCAAGAACTTACAGATAGTGTTACAATCTTTGGATCATTGGGTCGTCTAGGGATCTGTGACAAGTGACCCATTAACATTTATTATTTACTTACTCTGCCGTGATAATAATAAACATCAAAATCAACATTTAATAATGGGTGATTGATTCAGATAGATCTCATTTCGTAGATTCTGCATATTTAAATAACTTATTTTTCAAATAAATGTGGATTATGATGTGCATAGTTGGCAGTACTATCATGTATTTCATCTCATATTTATTATTTTCATCTGTAGTTCTGATTTTAGAAATTATTATATAACAATCGCCAATTGGGCCAGTCTCCACTATCAACTTATCTATGTTATTTTATTAAGTTGATATCTTTGCATGTATTTAAATAAGTCAACATATTATTTTAAAACAATCATAAAATATATTGAATAAGAACTATAATATTTCTTGTTATTTTTTGTTGGATACTACTTTACATTTCCCTGATAACACTTAGTACTAAGCTATAAGCAAGTTTTAGTAAAAATGCATAGTTTAATGATGTACTTAATTTATTTTCACACAGATTTTTGTCTATAATAGGGATTAGAAGTAAATGCTAGAGATTTTATATATGACACAGCTGGAGTAACCATCTCAAACAGAGGAGCATATATTCCATGTCTTATAGCCAGCTGTACAGGAGTTTCTTTTGCTTGGTTTTTTCTATGAGCAATGTCTATAGTATCATCTCTCAAAAAGAAAATTAATAATGTGGACTTACTATGACTAATTTTTGCTGCTAGATGCATTGGGGTTTGTTCTGAAACAATTAAAAAATCGGTACTTAATTCTATATATTATAACAGGCATTAATTGCTGTAGGCTTATCCTGGAGATATAAGAGTTAGAGTACACTGTTTTAACCCTTAGACTTTTTGTGTCGCATTTATGTTACACATATTTCCGTGCCCCTACTCATGTCGTATTTCTGCAACAGAGAACATGCATGATTTTTTCGTTCTATTTTCATCCTATTAACTAAACTAAAACCAATATTAAATAGAGATATTATTAAAAATATTTTTTTTTAATAGATACAATGATTGCTCATCTTTATTTATTGTAGATATTATTTTATCTATTTGTAGCCATGTGGGCCCTCACCGGCACGGGCACGGCAAACAATATTTAGCCAAGCGGAACTGGGATTATGTTAGCAAATAAATAACTTGATGAGTTTTGCTCAATGGTAAGCATGTAGGTCAATCAATAGTGAGTTTATTCTGGTATTTAGTAATCATCTCTTAGGTAGTAGTAGCACATTAGACAAGGACGTGGCTTTTGTAATATTCTTATTTTAATGGAAAATGAATAAGATTAACAGTTTGCATGACTGAGGCTAAAAATGACTTACCCCCATTAGAAAGAGCCCCTGGATCAGCACCAGCAGATAACAATCTTGCAGCCGACAAATAGTTATTCCAGTTTGACGCAGAGTGCAACGGTGTCCAGCCCATCTCTGTCTTAGCATGCACATTGGCTCCAAAACTCAGCAAATATGATATGACATCAGTATGGTTACTGTATGCAGCTCTGTGAAGTGGTGTGTACCCATCGCTATCTTGTGCATGAACCAGACCTGGCTGTTTCTTCAGTAGCTCTCTTAATATACACCTCTCACCATTTTCTGCTGCCCACAACACATAGTCAATGGGATTGGCTGTAAACAAAGAACACATATATTCCATAATCCAATGATTGCTCCAAATACTATACCAAGCATATACTATGCGTAAGTTAAGAACCTTTTGGATCCTTTACTTCTTCGACATCTTGATCAGCATCGTCCCAGCCAGACACAAACATACCCGACGTTTCCGGGTTCCTTTTGCGTTGCTTTATTTCATCATGTACTTCTGCAAAGCTTTTCATTTCCTTATTTTCATCCTCAGAATCCGACATAGTTTTTTTTTAGATTTGTTTTGGTTACTAAAACAGGGACTGCGAAAATCAATCACAGCGATCAATCACACGGAAGCTGTCATTGTAAACATAACAAATAAGTCTTTGGTTAAAAAATAGAGATGAGACTCTGAAGAGCTTAGTAACTCTATGCTCGAATTTTCCTCCAACCAAGTAAGAGTCGTTCCTCACATGTCCTCACAGATTTGTACACATGTGAGGAACGGTTGAAATCGGAACTAAACGTAAATTTTTAAGCGAGAAATGCACTGGTCCTACGTACCCAACGTATGCAACGCTTTTGTATCGTATCGTATGTTGCGTTGCATACGATAAATGTGTTTCTACTGCATAGTTTTTCAAATAAAATCAAGAGTTCAGATATAATGCGTTGCATACGTTGCGTACGTGGGACTAGTTTGTCTCTAGCTTATTTGCTATGTATAAAAAGACCTTAATGGCACAACGGGTCTCTCTCATGGAGCCCCATTTTTTTCTATTAATGAAAAACCGTTGGTTCTGGAGATATTGAAGGTCAAAGTATTTTATGTAATTTTTTTTTTACAATATTTATCTATTCCAAACAAACATGAACAAAATTTTTCTTTTTACTTTTTACATAATGCTGAAAAAAGATCCAAGAGCCCGAAAATTCAATATCATTTGAATCTGGCGCCCCTTGAACTTGCCGCCCGGGGCTGATCCATGGGCCCTGGTTTGCGCACCCCCTTTCCAGATGCGGGCCTCAAAATATTTATTCAAAGTCAGTTTGAGTGAAACATGGCAAATAGAAAAAAAGATCTTCTTTTATTTTATGCTGTAAGATTTATCTATTAGAAACTATTATTAGAAGCAAAATACTATTTACAGCCTATTATTTGAGTAACAACACTGGCTGTCCGCCATGATTGAAATTTAGAAATAATTTCAACATGGCGCCCGGTTGTTCAGAGTGTGTGTGTGTGAAAGTGCAGTGAAATTATGTTATTATCTAGAATTTTTAGTGATTATTTTAGTGTTTAAGTGAAAAGTGTGTGCTTTAATGCAGTGGTTTTCTTATCATGGCTTTGGATTTACGCCTGCATTCTCCTGCAGGCGCGGAACCTGTTGTTTATACATGGCCCCTCACTTCAGGTCATGGCTCGGTAAGGAAATCGTATATTTTACTAACGTGTAGTTAGTTACAGTGACGCTAGTAGGAGTACTGGGTTTCTATTTTCTATTTTTCATAGACACGTTTTAATCAATGGTGATGTAACTAAATAGTTTAGGAGACTCGCTACTCCTATTGTACAACAAGTGATTACCCACCACTAAGTACTTGCTCGTGTTTAGTTGAATTATAATGGAGTGACCGCTTAAATTATACAATGCTGTCACTTAAAGAACTTCAATGTAATCATATTGATTCGGGCAATAACAAGCAGTTTATCAAATATCTAGACATAGGTAAGCTCTTCTTCACGTCACATGGGTATTGCAGTAGAGTGTATTGACCTCGTGTTTTGTCAAGGTGTCGGCTTTTTTTAGATATGTACACACTGTTGCGTAGTTTTCATTCGTCATTTATTTACATTTTACAAGATTATAGCAATGCGAGTTTTTGATTCTGTTTCACAAAGTTAAATATTGATTTAGTTACTATTTATTATCTTTCTACTCATGTATCACTTGCCCATAGTAAGAGTAGCTAGCTAGCCAGTACATATGCATAAACTTCCTGTATAAAAATGAGATTATTTGTCACAATGCTTACTTTTACAAACAAATAACAAAAAGTAAACAAGCAATATTTTTATTTATTTCACTAACTTACAATGATAAGCCTGCAATTACTATGTCTTTTGAACTTAACTATAATCAATTATTGTTATTTCACACTTACAAATATTAATCCATGTATTACAAACCATAACCTGCAAATAATTTAATATTTATTAATACTTGATTTCTATAACATAAACATAGTGTGAAACTGATTTCTAAGTTATTGATAAGATATAGAAAGATAGATAGATATGAATACCTATTTAGACACACATCTTTTCACATGCAGATTATGTAACAAACAAAATAAAGTGAGTAATCAGATGCTTCACACAAAAATAATTGAAACTGCATTTATTTTTGCATGATGCTTATCTGAGTACCATACAAAATTATACAAACTTCGATATAATGAGAATTAAAATCACTCTATTTCAAAACAGTTTTTGTTTTATTAGCAATCATCAATAAAATTAATAAAAATATTTTTATTTTATCTTTTATTTTTAATATTAAGACAACTCTATCCAGTAATTTTCTCCAAATATTAATGAAACCAAGTAAGTTGGAAGTAACTTTAACTATTCTGGGACTAGGAAGACTTGCTATATAATGGGCAGCATGTTAAAAGTTTTTTCCATGCAAGTCATCAAAGTTAATTCCATGAGATAAAATATTATTCAGGAAAGGAGAACCAACCTTAAAACATCCAATTTAAACTATTGCAAACAAATGCACTTTCAGTTGTAACAATGCTTTATGCAGAAACAATGCTTTAACTATTCAAAAAATAACACCATTTATCCAAGCTAGTTAGCAATAATGCTTGACCACTATTTTTTAATTTTACTTTTATTTCATTGACTACTATTGATACCTTAACTTTACCTTTGATTAATTTTATTTAAATTCTGTTTTGCAATAACAATTACCCTTGCCATATTCAATAAACTGAATTCTGACTTTACACAAACTAAACTAACATTAAAATGGACAAAATTGATTGTTTATAAGAGGTAATCTCTGGGCCTATTAGAAAAATTACTGATAGAAGGCTATACACTATTTCCAAGTGCCATGTGATGTTTTATGGTGAGAGGTAGTTACTGTCAACGTGGAATAGTCATGGGCTAACTAAGTTTTGAATAAAAAAAAAAACTGGTCACAGAATTTGCATTGACAAAGTCAGCTGGTTTATTTTTATTATTAGTTACTTACAAAAAATAATCACAAACAAGGCACAATTTAGTGTTCTTGTCACAAACTCTATTTTAATTAAGATGTACATGAGAATGTAAAAAGTGCCCCAAATATTTTTAAAAATAATAAAATATTATTATTGATACAATAAAATTGAGAATTATATCATTGAGTGTGTTATTTCTGGTTGGGCTAAAATTTTATTTTTTACTTTTTGGTTATTATTACCATATCACAAATTCAAAATTAATTTCATTTGTTTCAGGACAAACACGATGGGGCCTTGGAGATAGTAGAAACTATAAGGTACTTATTAAATTTTTGGTGTTAAATAAAGAGGACATGCCTTAGCACTGTAAATAAACAAATTAAATATTTTTTTAAATTAAATTACAGTGTTATAAGTATGTATAACTAATAAAAGACTTTCTTGTAGTCACCACCCAAAATAAAATTCAAAATATCTTTGATTCAAAGATAAAAAGAAATAAAAGTAGAAAACATAATAAAGTTATCAAATCAGGTTGAAATTGCAGAAACAATAGCTAAAGTTGGTTATATTAACTAAAACTTCCAATTAAAAGTTGGTGGTGCACTCTTCAGAAACGTCGCCATTATAAAACTAAGAAACTGTTCACTTGACCTTGACTCAAATGGTCCTGTACATATGTACCATAACCATTGTAATTTCCGATACATATACCGCAGATTATTGCAGCTATTTATTACGTAAGTCTTACGATTATAAATATTATAAGTAGGTACTTATAATATTTCCGCCTGCATTGATAAGACCTTATCAATTTTGTTTGTTAAACACAAGCTGTGTTGCGCTTGAGATCACATTCACAACAAGCATTGTGAAAACGTGTTTGCAAGCTATGCGACGCACCACTCCTTCGAGCTTAAATAACCGATTTATAATATAACTAGCATAAAACGGCGAAAGAAAGTATCACGTGAAAGGCTGTAGGGTAGGATACACGTGTTGTTTTGAGATCGAAGATAGGAAACACCTGTCTTGTCGGGCACGAGCCACCGGCGACCATGCACACACAAGCGTACGCACAACGGCTATCGAAAGAGTATTATAAAGATCAAGTTTGTTAAGGATCTCATTTACATTACAATTAATTATTTAAATATTATGATAATATCGCCGTCATAATAACAACATCCATTTCGGCACGATTTTGCATTGGGATATTCTCTTTAATATTATAAGTTTAAAAAAAGGTATTGTTAAGTTTAAAATTACAGAATACTTTGTTTATTAACAATACAGACACTAGAATAAGGTTACATATGTATTTTAGCTTTATAATATTCTGTAATATAATTGTACAGTCAGTATCTAAAGTACGTTCTTAAGTGGGTGATAGACGTACGAACTTATAGTACGCGGTTTTTAACATCGCGAACTTACTCAGCTCGACGTCGGTGACACACGTGAAAGCTAGTTACTCTGGTACCAGGGGGACCGCGATGTTGTCAATGGAGGAAACATTTTGTTATTCAGGAATTATATTTTATTATAGCCAGACAGATTACTTGTATGAGAGAAGCAAAGAAAACAATTCTGTTAATAATTAGTGTGAATAACTTCGAAAATCAGTATTTTTTGCAACACAAGAGCACTCGACGAGTCACAAAACAAAGTAATGGCTTGCGGCTCGCGGCGTTGACAGACGTGCGAGCCGAGGCGAGCTACGAGCAAAATTTCAAACCTGTTGGATCGCCAACGAACTTACTCTGTGGTTTTTTATGTACGCGTACTTACGATGACACACGAGCAAAAAAGCGCCACAAGTACGCGCACTTGCTCGCACGTCTGTCACCCACTTTAGATAGTGCAAAAAGTTACGAAAGTACGTTTTTAGGGTTCCAAAAATCCGTATAAAACTGAAGCCTTATTAGATCACTCGGGTGACTGTCTGTCTGTCCGTCTGTCCGTCCGTCTGTCTGTCACAGCCAGTTTTCTCCGGATCTACTGGACCGATTTTGTTGAAATTTGGTATACATATGGACTTCTGTGACCCAAACACGGACGAATTTTGAAAAAAAGCAGATAATAGTTATACATATACCTAAAGATTACAGGAAAACCTATAAGAAGTTTGTGATGTTAAAATAATATGTTTAAAAAAATTAAATCGGTTCGGAACCATTTACACGCGAGTCCGACTCGCCCTTGTTTTTTAGATTCTCCAGTTTTTAGATTTGTTTTAAAATAATAATATTAGCTGTATGTAGACACTTTGTTCTAGATAAAAAAGGTGGGCGTAAACTACATAATAATATATTTCAATACGTTATTAAATGCAAACTTAAAACAAATTAATAAAGATTTATACCTAGGCATAGCAGCAGTAGCAAATAAATGCTTATAAAATAATAATTTGAAACGTTGTAGCATGTATTCGCTGTAATATTATAACTTGCTCGCTGGGGTTATCTTAAATTAGGATTAAAACGAGAACGAGTCTTGCAGGTCGATTCGGGCTCGAGTAGTCGGGAGCGCGAGAACCTTCACTATGACCTCTTTTTGTCCGGACGCGCTCATTCACCCGTTCGTGACCTTGAAATCGATCCCTATTATTTCGAAATAAGGGCGCGCCCCAAAAATGTTTTATATTTCTTCATCTTATAAAATTGCTGTGCAAAAGTATTTTGAATGCCGTGGATGCGTGTTACTAACCCATATGATTAAAATAAATTTATTGTTTTTCATAAACATATTTCAAATGGCAATTTAAATTATAGTTCTGAATAAAAGTATAAAACTAAACAATCTACATAATCGTAATAACAGAGTTTAGGAGTTCGTTGATATGAGGGGTCAAATCGTGGAGTCAGGTTGCATGACCTCGTTTAATAATGATACAGCGTTCGTTAAACTCGTGCAAAAATAGCAGAAAATACTCATATTATACAGGGTGGTCTAGCATTAGGTATAAGCTAAAATGTTACTAGTCGGTATCATCTCGAGTTCTCGATGCATAAAAGCGATTACAAATCATTTGAAGACTTTTCATCGTGTATCGAATTATGTCTCTATGAAATTAATATTTGTTAGGTTCAAATAAGGTTCGTTCAATTTATGATAAGAGGTCATTTTTTATCGCAGAGTCGAATCATAGAGAAAATAATGTTTGACGTGGAGGCAGCTAACTACTATCTGTTAAACACGCGAGTACCTTACAACACAATAGCTGACGTATTGGCAGTTAAATGTTTAAATCACGTCATGAGTAGCCCTAGGCACGTGGTTTTGACGTTGGAGTAGGTATCTACATTTACATGCCTATGTTTATTCACTAGACTAGCTTTACTAGCGGCATCGCCCACGTGGAAGTTGCCGATAATCTCACAGGAACTTACTACTCGGGATAAAAGTACCGTAACACCTAATCCAGGCCACCTCTACATGTGTTCCATATCTCATCTAAAATCCTTGGGTTAGTTATTCAATCTATCACTGTTTACCAAACCACCAAATATATAGACTTTCAACCTAGGGTAAGATGCGTGCTTGTCTCGTTTCTAACTACATAATGTGTAGTTTAATCGTCACAATATACCTAATTCATTTCTTGTAACACGGGCCACGGCACTCACTTTCCAGAAAGAACATAATAAATAGGATTTTTGCCGAACCAAAGAGCCCACATAAATCACAGCTATCTATGTGGAGCTAGACTTGTACTGCCGGCGGCCGTGACCTTGGCCAAACGACTGATAAAGTAGAACATAACATGCTTTAGTTTAGAACCTAGGATTGATATTCTATCCGCAACAATATGGATCGGCATTGTATTATATTACTCGTTTTAGACGGTATTAGATGGCTTATAGTACCTATAATTCGAAAGAAATGATAGATACAGTGGTCACAAAACCAGTATATATGCTTGGCTACGTAAAGTTCAAAGTTTTAGCACTGACGTACGGTCGCCTGTACAAAAATAAATGCAAAACTGAAGTACATACAGGGTTTTTTTTGGTAACCAGATTGACTACATAATATGTACGTTTTAGGGTTCCGAACATCCGTAAAAAACGGAACCCTTATAGAATTACTCGGGTGTTTATGCACTTCTGTGACCCAAACAAGGACGCGATGCGTAAATGGATAATTTTGTAGTATGGGGACAATAAAATTTAAAAAAAAAACTTTTTTCAAGCTGTATTGTGACATATCAAATGACCTTAAATATAGATTTATTAAAAAAAAATATTTATAATAAATATATATTTTTCATAATTTTAGGATCAATAGTTTTGAAGTTATTCAAGGAATTAGACGTAAAATGACCATTCCGCCCTTATCTCCGAAACTACTGAGCCTTAAAATTTGAAAAAAACCGGCCAAGTGCGAGTCGGACTCGCCCACCGAGGGTTCCGTACAAATTTGTAGCTACAAATAACTTTAAATAAGAACTTAAGGATGATTTAATTACAAATGTATAGTTTTCAGACTTTTCCCTATACTTGTAAGATAAGACGGTATTACTTGCCAAATTTCATTGTTCTAGGTTAAGGGGAAATACCCTATACATTTTGATTCCCTTGAGAATGTCGAAATATACGTTTTTGCGGCATACGACCGTTCTTTTTTTTAACCGACTTCCAAAAAAGGAGGAGGTTCTCAATTCGGTGGGTTTTTTTTTTAATGTATGTACTCTGATTACTCCGAGGTTTCTGTGATTCTTTTTTTAGTTCGATGCGGTATACTTGCCATTTGGTCCCGTAAAAATTTGATTCAGTTCGGTTCAGTAGTTTTTATTTTATGAGCATTTTTGCTTATTTCAATTTCTGCGTAGACGAAGACGTCGTCCAAGTATCACCACTTAAAAGTGAAAAATAAAAAACTTTTTTACAAAAAAATATAACCGACTTCCAAACAAAACACTACAAAGTTTAAAATAACCTTAATAACGGAAGTCGGTGTTTTTTATTTTGTTTCTTGTCGGTTATATGTTTTTGTAAAAAGTTTTTTTTTACTTTAACTTATAAGTTTGATAGTTTGTTAGCTGCATGGAGCCATATACCTGAGTGTATGGTTTTTCAACTAGTTAATAATTTCAACTCCATATCTCCACGCGTTCCCGAGATAAACGGTTTTGACAGACAGACGCACGGACAACAAAGTGATCAGATAAGGGTTCTGTTTTTTCCTTTTGATGTACGGAACCCTAAAAACTGCAGATAAGTTACCCATATATTACATATTAGAAGTGTATTATTGTTGAAATAACATGTTACAAAAATAAAATTCGTTCGGAACTCTTTGCACGCGAGTCCGACTCGTGCATGGACAGTTTTCCGTTTAAAAGCTAAATCATACGATTTTAATATCCGGACAATCACTATCACTACATATTATAAAACAAAGTCCACCGCCGCGTCTGTCTGTTCGCGATAAACTCAAAACTCCTGCACCGATTTTCATGCTGTTTGCACCAATGGATAAAGTGGTTCTCGCGGAAGGTTTTATTATATAATTTTTCTAGATAAAAAATAAGGGATCCTTAAGAAAATGGCAGCGCGGACGAAGTCGTGGGTGAAGTGCTAGTTTAAGATAAAATTCAATTTGCCCTGTAATCCGTTTCTCTGAGTGTACATCCGCTACGGTTGTAATAAGGCCGTTGCTAATGAAGGTTTCGCTGTTGCAGGTGGGTGTGCGACGACCTGCCGGAGATGAAAGCGGCGCTGGAGAACAACATCTTGTGCGACTACGACACCCACTCGTACGACAGCATGAGAGCCCTGTGCGACCGTTTCAACCGCGCCATCGACTCCGTCGTCGCTCTGGTGAGATGCACTTTTTTATTACTAGTCTACCATACAGGGTGAATTTTCAAAGTGTGCGTGTATGGCCAAATCCAAAACTATGAGGAATATCGAAAAACGCTGACAAAAAAATGCATAATTTAAAAATTCACTCAATATACTTATTGATAGACCGAAGGTATTACAGAACTTACTCTTATTTAATCCCAAATATAAAATGAGGCATCAATGCTAAAATTTCATTTGAGTTTATCAGACACATTTATTAGGAAAAAATAGCACTACAGTAATGAGGTCACCTTGCTACAATATTAACATTATTACCGAATCGATTGTAACTTATAAGCCAATTCATAACGTTTACTGTGATACATGGTATTGTGACAACAAAATTGCAACATACTCGAAACGTTATTGCAACGGGCTTTAAATAGTGGAACAAACGATGTGGTGACCGAACGTTGCTATCATGCATTATTACAAATAGTTAACCGCGATATAAAGTGGTTCCTATCATATGCGGTAATAATACGAGTATACACATAGTTGGAAAAACTATGTGCCAGTCAGGAAACTTGTTTTTTATAAAGGCATCGTCATAATGCTGGTGCAAAATACTTAAAAAGTGGATCGAACGTTCTAAACGATTAATCATAATTAACTAAATTCATCGTTAAGCCTGCCCAGACTTTTCGCAGCCAGCTATTCTGGGTACCTTTGCAGTGTAGCTAAATGCGGAATAAAACAAACATATTCGACGTAAGGCAAAGAAATGCCATATTATGACCTCCGAAAATAAATAGCTGACTATTGTGCAATGTCGAAATGTTATCGTCGAGCTTGATTTTTTTCTTGCCAGTGAGAAAAATAATGCAAAAGTTACAGCTCCCTAAAAGCGTTTGCGATGGTATTACATCATGACGAAAGAGCGGTATCATTCAGGTAGAACAAGTTACCCACGGAGATAAAAATAAACAATATCTCTGTCGAATAATGCTCCCTTGACATTGAACTTCCCACTGAGAAGGCTTCTTTATTTTAAGTCATGCGCTATTGTCGTAATCTAAGCAAGTTACCTACATTGTTTTTAGTTTGGCTTGGACTTTATGATAAAGGTAATTAATTATCTATGGATATTTAAACAGCAGAGAAGCTCATGGCTAAAGAATAATAGCCGCACGAGTCGATCTTCAAGGTTAAGCAACGTTTGCCAAGGTTTGTCTGTGGATTGGTGACCATCGTAACTAAATTGGGTGACATCTTAACATACCGAGTTCCGTCCGTGCCTTGGAAAGCACGTTACGTTAAGCCGTTGGTCCCGGATGCCATTAGTAGATCTTTGGCTGTCGTTACAGATTGTCAGAAGCTAATAAATCTGACTCCAGTTTTACTAAGAACTACCGTGTTACCCAGGGTTGTGGAGGTCTGGTAGGCAGCCGCTTCACGTAGAATCCGGTTTGACTGGAAGCCGACCCCAATATAGTTGGGAAAAGGCTAGGATGATGATGATGGATATTTTAACAGCCATCCCTTTACGACTTTAGTGCACTTACCCGAATTTGATTTGTTTTTTGACGTATTCGTAGTTGTTCACGCTTGCGACCGACTAGAAAGAAATTAAAATTACGAAAAAAGAAAACGCGTAGATAGGAAAATTATGCCCGACTTCAACCTCAAAAATGTCGGCAATCTGGGCATTCATTAAACTGGTTATCATTATCACATTATTGCACATTTATTAAGGGGCAATGTGGGAGCATCATAAAACTAATTAGTTGAATTATTATATTATTTTCCACTTTCTCAGAATCGCCTGTACCTAATTAAATGGAAGGAAGTGTTTGTTTAAATACGCTTGTTTTACAACGTGTACTCAATACGGTTCAATAAAACAACACCGTTATGTTCCAGGCTAAATATGAATGGACCTAGGAAAAACAATAATTCTAAATGGTATTTTTTATTTTAAGGTTGTTGTCTCGGGTAACAAACTATTGTGTAATAGACATAGAAAATTAAAAACCGTTAAAGAGCGAGTCGGACTCGCGCGCCGAAGGTTCTGTACCACCATATAAGTCTCAATTAGGTGTATAAAAATCAAGGTCCTGAGTCAACACGATAAAAAGATATGGGCAAATATTGATTTTCGCGAAAACTTGTAAGTACCAAAATTTACCTTAATTTTCAACGATTTTATTTGTGCTGTAAGACCCTGCTTTTGTCCAAATTTCGTGATTCTAGGTCAACGGGAACTACCATATTGGTTTACGACCCAAAACCTACAGGGTACTTCCGGTTGACCTGAAATTGTTAATTTTGGTTCAAAAGCAAAGTCTTACAGCACTAGTAAAGGGAAAATTCATATACACCTAATAGGGACTATTATAGACCTCAGTTTCTGGTATAAATTTCAACTTGCTAGGTCCACCCTTTCCTGAGAAAAATCGCTGGTGACAAACGGATAGACAGACAAGAGAGTGATCTTATTAGGGTTCCTTTTTCACCTTTTGAGGTACGGAATCCTAAAAATGCGTACTATTCTCAAGACCATTAGAAAAAAGTTTGCGTGCGCAATCTTTATTTTTGTGCCATATTATTACTGCTGAATCGCCCCGCAATTTCGTCTTAGAGAAAGTCAAAATAGCTCCACGCAGAGCATCTAATATTTCGCCATGAAACTAACATGACTGTCATACCTGTCATGGCGAAATATTAGATGCTGACGTAAAAAAAGTATAAAAGATGAAGTTAAAATCCACGTACATACTTAGTTATGTTACTTATATGTAGCAAAAAAAACCGGCCAAGTGCGAGTCGGATTCGCACACCATAAACATTAATTTTTATTATTAGTTGTTATAGCGGCAATACAAATATACAATCTGTGAAATTTTCAACTGTCTACCTATTAAGGTTCTTGAGATACAGCCCGCTGACAGTCAGACGGACAGCGGAGTCTTAGTATTAATGTGCCGTGCGTAATTAATGCAGCAACAAAACTCTGCCGATCTGTACAGTCGAGTCGTTATACCTTCGTCAGGTTTTTATTGATTTCTTTATTAAGTTAGGATTTTAGGATACTGCGCCCACGAAATAATGTAAAACTAAATATATTCACTTCAAAACAAAAGTCGAAAAATGTAGCTATCTAAATCTTTGCCTTGCCTTCGCCAATGTCTAGTTGACATCAAAGCATAATGGATTGGCTATGGGCATGGCACTCAGTGATAGTAAAGCTTTCTATCAGTAAAAGAGTTCAAAACCAGGTCAGTACTTACAGAATTTTTTTAATTTTTTCTTCCTACAAACGAACATTCAATTTTACCTTATTTTAGTTTAGAAGTTCAAATAATAATAAGGCATTCGGAAATATGTAACTGGCTATTTGTTAGCCTTGTACAAAATTGTGAACTGACAGATTAACTCGGCTCTGTGACGGTTACACAATATGCTCTGGGCTTAATTTCAGTTACGGAAGCATCACCAATGTCACCTTAGCTATTAATACTCTGCATACCTACTTTGTGATGAATGACTCAATGAGTTCTGTCTGTGACATTCGCTTTACGTTAATTTTCACAATTAAGCCCTCGGAATTTTCATTTATTCCAGGTAGTATAAATAAAAGTAAGGTCAACAGCAAAAATAGATGAATATAATGGAATATTTTATTTTTTCTTCGGAACATCTGCTCAGATTAGGATTTCAATTTCTTCATGCAAACTCCGCACTGCACAGCTATGAGACAGAATTACTTTTGTCTGTATTTTTTTCCGGACAATTAACAATTTTATTTGGAGTTCAATTCGATCGCGTTTGAATAGGCTCTACCACCTGGGATCTCATACAACGCGTCACCCACCCACCATCAAGTGGAACTTTCGCCAAACAATCGCATTTAAAGAATATACAAATGCTTTCTGTTCGCAACCCTTGACCTGACCTTGTTGAGTTACTAGCTAGTAGACAAATGTCATAGAATGTCACAGTTCAATAAACTCTCGTGACTTTAACGAAAAGTCCAAGAAATCTAGGCATTTTAGACTAAATCTAAATTCGTACGGTGCACTTGAAACTCGTTAAAATGCGTAAAAATAATTGTTTTATCAGCATCACTTGACTGTTAGTAATTCTATAAAATAAAGTTGAAAGTCCCAATGCGAAGATAATTTTATTAGAAAAACCTACACGCATGGAATAATTATACTAACCCTGTACCTAACCTATTCTGATTTGAAAAGGAAACACGGAAATCAATTTATGTATCTCCTTGAAGATGTTTATTTTAGTAGAGCTGCAAACTCTACAGCCAAATGTTGAGTCAGCTAGCTAGAAACAGCGGACATACCGCGTAGTGTAGCATGTGCGAAACGGTGCGGTGAATGTGGGGCAGTGAGGGGCAATAGAGGCGAGGGGAGCGCGGGCTGCAGGAGGGAGACACGAGGGCCAAGATGGCGGCGAGGACGCAACGATCGATGTCCGCAGACGCCGCGCGAGGCTAACTCTATTTATACACGTTGCATACCATTTTCACTGTGACATGGAGAATTGCCTACTGAGATTATCTTTCAAAACAAAACAAACATTTATATAATTTAGGTTCCTATTTCAATAACGAATAGAATAACTAAATTAGCTGTTTTAAAAACCGTGTATAGTGTTGATCTGTTGTTGGAAGTAAAACACAAGCACGTATTTTTTTGTTGTTAAAAATTTTGCGTATTGAGAATTGCACACATGCATAGTAGCTATTTTTGCAAGGGATTTATTAAAAAAAATACATATAATTGTTGCAAAATACATATTGTAAGTAATAATATACTATATTAATATCCCCTAAAATGTTTGGAAGTTGTTTTGACAGTCTCAACTTATTGTTTCGTATCAAATATGAAGCAAAAAATCGGACTAAATCTGCCGAAATGCTATCTTATAAATGATATTTTAATGCTTATGCATTTAGATATCTGTAATTATTTTAGTTAAATAATCATAAACATTTTTAGGTACATAAATGTAAATCGCAGACTTACTTGCTTGACAAACTGACCAACGAAGATTTTTTTTAATACCTAAAGATTCTCATTTTATGAAGGCTTTTCATGCTTGTCTAGAACGGCTGTTTTGTGATAAATAATAATAGAAGTATCCTTTGTTAGAGGTGATGTCATTCGTGTTACTTGGTTAGAGGACCAGCATATTGAGAAGTTTAACGTTACGTCTATTCTCCAAACGTGACTCGCATAAATACTGTAACGTCTCTACATATTTATCATAATCGCCAACCTGTACTGTATGAGTTTCTCATGTAGGATGAGAACTTGTAATTTTGTGGTATGATGTCAAAAGAATACTTCGCATGTGTTTTTAGCCTTTCCATGAAGAACGTCATATCCTGGTAAATGTGTTGAATTTGCTATACTTGTATTAGTTGCCAAACCAGTAATAAAAATATCTTGAGGTATATTTATTTACATTCTTGACATATTGAGTAGGTCATTTAAATATGAACGAACTCTAGTCGCGTGCATAGACACCTTTAAGTTCAGTGTAGTGACCTCGGTCACGTTTATATTTATCTTCTCGAAATAAATTCTTTCTATTGGTTTAGTTCCCAGTTTGAACTCGGATATTTTAATTTGCATTAGTAATCCGGAATGAAGCAGTGTATAGTAAGGGCGAT
Organism: Lacanobia wlatinum; assembly: GCA_947578705.1. Classification (NCBI taxonomy): domain Eukaryota; kingdom Metazoa; phylum Arthropoda; class Insecta; order Lepidoptera; family Noctuidae; genus Lacanobia; species Lacanobia wlatinum. The sequence continues at coordinate 12,925,146 of OX388024.1, read as the reverse complement.
GAATTAATTTTGATAAAAATACGGTTCACTTTATGGGATGTCTTTTTTATTCAGCCAACTAATAATAACATATTTTTGGATGTTGTTCTTATTTGCTTTACAAAACATAATTAATCAACCTTGAGCTATTATAGAAAAAAGACAAATTTTATCCGAACTGTTTGTTTTGCAAACTGTACCTCTGTGGACCGTAGGTTCGGTGTGTAGCTCTGCACATAAAACTCGTCAATTTGCTTGGAATTAATCAATTAAATGGTGGTACCTAAAATAACACTTCCTAAATTACTTTACAAATGTATTTGTTGAAGAATGGACTGCGAATCGCATTGTTATAGTGAGTGGCTCAGTGCGGGCCACTTGCGGGGGCGTTGACCGCAATATTGAGCGAACGCGAATGTCTCGCGTAGTGTTAATGACCTTTTTTTTTCGGCTGCGCCAGCGTCTTCATTCTGGCTATGAAGTATTTTAAGTGGCTTAATTTTTTTTTTGTTGCTTTTTCCCTTCATTTTATTTTTAACCGACTTCAAAAAAGGTAGAACCTCCTTTTTTGAAGTCGGTTAAAATCGGTTGTATTTTTTTATTATTTGTTACCTTTGAAAAATTCTTGTTTTATCTGAAAGGATATACTTCCCGATTGGTCCCATAGAAATTTTATCAAAATCGGTTTGTTAGTTTGGCTTTGAAATCAAAATAGCTGGAATGCGTTTACTTGGATGACGGTTTTAGTCATCCAAGTAAACGAAATTACGTATTTTGCGGTCCTGCGATTTTCCAGTGGTGTTGTTAGGTACCACCAAAAAGTGAAAAATAAAAAAACTTTTTACAAAAAAATACGACCGACTTCCAAATAAAAAAAAACATTACAAATTTAAAATAGCTTTATTTCGGAAGTCGGTGTCAAAATACGAAGAAACTTCTAAAAACACTGACTTCCGAAATTAAAGTAATTCTTTACTTTGTAGTGTGTTTTACCGTACCGTTCCTCAAAAGGAATAAAACGGAACCCTTATAGGATCACTTTGTTGTCCGTCCGTCTGTCTGTCAAGACAATTTATCTCGAGAACGCGTGGAGGTATCGAGTTGAAATTAAAACAGTGTACTCAGATCTATGGCCCCTTGCAGCTGTAAATCAAACTTCTAAGTTAACGTAAAAAAAGATATGGTCGTTTATGTCGCGAAAAACGTATATTTCGACACTCTCAAGGGAATCAAAATGTGAAATTTGGCAAGTAATACCGTCTTATACTACAAGTATAGGGATTATAGGGATCTGGAAACTATATATTTGTAATTAATTAAAAATATAGTCCTTATTTTAAGTAATTTTTAGCTACAAAGTACGGAACTCGCACTTGGCCGGTTTTTAGGGTTTCGAAAAAAAAAACGGAACCCTTATAGGATCACTCGGGTGTCTGTTTGTCTGTCTGTCCGTCCGTCCGTCTGTCACAGCCAGTTCTCTCCGGATCCACTAGACCGACTCTGTTGAAATTTGGTACACATATGAACTTCTGTGACCCAAACACGGACGCGTTACGTAAATCATTAAATTTTTAGTGTGGGTGTCACTTTTGGGGGTCAAACTAGAAAATTTCAAAATAAAAGTTTTTTGAACAATATCGTGTAACATATCAAATTAAAGGGGTTACTCTATAGTAACAAAAATACGCACAATACATTATTTTAAAATAAATGGTTTTGAAGTTATTCAAGAAATTGGACGAAAAATTATCATTCCCTTATCTCCGAAAATACTGAGCCTAAAGTTTTGAAAAAAAATGGGTTAGTAGATCTTTCCCTATAGATTTCAGGAAAACCTATAAGAAGTCTATAGTGTTAAAATAACAAGTTAAAAAACAATTTCGTTCGGAACCCTTCGCAAGCGAGTCCGACTCGCACTTGGCCAGTTTTTTTTTATTTGGAAGTCGGTTGTTTTTTTTGTAAAAAGTTTTTTTACTATGATTATAACATAAAATAAAAAGTCGTCTAACAACGCAACGTCTGTCATCTGTGAGCGTTATAAAACTTCAATATTAATTTTTCACTCATATTTATTATTTTGCAAATTTTAAATAACCAGCGAATTATGCCTCTCTCCTACAATCTTTTTAGTTATGTGAAGGTAAAATAAACATAAAACATTTTTTATTGCTCATACAATTTTTTTAACGTTTCTAATCATTCAAATTTTCATTAATTGTATGATAACGTTTCTCTCTTTGTTACTAATTGATAAACTTATTAAATTTTCTGAGAATTGTCAAAGACGAACGATAACAGAATTTAGTTTGCGATAAATTTATAAATTGGTCAAATCTGATACCATCAGCAACGTTGTAATTTAATCATCATGTTTTTTTTCATATATTGACCAGAAGATAAACTTGGCTCTCGCCAGGTATCTAGTGCTTAACGCTGCGCTGCATAATGTAACATAAACGGTATGTTATTGCATGCACTGCGCTGAATTAACGTGGGGCCGCTTTCTAATTTTCACCGAGTAAGTAGATAGTCAGTGACGCAATGGTTTAGCGCCATATGGACTGTTTGGGCAACGGGCAGGCCTGTGAGATCTGATTGCATCACTGTTCTGAGATGCAACGCCTTCTAGTCTGTCTGCGTAACGCACATTGTATGTAGATTCACTGATGTGCGTCGTTATTATTACAAGTACCCAGTATTGACGGAGGCACTTATTTAGATTTACATGTTGTACTGTTGGTAAATGGTAGGTACCGCAAGCCGCACGTCAGTGGAAACAGACCAAGTTTAAGCTCCTATTCTATTGAAACTCTGTAATACATCAGCTCAAGGTCATATTATTACCACCAACGTGCGGTCGACTCTACAAGAGAATAAAACATTTCATTTTGTTTATTTTCATGATGAAGGCTAAAGTAACACGAAAATGTTACACGTATACAACTTATTACATTGCTTAAATATTAATAAACCAAAACCTTGCGGAAGTTACGTCAAGTTTCTATAAACGGACGTGAAAAACATTGTTTACATTAGACTTGGTATTGATTTCCCGAGCACGCCTGCCTCCCCTGACCCCATTACCTCATTCATTTTAACGGGAGCGAATTATGTGGAGTACGCACACCACTTCGTTTACACATTATTTATACCAGTGATATTAAACTTCAAAGGAAATAAACAAAGGCTTTCTCGAACGATAGAACTATAGTGTTGTTGACTGTGTAGCGTACACCTACGTGTACCCAAGGTAGTAAGGTAACATCATTTTAATAAGATTGTATATTCAACCAACGCATACATGACCAGTCTGCGAACACTATTAAGTATTTTATTTTACAGATTATACACAAAACAGAGCGGCTCACCTAAATATGTGCGCAACATAACAGTTATTGCATAAAATATTGAGTAAATATCAAATGGAAGGTTATTTCGATGCATCGCATTATCTTTTATGAATGAATGAATGCATCAGACAAAACGTAAATCAAGACATTATTAAAAGATTGAAAATAAGGTCATGCTCATAGTCGGCCACTCCTTATTTCTCATCTTATAAGTACGTGGTAGTGGTAGTGTTTAAAGGTAAATACAGGGTGAAGATAAACTGCAAATGCAATACGTGCTTATAAATTAATGTAACACAAAAAAAACATAATGTGGTTCGTAGCAATCGCAGCTGTGGCGATAAAACTATTTTTATCGCAAGATAGGTATTCGTTTTTTGTGTGCAGTAAATGCCACTTTAAAATACGAAAAGTTATTGACCTCAAGCTTTAAGTTCAAATTGGCAGGTACTCTTATGTTGCTACATTTATTAAACCTTGAACCGTAAATCAGACTCAAGGCCATCGACAAGACGCATTTGCCTGTATCGATCGGTCATTTTGCCATGTTCGCAATGTCAAGGCTTAAAGCCAAGTATAATACCTAGGTACATACAGGAATTTTATAACTGTATGGTGGTCTAGTTGCACTGGGTTAATTGTCATGCATTCATCGGCGTGCTTCTCTCCATCAAAACTAAATAAATACACAAACATGTACAAACCCACGAAACTGAGTGGAGAAGCTATTGTGATACTACCTTATGTTATTGTTTGTAAACGACCGGGATTCCGTACACATGTAAATTAATGTATCATTCGGACGTTAGAATGTATCATCGACATGCGATAACATGAATTTATATAATCACGTACTCCGAACGGATGATTCTATTTGTTTTTACTAAGCTGGTTTATCTAAATTATTGAGTAGACGAGAACTTTAGATGGTTTATCCATCAGCAGATACCTAATTGTCATTGTTTAATTTCAGGAAAAAGGCACGTCGTTACCAGCCCAGCGGTTGAACAAGTATCCGTCAAGGGGTTTGCTAAAACACATACTGCAGCAAACATACAACCAAGCAGTGTCTGACCCGGATAAACTCAACCAATATGAACCCTTCTCACCTGAGGTCAGTACTAACGGTTATTTATTACGTAATCCGTATTGTTTATAGCGGCGGTCATTATGTCGTGTTGCCAAGTTTGACCTGAGCTATTAATAGTTTATGAATTTAAAAATGTACTTTTGGTTCAGCAAGGCAAGAATGACTTCGAGTGATTATAGACTATCAAATATTGATGCGTAGTATGGTATTCCAAATGTTCATTCGACAATTTATCGGAGTTAAGTCTTTCAAGATGTTTTAGAACCTTACGGAGTTTGCCATTTTCCGGTGACAGATACAGTTCGATTAGGCATTTCAGTTTAATGAATGATCCTCGAATTTTATCAGTAGTTCAAATAATTCACAGCTCTTACACGATTGAATATGAAGTGAAGCGGGATTACAGGAAGTAAGAAGCCAGGAAATGGCAGCATAATCGTTATCGTACTGTGGATAGTATAAAAACGTCAGCTATTTAGACAAAGGAAAATAAACTATTCTATCAGTGACATAATTATTAATTACTTAAGATAAAAAGTAAACCTTAAAATAAATGTAAACTGGAGTTTGAGGAATATTTCACCCGCGTAGTTCCCGTTCCCTTGGGAGTACGGGGAATTATCCCCGTACTCCCAAGTCCATACTCATATAGCCTATGTTACTCCCTGATAGTGTAGCTATCCAATGCTAAAAGAATTTTTCAAATCGGACCAGTAGTTTCGGAGCCTATTCAATCCAAATAAACAAACAAATCTTTCTTCCGTCAGTCCGTCCGTCCGTCCGTCTGTCTGTCACAGCCAGTTTTCTCCGGATTCACTGGACCGATTTTGTTGAAATTTGGTACACATATAGAATTCTGTGACCCAAACACGGACGCGTTACGTAAATTATTAAATTTTTAGTATGGGGGTCACTTTTGGGGGTCAAACTAGAAAACGAAAAAAAAAAAATTTTTGAAAAATATCGTGTGACATATCAAATGAAAGGGCTTACTGTGAGGGTTTTAATTATATTTTTTTCATAATTTTAAAATGAATGGTTTTGAAGTTATTCAAGAAATTAGACGAAAAATGACCATTCCCCCCCCCCCCCTTATCTCTGAAACTACTGAGCCCAAAATTTAAAAAAATAATTAGATAGTAGATCTTTACCCCTATAGATTACTGGAAAACCTATAAGAAGTCTATAGTGTTAAAATAACATGTTAAAAAAATTAAATTCGTTCGGAACCCTTTGCACGCGAGTCCGACTCGCACTTGGCCAGTTTTTTTTCCTTCTTCTGTCATATGTCCTGTCTATCTCCACTTTAGTTCTTTGTACGTTATGTATGCATTGTTGAATTTAGTTTTACTTTTAATGTCTTTTAAATTTTCTCGGAAACAAAAAATAAAAGTTGGTCAAAACGGAATTGACAGAAGTACAAAACAGGTGTTAAAAGAAAAGTAACGAATATAGTCAATCAATAATTCATTTTTAATTCGATCATAACTATTAATACTTACGGGTAAATTCATATTTATCATTATCACAATACAATGTTTTCATGAAAGTTTATGAAAGCATTATATGAAGGATATGAATTAAATGAATTGTTGGGTTTGAAAACGTAAGAAAATAAGATGTTCGAACATGTTAGTAGTAGTAATAGCGACTAATTTAGTCGGTTTTAGTGGATCGGGGAACTGGCTTTTCCTACCCTCGGTCAGCGTAGGCGCTAATATGGTTCGTGCCCCATATGCCTATGTGCATTAGCCTGATGGCAGCTAGTGCTGCCTTCTGCTGAATGTACATAAGTGAAGAGTTATTTGCATTCTCAAGCAGCCAGTGAAATCGGAGAAGGCTATTCTTTGGAACCGTTAAACTCTGGTGATTGAGTGTGCCGTCCTCGTCCACCAAATTAAAGCGATATAGGCCAGCATTGACCTGATAGCGGCTGTGTGGCCACAATGTAACGTTTTGGGTGAGACCCCATGTTTTGTCTAACATTTGATCATTGTTAAAGAACGAATGTGTTTTTATTGAGTTTGTAGTCGGCATGACCTCTCCAGAGTGACTTATTTGGCGGCACGGTTGACGCCAGTGGTTGAGCGATTGGCTGCTGCGCTGCGTGTAGCGGGTTCGATTCTCGCACGGAACATATATTTGTTTGGCCTACAGATAGATGTTTCGGGTCTAGCTGTTTGTGTATGTGAGTTTATATGTTTGTAAACGCACCCACGAAACAGGAGAAATCATAGTCTTAAAAAAAAACAAAAGAAAGAAAGAATAAGAGCAACTTTCTATCAAGGACCACCCCCAAGTACTTGGAACTAAGTATCCGGATATCATGTATACTACTAACCGGATACGAAATTTGACGTATATCCGGATAATTCGGATTATAGCATGTCCTAAACACAAGACTACCCTTAACAACTAATTTAAGAAGCCATGTGGTAATGAATGAAATGTTTATTTTAACGTCGACAGGTATACGGCGAAACATCATACGAGCTGGTGTGTCAGATGATAGATCAAATAGATATAACCGCCGACGATGTGTTCGTGGACTTAGGATCGGGCGTAGGGCAGGTGGTCCTACAAATGGCGGCCGCTACACCTTGCCGCGTCTGCCTCGGAGTTGAAAAGGCGGAAGTTCCTAGCAAATATGCTGAGGTAAATATCGCTTGAACAAAGCACCCTGTATACAACAACTAAGCAATGATAAGTATCAGTAATAAAATTTATGAAAATTGTATTTTTCAGAGTATGGACGGTCACTTTAGAATGTGGATGAGATGGTATGGAAAAAAATTCGGAGAGTATAAATTAATCAAGGGCGACTTTCTACTGGACGAGCACAGAGAAAAAATAAATGCAGCGACGATAGTTTTTGTGAATAACTTTGCATTCGGCCCTCACGTAGACCACCAGTTAAAAGAAAGATTTGCTGACTTGAAAGACGGTGCTAAAATCGTATCATCGAAGAGTTTTTGTCCGCTGAACTTCAGGATAACGGACAGAAATCTCAGTGACATCGGGACCATCATGCACGTCAGCGAGATGTCTCCGCTCAAAGGATCCGTCTCGTGGACGGGGAAACCAGTCTCTTACTATTTACACATTATAGATAGGACCAAATTGGAGAGATATTTTCAAAGACTGAAAAATCCGAAACTCAAGGTCAGCAAAAGGGTCTGTTCCAATCACTTTACCTTTTATAAGATAAATAAGATATTTTTTCGTTTCTTCTGTTTTCATGATGATTTGACTGTGAAAATAATTGTTTTCAAAACTGTTGACTGAGCAATAAAAAGTTTTGGAAATGTATAATTAAATGATTGCAACGAGAGTTTAAAAAGTCTGATAGTTTTACATAACTTATTTAAACAACCAATCGTCATGTTTAAGAGCCAGCCATACGAATTCCATGTGTGCTATGTATCAAGCTATGCAGTAGAGATAGATGTGTGAAGTGTTTTTGTGTGAATAATTAAAAAATAAACCTTTTTATAAGGTTTTTCCTATCTGGGTTCCGTAGTTTAACTAGTAATTTTGTTCAGATCTATTTGTCTATACTTTTGATACCTTCGTTCGTTAAGTCATAAATAGTAAGTACTTACCTAATCTTTTAAATTTGCAATATTTTCAGCCATTTGATCTAAACTTTCGTTTTATATTATATCAACAGACTTCAATGAATAAGTTTGGAAGATGTGGTGTAACAAGTTATCTAGCTGTTGACCCTGTTTAAACTGTTCCTTGGCGACTGCACAAATATATTAGTGGCAAGTTACAGATTTCAGTGAGGATCTCTTACGAGAGTTATTAGTCTTAATGTTCCATTTCAATTGTACTCCACACTATGGACAGTGATTACGGAATCCCAAGTGCAGGTTTTTTTACTATTCCACATAGAGAGGTAGAAGTGCTTTTCTCATCAGCTGTTTTGCTTGTTTAATGCCGAATGGTTGCTGATCTTTCATTTTTTCTATTTTGTTCTCGTCTATTTCTTAACTGACCTAAGTAAGGCTTTTCCATTTTGCTCAAGTTTGTGCATCTTCTATAAATGTGCAGTTATGTGTTGCCCCTTTAGCAATCCCCTCAAACCCTCCCTAAGTATTGTTTGTTGCTTCTTGATAGCTTGCCATTGCTTACCCATTCATAAAATCGTAAATAATAATACATTCTTTTGAAAATGTATAATCCAGCTTGTTTTGTTTATTTCTGGATCAATAAAGTTAGAAATAATCACATGAAATAAATAATTGGTTATGTAAAGGTGCAACTGCGATAGACTTACGAACCTAGAACAATAACAGAGCTATTTTGTTTCATTATGAATTGTAAATAAGGGACTACTCGCACTTTTTCAGCTCCATTTGCGTTTCGCTGAACGATTCTGGTCACACTTATACAGTTCTGCTTCTATCAGCCGCGTGAAGCGTCGTAAGAATGAGAAAAGCAGTCATAGGAAGGCTGCGAAGGCTATAAGATGGCCATGACTACCCATATTTGGTAAATTCGAGTACTAATTAGTACTCAATTGGTACTAATTAGTACTCGAATAAAAGATTTGGTACCTTCGCAGTTTTCGAGAAAATCGACTTTGAAGGTGGTCTGGCGGTAGTCACACTCTTTACTCATTTAGTATTGTGCTCTTAACATGTACAGTTTATGTGCGATAATTTTATCGTTTGGCTTCTTGCAGAAGAAATAGATAAAATTAAACGTAAAAAATTAAAACTCAAACGACAGTGGGTCGACCCAGTACAGGTACAAGAGCTAGATCGAAGGATTGAGAATTTATCTCTCTGACATTTCTTCGGACTTTAGACTGATAAAATTAAAAGTATTAGTCACATATTAGTAGAAATATTTTTTCTTGGCAATTTGTTCGAAGAGATCACTCTTCGATCTATCTCTTGGACTTTACCTTAAAAATTTAACTCATTATATCTTCTAAATTAAGACCCGACTAAATCTGTGACTTGGCGTACGCATCTCCATACAACATCTTTGTTTTCTATGGCCATAAGCTGAATAGACCTAAATAAGTGTGAGTAGTCCCTAAAACAGTAGTCAAATTTTTTTGCTCTGTGTTCGTTTTGAAAAAAAGAAAAATACAGTGATATCCGAAAAGAAGTAACGCAATCTAACAAATCTTTTAATTAGGTTACTTTTTAATTTGCGGCGAATGTGATTTTGTATTTTATAACTAGAATGTCTGTAAGAACTAGTATGAACTATATCTACTTATTGTAAACAAACTCGTCTACTACCCGGGAAGCTGCTTAATCGATATCAGGGTTGTGGAGGTCAACGGTTATCTTTTTCAGCAAACTAGATATTCATCGACGTCAAAGAACGTAAACAGTGTGGACTACTTAGACGATTACTTTACTTGTGTTGTTTTCGATAGGGTACGCATAACGGATGTGACGAGGGCGAGACGAGCGGTAAGAGGCACCTGAGCGCGCCGCCCACGCGCCAGCCCACGCCCGACCTGCTGAACGGGAACAGCAACCACAGCACGGCCTCGCTGCCCGAGCGCCGCAGGAAAGTGGCCAGGCCTAGAGCTGTCAGGTATGCTGTTGACTCATATGTGATTTTTTTGCTATTTGTAAAATGTCTGGGATTACGTAACAGCCGACAAGGTACGGCTTCCTTCGGTAGATAGTCCTACAAAATTATAAAACGTTTTAATCGTTATACAGAGGCGAGAATGGACGGACGCGAGCGCGCGCGGCGGTGGGCAAGCGGCGCGTGGTGCGGCGCTCCAGCGACGACAGCGACGAGGAGTCCAGCGGCACGGACGACGCGCCGCCCGCGCCCGAGCCGGCGCCGCGCGAGTGGGGCGCGCCCTGGGCCTCGTCCTCCGACTCCAGTACGTACACACGCACACGTCTGCCATTCTAATCTGTACCACGAAACTGCTGATAACTGTACCTACTTTTGTTTGCATAAACAAAGCTAATGCTTCCATTTCCCCCGTAAGAAAATCACTTTAGATCTACTTTCAATATTCCAAATGAATCTTAAAATGTCTGAATTCGGAATGATTCACGTTATCGGACCTTACTAGTAGATGAATGAAATTAATAGTGAAATGGTGTAATATTGTAACAGATCGTAGTCGGCGTCCTGCCAGCAAGCGCAGCGCCAGCGCGGGTGGCGCGCGGCGGCGGGCAGCGCGCGCCAAGCGCCGCCGCGCTGCGCCCGCCGCCATCGCCGGCCTGGACCTGCTGCACTCCACCACGCTCGCCTCCACGCTGCACAACGGCGCCGTGAGTATACCTTGTCCTCACCACTTGCCGCAGGTACCGTACTTCAGGGTTGCGGAATTTCTTCGAAAGAGTTACCGTGGCCCTGGAACGGAACAGGCATTTGGAGGAACACGGGTGGGTTTTAGTCAGTAAGAGTCTGACACTCCCTTTCGCCCAGAGCGGAAGGAGTCATTTGATGATTTCCAAAATAAAAAAGGGACTGTACGTGAATAGGGCACTGACCATCTTTTATATCATTTCATAAAAGACAGATCTGTTACTCTCGAATACAACAAATCTGTTTTTGAGTTTTTGTTGATTCGGCACGCGGTTTTTATCAAACTAAACACACAAATTACAGTCGGTGGTATCATTTCTTTTTTTTTAGTTATTGTTTTCATCATTTATTTTGTCATTTCTGGGAGATTACACCACGGCGATCTAAATGAGGCATCAAGCTGGTAGTATAGTGAGGGTGCGCGTCCGCAGGTGACGGCGCCGCCGCCGGGCTGCGTGGAGCAGCGGCTGTCGGCGCTGGGCGTGGCGCTGCAGCCGGCGTCGCGCCTGCACTCGGAGCTGGACATCCCGCGCTCGCCGCACACGCCCTACAGCCTGCAGCTGCTGCTGGACATGTTCCGCGACCAGTACCTCGCCTTCATCACGCGCATGAACACGCCCGAGTACGCCATAGAGATACGACACCAAATCGAAAAGGAAAAGGTATGATCCTAACTCCTTTTTTATTGTTGCATGTTATGCTTATACTTTTTGGTGTTCTTACAAACAGCGTGTGCTAAATATTGGAAAATATCATCCACCCGAGCAAACGGGTGATGGTTTTCAAAAACGCAGCCCGCCGTCACTATTGTTTAATTTGTATAATGCGACACACGCCTTCTAAAATTAAAAATCACGCAGTATTTAGTTAGAATTATTATTCTCTCCCTAATTTATTATATAACGAAATTTAAATATATCAACGTGAAAATATCCGTGTGTTATTTTTTTTTTTAACATGCTGTAAAATATATAAAATATCTAATACTCAAATTAAAGTCTCTTAGTCCACGAAAATTACGCCTTAAGATCATCTTTAGAATAATCCCTATGTTTTAGGCCTTAAAAATCTCGGATATTGATAAAAAGTTCTCGTCCTTCTGAGACAATTAAAAAATAGTGAAAAATAATCTGCAGGTTTTAAAAAAATTAAAAATAGTTGTACAAAGCCGACTTTCCAAAAAGAAAGTTATGGTCTTTCTTTTTGGAAAGTTGCTTGCGATGTGTGTAATTTTCTTATACTAAGTCAGACAGGGCTTATATCCAATTATAAAAGTACCGATTAATTAGAGTTCCGAAATAAAAACGCCTTTTAAAACAGAATAGTAGATGAATAGAGAAGTATAATATAATACTACCGACATATGTTTAGTATGAGGAGGTCGAATGTTAAACTAAGTTTATTTTAGTTAAATTTTTGGCGAAATCGTTATTGCAAAAAATGGGATATTAATAACTTGCGTTAGCGGATATTGTTTAGTTTTGTTGGATACCAAAAGAAAAGAAATGAATTAAATAAAAAGTAATTTTATCAACAAAGTAATATTTTTGCTTGAAGTACTGCTGGCCTACTATGACGTCTTAAAACGATCGTGTATAAGGTGTGGGAAGGAGACAGAGTTATACAAGACGCATAACATTATCCCTTTTCCTCAGCTTAATCTTGATCGCATTGGCACGTCATAGTAGGGCCCCAGTATTTTTTTTAAAATTTGTTTGTGATCGACCTTTCCGAGAGAGAAATTGTTTAATTCCGAAAAAAATAATTAATTTGCGTTTCTTGCGATATTCTTGAAACTTCGTTGCGAGTATTTCTTTTTAGCTGCAATTAATAACGTGGTCCGTTAACGTATACTCTTCATTTGAGGAAGCCCCATAAAAAACGCGTGTTTCGTTTAAACGAGTGTTTGTGTGAGTTGAGTCTTCGCAGTAAACTATTTAAAATTCCGCGTTTCTTTATTTTGTTTTGAAATAAAAACAGTACCTTAAAAGCTTCTAAGATTTTGACTACAACATTTAACATTTAAAATTCTTTCGCAGACACATACCACGACGCGGTTCTGTAAAATTATTAGTTTTCTTTTTTTTTGACTATTGATAGGCATACGTTTAGTTTACTCAAGAATACAAAATCATAGTTATGAATTATTGTAAAGTTTTAACCTAATTTTCCAGCCCCTATAAACTGTGATTACAAACAATAATATCGCACACTTAATTTTTATTTTCGTTAACGTAACATACTAATGTATTCCAATTTCGAGCACATTTAGGAAAGGTTGGGGCAACATTGCGTGTTAATGCAATATTCTTGCTAACCACAACACTAATCTCCGGTGTACATAGACCAACAACTGTGATCTTCGTGTGTTAAATCTTCAAAGTCAATTATATCTACGGCAAATTATTGAACAGTAAGCTGTATGTCGTTTGTAAGACCATGAAAAAGTCAGTGTGTATAAATATATAATTTAAACCCAAGTATTCGATACAGGAGAGGAACCAGAAACTGAAGTCGCGTGCGTCTCAGTTAGATAAACAGATCAACGTGCTCATAAGCGACAGTGTTGCTCTGTTAAAGGCGCGCATGAGTGAGCTGGGCATACACGCCAATAACACAGTGGATCTGTTGGCCAAAGCGAAGGAAATTGTGGGGAGGCATAAAGAGCTGCAGAGCAAGGCTAGCAAGCTGCAAGCGCAGGTACTCTTCTTTATTGTTCTGTGCCATAGTATCGTGCATTGAAAACTATCATCTTAATTGTAACGTCAAAGATTATAGTGACCGGATGCCACCCCTGCTTCTGTCCCTAGGTACTTTCACTCTTATAGCTCACTATCACTCGGTCATGCACCTGATAGATAGCACGGTCTCGGTATCGCGACGGCTTAGACTCATTTTCGAAGAGTACGTACATCACTACAGTTGATAAAAAACGGTACTCATCATTTTCATTATTACATTCAATTATATACCTATATATGACCTATATTTTCATGTGGTTCTTACTATACGTATTATATTATTCCAGTTTTCATATTATTGTTTTAAATTATCAATGTTTTTTTCTTTTTATCTCATTGCTTTATTGAATGTCATTTTCATTTTCTATGTACGATATTATGCCAATAGTTTTTTGTTAAAGTACTTAATGTTGATTGTGATATTTAATTATGTATTTTTGACGTCATTATTTTCAACTATTGTCACCATTTCAATATACTTTTATAATTTTTTAGGTGAATAATATAGAAACTGACCAAGCAATGCTTGTCAAACAAAGGACTTTCGAAATAACGGAAAAGTATCGTCAGTTGGGCCATATACCGCCCGACGTTGAGATCACTCAGAACATTGCACATGATTGTATATTAAAAGAGATATCGGCTACTCTAGCTCACCGGAAAAGGTTGCACGCACAGGTGGGACATCTTACTAACGAAATTAATCAAATTGAAAGACCAACCGAGCAAAAAGTTGCTCCTCCCACTGTACCTGTTGCTACTGTCAAACCTCATACGGTGAATAATAAGCCTAGAAAATCTAGAGAGCATAGATCGCGGTCGCAAGAGTGGCCTGATGTCCCAGACGTCGGGAAGATTGAGGAACAGAACCCAGAGATTCTTGCTCAGAAGATATTAGAGACTGGGCGCCAGATCGAAGCCGGTAAGATCACTAAGCCAAACGTGGTAGTGAACGGGTACCCGAGAGAGTCGGACAGGCACGTCGACCATCACCGACACCCAAAGGGGGCACCGCCCATACACAGGGCTCAACCGCAGCGTCCCGGCCAGCCGCCGTCCAACCTCGCGCACAGGCAGTCACCTGTCAAGCCACAGAAACCTCTCAACGTCGTCGGCAAAGTACAGGAGTCGCCGAAGGTGATCAACTTCGAAGACAGGCTCAAAAGCATAATAACGTCGGTGCTGAACGAAGATCAGGAGCAGCGGAAGGCGTCGCGGCCGGCGCAGAGCCACGCCTACGCTAACGGATACGTGCGCTCGAGTGCGCCGCACGGGGCGCACGGGGCGCACGGCGCGCATGGCTCGCACGGCGCGCACGCGTACCCGCGCGGCTCGGGCGGCCCCGCGCCGGGCTACGCGCGCCTGCCGCGCGAGCTGCGGCGCGAGCGCTACCCGTACGAGCGCCGAGACGCGCCGCGCCACGCCGCGCACGAGGCGGCCGGCGCGGGCGGCCCGCAGCCCGACTACACGCAGGTGAGCCCTCCCCGCCCCCGAGCCCGGCGCCCGCGCCCCTCCCCCTGAGCGCCGCTGACCGTGTGTCCGCCTGCAGGTGTCGCCGGCCAAGCTGGCGCTGCGGCGCCACCTGTCGCAGGAGCGGCTGACCGCGCCGGGCGCGCGCACCATCGGCGACCTCGTCAACGGAGAGATCGAGCGAACGCTCGAGATCTCTAACCAGAGCATAATCAACGCGGCCGTCAACATGAGCGCGCGGTACCACGAGCCCGCCGCGGCGAATCAGCCGCTCGAAGGTAGGTTACCACCGTTTTAACCTGTTTTTTTCTCAAATATGCTTGGAAATTTGAGCACTATTTTGACAACCTTCTTCGTTATAAATCGAAATTGCTGTACTGGCCAAATACACGCGAGCAGCGGCCTTATTACACTTTAGGAGAAACTAACCTAGGCTCAGTAGTTTCGGAGATAAGGGGGGGGGGGGGGAAGTCATTTTTGGTCTCATTTCTTGAATATCTTTAAAAATATTAATTTTAAAATTATGAAAAAAAATATAATTAAAACCCTGACAGTAAGCGCTTTCATTTGATATGTCACAGTTTGAATAACATTTTTTTTTAGTCTGGCCTCCAAAAGTGACCCGGCCCCCATACTAAAAATTTATTGATTTACGTAACGCGTCCGTGATTGGGTCACAGAAATCCATATGTATTTCAAATTTCAATAGAATCGGTCCAGTACATCCAGAGAAAACTGGCTGTGACAGACGGACAGACAGACAGACACCCGAGTGATCCTATAAGGGTTCAGTTTTTACGCATATTCGGAACCCTAAAAATGGAACGATATTTTACTTGGAAACATGCCAACCAGGGAGATAACATAGGTTTTATTTAAATTTCGAACTGGCTAGCAAATAGAAAGCTGTTTATTGAAAAAAAAAAATGAACTCTTTAATTAATTCTTTCTCGCGGGTAAAATTATTGTTGTTCCTCATTGATTTTGAAAAGTCATTCTATTTTAATTTCCGCGCATTATTTACGAAAAGTACTATACAAGCCTTGGCCACAACTAGGTATTAATGGACTTACGTATGTGTGCCTCGGCCTCGCCTCGGCCCACATTTACACGTTCGTCCCTCAATGCCTTTTTTACTGGCCGCTGCAGTAATGTACTATAAATTACGAGTATGTATAATCAAAGCAAAAGTTGCAAAGCAAAATCGCACCAAAACTAGGAAGCTTTTTAATGCACATCAGTAACAAAAATGATATCCTTTGCCTAACTTAAAACCAGGTGATTCTAGTTTACTAATTACATTATTTCAAACTGTTATACCTTATGACTTTTACACTTTACTGGCTGAAAATGATGTGACGTGGTTTCGCCTCAAAAGTAGCAACTGGTGAAACACCACTGTCAACAAATAATGGCAACCAAAATTCTACAATTTGTTAAAAATGACAGCTTTCCTTTAGTTTGCCATGTGTTATTACTTCCCAGAATTTGACCCTTATATAAGCTACACTTTCGGATGGTGTAATAATATAGGCTGTTTTTTTTTCAAAGCAACCGGTTCGTATCCTGGGTAGGAATAACGATTTTTCAAAAATCCAATGATGTAGTATTAGTTTTCATCAAATGGGGCTCCAGACTCTTTTAAGTATTTTTCGATATTCCTCATGGTTTCGGATTTGGCCATGAAGAGACACTTAAAAAAAACACCTGTATATAAAACTCTTCCGTTACTGCGTAACTGACAGACAACGCACAGCCGAAACTACTGGTTGTGGAAGCTGAAATTTGACATGTAGGTTTCTTGGGGAGTGTAGGGGGAGCACTAAGAGGCTTTCCCGGAATTCCTATGCTAACCGACAAAAAACGGGATATGCGCGTACGATATCGCGGCCAAAAGCTAGTGTACAATAAATAAAATTTGTAGTGAAATACCATATTATGGTGAATGAAAAAAAAATGTAACGTCCGCAGGGTTAGCGGCATGCCTGCAAGCTCGCGTGCTGGCATCCGAGTACTGGCGCGGCCGCAACGGAACCGGCGCGGCCGAGGAGCCGCGCCGCCGCACGCCGCCGCCCGAGCCGCACTCCGACACGTCCACGCCGCTGGCGGACGAGCTGCCAGGTACGCCGGCCGCGCCCGCTACCACCGCCCGCTCCGTTACAGAGGGCGAGGCCGGCGAGGAGGTGGACGAGAGCAAGTGGCAGGACCGCATCGCCTTCCGCTTCGACCAGATCATTTCGTTCGCGTCCACCGCCATGGAGGACAAGCGGCGGCGCTCCGACGAGGCCTGCAACACGTCGCCCGACTCGGGCATCGGCCACGGCGACGCGGGCGCGGCGGCGGCGGCGGCGCGGCCGGCCGGCTCGCCGCCCGCCGCGCACTTCAAGAAGCGCTTCTTCCGGCGCGAGCGCTGGGGCGCGTGGGGCGGCGCGGCGCCGGCCGTGGACTGGGAGCGGCCGCCCATGTGACGCCGTAAGCCCTAGCGCGGCGCCAGGCGCCCGTGCTAGCGCGCCCACTGCATCCGACCCACGTTGGATTGAAATGTAAATAGGGTCGGTCTCGCCCCCCCCCCCCCTGGATGTTGACTGTCGAGTTTTGTTATTTTTTTCGAATATATAATGTAATTATGTATATTATTGAGTTTATTTTACGTTTAAGATGTGTAATTATTTAATGGTAGTTTTATGTCGACGTTCCGTTCGGAGACGTCGAGACGTTTGCGCCGTGGCGGATTGTATTTCATGTGTTCATTTAGGTCTTAGAGTCTGAAATACATAATTCGGTGACTTTGCAGCGGATCATTCTTGCGCCGGTCGTTTGATGAATGTTTGTTGTTTTGTGTTTTGTTTGTCGATGTTACGGAAGCTCCTGTCTGAATAATGTTAATCATTTCTTTGGGAAATCTTAAATTTTTAATATTGTACTTATATCGAGTTTGTATAGAATAGATCATTATGAATTTTCTTACGTATCGAATCGGAGAAGTATCGCATTAGGAACTCTTTAGTAAATTATAGCGCAATTATCATTGTAAAATGTATTGAGAACTATCTCATAATGTCATATTCGAAGCAATGAGATCGTCTATCGTCCTGTGATACACAAAGCACCATTATTGTTATCTTTTCAGTATCTGTGTGATTACAATAACTAATTCGTATATATAGGGACAGTACTGTTTTGATGATAACCATATTAGGTAGTTCATTAGATTGTAATGAGAATCAATTTTATTGCTAGAAGCCAGTAACCAACTAAACTGTATAGTGTACTAAAAGCTTAAATTATGGTAAAATAAATCATGACTCTTATGTTAAAATAAAGTTTTCCCAGAGAAACACCAAGGTGCAGATAAATAGTAGATATTGCATAGTATAAATTGACACGCTATTTTTATACGGGATTATTTTAGATAAGATTGTGATTAATTTCCAACTCAAGTTTTTATAAAAGCTATAAGAAACATGTGCATATGTGCTCGTCTCCATATTTTCAATAGTAAGGGAGTACTTAAACACCTCATTCGTGTCTCTTTATATAATCAATCTCTATAAATCGCTGCTTAAGAAACAGTCTGCTGTTTAAATATGTTTCAAGTAGTCACTTTGTCCCGACAACTGTTTGTACTGGCTGTGTTGTTTCTTAAGCTATGATACGTTATTTTGTATTTTTTTGATTTACTGCATTTTGTTCACATAGTGATTTAAAGTCGGACTATAAGTAGTAGTGATTCACAAAAGTAATTCTGGCCCAAGGCGTTGCTGGCCTTCCTTGGGGAGCTGGGGTGGATCGAATGATACATTTGTCCCACCTGCACGCTGAATATGCGCTTAGGCGTGGAGTTGCGGAAAGCAGCCCGATTTACATACATACATGTATGTACATACAACTAATTCTGGCAGTCTAACTTATGGACCACTCATTTTAGGATTCCTCAATCTAAGTTGTAACAATATTTTGTGTTCACTCAAAAAATCGTAAACTTACTTGGAAAGTAGTGTTACTACTGTTTTTTTTAATTACTGACAAAACGACCTCGGTTAAAATAATCGGTTTAGTATGTACTTTATCGTTTTCTTTGACTTAATATGCACATAATGTAGATATATTTCGTTATACGCATTATAGATATAATCATAAAATAATAGGACCAAAGAGTTTCTGGCGACGTGCCTAATTGTATCAAGCCTGTCCATGCCCCCGAATAATCATTTTTTTTTTAATTTATTACTATTTTATTGTCCATATTGACCCTATTTATGCTACTGTGAGTTATTGTCATGGATGCTGTGAACCGATTTATTAGTCACATAAAGTAATTTAAAACTGACCAGTCAATTGCAATTTTGAAATTATTTCAATACAATGTCGAAAATATTACTTAAAAAACAAATATATGTAGTTTACAAAGAAGGGGATAGCCAATGGGGATAGCTAGCTGAGTTGAGTGACACTGAGACTTCTTCACGTGTCAGTAACACTGGCTTTAAATATTTTGCGAGACCCACTTCATAGTCCAAGTAAATCTGTAAGAATTAAAATAAGAATTTATTATGCTTTTAATTCACCCCTTATTTGAAGCCGTGTGCTTAGTATTCGAAAACATATCTGCGTTCCTTTGGAGGTTTATAGACAAGTTACTTTGAAAGCATCTGTTTAGGTGACGAGCCACAAGTAACTTAGGAATAAACTTTTTTTCGCTCATGACGATTATCCGCCTCTTAGGAATAAGATTTAACAAAAATAAGAAATTCGTTATGTAATGGGGTTTCCGAAGTCATTGTTGAAATTCGAAAAATAGTAAATACGGTTTTATACTTTCAGTCGATAAAGTAATTTTATCAATCAAATATTTGTGTGTTCTAAGTAATTCGAAACTGTAAAAATGTGATTGTGACGTAAAAGTGTAAGAACCGACTTGTTTCCTAATTAGCCCAATGAGCGGTGCTATTATAAGGGAGCCCAAAGTTCTAAACATACAGTATTGTACCCAAAATCTAAAGTAAAGTATAGTATGAAATCCTAAATATAATTAATAACACAAGTATGCTAATACCGCGGTGCGGCCTTGTTATCACAGTGTATTTAAACCATTTATGTGTATTATATAGTAGTACATAGTATATTAAAAAAGGGTTAAATTTGGATCTTTACAGGCTAAATCTCTGTTATAATAGCATCTGTCAAAGGGTAGTGCAGCCTTATATTTTAAAGTTTAGACATACGTTTAGAAGTCAGAACGCGCATAACGTATTAATATCGGAAAGCGTAGAAATTATATTCGTTTCAGAATAATTAATAGGTAAATAGATTTATAACGATAAGCATAAGACTTGTTGATTAAATTATGTGCACTGACGTAAGAAAATAAATTGTGGGAAATACATCAATATACAATATCCAAATTCAAATAAAGCTCGCAACAAATAAACATTACATAAAATTCAAAACAAAAACGAATAAAGGTTTTTGGAAGAAAGTTGTTCCTTTGGAACTATCAAAATAATGTTTTGTATTAGTTTTATTATTTAATATTACGGCCACGGCCAGTAAGAGACGTCAATGAAGTCGGTTCTATTTTTTTAAGTTATTTTTGTACAGTATGTTTATTTACTGTGCATGGTGTAATGTTTTATAAGATAAGACGATGAAAAAAAAAATAATACGAGAAATGTATGATTGTAATAGTTAATTACTTGAGCAGTTTTAATCACTTGAGATCGATGAATATTACATTCTGTAAATGCGAATTTCCAGACATGTTTTTAATACATAGGCGACTCTGTAACAATACCTACTGTCTAAATTTTAAACAAGGTCATGTTATAAATGGAAACAGTGGTGAATAGTTAGTGTTGTTTCATGTATTTTAAACATTGGGGTGCACTGGTTTGATTGTGCCTGAAAAACTCATCAATGCCGCTCCAAACCTCAAAATTATGTATTTGTATATTGATAAGTAAGCTTAAAAATCTAATCTGAAGTAGGTACCAATAGTAATATAGTGTAATGTCGGCAATAAAACATCTATTTTGGTCGGATTAACTCGAAGAGTGATTACATTATTCAGTTATGATTAATTTTATTTTTTGATGGGGAATAATGAGCTAATCTGTGTGACGTTATAGTGTCTAAAATAGTACAAATGAGAAGACTTATCGTCGTAAGCCTCGGACTATTCAACATGCAAATGCTAGGTTTGAGATGTATCCCTGTGTACTAGTTTTATTTTGTACTAAAAGTTAAAAATAAACGAATAATTATAATGAGTTTGTATTATTTATTGTTATTAGCAGACTTCATAAAAATATGAAAGGCCACCCTGGTACTGAAAGGTCAAAATGTGTTCAATAAAACGTAGATTGGTGTTACGAACCTACCATATTTTTTGAGCTCGCCTCGCTCGCTCAACCTAAATTGAAGTTTATAGGTATCGCATAAGAAAAATTTACCTACTTGCGTTTAATGGATGGTAAAAAGAAAACCTTACGAATCCGAGCCAGGCGTTAAAATATTCGTACCTACTCGCTTCGCTAACTCCTGTACCTACTCTCTTAATTCTCAAACTGACGAACTTCGTGCAATTAAATTTTTTTTTTAGAAATATTTAAAAATAAAATCATATGTAATAAAATAAATAAATGGAATAATAATAATAAATTTATTCACAATTTTTTTTACAAGAATCCTATGAAAACCCTGACTTCTGAGCTAGGTAAAAACCTGTATTACAGAAGTCAGTGTCCTCTCCCACTTTCTACTTGATACAAATTGTAAATAAAAAATATTTAAAAAATAATAAGATGAAATAAATCAAAGAAGTGATGGGTTAGGTTTACTCATGTTGTGGTTATGCATGTAGATAAACGTGTTTGTGTGTACGTGTGTTTGCGTGTGTGTGAGGGTGTGTGTGTGTGTGATGGATGTTAGATGTAGGTGAGGTTGTATGTAGTAGTAGGGAATATTAATCTGTGAGCAATAACATTTCTATTTGGTCGTAGTTTAATTGAAGTAGCCAGTTTTTAATTTTCATTTTTGTTTCTCGAACAGTAAGTGGATGAATGTTTAATATTTTGTTTATTAGTACTAGCTGACCCGCGCAACTTCATCTGCGTCACAATTTTAATTACTGCTCCGCTCCTATTGACCTTAGCGTGATGATATATAGCCTTTAGCCTTCCTCGATAAATGGCTATCCAACACTGAAAGAATTTTTCAAATCGGACCAGTAGTTCCTGAGATTAGCGCGTTCAAGCAAACAAACAAACTCTTCAGCTTTATATATTAGTATAGATTCCCTTCTAATTGTATCATGTGGGTTTTACAGGCACCACCACCCCTACACAATATCCAAGTATGAAAAAATAAATAAATAAACTGTTGTCGCCGAAGTTTACCCCATTACCTACAGCATGAAGCAACTCGAAATAGCAATATTTTTGGTCACCCATCCGATGTCAAACCTTTGCAAACGTGAATATATCAGCCATCGCATCGCGTGTGCGCCACCGATAGCAATCAAAACCTCTAACTGTATTCTACAAAATCTTACTTAAAAAGTAAATTAAACAGGTAATCTTATTAGGTGGGTACCTACCATTAATTAATCTCATAATCATTTCATATTGATATTTCGTCTAATTCAATAATATAAATCGCTCGTTTGGAAACACTACAATTTAGAGTTAGTTAGACCATGCGATAGAGAATAGTCCATACTATATACTCAGTAAAGATCATTACTGAGTACATATTTGTATAACATTTCTTGTAACTGTGGCGCTACGAAACGACTTTATGCCATTGGTCGTCATTTCTTTTTGATAGTGTTGTTTCACCAGTAGTGACATGACTTTTGAGGCGAAGACACGTTTTTTCTCAGGAAAACAGTCATTACACGAAATAACACGACGAAAGTGTGCTTCATTTTATACAGTTTAGTGTATTATTTTGTGTTGATTCACTATTCTATAAAAATAGTGAAAGTTTTAGTATGACATTTTTTTTATAACCTTATTCCAGAAAAAGTAAGTATGAGTGTAATGTATTTATTAGCAAATAATACTGTATTATATACAAAATAAAACAAAGTCATTTGTCACTATTCTAAATAAGACAGTTTAGATGATAATTATGACTTTGTTGTTTTTGATAGGTTTTTGAATAAGACACTATATCCTAAAATATCAAGTAGATTTTTTAACTTAATACCCTATTTCATAAAAAAAACATTGCTTATTGTTGTTTGATGTTTTTATGTAATTAGCATGATTATTATTTAAAGTTGTGTAAAATTAATACTTTTTTGACCAATGTAATTATTTACCTATAAAAATCAACAAACAATCTCATAAGTGAAAATAATGTTTAAGTTAGGAATGCTTCTCTTTGTGCAAAAAGGTGTCATAATAAAAGTACTTACCTATCAACTAACTATGTTTAACTATTTCAGTGGCAAATCGACGAACGCTGCAAATGTTTCAAAACATAAATATTCCTATAAAAACTAAAGGGATAGAAGAAGATGTAAGTAATCTTTGGTTTTATCCTGGTTAAGCTCGCAAAATTTTATAGTACTTACGCAACGAAATTATGTTGAGTTGGTAACACAATAGATGCGCGGTTTCGTTTGTAACTGTAGCGTGTAGGCTAGTTTATGCCATAGGTACCATTATGATAATATTACCGTGCTTGAGAGCTGCTTTGAACTATTTTATTTATCGCTCTTCTCTTTGTCGGCGCCGCGTGCGATTCAAGTAATACCTACGAGTTCTGTCTATTGTTATAATTGTTTCAAACGCTTTCGAATGTTGATCAATTATTTTAGGACGGTTAAATTTGTGATTATATTTCAATTACTGATTTTCATTACAGGTCAATTACGCACAAAATAAAGAAAATCCTATAGAACGTGGAGTATTATCACCCTTACCGTGTCAAGATAACAAGTTTACGGATTGCGATAATTTACAAATAAAAGATTATTGCTCGGATGACAGTGTTAAGGACCCAAACTACGTAAATTCTGTTGATTCTTATTCAGATTCTGATCAGAGTGGTTATTCTTTCCAAAAAGAGAATCGCAAAAAAAATCAAGTAAACCGGAGTCATAGTAAATTCGATCCCATGATTTCAAGTGTGGCTGAGTGCCACTCTTTTAATTATAATGAGACTCAACCAAGTACTTCTAAAATAGTTAAATATATTCCACCGAGTTCATCAAATTCAAGCTCTTCTTCAGACTCATCAGATAGTTCAGAATCTAGCAGTTTGGACACTGAAACAGAAACAGAAATCGGCCCCACTGTAATACCTCAGAATGAAAATGTGACGCAGTCGCCTATAATTGAAATAAATACACCAATATTTAACCAAACCGTTGAGGGTACAGGTTGCAGTATGCCATCAATAGAACTTGTCTCAGTAGACACATCATCGCATGATAAAGATACCAGGAATAAAATTGGTCGCAAACGGACGGCTAATCCCATGAACTGGATAGCTGTGAAAGCAAGTTTTGAGAAATCATGGTAAATCATATGTGACTAAAAAAAAAAAAATACTCCGGAAAGACAACTCTAAACTGCATGTGGTGAAAAATGTAAATGCAAATGTAAAGAAAACATCGCGGAATTACAGAGGCAAAGTATTTTTGAAAATTATTGGAATATTGGTGATTTACAACGGCAGCGCAAATTCATCATGCGACATATTTCGGTAATTAAACCGAGGTATTCGTATAAAGTACATAATAGTAACAGAGGGAACAATTTCTCATTTTATGTGACTGTCGGAGATAAAAAAATTAGAGTTTGCAAAACTTTTTTCAAGGCTTAGATATTAACGATCGAGTTATTAAGACTGTAATACAGAAGACTTCAGATTCTGGT
This sequence comes from Lacanobia wlatinum, assembly GCA_947578705.1. NCBI lineage: Eukaryota > Metazoa > Arthropoda > Insecta > Lepidoptera > Noctuidae > Lacanobia > Lacanobia wlatinum. The sequence goes on along the minus strand of OX388024.1, from coordinate 12,900,323 downwards.
ATTTTAGAGGTGGATCGTAGAGGTAAACACCAAAACCATGCTCATCTAGATCCGGTGATAAAAGATGGTATACGCAAGCATTTGGATACAATTCCAAGGATTGAAAGCCATTACTGTCGTGCAAATACCAAGCGAAAATACATAGATGGCAGTAAAACCGTAGCTGACTTGCATCGAGACTATGTTGTCGGTTGTAAGGCTGCCGGCGTACCATTCGAAAACTATCTTGCGTATTACAATATTTTCTGTACTGAATATAATATGTCATTCTTTCAACCTAAGAAAGATCAGTGCGAAGACTGTGCAAACTATACTAATGCAACTGAAGAAGAAAAACAGAGTATGAAAACTCAACATGAACTACATCTAAAAGAGAAGCAACTAGCAAGAGATCAGAAAGATGAGGATAAAAAGTATACTCCAGACAATTGTATAGTTTCTGTATACGACCTGCAAGCTGCAATGCCTTATTCAAAGGGTGATACTTCAACATTTTATTACGTTTCTAAATTAAACTTTTACAACTTTACAATTTGCGATCTGAAAACAAAAGATGTGAGCTCATATGTATGGCATGAAGGTGAAGCAAAGCGCGGGGCAATTGAAATAGGTTCTTGTGTGTTGAGATACATTGAAATTTTAGAGGTAAGGTCCAGAGTACTGGATTAAAATTGGATTTGATATTTTATTCAGATAATTGCTGCGGGCAGCAAAAGAATCACTATTTGATAGCAGTGTACATTTACGCCGTATATCACTTTGATTTTATAAATTCTATAACCCATAAATTTCTATTTAAAGGGCACACACAGAATGAGGGTGATGGCGTCCACTCGGTAATAGAAAGGCAAATTCAAAGAAGCTTCAGATCGGGAGCAATATTTACCCCAGATCAATGTACTCAGATATTCAGAAGTGCTAAGAAAACTGGTAATCCCTGCAAAGTTTACGAAATGTCTCATTCAGACTTTTATGATGTTAAAAGCTTAGCTACAGCTATTGGAAATAATTATTCAAAAAATTCTGATAAAGAAGCAGTGAAATTAACAGAGATAAAAATTTTAAAATTAGAATTGGGTGATACCCAATATTACACCTTCTTATACAAAACTTCCTACGAACTAGAACATTTCAAAAACGTTGTTGTAGATAAGGTAGAAAGAACAAGAAATACGCAAAATAGCATTGTATTGACAAAAGCGTATACAAGAAAAATGACAGTTTGTGAAAAAAAGAAAAAGGACTGCTAGAACTCGTAAGAAAAAATACTATTCCTAATTAATGTTACTCGCTATTCTATGAAAACCTTTAGAATGTACGTAATTTCAGTGTTTGATTTTTTTGTTGATCTGTCTATTAACATTTAACAGTAAGTTGATCTCATTTATTATTGTGATTTGTATGTTTTAAGTTTACGTTTGTGTTAATTAATGTTTTATACTACAAGAAACAGACTGTTGGTAAGGGAAGTACTTATAGGCGTAGCTTTTGAGGTGGTGATTATGTACTGATTTGGCAACTACTGTGATAATAGCCAAATTAAATTTTACTAGAGAGGTCATGAAAGTTTAAAGATAGTATTTAGATAATTATGATTCTTGATTTTCGTTTTATTTTTTGTTTTTAGCTTTTTCTAGGTTGGCTTTATCTGTCATAAGACTAAATGTGACATTGTACGTCTTCATTGTATGTTTTGATATACTGCTTCTTTTGGTTCATTAACGGCCAAATTCGCGTTATGACGATATCATTATGAATATTAATTCGTAGAATATCTTAGACCCAAATGTGACTATATTCTTAAAAAAATTGTCATGTTTGTGCTGAATTATTGCAAATAACGTCACTGATGACGAAAAACATATGTGCCTTTATACGTATCATTACGAAATTAAGTCACTATACGTCATAAAATTACCAAAAGCGTTCTGTAGTATGTCGAAGATCTTTTATTTTTTTATAAGTTTAGTTCCACGTTATAGTTAAAATCGAAACAGGTGTTTGTTAAATAAATATTACAATAAATTTTCAATGTTTTTGTTTCATTTTCACCAAAAAAAAAATCAATAGATCAAAAGTTATACAAATTTGAAATAACAGTAAATTTCAATCAGCTCTGCTGAAAAATTACCCGTTTTGAGTTGCAACAGTATTCTTCCAAACAAACGAAATGTTTCGTCTTATTCAATACACAAAAGTGAGCCCGATAGCCTAGCCTTTGAAACTACCTACAATTTTTCGTAGTAGTTCACTCGTGTGTCACTTTTTTATCATATCCACTCAGTAGCGTAGCCAGGAGGGGGCGGCCCGCACCGGGTGACACCCGTTTAAGGGTGACACCCGACCGAACGTTGACTGGTTTTGTCACTGTCGGATGTCACCCCTGATATGATACCTGTCGGTAGAGGGGTAAAAATATTTTTGCAATCTAATTTCATGAGCTTCTCTGTATAAATGAATAAAAGACTTCTATTTATGTATGAGTGATCATAAGACAATAAACCCTTCCGAGATGAGATGCAAATGTCTTTATTTAGTTCTTGAGGGTTTCTGCATGTGGTGAGTCACCAACGAAAAGTCAACTAACGATCGAGTGTCACCACTGGTGACACTCGATCGTTATTGTCTTATGATCACTCATATGTATGAGTGATCATAAGATCGTTTATTGTCTTATGGTCACTCATATGTATGAGTGATCATAAGATCGTTTATTGTCTTATGGTCACTCATATGTATGAGTGATCATAAGACAATAAACCCTTCCGAGATGAGATGCAAATGTCTTTATTTAGTTCTTGAGGGTTTCTGCATGTGGTGAGTCACCAACGAAAAGTCAACTAACGATCGAGTGTCACCACTGGTGACACTCGATCGTTAGTTGACGTTTTTTCAGCGTCTGGTGTAACCCCTAACGGGTGACGAAATGAAAACCGTCCGAGGTGGGGTGTAAAATATTTTGAGCTCGCTTCGCTCGCTCTTTCATTCTGCCCTCTCTTTGTTCTCGAGCTTTTCTCTGTATAACTCAACTACTAACCTTCCGGGGTGCGTGAATTTTCGAGCTAGCTTCGTTCGCTCTAATGATCTGCCCTCTCTCAGTTAATGAGCTTTCTTGCATCAGTCCACAAAGTTACTTCTATTTAAGTATGAATGATCAAAAGAAAATAGAACCTGATACGAGGTGGGATGCAAAAATTTTCGAGCTCGCTTCGCTCGCTCTTGTGTTCTACCCTCTCTCAATGAATAGCTTTCTTGCATCAGTCCACAAAGTTACTATGCAAGGTGGGATGCAAAAAAAAAAAAATTTGAGCTCGCTTCGCTCGCTCTTACGTTCTACCCTCTCTTAGTTCTTGAGCTAGCTTGCGTCAGTCAACAAAGTTGAGTTAGATAATGATGAAGAGAAAATCAAAATGATGCGAGGCGCGGTGCATAAATTTTCGAGATTTTGTGTGTAAATGTGATGCAAGAACATTCCTGAAAATAAAAACCTGTAGCACAAATGTAACACCTTCCCCCCCCTTCCGAAAAATGGCTTGCAATTGCCGTCACTAGAACGACAAGCGCAACTCATTATTTGGGGGGGGGGGAGAATCATTTGTGGGGTTACACCACATTGTCCGCCCCGGGTGTCACCCATGCTAGTTACGCCACTGTATCCACTTATTTATTTATGAATCCAGGTACATAGGTATTTTAATCGGTGGAATAAGCGAAATACCTACCTATTCATAAAAGAAACAAATAATGTACCAGGTAGGTGAACTAAAAAATTATATCTTTGGGTGCTTCAACGATTAATCCAAGCAACCAAAACACCACAATATATTCTATATTTTATTTTCCATTTTAAGTAAGTACTTATTTCAAAACAAATATTCACAAATCACCCGCTTACTGCTTATAAAACAGTTACACCGTCCGTTCGTCACTGCGGAGTGCGGCGCATTCGCGACTGTTTGCAGGCGGAGAGCAGTTTGAACTCGAGGCGCATAGGTATGACTCGTGTTCCAACCGTTTGTATGAAGATAGAATACTGTAGATATCTTTACCGTGTAGTCTAGTCAACAAGTGCTTTTTTGTTCAACTTTTTTTCAGCAGTCTTTGTCTCAAAATCCAAGATTTTTGAAATTTAAAAAAAGGTTCGAAAAGAATAGGAAATTTCCTAAAAAAAAGTTGTCGGCGACGAGACCCCGTCTGCGCCCCAGGGCGCAAGTAGTGGTAGGGGCAACCATGTAACTTAGAAATGTTGTCTTAATGTTTTGCAAGGAAACTAATTAGATTCTGTTAGATTTTAATTACTTTAGGTTTAATTTATGTCTAATTAGTTATATAAGGTCTATTTTTGTATTCTAGATTAGATTAGGATGCTAAGTGGATTAGGTTTTTGTCACTTTCTAATTAGTTTTATAAGGTTTAGTTGTGTATGCTATATCTAATAAGGTTATAATACGAACGAATTTTGATAATTTATAAGGAAATTTTTAAGTAGAATTTTTGCGTTGTGAATAATTACGTAACTTGAAAATGAGGTTTTTTGTTTGTAGAGATATCGTTTTGAAATTGGTGTCAAAATAAAGGTCTCGACCAAAAACTTATTTTACAAAAAGAATCAAGTCGATAGGACTTGTAGTTTTAGAGATATTAAGGAAAATGTATAGTGAAAGTTTGTAATGGTGTAAATTTAGAAGTTTTTATTCTAGAAACTTTTTTCTATGTAAGGTTTTTGATAAAATTTGTATACTCCATGTTGTAGGGTAAGGTCTGAGGAACCCGAAAATGTATATATTGTAAGGGTTTTTTACATAAAAACAATAAATAAAGGCTCCAAAGGTTTCGGCTTGAAAGTGAAAATTACAAGCAAAATGAGTCTAAAAATCACGGTCCCCGTTAAGGTAACGGGGGGCAGTATAAAAGCGGAGCCGATTTTCAGCCCGACAGCAGAACGTCCAATCCGCGCGCGCCTCCCGACCGTGAAGGACGTCTGCTCCCAGCCGCTCCGTGACTCATCGCTCGCTCGCTCCTGCTCGTCTCGCTCGCCGTGACGTCACTGTGGTCGCTGACTACACTTTTGATCCGACGCTACCTTTTTCAAGGCAGCCGAGTGATATCTGTTTCTTTTTCGGGTACTGTCAAAGAAACGTGGTGACCCCTTCTGGGTAAATCCACGTTTCTCGTGGCCACTCGGTTGACCTTACGGTGCCAGCGAAGCCGAGTGGGTGTTGACCCGACACACCGACCTAGCCCCATCAGGGCCTAGGTCAAGTCAGAAGGGTATTGGACCCGCGGCCTTGGGGGATCTCCTAGTCGCGACCAATTACTTAACCCCGCTCTCTTACAGCTTCGTCGGTCGGTCGCAAGACCCATAGGGACTCGCTGTACATTAAGATTGGCAGCGAGATCACAAGCTTAGGGCACACCCTAGGTACACACCTCCCTGTCTTCATCCGACAGGGAGGGTACACATCCCCGGGAACTCCCACCCGGGGAGTTAGCACAGTTAGGAGTTTAGGTTCCCTCCCCTGCCCCTAAGGCATATGTTTCCCCCCCCCCCAACTTGTTAAATTCCCTCCCAAGATGGGCTTGGACGGGATCCAAAATCTCTCCAAGATCTCGTCCAAAAACTCCTTGAGGGCCATCCGAATCAGGAACTGGTCCGAATTGTAAGCTACAGGCTTAATAGGCTAGAGGCCTTAAAAGCCACCCAAATAGTGGGTTATGTACACCACCGCGTGTAGCAGTCTCCCCTGAGCCTCCTCAGGGCCCCTCCCCCCCCCTCTCAAACTCCCTGTGACGTCACTGATTTCAGTGACGTCCTTGAGAGCACCACGCTCACTCTGGAGCTAGACTCCCCCACTCCCCCCCCCATGGACTACAAGTCCGGCATCGATTCACAAACCTCTGACTCTTCCGCAGAGTTTACCCTTGTGGGTAAAGGTAAGCGGAAGAAGAAGAGCTCCGCCGCTACAGAGTCCGCCTCAAAAGCGAGGAAGACAGTGGTCCCGACTGTCTCCCCTGCCTCCCCCGCTGCCTCGACCTCAGCAACCCCAAAGCCAGCACCTCCCAGAAGGCGACCCGTCCCCCCAGCCCGATGGCCATTGCCCCCCTGGCCCCCCAGACCAACCCGGCGCTCGTCAAGAAGACGAAGCCTCCGCCACCCCTCTTCATACATGAAGCGGCGAAGTGGACGGAGGTTTCGGGCGCTTGCAACGAGCGCCACATCCAATTCTCCCATGCCCGTGCAGTAGCAAATGAGATTAAAGTCCAGGTACCTTCTGCCCAGGACTACAGGGAGTTGCATAAACTCCTTGTAGCAAGGAAGGTACCATTCCATTCCTTCGCGTTCCAAGAGGAACAGTTAGTCCGAGTGGTCGTGAGGAATGTCCCTTACGCCATTACCCCCGAAGAGATCAGTAACGATCTCAAAAAACAGAATATCCCGGTCGCTACGGTCCACCACATGCACCGTCGTGGTGGAGCACCATATAACATGGTGCTCATCGTCTGTAACCCGACAGACGACAAATACCACCCGATATTCAAGATCTCCAAGATTTGCTTCTTGGAGGGCTTGAAAATCGAAAAGCCCCGCCGTAGCGGCATTATTGGCCAGTGTAATAATTGCCAGCTATACGGCCACTCCCAGCGCAATTGCTTCGGCAAGCCGCGCTGTGTCAAGTGCCTGGGCGACCACGGCACCTCTGACTGTCCCTGTCCCAAGGACCATACTCAGTGCGCCGACCCGCCCAGCTGTGTGCTGTGCAGGGAGGCTGGGCACCCGGCTAACTACCGTGGTCGTCCCAAGGCCCCCAAATCGTCCGCTCCCAAACTGGCAAAGCGTGCAAACGCTCGCCAGCAGAGGGAAGCCCCCAACCCCCAACCCCCCGTGGCCCTATACCCTCAGCGCCCCAACCCATGGAACGCGCTGAACCATAGGGCCCATTTCCCGGCACTGTGACCCGCGCCTGCCCAGACCCAGGCCCCTGCGGCCCAAAAGCCCTCCCCGGCCATTCCGGCCCTTATGGATGTAGCCATCCCACCCTTCCCCCGACCATCGGTCGCCGTCGTCGGAGCAGCCGCCTCTCAGGCAGTCACTCCTCCCCCCCACCACCAAAGGCTACATCAAAAGCCCCCATCCACCCCATTCCCGCGAATGCGCCTGAAATGGCCATTCATATTAACATGGCCTTTTACAAGGCCTTCTACTCCCCCAGAGCTGTGGCAATGACCGACGCTCTGAAGGCTTCCGACATCACGGAGCACGGTGCCGTATACCGTGACTTCAGTGATGTAGTTCACTTATTAGCCTGTACGAACGCCTCCATGGCTTGGTCCCAATTAGGTACATGTAGGTTTAGACCGAAGTCCCTCCGGATAGGGTACTTCAATTCCAATGGCCTCACAAGCCAACGCGATGAGATCGCCAACTTCCTCCGCGACCATCGCTTAGATCTGCTTCTGGTGCAGGAGACGTTCCTCAAGCCCCATCACCGGGTCCCTAAAATTGCAAACTATCGTTTAGTTCGCAACGACAGGACCCGATGTCATAGGGGAGGTACTCTCATTTACTACAAATCGTCCCTATACTGCATCCCTATGGATCCGCCCACCACCCTAACCGAGCTTGAGGTCTCTGTCTGTTGGCTTGGCATGACAGGTCACCAACCCCTCACGGTCATCTCTGTCTACGACCCCCCCTCCACCAGTTCTCCTCTTGGCCCCTCCCTCAGAAAAGACCTCACAACTCTTCTTGGCTTGAGTGACTCCGTCCTTCTGGCGGGGGACCTCAACGCCAAACATCTCTCTTGGAATAGCCACACGGCTAATCCCAGAGGCAGAGCTCTGTTCGAGCTTTGCAGCCCCCTCAATTTTGATGTCATCGCACCGATGCATCCAACTCATTACCCTCACCAACCTAACTGGCGACCCGACGTGCTCGACATCGCTCTCCTCAAGAATGTAAACTTACGTTTGCAATCTGTGGAGGCGGTGGACGAGCTCAATTCGGATCACCGGCCGGTTATTCTGGAGCTCACTCCCAGATTCGGTTCCACGGACCCCTCCCAACCTCCTCCCTCCCGAGTGATCACTGACTGGTGTAATGTAAGTGAAAAACTGAAAGTCACCACGTCACATCACTTGGATAAAATCCCAGATCACATCGAGTCAGCTGCCGACACGGCGGCCGCGATCGGTTCGCTCACGGAACACGTACAATCCGTCCTGGACGAATGTTCAAGGGAGGCTCCGGCGACGAACGATCGTCGCTGGAAACTGTTGACCGAGAAGAACGCGGCCGTCCGTGCCTACAGCTCTTTTCCCTGTGCTAGTAACAAAGCTTTTATGCGTTACCTACTGCGTAAAGTAAGTAATCGCATCAAAGAGTGACAAGCAATGGGATCAGATGCTCAGTGATCTCCATCCCAACCAACTCGCATTTTGGGAACTTCAGAGGAAGTTACGCGCCTCCGAGGTTACCACTATGCACCCCCTCATCCGCCCCGACAACACTCTCGCGTTTAACGACGACGAGAAGGCCGAATGCCTGGCTGACAGTCTAGAGGCCCAGTGTTCCCCAAGCTCGAACCCGGTCGACCCGGCCCACCTCGCCGAGGTGGACGCCGAGGTCGAACGTAGGACCTCCCTCCCTCCCGTCGAGGACCCCGATGACCCTCTCCCTCCCGTCACTCCGGACGAGGTGGAGAAGATCATCGGCCAACTCAAACCCAGGAAAGCCCCTGGGCGCGACGGCATTACCAACAGGGTAGTCCGACTCTTTCCCAAGACTCTGATCGTGTTGATGACCGCCATCTTCAATGGCGCTCTGTCCAACAACATGTTTCCGCAGCAGTGGAAAGAGGCTACCGTGATCGGCATTCCCAAGCCGGGTAAGCCCAAATCCTCCCCGTCCTCCTACCGCCCCATCAGTCTGCTCAGCTCGCTCGGCAAGATTTACGAGAGGCTTATTTATAAGCGTCTCAGGGGGTCTCTTACGTCGTGCGAAAGAGCCTCATCCCCAACGAGTAGTTTGGCTTTAGAGCCACTCACTCGTGCGTCCAACAGGTGTACCGCATCGTTGAGCATATCAACGGCCGCTATCAACGCGGTTTGATGACAGGAGCCCTGTTCTTCGATATAGCGAAAGCTTTCGACAAGGTCTGGCACAATGGTCTGATATACAAGCTATATCAGCTCGGGGTGCCAGATCGTCTCGTGCTCATCTTACGAGACTATTTGTCGAACCACACCTTTCAATTCCGAATCGAAGGTGCGCTTTCCACCCCCCGCCCCAACCGCGCCGGCGTACCGCAAGGCGGTGTGCTGTCGCCTCTCATTTTCACGCTGTTCACCAGCGATATCCCCTCCGGTCCCCAGTCGCAGTTAGCGCTCTTTGCCGACGACACGGCCATTTACTACTCTGGCAAGAGTGGCAAATCCATATCTCAACACTTCCAAAGGTCCGCCAACCGCCTAGGCGGTTGGTTTCGGAAATGGAGGATTGAGGTCAACCCCGAGATAAGCCAGGCGGTCTTGTTCCGCAGGCCGTGGGCTAGACTCCCCCCGATCCTTCCACCGATCAAGATGTTTGGTAAGCCGATCCCTTGGGAAGAGCGAGTCAAATATCTAGGTGTGATTCTAGACAAGAATCTCAGCTTCCATGAGCACATTACGGCGGTGCGCTCGCGTGCCACCTTCGCTCTCGGTAGGCTCCACCCCATGCTAAACCAGCACAGCAAACTGTCCCTGAAATGCAAGCTGCGCATTTACACCACTTGCATTCGCCCCATCATGACTTATGCGTGTGCTACATTCGCCCACGTAAAGTCATACCGGATCCATAGGTTGCAGTCCCTCCAAAACCGTTTTCTCCGAAAGGCCACGGGTGCCCCGTGGTTAGTTAGGAATGAGCGACTCCATGTCGATCTCAAAGTCCCGACCATCAAGCAGTTCATAAAACGCCTCACAAAGCGTTTCATCGAATCTGCTGAAAAACACCAGAACCCACTAATCGCATCGGCTACCCGATACGCTCCCTCCCAGATCAGTAGGATCCGCCGTCCGCGGCACACCCTACTCGAACCCGACGACCCAATTACCCTTGTCCAAGAGAGCTGTAGGGAAACCCGTACTCTGAAACAAGCACACAAACCGCGACCCGCCGCCTTCCGGCCTCGCCGCCGAGGCCCCGCGCGACGTCCCAGTAGTAATAATAGCAATGTTGTTATTGCTCCCCGTTTTTTGCCTAACGAGCCAGCCCGCGCCGCTGAGCCATTAGCTTTAAACTCCCAAAATAATATTGTCATGACCCAGCCTGTCCCTTGCTGCCCTCCCGATAACGATGCCGCTGAGCCGAGGCCCGAACCCCATAGGGGGTGCCCCCAGCGAGCAGAGTTGTTGGTTAAGTATTTGTTTGCTGTGGCTGGGGGCTTTAGAGTCATTCTGAGGCCACCACAGGCTAGCCCGGTTGAGCAGTAACCACCCGTAGAGAGGTGAAATAAGAGTGGTCCCGTCCAAAAAAAAAAAATTCGGCTCGACAGCAGTCGTCGAATAGCCGTTGAAGAGGCAACATTAGAAGAAGAGAGCCGAAACCTGCGGATCAAGAAACCCCAGGAAGAAGCGTTTTATTCACCTCCTCCCGGCTATCCGTCTCCGTCTTCCGAGGTCCCAAGAATAAAATATGCATTCAGGGGGTGCGTGGCGGCGTACGTAACCAGCGCAAGGAATCATAAGGAGCGTACGTCGAACTACGTGGGAGATTGTCCCAGGCCGACAGTGCGAACACTGGACGTGTCCCTGCCGTCCGAAACAGTTGGTCCTTCGAGGCGGGATCCCTGCAGAAGAGTGCAGAAGAATCTAGAAGAAGTCTAGAAGTAAAGAAGATTGCGTCAAAATGCCAGTTAGCAGGTCGCAGAAGGATGCCCCCTCACGTCCCGGGTCTCGTCCATCGGATCGGATAAGAGAGCGCGACAGAAGAAAGGTCGGGATCAGAAGGGGTCACGTCTGCGTCAGCGTCAGGGTCATCAGGGACAGCAGTTACGTCGGATTCTTCGGGTACTACAATAACGGCTGCGACCACGGCGGCGTCCAACGGACAGAAGAAGAATGAAGCCGTACAGAAGGAGATGACCAAGAAGACCCCAGAGGATGTTCCGGACAAGAGTGTTCGCGAGTCTGCTGCAACCCTTAAGCCAAAGGGGGTCGGTCTTCGTGCTAGGTCTACGAAGACCACGAGCTCCTCAGCCAGAAGACGCGAGCTGGAAGCCAGGGAAGAATTGGCACGCCTGGAGTTGAAGGAAGCTCAGGCTGCGGCGAAGCTAGCCCGTGTCAGATTGGAGCTGGCACAATGTGAAGATGAGGACTTCGTGGATGAAGACCAGGAAGACAGAACAGCACAGGTGCAGAACTGGATCGAGACATCTGTATTAGAAGAAGGCAACATGGAACAACCCGAGCAACGAGGTCAGCACCCTTCAGAAGAACAGAAGGTGAAGCCTGAAGAGATCTCCTCAACGAAAGGAGGTACGAGCGAAATTCAAGCACTGGCGATAGTGTTGAAGGAAGCCCTTACCACAAGAGGAGTACCAGCAACGCAGCCGAAGTATGTCCACGAGTTACCCTACTTCGACGGCAACAGCAGCGAGTGGTTGGCCTTCAAGGTTGTCTACGAAGATACGGCACCGATGTTCAACGAAGTTCAGAATATGGCTCGACTAAGAAGAGCACTGAAGGGCATCAGTGAATGCAGTTAACAGTACAATACAATACCTGAAAATAGTTCCGGTAGAAGTCTTCGAGTCGAAAGGATCGAAAAAGATATTGGCCCTAATGGATGTAGGGTCAACAGTGTCACTTATTGATGAGAAAGTGGCAGAAGAGGTCGGCGCTCAAGGCAAAAAAAAAGAAGGAACTAGCCATCGAGACAGTAGGAGGCAAGCTAATAAAGAAGAAGGATTCTCAGATGCTGGACCTTACGGTAAAAGGGGTTCATCAAGGATGTAAGAAGACCTTGAAGACAGTCCGGATCATCAACGACTTACAGCTTGCACCGCAGTTCCTAGAGAAGAAAAGGATAGAGAAATGCCAACATCTGAAGAAGATCGCCGACTCTCTATATTATGAAGGGGAGTCACCGCAGCTGCTCATTGGTCAAGATAATTGGGAGCTGATAGTGACTCAAGAAATAAGAAGAGGGAAACCAGGAGAACCAGTTGCTTTAAGAACAGGGCTGGGATGGGTGCTCCATGGGTCAGACGTCGGAGCTGCAAGAGTAGTACACTTCCTAAATTCATGTCTTCACGTCAGCACGCCAGAAGAAGAAATGCATCAAGCCATCAAGGATCACTTCGCAATCGAGGCGCTTGGTGTACAACCGCGAAGACCTACTACAGACTTGGAAGAAAGAGCGCTCGCCATCCTGGAGAAGACCTGCAGAAGGCTTGAAGATGGACGATTCAAAGCTGGATTCTTATGGAAGAATGAAGATGAACAAATGCCTGAGAGCTACACGTCTGCTAAGAACCGGTTGTTCAACATTGAAAAGAAGATAGACAAAGACTCTCAGCTGAAGGCAGAATACATCAAGCAGATCCAGCATCTTATCGACAGCAAGTATGCAGAAGGAGCACCTGTGGAACAAGAAGAATCCAAGAAGAAATGGTACCTCCCTCACTTCTCTGTGGTGCATCCTTTGAAGAAGAAAATAAGGATCGTCTTCGACGCTGCAGCCAAATCAAAAGGAAGAAGTCTCAATGATCAGTGGCGTGCCTAGGGTTTCAAAATAAGGCAAGCCCAATAAAATTTTAACCGATTTCAAAAAAAGAAAGTTCAGTTTTCGACTGAGTATGTAGGTACCTACGTATGTATCATCGCAATTTTCTCATTAACTGATATAGATGTATCAATTCATTGTTTACCGAAAGAAACCATTGCACACAGGTGTTTATGGGAATTTGCGTGCCTTTTAATGGCGCCAGATATTTTATTTAAATCATTATAACCAGATGTATTCCAAACGGAATCTTCATTCGAAAAAAATATGCAGCACCAGCAATACAACTTATTAGTGTGGGAACAGCCAACAATCCAACTAGTTTTATACACTGATCTATTAAATTTTCGTTTATGCGATTTACTAGTCTGAGAAATACACAGATTAGGCGTCGGTTTTAATGAAGAAATTAACTGGTTTTTTTTTTCTGAGCAAAGTTTAAAGATTTTACCTTATCTTCGCCAATCAAAACTTGAACGCATTTTAAATCCTCACAAGGTACTATTACCTCCACTGTTGTACGTAAGTCACCAAAACAATTGTATCACTGAGAAAATCTAAGAAAACACACAAAAAACTTTAACAACATAACTTTTCCCACTCAAGCAAATGAAAGTGAAGTAGAAGAAGCACTCGGGTGTCGAGAACTACTTACGCAGAGTTGCAGTGTTGTCATTTAGGCAAAAAAAGTCGCCAGGTATATGAAAAATCTAGCTAGATGTCGCAATTTTTTATTTTTAAGATGTTGCTTGAATATTTAATTTCGTTATTTTAAAAAGTCGCTAGTTTTTATTGTTGCTAAATCTTAAAAAAAGTCTCCCAAACTCGTTAAAAATCTCCAAGATCTCACAACGTCGCTAAAACGGCAACACTGCAGAGTTGGCAAGGTGAAAAGGTAACGCATATGCGTGCAACATCATACGCATGCACGGCTTAAGTCGTCCATACTGATCGATTTGTAGACGCACAAGTTTCTAACTCGTTATACGGCACATCGCTATAAGTGCGAAAGTGACAGAGATAGTATTTGAAAGCCCGGCAAAAGCCGGTACGTGTAAGCGAGATAGCTATATGTAGATGCTGCAAATGCGAAACTCTGCGCGCGAACAATCGCGATGTGCAGTGTGGCATAGGTAGATACTTTGTGTTATTTTGATAAGAATTAAGCGCGCGAACTTTTAAATAGCTCGGGTTTGATATTGATTCTCTATCGAGCATTTTCGTAAGGCTTTTGGGCTTATATGAAGGTACCGCCACTGTCAATGATGCTCTACTACCGGGACCAGATCTACTGCAGTCACTCTTCGGGATACTACTGAGGTTTGGACAAGGACCGCTGGCAGTGGCAGCCGACATCAAAGACATATTTCTGCAAGTTCGCATTCGACCAGAAGACAGAGATAGCCTGAGGTTTGTGTGGCGAGGGGATTGACGAGACTTGTCGCCGAAAGAGTACAGGATGACATCAGTCATCTTCGGCGCAACATCATCTCCGAGCACAGCAATCTACGTCAAGAATCGAAATGCAGCGGACTACAAGGAGCAGTTTCCAGAAGCAGCAAGGGCAGTCGAGCTGAACCATTACATGGACGATTACCTGCACAGCTTCCATTCAGAAGAAAACTTCAGAAGAGTGAAGGCGCAAGTGGACTTCATACATAAGAAGGCGGGCTTCGAACTCCGGGGATGGGCGTCTAATCAACCTGAGCTGCTGCAAGACTTGAAGACTGACGCTATAGAGAAGACAGAAGTAGACCTTGGAGAGAAGGAAGAGAAGACACTAGGACTTCGCTGGTTCACGAGACGGGATTCCATCGGCTTCAGGGCAAACCTCCGGAATACGCCAGAGGAAATAGCCAAGGGACTTCAGGTGCCTACGAAGAGGGAAGTCACCAGCGCAGTGATGTCGACCTTCGATCCATTGGGACTAGCGTCACCGGATCTCATCCAGGGAAAGAAGCTGCTTCAGAGCATCTGGCGAAGCGGCGTAGGTTGGGATGAAGAAATAAAAGGAAAGGAGTACGAAGCGTGGAAGACTTACTTGGAGAAGATGAAGCTGCTCCAAGACCTGCAGGTTCCAAGATGCCTGGCGCCACATTGCACCGAGGGGCTGCACACGTTCACGGATGCGAGCGAGTCGGCGTATGCAGTTTATTGGAGGACAGAAGACAAAGATGAAACTTACCATGTCAGCTTAGTGGCGGCGAAGGCAAGAGTCACTCCATTAAAGCCGGTGTGCCTCCCAAGACTCGAACTGCAAGCGGCCCTCTTGGGAAGCAGATTGGCACACTCAGTGGAAGAGGAAATGGACCTGAAGGTAGCTAAGAAGACATTTTGGACAGACTCCAGCATCGTACTTTCCTGGATAAAGACGGACCCAAGAACATTCAAGACATTCGTGGCTCATCGCTTGGCGGAAATAGAAGATCTTACCGAACCGTAAGAGTGGAGATGGGTGCCTTCGGCGCAGAACCCTGCAGATGATGCAACGCGCGACGTGCCAGAAGAGTTCGACTGCAGCCACCGATGGTACACCGGACCAAGCTTCCTGAAACTAGAAGAGGCGCATTGGCCGGCACCAAGAACCTTTAAGAAGGAAACCACCGGCGAGGAAAAGGCAGCGGACGTCACGGCAGCGGCAAGCACCTTTCATCCATCACCAGATCCCAAGAGATTCTCCTCATGGAAGAGACTTTGGCGAGCCACAGCGAGAGTACTGCAGTTCTTACAACTCTGGAGAAGAAGAGAGAAGGTCAACGTCTGCAAAGATGATCCCACCTGGAGAGTGACGCATGGAAGAAAGGCGAAGACTGTTGAGAATCAACTGAATCTTCGAAAACGACGGAAAGGAGATACATACCGCTGGACGCCAAGCTACTAGAGTAAGCTGAAACTCTTTTGCTGAAAGGAAGTCAAGAAAGAAGCTTCAGAGATGACATCAAGTGCCTGCAGCAAGGGAAGCAATTAGAGGGCAGCAGCAGATTGAAGAAGCTCGACGTAGTACTGGAAGAAGGCCTCCTGCAACTGAAAGGAAGGATCGACGCGATACAAGGTGTGACCAGAGACTACAACCGACCCGTCGTGCTTGACAGCAAGGACAAGACAACACGGCTCATCATTGAGGAATTCCACTGCCGCTTCAATCATGGAAATCACGCAACGGTGATGAACGAAATACGACAACGCTTCTGGGTATTGGGACTAAGGTCAGCGATCAAGGCAGTTCAACATCAATGTCAGTGGTGCAAAACAAGGAAGGCAAGACCACAGGACCTACCGACGGGCAACTTGCCTGCTGAGAGGCTGATGCACGGAAACCCACGTGTACTGGCGTAGATTACTTCTTCATTGACGATCACCGTGGGAAGGCGACACGAAAAGAGATGGGGAGCTCTATTCACATGCCTAACAACCAGGGCTGTGCGCATTCAGCTGACTCCTTCGCTCTCCACCGACAGCATGATCATGGCGCTACGACGATTCGCCGCGAGAAGAGGAATGCCGAAGAAAATCTACAGCGACAACGGGACCAACTTCGTCGGCGCTAACAAGGAACTAAAAGAAGCGCTCGACACTCTGAAGCAAGAAGACCTCGTCTCAGAAGCAGAGAAGATCGGCGTGCAGTGGAAATTTATCCCCCCTGGTGCGCCAAACATGGGCGGCGCATGGGAGCCTTTGGTGCGATCTATTAAAACCGCACTAGACGCCACACTCAACGAAAGGCATCCACGAAAGGAGGTACTCCACACTCTCCTACTAGAGGCCGAGCACATAGTCAACTCTCGACCTCTCACTCATCTCTCCGAAGACCCTGAGGAGGAAGCACTCACACCAAACCACTTCCTCATTGGGCGATCCTGCGGTGCTGCGAGAATCGGCAGCTTCGAAGACAGCGAGCTTGTGGGCAGACCTACCTGGAAGGCCACGCAGCGACTTGCCGACCACTTCTGGCAACGTTGGCTGAGAGAATACCTGCCCACTCTTCTGCCGAGAAAGACGAAAGGGAGAACCAGCGCCACAGATCTGCAAGTTGGAGACATCGTGCTAATCGTCGACCACAGCCTGCCGAGATGCACCTGGCCACGAGGCAGAATCCTGCGGGTGTATCCTGGACCAGACGGGCGGATAAGGATCGTCGACGTCGAGACGCGCGGGGGAGTGCTGCGAAGACCCAGTTCGAGAGTGGTGCTGCTGGTGCCGGGAGTGTCGCCGAGCCAGGAGGTTGGTGCGACGCATGAGGGGGAGACTGTCGGCGACGAGACCCCGTCTGCGCCCTAGGGCGCAAGTAGGTAGGGGCAACCATGTAACTTAGAAATGTTGTCTTAATGTTTTGCAAGGAAACTAATTAGATTCTGTTAGATTGTAATTACTTTAGGTTTAATTTATGTCTAATTAGTTATATAAGGTTTATTTTTGTATTCTAGATTAGATAAGGTTCAAATATGATAGTATTTTAATGCTGAAAGGAGACTGATTAGGATGCTAAGCAGATTAGGTTTTTGTCACTTTCTAATTAGTTTTATAAGGTTTAGTTGTGTATGCTATATCTAATACGAACGAATTTTGATAATTTTATAAGGAAATTTTTAAGTAGAATTTTTGCATTGTGAATAATTACGTAACTTGAAAATGAGGTTTTTTTTTGTTTGTAGAGATATCGTTTTGAAATTGGTGTCAAAATAAAGGTCTCGACCCAAAACTTATTTTACAAAAAGAATCAAGTCGATAGGACTTGTAGTTTTAGAGATATTAAGGAAAATGTATAGTGAAAGTTTGTTATGGTGTAAATTTAGAAGTTTTTGTTCTAGAAACTTTTTTCTATGTAAGATTTTTAATAAAATTTGTAGAGTAAGGTCTGAGGAATCCGAAAATGTATATATTGTAAGGGTTTTTTTTTTACATAAAAACAATAAATAAAGGCTCCAAAGGTTTCGGCTCAAAGTGAAAATTACAAGCAAAATGAATCCAAAAATCACGGTCCCCGTTAAGGTAGTACGGCAGGCAGTATAAAAGCGGAGCCGATTTTCGGCCCGACAGCTGCCCTCCCGATAACGATGCCGCTGAGCCGAGGCCCGTACCCCGCAGGGGGTGCCCCCAGCGAGCAGAGTTGTAGATTTAAGTTTTGTTTGCCTTGGCTGGGGGCTTTAGAATCATTCTGAGGCCACCACAGGCTAGCCCGGTTGAGCAGTGACCACCCGTAGAGAGGTGAACTGCGAGTGGTCCCCGAAAAAAAAAAAAAATCGGCCCGACAGCAGTCGTCGAATAGCCGTTGAAGAGGCAACATCAGAAGAAGAGAGCCGAAACCTGCGGATCAAGAAACCCCAGGAAGAAGCGTTTTATTCACCTCCTCCCGGCTATCCGTCTCCTTCTCCCGAGGTCCCAAGAAGAAAATACGCATTCAGGGGTGCGTGGCGGCGTACGTAACCAGCGCAAGGAATCATAAGGAGCGTACGTCGAACTACGTGGGAGATTGTCCCAGGCCTACAGTGCGTACACTGGACGTGTCCCTGCCGTCCGAGACAAAAGTTAAATCCCGGAACTGTAGGACAAATATTTATAACTTTCCCAGAGCGGTGGAAACATTTCGGTCGGATACTAGTTTTGAACTGGGCAACACAAAGATCCTTAGATCATGGAGAATTGAGGCGAGGAGGATGATCTTATATGGCAGCTGGACACTTTTTCAACTTGTCCCAAATTGAAGAAATGTCCAGCTGTAAGCTGTAATTAACAGTTCAATAACCTCCCAGAGTGGCGCTAGCGTAACTGCAGGGTATAGTATGAATGTAGCAGTTGTAGACTGATTGTAGTGTGCCGAGTTTGTTGAACTTTTGCTCTCTTTATTTTGAACATACTATTTTCTCATATCAAGATAAATTCATTTTCGATGTATTTTATTTAATATTTACTAATTATGCGTCGAAAAATAATACACAAATTTAATTATGTATTATTGTTTCTGACTTGCGCTATAACGATGTGGAAGTTGTTCTTTCCTTGTTTATTTTTCTATCCTGCTCTCATAACTTTTGGCGCTATTTTTAAAATTTACCCTGATGCGATTGTAGCGCTACCCTAGTTGCATTTTCGAAGCACACCTTGCTTTTTCGATCGACACTTTTCATACACAGAGATAGTTCTCCTCGTCTAGCGTCTCTATTCTCCATGCCTTAGTACCCACAGACTAGAGAGGGCTATCTACCCATAGACATATAAAAAGTATGGACTGGAAATACCTACAAAAAAAGGTGCATACCTACAATTCAATTCAATTCAAAGTGTCGCATAAAATGGCTGCCAATGCTAGGGTTGTACCAATCAGGGAATACAGTGTTACTATAACCATACTATAAAAAGTATCGATACTAATACTGTGCTAATACTACATACTAGTATTACGAGTCTTACTAGATATCACGTTTGAATCATAAGTATAATTTATATTCTTACAATCTGTTGTAACAAAAAAACTGGCCAAGTGCGAGTCGGACTCGCGTGCAAGGGGTTCCGAACAATTTTTTTTTTTAACATGTTATTTTAACAATACAGACTTCTAATAGGTTTTCCTGTAATCTTTAGGTAAAGATCTCCATTTTTCTCAAAATTTTAGGCTCAGTAGTTTCGGAGATAAGTGGGGGAATGGTCATTTTTCGGCTAATTTCTTGAATAACTTCAAAACCATTTATTTTAAAATTATAAAAAAGATATAATTACAACCCTCACAGTAAGCCCTTTTATTTGATACTAGTGGACGTCACGCGGTTTCACCCGCGTAGTTCCCGTTCCCGTGGGAGTACGGGGATAATATATTACTCCCTGCCTATGTTACTCCCTGATAATGTAGCTATCCAATGCTAAAAGAATTTTTCAAATCGGTCCAGTAGTTTCGGAGCCTATTCAAACAAACAAATCTTTCCTCTTTATAATATTATTATTATATGTATTTGATATGTCACACGATATTGTTCAAAAAACTTTTTTTTTTAATTTTCTAGTTTGACCCCCAAACGTGAACCCCATACTAAAAATTTGATGATTTACGTAACGCGTCCGTGTTTGGGTCATAGAAGTCCGATAGCCGAACTAAGTGCATCCTCGCTGTATGTGGAGCATTGTGGGACTTTCACCCACTACGGTCACCATTGACCACGAGTAGCAATCACACCATTGCTCTCGAAATACTTGCATCCACATACGCGAGGACCACCTCTCAAACACGCGTATCCACCATGTGTGTGAAGCATTGTGGGAATTTTACCCACTACGGTCATCATAGACCACGAGTAGCAATCACACCATTGCTCTCGAAATATTTGCATTCACACACATGAGGACCGCCTCACAAACACGCGCATCCGCCATGTATGTGAAGCATTGTGGGAATTTCACCCACTACGGTCACTATAGACCACGAGTAGCAATCACACCATTGCCCTCGAAATATTTGCATTCACATACATGGGGACCGCTCCTCAAACACGTGCATCCACCATGTGTATAGAGCATTGTGGGACTTTCACCCACTACGGTCACCATAGACCACGAGTAACAATCACACTATTGTCCTCGAAATACTTGCATCTACACACATGTGGACTACCACTACGGTCATCACAGACCACGACCCCCGCCAGAGCCACACGCACACCGCTTACCCACGGACTACTTGAGTTACCTCAAGAGACACCGATTTCTACCGGGCTACGACTACGTAATGGCTCTGGTGCGGTCGGACAGCCAATAGAGAAGTCTACTCACGTGTTCCCCGCCTCGGCATGCTCATTATCACTAACAAAATTATGGACTGTGGTCTGAAATAAAAGTTTAATTTTAAAGTTTAATTTAAATTTAACTTTTACCATCTATTTCGACTGGTACATGACCCTATGGTCTCCCTCTCTTTTTTACCCTATCGTGAGCCTATTTCTAATCACACTTTGGAGTTCAACCTTCAACGTGTAGCAATTATCATCCAAAACCTCTGCTACCATTAATGGACCTTTTAACTTCCCATCTAACCCAGTCTGATTTCGCTCTTCATTTTCTTATAAAACGAAATCGTTAACAGAAACTTTATTTTAGCTGCCATTCTACCATAAACCTTAGGAGCCTTATCATACTCCGCACATCGCTCTCTAGTACCATTTTTTGTACCTCACAAATGTAGACTCTGGTATCTACATCACTTCTCATCTACTGTCAGCTCATGACAACGGTCTTGCAACTTCGTTTATTAAAAACTCTACAGATAAAGCTTTTTGACGCGGTTAATTGAAAGCCGTATTTCACCTATTTCCTATGGCTAAAGTAGAGATGAGAGATTCTCAACAACGTTTCAATACACAGAGCTATTCCTAATCTTCATGTTTGTGATAAATTGGCCACAATAGTTCGAAGTTTGATGAATACTAGTTCGATTGAAATAAATGCTTGGGTTTGAGTTTGATTCGCGATTTACTAGTATTCGGGATTATCGAGTCCAAGTACCACTGACAGTCATCAAACAAACATTAAATCGAACAATCAAAACAACAGGTATCTTATTCACAGTCAATAGCTATCTCATAGCTCAGTAAAACAATTTCTACACTCGCACTTCCTCACGGGAATGTCGAGTCAACTCTCTTGACATCACTACCTAGAGCTATCGCAACGATACCCTGGTCCAGACTCTCCCGTCTAGACCATCCAGGGCTACCGTTCGATACTCTGGTACAGTCACCGACCCACTGAACTCAGAACCTGTTCACAAAAACCAAATTGATGCTTACGCATAATCTACTTCATTACTTCACAACGTCAATTGGTACTTGGCCTCGGGCAACTTCCCGACAAAGAGATTTCAAAACATATCCACCGGTCAGTTATGATCATCGGAGCTTACAAATAAAAAATCAACTGGGCCAGAACATTTTTCGGTCTATCGTTCATGTAAGGGAGCTACGTTTATGAATTACTCTTTTTTTTTTTTAACGGGGGGAAATCCTCATGGTTGTCCTCCACCCTGGGGCGGGCAGAGGGGTCTGTCAGACTCTTACTGACTAAAACCACCCCGGTGCTCCGTCTCTCACCTACGCCGGGGATCGTGGGATCTTATGCGACTTCCGTAATCCCCGGCTGGTGCCGGCCCGCCTCTGCGGGCCACCTCGGGTCAGCGGGGGGAGTGAGGTGTTTAACTCCCCCCCGCGACGTCACGTGCACGGGAACACCACGCGCCGCCACCTCGGGTCCGGATGAATGGGGGACGACGGACATCCCCAAGTCCGTCGCCCCTGGACCCAGTTAGGGGGGCCGGAAGAGGGCAGCGTATGCCCTCCTCCGACGCCCGGTGCGCCTGCTGCGGGCCGGGAGAGAGGTCGAGATCTCCCTCTCCCTTTCCGCAGCCTCCTTCTGTGCGATGACTATTTCACAGAAGGAGACCACCGCGTCCCAGGACTCCTCGCCGTCAACCATAGCAAGCACTACGGCTGGCAGCGAGAGGTTACTGCCTACCACAGAAATGAGGGCACGACGCGGCTCCTCCCAAGCGGCACACTCTGCCAGCGTATGCCGCGCCGTGTCCTCCCGACAGTCGACGCAGTAATAATAATAATAATAATAAAATCGTTTATTTAATTAAATAGGGGCACATTTACAATAAAATAAATCTTAAACTTTTTAGAACACAGTTGCTAATTTGCCTGAACTAGGATGGACCTGTGCTTCAGGCTAGTAAGTGCTTATACATACATTTTATCTTAAAATAATAAACTAACAACGAATCAAATCAATTGACTATAATAAAAACTTAAATTAAAGGACACATCATAATTTATTTACAGACAAAAAGAAGATCTTCTGTCTCTACGTAAGAGATACTAAGCAAATATTGCACAATTGTTTTTTTACAGCTATAATAATTTAACTTGTAGATACTTAGTTTTCTATTTAATCGATTGTACAGAAATGGACCTAAAAATGTAAAAAATCTTTTTACAAACACATACTTAGAAACCGCATTTGATTCACATACAATATCATTCCGTCTCTTATTTGTATTTTCGGTGGTATAAGAAAGCATGGTGTGCTGTTTTAATACCAAATGCATAATGAAAATCTGGCGAACAGTTAATACGTTGCAAGATTTGTATAGGAGATCTGTGGGATAGAGAAAGGGATGGAAATTGGCTACTTTTAAAATGGCTCTCTGAGCTCTCTCAAGAGGGAGTAAGTGAGTTTTGGGTGCTCCACCCCATGAAGTGATACAATACTGAATTACAGATTGACCTAGGGCCAAATAAACTTGCGTGATTAATTTTGAATCTGCAATCGTCCGCAGTTTTTTAAAAACATATATTAATTTACGTACTCTTTTAACCAGACTTTCGATATGTGGTCTAAAAGAGAGTGTTTCGTCTATAATAACTCCGAGATATTTAATGTTGCATGTTTGGAGGATAAATGGACAATCGCATGTACTGATTGAGTGATGGAACCCACATTTATGTGCAAACAGATGAGGGTTAGTAGCGTTAAATTGAGGATTGCGCATGGAAAAGTGAATATATTTTGTCTTGTCAGCATTTAATGTTAGTAAATTGCTTTGAAGCCATTTAGTCACAATATTGAAACCTATTTGAGCGTAATCGTACAATTCTTTACTGGTTTTAGCGGTAAAAACTAAGGCCGTGTCGTCAGCATATGAAACAATTTTGCCATTTTTAATGTTTAAATTGCACAAGTCGTTAATATAAATCAGGAATAGGGTTGGGCCCAAAATGCTTCCCTGTGGAACACCAAAACCAGTAGTTTTTTGCTCATCGCTCGTAATATTGTCTATTCTAACACATTGATATCTGTCGTCTAGGTAGTCAGCAAACAGTTTCAGCGGCGTTCCCCTTATTCCCATGGTCTCTAATTTAGTAAGGAGCCTGGAAATAGATACTGTGTCAAAGGCCTTCGCTAGATCAAGGAAGATCCCCAGGGTCTGGTTTCCTTTGCCAAGTTCCTCTGAAACGTAATCGGTCAGGTGGTGCACCGCATCGGCTGTGGATAGCTTGGCTCTAAAACCAAATTGCGCAGATGATAATAAATTATTTTTTTCTAAATAGTTCACTAGTCTGTTGTTTATAATTTTTTCTATTAATTTAGATATCGAGGGGAGTAATGATATTGGCCTATAGTTATTAACAAAATCTTTGTTCCCGGATTTAAAGATAGCAGCAGTGAGTAGCAGCAGCAGTAGCAGTGGTGACACCGAGCGTCCGGCTCCCTGCCTATGCGACACAGAAACCTCCCGAAGCAGCCATGCCCCGAGAGGACCTGCGTCACACGAAATGACAGGGAGCCGTGCCTTCTCCCGAGCCACAGGTCGAGCACTGGCTGGATGGCCTCGATAGTGACGAGGCCGGCGGAAGGGCGTGAGAGCCTGTCCCGCCAGTCCGCCACCAGGACCACGCGCAGCTGCGACCGACGCAGCTTAATGTACCGCTGCATCAGTCGCTCGCCGGGCGCCCGCGCGTCCTCACGCCACCGATGCAGGTACGCGAGGACTTTTGCCTCCAGATCCCAGGGCGGAGATCCGGCCAGTACGCAAGCCGCCTCGTAGGATTATGAATTACTCTACGTTAACCTACGAACATAACGGTCGTCGCTACACTGTACAGTTTGAATGAATTAACCTTATTTTAATCTCACCCGTATTAACTCGCATACTTAGTAGGCAACACGGTAGTAAAAAATGGAAAAACTGTTTAGGAAAAGTTGTGATAGCTCTCAATTCTCTGTAGCTTTAAAGCTTTAATCGTAACTGTCGTTATGTAAGGAAATCTGTTACCGGCACGGTAATACAAAAGCTTAGGTCCAAGTTTTCATTAAAAACGTCTAAGTTGGAACACGACCTTGTGGCAACCTTGCCAGGCAATATCTCATTCTAAAGTTTGCACTGAATAAAATTTTGAAACAGTTACCGCCAGTGGGAAACTCAACTCAAATGGTACTCGCTTTGTACTAAGTATATCAAAATTACCCAGCACTATCAATCCAACCACCGAATTGGTATCAACCCCTTTAAAGCTTTGTTTTGCTATTCAAATAAAACTTGAGCGACTCACCATGTATTCCAGTCAGCCTTGAACGCTCTTAACCTCACAGATGTTGACATGATACTTGGCTACTGCAACTGCTTGCCGACCTTCGATCTGTCACGCTCAGAACCGCTCAGAAGTTGCAGCTGCTCAGCAGTTGTTGCAGCTGCTCAGAAGTTATGGCAGCATGCCAACCGCTAGCCTCCTGCTGGCTTCATACACCATGATACGATATCTGAAACTGAAAAATACTACGAGAGTATAAGTCCAATAAAAGCTGTGGTGGGACTAAAGGTTTCCGGTTAGCGCAGTAGTCACATTATCAAAGTAAATAACGATCTAAATCTTATCAGATCATTGGCACAAGAAAGTGGCCTACGCCCAGCAGTGGGCAGTCAGGTTATGGAAGGTGATAAGTCATAACATTGCTTTTTCAATTATCACAATTTCCGGAATTAAGTGTAAGGTAGGGTATTGTGATGATGTTGATATTATGACCATATCTCTTTAGTGTCCCAACAACAACAGCACTAAGCGCTTCGATATGTTTCTCTACCACCGGTAGCAGAATAATATCGCTCCATCAGCATTATTTGAAACGCCTTAACCAGCAACACCAAAGCTATAGCCCCTTAACTACTACTACACTAAGGTGATAGTCAACATGAGAATAACAGCCTCACTTAAGCATAGAGCCATAAAGTGACAAGTCAATTATCAAACATCGATAATTGTCAATCATGAAACCGTAGTTCTTGCGAGTCTGCCTCCACAGCAAAAACGTTTACTCGTAAACAAAATAAAAAATGTTAACTACTGAGCGCTTCAGCTCCATAGCAATTACAGAATGAAAATAGCTCACCAGATTCACGTGATGATCCTCGCACACCTTCAACTTCCTTGACCTGGCAGCTGTTGTGAAGTTGCTTGCCTCCGTTCGACACTGGTTTTCATTGTTCAGTTTGAGGGTGAGGGTAGTTGCATTAAACTCGACGAATAGGAACTTGACCTTGGAATGTTCCTTGAATTGGTCCTACGTTGAACCCATATAGGATATCTACGGCTGGCATATAGGCGTGAAGCTCTTCAGCGCCTTACTTATAGCCAAAATAAGCTGAACTGTACAACAATGCATCCTCGACAAAACATACGACCGCGGTGACGCACTATGATCGCACGTCGGTTTATCGGATTGAGTTCCACGGCACATCATGGCACACATCAAGTGTTTAGCGTCTGGATAAGCGCACGTGTTTAAAAAAAGAACGAACCGCGATTTCCACCATCACTGTCACCACGTGTCCCGCATTTCAAAATGTAACCGCCACGTATTTCACTAGCATTGTCACCGCATGTTACCTCCCCACAAAATAACATCTGTCCTGTGTAATAGACTGAATACACGTGTTTTCCAATATTCGTCAACACAAAACATTACGTAACTTAATTAGGCCATACCACAACAAACAATCAGCACTAGAAAAACAATACGGTTCACTTTTTCTCATTTGACACGTCTGGGGGTAGTACGTCGTATTTCGTTGTACGACTCGAGCA
Organism: Lacanobia wlatinum; assembly: GCA_947578705.1. Taxonomy (NCBI): domain Eukaryota; kingdom Metazoa; phylum Arthropoda; class Insecta; order Lepidoptera; family Noctuidae; genus Lacanobia; species Lacanobia wlatinum. The sequence continues at coordinate 12,873,935 of OX388024.1, read as the reverse complement.
TCTACTCGCCGTTCACTGCCTGCCACAGCTGCCCCGCTATCCACTTAGCTGTCGCCGCTTGCACTCGTCCATCGGACTGCGATATGTCCTGCCCTTCCACAGGCACAGCAAACGAAGGACTTCGCTGCCAACTGCGATGCTGCTTGTCTCGATACTTAAGGCGATGTAGCACTTTCTCTGCTATCGTGAACCATGACCTTGCATCCGCGTCTACCTTGTCTGGATCAACGCAAGCCAATGCATTCCGCTTTCGCACTTATAGTGCTTCAATAAGCACTCGTATGATTTAAATTTTTAATACAACGGTTTTTTTTTTGCACGGTTACTCTGATTTATACACGCCAACTGTCACTTATAGTGTTTTCATTTTGCGTGTGAACCAACACGAATCCCACTTTCTGATGTCAGCGATGTTACAACTCTCCAGGTTACATCAGCCAGGATATTCGAACTACAGTGGGCGTACTTTGGGAAGTGTTGGTTATTGCGCAATAGAAACACCTTTTCACCCAGCTTTTAAATCAAATTATTATTCACGCTCGAAAGTCTCATTAACAATATTCTCACACAATAGGTACACTGAACAAATATTCGGAACACGCGGCGGTTTCTAGACGTGGGCACGTCTGCACAGCTCGACCGCCACTAGTAGACTGAGCTCAGCCTAGTGATGGGCGTTGAGTCAACGAACTAGTTGAATCAACGTCGACGTCTCTTCAACGGAATTAACGTTGACCGTGTACAAATCAACTCGTTGAATTCGTCAACGAGTTACGAGACAACGACGTTTATGAATTCAACTCGTTTGACGAAACGAGAAAATGAACCCAACGTTTTGTTATTTTCAACGTACGTAAATTGTATTTCTTTAACAATAAAACTCCCGCAAACTGCATCAAATTGTTCGTAAATTAACATTACCAACAGCATACCGTTAACCGTTAATAAAAGCGTTTAGGCGTTTATCGTTCATGCAAGTTGACGTTCGTAACACGTTAACTCGTTGAGGAAATTAACTAGTTGACAAACCCAATTCAACGTTAACGTTTCGTTGACGGAAAAACCTTCAACGACCCATCACTAGCTCAGCCTCTGTCGAGCACACCATCCTAGACTCCGTCGAACGTCACTAGATGGCGTTGGTGTCCCGATTGTTCTATTGAGTGACTTATTTCCGACAAATATAATATTTATATTAATATTTTCTTCTCCAATAGCCTCTAACCACTTTTTCCTTAATCCTTTATTTATAGGAAACCTATAAAAGGTTAATATTTTTATCAAAAATCATTTGGTTCGAGTTGTTAAAATACGTAATTAAAAAATTAAAACAAAAAACAAAATGATGTCTTATTTCCGGATCTTGTATAACCAATCATCATAAAAGTCTGCGGAACGATCTCTTAGTGCTGTGAACAGCGAGCCGGACTTAGCAAGGTCACTCGAACCGATTAGAATACGTATTATAGCGATATTGTATCAGCGCAACGAAGGAACTAGTATCGGAAAATATTACGGCAATGATACTACACTATTCCATCATGACATATTATTGTAAATAAACGAATGAAATTATAAAATTAAAAAAAAAGGTCTTTCGGACGAGAATAAACCCAAATATGAAAACTACAACCATAAATACGTGGTAGCTTAGCATTTTTTTCATCGAAATGTATTACTATGTGTAATATTGCATGAAAACCGGTAACTTACCTGTGAAAAGACAATTGAGGTTGATTTTCCTTCTTTCTTGCACCACAGTCCATGATACAACGCACAGGCATCTTGAATGGCTGTTTTCCATCATATACGTGCAATTTGAAAAATAAAATTCCCGAAATTTTCTCACAAAACACAATAAATACAAAAGTAAACACTCATTTGACAGCAGAACTGAGATTGAGAGAGTGAGATTGTGGTCAAACGTATGCCTATATATAGTAAAAAAAAAAAGAACTACCACGAGACTTGTCGCATAAAATGGCGAAAACGGCACTTACCTAGAACTGTCACAACGTCACAAGAAAATGTTGCCATTATGAGCAACAACTGAAATACTGTTGTCTCTTTTATCAAATACGATTACCACATTAGAAAGAATGAAACAAAACGATATTTCACAATCTGTTTCGTATTTCACCCATATTTGTATAAGCAAAGGTAGATATAGAATGTCGCGGCGCCTCCATATGTTTTCTATCTCTAATTATCTACCCACTGACGTATAAATCATATGGACTTGGCATACCTACAAAAAAAACGTGCATACCTACACTTTACGGAGAAGATAAAATGGCGGCTAATAGGGCAGCCCTTAGCGATATTTCTCTACAATAACATCGATAAAAAATTGTGAGAATGTTCCATATTGTCACGGTACAATATCAACAGGTATTTTTTACACACTTTTCTTAACTTAATTTTTATATGCCCAACAAAATAACTGGTAACAAATGTAAACAAATCTTAAAAGTTATTTTTTTGACCCACACTTCCCGGTTTTTGATAAAGCTAAAATTTTGCGTAGGTACATGTTTAGTTTGGATGACATTGCTGCCGATTCTCTTGTTCAATAACTAATCTAATAAAATTAGAGTATCGCTATCTTTTACTAAAAGGCAGTGCGAAAATACGACTATAGCTATGAACCAAGTTAGAAATGTCAAACTAATTTATGAGTTTATGCCGTGCGCTTCACCATGTTTTTAGTCGACAGGTTTACGTGCACCAACCTTAATTAATTTGTATGGAAAAATTAGTTCAATTTAATAAAATTTGACAGCTCTAAATTACGTCTGTCTCTTTCTCGTTTTATTAGAGAGAAAAAGATAGCAATAGCCTAAATTTAGTTTGTGCACAACAGAATCGACACCAATGCATGGTCAGCTAACTGCTAACTGATGTCATTCTAAGGCCGTGGACACGAACTCAGCGGCGCGGCGGCGGCGCGACCAGCGACGCGTTCAAATGCATAGATTAGGGGTGGCCAACTTGATTACACCCAAAATCGACTTTTTATTGACGAAATCCTGTACGGTCTACGAATTACATAGGTACTTCTTAAAACTACAAATGAAACGGTGGGGTAAAGACATTTATGTAGTATTTTATTAACATAACCTATTCAGTATTTAAGACGTAACGTTGAAAGGCCTCCCACAAGGTGGACCGATGACCTGGTGAAGGTCGCGGGTAGCCGATGGATGCGAGACGCACAGGACCGGTCGTTGTGGCGACGCTTGGGGGAGGCCTATGTCCAGCAGTGGACGTCTTTCGGCTGATATGATGATGATGATGATTCAGTATTTACTTACATCGTGCGCAGTCTGTTATACGAACCTATTTATATTTTTTGTCTCGCCGCGATCGACTGGACTAATAGCCACGATCGACCGGTTGGCCATCCCTGGCATAGATTTATATGGAACTCTTCACGAAGGCAGCGGCGCGCGAGAAGCGTGGCGGCGGCGTAGGAGCGGCAAAGTGTTATTCTAGAACCTTTAGTTGTTAGGTAGACGTTCGAGACAGAGCGGAGGGAACAAATTCTAAGAAAACAAATGACGTCGCATCCGCAATGGGCTCCCGGTACGGACGTCTCCAACGAACACCTATCTTTTCTAACATGCCGATGATTTTGGGTTTAAATTAAAAGTCAACAATAATTATTTATAATAAAGTAATATTAAACAAATTAATCTCATTCATTTCTGAACAATACAATTATTATTTTGTTCAGGTAATTTCTGTGTGATCCTCTTTCAGTAGATTTCTTCTCATAATATTTGTAAAAAAAATCTTTGATAATATTACTATAACGAGCAATTTTTTCTCTGTCTTCTAACTTTCTCATTAAGTCTCTATCTTCATGTTCTGTTTTTGACATTTGTCCTTTAATTTTTTAATCATTTTAATTGTGTGTACCTGAAATCAAATAAAACAAAAGTAAGCTTTAATAGATATTGAACACAAGCGAGAGATATCTCCCACCCAATCTTAATTCAGTTGATGAGATGTTATCATTGAGATCAAATTCGCAAATAATGATGACAGGAAAAACTGAAGCTAGTCATGCCGGTAAATCTGGCGCAGCGGAGGTGCTTGTGACTAAACCTGGCGCAGCAGAGGTGCTAGCGGCTAAACCTGGCACAGCGGAGGTGCTAGCGGCTAAACCTGGCGCAGCGGAGGTGCTAGCGGCCAAATCTGGCACAGTGGAGGTGCTGGTGACTAAATCTGGCGTAGCGGATGTGCTAGAGGCTAAATCTATGCCACTCCTCTTTGAAATCTTCCCTAGGTTGATATTGAATGGTAGGCACACAAACAGCTTTGATCTAAAAACCACTCTATTATTGACATAAATATTAACAAAAACAGAAAAGTAAATACTCAAAAGTTTTATGACACTTCAAAAACAGTAGGTGATCCCACTGCTTAAAATTCCAAAAAAATATTACCATATTAAGAGCACCACACCCAGATATTGATTGTTAGTTTGTCTGATTTTGGTCACTTTCAATTAAAATGCCAGTCATATTTGATTGAATCACAGGCTGTAAAAAAGCAATAAAATTGTTAGTATTTTTGATGTTTCTTGATTTTATTCATCGGTTTATTTATTATTATAAAGCACCCCATTTAATTTGCAATTGGTGGGTTGAGAAGAGTCTCTTTTCATTCTCACTCGTTCTCTAGTTTAGTAGCTCTCGAGTGGTAATGAGCTCAATAATCATACATAAGCTCACTTCACATTAACCTCATCCAAATATTCATAGGGAGATTTTTACAGAACAGCACTGTTATTATACTATTTAAAAGTAAACTGTAAAGTACTATTCAAAAAGCAGACTACTGGTGACATTTGTAACTAAACATTTATAAATTCCTTATAAAAGGAATACTATAAATGTACTTAGTAGTACAACCAAATTAACACATATTCAGTCTTATTTTGGCAATTAATCTAAGGATCACACTCAAATACATTCTTAACATCACTCTTTGTGCCCATTAGGCAAGTGTTGCAATTGACGACATCACCATCATTTATCAGCCGCTACACAATCATGTCAGACAAATTTATAACAAGCAATGTTACTTACCAATAAGGTTCGTGAAGGTAGAAGTAGAAGGTAGTATCGTCAAGCAATGTTACTTTATTCAGTTTCCAGTTGAAACAAGATTCTTCAAAGTGAAGAGAACAATTATATATTGTTTTTGTTGACATCTTTAAATTTTCAACACCAATTGTTTCCAGCCAAATTTTTTTTTCCTTTATTAGCAGGCAGCCCTGCAAATAAAACAACAAACCAATAAAAAGCCATAATATAGCATTATCGATAAATATAAAAATGTCATGCATGCACTGCACTAGTCTATCCCTACAATAACAATAACAAGAAAATGATTCGAAGTAGAAATACAATTATTATTACTGTTGATAATAAGGGCAAAAGGGAAATTATGAATACTTTACTGTTGAAACTCTTCAACGAATGCAGAATCTTTTGTTTATTATCTAAATCCAAAGATATTTCAGCTGAAATTAAGTACATACTGGTGCAAAGTTATGTTCGGGTGATTTCCGCTTCTTTTAATGCCACATCCGATTATATTACAATTAGGCATCTTGCAATTGACGATTTCCACTATAAAACCAAGTTCAAACGTAATAATACAGCAAAATGACTTCAAAATTCACAAATTATATCCACAGCTCAAGAGTATTTGACAGTTGACGTACCTCAACTTGTTGTCAAACAGCGAGAGGATAAAATGGCGACCCGGCCGCAAATAGGTATTTTAATGACGCTAGGAATGAAGGGTTGCCATTTTAGTAACTGTCAAAAACACTGTTATCCTTTTTCACTTAAGCAAAATTATTAAAGTTAAAAAGAGATGACAGTATTTTTATGATTTCGGTGTCGATATGCCACATATTTGTATAACTGTTTTTTCTATAGTCAAACATTTCAAGTCCATATGATTTATACGTCAGTGTATCTACCCCATTCACAACGTGACAGCCAGGTCATCAGACTGACATTTGAGTGTGCTGTCACCAGGCTGTCATTGTCACGTCACAGTTGATGATAGCTCTAAATAGATGCAAGCAAGCACAGGCTATCAGTTTCGTTTCGTATCCTTTCTCGGTACAAAATTTACTTTGATGTTAATCAATTGTATTGAAACATTAGTAAATGATATGTAATGTGGTAATTAGATTAATATTGCAGTCTGTGCATATGTCTACGTGTTAGTTTTATCGTATTTACGATTTAAAAACTGTATGTCCAAATGAAATGCAATATTCGTGAACTCGCTCAACTGAGCGATCAACCTTGTGTAATTGAAGGAAGATTAAACTATAAAAAGATTTCCAATGGCGGTTATCGTAATCAGTCAGGTCAGTAAATATATTAGGAAAATATGGCGTATTTACGAACTTGTTTACATTTTCCTCGAAGTTATTTTGGGATGAGTCATGAAAGTGTCCCTTATATTTTGAATTTTATGCTATAAAAAGATACCCAATCATAACTCTATCATGCATAAATACTAGTTACTCATAGCCATTGTGTATGATGTGACTTATGCCTTAAAAACGTCATTACTTATAATTCTTATGAAAAGTTTGTAAGGACTAATACAAAAATTAAAAGTGTTCATTTTACTAACATAACTTTAATACACATAACATGTAACATTATTAATTCAACGAGCAACCAAATACAGGGTATATGATTTTCTTAATTTTTGTTACAAACTTGAGTTTTAATAAAGATAGCACAATCTCTTTTATACTTCAGTTACTTCCCACATCTGCCCTTCCAGTAAATATTATTTTATTTTTATTTCATTTCAGTGTTCAAAGAGAGATGGTTTCGGCTAATAAATAATTATTTATTTTATTTTAAAATAAGTGAGATGGGCAAGTTTGATACTAAGTGTCCAGCGGGAATTTTTATATTAGAGAATTCTTCAATACAGATGGAACATGGACAGAGCATTCCATTTTCATTTTCAATATCATTTATGTAAGTTTATTATTTTATAAGAGTAGGTTAAATATATTTTTAATATCAAATATTTTAATGCTTTAAACTGGCCCAACTATGTAAAACAGTGTTCTAGCCAGCTTTAAGGTATAGCTAGTAACATGCATACTACTCTTTTGTTTAAAGTTTTGGAGACCGTGTTTTTTTCAAATATAGGTAAGTAACTATTTTAACAATGTTTACAGAGATGAACCTGAAAAACGCCACGTATTTGCGGCTCGTGCGGAAGACAATGTAGTACAGTGGGTCATGAAACTTAGAGAGAGCTCCTATGAATATCTACGCAACAGGCTTCATGCACTGCAGTCTAAAATATATGCCATCACTGGGAAGGTACACACATTTGCTTAATTTACGCATTTGTATCTGTCTTAAAAGTATTGAAATATTATATCTTGTCTTATCTGAAATACCTTTTAAACAAAATTATTACCTATTCTTCAAGATTAAAATTGAATTTGATGCTAATGATAACATACTATTTAATGCATATGCCTAAATCGAAACTATGTGTTTTTTTTGGGTTTTGTACCCGAAGGCTAACCTACGGAACCCTATTACTAAGCCTCCGCTCTCCGTCCGTCCATCTGTCTGTTAGCAGGCTGCATCTCAAGAACCGTAATAGGTAGATAGTTGAAATTTTCACAGATTGTGTATTTCTATTGCCGCTATAACAACAAATAATAAAAATTAAGGTTTATGGTACGGAACCCGTCGTGTGCGAGTCCGACTCGCACTTGGCCGGTAATTTCTAAATTTATTTTACTAAATTCTTTCACAGGATCCCCTACTGCTAGTACCAAGAAATGAGGGAGCATGTTTGTGGGCGCCTGCAGTACCATTCTCAACGGCACCTGCTTGTACTGTGAACACTAGTTCATTCAGTTGTCATCTACATACAAATGGCGCATTTACACTCGAAAGAAGTAAATCTGATGTCCAGGCTCACAGACATCTCCATTCAGAATACACCAAAAAGGCGACTTTTTACACTGACGATCACAAAAAAACGACTGAGAAACGAGAAGAAAGTTCCAGTGAAGTGTATTCTCTAGGGAGGAGTAAAACAGCAGCCTTATTACCTGGGAGTATGAATCCGATTAACACGTCAATATTTGACAATCGTCCGATGTACTCTAGAACTGCGCCGAGTCCGCCCGTCAGAACGAAACTGTCGCCGAGCAGTCGCCGAGTCGAAATCAACCAAGACGTTAAAGCTTTCGCTGAACAAAGTAGAAATTTAGGTTTAATTGGTATTTTAGATGAAGCACCAATTCCGCCTAGAAGAAAAGTATCACCAAAAAATTTAGACGTTCAAAATCCCACTATTGAGATTACTAGCAATAATGCCAGTAGAGACCAAGAAGACGGAAGTGATGATCTGATTAAATTTTAATGTATCCTGTAGCTCGAAAGGAATCCCACCTATTAATTAATTAAATTATTTAGTTACATGCTTGCCAATTATAAAAGTAATATAAACAGAGTGGATTTTTGAGATGTGGTAGTAATCTATGGGTTAGAAATGTTATTCGAGATATATGTTCAGCTTTTCTAGTATTCAAACCTCAGTTGGTCAACAAGACTTTTTTGATCCTTACTGGAAACAGCAACCCATTTTCTGACAACACATTTTTTTCAAAACTTTATGCAGACTTAAGAATGTTTATCTGTAGCTCAATGCTTAGGCTGACTTTCCACTGGAACGGAGAGGTGAGGAGCAGAGAAATATTAACCAATGGAATTGCATAAATCCTCCGACTGACGCGGAACGGTGATTAGACACTCCAGTTAGCCTTAAACAACTTTCTGCCCCATATCTAAAATCCATCCTGTATCTATATAGCTATTGTTTTGTCGCAAGATCCATATCTTTCATCAAAACAATAAACATCTAATGATTTCCATAAATCATTAGATGTTTATTGTTTTACGTTAAAGAAAATGTGATTTGTCAATTTTATTTCATGCTCATTTGAATAGTTGCTTTTTATAAAAACGAGGACCATTGTTTGTACTCCTACAAGTGATTGTTAGAATGTACGTAAGAATACATCGAGATTTTTTTTTATAAATTAGATAGATTTTGTAAGTTTTATACAATATCTGAAACCAAAAACATAGTTGTAATTATTCATACAGAATAGCATTTTTGAAAGCCGTTTTTGTATTGTTAGAAGATACATGTTATAATATAATGTACTGTACAAAAGACCTACCGTCATGATTTTATGTAATATTCCATCAGTAGATAATTGGAACTGGAAGAAGACTACTAAGACTAGAGGAACAGAGTAATGTTGTTACATGTTTGCTTGAAAAGTGCTTTTTATATAAAATCGTTTTAAACATTATAAATGGTGCTGTGTGCATACAAGCGTCCAATAAATATATTTAATTGAAATATGATGTTTTTTCTTTTCTCCTCATAAACTGTATACCGACATCTTCTCAAAAGCTTTTTGGACGGCCTCGTTAGTTTAATGGTCGCAAGCGCAATAAGGTATTTTATTTACTAGATCGAAAAATTATAATTGTATTTAGTCCGTCCGTTAGATTTTCAAAAAATATTAGACACGTATTTTTTGTGCCATTTCAAATCGATAAAAAAGATAAAGCGCATAAAAGTTCATGATCTGGGGCTTGTGACCTGGGCCCCCAAGTCTGCTATTACAATAGTGTCAGAATGGTCTCATAATGATTTCATAATGGTCGATTTTGACAAGTTATGCCAGATTTCTTTTATACCTATATGTTTTTAAATATTATTTATTAATTTGTCATTATGTACGAGATTACCATTTTATGCCATTTCTTTCAATGGAGTGTCAGTGGTTGACCATTGGAAAGTAATAATGACGCTTTTATATTAGTAGATTACCAAACTTGTCAAAATCGACCATTATGAAATCATTATGAGACCATTCTGACACTATTGTAATAGCAGACTTGGGGCCCTGACGTCGCTAGTAAAAATTGTACTTTCGTAGTGAGTCAAGCGAATTTTCAACGAATCACTGTATCGTCTTCATTTTTTGTTTACGCGTTAAAATGGATGGTGTGTACTTTAATTTTGGAAATCTTTATTTTTCAGAAAATACCCCAATGCAGTGCGTGGTTTTCTGGGTTCGATTCTCGGTCTTGCCAAACCGGGTTTTCGATTATCTATTAATTTCTCAGCTACACGGCAACTAGATTTGTGCCTGCCCCTATTACATAGCAAAATTCGGCGTAATGTTGTTCTTTAAAACTTGGTTGTACTGAGTGTATCACGGCGGAGTTTTGATTCTAAAAAGGAATAAATAAAAAAAACTAGAGCAAAGGGAGATTTTTTTATTATATTCATCTCTTGTGGGGATTGGTTACTTGCGATGTCGCAGTCATTTCGCAGTGATCGGGCGCGCATCGTGTAAAGCGTTTCTCCAATTTTGGCCCACTACAATAGGCAGGTATCAGAAGTTTATGAGATGGACCAAGTGAAAACTTGATTCGCAAATAGGTACAGAGGTGTCGTAAATGTTGTCGAAATCCTCGGCTATCGGTAATTGGTGCATAATGGTAAATGATACACAGTTTTTTGTACCTTGCTTCGAGATCATCACGTGCATAGTTTACGGACGTAGTTAAGCTGCATAGAGCTACTTATCAGAATGGAAGAGTCACTAAGGCTTAATATAGCTTAAGAGATATCCCATGGCCTCCACGATCACCAAATTGAACAACGTTTTACGAGTCTTGCTTCCATACTCTGGACTTCTGGAGTCTTTGTAGCCCGGGGGCCTCGTCTACGATGTGATGCGGCTGTTGCTATACCCCTGTACGTACCTACCTGTAGTATGTTATTTGACATCAATAGGTATAGATCCTATACGTATACCTATAGTACAATGAAATAGAAGCAGGCAAACCTATTGCCATTTCGCAATATATTTATTGCCCATTTTGTATAAAATCTAAGAAAAATTGTGTTATCCTTGAATTTGGAGTTGAATTTGAAGGAATGACATGACTTTAGTATACTTGCCTATTTGAAATTATAATGATTACCAAACTTTAAAAAGTGCCAATGGAAAACCAAATAACACCTTGTTCGATTTGGGAATAGAACCCACAACCGTCGCGGCCACGTCAGCAGTCGCGTTTGCGGTATGCGGCCACTAGACCAGCGAGACAGGTACCTAATGATTTCGTCAAAGATTGCTTAATAGTGTCCGTCTAAGGTGGATATTTCAAGGCTTTGCATGGCTCTAGTGATACTGATAGGCCACGTTCTTGCTGCAGCCGTGCTGATATTAAAACTAAAGTTCCTCCACTGTTTTTTATATTTCTATGTTCCTCCTACAATGTTCTCATCTAGGCACTAAAGTTTACCAATCGGTTGAAGTAATACAAAAGATAATTAAAGACTATGTTTATTTATTGTGTACATTGCTTTTAAGCTTCATTAACACCTTATCTAAATAACATAAATACATTAAAATTTATCGTATGACGTCCCAGTTAACATAACTATGACGTTTATACATTTGAGGCACTCTTGTTTTAAGGTACATACAATACTTAACTTATTACGTATTATGTAAGTTGTTCAGTCAAGACACTGCTTTGACTACAGTCGACTTGATCCAGTGACAGACTTGTCCGTCGATGGCAGAGTCAAAAGATAGAGATCAGTGACCTAACATAAATTGTAATTTGTTTGGACCAAATACCACTTAAAAACGTGATGTGTATGTAAATAAATAATAACCCTTGAATACGCTAACTCATTCGTAATGTAGTTCGAGACACTCGTATGCTCGGGGCATCTTATGTTACATCTCGGCTAATATTTCAATCAGAACCAGTGTGGGCGTTTTTGCGGACGCTATCTTGATTCCACTGCTAGTATTGTTTTTATTTTACTGTTTGGATCCATTGAATTTAGCGTAGTTCTAGGATATTGCTGCATATTTTAATTGTTATCATACATATTCATATAAAACTTATTATGTACGTTTACAATATTAATAATGAAATTCTAATTACGTCATTCCGATGAATGACATATTGCTATCCTTTTCCTTAACTAGGTACATTTTGAAAAATATTTTCATTTGAAGTCACTTTTACATAATTATTATTGTGTGACCTTAGAAGTGTGATTTTTAAATGTTATAGATATCTTATTTAATATAAACTTCAATATAAATAACATTTTATTCGAAGTAACGGAGGCACTTGGTAGGTAATCGTGTCTACATGAGCTACGGTCACAAATTCCGCGCACACATCGAACTCCCATATTTCTACTACTATGTAACTATTACCTTGATTAACATGATAAATGCGAATGTGTTTAAATGTTTGTTATCCAAATACGACAACTATGCAACGAATCTCTCTGATGTTTTAAAACAGAACGTTCCGTGTTTAACACTTGAAGACAACGGGCGCGTATTTGGGATCGGAGATTATTTTTCTCTTAGAACTACAACTAGGTACTACATACATAGCTATGACGAGATTCGTTACGGAACACTACTTACATTGCGTAGGCACTATTCATAAGAGTTATGTAGCCCACGTTCATCCGTTAGATTAGCTCGCCGGAATGCGAAAAGAGGCACTAGTTTCAGGAGCAGCTGCGCAGTCGGCAGCTCAGTGTCTGGTTGTGTCTCAAGCCGTGTGTCGCGGACGTGTCGGCGACTGGGCGACTGTTAGTGGCCGGCGCCGTAGTCGCGCAACTCGCGGTTGCCGAGCGGCAGCGTGGGTCGGTAGTTGTGCAGCAACTCCATGGCTTCCGTCCCGCACGACGCTTCCCCGCACTTCAGCTTCCGCATTGAAGCCAGCTGAAATCCAATCAATTATGTCATTAGTTTCAAACGTTTTTATAACCATCTCTTAGGTATTAACTAGCTCAAGAGGAAGTTATTTAACTAAAACATGGCAAATATTTTTTATCTTTTGATTACCGTTTATAAATTCTAGCAAGCAATTAAGCGTTGCCGTTATAGGTATGTACGTATTAGAAAAACATATCCACCTAATGAGTATTTGGAAAGTAAGTAGGTATAGTAGCTGCTAAAGTAGGCCGTAAACGGACGTCTGCTATTATTTAGTCCGTGGATACTTGAACGCTGTGTGCATCGGAATCCGGTACATAGGTATGTATATCGTTTAGTAGCTGTTGCGTCATAAACTATTCGTAATCCGATTATAAATTTTCAAAAGACTTCACATTGCTAAGCATAAAAATAATGACATAATTATGTGGGTTGTGTACTTAATGATGTTTATTTAGGCCCAGCGCTTAAGTCATCCATTAACGCTGTAGGTAGGTACCTCATTCTCGCTTATCCAATAGGCTTATAAAATGAAGGGATACCTATGTCACCGGAAAATGGCAAACACTATTTTTTTAAATAAGACTGATAAATTGGAAACTATTGAGTTTGGATGAGATTTATTGTAGGTATACAAAACGATTTTTTCATAATAAATCGAGAATTTGTAAGTAATCCAATCAAAATTTGTTACAATCTTACGGAGTCTGCCATTTTCCGGCGACACTATATAGGTAATAACGATTTTATTTCAAGTACCTATCTATATCTCTTTAACTCCACAAATTGATCTATTTAGTATTTAAAACGAAAGTTGCAAGCAACCGGTATATTACCTAGGTACCTGTCGTGGGCCTTAAACTTGAACGATTTCTCTAATCAGGTACCTAATCAGGAAGGCATTTCATTTTGTACGTAACTTGTTAAGATTTGTTGTCTTATGGTATCTGCTTATATCAGCACTTGAACATTATCAGCCTATTAAACAAACGTGACGTGGCATCATTATCAGACAATACAATTAAACTAAATACCTTTTGATACGATGCAAATGTTAGCAGGGAAAGTATTAAACTCACTTGATCTGCGGAGACTTGTACGGGCTGCTTGAAGAGGATCCATGTGACGGACTCGGTGCAGGGCGGCGTGGTGAGCGAGCCGGGGTACGTCCAGTACGCCACCTGCGGCGGCAGCAGCTTCAGCGGGTCCAGCGGGTCCGACAACGTCACCTTGTCGTTCTTGTGGGTGATGAACGGCAGCAACCGTATCACCTTGTCCAATTCATCATGCTTTGAACCACACTGAAAATAAAACAAACAATCATTGAAGCTAAAATATCTTACAGCCACATTGGTCGATCGTCAAAACTAAGCAACGTTCACCGACGTCGTCGAACCGTGGATGGGTGACATATATTACGTTAGGTACATATCATTGGACCCGGCTGTCATTTGTAGATTTTTGACAGTCGTCACGGCTAGTCTAATCAGAATCTGACTATGCGGAACAACTGCCAGAATCTGACAACCGTCTTTCCAACTGCCCAAGAAGTATCGTGTTATCCACTTAGTAAGTTGTAGAGGTGCAATAAGCAGTCGTTTATGTAAAATATTGATATTCAGCCGCACCAGTACTTATAGCGGGACAAAGATTCTGTACCAGAAAAGAACAAAATCTGGAAAACAGGCCTGTAGCCAGTGGATTGGACACAATCCACAGTTAATCCTCTGCACAAGAAAGGGCCGAGTCGAAAGAAAACGCGGTCAAGGTAAAACAAAGGCAAGATAGTCCGACGCCATAAAGAAGGCTGTTGGAGGCAGCATGTACAGAGTGGTCCACATTGCAGAAGTCCACATGGCTTCGAGACGCGTCGTATGTGGTCGCGATCTTCAGCAATGAGGGAACGGCGAAGAACAAGTGCCTGTAACTGGTAGCCGACCATCAGTGGGAAAAGGCAAGATAGATTCATTGAATAAAGTTAAAATAACGAACTATCTTATCGCATAATGAATATCTAGACAGAGTTGTGTAGAACTTCAGTCTGATTGTCCGCACGATTCGCTACACCTATAGAGGCATTGTCGAGGAACGTGTTCATGAAGTAAAATTTAAATGAGACTTATTGTATTCAGATTGCGACCTGTTACCGCGGATTATATTAAAAGAGCTAAAGTAGGTAAGTACTAACTTGGTAAGCTATGAAGTACTGATAAAAAAAGGAAATATTTTAAAGATGTGGGAAGGATTCTGTTCCACGGTTTCCATGCATGGATGAAATAATATTATAAAACGTAAAGAAATACCACTTTTAATTTAATTTTGATATTGTAGAATTTTATAGGGTTCGGTTGGAGATCCGAGATAGTAGGTACGCAAAGTTTACGGATAGCAAGATCAACATTATAAAGAAAAATAAATCCCTTTTTGATTCACGCATTATTTTAAGTTTTCTCACCCTTTGTAGAAGGTTCTTATGATGAGAAAGATTGGGAAAATTGCACAAAAAAAAATTGCATTGGAAAACGTAAAATCCATCGAGGTACCTACAGAGAGAGATACAAGTAAGATTTATGTTAATTCTGAAGTCCCCGCAGAAGATGTCGCGGGCAGAAGCTTAAAAATAAACAGACACGATTTTTTAAAGTATTTTCTGTAAACGGTACAGATGTATGAAATGGAAGAAAACTACGAAGTTATCTATGGAACTTAGTAATTTTTGCTTCGGCTTTCGTTCAGCCATCGCCATTGCTACGTAGATACCTAAATGGATATTATGCAACGGACTCATTGACATGTGCAGATGTGCACTACATTAGAACACAGTGCAGTTAACAGGATTTCGATGTAAGGCTTCGATGACATAATCGCCTTCTTCGCGCGAACTGCAATATTAACTTAGCGAAATCGCTTTATGGCAAGTAATGATCTCTATACGAGTACATAATGATTGTTTAGCTGAAGGAGAGTGCACTATTTAATTAAGTGAACATCAGAATGACTGGCAAAAATCACCGATCAGCTTTAAAATATTACTAAAATCTAATACCCTTTTGCCACTAGTTTATTTTAATTTATTTATTTGGGACAAACAAACAGTAACACATTATATCTTTATTTATTTGATACCTTATATAATGAATTAAGAAAATGGGCAGCCATTCTGACGCCAGAGTGCCCATATTTCGAATCGCCACGTAAGGTCTCCCTAATTTCAATTCGCCTTTACAGATGTTTAGTACATATACAAGAATAACTATTTTAATAGAGTTTTTTTTCTTTACTGTGTAAACTAATACAGAAAGTCAAGTGATTATTTTTTCCTTTTCTCGGTAAATTCTTTTGGGAACGGTGTCCAGTATCAAAGACTGAACCTCTCCTTAAAATATTTGCAGTTAATTTGATTCCATCTTACAACAGGTGGGCATAAAATCATGGATCAAGCGAAACAGGCCATCAGTTAAGGTAGATAAGGTAATTGGGGTTATTATATTAAAAACTAGTTGACCCGCGCAACTTCGTCTGCTCCACTCCTTTTGGTCTTAGCGTGATGATATATAGCCTATAGCTTTCCTCGATAAATGGCCTATCTAACACTGAAAGATTTTTTTAAATCGGACCAGTAGTTCCTGAGATTAGCGCGTTCAAGCAAACAAAGAAACAAACTCTTCAGCTTTATATATTGGTATAGATAAACAACAATTTTTTTGGGTATTTTAAGATCTACCCACTAACTATCGCTGTTTCGTTTGACAAACAATCTAATTTAATATATAATATGTATTACTTGTGAGATACATTGTGTTTTCATGCGGTGGCCAAGTCAATCTATTAATTTAAAACATAAAAGATTTTTAATATTGATATGGTCACTATAAGATGTTTTTAGGTTAGCTATTTACATAATAACTTAAGACAGAAGGACCCTTAAGTAGGGACTCAATAAGTTAACCGAATTGGTATTATATGGAGCTCACAATTTTTTACGGTAGAAGAACTGAGTTGCGAGACTATGTTTTTTTACAAGTTATGTTTTTGATAGCTTCTTTTAACACTATAGACTCCTTATATTTTTCCTGTAATCTGTAGGTAAAGAACTATTATCTACATTTTTTTGAAATTTTAGGCTCAGTAGTTTTGGAGATAAGGGGTCATTTTTGGTTTAATTTCTTGAATAACTTCAAAACTATTTATTTTAAAATTATGAAAAAAATATATAATTAAAACCCTCACAGAAAGCCCTTTCATTTGATATGCCACACGATACAGTTTGAAAAACTTTTTTTTGAAATTTTCTGGATTAATCCCCAAAAGTGACATCCATACAAAAAACAAAAAATATTTATTTACGTAACGCGGTCGTGTTTGGGTCACAGAAGTCCATACGTGTACCAAATTTCAACAGAATCGGTTCAGTAGATCCGGAGAAAACTGGCTGTGACAGACGGACAGACAGACACCCAAGTGATCCTATAAGGGTTCCGTTTCTTACTGATGTTCGGAACCCTAAAAAGGTAAAATTTCCTGTCAGAAAGCAGCAGATAGGCATTACTTACTAATTATAGGTACTATTCTAACTTCATAGTTTAAAGTCCCAAAATCGAACACAAAAAGAAAAAACTTTGAAGGTAATACCTACGATATCTACCTAAGTAACGTAGATATTTAACTAATTAAAAGAATGGTAGTTTAAATAGGTACTGTTACCTATCTATTGTTCTACTGATTACCCGGAATAAAATTCACATAAAATCCGAACATTCATAAAACTAAGTGATGCTCACAAATCTGAATCTACATTAAGGGCGGTGCATATAAAACAGATCGAGTGTTTACAAACTGTGCTGCTTTGAAAACAGTTTGCTCGAAATAATGTAGCTGTTAGTTATTTTAAATTGTGGCAAAAAGTACGCGCTTAGTCACTTCGATACGCATTCATTAAATCGACTTGTTGCCTGTAAAATGTTTCAGTATTTCTAACAGTAGGTAGGTAAGTATGACGCTCGGTTAAAGTAACTTGAGCAAGAAAGCGACGCGCGCCGTGAAATGTTCTTAAAAGAAATGTTTAAATGGTCTTATTGTCATCGTTGTGTCGCTGTACCGCTGCAGCGTTGCTCCGTCAAGAGAAAGTTACTCTGAGTGCGAATGAGCAACTCTTTATCGTACTCATCTCCCACTTATGAGAGGTAACCGTGTATGAAATCAATTCACTTTATGTATTTTAATCTGCCAAGTGCCAATAATGAACTCTACATGTGTATCTGTATTATCGGTTGTTTGAAACACGTTTGCGACTCGAAAAAGCCTTTATAAAAACCTTTTTTTCTTTTAGAAGAAACTACATACAGTCTATGCTGTCTATGTAACTTTCGCAACTGTGAATTTGATTAACAATTAACATCTCATATGAAACGAAATTAGATCCTTTGTAGTAACAATCACTTTCTTTAGATTAAGACCCGCAATCAAACTCGGAAGTAGACTTAGACTTTCGCTTATTTACCTCAAAATAAGTAGATATAGTAAATGTACCTAAATGCTACCTAAAACCTAAGCGATTCCAATATTTGAATGTTTTTTTAATGATCTTAGGTGTAGTACCTCTACCTAACTCATGTCTTCTTTCATTTATTTACATACGTTTTACGTAATACATTATAATGAATGCTATACGTATGCTGATTGGATGAACTTCGGAAAAGAGTGCTTAGGTAAACAACCGCTTGACTGACTCATTAAGATATAATTTATTGAAGGTACTTAAGCACATTTATATGGTGCCAAGAAGTAGGTGTAAATATATTGCATGTGGACCACGCAAATTGATTCATAAACGTTGTTGCAGTCATCCAGGGCTATATGCGATAGCATGATGTGCACCTGTCTAATTATTTATTACCCTTGCAGGTACATAACATCCACACAGGTGACTACTTTACAGTCTAATTGAGGGGTATGGGTGGCAATCGTTCCATTATCCCAACCACTAATAGTTTGGAAGTCAATTGAAAACCATAAAGTAAGAGCGTTTACGCAATGCGTGCGATCCAAATCCGAAGTTCTGTCCGTATTGGTAATGCTCTGAATTCGTAAGGGTAGAGTTCGAATCCAGGGCGAAACTGCTCCTTTATGTAGGTAGTACTACGGGTATTACGGACCGAGGTTTCTCGGATTCGGATCAGATGCAGTGCCAAACCGCCTTAGAAAGATATGTCAGCATTCTCACCATCAACAATACGCCTAGCACGGCGAGTCCATCAGTTTGTCCGGCGGCCTCCTGGAAGCTGTTGTACTTGGTGGTGTTCCAGTGTACCAGGTGGAGTTCCCCGGAGAAGGAGCGGCCGTCCACCGTATGCTCGGAGCCCTCGCCGTTGACCGCGCCCCAGTGGCAGTGCCACTGCTGCAGTTTGTACACATCGCGGCCAAGGGGACCGCCGCGAAGTTCTGCAAAGGATTGGCCTTCATGTTAACATCATCGAGAGGAAAATACAGCACGGCACAGGGGACTATAATTTGCAGTATTGCGCATGCAGTCTTACTAGAGCCAAATTGACATGTCCTATTATGCTTCTTCGTTTGATGCATTTACATGAATAAGTAGATGACGGATTTGTGGTTGTTTTTTTATTCGCGGTATCTATATGCTGTGTTCAAGACACTCAATTCGGTAGGGTTCCATTTGGCTCTCTGGACAATGAGACTTTAAGAATCAAGACTTTTTAAATGCACACTCAAGTAAGGGTTGCAAGTTGACGTCATCCCCAACATTAAGGAAAGGTAATAAATTACCTTTCCCTCACATTTCAGGATATATTTGTTGCAGTTTGTACCTATAGGTGTTCACGAAATTGCGTGGGACAGGAACGAGTGGCGGAGTGATGCGGTGAGTCACAGCGACCCGCCGCCGGCCACCGCAGCGCGTCGTTCGTCGCGTCGATGGAAATGCAAATTGGTCCTCACTTTGCACGAGGACTTGCAACTTCCTTTTACACGTTTATCATCCGAGTTGTTTCAATTCCCCCTGTCGTTTATATTATATCCTAACAGATAATTAATGTTGATACGAACTTAATTTACGTTTCGAAAATTCAAGGCATGTCCAATTGAATGATAATAGGACACACAAAATACATATTATTATGTGTCATTAAAATGCTCAAAAATTGGCAGATACAAAATGGGTTTGCGGTAATAACCTTGAGCAAAGCTGTTTTTTGTCGAGTCGTTTTATTCTTAAATGCTATCAATCCTAATATAAAAAACTCTTGCGTTACTGAGTGACTAACTGACAGACAACGCACAGCCGAAACTCGTAGAACGCTGAAATTTGGCATGTGGGTTCCCTGGGGAGTGTAGAGCACTAAGAGAGAATTTTCCGACATTCCTACGGGAACAGGAAAAAGCAGGATACCTATGCGCGTACGAAGTTGCGGGCAAAAGCTAGCTATACTAATGGGTATAAGTATTTCCTGCATCGATAGTTCAAGTTTTTAGATATAGAGGTATGATTGATTTATTATGTAGTAATATTATTATAGAATTGTAAAAAATTTCATTAACATGCAGCATTGTGTTGTGGTCCTCACAACAATCTGTTACAAGTGGCTATTGCCACGTGCAATCACTCATTTGCACTCGAGAGGCAAATTATTGGCGTTTGTGGTAATTGTGGTCTGCTGTTATTAGTACCCCTAGTTACTTCGATAGGCGGACGTCACTGCCCATCATCATGATGTAACCCATTGTTAAACGTAACAAAATAAACATTTATTATTACTAATAGAATAAACAAACGCGAAATTTGTTTATGAGTATTTATTTGTTGGCCTGTGACCTCCGGCGAATAAGACATCATGATAAACGTCAGCGGGAGGTGTTAGATCACACGATAAAGATAGTGGGCGGTACCAATATGTAAATCCAAATCTATTCTGCAGCCGTATTAGCTGTTAGGTGCGTTACCGGTACCGGTGGTTGTCGAGGACTGCCTATAAGTTTGATCTCTCCCTATCACTCAAAAGTTTGCTGGTAGAAAACTAAAATTTTAGTTAAATTCGCCTTTGTACATAAACTTTATTTTCACTGGATTATAAGTTGTTTTGGTGTATAATAGAGAATGAAGAAATAAAACTGATGGGGGAAATCACCAGTATCTCTCTGTTCTCAATTCATTTGCTGCTAAACTTACCGGAGTCATATCCGTTCTCGTCGACGCGCCAGCAGTAGCCAGGATTCACGATGGAGCGCGGATGGTTGACGGAGTAGCGGAATTTGAGGGGGGGTGCGCTGCCGCCACTGCTGCTCTTCGACGTGTCGATATCCACGGGGCTCTGTCGGGCGCCACGCGCTTCGGGGAACTTCTCCGTCCAAGTTGAAGGACCTATAAAAAAATTAATGAGTTTATAAATAGAACCACCTTTCACGACGCTAACAAGCAGGTACAGATTTCTCGTTTGCGGTTGCAATATGGGTTTTCCTATCTGACAAGATTACAAGAATTGTACGTTAGCTCGACGTGTTACTGCTAAAATTTCGTTTTCCTTCAAGTAAGTGTAGTGCTCCAAGTTCAGTTCTTATCGTTAGCGTTGACTCAATTATGTGTTTAACTGTGAACTAGTCGTTTAAGGGCGGCCATTACGTTGACGAAAAGATGTTAATCGATGGTGTGCATGATCTGTTACTTAATTATTTTTACTAGGTTAGGGTTCCAATGTTACAAATCTCTATATTTTTTAACCGATTTCAAAAAGGAGGACGTTCTCAATTCGCCGGAATCTTTTTTTACTTTAAACTTTAAAAGTTTTAAATCTGAAGAACTACTGCTACAGTCAATATAGTAGCTAATTATAAAAGTGACCCAATATCTATTCAATGAAATATTGAAGTAAAGACTGGAAGCAGATTTCAGATGAACGACAAAATTTTCTTTTAGCAAGCGCACACGACTGAACGAAGTAACTGTTGTTTTTTTGTTGGCCGTTCATTGACACAGAAACATAAACATTAGGTCGATTGTTAGCGGCCCAGAACTGCGATATACTGACCAGCTGATCTGATAACTGACATAATGATACTGGTTATAAATAGAAGATTTAGGTATGTCTTATTTCTCGCATATCTTCGAAGGATGATAAGGATGGCTAATGAATTGGGAGTCTGTGTAGCTGTGGTACTGATTACTATGAAGATAATGACGTTGAAGTCTGCTTCCGGTTAAAGTTTTATACCATTTTTAGGGTTCCGTACCCAAAGGTTAAACAAAGGAACTCTATTACTAAGCCTCCGTTGTCATTCCGTCTGTCCGTCTGTCTGTCAGCGGGCTGTATCTCAAGAACCATAATAGCTAGACAGTTGAAATTTTCACATAGTGTGTATCTATTGCCACTATAACAACAAATAATAAAAATAAAATAAAATTAAAAATTAAGGGGGGCTCCCACACGGGTTGCAGAATCTGTTCGAAAGAGTCACCGCGGGCTTGGAACACAAAGGGCATTAGGAGGAACACGGATGGGCTTCACTCAGAGCGGGAGGAGTCATTTGATGACATCCCAACCTTAAAAAAAGGGAGTTTTGTTTTTCTTTATTTTCCCACACAAGAATCGGTTTATGGTACGGAACGGAACCCTTTGTGTGAGAGTCCGATTCGTTTTTGACCGGTTATGATTTCGTTCATAATATGATAATATAAACGGTAGGAACAGAGAATTGACAAGTTTTAATGTGTATCTTGCAGCCTGCGTTGAAACTTTAGTTAGATGTTGTGGTTTGATGACTGAACAAAGGGAAAAATAGTAGAGAAAATTGGTCGAGGGATCATATCAGCTTAGCTTTGTTTTGTGGGTATACCATAAGGGAGAAAACCGATCTTACCACTTCATCTATATTATATAATTTAAGGTAAGTACTATCAAATATATAAAAATCTTGTGCTACAGTGTTTATTATCGAACTTCTCCAAAACGGCTTGATCGATTTTTACGAATTTTTTTGTGTATATTTGGTAGGTCTGAGTCCTATTCTCTACGGCATTTTTTTATTTATATGGCAAAACTACGTTTGTCGAGTCAGCTAGTAATATCATAAAGACCGATTGAAAAAAATGGAACGATTTTAATCATTTTTTCGCCAATAGAAAGCTAAATTATCAGGAGGCTATGATTTATTAAAAAAAAAATTAAGATCCTTAAGAAAATTGCAGTCTGGACGAAGTCGCGTGCAAAGCTATAGTTTAGAATAATTTAGAAAAATCGAAAAATGTATCGTTTTAGAGTAAGTAATATAAGAATAGTCACACAAATTTTACTGTTTTTAGAGTACCGAAGATCCGTACGGGAAAACGGAAAACATAGGATCACTCGTGTTTATTTCACAGCCAATTTTGTTTTGTGTGTACACTGTGTACACAGTCTTTTCAGTGATATGAAGTAAATATTCATAATCTTTACATTTACTCCTGATGTGATAGATACATCCGCTTTAAAATTTATATAAATTAAATTAAGTAAACTTCATGTAATGAAGACAAATATTGTTATTACCTACCTTCGTGTTTGTGTATATATGATTATTAGGTATACAGGGTTATTTGTAAAACACCAGCAACCTCTTAGGCAGTGAAAGTACACATGATTATGAACAACTTTTACTTTGAGAAAACTCCGAAAACTCGAAAAAAATATCAGCTGTTTCATATAATGCATTTTGTATGAAACAGCTGATATTTTTTTCGAGTGTAAGTATTTTATGTATATCTATCAATTTAAGGCACTTGTCTCACCGCCGGGCGATCAGTGAGAAGCGAATAAAGCTTGAAACTCGAAACAAGTTGGCAAGCAGCGAGTAGCGAGTGAGTAGTATTTTTTTTTTTTGTGATGGTATTGCTCTTGACTCTAGTCTAGGTCAGATATGACAGAGACAAAGTCTACGATGGAGCGAGCTTACCCAGAAGGAGCCTGTGCGCTCTAACTTTGAAGAGATTAGGGTTGTAAGCGTTTCGAAACGCAGACGCAGGCAGAGAGTTCCACTCCTTTGCTGTGCGCATTATAAAAGACGTTTGGAAACGCTTAGTGCGAATTGGTGGAATAGCAACAAGGTAGGGATGGCAAGATGCAGTGCGTCTGGATGTCCGATGGTAGAAGGGGGCCGGTGGGATGAGGTCGTGGAGTTCTTGGGCACACTCACCGAAGTACAATCTGTACAAGACCGACAAGCAGGCAACCTTACGGCGATGAGTCAAGCTATGTAGCTTGGCATCCACCAGTTTTACGTCACCGATGAGCCTCTTAGCTCTGCGTTCCACCGAGTCAAGCGCGGGAAGCTGATACTTAGCTGAGCCATCCCAAAGGTGGCTACAATACTCCATGCAGGATCGGACTTGTGCTTTGTATAGGGTTAAAAGCTGTCCAGGGCTGAAGTATCGCTTCACCCTATTTAGGATGCCCAGCTTGAAGGCCGCAGTTTGGGCTTTGTACTCGATGGTGGCGTCGAAGTTGAGACTGGATGTCAACTCCATGCCTAGGAGCTCGAGCTGATCAGTTACAGGAACAGATGCACCCCGAAAAGTAAGAGTTTGGTCAAAACGACTCCTTTTTGCGGTAAAAAGACACGCCTGTGTTTTGGTGGCATTAAAAGTGACCAGATTGTCATCACCCTACTGGGAGACAAGGCTTAAGGTCAAATTTGCCCGCTCTACCATGGCCAAGTTCGTTCCTTGAGAGATCAAGGAACGAACTTCATCCCCGCCGGTTGTTGCGCTGGACAAGTATCTCTCTGAAACCGTACTGTCATCTGCGTACCTAACAAGACCAAGCTGAAGTAGGTCATTGATGTGCAGCAGGAAAAGAGTTGCAGAGAGAACAGACCCCTGAGGAACTCCGGCATCCCGAAGAGCCGGCTCGCCGGCTGTGTGAACAGCCAGCTATCGACTATAAATGTATGTGTCTCTTTTACTCACACGAGATATCTTTTATACCTTTCCTCAGCGAGAAAATAGTCGATAGCTAATCGCTTCCTCGTCGGCGGTGAGACAAGTGCCTAAAGCTGACAACTTAAAATATGACATTGCATAAACTAAACAAAAGGAAAAGAAAGTAGGAACGATTATATAACAGAATCTACTTATTAAAATTCTAGAGTCATCGCAAAGGAATTCCCAAGTTTGGAATAGCTTTCAATTCCTGCCATCATCATTAACAAATTGTAGTAGATTAAGGTATTGCGGTTAATTAGTTAATTAATTTTTAAATTGATTTGTTTTATTTTGATGCAATACACCGGACTCACTAATTCGCTTGAGAATATTTTACTAAAATTTTACTTAATTTTTTATTAGATTCGAACTCAGGATTTTTTGAATAGGGTTCGTGGGTTAGGTACCCTTTGGGTACGGAACCCTAAAAAGTAGGAAGAATTCATATTCTTATTATATTTATATATTTCATAGAAATAAGTTTCTATGATAGAAAATACCGCGAAAACACCCACAAATTGGCAATGAAAGACACGTGTGTGTGGGCACATGAACCAGCGTCATCGTCGCGTCACCAAGCGTCGTTCAGTTCACTGCCAGATGGGCGTGGACCACGATTGTAACTAGTCACCACAATATTTACAAATGTTCAAGTTTTTGTCTCTTTGCAATTATGATAATATGCTTAAGCGCTGCTAAAAAAACGTTTTCTGATTTTCTGTACATATCCAATGAAAGCTTGTCAAGCTGAGATTTCAAAGAATTTATAGAGAAAACAAAAAAAATATATTTTTCGTGAACTTAATTTGCATAGGTGTCATAACGTCAGCGTGAGAGATGAGTGACTACCTCTCGACACACGAGTGAGGTGACAGTTTGTTTAACTCATCTCATTACTGTTATCTTATCAGGAAGCCGCCGCGGCCGGCCGTCTACTCAGAGACGCTTACAGAAACATTTTTATAGTGATGAATCCCTGTCTTATTTATGACTACCGAGATTTATGTTTGATGAAATTTTGTTTTCGAGGTTGTAATGCAAAAATATTTATTGAAAAGTGAAAATAAAGTACTGCGGATTGAAGCTTTTAAAACCAGGGATGTTAGTAGATGAAGCAGCGTTGTACTTGAAAAATTGTTAAGCGACGACTGATGGTCGTCCCACGCTGCTTCCGATCCATTTTGGGATCGTAATCGTGAACTTCCTGAGTCTGACACGAGGTTTTGAGAAAGTTTCAATGATAACATTCACATACTTCGTCCGAGATTACGCTTCAAATTTTTTTTTGCGTATTTGGGCCGTCATTCATATAAAGATACTCATACTCTTTGGCTAGGTATTTTTGAGTATTATGCCAAAATATTTTTTATCATAATACCTATGGTGATATTAATAACTCATTGTTATTAGCAAAAACTCGAAAAAGACTTCAAGCTTGTGATTAAAGTTTTCGAAATGTTATTGGCAGTTTTAATTACAATGTTGTTGTAAGTCTTGATGAATTGGTTAAGGTTATCGTAACAAAAAATACCTTAAAAACCAGCATGGACAATGCAAAGGCATCCAATGATTCCACCTGTATTTTTTACAGTTGGAGGAACACAAATCAATCGTGAAGGCTGTCCAGTATATAATATCCATAGATAATTTAGCTCACATCGATGGTATTGTTCATGAAAATAAATAATGTACCGGTCATTTTACCAATTGAGCCCACTCGGCTACCGGATGCGCGTGTGTCAATAACAATCGCCAATACCAATATTGATCATATTTACGTATATAACCGCATCGTGTATGTAGCATAGTGATCTATCTGTATTCTGTATGTCCTTTCTCGTCATCCGCACGTCAGTCAATTGAGGGATCAGTGCACGGATGACATCTATCTGCGTTGGGGAAATGGGGTTCATGCAAGCATGCTAATGACAGCATCGCCGTTGTCCTGCATGCTTCTACTGCATTTTAAAATATAAACTACCTATGCATTATGTTCTATTATACTATCTAAATATTATATCTATTTATTACATAGATGTCTGCAATTTATAGCCGGGCTGCGTCATCGCGTCACCATAAATTCTGCTACTGTTTTCACAGCAAAGAGCGTTTTTCGTGGAAGGTTTGTGCTCTGCCGACTAAAGTTATAATTAATCTTCCGTTGTGCGTAGCCGCAATTTAACTAATCCAAACACCTGATTCATTCATTGCATTAAATTGTAGCGATGATTCAATTATTATTAATAAAGTACGTAGGTATTTAGGTAAGTAAACGAAAAAAAACGCGTAAGTACCTATTTCAGAGCGTACAGCTAATGAAATAGATTTCTTTATAATAATATTAATTAATGAAGATTAACGGACATATTTTCTGTGCGTGGCCCGTGTGATCTTTGACCCTTTGTCGTGTAGTTTATTCTATATCTATTATATTAAAATACCTATTGACCTGTATCAAATCTTAAAGCCCACTGACCATATCCAGTTTAGTGTCATCAATGAAGTCGCTAACACGTAGAACATCACTCCTTGCCCCCCTCTGTTTACGTAAAGCGTGTCTACAATGTCATGGGTTAAATATACTCACTATAATATTAGTATAGAAGCTATTTTGATTCCACGCTTTTCAGTTTTAGTTTTAAACTAATTGAACTTGCAGAACACGTTTCAGCATAAGTTACGATTGCAAGCGGTGCATGCTGAATTAAAACATCTGTTTAAATAAATAAAAACGTTGTTCCGAGGTGTAACTATCACGTGTAGGTTACAGTAACCGATAGTCCGATACCACATGTACCTATCTTTTCGGCCGAGTAAGTTTTTGAGATAAATAGCAGGGTTTCCTGTGAACGCGGTGTTTGCTTGAATCGGACGTGTTTACGAATATATTTTATTCACAACGATATTGGTGTGGTTTTTGTGTAAATATTAGACAAAATCTCTGTTTGGTTAATTAAATAATGATTAATCAATCGGCTGGAGTAGCTGTGAGTGCGTACGTCATGAAGCGTGCAGTCGCCTCCGACCTCGGCGTTACTTATCTCTACAGATTTATTTACCCACTTTTACAAGTGCCCTCGGATGTCGCCTTCACTGGCTCGGTGTGCTCTCTCCCTTATTTACATCTTTAATAACGACATCTGTGCCATTTTGGGCAGGAAGTCGTGTAATGATTAAATGACTTATTGTTTTCAATACTCACCTTTAGTGACTAATTAGGTTTAACCCTGTGCGGTTGGGGAAGTGGTCGGATCCTTTGAACCGCCCGTGACTACTTTTCTGAATCGCTGTGACTGCGAAAGGTATCTTTTGTGACAGAGACTTATATCATATAACAAGATAATAGCGTTTGTTGTAAAAGCCTTAACAGCGCAGCGTTCACCTCGCAGCGGTAATGAACTACAAGTTGAACTGTTTATACGGGGTGTGCGTACTAACATACGAAGTTTATTAATTTTAAACGTAACTAACGTCATTTTCTCAGCGAGTATAAGCAATTTTTGAGGTTTTTAACTTCAGTCAGTTTTTTACATAGTGCGGAAAAAAATAAGTGTTTATGGTATTTAGGTAACGATAACGCTTGCTTGGCTCTTATGGCCCTATGGGTAAATATATAGATAAGTACACTATAAAAAGCATAGATACAGCAGACTGGAAAATATCAGTGATATGTCCTTACGACATTCTGACCCCGAGGCGCACGCGCAATTCAAATCATGCGCAAGTGAATTGCGAGAGCGAGGTCCAGAACTTTGCCGTAATTTAGCACGACAACCTAAGATTTTATAATTATTTCCTTATTGAGTTAACAGTTGATAGAAAATGTTAACTGTTCGCTGAGCGATTAACCTTCATTTCCGTAATGGAGCGACACGGACGAGGTCGTCAGAGTCCAGCCAGCTTCGGATGGGGGAACAAAAACGCCTACTGTCTGTTAATGAAAAGAAACAGTTAACAATAACCATTTATTCTTAATTCATCACGCATGTTTTTAGAGCTCCTGGCTATTAATTATATATGTTTGTAGCTCAAGTCTCAACGCAGGAAAAAATAATCTTTCCAGTAACACGTATTTAGTGACAATTGGCTGAGGGACGAATACGCCTCCAGTCTCATCATTGTTCAATAATGGCTACTCTGAACTCTAATAACCTAACATTAGCTACACGCTATCAAACTGCACTACCTATAGAAGCTATGTATCATTTACAATCGTACACGTATGTACACAGTACATCCTGCAGTTTTTTCTCGTCGTTTTTTAAGTCAGTGTGTCAGTCAAGTTGGTCTTGATTATAGTTTGTATTTGTATGTGTGCTGAATTGTTACGTTATACTTTTACGGTCTATAAGTATTTTACATTTATACTATTTTTTTTTGACTCGCGTTTCCTATTTCATATTCTAATAAAATATTCTTTCAGCTCATGAAATGAACCGGTAATTTTTGTCATTTCCTATCAACTAAGTATTACGTAACACCAAAACTGGACAAATCTGGTACCATAACCTCACATAGGTATTTTAAAAACAACTTATTTCATAGACACGGTCTAATTTCTATTATGTTATTAAGTTGTAATGATAGTGTTGGAAGAGTTAATTATCACTTATTTTGGCTGACTGATGTAGCAGTTAGCGTGCAGTTGGCGGACATGGCAAATACTTATTGTTAGCCGTCGTTTGTTGTCGTTTAGTCATGTGGAAATATTTTTTGCCCCGAATTTATGGACTAGTGAATTCGATAAAATTTAACTCAAATAGTATTGATTAAGTACGGTACAATAATTGCTGAATAAATAATTGTCATTGACTGTTACAGTAAAATGTAAAATATTGTGTTTATTTTTGATGTTATCATTTTGGAGAATTTTGATTCGGTTATGTTAAACATAGTTTTGGGTTTTTTTTCAAAATTTTCACAGAATTGCTACTACGGAAGTGTGAAAACTGAGAACTTAGGGAATCAGAATTGTTCAATAATTTTGTAAATGTTATTACCTATATGTATAGTTACATCAGCTAAAATGCTCGAAACATTATAATAA
Source organism: Lacanobia wlatinum (assembly GCA_947578705.1). Taxonomy (NCBI): domain Eukaryota; kingdom Metazoa; phylum Arthropoda; class Insecta; order Lepidoptera; family Noctuidae; genus Lacanobia; species Lacanobia wlatinum. The sequence continues at coordinate 12,844,043 of OX388024.1, read as the reverse complement.
ACGCACTTACTGTAAACAGGCTCTGATCATCAATCTGGCTTGACAAAGTTCATGTTAAAAGATCCAAGGATTCTAACAAGACGAAAAGACTCACTTCATTGACATCATCTACGCCAAATTGTCACGTTTCTCGTTATAGTAATCGCTTTTATATCTAGTTGGCCAATTACTTAGCTGTGCGCGAACTCCGAGCGCTTAGGTAAACGAGGCTCATACAGATGAGATGGATTGTATATTTATTAAATGTTTTATTCATCCCATATTAGGAACGACACTGTACCCCATGTCTACGCATGATTGGAGGAGGACAAAATATCTGTCTCAACTGTTTCGGAGACACACGTGGAAATATAGCGAAGGCTTTGCACGAAAGTAGCCAGTGGACCCTGCAAATGTTTGTCCCTTGCACGTGGATGTTACACATGTTTTTCGTCACCTTTTTGCATTCACTCCCACAGTTGTCACGTTTAATAAAAACGGAAGCTAAAGAGTAATTGGTACAACTGAAAACATTTCCCAGATTTTTTTTGGATTTTATTTGATAACGTATAAACGTGTCAAATTTTAATTTTGGTGGCCAACGAGCCAGAAACATGCGTGTGACAATTACGAAAGAATTACGCGTGATTCAATGTAAAATCAAAAAGAACCTTCAGCTGATCGTTTTAGATTTATAAAATTGGATTAACAGCAATTTGGGACAGAGTTAAATAGAGCACAGTATTTATCCTTTTATGATTTAATTCGTTTCTTTGTAAGTATTGTTATTCTTACGTTGACGAACCTAGTTTCCTTTAGATCAGTAACAAGCGCAATTAAAAATATATAAATAACTGAGTCAGAGTCATTAGAATGGCGATTGAGTTCGATCGATTACTGTCATGAAGCAATTGTAAACTGTGATCAGACACACAGCATAATATCCTCGTTTCAACAGCCTGCGCAACGTTAAAGGTACACTAAAACAATCGTATCGCGTTTTAAACGTTTTTTTAATACCTCCCCTCTTTTATTCTTTAAAGCATTATAATTGTTTTATGAAAAAACAATGCGCACTTTCATGCTTGTGCATAATGCTCCGTGAAACATTTGTGTTAGGTTTACATAGATAAGAAGTTAAAGACGGATTGTAGATCACGTCTGTTGTGGTCATGCTACACGTTACAGCCTCATAAAATATATTAGGTACCTATGCTGAATGAAACACGAATTGACGATGAAAGATGAGGAAAAATTAGAAACAGTACGGATTTTTGAGACAGCAAAGGACATTACGCGTAATCGCAAATCGAAAACACCTAAATTTATCTTCTGAAGAAGTAATATTCTTCAGAACTTAGTGTAAAAAAACGGCTTAAAATAACAGATTCCATTTAGAAGTCGAATCTGTTATTTTACACAAATTACACATATTTTTTCCTGATTTTTTTACGAAATTATCGGCAATAACTGCGGTGCGGAGCGGCGATGCACTTGTTCTTTAATTAAGACATAGCATCATAATAGGTAAATACCTAATTAAAAAATGCAAAGCGACCGCTAATGCAGGTAGAAAGCAGATAAGCCGGCCGTTCGAAATGGCAATGTGATGATTCTATTAACTGATATAAAACAAAAATATATTTGAAACATGTATATTATGTAATTCCTCTGTAAATGGAGATATTAAATTAGTAGTCATATTAGTAATTTTATCGCTAATAGGATAACAACTCGCCAAAATCAAACTTATTTTTACACTTTAACTAAATGCCGCTCCGAAAATATGATTCTCAGATTTTGGGAACGATTAAATAAAATTATTTTACTCTTTTATGGTTTTTAAAATTTTTAAATTGCCGGGATTTTGATTCTTCAAAATTTATTATTATATTATTATTTTGGTAATTTCTTGCTAATGTTCGTGTGTGGCTTTGTGGTTAAACTTCTAGCTAAAATTCTTTCTTTTAGATGTCGTCATTTAGACGTTGCGTGAAAACCGCAGCCGACGACACCGCGTTTAAGCGGCGGCGTAGCGACGCGTTTCAGCAAAGTTGCGAGTAGGTATGCGTACTAGCTTCGTAGAGGCTCGTAGAAGGAGCGTAGCAGCCGCGTAGGCCCGCGTAGTAGCTGCGTTCAAGCATCGCGCGTAGCTGCGTCGTAGCCGCGTAGGCGTGCGTAGAATCATCGTAGCCGCTATTTAGATGCTACGCTAGTTTCGCGTAGCAATTTATATATGTACGTCATATACTCTTTTTAATTATTATCAAAACAATCATATAATTAATTACATTAAACAAAATTGTTAATCAAAGTTGTTCGTGGTTATAACTTTTTGCAACTGAATGCTGCCCAATTTTTGGGATTGCCTTAATTTATACGACAATCGACTATTTTTTTCTGTCCATGATTTTGATTAGTTCTTTTTATTACTTGTCCGAACGTTTCTTGTTGTTATGGTTTAAGATGAATTGGTATTTTATTTTAATACCTTAATTAGAATTGATGAGATTCTCACATTAGTTTCGATTTTGGCTAAAAACCTGTCTTTTGGGATTAAAGGCAAAATTTAAATGTATTCCATTTATATTCATTGAACCTATACACCTATTAACTTCATGTGTACTGTAAAAGATGATTTTAGGAATTAAATAACTTTCAAAATATTTTTATGAAAGTTATTTAATTACTTATGTAACGCCTAACAGCAATTGCTGTGGTCTATCAATCTGCGAGAATAGACGGAACGGGCCAGAAAAAGCCATTACAATTTATGCATTGTCTTAATTCCAATAGTTATTTAAATAATAGTTTTTTTGTTGTATATCTGGCTGAATAAGTGTAGTTAATTAGCATATTCTAATTTCTTTGTTTTTTTCTAAAGAACATTTCGAAAACCAATTTTAGAATTATTTGAGGAAGAATTATATTTTCTGCTGTATTTGAGCCATTGAAAAAGATAATAGGAACGTGCTTTACTATAAGTCAGATTGATGGCTGTCATTTGAATGTGAAATCGACGAACATGTGACAAGATAATTTGTGGAACAAACTTGTCTTTGGAATAATGTAGCTGTAACAAAACTGAAGGATGAGGAACAAAGGCTGGTTCTTAAGATTTTTGGAAAACATCTAATGACATTAGTCACGGTTAATAAAGCAACAACCGTGCTTCTTTCAAGATTCTTCGACTATTTAACATAATAATTATTTTAGTTCTGTGAATACTTAGATATTGTAAGAAAAACCGCACAGCTCTCAGTACTCATAGTAGTAATGAGTTACGCGACAACATCGTTACCCACTTGCTGTCTCAATGGTATTGATTGCAGCTCATTTGAAATATTTCTATAATCATTGTGTGTCAGTTACAATAAGATCCCTTGCCGTAACTATTGTATTCGCGAAAGGGGAATCGCAATCAATATAAAAAATAAGGGCCTGAAAATAACTTTCACATTTGAGCTAGACTAGTGGCAGATGCTTGAATACAATTTTATCCTTAAGGTAAATAATTACGTAGATTTTTACTGTAAACACAATTTTTGATATTTTTCCTCATCTTGGCTGAATCGGTTCTTTTCGAATAAATGAGGCTTGTTCGAATTCGCGATCTTTTGCATCGTTTTGGCGGCGAACTGGTTTGCCTCCAGCGTTTCGCGTTAAAAGTTGTTAATACAAAAGAGGCAGTTGATGTATCGCACTAGTGCAGAAGAAGTTTCATTAGTGGAACCGGCTTACCGTACGAATTTAAGTAGGCCAGCCATCGCCTCACGCGACTCCACGGTAACTCTTGGCACCATTATCGGATTTTACGTAAAAATATATTTTTTTGTTTTACTTCTACAAATATTTATCTCGGTTTTGTAGTATTTAACGTGTCGACGCTAAGTTCACGTACGTAGGCAAAGTCTTATTAAAGTCAACAATACGTAATAAACGGTTAAGATAGCTTTATGAGCAGGTATCTGATTTGCGGCAGAAATGGTTGTGTATAAACTAAGCATATCTCGCGGATAGCCGTCTATTAAATAAGATAGCAATATTCATTCATTTTGTACTATTAAATTAAACAAATAGCATAATCACATTCCAAATAACTGTCGGGTCATGAAATCAACAGGTGTTCATTTTATGAATGAAACAAATTAAGATAAAATATGAAGAAGCGCTGGAACCACGTCAATGACGAAGTTACTTAGTTATTCACTGTCATGTTTTATTATCTTTCCACGGTAATGTACTTACTGATAAATAATACGCTTTTGCTCTGATTGCAGCGGAGTGCACAGCGAAAGTATCATCTAATGTCAGCTCAACTGTTATCAACAGTAAACACGGTACCAGATGCGAGCCCTTCGTCTATCTAATAGATAATAGTTAATTTACTTCCTATTATTTCTCTGAAATATTCACACTTTTGCAAATATTTACTTATCAACCCGGAACACCACACTTATCAGAAACCACATTTAAGCACAATATGCGAATACGAAAACTGATATCAAAAGTTAGCTTTTCGGAGTTTTATTTACATGGTGTCACGTGCCCCGATGTAAACAAACCGGTCCGCGCGCTCGCTGCACTCAACATTGAGCTGGACTCACCGTTCTCGCCGCTGTATCCCCAGTCGTTTGCTGCCATTGTTGCCGAGATGTTTATCACCGGTGCTGATTGCTTCCTTCCTAGCGGTGCGGTACGAGTCAAGTGTTTCGCGGGGTAATGTGTGTCGCGTGTCCGCGGGGTGCACGAGTGAACGTGGCTGGGTCGTGACTGCGTGCGAGTGTTCGCGGCGGCTAGTCTTTATAGAAAGGCCGTCGCCGGGTGTGACGCGGAGCGGAGACGGGCGCGGACGCGGGCGCGGGTGACGGTCGGCGGTCGCGTGGGGCACACTGGCTCGCGCGCGCTCCGCCGGCCCACTGCGCGCGCGCCGCCGCGCATGCCGCGCTCCGCCCCACCGTATGGCTTTCTACTGTGTTTCTACTTACCATTCGCAATTACTCTATTTACTCATAAAATACATTACCACATGTCAATGTCAATAATACGCTGCATTCCCATGCACATGCGCCTATTGTGCAAAGGACGCCGCCCCCGTCGCTTTGTGCTTCAGTCCCAAATTATTGGGCGCCTGATATAATCGATGGCGGAAAGTCGCACTTTTCGGCGCCCCAAAATTTTAATCACAAGCGCATAGAATAATTCAAAGCACGATTTATAGGTATTTGTACAAAATAAATGGTATTGACATTCAAATCAGGTGACCATGTACTTGATCTTACATGAAATAGTTAGGTCGTGCAATTTTAATACTCAGACTTCAAATAAACTTTACCCAAAAAAAACGAGTTACCTACGTTACCATGAGAAGAGAAAATTTTACTTTAGTATATCTAAGAAATATGTACCTACTTACAGTACTCCGATACCCATAGGTATTTTTTTGTATACATTTTTAAGGTAGAAAAAAAAAAGGTGGAAAGGTGGGTTAGGTAGGTAGGTGGGGAGGGTAGGTAGGTAGGTATATAGGTTTTTAGGTAGGGGCTTTAAAAATGAAAAAATTAAGTCTGTACATATAAAATACCTATGCAAAAACAAGTGCCAGAAAGAAAGAAGTAATACTTATTCACATTTTACGGGAATGTTAGTATCTACTTCAACTGACCTAATTATTTTTCTTTGTGAAAGACAAATTGCGGATTATAATAATAATAATAATAAACATTTTTTATTTCTCTTCCACAAAGGCGCCTTAAAAATATGTACATAATACTTCAGATAAATCCTTTGTGGGAGACTGGTATCTGCACTAGGAAAAACCCTGTCACACAGATACACATACCAGGCCCCCCCCAAAACAGTGTTTTAGTATTCTATCTTAAATGTTAAAAAAAAGTACTGTAACCTTTGGTAGAAGAACACAGTAAACAAAGGGGAAAAACGAAGTTTACATAGTTGATTGTGATTGTCTGAATTTTCTGACGATCGCGGTCGTCCCGCATCGACCCCGTTTGTTGTCATTTTTTTTTTTGCTTTTTTACATAAAATAACACAACCGATTTCCAAATAAAAACACTACAAAGTATTAAATAACTTTAATTTTGACAGTGGGTGTTTTTAGGTTTCCGAACAAAAATCCTTATAGGATCACTCGGGTGTCTGTCTATCTGTCCGTCTGTTATACCCAGTTTTCTCCGGATTCACTGGACCGATTCTGTTGAAATTTGGTACACATATGGACGTCTGTGACCCAAATACGGACGCGTTACGTAAATTATTAAATTTTTAGTATGGGGGTCAAACTAGAAAATTTCATAAAAAGTTTTTTCAATAATATTGTGTGACATATCAAATGAAAGGGCTTACTGAGAGGGTTTTAATTATTTTTTTTTTCAAAATTTTAAAATAAACGGTTTTCAAGTTATTCAAATTAGACGAAAAATGACCATTCCCCCAACTTATCTCCGAAACTACTGAGCATAAAATTTTGAAAAAAATGGAAATAATAGATCTTTACATTACAGGAAAACCTATAAGAAGTCTATGTTAAAGTAACATTTAAAAAAATGAAATTCGTTCGGAACCCTTTGCATGCGAGTCCGACTCGCACTTGGTCAGTTTTTTTGACATTGTACTGTTTAGGTTTGTGTATGTCCAAATGAAGAAACAAAACTTTTACCTATAGGATTGCTCGTGTGTCTATTATGTTCGTCTGTCACAGTGAATTTGCTCCAAATATACTAGACCGGTCCAATTTTGGTACACATTTCCGTGACCCATACATGAATTCGTAACGTAACTAAACAAATGTTAATATTGTTGGGAATATTAAGAAAACACAAATTGTTGAAACTGGACCGTATGGTAAATGAAATGAAATAGAGAGAAAATTGACCATTCCCTCCCCTGTCTCCACCTCCCTTGACACCAAGGAGCCTTCAAAAAAATTAGTTCTTTACTTAGAGATTGCAGAAAAACCCATAAAAGCCTAAGGGTTTAAAATAATACGTTTGCAAATTTAATGTGATTTGTTCGGAATAGTTTGCGCGCGAGTCCGACTCGCACTGTATCGTATTTTTCTTAACTTTTAACTTAGTAGGTATTATGAGATCAGATTCGAAATAGGTATCTAATGCCAATGACTATAAATAAATTTTAAAAATTCATAGTACTAAATCCTAGAATTTCATTGAAGTATCAACTTAAAAAGTAAATCTGGTATGATGGTTTTACTTAAATTCCTATCAAATGATAAGAATTAATATAATAATATTTATTTTATAACTACGTAATTATATAACGTAGGTACTAATTAGATACGATAATCATAATTAAATTTCTGTTTTAAATGTTTAATTGATAAAAATGTATTACGCACAGTATTACATCCTAATTATTCCTTATTTATCCTTATTATTATCCTAATGGAGATGTTATCGTATTCATTTATTATTTAATTTAGAAGATCAGTAATTAGGTTACTATTTTTAATTAGTTACTAGTATTCTTAACCATAGGTAAAATCCGTTACCTACCTATTTACATGTAATCTTCATGTTTGTTCGTTTCAGTAAGTTCTCTGAAATAATGACTAAGGTTGAACAGTCAACAAATATTCGGAATTTGAAATCTCTTATCGCTAGAGCTAATCAAATCATCGTACTAAATTCCTATATGATAATGATCGATATTTTAAAGTCTGCAAAGTATTTTTGCTCAACTAGTCGAGGTTCCTTAAAAGTACAATAAATGAAATTTCAAATGGGTATTTCGGAACTTCACCTATTTATGATGTCGATGAATTAATTTGTGTCAGCAAAAACACTTTTCTACTATTTGCATAATTAGTTATAGTCACTATGCGTTTAATTCTATTGAACGCATAGGGATGGGTTTTTCACGAATTCTGCAAAATAAAAAGTTTAAGTATCTAATATTTTATTTATTTTCAATTAATTTTCACCCAATCCATAGGTACTACGAAGTAAATAAAAAACTTTAAAAATATTTAGTTTTCTTTGGACTGATTACTTTGGAGTGTGATGAAAAATAATAATTATGAAATGAAAACTGCATTTTTTAATAATTATTTCAACATCTTAAAATAATCAACGACTTCATGTTAACATTTTCTAATATACATATAAAAATCTCGTGCCACGGTGTTTGTAACCGAACTCCTCCGAAACGGCTCGACCGATTTTCATGCAATTTTGTGTGTATAGTGTATATTCAGTAAAATCAAAATCAAAAAATCCAAATCAAAGTCATTTATTCAAATTAGGCTGAGTACCAGCACTTTTTGAACGTCAACGTTAACAAAAGACAGTCCCCCAAAACGCCCGCCCGTCACCACTTCCTAGTGTTTTAGCTGTGGAGAAGAAGTAGGTATGAGAATAGGTGGCAGGGTACTTTTTTTTGTATGGCAAAACAATGTTTGCCAAGTCAACTAGTGTCTTTATAATGAACTCAAAGTGCAACATTTTATTTGATAAAAAACTTGAAATCCAATTATTAACAAAAATAAATCACCGTCACACACACAACGGATTATTTACTAAGGCCAATACATTATTTACAAGGTTATTAGTGGTTTTCATTTACACCGTGTCACTTATATGTATTAAGTTATAATGCCTCAGAGCTGCATGCTCTCTTGTGGACTTGTGGTCAGCCAGCGCAGCGTGACGTATTGTTTATTTATAAAGTTCATTGAATGCGATATTTTTCCTTTTGAACTACAGTATCGCACACATACTTATTGTTAAGACTGTCATATTTTGCATTGATTTATATTTGCAATTACGTGACCTCAGTGATAACCTGCGATCTAGTTCGTCGTGGCTGCGCGTCGCGTCGCAACAATACGAATATCTACCTATATCCAGGTGCTGGCTGATAGGTAGACACTTGGTATGCCTACCTAATAATACTAGGAATACTTATGTTTATTTATATTAAATGACTAGTGGTTTGTATTGTTAGGTTTGCAGGTCAGATCCGAAAAATATTTAAATGAAGGCGGACAGGCCAGTGTGTGTGTACCTATCCTACCTACCTATGTGGGAAATCATCAAGTAACTTCTTCCGCTCCGGGCGGCACGGAAGGGAGTGTCAGACTGTTACTGACTAAAAGTCATCCGTGTTCCTCCTAATGCCCTTGCGTTCCAGGACCGCGGTGACTCTTTCGAAATATTCCGCAAACTTTGTACAATATTCTGACAAATAAATGCATTCTATTCTATTCTAAACCTGGCAGGCTTTCGCCCTAGAGGGCCCTATATAGAGAGTGTGCCCTGGCCCCACATTTTTTATTAAGTTCAAATATAAACTGTAGTCCAACTGTGCAACTGGATGCCAATTTCAGAAAGCACTAAATAAAAAACTGAGAGCAATGTAAACAGAACCACGTGCGACCACAACGTGTCAGGCTTAAAGATCAGGACAGTTCATGAATAGTAAATAATAGAAACAAATCGTAGCGTTATGCTCCACTTGTTTATGTCATTTTTCATGATTTATAAAATTATAAGACAACATCATGTCTGTACATATCTGACCGCATGTCAAACGAGAAATGCGCAAAAATAACCGTCTACTAGGTCCCATTAAATGTCAGACGACATCGACCAAGGCGAAGATGGCGCGGGAAAGGCTCGACTCCTACCGAAAAGACTGGTACGTACTAGCATAGGACAGAGTTGCGTGGCAGCGGGAGAAGGAGGCCTTTGTCCAGCTGTGTGACGGGACGAAATAGATGAGATAGATAGATCATGTCTGTTTATAGGTACGGAGGAGGCAGGAGGTGTATCAGGTGTATCTATGTTTAGTGCCTCCTAATAGGTAGGTACCTTCATACTCGGTGTACCATATCTTCTTTTTTAATATGGTTGGCGTCGTCTTAACCTCTTTCTAGCCATATGAGTTTTCACACCAATCATTCATCGTTTTTTGGTTTCCGGAAACTGATAGAATACCAAATAACAATGCCCGACTCGTTAATGAAGCTCATGGACTCTCAAACCAGGCTAGGAGTCGCGCCTGTTGCGGAATCTGTTCGAAAGAGTCACCGCGGCCCAGGAACGCAAATGGCATTAGGAGGAATAAGGATGAGTTTTAGTCAGTAAGAGTCTGAAAGTCCCTTCTGCTTCGCCCAGAGCGGGAGGAGTCATTTGATGATTTCCCATCGATAAAAAAAAGAAAGGAGTCGCGCCTGTGACCAGGGAAAATTGAGCCAAGTCATCCGATCATGAATTGTCTAACATACCGAGATTACTCCGTTCTTTCGAAAGCATGGCTCGGCTGTCATTTGTAGATCTATGTATGTCCTTACGGGTACCTACTCAGAATCTCAGATACCAAAAAATCTGACAACAGCATTGCCAATAGGTATCGTGATATTCGTGATACCTAGCTTCTGGGTTGTTTGGGTTAGATACTCAGTCGCTTCATGTAAAATACTGGTACTCAACAAAGGCCAAAACGATTGCCTGATCATTCGGTGATTCTGTTATAAGTTGGAATGGAAAGTGGGTGTTCTAAAATACTAATATCTATTCATCCGTATCTAGTTAAACCAGACTGGTAACTGACTGCGACTCACTTGGAAAATTCTTACTTGATGAAGGTGGAAAGTAGGTAGGTTATGTACTGCGAACCACTTTGTGTAAATACAACGTGTAACAGAATAAGCGCCATTCATCTTAAGGGGTAATTGTACTCTTAATGATGATCAACTTTTACTATGGGACCAACACTGAAATCATTTCTGTGCGCTTCAAGTCGTTTGTGGTGCGGTTTCCGAAACAACATCTCGACAGGTTCCTAAAGGAAGAGTTTTGGCCGAAGGGTGTAGTCTACCGACATTTTCACAACGCAACACGACGCTGTCACTTCGTGTGTCGTAGTTGTCGTAGTTTATATTTTATATGTATAAGTTTATTTTTATTTAATTTTTCCAATTTTGTTGTGTATTGTATTTGTATGGGCCAAAGCTGCATGAAATAAAGGAATACTTAATAATAATAATTTGTTCAAGACATATCTTAAATAATAATAATAACTCGACAAAATGTACTGAACAGCTGATTGTTTTTTAGCGATTTCGGGGTTGGTCCCATACATTGATATAATTATAAAAACCCAAGATACACCATTAGCATCTCAAAAACGTCCGCAAAAATTGTGTCGTCCGCATAATGTATAATTGTGCGCAAGTTTCAAACAGTCTCGCATCGCTCGTCATACTGCTGTGCTTTGTAAAAACAAATTTTAAGCGATCCATGTAAGATTGAATTTGCAAAAAATGTTTATAGTATAACTACACACAACTCACACATGACACTTGATACATGTCAGTTTTTAACGACAGTTTCGAGTGTTGCATTTGTTCGAGACTGTGCATCTTGGCTTTTTAATATATCAATGGTCCCATAGTAAGTTTTTCGTTATCATAAGTACAATGACCCCTTAAGAGGTTTTGCGTTTATTTTGTTTCACGTTGTATATGTTAGTGTGAAATAAATTATCCTACGTAGGTTCATAAACCGACCGCACTGAACTGCATAATGTGTTTATGCGTTAAAAACATGTCCCAGAAAAGAAGCGAGAGAAAGCTTCTTAAAATATCACAAGCAGCTCACTTGGAACAATCTTTTACTGCATCGAATAAAATTTATAAATAAAACCAACATTTAATCCAGCACGTTGCATGAACCTCGTTTACAGGACTAACCTCTGAATCATCGTTACCTTCTCTTTGTACATGAAAATACGCTAGCTGCGGAGGTAAATATTTAGGCTCTCTGAAAATAACATCCTGATCCTGAAATTGAGTCCAGAGTTATTTTATCGTTAATTTTAGCGTTCTCTTATTACTTAGACATAAATGTCGATTAATAGTTTCTTTTATATACATGGTATCATAATTGTAATAATATTGTAGGTACATTTGGATTTACAAGTTGTACCGACTTTTCTCATATTCTAGGAACATTTTAGGAAAATTGGTATTTTAGAAATTTCCGTATGTCTTGAATCGCCCGTTAAAGTTTCTTAATAATAGTGAATACTCTCTCAAAAGAGAAGCAAAATAAAGAATTCACTGAAATAACAATAATAATAATATATTTTTTTGTTAATGTGTCCCCATTATATTTAAATGGTTGATATAATTTTAATTTAGATACTTGCTTATAAAAATTAAATCATTTAGGATTTATGTCATAGGCAAGAATTTAATATATAGGTAGAGGAAAAATTATATCTATTTCCCATTCGATTATGACTGTCCGAATAACTACTTAGGTTTTATGTTGGTTCCTTCCTACTCTGTCATTGGAACGCCCATCGCTGACACGTGACTAGGTTATCATTAAGTTATCTCTCGACAACTTTTTATTTCAGCGACCAACTTGGGGTCACTCTTTTTTGGCAATTGGTATTTTTCCCTTTTGACAACAGAATTTTACTTTACTTACAACTTTTGTCATACACATTAATTCTATTTTAGTTTCGGATCATTTCGAGCCATCGATTTTAGTTTTCATGTGCCAATTTACTCTCAAGTGCTTCCGATACATATTTTCGCTAGGCGCTTCAAACTGCCACTGTTTTGACAGATGGTATTGCGCTTGGGATAGTTCCAAAGCATACGAAAACTCCTATATTGATTTTTGTTTGGCTACAGTTTACCTTGTGGCTTAATTAAGGGAGAATATTAAAATGAAAAGTACCCAAGAGAATTTTGAATGATTTTTTTACGTTGTTTTAGTATATCAGTGGTGCAGTCAGCAAACGAATGTCATTTCTGACCGTACCTACAAGTGAACTGCATAACATTATTGTTAAAATTTATATTCCGCATAATTATGCAAAGGTTGCAAAGGTCAGCGACAGTGCCAGTTACCTCGCGCAAATCAACGCAATCCCAAATATGGCATTGTAGCACACGTTCGGAAATAAACCCAAGCAAGTGAGCAAGCGAAGCTTTGCGAAGGATGCAGAGGAACTGAGATTGATATACAGGGTGTATTTTTAAAGTGTACGTGGATGTCCAAATCCGATACTGTGAGGAATGTAGAAAAACAGCATTGTTACTAATGCCGTTTTAGTTTCGGGCTCGAGACTCCTTTCAGTGTTTTTCTATATTCTTCATAGTTTCGGATTTGGCCATCAACGCACACTTTAAAAATTCACTCTGTATATCAATCTCAGTTCCTCCCTCTGCAAATATACAATACATTCATTATTGACGTTTTCCATGACTCGATTGTTAGTTTGGTTAGTTTCCTAAAGCCGATATATAGGCAAATAATGAAATAGCTGAATACTATGCGAAATCTACATTAGGTACCTCTAGCTCTCGTCCATTCACCCAAAAACCAATATGCCACGAATACAATTTCCTTAATGTTGCCGAGCTTTATTTGTAAGGGTTATGAAAATGTCAATGATGTGCGTTTTTCCCCCTTTTTAAACGTTACCAATTTACCATGCGTAATCGTCTGGCTTCTTCGCGTAGGTATTAACGAATATTCATACAGCTACGTCATAATCATTAATTCATTACTTAGGTAATGTTTTTCGTACCTACTTTGGATCTTCACAAACAAGCATGAAATAATAAATAAAATAAAATAATTGTTCAATAATAAAGATAGTTGTTTCCTTTGGAAATACTAGTTCCTTTAGTCATTCCTGAAGTTGAATTCCTGTAGTTAGTAATTAGCATCTGAACACGGTCATGTGACGGTTACGCATCAATGTGAGCTGGTCAGGAAGACGACAAAACAGATTTATGAAGATATGTCGCCTGTCGGAGTAACGGCAGTAGGAAGTTGCTTCCTCATCCTTGTAACCTCATGGATGATCTCCATTATCTAAAGTCTGAGTCTCCAATGATGCGATGCCTTTCATACGATTTTCTCAAACTAAGTATGATAAAAATGTGCTTGTATAATTATGTAAGTATGATAAAAATGTGCTTGTAAAATTGGGCTTTCTTAGAGAGTAGCAAGACAGCTTTGCGAATTAATAATATTTTTTCAAGAATGGGCTAAATGTCGTGCATTTCGGGAACCCGCGTGTCCAGCGCTGGGTTGAAATAGGCTGACGATGACGATGATGATCAATACATAATATTTCTTATATTCGTTAAAATAAAGTCTTCAGTTTTCAGCAGCTGCCTTCTTAATTATTTTAAAGTTAACTGTTTCATAACGCGTTCACAACATCAGGACGGATTTGGTTTACGACTGCGTGGGATAAGAGCGCTTTCAGTCCATTTACATTTTTGTACTTGATGACTGATAAACATAATAATATTGCCTCAATGCTTCCACATAAAATGTTATTTTGTACATTCCAAACCACCGGTTGTTGCACTTTTAAAATCATCAAAATAATAAATACCGAGACTGTGTACGTAATGGTTTGGAATTGAATTTAACAATTTCGGATTTTGCTCATTCTACCGCAAGTTTCGAGGAAAACAGTACCTAAGCTGTTTTGTGGCAGACGTAGAGGATGACAAAACGTCGCACATGTTTATTGTAAATAATCACAAAATGGTATGGATATGTTAAGAGGAGAAGCGAGAACCATGTCGTTAATTATAGTCCTAAACTTGCCAGCAAAAGTAGCGAAGGCCGCCATTGACCTTGTGGTACAAAATCCAGAGAAACCTCAAATCAGCCCAATTGCCACAGCCGACCCAGGATTGAATATACTGGTGCAGACTGGTGAAGAGACCCGACCCCAAATCTTTTTTGACCACTATCTCACCTGATGGTAAGCGATGATGTGGTCGAAGATGGAGCACGCTTGCCTAGAAGTAACCTATTCACTCCTGACTTAAAGACTCCCAGGTTGTAGCTATCAGGAAACACAGACTCCGGCAGAGAATTCCACTCCTTAGCTGTACGCACTATGAATGTGTTCCCAAAACGTTTTGTGCGCGTGGGTGGGATGTCCACCATGTACCGGTGGCGCATCGCCGTTCGTCTTGTGGTCCGATGATGGAACGGGCTTGGTGGAATTAAATTATGCAATTCATCAAATCTTCATCATCATCCTAGCCTTTTCCCAACTATATTGGGGTCGACTTCCAGTGAAACCGGATTCAGCTGAATACCAGTATTTTACGTGGAGCGACTGCCTACCAGAACTCCACAACCTATTAACTGGGAAACACGCTACTTCTTGGCAAGACGAGTCAGATTTACTGACTTCTGATAATCCGTAACGACTGCCAAATATCTATAAATGACAGCTGGGACCAACGGCTTAATGTGCTTTCCGAGGCACGGAAGAAACTCGGTACGTTAAGATGGTCACCCATCCACAGGCCAACCTTGGCAAGCGTTGCTTAACCTTGAAGATCGACCCGTGCGACTGTTATTCTTTAGCCACGAGCTCCTCACCCGACTCCAAATAATGGGAACAATAGAGGACAAACAAGAAGAAGAAGGTAATAACTGCAAAATAGGTATAGCATGCGTAGATGATGACTTTGTGATGATAAAAGAACTTTTTGATCCGCTATGTGTAATACTTATCAGGCATATGAAAGTATAGATGCGTTGAAAAGGCAGCAGTGTACGGGTAAGTACATTTCATCAGTTACATTCATGATGAAGCCCCATGTTACATGTATAAGGGGCGAACCAACTAAAATTAATCACTGAAAAATTTAGGAAGAATAATAAATCTCAGCTGTAGCGACATCCACCTATATACCAATGAAGCAGTCAAAAATCGACACATCATCGCTTACCATCAGGTGAGATAGTGGTCAAACGCGAGCCTATCAACGGTAAAAAAAAAAATCGATAACACTGACAATTTAGCTGCAGATTAGGGACCAAAATGTTAAAGAAGCGGGTTACCTACTTACTACCTAGTCCATTTCCAACTACTATACTATGATTGCACTGCTACAAGCTTCGAGATTAATTTTCTAAGCATTAATAAAACTTCATACTGGTATTGAACAGTCAACAAAGCTATTTGGTACACAGGCAAAAATATTATTTTTTCCACTGCACTGTCAATATTTATTTGTAATGTGTGTTTGTAAATTTTAACTTTTTAACCTTATGACATAATAATGAATGTGGTGTACAATAATTGTCTACTCAGCACACTAACAACATTTTTTTAAAGTAGTTGCAAGTTAGCTGCTTGCATACCAAATAGCTTTGTTGACTGTACATCATAATAAATCCATGTAATGATGTTAGATTTCTTCCCGGATACTGGCGCATTACTTTCACTCACTTAAGCACTAAGCAGCTTATCATGGTGCAGCTATTGCAACTAGATATTAAAACATTTCATATTTATTACATCAGACAGTACGTTTACAGTTTGAGTACGGAGGGCATAAACCTGCATGTCATACCTAATTACCAGTAACTTATGTCCTTTATAATTTATTTCTATACATATAATAAATCTGTTGACGAGTCGTTTTTGTACAATCAAAATAGTTAAAAAAAAATAGCCAGAGGGATAATGGATAACTAACAGAACCCATTTCCATTATTTTTGGAATTTTGGTCTGTTTGTATTTTTTTTTTATTTGTGATGGGTTTGCTCTTGACTCTAGTCTAGGTCAGAGATGACAGAGACAAAGTCTACGATGGAGCGAGCTTACCCAGAAGGAGCCTGTTCACTCTAACTTTGAAGAGATTAGGGTTGAAAGCGTCTGTTTAGATGTTCGCGCATCACGTAAAAAATACAAAAATAATGTAGATAACTTTCATATATTAAAATTGTACGTAACTTAGGGTATAACTTTGTTTTTGTTTCATCGTAATCGGTTAACTCTATCAAAAGATATTTGTATTTAAAGTTCTCCAGAAGAAATTAATTATCATTACGTGACACGCACATAATCGCAACGCCATCTATTATTACAATTACATAGTAATAATAGTTTAGTATTGTTTCATGAATTAATACGTATATTATTTGTGAAACTCTTAATACCAAAAGAAAAATGAACATTTATTTATCTTCAAACAGCCGCAGGGCTAAAATACAGATAACAGTTGCACGAGTCGATCTTCAGGGTTAAGCAACGCTTGCCAAGGTTGGTCTGTGGATGGGTGACCATCTTAACATACCGAGTTTACTCAGTGCCTTGGAAAAGCCGTTGGTCGCGGCTGTCATTTGAAGATCTTTGTCAGTCGTTACGGATTGTCAGAAGCCAGTAAATCTGGCTCCAGTCTTTCCAAGAATTACCGTGTTACCCAATTAATGGGTTGTGGAGGTCTGGTAGGCAGCCGCTCCACGTAAAATAAACTAAACATTCATTCAGCTAAACTGGTTTGATTGGAAGCCAACCCCAATTTAGTTGGGAAAAGGTTAGGCAGATGATGAGTTGCACGAGTCCATCTTCAAGGTTAAGCTACGCTTGTCGAGGTCGGTCTGTGGATGGGTGACCATTTTACATATCGAGATTCCTACGTGCCTTGGAATATAATAGCCACCCGGGTCGATCTTCAAGGAATTCATCTGAATCCAGTTTGACTGGAAGCTGACCCCAATATAGCTGGGAAAAGGCTAGGCAGATTTTGCATCATGGTAAAAAACTGAAATGATTTGCGAAAAACAGTGAACCTACTCTTGGCAAAACTGGACACAGATTACAAACGTAATTTTGTTTCAATTTCCTTTATCCACTAGGGAGACGGCCTAAGTGGCATGTAATTGAATTTAAGATTCCTAAAAATAAATAAATTCGTAATGATATTTTCGTCACACATTTACCTACCCTATTCTATAAACGGCCTAAGCATCTGTCAGCCTGTTCATTAAATGTTGTATTAGACACATCGGCTACTTTGACACATTTGTTTGATATCCAATCACATAAATGATTCCCAATGCCCATTGGGGATCATTTATGCCGCTGATTAACTGCCATTCAATGAAAAGGCGAATAGAACGGCGAAGTTACTCTCTCAAGGATCGTCAGCCCCAATTGGGGCCAAATGGTATTGTCTTTCAATAGGGAATAGGCATGCGATTTTTTTATTTGAAAAATGAAATACTTATTAACTCTAATAAACAATTATGAAATTATTTTTTAAATACCTTCATCAGCGATGAAGTTATAAAGCTTCAAAGTTTACAATTAGAAAGAGAAGTCCGATATGAATTGTGACGTCAAAGTTCTTGGCGCCTATACAGTTGCCATAGAAAACAGCGTTTTCGCGAGAGGGACAGATATATTTGTTTAAAATAATTATATCTCGTTTGTTTTTCGAGCAATTTTGATTCTATTTTCACTGTTAATATTCTATTTGTGTATATTTTAAGATAAACTGTATAGATAATAAATTTCTTTTTCGTGCATATTCCCTATTGTCATGCGTGCTCGGTGCCTGACGGGCAGAGTTGGCTGCGACAATAATAATAACGTTTTACTTTTTTAATATATGACTAACCTTTTCCCAACTATATTCGGATCAGCTTCCGATCAGCACGGCGGAGTCTCGGTATCTATACTAATATTATAAAGAGGAAAGATTTGTTTGTTTGTTTGAATTGAATAGGCTCCGAAACTACTGGACCGATTTGAAAAATTCTTTTAGCATTGGATAGCTACGTTATCAGGGAGTAACATAGGCTATATATTATCCCCGTACTCCCACGGGAACGGGAACTACGCGGGTGAAACCGCGTGACGTCCACTAGTGTTAAATAATATGGTCACCTTTCCACAGACCGACCTCGGCAAGAGTTGGTTAACCATGAAGATCGACCCGTGAGACTGTTATTATTTAGCTACGAGCTCCTCATTCAATAAGTCTCCTACTCAACATTTCTCATTCAGTACCTACTAAATATCGATTTTAAAAATTCTATTATTCTTACACAGTAAATCGATTCTATGAACCCGATAAAACTGTTAAATATAAAATGTAAAAATTAATCGGTGTTCTGTAATCTGCAATTGACAGTGAAAATCAAAGAAACTGTGTTTCTTTTTGGGCTGGACGAAATTAAGAATCAACTTGAGTTTCTTTGTTTCGTAGTTTGAAGACTAGGTACCACCGTTCATTCGATATTCGGTTTTTTTTGATTTTGATACCTACCTCGAGGAAGGTATGTACCAGGAGATTACCTGAGCTAATTGGTATTTCAACCGGAAGAGATGATAGAGTGCATTAGGTACCCTCTTCCTATTTTCTTAATTTCGAGAGAGATCAGGATACGCAAGGTATTAACTTAAAGTAGATTTAATCTATGCAACAGATATTATTCGACATCCACGCGAACGAAGTCGCGGGCACAGCTAGTAATACATAAATTAAATCAATTACCTAAGCCTATACAAAAAGCTCGAAGTAGGTATAATTATAATATTACTGAATGTAAATAACTAAGTAACATAATGTAGACTCGTGAAGTAAAACAGCAGGTAATCCTTTAATTCAAATTACCTGTAAACCGTTCAGTAAGAATGTTTTTGCGTCGTTTGGGATCTTGCAACTCTGTTTGGGAAAATCCTTCGTTGGATTTATTAACTTTTTCTAAGTCTTTCCCCTACGTCACAACACAGTGTTATTGACCAGTTTTTTGCTCACGATGACGTGTAGACACTTCGCTAGCGTGTCATCTCCAAAGCTGCGGCGTTTAACTTTTATTGTGTATCTCCATGATTTCAGTTGTTTGCTTGCTTTTCCTAAATTACGGCGTTCTTTATTGTGTTCTTCGAGGTCACGAAAGTCACTATTTTTAAACGTTAACTCCTATTGTACCTACTTGTAAACCGACATGTGGTCTGTTGTAATCTGTCCAGCCTGTCCTCACATTTCTTTGAAATGAGGAAAATTGCATGAAATTACCTTGTTAGCATAGTTACGCGGAACCTGCATAACTACTTACGTGTCAGTAATCAGTAATATCTCGACGAGACATGATACGACTTTTTTCCATATGAAAATAACTTAATAATCATTTCATCTGTTGTATACAAGAACTTCTGTAAGAGATCTTCTTTTGAATGCCTCGTTCTCTTGATATGGATGGTTATTATTGATTTCTGCAGTACTTATCGACCAGAGGGCCAATTCTGCTAAGTTTTATCTGTCTAAATGTATGGATAGAGGTGTTTTTAACCCCGACCAAAAAAAGAGGGGTGTTATAAGTTTGACTGCTATGTGTGTCTGTGTGTCTGTCTGTCGCACCGTAGCTCTTAAACGGGTGAACCGATTTGGATGCGGTTTTTTTTTTTTTTATTTGGAAGCAGGTTGTCTGTAGTGATGGTTCTTAGATAAGTTTTATCAAAATCGGTTGAGCCGTTTGAACATCATCAGCTCTTTTCTAGTTGATGAAGGCATTTAACCAGCTTTTACGGGTCAGATCAATGTAAAATTTGGTATTCTGTTACTTCAATGACATTGTAAAAACATGGTTATATTGACCTGATGCAGTAGCATAACCTGAGGTCTCCAGAATACCCAACTCCTCACTAAGTTACAGCAGAGAGTTTCGTGTTTCAACTCACTGGAATGGTTTCAATGACCAGATTATATTTAATAATAATAATAATAATAACCCCACCGCCGTATCTCTACGTTGACGTCGTGGTGGGGCTTGCGTGCCCCAATGAACCTTAGGTACTCATACTTAGGGTGAGGGGCCAGACAAAGAGAGATACAATCCGCAAGGCAGTTTTGTGGCGAACTGTTGGGCAGTAGCGACCCCACGGACCTGATCTCCCGGGAGAAGTCTTGTTCTTCATCTCAGGCTTGCCTTTATTGGCTGGCTGGAGTAAACACTGACGAGGAACAGAGCTCCCACCTCTTTCTTGCCTTAATCGGCCGGTCTGAGTGGAGATTCGCAAGAGCAAACGTGCTCGGGAGAAGGATGTATAATCCAGTAAGATGCTGGTAGGGATCTTGACCGTACTTCCGGGATTGTCCTGATAGCCGTGGTATACCTCTCCACTCCTCTAGCACCTCAGGATATGTTGCCTCCTTGGAGCTACGTCACTTTGTGCTAGCGACCGTTTTCGGGGGCCCATTTATTGAGTGTGCAAGTCATCCCCTGCCATTTTAAAGCCGTGTACATTTTCAGTGGTCAGGCAGGGGCCAATAGTTCTTTCATAGTATACGTTAATGAATCCACTAAACCACCCAAACCCATAGCCTGTCACCTTTTGTTTCCATATTATGCAATAGTTTTGCACCTACCGGGGATTGTCCTTAGGTATACTTTGATAGTGCATATAGGGATAATCGTCGGTTGGTGCCCCATTCCATTAGAAATGTCTAACGGGGCCTCTGCGAGTTGGCTTCGGCCCCTCGTACGCCTACCAAAGGACCGGGACCTCAGGGTCCCGAGATTGTTCAAGACATAATAATAATAATAATATTTCACATATTCATATATATCACATATAATAACATATTTAGATCAGTAACCTTAACCTGATGATGAAGCATGTCCTGAAATCTGCAGGATAACCAACTCCTCACTTACTTACAGCACACCTTTCGTTTTCGTATTCATATTATTCATTTTAAATGGTCGCAATGAATAGGTTATAAATAGATTGTGATCAGGGTCTGATGATGAAGCAGAAAAGAGAAATGAGTGAATAAATTGGTGAGAGATGCAAAGCTACTTTCCAAGCTTATAGGATGTAGTGCCGTTTAGGTGAGTGTAGATCATATGTGGATGGATGGAGATGGAGAGGAAGGCCAATAAAAAGATGGATGGATTGTGTGAGGAGCAATATGAGAGAAAAGGGACAGTGATAGCGTGACAAAGGGGAGTGATAGCGTGAAGGCTGATAGGATAGAATGGAAGTAAAAAGCGTGTTGCGCCGACCCCAAGTAACATGGGATAAGAGCAGGAAGATGATGAGATCGTAGGTTTTCTAGTAGTAGGTACCTATTAGGTAAATTAAGTTAAAAAGCATGAAATAAAAATTAAATATTTTTTTTTAAAAACCCCTGACTAAAAAATACCCCCGACTAATATTAAATACAAAAATTTGCGATCTCCCGAGGCGAAGACGCTTGGCCCAAAAAATCGTACCTATATTTAATTTAAAGGATCGATACGTTTTATTTATCACTTTTTAAATTTATTTTTTAGTCGGGATTTTTTAAAATATTTAATTGAATTTTTTTGGCAGATTTCGACTGAGACGTGAATGCGAACATTGCCTAAAAAACTGGCCAAGTGCGAGTCGGATTCGCGTGCAAAGGGTTCCGAACGAATTTAATTTTTTTAACATGTTATTTTAACACTACAGACTTCTAATATATTTTCCTGTAATCTTTAGGTAAAGATCTATTATCTCCATTTTTTTCTAAATTTTAGTCTCAGCAGTTTCGGAGATAAGTGGGGGAAATGGTCATTTTTAGTCTAATTTCTTGAATAACTTTAAAACTATTTATTTTAAAATTATGAAAAAATATAATCAAAACCCTCACAGTAAGCACTTTCATTTGATATGTCACACAATATTTTTCAAAAATCTTTTTTTTTAAATTTTCTAGTTTTACTCCAAAAAGTGAACCCCATACTAAAAATTTACGTAACGCGTCCGTGTTTGGGTCATAGAAGTCCATATGTGTACCAAATTTCAACAGAATCAGTCCAGTGGATCCGGAGAAAACCGCCTGTGACAGACGGACAGACAGACAGACAAACAGACACCCGAGTAATTCTATAAGGGTTCCGTTATTTTTCCGAACCCTAAAAAATAGTTGAATTCCTCTGATGTTTACCTTGCCTGCAGTTCATCTCTCACATGTGTTGTAGGGAAACTTACCTTCATATAGCAACCCTCCTAGCTCCTATTTTTGTACATAAATTCTTTCAACACGCTTGCTACAAAGTTTGAGCTTACGCAGCCATTCAAAGTTTAGCAGCGGACGTAGCGTGAACGGGGTAATCCGAGTTGTAGCAACAATTAGCTTGCAGGTTAGCGAGTAATGAGTTTTACTTCACTTCGCCTGCTTTATACGGCGGGCCCGTCAGGTCATGTCGAGATACTGTTTCGGTAAATAAACATAACCTGTACGAGTGTACCTACGTACGGTAGGGTCTGCAGGAAGGCGAGTTGTTCAACTTATCAGAAATTTTACAATTTGAACGCCCAATGCTTTGAAAAATTTATGATGAACGAAATTTTACCTGAAAATGCTTTGTTAATGGGTATGAAAAAAATTCGCGTGGAGACAGAGATTTCGTTGCGAGACCACTAGATTAAATAAATTAGGCCGAATCAGTTCTATAATGTCTTGTTAATAAAGCTACAGATATTCGTATCAACTTGTATTTCATCACTATCATCGTTGAAGATTTCTAGTAGAAAGTGAGGAATCCTTAATTGGCTATTATAGCTGATTTATTGTAGGTGCTCAGTAATTAACACTATCGAACTGTATATCAATAAACACCGCAATAAATGTTTTGACTTTGACCTAAGGATGCCTGCAATAAGAGAGGACATGATGAGTTACACTAGATCATAGGAAGACAGAATTGCAAAATACCCAAAAGTACTGTCTCAAAGATTGTGGGATGACATAAAGTCTAAACGTAGACTCAAACACAATATTTCCCAAGATGTGACACAAAGATCGCATACGAGAGCTGGATACGACAAAGTTCGCATTCCTGAGCAAATCTCAGTAAATCTTCTCAAACATTTACTGCTGAATGTCCGAACTAGGAGACTTGGCTGTTACAGAAATATAATAAATATATCTAGCGACTACATATTTCCAAAATCACCTTTTAAAAAAAAGGAGGATCACGTGTAATTTTGGTTGAGCGATGTTACTTCATAGGCAAATTAAATAATTCTTGAACATCGGTAGGAGTATTTCGAAGAAAAAGTCTCGAAGTAATTAACGGTTAAAATTTTACATAATTAAGTAAGTTGATGAATAAACTTTTATTTTATAATTGTTTGATCTATACTAACATTATAAAGAAGAAAGATTTGTTTGTTTGTTTGAATTGAATAGGCTCCGAAACTACTGGACCGATTTGAATAATTGTTTTAGCATTGGATAGCTACATTATCAGGGAGCAACATAGGCATATTTTATACCCCTACTCCCACGGGAACGGGAACTACGCGGGCGAAACCGCGTGACGTCCACTAGTCGGATATAATTATACGATTCACCTAAGAAACTGTCCATCTTTTGTTTTTGATGCTTGCCAGCTCATGAAGATTTGTAAATATTGACAGCTATGTCTGAAGAAGCCTATGTTACTCCCTGGTAATGTAGCTATCCAATGCTAAAAGAATTTTTCAAATCGGTCCAGTAGTTTCGGAGCCTATTCATTTCAAACAAACAAACAAATATTTCCTCTTTATAATATTAGTATAGACGACGTACTAATTATGAGGGATCACGGATGGAGGAGAGCTTCCAAAGGCCTGCTGGCTCCTATTGCAGCGTCTTAAAAGTCTAAATAATATATATTAATGTCAATAAGATATTAATAGCCAGTTCTGATGTACAGTTTTATCTCGGACAAAGGATAATTTTATTTCAAGGCGGCGTAAACTTTCCTTGTATTAGTGAACCTTTACCGATATTGATTATTTATTACAACAACAAGAGGAAGTTCCGCGAAATGTTTATTTTTCAGTGTTGTATTCGATTCTAGGTTGGGATTATTGACGCCAATGGATTGCATCCCACCTCGGGGATTTATTTTCTTTTCATCATTCATACTTTAAAAGAGGTAATTTTGCTGAATCATGCAGAAAAGTTGAAGAACTAGGAGAGCGCAGAATGCAAGAATGAGCGAAGCGAGCTCGAAAATTTTTACATCCCGCTTCGGATAGAAATTTGCATATAGAAGTCATCTGTTGATGTATATGTCACCGGAAACTTGAAAACATCGTAGAATTGTAAAATACCATGTGAAATTGTAAAATATTTTTTCTTAATGAGTCACGGACATATTGTAAACTATTGAATTTGGGCGGGATTTAATTTTTTGTTCATAATACACGGTGCCATTTTAGTCGTCTTACAAAAGCGGCCCACTTAATGTACCCAACCTGAACTACCTCTTGTCGCGTTTTTTTTATAATTCATTAAAATTATAGGTACAATAAAACAAATAATGCATTTGGTACAGTTATGAAAAATCCTGTTTATAATGTTTACGTACCAAAACAGTGTCGCCGATCTATTCCACGCCGTCCTTGGCTCGGGCTGCGCTCGTTACAGAATGTTTCAAACTACGTTATGCGTCATGGTAATGAATAATATTTTTTTTTTTTAATAAGAAATATCAATTATTTTTAAATGAATGTGTAGTATTCATTGCATAGATGAAGTGGGCTACCTTTGTAAGATGACTAACATGGCACCGTGTAGATCAAGAAATCATAATCTAATAAAGATTTATTACAATCTAACGGAGTCTGCAATTTTCCGGTACCTATATAAAAGCCCAAGAAGTAAGACAGTGAAGAACGCAAGAGCGAGCAAAGCGAGCTCGTAAATTTTTGCACCCCTCTTCCGACAGATTTCATTGCGTCAACCGTTTAGGGGTAGTACTCGACCGTGACAAAAACAGTCAACGGATGGTCGGGTGTCACCCGGGGCGGGCCACACCCTTGAGAACCAAAACTTGAGAAGGTTTTGTGAAAATTAAACCAAAAACGAAACTACTAGTTTGAAATCTAGAAGGTGCTTCCCTTCTCAGTTTCCCTCAACAGTGTCGTAGGCCACAAGAAACTGCAAGAGAGGGTTGTCTTCTTTCGAAAACATTATTTATTATCATATAGGTACCTTGAGTCTTTTGGGTTAGTAACCTGTCCCATTTATAAGAATGATAGAATAGAATAGAATAGAATAGAATAGAATAGAATAATCGTTTATTTGCACAGAAAGAAAGAAAAAGAAAACAAAAATACAGTCTTACAAAGATATAGAAGTTTGTGACTGATTTTCCTTTTAGGTGCGGATAGTAGGGGGAATTACATACTCCTACGCAAACTGCCTTGAATAATCAGAGCTTTTAAAAACGCACCAGGTACTACTGCATGCTTACTTATTCAGCATATCTATTACTTATATGTATAATCAATTCCTAATACGTCCGTTGGAATCTAATAAATATGCTATGCGGACCAACAAAATTTATCTATTGGCGCTAACAGAATAGCAAATTGGGCGTTCAAATTTGAAACACAAAGGTTTATGCACGACCACGGAGTCACGGACAGAAGACAAATCAATCGAAGAATATGTTACCGAAAGCATATTTACTTAGGTATGTACTCATACGAAGGTAGATATAGGTGCTAGCCGGCCACTTGAGGTAGCTGAGCCACGCCGACTCAACTTTATGTCCAATGCAGGGTTGTCACACTTGCCACTTGTACTATATTATATACTACTAGCTGACCGGGCAAAAGTTGTTTTGCCATATAAAATAAAAATAAAAAATATATTTAAAAAAAAATAGCCTACGACCTATTCTCCTACCTAACCTACCAAATATCATAAAAATCGGTCAAGCCGTTTCGGAGGAGTTCGGTAACAAACACTGCAACACGAGATTTTTAGATATTAGAAGATATTTTTTTTTATATTATAGAAAAATAACGTAGTAGGTACGCAAAGTACTATACCTTGGACGGTTACCAAGTACTCAGCTGCCTCTTAATAAAATCCCATTCTAAGCCGAAATACGAGATTTTTCGGGCTGGCTGCGCTCGCTCTAGCATCCTACATTATCGTTTTCCTCAAACCATTCAGCATAGTAACTTGTCTTTTAATTCTGTAGGTAAGGCCAAAAAATATATCCATTCCGAGACAGGAAGCTAGATTATTCATCTAGCAATTTCTTTTCCTTAACTTGTTCTGAATAGCTGGGCTATTTGGCTGGTCAAAACCAAATGCTCTGACTGGATAAGTTCGTTAAACTTCGACGTGTTTGTTAATTTTGGCCCAATAAAAAAACATGGAACGTGATGCTGGTTTATGGTTCTTGCATGTAGAATACGTTCTAATTTTTTTTTTGTTTGGAAAAGGATATGTTAAAACTTTAAGTGTGTACTATTTTTTTCCTGAATTTTCATAAAATACTATTATTTTTGCCATGATTTAGGTACAAAAAATACTATTTGTCTCCCAAAAAAGGTGGGAACCCTAGTCCAATGTTAGATTGATTCTTTTCGTTTAAGTGTATTTTTTTTCTATAATTCTGAACACTCTTCCCTAGTTAGTAGAGTATAAAACTTATTTTTTAAAGCTTTGGTAATATATCGCCAGATATTTTTGTTTCAGCGCTCCCACTCGATACCTGGACATTATCCAGGCCACCATTACGTCGTGAATTTTATCAATAAAACGATTCTAACGATCACATCACAGAATGCATTGTGTTTTAAAATTAGGGATTACGTAAACGGATCACAAAAAATCAATGATTTTGGTATGTCAGTATTATCTAGTTAGTATGTATGGAGGATGGGTTACCTAATTGATTAGAACTAGTCTGTTACATAAATCATAAACCAGTTTTTACCTGAAATATCTGCTTATTGGATAGGATGTCCGTTTAATAAGTACCTAGACATTTCTGCTACCTAAAATTTTAATGGAAAGGTGGAAATACAATGCTCACAGGTGAGTATCTTTCTGAAACAGAAGAAGCATACCTACAGTAGGCCTAGCATCACGTCTAATTGACACGCGGTTTTAATATTAATGTATTTTGTCAACGTCCCTATAGGTTTGAATTTACACAGAATTACGGACACATATTGTGTGTAAATCGTTCATCCGTTTTTACAAAGCCTTTTGTCACATTGTTTTGTTCCTATGGAGCGGGGCCCCATCCACTCGTGTGGTGTTTCGTCAATTACATGGGATAATGGAGGGTACGCCCATCGTTTCGTCTTCTGTACCAAGTTATTATCATAATAAAATGGCTAAGGAGATATTACGGCCGCCCCTTCATTAGAAACGATGACATTTATTGTAGTCATGAACGACCACGTCTTTTTGTGACGTCAAGATAGAGTCATTAATTCAATTGTTTGCCATTTAGGATAAGCCCTACTAAGGGTAAAGGTGAGTTGAATACGTATTACCTAAATCAGGTAAACTTAGCACAGACCGTAAATAAAGCCACTTTATGTACCTACTCACCTAAAGGTATGTAAGTAAACAGGTCACACAATAGGCATACAGAGTATGCATTGGGAGTGCAACAAACCGATTGTATGTAATTGTATGCGATTCAATGAATTATTTATTTAGTAGTCTACCGTTCTCAGATTAGTTACATATGTGAAGATAAACAAGAATCGTGCGCCCTTTAGATTTTCGTCTAAAAATTTAAGTAAGTAAGTAAACTGATTTTTTGGTAGGTACACATACTTACCTCAAAATTTTTATTGAAGTCGTCACGGAACAATTACCATTGGCAAATATCACAAAAGTCGCATCACCCGAGTTGATTAGCATACATTAGAATGATTAGAGTGTAGTACACAGCACATCACGCATGCGCGGCCTGGAGCCACTCCATCACGCCGGACTCGGCAGCTCCGCCACCGCCACGTACAGCTCTGACACTAATGTACGAGCCATAGGCATACAATGTGTACTTATGTACCTAATGCTCAATTTATTTCGAAGTATAAACTATAACCATAAATCTTACAGAACAATACTAGGCATAGCATATATTAAAATAATCCAGATAAAAAACTAATCAAATAAAGCTGCGGCGTACGAGTGATTGATTTAAGCCTTTTAAATGCATATAAAAATATCGTAAAACTAAATGATGAGCCGATTTATAGCTTGCTTCAACTTCAAAAACAGTTAGTAGTTAGATATGTAGTCGCTTCATTAGAATTTAATTAGGTATTTATTTTATTAGGAGAGAAGCAATGAAAACATGAAACAGCTTAATCGAATAAATAAAACTATCATAAATAGACTGAAGGTGTTTATTCAAGGAAACCAATAGTGATAAAAATTCCACGTTACATTTGAAAGGAGTATCTAAGTAACGAAGGAAATAAATAGATTTTATGGAAGCATAAAACTAAAACATCTTACTGTATGATTTAAAAAATACAAAATAGTTGGCTTGTTTACTTCATATAAATAGAAAGACTAGTATTTTATTATCGATCACTAAAAATATTTTATATTCTTTTAACACTCAACTTTTAGAACGAAACAATATCTTCGGTTCTGTTACTTCTAAAATAACCATCATCTTATGTTTTATAAATACACGTGCTAAATTATCGTCACAAACATGCTGAGTAATTGTATCCATCATGCATTTTCATAAGATAGTTTTAAATTAAACGATATCTACTTATTTAATAATACTTCTATCTAATACTCGTAGTAATACTGTAAATCCTATTAAATGCTTCAGCAAGGCACTTGACGCACCAAATTCTAACTTATACGACTTATATAGGTACTACATTTTGGCAAGATAATGGTACTTCGGCATCTACATCTGTTTCTTGCAACGTTGCTCGTCTATCGAAAGTAATGATGATTGATTAAAATTGATTGTAAGTATGGACACAGTTGTTTCCAAAGGGTATCTCCTCTCTGACCTGTACCTAATATATTACTGACAATCAACAAGACGATGCTATTTGCGGAGGTAGTGACATAGTATACTGATTGTCCACAAGACAAAGACATTCATACAAACTAAACTTTACCAAAATTGGCAACTTAACAAGGCAATCTTTTATGCGAGATGATAATATCTGTCCCAAAATACAGCAGCACTATGTATAAGGCGAATGTATTCTTGGGTTTCTTTTTCGTTTCAGTTTCTGGCTGGGTATGTCTACGTAATCAATGACTTCCCAGTTACTTTCTGGTTCGTCTGGCATCTGCGGTGGCAACGCGGACCTGACGATGGGCACTCCAGTGTTGTCCAGGGACAGGTAGGCCCTTATAGCTGCCGCCGCGGCCTCGTCGTCAGGCGTGGACAAGGCCCTCGCGTTGAACGAGCCACTCACGTCTTCGCTGGGAAGCTCCCAGATGTGATACTGCGCTGTCATCTTGAAGTTCTGTAACAAACACAAGAAGACAATACTGAAGACGTGTCTTCCACATTCATAAGCCGACATAAGTAGTATACGTACTAAGATAACAATCAGCGTGGCGAATTTTCGACTTCATACTAGCATCGTAGCATAGGTACCCAGACGGTGTTCCCTTGTTTCGCAAACAGAAATTTGATAGAATTTCGTTTCGCAGAAAATGTTTCACATAATATACATTGATCCTTATAATTTAATGTCGAATATTATTGTTTCAACAACTATTTACGTGAATGAAACATATTTCACAGAAACACAATTCAATTAATTTCTATTTACATTTTTTTATTTAACACACTTATCAAACAGTAGAATTATTTTTTAACGTATTATATTTGTTCGGTATATTTTTCCAATGAAATACATTTTTACTTTACATCAATACTTAATATTATTGTTTTATATGTCCGAATTTACAATGGTATACTTTGAACATGGCAGAATTTCATTTGTAATAATTTTACTAGGCACAGTGCCATTTTTATAAAATAGCATTTTTAACCTTACTTTAAAATTAAAATATGTGTTAAAAAGTAAATATTTTGTACTACAAAACTTGGTGACAGAAACAAATCGCTGTAAAACCGACTCCACGTAGTCTTGTCTGCCCTGCCCCTAGAGTGTAATTAAAGCCCGCGAAGGCGCGGAGGGGCGAGGCGGCCCGCGAGCTGAGGAGCAGGTGTTATGCATTTCTCCGGCTTGCTGGCTCAGCCGTGGCGGCGAGCGTTAAAACCATCTGCGACGATAAGTTCGCGTGGGATCGCCGAACCGAAGCCCCGCAGCGCCGGAGCCGTGACAGAAACCATGCTTGCTGCATGTTGCAAGCTTGCTCGTATGCTGCATGTTGCATGCTTGCTTGCATGCTGTATGCTTGCTGCATGCTTGCTTGCATGCTGGATGCTTGCTTCATGCATCGTGTAAGCTTGTTTGTATGTTTGCATAGTTTTTTCTTTTATCCCCATCGTCATTTCCCGCCACCATCGCTTCGTGGAGCTCGCTTCTTGGAGCTGGGCCCGAATGAAAAGTTTTGGCTTAACTAAAATTTATCCGCATTGTTTTTGTGAACGCGGTGTGGGAGGGTATGCACATTGACAAAGGGGGGAATTGAAACGTTTAGAAACTGTCACTCGATAAAATGTTTTTCTTGGTAATAAGTTTTATATGAACCAAACAATATGAGGATAAAGAATATTTGATTTGTTATTCTATGATATGAATATTCAAACTTTGAATTTTATTTGTAACGAAACTCGATGATTTAAATTTATTCAAAGTGAGTATTCTGCGTATGAATGAATGACGTGCGAGTAAAATTTTATGTGAAACGAAATTCTATTGAACTATTTTCTATAAAACAACGTACAACCGTACCCAGACACTCGGTGGACGTACCTATTTCTTCAAAAAGGAGGAGGTTCTATGTTCGTCTGTATTTATGTTTTTTATTTATGTTCGCCGATTTCTCCGCCAGTTGTGGACCAATTTTCAAAATTTTTTTTTAATCGAAAGCCTATACTCCGGAGGTGGTCCCATTGTCATCAAGTCAGAATCTGATGATCGGATCCCAGGAAAATCGAGGGTAATCTTCAAATTTTGTAGCATATGCAATGTTTTTCATATACTTTCTAACGCAATTAAGATATTTGTGCCTAGTAATCATCTTTTCATGTTGCGTAGCTGATGATGGAAGGTAAAAGTCAGGATCTGATGTTGGGATCTCACAAAAAAGCTTGTTAAGAGATATTTTGGCCAATTTTGGATGATTCTTTTTATGTTTGGAAGAGGATTTCCCGGACTAGCCCCGTTTCGATTTGGTGAAAATCTGATGAAGAACTTCGGAGGTAGGCAACGAAACTCTTCAATAAATGATAGCAAATCTCCCGGGATTACTGAAATCGCATGTCTGTTTATTGTTTACACCAGTTCATAACATAACATCACGCCGGTAGGCTGTAAATGGGTACGCAGGTACCACTAAAAAGTGACAAATAAAAAACTTGTTTACAAAAAATACAACCGACTTCCAAAAACAAAACACTTTAATTTCGGAAGTCGGTGTTTTTGGTACTTTTTTGGTTTTTTGACACCGACTTTTCATTAATTTGAGCCCAAACACGATAGGTATCAGAATAGTCAACTAAGTGAGCCACTACTCAGACTCACCTTTATGATTTCCATAATCAGATCGTTATTACCAAGTGCAATGAATAGTGCTAATCAGAAGGATTTAAATGAGCCGAAACACGATGGGTATTGGAGTAGTCAACTAAGTGAGGCACTACTCACCTTTATGGTTTCCATCATGAGGTCGTTGTTACTAGCTGCAATAGATATAACCCATCTGTAAAATTCATATGAGCCCAAACACGACCGGCATATTTGTAAGAATGGATGTAAAATAACTTTTCGAGATTTCGTCTGCTGAAGACATATTCAAGGTCATATATTTATGCGTTAGCCATCAAAATCGAAAATAATAATAATAGATTCTATTATGCATGCACGATATTCTTGCTCTACTTTAAATGACAAAAAAACTACGAAAGGTCTCAACTCTGTCGGCTTCTGGGTCAGAAATTACCGTTCGTCTTTGTATGATTTATGAAAAATTTTATTTTATCAATTTTAGATACCCTCTATCTCCTAAAGTATTCATCCTACAGTTAAATGACATAATGTATAGGAAATTTAGATAATTAATGTAGAAGTGAGCAAGGAGATATTTTTAATGGTATTGGAGATACAAGCAAAAAACTGAAAAAGGTACCTTCCCCCTCCCCCACCTTTGCGGCTCACCTCCCACCCTCGGGAACTTTACGTATGTTCATCTGGACACTTCAAAGAACAACTGTACCAATTTTCAAAATTCAATTCAATTCAAATTCAAAAATTATTTATTCTCTCTTTACAATGGTTGCCTTATTTGAATTATACAATTTAGTCATAGTAAGGTAAATTCCTTACTTATGACTAAATTGTATAATTCTACCATTGGAAGAGACTGGTGCCTGAAATAGGTTTTGGAATAAAACCTGTGGTACAGGTCACCAGGGAGTCGAATATTCACTCTGATTTCCTTGATTTTCCTGCATATAGGAAAGCAGTCTCATAGGTTACAGTCAATACAGCTATTATAATTAAGGCTTAGCACGCACTGCGATTAAACGCGCGCGGTTTAGGAATAGCTGAAAACGCCAAAACGCGCATCAACACGCACTGCGGCTAGCGTTTTGCTTAAATTTATTTCATTTCACAATGGATTTCTGGCGAGCAGCATGTGTTGTAGCTTTGATATTGAAATTATCAGTCGAGACTGAATAAAAACCGAATGCGATTAACCGCCGTGCGTGCGCCACAGTACTATTACTATGTGACTCAAAAAAACCGCGCGTTTTCAAACCGCGGTAAAAACGTAACAAGTTGCGTTTTTAAAATCAGTCACTGAAAAAAGTCACTAATGCATGCGCTTGTATAGAAAGCTATGTGTTACATTTTTTTGCGGTTTCAGACCTGCGGTTAAACGCGGGCGTTTAATCGCAGTGCGTGCTAAGCCATAATGCTGAAAATGTATTTCCTAAGTAACGACATTGCGCCTACGCTTTGCGTAGCGCCTATTGAACACTTACATTGTTTTATGATATAGAGTGAATAGCTTTTCCCATGAATTGAGCATGTTCAGCACTTCATAGAGCAATGTGGGATTGATGCCCCTTTTATCTGAAATAGCTCCTATACTGCCCCTTGGATCTTTTATATATTAGGTCATTACATATGAAATTGGCGTTTTGTCTTACTGGCCACTTTGATCTCAAATATCTCCTCTTTGGTTTGGAGTTCCAATTTCAAATTTATACAGCTATTCCTACTCATACTTTTGTGTTTCGAAAACCGTAATTCATTTGTTTTTTCCGCTTTTGGTTTTTTCTTTGCGCCAGTCAGTTTACAAAATGGAAAATTTGAAATATTGCGTTATTTACGAGTACGAGTTCCATCGTGGCACCAGTGCTGCAGAAACGGCTCGAAGGATTAATGATGTGTATGGCGACGGTGTCACAAAAGAAAACACAGTGCGTTTTTGGATCCAACGTTTTCGTTCTAGAAATTTCGACCTGCAGAACAAGCCCCGTGGACGGCCGGAGACCAAAGTTGATAATGAAGAATTGAAGGCTATTGTGGAAGCGGATCCATCGCAAACCACGTCCGAGTTAGCTGCAGGCTACGGTGTTAGTGATAAAACTGTTTTAATCCACTTGAAGCAAATTGGGAAGGTGAAAAAGCTTGAAAGGTCGGTACCTCATGAATTGAGTGCAGTAAACCAACAAACGCGCGTCGACTGCTGCGTTACATTACTCAAACGGCACAATAATGAAGGGATTTTAAATCGAATCATTACCTGTGATGAAAAGTGGATCCTGTACGACAAGCGAAAACTGACTCAAAATAAAAATTTGTGAGCGTTTGGTGGACTAGTGCCGGTGTCGTTCACTACAGCTTTCTTAAATCTGGCCAGACGATTACGGCGGATGTCTATTGTCAGCAACTGCAATCCATGATGGAAAAGCTAGCTGCTAAACAGCCGAGTCTAGTCAATCGCTCTAGGCCACTGCTGCTTCAGGACAACGCTATATCACACACTGCACAACAGACGGCTACCAAATTAGAGGAGCTTCAATTGGAATGTCTAAGACATCCACCGGAGCAAGGTCCGGGGAGTACCCGGACCTTGCTCCAAAAGATTACTATTTTTTTCGAAATTTGGATAACTTCTTGCAAGGGAAAAAATTCACCTCCGATGGGGCAGTCCAAAGCGCCTTCAAAGATTTTATTGATTCCCGTCCGAATGGTTTTTTAGTGAAGGGATCAATGAACTACCTATGAGATGGCAAAAGTGCATAGATAGCAATGGTACATACTTTGATTAAATAAATATATTATATTAAAAAAAAATCGACTTTGTGTTCTTCCCTTACAAAACGCCAATTTTATATGTAATGACCTAATATTATGATTAAAATTTTACCTACAGTTTTTTTTTTATTATTACCCGACTGCCCGACACAAAGGCACATATACGACATAATGTGTTTTTCAGCCTATATTTATGTATGTTTGTTTGTTCCTCTGTGGCACTATAGAGACCAAAAGCTTGGGCCGATTTTATTCAGTAAATATCTTTACAAATTCTTTACTAAAGGTCTGTAGTCACAATACCAAAGCAATTTTTCAGATACTTTCCAACATCAGCCATGATGGTCTGTGAGGCCTGAGGGACCGCACTTTAAAGGCTGTAGTTTTTAATAGGTTTATATTTTTGTTTTAAGTAACTACTAAATCCTACGATTTTTATTTTGCGAAATACCAGTGTGATCCCTCGGTTCACACGCACATGGGTTTTTAACATAAGTTAAAAAGTTTTTGAGGCGGCACTCTGTGGTAGCTTTTGTCATACATGATACTATATCAGTTTTAACACAGATACCTTAAATTGGATCGTAATTCCGAATCTCACATCACAAATAAGATAGGAATCCGATTAATAGAGTGTAATTGCACTCACTTTAACAAATGGCCGGCGTTTATTTTGTTTACTTTAATTGCTTGTAACATTTCATGCAGGTATTTTAGTTTTCTTTTTTCCTTATAGTGTGCCTAATGAATAGCGTTGTAATACCCAGAAAACTGTTGGATGTTTTTGTTTTTCTAACCGTTGGCTGTATATTACATAGTAAACAAACTAAATCACGAACGAGGTTAAGTCAAAAACTGGAACTGCTAACTTAGTATAAAGGCAACGTTTATCAGAAGATTAAACTAAGGCTAGTGATAAATCATGTATTTGAATAAAACATTGTGATTTATAAGATTTCCACGTTCACCGACACCTATTCAAATAAGGATGATATGAGTTTTATCATATCACTGTTCAAATGGTCGAAATCTGTCGTGAGAAAACGGAGGGCCCTTGAGAAATAAAGTACTGACAACGAGATTACGATGACTCAGAGCCAATTAAAATATTTATTTGCTTATCTTAATTTTTATTATTATTGGACTCTATTTATATGCTCTCTTTCTTCAAAACGACCACATTAAAATAAAATATAAAGAACATCGAATGCCAGATTATCACACGTGGAAGCCAGATGTGAATGGCTTTGTTTATCTTTTTATAATCCTTGAATTGTAAAAATTATATCAACTTTATTTGTAGTGTTCTGCAAATTCTCGTGTAAAATACGTATTTCACAAGAGTCTAATGACTTTTATAAAGATGCTGGATTTTAGGCTACCACTATGTGCACTACATAGATAAATAGGAAAAAAAAGGGGAATTTCATAAAAATACTAACAAATTAATATGAAGAAGGGTTCAGGCGTACAAAAATGGTCTTTGAAAGGTTTTTTTTTAATATGATAAACTCTATTTTTAGGACAGTCATGACAGTTGTTTGACATGACGTTTGACGACTTTGACAGTTTTATGAAGTGCCGTCTTTGAGTCTTTCTTTGTTATGACTGTGAATTGGATGTGTTTCGGAGTTTTTAGTGATTGTTTTTGTGCTTGTGCTGCCGCAATCGAGTAGAACATTCTGTAGTCTTATTTTATCGAAACCCAAGATTTACAGAATTTGTGTTGTTATTTTTTATCGCGTCTTTTTCAATTATGTAATGACAATTTTTCGCATACTACTGATCTGATCCGCCATGTTTAATTTTGTGTTGTGTTGCTCTCCTTGACCAAGTTAATTTGAATGTACATTGAAATGAAGTGAAATTGAAGAAAAATAACAATAAAAAACGGCTACTATATTATTTAGCGATATTAACATATAGTATACATTAGTGGGGCTAGCACTATGTACACTATATGTTAATATCGCTCCATATAATTCTGGAACATCTCCTTAGCAGAAATAATGAAAAAACTACATCATTTGTACCTAGTCCTCTACCCATTCTTTGTTACTAAACTTATTAGATAATATATATAGATTCTGATAGCATGGGATAGCAAAACGATAAAAGGCAGACCCACTGTGGCATAACCCCGCCGCTATTTTAATTTTTTTTTTCAAAGTTGTTGCGCACGATCTAACATGCATATATGGGTAGAGGACACAACAAACAAAAAATGTTAGGTACATGGTTGCATAAAGTGTCACGTTGCAGAGATATTTCGAGGTAAAGTCACCATGTGACATCATGCCTATCATAAAAAATACTTAATTATGTCCTTAATTTTCAGGTAGGAACTATTATTGGATTAAATTCAAATAATAGTTCCCAGCTTGGTTTAATCATTTATTGGAAGAAAGCAAAAATAAAAACACGTGAAAACCACTTTATTAAGAACTTTACAAAAGAATAGTGTTAAATTTATATAAATGGTTAAATCACGCCTAGAAATATTATTAGAATACAATCTACTGCATTTAAGAGAGCGTGATAAGTTCAGTTTTAATAATTTTCATTGTTCTCATACGGTGATTTTACCTTAAAATTTCTCGGCAACGTAATATGACACTTTAGTGCACCATGTTGCTAACATTTTTTACTTGCTTAAGTATCCATTACTCATATATGCATGTTAGATCGTGCGTGGCAACTTTGAAAAAAACTTTAAATGGCGCCGGGGGGATATGCTAGCCATAGAAAAAAGTTCGAACGTTATATGACGTTTGGGTACGCAGATGACAGTACGGTTTCAGAGAGATACTTGAGCAGCGCAACAACCAGCGGGGATGAAGTTCGTTCCTTGAGAAAGGCCATGGTAGAGCGGATAAATTTGACCTTAAGCCTTGTCTCCCAGTGGGGTGATGATAATCTGGTCACTTTTAATGCCACCAAAACACAGGCGTGTCATTTTACCGCAAAAAGGAGTCGTTTCGACCAAACTCTTACTTTTCGGGTTGCATCTGTTCTTGTGACTGATCGGCTGGAGCTCCTAGGCATGGAGTTGACATCCAGTCTCAACTTCGGCGCCACCATCGAGTACAAAGCCCAAACTGTGGCCAAAAAGCTGGGCATCCTAAATAGGCTGAAGCGATACTTCAGACCTGGACAGCTTTTAACTCTATAAAAAGCATAAGTCCGATCCTGCATGGAGTATTGCAGCCACCTTTGGGATGGCTCAGATAAGTACTAGCTTGCCGCGCTTGACTCGGTGGAACGCAGAGCTAAGAGGCACATCGGCGACGTAATACTGGTGGATGCCAAGCTCCCCAGCTTGGCTCATAGCCGCAAGGTTGCCTGCTTGTCGGTCTTCTACAGATTATACTTCGGTGAGTGTGCCCAAGAACTCCACGACCTCATCCCACCGACCCCCTTCTACCATCGGACATCCAGACGCACTGCAACTTACCATCCCTACCTTGCTGCTATTCCACCAATTCGCAATAAGCGTTTCCAAACGTCTTTTATAATGCGCACAGCAAAGGAGTGGAACTCTCTGCGTGCGTCTGTGTTTCCAAATCCAAATGCTTACAACCCTAATCTCTTCAAAGTTAGAGTGAACAGGTTCCATCTGGGTAAGCTCGCTCCATCGTAGACTTTTTCTCTGTCATCTCTGACCTAGACTAGAGTCAAGAGCAAACCCATCACAAATTAAAAAAAATATGAAGGCAAATCGAGACTTGTGGATCAGCTCACGATATTATGGATTAAAATGTATGTTTCTAAATTCTAGCAAAAGAAAAACAAAGTATTCATAAAACGTCTTCAAGACTTTGAACAGGAATGCCTCAGAGGACACATCTGGCTGGACCAATGATTGTTTCTACAAACAGCGCGCAAACTGTCGATCCTTGGGAGCGAATAGGAACTGCTGCTGGTCATCAGAAATGTATCACAATATTCAGAAGCCCTTAAATTGAAAGATGCTAGGCAGATAACAGTAGGATTTTTTACCTAAATAACTTTCTAAGCAATGAACATAGACTTGCACCTTAGCTGGTGCGAACAAAAAATACGTCATGTATTTAAAACAATAAATTATTTCTGC
Organism: Lacanobia wlatinum; assembly: GCA_947578705.1. Classification (NCBI taxonomy): domain Eukaryota; kingdom Metazoa; phylum Arthropoda; class Insecta; order Lepidoptera; family Noctuidae; genus Lacanobia; species Lacanobia wlatinum. The sequence goes on along the minus strand of OX388024.1, from coordinate 12,804,951 downwards.
ATTAGATCTAATACATATTTTTTTTACATACAATGAATTTGAGAATATGGAAAACAATGGGAGCTATTAAACGAGATTGGTTCAAAAATGCTATAATTACGCAATTTTGGAATTTCGTAGGGTGATTAACGAAGTTACTGAACCATGAAGTCAGAACATGGTAAGCCATGTTTGCGGAACCTCTTGGAAAATATCGACAGTCAAGAGACAATAACAATATTGACCTACAGGTAGGTAACGTAAACTGTCGTCAATTAGCAACAGCCTTGATAGAGTACAATGCTATGCTTGCCCTCGCACGGAGTCACACGCTTCCGTTTGAGGCTTATCTAGGTTCTAATGCACTACATGTGTGTTATCCTCACATGCTTACGACGCGAGATTTGTTCTCAAACGTTAATTATATGGTAAAGCGGTGTTCTCATTCAATTAGGAAACTACAGTTACTTCTTAAAAGATTAATTATTATTACTATTTGAGTGAAAAATTGTTAGGCAGCGAATCAAATAAATATAAGGCGACGCGAGTTCGTTTTTCGAATAGGGCCTACACTACACTAGACATCTTTTTCAGAAGAAATCAAGTAGGAACGCAAAAGAAGAACTTAAGTATTATCACAGATAATATAATACTAGCGTAGTATTATGTAAAATCTGCTTGAATGCTTGCCCGTGAGAAAAGAGCGAGGCGGACTTAAATACAATCATAATCCACATCATACAAAGAAGTTGTCGTATTTTTTATTTTCAGCTCAAGCTGCCGTTTACGTAGACTCCATTTTCATGCATTAGGCACCTAAAGATTTAGGTACGTCGATCATTTAAACGGTATTTATTACAGTAACCAGATCAAAACAAAGTCGGGTACTTAAGAGCCCCACGAATTCCTTGAAATAATTATCTATGATTGTAAAGATACACTACATAAGTAATTATTTGTTTATTTCGCACTTTGACGAACCTCACCTGATGAGTGGCCTAAGCACGTGCTTATTTGCGACATTTATCAAAGTCAACATGTTTTTAAAATGTTACAGCGTCAAACTTGCTGAGTAGCTCGCGTAATTTATCATGGTCCAATTTAAACGTCTAGATAAACCATGACTAATTAGGCCCATAATTTACTCTAAATGAGCAAATATCTTTGAATTTCTATGACGCACGGAAGAAAGTCGGAATGAGGCGTATGTTTGACGGCCAAACAACACTGAGCAATATATAATGAGTTGTCGTCTGACATATTTTGTATGCGCCTGCGCGCATACAAAATATTGTCTAACAATAAAATCCGGGCTCAAGTTGTGGAGGGTTTTTGCACCATGTTATCACGCGTTGACCATGCGTAGACGCTACGGAAACTTGCTACATAGATGCTACGTAATCGCAACACATAGGTACGCTGGGCGTAGGCAAAATACAAGAAGCGCACATAATGCAAAGCTGCGTTTAATGTCATGCAATTTGCTACTTTACAGTGTAAGCACGCTTGTGCAATTTTAAGAAAAGGAGCCGATAAAATCTGAAGCGAGAACATTGATGTCTCCAAGTAGATAAAAAAATCACAAGGATGTCCAGAAGTCATGATTTTTTTTGGACTACTAGTTCATACCTGCAAAAAAAATCCTAATTGACCGGTTATGTTAGCAAAGCATTATCCCTACTTACTAATTACGATAGAGAAACATGCGTCACCATAATAATGACAAATTAGTGGTTCTTTGTGACTGTGCGGATATCATGGCATGCCTATACCTACCTATAATATTAGTGTAATGTACTTCAAGAGAGAACAATCACGTGAGATGACGCGGCACTGTTGACAAACAACGAGATTACCCCTGCCTAGTGGAGTTTATGTGCTTATTAGCCTATTTATATCAAGACAATGCACTATAAAATGAAATAAATGTTCTGTACCTTATATAGAGGCTTGTGACAATGTTTAGGGCCTTGTTCTTGTTGTAGGTTCTTAATGATCCTTGATTATGTGGTGAGCACGAATATGGAGCTGTAGGTAATTTAAACAACACTACACGTGCTAAGTAGCTATTGCATTTGAGGATAATTATGTATTTATGGCGCATTTATATTTTTTTCAGGATCCGAGCTTGAAAGGAAACCATTATAAGAATCACTTTTTGTCCGTCTGTCACAGACGTTTTCGCAGGAAATTGCCTTTTTGCAATTTATACTAGGTCAATATGACGCGCAAAAAGAAATCACACATCTAATTAAAAAATCAAATTTGGGCACACTTAAGCAGATACAAAATAAAAGTATGAATCTGATTTTAGGTTGCTCGTGCACGCTTGGCGGATCAATGCACTGGGAATGAGTATTTATAATAAGTATTCTACGTTATGCGTGCGTTTGTAGTAAACAAATGTCTTCTTTATTGTACCTATTTAATTAAATCTATACTAATATTCTAAAGCTGAAGAGTTTGTTTGGTTGTTCTCAGAAACTGTTGGTCCGAATTGAAAAAATCTTTTAGTGTTGGATATCCCATTTATCATATAACATCACGCTACGACCAATAGGAGTAGAGTATTAATGTAATATATGACGCAGACGAAGTAGCGCGGGTCAGCTAGTTTCAAGATATTCCACGGAAAAGTAGACACATTTGCTTTAAAAACCAGGCTTGTAGGAGGCTGTGGCTTTTCCGGAAGTGCTACGCAGTTTAGCAATTTGTTCTACAGTACGATTATCTTTTTATGGTGTTTTTATTAGGTTATTTATTTTAAAAAAATTGACTTTGTCAAAAACCCGACTGCTAAAAACGACTAAAAAGTTCGAAACAAGTCACTTCGTAATTTTTTTTATTTCCTACATTTTAATGAGTTACATTTTTGGAATCGTCTCTTCGAACCCTTTATCTTGATAACCCACTCAATAGGTTTTAAAAATTAAGATTTTTTTTAGGCATAAGATGGCGCCAAAATACGGCCATTTTAATTTTTATAAACCCAGTGTCACTCTCACAATCAAGATGAATCTTACGACACCTCTCAAGCTAAAATCATCGAGCCGTTCAGGCCGCAGATCGTGCCAAACCATCATACATACATACTTTCAATAAACATAACCCTCCTTCTGGCGCAGTCGGGTAAAAAGGCAACGAATGTCAATTTACCTTGGCCCAGTAATATTAAATAATACTATCAAAATATACAGGAACTAAATCTGTGTGCTGATAAGCTATGGAAACTACGATTTTCTGTATAACACTGCTTATCAATTTTATCTCGAACTTCAAACAATCGATGGAAACGTTTGTGGAGAGATACCGGCAGCGCCATCTATCACATTAGGCAGAAATTAAGAGCAGAGTTGTTTCGAAGGCACTCTACGGTTACACTCTACAGTGTTTTTAGTCTCGAGTAGAACAATGATAGATACTTTTACTCACCGTGTGAGGGCGTGGTGAACCTCATAAGATCTAGACTTACGAATACCGACTAGTAACAGATATGCCAACTTACCAACTACCTAATATGGCACTCGCACTAATAGGTACTACGATCGACAGGACCACAGATATTCTAGTACCTTTGGACTTGGGAATTTTACCGTCATCGTCTCACCGGCCGCGTTGTAGCGCCGGCGATTGTTTGATATCTTAGGTGTTATTTACACTCAGATTGTTTGATGCAGTTACCTATTTTACCGAAACCATTACTTTCGGTTTTACATAAGCCGGTCGTAAGGTTGTGAAGTTTATTGTACTGTAGTATTGTATTTAGTGCATAGGTATACTTTCAAAGACCAGAGTTCTTCACACACGTTACGATCTCCTTAACTGGTCAGAATGTGAGGTAAGGTAAACTTACCTCGGGCAGACAGTGATGTTGCAAGCAGTAGTAGTCTTGACTTCCATCGTTGTGACACCAGGTGCCGTCCGGAAAGTACGGGTCTTTGCCAGCATCATTGAGTTCAACCCGTGGTGCGTAGAAACCGCCTCCTGAAGCACGCCGGCAAAACACCGCGCATCCCATCCACATACGAGCTGGTAAAGTTAAAAGCATAGGATTTGGTAGAGAAAAAAACAAAACCTAATAAAAATATGGGTCTTGGGGAGAGACAGATGAAAATTACTCACTAGGGTCATGCGGCGCCTGCAAACCTCCTCCACGAGGGTCCAACTCAGACAGGAGGGCCGCATACTCCGCACACTTTCGTGATGCCAGCTCACTCGATCCTACACGGGTTTTCTTGCCACAAACCTGGATCAAATAGAATAATCATGACCTTAACGTGCAACAATCCTCGTTTTCCTACTGCTTGGAATGTTCACTTAATCTTTATTAGATCTTGCCTTAAAAATATAAGTATAAAACAGAAAAGTTTAGTGAACCTTAGTATCATCACAAAGCACAACATCATAAGATGCCCCTTGGCACGCGTCGCTCGTTGGCTTCGTGCATACTCGTCGTCGCTCGCGAAAGCCTCGACTTCGCTCCGAACAACCAGACTGGCAGTTGGACTCTCTCCACGGACTCCAGCCGGCCGACACGGAGGTATCACCTGCACTTCCAGGCTTCGAAGGAGGCGTGGTCGTAGTTGGTAGAGCAGCCGCGGGAACGCACTCGCCTCCTTGACACCACTGAAGCACCGGTCAGTTATTTTACAGTATCGATGTCGAAATTACGATAGAAATGATTAGTTAAAGATGATTGAGTACTTATGCTTTATTGCATCATTTAATCTTAACTGCAGAAACAACACAGATAATAAGGCAAACTTTTTTAGTAAATTAAATCGATCGGGGCAAATAGGCAACTTATAAACCAAACGTTGAAATGGCGCCCACCTCGACCCAGTTGGGCGCCATTTTTCTTAACTGGCGCCCAACAGGGATTTGGGAAAATTTCATAACCGTTAATTCGAAAACAATTTTATTATTAGCTCTCTTTATCTTAGCCTTTCCACAATTCGTCGTACAGTTTTACTGATGCAACACCGTACATACAATTTGAAGACTAAGATCTGACCATATGCATTCCACAGGGCGTGCCGGGAAGCGCTGGGCCGGCGTAGTAGTATCCTGCTCGGTGGGGCGTGCGGCACGCCAGCTGAGCGCAGTGCTCGCCCGTTGGTCCGCTCGGAGACGGCGCAGCGTCAACGTCGCGCAACAGGATCTTGCACATAAAACATGATCATTAATCAGTTCAGAATCGAATGTTCGTAACAAGAGACATTTATATATGTAGAATTAGTGTTTTTCAATCTCCACATATCTAACAACCTTACCACATAGTGTTAGACTTGTGCATTTGACAGTTTAATTTGATTGTGATCAATGTACCGTGACTCACCTCACACTGCTTCTTTGCGCTCCAGATGGCACCAGGTGCTCCACCGAATCTTTCATGCTGGAGTTCAGTAGGCGCATCTAAGTCATCAGAACCATCAAACAAGCAGGTCGCCCATCTATACAAATGAATATGATAATTCAAGTTATAATTTTTTAATTGGTAATTATTTGGTTGGTGTGGGGATTTTACCCAGTTTTGAAGAACACAGGACTACCTAACTAGGACAATAGTTTGTTTCTATTTTCTTTGTGTTTCTATAATGTATAGCATCTAAAATATTATAAACTTTAAACAGTTTACATAATTACAAAAGAAAACCGCGATGTGCATTCAAATTTGACTTATGCAACACCCTAAAAATGGTGGCATTTTCGTTAGGTATTACTACAGCAATCACGTTCAGTTAATGGGTACATTTGCGTGGACATTTCGAAATGTTGTTTAGTTAAATACGACAGGTCCCTAATGATCCTTCCATTAGGTTCCAAATCAATAGACGGATAAGAATTAAAAAACAAGCCACAAAGTATATGGAGGACTGAGATAGCCCAAAACTGCGCAACATAATATTTTTTTTGCAGTTTTACGTGAAAGAGACAAAATGTCTAGTCATCCATGTCAGCTTCAGTATTAAGGTAGTAAACAGAAGGGAAAGATAAAGGCACTATACTGCAAATCGGCCACAACTCGAGCACTGCATGTTGACCAAGAGGCCTCGCCGTTGGTGCCTCGCGAGGGAGACATGATGTAGCCGTCGCGAGCGCAGTTGTTGCCTGTGCCGTCGTGATGCATGCCCAGGCTGGAAGAATAAAGTTATCCCGAATAAATGACAATACTTGTTTTAGGAAAGTCTATAGGCACTATAAAAGCAAACGGGCAAATATAACTTTACAGGAATGTGTTCGCGTTTGCCTTTAGCTCTGTTTGGTTTCTCAAGCCATATTCTTATATTAAAACTTTATAATTTCATGCTTCGTTTACTACAAATACTTTAAACCGTTTTACGACGCCCGCATAATAACCATTCCAAAACACAACTGAATGGGAATCGATTTCAAGTTAATGACCTCATTGTTAGGCCTGTTTTAGCGATATCTGTCAAACGCTCTTACCAAGCTTTAATAGGAGATAGGAAAATGGTAATTCAAAATCAATCATAAAGTGATCAGTGTAATATCGTTAAATTTATGCTAGCCGGCAGTTACTACTGTTATAGTTAGTTAAAGTAAACGGGTTATGACAGACTTGTGTCCAATTTCGTGCGCAAGGATATAAACGGAGGTGAAGCCAGCAGACGGGTAGGGACGGCCGAGCAGGTCGGATGTGCCGAACTCGGAGACCACGCACGCGTGCGCCGGCAAGCACACGCCCCCCACCGGCGCCAGCCCCATCGTCACCCCGTTCCGACGACCACCTTCCTCCGAGTAGAAGTCCAGCCTGGATTAACAAAAGAAGCCGCTTTATCTTAGACATTAAAATTAGGTGCGATAAAAAAACAGCAAAGCAATCCCGAATAATGCCAACAACCCCAACAGAATCGTATAAGAGGCTGTCTGTTGATTTAAAACCTTTACACCAACAATGTTAATTGGTTTTTCGAAGTCTGTTGGCATTGCACAATATTTAAAGTTTTTCCTTTTTTCAAAGAGTGAATCATCAAGCTTTTTGTAAAATATCAGTTGATCGTGTCCGAAACCACAAACCAAACCACAAGAAATTATAAATCATGGTTTCATATTTGCACGTTTTCAGTGATGCACGCATATTCAATTTACATTTAAATACAATAGCAGACTTACCGGTTTTTTACTGCGGCGTGGTAAGTAGGCTAACGGTTTTAATAATTAGGTCAAACACTTTAGCATTGTCTTCAAAAATGTTCTAACTTAAAACACTCATTATTGCTTCAAAGAAAATCAACAATTCCAACTCACTCAGCTACAGGTTTTTGTGTGTAATTACCCCGAGAGTAGCAGTGCCATGTCCCAGTGCTGAGGATCGTTGTCATCGTCTACGTTCAGCGAGCGCTGGTACGCACAGAAGGAGTCAAGTAGACGTCCTCGCTCCGCGTGCGCGGGCAGGGACGGTGGCTGCGAGCGAAGGAGCGTCAAACGCACCAGAGACAGCTGGATGTGAGTGCCCAGAGAAGAGTGCTGGTACAGAGCTTGCACCTGGAACACGGAGAAAACATTTGACAGTAGCGATATAGTTTGATGTTTTTAAAGAATAGGTACAAAAAATTATTAAAAGAAACAGAGAATTAATGCAAGAACATAATGTAAATTTTGGAACTTACACCATTTATGTACGCCAACAGCATATCACGAAGGTCTGACTCGCTATAATTGAGGTAAGGGTAGAAAATTTTGTAGGCGGCTTCGTCAAGGAACAGTGCTATCTCGATGGTATAGTTGGGTAGGCCAGGCTTGTGCCGCGGCGGGTAGGCGCGCGGTCGGCGCACGCGCGGTCGCAGCAGACGCGCGTCGTCGCCGGGAGGCGCAGGTGGCGGCGCGCGCCGGATCACGTGCGCTGTGCGGCCGCTGCCGTTCTCCGCCCGCCCACTGCCCAGCGGCAAGGGTCGCACTTCGTACGTAGAGTTGTCCACAACAATCAAACCGTGCTGAAAACAGGCAACAAAAGATTACCTATTTGCTCAGCTATCTGTAATCTTAACCATAAGGTTAAGATTAAAAGCTTATGCTTAAAAACCTTGATAGGTAGATCTAGCAGGCATTAAAATAATTTAATGCCAGCTAGATCTACCTATAAAGGTTTTTAAGCATAAGGGTGCCTGTCCATTACAGCGGAGCGAGGCAATCTCCGCACCACGTGTGTCATTGTCATTTTGACTGACATGATTCAATCAGCGGGAGCAAGACTAAAATTTGATGTGGGCAAGATTGGCGTTTTGCGAAGCCCTCTAGGTCCTGGCTGGCGGAAAGTGAAGGACAGTTACTGTCTGGCAGCTACTAGGTCCGTGAAAACAAAGTTGAGCCAGTACTGATCGGTCAGTAGCTATCGAGCAGCTACATCAAAATATTTTTTTCTACTGTCCACTTACCGTCCCTCACTCTCCCACAAGGACAGCTACTGGGTCGTCACTCACTCCATACGAACGCAACTAAACAGTGGTCGGTCAGTGCAGAAGGACAGTAAACGCCTGGACAGTCAGATTTTATCATCTGGCTTTTGAGAATTTCCATCAAATGTTCACCAAGGAGTAATGCCAATAGTATATTTTTTCTAATTATATCGCACTGATAAGCCACTTTGCTGGTCTCAAGAAAACGCAATGGGTCAGAAACACCAGCCCTGTGCAGTGGTGTAGCTAGCATGGGTGACAGCCGGGGCGGACAATGTGGTGTCACCCCACAAATTACCCCCCCCCCCAAATAATGAATTGCGCTTTTTGTTCTGGTGACGGCAGTCGCAAGACATTTTGCAGAAGGGGGGAAGGTGTTCCATTTGTGCTGCAGGTTTTTATTTTCAAGGATGTTCTTACATCACACTTATGCACCTCGCCTCGGATTATTTTGATTTTCTCTTCATCATAAACTAACTCAACTTTGTTGACTGACGCAACCAAGCACAAGAACTACGAGAGGATTGAACGCAAGAGCGAGCGCAGCGAGCTCGAAATTATTTACACCCCACCCCGGACGGGTTTGATTACGTCACCCGTTTAGGGGTGACACTCGACAGTGAAAAAAGTCAACCAACGGTCAAGTGTCACCACATGCAGAAAACCTCAAGAAATAAAGAAATTTATGCATCTCATCTCGGAAGGGTTTTACTGTCTTGTGATCATTCATACATACTAAGATAGAAGTCTTTTGTTAATTTATACAGAAAAGCTCATAAAATTCATCATCATCACCATATCAGCTGAAAGACGTCCACTGCTGGACATAGGCCTCCCCCAAGCGTCGCCACAACGATCGGTACTGCGCGTCTCGCATCCATTGGCTACCCGCGACCTTCACCAGGTCATCGGTCCACCTTGTGGGAGGCCTTCTAACGTTGCGTCTTCCGGTACGCGGTAACCACTTCAGAACTTTTCGGCCCCATCGACCATCTGTTCTGCGAGCAATGTGACCTGCCCACTGCCACTTTAGTTTGGCGATCCTTCGGGCTATGTCGGTAACCTTGGTTCTCTTGCGGATATCATCATTCCTTCGATCACGCAAGGAAACTCCAAGCATTGCCCTCTCCATTGCTCTTTGAGTGACTTTGAGCCTTCTGATGAGGCCCATTGTGACCGACCACGTTTCAGTTCCGTATGTCATCACTGGCAACACGCTCTGGTCATAGACTTTCGTCTTGAGACACTGTGGGATGTGGGACGAGAAGACACCACGCAGCTTCCCGAACGCCGCCCAGCCGAGTTGAATTCGATGGTTGACCTCTTTCTCGAAGTTGGCCCTACCTAACTGGACCTTTTGTCCTAGGTAGACGTACTCGTCCACAACTCCGAGAGGAGAGCTTTCGATCTTGATGGGAGTGGGTGCTGCATGGGAATTTACCATGATCTTGGTTTTGTCCATATTCATTTTGAGACCCACTCTTACGGAAGCATTGTACTAAGGTCCTCCGTAGTCTCAGCCATGACGACTATATCGTCGGAAAATCGGAGGTGGCTGATGTACTCGCCATTGACGTTAATGCCTAGCCTTCTCCAGTCCAAAACCTTGAAGACATCCTACATTGCGGCCGTGAACAGTTTTGGAGTAAACACGTTTCCCTGCCTCTCACCCCGCTGCAGGAGGATAGATTTCGAGGTCTGCTCCTGAAGTCGGACAGACATGGTGGCGTTTTTGTACAACATTTCAGCACCTCGATGTACCGATAGTCGATATGGCAACGTTGGAGAGACTGCAGCACAGCCCAAGTCTCGAAAAGCATAAAATTAGAGAGTGCAAAATGCAAGAGCGAGCGAAGCGAGCTCAAAAACTTGTTCACCCCTCTACCGACAGGTTTCATTGCGTCAAATGTTTAGGTAGACAGTGACGAAACCAGTCAACGATCGGTCGGGTGTCACCCCTCCACCCCCCCACCCTCCCTCGCTATGCTACTGTAGCTGTGCACTGTGTCTCCTATGCAGACAGCAGTCCCAGTAGTGAGAACACGTCGGGAATGTGACAGTACTGTATCTAGACAGCACAATGTACAATTGGTGACTTTTTTGACAGCAGAATGTACAATTGGTGGTCAGAAACTGGGCCTGTGAAAACCAGGCTTAACAATAGAGTGATTTTTGAGCAGGTTATCCGAAGTTGGATTCGGCGAACTCAATCGGACCCCGCCATGCATAGTTTTGATTTTCTTTTGATTTTTTTTTGTGCAAAAATAGTGAATATATGATGAATGTGGGAAAATTCAAGAAAGAACTAATATAACTAAAAGTACCCACGTAGCCTAAGAGCGAGTGTAGTGAGCTTGTCCGAGTAAATCATAGTGCCTATCTTGCTGCGGCTAATATTAGGTAAGACAATGCTTACTGAAGTAAACCTTAACAATAAAAAGAATTACAAAAGCAATAGCAAGCAAAGCGAGCTCAAAAAATAGTAGATTATGCAGCGAGGGGATAAAGCAGTGTCTTATGTCACGGGGGTCATATTGAATCCAGAACACAATGAAGGATTCGTGGGTTAACTCCCGAGCGTCGGGAGGGAGTTTAGTGTTTAACTCACGAGCGAAGCGAGGGAGTTCATACATGATAATGAATGCAGCGAGGGATTCAAGCTAGTCCAAGGCAAAGACACCTTTACTGAAAAGAGGTGGCGCGCGTCGGCCTCCACCGCTAGGAGCAGGTCGCGCGCCCAAAGCTGCAGCTACAACCCACCGCGCGGCAATAATATTGTATTTAATTTCATTATAACCCGGGTAATAATGTGATTTGAATTTGGAAGGCATTTTGACTGCGCTCGCTGCACGTAGCAGTGCAGCGAGCGCAGTCAAAATGCGTTTGGAACCCGCTCGCGGGTTAGAATGACGGACTTTAGGTTAGGTTTGCATGGCAAATAATTTGACATTTTTTTTTACTATTTATAGGCACGCGTTTGACCACTATCTCACCTGATGGTAAGCGATGATGTGGTCGAAGATGGAGCACGCTTGCCTAGAAGTAACCTATTCACTCTTGACTTAAAGACTCCCAGGTTGTAGCTATCAGGAAACACAGACTCCGGCAGGGAATTCCACTCACTACACAAACGTTTTGTGCGCGTGGGTGGGATGTCCACCATGTACCGGTGGCGCATCGCCGTTCGTCTTGTGGTCCGATGATGGAACGGGCTTGGCGGATTTTCGTGCAGGTGGTGTGAGAAAATACAAATAGGCTCGAATAAGTAGGATTTTTTTATGGCTACGATATTTCTGAGTTCAAAAAAGTCAAAGCTGCGAGGCCCTTCGGACTGCGAGGCCGTAGGCGGTGGCCCACGTCGCTCACGCCATGCGCTGCCTCTGCATGATCAATAGATCCCAGATAGCAGAAATCGATGCCGGAATGAGTTTGTCCGCGATCGCATTAAACCGACTTTTTGATACAAAATAAAAATAAATATTTTTTACAAAATTCTGGATTTAAACTGGTGTCCCATAATTTATAAAAATCCATTCTGTTTAAATACACCTGGAAAACTTTATGATAAAAGATTTAAAATAATCAAATGTGATTATATTCGTAACCACGCTATTTTCTATTCGCACACCACCATTTTTGAGGGTTCGATGTCATGCAAACAAAAATGCTAATACGCGTACTTACAAGAGCGTGATCCCTGCAGGCCGAGAATGCTGCGACTGCATTGGGTCCGGAGTGCTGGAAGTGGCACGTAGGGTCCACGGCCGACAGCGTGGCCTCCTGACCCTGGTCTGACCATACCCGAAACTCAGGAGAAACCAGGCGACGATTTGGTACCAACTGTAGCTCAAAATTCCTAAAAATAAATTAAAAACTTTGTTGAACACACATGATCTTCAGTTAGTCATCTAATGCATTTACATACGCTTTCTCCCATACGAAAAGATTGATCGCACGAACAAATCTAACACACATAAAACAATAAGGCTATCTCAAGGTCAGTCAGTCGGCACATTCAATGAAACCAGTTTTTCTTTAATAGGCGTCTATATTCAACGAACACGTTTCGTTCGGTTGCGTAGAATCGCATACACTTGTAATATAAGTAGGTAGATAGGTTTGTCCTGGGTCGTGGTCACGATATTTTCTACATCTTCAAGAAGGAAAAAGATTTTTGTTGTCAGTTGTGTTAGGCTTTTCCTTTAATTTTCCGAAATGAGACCAAATAATACTGTTGAAAACCTTCATTCAATCTGACTCACAATTTGGCGTAGGAACGAAGGCGGAAGGTAGCAGTAGAATATCTGGTTGTACCTTCCAAAAGCGTCGAAGCTGTAGGGCAGCGGTACGTCATCTGCTGGCTTGTCGGAGGCGAGCTGCGCCTCTCTTGGCAACAACGCAGGTAGGTACACGACCTGGATGTCTGGGCTGTCGCGAACGCGCTCTGGATTGGTCCACCAGCCGTGCAGCGGGAGTAAATCCTGAAAAATATTTAAAAAAATTGAGAATAAAAGAACTAAGCTAGTAGTATGATTTGTTGGATTATAGTGGTACTGAGTTGTCGGAGGAGCTATGGGTGAAAACCATTACACAATAAATCCCAAATAGCGTGTAACAACACGACAAACGTCAAGTCCAGAAAAAGATGCCGAGATCAGCAATGAGCCCGCGATCGGAGTAGACCGAGAGCAGTGAATGGAGAGAATCGAGGAAATATTACTAAGTGTTTGCACAATTTAATTCAAGCGGTTCATCTTGCTGTTCTAAGTGCTACGGCGAGAGCTACGAAAGAATAAATAGAACAGACAAAAGGAACATTATCATAGTCAACTGTAGGTTTTAACAAAGGCCCAGAATCCTGACTCTGAACGTCTGGGCTCGCATTTTTGCAGTGTTTTCTTGTTAGTCTTTTTTAAAGAAATATGCGGAAAATTATCTTTAATTTTGTTTTCTCGTAGCACCTTGCTACGCCATTGTCTACGAAATTACGAAAATATTGTGACATATTTGGAATCTAGTGAAAGTGATTATTTTACTGTACTTTTCAGGCAGTTCGTTGTTCATCGTATGTATGTACGTACCCTTACATTGCTTTTTGTTTTAAAAGTGTCACATAGCAGTGTTTCCTTATAAAAAAGGTCGCCTGCAGTTCGCGCCATGTAGCAAAGGTAGGTATGTCGTGTATGTGCTAAATAAATACTACCTACAGTCAGCGACCCTCGACATTCTTTCTCGCGTCGTCTGCATTTTTTATGGAAGGAACATTTCTCGGATTTGTTCCTGAGAAAACCAGTCATACCACCCTACCTACCTACTTGTTGTTCACGTTGAACGGTCAAGAGTTTAATTTATTCAATACTAGCTTCTGCCACCGGCTTCGCCCGCGTGGTCCCTAGGAAACATACTCCCAAGATAAAAAGTGGCCTATGTCCTTTCTGACTATCTGTGTACCAAATTTAATTTTAATTGGTTCAGTAGTTTCAGCGTGAAAGCGTGAAAGCGCGACAGACAGACAGACAGACAGAGTTACTTTCGTATTTATAATATTAAAAGTAAATAAGTAAGGATTAATGTTCCGCTCCTATTGGCCATAGCGTAATGTAAAATAGCCTATATCCTTCCTCGATAAATGGGCTATCCAACACTAAAACAATTTTTCAATTCGAACTTGCAGTTTCTGAGATTAGCGCGTTCGACCAAACAAACAAACAAACTCTTCAGCTGTATGCATCCATACATTAAGTATGGATGTATAAGTTTTTTTTGGAAATATCCTACATAGTAAGCTTATCAATGAAAGAATAAAAAATATCCATCGCTTATAAAAGCCTCTTGCTTGGCGTTGTTGCGGCAGAAAAAAATTATTATATTTAATAACCACCGTCTTGGCCTTGTTCGTTAACAATATTGGCGCTGAAATTACGCATAAAATACGTTAAACTGCAAACTTACCGCAGATATACCTACCACGTGGGACCTAAACTTAATCGAAACTACTTGATTGCAAAAAAGCTTTGTTAATTGTGGAATACAAAATTTTCAATTATAATTTCAGTTTTAACCCAACATCTAACGATCAGACTAAAATATCTATTTTTAAGTATAAGTAGGCGACGTGTAAATCAGCAAGTTTACAAACGAACTCTTATCATCAAAGGATGTTTTAAGTCACAAGCAAAGTAAGTACATGTAAACTACCCCAGGGGCTGCGCTCAGGATCGTTCTCTCGCATGAGTAAAAAGGCCGCGCGGCGTTGCCCTCTCGCAGGCCACGCTACGAGGCCCGCTTTACCCGACTTGTGAATAATCAATAAGCAAATAAAACTTGAATCCAGCACATAAACAGCTACCGTGATTCAACCATGATAATTAACTATTACTGTTACTACGAGGATGGAAAACAACCTGTTTACTTATGCAACAGATCCGTCATAAGCTCAGAATACTGCCATGTTAATCCACATATTAAATGATTATGAGGTCTGCCAGGAGGTCTGCTGAGGTCTGTCTGGAAATTGGCTAATCTATCGAATCTATTGCTGTATGTACCTATCTAAAATTACTAGTTAAACTTTAAGTGAAAATGTTTTCACATTGCAGCTTCACTGCGCTGTTTTTCAGAGAGTGCTAGCTAAGTATAACGTCTGTCTCGTAGCCCGATCGATTTTTGGTTGCGAATGTTCTTTACGCGGCAAGAAGTTCTTAGTTCGCAGAGCGATGACCTGTCTGATGTGTTTCGGTCAGGTTAATCAATAGTCGCAAATAGTTCAATTATCAAATCTGTAGCCGTAACTTCGTAAATGTACCCATGTCTAAATAGTGCTACGAAATTCTTCTATCTTTCGTAGCATTCAGATAAAATCACATAGATCGATTTTCGTGACAATTATAAATACAGTCCTGAAATAAGTCTGACAGTCCTATAAATCAACGAAATTTATGTCAACCATTGTGACAACTAAAATTTCTAAGAATAAGCTAGACAAAACTAGGTGCCGCCCGCAGAATGACTAGAGCGTCGAAGATTAGTCAGCTTCCGTACTATTTAGAGAGTATATTATAACAATACAATCAAATTGGGTATCAGGAACATCGAAATAATCCGAACGAGGCGGTGATAAATGCTGTGAGGAAGTAGGTCGAGGAGGCAAGGAGTAGCGTCTGGTGGGCGCGCGCCATTGTCACGACCGTGTCGCCTGCTCCTCGTTCTCACACTACTTTTATTGGTCTTATTAATGAGAGCATGGCTGGACTACACTTTTATTAGCCTCGTTAAGTAATCGCAATTATAATACGCCACAAACAGGCCCCAACCAGACGTCTATCTCGCACTCCAGTAAAATATTCACATAAGTTCAACGTTTCAAGTTCACATATCTATAACTCACGTACGTTGTGGTTAATCGGTTTCACGGTTCTCGTTTTCAATACAATACGTTTGCATGTTAATCCGTCAGTTAACACCAACTGGGTCAACGATCTCTTCTAATTCTCTTGTTGACAGATTTGAGACTGCGCCCGAGGCTATAAATGTAGATATCTATCTATTATAATGTCATTAGACATTTGATCACGAAAACAAAGCAACAACGTGTCTGGCACTCAAACAACATCCTGGTTCCTGGCGTCACCAGGAAAGCATTTGTGTAAAGTCAAGACAAGATAAGTTATCGGTGGAAAGCTTTTGTTAAGTATTTGCTGGTCTGGTTTCTTTGTTTTCTCAATTCGAATGATTGATGATAGCGGCCTCACAAGCGACTGACTCAATGAAACTGTAAGCTGTTACTGTACTTTATTGTTACACGTATGTATAATGTATGGGCAGTGAATTTTAGCGTGTCAGTCAAAGTGATGGAGAACAGTGAAACCGAAATCAAGTCCACATGAGTCAGCTAAGTGTAGGCCCGATATTAGCGGATGCGAGCGAAGTAAAGGGGAAAGTAAAACTATTTGTTTTTCCTTTTCTTGTACGCGAGACAATGCGCCTTCCGATGAACTATTAGCGGCTTTGAATAAGACGCGGGGTATAATGGTGCCTGTAATTACTTTAATTTTGGCATTCAATTGTGAGTGTTACGTCGGTATGTGCAGATGATGAAAGTTACTGTATCGATCTCATTACGCGGAGGCTGCGAGCACGTCGCCGCGGCGCGCCGCCGCCGCCCGCCGCCGCGCCGGCCGCACGGCGCGCCACAATAACGACACGCTATGATTCATCGAGAGCGATTGAAAAACTGTACTTGACGTTAGCGTTGTGTAACTTAGTACGTGATCCAGTACGCGAAACACCTGCATTTTTATTACGTAATATAATTGTCAAAATAAAATCGTATCGTAAGGCGTTGTTAATGTACCATAATTTGGTGAAAGTTTTAATAGTATCGGAAAATGTGCATTGTAGGTAACCTGTTATTGACGTAACGTTACACAATCGAGGGCTGAAAGTAGCGTAAGAGGTATCCGCGCAGTCCGAGTTCCACATAGACCACGCGGAGACAAAAACTTACTACTAAGTATTAACAAAAGATAGTGAAATCGTGTGCTCAGCCCTTTCTTGTTATTATACAAACTAAAAGCTGTTTTAGAGATCTATTCGCCTTCTTGGACACGCTACATATTAAATGACAAAACAAATAAAGATTCCATACATGGCATCTCCACACACTTATAATATTTTCAAATTAAGATACCTACATACGAGTACGTAACCCGAATACGTGATGAATAGGTGCAATATTTTAAAACAAAATCCCGTATCATGTATGGAAATATGAGGTTCCTGCTGTCATATCGTGAAGAATTGTACTCCATTAATCAATTTGAGATCCATTCAGGCCTGGCCGCCTTCGCACGTTCCTATAAATCAAGACCGTATGCCGAGCCCGACGAATATTAATATTGCGAATTTTCCCTTGTGTATATAATATATCTTCAAGGTAAAGGTTGTTAAGATCAGATTTACGTAGGCAGTACTGAACCAAATTGTTATTTTATCATACTACTGCGGGCTACCCTTCTAATGGCTAGCTATTTAGTCCTGTTTGAGAGAATCTTATTCGTAGCGTAATGTTGATATAATGGGATCGATCAGTCCTCATTAAAACGGAGCTTTACTGCCTGCCCTTGGCCTCATATTTGTCATTATGTAGGTTTATAGCTCACCGTCCATAAGTAGGTTCCCGTAACCTTCAGGAAGCCCTTTGGGATAACAAGCGTAAGGGTGTAGGTTGCTATTGTCCGCCTACCAGAGGCCAAATAAACATTATCCTAAATGTCTTTCCCTAAATAAATATTCTAAAAAGGTTTAGCTATCTACCCAATAAAAGTCTTAAATTCATTTAGTTGATGCACGGCCTGAATCACTGGGCCTAGAATTCTAGCAGCATGAAATATTGCAGAACCGTTCCTTTTGTAAAACGAAGGTGATTTTTGAGAATTCATCTCCTAAAGGCTTACCCCTTTACAATGTTACATACTGACTGTAATCCCCTTGTTTTGTTAAAGGGGATCAAAGTTAATCATAATTTTGCTGATGGGGAATCCCATCACGCACATTTAGCTTGTGTGCTAAATTATAGCTTAACAATTGATTAGATGATTTCTAAGCAATTTTTCACTTAATCAAGAACCAAAATTGTAGTGACTTAAACCTTGAATAAAACAATAAAATAAAATTATAAAGAATTGAGTTTTTCTCTTTTCAAGAAAACATATAGGAATTATATAAGTAAGTACAGTAAGGTACTTATTATTCTAATTCAAATAATAATGGATAATTTGACTGTATGTAAATAGACACAGACAACATACAAGACGTGCTAATAGAAGAGCAAACAGAAGCGTGTCAAGCACGCTGTACGACATACTGGGACAGTTAAAACACGGCACAACTTTTGTGTATTTCCTAAACTTATTATCATTCATTGGGCAATGTAATATCTATCTTTGAAAGTGACCACTGGGAGCAATTTCTCCAATTTTCTAACGTTTCCAATACTTTTAATGGAAAGTTACCCATTGTTTAAACTTCAGAAGGATAGCGCAAATATTACTTACTTATGTAATTTTTTCAAGCTGTATTTTATGTTTAAATATATCCAAAAGCTTTTTTTTAAATCTGTTTAAAATCAAAATTGATGATTTAAATCTGAACGTACTTAGTGTTCTTGTTGAGTACCTACCTACTTACGAACTGATCTTATCTGATCGCTGAACCACAAAATGACGAGAAGTTAAATAAGCCTAATTGTGTTTTTAGGTTTTACCATTTTGAGCAACATGGTACCTCCATGTAGCTCAAAATGGTACTTAAAAAATAATTAAGTATCTCTTTTAAATACACCTGAATGGTGGACCAAATGATCTGCCTCTATTTAGGATCATTGGTCGTATGGTCTACGTCAGCTAAAACACTAGGAAGTGGTGACGGGCGGGCGTTTCTGGGGACTGTCTTTTGTAAAACTTGACGTTCAAAAAGTGCTGGCTGTTTCAGCCTAATTTGAATAAACGACTTTTGAATTTACTGAGTGCCTAGTTAAAAGTAGGGCTGTTTTGGACGTGTTTAGTTATTTAATTATTTCATGTTTGAACCGAATAATTTTAATAAACTACCACAAATATTATCACTTGTCAAGATTTCCTTTCACAATGATCCGATATGCGTTGCGAAATATCTGCAAAAAAAAATTTAAAAAATATCGCTGATATTAACTGTAAACTAGGAATAAACCATTTTTATCCTTTCAGAACTTTTGAAAAAATCTGAGACGGAACGTAGTTGTTTTATGCGACTGATATTTTTTATAAATTATCTACTAATTTTCCTCGCTGGAATTGAAATTTTCGGGACTGATTTTATTTTTTTGTAAATTTTTTGACTGAACATTATTATGTTTAACATTTGTACATCTATAATTCGGAATGGGCCAACAACATCCAGATAATAAATAAAAAGGAAAATCAAGCACACAGTAGTGTAATAAATCAATAAATAAGATATGAAGGCGCCGCCCGCCCTCGCGGCGAGCTTACTCACGGGGAACCGCGCAGGCGCACCGCCGCGCACCACGCTCAGCAGCGCTACCAACACTATGTCACTCCTGAAGGCCATGGCCGCCTCACATTGCTGGCCAGCAACCACACGACAAGTTACTTCTTTACACTGGGCTCACTGCTTATAAACGGCAATTCGGAAGTAGCATGCAGGTGCTTTGAATATCTGAAGCGCGCGCGATGCACCGTGCGAACTGCGACGCGAGGGAGCGACCGTCGTTGCGCGCGATTAGAACGCGTACACTTATGAGGCGCCAGCTACCGAATAAGCATTGCGAGCCCCCGAATGAAGTGAACACCTTTCGCACCTCCAAGAGAAAGTCGAAGGAAAGTGCAGATTTTGGCTGTCAAGGCACCGCCTACACGCGTCCCCTGAGGAGCATTGTCGCGAGTCATCCATCACTCGACCTCGCCGCCAGTCAGCGGCTTCCGCTAATCAAAACAAATGAACAATATCGAGTGAGGGACGCGGCCAGTCGGTCGCGGCTAGCGCTCGCCGCCACGCGAGGTCCCGACATACACTATGACATAAGTTCTAAGTCAACATATGTATTTGTCAAAGTCATCACATAAGTTCTACATAAACCAAATGTTAGGAAAAAACTGTGACCAAAACCTCACGACAAAAAATCCCTTACAGCTGATTAATTTTCCTTATTTAATGAGTACAAAATTCAGTCGTGGGACCCATCCTTTAAGCTACATAACTCAAGTTCTACATATCTTATCATCCTTTCGTTGATAAGCCAAAGACAGCCCGCATTCGCTCTATCAGAAAAGGGTCGTATGAGTCATGAAATTATTGATCGACGTGTGAGTTCATTCATACATGTTACCTACCTATTTATGTTGACAATACAAAGTTTTACTACAACTACCAAGACCAACCCAGAGGGTAAGGCTAATATAGATACCTAGTTATCAAGGGCGAGGTTAAGTATGTTTTAGGTATTTGAAATGGTGAGAGCAAACTGAGTTGATGGATAAATCTATATACTAATAAGTATATACCTAAAGCTGAAGAGTTTGTTTGTGTGTTTGCTTCAACGCGCTAATCTCAGGAACTACTGTAGTGCTATTCTCTAACAACATTTTCGTATCTCGACAGTAGAATTCGAAGTGAGTTTCAAATGAAGATCTTTATGTTGTGTGCAATAAAGCTCACTTTGTGAGTTTTATCACTCAGGTGAAGCTCGATATCGAAATAGTTTCTTACAGAATAGACTAGCTGGTCCGATTTGAAAAATATCTTTCAGCGTTACATAGCCAATTTATCGAGGAACGCTATATAGGCTATATATCATGACGCTAAAACTATAAATTGACTTTCTTAAAAAATATTTTTGGGAAAAGCCAAATCAGCGTCAAGCAGTACCTAAGCAAGACGCATCTCGAATTACTTACTGCACAGGGTGCTCTGTTCATTCGGAATAGCCGTAGTCGCTGCGTAGAGGCTACTTAGATTCTGCGTAGCCGCCCCTCTGACGACGCGTAGCGTAGAACGTAGCACTACGTAGAGGGCGCGTACTTTCTACGTCAAATCCATATTTCTTTCAAGGAGTAAGATGCATAATAGTATAATATTACTTTCATATACATTTTCCTCCTTATTTCTGTCACAAAACTTCTAATGTTTCAAACACTAGTCTCTAAAACTAAACATCATTATTAGATTAAGAATCACGTTGGATTGGGACCACGTTTTAGCGGCTAACTTGAAGGGTTGTTGTCACGGAAATCAAGATGAACGGTACCTAGTCTGTCTCGTTACACTGATATGCATAATAATACGAATAAATATGGTTGCAGAACCGTAAGTATACCAATGCAATAGTTTGGGGTGCAACGATGACCGGATGGTTCGGCGATGCTAGCTAGTCACCACCCACATTAGGAATATAGCAAGTTTTGTAGGACTGCTTGAAAACGGGATGAAGCGAAGCATATAAGTGTCCTTCTAAATTGAGTCCAACGTGAAAACCCCACCGACAACAGAAAAGAAAAAAACTGGCCAAGTGCGAGTCGGACTCGCGTGCAAAGGGTTCCGAACGAATTTTTTTAAACATGTTATTTTAACACTACAGACTTCTAATAGGTTTTCCTGTAATCTTTAGGTAAAGATCTATTATCTCCATTTTTTTCAAAATTTTAGGCTCAGTAGTTTCGGAGATAAGGGGGGAATGGTCATTTTTCGTCTAATTTCTTGAATAACTTCTAAACCATTTATTTTAAAATTATGAAAAAAAATAATTAAAACCCTCACAGTAAGCCCTTTCATTTGATATGTCACACGATATTGTTTAAAACACTTTTTTTTTAATTTTCTAGTTTGACCTCCAAAAGTGACCCTCGTACTAAAAACTTAATAATTTACGTAACGCATTCGTGTTTGGGTCATAGAAGTCCATATGTGTACCAAATTTCAACAGAATCGGTCCAGTGGATCCGGAGAAAACTGGCTGTGACAGACGGACGGACAGACAGAGACCCGAGTGATCCTAAAATTCAGAATTGCCAAGATGATTGGTTTACAACGACCCTTAAATTCTCGCTAAAGATCATTCCTTTCAGTCAAACAATTTGCATTGACGTTCAATACAAAAGCAATCAGTTAGTATCTATATAAAGTTCCGTTATCTTTTGAAGAAAAGGTTTTATTGTGATCGGGAATAGACGCGGGCTGGCAAACAGTCAGTACAAAAGGTACATTTTGGTAATGTTTTGTTCCCAGAAGTATTCGTGCTCGAAAAGGTTCTTAATTGTATTTGAAGTTCCGTCTGATCACTAGCACTTCGTCCGCGACTTCGTTCGTGCGGGATTAGTACTGCAATTTTCGTAGGGATCTCTATTTTTTTCTAGTAATAAATATAGCCTATGTTACTTAGGGATAATGTAGCATGCTAATGGTGAAATAATTTCTTAAATCGGTCCAGTAGTTTTTGAGTTCAAACGTAACATACAAAAATACGTAGGTACTCATTATAATGTAGACTAGAAAAACAAGAATAAGTACCTAATACTAACAAGAATAATCTCATGATATTGATAACCCATTACTTAAGAAGTAGGGATTTTTATAATAAAGTATGGCTATACATTATTTGTGCGTCACCAGGACTATACACGATTTCCTTGTACTCTGTTGCCAAGCTGACTTCATGACAAGGCACCTACGACAACGACGTTAAGAAATATAGATGCATTGGTACTGCTTACCCACCCTCTGCATGTACCTAGGTGTCTAGAATTGGGAAAGTAAAAACGTGGCAGCAGCACGAGCTAAATTCAGATTGATAAGAACTAAGAGATTCAGACAGTTTAAGAACTGCAGATATAGAGAAGTTGACATATCATCGGTAAAGTTTCTTCCGTGCGTGCTTCCAACCAGTTCCAAAACAAAGGACCTTGCGGGAATACCAAGGAAGCATTATTGCGTAGTATTCGTTTTGATTCATCAGGAATAGTAGGTACCTACCTATCATGAAAAGAAATACTAAATTTAATTATAATTTACGGCAAAGACAAGAATACATTTTAGCGTAATGCTCAAGACGATTGACTCCTCGAAGCGGGCGCCGGCCGGTAGTTGTCTGCGAACGCAGAATAATAATGAACTTACAGCACGCGCACACAGCCCTTTTATTACGTTATTTGCACACTTGGTAGGCGCGGACAACGTACGTACTTGAGGTGACGACCTGTTGTAAAGGCTAGTTAGATAAACTTAGAATTAGAAATTGTGCGTCGCAGTCTGTGGAAGTAAGTAGGGACGATAAATACCTCGAATCGTTAGCATTTTCGTGCGCCCTCTTGTGCTGCACATGTTCGGACAGCGGTGAATCACTACTGAAAAAAAAAACACCGAGGGACGGCGGAGAACGCGGGTGACGCAGCGCGAAGCGCGAGTCATTGATCCCGCCACAGTCCCGGACGGCCGACGCCATGTCGGAGCGCGCGCACTCCGGCCCGCTGCTCCCGCCGCTCGCGCTAGCCGCGTGCGTCGCGTGTGTCGCCGGCGCTGCCGCGCTCGCCAACTGCTCCGTGCTCGCCGCGCTCTTCAAAACCTCACGCAGTGGTAAACAAAAACTTGTTTGTAAATACCTTCTCTAGATAATTCCAGTCCATATACTTTTCTCATATAAAATAAGGTCAACTTTACTTATGTTCATAATCCTATTCATTGTAACCATAGATGGAGGCATATAAATGTAGTGTTGATGTGCTCTCAGCAACGTCCTGTCTTTTGAATGCTTTGTACCTATAACAACATTATGATCGTTCACTCAGTGTAAGTAATTAGTCCGTGCCGTACTCACACTCGTTCATATTTGAAGCTTAAAGATTAAACTTAGGTATCCATGGTATTTCATTAGTCTCATTGACAACTCGTAAGTCCTTCACTAATTGACTGCACTTCTACGGTTAACTATTTATGCTGTTAGATATGCAAACTAAATATAACTATTTTTATTCTTAAAAATAATTTGTTGTCTAATGATGTTCATTTTGTTTTCAGGTTTGCTGACTATCGTTTTACAGTTGGCTCTCGCCGACCTAATACTCGGAGCGTCAATAGGACCTGAGCTGTGGTCCTACAATATCAGATCATGGAATTTTGGTGACCCTGGCTGCGTAGCCTATCGAGGACTGAATGTGTTTGCCTCGACGGCATCGTCATATCTAGTGGCTACTATTGCATTACATTCACTCGCCACCATCAACATTGAAGAAAAAGCTATCGCAAAACGAATCAAACGAAACGAACAGGATGAAGATGAAGAGATTCGATCTTCACGTCACAGTTTAGTGACAAGCAGTGACTCGTCAACACCACCGAGAACTATGAACCTGGATTACAGACTGACTGATCGAAGAATCTCAGTGATACAACCGTCACTGTTTGTGTGGGTGCTGGCTATTTCATTGAGTGTTCCGGAGTTTGTTTTAGCAACAACAGTGCACCACGACCGCGATGTTTTGTTGTGCACCATTGTCGACACCAGTCAACGTCTGCATATGTACTCAATTCTCGCAGTTTTCAATTTGTTCTTACCTCTTATTATTATGAGCATTGCTGGTATTCTAGTCATGATTAAGTTGAGGATAAAGAAAATTATGTCGCAGATCGAATGCTTCGAATCTATCGCAGCATTGAAATTATCCCTCTGGCTTATAGTGGTTTACATTGTGCTGTGTACTCCTCGGTCCTGTGTAACCGCTTACCATATTTACTCTAAATCAATGCAAGGTAACGTAACGTCCTTAGCTCAAAGTGATGACATGACAACGGTGTACGTAGCGACCAGCAGTACGTACATAGTTTCTACTCTAGTGAGACCACTGCTCAGTATAATTTTACTGCCGCGAGTGAGGAAGTCGTTTTCTTTCGGATCTTACACCAACGCAGACAATGTGTGATATACGAGCATATTAGGGAAACGTTTCTAAAGTTGCAAATCCTAACTGAGGTGATATATTTTGAGCGCTGTGTACGTAGCATTTAAATAAGGTTGCATTTGAATGTAAGTGAAAAGTTGTGGTATTTAGGGACACCAAGGATTAACATAACAATCTCTACGGTTTGCTATGCAGCAACTATAGTGCAGGAGAAAAGGACATTGCGTGTGTTTAGTGCCATAGTTGATAAATGTCTGTGTACTCTGTATAGGTTAGATATCCAAGTACGATAAATTCAAGTAAATAAGTATGACATCCAAAATTACCTACATTCAGAGCTGGTCAAAATCATATTTACTGAACTAAATTAATATAAAGGAAAATGTAATGCACATGATTCATGAAATAATGACACTTGTAAATAATACGAGCTTTCTTCAATATAAGCATCATGTTCCCATTCCAAAATCATTATTTGATTTAATTAGATAGAGACCGCTAGGTTTGTTCAATGATGAAAAATTCAACCATGATCCCTTTCCTTGAAACACCAAAAAGATCATTTTAGATAGAAAATGTACTGTATTCTATTAATATTGTAGACCTTAGTTATTACTGAGAAAGAAAGTACTAGGTATTTTTCTCGCCAGATCTGGCTGAATTATAGAAGGGAGTAAACATCCTGTAAAGTATTTTTTTACTGTTTTATAATAAACTTTTGTAAGCTACTTGTTCTCGTTTTATTCAAGAGCGCTATTCTGCAAATTGTATAAACCCAAAAGTACCTCTCTCTGTCTGTCTGTCTGTCAACACTACTAGGTAATACCTAACAGCTGGCGATGAGCAGGGCAAACTGCTTGCAGAAACATAACTGACTGAGGTTCTGAAGTGTCAACCGCATAAAACAAGTGCAAGTCGAACTCTCACAAGAAGGGTTCCGTACCATAACCGAAAAGAAACGTTTCTTGTATGTGAGCCCCCTTTAATTTCAACTGTCTACCTAGCTATTACGGTTCTTGAAATAGAGCTAACTGATAGACAGACGGATGCACGGGCAGCGGTGGGCTAGATATATAGAATAATAGAGATCCATTGGTTACCCTTCGGGTTTCGGGTACGGAACCCTAAAACGACGCAGCATTTGGAGGCCTCCTACGAGATATGTAGAGCGATGACCTGCGGAAGGTTGCGGAAATCCATTGGATGCGAGAAAATATGCCGAATGCTTGGAAAAGGTGCCCAGCAGTGGACGTCTGTCGCCTGGAGTGATGAGAGCACCAAGGTTATAAGGACAATGTTTTGAGGGGGATGGTTACTATTAGGTAGGTAAGCTATAAGGTATTTTTATTTTTTTATGTTGTCGTATGTTTATTGAAAGCCAGGAATGTGCAAGTGCACCCCCTTGCACCCCGCTCCCGGCGCCCGTGCGCGTTACCATGAAATCCCACACGGCAGAAACCGCAAGCAAAAGCTACTAACTACTTAAAAGTATAAATAATTACGTAATTTTAAAAGCTGATTAGTTTTCATAACAGAGTAGGTATAGGTTAATAGCTACCTGCCTGCATACTTCTTTTCGTTCGATGACTGTGAAACGAAACAAATTGATTTAACTACAAAATGTGTGGCTATGGACAAGTAGCAGCAATATCGTGTAGTGGCCAGACAATGTAATGCACTCCGCAATAAGCGCAACTGGGGACGGGTGGGGTATGTGTGTGGGGTGGGCCGTGGGCTGTCTCACCTCGCGCCCCTGGAGCCTCCCGGTGATGTCATGCAACACACACTAACCGCTACCAAGTAGCCATTTTGTGGGCCATGGCTTTATTGATTTTAATACCGAATTATTTCGATACTCACTTATAAAAGGGTCAGTGGGTAAATGTTACCTATAATTACACATGTTTACAGCACTTACTTAATTACTTAGTTTCTCTACATAGCGGTATGGACAAACAAAAAAGGGAAAATTATAAAATTTACTGCAGGGGCAAGCTTAAACAAACTTGTTGTAGGTAGCTTTTTCAGCGAACGGTCTTGTCATCGTCGTCCATCATTATTTGAGGTCGGTGCAACATGTCTTCTTCCACACTTCTTTACGATAATTACAGACGCACTTTAGTTTAACAGAAGTTCATAAACCGGTCAAGTGCTGTTAACGCTAAGCATAATATTTCCGTAAAGTAAATAGCAAACTAGGTATCATCATTGCGCATATTCGCATGACATTAACCGACTTTAATTCTTCCTATGATCATATTCACATACATAGATTTACACTGAACTTGTTCAAAGATTCTGGTATCTACGCAATTAGGCACATATACAAAAGAAAGAAAAATGATTTTTCGGGACTCGCACAAGACACATAAAAGTAAAATAAGTAAAACTAACGGTCATAAAAAATATGTTTACACAGTCAAGCTACATCCTAAATTTAATCTGTGCGAAGCCAAAAAGGTCCCTGTCTCAGCATATGCTGCGATATCCTTACTTCCTTACTAATATTATAAATGCGAAAGGAACTCTGTCTGTCTGTCTGTCGCGCTTTCACGCCAAAACTACTGAACCGATTTAAATTAAATTTGGTACACAGATAGTCTAGAGCAGGGATGCCCAACCGGTCGATCGCGATCGTGGCTAGTAGTCCAGTCGATCGCCGCAAGGATAAAAAATATAAATACTTATGATAGACTGCGCAACTATATGCATACATAGTTTAGTAAAATTAGAAAAATATATAGATAATATATAAATAGTACGATAAATAAATAGGTTAGATTAATAAACATTTACCAAAATAGCAGCGATAACTTAAAACTTAATACTGCTGGACCTTCACTCAAAATTTAAAAGGGTGTTTGTACGAGCACACTTGAGGAGATATTTAAAACAATGGCAGCCTCACGGAAGACCTAAAGTATTGACGTCGGCAAAAGGAGGTTGACAAACTTCCGATTTGCCGACGACATAGTCCTTTTCGCTCCCACAGCTCTAGAACTCCAGACTATGCTCCAAGTGTTGAGCACAGCTAGATTCAAGGTGGGACTTGCGATGAATCGGTTTAAACCTCAGCTAATGGCCAACAGCACGAAGCGTAAGATCAAGGTAGATGGTCAATAAATACATATGTCGATGAGTACATCTACTTGGTCCAGTTAGTTTCTTTCGAAAACAGGCAAGAAAAGGAAATCGATCACTGCAACGAAAACGCCTGAAAAGCTACTGGTCCATGAAGACGCTAATGAAGGGTGATCTGCCGATCTCTCTGATGCGCAAACTCGTCGAAATGTTTATTCTACCCATCCTAACCTACGGTGCTCAGACCTGGTCGTTCACCGAGAAGCAAAAATTCCGTGGTTCCGTTCCGCGATGGAACGCAGCAAGATGGGCGTAAAAAGACAGGATAGAACTCAAAACACCACGCTGCGTTCCAAAACGGGAATAATGGATGTAGGTAAGCTGCCAGGCTCAAATGATATTGGGCGGATCACGTAAGGCGAATGCACTGTGACGGTTTGGGCAAAAGTCTCGCAATGGGTGACCGAAGACGGCCGGCGCCGCCGAGGTCGGTCCAAAAAGAGGTGGCGAGACGACCTGGATGCGTACCATGAGGGCTGGTACGAGGTGGCGCTAGAAAAGAATTCCTGGAAGGACTTGAGGGAGACGTTTAACCAGCAGTGAGACAATGCAACAATGCTATTTTGTTTCATTTAAAATTTTAAGAAGTACCTATATAATTGGTAGATCGCACAGGGTATCGTCAGTAAAAAGTAGATCTTGGGTCTAATCAAGTTGGCCACCCCTGGTCTAGAGGTTGAGAAAGGACATAGGCTACTTTTTATTCCGGGAGTATGTTGGCTAGTTTACACAGTGCAAGTTGCTGACTAGACAGTACTTGTATGCCTGTAGCTCGGCTCGCCTTAGCTGTCCGTCTTCACGATAGTGATAGTGTAGATACTGTAGATAGTGGCTGCCCAGTATTTTGCGAGGCGCAGCACACAAAAAATGGAGGTCCCACTCGCAACTACCTGGCTGACACTGGTGAGCTACTGCCGAAAGCGTCCGAATGTGCGAGTTTCTAACAGGCGAACAGGAGAATGAAAACAAAAAATAGTTAATTGACTCGGATGCGAGCTACTATCCAACTCACACGTGGCAGTAACTCGTGAGGTACGTCCAAACGATGCGAGTTACTGAACTGTAGCTACTCGGCAGGCTGACTTGCACGCTGGCTCGCACTGTGTTAACTAGCCATCGTCTAGGGTTCTCCGAAAGGCCCGATAGGGCAACAGGTGGTTAAAAAATACCCGGAAATTAAACAACCTAAACACCCTTCATGTCCTTTGGGTTTTTAATTTATAAGCTAAATCGGGGAAAACTGACCCGGTTGGAACCGTTGTCTTCTCTTCTAACATAGGTGGAGCTGCCATCCGTCCGGCTTTCCCCGGATTTGTCCTAGTTTGGAGGGCGTCCGGGGAGCGTCCGGCTCGATTGATTGAAAGGTTAAATGTAGAAATATAATACTAATAATAAAATAATAAACATCAACAAACAAATATTTTTTAAGTTTGTGTCCAGGGTCGGCAAATTATGTGTTGGCAGATGGATGACAGCCCTAAACATAGGTAACACATATTATCTTTTACAAACCTTTTACTAAAATTAAAATGAAGACAAGGAAGGCTGCGTGAATTTGGAAATATGTGTTATGGATTTTTTTTGAGGCCAGCAGATTGAGTGATTGGTTTTTACAAATACTTACTAATAAAATCTTTTATACAGGCACACAGACATCATCACACACTCCGACACATTCACTCAAACTCGCACCCTACTAAGTACCATTACACATACACAATCACACATAAAATCACACACTCACACTTACACACTACACAGAGCTGCTCATTACTTTATATAAGTTTTTTCTTTTTTAACTTAAAGATGTGTTCTTAGTTTAGTTTATTTTTTTCTTTTAAAGTCTCAATATTGTTAACTTCAATTGAGGGAAGTAGCGAGACAACCCTAACACAAGTATTTTTAATTACTTTCTGGGGCTGTTTCATTCACATTTGATGATGTAACCTTTTGAGACACAATAAAATTTATTATTAAAATGTATTATTATTATAATTTATTATTAATATTATAATAAAACCCTTTTGTAGAGATTACACGAACTTTTTCAAAATATCACTCAATTTTCATATTACAACGAAATTTTCCCAGTTGTTAGCTTTAACTACTTAAGTAGTAATTACGGTGTTCGGTCAACACATTAATTTTTTTATTTAAATTTCATTTTTTATTAACGCGAAGTGTTTCGATTTCGATCGAATCATACAAAAATTTATAAGTTGGTATGTTTACGGTACCCTACCCATCAGTAGGTACTTTTTTCCAGTCGGGTGTCTCCCTAAACGGGTGACGCAATGCAACCTGTCCGAGGTAAGTTAGTTACAATAATTTTCGAGCTCGCTTCGCACGCTCTTGCATTCTACGATTTTGCCACGCCTATTACTAGAATCAAAAGTAGCTCACAATTTAGGACCCATTAGTTTTAGTGTCAATACATAAGCCATGGTGGTTGTCAACTGGGCTTAACCCAGTTGTCAAGTATGTACCTTGGTGCCTATTGGCATAGCTCTATTCTGTCTCCTGATTGTTACGGAGGACAGTAGAAATTATATTTTTTTCCTACTCCGCTGTACTTTGCTGATTAATTTCGTTGCGGGATCCAAGACAGTTGAATCGTTTCTCCGGGACTCGTCGGGCTTCATTGACTCGGCGTTTTTCTGATGGTCGCCACTGCTGATTCTGGCTTTCAGGAGTTTCAGTGATTGGGATTTCAGTGAGTGGGATTGTGTGGCAGGCTTGTCTTGCATTATATGCTGTCTATGTCCTTGAGTTGTCAAAAAGTTTCTTCTATGAACGGCTAAAAAAAAATCAAACTTGTCCGAAATGGAGTGCAAAAATTTACGAGCTCGTTACCTACAGTCGTTCTGGTATTATGCGCTCTCTTAATTCTTCAGCTTTTCTGCATGAGTCAGTAAAATGATTTTCTTCGTTTTATGTGCATCTATTTAAACATTTTCAAATCTGGTTTCTCAGTGAGTGAATTATTGTTAATTCTTATGAGGAAATAGTTCTTAAACCATACTTCTACTAAAGTATGATAAACGGAAATAAAACCTATCCGAGGTGAGGAGGAGATACTGTCGAGCTTGTTTCCGTCGCTCTTTTCTTCTACCTTCTCTTAGTTCTTCATTAGTTAGCAGTCAACAAATTTATTCTACTTGAACAATAATCAAAAGAAAAATAAAAAATAACCATCCGAGGAATGATGCAATATAATTCGAGCTCACTTTGCTCGCACTTACATAAATATCTGACTTAGTTGTTGGGCTTACCTGCATCAATGAATAATAATAATCAAAAGAAAATCGAAACTCGTTAAAGCGAGATGTAACAATTTTCGAGCTCGCTTTGCTCGTTCTAGCATTCATGCTTTCACTAACAGTAACTAAGAAGTTACTTAACTTGCCGCATCAGTCAACAAAGTTACTTCTTATAAAATATGGATGATTAAAAAAGAAAATCAAACCTAACCGAGGCGGAGTGCAAACTTTATCAAGAGCGATTTTCCTGCTCCTAGCACACACATTCTAATCCTCTCATCAACCAGTACTAGCGTATCGCCCGCCATAAGTATGTTCTTTAACAAGCAGTGATATAGGAACATTCCTGAAAAAAAATCTACGATATAAATAGAGCACCCCATTTATGGGGTGACACCTCATTACCGTCACCGGGTGCTACGCTACTGACGGTATTAATTTCAACTGAAATGAACTTATTAGGACTCCGTTTGTTCTTCAGACGCACGGAACCCTAGGAATAATTAATATTTCTACATGAATGTCAGAAAAAAATGGAATCGAAGAATGGAGCTCGCTTCGTTCGCTGTTGTCTTGCCTAAGCTTGTTACTTCCACTTTTTCCAAAAATCGGCAAGATACCGAAGTCCAATTTCGTTTAGAATAGAGAATAGAAAAACCTATCCGATTTATTCCTATTCGTCACAACTGCCGACTGTCGACTGTTACTCGTTAACTTGTATAGCCTACTTAGCTGTGATAGTTTTCCTTTTAAATTCATTATAAGTAGGTACATACATGCTAGTACTTTAGCTGACAGAGAGGGGGGCGAACACTTGACTCCTAACAAAAATTGGCACTTAAAGCTTAATATTTCGCAAACAGATCCTGGGATGGAAAAATAGTTTTTGCACACCCTCAATGTTCCAACTACCTACGTCGTTTGAAACATTGAGGGTGTGTAAACCACACCGCAATTTTTTGTATTTGTTAAGTACCTCTATATTATAGCGGTCCCCCGAAGCGATGACACTTGGCCCAAAAGTTTTTTTTTTTTTAGTTTTAATTTATTGTTTATTTCTTGCTTTTTAAACTTAATTTATCTAATAGGTACTACCAAAAAACCTATGATCTCATCATCTTCCTGCCCTTATCCCATGTTACTTGGGGTCGTTGCAACACGTTTTCTACTTCCATTCTGTCCTATCAGCCGTCACGCTATCACTAACTCCCTTTTCTTTCATATTGCTCCTCACACAATCCATCTATCTTTTTTTTGGCCTTCCTCTCCCTCTCCATCCATCCACATAATATGATCTACATTCACCTAAACGGCCCTACATCCTACAACCTTGGAAAGTAGCTTTGCATCTCTCAATGTATTCACTCATTTCTCTTTTCTGCTTCATCATCAGACCCTGATCACAATTTATTTATAACCTACTAGTTGACCCGCGCAACATCGTCTGCTCAGCTCTTATTGGTCTTGGCGTGATATAGCCTTCCTCGATAAATGGGCTATCTAACACTGAAATATTTTTTCAAATCGGACCAGTAGTTCCTGAGATTAGCGCGTTCAAGCAAACAAACATACAAACTCTTCAGCTTTATAGGTATATATTAGCATAGATATAGATTCATTGCGACCATTTAAATGAATACGAAAACGGAAGGTCTGTTGTAAGTAAATGAGGAGTTGGGTAATCTGTAGATTTCAGGACATTCTTCAGCATCAGGTTAAGGTTACTGATCTAAGTATAATCTGTTCATTGAAACCATTCCAGTGAGTTCAAACACGATACCTAGGTATCGTGTTTCTCACTAAGTTACAGCAGAGCTCTGCTGTAACTTAGTGAGGAGTTGGGTATTCTGCAGACTTCGGGTTGTGCTACAGCATCAGGTCAATATAACCATGTTTTTGCAATGTCATTTAAGTAACAGAGTACTAAATTTCGCATCGATCAGACCCGTAAAAGCTGGTTTAATGCCTTCATCAACTAGAAAAGAGCTGATGATCTTCAAACGGCTCAACCGATTTTGATAAAACTTGTGTAAGAACCATAGCTAGAAAACCTGCTTTCAATTAAAAAAAAACCGCATCCAAATCGGTTCACACGTTTAAGAGCTACGGTGCCACAGACAGACACACAGACACACATAGCGGTCAAACTTATAACTCCCCTCTTTTTTGTCTGAACAAAAAAGAGGGGTGTTATATAATTGTACGCAAGCCCTAAGGAGGTGTGACTGACACTGGCATGGCCACCATCAGGGATTTTAATTTTGACATCTATGTATCAATACCATATATCAATGACCAATACCCATGTTTGCAAATAACACAAAAATAACAAAAAAATTGTCGCTAATTAGTCGTCAAATAGTATCAGAATTAGTCGTTCACCGGTTCAAAAGTGATAAGGGTTTATACTTGGTGGTGGCCGATCTGGGGAACGCCTACCACAGCTTGGCCCAATTGAATCTCAAAAGCTCAGACACTTAGCAAAGATCTGTTTTCTCCTAAATTTAATCGCCAATTTTTCGCAATTGTTCGCCAAGTCACAGATTTATTCGGGTCTTAGTCCAGATCGGCCACCCATAACCCCTATAACTTTTGAACCAGTGACCGACTAATTCTGATATTTGGCGACTTAATTTCAAGTAATTAGCGACAGATTTCTTGTGTTATCAAAATAAAAATCCCTGATGGTGGCCATGCCAGTGTCAGTCACACCATAAGCAGTGGTGGCTGGTCACAATGACTGGTGCTGGTCGGCCCCTACTAGAAGCTGCTCGCGCGGTCAGTTTTTAACCGACTTCCAAAAAAAGGAGGAGTTTCCCAATTCGGTTGTTTTTTTGTGGGTTACATCATAACTCCGTCATTTATGAACCGATTTGAAAAACTCTTCTTTCATGTGAAAGAGGACCTATACTTTCCGAAAAAATAGACAAATTTCTAATTTATTTGTTTAGTTGTTAACTAAATTTTTACTTGCAACTTGCTATTAAATTGTGTTTACATGTATTAAGTCACTTAAAATTAAATTAAAATATAGTAATCCACTTAACAACTTATATTATTCTTAATAATTAATTACGATCTAGCCTAAAAGATTAATAAGCAATTTAACTCTAACTTAATATGTTACGTGATAGATTATGTTAAAACTAAGAATAGTGTCCATTTGCACTTTTACACAAGTCCGTAGAGTCGTCGTTCTTAGAGTCTGATATAATTTATAAAAACACTATGTTCATGTGTCATATGTATAGCACCACATTGTTACTATTATTCACTCACTTTGTACACTACACTACACTACACTAATTCAAAAGGTTTAGTTCTTTTTAGCCTACGCACTAAGTCTGCGTTGTCTAGCAGCTGAATTGCCTCAACATTCACGTGTCGATGAAGTCTGTGTTCGTGGGCTTCAGCAAATTTTTGGATAATGGTGGTGACGAATTCCATTTTAAGGTCACGGTGGAGGTCGTCATTTCTTATGTACCAGGGTGCATTGATAGCATTCCTGAGTACTTTATTTTGGAATTTTTGGATTATTTTAACGTTGCTTTGTATAGAACAGCCCCAAAGTTGGATACCATACGTCCAAATTGGCATCAGAATATGCTTGTATAGGGTTATTTTATTATGTATTGATAGACAGGATTTCCTTCCGAGTAACCAATACATACTTTTATAACGTACTAATTGACCCGCGCAACTTCGTGTGCGTCATAAAATGTAATTATTTACGACATCACATTAGAAACCTCAAAAATAACAGTATTTATCCACTATTTAATGGATGTTATTTATTATACATATAAACCTTCCTCTTCAATCACTCTATCTATTAAAAAAAACCGCATCAAAATCCGTTGCGTAGTTTTAAAGATTTAAGCATACATAGGGATATAGGGACAGAGAAAGCGACTTTGTTTTATACTATTAACTATGTAGTGATATCGAGTTCCTGTCTTTTCTTTTTGACATGAGCTTTCCAACGCATCTTGGCGTCGAGAGTTATGCCAAGGTATTTGGCTGTATTAGCATGAGGCACTTGCATGCCATTTATGTAAATTGGGTGATAGTCCAAGTGTTTGTTTGTGAAGTCAATGTGAATTGATTTTGACTCATTCAGTTTGATCTTCCAATTTTGTGTCCAGTCATAAACTTTGTTCACAGCTAGTTGAACTTTCTACTGCTTCTCTGTGGCTTGATCCGGTAGCCATAATTGCAGTATCATCTGCAAACGTGGCAATGGTGTTGTTTTCCATTTCTGGGATGTCACACGTGTATAACAAGTACAAAATTGGGCCTAGCACACTTCCTTGGGGTACACCAGCTTTTATGGCTTTTAACTCGGAATATGCGTCCTCCTGCCGTATTCTGAACATTCTGTTAGTAATATACGACTCTAGGATATCTGCAAATTCTAGTAGCATGCGTCTGAGCTTGAATATTAGACCCTTATGCCAAACTTTGTCAAAAGCTTGCGCGACATCTAAAAACACGGTGGCGCAGACTTTCTTATTTTAAAGCGTTTTTTCAATGATGTTCGTTATTCTATGTACCTGGTCTATTGTTGAGTGTTTTTCCCTGAAGCCAAATTGATGATTTGTCTTGACTTTGACTTTTGTGACTTAACAACTTAATACGTTTAAACCAACCATCAGTTGTTAACTAAATTTTAAGTTGCAACTTGCTACTAAGTTGTGCGTTTACATGCATTAAGTTACTTATAATTTACTTAAAATTTATATATCTACTTAACAACTTAATACGTGTAAACCAGGCATTAAGTCCCTTTCGGGACAAGCCGGCCCTCGCGCGATTGCGCCCGCGATTGTCTCGAAAGAGACTTACGGATCCTGAGTGGCTAAAATAATACGGTGACTAATAATTACTTGTCACGTGAATTTAAATATTGAGAAATGTGAAGTCCATCGTGCAGTTACAAAAGGTGTTTTTTAATAGATTTCTATTAGAAACATTTTTTTTTATTAAGATTTAAAAGCAACTCGAATATTAACTTTAATTTGATAATATAAAACTTATCAATAAAAATACAGGAACTCTCCTGTTATCAGTTCTCTCTCCTAGCTGGTTTTTACAGGGTGGCCCTGTAAAGTCCCTGTATTCTTTCGAACCCAACAAAAAAAGAATTATTAAAATCGGTCCCGCCGTTCTCGAGTTTTAGCGAGACTAACGAACAGCAATTCATTTTTATATATATAGATATTTTACTAAAACGGCCTTACTATGGCAAATTATGTTATGTTGCTACTGACCAAAAAAATCAAAAAAGCAATAAATATATTCGACACAAAAAAAAAACTCAAAGCAGTGGCTTCGAGTTTTTTTTTTTTGTGGCGAATATATTTATTGTTCTTTTTTTTTTCGAACAACATGTTTCTGCGTGACACTGCGGCACTATCTTTGTTGTATTTAATACGCGTTTACGATATAGTAGGTATATATTTCAACAGGGTTGCCAAGTCCTGCAAGAAGGTGTTGCGAAGGGCTCGGTTTGACCACATTGGCCGAATAAGGAACAAACTTTCTTCATACCCACCAGGTAGTAAGGCATTTTGGTCCCTGGCTAAGTCAGTCGAATCGAACTTCTGCCGCCCCTCACTACCACCACTGCTGAGACCTGACGGGACGCTGGCCCACTCCGCTGAGGAGAAAGCGAACTTGTTTGCTTTTTTGTTTGCGGAATCTTCACGTCTGGATTCTGGTGGCGCGAGGCCCCCTGCTTCTCCTGATGGATGTCAAACATTCGCATTCATCAGAAGGACGTCCGTAGGGTACTGCGTAACCTAGACGTGAACAAGGCTAGTAGCCCCGACGGGATATCGGCAATTGTTCTGAAGACTTGTGCGCCTGAGTTGTCACCGATCTTGACACGCCTATTTCGCCTTTCGTTTGAGACTGAAAAAGTGCCGAAGGCTTGGAAGCAAGCTAACGTGCAGCCCGTGCCCAAGAAGGGTAGTCGAGCTGACCCGTCGAATTATAGACCTATCTCGGTAACGTCCATACTCTGTACGAGTATGGAACGCGTGCTGAATCATAAGTTCCTGGCATACCTAGAAGCGAATGATATCGTTAGTGACTGACAATACGGGTTCCGCCGAAATCGGTCTACTGGGGATCTTCTAGCGTATGCCATTCACATCTGGAGTGAGGCCATAGAGAGGCACTAGCGGTCTCCCTTGACATCTCGTAGGCCTTCGACAGGGTTTGGCACGATAGCCTTATTAGTAAGCTTCCTTCCTTCGGTCTGCCCGCCGGATTGTGTGATTGGATCGCGATTTCCTGAGGGTTCGGTCTATCCAGTGGTCATTGATGGCTGCTCGTCTGGACTGCTGGATATTAATGCCAGGGTTCCTTAGGGTCGGTGCTTTCGGCAACACTGTTCTTGCTGCATATTAATGATCTGCTTAAACCCGGTACCTTTGGGTATGCAGACGACAGCACTCTTGCTGAGAGATACGTGTCCGACGCACGAGCTGATGGGTCGCAGATCCGGTCCCTCCGGGAGGCTATGGTTGAGCGCTTTAACGTGTCCTTACAGGCTGTCTCAGAATGGGGCGATGCCAATCTGGTCAAGTTCAATGCTGCTAAGACCCAAGCGTGTCTGTTTTCCGCTAAAAGGAGTCAATTCCACCCAGCTCCATCTTTCCGAGGTGCAACCGTGCCGATAACCGACCAACTTGAGCTTCTTGGGGTTACATTAACATCTACCCACAATTTTGGCCCTTTCATAGAGGCAAAAACTCAAGTGGCTACAAAGAAGTTGGGGATCCTAGCAAAGGCGAGACAGTGCTTCACGCCGTAACAGCTGCTCAAACTCTATCAAGCGCAAGTTCGATCGTGTATGGAGTGCTGCTCTCATCTTTGGGACGGATCTGAGGGGGGGGGGGGAATAGGGGTGATTTATTGTTCACTCACAGATTTTAGTGCAGACTTCTCTAGCATTTTTTATAGGTCTACCCATGTGGGTATGTAAAGCCTGTTTTTTTTTAGTATTTATTTTATAAAACAAGTAATAATTAAAGTAGTATTATATAACAGTTAATCGCTAAAGATAGGTAGCTATTTTAAAAATAATAAAAAATTAAGCATATATTAATTAGTAGATTATAAATAGCCACAAAAAAAGTATAAAATAAAAAGTTAAGTTTTACAAAGACTTTTTTCATTCCGGAATTTTTATTAATAGGTATTTTAATAATAGGAATTCGTATTTTTGATATTTCGAATTATCATTAACTCGGACTTTTTGTTATTCGACCTATTGAAACTCGGTATTTTAAGAATAGTAATTGTAATTGTAAACATTAGGAATATTGATATGTCGGAATTATAAGAAAAGTGTTAATGATAAATCAGAGTTGTTATATTAGGAATTTTGAACCATTCGGAATTATGAAAATCGGTGTTTTGAAATTCGTATTTGACTGTCGGAATAAAGATTTTCGTATTAATGTAGTGTACCCTTTTGTTCCTCATAGCACCTACTTTTTTCTTCCTTTGAGGGGCTTGTGGCTAAGCACTACATTTTCTACTTCAGTGTACTCGGGCACAACACGTTTCAATCGATTCGTGAGTAAAGTTAAGAAGGCCACCGTTATGTATGAGTAGGTACGCCGCTTTTTTGTAGTCATTCGAATTTGGTCGGATAACCAGCCGTTGTTTACATGTTTTGGTTTGTTTTTATTTACTTAATGCGAAACATTCCAAGCTGAATATTTTCACTATATATTTTTGACTTAACGCACTAAATCTTGGTTTAAAGCCACACATCTTGGGTTGAGCCGGTTTCTTGTATTTTGCCGTCAAAGTTATGACATCGTTTTGATTTTTAGCAATATTATTCAATAACGCATGCATGTCACTTTTGAAACTTTTAATGGTTATTAAAAGCGTCAAGGACCGAATACAGTTTTCAGCGAGCTTATATGTTTTCTCATTTAGGAGCTACGACAGTTTTTCGGGTTTTCGAAAAAGTGCGATTACTTGAAAGTTATCAATATTTTTGTAAATCTAATTCTGTCACAAATATGCACAAATTAAGAGCTACTCGTGTATGTTTATTCTACAGACGCACAAACGATGCAATGGTTTTAGAGATACACGATTCTGCAGAACGTTACTCCAGCAGGAAACGCAATATCTCGAAAACCTGTAGACGCAAAAATTATATTTTCGGGGCACATTCTTGCACAAATATAAGCTCTCTGCCCATGTGCAACATTCCTCTCTCCGATCATTCGTTTCGAATTTTCCTGCTAGAAGAACGTTACCCTAGCAGGAATCGTTTTTTCCGTTTTTTTCCAAAACGGCCAGGCGCACCAATTCTATAAGTAGCGCACATTAACATTAAATATACGTTCCACTCATATCACTCTAGGAGACACTTTCCTGCTGGGGTAACTTACAATACTTGGACCGCTTCCTCCCCATCTCCTTTGATAGTTTATTATTTCTCGAATTTATTCCGAGAAATTGTGAACTGAAATAAAATGGCGACCAATCGGAGCACAAATCTACAAGAAACAGGCTCTCATTGGTTTGTTCAGATGTACGACATAGAGTTACGAATTGTATGGAGTCTTTTTCAATTTCGAAAAAGACCCATGACAAAAAATTGGGATCTTTTCCGATATTAAAACGACTCTCACATTTTCAAATTCGCGAAATAAAAAAGACCCATGAAAAAAATTGGGATTTTTTCGTTCGTTTAGTATATTCTTATTTCGTACTTATAATGTTCTTTTGATCTAATAACATGCAATATTTCCATTTTTCACTCTAAAGAATTCCATCTAGAATAGACCACCACATAAATAAGAAATGAAAACGCTTTAATTTATTGCCAAAATTGCGTTTATAAACTGTTTAAATTTTCGGGCGAAAACGGACGATGACGTCACTCCTGCCTGCCACTGGACAAGAACTGTCACGATTCAAAGTCATAGAGCAAGATCCCAGTGCTCCCAGAACTAATTTTCTCAGAAACAAAAATATGTGTAACAGAATAGTGTTAGTATATAGGTACTTTGAACGTACGCATACCTGGGTGGATTTACCCAACAAAAAATTAAAAAAAAATTAAAACATTGGAATGCCAGTAAAACTAGATAAAATCATTGGAGGATAACTTTAATGTACCTACATTGTGTTTACACCAACATTTTAAGTGTAGATCAGAAGATATCAGCATTCCAATAAAAAGAGGGATGATGGTGATGACGACGGTGGTATGGTACTGATTTATCTATGGATGGTGATGATTTCGTGTGTATGGTGATGACGCTATATACATGAATGTCAAATTAAAAACAACAAAATATATGAAAATTAACATTTTTAATGATTTAATCAACACTCATAATTTCTATTCCCACCAGTCTTAGACATTTTTCTCTTAACTAAGGGTCTTGAGCAGTCCGCATCCATCAGCTGCCAGCCACCTTCCATCGGCTTGGGCGTCCCCGCAGTCTCGCAACTAGTACCCCAATGATGTCGTCCTGTCTGAGCGTGCCTGAGGGTTAGCAGCATGGAACCTCATTTCACTTCCTTCTCCTCTCCCTTCTTCACTCAAATACATAAAAAGGAACTAAATTGGAAAAGCTGTACAGCAGCAGCACTCCCTCACTCACAAAGTGCACCTCAGCAATATTCAAGGTCTGCACTCAAATCTCGCCGCAGTCCATCACCACCTTGAGACTGAGAAACCAGTGCTCTTCTTTCTTTACGAGACGCAGTTCGGATGTCCGTCAGACGTGTCGCACCTATCCTACCCAGGGTTTACCCTGGAGCATCACTTTAAATCACGCGCGGGCGTATGTATATACGCCCGGGACGACATCTGCTATCGGCGTCTCCGCAACCTTGAGGACTCCAGGTTCTCAACGCTATGGGTTCTAGTGGACACAGGCCTGGACAAAATTGTCTACGACTGTGTCTACCGTTCGCACAGCGGTAATTTGAAGACAACTGGGCTTACACAACACTTCAGTGAGGCGGCGGATGCGGCTCAGCAGCGGTACCCTTCTGCCCAATTGGTGTTACTGGGGGACTTCAACGTCCACCTCCAGGAGTGGCTCTTCCCATACCAGTGCACAGACCATGCTGGACGAGAGACGCGACAGCTAGTAAGATTTAACGCTAAACGTTAAAGCGTTAAATCTTACACAGCTGGTCCAGGGGGCAACGAGGATGCCGGATGTTGATTCGCACACTGCCAATTGCTTGGACCTTTTGCTGACAACAAATC
The DNA here is from genome assembly GCA_947578705.1 of Lacanobia wlatinum. Classification (NCBI taxonomy): domain Eukaryota; kingdom Metazoa; phylum Arthropoda; class Insecta; order Lepidoptera; family Noctuidae; genus Lacanobia; species Lacanobia wlatinum. Next base: position 12,763,439 of record OX388024.1, on the reverse strand, counting down.
CAGACCGTAACTCGGTGTCGATTTCTTCACCACTGGGTAGTTCCGACCACTGTCTAGTGAAGTCTGTGTCCGTTTACTCCCAGCACGATCCTAGCCCGAGAGGCACCCGGCGGATATGGCGATACAGATCAGCAGATTGGGATGGCATGCGATCTTTCTTCGCATGTTATCCTTGGCAGCCTACTTGCTTTTCATCGACTGACCGTGATGGATGATTGAGGAGGGGGATAGAGTACTACATTCCGTTCACTGACGTAACAATGTCTGGCAACGCTCGTCCATGGTTTGGAGCAGAGTGCAATCGTGCTGATGCGCTTAAGCACGCAGCGTACCTAGCATGGGTCGACGCTCGTACGCACAAAGCAAATGACGTGAGTCAGAAGAAGAGAGCCTTCAACAGGGCTCCCAAGTCCTGCAAGAAGGTGGTGCGGAGGGCTCGGTTTGACCACATTAGCCGAATAGGGAACAAACTTGCTTCATATCAAGCAGGTAGTAAGGCTTTTTGGTCCCTGGCTAAGTCGGTCGAATCGAACTTCTGCCGCCCCTAACTACCAGCACTGCTGAGACCCGACGGTTCGCTGGCCCACTCCGCTGAGGAGAAAGCGAACTTGTTTTTTTCTTTGTTTGCGGATTTTTCACGTCTAGATGGACGCGGTCCGGTGGCGTGAGACCCCCTGCTTCTCTTGATGGATGCGAGTCGAGTATGTCGAACATTCGCATTCATCAGTACGTCTACCATGACTCTTATCAATATATACTCGCTAGCGAGTGTAGTTAAAAAAAATATGAAGACTTTTAAAAAACAAGTTTCTAATTTATTTGTTTAAGTTGTTAACTAAGAAGCAAGCAAGTTGCAGGTAAAACTTAAGTTAACAACTAAAAAAAATAACTAGACACGCTTATTTCGCCTTTCGTTTGAGACTGGAAGTGCCGATGGCTTGGAGGCAGGCTAACGTGCTGTCCGTGCCCGAGAAGGGTAGTCAAGCTGACCCAACAAATTACAGGCCTATCTCGGTAACTTCCGTACTCTGTAAGAGTATGGAACGAGTACTGAATCTTAAGCTCCTGGCGTACCTAGAAGCGAACGATATCCTTAGTGACCGACAATACGGTTTCCGCCGAAATCGGTCAACTGGGGATCTATTAGCTTATGCCATTCACATCTGGATTGAGGCTATCGAGAAACACGGGGAGGCACTTGCGGTCTCCCTTGAGATCTCGAAGGCCTTCCACAGGGTCTGGCACGATAGCCTTATTAGTAAGGTTCCTTCCTTCGGTCTGCCCGCCGGATTTTGTGATTGGATTGCAGAGGGATCGGTCTATCCCAGTATAGATGGCTGCTCTTCTGGACTGCTGGTTATTAATGCCGGGGTTTCTCAGGGGTCGGTGCTGTCGGCAACTTCTTGCCGCATATTAATTATCTGCTTAAACCCGGTATGCAGACGACAGCACTGTTGCTGAGAGGTAAGTGTTCGAAGCACGAGCTGGTGGGTCGCAGATCCGGTCTCCGACCGGAGACCGGATCTGCGTGAACGTGTCTTTACTGGCTGTCTCTGATTGGGGCGATGCCAATCTGGTCAAGTTCAATGCTGCTAAGACCCAATCCAAGCGTGTCTTTTTTCCGCCAAAAGGAGCCAATTCCACCCAGCTCCATCTTTTCGAGCTCAAACTCTCTCAAGCGCAAGTTCGATCGCGTATGGAGTACTGCTCTCATCTTTGGGATGGATCTGCGGGTACCAGCTTGATGCCCTTGAGACAATTCACGAGCCAAGAGGATCATCGGCAATGATAGGCTTGTCGAGTCGAGGCTCCAAAGTCTGGAGCATCGACGCCGAGTTGCTAGCCTGTCGGTTTTCTACCGATTGCATTTTGGGGAATGTGCGACGGAATTGCATAATTTCATTCCGCCAAGACCGTTCCAATATCGGACCACAAGATGAACGGCGATGCGCCACCGGTACATGGTCGGCATCCCACCCACACGCACAAAACCTTTTTGGGAACACATTCAAGTGCGTACAGCTGAGTGGAATTCCCTGCCGGAGTCTGTGTTTCCTGATAGCTACAACCTGGAAGTCTTTAAGTCAAGAGTGAATAGGTTACTTCTAGGCAAGCGTGCTCCATCTTCGACCACATCATCGCTTACCATCAGGTGAGATAGTGGTTAAACGCGTACCCTTCAAAAGTAAAAAGATACTAAAATCGTCATCACCATACACTTGAGTTCATCACCGTTCATTATTTGTAAATGGCGATGATGGGTATGGTGATGACGATTGGGACGCTATTTCGATTTTTCTAAAAAAAGTAACAACAATAGTAGGAAACCCCTTTTTTCTTTAGCATCTTCACTTATAACTAAGTCTTGTTGAAATTAATCGTAATGTTATTTTAAGTACTTACCTTGAACTGCAGCCTGACGGGAATGACGCAACTTTGTTTAAACATCGTTTTTGGTCAGTTCACAACATTTTTTTCTGTCTGAGCATGTGTCCCTGCCCCACTTCCTCAGTTCATAGCAAACCACGAAGCGAGCCGCACGTCGTTATACGCTTCGTGGTTTGCTATGAACTGAGGCAGTGGGGCAGGGTATTACGGGCCGCGTAAATGCTACGCATACAGAACTACCTTCACTTCGATATTGCCGTGACGGTGATGACGAATTTCGATGCTAAAATTTCATTTATTTATTGATTATTTATTTTACGAAGAAATTATAATTTAATTTTCTAGAAAGTTATATGCAATATCAATAAAAGTAAATAATAAATTACAATCTACCTACTTCATATGTCGGGTATTCGACTTTTTTGCCGGCAAACGTAAAGAGTAGCATTTTTTTCACAGACGGTGATGATTTTGATAGCAGTTCTCATTTTATTATTAAAAATCTATTGAGTTTGAGTATATTTGGGTTAAAGCACATTGTAAAACAAGGCTATATACACCCTGTTAGTGTTAAAAAAAATACGATAATAGAGCAATATATATTTTTTTTATGCCCAAAACGAGAATTTTCGACAGCATTGTAAATCCACCCACCTGCTACCTAGCTTGGGTCGACGCGGCGGTCAATTTGTAAACTAAGAATCATCATCAAATGCTCGCTATAAAACGACTAGATCATTTCACGACTTTTACAAAATATTCTTAAATATTAGTAATATTTTATATTTTGACTAATTAGTCATTGTAATAGTGTAAGATCTGATCGCTATCTCGAATGAGATTTGAGATCCTATTCACAAGGCTGTAATTTGGACAGTTTATTTAGGTGCCGTTCAAGTATTACATAATTAAGCAGAATTTTAGTATTTTTAATAATCAAAGAATTTTAGTAATCAAAGCTCTTACTACCCTCCCTCCTATGCTTACGTAAGCATTGGTATAGCTTTTACTCGCGCGAGACCAACTTCCCCCACTTGTTATTTCTTACTAAACGCGAGAGCGTGAGAGTAAAAACAAGAACTAGCCATAATTATGTCAAAATTAACAAATTAAAATCTAATATACTGCAGACGGACAGACGGTCGATGAAGCAGACATGTGTTAGAGTGGAGACCGCGGTATGGGTAAACGTAATGTGGTGGGACGCCCTGCGGCACGATGGATCGATGATTTCAAGAAGGTAGGCAGCGGATGGATGCGGACTGCTCAAGACCGGGATGGTTGGCGCTCTTTGGGAGGCTTACCATCAGCAGTGGACGGATATTCGCTGAAATGATGAAGATTTACAAACAAAAAGGAAGTAAATACTGCTGACGTAATTAACATTTGACCCCCCCCCCCCCCCCCCGTCCAAAATAAGCATAGTAAAGAGGGCCCCATCCCCAATTGGTAGTTACGTAATACTTGAACGGCTCCTTACTATGTATAAATAATGACAAACTGCAAAACTACCTCTTAGATTTTTTTATATACTTGCCATGTCATATAGGTACATACATCACTAAAAAAAAATTACCCGTTGGACCGAGCTAGCAGATATGTTTGCGTACGTTAAAAGTACACTAGCACTATTCTATCCAAATATTTTGTACCTACTGCGAAAATACCTACGTAAGGTCTGAGAGCTCTGGGATCTTGGATTAATAATTGACAGGAGCTAGGTACGTCACCAGACGCTGATTGGTATACACGTTTCGTGTCACGTTACTTTTAATTTGTAAAAATTGTTAAAAATTAATATTAACTGGAATATAAACGTTGCACTGGCCCTTCTTTTATTAGTCCAGTCATTTCGTCCGAAAAAAAGGCAAATAAAAGAAAATGAATTTGCGCTTCTAATTTTTTAATATGTTGTAGGGGATACCTAGAAAAGCTTAACTTGAGATTGTCGACCAAGCTTTCCTAGGAGCTTTCGCCGCCATCTTGGAAAACGCTTAAAATTTGTTTTTCGGCAATAACTCGGCTATCCGATGAGATTCGAAAATTTTTGTAAGACACTTTTTGTAGCTTTCTTTGTGCTCTACAATAACGCCTGAATCATTTTTAGCGTATCATGCATCGTTATCGAGATATCGATCGATAAAGTCAAAAATTTAGGACACAATTTTTGTTTTTTCCTTTTTTTTTCTTTGGGTCTTAATAAATATGAAAAATTGTGGAATTCAAACTTGTAGAGCATATTCAGACCTACAATTTCCTTCTTGGATTTTTTTATGTTGGACAAAAATTACGATCTCCAGCGCGCCGCAAAGTCGGTGAATCCACGCTCAGCGTCGAGCGCGCTCAAGTTAGTATATCGTATCGTGTTGAGTTTTTGCTGTGCGTAGTGTAAATCGAGGGTTCCGATATTCTGGGAAATAAATTAAATAATAATAAAATAAATAAATAAATTAATTAAATAATTATTTAATTAATTAAATAATATTTTTTACTGCACAAACAAATTATTTGTTTAATAAATTACTATTGTGTGATCCTTAATTTGTTGCTCTGTACTTATTTTTTATCCCATCAATTTTCTGAACAATTTCCCATTCGATTCGACATCCAGACACAACCGAGCGAGCAGCTCGCTCGACGCTGAGTGTGGATTCACCGACTTTGCGGCGCGCTGGAGATCGTAATTTTTGTCCAACATAAAAAAATCCAAGAAGGAAATTGTAGGTCTGAATATGCTCTACAAGTTTGAATTCCACAATTTTTCATATTTATTAAGACCCAAAGAAAAAAAAAGCAAAAAACAAAAATTGTGTCCTAAATTTTTGACTTTATCGATCGATATCTCGATAACGATGCATGAAACGCTAAAAATGATTCAGGCGTTATTGTAGAGCACAAAGAAAGCTACAAAAAGTGTCCTACAAAAATTTTCGAAATCTCATCGGATAGCCGAGTTATAACCGAGTAACAAATTTTACCCCTTTTTTCAACATGGCGGCGAAAGCTCCTAGGAAAGCTTGGTCGACAATCTTAAGTTAAGCTTTTCTAGGTATCCCCTACAACATATTAAAAAATTAGAAGCGCAAATTCATTTTCTTTTTTGAATGTACGTAATGACTGGACTATATGCTTTTTTTTACATTTTAGTCACAAAATATTGATAAATATTGTATCTGCACACATTTGATCTAACCGTTGAACAAAGAATGAAAGTTTACAATCTCTAAGTTATTTTATAATCTTACGCCATTTTCCGGTGACCCATACACCAGAACAACACTACTAATAAAATTCAAGTGAAATCATGAACATCTCGAGAACCTGTCGAAATAGCCTGATTTGGGTACGTTGGATAGTGGTGCAATTAGCCACGATGTTGATGCACATCCAGTGCATTTAAAAACCCCCTCGTGACGTGATGATGTACGGCCGGTGGATTCTGTAAACATGGCGAAGTGATCACGAAGTGAACTGTCATTCCATCTTGATTACTTGGACTAACAGCTCACTTCGTGATCACTTCACCCAAGCCTTCACTTAGACATGTTTACAGAATCGTACTGCAGATGTGCTACCAAAAGTTAAAGAAAACTGCCTACTTTTAGATTTCGATGGGTACCTAACTTATCTAATTAAAATTATTGCTATGCTTATCTATTTATCAGCCCAATTTTCCAGGGTCTGGGTCCATATAGCTTAACCACTGCATAGCTCCACCTTCTGTGTGGTTCTAAGATTTTTCACTTAGAACACCGTGTTGTGTACTTTTCGTACGCTGTTTACCCTTTCATTTATGTATAAGGGCTTTTAGTATGTTTCAAGTATATTAGACAAACATCTTTTTAGGGTTAGGTGGCGGTTTATTTAAATATTGGTTCTAAAACTAAAAATTGTATTTAATACAAAAGTTTATTGGTGAAAACATGAAAAATATAATAGATTAATGGCTGATAAAATGCAGCAGAAATGTTACAATATATTGGCCATCACAAAAACTATTTTGCTAATAAATGCCTGAAAATTCAGAATGCTATTATATTATATCAGTGAGGGGCACAACAAAATGGTTAATGTCAATAACAAAAGACTTCCTTTGGTAATATTTAAAACGTTAGAGGACATCACAAAAACCACGAAAGACACTAACAAGTTTTTTGTGCCCTAATTTGATACAGCCATTTTACAGGTGGATTTATTATGTTTTACGATAATCTAGATTTTATAGGGTCAGTTTTGGGCGCACTTCAACAAATTTTAAACAACTAATAGCATAATTTTTAAACAATATTCACCATCATGATCTCCATTTCACTGCGGACATGCGGCGAAAGGAATGTTAATTTGGGGCCGACCAGGCTGTTACGTTTTATTTTATATTGAAAGGAAAACACTTTTAACTTAAGAAACCGTAATTTTAATAACTTAAGTTATAAATATTTATATTCATCGGGTCAGCTCGATATCTGTAATCCAGTGTAAATACAGAAATACAAAACCGTCAAAGATGACACATAACATTTAATTTTAGACGGAACGTGAAGGTCCGCTGCGAACGACATTTTTAACATTTTTTTACAAGCGACGGCTCGCATCAGCGGCGGAGGACCCGCGCCGCGCGGCGTTCTCGAATGTTACTCGTTTTCTTATAAAACACCAATGAGAACAAATGCGTGTGCTGGGAGTGAGCGCGGCGCACGATTAGTTGTCGCCGCCCTCGGCGGGCTCGTCGCCATCGCCCTGCGTGTCTGACGTCCACAGCGTCAGGTTGTCTCGCAGCAACTGCATGATCAGTGTCGAGTCTTTGTACGAGTCTTCATTTAGTGTGTCTAATTCGGCGATCGCGTCATCAAACGCCTGCAAATACAATGAACAACATTAATACTTATATTCAAGTGTAACTTCATCAAAATATTGATACAATAAATTTTTATCATTCCCATTAAAGGAAGATTCAACTCTCACTGTATACAGGAGTTATAAATAAACACTCTTATGCTGGCTGGATCGAGGATTAAGGGTTAATTGCTTTACACACGGCCATGCTAATATATTATTAGTGGTTCTTTTTAATCTATCAGATTATTTCTAATTTTGAATTATTTTTATCTTCATGCAAACTGAACGAGGAGAATGCACTAGCAAGAAACTTGACAGTTAGTAAACATGTGTCAACACACACTAATTTTCTCTTTGATTAAAAAACCTGTTTAGCTAAGTGGCACGCTCGCGCAGGGGAGTTGATTATCTCGTAATAGAACACGGAAAAGTTGAGCGCAAGGCCGAGTCTGATGGGGTGGGTCGGTTGCATTTTGGCTTTAGCAATGTCGAATGCTTCCTGGTAGGCCTTCTGCGAGTCCTCCACGACGGCTGGGGACAAGCACGTACATTAATATGCCTAGCCTGCACTTCCCTCTCGTGCCAGCCAGCACAGAGCCTATGCGTAACTGACACTAATAATGACCTGTTTGGCGAGCTGACACGCTTTGTCTGGTGAATTTAATATCTCATAATAGAAGACGGAGAAATTTAACGCCAGACCCAGCCTTATTGGGTGTGTGGGCTGCATTTTCGCCTTGCTGATCTCGAAAGCGTCTTGGTATGCTTTCTGTGAATCCTCTACAACAGCTGTAAGGTAAAGTCAAGTTAACTTACTGAAACTATAGTGTAATAAATTGGGTACATTAATACCTAATAATCATTGATGTAATTAATGTAAATGATATTCAACTTGAATCTTGTAAGTGTTGATACTTACAATTTCTGGTTTCTCCTGTGGCCACTTCTGCGAGGTACCTATAGTAGTCACCCTTCATTTTAAGGTAAAATACTTTACTTTCTGGATTACTAGCTTTAGGAATAAGGTGCTTGTCAAGTAAACCCTGAAACAATAAAAAAAAATAAGTACCTACATAGTCTTCAACATCTGGGCTTTTAAAATCGATTATTATTTTTGTCAGAGGGCTTGAAGATGTTAATTGAAGAGTAATGATTTTATTGCAGAATGAATACATAAGATTTCAAGACAGGGCAACGAACGAAAACGGGATAGCAGCGCGCGCAATGACGCGGCGCAATACGTCACCCCACCCTCTCCGCCCGCGAAAACTCCGCACCGCGCCCTGCATGCTCTCACGTGCTAACCAACATTATAACGCCCATGATTAACAAAAACGTTATGACTGCGGAGGAAATGACCACGGCTGCTTTTCGCTTGCATCACCCCTCAAATTGGCGAGGCGCAAATATCATGACGTCATCCGCGTAGGATGGCGGCAACTGACGTTAATCTTACTTAGTTTGGAATAAATCCCACGATTTAATGGATACACACGATAAAGAAATCTCATATGTGGGACCCTGAAAAAATCAAGGATTCTTACCAAAACGTCGTAGCAGATTTCTCTGAGCTCCTTTTCTACTTTAACCCTATATTCTTTTGCCATCTGTTGTTTTCTTTCCGAGCCTTCGGTTTTCTGTTCAATGGAGGAGATGACGCGCCATGACGATCGTCGAGCGCCGACCACGTTTTTGTAAGCAACGGAAAGCAGGTTTCTTTCCTCATTGCTCAGCTCGACGCCGGTTTCCGTGACTTCTTTCATCGCGGCCGCCATGTCGTCATATCGTTCAGCCTGCTCCGCCAGCTTGGCGCGTTGCACCAGTTCCTCCTTGTCGACGGACATCGTGGACGATGGGAGAGGATAACTTCACTGATGCCCCTGCAATGAAGTATAAATCACGAATAAACTATTTGAATCGACAGCCAATAACGAGTCACTGCGAGTTCAATTTTATCAGAAAGACTAATCGTTAGGAGTCACTTTCGCCGAAGCGAATCGCTTTTAGGGTATTTTTCATCATGGATGAATGGAAGTCGCACCTTAGGTAGAGGCTCACGAGCGCACTAGCGCAATATGAAAATTCAACGAAGCTCAAAGAGCGCCTCTCACGCCAAACGCGACATCGACGCGTCGTCCGCTCGGTTTGACAGCATCTCACAGACTCAAGCTACTAGCTAGGCACGCGCCGTGTCGCCGCGCCGCCCGCTTGTTCACCGCCACTGCGCCAACAGTATTGATCCGGCGACGCGGGATAAACACTCCAGACGAAATACGACTAGCGCGACGATTGCACACACCCCTCACCCTCGCGTACGCCCCTCCTGCACCGCGCCCGTCCGCCCGGCGCCTACCTCACGCTACCCTTATCTTTATCTACCTACCTATAGCTTTTTACGCGACTCTCCAGTTACTATGCTATTATAATATGCCATTTTCATAGATCTTTCATAATTCAGTAATATTTCACTAAACACAAAAATATGTAGGTTATTGTAAAAGTAACTTTTGATGAGGCATTCAAAAATTCACGAAATGAAATTCTGACCAGATTAGTCATGAGATTTGACAATTTATATTGTTATTAACACCAATTTTTTTTTTAAGTAAAATTTATATATTCAAATTACAATTCTTAAAAAACAGTTCATTGCTGACATGTATGCATTCCTTTGAACATTTCTTTGTTACATGCAACATTTCTGACCGACTTCTTTTATAGCGTGGTTTAATGTAGGTACCTAACTATTATAAAAGTTTGATAAGGTAGGGAGTACCCGTAATTGTCAAAACTTAACCATCTTACAATAGAATGCAGTGATACACCTAAAAGTTAATCAAATTCTTAAGATAAAATAAGGGTGGGGTCATGACCCCTGGAATGCCTCCCCCCCCCCTACTTCACCTGAAACACCCATTTTCATGTATTGCCAAGGGCTGGTGTAACAGTTAATCATTTATTTTAAATTAATGTTTTATTTCGTATTCGGTCCCATTTGCTTTTATTGGAATGATGAAAATTTTAAGTTTGCTACGCTATGATGTTTTATAAAGCAGAAAATTAATATTGGATTAATATTGCTATTACCATTTCTGGAGAATGTTTTTAATTATTGCCTTCATTCGAAATATACTATGTATTTTATCACTTATTATTGAGCATGATGTCAATCTTTGAAGGGCAATGTGTCATAGTCATGACAAACATGGCAGTTACAACTGACATCGTATAGATTTATTTAAAATAGCAGTAGCTTAGTACGGATTTAGAATTGGCATGGCAAAATATCACAAGAGACTTGACTCCTGCATTAACGCCATAGATAAACATCAATCATCACTAAGATGCCAAGTTATGTCTGAGTCTAGCCAAATGTACTTAGCTGTGGGAATCGACAGCTAGCAGGTCGTTAGCATGAATGCTTGGAAGATAAGATTCTTCATTTTTATTTTACATGCAGCTCAAGGGCTTTCTTATGACTATTGAAGTTTAAGCAACTAATGTGCCTTGGTAAATGCAGAAGAAGTAACTTCTGAAACAGGCATTCACATGCTCAGTTTCAAATCTACAATATTCTGAGGATGAGGAAAACTATTAGCTTAATGATTAACATAAGCCTTGTAATAATAACAGATACGTTATATATCTAGCACCTATCACATACACGAGAGCATTGTGCTGTCGACTCAATGTCACGCACGTGCCAGTCTATCTGAAAACCGATGTAAGTAAATCGAAGGTAGAGAGAAACGTTAGATCAAATAAATAAATACTTACCTACCTAATTACAACCTGTACCAATTACACAACGTATTCAGAACGTAATTTGATTATTTTGACTCTGGAGAAGTGGCGCAACGAATGTCATCCAAGTTTAGTATGCTGTGATTACCTCTAAATAAGTACTGACTACCTTCAATGACATTACAGTTATTGAATTGACCAAGATAACGGCATGACTACGCACGGCGAAATTACGACGCACTAGCTAGTGTGATCACTAGTTCCCTCTATGAATATGCCAATGTCCGACATGCCCACGCACTCCAAACGGAACTAAAGGATTATCGTTTAAATTATATATCACAGCATTAGTTTACAATAAATGCCCTTAATCCTGTACCTTTATCAATCCAAAAATATAATTCAGTCACGTATGAAGAGAAAATGTAAAAAGAGCTAAAAAACCAACTTACGCGGCAGATCTCTTTGCAAGGAACTTTATATTACACGATACAAATTACAACGTACGAAATAAAAGTAAATCCGTTGAGTAGGACATAAATCCCGATTACAAAAATTTAGAATTATGTCTAACCACACCGCGAAATCGTGTCGCCGGCTCGAGCAAAATGGCTGCTGCAAGGGGCACTCCTTCTATGCGTCACAGTCACAGATTTGTGAGAAAACGAATTTTAAACATCGACACTTCGTGAGAAACACATAAATTGCATTCACTTAATATAATTTTAATGCACTTACTTGATGGAAGGGAAAAAAAGTAATTAAACCAGCAAATTACAACACAATATCGGTTTTTGTCTTGCGGTGAACGATATACTACACTGACGGCAGCGGGGCCAGAGGGGAAACAAAAACGGAACAGGGTTCACATTACGAGTCGGCCATCTTGGATTACTATGAAGGAAGCGTAGCACGATGCTAGGAATTTACGTTCACTTGGTAACCTTCGAATGTGTTGCCTACTCTTTCTACTGTACGATGAAAAAAAGAAACGGGTATATAATTTTAGACAAGAAATGTGCATAATAGGTCGGTTAGACTGAAAACCGGAAGTCAATGTTCTGGCGCCCATTTTTTGAATGATCGGACTCGTGTATAGTCTATGATTAGACTGATAAGAGAAATACCTGAGCGTTTATTTCATAATACTTTTAATATAATAGACGTATGGAATCCAAATTCTGCGGCTATAGCCTAGATGAAGAGGAGACTTGTATTAGTTTCCTTGACTCACAAAATCACATGATAAAAAACCGCGGCGGTATCGCCGTAGTGCAGCCTAGCCCTAAAATGCGCTCTTTTGAACATAGTTTTGCAACAATGGAAGTATAAAATACTATCTACTTTTTCAAAACTTTTTCAGTTCTGCGTCTTTCATTAAAATTGTAACACGACACAAAACAGTATGTCGAATGATGTACTATGTACTTAATAAACTGGCTGGCTATTACCTCGGACAGAGGAAAAGCATTGCCATACAACGCGGCAATGCCGCCAGTCTTTTGGACTACTAGTCGACAGCGATGCGGACGAATTTTTTGACGCCATATTATAGTTATCTCTTAAACTCCTTATTTTGTATTTTAAATTTTAATACTTAATAAATAATTCCATGTATTAAACAAAATCCATTCAGCTAGAATAGAGCCGCAGATCCATGCGCTTGCGAAGTTACAGCCTCTTGCTTTCCAGTTTTTCTTAGTAAATCCTGCCTTTCTATAATTCAACAATTTTTAAAATGATACTTTAATCGTTGAATAGTTGTCATATCCACCCTATTTTTTAAGTCGCCGGAGTCTCCTTTATTTATTTCACTGGTTTTTTCGCATGTGTGTGTGGACGATACTTCTTCTCCGTGTCGCTGGCACGATAGGTTATTTCTTATTTTATTTGGGTAGCCTAAAGCATCGTTGGTGGTAGGCTCCTTCTAGGTAAGATCGCTCCATCGTAGACTTTGTCTCTGTCATCTCTGACCTAGATTAGAGTCAAGAGCAAACCCATCATAAATAAAATAAAAAAAAAACATAGGTCTCATTGGCTGCATTTTTTGGGGCACAGAGGGCAAGATAGGAGGTGGAGCATGGTTTGTATTGGGGTTGGCAAGTGAAAGCTGATCTCAGATGGCGCCACCACTACACGAACCCTTGCCAAAGTGTGTTAAACATTATTAGTCTGTGATTCCAGTCTCTAAGATTCATTTGTTCTTTTGTTTGTGTATTATAGGCAGTCTGATTTCTTTTAAGGTTTATAAAATCGAATTAACATTATCTTACATTATAGGTTATGTAAAACGCAACACCATACACTGCGTTCGTCAACCCGCCTACCAAGCGTGGCGGTTGCAGCAAACCCGCCCCCCCCCCCCCTTTGGAGTTGGCCTATGTCCAGCAGTGGACGTCTTTCGGCTATTATGATGATGATAGGTTATGTGAGGTTACGTGATGCAGGTAGGTTTGGGATCGTACAAATAGTTTTTGACGATCTAATCAAACTGAAAGTAATCATTTACCTAAGTATTTACCCATCTTTTTATCAAAAACTGCTTTGTTATTGATCTGTGCGCTACTAGCGCCACTTTGACAGTTGTCGGCCCCATTCGGCATTACATCCTGTAGTTGATTATACGGACGATACTTACGCTTACAACCCTTCAAAGTTAGAGTGAACAGGGTCCTTCTGGGTAAGCTCGCTCCATCGTAGACTTTGTCTCTGTCATCTCTGACCTAGACTAGAGTCAAGAGCAAACCCATAACAATTAAAAAAAAAATACTGTCGCTGCTGTGTAGGAAAAGAATAGGCGATTTTTGAATGATTGCCAAAGGACCATTTCGGATTAATCGACTACAATATTTCATCTTTTCGGTCAACTAATCTGAAGACATCTGAAGACAACATCTGTCAGATGTTTGTATTTTAAGCAACTGTCAGATTTTAGTGTCAGTCAGTTCAGTTGTCACATTCTCAATGAGTTGAATCGAATATCACGCACGTTATAAATTGTATTGTGGTTTTGAGGTTAAGTACAAAGTAAACGTTGTCGTATTTTATTGCCTAGTTTGCTTCATGAAATAGTATACGTAGTCCATAACAATACATGTAAAAGGTGCATAGTTTAAAATAAAACTAGCAAAATGCCGAAATCAAAGAGAGACAAGAAAGGTAACAAATAACCTAAAATAAATAATGTTGAATCGCATGTTATTGTACATTCATGTTACAAATAGTAGTCACGTTTTTTATTCTCCACACGTAAAATGTATATCGTCGTGATTACTTATTAATTTCAAATGTTGCATTTCTTATTATTGTTTCAGTTTCTCTGACAAAAACAAACAAGAAAGGATTATTAAATAAACAGAAAATTATAGAAGAAATAAGGAATTCATTGTCTAAATATGAACACATATTTCTGTTCACTGTTGATAACATGCGCAACACAAAACTGAAAGACTTGCGCAACGAGTGGAAAGACTCAAGATTCTTTTTTGGTAAAAATAAAGTCATGGCTGTAGCGCTTGGAAGGACCAAGAGTGATGAAGTAGAAGACCAATTAAATCTGGTAAGTCACCTACTTTAGTTTATAAGTGTTGCACCATATTTGGTTATTAAAATGAAAAACTTGTTTCAACTTAGTTATTACTTTACAGCTGTCTAAGAGATTAAAAGGTCAGTGTGGTTTACTGATGACAAACAAGGATGTGCCTGAGGTTTTGGAATGGTTCAAAGAATTCCATGATGCAGAATATGCTCGTGCAGGATTTGTTGCTACTAAAGATGTTATTCTCCCACAAGGCCCCCTTCCAGACTTCTCCCACACAATAGAACCTCATTTGAGGCGACTTGGTCTGCCTACGTCATTAGAAAGAGGTGTTGTGAATCTTATCAAAGAATATCAGGTATGTGAAAATCTCAGGTTTTTTTTTTTTTTTCTTTCTTTCTCTTTCCATTTACAATCAGCCATCCAGCTTTAATTAAATTTGTTAAACATCATAGAAGCAGTTTTTGAGATTTAACACATCCATTGATGTGTCATCTCTTTAATTAGAATAGCTTCAGATTGAAGCGAGTCTTGTCCTTCTCAACCGGAATACTCATGATCAGTGGTCATGAGTGCTTTCACCAATTGGTTTTTGTGACGTTTCAGCCTTTGTTTGTAGGCATCGCAAGACCTCTCTATCTGCTCCTTCACAGTGGGCATTTCAGAGTATTCATGTACTTCTGTATTCTTAACAAACCATGGGGCACTGATTAATGTCTTTAATGCTTTGTTTTGGAAGCGCTGAAGAATTTCGATATTGGAATGGCTTGCTGATCCCCAGAGTTCGATAGCGTATGTCCAAACGGGTTTGATTATGCTTTTGTAGATCAGAAGTTTATTTTCCAAGCTGAGTCTGGATTGTCTGCCTATGAGCCAGTACAACTCTCTGAGCTTTATGTTTGCTTGATCTCTCTTAGCCTTAATGTGGTCTCTCCATGTGAGTTTCCTGTCTAGATGCATTCCCAGGTATTTTACAGTTGTTAGTTGAGGTAGTTCAGTTCCATCAAGTTTCACCGGTGGGCAGTCTCCACGCTTGAGTGTGAACGTCACGTGGGTCGATTTTGCAGCACTTGCTCTTATCCTCCACTTTTTAAGCCATGTTCAAATTTCGTCTAAATGTGGTTGTAGTTTTAGGGACGCTGTGTTGGGATCTTTGTGGCACGAGAGTACTGCTGTATCGTCGGCATAGGTCGCAATCATTACCTCGTCAGAGTATGGCAAGTCAGCTGTGTAGACTGTGTACAATATTGGACCCAAGACTGAGCCCTGGGGAACTCCAGCTTCTAATTGGAATATATGTAGATGATAGAGAATCTCCGATCTTGACTTGGAACATTCTATCTTGAAGGTAGGATTTTAAAACCATGTAGGCAGTGTTTGGTAAGCAGAGTTTTAGTTTATATAAAAGGCCCTTGTGCCATACACGATCGAACGCCTGCTGCACATCAAGAAATACAGCAGAGCAGTATTCCTTTCTTTCCAGTGCTTGGCGGATGGTGTAAGCTACTCGATGGATCTGCTCTACAGTGCCGTGATGTGCACGAAATCCAAACTGATGATTTGGTACCACCTTTTGCTCTTCAAGAATCCGATGGAGGCGTTGCAATATCAGTTTTTCGAAGAGCTTGGACATTACAGGGAGAAGGCTTATTGGCCTTTATGATGCTACTTCCGTTGTGGCTTTCCAGGTTTTGCAACCATGTTTATTATGGATATTTTCCATAAGAGTGGAAAATATTGTAGCCTCAACACCGCGTTAAAAAGCATTGTTAGGAGGACTATACCCTTCCTTGGCAGCTGTTTTAATATCTCTGCTGTTATGAGATCAAATCCTGGTGCCTTTTTTGTTTTAAGTCGGAGAATAGTTTTCTTTACTTCTGCTGGGGTAATTGATTTCAATGGCAATGACATTTGTTGGTCACTGTTAAGAAAATCGTCAAGTTCCTTTTCAGAGCACAAAGGATCAGGCTCATTGGGCTTGAAAGAATCCTTCAGAAATAGAGCAAATAGCTCTGCTTTATCTGCTGATTTTCTTGACCAGTTGCCATTTGGTTGTCTCAGTGGAGGAATGTGCTCTTTAGGTCTTCTCACAGATTACGGGTGTGTGGTCGGAATTACCATCCAAGCATGATTCCGTTTTGGTGTACATTCCTGACATTCCCTTTGCGATGAAGATCTAAGGTAACATTGCTTATTTAGAGTGTATTAATTAGAACAGTTTTTGAAATATTGTTTACTGAAAAATTAAATTTCAAACACTAGATTTAACATGTGCTTACTGATTTGGTAATGAGTTATGTATTGACAGTTTTCTTAATTTGCAATATTACAGGTTTGCAAAAAAGGAGCTCCATTAACGCCAGAGCAGGCAAGCATATTAAAACTCCTGGGAATTCAAATGGCTAAGTTTAAAGTTGTTATAAAGTGCCACTGGACAAAAGGTAAAGGTTTCCATAAAGACCTAGATATAGCTGATGATGATGCTGATGATGACGATGATGAAGAAGAAGATGCCATGGAGGAGGATGAAACATAGTGTTTAAGAAATAAAAAACTAATATTTTACATTTCAGTTTTATTGCTGTTTGTGCTCTTAATAAAAATTTAAAGTACCTTTCATGTTCATTTGGTACTTATATTTCCTTACCAAGGAATGAAGGCGGGTGCTGGTTGGTTGAAACAATGTTTATTCTATCAGCATACAT
Source organism: Lacanobia wlatinum (assembly GCA_947578705.1). NCBI lineage: Eukaryota > Metazoa > Arthropoda > Insecta > Lepidoptera > Noctuidae > Lacanobia > Lacanobia wlatinum. The sequence goes on along the minus strand of OX388024.1, from coordinate 12,746,228 downwards.
CAAACTAATGGTTGTATTAGAAAAACTGTCCTTACTGTTATGAGATAAAACTACTGACAATGTCAAATTGGACCTTGAATGCAATCCTAGGCTTTTCACAGTTACTGTCACAGTAATCTTTATTACTCAAAAAATGGTTATTAGAAGTAAACTGCCTCAAAGAACTGGCTCTGCTCAGTAAAGCTAAGCGCACATTAGAGTTCGTCTGTTGTGTGCCAAACTGCAAAATTTTTCCTTCATAAGGACTTTCATCGCGTTGCGTCTCAACAGAACAGTTGTGACAGTCAGCTCTCGGAAAAGGTGTTCTTATTATTACTTTATATTTTCTGATGACGTCATGTTCCATAGAATAAATTGGAGCCACCGATCCAAACTGAAATGATAAATGTGTGTTGTTAGCATGCAGTTATATTACAACCTGCTTGTTAAGTCATTCAGTGATGTGATGCGATTCAGTCCAGTGGGATTGATAGTCCCGACGAAGAGTATTTATTCCATCTTTTTTGTGTCAATGAACAAAAACATCACTTGGGAAGTTTATAACTAGAAATAACTATAATATAACTAGAAATTAAAAAAAAATGTTATTCAAAGTGTATCGTGTGGCATATTAAATGAAAGGGCTTACTGTGGGGGTTTCAATTAATGTTTTTTTCATAATTTTAAAATAAACCCATCTTGTTGGAATGGTAATTTTTAATCTAATTTCCTTTGACTTCTAAAAAACCTATAAAGGTTTTTCTGTAATCTTTAGGTAAAGAACTATTATCTGAATTTTTTTTCGAAATTATAGGCTTGGTAGTATCGGAGATAAGCGGGGAATGGTAATTTTTGGTCTAATTTCTTGAATAACTTGAAAACTTAAAATTATGAAAAAAATATAATTAAAACCTTTACAGTAAGTCCTTTCATTTGATATGTCACGATACAGTTTGAATACATGTTTTTAGGGTTCCGAAAAAAAAGGAACCCTTATAGGATCACTCGGGTGTCTGTCTGTCTGTCTGTCTGTCCGTCTGTCACAGCCAGTTTTCTCCGGATCCACTGGACCGATTCTGTTGAAATTTTGTACACATATGGACTTCTATGACCCAAACACGGGTGCGTTACGAAAATTATTAAATTTTTAGTATGGGGGTCACTTTTGGGGGTCAAACAAGAAAATTTAAAAAAAAAGTGTTTTGAACAATATTGTGTGACATATCAAATGAAAGGGCTTACTGTGAGGATTTTAATTATATTTTTTTCATAATTTTAAAATAAATGATTTAGAAGTTATTCAAGAAATTAGACGAAAAATGACCATTCCCCCCCCCTTATCTCCGAAACTACTGAGCCTAAAATTTTGAAAAAAATGGAGATAATAGATCTTTACCTAAAGATTACAGGAAAACCTATTAGAAGTCTGTAGTGTTAATATAACATGTTAAAAAAATTAAATTCGTTCGGAACCCTTTGCACGCGAGTCCGACTCGCACTTGGCCAGTTTTTTTTTTTAATTTTATAGTTTGTCCCCCAAAAGTGAACCCTATACTCAAAGGGCATAGAACCATTGGCATAGCCCCCCGCCGCCATTTTTTTTTTTCAAAGTTGCGGTGCACGGTCTAACATGCATATAATGATGGCAATGACGTCACATGGTGACTTTGCCTCGAAATATCACGGCAACGTGACACTTTAGGGCACCAAATTGCGAACATTTTTTGTTGGTTCAAATGTCCTCTACCCGTACATACATGTTACATCGTGCGCCGCGATTTTGAAAAAAGATCAATATGGCGACGCTATGCCAGCTTTCATAAAAAAAAAGTTCGAACCCCTTTATTTATTTATTTACGTACCTAACGCGTCCGTGTTTGGGTCACAGAGGTCCATATGTGTGCAACAGAATTTCAGTTCAGTAGATCCGGAGAAAACTAGTTATGACAGACGGACAGACAGACAGACACCCGAGTGATCCTATAAGGGTTCCGTTTTTTACGGATGTTCGGAACCCTAAAGATACACTAAAAAGTGCAAAGTAACTTTAGTTTTGTATTCTGCTGCGACCGAATTCCGAAATTAAAGTCATGCGCGCTTTGTAGTGAGTCTTTGAATGTACTTCGATCAATAATATTTCTTGTGTGGTATTTTATTTGTCAATTTATATATTTTTTTAGTCGTGATATTCCACTTAAATTCTATAACCACTAACTACTTGCTAAGTACTTACAAATAAAGCCGACAGATTATGTTCCGCTGGGCCTCCTCCAGTGTCCTCCAGGCAACTGGTGGCCTCCCCAGGCGTCGCGCCTATTGTTAACAAACATGCAATCACACACATGGACGCTGCATTACTTATTATATTATCGAATGTTAAACGACCAAACGATGTGGTAGCTGCCAGACAAACTTGCGATAAAGTACATTGGTCGGTTTGACGACGGAAGCTGTGACGCTTCAAGTTATTGGTTTGTCAGTCAATGCTCATCGACTACCTATTGTGCTTGCAAGTTTCGTTCGCCCACCGTTCATTGGCGAGATCACCCTGCTGCATTCATCTGTGCTCACGACTCGTGCCGGCTACTGTACCATATTTATGGCTCGTGATCCCATTTGTATCAATATTTTTTTCGAAATAAGGAGACACAAAATCGGCTACTAAGACTTAGTTGTAATTAATTCAACCATGCATGCTCAAGTCATTATACACTCCCCGTAGCTCTGCTGTTATGATATTTATACCTATGAGGTAATCTCAAAAGGTATGAGATTAACAAAATATGCTGTGTTATAAGGCCAACTATTTAGGCTTTTGAGACCAATGGTCGGCACCGGTCGGTAGTATCGTCATAAATTTATTGACCGACAACCTGTGGACAAAGCAAAGATTATACATGTGGGTGGGCACGTGTACTGCGTGTGCACGGTTCATATACCTCAACCTTGTGCACGTGAAGATTAGAACGCGGTGATAAGCCGCTGATACGACATGCACCTAATTATTGGCATAGATAGCTTTAATTACGACCGGAATAAACAAGACCATTAAAACAATATTTAGTTATTTCTGAAAATATTTATTGAAACAATCGCAGAAACAACAATAAATTATTTTAAAAATATACCAAATTCTAATTCGACATAATATTAGCTATTACAAATCAATGTTTCAAAATCATTAAAGAGGCGTTGATTACAAAGAATATAATAAATCTAACAGAAGCTAAGCCTCTGCATTTTACGAATGTGTATTGTTTTAACACAAGTATAACTTAGCACGTACAAATAGGTAATCACAGTATAAAAATAAAGCATCGTAATCAGTCGACGACATCACAGCTTACATAATCGACGAAACCAAAACTTGATTCCTTGTAACCTAAATCTGCAAACCATTTACCATCATGTATACACAGTCTTCGCAGAGAACTAATTGTAAATCATATGAATCACCCTCATCAAAAGTCATACATTACTGCAAAAAACAAATGTAGACTTTCCAAAATAATATTTCGCTAGACACATCACAGGACAACAATCAAACTTATGTAACACACACGAGATACTACAAGTTAAGCATTTCATATAGTTTTTGGTATTCACTATATTTTATTTATCTCTATATTTTAACTAACAGCGTAAGAAACTAAACATCCTATATCTAAAGCAGCCCAAATGAAACTATCATTCCAGCACTCTACTTAAATAATGGAATAACCAAGTTTCAAGTGTTTGCCTTTCCAATTACAGTGTGGAGTAAGCGAAGCCGAGTTAGGCACGTTGATGTAGTTGAATCTTATGTTCAAAGTGGTAATAAAAGAAGAGACATAGTTTAGAGTTGGAAAAGACGTATAGAAAGTAGTTCGACCATTTGTTTAATGATGTTTGAGTGGCGGCGGGGATATGGGAGGCAAGTGCACCTCCGGCAGCGGCTCGCGCCAGAACACCGTCTGCGAGAACTCGTCGCTGGGCTCGCACTGCGCCGGCGGGAACACCTGGTCCACCAGCACCGACATGTGCGAGTATCTGCGGACGAAACGAGTTCTTATTACCACACTCACGTTAATACTTCAAGGATTCAGCATGTCTTGTCTTGTAAATCTTTTGAAGAACATAATCATCTTTAATTCCAGCCCCATATGCTGTCTTGGATCTTGGATAGGTATTCGGTTAAGAACTAACCCCTTTACAAAAGGCTTATTTCTTCCCCATTATTTTGTTACTCACTATTGTCACTAATGAGTAGTTGTGGAATAGTCCTGCCCTTTATTGTACTTAAATATACCAAAGTGGAATTGATTCCATGCTTTTTAAGATTCAGATTCAGAAATAGCGACAGATTTTTTTGGTTCACTGGTTTCTCGTGAAAGTCACAAAGAGATAGATAAGTCTTCAAAAAGGATTCAGGTAGAAGTTTAGTTACATTACATTCACATACATTGAGCGCATTTACAGACACAAATATGATTTGTTGATTTACACACAATGATTAAGTTTTTTTTTGTTTTTGTTTTTGTCAGATTGTTTATGTATTATGGCGATGAAACATTACGAGTTAGAAGAATTTTGTGCATCAGGAAAGTGAATGATTATTATAAAAACCCAGAAGAATCCACAGCGTCATGAACATATTATAAACAAAAACCCGAAGACAAAATCCAACACAGAAAAAAAGACAAGACAGATGACATGTCGATGATTGCAAGTAGTTATTGTCAGTAATATTTTTTAGTATCCAGCTAGTTATGGCGTTATAGAAAATTTTGGTTACATGGTATTAATAATTTTGTTTTTGAAAATGAATGAAGTGCGGCCGCAAACGTGATCAAGCCTTACAAGTCATTCCATTCGGCTTACCGGCTCAATATCGTGTGCTCGCTAATCTCATAATTACTAAACTTATGTAATTTTGACACCTAAACCTCGCGCTAGCTTATAACTATTTCAGTTTTCTGTGGTGGGAAGAAATCATCGACCATGTCACTTTGCACGTTGTAACTGAAATAAAAATATAATACTCAGTACAGTGAGTAAAATATGGTGTTAGTGACTAGGCAACGTGAAACAGAACGTGACTGGAAGCTAGCATTAATGTGAGAATACTTACGTGGATTGGAATGTCTGAGTCAGTTCATGTTTTAGTTCGCCCTTATAATTGATGGTGAAAATTCTCACGATCGGAATGCCAACTGCTTGATACGCGCATACATCCTGCAAAGAAAAAAAGAAAATACGTTAATCGTTTCCTGTATCATTCAAAAAATTGTGACTAATCAAAAAGACAAGTGTTGGAACAAAGGTGTGGTGGTAATGATTATTATCGCCAATTTTGTAAATTAATGAAATATCCTTGATCATTCGAGATTTTACGGATTGTCAGAAGGCTACTGCCTTCTGACAATCCGTACTAGCCCCAGTCTTGCCAAGAAGTACCGTGACACCCAGATAATGGGTTGTGGAGGTCTGGTAGGCAGCTGCTCTACGTAAAATACTGGTATTCAGCTGAATCCGGTTTGACTGATTGGGAGAAGGCTAGGCAGATGATGATTTGAGACTCACATTAACTCTGTTGCCATAACCCGCGTAGAAGGGGTTCGAGCCTTGCGGGAACAGCGCCTTGATGTCGGCGAGGCACTGGATCTTGAACTCCTCGGGCTTCTTCTCGATGACCTCGCGGTGGAAGGCGCGCAGCAGCGACGTGGGGTTCAGCAGCAGCGGCCCGTCCGGCAGGCACACCTCGCCCTGGCGGATGGAGCGCAGGTACTCGCGCGTCACCTGCGGGGCACGTGTCTTATTGTCTAGTAATACTTGAAATACGAACATAATCGTTACTGTGTTAATGTCTTTTCATATGTGCCGGTTGCCGGGTAGCCGGTGTTGGGCACTAGGCGGCGTGTATAGCCATATACGTTAGCTTTATCACGTACTTACCGCAATAATTTGTCCGGAATGGCTTATCCAGCAACTGGCATGTGTGAAAAGGCACTTACCGCATGTAGGGTTGACTGAACTTCATATTTTATTTAAGTGGTCTGAAGTGCTGAGCGTCACACAACGATTCTTTTGTTCTTTGGTAAATGATGAATGCACAAGAGCAGTGTCAAAGACTAACAAAAGATATCTTCAGACAATAAATTTCTGTTGTACTCACCCTTGCTTGTCCGATAGCTCTCGCAGATAAGTACAGTAGTTGATAGCCATTATTCTTGATCTTAGTGAATAGCTGTGCTACGCCCGACTGTGCCCAATCCTTTCCCACCAGTGGGAAGATGTGCCCCAGAACATCAGACCTGAACAATGAGTCATATAATTAATAAAACTGTAAGAATATTATATCTAATCTTGAATAACATTTTTCCTTACTTATTTTTAGTGTTAAAAACATGATAATGAAATAAGTCATACTTGGTGATTGTGCCGTCGATATCTGAGATGACGATCTTGTCGTCGTATCTCCACCGGAACACGTTACACTTGCACCGCGTCGTGCCCTGATACGCTGTCGTCACACTGAACACCATTTCATTCATGCCTTCGCGGAGATTTAGGTTTTTCTATAGCACAAAAAACATACGACATTACAATATTGAAGTTGATTAACGTAGATAATATTACTTTAAAATACATAAGTTGTGGACTTACAATTTGTTCCGAAGACAGCCTTAGAGTTTTTCTAAAAGATGAATGTCTACGATTAGGCCTCTTGACTTGTCCGTCTTGATCGGAATCCGACGAGCTGTGGTCATGTCGGTCAACTGTCGACAAAAACTTAAATGAAAAAATCTAAAAAAAAAGTGCGAGTGGGACTCTCACACGAAGGCGGGTTCCGTACCATAAACCGAATAAAAAAAAAATTCTTGTACGGCATTCGAGTTCATTTTTAATTTAACTTTTTTTTATTATTAACCCCCGACGCAAAAACGACGGGGTGTTATAAGTTTGACGTGTCTGCGTGTGTGTGTCTGTCTGTCTGTGGCACCGTAGCTCCCGAACGGATGAACCGATTTTGATGTTTTTTTTTTTTTGAAAGGAGAATTAGTCGGGAGTGTTCTTAGCTATGTTTGATGAAAATCGGTCCAAGATGGCCGCCACCACAAAATGGCGAATTACATTTTTTTTTACAACTCCCTCAATACGGGTATCAAATGAAAGGGCTTGACTAGTAGAATAATGTACACTATATTGAAGGGTAGTTTAAAAAGCATGATAAAAAATTAAATTAAACATTTTAAAAACCCCCAACAAAAAAAATACGTTTAAAAAGTAGAAAATAATTGCTATTGATCCTTTTACTCTAATATACAGTTCGCGTCAGCGTAGTTTGCCCCTCCGAAGTTAGGTTTTAGTGACGACCGCGCAGGTGCAATCGCGTAAAAAAGTGTTACGTTCCTAGAATATTTTTTTGTTTATAAGTATTATATTATAAACAAGCAACAAAGACTACTAGTAACAATAACAATATCAAAAAGTAACACCACAAAAACACACAAAAAACAAATCAAATAGTAAAAAACAACCAAAATAATTAATTAAAAACAATAACAACGTGTAACACTTCTAGCATGCATCGAATGTATACGAGCGAGTGAGATGCCATTACACCCGCCATCTTGCGTGAAATCGCGCATGCGCGACCTACTCGCGCATGCGCTGTCCTATGTTTTTTGTCAAATTGACATACTGCGCAATAGATTGCGACGTACTTCGGGGTGGTAAATAGTAGTAGTTGGCCCAAAGAATCGTACCTATATTAGAGTAAAAGGATCAATAGAAATTATTTTCTACTTATTAAACTTTTTTTTTATCGGGGGCTTTTTGTTGTTAACGCGGCAAGAGCAGTACACACTCTGTGAAAATTTCAATTTTCTACCTATTACGGGTTCCGTTGTTACTCTTTAAGCTCGGAACCCTAAAAATCGGTATGCGAATTTTTTGCTATTGTATGTGGATTTTACCTTGATCTTGGGTTTCGACAATCTGTGGTAGTGATTGCGGTCCATCTTCAATGAACTCTCTGGGGTCCATCTCTTCAACAATATCTAATTCTCTGACTTCATCTGTTTTCTCCTCCAGGGAGTTCTGGTTCTCGAGTGGTTCACGAATGGTCACAGTCCTAGGTTCAGTTGCCATCTCAATTTGGGCCACGGTTTCTTTCGGCATGACGTCATCTTTGGGTGGCGAAGACTCGGTGCTGAAATATGTAGGTGATATTAATATTTGTGAAGTAAAATAAAGAAATTAGTAAGAAAGAAAAACATGTTTATTTGGAACACACAATAGAGAACAATGATGAATAGTTTTATTCCAGTTTGCATTATTAAATAAGACGGTCCGCAACTTTCAACTTGTGCGTAAAATCCTGGTTCCCTGGTTATCTTTGGATTACCAGCAAGATGTAAAAGGACTCACTCAGCACTCAGTATCAACGAGTCCCTATCTAAGTTAAAGCACCCAGTATCAACGGTTCCCTATCTAAATTCGTAGCATTCAGTATGAAGAGGTCCCTACGCACAGCTGCACAGTATAACATAGCGACTCACAGCTTGGAGTCGGCGGTGGAGCGGCGCCAGCTCCACCAGGAGTAGCCGCGCGGCTTGGCGGTGCTGTCCGACACGCGCGCCTGCGACTCGTCCTTCTCGGTCTTCTCTAGGGACTCGAGCACACGCTGCAAACGATTTACATTAGGCTTGCAATGGAGTAGGGCATTTTACTTTAAATATTGGACAGATAATTTTTATTTTATTCAAATATGGCAATATGAGTTCAAATAAGGCAGAAATGTAGTGGCTTCCAAGGACTGAAAGAAGTGTTGGTCGTTCAGCCAGCGGCAAGGTACACACGACATTGTTAACATCACGAAAAACTAATGAGACCGGTATTAATCGATATTTATATGGATAGGCAGCTACGCTCAGCAGGGAACGAAGTCAGGCTATAGGTGATGATGATGAGTAACTCACGTTAGGCAGCGGGCGCCTGTAGGCGAGCAGCGACAGCAGCAGCGGGCCGGCGCTGCGCCACGGCATGGCCCGGCCGCGCAGCCGCACCACCAGGCGGCCCTCCGCCGCCAGCGCGCCGCCGCGCTCGCAGAACTCCTCGAACGACAGCGCGCGGGACACGCGCTCTTCCTGCACGTACACGCCTACTTGACCCCTGGACGAAAACGCACTGGTTAGTACACACTCCGTTTCCACAGCCGTAGGAAGAGGAAGTCAAGTTATCAGGCATTAGTCAGACAAACCGATGATTTGGCCAATATGACTATCTATAGAGAGCGTGCAGAAACTATAGATGGCAGCACAGAAAAGTCAATGTCAAGTAAGTATAAAATTCGAAATAGCTACGCCACATGGCACAGTCTACTTCGCACACGTTCTCCTAAACTGAGCGTGCAGGACCCACAGGTGGCAGCACAGAAGCTTCAATATCAAGTACTAGCTGACCCGCGCAACTTCGTCTGCGTCACAGTTTGCATTACTGCTCCGCCCCTATTGGTCTTAGCGTGATGATATATAGCCTATAGCCTTCCTCGATAAATGGGCTATCTAACGCTGAAAGATTTTTTCAAATCGGACCAGCAGTTCCTGAGATTAGCGCGTTCAAGCAAACAAACAAACAAACTCTTCAGCTTTATATATTAGTATAGATTTGACCCTTAAAACTTCGAATATGCGACACTACAATAGCGAATATGTGGCATAGACGGTCCCTATCTTATTAAATGGCTACAGCACATCACGTGTGTGTCGATCTGCTTCATGATACATTTCTCAGTAAATTGTTGATTCTTATATAATAGAAGAGTATTTCATCCTCACTTGGCTAGAAATTTGTCGTCATCGTCGGAGTCCAAGGTGGGCGGCAGCGAGGCGGGCGACTGCGGCAGCGAGGGCCCGTTGCCGGACTCGTACTCCTCCTCCGTGGGGCCCGGCGCCGCGTGCGCGCTGCCGGCGCCGCCTGCAAGTGCGGCCGCTCGCTGTTATACGTGCTGTGGCGACTGAGTGCACACTAGTGACGATTTCGCAGCTTGGTTCAAGAGTAGCAGAGTCATTGTTTGGCTAATTTGATTTTTTATGAATGTCTTTTTTGTGACTATTCATAGGTAAATTAAATTATATTATTTTTGTGACACAAAATATGATACGCCAAAAATGCCCTTGGCATTGCTCGTACCAAGCCACAGATATAGAACTTACAAATGATCTCACCAGATCGATATCTGTCAGCGTGGTGCTTCGGGAAATAGAGATCAGGGTCGACCTGGCCTCGGTCCAGATCGTCTAGGTAGACGCCCTCGGCGGGCACGTCGGTGTCGCGCGGGGACATGAAGCGGAACATGCCGCTGAGCACGCCGCGCCGGCTGGGCCGCTCCTCGTCCGAGCTCAGCGGCTCGGCGGGCAGCGGGGACGCAGGCGCGGGGCCCGCGTGCGGCCCGGGCGCCGCCTCGGGGCCCGCGCGCACGGGCGGCTCGGGCAGCTCGCCCCAGCGCCACGACTGCGACGACTTGTCGCCCTGCCGGCCCGCCAGCTCCACCTCCGTGTCCGACTGCACCGGCGTGCCGCTGCGCGAGCCTCTGTACACGGAACGTAATGAGGTTAGACGAATAAAAGAACAGTAACAACGCTAATGCAGGACAAAGAGGCTCTCACATAACCTCGCTACTTACAAATGCAATCTACAGTCAGGAAACATGCCGGATGCGTAGGCACAACTAGCAAGAAATTAAAATAAATTCTGGCCTTTGCAGTTAAGATAAGTTTTCGTTTTGGATTCTGCTATTCATTAGCCAAGCATCGCTCTGCTTTAATAACGTTAAACACGTAAGTGCAAATCGAGGCCGTCCAATTATTAAATAATCATTTTAAAATTGCATATGAGGGGCTTGGATACTGAGAAATGTACTTTGGACTGTGGAATACCCAATTATTATGAGTTAGTGACTCATCTCCACCCTGACTCATATCTTAAATTAAATCCTTTGATTACTATCAGCCGTATTGACACGATGCGACGAAAATAAATATATTAGTACATTATTATTACCCATTTAGTATGCAATAAATAGGTAATAATATATTTATTTTCCTGAATCGAACGAAGATAATATATCTGATCAAAGCGTAGCTGCTTTGAACAGATATATTATCTTTTTGGGGTAAAAATAGATGTATTTGCTGTCAATTAGTCATAGCAAGAAGCTTAAATACATATACGAATTTTTCACTACTACTAAAATACTTGAAAAATATAAAGTGTGATTTAAAGGATTTCAGTATGTAATGTCTACTGTGGTAGTGGAGCAGGTAAGCACGACACGAAAAGTGCTAATAACATCAACATTTTAATGAAGACAACACGAGATAATATTGTTAGGTATCGAGCGGTGCACTACGGTAACTATTGTAAAATTTAATAAGTTTACGAAAAGCGTGATTGCGTACAACGCTACAACGTTGATTGGTCTCAATAGGATAGTTTTATAGTGAACTAACAATACGATGAACTGTGTCGTGCTTATTGCAAGCGTGTGAGTGAACGGATGTTATTCATTATTGATTATTACGCGTTTCTGGGGGCGGCGTGCACCTCAAACGCTGTGTCGGACAACGCCAGCGGGATGCGGTTGTCGCCGTTCAGCTTTAGGTTGGACATCTCTTCACTGAAACGAGGCCACTAGCTCAACAACGGGCATGGAATACTTCAGTATGGGCTGTCACACAATGTGATCGCGAATGAGACGAGATCAGCGTAGTGTGTTGTGACGGTTACCTGAGTGTGGCCGTGTGCACCTCGGTGTCGCTGTAGAAGTTGATGTCGGCGACGTTGGGGATGGGCGCGGGCTGCGCGGCGCGCTGCTCGGAGCCCGCGCGGTCCGACTGGCTCGAGATAGAACTAGTCGACGACTTTCTTTGGTGCTTCTTTGAACTTGCTTTTCTAGTCTTCTTCTTTTTCTTGCCATTGCCGCCGTTGGGCTTGAGCTCGTCCTGAGCGGAGGGCACGGCCTCGATGGGCCTGAAGTCGTTGTGCGCGCTGATCTTCTGCACCGCTTGGTGCGCCTCGCTCTCGGCGCCGCCCACCAGCGTCGTGGCGGCGAAGGTGCGCGGCGCACGCTCCAGCTTGTCCGTCGCCTCGTCCAGCCCGTCCATCTCGAATAAGTCATCATTGTTTGTGTTGTCCTCTTTGGTAGTGTTCTTAGTTATCTTACTTAAGTCAGGTTTTTGCATCGATTGTCCGTCAGCTGTGTATCTGTAGGATAAAAAAACAACATGTTTATGCTTCTATGATTCTAATGGCGTCAATGATCAAGTGTGGATAATTGAGTAATTTTATAGTGCAGTTACAATTATCATAATCGCTAGTGTGAATAATGCAAATGTATTGGGAAATTCGCTTTCAAACATTTGCACGCAATGTTATTTACTTATTGTGTCACTTTCCATTCTAACCATAATTCATCGTTCAACGAAAATGCTATGCTATGAATGCTATGATTATTACATTTTAAGATTTAGACTTACATAAGCAAAGGTTTTTATGTTTTTTTTTTGTAATACATATGTTGTTTACCTTCTCTTGGTATAATCAGAGGCTTGTCCATGGTCGGGTTCGACGACTGAGAGCGAGTTTCGTCGGCGAGGCTCGTACAAGTCCTCGAACCGCGCGGCGGGGATGGGCGAGGTGGCGAGGTGCGCGGAGCACTCCGCTTCGTCCTCGCCTACCTCTTCCACGAAAAACGCTTCGCCGGATTCCCCCAGCTTCATGTGAATGTCCAGCGGCTCACCGTTCAGCTCTAGATCCACCTACACACCAAGACCAGGGTTGGATTACCACAGCATGTGATTAGCGGTTAACACACAATTTTTTGTTCGTTGCATCTTGGTATTTTAATTGCAATGTTAAACAATCAAAAACAGGTAAAAAAGTAAGTTTTTTTTTTTTTTAAACAAGTAGTTTTAGAAATTAGTATGTCAAATTCTTTATTATTACGAAGTAGAAATTCATAAGCTGGGCTGATTCTTCTTCGCTTAGATGTATGTTGAAAACACCTAGAACAAGTTTTTCATTCGTTGGTTGAGCGGAAAACCGAGCAAGATTTAAAACATCTCAATCAGCTTAATAAAACATTAACCGTTTTTCATAATTGGCATCTCATTCATCTAGCATCTGGACTCAAATAATTTATTCAATTATGAGACTAAAAATAAATAAACTGACTCTTTTGTAATGTTTAACAATAAGGTCAAGTATTTTAATTAAAATTTAGAGTAATTACAGATTATAATGGAAACGAGACAATTGTTTTATTTCATTTAAAAAATTAACAGCTGCCCGGATGAAGAAAATATTTGTGCCAAATTTTCTTCAGACTCTCGGTGAGAATGGTATTCTACTCTGGCATTATTCCAATTTTCACCCGAAGCGAGTAAGACGCAGATTCTTCAGCTCATTTTGGCAATGCACCCTAATATACAACTAAACAATGGACTAAAAATATTGAAAAGATATTTACTAACGACTCTATCAATAAATGGTTCACGATAGATCATTATCTAGATAGAGTTATCTTGTTTACAGCTTACAAATAATTATTCACACACAAATTAAAAATACATTAGTTATCTTACGTTATTTGTACGTCAGTAAACACATTATTTAACATGTTTCATATAAATGTAATTATAGTTGTTTTCTAACTGCGAAAGGTTTGGTTTGTAGGTACGTGTGTTATCAGCGAATGATCTAGACGCAGACGCGTGCATAGAGCGTAAACTGAGAGAGCATCGAGAAAGAATGTGGACGGGGGAGCTCAAGCTTCACAGCTAGATTAAAATACATTAATGTGGACGAATAACTATGTGATTACTTGTGGCGGAGCGCCTGAGCGCCCGCTGAAAGTGTCCAACAACTCTTTCTCAGCTATGAATCACTGTGGTGATTGATTACCAAGGTATGAGAGTTGAGGTTCGGTTTACATTTCAGTCACTGTTTCAGCAATTGTCGCTTTCCATCTAGGCACTGGAGGACGTCCAAGATAAATAATGTAACTAATGAACTGTGAAGAAAAACTAAAACTTTCCTTTCCGTTCTTTTTTGTCTTTGAACCCACTTTAGATCTACTTTTTTGTCGTTTTTATCTTGACTTCTTAAGGAACCGCGTTCCGAGTGTCACCAACAGTCCGAAATATAAATTGTATTTCATTTTAAAAATAATTTTTCTTTACATCGCATATGATTGACGACTTGAGAGAACATTTCGGCTAACAACTTTTTGCGGCGAATTTCGAGAGCTTGCGAATAAAAAATTGACTTGTCATTTTGAATTATCGTTACCTACTTATGAATTAGAGAGGTAAGACATGTGGAGAGATAAGGAAAGAAACAATTATAACTGGTTGAAAACTTGAACCAGACTGTTTACATTTACACAGATGAACTCTGATAATCCCAACGTAGTGTTGGCGGAAACACTATTTAAACACCTACGTATGATAGATCAGATAGCAAATATTGCCTATAAGCCTTATGTAAATGCTAATGAGATTGAAATATCCGGCGACATATTGCAAAAAAGTTACGTGCCATAAACAGACGCGTGGCATGTCGCTAGGTGTCGCAAGAATTGAAGATGTTTTAGTTGGATGACTGATGTGAAGGCCAAACAAGTCTTTACTCTTCGCGTGGGCATTTAAATTCGACGTGCGGCTTGCTTTTTCCACCGTGACGCAAACAACGATCCAAATAGTTTTCTCCATTACCATGTCTGCATTATAATATAACATAAGACTTGGAAGTAATTGAACGTATAACAGCAGTCATTTACGTATTAAATGTGGGTACCTAATTACCTTTATTGTCGCCCATAAAACAGCTGATACATTACTTTCAGCGTGCGCACATGGAGAAGCAAAAAGCACAATTCATTCACGTCCCAGATGCTATGTATATTTATAATTATTACGAGACACATTCTTGCAGTCTCCACTTGAGTCAATAAGATCTTTAACGAAAATGTACGACTGAAAATGACGTAGACAGTTAAAGAATTTGGAAGAACGGGAAGTATATATAAAAATCCTCCTACGCAACTGGGGGTAAACGAAAAAATCTTATAAACTCACATAAGTCCTAGAAGACCAGAACTTTATTGTGGTAGAGAATGACTGACTGGTACCTAGATGGGTGGGTATTATTCTGATGATTTTATAAACAACTAGTAGGTACCTTACCACTTTGAATCTGGAGCGCAACACGCCGAGCTTGCCGAAGCGCACGTGGAAGGGCGAGCACGTGTAGCTGCCGTCCGGCTGCTCGACCACCACCACGTCGATGGCGCCCGTTAGCGTCGCGCCGTTGATCTCATTGTAGAACTCGCGAAAGTTCGCAATGAACTTGCCAATATAGTTCATAGAATACATGGCTGCTGATTTATCAGTCTCTCGTTCGAACTATATTCTTCACTTCACTCAATAAACACGGTATTATAAATCACTTAACGTCTTATAAATTACCCCATCTTGGGGCTGAGATCAAAAAACATTAGGATTCCTGAAACAATAGAAAAACATGAAATTAAATGAGGAAATTAACGACTAGACTCAGGTAACGGTATTGAAAATGTTGGACAGCATATTATAAATCAATTTATGCTGTCCTTTCCTGTCCTCCTAACCGAGTTTCGGTCAGGCAGCCAAACTCAGCGGAGAGTAACCATCAACGCGGGAGATATACAAAACCGGCCAAGTGCGAATCGGACTCTCACACGAAGGGTTCCGTACCATAAACCGAAAAAAAAACACGTTTCTTGTATGGGAGCCCCCTTTAATTTATAATTTAATTTTTATTATTTATTGTTATAGCAGCAATAGAAATACACTCTGTGAAAATTTTAACTGTGTACAAATTACGGTTCTTGAGATACAGCCCGCTGACAGACAGACGGACGGACGGACAGCGGAGACTTAGTAATAGGGTTCCGTGGGTTCGGTTTCGGAACCCTAATAAGTAATAACAGTGCAGTTTTTAAAAACATTAATTGTGATTTGCACCGAGGATGTGTCTAATAAATTATTAAGTTCAAATTTAACAATACATTCATCAATATTCTTGGAAATCCATTATTCTTAGTATATCCAAGTACTTATGTAGGATAGATTAAGAAAATCTTATCCGGTCTAAATACGTAAACACAGATAAATCCCTTACTTATGCGTAAGTAATCGAGTATTTCAAATCACCTTCTGTTGTAGATAAGCGTCATTTTGATTGTGATGCAACACGCCACTATTCTTTTGTAGTTTCACTATCTAAACACTACGTCCATTCTAGATTTAGATTGCATCAAGACTGTTACATTCTCGTCCTAATTCTATGTACTTATAAATCTCAAGTTAACTGGAATGGATTCCAACTAAGTTCGTACATACATGGACATAAATAGCGCAAGTGTTCATTACTAGTGCAGATATGAGCCGGGTTGTTGGGTTCATGCACTATAGCGTCTATAACTAGGCATCGCTGCACACGCAGGATCTTACCCAATACTTATTGCATGCTCGCCACTCAGATACAAAACTACCAATCAGTCGTGTTTAGTCAAGATTTCGTAGAAATATTGAGGTCGCTGACTGACACGGTATTCTTAGCTTTTCGAAGTAGTTATTCTAAAACTAGTTGAACATTTCGCCGTGTTATGATTTTAAGTTTTAACTAAATTGTAGATTCATTCGCTACAACAGCGATGTTTCACGTTGGTGTGCGGTTTGTATTGATTCGATGGAAGCAGACAGCACGCGATGACAGCGTGCTGGACGAGAGCGTTAGAAGCCGAGGCGTGCGGAGCGGCCACGCGCCAGCGCCGGGGACTATGCCCCCCGTGTCTGCTTACAATGACTAATTTATAAGAATAGCGAGATAAATCGTCATAACATTATGTGTATTTCCTAAAAGAAAAGTTGGCAAGAATGTTATAATCGTATATCGATAACAAATAAGTATAGCCGTTATTGTATTAGTCATTTGACACCACAATCAATGAGAGATATCAGAGGAAGGTACGGCGTGCAAAATAATATTTAAATGACATACTTAAATGAGTAAAGTCAAACTGATATAGTTGCTTGGATTATATTATATTGAGGTATCGCGGACTTTGCCCGGCTATGTGTGTATATCCACGGAGTGAGGATGTGACTAGCAGGTGATACCCGCTTCACCGCTTCGCGCTTGGTATAAATAGTGAGTTCAGAGCGACGCTATCGCCGGCAGCCAGTTTGTGAAGGTCAGATTGCCGGATGGTGAAAATGACAGGGAATTGCCCTCTTTAAAGGTTAGGTAGAGGAAGCGTACAAATACGTGATGCGTAACCTAAAACGGTATCAGTTCCTTATTTTGATGGATGGAAATAAGCATCCTTATTTTATTTTTATCAACTTATTTGAAATTTAAAATACGTAGAGTAAATTAGCATTTTTAATGTAGCTGTAAAAATGCTCTAGGTAGATATTAAATTAAATTACAGTGTGTTACAAAAGGAGAAGTTAACCTTGGATATAGCAAGAAACGCGAATAAAATATTCAGTTTCAAACACGGTAAACGAAAATATCTTTTTAGATGGTCAGTGTAGAGTACAGTAACTAACGCATGAGACGAAGTGGCAGGTGTCCAAGGAGACCTGAATGACGGCTGCTGAATTTATTCTTAGTTCCAAGGGCTTCAAGTTCAATGTCTACTGAGATCATCTGCAGGGTTCCACTGTCGTGGGTCACACACCTCTACACGGAAAACGGAACTCGTTCGCAACTGCCAAATGAGTCGGTTGGAACCGTTGGAAAACGTTCAGTACCTACATAATGGCTTTAAACTCTGACATACTTATTGGTTAATCATACTTCCAAAGTTCATCAGAAAAAAAATGACTTCACAAAATTGGACTCTTTGTATTTCGACCTACAGCATTAAACGAATTGCTAAGGGTTAAAAACGCTTTGTTTCAATAATAAGGTTTCACGGAACCCATTAAATACAGCTATTAAACGGCTACGTTACGATAAAAAGCCGTATGACCGCCACCGCGCCAAGGTTGGACTTGTTAATTCGTTCTCGAACACCTCATCAATATTCTATCGTTTTAGAAAAATAAGTTGAAATTATTATTAAAGTTCCTATTTCGCTTAATCTCTCTTGCATTGCCTTTTGCTTAAGTACTTAATTATAAAAATAATTATCAGCTCTATTGTTTTGTACCAAGTGTTATCTTAATTTACTGGGTTACGTCGAATCGAACCACTGTCACAACTTCCTCTATAGTTGCTCGTTCCAGTTCATATTGTGTATATCAATTTTAATTAGTTATCTATGCTTACCTATAACAATTACTATTATTAAAATATGTTATGTGCACAATTCGTGTTTATCAATATTGAAAACTGGAACTAAACTTCTGTTACTTGGCATAAATAAATTATTCGTGTCACCACGATTGTAGTAACTACCTCTGTTACTTTTTGTTTGTTTCCTTTTATCTCTTCATAAAGTCTTAATACCTAATTTAAGACAGCTGAATCTGCTAACTCTACTGGGACCTCACTATATCGGGGAAAGGTTATTCAAACTGTCCTACAGTTCATTCCATTACAACATAACATCGTATATAACACGTGAACGTGTGGATTCAACGCGACTGAGGAACAACGTGTGAATTCAACGCGACTGAGGAACCAACAACTGTTTATGAAACCTTATCTGTTACCCGCCCGAGCATACCACAACTCTTCACGTGTACCGACACCACACTCGTTCTTATGGCAGCTAGTGCTGCCTGTTTGACTTGTTACTTGTAGTTTGATAGTAGTGTGCCGTCCTCGTCCACCTAAGTAGAGCGACATAGGCCAACATTGGCCTGATTGAGGCTGTGTGGCCACAACATAATATTCGGGGAGAGACTCGCATGTTTTGCCTAGCACTGGATGCATTGTTAAAGTACGATTGTGTTTTTGTTGAGTTTGTAGTCGACATGACTTTTCCAGAGCAATTTGCTATCAAGCACCACCCCTTTTTACTTTGACTGAGTATTCGAATTCTACTTTAATTATATCGTATCATCCGGATAGTAATATAATATGTACATGATATCCGGATAACTCGGATAGCATACCCTAACAGGACCACATACATATGCACGTTAAAACTCATATGTATAACTTAAATAAATTAACCTCTTATATCTTAGATGGATTTATAATTCTACATTTTAATTTTAGGTGAGAAATATTGGCCTGTCTGTTTAACGCTAATAGCGGCTAAAATTGCCAAGAAGTACCGTAACATCTGGAAACTAGATGTGGAGGTTAGATAGGCGCTCCATGTGAAAATACTTACTGGTATTCAACCCATATTCAAGCTGGAAAACCGACCACAACAAAAACGAAGTCGGGAATTTGGGAAAACGCTTGGCAGATGATAATGACGCTGAAAGCCACGTTTTGCAATTGATATAACGACAGTGTTTATCGTATCAGAACTATTATGTTTGACTGCTGTATATAAGATAATGATATGACAAAATAGCATTACCTGATATATAGGTAAATGTGTTTTGGGTGTGAATATCACTCGTGTGACATAATAAGCGCCACAAGGCCATCACGACAAGATACTGATGGTGAGATATGAAACTAGATCATTGTAGTAAACAACTATGTGGAGACACAGGAGCAGTATGTGTACGTAGAAGATGATCTTTGGGTTAAGAAGACAAGTTAGGGCAATCAGGCAATGATAAGATTAAATCGATTCCATGAAAATATTTAGTCGTATATTATACGTAAAATATTATTTTACTAGTGGACGTCACGCGGTTTCACCCGCGTAGTTCCTGTTACCGTAGGAGTACGGGGATAAAATATAGCCCATGTTATTCCCTGATAATGTAGCTATCCATTGCTGAAAGAATTTTTCAAATCGGTCCAGTAGTTTCGGAGCCTATTCATTTCAAACAAACAAATCTTTCCTCTTTATAATATTAGTGTAGATTAATCATGTGACGACACAATCATGCGAGCAAACTTTGTCCTCCTTTTATTTAGTTAAATGTATACCCAACACATAGTAATAGAAAAATCTAACAAATAGTAATAGAAAAAACCCCGGTCGCTAATAATAAAAGCTGGAAAGGCAGTGTAAAGAATTAAAGATACTATAAATATTATAGTTATCACAACTGCGATAATTTATTTATCGATAGTCGTACGTAAGTAATGCGTCTTATTTATATGACCTGCTGATCAAATCTGCAAATTAGTTTTTGAGTATATTATGTAACACAAAGAGAAAAACATCTTAGCGCATTTAAGTTTACAAAAAAAGGGTAAGTAGAAGAACGGAAAATTCGCGAAATCATTAAGGAAATGGTAACAATGGTGATGGACTTGTAGAGGCAGAGTCCAAAAACTACTGAAGTTAAGGAGGTCGGTCATGCGAGGTGTATCGGAGTGTAAGGAAACGAGTTTCAAAGCCAAGATCATCAAGGTGAAGGATCGATTCGCGCACTATTTGCGATTCTACTGGACAGTGGACAACAACAAGGCAGTAATACCTTACAAGTTAATATTCCATTCTAGGTATTATGCATGACTCACATGGGTAAACATGCAAGCATATATATAAAACAATGTCGATGCTAACAACTGTCATTATCTGATACATTACGTATTGCAACAAACAACAATAAGTAGCACTATTGTTTACTGAAATTATCGGAGATATTTTGAATGTTAAATTACTTTATGATTGGAAGCATCACAAAGTATCTAAAAAGTGTCGCTACTTTTTTTTATAAAATAAAGGTCACGTTCTAAATAGAAATGATTTTATTTTTAAAATTATGAGGAATGCTTACTCTCTCGACCGGCAAGGAAAGAGAAAACATGAACATTATAAAAGCATGAAGGCCTGTGTGTAAATTAAATAAACATTTCAAAACCCACAGTAGACTAACACAGTGCAACAGCAATAAGGCAAATACTGATGATTTACACAAGAACTCGAATGTGTCAAATAGGATTAAGTTCAGTTACGTACGAGGTAAATCTAGAAATCAACCAAAACAAAGACCGACTAAGTTTAATACAATATTTATAAATTAACGCTTTATAACAACAGTTGATCTTTAATTAGGATTAAAGTTATTTAAGTTTAACGAAACAATTTAACAAAAGAATAACATATTGAAGATAATTCACTACACGCAAAAACTGAAATTGCATAGGTATGAGCATCATAAAACCATACACTTCTAAACAATACAACGAAGCAAAATCAAATTAATTACAAATATAAGAAAAAATTACCTTAGTAAGGAATAGCTGAAGAGGATAAAGTTCACAGTCAACTTTCTAAGGCACAAAATGTTTCTTGCTTATGTAAATTAAGTATAAACAATATACTGTCAGCTGTTACTTTCGTACACAATAGTTCCGAACACAGGTAAGATTTCGACACGTGTTGCTCGCGCCGACTCTACCAGTAAACTGCCTGTGAGTGGTTAGTGTGGGTGGGCCGATGCGAGAGCGTCCAAGAGCCGTCCATGGGCTGACGTCGCGTGAGTGACGTAGCTCGGTTGTTGATATGATACCGCACAATATCAGTCATACAACTCACACCACCGACCATGTGCTTTGAACGTTCGCTTTGCTTGCTTCACCGAGCGAGAACACTCCCCGCTCTACAATACCGGCTAGCGCTTCGATCGCGCGACATGGCGTGATGTCGCGCCATCGCGGTTACGAAAGTTACTTTACCTCCAAGTTTACGAACACGCAATGCAAGAGGAAATTAATTGTGGATGTTGCCAATATGAACAAGATGCCCTGATGCCCAAAATAGAGTGTTGTGTTACGAGACTGCAATTCATAATATTAAACATTTAATTGGTTATCTGGTGGTGGATTTTATGTCATACTCATAACTTGTCTAGGGTACGTGAATGACTGCACCAACAAAGCCTTAATTTTTAGAATAGATACTGAAGCTGAAGCCTGTTCACTTAGAATGGGCACTAGGCAGTAATAGAATGCTATAGGAAGATATACAAAGCAGGTGTTTAATTAATAGTTACTTAGTTAGCCAACAGAAGCCAAAACAAATGTCAATTGTTTGTTTACAGCTACTGAAAGTAGACATTTACTCAACACTAGGAATGTAAACAACAATACGTCGTACCGTACTATCTCTCGCAGCAGTTCAATTTGCATCTCTATTACTCTCGACGCTACCGAAGTGTAAGTCACATGTGACCGAAATGTCGTAAACAAAAACAATGCTTGTTTATCAGCTGAAACGCATTGCGTTAGCCAAGACGATCCCACGCTGTTCATTATTATTCACACGGATGCCGTGATTATTGTCCCATATATTTTGCGTGTTTAATACTTATTCATATTTCGTCCGATAAAGGCCTCTGGAAAACAAGTTGTTATATATTTTTGGCTAACTGGTATGGCCATAACAGTCAGGAAGTGAATATTTGAAGGTCTTTCTTTGGATTCTTGATGATCTATCATTATAATATTGTGTTATGCTTTTATCCTTCTCCTTCTTTTCGGGTCGATGGTGACCCTTAAATATTTTGTGCCCAGTAGGTGGCCACGTTCACACCGGCATCAGTGGCATTCATCAGGTCCTTAATGGTGCAGGTGAAAGGGCGCTTGGCACACTTCAACAAGTGGGCCATATTTTGGATAGGCACCGCACTCACACTTTAAGCATCAAGCGGGGGTCGGCGAAACCACATTTTGCCAAGTTGTATTTTTTACAGCCACGATTGATCGATCGCTTTCCATAGGCAACTGCAGTTCACGTCGAGGTATTCCTGAGGCACACCTGAGGTTTCAAAAAGTCGGGTGGTGGGGGTGTGTTTTTATCCGTCCCGTGAGGTATTTTCACAGCATTAATTTCTGTGATTAGAAATTTTATCTTGCTAGCTGTTGATCCAGAATGCGGAACTACTTTTAAGCCACCAGCTTATTTGATTAATCTAATAAATAAGTCGTAATAACTACTGCATTCAGGTAGGTACTATATTTTTTTAAAGAACAACTTCTTCTATGTTGGCCGTCGATAGTCGTCTTTCCAAATAGATATAAAATAATAGAGGCTTTCAATAATTTTGCAATATTTGGGCTGATGGATGTGTAAATTAATGTAATTTAACTTATAAAAAATCCTTTGCTTAACACTTTTAGTTCCAAGAACGATACTAAATTAAATTGCATGGTGACTATCTGGCATTCATGTGGGTGATATTTACTCTGGAGATGGGGTCTAATTAAAGGTCAGATTTTCTTCCGCAGTCGTTTAATGTATATCATTTTGGGTGGCGACGGTGGCGCTGACTACGGAAATATCTTAGGACAGTCTTATTAAATGCTAGGTGACCTGCTTTACACTTTGTATTAAAAGCCTTTATATATTAAACTACGGTCCTATGTTTTAAGTTCAGAGGTAACTTTTGCACAAACAAAAAAGTGTTATGTAATAAATGAAATGACGAACATGTTTATCTTATAGATTCAATCTATATCCGTATCCAGATCCGAAATATCATATACATAACATCCCTGATAGATTGTTTTGATGTAGGTATTATAAATTCTAGACATTGAAACAGGAAGTTTTCATATAGTTTCTAGTATTGGAGGTGTGGCTGATGTCTATTATACCGTCAGCAGGTAGGTACATAGCTTCGATATTAAACATGCGCATTTTAAAACCGAACATTAATATTTAAGACCAGATCAAATTATCAGTGGTATATTGTAGCCACGTAACAAAATACAGCCACCTTATTAGTCTAGGAATGGGTGTGTCATGACGTGTATTTACGACTAGCCGAGAGGACCGATGGCGCCACACGTTGCCTGTTGCGTATTATTTAAACCACAAGGTCAGGCTCAACAAGCGACTTGAAAAATATTAAATCCTACGAGTTACTTTCGACCGTATATCTAGTACTCTAAACAATATATTCGCATTCGCAAATTTGCGAAAACAGCGTGCACGCACAAACATTATCGCGCCAGTGGCCTTCGACTTCTTGTAATGCGCATGCCAGTGATATTGTGAGGCGTAATATGCGGAAAACATGTTTTTTTTTCGAAATCCGTTTATCAAGATAAGATACACGCCCCCCCGGTATTATATTATGTCATTCATTACCTGCCTAGACTTTTCCCAATTTTGGATGTTACATTTTAGATGCGAGTGATTACTGCGTGCCTGTCTGCTCAGCAAAACCCATATCTGTACTGGGTAAGAAGGTAGGTAGCTCCTTAGTAAGATTGTTCGTCGTCAGTCTTCCCGTAACGACGATCGTCTAAGTCTCTAAGATCTAAAAATGGTATATAATGAGAAAATAAATATATCATTATTATTATTAAAATGGATCCATCCGTGAATCGACAACTTCAAATGTAGCTAACTTAGCCACGGTATTACATTATGTAACTAATGAATGGTAAATATTGAGATTTAGGTACGATTATAGTCCAGGGCAGTAACTGAAGTACTCGACTGTGTAAGTTTCTAATTTTTGTTTTATTTTTTAGGGTTCCGTACCTCAAAAGGAAAAAACGGAACCCTTATAAGATCACTTTGTTGTCCGTCCGTACTACAAGTATAGGAAAAAGTCTGAAAACTACATTTGTAATTTTATCATAAAAAATATAGTCTAGAGCAGTGGCGTAGCCATACCTTTAGGGGCCCTGCATCAAACGTTTTTTGGGGGCCCCTTTTCACCCGAGTGCGAAAATGCTCAACAGGGCAGTTTCTTTTTTCAAATTGACACTACTCGCCACAAAACTTTCGCTCATATCATCATTACTCATCCATCATAAGCGTCTTATTGATTGATTATTTAAACTAAGAATGATTTGAGGTCGCAGACAGTATTTTATTCTTGCTGCCATACATCGGGGCCCTTGTGGTCCGGGGGCCCCGTATAATTGATACGGCAAATACGGCGGTAGCTACGCCCCTGGTCTAGAGACTTTTTTTAAGTGCTCTCATCTTGCAGAGCAATATCTTTATCATACACTAGCTGACCCGCGCAGCATCGTCTAAGTCATATTTTTCATGAATGTTCTACAACCAGGCCCGGACTGGCCATAGGGCAATTCGGGCGAATGCCCGATGGGCCGGATGCCCGGTGGGCCGGTGCGGCCGATAAGCGGTCGACTTTCTTTTGCTATTTAAAAATAAGGGGCCCCCTTTACTAAAATTCGCCACAGGCCCCGCGCTTTTGGCACTGAGTAATTTTCGTCACTCTTCGAGAGAGGAGGGCCGTCCGCTTCTGCCGGGGCCAGTTTCGGGTCCCCTAGTCCGGCCCTGTCCACAATTATTGGTCGTAGCGTGATGTTAGCCTATACAGCCTTCGTTGATAAATGGGCTATCCAACACTAAAATATTTTTTCACAACGAATCCGTAGTTCCTGAGATTACCGCGTTCAACCAAACAAACAAACTCTTCCGAGTTATAATATTAGTATAAGTTTTTAAAGTATAAAAACAACTTAAATTCATGTAGAACTGTCGAGTGAAAAGCTGTTTGTTGAAGAAGTTAATGTGTCTAAGAAGTTTGTTGAGTTATTACGATATGCAGCCATAGCGGATTTTGATAAATGAGATCTGAATAACTCGGGGAATTTAATCATTCGGGTTTTCGTTTATTTACATCATTTGTAATGTTCAAGGGTTAATCCCCAAGTTATATATCTTAGCGTACCACGCTATTTGGATTGCTGTGAGTGTGAACTAGATTACATTATTATCATTATTATTTCTGCCGGTATTATCGTATGTAAATATGTGGATAATGCAGTGGGATGCAATATAGTAAACGCTCGTTTAACGTAATTTTTTGTAAATGTGTATATTGTAGCTGTTTGTTGTCTCAATAAATAAAATAAAACCATTGGAGTATCTACGGATTTTATCCAGGGCCTGGCCCCCAACCTGAGATACGAAGCCCAATAATAAAATCGTTGCGGTTTGTACGACCAAAAGTGGATTTTTAGGCCAGTCATAGTCAGAAGGCCCAGGTCAGTCATAGTCAGCTTCCTTTGTTAATCCATTTAAATAAAAAAACGCGCGACGAATTCATCGATCGATTAGTGACTATGCGTACGTAGTTTTTGTTTAAGTCTAAACATGAACGAAAATCAGGTTGAAGAATTTATCGACAATGTTGAGAGTCGTCCAGAGATATGGGATTCGAAGTCAGACAAGTACAGTAATAAAATCGAAAAGAAAAAGGCTTGGGAAGAAATAAACAATATATGTATTAAGAACTTCACAAACACGAACTTTTTTTTTTGGCCACACGCCTTTTACTTTATGAAATTCAGTTCGTTGACTTATACAAAATGTTTTTCTTTTTCCAAAATCTTTTTTCGTTTTAATACTAACACTCGTCTGGACTGCTGGATATTAATGCCGGGGTTCCTCAGGGGTCGGTGCTTTCGGCAACACTGTTCTTGCTGCATATTAATGATGACAGCACTGTTGCTGAGAGATACGTGTCCGATGCACGACCTGATGGGTCGCAGATCCGGTCTCTCCGGGAGGCTATGGTTGAGCGCTTGAACGTGTCCTTACAGGCTGTCTCAGAATGGGGCGAAGCCAATCTGGTCAAGTTCAATGCTGCTAAGACCCAAGCGTGTCTATTTTCCGCTAAACGGAGCCAATTCCACCCAGCTCCATCTTTCCGAGATGCAACCGTGCCGATAACCGACCAACTTAAGCTTCTTGGGGTTACATTAACATCTACCCTCAATTTTGGCCCATAGAGGCAAAAGCTCAAGTGGCTGCAAAGAAATTGGGGATCCTAGCAAAGGTGAGACGGTACTTTACGCCGGAACAGCTGCTCAAACTCTATCAAGCGCAAGTTCGATCATGTATGGAGTACTGCTCTCATCTTTGGGACGGATCTGCCAGATACCAGCTTGATGCCCTTGAGTCAATTGAGAAACGAGCAAGAGGATCATCGGCGATGATAGGCTCGTCGCGATGAAGCTCCAAAGTCTTGAGCATCGACGACGAGTTGCTAGCCTGTCGGTTTTCTACCGGTTGCATTTTGGGGAATGTGCGATGGAATTGCATAATTTGATTCCGCCAAGCCCGTTCAATCATCGGACCACAAAACGAACGGCGATGCGCCACCGGTACATGGTGGACATCCCACCCACGCGCACAAAACGTTTTGGGAACACATTCATAGTGCGTGCAGCTAAGGAGTGGAATTCCCTGCCGGAGTCTGTGTTTCCTGATAGCTATAACCTGGGAGTATTTAAGTAAAGAGTGAATAGGTTACTTCTAGGCAAGCGTGCTCCATCTTCGACCACATCATCGCTTACCATCAGGTGAGATAGTGGTCAAATGCGAGCCTATAAATAGTAAAAAAAAAACACTAACAGCAGTGTGTCGTCGTCTCGTCGTCCACCGTGAAACTAAATATACAACACTATGATGCTCGAACCTACCGGTTGCAACGCAGCGGTAGCGCTGTAGACGCGCTGCCACCGCGCGGCACTTTCGGGCTAATTTGAAGGCGCCCTAAGAATTCAGAGATTGTATAATTCAAGAGCGAGCTTGAAAAATTCATCTCATTGGGTTTGATTTTTTATACCTTAATAGAAGGAACTTTGTCGATAAAATGCACAAAATTTCAAGCACGTGACAGTGTAGTATGCATAACCGAGCGAAGCGAGCTCGAAAATTAAGTAAGTAGGTTGTGAGTAACAGTATTCAGTAAGAGCCGGGGCCTAGGCTGAGTGGGCCTCCTAGCCCACCTAATGCCTGTCTTGCGGCATGCCTCGCAAGCCAGGATGATGAAGAAGAAATGCTTAAAACTCCAATTACTAACTTTTTGAGAAAATTTTCCGATGTTTGAAGTGCTGTACCTCAACAGCGACATTTATTTAACCGACAGAGATACGATTTAAGGTGAAACTGAAACAAGTTTTGACTACTATAAAATATGCGGATTGACTTTTTACCAAAATGCACCGTTTACAAGTTAAAAGCCAAAATATAAAAAATACCGAAAATTTTAAAGTTTTCCGATCACCAAGCGGTGTACAGTATACAGGAGTACGACTCCTGTATACTATTGGCATCTTTCCTAACAACATCTAAAAAAATCAAGATTGTGCAACTTATTGCTACCTAAGACGTTTTAAATGTCTGGTCTATGTATTATATGTATGGGTAATAATATGCTTGTAGGTTTCTCGGTGGTAGATTGTTTATATGATTGACGATGATTTTGTGAAGTTATATAAGTGTCCAGCCTAGAATTTCGAACCGGTCCCCAAGCATCCTGGGGTGGGCCTCAGACCATTCTGGGGTGGACACGGCCCACCTAGCATCCCCCCCCATATACGCCTCTGTCCAAATCCGAACGAAATCTTAACACGAGTACAAATGTTACACCGTTTTCTTTTTAAATGAAAATTTTTCTTACATTATGACGCGTTACAATATAAACAAAAAAATATCGCCTTATTTCACATTTATTTTACCAATAATTTCAAGAATCTTTGAAAAATTAAATTAAATTCATGTAGTAATTCATCCCAATATAAATTTAGTTTAATAATAATAATTTATTTATTGGCACTCACAAGTTATTACACATGAACAATTATACTAATGAGGAATAGAAATAAAGTTAACCCCAAATACAGCAGAAGTGGCCATGGGCCCCAAACTAGGCACAGCCTGTATCTTGGTGGCCCCGGATCATTGAATTATCATATTGTATGTTTTGTGTGGCAGCACAATGTTACATGCTTTATAAATATATAAAAAAAAAAGTTATAGACAGTTTGTATACCAACAAAAGGTGTTGCAATTGCAAAAGCAATTAGCACTTGGGCTTTGGTTGATTAACTAAATCAAAATTGAAGGTAATTGGAATTTTCAAATCCAAAAGAAACTGTAAATCATATACTGTTGCTTGCTACAGTAGAACATTCAGGTTCTGGCGCTTTTTCTGCCGTGCATAACAAATGGTATGTATGTCGAGGGAAAATACTTGAATCAGAATAACTTTCAAGTCTTCCATTCAAAGTAATAAAGGGTTTTGAAAGGTATGCCACAGGGATCTATACTAGGTCCAATCCTATTCTTATTTTTTACTAATGATTAACTTAACCTAGCACTCAATATAAATTTAAATATTAAACTAATTACTACACTGCAGTCACTGAGCAGCACTATAAACACGTTCTTGAGTATTTTCAATTACGGTTTATGGCAAATAAATGAATTATAAGTAGCTTAAACACTAGGAAGTGGTGCATGGGCGTTTTGGGGGACAGTCTTTTTTTTAAATTTGACGTTCAAAAAGCTCTCGCCTTTCAGCCTCATTTGAATAAACTACTTTTAATTGACTGAAAAAATAATGATTACGAAACGAAGGACGGAAGACATAATAGAGAAAGTACATGGAACAATATAATGCATAAGAGTAATAGCAAATTAAATACACATGGGGCTCTATAGTATCATCATCATCATCATCATATCAGCCGAAAGGTGTCCACTGTCGGACATAGGCTTCCTCCAAGTGTCGCCACAACCATTGGTCCTGTGCGTCTCGCATCCATCGGCTTCCCGCGGCCCTCACCAGGACATCCAAGTTATCACATGTTGAAGTTGTAAAACTTTTTAATTGTTCACCTAAATGAGTAAAAATACATTAAAAGATCATGTTGGTTAAAAACAATATTAAAGACTTTTTATTCGAGATATGTATCTAGTAGTGACTCCATGTTAATGTTGCTTAAACGGTAATGAATTTAATATTGCTTAAAAGTTTTCTTAAATTATTTTAGCAATGGTGTTACTGTTCACTGTAGATGCCATCACCATGCTAAGAAGATTTCAATTTCTATGAACAAATTTTACTTTAAGATAATTTTGATGTATTTTGGGCAAAAATATTCTATTTTTGATGACATATAAATATTAATTATCATTTTAAATGAAATTTTATTGGACATTGTTGATTAATTATATTTAATATGTCAGTGTTGGTAAATGTCGAAATTTAACCAAAAATTATTATTACAAATAAATATTAGCTTCATGCACTCCTCATATAAACGGATTTCTATTGCTGCTATAACAACAAATAAAGAAACATGTTTTTTTCATTTTATGGTATGAAACTCTTTATGTGACTCTGACTCGCATTTAGAGGTTTTTTATTTTTTTAATATTAATTTTGTGAAACATTTAGACACAATGTGAATTGTTATTCAATAAATGATATGAAATATTTGAATCCAGGTTATTTAAATCTTAATATGGGTGTGTGTTGTGTATGACCCTGGGAGTGCACCAGTTGGGCAGAGGAGTATTTGATGAATCTGAGGTAGTTGTCTAAGGAATTAATCTTACCAGAAAGATTTATTTTCATGCTATTCTAACTAATGCCTGTGATTAACATAGGCATTAGTTAGATTAGCGTTAGTCTTGTGAAATATGTAGAGGGACAAAATGAAGTTAGGATTTATAATGTGTTGCAATCAGGCAAAATTTATTTTATCTATATATATTTGAATCATACATTCCATGTGATGAAATAACAATGTTAATTCAGCTATGAATAATTGCACCATAAATTTAATATGGAAACTTTCAAAAAAATATATTGTTTCATTGATTGCATCAAGATAATAAGTTTGTAAAATAATTATAACAAGGTGGAATATTTGAGATCAAGCCATAAGGGCAGATTGTTAAGATATTGTTGTTAATTACATACCATATGCAGGGTTAGCAATTACATTTTCTGATCTTCTTAATATGTCACACAAACCGCACAAGATATTTTAATTGGCTCTCTAGGTTTTAAAATTAAAATCTAAGTCTTTGAGCTGCATCACAAACAAGTAGTTAATTAGGAAGTGAAAGTTGGCTACATCAATGAATAATAAATTTTTAGTACAATTTCAGTTAATGTAAGCCTTATTTTTTCTGTAAACATAAATAATTTTCCAGTAATTCCCAGATACACTATAATGGTAATCATATCTGGGTAGGTAGTATTTTACTAATACTAATATAGTAAAAGACAATCTGCCATAGTATTTGCCATAGCATAATTTTAATACAGAACACCTATAATACCAGTTATAGATAGTATAGTAGTAATTTTTATAGTAGCTATTGTGATTTAGCAAAAAGTGAAGAAAATTAATGTAATTGCGGGTAAACCGCAATTATTGTTACTCATCCTTTGTTTGATTGCACGAATGTTTAATTTCAAAGACAGTTGTCTGCAGAGTTCACAATCGGGAGACTCATTTGTGTATTTTGACTCAAGCCATTTACATTAACAAAATATATCAGGCGATGTAAGGTGATGAAGATTTCGCAATTTTATGTTTTCAGATCTTCCAGGTTTGAACATGTTGCTATGCATGGAATTAATCAAGTTTGATATAGGAATTAGTATAGCACTTACCAAAAACTTCCAATATCTACAAAGGCGTCGTACAGCAGAAGGATCAATAGCACTTCGTATTGCAGAGAAAATTAAATATTTTGAAAGTACAACCGTAAGCTCAAATAAATTAGCAAAGCACAAACATGAAACAGTGCATGAAACAAAAGATATCTAATATATACTGTACTCTTTGATGATCTGAATCTCAACGTCAACATTCAACAAACGTCTGCAATACAATAAAGAGTTATTTTCCCGTGATGACATTGACAGCAGATTGACATTAGAGTTGCATTTTTTTGTAAACTAATATTTAGGCGATTTTACAAAAGATAAAAGCTTAGAGCATTGCTCCAAGGATAAAAGATTAGAAAGACCACAGCGAAATAATGAGACACGTATAAAAAATGATACTGAGGGACTGAGGGCTACCGTTTTTGTACTCACCAGATAGCGCCACTGTCGAGTATCGTCCTTAATCTACTATTTATATGTCTGTGTCCTTAATCATGGCATTAAACTTTGTTCACATGCGTGTCATGTGAACAAAGTTAGAAGAAAAAATATGTATGAGGCCGTAAACGTGCGATTTAATACGTTACGCGGACTCATCACAATGGAAAAAAGAAGGAGATAATTTACATATTTCCAACAAAAAAAGAAAGTTCAATGCAGTGGTCGGTAGAAAAGTAACTTAATCTACTATAGTCAGGCTATTTTAGTAAAATATTCACAAAAATCGAAACAAATAAGCGAATAAACTTGAGTTTAAGAGAATAAACATCCAATAGTAAAATTTGACATTACGACGACCTCACGTTACACTAGCGCCTCTAGCGGTGAATTCAAACGCGATAGCCCTCATTACGTACGGCCCTTTGTTATTTGAAGTAAAGCAAGAATATGTGATGTTTTTTTTTCTATTTAGATGGCTAACGCATAGATACTACTACAGGTTTAAAAAAAAAGAGTAGAAAATAAAGTTGAGGTTAAGTTTAGACATAATCACAGACTAGAGAGGGCTTAATCAGATGGATCACGATTCCATACAGAATCCTAATAAAAGCAGAAATACGAAATATTGTTGCGTTCCTCAATTTAGTACCTACTGCTAGTTTGGGAATAATTTTTCATTTGTTTCCAAAAGACAAAATTATGAAAAATAAAATGTTCTCATTATTTTCAAGCTTCAAACTATTTTCCAAACAGTAAGTATAATTATGTTTTAATTATTTTATTGTACTTATGTATATTATATTCACTTGTATTTTCAAGTTATTTATTTAGTTCAAGCTAAGGCTTGCTAAGTGATGCACATGGTTCTACTAGTTGGTTAGACCACTGCGTAGTGACGGACGCGGCGTGGGACACTATTAGAGACGCTAGTGTGCTGTACGACGTGTCTTGGTCGGACCATTTTCCTCTTATTGTAAAATGTGATCTCAACTTATTAACGTCGAAAATTACACCTGGACTACATAAATATAACAAAGTAACATGGGGGGACAGAGACTTTCGACAGATTGAGTTATATAGCAACTATTGTAATGATCTCTTAAAAAATCTAGACTTTCCCATAGAATTTACAGAATGTAGTCATGGTAGATGTAAAATTAAGGAACATAAAACAATTTTAGACAGTATGTATGCAGAAATTGTACGTATTCTCTGTGAGGGTGCAATCATGAGTTGTAATAAGGGGACACAGCACCATAAGCGATACATAACGGGCTGGAATAAGCACGTGAAGGACGCGCACGGACAGGCTCGGCTTGATTTTCAAACCTGGACGCTATTTGGTAGACCTAAAAGTGGTACTTTGTACGAAAAAATGGTAGAAAGCCAAAGGCTTTTTAAAAATAAATTAAAATGGTGCCAAAATAATAAGGACCAAATAAAAATGGATATCATTGCGAGTCATCATGACGCTAAGAATTTTGGTAGTTTTTGGAAAGCCACGAACAGCTTGAATCTCAGATCGAGTCTGCCCGTGAGTGTTGAGGGTGTTAGTGACCCTAATGAGATCGCCAACTTATTCAGCAGAGCTTTTAAGGTTGCGTCACCCCTGGGTCCGTCGTCTGATGGGTCGGAGGTAGTGGGGGGGTCCGATGACATGCTTATGAGGTTTTCGGCCGGGGAAGTAGCTACTGTCATACGTAACTTAAAGAGAGGCAAGTCGCCGGGTCATGACAGTTTAACTATAGAGCATCTGCGACATGCGGGTAAGCAGTTACCGCGAGTGCTAGCAATGTTTTTTAGTTTGTGCCTGAGTCATTCGTATCTTCCAGCTGACTTACTTAAAACTATTGTTGTGCCTATCGTCAAGAACAAGACTGGAGATGCGAGTGACAAGAGCAATTACAGGCCTATTTCCTTGGCAACGACCATTGCAAAGGTGTTGGACGGTCTGATTGATCGGCAGCTGGATAAGCACTTAACATTCCACGATGCCCAATTTGGATTTAAGCCGCATTTATCCACGGAAACAGCTATCCTCTGTCTCAAGCAGACTGTTCAGTACTATTCAAGTAGGAAAACGCCTGTGTATGCGTGTTTTCTGGACCTCTCCAAGGCTTTCGACCTCGTGTCTTACGACTGCCTATGGAGGAAACTATCAAATGTGAGTAATCTTCCAAGCGATCTCATTACAATGCTAAAGTATTGGTATAACAACCAATACAACTATGTTAAGTGGGCTGGTGTCCTGTCGGACGCATACAGGTTGGAATGTGGGGTGAGGCAGGGGGGACTCAGCTCGCCCAAGCTTTTCAACCTGTATGTAAACGAGCTGATCTGTGAGCTCAGCAATACCAATATCGGGTGCTCCATTGACGGGCACTGCGTCAATAACATCAGCTACGCGGATGATATGGTATTGCTGAGCCCATCGATCGGTGCACTTAGAAGGCTACTCCGTATTTGTGAACGCTATGCGGTGGCCCACGGCCTCAGGTACAATGCTACCAAGAGCGAACTTCTGGTTTTTAAGGCGGGTAATAAAACGTACGATACAGTCCCACCTGTCACCCTGGGGGGCGCTCCACTGTCCAGAGTGACGAAGTTCAAGTACCTGGGGCATTGGGTCACCGATAGTATGTCCGACAATGTGGACCTGGAGAGGGAACGCAGAGCGCTGGCAGTTCGATGTAACATGCTGGCCCGTAGGTTTGCACGTTGTACAAAAGAGGTTAAAATCACGCACTGCCAATCTATGTACACGTGCGCCCTATGGGTTGACTATACAAAAAGCTCGTACGGCGCTCTACGAGTCCAATATAATAACACCTTCAGAGTAGTGTTGGGGTTACCGCGCTTTTGCAGTGCATCTGGGATGTTCGCGGAGTATGGCGTGTCCGATTTTTATTCTATTATGCGGGCACGAATAGCATCTCTGATGCGGCGAGTGCGCGATAGCTCCAACAGCTTGGTGGCGATTGTGGCCGGCAGAGTAGACAGCCCAATGGTGTGGCACTGGATGACGACACATCGTGCGTCATTTAATTATGTTAAATAACTGCTTATGTGTGTATTTTTAATTTCTGTTTGTTTGTGTTATGTCTTTTGTGTGGTTATGGACTCCGGTCTGAAATAAAGTTTTTATTATTATTATTATTATTAAGGCGAGTTTCTCGTCAGATAACGAGATTATGTTTATGGCAATGATTTCTAGTTTATGATTCCAGATTCTAAAAAAAATACAATTAAATGAAATAAAACTTTAATTCTGACTACAGTCCATAATTTTGTTAGTATTTTGGTTTTAGTAACAATGGCAGAAGGCAAAGCTATAAGTTGTTTTTTAATGTCGTTCCTTCTCAGAATATTCCTAAAAGAAGCTCTGATGAAGAAGTACCATTAGCCCAAAAAATAAAATCGCATTGGTTTTGTGTATCCTGCAGACGCTTTTAATTACATCGACTATTGACAACATAATTAGTCCAGCAAGAAACCACATAAATCTGATTTATATTTAATAAATATTTTTTTCCTTGACGTAAATTGTAACGAAAACTGTCTAAGTGTCGTTCTTGGACAGCTTACAATTTTGACACTCGAGGCGCTAGTTAGGCCTAATACTAGCTGTATTTTTGCTAGACATAAATTTATGTATTATTTATTTAAATCAGTAAGTATTGTTTAATTGGATAAGAACGTGTTCTCGTCATGCAGCTGATAACTAATTACCAAAAAAAAATATATATATATTTAGGATGTGTTTACAACATTTTTTAGGAATTATAAAAAAACAACGTTTCTTATGCAAATGCTACAATAAATACATTATAATCTTGTAATCACACTCGAAAGTTAAAGATAACTATCAATTTTTCATTTACTAAAAAATCAAGTCACTCAAGTATCAAAACTAATCTAGGCGCGTATAGCGCGTAGATTAGTCATCATTAGCCAGAGTAATTCAGACAAAATGTAAACATAACCTATGTGCTCGATGTTTATTTTATTGTTCCTAACTGCCACTTATTCCGTATGCAAGCAATACAAAACAGCTTTGGGTTCGTCAATTAGCACTTGATTCAACTAAAAACAACAAAACAAACTCTTACATATCTGTTATATCAGCGGTTGTTTGGAAAATATTGTCGAGATTCGAAAGAATAGTTTGAGCCTCATTTTCCAACAGACAACGTCTTGGACACCTTATAAATAACTTCCTGGCTAGCACTTCGAATGGTTTTATTCATGTTTTGTCACGTTTACCTATTTGAAGGTGGAAATTAAAATTCTACTAAGTTGTGAACTTTGTTTACTATGAAACGTCATTATTTTGGGAATGTTGCCAACGGACAAAAAAAAAAAATTATGTGTTTGTTTTGTAACTATATAGTTGACCCGCGCAACTTGTCTGCTCCGCTCCTAACCTGTCTAAGCGTGATGATAGCCTACAGCCTCCCTCGAGAAATGGGCTATCTAACACTGAAAGAATTTTTCGTATCGGACTAGTAGTTCCTGAAATTAGCGTGTTCAAGCAAACAAACAAAATCTTCAGCTTTATATATTAGTATAGATTTATGCCATTTTAAGTACTTGAGGTTATCTTTCATATTTCTTATACGTTTTTCTTTCTCCAGGTTGGAGGCAAAATTTCGAATTCGCTTCGCTCGCTCTTGCATTTTACATTCTCTCTGTTCTCGAGTGTTTTTGTATAACTCAACGAAATGACTATGTTTATGTATGAAATTGTCAAAATAAAATAAAACCTTTCCGAGTGCATATTTTCGAGCTCGCTTTACTCGCTCTTGTGTTCGTCTCTACTGAGCTCATTAACTTTTTTGCATCAGTCCATAAAGTTACTTCCATTTAATTATGAAAGATCTAAAGAAAATAAAACCTATCCGAGGCGAGATGGAATTTTAGAGCTCGCATCGCTCGCTCCTGTGTTCTGCCCTCTTTTAGTTCTTATGCTTACTTGCGTTAATCAACAATATTGAGTTTAGATAATGATGAAAACAAAATCAAAATAAACACATTTAGCCGCGGGGTGTGTTAACTTACTTTTCACTATTTTAAATGAGTATCTTTTTGTGTAGTCAATCAAGTTCCATATTGCATCATCTTAAAAGCGCGGGCATCGTCGCGCCTCGGTGTGAGGGAAAAGGGAGGATCCTCCGTCCAGATGGGTATTGTGTCTGGTGGGCAACTATCCGATAGTTGTTATTCGGACTATTTTATATGTTCAAATACCGTATGTTAAATCCGGAAAACTCTGATACCGCGATGCAGGATTTCTTTGACGTAGTTCGTCGTGGCGGTATAGATGCCACTGCGTTACTTTTTGTGTCGATATAGATTTCGCTAGTTGTAATTTAATTTGGTGGAAGGCCTGGGGTACATTCGGACAGACATACAGGGGGTGCATTCGTACGCGTAAGAATGTTCCCTTTTAGATCTTTAGCCTTTTTAGACCCGCAGGTTTGAGTGCTTTTGGTGAGGATAGGGAGGATGCATACGT
This sequence comes from Lacanobia wlatinum, assembly GCA_947578705.1. NCBI lineage: Eukaryota > Metazoa > Arthropoda > Insecta > Lepidoptera > Noctuidae > Lacanobia > Lacanobia wlatinum. The sequence goes on along the minus strand of OX388024.1, from coordinate 12,708,764 downwards.
CTATTGATTTGAGTTTGCCAGTAAAAAACGAGTTTCCTTTCAAGAGTGTTTTCATCGACCTTTCCTGGCGTTTTCGGTGCGAAAATTCTTTTCCTATCTCACCTGCAATCTTGCAAAGGAACTATTTGACCGTCGGTAGATATTGTCTCGAGAAAATTTACATTCTCCACCCCCATAAAGAAATAAACAAGCACAAGTAATAACATAATTATGCTCTTTTATTCACATACTTAATGATATTAAAAATATAGTTACACAAATATTATTATGTTAAGTTTGCAAATATAGGTGTCGCAGTGATATGCTATGGTAAATGGGTTTGAGAACGGTCGGAAGCGCTTTCAGTCGAGTCAGCTGCGCCGTTGGGTATGGGTTCTGGGGTACCCGATGCTGCTCTGGACGTAATTGCATTTTGACATTTGTTGCGTAACTCAAACACTTGTGTTATTGCGTCACGGAAGCACAGGAAATTGTAGTCTATCACGCCTGCAAAATAAAATATATTGACTAGACTACATTTATATAGCCACCCTTGGAAACACGTGTTTTTCTACCATGAATGTGTATAGTCATTTATAAAACTATAGTTTATGCTCGCGGCTTCGCTCGCGTTAAACTAGTGTTTATTATCCACTCCTTCTGGGGTGGAAAAATGAACATGCGTTTCAGAGTGACTGGGAAACTACCCTCCGGTGGCTGTTATAGTGTGGATAATCACGCCAGCTGCACATGATTGCATCAGTTCATTAGCAATTGGCTTAGCGAGCTTGGGATCTATGGGATCGAATGATATTTCATTCGCTTATTTGATTAAGTCTTGGCTAATGTGTACAGTGAGTGACTCCCGTAAATATTTCTTTCGAGATTTCATCAGCTATATACGTCTGGACAGACAGACTCCAAAAATGATCTTAGATAAAATACAAGAAAGAAAAAAGTTACCTTGTTTCTGAAAGTTTTCTTCGCGAAGAATACAAACAAGTGCAAGGAATTTATTAACCTCACGCAAATATAGAACAGTGCCATTGTTCAGTTTGATTAAACTTGAGCTTTGACTGTTGAAAGTGTTCACTTCTGTTTCATCCACCATGCTGAAAGAATAACAATTTGAGGAGAAGTTATATCTAGGTGTGAAAATTATTATAACGACATCTCTAAAAATATTTATAGGTCAATTTTGTTTTTGTTCAGGCAGAAATAAAATTTTGTCTAAATACGTTTTAATAGATGGCGTAATTTGTTCATCTTCACATGGGTAACATGACACACACATGCTTGATCTATAATCCACCGACGACAATGCAATTTTTTTAGTTCAAAATGATCTGAACAACCATCTCATGAATTTTCAGTCAGTATGAAATTACTTTTTTTCAAATGTATGTTACCTCCCTTATTATAGCGAAAGGTTGGATGGCTATATTTTTTCCTTATATACCATATTTGTTCACAAGCAAGTAAGGCTGCGGACGCGAACTCAGCGGGCAAGGAGCGGCGCGGCGGCGCGGGCAGTAACATTATACATCTATGCATTTGACTCAACTGACCTGCCAGCTGTGTTCGTGTCTGAGGCCTAACACAGGGTGTTGCTATTAATTAAGCTCTTTTCTACTTTCAAAGTCAAGTAAATATTCATTCAAGGACATTATATTAACACTCTTACCCATATATACAAGAAATATCAATAACAACATCAATCATATCACAGCACAATTCATAACTCTGCATATCCACTGGAGAGCTGTCTGTTGCAATGTAGATTTTTGACACCACATCAAAAAGAAATGCCTTCTCAATGCCAGAGTTCTGAAAAAAAAAGATGAAAATAAACACTATGCCTCTGCTCTTTCATCATGGTAGCCTTAATATGGCCTAGCTGAAAGCGATTCATCATCAACAGCTTGACTTCGCCTCTTGCTGGAGAAGCTTCTCAATTCTTTTACCAATCTAATTTCCATGCTTCTTTGGCAACCTCATCCAGGTTCTACTCGAAAGGGATTAGTTGTTTCTCTCTCTCTTTCTCGGGTAGACTTTATCACCTTCATAACAGTTTTATGTAATTCATTCCTCAGGCCTTTACCCAGCAGTGAGGCAGTAAAGGTTAAATAAAAAAAACATCAAAACGGTCTTCACTCACAGATATGAGGATGTTCAGAAGATTTTCTAGGGTTGGTAGCTGTGGGATGAGCTTTTGCACTACTTTACTGAATGCTTCAAATATGGAGTGATCATATATGGAGGTCAGGTGAAACGACAGGTGAACATGTTCCAACCCAGCTTCAGCCAGGTCTTCAGTTGCTCGGTGGTGTATGTCTCTTTGAGATTCCATCTTGTAATCGTCATTGAGCCCATCCACCTGGAATTAATATAACATACTATAATTTACTAGCTGTTTTATCAACCCATTTGCATTTCAAACTATAAATAATATAAATAATGAAAGGCATTGTTTCTGGGTACTATATAAGATTGTTGTTGTAATAACTAATAATAATTAATTTTATAGAAAAAGGAACAACTGTTGTATGTGAATTAACCAATGAAGATGAAAAAAATCTATATAATTTTTTTTAGGGAGCTTAAAACATAGGACAACACACACAGTGTCACCTAGCGATGCCAAGAATATGTAATTAATGCTAAAATATAAACAATGATTTAGAATTTTCAATATTTACGGAATAAATGAGAAAGTATGAGGAATGGTGGATATACTAATGTAAATCCATTGCAAGCAAGATCAATTCACAATTTAAATCAAACTAAGTTGTGAAACAGTTTCTGGTATAAAATATGTTTATTGAAATTCTAATACTAAAACCAAAACAGACCAACTGTTTCTAAATGAGTCATGCTTAATCAAATATTTGGTCCAGATAACTGAAATATAAATACATACAGATGTTCTTATGTAATTAAATCTATGTTACAATGGAAATTGTCAACTGGTTATTACTTACTTTATGTATAAATACTTCAAATTTTATGTTACTGTTCACTCTATATGCTTTTGTGACTGTGAGCTGTAACTTATCAAGAGCATCTTGGTAATCATCCTGAAAAAGATAGTTTAAACAATTTGTATTCATTGAAAAACACATTTGTAAAGTGATTTAATGATAAATAAACAACACTGACCTGAGCATCTATCACAAATACCAAGGCACCACAACCACCAAATATTGTGTCAGAATCAAAGGTTGCATCAAAGAAATCAATCTGGCCGGGAAAGTCCCAGATTTGAAACTGTACAAAACTACTGTTATTTATGTCATCTTTAACTATTTTATTTGTTGACTCCAAGAATAATGTTTCATTTGGTGACATTTTGTGAAAAACCACTTTTTGAATGGAAGACTTTCCAGACCTAAAAATGTAAGAAAATAATTATTTATTGAGATGTGAAAAGCAAGTTTGAATCATAAACTAAATTCAAGCATGATATTGTTTTTACAGCTTTTGATAAAGGCTATATTATTTTGGGATATTTATTATAATAATATTATAAGATTCTAATGAGAATCATTTTCAAGCAACCAATAATTATTGTAGGTATGAATACCTGCAGTTATTTATTGTAGGGTTGAATTAGTACAAGACATTGTCAAAAATATAACCATGAGAAATGAGAAAAGAATAGTTTTAGAGCTGATTTATGCATCTTACAGATTCAGCAATTTAAGCCCAATGCTTGTGGCATTATTTGATACTATTGGACTTCCATGGTTGTGCAAGATTTCCTGTATAATACCTTCTAAGTCCCATTAGAAGAATTCGTGGCTTATGATCTTCTTGTAATGAAGTATTGTCGCCCTCTCCATTTTGTTCGAAAGGTCCGTAACTGAAGTCCTTGGGGAAGGAGCCAACATAACAACTGGGATCGTCTTGATAACTCTGAATCATAAAGTTGATAAAAGCTGTATAATTTGTTCTACCGTTGTTATTTCAATAGGAAATATTGTAGAAAATTTACACCCACTTACCATTTTAGCAATTATATTTACGATTAATGATTAAAAAAAGTTTATCGTTTAAATAAATCCTATTATTTTAAATAATTACACTTTTAACATTTTAAAAAACACTGCGTATTTCTACTGAACAAAACATTATCAGATTCAGATTGACATGTATGACATTAAAACAATGACATGACTATGAGTATACGATGAGTAGACTCAGTACAAGCCACAGATTAACTATATCTTCACAAGTGACATGCGCGGTGATGGTGAGAATACACCCCCGCCAGTGACTTTCACCAATAGTCGCCAATCTCCATTCACTGGACTCGTGAACGCGAAAACACAAATCATCATCATCATGTCAGCTGAAAGACGTCCACTGTTGGACATAGGCATCCCCAAGTGTCGCCACAGCAACCGGTCCTGTGCGTCTCGCATCCATCGGCTTCCCGCGACTCTCACCAGATCATCGGTCCACCTTGTGGGAATCCTTCAAACGTTGCGTCTATCGGTAGGCCATACGCGGTCGCCCACACTACTTTTCGGCCACATCGATTATTTGTTCTGCGAGCAATGTGCACTGCCCACTGCCACTTTAGTTTGGCGATCCTTCGGGCTATTTCGGGAACCTTGGGTCTCCTTGCGGATATCATCATTCCCGATTCGAAAGGAAACTTTGCCCTCTCCATTGCCCTTTGAGTGACTAGCCTTCAGCGGGTCTAAAAAGGCCACTTTAGTTGAATCATATTATTAGAATCATAATATTAATCACACAGCAATCGGTCAAACTTCATTTTCATCTTTATCGTTAACGCATTAGGTTCAAGGTTTATTGGGAAAAATTATTGACATTGACAGGTAGCGTAATGTGCTTTCTGATTCTGCTAAACTGGCGTTTTCAGACCCGCTGCTGAGGCCATGAGCGATCACATTTCGGTTTCTTAAGTCATCCGGTAAAAGATTAAAATGCCTACGGTTAATCAAAATATCTTATTGCTAAAAAATCTTGTTTAAAATCAAATATTAAAATACCTACAGTCGATGTTCAAAACATCGAAAATTGAAATAACGAACGAACATAAAACAGAAAATTAAAAAAAAAAAACAACGAACGTGTATACTGTCGAATGGGGTATATAGCCTACGTCCAATACATCTAAAATAGAAATAATGTTTCGATTTTAGAAATATTATACTAGTGGACGTCACGCGGTTTCACCCGCGTAGTTCCCGTTCCCGTGGGATTACGGGGATAAAATATAGCCTATGTTACTCCCTGATAATGTAGCTATCCATTGCTGAATGCATTTTTCAAATAGGTCCAGTAGTTTCGGAGCCTATTCATTTCAAACAAACAAACAAAAAAATCTTTTCTCTTTATAATATTAGTGTAGAAGTGTAGATTATCTACAAAAGTTACATCGAAAGATGAATATATCGAAGTACAAAGTCTCGAACGTCCTAAATATCGATGGGTACATAATTTAAACACCGAAAATTAAAATACCTACGTGTACCGTTGTATCTGTTCTGTGCAGAATCCGTTTAGGTTTTTGCTGCACCCCTGTTTTTCTTCAAAAAATCCGCATACGCGACTCCTTGTGTGAATGCGGACTGGAAGAGGGTACTTTAGATCATATTTTTTTTGAATGTTCAAACAACGTCCCGCCTCTTGATTTATATAGCCGTCTCCCTAAATTTAAGATTCCTCTTCCAATTAATTTCCCCTCTCTTTTAAAATTTTCCTCTATTCTCTCTCTATTCTTCCCCTTAACAAAAATGAATTTCTTCAACTATAAACGTACCATTTTTAACCGACTTCCAAAAAAGGAGGAGGTTCTCAATTCGGCGGGTATTTTTTTTAAATATATGTACCTACACTGATTACTCCGAGGTTTCTGATCCTATTGCTTTGACCTTTTTTGTTCGATACAGTATACTTGCCATTTGGTCCCATAAGATTCGGTTTGGTTCAGAAGTTTTTATTTTATAAGCATTTTTGCTTATTTCAATTTCTGCGTTGACGAAGACGTCGTCCAAGTATAATACTTAAAAGTGAAAAATAAAAACTTTTAACTAAAAAATATAACCGACTTCCAAACAAAACACTACAAAGAATAAAATAATCTTAATTTCGGAATTCGGTGTTAAAAAACAAAGAAACATAACCAAAAACACCGACTTCCGAAATTAAGGTTATTTTATTCTTTGTAGTGTTTTGTTTGGAAGTCGGTTATATTTTTTTGTAAAAAGTTTTCTCGAATGTGTTCCTCGTAGTATGATCTTGCCTTTTTTATTTGGTAAATAGGTACCTAATGCAAATAAAATAAGATCTCTCATTTCCATCACAGGGAACACATTAAAATGAGGGAACTGGCCATCTATTATAACAAAATTGACTCGACGTCTTTTGATATTTTCTTCCATAACATAGTCAGCTAGTGTATTTGGCATATTTAATCTTTCTAGGGCTCTATTTAAAATTGACTCGGCATCCGGATGGTCGAAACTATTAAGAATAGCTGCTGCAACTTTGAAATCAGTCATGAGGTTTTTAGAAACACAATTAAAATATTTTGTCCTGAATATTTTGTAATCCCGTTTAAATCGACCATTTACAATTTCTACCACCCACCTACACAAAGTAACCAGGCGAGAATTTATTTGCTTTTAAAACAGACAATTGTCGTTCACCTACATCTAATCCCTCAGGTTTATGGATTGAGTAGGTATCTCAAGGAAGTTAACAAACCAATAGCATCTCTAGAGCCACGATTTAAAATGAAAATATCGTTTTGCCTAAAATAAGATCTTAGTGGTGAGTTTTCATTTTTAAATATTTTTTTTCAAAATATCAGCATCCGAATGTGTTGCGGTATAAGGTCCAAAGGCATCAACAATGTGGCCGTCCCAAGTCACCATCAAACAAGGTTTAACCAGATTGTGATATTTATGGAAGCTGTATGTTTTTTTTAAACAAATAATTTGAAGATTTTTGCAAATATATGTAGGTCCCATCGTAGATTATTATTGGATTATTAACGTCTGTTCCAAAAAGTCCCTGGGGTATTAAAAGATTACGGGCGCTGTGTTGTTCTCGAGCAAATGACCAACCCCTAAATGGAAAGGCACATAATAATGGCTTAGGCAATCCCTTGCCTTTTTAACATAATTAGACACTGTACCCGTAGAAATTTAAAAAAAGACTGGCCATTCGTGCAAATGGCTGGCTGTTCGTAATTTGACAAGATAGGTATGCCAAGGGCACTTTTAGCCTTGTAACAAATTGTTAGCATCTGAACAACGTTGTTAAATAATAATAAAAAGTTAGCTATTATAAGGCCAGTCCAATAATGGGGCAGTCTGTCAGAAGTATTTTCTATATTTTCAAAATTGAGTACCTACACAACCTGGTGCAGTGCACAATAAATCCAAAATATTTTCAATTTGGATTCTGTTGAAACTTGTTATTAAATCAAATTCATCCAGAATGTCCCAGTTATATAACATTGAATGTTCATGACAAACCCTAGCATTTTCAGTGTTATATATTTTGTATCGACACAAGATTTGCCTTTCTAAATAGCGAGGAACTCGAAGGCGTTCTGGGTTCACACAGTCAGGTACAAAACAGTGCATTGGTGTGTCTGATGTGCGAGCATAGGAAGATAAGTTGATGGTGTCAAGTGGAGGTCGAAATTTAGTGATCTGATCAGCCCAAGATTCTGTTTCAGAGCTTGGCACATTTACAGAAGTTGATGGAGGAACTGAGTCAACATTTGGTTGTTCTAGAACTGCGTCTTCATTAACTTGGACTGAAACCACTAGCACCACTGGTGCTCTGGTCGCGTTTTCCACGACCGGCGTGTATTATTATAAGCTCCCATCCAACAAGCATTACATGCCTAAGCTTCATTTGGGACCTGTAATTGAAATGAATGTAATTACAAAAGTTTAATTTTGTATGGTTAAAGTTATAAACAACTAAATCTTTCATTACCTGCCGGGGAAATATTAAGTTTTCTGTATAATTCCTCTCATTAGATCCTTCTGGTAATTTGCGATGACGTCTTCCTGAGCGTTGATCTAATGAAATGCCACAAGATATGCATACAAGCAAGAGTGAATCAGATGTGATCATGGTAGTTTCAGTGCGATTATTCGCTTCTTGTGCCACCAGGTAAACACATTCTTCGCATAACCGGTCATTTTCTGTCATCTGTAATTCAAATAATTATAAGAATGATTGACTATTTCGGTTATTGAAAAAAAGATATAGTAAAAGTTAATCAATTGCCTCCGTGGGCCAGTGATTTAGGCGTTTGCCTTGTGACCCGGTGGTTGTGGGTTCAATTCCCACGGGAAGCATACTTTGTTAAGTTGTTTCCAGTTTAGCTAGGACATTGCAAGCTAGATTAACCTGATTGTCTGATAAAAAGATGAATCCGTGCTTCGGAAGGCATGTATAAGCCGGTGGTCTCGGCAGTCAAATGGCGGTCGTCAAATAAACCATGTCAGAAACCCTTGAGGCGGTTTAGAAACTCTGACACTAGGGTATGTGGGGTCGTTAGATCTTACTGCCCACACAATAAGAAGAAGAAGAAGATCAATTCTGTGAAAAATACACTTTTAAGGCTGTACTCTCGAGAGATTCTTAAAAACAGCGTGCAGATGAAGCAAGTTTTCGTCGGCATTTGATGAGAAATTATATCTGAATAGGTAGTAATCTACATGATATGATACGTGATTCGGTTTAGCCAGAATTCATGTATCGGTATCACACAATAAGGAAAACAATCACCAAATCACCTACAAATCGTTAAGATGAAACCATTTTACTCTTTAATTTTTTAATAAATGTCTAAAAAAAAAATATCTACTGCTTTGCAATACAAACGAAAATAATTTAGTTTTGTTAACCCCCGATCAAAAAAGAGGGGTGTTATAAGTTTGACCGCTATGTGTGTCTGTGTCTGTCTGTGGCACCGTCGCTCTTAAACGGGTGAACGATTTGGATGCGGTTTTTTTTATTTGAAAGCAGGTTTTCCAGCGATGGTTCTTAGACAAGTTTTGTCAAAATTGGTAGAGCCGTTTGAAGATCATCAGCTCTTTTCTAGTTGATGAAGGCATTTAACCGGCTATTATGGGTCAGATCCATGCAAAATTTGGTATTCTGATACTTCAATGACATTGCAAAAACATGGTAATATTAACCTGAGGTTAGCAGAATACCCAACTCCTCACTAAGTTACAGCAGAGGTTTCGTGTTTGAACTCACTGGAATGGTTTTAGTGGACAGATTATATTTAGAGCAGTAACCTTAACCTGATGCTGAAGCATGTCCTGAAATCTGCAAGATACCCAACTCCTCACTTACTTACAGCAGACTTTCCGTTTTCGTATTCATTTAAATGGTCGCAATGAATAGGTTATAAATAGCTTGTGGTCAAGGGCTGATGATGAAGCAGAAAAGAGAATAAGTATTCACATTGGTGAGAGATGCAAAGCTACTTTCCAAGGTTGTAGGATGTAGTGCCGTTTAGGTGAGTGTTGATCATATATGAATGGATGGTGAGGGAGAGGAAGGCCAAAAAAAAGATGAATGGATTGTGTGAGGACCAATAGGAAAGAAAAGAGACAGTGATAGCGTGACAAAGGTGAGTAATAGCGTGACGGCTGATAGGACAGAACGGAATTAAAAAAAGTGTTGCGCCGACCCCAAGTAGCATATATGGGATAAGGTCAGGAAGGTGATGAGATCATAGGTTTTCTAGTAGTACCTATTAGGTACATTAAGTTTAAAAAGCATGAAATAAAATTAAATTGAAAATTTATAAAACCCCCGACTAAAAAATAACTTTAAAAACTGAAAAATAATACTCCCGAGGCGAAGACGCTTGGCCCAAAGAATAATACCTATATTAAATTAAAAGGATCAATACGTATTATTTTTCAGTTTTTAAAGTTATTTTTTAGTCGGGGGTTTTTAAATTTTTAATTTAATTTTTTACTTTTTTAAAATATGTGTTATTTTTTTATAATACATTAAAAATACGGGTAGCGGAGTGGCGCGTAGAGGAGTAGTTAGCTCCGTTTATGGGCACAAGGTCATTGGCATGTATACAAGCCTTGACTGACTGGAAAACAACCATGTCAAAAAAAATGATGTTAAACTATAGAATGTAGTTATGTAGAACCTAGTAGTAATGAATCTTAATTCTAAAAAGATAATTGTTTACAACCACGGCATTACAATTAATGAAAATATAAAAAATAAACTAACCTCACGGCCGCACCATTCTCCAATTATCTAGGCTATCTCTAGACTTAAATCTACAGCATGGTTTTCACATTCATGGTATGCAAGTGGTCAGGTCGCAGGATAACATGACAATTAACACATACAGCCATTTAGGGATTGTAATCCGGCGTCATTTTCAGTCCGGCCGGATTCCCATCGATCAGGCCGGATCGGACCGGATCCGGCTGGATTGATCGAATAACTTTTCGGTTCAAAATGATCTGTTAGTAAATTAATCAAGTGTTATTGTACTTAATATAGGTACTTTATAAAAAAAACCGGGTAAGTGCGAGTCGGACTCGCCCACCGAGGGTTCCGTACAAATTTGTAGCTACAAATTTCTTTAAATAAAGAATATATACTATACTAGTGGACGTCACGCGGTTTCACCCGCGTAGTTCCCGTTCCCGTGGGAGCACGGGGATAAAATATAGCCTATGTTACTCACTGATAATATAGCTATCCATTGCTGACAGAATTTTTCAAATCGGTCCAGTAGTTTCGGAGCCTATTCATCTCAAACAAACAAACAAATCTTTCCTCTTTATAATATTAGTGTAGATTTTTTATGATTTAACCCGTCAGACCCCGCAAAATTAAAAGACAATCTACGGCTCACATGTGGTATGGCCAGCCGGACCGGTGGGTACCTACTGACTTCTGTTACGGGGCGTAGCGTAACATGGTACTAAGCCAGCATTCGTGCAGTCAGTACGTGGAAACGAGCACGAATGCGAAAACGAAACGCTCCGCTCGTTGCTTGTCTCGAGTGCTACCTACGCTCGCTATCGGTTTTTTAACGAATCCCTTTAAGGTTCAATCAGAACGACGCGAAAAGTCGTTACGAGCACACGTGCTACACGCGTCGATGCTTTACTACATGTATTTGTTTCTCGTGAAACATGAAGTTGGACACAGAAAAAACTCTGTGTTTGGCTTAAAAATAATTTAGTAGAACCCAAGATCCCACGCAACCACGTCGACATTTTGACTGAAGCACGGGCGAGCAAAGAGTTCGAAACGAGCATGTTACACGGATTTTAGGATACGGAGTAACGTAACACCAGTCAGTACCCACCTTAAGGCTGACTGTCCATTGGAGAGGAGAGGAGCGGAGAAATATCAACCAATGGAATCGCATAAAACCTTCGCTCTGCGTCAGTTACTGAGATTTAATACAATTCCATTGGTCAAATTACTCAGTATCTCCGCTCCGCTGCCTCGCTCCGCGTCTATGGACAGGCAGCCTAAGTATCTCTAAAGTTCATCATTTTGCTGCAGTAATACTCACTATTGAAATAGTTATTTCAATAATGCGGTGTCGTTGCGGTGTTGCTTGAGGTGCCTTCCTTTTAGTACAGTCTACAGGTAGTTTTGCTCGCTATGTGAGGTTTTGCTCTACAAAAGGTGGAGTAGAAAATGTTTTAATTTGTATTGCTTAAGTATAGGCTAGTCATGGCCATCCGGCTGGCCCGGGGATACCGCACGGTCTCTGGCGAGGCGGCGAGCCTCCTGGCCGGATTTCCGCCATGGGATCTAGAGGCGAGAGCCCTCGCGCTTATTTACGAATGGCGCGTGGAGGCGCAACGCCAGGGCGAGACTCCTCTGCTGCGGCAAGTCGCAGCACGGCGCACGGAGCTCCGGAAGGATCTCATGTCGGCATGGAGAGAGCGACTATCGCAACCCAGCGCTAGGTACGCCACAGTCCAGGCAATAAGTCCCCTCTTTGATGAGTGTCTAGAGCGGCGTCACGGCGTCCTCACCTTCCGCCTGACGTAGGTACTCAGTTGTTTCGAGATATACCTGTTTCGGATTCGGCGGGAGGACACGCCCGGGTGTCGAAACTGTGAGGATCGCCTGGAGGACACGGTGGAGCATAGGGTGGAGGTCTGCCCTGCTTGGGCAGTACCGTTGTGTCCTAGTCAAAGCGATCGGCGGTGACAACCTATCGCGTCCGGCCCTGGTTTAATCCATGGCCCGGAGCGAGGAGGCATGGGAAGCGGTCACCTCCTTCTGCGAAGCAGTAATGCTAGCAAAGGACGAGGCCGAACGCGTGAGAGAGGGGAAACCTCACGCCCCAGCCGCTGCAACAGAAGAAGACGCCTCGGGCGTCGGGAGTCGCAGGGCGATTCCTGACCACTGTAGGCGCGAGAACCAGGCCCGAGTCGACGCGACGGCGCGTTGATCTCCACGCGCGCCACAAGGAGATGTCAGCATAGTAGACGGGGCCCGCTAGGGTCACTGCCTGCCAGGGTAGCGGAATTTGTTCGAAAGAGTCACCGCTGCCCTGGAACGCAAAGGGCACTAGGAGAAACATGGATGGGTTTTAGTCAGTAGGAGTCTGACACTCCCTCTGTTCCGTCAGAGCGGGAGGAATAATTTGATGATTTCTCATCCTTAAAAAAAATAGTATGGGCTCACGAAAAATTTAAGTTTTCGACCTCGAAGGTTCACAGCGTTAGCCGCCATCTTGAATTGAAAGGGCCAAAATTTGATCTTTGTAAAAATAACTAAATACGGCCCCTTATATTATTTTATGCTTCAAAGGTTGACTTTATGACAAAAGTGGCTATGAGAAGTATAAAGAAAATGAAATAAGAAAAAAAGTATTTGTGTTTATTCTGTACGTCCTATAGATACAAAGTTACAAAAGGCGTACGGAATACACACACAATAGAACAATTCCATCCAGCTTGCTTCCACGATGGAAGCAATTGTTTGAGAATAGGAAGCAAACAGAAGCAATAGAGAAGCAATTCTTGGGCATAAATTCAACGTTAAATATGCTAAGTAACCGTCCATCCTGACGGACACCTTCAATTCAAGATGGCGGCTAATGCTGTGACCCCTTGAGATTAAAAACTCACATTTTTCATGACTAGCCTATACAGAAGGAATACAAATTAAAACTTTTTCTTTTCCACCTTTTGTAGGGCAAAGCCTCTTTTTTGTCCCCACTGGTTGGATTATTTTCCATGAAAACAATTTAATATTCTTAAAATCTTCTTTATTTAAAATGATTAACGAAAAACGTGAGTATTTATTACTTATACGTACTAATAAACACAATCAAGACTTCATTATTTTTGGATATTTTAAAACGAAATAACATAAACGTAGGATAACAGAATATTTCATATAAACCTAAGTTAATAAATTAATAAGGAAAACGAGTATCACAGTATAAATTGTCTGAAGGTTTTTTACACGGAGACTCAGCAGTAGACGCAGAGCCAGAAGGCACTGTTCTCAAAGGTGGTCGCATAGGCGGGGAAATGGCAGCAGTCATCAGGTCGACACTGGCGCAGGGCTCCGGAAGCCGCAGCCGGCGCTCTCGCTCAGAATGTTGTCTCTCGTAGCACCGAGCGTGAGCCACACTGCGCTGTAGGCCCGCCAGGCTATCAGTGCGAGCTGGGAACCGCTCTAAACTGATTGAAACTTTGCCCATTTCCGAAGTGTCGATATCCACAATTTCTTTATCGTCCAGTATCATTCCCATGTTGATCCTTAAGTTGGTTAAACCATCTCTAAAAATTAGATACACTGTAGCTTGGTCTAATACTTTCAAAGAGAAATGCTCGTTTATCTTCAAAGCTTTCATTTTGATTTGAAAGGGTTTAAATATTTGGGATAACTTTGTTCTCTTCTCTTTAATAAAGTTATTAAATTCTATTGCTAACATTTCTTCACTATCTTCTCGAATTGTCTTATCTCCTGGTGATTCAAATCGTAGAATATCAGGGTCCTTGTGTGGCATTTGGGTATCTACCATGACTTGCTGTAGGACTGGCGGATCGTTCAATGAATGCCATTGCCAGTGTGAAACGGGACCAATTGCTCGATCAAGTACCACTCCTTCAGTCTGATTATATTGAAGGCTGAGAAATAATAATGTTGATAAGTGACATATAATGCAAGCTTAGGCTACTATTACTTTTCGTAAATAAAAAAATTAACATTTACCGTATCTTGCCAGCATGATCGAAAACTATACCATTGCCTAGATAGTCAAAAGTGGCAAGTATTGTAATAGGATGTGTGCGACCACGCTCATCAGGCTCTCCGCTGCTGTATATCACGAAACGCTGCTGAGCATTTGTCTCTGGAATTCATATTGTGAAAAAGTTTAATAATACATTGTGCTGTGGATTAGGAAATTTACTAGAAATACAATTAAACACCTCCAAAATTAAGCACGATCACCTACCGTACAAAGATTTTACAAGGGGTTAAGTGGGTCCTTCAATCCTGATATCTCTGAACTGAGCGTCATAGCGTTCTGGCAAACTAGCTATGTTTACAAAATATATTAGTTCGCAAATATTTAGTAGAAGTTTTCTTATAATTTGTAAAACAGAAAAAAAAGAAACACTAAGTACACGATTTAAAAGTTATAAAGCCAAAACAAGGACCCTCAATAATGACAACATTTGCTTGTATAGCTCACTAGGTAGGTACTTCATATTGTTACTAGCGTCTGCCAGCGGCTTCGCCCGCGTGATCCCTAGGGAACATACTCCTGGCATATATATATAGCCTATAATATGTTATTCCAGACTATAATCTACCTCAGTGCCAAATTTCATGAAGATCCTTTCAGGCGTTCTGAAGTGAAAGTAACAAACCAACATCCAGCTATCCATCTTCACAAACTTTCGCATTCATAATCTTAATAGGATCTAGACACGCGGCAGCGTGTTTAGCCAATAGTTCAAAGAAAGGAACTGGCGACGCAGCAGCCGTGTGTATATTACACGAACCATTTCGAGCTACTTTTGACCCTTTTCACGATGATTCAAAACCTATTTAACCTACATACATGAAATTCGGCACATTTATTCAAACTCTTTAGCTTGTCTAGAATCCAAATTTCATAAATGTAGCTCAAACAGTTTTTGATATATTAACTTTAGAAAATTTTTGTGACTGACTCAGACTGAGACATATACTCGTTCATCGATTAATAAGGTAAATGAAGATTCAAGATTTGACTTGGCTAGTTTTCACCAGCAAATAAAATTGTTAGAAGAGTTAGATATAAAAACTGTATCTTGCGTAAGTATAACATAAAGATGATAAGTAAAGCCAAATATAAGATAACATGTGCCTATGTAAAAACTAGCCAAGTCGAATCTTGAACATTTATTTAGATCTCAATTATTTTTTCGCTGAAGTCGATAATCACGAATATTATTAAAATTGAACTTTGGCCCCTTTTTCTCATTTATGTTTTTAATGGGATAGGATATTAGTAGGATTATTTTAGTATATATTTTTTACGAAAATTGTATAAAGGTATTTCGCTCCAAGAACGCTTACTTCCTGGAGTTGCAGAATATTTAGGTTCAGCATCAATCAAACATAGATGAAGCAGTTTATTTCTTTATTAGACATTAATATAATACATCAAACACTTGGTGGAGGGCGTTTACCCAGTGATAAGACGGTACAGTATTAGCAAAAATGTCCTCCAGAAGTGACCACCCACACGAAGTAGTGAACAAGTATTAATCTGGGGGGCTACTCTCAAACGAAATCCGTAGTTTCGGGCTTAGTTGCGGGCGGGCATTTACAACTCCGTATCACCTAACCACTGAGAACTAATGATAACACGATTGGACAGTTACTGTGAAATCGTGTTGTCATTCATTCTCAGTTCGGGTTCGGGACTAATCGTAAGTCTGTAGGTGATACGGAGTAGAATACGCCCGCCCGCAACTAAGCCCGAAACTACGGATTTCGTTAGAGAGTAGCACCCCTGATTAGGTAACTCTATTAGCCAGTTTGCCAGAACGCTTGAGGGACCCATTTAAACCCTTTTTCTTAAATCTTTGTACGTTTGTTGATCGTGCTGAATTTTGGATTGTATTTCTACTACATTTTGATATAATATAAAGGGTGTCCCAAGACATGGCCACATGAATAGAAAGTACCTTAAATACTGTAGATAGATAAATATACTGAATGATGACCTAATTTTTATTTTAAAAACAAAATGAACTGCATTCAAAGAATTTTAAATAATAGTAATAGCCTGTCTGAACAGGGAATCGAACCCGCTAAATGTGAAAAAAATAACGTGTAGTTTTACTGTACCGATGGAAAGGCTCAATCATAAACATTTATTTCTTCTGAATAACATATTTTCTAAAATAAAAGGAAGACCACGGAATTTACTATTCATTTAAGATAATATGGTACTTTTAACTGAGAAGAACGTTTAAGGAGTTACTTACTACCAAGGTACTACAAATTATGTTCCTATCACATTATTATTTTATTATACGCTTAAATAGAGATATTATAATTTCTCAATTGTGTACTCATTAGTAATACTTTGAAATGATAATACAAGTAGAAAGTAGTACATAAAGTCAGTTGTTTTAAGCATACATTATTTTTTGTTGTCTTTCACAACACGTTGAAAGACAAAAAATAAAAGTTAAGATCGATTGCAGAGTTACCATACGTTTTGCTATGATTATCTTTGACAATGCTGTAAATGCTATATAATTAATACCCATACATATTGATATACCTTCGGCATCATAATAATCCAGTGCCAGTCGTCCATTTCTGTAATACCAGCGACCTCGTCCGTTATCATCGAACTCGGCTAGTCTTTCGCCGGTGTCATAGGTCATTAGTCCTTTGTTCTTGTTGTGCTTGAACCAGTCGAACTCGGGACGTGCCGGACGCATACGATAAACATTCATCTAAATAAAAATCAGAGAATTACCAAAAAAGCTACGTGCATGGCTTACCTATAGAATAAAAAACCGCGACGATCAGACCTTCGTTATTTTATAAAAGCTGAAAGTTTTTCTGTGTGTGTCCCCATTGGCGTATCTAGGATATTTTTCCAGGGTGGGTCTGGCCTCTAACCTGAGATGCAACGCCTAGACACACACACACCACAGTGGGTGATCAAAAATGGAATTTTAGGCCCGTCGCTCGTCGCCGTCGCAGCCGAGGGGGGGGGGGGGCATGTTAAAAGTAGCATTTAAATTATACAATAAATTGAGAAAATCGGACAACGGACTAGCTCACTATCGATGGGTGGTTATGGATACCTACCATTGCTCTCCTACAACCGAGACCTTTACAAAAATGACGCCCAGGCCAACAATATCTTTTAGTTCACGTGTACAAAACCGCGCGGGTGACTTACTAAAAAGCTATTGTCTACATTTCTTTTTCATTTCTCCTGTCGCAGGTCTGCTGGAAGAAATTTCACTAGAAATAAGCAGTTCCTTTGTTCTCATATTTATAATGTTAATTTTTACTGTTTTTCTGTGTGTACATAAATAATAAAATAAATAAATAAATAAAAAGCTTTAGCCTGAAGAAAATTGGAAATGTATGAGCGACCGAAGCGAACTCGACTTTTTAGAAACTTGTCTCGAATAAGTTACATTCAAATAAACAGATGTTTTTGAGCTTACCCGAGAAGGCTAGAGCGAGCAAAGCGAGTTCAAAAATTTTAAGCATCCCACCTGGGAATCTGGGTTAGATTAGTTCTTTTTAACCAACTACAGATATAGATGTTAACTAAAAATGCAAAAAAAGAACTCTATAATGTTATCGGAAAGGATGTGCCATGGACATGTAAGATACTCTTTTAACTATTCATGCAGCCATAAAAGTAATATTCTCGACTAAACACTGAAGAATACTAGAGCGAGCAAAGCGAGCTCGAAAATTTTCTAACCCAGCCCTAGAAGGCAGCCCTTTTTTCTTTTTTGAAGGCAGACCTGGATCTACGACTCTTCCACGTTTTGCGATAAATTTTTAGGGTTCCGAACAAAAAAAGGAACCCTTATAAGATCACTCGGGTGTCTGTCTGTCTGTCACAGCCAGTTTTCTCCGAATCTACTGGACCAATTTTGTTGAAATTTGGTATACATATGGACTTCTGTGACCCAAACACGGTCGTGTTACGTAAATTATTAAATTTTTAGTATGGGGGTCATCTTTGGGGGTCAAACTAGAAAAAAAAAAGTTTTTGAACAAATAACGTGTGACACATCAAATGAAAGGGCTTATTGTGAGAGTTTTAATTATATTTTTTTCATAATTTTAAATTAAATGGTTTTGAAGTTATTCAAGAAATTAGACGAAAAATTACCATTCTCCCTAATCTCCGAAACTTCCGAGTCTAAAATTTTGAAAAAATATATAGAGATAATAGATCTTTACCTATAGATTACAGGAAAACCTATAAGAAGTCTCTAATGTTAAAATAACATGTTAAAAAAAATTCGTTCGTACGCGAGTGCCGACTCGCTCTTGACCGGTTTTTACTTTATGTAAATCGGATGAAAAAATACCCTTAACAATAACGACGAAGATCTATTGTACCAATCATTGGCATCATTTTTTTTTCTCTAGGCCATACATGAGAAACCATTGGTTCTGGTGGAGATATGGAAGACAACCTTACCATGGTTTACTTAATAGTTTTTTTATGCTTAAGAGGGGACTCTAGTCCCGAGGAATTTGAAAAATAGGTATTTGAAGAAACTATTGCCGATGCGTCGCACTCTGCCTTTTGTCGCTTTCGCACTTTACTTATCAAGTAAAGTGCGAAAGCGACAAATGCAGCTCAGGCTGATTTTTACCTATAAAAACCTTAGACTAAAGACGTTTTGTATTCCGCTGTTTTCTTCTTCAAAACTGAACTGATCTAAAAAAATCATATATCAAAATTTAGAGGAAGATTATGTCTATGCTTCTATTATTTTCTGTTTTGTTAAAAACTTATCAAATTTGTCTGACAGTCGTTCGAACATGGCGGTAAAAACGGGCTGTTTTTCGTGTTTTTGGATTTTCATAATTCTTTAAGTAATTATGCATATTTATTATATTTATGTAATTATATTTTGGAAAAAAGAAAATGATAGAGGCACGTATTAATTCGGTCTAGAGTTTTGGAAAAAAATAATTGCTCTAGCAGCATTATCCACGACGAAAACAGCGGAATGCGTTTGTATGGAGAAAGGCCCAAGAGTTACGGACCCGAGTCCCCTATTAAATGCAAAAAAAAAAAAGATTCAAGAGAGTGTCAAATGCAAGGGCGAGCGAAGCGAGCCTGACAATTTTAGCACCCAACAGCCACATCAAATAAGTTTTTTATTTAAACATTTGAATTTGGCGCCCCTTGAACTTGCCGCCCGGGGCACGTGACCTGATTTGCCCCCCCCCCTCCCCCTAGATCCGGTGGGTAAGATCCTCTTTTTGCTATTTGACAAGTTAGAGGGATCTATACAAAGTCCAGCAAAGAATTTGGAATCGGTCCCCAAACGTCCTGGGGTGGGCCTGAGACGATTCTGGAGTAGGCACGGCCCACCCGGCCCCCCCCCTGTATACACCTATGTATGTCCCCAATAGAGGTAAGATCAATCCCCGACTATAAAGTTTGAATCATGGTAGCTTAAGCTGGTAACAGGTGTATCAAATTGTACCTCAAATTCGTTAATGTATAAAGTCCAGTTTTCACATATTTTGTTTAAAATAATATTAGAAATCACTCATCAAATAAATCCTCCCGCTCTGGGGGAGCAGAAAGGAACCACATAATGGTGACACCTGGGCGTGTCCTGCCGCCAAATCCAACACGGGTACGTACCTCCCGAAACAAGCGGGTCCAGTGAGGACCTGCGTCAGGCGGAAGGTGAGGACGCTACGGCGCATCTCTAGCCACTCCTCAAAGGTCCTCTCTTTTAAGAACTATCATCACGACAGTAGCGTGACTATGTCAGACACCTGAAACTATAATAAATTGTAATTATACTTACGTTATAGTATAAAAGCTTAGTTTTATAGTATAATTATAATTTACCATAGTTGAAGGGTGTCTAGAGAATTAGTAAGGTTTTACTAAGTCTCTGACAAAGGACGAAGTGATTTTTAATATTCTAATTAAAATATGTGAAAACTGAGCTTTATACTTTAACGAATTTGAGGTACAATTTGATACACTTTTGCTACCTACCATGATTCAAACTTCATAGTCGGGGATCTTACCTGTATTGGAGACATACACAGAGAAATTTTCAGCTTTTATAAAATAACGAAGTTCAGATCGTCGCGAGCTCTTGAGATACTGGAACTCATAAAACCAATGCAATTAGTAGATCAGTTGAAAAAATTAACCCGGCCAAGCAAAGAGTTCCGAATAAATTTTATTTTGGTAACATGTAACTTTTAAACCATAGACTCTTATAGGTTCTCCGGAAAATTATAGGCAAAGAACTTTTCGGCCTCATCGACCATTTGTTCTGCGAGCAATGTGCCCTGCCCACTGCCACTTTAGTTTAGCGATCCTTCGGGCTATGTCGGTAACCTAACCAAGGTTACCGACATAGCTCTTGCGGATATCATCATTCTTGATTCGATCATGCAAGGAAACTCCAAGCATTGCCCTCTCCATTGCTCTTTGAGTGACTTCGAGCCTTCTGATGAGGCCAATTGTGAGCGACCACGTTTCAGTTCCATAAGTCATTACTGGCAACACGCACTGATTACAGACTTTCGTCTTGAGACACTGTGGTATGTGGGACGAGAAGATACCACGCAACTTCCCGAACGCCGAGTCGGATTCGACGGTTGACCTCTTTCTCGAAGTTGGCCCTACCTAACTGGACGATCTTGGTTTTGTCCATGTTCATTTTGAGACCCACTCTTTCGGAAGCTCTACAGATGTCATCGAGCATTGTACTGAGGTTCTCCGTAGTCTAAGCCATGACGACTATATCGTCGGCAAATCGAAGGTGACTGATGTACTCGCCATTGACATTAATGCCTAGCTTTCTCCAGTCCAAAACCTTGAAGACATCCTTTATTGCGGCCGTAAACAGTTTCGGAGAAATGACGTCTCCCTGCCTCACACCCCGCTGCAGGAGGATAGGTTTCGAGGTCTGATCCTAAAGTCGGACTGACATGGTGGCGTTTTTGTACAAACCTTTCAGGACCTCGATGTACCGATAGTCGATCTGGCACCGTTGGAGAGACTGCAGCACAGCCCAAGTCTCGATCGAATCAAAGGCTTTTTCGTAGTCCACATACGCTAAGCAGAGGGGCAGAATATACTCTTAGGTCTTCTGTATAACCTGACGGAGCGTATGTATGTGGTCTACGGTGCTCAAGCCTTTTCGGAATCCGGCTTGTTCGGGAGGTTGGAAGTCGTCAAACCTGCGTGCGAGACGGTTCGTGATGACTCTGGAAAACAGCTTGTAGACATGGCTTAGAAGTGAGATGGGCCTATAGTTCTTAAGCAGGACATTGACGCCCTTCTTAAAGAAGAGTACCACCACACCTCTACTCCATGCCTGTGGCGTTTTCCCCTCGAGTATGACGGAATTGAACAGTTCCTGAAGGGCCTTAAGGACCGGTCTTCCATCCGCCTTCAGGAGTTCGGCCGCAATTCCGTCCTCACCCGAGGCCCTGTTGTTTTTAAGCTGCTTCAGAGCCATCCTAATCTCATACAGGCTGACGTCTGGGATGTCCTCGGTATAGTGCCAAGTCAATCTAGCTCTTGGGTCGTTAGCTAGATTCGTATCTTTCTTGAATAACTTCAACATTGTTTATTTTAAAACTATGAAGAAAAAAATACGATTAAAACACTTCCAATAAATCCTTTCATTTGATTTGTCACACGGTACAGTTTAAAAAACTTTTTGTTTTAATTTTCTAATTTTCCCCCATAAAACTGATCTTATACTCAACATTGATTAATTACGTAATACGTCCGTGTTTGGTTCACAGAAGTTCATATGTATATCAAATGTCAAGAGAATTGATTCAGTAGATTCGGAGAAAATTGTCTTTGACAGAAGGACGGACAGACAACCGAGTTGCCCTATAAAAGTTCCGTTTTTACGGATGTTCGAAACTCTAAAAACAATTGAAATGTTTTTTCTGTAAGTTTGGAGTTAACTGTACTGTATACCTACGGATATGTGTGGTTCTAGGACATGCTGATTTCATCATGATATTTTTTTTGCCGTTTCGAGAGCAGTTATTGTGATGCGACAAATTACATAAACCAAAACGCCTGCCTTAATTCAATTTCATACACGTGAGTCGGCGGGTGGGGGGGGGGGGGGGGGGCTACCTCCAGACCACACTGCTTCAGTGGCAGGCGTTTACCTTGGGCCACCACTGCTTCAGCTGGAATCGTATTAGTAGTTTTCCGAAATATTTCTCACCTTTCTTACTACTTTTTCTGTGGGTAGCAGAGTCCAACCTTTGTCAATGAAGGTGGGATCAGATAAAACGTAGCGTATCATACCTTTGTCAGGTTCCATCTCCATCTGAAAAAAATTACACATTTGTGAACCTCGCGCCTCTTTTAGGCAATCCAGTCGCGCTACATTGTTTCAACAAAAAGTACGATACAATAAATACGTAGTTAAAAGCTGTGTTTAAGGCCCTACCTCTGCTTCAGAGCCGTCAAAAGGCTACTTTCTAAAGGATATTCCCCATTAACGGCTGGGTCAAAAGATTGGAAAAAAATATATGTATATGGTATATTCATAAACAACAATGTGAACAATTGTCGTTTTCGTATGACATATAGTTTTGCTGTAAAAAAATATTTAACAACACGCTATTTTTTGGATATTTCTTCCAAACGGCTTCGAAATTTAAAAATATTTTTACATGGAAAAATTGCTGGTAAAGTGTACTACAAAGTGAACATTGCTCATGTAAATCAATAAATATTTTGCAAAGAAAATGTTCAATATTGAGTCTCCCATATTATTAAAGCTCTGTTTGGGCGAAGGCGGCAGTCGTGCGTTAGCACTGAGACGGGGAGGCTGTGTCGCTCGTTGCTCCGCTCGCGCTATCGACCGACTACGCGTATATGTATGAATGTGTTAGTGCAAATATTTACGAACTTTTGTATTAGTGTGGGTTCATAGACTAGCTCTTTGCAGAGGAGCCAGCTTGATTGAGCGCGTGGGCGCATTGTACAGTTTCATACAGCAACTTTTATCAAAACACTATCGGCGTCGCTCGGGTTTTATTTTTGTCTGCTCTTTTTTTTCAAACGCAGCCGACATTAATTCTTAATTTCTTTTATTACCAACAAACTGACTAATATTAAAGAAAAATCAACATAAGTTTATTTATTCATTTAAACTTCATGAACAATAGTGGTACATAGGCGGACTTAATGCAACGAGGACTTCTCTATTAGTCAACCTTTGGTTTAAAAGAAATACACTGTGGTAGGTGCACAGCTCTTCAACACAAACATAAACACAAGTTCATAAACAAACATTTATTTTCATTATTCGGTCGGTATATGCGGCGTGTCAGTCGCGTCTGTGGGGGACCGTTTGTAGTAATTCAAAAAAATAAGTGAATTAAAGTACAATTTATTTTGATAAAATTGATACCAAGGTGCGAATAACGTGGTCTGCTTTGGTCTGTCATATCGTATCTATTAATTTTTAAGTAAAAAAAGTGACATACATAAATAGTTGGGCATTTGGTATCACTGCCTTTTCTGTTTGTAGATATTGATGTGTCCTCTAAAATTCGAGTTTTTTTTTTATATCATCAATCATTTTCGCAGCGCACGCAAAGGGAGGTAATTTGCAGGGTTCCGTAGTTAAATAAGTATTTACAGCGGTAATTCTTTTCAGAGGCATTTCTCCAGTGTGTCTTCACTGTCACTTGCTCGGGTTTTTGCAACAATCATCGTCGTATTTCCAGTTTACAAAATAAACCGATATAAAAACGTTATCAATTAAACACCTAAAACTTTCACAGGAATCACAGAATCTGAAGTTTTTGAGTTAATGAAATTGCTACAAAATTATTTAGCAGAGCTGAACTATGAAATAGTCTTAAAATTTATTTATTTCATTTACTTTACTTTAGAATGTACTTTTTTATTTGAAATCTTTTTACGAGACTATAAAGTAGTATAGGCAGAAACAAAAAGTAGTAGGTACACTGCATACTCAAGGTCAAATTGTTACCAGTGCACTGGTAACAGTTTGACCTCGAGTTTCAAGTATCTTTATATAGATCGTAAGCAGAAAAGACGAAACTGTTTCACAAAATTGTTTTTATCTGACCTAAGTATATTGTTTTACTTCTGTTTAACCACATTCGTATAAAAAATGAGACCAGTGAATAAAAATACGCGTAACGTATGTAGATTTTTAGTTTAGATAGAAAACTAAAAATCAGCCGTGCAATCGCCATACTCTTGTGTAGTCGTAGGCAAAAAAGCCGGCTTGGCGCGCATGTCTGCGTCCTCGCGTAATCTTTGGTAATAGTTTTGAGGTAGCGCGTGCGCTACGGAAATGTTTGTGTGTGCGGCGCAGATATGAATGTGTGGCCCAGATGCTGAAGGTTATTGAGCCTACTATACACCTTAAGAAGGAGCCGATGAGAAGTGCTGTATCCTGTGCCTGGCGACAGACAACAGCAACAACTTACTCGTTTGTAAGTAAGCACAGTACTGCACCTACCTGTTTCGCATCCTTTTTTGAGACATTTCTTCTTGATATCATCTTTTTTTTTACTGGTTCTGTAGCCTGCTCAATCATTTGCACTTTTTGCTTGAGCTGATGGTCTGATTCGAATCGTACATCTTTTTGAAAAAATATAGGATCAAATTTTGGTTTTATTATCTTCTCATGACGTGCTTTACTTTTATAGATTTTTTCACCAATTATAATATCTTTTATTTTGTCTTTCTTGAGATTTCTTTTTTTGTAATCTAAGCTTAAAACATCTAATTCTAATTTAGAGTCCAAGCAAACTGGACAGTCAGACGACTTTTGAACACTTTTATCACGATAGCGTTTATGAGACTCTAGCAACTCAGGGTCAATAACAGAGGGCCTCATTTTATTGACGTTTTTTGTTTTAACTTGGTTTAAAAATTGTTTAGAGCCAACTTTGTTCATTAGCTTCTTACTCATTTTTAATTCTTCAATTGCTTTGCGCTCAGATTCTTGTTTTGCTCTTTGCGCCTCCAATTCTAGGCTTTGTTTCTTTTTTGAGGCTTGTTCTTTTCCTTTTTTATATATAGCTTGTAATTTCTTCAATTCTTCTTCATTTTCTTTTCGAAATTTTGACAAATCTTTTTCTGTTAAAATTTTGGTATTTTTTTTCTTTCCAGATATTTCTTTATTTTCTTCATTAAGTGATTCATCTTTACTTGTGGTTGACATTTCTAAATTATTGAAAATATCCTGTTTCTTTTTAATGGACTTTTCTGTCTTGGAAGACGCTAGTTTTTCTTTCCTTAATGATTTTTCTAGTTTCAGATTACCTTTTATATCTTCCTGTTGGTTCTTATCATGGAATATTTTTGTTTGTTTATCACTTTGTAGTATTTCAGTAATTTCTTTTTTTATAATTTTTAATTCATTTTCTTCTTCAGTTTCATATTGTTCTTCTTCTTCCGTTTTTAATTTTTATTTCCTTTTCCACACCCTCATCTTCTTGTTTAAATTATGAGAACAAGGCCGTGATAAATAAACATTATACAGCTGGTTTCTTGGCCAAGATAGAAATTATATTTCCGTCTCTGTATTTCCCTTGTAATTTAAAAGATTTGCGTCCGTGACAAGAACACTTTTTAGCAGTGGTGGCGTCTTAAGGTGCTTTTACACCGGCGAGGCGAGGCGTGGATGAAATGGGCGAGAATTGAAATTTGTATAGCAAAATTTATATATAGTAAAAGGTCTAGATAAGCGCGAGAATGTACGAGGCGAGAAGAATGAAGAATTAAAATATAGGTTAGTACAATATTGAACTTTATCGCTGTAAGAATAGAGTATTTATTTACTTTGTAAAACGGATTTACAAATCGCGCACTGGCCATCGAGGACCCACACGGTCTCTCTCCGTCAAGCGCTGACTCGCGATGTCTCACACTGACGCGCGCCGGCTCACTCCGACCATCGCGTGTTATCGCTGCATACTATAGATGCTCTCCAGTCTCCAGCTCCCAATGCTTACTCAAATGCTTTCTTTATAGTATAGGATCCCGATATACAACATCAAAAAATATATTGCATATGGGCAACCCATATTATATATTATTTGCAATATATTTTTTGATATATTAAATTATATAAAAAATGTGTTTGATCCATTAACCAGCTCGGTGAAGGTCGTTGTTAACGGGATCTTAGACTATTAGTTTTATTTATTGTTATACAAAGCTACTTACGTTGATTGCACAATACACACGGAATAGCACTGTGGCTATTTCTTCACAAAACATAGCAGACGCGCGTGATAGAGCGAGATAGCGATGGCCGATGCGTGACATCGCGAGCTAGATAGGGTTGTGCTGGCCATCGCGAGACGGCGCCTTATAGCGAAGAACATCTTTCAGTGTAAAAGGGTAAGCGTGATTTCAATTCACGCCTATCCCATCCACACCTCGCCTCGCCCGTGTACCTTTACACCGCCACCGCATCTAACGCTGCTCTGTCGACGGGCTTCCAACTACAAGTCCAAGATAGACGTGGAAACTTTTAAAAGGCCAAAGTGACAGTTATGCAATGTTTGGCGATCTTTAAATTTTTAGATACCTACTTGTTTTTTTATGCATACTTTTGGGCTGTTCTTTTCTTTTATGTACTTGACTTTAAGAGCATTTACTCCTCACGATATCATACAATCCAAGTCCTTAATCTTGGAAATAAAATAAATTAACCGATTTTATAGTAACTTAGCTCTACAATAAGAACGCACCTCTCTGCGACGACGCATCGCCGTTCTCCGACGTAGCCGGGCGTGTCAGTCTTTTAATCAGTGTTGCCAAAATTAACTTAATGCAGCTCAAAAAGTAAAATTTTCTCGAGAAAAGTAACATTATTTTTTTATGTACATACAAACAGAGATCTAAATAAAAAGATGGCAATTTATTTTATTTTAAGCTTCAAAAAAATCAAATATTTATCAGAGAAGAAGTTTAGGGGTTGAAAATGCAATGAAAGTTTACTAATTCTTCCTCATTATTCAATTGTGAAATGGCTCAAAATCAATGCGACGAACGAAAGTGCTACTTCACAAAAAAATTGTTTGTTTTTTTATATTTTATTAATTGTTGATAAACGTCACAAAGTAAAGCAAAAGCAACATTTTTAGTCGTGTTATACTTTGGCACTGCTTACTGCTTTGAACGACAAAGCAGTTCGACGACGCATCGTTCATTTCCAAAATTAAGGATTTGCGAGATCGTATGAAATACTGTTAGAAGTAAGCCACAGCCACGTCACCTATTTCGTCGGGTTTTGATAGTTCTCCAGATTTCACCATGGTTTTTTCTTTAACACCACCTCTGTGTTCAGGTTTTAATTTCGTGTCCTTTTTAACAACATCAGATTCTCCGTCTTTTCCTAAAAAAAAGTCTTTGGATTTAAGTCTTTTAGCCAATCTTTGTTGCTCTTCCGCAATGTTTTTTTTCTCTTCTTCAGCCAGTATTTTTTTTTCTTCAGCTTGTCTTTTTTTCTCCTCTTGGGCAAGTTTTATCTTTTGTTCTTGTTCTAGTTTTTGTTGGCGTTCCTCATCTTTTTTTCTTTTTAATATTTCAGATTCTAGGCGGAACCTTTCTTGGGTATCTTTAATAAGTTGTGAAGAACTCGCATCGAGATTTATGTGCTTTTCTTTCTTTTTTTCTCCTTTTGGGAAAACAAAACTAAATTGAGGTTTTTTCACTTCTCCTACACTGCGACTTAATTTTACAGCAGTCGAAAAGTAGCGGCCCGAATCATATAATCCTTTTTTCATTTTGTCGTGGTGATATTTGTCAAGTTTACTTTCCTCAAAATCTTGTAAGTTTTTTTGTATGTTTCTTGACGATCCAAATTTTATCAGTCTATTAGATACATAATCTATATTTTGAGAGACGCGATGATGTTTTGGCTCCACGTGATATTTTGGAGTTGGCTTTTTCTGTACCCAAGGAGTATTTTTTGGGGTCTCGTATACATCTGGTCTTTTCAATATAAAAAACGGAGCTCGAGAATCCTTTTCAAGTTTGACCATCTGCCTCAAGCTAATATCATGTCTTCTTTTCAGTTCTTCTTTAGCATCAATCGAAGGTCTATCTTCGAAGATTTTTTCTTGGTTACGGTTTGTAATAGAAGGTATTGGGATTTCTTTAACACCTACATATGCCTCCACAAAAGTAGTGTCTGAGTCTACCAATGATATGCCCGGAATGTTAGTATTTATTTTTTTAACTTCATGCGGTCTGTGAACGAAAGATGTTTGTATCGGTTTAATAGATTCAATAAAGGCCACATCTTGTTTTATATAAACACGTTTTGAATCGGTTTCGCTCATTTCTGTATCATCTAATTGAAAATGTGGATCTGAGTAAAACACTTGTTGGATTTCAGGTTCACGCTCCGCTGCAGGTGAATTGATATTTTGATAGATTTGTAAGTCGGAGTATGCACGATTTTTTTTTGCTTTGTCTTTGCGAACATGTCCCGTTTCTGATGGAAATACTTTTATGTACTTTTTTGTGTATTCTGTTCGTTCACCTATAACGGTTTTAAATAAATTCACAATTTTCTCGCAAGCACATAATGTTTTTTTATTAACTGGTGCTCTTTTACGACAGTGGTCGCAAATGCTCATTACAATCTTCTTATCTATTGATTTCACTTCTTTCATGAGTTTTTGTGCATGCTCAAATCTTTTTCTACATCGTGGGCAGCTTATATTTTTCTTTTCTGGAAGCAGTAATATATTACTTTTTAATATGTAGATTAATGTTACTTTATGGGTTTTATTATGTTCCTACCTATGAAAAAAACTAGTTTAGTCAATTTTTACTTATGAATAACGTCAATTCACGTACCTACCTATGTTAGCACAGAGCACGAAGATCAAGACATGACTTATGGAAACAAAATGTCTCAAGTGAATTTATTAATGAAAAAACTGACCAAGTGCGACTCAGACTCGCGTGCAAAGGGTTCCGAACAAATTTCGTTTTTTAACATGTTATTTTAACACTACAGACTTTTTAAAGGTTTTCCTGTAATCTTTAGGTATAGCACTATTATCTGCACTTTTTTCAATATTTTAGGCTCGGTAGTTTCGGAGATACCCACGCCTTATCTCCGAAACTACTGGGCCTCAAATTTGAATGTTATTTTTGGTCTAATTTCTTGAGTAACTTCAAAATATTTATTATGAAAAAGACCCTCACGGGGATATATTCATTATAAGGCCGTTTTTCGTTTTAGCGTATCTTGGTAGGTACCTGGAATAGGTATGTGAGATTACGGTATATGCTTTTTGACTATATAATCTAGTATCCAACTGAAGGAATACACGATACGAAGAAATTTTCTTGATAGAAAAAAATCACAAAGTTCGAAATATCTTTTTACATTTTTTAACTATAAGACGCAACGCTTTAGATTAATCCTATGAAAATTACTTCAAAACATATAAAATAGCCTTATCGAGGTTTTAACTGAACAGATTTCGATTTCATAATACTTTTGTGTTATCAAATACGAAAATTTATTTTGGCACTTACGTTTTTTATTCCGAGCTAAACTCTTTAGTATCCTCATCTCATCTTTTGCCTTGTAAAAGTATTTGCATCTCTCTCATTTGTTCAGTTCATCAGATGCTCCGTGGAGCTCTTGCAGGCAGGACCTGAGTCACTTTTTTGCAAATCGGAGCTGTCAGATTGTCGTAATTTAAATATTTTTGCTGTTTAAAATTAAATTTTGTGTTAAAAAATGTCTGCACCATGTGAATGTGTATTCTTATGACCTTGAACAATATAAATCGCAATATTTTTCTATCCGCACAAACTTTTGAATAATGTATAAAATTGGTATTAAATAAAAGAGCCAAACTAAATAAAGTATAACATCGTTGGGAGTTCCTACCTGAAGGCGACAATGGACTCGTTTTCCAGGAAATTAATAGCAACGGCTTGAAGAAAATAACGTCTCCAAGTCATCACCTTTACTTGTATGTACGTACTGGATCCTTCAATCTTTTCATCGCACAAAACAATATTAGGTAAGCATTTTATTTTCTATATTGGAGTATCTGTTTATACAGCGTTACACACACATTTTAACTCAAGACACACGCTAAAATAAATGTTTTCATTTTATGACTGAAATACGTCAGACATCAATGTATCAAGAATGTGCTAAATGTCAAAGGTAACAAATGACAAAGAAGTCGCGTTTGAATTGTGACACTGTGTACAATTTTAAAAAAATCGACTTCATTCCATTGGACTTGATCTGAACTTTTCCAAATGCGAATTATTTTTGTCTAACAGTACTGACCGACAATTCACACTTTCAAAATTCAACGCAATAGCCCCTGGAATCAAAATTATGGACAAAAGCTCTCTTCACCTCATTGGGTCACCAATCTTTGAGAATTCCTTTCCCAATTTTGTCGAAGAAAAAATTCAAAATCTCAAAGACGTTTCGGAAAGACTCTTAAAAATTAACATGCATTCGGCTATCACCATAATTCGTTACTGCTGTTTCGGTCCTAAATTGACATATTTCCTTCGTGCTTCCCATATGTGGAAGCACCCTCACCTTTTAGAAAAAAATGGAACAAATTATCAAGCATACACTATCTTCAATTTTAAATGTGGCCATGGACGACCGAGCTTGGGCTCAAGCTACTCTTCCCATTCGTATGGGAGGCCTCGGCGTCCGCAAAATTACCAGTATTAGTTTACCGGCTTTTATATCTTCGGTTCATGGCACTGATAAATTAATCAGGAATATCCTAGCTTCCACACTGATTGATTTTGATGTGCCGTGCTTCACCGAGGCTGTGAATGCCTGGAAACTCGCTTGCCCGAATGTAAATCTACCCGACAACCCATCATACCAGAGACAGTGGGATGAGCCGGTCTGCAGAGAAGTTCAGAGGAACCTTATAGCCACTTCTACTTCTAGCACACTTGAATAATCACATACAACATAATAATTATAAATTAACTGTCCGAACTCAAAACATAAGGAGAATATATAGTAATATTGATGACCTTCAAATAACTTTGTCCCTAATTGGAGTTGAAGTGGATGTCATAATTTTGACTGAGTGCAGATTGAACACAGATAAAAAAAACTGGCCAAGTGCGAGTCGGACTCGCGTGCAAAGGGTTCCGAAAGATTTTTTTTTTTACATGTTTTTTTTAACACTACAGACTTCTAATAGGTTTTCCTGTAATCTTTAGGTAAAGATCTATTATCTCCATTTTTTTCAAAATTTTAGGCTCAGTAGTTTCGGAGATAAGGGGGGGGAATGGTCATTTTTCGTCTAATTTCTTGAATAACTTCAAAACCATTTAATTTAAATTAAAAAAAAAATATAATTAAAACCCACACAGCAAGCCCTTTCATTTGATATGTCGCACGATATTGTTCAAAAAACTTTTTATTTAAATTTTCTAGTTTGACCCCTCAAAGTGACCCCCATACTAAAAATTTAATAATTTGCGTAACGCGTCCGTGTTTGGGTCATAGAAGTCCATATGTGTACCAAATTTCAACAGAATCGGTCCAGTGGATCCGGAGAAAACTGGCTGTGACAGACGGACAGACAGACAGACAGACAGACACCCGAGTGATCCTATAAGGGTTCCTTTTTTTTCGGGACCCTAAAAATACCAGTGCTAAATAATTACACTTCATTTAATACATCTAAGCGTTTAAATCAAAATGATGGCGTAGTTGCCTATATAAAAACCAGCCACTTACCACAGGGTGCCGAAATTAATTTGATACATGCCTCAGCTTTGCAAATCACAATCTCTAATTTCATAATCATTGGTATTTATCGGTCTCCATCGAATGTATCCGCAGATAGCTTCATTGCTTCCCTTGAGCAACACCTTCAAACTATCGAATCACATAGGGACACTATCATTACTGGAGATATCAATATAAACTTAATAGGAAAACCCGCAGAAACGTCACAAATACGGACTAACCGACTAAATTATTTAAATATGGTGGCTATACATGGTTTCCTCCCAGGAAACTGTTTGCCTACCAGGGGTGACAGCTGCCTAGATCACATGCTCCTTAAGCTTAATAAATCTAAGATCTCGGCCTTCGTGGCAGTTTTAAACACGTCTGTTATAGATCACGCAATGGTACTATTAAACATATCCCATACGTACCCAATCAAGTCCTATGTCAAATCTAAAACCATGACTAATCTGGAGAACGCCTATAAACACCTCATAAACACGGATACGTCTTTTCTTTATTCATATAGAGACCCTCACATTTTAGCAGATGCGCTGATAGATGTGATTAGGTCATCTCTCCTCCAAAACACAAAGATTGTCTCACTCTCTAGCTCTAAACGTACTCTTAAGCCCTGGATATCCGCTGGGGCCTTAAGATGTATCAGGTCTAGGAACAAATTGCAGTTACAGTCAAGGAGAGACCCTTTTAACATTATTTTGATCATAACATATAAGCGGTATCGCACATTTTGCTCTAATCTTATTAAGAAACTTAAGAGACACTATCATTAGAACCAAATTTTAACTTCTGTGAAAAATCCCAAGCAACTTTGGCGTAAAATCAACGACATAACCCATTATAAGAAACCCAAGACATCAAGTGTACACCTACTTCAAATCACAACAAATCCTCTCGACTCTTTAAGCCGTATAAATCACTTCTTTGTAACTATTGGTAAAACATTGGCGGAAGAAATCATGACTCTAACTAGGCGAGGAAATGGACCTACTTTTAGCACTGTTAACACATTGTCTCAAGCCAACTCATTTGTGTTGCTGGAGACAGACCCGGCAGAAGTGGATAGCACAATCATAGCACTTGACTCAGCAAGTGCTTCGGGGTGGGAGATATCCGTAACTTTCCTTAAGTTAGCTAGAGACTTTGTGGTTCCTCTCATTTGCAAACTAACCAATTTGTGTTTTGAAACGGGTATATTTTGTAATGCGTTGAAACGATCTGTCATCACGCTTGTGCACAAGGGCGGGGACAAGAGCGATGTTAATAATTATCGACCGATTTCCGTATTAACATCCATTTCAAAATAATAGAAAAAATATTGAATAAAAGACTTACAAATTACTTGAATAAATATAATATTCTTTCTGACTCACAATATGGTTTTAGACAAGGCCGGTCAACTCAGGACGCGGTTGTAGCTCTAACTTCTGAAATTACAGATAAGGTAGACAGGGGTTATAAGTGCGTTGCGGTGTTTCTAGACCTGAAAAAGGCTTTTGATACCGTATCTATTTCCATTCTTGTGCGGAGGCTTGAGGCAATAGGGATCAGAGGTAAGGCTCTCTCTCTTTTTAACAGTTATCTCCGGGGTCGGAAACAACAGGTTAAAATAGGCGAATAGTATAGCAACGAGGAAAATGTTGTTTTCGGTGTTCCGCAGGGCTCTGTGCTCGGCCCGCCACTGTTTCTAGTGTATATTAACGAACTCTGTAACCTACAAGACAGTGGCGGGAAAATCTTCTCATATGCGGACGATACGGTTATTGTCTACTTTGGCAAAACTTGGGAAGAGGTACGTAACAAGGCCGAACAAGGGTTAGTCGTTAAAGATAGGTGGCTCAAAGCAAATCTGCTAACCCTTAATATTGCTAAAACAAATTGCATAATGTTTCTCTCCAAGTGCACGGTCTAAGGCGTACACTAATTTCAATATTCGTATCCATATTAAGTGATGAACTTATGAGTGCGATAGTTATACGCGGTATAGTCGATCCACAGATACGTGCCGTCACGACCAATGCCAAACTGAAACCAGAAGATTTAGTTAGCTTTCTCTCGATTTATGTTAAGCCCGCTACATCGGTTCTTATTCGTAAACCGAATCAACGTACAAGTCATACCGACACTAGGCCCCATAATGGTGACCATCGCAAACGTGATCATGGTGATACTAGGTCAAAGTGCTTTTCCTGTGGCAGCTTCGGTCACAAACAAAATTCTTGTTCCAAACGTATAAAAACGGACGAACAAGCTCGTACAAAGTCTTCGCAATCTACCCCCAGTACCAATAATAACAATTCAACTTCAAACAATACTTCTTACAAGCCAATAATATGTTCCTTTTGCAAAAAATCGGGTTATAGCGCAGAGGAATGTTTTACAAAGCAACGTTCAGAGTCACGAGGGAAGTCAAACATTAATTTTTGTCGTAATACTGAGGGTGACTATAAAAAAAATTATATAGCTACAGCCGTTATTCAAGGTGTACCTGTGGACATATTAATAGATAGTGGCTCGGTAGCATCCCTTATTTCAGATAACCTTATCAAGCATTTCCAAAGCAAACAAATTCCGTCATTTCGTTCCTTTTGTGGGTTAGGCGAAAAGAAAATACATTCGAGTCATTACACGGTGTTAACCGTCGAGTTTCTTGAATTAACATTAGAAATTAAACTTTACGTAATCGCCGATAAATATATGAGTACTCCAGTCATTATCGGTACCGATGTTCTAAACAGAGACGGAATCACGTACAAAAGATCGAAAGGTCAGCAGCGTCTTATGCGAGTAGACCAGGTATTACCCATAAAATCGAACACGCACCGTCTTATTAAAACACCGTTGTTAGGTATTGAAAAGGATAATTTGTTATCAATTATCGCGGACTTCTCAGAATTCTTTATTACTGGTACAGCCACATCCACTGTAAATACCGGTTCTATGCATATTAAGCTTAGTAGTAGTGTACCTATAGTTTACAGACCGTATAAACTATCTCATGAAGAGAAATTGCGTGTGCGCGATATTATCCGGGAACTACTTGACAAAAAAATTATAAGGGAGTCCGAATCCGAATATTCCAGTCCAATATTGCTAGTAAAAAAAAAGGATGGCAGTGATAGAATGTGCGTGGACTACCGCGCACTAAACGCGATAACTGTAAAGGATCGTTATCCATTGCCTCTGATCGATGATTATGTAGACCGCTTAGGTAAAAGTAAATACTTCACCAGTATTGATATGGCTACAGGCTTCCACCAAATTAAGATGGATAACGATTCTATACCGTTAACTGGTTTCGTTACTCCTGAAGGCCATTTTGAGTATTTAAAGATGCCATATGGTTTAGCCAATGCGCCAGTTGTCTATCAACGTATTATAAGCCAGACTCTGCGTACTTTCATAGAATCGGGCAAGGTTTTAGTATACGTCGATGCTATATTATTGCCCACGTTGACAGTAGATGAAGGGTTACAAAATTTACGAGAGGTCTTACAAACATTAACTCAAGCAGGGTTCTCTATAAACCTGAAAAAGTGTATCTTTCTCGCTGAGCAGATTGAATACCTAGGTAGATTAATTAGTAATGGTCAGGTGAGACCGAGCCGCCATAAGGTTGAATCGTTAACCAATGCCCCAATCCCAGGCAACGTAAAGCAAGTGAGGCCATTCTTAGGGCTAGCTGGATATTTCAGACGATATGTACCTAATTATTCAGTCTGGACTGCTTGCATTTCACATCTCCTTCGCAAAGGCGTCACATTTCAATGGAACGAGGAACGTGAGTGCGTTCGTCAAGACATTATAAAATGCTTAACAAATGAGCCCGTTCTAGCTATATTTGATCCGTCTCTCCCAAAGGAAGTTCACACAGACGCCTCTGCAGTGGGATATGATGGGGTGCTATTACAGGCCAATATTAATAATCACAAAAGACCTGTTGCGTATTTCAGTAAAGTAACTCAGGGGGCAGAGCCACGTTACCACTCTTACGAGTTGGAAACGTTGGCAGTGGTAAAAGCACTACAACACTTTCGGCACTACCTTATTGGCATAAAGTTCAAGGTGGTAACTGATTGCAACGCTTTAAAACTTACACAAAGAAAGCGAGATCTGTTTCAAAGAGTTGCTAGGTGGTGGATGTATTTACAGGACTATGACTTTGATTTAGAGTACCGTAAAGGCATCAATTTATCTCATGTTGACTACTTGAGTCGCAATCCAGTAAATGTGTGCAAAATACAGAAACCACATAACTGGGCACATTTGGCACAGTTTGCGGACGAAGAAACGCATTCTCTGTTGCAAAAGTTAGATGAGGGTGAACTCGATTCTAATCGTTATATTAAGCGAAACGATGTCCTTTACTACAAATATGTAAGAACTGGTGAAGAACCACGTTATTTGTGTTATATACCGAAAGGATATCGTCTCAGCCTTTTAAGAATCTTTCACGATGAGCACCATCATATCGGTACAGATAAAACAATTGTTCTAATTTTAAATCATTTCTGGTTCCCTGGCCTTGCTAATTTTGTAAAAAAATATGTTAAACATTGTATTGTCTGCTTATCTCATAAAAAAGTTCCAAGACAACCGTTACAGCCAATAGAATCATGGAGTAAGCCCAATATGCGTACATAGCGATGCTTTGGGGCCACTCCCTGTTTCTAACGGATTTAAATTTGTTGTAATCATTGTTAACGCTTTTACAAAATTCTGCCTATTGTATCCGATACGTAAACAAGACGCGAACGAACTTAAACGCGTTTTTGAATCGGCAATATCAATGTTTGGTATGCCCAAATTGATTGTCGCTGACCGTGGGCGAATGTACGAGAGTTCAGCGTTTGCAACTTGGGTACGTGAATTAGGGGGCGAATTATATTTAATAACACCTGAAATGCACCAGAGTAATGGTCAGGCTGAGCGATATTGCAGGACTATTTTAAATATGATAAGAGTTGAAGTTAACTTTAGAAATGAAAAGTGGTCAGACATATTAGGCAAATTACAGCTCACTCTGAACATTACAAAGCATAAA
The DNA here is from genome assembly GCA_947578705.1 of Lacanobia wlatinum. Lineage (NCBI taxonomy): Eukaryota > Metazoa > Arthropoda > Insecta > Lepidoptera > Noctuidae > Lacanobia > Lacanobia wlatinum. Next base: position 12,671,681 of record OX388024.1, on the reverse strand, counting down.
TCTACTCAATATTCACCTATGAATTTATTATCCGGCAGCCAAGCTACGACACTCGTCCTACGCTCTGTTGTGCGCGATGTGGCCCTGGAAGGGACGAGCCCCAACAGGGAATCCCTGCGTGAGCTGGCCAGACAACGCGCCTCCGAACTTCTGGACGAGAACAGAGTTCGACAAGACGCCCGCGTTAATGAAAAACGGAAGCCGCCGCGCAGTTTCACTGTTCATGACGTTGTTTTTGTGCACAAGGACAGCCAGTCCAAGGGCAAGTTAGACGCGTGTATGCGTGGCCCATACCAAATTATTAAGGTATTGCCTCATGGACGTTATGAACTGAAACTTATAGCGGATTCGTATGGTAAAACCACGCAAGCGGCCGCAGAGTACATTGTAGCGTGGAGAATGGACGCCTGATGTGTGCAGTGCATTTTTTATAGTAAGTGTACCTACCTACTTATTTCTTGTTAGAGACATGTCGACCTCTGTTTCATGCATGAAATAATTTGGTAATTGAATTGGAACAAGCTGAGGTCTCTGTCATGTGAGTTTCAAAAGGGCTTTGGCATCCTGAGGGCTCTGCCTTAATGATTACGAGTTTAGATCTTCATCTAATCGAGGACTGTCTTGGTGACGCTTAGTATTTGGACATCCCGAGGGCTCTGTCTTGGTGTTCACAGTAATTGGTACTTGGACTTGATGTGAGTTAATAACATCCCGAGGGCTCTGTTTCTGGTTATTGTCTAATAATTACGATGCGGCTCTTCTATCCAAGAGCATTGTGGAGTTTTACTGTACTGAAGCATGCTGAGGCCTCTGTTTCTTTCAGTTATGCGACTGGAAATTAATGTAGAACTAACGCAAACAATGTAACTGTTTCAGGCACTAACGAAAATGGCTGTGAAGATGTTACTTCAGGGTCCAGCTCCAGTGAACCCCTAAATCAAGCGGGCGAGGACGCGCCGCTGTCAGGAGAGGCCGTGTTAGTGGAGAATCCTGAGATCGACAGTGCGGCGGCTCAATGACTTCACGAAGCGCAGGAGTGGGGCAGATGGACAGCTCCAGCGGCGAGCTCATTTCCTCGGCCATTTCATTTTGGGCGCTTCGAGTGTTAGGACGGGTTTTAGCTAGACGTACTTACTAGTTATTTGCGTTTATTTAAGTTTTATCTTAGTAAATTATTTGTTTAAGGAATTATAACATTTATTTTGTGTTCGTTATCTATTTTTTTAATTCCAACTTGTTCACACTGCTTATACTATATTATTTTTGAACTTATTGCAACGACTAGCTGTATAAGGCCTGCATTCAATTTTATGCGGCTTTTTATTTAGCGGCATAGGTAAGCTAATTAATAGGCCACAGACAGACAGACACCCGAGTGATCCTATAAGGGTTCCGTTTTTTTTTTCGGAACCCTAAAAACTGAAATGATTTGCGAAAAACAGTGAACTACAGTTGGCAAAACTGGGCAAAGATTACAAACGTAATTTTGTTTCAATTTCCTTTATCCACTAGGGAGACGGCCTAAGTGACATCCCGGCATTTAATTAAATTTAGGATTCCCAAAAAATAAAGAAATTCATAATTATATTTTCGTCACACATTTACCTATTCTACCGGGACCGCTTTACCGCGCCTTGGGTATGTGCGCGGTCAGACGGGGGGGTAGTGCAGGCCGATTGCTCTGTCAGTCCGCCGTCAACGCGAGCGGCAGCAGGTAGTGTTTGGTTCCCCCGCTTCACCTCACCTTTCTAAGGCGCGGTACAGCGGTCCCGGTTGGACTATACCCTATTCATACCTAAAAAAAGACCTAAGCATCTGCTAGCCTGTTCATTAAATGTTTTATTAGACACATTGGCCACTTTGACACATTTGCGCATTGGGGATCATTTAGGCCGCTGATTAACCGCCATTCAATGAAAAGGCCAATAAAACGGCAGAGTTACTCTCTCAAGGACCGTCAGCCCCAATTGGGACCAAATGGTATTGTTTTTCAATTGTCTTGCGTACTCGGTGCCTGACGGGCAGTTGGTTTTTTTTTAAGGATTGGAAATCATCAAATGACTCCTCCCGCTATGGGCATGGATTGAACCAGGGGCGGACGTCAGAGGTCGCCGCCGATCGCCTCGACGAGGACACGGCGATGTTCCGCCCAAGCAGGGCAGACCTCCACCGTATGTTCCACCGTGTCCTCCGGGCGATCCTCGCAACGGACAGTTGGCTGCGACAATAATAATAATAACGTTTTACTTTTTTAACAGTACTATACTTTTCTAACCTTTTCCCAACTATATTCGGATCAGCTCCCGATCAGCACGGCGGAATCTCGGTATGTTAAATAATATGGTCACCTTTCCACAGAGCGACCTAGGCAAGAGTTGGTAAACCATGAAAATCGACCCGTGCGACTGTTATTATTTAGCTACGAGCTCCTCATTCAATAAGTTTCCTCATTCAGTACCTACTAAATATCGATTTTAAAAATTCGATTATTCTTACACAGTAAATCGATTCTATGAACCCGGTAGAACTGTTTAAAATGAAATGTAAAAAATAATCGGTGTTCTGTGAGTTTTTCACCATCAACGATTTGAAGACGATGGAGCAAAATGATGTATTCGTATAAAATAATACATTTTATACGAATACATCATTTTGCTCCATCGTCTTTTATCGTTGACGGTTTTCCTGGTGGTATTGGCGCTGTTCAACCTTTCTTCTAACTGGAGTAGTGTTTCTCTCTCCCGATTTTGATTCAATGGTGGTGAAATTAGAGAGTATGATGTAAAAGGTCTCTGGCTTTCCGAATAGTTCATCACCGAATCCAGCAGCACAAAAAAATACGTTGAAATGAAAAGTTGCTCGGATTCTTGAAACATAAAGAAGATAAGTTAATATACAATTACTATTATTTATTAATATCGGCTGTCCAACTTCATTATTTCATAAAACTAAAATTATATTTCTATGTGGCTTATCATAGAAATTGTGAAAGAATAATTAATTTAATCAAAGTGTCGCTAATTTACTTACCGACATTATTGGTGAAGAAACGATAGCGAGATTGTGATTCTTTCCGAGATTGTACTAGTTTTATACTTGATGAAGATAAAAAAACAAGATTATGCTTGTATACCGAAATATGAGATTCTGATTCGTCATATCTCCACTGCTCCACGTGCCTAGGAGTTGCATGCGAGCGTGCAAACCGCAGCGTTTGTACCGTCGCCGTCATCGGCGTCGAAAACATTCAGCAAAAACAACAACCTACAAACATTTTTTTATAATTGTAAGTAGGTATGAAATTCCCCTACTGTTGATTTTAGTAAGTACATAGATTCACAAATCGTTTTTTATTCGTCTTATATAGAACGCTATAAACTTAAAACCTTAACCGCTACGATAAATACGCTCGTGTAAGCAATTGACAATTTTTGCAAGTATGCAGTTTTACAATTGTGGAATGAATGACGTGTTTTAGGCCTATAAAAACGCTTCGCAAATTAGTCTCCAGCACAATACCTCTCTGGAACGAAACCTCTCTGCAAGGAATCCTCTCTGCAAGGAATCAACGCTCCGAGCTCCTCATCAAACTACCTGTCTAAACATCAATCAAGAATGTAAGTATCTACCTATAGATTAAAATTTCAATCCTAATATCTGTAGTCTTTCATTTCAAATTTGAAATACAAAATGCCTAAAAAGTTTAATATTGTTATAGTAATTCAATTAACTTAGCTGATTTAATACACCATTCAAATACAACTGTATTTAAATAGTATCTTTTTTTTATTTAAGAAAGTAACTACTTAATAAAAAGACACTACTAAAACTGAATAATATTGCATACATGCATCTAAAACTTCTCTTATTTAATTAGTTTATTATTTTAATGTGATTTTATGGGAAAATTGTAGTAGCTGGTATCATTATTCACGCACACAGAGACCTAGGCGCACTGTGTCCGCACTTGGTCCGCACGTAGCCGCACGCACACATGCTTGCAAATTTTGGCTCGTTTTTGTGTGAGTAGGGCGACGCTCCATCTAGACATTATATAATCAAAGCCTATCTTTTCAGTTGGATCAAATAACACATAGTTACGAAGTTTGATTAAAATCGGTTCAGTAGTTTCAGAGTTTATCTCGAACAATCATCGTGACAAGAGATTTTTATATATATACATTTTTAGGGGCAGCGACGGCAGTGCGAGCCACTTGCGCGCTTGAACCTTATGCACTTAGTTATAACATTGAAAAGTATTCGAGCGTCAAGTTTGTAGATTTTACATTGGCAGAGCGGGCGCTAAGGCTTCGCAGACTATAGATACTTATAGCTATGAATGTGCAACAACGTGCGGAAAGCTAGGTTGTATGTAATGTATACGCATGGGTGTAGGTATTGTGATTTATTGTAGGTTAAGCGCTTTTTACACTACACAGTATTCAAGGCCCGGCGGCAAGGGTGGGCGTGGCACCTTACTAGGGAGCCGTTTATTACACTAGCCGGACGATTCGGCTCTAACTCACTCTTCACACTACTGTGAAGTGACCAGGGTTGCCAATATGTGGGGAATTCCCCAAACTGCGGGGAATCTCAAGTTGATTGGGGATTTATTGGGGGTTGGCAAGATGTCTGGAAAATGTGGGGATTCTAAATGTCGATTTTATTCTTTTGATATTATTCTAAATATCGAATTTGTGGGGAATCAGTAGATTTTTTGTCCCCTAAGTGGAGAAGTTGATTTGCGTTTTTGGAGAATATGTTAACTTGGTGTTGGCAACACTGCTCCGTAGCTCCCTAAACGCTATTACACTGCCCGGTACAAAGGGAGTTAGGGAGCTAACTAGACCGGGCCGCTCCGGTCTTTTTTTACTATTGATAGGCGTACGTTTGACCCCTATCTCACCTGATACAGACGGACGGACGGACGAACAGCGGAGGCTTACTAATAGGGTTCCGTTGTTTACGCTTTGGGTACGGAACCATAAACATGGACGATTTTTAGCGCCATATTACGTCTTTAAAACCTATCGATTGGGGGTCTCAAGATAAAGGGCTCGAGGAGACGTTTCCAAAAATGTAACTCACTAAAATGTAGGAAATAAGAAAATTGGCTTTGTCAAAAAATCTAAATTAAAAAAAAACGACTACAAAGTTTCAAACGATGCAGTTCAATCACAGATCTGATGCCACTAATTGTATTGCTTGAAAAGCGATTTGTTTGGAACTTTTTTGGTAGTTTTCTTTAATTAATTTTGTGTTTTGTAACTCAATGGTTAAATGAAAATTGGCTTTGGATGGTATGATACACGCAGTGGTGTTGGTCATGCCACTCATTGCCAAATGTTATACCATCACTTTCAGGCGATCTTCACACAAGTAGTCAACCATGTATTCTATGATCTACTTAATAAAAATACAAAATTACCTAGTTCTGATGTTAATTGTGAAGTTGTTATTTTCACGTCTTTCTTGTTATGTAAGATAAATACATCTCTAGATGTCTTTAAAGCGCTGTCAACAACTTCAGCTTGCGTAATCTGTTGATGTGAAAAACAAGTTTATTTTAATTACCTACCTAAATTCTTTTAAAGAAAATTTTCTTACGAGAGGCGTACGTTCGTAACAAATTTTGATTCGATGCCACAGACGATAAAATCAAAAATCATGAGTTTACGCGTGGCCATGTGTTCTTGTGATTGAAATAAGTTTAAAACTCAGAGTAGGCTTTGATATTAGCAATTTAGGCAAAGGAGTCTCATCTACCGTATTCGGCTCCACTAGCGGGCAGCCTAAGTCTTCTGACGACCGGGTGCACTACGCGTTTAAGTTCGGCATCAAGCAGCACGGATGCTCGTCAGCTGAAGGCAGCAGTATATTGGCTCATTTACGTCGTTTTGATCGATTCGGTTGCAGCCAGTATTCGGTCACCCACTAGTGTAAACAGGTTTTCGGTTAGCCGTATTCGGTGACCGACTTAATGTAAACGCGCCATAAGCAACGCTTCGACCGAGCCGCCTTGGCGTGCCGAAGCTTGTAGTAGGACCTAATGTAAATAAGCCATCAGGTGGGACACCGCGTGTCGGTTTGTAAATGCCAGTTTCATATAAAAGAAATTGGAAAACTAAGTAAGTACTAACATTATCAGTGCATGTCCTGTGGCAATAGACTACCAAGCCGTCGTCTTTTAGTTCCACAAGTTTCTGGAACTCTTGGCGCTCCGTGTAGCATGGACATAACTGCTGTTCACTGCATGTAAGATAATTGGTTTAACCAATAAATACTTACTTCCCAAAGTAAGTACTTATTGATAATTCATAATAACTTATAATTTTAATACATAATGAAAAAATAAGTTTTAAAAATGAATAAACGGAATTTTAATAAAATATCGTTAACTTACACTGCGAATACCTCCATGAAAATATTAAAATACTTAATAGGAACATTAAAATCGAAGTGCAAAGAATGCAACTAACACGAAAATGGTTTATGTCAGTTTGACTGTGCCATAGGCTAGTTGTCACTTCTTTTAAAAAGGTTGGTTGACGGTAAAGAAATCCATTGTATTTTTACTATTTTTTATTATTATTCTTTTTTCATTTCAAACTCAATATTCTACTATACCTACACATCTAATTATATTTTTAAAATATTTTTAAGTTGCGAACTTTGCTCGAAAGAGTCACCGTCGTTCTGGAAAGCAAAAGGCATTAGCATTGTCGTATTTAGGGCTTTTTCCTTGCTCCTAACCTTAAGATGCGGCGCCCACCTCGGATATGTTTGTTTTTTTTTCATTATATTTGCACTCAAATAGAAGTACCTAACTTTGTTGAATGATGCAGGAAAGCTTAAGACAGTAGAGAGTGTAGAATGAAAGAGTGAGTGAAGCGAGCTCGCATATTTTTGTACCCTATATCGAATAGGTTTGATTTTGTGGTAAACATTCATACTTCAGAGAAATAACTTTCTTGAGTGATGCAGGAAAGCTCAAGAACTTAGTTTAGAACGCAAGAGCAAGCGAAGCGAGCTCAAAATTTTTTGCACCCCATCTTAGTTTTCTTTTGACTAACACAAAAATCTATTTTTACAAGAAATACTTTATTTTGGAAGTCGGTGTTTTTGGTTTTGTATTTTTGTTTTATAATACCGACTTCCGAAATTAAGGTTATTTTATACTTTTTAGTATTTTGTTTGGAAGTCGTTAATATTTTGTTGTAAAAAAGTTTCTTATTTTTCACTTTTAAGTGGTGATACTTGGACGACGTCTTCGTCAACGCAGAAATTAAAAAAATTAAACTACTGAGGCAAACTGAATTACATGTTAACGGGACCAAATGGCAAGTATGCCGCATCGAACTAAAACAGAATCACACGAATCGGATCAGAAACCTTGGAGTAACCGGTGCACATACATAAAAAAAAAACTGGCCAAGTGCGAGTCGGACTCGCGATCAAAGGGTTCCGAAAGAATTTCATTTTTTTAACATGATATTTTAACACTACAGACTTCTTATAGGTTTTCCTGTAATCACCATTTTTTTCAAAATTTTAGGCTCAGTGGTTTCGGAGATAAGGGGTGATGGTCATATTTCATCTAATTTCTTGAATAACTTCAAAACCATTTATTTTAAAATTATAAAATAAACATAATTAAAAACCTCACACTAAGCCCAGTCATTTGATATGTCATACGATATTGTTATTTTTTTTTTAATTTTCCAGTTTGACCCCCGTAAGTGACCCCATACTAAAAAACTAATTATTTACGTAACGCGTCCGTGTTTGGGTCACAGAAGTCCATATGTGTACCAAATTTCAACAGAATCGGTCTAGTAGATACGGAGAAAACTGGCTGTGACAGGCGGACAGACAGACAGATAGATAGACAGATAGATAGACAGATAGATAGACAGATAGATAGACAGATAGATAGACAGATAGATAGACAGACAGACAGTCACCCCTAAAAATATATATATTACCCGCCGAATTGAGAACGCCCACCAAGGCGAGGCGTGGATTGGATGAGCGGCCTTGAAAGGACCATGCAAAAAATTGTATGGGTGCTGTCCCCACCCACCAACAGACGTGGCACTAGTTTCAATATTATTATGAAGTCCCATGAAAAGACTTACAACCGTTTCCAATCCAAATTGTTTTTTTTTTAACAAATAAAATACTACTTTGAAAAATCTGTTTATTTCAATTAAATTATTGTCGAAATAACACTTTTAAACAAAAGAAAAACAAGTAACAATGAGGTGTCTGCCATGTGACGGTCAATATGGCAATTTTTAACAAACTACAACAGAAAATAATGCTTTAAACTAAAACATGTACATGATAGTAGTTTTGTTAAGTAAACCCAATATGATATAAAACCGCGAGTAACTAAAACGTGACAGCATAATAGAGAAGACATAATCTTTATAGTATAATACCTTCTGCCCGCGACTTCGTCCGCGTAGACTTTAGAGCTGGCGCGCATCTTCTTTGTCTCATAATGCTCATCATTGGAATCATCATCTTCATGATTCTGGTATCCTGATAGTTTGTGATTCTTTGCTGTTCATACTTTCAACCCCGGAATTACTTCGACATGTTTCTCCTGTGGTCTCCTGGTTCTTGTGAATCATTAGCGTTTGCCCAAAAGGACTTTGACATGATTCTGGTCACCTGGTACTGGTGAATCTTTAGCGCTCATAATAAAATTCTAGTCTAGAAAAAACTTCGACATGTTTCTGTTCTCATGGTACTTTTGAATCTTAACCGCTTACAATTCCAGCGCCGGAAATACTTCGATGACGAAGTATGTTTTGGTCTCCTGGTACTTTTGATTCCTAACCGTTTGCAATTAAAGCCCCGGAAATACTTTGACATGTTTCTGTTCTCCTCGTACTTGTGAATCTTTAGCGCTCACAATTCCAGAAAAAACTTCGGCATGTTTGTGTTCCCCTGGTACTTTTGAATCTGAAGCACTTAGAAAGCAGCAGCTCTGGATTTCCACGTCCTCCTCAGTCTCCATTAAACCGTGTAAGTTACCGGAATAAAAAATAGCCTATGTGTTATTCCAGAATGTGAACTACATGTGTGCCACATCCAAATCCCTTCAGCCGTTTTTGCGTGATTGAGCCACACACACACAAACATATGTACTTTCACATTTTTGTAATATTCGTAGGATGTGTATTTACAGCTGCAGGTACATATTCATACCGCCTCGTCGGGCACCTAGTGAGGGTGGGGCCGGATCTGGTGGAGAACCAGTTCGGTTTCCGCATGGGCCGTTCGACGGTGGACGACATCATGCGCGTGAGAGCCCTCTCGACGGGGGACGCGGTTTCCTGGGGCGGCGTCGTCTTGGCGATGTCTAGAGACACCGCCAAGACGACGCCGCCGAATGCCTTCAACACCTGCCCTGGAGTTGCATCAGGGAGGCACCTATCACCGGATGCCGACCTACCAACGTCGCGTAGTCGTGGCTTACTTGACGGACAGAGCCGTCATCTACCCGGGTCACTTGGGAGAATGGATCCGGCGAAAGATGTCGTGCGGTGTTCCACAGGGTTGGGTGCTGATTAAGATTTTTCCCTTCGACATAATTGTGCAAGAGATTAGGTGTATCAATTCGTGTTTGGATTATGTCGAAGAATTTCGGCGCTAGCCGATTGTCCGTAGCGCGTTTATCAAGGATGTTGCTATGCGGAAATCAATGAACATGTTCGATAATGTCCGATTGAAAATGTTTGTTTTAATAGATCGGTTTTTGAATTTCCCGTTAACCGCCTCCACAATCCATATGCATACGGTTACTGGACGAGAGTCATTTGTTTGTTCTTTTGATAATTGGGTCACATTTCTATCCTTAGCCGGTGGCATGTAGGCTTCATAGTCAAGGGACTTAATATCGTTGTCCCTGAATTCCCTGTCTAAAATAAAGACGTCCCTGTCTATCAGAATTATTACGGATGGAGGCGAAATAAAATGCAGACTTGAGAAATAACCGATTTTGGAGGGTGCGGGTGGTTAGGTTATCATGCCTTAGGTACCCATTAAATGCCTTCGAAATATTGCATTTTAATAATTTTAAAATTTCAACAGTTAGCTTTAGCGGCGCGGTGCGAGACAAGACTACTGTGTTACCAACCACAAAAAAATACTAAGACCGAGCCCACACGCACCTTGCAACATCGCATTTATTTAAAAATATAAAAACTTTCTCAAAGATGGCGCATAGACGTATGATTTTACCTTAAGTATGACCTTAAAATTTACTTATAACTATTTTAACCTTGTGGATGAGGCGTGCGTCGTCCACAATCCGCCCCCTTGTTGCTGTTAGCTGACATAACTTAAGCAAAAAAAATAAACTATTTTAGAAGCTAAATACAGATCTAAGATCATAATATCTAAATTAACAAAACAACAAGTTTAGTACAGCACTAACATTCCGCTGGAGAGAGTAGGGCGAGGCGCGTCTTCGGTCGCCGAACCACATCAGTAAGCGTGTGCACTTCGACCACTCTGATGCGACCATCATGGCCGCCATGGGTCGCACTCACCACCCCGTGGCGCCAAGAACCTCGCTCTAAATTTTGCTCAATTAAAAGAACATAGTCTCCATTTCGCACCGCTCTTCAAAAACTTTATTCCAACAGTCACAAATACGAATTTCAAAATACCGATTTTCATAACTCCGAATGGTTCAAAATTCCTAATATAACAACCATTTATCATTAATCCTTTTTTTATATTTCCGGCATATCAAAATTCCTAATGTTGACAGTTACTATTCTTTGCCGTATGGTATCGGCCAGTGCCGTACAGTGCCGTAAACGAATAATACCATCCCATCACTTCCCGTGGGTGTTGTAAGAGGCGACTAAGGGACTCACCAGAGAATGGGCAACAGCGTTCTCTGTAAAACGCAACACCATATACTGCGATCGCCAACCCGCCTGCCAAGCGTGGCGATTATGGCAAACCCCCCCATCTTGGGGGAGGCCTATGTTCAGCAGTGGACGTCTTTCGGCTGATGTGATGTGATGACTATTCTTAAAATACCGAGTTTCAATAGGTCGAATAACAAAAAGTCCGACTTAGTGATAATTCGATACATCAAAAATACGAATTCCGATTATTAAAATACCTATCAATCAGAATTCCGAAATAAAAAACGCCTTATAAAACTGAATAGCAAGACAAATAAACACAATAGCTCGTCAGAACAAAGTATATTATTATGTTTAGTATGAGGAGGTAGAATTAAAAAACTAATGACAGATGCAAGCTGCAAGCAAGCAAGCATGCAAGCAAGCATGCAGCGTGCAAGCAAGCAAGCATGTAAGCAAGCATGCAAGGAAGCATGCAAGCAAGCAAGCATTCAGCGCTGTGGGGCTCCGGCGGTCCCCGCGAACTTATCGTCGCAGATGGTTTTAACGCTCACCACCGCAGCTTCGGCTTGCCACCTCGCCCCTCCGCGCCTACGCGGGCTTAAATTACACTCTAGGGGTAGGGCAGACAAGACTACGTGGAGTCGATTTAACAGCGATTCGTTTCTGTTACTTACTTTTGTAACAAAACTTACTGACTGTTTAAACAATATTTTAATTTAAGGTTCAAAATGCTAAAAAATAGTCGTTAGGGATATTAAACAGTAGATCTTTTGACCGTAGTTATTTAAGAAATAGTTAAAATATCTTTGGATATTATAATATGTAATAAACTGTATGTTATCCTGATTGAACCTAAATCAAAATCTTAATTTTAACAGTTTATTCGAAGTATTGTAAATCGGAATGTCGTTTTTCGGACCGAAAACCCATCGAGCATTTGTTTCTTCAGACGTATGAAAATTGGAAAACAAACAAATCGCATTTATGACTTTCGGTCAAATAAGTTTCGTGATTTATAATAATAGATATTATATTTCTAAGATATTTCGATATTCCAATTTTCAGAGTATTTGGGTGTTCCCCTTTATTCCACTTATATCTAGGTAGCAAAGTAGGTAAATATTCTTTTCATTACTCATACTCGGAAAGTAGGCCTGAAGTTGCCTGAGGAGCGGGTTGAAAGTATTACTTTTCAGCCCTATTTCTATTGAACCATGTCCCAACATTCTATACAGCCAGTCAATTACCGCGCGATGTAAAATTGAAATAACAAAAAGATAAGTATTGTACAGGTCACTATTCGGGTGTTAGGTACGTGGTAAATACAATAAAACAACACACTATGGTTTCAACGCGCACGTCTTACTCGCTCGGCGGACAAGCAGAAAGTGTGCGTTCAGTGAAGCGACTCCCTGACCGCACCCCCACCACCCGCCGCCGCCCCACCAGTAAGGCATGTCGATATTTATTTATACACTACATCTACCTTTTACAAAATTAGAAAAAATAACATTATTTCGTATAAGTATAATCAATTACAAATCAGTTTATTTTAAGAACAATCATCTAATAATTTTAATAACGGTCTGAAAGACAATCAACTTATTAATTTTCGTCAAATACATTGTTATCGACAGTATCGTTATTCCCTGAAGATTTAACATCCTCATTTGGGCAAACTTCCCACTTTCCTTCGACCTTTTTCAAATGTTTTGACCTAGACTGGAGTCAAGAGCAAACCCATCACAAATAAAAAAATAAATAAAAAAAATGTACTATATTTCTACGTAACCGTTGTCCACTATCATCATTTACCAATTCGACTTCGTTTCCTTCTTTGTTTACCACTGTATGTGTCGTATCTTTGAATGTAGTGGACAACTTGTTCTCCCTTATTGTATTTTTAACATATACTTTTTCCCCAATATCTGTACTAGATTCCGTTGCTTGCCTTTGCATATTCTTTTCCTTTGCTTTTCATTTCACTATCCCTGTCTCTAGCTCCTAGATCAGTAAATTCTATAAGATAAGCTGCCTTCCGTTGTTGTAAACTGACGTCTGAAAAAGAGTTCTGTAGGTTCCTATGATGGAGTGGGGGGTGCTATTATACATAGTGAGCAAATCTTCTTGCCAATTAGATTTTTGGCTTTGGCTAATCCGTAAACGTTTCAATATACTGCGGTTGTGCCTCTCAACTTCGCCATTTTGCTGAGGCCAATAGGGAATGGTATGAAACAATTGAATACCGAATTCTTTGCAAAAACTTTCAAATTCTGTGCTAACAAACTGCCGACCATTATCAGCAGTAACGCTTACGGGTGTGCCTAGCCGAGAAAATACCTCTTTAAGAATGCTAATGGTGTGTGCAGAATCGATGTTTTTAGTGATTTTGATTTCTTTATATCTGCTATAATAATCTAGAATGACTAAAAGATAATATCCGGTAGGTAAGGGTCTGAGATAATCTATAGCTATATCAAACCAAGGCTGTATTGGCAGTTCTCTTCTACGCATAAGATTAGGAGGATTTGGAGCAGAAACCAGAGTATAACCCTTACAAGCTCTAACACAATGTTCAGCATCTCTGTCAATTTTGGGCCAACAAACTTTAGAACGTAGTCTCATTTTCATGGCTACAATACCCGGGTGGCCTTCATGAGCTGCTGCTAAAACTTTTGATCTCAAACATGACGGGATCACTATTTTATTCCCACGCAACAGTAAATTGTCTTGAAAACAAAGTTCATGTTCAAAGACCTTATAAACGTTGACACTCTGGTCCCAGTTATTGTTGTATATTCCATTCCTGACTAACTTCAGCTCCGAATCTCCTTCACAAGCCTTCCTTAACTCATGCAAAGTAATTGCTATAGGACGATATTGATCAACAACTAGGTTCAAATAATTATCATCATCAAAAGGCTGTGGAGACTTATTACCCGAACCAAGTCTTGACAGTAAGTCTGCAATATTTTTCTTGCCCGGGCTATAGACTATTTTAAAATTATAGGACTGTAGTCGCAGAACCCAACGCTCGATTCTCGCACATGGTTTAGAATCGGTTCCGAATATTAGTCCAATCAACGGGGCATATGTAACCCGAAAAATTCCTCTGCCAGTGAGACTTGGTATTATGATAAAGTAAGGTATGCAGATTACAGATGTACGATAATCCAACAAATTTTGTTGCGAGAAGTTAGGTATTTTTACCTAAATATGAAAATTGCTTATAACTCACTGGGAAAAAATCCTCTGACTGAAATACCTTCTGTATACGTTCGAATGTATTAGTTAGAATAATTATGTAAAGTTATCCAACATTTTTTCGATTTCGGAGATACCTCAAATTTGACTTTTAACATTCTGCTTTATAACTTCTGCTGAAAAATTGCTCTGCCAATTTTTATTTTTTAATGTATTTTTATATGCTTAAATACATAGCTTTGTTAAGTTATCCAAAAGATTTTCCTATTTAAACTTTGTTTTTTTATTTTTGCTTAATTACGTAATGTGAAAAATTTCTCCGTCCATTTTCATACCTTTATTAGTCATATGATTTTATATTGAAACAGATTTATCAATAATCCAACAAATTTTCGAACGTTCATTATATTTTTTAGGATAGTTCGCTGATTTCATTTTGCTCAGGTTATTTTAATACGTTTATTAGTATGAGTCACTGTGTTTTAATAGATTTTCCAATAAGCCAATGGAAATTCGGCCTAATACCAAAGTTTTTACAATCTCAATAATTCTTAAGTACAAGCATTGCCGTCGCTTAGCAACGATCGGTCGTCAACGCGGGCGTCTTGATTGTCTCGCTCGAAGTACGAAACGGAGTAGTTGTGTTGTTGTGTACCTATCTACCTGTGCAAGGAACGTTTGCTTAAAACAAAACACTACAAAGCATAAAATAACCTTAATTTCGGAAGTCGGTGTTTTTGGTTTTGTTTCTTTATTTTTTAACACCGACTTCGGAAATTAAAGTTATTTTATACTTTGTATTGTTTTGTTTGAAAGTCGGTTATATTTTTTTGTAAAAAGTTTTTAATTTTTCACTTTTAAGTGGTGATACTTGTACGACGTCTTCGTCTACGCACAAATTGAAATAAGCAAATATTCTCATAAAATAAAAACTACTGAACCCAACTGAATCAACTGAAAAAAATAATGTGGTTATACCTAGTCGATTATCTATGTTAGTTACCTACTGCAGCCTGCCTAACTGTACAAGTAATTTAAAATGATTGTAGGCACGTGTTGTTATATTTAAAAATTGTAAACCAAATAAAAGTAATGTGATTATACCTAGTCGATTATCTATCACTAGTGGACGTCACGCGGTTTCACCCGCGTAGTTCCCGTTCCCGTGGGAGTACGGGGATAAAATATAGCCTATGTTACTCCCTGATAATGTAGCTATCCATTGCTGAAAGAATTTTTGAAAACGGTCCAGCAGTTTCGGAGCCTATTCATTTCAAACAAACAAACAAATCTTTCCTCTTTATAATATTAGTGTAGATAGTTACCTATTGTACCCTGTCTAACTGTATAAGTAATTTAAAATGATTGTAGGTACGTGTTATTATATTCCAAATAATTATGTAAACCCAATAAAAATAATGTGATTATACTTAGTCGATTATCTATGTTAGTTACCTACTGCAGCCTGCCATACTGTATAAGTAATTTAAAATGACTGTAGGCACGTGTTGTTATATTTAAAATTTGAAAATCAATTAAAACTAATGTGATTATACCTAGTCGATTATCAATATTAGTTACCTACTGCACTCTGTCAACTGTATAAGTAATTTAAAATGATTGGGGGCCGAGTCACCCGCATCCGTAGGAGATTACTTAATGTTAGACCCTACACGTGGTCCCTGGGTGGTGCTAATCAGATGACACTAACTGGTGGTAGGCTTCGGCCGATGGCTTGTGACCACCCACTGGGCAAAGACGTACCGCCAAGCGGCCTAGCTGTGTTCCGGTATGATGCCCAGTGTAGCCAATTCAGAGGAGTTGGGTCGAAATAGTTGTTCCAATGCAGGCAGACAAACCAGGCTGGCTGACATGGGCGTATCGGGAGACTAGTCGCGGAGGGTAACGGGATCCGAAGCACGGTGCGCCGCTGGCCGACCGCAGGTAGTTGGGGGCCCAAGTAGTGTGTTAGCCACACATGAAAGGCTGCCCCGTCAACTGTCGAAAAATCCCGGAATGCACCATCGCGCTGGTTGGCGACCAGACGAGAGGGCCCGATGGACATTCCCGGGGGGACTCGGGCATCTCCGCAGTCTCCAGGCTCGTCCCCCAATGATGCCGTCCTGTCAGAGCGTGCCTGAGGGTTAGTAGCATGGAACCTCATTTCACTTCCTTGTCCTCTACCTTACTCACTCAATATTACCAGGAACAATAAGAGCAAAGCTGTACAGCGGCAGCACTCCCTCTCACACAAAGTGCATCTCTCTAACATACGAGGTCTGCACTGAAATCTCGCCGCAGTTCATCACCAACTAGAGACTGAGAAACCAGCGCTCTTGTTCCTGTCGGAGACGCAGATCGGATGTCCGTCAGACGTGTCGTATCTTACATACTCAGGGTTTACCCTGGTGCGCCACTTCAGACTACTGGACTACGCGCGGGCGTATGGATGTACGCCCGGGACGACATCTGCTATCGGCGTCTCCGCTACCTTGAAGACTCCTGTTTCTCAACGCTGTGGGTTAAACTGGACACAGGCCTGCACAAAATTATCTACGCCTGTGTCTATCGTTCGCACAGCGGTGATTTGGAGACAACTGGGCCCAAACAGCACCTGAGTGAGGCGGCGGATGCGGCTCAGCAGCGGTACCCTTCTGCCCAAATAGTGTTACTGGGGGACTTCAACGCCCACCATCAGGAGTGGTTCTTCCCATTCCAGTGCACAGACCATGCTGGACGCGAGACGCGAAAGCCTCCGCTAGCGTTACCCAGCTGGTCCAGGGGGCAGCGAGGGTGCCGGATGTTGATTCGCACACTGCCAACTGCTTGGACCTTTTGCTGACAACAGATCCAGACCACTACTCGGTGACGATTTCTGCACCACTGGGTAGTTAGGACCACTGTCTGGTAAAGTCTGTGTTCATCTACTCCCCGCCCGATCTCAGCCCAAGAGGCACCCGGCGGGTATGGCAATACAGGTCAGCAGATTGGGATGGCATGCGATCTTTCTTCGCTCGTTATCCTTGGCAGCCTACTTGCTTTTCTTCGACTGATGCTTCGTCGTGCGTGGACGCCGTGACGGATGTGTTGCGGAGGGGAATAGAGTACTACATTCCGTTCTGTGACGCAACAATATCTGGCGAAGCTCGTCCATGGTTTGGTACCGAGTGCAATCGCGCTGATGCGCTTAAGCACGCGGCGTACCTAGCATGGGTCGACCCTCGTACGCGCAAAGCAAATGACGTGAGTCAGAAGAAGAGAGCATTTAACAGGGCTGCCAAGTCCTGCAAGGTGTTGCGGAGGGCTCGGTTTGACCACATTAGCCGAATAGGGAACAAACTTTCTTCATACCCAGCGGGTAGTAAGGCTTTTTGGTCCCTGGCTAAGTCGGTCGAATCGAACTTCTGCCGCCCCTCACCACCACCACTGCTGAGACCCGATGGGTTGCTGGCCCACTCCGCTGAGCAGGAAGCAAACATTTTTTTTTTGCTTCTATGTTTGCGGAATCGTCGCGTCTGGATCCTGGTGGCGCGAGGCCCCCTGCTTCTCCTGATGGATGCAAGTCGAGTATGTCGAACATTCGCATTCACCAGAAGGACATTCTTCGGGTACTGCGTAACCTAGACGTGAATAAGGCTAGTGGCCCCGACGGGATACCGGCAATTGTTTTGAGGACTTGTGCGCCTGAGTTATCTCCAATCTTGACACGCCTATTTCGCCTTTCGTTTGAGACTGGAAAAGTACCGAATGCTTCGAAGCTAGCTAACGTGCAGCCCGTGTCCAAGAAGGGCAGTCGATCTGACCCGTCGAATTACAGACCCATCTCGGTAACGTCCATACTCTGTAAGAGTATGGAACGCGTGCTGAATCGTAAGCTCCTAGCATACCTAGAAGCGAATGATATCTTTAGTGACCGACAATACGGGTTCCGCCAAAATCGGTCTACTGGGGATTTTCTTGCGTATGCCATTCACATCTGGAGTATAGAGAAGCACGGGGAGGCACTAGCGGTCTCCCTTGACATCACGAAGGCCTTCGACAGGGTCTGGCACGATAGCCTTATTAGTAAGCTTCCTTCCTTCGGTCTGCCCGCCGGATTGTGTGATTGGATCGCGGATTTCCTGAGGGATCGGTCTATTCGAATGGTCATAGATGGGTGCTCACCTGGATTGCTTGATATTAATGCCGGCGTTCCTCAGGGGTCGGTGCTTTCGGCAACACTGTTCTTGCTGCATATTAATGATCTGCTTAAACCCGGTACCTTTGGGTATGCAGACGAAAATACTGTTGCTGAGAGATACGTGTCCGACGGGAGGCTATGGTTGAGCGCTTGAATGTGTCCTTACAGGCTGTCTCTGAATGGGGCGATGCCAAACTGGTCAAGTTCAATGCTGCTAAGATCCAAGCGTGTCTATTTTCCGCCAAAAGGAGCCAATTGGGACGGATCTGCCAGATACCAGCTTGATGCCCTTGAGTCAATTGAGAAACGAGCCAAGAGGATCATCGGCAATGAGAGGCTCGTCGCGACGAAGCTCCAAAGTCTTGAGCATCGACGACGAGTCGCTGGCCTGTCGGTTTTCAACCGGTTGCATTTTGAGGAATGTGCGACGGAATTGCATAATTTAATTCCGCCAAGCCCGTTCCATCATCGGACCACAAGACGAACGGCGATGCGCAACCGGTACATGGTAGACATCTCACCCATGCGCACAAAACGTTTTGGGAACACATTCATAGTGCGTACAGCTAAGGAGTGGAATTCCCTGACGGAGTTACTGTTTCCTGATAACTACAACCTGGGAGTATTTAAGTCGAGAGTGAATAGGTTACTTCTAGGCAAGCGTGCTCCATCTTCGATCACATCATCGATTACCATCAGGTGAGATACAATAAAAAAAAAAGAAAAAGATTATAGGCATGTGTTGTTTTATTCAAAATATGTAAACCCAATAAAATTATGTTTATACCTATTCGATTATCCATGTATACAGCCCGCCCTTGTTATTTATTTAACCAAATATTGTCTGATATTGATTTCTTGACTGACTTTTTTATTTTTAACTCGATATCAAAATCAAAAATCAAAATCAAAATCAAAAGTCGTTTATTCAAATTAGGCTGAGAGCCAGCACTTTTTGAACGTCAAGTTTTACAAAAGACAGTCCCCCAAAACGCCCGCCCGTCACCACTTCCTAGTGTTTTAGCTGTGGAGAAGAAGTGGCCAACAAACTCCCCAGCAACACATCTGTCTGTTACGTTTTAAGAAATTGAATCTATATAAAAGTATGCTAAGTAATTAATACATGACACAAAACTTATAACTTGTTAGCTAGCACACTATGATATTGATAAACATAGAAATGTATGTAAAAAAAACCAACGAATTGACTTACATAGTCAGATATATAAAAAAATAATAATAATAATAAATAAAAAAACAAAAAAAAAACAATATTATATGAATACATATAACCTGTCATAAGCTAATTACTTAAAGAGAAAGAACATGATAATTATGACATTGTCTTGCGTTTAACACAGCGACCAACTATTCTTATCGTCTAAATAATCATTAATAGAATAGTATGCCTTCGAACAAAGGTTAGATTTAACTTTAACTTTAAATGAGTTAAAAGGCAGGTCAAGAAAAGAAAGTGGAAGTTTATTGTATAAACGGATACCGAGCCCCACAAATGAGTCGTGGACCTTACGAAGTCGGTGGGAAGGAGCATGTAGCTTGTGCTTGTTTCTGGTGTTAAAGCTGTGGATGTCGCTCGTTTTACTGTATAAATATATATTTTGCCTAATATATAAAATGTTTGCAAAAATGAATTGAGATGCTACCGTGAGAATTCCAATCTCTTTGAAAATTTCTCTTAAAGAAACTCTTGACCCTAGCTGATATATTGCACGCACGGCACGTTTTTGTAAGACAAATATATTTTGTATATCAGCAGCTTTTCCCCACAATAGAATACCGTAGGACATAACGCTATGGAAATAACTAAAATAGACTAACCGAGCTGTGTCAACATCAGTAAATTGTCTTACTTTCCTGACGGCGTATGCGGCAGAGCTGAGCCTTCCCGATAGGCTTGATATATGTGGGCCCCATTGTAGTTTGGAATCAACAGTTATGCCCAAAAATACTGCCGTGTCTACAGTTTCAAGCACCTCGTCACTTAAGATTACATTGGGTCCTAAATTTCTAACATTAGGCAAGGCAAATTTTATACATTTCGTTTTATTGGCATTTAGAACTAAATTATTTGTCGTAAACCAATCCGTAACCATTGAAAGAGCGTTGTTTACGTTATCGAAATCTTGTCTATTCCTATCTACTTTAAAGATAAGAGAGGTATCATCCGCAAACAATACTACGTCACAGAAACCCTTTAAGAAGAATGGTAGATCGTTTATGTACACCAGAAACAAGAAGGGACCCAGTATTGAGCCTTGAGGCACACCTAGATACACTGGTAGCCCGGAAGATTTCACACCATTGACATCAACACATTGGAACCTATTATGTAAATATGAATCAATTACGTTAAGAGCTTCGCTTTGGAGACCGTAGTGACGTAGTATATCTTTTCAACAGGTGTCCTTCTGAACATATGTAGGTACTTTTTAAGCAGATTTTCGCCATAGTTTACAAAGTCCTCAAGGAGGTATCAAACGTTTATTTTAGATCCATATAGGTAATAAATATTTTTTACAAATATAGGTTACGCCGTAGTAAAGTCAACACCACATCTAGTTATACAATACCGTCAAATTAATCTAAATTATTTTAAACCTGAAAATTTCGATGGTTAAGTTCAAAATCGAATTATACAATTTAAACAGTCTGTGGTGCTGTAATAATAACAATAGCAACTAAACTAGCTTACACTACTCCAAAAGTAGTGCGTGGCAAAGCAGCTCCGAGCGGTCAAGTGAAGGTCAACACTTACGCTCTAGCATAATAAATCAGCGAACTATTCCAAAAAATATAATGAACGGTCGAAAATTTGTTGGATTATTGATAAATCTGTTTTAATATAAAATTATATGATTAACAAAGGCATGAAAATGGACGGAGAAATTTTTCACATTACGTAATTAAGCAAAAATAAAAAAAATGAGTTAGAAAAGGAAAATCTTTTGGATAACTTAACAAAGCTATGTATTTAAGCATATACAAATACATTAAAAAATAAAAATTGGCAGAGCAATTTTTCAGCAGAAGTTATAGAGCATAATGTTAAAAGTCAAATTTGAGGTATCTCCGAAATCGAAAAAATGTTGGATAACTTTACATAATTATTCTAACTAATACATTCGCACGTATACAGAAAGTATTTCAGTCAGAGGATTTTTTCCCAAAGAGTTATAAGCAATTTTCATGTTTAGGTAAAAATACCTAACTTCTCGTAAAAAAAATAGTTGGATTATTGTACATCTGTAATCTGTATTACCTAATTTCATCACATGCTAAATTTCATAGACGGGAGAATTTTTCGGAAGTCTCCATACAACAAATGTCCTCGTTGACTGGACTATATCACTTCTAATGGCTTATGGTCGCTAACAAGTTCAAAACTATCCTTTTTTTTTTTGTGATGGGTTTGCTCTTGACTCCAGTCTACGTCAGAGATGACCGAGACAAAGTCTACGATGGAGCGAGCTTACCCAGAAGGAGCCTGTTCACTCTAACTTTGAAGAGATTAGGGTTGTAAGCGTTTGGAAACACGGACGCAGGCAGAGAGTTCCACTCCTTTGCTGTGCGCATTATAAAAGACGTTTGGAAACGCTTAGTGCGAGTTGGTGGAATAGCAACAAGGTAGGGATGGTAAGATGCAGTGCGTCTGGATGTCCGATGGTAGAAGGGGGCCGGTGGGATGAGGTCGTGGAGTTCTTGGGCACACTCACCGAAGTACAATCTGTAGAAGACCGACAAGCAGGCACCTTACGGCGATGAGCCAAGCTATACAGCTTGGCATCCACGAGTTTTACGTCACCGATGAGCCTCTTAGCTCTGCGTTCCACCGAGTCAAGCGCGGCTAGCTGACACTTAGCTGAGCCATCCCAAAGGTGGCTACAATACTCCATGCAGGATCGGACTTGCGCTTTATATAGGGTTAAAAGCTGTCCAGGCCTGAAGTATCGCTTCACCCTATTTAGGATGCCCAGCTTTTTGGCCGCGGTTTGGGCTTTGTACTTGATGGTGGCGCCGAAATTGAGACTGGATGTCAACTCCATGCCTAGGAGCTCGAGCCGATCAGTCACAGGAACAGATGCACCCCGAAAAGTAGGAACCGGACAACATCTTTGAATTTAGGGAACATACCATCGACTGCATTTATTCCTAATCCAATTTTTAGAACTCCAAGGCACGTGGCAGTGTCTTTCCCAAGCAAATTTCTAGTACCATCTTTTACAACATAAAAAGTGGCTTTGGCTCTAGGAAAATTGTTACCAATTGTTATAGTAGAGTCAAAAGACCCAAGTACGGTTAAAGCATTATGACTTCCGTAGGCCATAAATCTCTTGTTTGGAAATTTCACTTGATTTTCAACAAGGACTCCATTGTTCTCGAGGATTTGCCACGTTACATCGTTAAATATATTACATTTACTGCCGGAGTCTATTAACATCTCAATTTCAACACCAACTAGCGTACATTTAATGGTGTCGTCATTATCAATATGAAAAATATAATCTACCTCTTCAGACTTGCCCTTGGGTTTTTTATTAAGGCTGGTAGAGTTAGAAGAGACATCAATAATTTTACGTTTTCCTAGTCCTACACTGAATGCGAAAATGTCCAACAAACCCACACTTAAGACACTTCTTATCTCGGGCTGGACACAATTTGAAATCACTTGAATGACTGCCACCGCAACGCACACATGAATTTACTTTTAAAGTATTTTTAGAAGCTTCCATTCTATTAACTGACTGATCTTTACTTGATTCTGGCAACCCAAAATTATTAAGTTGTCGATTTACAGTCTCTAAAGCGTTGGCTTCGAAAATTATCTTGTCAAGAGTAACATCATCACCGAGGGTCAGAATTGTTTTTCTTAATTTGGCTGACTCACACTTTTCAGTGATTCGATTGATCATGTGTTCATCAGGGGCAGTGAATTTACATTTGAAGCTCTGGTGTCTAAGTCTGACGAGAAACTTGTAAAATTTTTCTCCATTTTCCTGTTTGATAAGCCTGAACAAGTGACGCTCATAAACACGGCTTTGTTTGGGGGCGAAATATTCGTAGAGCTTATTGATAGCAACGGTAAATACATCGTTTTTATCACTAGTTGTTTCTACATATGCACCAGGAATATCATAATATATTTCTTGGATGGGTAACCCACCCATGTGTAAGAGCAAAGCCCTTTTTGCCTCAGGTGTGGTAACGCTAGTGGCTGTTAGGTACAACCCTAGTGCACGTTTCCATTTTTCCCAGCGTAAACCAACTGAAGCTGGGTCACCATCACAGTCCAAAGACTCTACCGGTGGTACGTGCGACATACTTGTGGTTTACCTGGAAAGAAGGAATTATTTCCTTTTTAAGGTACCGTTCCGACTTAATCGAACTACCTCTTGATCTTATTGTATTTTACCCCAGTCTATTTAGACTGTTATCATCAGTGATCGGAGTAGGTAGATTGATTTTTGGTACTTGTATCATAAATGCACACAGAAAGAATAACATGGATAAGCCATTTTCCCGGAAAGTAATTCCGGTATTTCCGGATTCAATTAAATATTGTTAATGTTGGTAGTGATATTATTCCTACTCAATTCAAAATTTAAAGGAAGGTATCAAAACTAAATTAATTCATTATTTATCTGTTGAATAATAAAAACAATCGAATTCCGATCGAAGCTTTAATTTTTATTTTTTTATTTTTAGCCTTTTATGGCTAGAACTTTTATAGATAGACATAAATTGTTGCACTTAAATTTAAATATTTTCATAGTGGTCATGGTACTTTGCATTAAGGGTAGAATAAATGACGGGGCCCCATAGAGGACCAATGCCTGCTGGGGTCGTGAGACTGTTCTAAGGATGCACCACGACTCTGAAACGAAAAGGGCATACGAAGGAACAGGTTGATTTTAGTCAGATTTTAGAACCAAAAAAAGGGGTAGAATAAAGAAAAAGATAAAAATCAACATTGTTTATTGTTAAATATGTACATTTTACATTTATTCACATTTTTAATCTTCATCGATTACAATGTCAGCATCCTGGTAATCCTGATCTTTACAATTAAAATATATAACTATGAGTTTCTCTATATTTTCTATTTTCAACCTATTTCTTTTAACATCTAAAATCCATTTATAAATGGAAAAAGACCGTTCTACATCTGACGATGTCAAAGGAGCAAATTTTAAAAAAGGTTTTAAATTATGTGCTTCATTTTTTTCAATGGCCTCACTATATTCTCTTAGTGTGTCTAAATCTGGGTTTCGTTCCATAACACGTTCTATTTTATTTTTTATATTTTCTGAATTGCACTGATTTATAGCATCTCTGACGGTGTCAAATGCTAAAAGTGAATCTGTCAACGATAAATTATGCTTTTGCAATTCTTTTAAAGACAAATGAATTGTAAAATAATTGTCTTTAATGTAATTTAAATCTTCTTTAAATTTTTTTTTTCTATAATATTTTTTGCCTCTCGAATAGATACCGCATCAGAGCTGCTTAAACAAGATAATACTTCTTTTATTTTTTCAAAGTTTTGAGCGTAATAAAATGCTGCCTCTAACCAAGTGCCCCATCTTGTAACAACTGGTTGGGGAAGTAGCGGCAAATCTGGATATTTTTCTTTTAAAATTTTGACTCTACTTGGGGCTTTCAAAAATACCTTTTTAACATTTGCTATTAAAATGTTAACATCGTGATATTCTAACCTAATTTGCTCAGATACGCGATGAAGAGAGTGCGCCAAACATGTTACGTGCTTCATTTCAGGTAAGTATTGTTTTAAATTTCGTCCTGCAGACAGCATATATGCAACGCTATCAGTGCAGAGGACAATAATGTTACCTACCTTCGATTCAAAAGAATCTTCCCAAAAGTTTTCCAAACATTCTAACACAAATTGCGTGATTGTTTGTCCATTAACTACAGTTAGCATTTTACATGCTCCTTCTATATGTCTTTTAACGTTTCCTTTATTTATGGTTTTCAAATGGCTTTCACATTTTGAACAGTATATTGTACCACTAGCGTGATCGTAAAGTAGTTCGGGATGACCGGATATCCATTTTTCTACAGTTTCAGCCTTGACGTTTGCCATATCTGAACTCTATTGTAGAGATGGAACCTCGTATATATCACCTAAAACAAAAACATGAAAAAATTACATTTTATTTAGTTTATTTAGCTTACTCCGTTTGTTTTATTTTTCGTGGATCAAATTTAGTCATTGAAATTTCACCCTCTTCCTGTCAACCGATTGATCTAAAATTTGGTATTCGCCTTTGATTCTGGTGACAATACAATTATGTATATTCAATATTATTGTCAATCCAAAATGGCTGCCGCTACAAGATGGCGGACAACTTAGTTTTTTTTCAATCCCATCAATATGGGTATCAAATGAAAGGGCTTGTTACGTAGAATATTTTGTAGAGAAGTAGATAAGGCCTATAGTAATTTATTTTACCAATACATTGCAAGAGGACACAGGGCATTCAAATTATATACGGATTCCAGTAAAATGTCGGTTAATAGTGGAGTTAGCTGAATTGCGACTACATTACTAGAATATCATAATTTTGTTTCGCACTAAGCTCACTGGTTCATACTCTATTAAAGATTTAACAATATTAAGACTCATGGTATGTTCAGCAGGTTAAGCGAACAAACACAATACTAAAAATATTCTTATAGTACATCCAAACATGCTTTATACTCCTTGAAACTAGTAAAATATTACTTACCAAAGCTTGGTTTAAATATGTAGATCCAATTCAATAGTGAAAAATCTGAGTCCGTATATTCGAGCCAAATCGTGGTTTAGAGCAGATTCCAGAAGTCAGTATGTACACAAGCCAGGGTCAAGTAAAGTTTTCACAACACAGTAACAAACAAAGATACGCACTCTACGAACCGAAGTAAACGAGTGAGCTACCTGGCATGTCGTCGGCGGGCGTACGCATTGTTCTGATAACCGGTTATTGTACCACCCATGATCCTTTGTTATGCTTGGTCGTTGGGTTTTGTCAAATCGTGACTGTGTGCCGTTAAAAAAAATATGAAGAATAATAAAGAATAATATTGCTCATTTCATTACAATTCCTACCCTTTTTTTTGAGGATGGCAAATCATCAAATGACTCCTTCCACTCTGGCAGAATAAAATTCCTACATAAGTTCCGGTTTTTTTTTAATAATCCACCAATTCCGGAGGAATGTCCATATTAATATATACGTTTCGGATCAATGACCCCATTTCAATCTACCTACTCCGATCACTGGTTATCATACAAGACCATTTAGGTACCGTTCCGAATTAATCGAACTACCTCTTGATCTTATTGTATTTTACCCCAGTCTATTTAGACTGTTTTCATACAAGATCATTTAGGTACCGTTTGCTTAAGCAAACTACCTCTGAAATCAATGTTAATCTTGATTATTGACACAAGAAAAAAGTACCAATTTGAACACACATGTTTATAATGAACGAACATGTTTATCACTGCTATCAAGATGACTAAAGAACACGAATAATAATTAATAATTGGTTATCTTAAGAAGCCACACAGTATAACATGTACAATAATAGCTTGATCTAAACTTCCTTACAATCATAATTAAATAACAATGGTATTCAGTTAACGCCCACGAAATCTGGTAATGTTCAAAATTTATTTTATGTGCTTGGTATTCTTAATAACACTCTCTCTCTCTCGTATCTGCCAATAATCAAGGCATCAATCATTGATGTACCTATAAGTTTCGTTATTACACGATTATTTAGGTACCAATCAATGTAACTAAATCAGTTTTGTTATGAAATAATTAGTGTCTTTAACAATGTAGTATACATAACAATTAAATAATTAACATTATAATATTTATTTCAAGGATTGCTTAAATGCAACTTAAAAATAAAAACAAACTAGAAAATTATTGTATAAGGCATGAATATACAACAAAACTGATTTGCTACTGATTTACCACTTAGTCACTTTATTTAAATTCAGTGTTTGTAATTCGGCACGTAGGTACCTTATATTTTGAATCCTGGCAGGGTCGCCATTCGGGTGTTAGGTACGTGGTAAATGCAATAAAACAACACACTATGGTTTCAACGCGCACGTCTTACTCGCTCGGCGGACAAGCAGAAAGTGTGCGTTCAGTGAAGCGACTCCCTGATCGCACCCCCACCACCGCTCGCCCCACCAGTAAGGCATGTCGATATTTATTTATACACTACAAGTATTAACTAAAGATTATATTTTAAAATGAGTTTATTATAATTTAAGTAAGTAAGTAAAATTTTATTTGTTTAAACATGGTGTACATGATACATTGCATGCAAGATAATAATGAGATACAGAAAAGTTCTAACATGTTCAGCCGCATATCGTGGCGTACAAATTGGTAGAAAGAGATGGTGCATAAACCGTGATAATATTTATCAAAATTAACATTATAAATTATGTAGGTACTTACTTTTAACTATTTTAAAATAGCAAAAATATTTACCATTTTTGCAATGATGAAAATGTAAAATAATATCTGAATAGCTGGCCGGCCACAGAAAAAAAAACAAATGAGTCGAGAAAGCGGCAGTCCGATCTTCATTTGTTTTTCGAATTGTAAAGTTTCGTTCATACTTTTTACATAATTATAGCAGAGATTAGTATTAACACGATGAGTTCATCAGATTCAGATATTGATTTTTTTCTTTAGCTAATTTTTGTTTTTATTTTACTTTTCTTGTATTCGTAATGAAAAGCACAGTGTTTACCTCGGGTGAAAGACTTATTTAGTCCCTCGAACTATTGGCGCCCTCGCTGCGTTCGGGCGCCAAACGCCGTCTCGGGACTAAATCAGTTACTTTCACCCTGAGATAACAATGTACTATTTATCCACCGCCCCCGCTGCGCTATAAAGTCTATTTGCGTTTCAATCGTACTAAAACATTTTTCCACGTGCTTAAAAAAATCATGTTTAAGTATAATCGAGTAGCTTGATAAATATTATTTCTAATAAGGTATATATCACTGTAGCGTTTAAAAATCTTCAGAATATTGAATAAGAATTATTTATTGCGTAACTGTGTACAATTAGATCTTATCCCATCCTCGTTGCCACTGCTAAATAAAAGACGTGCGTTCGAACCAAGCGCATATTGAACTGACTCAGATACGAAATACAAGTGCGCGCTTACTTATTAATTTCTACAAAACTTATTACTAACACAATAACAACAGCTGTAATTACTAACACTTACTTACAAATCCAAAATGAGCATAATAACAAATCATTTACTAAAGCTTAATAACTTAATTAAATGTAACTTCTATCTTACTTTTTTCCTTAACTATTTGTTGCAGTCCTCGATACCATATCATCTCACTGGTTTACGTACACGGCGAACATTATTCGGTTCATTAGATATATTACTGTCCGAGCCATGATTATCTATTTCCTGCACATTGGGCACGCTAGACATTTTTAGCGGGGTTGCTGTTAACACAATGTACGTATCGTCGGTTGGTTTTGGCGATGCGCCCTCAGCTACATGCGACGTGGGCGGGCTCGGGCCCCCACCGGTGTATCGGGCTGTTGGTCGTTGTCTACTGGAAAAAATAGCGAAGGGCGGAATTGTTTTACAGGTCTTTCGCGTAAAGGGCGACTGTCACAATTATTACCTGTTAATTTAACTATCTTAGTTACATCTCTTGACACTCTAAGCTTTAGTTGGTCGACATGTCTGTGTTCTACGGTTCCATTTGTAGATATAACCTTATAGTCCGTACTACCTGTCCTTTCAATAACTGTCCCCGCCGTCCACTTATCAAAGCCCCGATAGTCTCTAAACCAGACCTCGTCCCCCGATGTAAATTGTCTAACCGTTCCCCCAGCTGACTTTTCCGCCTGCTTCTGGCGAGCCTTTACTAATTCTTCCTGATCAGGTTTTAGGCAATCTAGACGCATGCGCAAATTGCGCCCTATCTTTGCCGGGCTTTCGCCGGATGTAGTGTGGTGTATTTCTATAAGTCAGAAGGAATCTACACAAGTTAGCGTGTATGTCTGTGTTAGATTTAATTGCTTTTTTATATTGCGTTTACATATTTTAACGGCGTTTTCCACCGCGTGGCTGAAAAGATTTGTTCAATTCCATTGGTGCTTAGAAATTGTTTGAACTCAGTACTGAAAAATGGTGGACCATTGTCACTAACCACTTGTTTCGGCAAACCGCATCTCGCCTACATTTCCCGCAATTCTTTTATTACTGCTTTCGTTGTAGTGCTACTCATTTTAATTCCCTCTATCCACTTTGAGTGAGCGTCGACTACAATAAGATAAGTTTGCCCCGCTATCGGCCCCAAAAAATCAATGTGTATTCTGGTCCATGGGCGGTCCGGCCATGGCCAGGCGCGCGGTGCGTGCGCGGAGGGGCGTCGGCTACCGCGGCGCATGTGGTGCAGGCACGACACGCTGCTTCCACCGCCTCGTCTATGCCCAGGCACCACACAAAGCTCCGGGCCAGCGCCTTTGTTTTCACCACCCCCATATGACCTTCATGAAGCTCCGTAATTACCTTAGCTCTGCATGAGTTCGGAATAATGACCCTATGTCCCCATATCACACAACCTGATTCTAAATATAACTCATTTTTTCTATTAAAATATGGTTTTAGTTCTCTCATTTCGACATCGTCCGGCCGTCCGTCATTAATATATCTAGCTACTCTGTTTAATATACTATCCGAAGCCGTTTCTTTTTTTAATTTATGCGAGTCTAAAAGTAACGCTTCTGCAGCAAAATGTAGATTATATGAATGTAAATATGTTTGTTCTGGAGTGTCTAATTCTTCTCTACAAACCCCCTCCTTATGCTTACTAATCAACCTAGATAAATCATCCGCTGTATTCTTGTCCGTGCGAATATACTCTATATTGAAGTCATAAGCCGATAATTTAATTGCCCATCTCTGT
Organism: Lacanobia wlatinum; assembly: GCA_947578705.1. Classification (NCBI taxonomy): domain Eukaryota; kingdom Metazoa; phylum Arthropoda; class Insecta; order Lepidoptera; family Noctuidae; genus Lacanobia; species Lacanobia wlatinum. The sequence continues at coordinate 12,641,395 of OX388024.1, read as the reverse complement.
AGTCGACTTAGCTGCCGTGTTGGGAAAACCGGCATTCGGTCCAAAGATTGTTACCAGCGGCTTATGGTCCGTACGTAAAGTGAATTTTCTTCTGAACAAATATTGGTGTTTGTCCCTTGCAAATATTATCGCAAGTGCTTCTTAATGAATCTGACTAAAGTGTTGCTCGGCGGAGGTACGCTACCACTCGCTCACCGCCGCCGCCGGCCCCCCCGGGCGCACGCTGCGCCAGCATTGCGCTAAGCCCCCGCGAGCTCGTGTCGCATGTTACTATGCTCTCTAATGACATATCGAAATGTGTCAAAACTGCCGCACTACATAGAAGCTTTTTAATTGTATTAAAAACCTTTGAACCTTTCTACCATTTTCAGTGTCTTCCCTTTTTGAGCAAGTCATAAAGAGGATTTGTCATAATGACAAATGTCCTTCGGTTTGGTTGTCTATTCCCCACTTGCATCGCTATGCACCAAAGTGAAAATGTTAAGACGCGGACCCACCGCGGCGCACGGAGAGGCTACACACGTGCGTTAAGGCTTGTATACAAACGAAGCTAACTACTCTTCTACGCGCCACTCCGCTACCCGCATTTTTAACTTATTATAAAAAAATAACACATTTTAAAAAAGTAACAAAACCAAATTATTTTCGTTTGTATTGCAACGCAGTAGATATTTTTTTTTTAGGCTTTTGTTAAAAAATGAAGGAGTAAAATGGTTTCATCTCAACGATTTGGAGATGATTTGGTGTTGTTTTTTTTTCTTATTATGTGATACCATCTGACTTGGCATTTGTCCGCTGCAAGCTCGAATTTAATTCGATTGTATGGGATCCACACGAGAAAAAGTACAAACTCCTATTGGAGCGAATACAGCGTAAGTTTTGTAGGTAAAAAAATATATGGGTATTATCCCTACTTGTATCCCTCTCTGTTTGTATTAGGATTGGTGGGTATTGATACCCTCAAGCTGAGACGTAAATGTGCACTCCTTTTGCATTTCTTTTTGCTGCTAAATGGCAAAATTGACAACCCTGCGGCTTTGTCACGCTATGGGCTGTCTGCACCAACTCAATACACGCGACTACGCTCGCGTCCTCTGCTAGCAGCTCCCAGAGTCCGGACTTGTACCGCACAATACGCGGCAACAAATCAGGCGGTGACATTGCTCACTTACTGCTCAGCATCCGGATGTAGACATATTTCACTCCAATGTGAGTGTATTCCTAAAACTATGCTAGAATTGTTTTAGTTAATAAGAATATTTTTTTTTAATGAACATATTATTTGATTTTTATTATTATTGATTATTTTTTTCATCAAATTATGTGATTTTACTAATTGACATTTAAATGTTTTGTAATGTTTGTATTGTTTTTGTTTAATTTTTAATATCTATGTGTTTATTGAATTTTGCTATTATTGAATCATTAGTTTGAAGTGACATTGAATAATATTCTGTATCCATCTAATGATAATATAATTACTACTATGATTTTTGACTCTCTGTACGTGTTGGTAAGAAGTTACTGTAAGTGCAGAGAGTAACTGAAATTAAATAAATAAATTTATACCGATTATTGATATACAAAAAAACCCCGAGATACACACTCAGCATCTCAAAAACGTCCGCAAAAAAACAAGCGCAATATATGTATAACTGTGCGCAAGTTTCAAACAGTCTCGCATCGCTCGCCATACTGAACTGCTTTATAAAAACAACTGTAAGCGATCCGTGTAAGGTTGAATTTGCAAAAAAAAATGTTTATAGTATAACTACACACAACTCACATGACACTTGATACATGTCAGTTTTTGACGACAGTTTCGAGTGTTGCATTTGTTCGAGACTGTGCATCTTGGGTTTTTTATACATCAATGATACCGATTCATAAATTCTGGCTAAACTAATTACGTATCATATCATGTAGATTACTACCTATTTTTTTCACATATAATTTCTCAGTAAATGCCGACGAAAAGTTGCTTCATCTGCACGCTTTTTTTAAGCATTTCTCGAGAGAGCAGCCTTAAGGCGCAAACCCACCGCGGTGGACGCTGTGCGCAGGCACGCGGCCTATTCTAGCTGCGTGGGATCATTTGATTGGAAGCGTGGGTCTATATTTCCACTGCAGTACACGAGTGCGTCTTATCTATATCTATACTTAAAAGAGGTTTTGTGAGGTTGTAGGGGGTAATCTCTCGATCTACTGAACCGATTTTGACAATTCTTTTACCAATAGAAAGCCACGTTATTTGTGAGTGTTATAGGCTTTATATTAACCCGAAAAGTACCACCCAACGAAGTGGGCTCGGGTCAGCTAGTATCATATAAAGTTATTTGATTTATTTTTAACAGACTTCCAAAAAAGGATGAGGTTCTCAATTCGGTTGTATTTTTTTATTTTTGTTACTTCATAACTCCGTCATATATGAACCGATATGAAAAAAAAAAATTTTATGTGAAAGGATACCTCGATGGGACCACCATTTAAATTTCATCAAAATCGGTTTAGTAATTTGACTTTTAAATCAAAATAGCTGGAATTCGTTTACTTAGATGACGTATTTGGTTTTCGTCATTCAAGTAACCGAAATTGCGTATTTTGCTTTCCAGCAGTGGTGTTGTTAGGTGTGGGGTACCAAAACTAAAAAGTGAAAAATAAAAAAACTTTTTTACAAGAAAATACAACTGACTCTCAAATAAAAAGAAAAGAGATTTAAGAGTCGGTTGTATTTATTTGTAAAAAAAAAAATCATTTCGATAACGTTCACAAGATAAAAAACGTGAGATATACCAACTATTGATATACTTTCCTTACCTTATATAACATTTATATACTCTAAAACTTATTTCGTTTAACGTTATTGATATAATGTGCCTATATTTAATCGAAAATCATTAAAGACCACAATGTCAGGCTCAAATTTAGTCATACACTTTCTCCCGAACGGTAACTTGTAAAATGGTTAAGAGAGCTTTATGGACCTCTGTGATCGTCAGCTGCGATTTGGTGGGTGGGTTAATCAGCGGCAGCCTCCCAAACACGTTGTAAAAAAATTATTTTCATTCATTTCTTCCCGAATGAAAATGTGTCAGATTATAGTTAACCCAATATCTTGCAGAAAACAACGTCAGCCGGCTGTATCTCGGTGAAAAAGTCGCCTGCTTAGACGCTCTGAAGGGGGCATCTATCGCCTACTTAAATTCACCAGCTGACAACTTTTCAATCGGCATCTTGCTAGCTGATTTATTTTATTACTTACAGGATCATGTTAACTATCAGCTGACAATTTTTATCCGAGAGGAAATAACGTGTCTAAAGTTATTCGACTTTTGCTTCATGCTCCGACTGAAAGATTAATCTTTGGAGCCTTTATTTATTTATTTTTTCATGAAAAGCAGATAGGTACAATTTATACATATTTAGATTTCTAAGACCTTATTACTAGGGTTCCGTACCCAAAGGGTAACTAACGGAACCCTATTACTAAGCCTCCACTGTCCGTCCGTCCGTCCGTCTGTCTGTCAGCGGGCTGTATCTCAAGAACTGTAATAGGTAGACAGTTTAAATTTTCACAGATTGTGTATTTCTATTGCCATTATAACAAATAATTAAAATTAAATTTTATGGTACAGAACCCTTCGTGTGCGAGTCCGACTCGCACATGGCCGGTATTTTTATAATCTACACTAATATTATAAAGAGGAAAGATTTGTTTGTTTGTTTGAAATGAATAGGCTCCGAAACTACTGGACCGATTTGGAAAATTCTTTCAGGTATGGATAGCTACATTATCAGGGAGTAACATAGGCTATATTTTATCCCCGTATTCCCACGGGAACGGGAACTACGCGGGTGAAACCGCGTAACGTCCACTAGTATAAAATAATAATATAATCCATAACTATGAAGAATGAAAAAATCCTAGAACAAAATCTTACAAAATTCCAACGTGACTAACTTTCACTTTTCCTTTTTCCTTATATTTCGAAAACTATATGTCCTATCGATAGTCCGGTCAATATAGACATTCTAAAGTTTATAAAATCACAACAAGCTGAAAATCCGTAAAATTTTTCAAAACGTTAAAACGTTACGTAAAACGTATAAATAAAAGTTTTTAGTTCCCTATCATTCCCGTGTATGGAAAAAAAAATACTCGAGGTCAAAGTGAGTTTTTCGCAATTTTCAGCAAAACGGTAAGATATAGAAGTAATAACGTTAAGATATAAAAGTATCCCAGACAAAAATTGTAGATCATAAAATTATCAAAAAAATGCATTGATACTTTTTTCCTACGAGCCACCGTTTCTGAGATATAACGATTCAAAAAGTTGTAAAAATTGTTATCGTCATAATATGCACACGTTTCCACGCTACATATGAGGTAGTGTACTTAGCGCGTTTTTTTTTAACGTAGTTCCCCTGTAGGCCTACTCCACGGGTCAGTTGTGATCCTGTTTAATTTGAAATATTGCAAAATAACAGAAATTTTCAAAGAGTGGAAAAGATAAAAGCTATGTACATTAAAAAAAAAGTGGTGACGTTCATTTGTCTCATTCGTAACCTTCAAATTCTTCTTGTTCTTCTTCTTCATCTCCATTCTGGTTGTATTGCGTCAATAGCGATGTATCGCATGACACTTCGTTGGAATGAAACGAATCCTCCACTTTGGTGATTCAACATTAGAGCACGACCTTGACAATTTGTACATGCCAAAGAATAAAACAGTCCCGACTTTTTTGCAACCACATTTAGCATCCCTTTTTGCAGTTGCAATAAAATTGTGGTCAGCAGTTTTTCCGGCGCAGATTGGAGTAAAGTTTGAACTGGCTCTAATGTATTGTTGACCAACTTCCAACCCCAGTCTGTAGGGTTTAGTTGATAACCAAGCCACACTTGAACTTTGTAATATACCCGAAAAAGACTTTGATGTGCAGTAAGTGAGGTTGGAAGCAGACAAGTTAATTGAACTTGTTTTTTATTTTTAGTATTTTAAACGAAACATAATTAATTAATTTAATTAAGCATATTAATGCATATCTAAACAGGTAGTTTTTTTTAGGAGCTCCGTACATAGAAAGAAGAAAGCGGATGGCGTTGGTGATAACTTCCTGTTGAGTTGAATTACTCTTTTTAAAAACTTCAGCACATTAAACTAAATCTTCTTTTTCAAAAATTTTGAAAACTGCTGTTTTACCCCTCCTGTAAAATGCAGATGTCGTATCACAGCTAGCTTTTGCGTGTAAAAATAGTACCTACATGATTTTGACATTTTACAAAAGTAGATAAACTTTTTGATGAATATATATACGATTGATGTTGAGCTTTTCCTGGTTCTAAGAAGAAAATAGTTACACTAGCGTTATAATTAAGGGACTGGGTTTCATTTTACCTGATATTCTTATAGTTATAACTTATGTATATTTTATATTTTAATTAGTTACAATGACCGATAGAAAAACAATTCAACATATTTAACAACTCTAGACATGTATATATGTGGCGTACTCATGCATATTATGACGATAACAACTTTTTGAATCGTTATATCTCAGAAACGGTGGCTCGCAGGAAAACAAGTATTGATATATTTTTATAGATAATTTTATAATCTAAAATTTTTGTCTGGACTCTGAAGTACTTTTATGATAAAACTTACAGTTTAGCTGAAAATCGCATATACTCATTTTTTACCTTTGACCTCGAGTATATTTTTTTTCTAAAGATGGGAATGATGGGGAACTTAAAATTTTCATTTATTTTTATGTTTTGAACAATTTTACTGATTTTCAGCACCTTCACTCTCATTTTTTGGTCTATATTGACCGGACTACGACTTGATTATTTTTGTGATATTGTTTTTATATAAAAACCTTTCATTTGACACTAATTTTGTAACAGTACAACCTCCATAAAAAAAAAAAATATTTTCAAGTTACGTAAAAATGTATGCGATTGTCTCCACTGCAACCTACGGACACGCTACGCTTGACGTCATTGGTACACGCGTGGCTTGCTCGAATATGGCACTCACATAGCTCAATGATGTCAACGCCATGCACGTTGTGCATGCGGTACACGCTATACACGAATATTAACCCACGACTATGTCAAAACTATATTACACAAAATCATTTCATTCAATCATTTTCATTATAGTACAAAAAAAACGTGCGTAGCCTCTCCGTGTGCCGCAGTGGCCCACACTACATTTGTACATAGTCGTGGCTAAAATACGCCGCGTGCTCGCGCACAGCGTACATCGCGGTGGGTTTGCGCCTACACTCAAAAAATGTTCTTCAGAACTTTTTACCATTTCAAGCGGTGATTGTCAGCCCCGTACTAATGTAGATACTATATCATTCTGTTTTTACTAATTCGTCAGGCTGTCGCATGTCGTGATTTCCTTTTTCATTGAAAGAATTTATTCCGAAATAGATTTTATTTAATATTCACTAAAAAACAGCACTTACGCTAATAATAATAATAAGAATAATTTATTTCTAGATATTTTAAATTTAATCTAAATAACTTATAAGTAGGAAATAACGTAAAAGTAAGAAAAAAGAATATTTCTTAAAGTCCAAGTAAATGATTTAACAAAGAAGACGGGTATCATAATATAAATTATTTGAAGGCTTTCTACTACAATATCGGGTAGTAGACACCGACCCAGTGGGGATTGTTCTGAAAGGCAGTCGCATAGGCATGGAGGCAGCAGCAAACATCAAGTCGGTACTGGCGCAGGGCTCCTGGGGCCGCACCATACGCTCTCGCTCGGCGCGTCGTCTCTCGTAGCACCGAGCGTGAGCCACACTGCGCTGTAGGCCCGCCAGGCTATCAGTGCGAGCTGGGAACCGCTCTAAACTGTTCGAAACTTCACCCAATTCAGCTGTGTCAGTATCCACAATTTCTTTCTCGTCTAGTGTCATTCCCATGTTGACTTTTAGGTTGGTTAAACCGTCTCTAAAAATAAGATATACTGTAGCTTGGTCTAACACTTTCAGAGAGAAATGCTCGTTAATCTTCAAAGCTTTCATTTTGATTTGAAATGGTTTAAATGTTTGGGATAATTTTTTGCTTTTCTCTTTAATAAAGTTATCAAATTCTATTGCCAACATTTCTTCATTATCTGGTCCAGTTTTTTCATCTGATGATGGTCCAAGTTTAAGAATATCAGGATCCTTGAGTGCCATTTGAGTATCGATCATAACTTGTTGAAGAACCGGAGGATCGTTCAATGTGTGCCACTTCCAGTGTGAAACTGGACCTAGTGAGCGATCAAGTACCACTCCTTCAGTCTGATTGTATTTAAGGCTGAAAAACAACATAAATATATTATATAAACTGCAATCTAAGGCTGCTAAAACTTTTCACAGACTTAATTTCATGGATGCTTATTCTGTTCTTTTCTTAGAAGAAAAAAACATTTACCGTATCTTGCCAGCGTGATCAAAAACTATACCATTGCCTAGATAGTCAAAAGTGGCAAGTATCGTAATAGGATGTGTGCGGCCACGCTCATCGGGCTCTCCGCTGCTGTATATCACGAAACGCTGCTGAGCATTTGTCTCTGAAATTCATTCATATCGTAAAAATATTAGTATAAAACCTTCACATAGCAGCACATAGCATCTACAAATTCAGTTATATAACGTTCAGAATCGCAAAACAAGTCAACTGTAGGGCTGTAATAATGTAAAAGGCATTTGTGGAGCTCAGGATAATATCATGAAAATGTTGATACCTAAATATCATGAAAATGTTGATACCTAAATATCATGAAAATGTTGATACCTACTTGATTACCGAGAACTAATTTGAAAAAAAGCGATCCATTTCACCAAAACTTTTTTTTAAACTATTGTCGTCTGAATTATTTCCGGCAGGAGGAATATACGATTACTACAAATGCTGTAAATGGCTGAGATACCTTTGTAGAGGTTTTATTGGACAAATTTTTGTTTGAAGTAGAATGGAAATTAAAACAAAGCGATCCATTTGACCAAAACTTTCTTAAAACAATTTTCGACTGAATTATTGCCGCTAGGGGAAATATATGATTACTACAAATGCTAAAAATGGCTGAGAAACCTTCATAGAGATTTGAAGTAGACAAATTTTCGTTTGATGTCAGAACAGAAATTGAAAAAAAGGTGCGATTGGTCTAAATCTTTTTTTAAAACATTTTTTTTATGAATTACTTCTGATCGGAGGAAAATAAGAATACTTCAAACGCTGAAAATGGCTGAGAGACCTTTGTAGAGGTTTGAAGTGGACAATTTTTTTGTTTGAAGTAGAATGGAAATTGCAACAAAGCGACCCATTACCAAAACATTTTTTTATACTATTTTCGAATATCCATGGGAAATAGCTACCTTCGGCATCGTAATAATCCAGTGCCAGTCGACCATTTCTGTAGTACCAGCGACCTCGTCCGTTATCATCGAACTCAGCTAGTCTTTCGCCGGTGTCATAGGTCATCAGTCCTTTGTTCTTGTTGTGCATAAACCAGTCGAACTCGGGACGTGCCGGACGCATACGATAAACATTCATCTGAAATAAGAGAATTCCTAAAAATAGCGTTAGACACAATCTTTGAACTACCTTATTCCATGACAGGCCAGTCTTTACCCAGGGGTTCAAGGGGTGCGGTGCATCCGGGCGCAGAGTCCTAGTTATCCGACAGCATCAGTGTAGTTTTTAGATTATTCCGTAATCACAACATTTCTTTATATGCTTGGGGATCATGATGATCATCCCCATAACGCGTCCGTGTTTGGGTCACAGAAGTCCATATGTATACCTAATTTCAACAGTCCGGAGAAATGAGATCCTATAAGGGTTCCGTTTTTACGGATGTTCGGAACCCTAAAAATGAGTCCGTCGGTACTAAGAGTAAGCAACTCATAGAAAACGTAAGAACCAATGGTACTGTAATTAAAAGCCCGGACAAAATTGCTGAAACATTCAATGACTATTGGATTAATCTAAGAAACGTTACCCATAAAAACAATCGTGTTAGCCTTAATATTGATTAAAGCTAACACGATTATTTCTATGAACTCACTAACAGATTGCTGTTAGTGAGAGTATCTTCCTGAAACTATATGGTCATGAATAGGTACATCTGCTGCTGTTGCGACTGCTGAGGCCCTCAAGCGGCGCAAATACTACTAACCTTATTGGTAATTACAGTTTTGAGCCGTTTGGGGTCGGACATGGGGTCCGAGTGCGCGTCTCCTTTTTAAGGATATTTCTCGCCGACTGATCGACACTTTGCGTGACCAGAGGGCTGGCTCGTTCTTTGCTCAAAGAATTAGTATTACCATTCAACGTGGCAATGCTGCCAGTCTTCTGGGCACGTTTCCGGATGACAGCGATGCGGAGGAATTCTTCGACGCCTGAGTGTATTTGTTTTTGTATATTCATATGTATATAGTTTATTGCTTATTTAATATTAATTTTTAGGTATACATTGAATTATACTATCCTTGAACAATACAAATTCGAAGGTACGATAAGATAGCAACAAAATTTTTGAAATGTGTGCTGGTAAATTAACAACAGTCATAATTTTTTAAAACTATCTTTTGAATCTGGTTGTTTCCCAAGCCTGCTTAAGCAATCGGTTGTAAAACCACTCCACAAAAAAGGGAGACCTAAATAACTACACCCACACCCCCACCTACTACTACTACTCATACTCATACTCATACTAAAAATATCGAAAATCTTTGAGACTGCCATGCGTAAGCGCTGTTATCAATTCATCAATAAGCATAATATACTAAGGGAAGAACAATACGGTTTTCAAAAAGGAAAGTTCACAACATCCTAGTTCACACAATCATGATTAATTTAGATTAGCGACTTAAGACAACAGGCATATTTTTTGATATGTCGAAGGCTTTCGACTTCTTTTCACACAAATTGCTAATAAACAAAATTGAAAAGTATAGGATACGGGGCCCAGCACTTCAATGGGTAGAAAGTTATATATAAAAGAATGCAATGTATAGAAATCGAAAAAACCAATAGTAAACAAGAACTAAAATCATACAGATCAAGTTATAAACAAAACAGGTCTGGTGTACCCCAAGGGAGGTGCTTAGCACCCTATTGTTTATCCTTATTATTAATTAATTTAATTATTGATTTATTAATTATTGGTTATCTATACTAATATTAATATATAAAGCTGAAGAGTTTGTTTGTTTGTTTGTTTGTTTGCTTGAACGCGCTAATCTCAGGAACTACTGGTCCGATTTGGAAAATTCTTTCAGTGTTAGATAGCCCATTTATCGAGGAAGGCTATAGGCTATATATCATCACGCTAAGACTAATAGGAGCGGAGCAGTAATGAAAATTGTGACGCAGACGAAGTTGCGCGGGTCAGCTAGTTAATTATAAATCTTTTTTATATCTTATTTATTTAAGGGACTTTTCTACACTTATGTGACGATGTCAGTCCCATCGTGCTGCTACAAATAATTTAACATAAAAAACTTAGTCTAATTTCTTAACTGCTATAAAGGAATACAATATCTTTGCTGCTTCACAAGTAGGTTTAGCTAAAATACCATGGAACAGGCCAACATCCATAATTGAAACTTTAAAAAAGTTAAGCAGAGCAATTCTTTTGTTATTGTATCGGACACATTCCACAGACACATAATGTACATCCTCTTTTTTATTACAAATCTCACAGTTGGGGAACTCCAGTTTTTCTCATAAGATAAGCAAAGTGGTTTAGCGGTATATGTCCTGGCCGCAAACGATGCGCAGCTACAATTTGACAGCGACTCATTTTTGAATCAGAGAACCAGGGTATATGAGGAGGCCAGTGGCGTGCCTAGGGTTTCAAAATAAGGCAAGCCCAATAAAATTTAACCGATTTCAAAAAAAGAAAGTTCAGTTTTCGACTGAGTATGTAGGTACCTTCGTATGTATCATCGCAATTTTCTCATAAACTGATATAGATGTCTCAATTCGTTGTTTACCAAAATTACCGAAAGAAACCATTGCACACAGGTGTTTATGGGAATTTGCGTGCCTTTTAATGGCGCCAGATATGTTATTTAAATCATTATAACCAGATGTATTCCAAACGGAATCTTCACTCGAAAATAATATGCAGCACCAGCAATACAACTTATTAGTGTGCGAACAGCCAACAATCCAACTAGTTTTATACACTGATCTATTAAATTTTCGTTTATGCGATTTACGAGTCTGAGAAAAACACAGATTAGGCGTCGGTTTTAATGAAGAAATTAACTGTTTTTTCTGAGCAAAGTTTAAACATTTTACCTTATCTTCGCCAATCAAAACTTGAACGCATTTTAAATCCTCACAAGGTACAATTACCTCCATTGTTGTAGGTAAGTCACCAAAACAATTGTATCACTGAGAAAATCTTAACAACATAACTTTTCAACTCTCAAGCGAATGAAACTGAAGTGAGTTGCACTCGGGTGTCGAGAACTACTTACGCAGAGTTGCAGTGTTGTCATTTAGGCAAAAAACGTCGCCAGGTATATGAAAAATCTAGCTAGATGTCGCAAATTTTTTATTTTTAAGATATTGCTTGAATATTTAATTTCGTTATTTTAAAAAGTCGCTAGTTTTTATTGTTGCTAAATCTTAAAAAAAGTTTCCAATCTCGTTAAAAATCTCCAAGATCTCACAACGTCGCTAAAACGGCAACACTGCAGAGTTGGCAAGGTGACAAGGTCACGCATACGCGTGCAACTTCATACGCATGCACGGCTTAATCGTCCATACTGATCGATTTGTAGACGCACAAGGTTTAGAACTCGTTATACGGCACATCGCTATAAGTGCGAAAGTGACGGAGATAGTATTTGAAAGCCCGGTAAAAGTCGGTACGTGTAAGCGAGATAGCTATATGTAGATACTGCAAATGCGAAACTCTGCGCGCCAACAATCGCGATGTGTAGTTATGTTGCATAGGTAATACTTTGTGTTATTTTGATAAGAATTAAACGCGCGAACTTTTAAATAGTTCGGGTTTGATATTGATTCTCTATCGAGCATTTTAGTAAGGCATGCCGGGCTTTTGGGCTTATATGAAGGTACTGCCACTGGAGGAGGCTCACTCTGTATACTTTTATACCAGATTCCTTTTGATTTTGATCTTTCATTAAAATATTCCTTCCAAGATATACGATTAGTTTTTCTAAATTTACTTAATACTTCAGAATAACTTGGAAGTAAACCACATGACTGGTTGCCTAAAGTAATGCCTTTTTTGGCTAATCTGTCAGCCTCCTCATTACTCACAAGTCCTACATGAGACGGCACCCACTGGATAACTACGTTATGACCTATATGATTAAAGTGTCTTATTTATTTTAAAATCGTGTACGCTATAGCTAAACCCCTTGAACCGTTAAAAACACATTTAGAAATATGTTGTAAAGCACTCTTGCTGTCCGCGCATATGACCGCTTTTTTAGTGTTTATTTCCAAAACATATTTCAGAGCTTCAGAAATCGCAAGTGGTTCAGCTGTCATAATTGAAATGTGCATGTTCAATTTATATATTTTGTGACATTTATTGGCTAAATCACAATATGCTGCTGCGACTCCCTCAGACGTTTTGGAGCCATCTGAGTATATAATGTGCCAGCCAGCGTATCGTTCACGTAATTCATTAAGGGTATTATACTTCAGGGAATTAATGTTATAACATGACTTTGGAGCATTAATGCTCACTAGATCACATCTAATAATATCTTCAATATTTATGTTTGACACCCATGTTTCTAGAGTGAACATTAAGACTGGATACGAAGATCCCAATTCAACTGTTATATTATTATGTGGGGATAGTTTAGCTGTAAGAAAAAAAGATATAATTGATTGTGTCCATTTGATGTCTCATCTTAATGAGAAAAATAACTGTAAAATTTTCTGTATCTTGCCTTATTCACATTACTTGTCAGATGAGCAAAATAGGCACATTTATGATTTAAATATGTTAATTTATAATAGAACCAGTCGTCACAGTGACGCTATATTATTTTTTGATTGTAATCAATTTATTTCTGATTACAAACTGACTGATTATAAAATGTATTTACCACCTAGTAGTAGAAGACAAATTGCTAATATTTTAGCATACAATATACGGTGCGACACCGGTACATGCAGTGTACCAACAATTCCTGTTAGTAATATTACTAATATTCCTATTGTTACCCTTTGTAGTTTAAACTCTTAGCAGCGACAACGGAAAAGCCTCATATGTTGAAAATATGCAAGGTCTGTCCGGCAAAGAATTAGAGTTAAGTTTATTTATAGAGAATTATGATGTTCAGGTGTTATGTTTAACTGAACATTGGTTGAAAGAACATGAAGTAGTTTTAATGAATGATAATTTCTTTACTTTTCAAAGTGCTTTTGTAAGAAGAAGTGCTATTCGCGGTGGTTCATTAGTCATTGTTTCAAACAAGTTAAAATGTAAACAACGTTAAGATATAGTTAGCCTTTCTATCGAGCGCACTGTTGAGTTGTCTTGTGTTGAACTTGAGCGTTACGTTATAATTTGCGTTTACCGACCGCTCTCTGGAGATTTTGGTCTTTTCGAATCGGTAATAGAAGATTCACTTAATAAGTTAAAATCAAATAATAAAAATATTATTTTATGTGGGGATTTTCATGTTAATATTCTAGAAATTAATCCATTAAGCGTTACACTTCTCAATCTGTTTAAGTCCTTTAATTTAGTTAATCTATTTTTTGAACCTACTAGAATCACGGCATCTTCATCAACTTGTTTAGATAACATCTATAGTAATTGTGATGCCGATAATAAATTGGTGTTAAGTGACTTAACGTCTGACCACTGTGGACTATTAGTTAGCTTTCCTATGCCACAAAATAAAAAGCCGCATAAAATACATAGTATGCAGGCCTTATACAGTTAGTCGTTGCAATAAGTTTAAACATAATATAGCTAAAAAAATTGCGCTTCCATAGTAGAACATGAAAATCCTAATGAAATCTATGGAGCCCTTTTTGATGTTGTGCAAAAAGAGTACCAATCTACATTTAAGTCCAAAACTATAAGCGCTACCAATACCTCCGTTGGCTTCAACCAATGGGCTACTGCGGGTATTTATAAAAGTAAAGCGAGACTATACGAGTTATATGGTTTAAAAAGATATAAATTTGATACTCCTTTTCTAGAGTATGTCAGAAATTATTCTAAATTATTTAAAAAGATTTGTGCTATTGCTAAATCTAAATTCTTAAGCGAAACGATAAAAAAATCGAATAATAAAGTAAAAGCTACTTGGAAAATCATTAACAATGAAACAGGCAAGTGTGTTAAACAAGATAACCTAGTAGTGATAATTGTTGATAATAAATTAGTTAGTACAGCAGCTGACGTAGCCAAGGCATTTAATGAATTTTTTGCCAACATACCTATAACTACTACTCGCTCCTTAAATTCGTCCCCGTCTAATGCTGAAAAGCTCTTACATTGTAGTGTGCCTAAATGTAGTCAATTATTTAGTTTCGAGCATGTAACGCCAAGTGACATTGTTAATGTTTTTAATACACTTAAGTCTAAAAACACTAATAATTACTGGGGCATTTCTATTAGACTTTTGAGTAACATAATTGACATCGTAGCCCCGTATCTTGCCGTTACTTTTAATAAATGTGTTGATTTAGGAACTTTTCCTGACCTCATGAAGAGTAGTAAAGTCATTCCTTTGTTTAAATCAGGTAATAAGAATGACATAGGTAACTTTAGGCCTATATCCATCTTACCTGCTTTTAGTAAAATATTTGAAAAATTGATACTCAAGCGATTACTAAGTTTTTTAACATAAATAGCCTTCATAAAAATCAATATGGCTTTACAAAAGGTCTTTCGACTACAGATGCGGGTGTTGCTCTCCTTAAACACATATTTAACGCATGGGAGAACTCGCAAAATGCGATTGGAGTTTTCTGTGACCTCTCCAAAGCTTTTGATTGTGTACACCATGACACGCTATTGCGAAAGCTACGTCACTACGGTCTCCAAAATGAAGCGCTTAACGTAATAGAGTCTTATTTGCATAATAGGTTCCAATGTGTAGATGTTAATGGTGCGAAGTCTTCCGGGCTGCCAGTTCAGTTAGGTGTACCCCAAGGGTCAATACTGGGTCTATTCTTGTTTCTTGTATACATAAATGATTTACCATTCTATTTAAAGGATATATGTGATGTTGTTCTCTTTGCTGATGATACTTCCCTTATTTTTAAAGTTTATAGGAATAGACACGATTTTGACGACGTAAATAGTGCACTCACCATGGTTACGAATTGGTTTACAACAAACAATCTAGTTCTAAACCCTAAGAAAACAAAATGTATAAAATTTGCCTTACCTAATGTTAAAAATCTAGGATTTTAAGTGACGAGGTGCTCGAAACTGTAGACTCAGCTGTTTTCTTGGGCATAACAGTTGATGCCAAACTTCAATGGGGCCCTCATATATCAACACTATCGGGAAAGCTTAGCTCTGCCGCCTACGCCGTCAGGAAAGTTCGACAATTTACTGACGTCGACACAGCTCGGTTAGTGTATTTTAGTTATTTCCATAGTGTTATGTCCTATGTTATGCTACTGTGGGGAAAAGCTGCTGACATACAAAATATATTTGTCCTACAAAAGCGAGCCGTACGAGCGATATACCAGCTAGGGTCCAGAGTCTCTTTAAGGGAACTTTTTAAAGAAATAGGTATTCTCACGGTTGCTTCGCAGTTCATTTTTGCCAACATAGTGTATATCAGGCAAAATATACATTTATATGCCAAAACTAGTGATATCAACAGCTTTAATACCAGAAATAAGCACAAACTACATGCTCCTTTCCACCGTCTTCGTAACGTCCAGGGCCATTTTGTGGGGATCGGTATCCGCTTTTCTAATAAGTTACCTCTTTCTTTTCTAGACTTGCCTTTTAATGCTTTTAAAGCGAAAGTGAAATCTAACCTTATTTCGAAGGCATACTATACTATAAACGATTACTTCGACGATAAAAATAGTTGGTCGCTGTGTTGAACACGAGACAATGCTAAATGTTCTTTCGTAGATTCTTTACTTGCCCAAGATGACATTGTTTATTATTCTGACCGTATAGGTCATTTTTGTTTTTTTTTTATTTTTATTTATTGACATAATCTTCTCATTAGCTTGTTTTTTATGAGTTGTATTGCAGTATGTGGTTAACTAGCGACCTCGACAAATTGATAAGTATGATTTTGTCTGAGAAACCGGCAGTAGGTTCGTCATGCTCCCTTAGACGTCGCTGCTTGCGGTAGCGTCGGGGATCGGGTTACCTCCTTCCCTCTAATATGGCGAGGGAGGTAATGGTTGATCTTTGCGTTATGCTCGTGAACGGGTGCTGCTTGTGGTGACTGGTCGTCTTGCTGTCCGTGGTTTATTATTGTTAAAATTTTTAAGTGTTATAATTTAACTGCGATGGTCCTAGTTTATCACTTGTGACTTTAGGTCACAGATTATGGTTAAATTGCATTGTTGAACATGTAAGCGGGCACGCCATTTATTCTTGGAGGCTCACTTTGATTAGTATTGTATGCCTAAGTTTACTTATTTAATTACCTATATATATAATTAGTTTTATCATTGTTTCATATGTAATTTTTGGGATAAAATAGTATGCTAGCGGACATGTGCCATCCATTTATTTAATTTAATGATCGACATCTATCATAAAATGTTGAATAATGTTATATAAATTCAAGTTCTTTAAACTTAACAGACAGTTGTGTTGCTGGGGAGTTTGTTGGCCACTTCTTCTTCCCAGCTAAAACACTAGGAAGTGGTGACTGGCTGGGCGATTTGGGGGACTGTCTTCATGTAAATTTTGACGTTCAAAAAGTGCTGATTTTCAGCCTAGTTTGAATAAATGCCTTTTGATTTTGAAGAAGAAATCTCCTCAGCCTCCACCGAGTTTAGTGAAGTAGCAAGGAGAGGTTTCTTCTCTCCTCTCCAATATCTATTTTCAGTCATGTTACTCAGTTGTGATACCAAATCAGCTGACATATCATTAGTCCGGGATTGTAATTTCAAACAAAACTTTAGAGAAAGATACTGTCTTCTTATGTGTAGCGGAGGAATGCTTAACTCACTCTCCATGACACGAATTGGAGTGGTTTTAATGAAACCGCCAATTATTCTTAAAGCTAGGTTTTGTAGTTTGTCTAATTTATAAATGTGGCTATTTGCAGCATTATCATACAAAAAACACCCATAATCAATCCGACTTCTAATAAGGGCAATGTACAGTCTACGCATATATATAGGGTGAATACCCCATGACGATCCTACTAAAACTTTAAGCAATTGAATCTTTTTTTGTGAGCTCTCATATACTTCATTAATATGCTTTCCCCATCTAAGGCATTTATCCAGCCACATCCCTAAATATTTAATGTTATCTAGTGTCCAAAGTACTGTTGTTAACTTTAATATCAACGGATAGCCTTCTACGACCCCTGGTGAAAATACATATTTTTGATTTATTGCTTGCTAAATCTAGGCCCAAACTATTAACGGACGTAACAAAAAAATCTAAAGCCTGCTGCAGTTTATCAAGGCATCGGTTACACCGCATAGCCCTGGGTTGCAGCAGCTTCACCCGTGCTGCAACCCACCCCACCAGAAGACGCCCGCTGTCGGCGACCTTTTTCGCCGCCGCTACCGGGCACTTTATCCATATGATGCCGAACAAGGCAGCGTCGGCGCGAATCTCGCCAGCCCGCACGTCGTCCGGCGGACATCCACCGCTTCGAGCGACGGCCGCCACGACCTCCTCCGGGGTCGTCGAGTCGTCCAGGCCATCAACACGCAATTCAGCGGTCTTCACGGGCCTGGACACTCGAACGTCCTCTTCATTAATATAATATATACGTTTATTTCTCTCAAAAAGGTACAATTTGGTACTTAAAATTTAATTTACATGCATATTCAAACCTTTGTGAGAGCTGGAGTCTATGTTGGGCACGGGACCTGTATAACAGAACTCCAGGCTCACACCCTTTAAATTTAAATGTAAAATTGCACTCGCAGAGCTTTCACATTGTGAAAGCTCTGCGTATTGAGAGAGAGATAATTTATTTATTACAATAATAATAAAAAATGGTCACATGCGAAGTGTGTCTTTGACAAGGTTCCAAAAGGTCAAAAGCGATAATGATAATTATTTCGAAACATTAAGGATGTTCTCAGCCTCTGAATAATCCAGCTCAAGTAACCAACTCGAAACAGTTCTTTTGCATTTTGATCTGGACATAGCGTAAATATTTAGAATTTTGTTTGCCTTATTGTAGATGTGTCCACTGAGGAACGTAAAACTACGTTGGACCGATCGACAATTAGTGCGGGTGGTGGGACAGACAGTATGTTTACGTCGTTGGGAGGTGAACTTAGATGGAGTGTATAGAGTAACAGAATGGGTTGTTAAAACAAGGTTCAGGATAAATAGTTTACGAACAGAGAGCACCTTGCAGGTTTTATAGAGATCGATGGTGGGAAAGCGGTAAGGTAGCCGCCATCCGACCTTCAAGAGTGCTCTTTGGGCTCGTTCTAATTTCAGCATATGACTTTTTGCCGATCCGCCCCAGGTGACAATGCAGTATTGGATAAGGGATTGGCAGAGGGAGAGATACACTAGCCTTAGCACCTTATAGTTCGCAACGTGTCGAAGGGATTTAAAAATGTAAATCAACCTGCGTGTTCGTGAGGTGAGTGCATGTATATGAGAAGTGAAGGACAGGCAATCGTCAATTTGTACTCCTAGATATTTAACCACGTTGTTACGGGAAAGGCTGGGGCAATTACAGGCCGAGAGGTGCGGGGAGCTACAGGAGTGGGCCGAAAAGGAGTAGTGAGAGGAAGGTTTCCCAGCGGCATTAAAGGAGAAAGTTAGATAAGTGGTTTTGTCAACATTTAAAGTAAAGGAGGTTTTGAGTCAACCAATTGGTGACATGGTCGAGTCCAAATTGTGCATTCTGGAACATCAGCTCCCAGGAGTTTCCGTGGAATAATATGGCAGTATCATCGGCATAGGTGAATATGGACGCATTCGAAAGTGTTAGACGACAGAGTTCATCGATATAAATGAGAAAAAGGGTCGGACCGATGATGCTGCCTTGGGGGACTCCGTACGCTATAGGAAGCTCGTTGCTAATCCAGTCGCCGATCCTGACACATTGTCGCCTACCCGTGAGGTAACTTTCGAAAAGAGCAAGTTGAATGCCTCTAATCCCAATCCTTTCGAGTTTAGCAATTAGTTTGGGGACAGAAACCGTATCGAAGGCTTTTGCCAGGTCTAAAAAAAATACCAATTACCTTCTGCTTTTTATCGAGGTTGGAAAAGATGTTAGTTGTAAGGACTAGTACAGCATTGTTTGTGGAGATTCCGGATCGGAAGCCATATTGACGGGAAGAAAGAAGATGATTCTGCTCCAGGTATTTAACCAATCTATTATTCTTTTTTGAGGACTTCCCTTAATTTTCTAGCAGCCAGGACGTCCGCCTTTTCGCTGCCGTCAGGACCCGCTACCTCAAACAGCCGCGCCCCCGTAACCACCGACTTCATCCTAAAGCCGGTCGGTGTGCTTCATTGGCAAACGAACTGCATATTTACCATTTTTCAGACGTTTTGTTGTAGTAGCGAAGAACTCCTCGCAATATCTCTCCGCTGATGTCATTGAACTGCATGCATCTCCGCTGATGTCTTTCACTTCCCAGTATTTCGTCAATTCATCCACTTGATTTATCACCACGTTGCAGTTGAATGTCTTGTTGACATTGCCTGACAGAATCCACCCTAAGCGAGTCTGTTGAGCTATGGGTTCATTAGTCATTCAAGGGAATGACTAATGAACTCGAAATGCTCAGGCCATTCATCAAAATTTCAGAGAATACCTGTGCATCTAGGAGTATGTCAATGGGTCTGGATATATTGTATTCTGGGTCGGCTAATATGATGTCCGTTACGTGGGTCCAGGTTTCTTTTGCAAATGTCGCGTTAGGCAGATTGTTTACCACCAGTGGCAGGACCAATGCTTCCGTAGTAAACTGGAAGTCATTATGTACGGATTTGCACCGTAGGTTCACCTTCCCTTTGCTCCTGTTGGATAGGGTGCCGATCCCGCTTATGCTCGCGTTTAGCTGTTGATGCTTTACACCTAGTCTTTGAGCAGCTGCATTCTCAGTGATCAGGGTTATTTGTGAGCCTTGGTCAAGTAACGCCCGTAATGTGATGTAATCGCCTTCAGCTGTTGCTACTTGCACTAATGCAGTGGCCAGTAGTATCTCGTCATCATTATTCGATGCGAAGTTATTTTGCATACTTTTAGGTGACCTAGTTGCAGTTGACGTCGACGGTTTAGGCGTCTGTTGCGCTGCTGAAGGCGCGCGCGCTGACTTGACAATATCACTGTGTAATAGCGTGTTATGTGGGTCATTGTATTCTCTGCATCTTTTTTGTGACGCGCAATAGCCCTTGTTATGCATGTACAGGTAATTTTTGCAGATATTGCTGTTTTCGATGAATTCCAACCTTTTTGAGCTTGCCATGTCGGTGAATTTGGAGCACTGAAACAATGCGTGGTTAGTGTTGC
Source organism: Lacanobia wlatinum (assembly GCA_947578705.1). NCBI lineage: Eukaryota > Metazoa > Arthropoda > Insecta > Lepidoptera > Noctuidae > Lacanobia > Lacanobia wlatinum. The sequence goes on along the minus strand of OX388024.1, from coordinate 12,620,714 downwards.
ATAATGGACACATGATCTTATTAAATCGCCCAGCGTTGTATGCATGGAAGTTCCGAGAGTTTGCTGATTTGTGGTTTTTGCTGAATGGATGAGGCGCGTTGGATTGTGGTTTAACAGGAGGTTTGTTACCGTTTTCGGTTTTTTTCCTATGTAAGGGTGAAATGTTATAAATCCATGAACTGGTTGAACGTAGGTATCTCTCGCGGGTCCGGCCTAGACTGCATGTATTCCGCGTACGTTTCGGGATCTAGTTTCTCGCTTAGCACGTAGACTAGGACAGGATCCCATGAGCCCGTATCTACGCCCAAGTTGTGTATCGCATTTATAGTTTCATTGCTCGTGTCATATAATCGCTTAAGGTCAAATGCAGATTGTCTTTGCAAGTGTGGTTGACGCATGAAACTCTGGAAGTTCTTGGTGAACAACAGAAACTTGTTGTTGTACCTATGGTTCAGGGTTTCCCAACACGTGTCGTAGTTTTCGGGTGCGATGTGTAGATGCTGGACGAGTTTCTCCGCTTCGCCGCGCAGTCTCCCCTTTAAATGCTGCATTTTTTGTGTTTTTGCAAGTACAGGATTATTGTGTATTGCCTCCACGAACAGATCCATGAACGTGGACCATAACGAATAATTCCCGTTGAAAATGGGTATGTCAATTTTGGGTACGGACTGTTGTTGGTGCACCGAGGCGTTTAATTTTACGTTCAACGCCCGATTTGTTCTTACAAATGCCTTTTCGTGACGACAAAACTCGTCATAGTACTCATTAGGCGCCCCCTCTAACAACCCATCGATATGCAGATGCATGTTTTCAATTGCTGACCACCGAGACCCTATCGTCTTTAAAGCGTCTTCTATCTCCCATTTTTCGATGACCTCTTCAATGTTCTTATTCGTCACTAATCTATCGAACGCACGGAAGTTAGCGTTTTGCAGCTGTTGTAACTCGTGTAACTTATCTTCTGTTCCCGAAACGCTCCCGAACTGGGTTCTGTCAAACTCCACGTGCACCTTGCTACAGCCGGCATCGCTGGATCCACCCTGCAGCTTGGTCCCGCATGCTGTAAGCTCCTGCCGCACTCCGTTGTACCAATCCCTCATTACCTCATGAATATTACTGGTGACGTACTCATGCGACTTGCCTTCTATTGCACTCAGCTCCTGATGTTTCTCCTTACATTCCGCCCAAAGCTGATCTAACCGCTCAAGCCTGTGCTGGATGTAGTCGGCGGTCTTCCTGCTCGCTGAATCCTTCTTGAAGTTGGCATGGATTCTCTTTACTTCCTCCAGGATCTCAGCCTGACGCACGATGAAACCCTCAATTGTTAAAGAAGTAAGCGAAAAAATTAACGATCTTACTTGAAACACAGGAACTCTGCTTTTACGCTGATGCACCGTGTCGCTCCGGAACCTGGATCGCTGTTACTGCTTCTGCGCAGCAACACTCGACCAAGACACAGGTCACACGCGACATATTACTGACCGATAAATCGGACTGTACGATACTTACAATAGTTTAATTCGAAGGACCAAAAAAATGTGCAAATGCAAATACACCTTAACATTTATAATAATTACTGTCAATGCAAATGTCAGTGAAATCTAAAATGCAATGAGTGCCAGCGGGCTTGAATCCAGAAATAAAAATGCAAGTTGTCCGACTCAAACCACGTCTATTGGAACACTTAATTCAATTTAGATACAAAACTGCACCACCCATGCCCTGCATGCTGCTGCTGCATGATCGTCATCTTTTACTTATGTAGGTCGCGCGTGTAAGTGCAAAAATGCGAGCCTACTTATTGCACAACTCATTACTTACTAAACGTTTTTAAGAATCATGTACGTGCACCGTACATACTCTATATAAATTACCTTCCAATTGTTACTAATGAGGGGTGCTTTCTGTTCGCTTATGATATTTCGTTAATAATGACATCGAATAATACTGACATTAATAAATATACAACTGACATAAATAATACAATTGAATCGATAATAACATGGCTCGACAAAAATAATTTACGAGTAAACTTAACAAAAACTAATTTTATTCAATTTAGTACATAAGGACGAGCAAAATAAGTCTTTGGACATCAATTATAGAGGAATTCAATTAAAAGAAATAAACGATACGACATTTCTCGGTATCACGATAAATAAAAACTGCAACTGGAAGGCTCACGTCAATAAAGTATGCCACAAGATAAATAGATTCGTGTACCTATGTTCTATAAGAACTCTTAAAAACATCAGCGTATGGCTACGTTGATTCTGTGTTGAGATATGGGCTCATTATCTGTGGTTGTGGTTGTGGCCAAATTTCACCTTTATACGACCAGTAGTTACGGCTGTGCGTTGTCTGTCAGTCAATCAGTAACGGAAGAATTTTATATATAGGTATTGATATTCCTTATAAAGTGGTTTTGTTCATAGCGGCAGAAATTTTAAATAAGAATGGAATATCCGTAAACGGATAGATATTAAAAAAATCCCATTCAAATCTATAAAACTACTAAAAACGCTAAGAATGAACTTAGTCCAATCAAATTAGCGTTTCATCTGGGAATGAGAGATAATAAGCTAGAAACTCGTATACACCTTCATTTTGGAGTTCTAAATGTTGTGTCAAAAGTCTCATGTCTGCGTCGTAAGTTATTGAAGGTCAAAACTTTAGTATTCACCGAGAGTCACAGTTGACCATCATATCCCAGGAGGGGTGAACGCTGCGCGTTCTCCGCCTTCTATCTCAGAAACGGTTGAGCGCATGAAAAACTGCTCGTTACAAAAATTTATGGAAATTTTAGACTCTACAATTTTGATCATGAGTCACTACATTGGAGTTATAGAATCAGAGATAATTGCGAATAACCGATTTTTGTGACGTTTGGCCTTCAATAACTTACGACGCAGACACGAGATCATGAGACTTGATACAACATTTAGAACGCCAAAAGGAAGGTGTACCTATACAAGTTTCAGGCTTATTATTTCTCATTCCGAGATTTACCCATATTATATGCTAATTTGACAGGACTAACCGTAAATTTCTCCATAAATTAATATTATTACGTAGGTAATATTTAAACCAAAATAAACCATAGTTCATAAAAAATAAAAATAATAATGTATTAATACAAATTTTATACTCATTAAACAAATTGATAATAAACTTTAAAACAAACGTAATTGCAACTGCGTAGTTTCTATATAAAGTGATACGTTGCACTTTTGTGATCGAGAACGCAATTTCGTGATTGGCCTTTTAATGACTTTTTGCTTAATGGGGACGATATCTACTTTAGATTTGTTTAAAGAATAAACTTATTTTTCTCCCTTGTAAGTGATTAATGAAATTAATAAGTTTCGAAGTCGGTTTTTTTTTTTAATTATTGCGGAACATTACACATAGTCTTACCATTCGCAATACTTTTTCTGTGGGTAACACAGTCCAACCCTTGTCAATGAAGGTGCGATCAGATAAAGCGTAGCGTATTACACCTGAATTAGCTTCCTTATCAACCTGAAATTTTTTAAACATTAGAGGATCAAAGTATTTATTGGGAAATTCAGTTGCACCACAATGTTTCACATTTTGCTGGAAAGTACATATGTTATGCGTTTGATTTTTTTTTTCTCATAAAACATTGACACGGCAATAGAAAAGAAATTTTATAGATAAACATGAGATATGTTGGATATTATAAAATTACATTTAAAAATGATAAACATTTACTGTTCATTTGTGTCGGCTTATATATTTTACTGACTTTCCTCTGCCTCCTTTGCGATCATCAATTCTTCGCAAATTTTATGAAATACCTGATGTTTTCCGCAAAGTTAAAAGCACTAGCGTTAATAACATTTCACAGCTATTTCTCAATACGCTCGAGCAAGTTAATTGAGAAATAGTAACAAGTTGCGTGTTTCAAAAACTCATGTTTGTACGAACGTAATGCTGCACTTACCTCATCTATTTTTAACACATCATTTGCTAATATATTTTTCGATATTGCTTCTGTTTCCTGAGGAATTATTTGAACTTTTTCCTGAAAATCAGATTCTGAAAATACAGCCTTTTGAAAAATTATGGGAACAACACCTTCTGGTTTTTTAGTTTTCTCGAAACCTGGTTTATATCTATAGGTTTTGTCACCAACTATAATATTTTTTATTTTGTCTTTCTTTAAATTTCTTTCATAATTTATATTTAAAACATCTAATTCTAATTCAGAATCCAAGCAAACTGGGCAGGTTAACAGCTTTTGTCCGCGCTTAAGATGGCCTATATGAGCCTTTAGCAACTCATTGGTAATATCAATCTTCGAAGTTTGTTTTATTTTTACTTTTTTCAAAAAATCATTAGAGCGGCGAGATTGTTTAATTCGAATGTGTTTCACACTTGATTCGCTCTTAGCTTCTTGTTTTGGTTTCTGCACGTCTACTAGTGTTTTCTGTTTTGATTTTGGCGCAGAGAATAGTTTTTTCTGAATTGCTTTTAATTTTAAATGCTCAGCTTGTCTTTTTCTAAATTCTTCTCTATCTTTTCGATCTTTATGTGATTCTTTTATTTCCCCTCCTTTTTCCTTCTTTGTTGAAACCTCTTCAACCTTATCTTCTTCGCTTGATTCATCTGTATTTGATGTAGACCTTTTTATATCATCGGAGGATTTCAGTTTCTTTTTATTAAACTTTCCTGTCTTTGCAGACGCTACCTTTTCTGTAAGCAGTTTTTTGTTATGTAAATTTTCTACAATACAAACAGTGGTCTTAGTGCAACCGGCAGAAAGACTATACAACAAAAATACTAATTGGAAGATGGATCAGGACGAAATCACAATGCGGATCAAGTTCATAATCCCATTAAAAACAATTGAAGATGGAAGAGACTATTAAAAACCTAAATAGAATTCATGAAGCAGCTACTATCTCCACAAGAGTGCGAAAAAAGATACCTTAAACGCTTAATGAATATCCGAAAACCATAACAGAGAAAGAAAGAAAACAAAAATGGTAACTTATTTTATTTATTATATTTATTTATTTGTATATACTTTATTGTACACCAAAATTAAAACACATTAAGGAAACCTTAAACTAAAAAAATATACAATTGGCGGCCTTATCGCATTCCGCGATCTCTTAATTTTTTTTTTTCAAAAAGGGAACCGCCTTCAAAAAACAACCCACTGAAAAGCACAAAATCATTTTTATATACCCACCCCTATCCTTATCCAGTCCCTATCTCGTCTCTATTCCTATCCCGTCAAGCAAATCTCTACCAAAAAGTAATGAATACCTAATAATAAGAAAATTGTTGATAGTTACATGGTTTACTCATTAATTTACTACTGTCCCGCTCCAAAGTGACCCGTATGCCATACTATGCAAGCGATTACTTCTCTACGTATAGGAGCGGTGAATCTCTGTTTGGCAGCATTCTTTTTGTTTTTGTTGGTTTGGCACCGACTTCAAAAACTAAGTAAATACCCAGATAATTATTAATTTTATTATTATTAAGTAATAATATAATAGTCATTCATTCCTCATCCACACTACATTGACTTGGCTTGGCCCGTTACTGTTGTTTAAAACTAGCCAAGACTTAAGAAAACTGCACGTTTACCCATAATAATAATAATAGGCTAGGACGCTCATCGGCAAACTATACTGCTTTAGAGAGGGCAATACACGACTACGTGTGATGCGCTTTGTGAGGCGGGCGTTTTCGGGGACTGGAATCAGTCCTCGAGATTACCCGTTCCGTATCACAGAGCGCATCGACTTCCTGAAGCAGAAAGTTTGTGCATGGGCAAACCGTATCCGGCGGTATAAGCGACGAGTTGACTGATACTCGCAAAACCTGTTCCGGAGCGATGAGAAGTGGGTATATACAGAGCTTGGGAGCGACCTGAACGAAGTGTGACAGACGTGTGCCGCCCGGATGACATTGTCACGAGTACATTCTGGCGAAACATCTGGTCGGTGCCCATCTGTCATGCTGAGGGTGGCTGGATGCGCGATGTCGAGCGCGTGTGTGAAGCTATACCACAAATGGATGAAATTACTATCACTCCACTAGATGTAGCCAGAGCATTCCGTCCATTACCGAACTGGAAGTCTCCGGATCGGAAGGGCTGCACAACTTCTGGCTTAAGTGGTATAGCAGCTCACACGCGCTTCTGGCATCTCAATTCCTTAGAGTCTGGGTCACTACCACAGTTTCTAACAACTGGCGTTACCCACCTGCTCCATAAGACCGGTAGTCCCGCGGAACCTAAGAACTATAGACCAATTACTTGTTTGTCGACGGTCTATAAACTTCTTACATTCATCCTGAGAGTGAATATCAATGAGCACATTGAGGCTAACTCAATTATGTCCGACTCTCAGAATGGATGTAGGAAGGGGTCTTGCGTCACTAAGGAGCTTCTCCTCATAGACATGGCCATAAGCCAACAGGTTCGTCGATCTGTCGACATGTTGGATAGACTACAAGAAGGCCTACGACTCTGTGCCACATACATGGCTCATGAAGGTGTTGGAGTTGTACAAAATAGATGCAACTCTACGCACCTTCCTTGAGTTATGTATGAGGCAATGGAAAACAGTCCTTCGCTATCCATGATGTCGACCGACCGAACGTTGAGCCTGTATGGATTAAACGGGGAATATTTTAGGGCGACAGTTTGAGTCCGCTTTGGTTTTGCTTAGCTCTGAATCCTCTAAGCACATTGCTGGCGGATTCAGGTCTAGGCTATCGGTTGAGAAGAGGTGGTCAGGCCATATCTCACCTTCTTTATATGGATGATCTGAAACTCTTTGCCCCCAACAATTTGCGACTGATGGAGCTACTGAAGGTAACTGAAACCTTCAGTAGTGCTATCAGGATGGAATTTGGTGTGGACAAATGTGCAGTCATGCATGTAAGCAAAGGGGAGATTATGGAATTTGAGGGAATTCAACTCTCGGATTCCATACAGGTTAGAATCCTCAGCTCAACCGAAACCTATAAGTATTTAGTTATGTCGGAAGCGTTGGGCATTAATGTTACTGACATTTAGCAATCGTTGAAGGAGCGCTTCTTTGGCCGCCTGAAAAAGGTTTTGAATAGCCTTATGTCGGGCGGATATAAGGTGCGCGCCTTCAACGGTTGGGTCATGCCAGTATTTATAATGTAGAGTACATTCGGCATACTCAAATGGACTCAAACCGAACTTGACGTCTGGATAGGGGTCCATACACTGCTGACCGCAAACCGGATGCATCACCCACGATCGTCAGTGATGAGACTGTACATCCCACGGAAGTGCGGAGGTCGAGGCTTTTTAAACGCCAAGACTGTCCGCAACGGCGAGATGGGTATGCACCGAGATGTGGTCGCAGTGGACAAGGGACTCACCCCGTTATCCATGGCAAAGAGAACTGGCGCAAACCTGTGATACTTACCACAGATGACCGCAAGGAGTTATGGCAAGGAGCTTCACGGGCGCTTCTATCAGATTCTTCATGGGTTCGATGTAGATTTTTCAGCGTCCGTGGCCTGGCTACGTTTCAGTGATCTCTGTGGGGAAACTGAAGGTTTTGACTGTGCGATTATGGACGAAGTTATCTTGACGAATAACTACCGGAGGCATATTATGAAGGACGGGACGGTGGACGTGTGTCGGGCATGCCACCATCCGGGTAAGTCCATCAGGCATACTATCTCTGGTTGTTCTCGTCTGGCTAACAGCGAGTACTTGCACGGGCACAACTAAGTGGCCAGGATTATCCATCAGCAACTTGCTTTGAAATACAAACTTGTGGAGTCTGAGGTACCGAATTACAAGTATGTGCCCGACCCAGTTCTCGAAAATGACCATGTTACGTTGTACTAGGATCGGTCTATCATCACTGATAGGACTATAGTTGCCAATAAGCCTGATAGACCGATTAGCGCGCCGCGCAATGATAATTGATGTTACCATCCCGCATGCCGAGAATCTCGTGAAAGCTGAGAAAGAGAAGCAAATCAAGTATCTCGTTTTAGCACACGAGGTTGTCGACAAGTGGAATGTGGACTCAGCTGTCTTTGTGCCGATAGTCGTTACGGCCAATGGCATTTTTTTAAGATATATTTAAAAATGTAGCTTATATGTATATAAAAATAAATAATAATAATAAATTTATTGGCATACACAAGAACACAAATTACATTGGTCGTGAAACACTGGTGCCTGTGGTAGGTAATTAAAATTTTTATTACAGGTCACCAGCATCTCACCTCTCAGACATTGTTTCACAATATCATTGTATGATATAAAGAACAGGGTAGACAAATAAAATATAATATGGTGTGGGTTGTGTTGTGTGTTGTGTGACTGTGTGTGTTGCGTGTGTGTAAAATGTGTGACTTAAGGATTAACTTAGCTAAGTCGGTACCTGCAGCAGAGGATTCTGTTGCAGTATAAGACTGCTTGAGGAGCCAATCCCGAACAACAATCTTGAGATTGTGTTGGTTTAGTTGGTGTACAGCTAATTTTTTATTGATATTATTATAAAGCTAGGGACTAAGGAAAACAAAGAATCGACGACTGAAGGCTGTCTTAGTAGGAACAGACGTGGCAACAAGGTGGTTACGACGCGTACTCGCTGGTCGATACTGAGTTAATGAGTGTTGTTTTATGACGATTGCCAGAATAAACAATTGTCGTACACTTGGCAATATTCATAAAGTTGAACTGTGGGAAATAGGTGGGGCTTGAAACAGCAAACCTTGAGGACCGCTCTTTAAGCGCGCTCAACTTTGATAAGTTTCGATTTCGCAGCACCTCCCCAGGTGGTGTTGCAATAATCTTTGATTGGCATAGCGCTTGATATACTATCTTCATAATATCTGCATTAGCGGATTGGCGCAATTGTTTAAATATATATATTAGCTTGCGTACACGGTTATAGAGGTGTTCAATATACTTTTTGAATGTTAAGTTACTGTCTATAACTATGCCAAGATACTTTACATGCGGAACTTTTTCAATACTCCTATCAGCAGACATAATTTGGAGGACTACATCAGAAGGGGTTGTGGAATTTCGAATCGAGAAACTAAGTAGCTTGGTTTTAGAGACGTTTAGGGTGAGCAGATTATGATTAAGCCATTGAATAATAGCATTAAAACCTTTCTGTGCAAGGCGATAAGTTTCAGCCCAATTTTCCGAGGTAACAACGAGTGCTTATCATCCGTATAGGAAAATATCTCGCCGTTTTCTATTACGAGATTACACAACTCATTTATGTAACACAAGAAGAGCCTTGATCCAAGGATGCTGCCTTGGGGCACTCCGTAAGCGATTGCCATCGGCGAACTGATATGAGACCCCATCTTCATACACTGAGTTCTATTTTCAAGGTAACTTTGAAATAACGATAACTGATTGCCTCTAATCCCCAGATTTTGCAGTTTTTTCAAAAGGATAGGAATCGAAACCGTATCGAATGCTTTTGCGAGGTCCAGGAAGAGAACCACACATTTTTGGTTTTTATCAAGCTTCCTTACTATGTGATCTACCAGGATATGTACTGCATCAGATGTGGATATTTTTTTTGCGGAAACCGAATTGACTTTTTGATAGTAATTTATGAGATTCTAAATAATTTATCAATCGAGTGTTAATAATTTTTTCCAAAATTCTAAGTCCTATACTTCTTTAAGAAACCCGAAGATATGCCGTCATGTCCAACAGCACCTCAGAGTTTTTTCAGTGACATTTTGAAAGCATTGACTTCTGCGTCATCAGTTTCAAGCATTAGAAAAGAATCTAGCGTGGCCAAAACAGGTAAGGGGGACGAGGGTGCTTTGTTAATTTTTTCTGCGAGCTGTTTCCCTATATTAGCAAAGTACAAGTTAATACCGTTCACTGAATCCTGTCTATCCGCGCAAGTTTCCGATAAAGCAGATGCAGAATCCCTTGACTTGTTAGGGACTACTCGCATTTATTCAGCTCCATTCGCGTTTCGCTGAACAATTCTGGTCACACAAATACAGCTCTGCTTCTATCAGCCGCGTACAGCGTCGTAAGAATGAGAAAGGCGCTGAATACGCGGCGTAGACAGTAAGATGTCCGTGACTACCGCAGGACCACCGCCGCCAATCGCTTCCATATTTGGTATACTAGATCAAAAAAAAAAAAATGGTCCTTTCGTAGTTTTCGAGAAAATTGACTTTGAAGGTGGTCTGGCGGTATTCACGCTCTTTACTCATTTAGTATTGTGCTCTGAAAATGAACGATTCTATGTGCAATATTTTTATCGTTTGGCTTCTTTAAAAAAAAATGGATAAAATTAAACGTACAAAATTAAAACGCAAACGACAGTGGACTAGTTCGAAGGATTGAGAATTTATCTCTCTCTGACAATTCTACGGACTTTAGACCGATAAAACTAGAAGTATAATTCACATATTAAGAGAAATATTTTGTTTGGCAATTTCTTCGATCTAGCTCTTGGACTATACCTACCTTAAAAATTGAACTCATTGTATCTTCTAAACTAAGACCCGATTAAACCTGTGACTTGGCGAAAACTTGCGACTAATTAGTTACTATTGAGAGAGAAAACAGATCTTCGCTAGCTTTTGAGATTGTGATCGACTAATTCTGGTATTTGGCGACTAATTAGCGACATTTTTTTTTATTATCAAAATTAAAATCCCTGATGGTGGCCAGTGTCAGTCACACAACGAGTCGAGAACCATCCGTGTACCGCGCTATTCCGCCGCGTAAGGCCGCGTACGACGCTGAATGCGGTGGAACAGCGCTGAACTCCATACATAGCACTCGCATGATAAAAACACATTTGTCCTCATTTTATATTTGTTTGCCGCGAAAGCTAAAAAGACTCGGAAAGCTGAATGGATGCGGATGCATCTCCATACAAAATCGTTGTTTTCTATGGGTATAAGCTGAATAAAGCTGAAAAAGTGTGAATACTCCCTTAGAGTTTGTGATTGATTTCCATAAATGTTTGGAGTTTATGCCAGCGGTTTCTAATTCCCTTTTTTCGTAATTAATTCTTGCCCGTCTTACAAGAGACACACAGTAGTTATGGTATCTCTTGCAAGAGATAGCGAGAACTTCATTCTTGGGGTTTTTCTTGTACTGTTTTTTAAGATTATCTCTGTGGCGCATACATTTCAGTATACCCGGAGTGATCCATGCTTTAATAGACCTACGTCTTCTTGAAAGCAGAATAGTGGAGGTGTTTGCAGATAGGGTATGGATGATAGGCTCTATTAGCAATTTGGCAGCAACATTGGGATCTTGTGCTTTGAAGACGGGGTCAAAGTTTAGCTCTTCATCAACTTTGGTAATAAAGGAACGCTGTGTTGTGGAAGTATTCCTCATCAAGACAGCTATTAGGAGATCATAATGGTCTGTGACAGTGGTTTCCAAAACAAGAACCTTGACAGGTAATAGTCTTTATATTAGCGTGATCCAAACAAGTGGATCTGTGTGTTGGAAATGTATGCCCTGGATAAAGTCCATGATGAGTTAGGAGATAATAGTCTAACGTATATGTTGGTTTATTTTCCTGACCAATATCTATATTAATATCACCAACAAGGCAAATATTTTTATATGACTTAAGTTCGTTGAGGACACTGTTTACAGATGTGATAAAGTTAGATGGGTCTTTGAAATCGTAAGGTCTATATACGGCTATTATGGCCAAGTCCAAGCCTATGGTGATCACCAAGCAGTTTGAATCAAGTGCAACCGGTTTTATAATTTTTATATTAGTTAAATTTGATTTAATACTTCTACTTCGTCATTTTAGTTATTATTGTTTAAGGTGAAAAAGGAGTCGAAACCGTTAAGAATTGGTATAATAGGATTGCAAGAGTTTATACGTTCTATCAATGTTAGTAGCCCAGAAAAAAGCACTTCGGATATTTTGACAACACAGCAATAGTGTATTCACTGGTAATTTTGAGTTACAATCCTGGGGGTCACATAAGACTGATTCACAAAAAGAAATATTGTCGAGGTCAAATAACACATCATTTATGGCTGCAAATTATAATCGAAGAGAAATCCAAGGTGGCAAACTTGAAATATCATAAATAAATAAATAAACCAAATCAGAGAAAGTTTCGACACAGACAGTATCCTTGCTGTGTCTAAAATGTAATATACAGGTCCAGTTATACAATAGAAGATCCATTTTACGTTCCAATCTAATAATCACAACATTATTTATACCACATTTTGTATTCTTGGCATTTAAAAACAAATATGATGGCAGGTTTGCAGGTAGACTAATCCAGATGTTTATTTGAGTTGATGTATTAAGTGTAGAGAGTTTGTTTTGTAGCAAATAATCAAAGGTTTTCGTACAAAACTGTGAGTTAATGATGTATAATTGTATGTGCGCGGTAGACAAATGTATTTCGTTCAAAATATCAGTATGAATAAGTGACTTATAAGTATGGCGTAGACTTAATGTATTGTTTATCGCATATAATACAAGACAAGTAAGGTTAGTGATACACAGAGTACAATATGTTAGTTTGACGTTACAAATAATTTTACCATTCAAAATCAAGTGATACGTTAGTGAGGTACCTAGTTATACCAATTTCTTTAGGTTTGCCAAATCCGCTTCGTATTTAATTTGAACCCGTGTTTCGCCATCGGATCCTCTTACAAAAATTCGGCCATTATTGGTCCAGCAGTATTTGTACTCCAAAGTTTTGACTTGGGTCATTGCATACAGTTTTCTATCCTTACTAGTAAGGCTTTCAGCAACAAAAATGGGAATTTTTGGTCCCGGGTAGCCGATTGTGGAAGAAGAAAGCCTATTAACAGGATTCCGTTTGTTGAACTCCTTCACTCCATTCAGTATTTTGTTTTTGGTAAGAACGGTAGTAAGCTCTGTAACAACGGTCGGTCGGTCGGCCTTCGTTTTTTATCCTGTAAATATCCCTAATTTCAGATGACTGTGTTTGAGTGTTAATCGCGTTACAAGTTTTAATAACAAGCCCGCAAAGATCTTGTTGTCTCTCCGGTTTAATTTGTTCCAGTGGCGAGTGCAAGTTTTTGAACTCGATAACTGTGAACTTGGATCTTTTTTGTATGTCGTCGTTTTTGTTCTCTAAGGTTTATATGTAATTCAAATTGTCCTTACATTCTCGTTCAATCTCATTAAGTTTCTTCATTTCTTCGTATTGCAAGGACATGAATTTTAATGATTTTTCCATTGCGTCACTAGTAGATTGAATAATTGCATTTTGCTGTTTGACCTCTGCCAAATAATTTCCAAGTTTATTTAGGATAACATCCTGTTCCTTCTTCCAATTCGAGAGCATGCAGGTGAGCGTACTGGATAGTTCTTCCTTTAGAATTTCATATTTTGATTTTTCTTGACCATCATTACGGAATCGTTTTTGTGCCCTTCCAGCAAAACTTGAAAGATTTTCTGGGTCGAGGGTAATAAATCATTTTCGGACGACACATGATGAACTTTGTTCCCAGGGGAGTCCTTTAGGTAGACATCTTCTTAAAAAAGTAAAGGTAAGGTAATAATTACTTTTTAGTAGAAATTTGCTGGACGGGATAGGAATAGAGACGGGATAGGGACTGGATCAGGATAGGGGTGGGGTGTATAAAAATGTTTTTGTGCATTTCAGTAGGTTGGTTTTTTGAAGGCGGTTTCCTTTTGAAAAAAAAAAGAATTTAAACTAAGTTATCATTTTTGTTTTGGTTTGGTTTTTTTTTGTTTTTGTTTCATACTTTTTAGTCATTTTATTCATAGTCAGGTTCTCCATTTATTTTAGTCGTAGGTTTTTTAGTGATATGTTTTGGGCTAGTACTAGTAGGTATCAGTTTGTAATCATGACCTTGATATGCCTAGTATTATACCGTGTGCCTTTGGGCGTAGGTAGAAAACCGAAGGATGTTTTAAAGAAGTGTCGCGCAAGGGAGAATTAATGTCATTTTTATATTATTTGCTGATCCATCAATAGGAGTACGTCTTAAATATGATGATGGATGCATTTTCATAGCTCCAGTGACAGCAATCTATCAAGGTAATCGTGATAACGGTGATATCGAGAGGCGGATTTTGCCAGTCATACTGAGTTGGGCTGTGACGGAAAACAACTTGCAAGGGTGTACACTTAATTCCGCGGTAATCGACCTAAGGCCTAAAATCTTTGCAAAAGGCCAATGTTATTTTGCCTTGAGTCGAGTGAAATCTCTACAAGGCATGGCTTTATGTGATATTGATGAGAAACGTGCTTTCGCATTAGAATAGGTACTGCGTCATCATCATCTGCCTAGACTTTTCCCAACTATATAGTGGTCGGCTTCTAGTCAAACTGGATTCTGAATACCATTATTTTACGTGGAGCGGCTGCCTACCAGACCTCCACAACCCATTAACTGGGTAAAGCGGTACTCTTGGCAAGACTGGAGTCAGATTTACTGGCTTCTGACAATCCGTAATGACTGCCAAAGATCTATAGATGACAGCCGGGACCAACAGCTTAACGTGCTTTCCGAGGCACGGAGGAAACTCAGTATGTTAAGATGGTCTCCTACTTTTCGAGGTACATTTGTCGAGGTAACTTCGCTCACAGTGTGACCAGTATATTTTCCCTGAATGCTCAATGGTCAGGCAAAATCAAAACAATAAGTCCGTGTACAGTGTGACCAGTATGGTCAGTGGTCCGGTGACAATAATTTCGTGTATAGTGTGACCAGTATACTTCCTCTGTATGTACAGTGGTCAGACCAGGCAACATCAGATCAATAGTATCGCGTGCAGTGTGCTCAGTATACTTTCACTGTATCACGGTAATAACGGCAAGAGGGTGTTTGACGAGTTGCGAGTATATTTACCCTGCAGGATGGAATGCTGTAGTGATGCATCGGTTGAAAACATCCTCAAATGCTCCGTTTGTCGGGGTAAGCACCACACTGAGTGCCTTAATCTAGCGCCGAACCAGGTTGCTAACCTGAGAAATGAGTATAGGGCTTCCTGGAAATGCCCATCTTGCTGTAATGTGACTAGGCGTGGCAGGTCCAATTTAAACACACCTGTGCGCAGTTACACCCAGCTCCCTGTCTTTGATCACTCTATGGATATGCCATGTGATAATCTGGAGCATGTTTCACTCAGCTTATCGGCCAGCGTGGATAATGAAACTCCAGCCGCAGAGAAACAATTGTCAACCATTTCCAGTAATGACTTTGCATCTTTCACTCAAGATCTCCAAGTAACACTAAGTCAGTGGCGAAATGACATGAATAAGGATATGCTGCAATTGCGCGATGATATTAAATCCACATTGACTGATATTCGGAACGAGATGCAAACATTACGCTGAGCAGATCCTTATTAAACAGCGAGTCAGATACTCGCTTTTTTATCTCCGTAATGACGTCATAATGCTGCAAACTTCATCGCAGAGTCAATCAACGGAGCACGATGTCTTGAAGAAGCGTGTTGATGAGCTGAATTGTCAGCCAGCGCAGGTTATATCTGAATTAATAATTAGCAACCTGGAAACTAAAATAGACACACTAGAGCAACAGGCTAGACAATGCAATGTAGAAATATGCAACCTGCCTGAAAAGCGTAATGAAAACTTGCCTGCAATTATTGAAGCTGTAGGAACCGCCCTAAAGTCGCCGATATCATTGAATAATATTGTTTCGGTGCACAGAGTGCCCCACGCACAAAAGCAAAATACAAGACCTAAAAATGTAATCCTTAAGTTTACTTCTCGCCTACATAGGGATAACTTGCTTGGCGCCTTCCGTAAGGCTGGCTCACTGAAGACCGACCAAATCGGTATTGCTGGCACGCCCAATAATATCTATTTTAATGAGCACTTGACTTTGAGAAGGAAGCTATTATTTCGCAAAGTTCGTGATATCGCAAAAAAACATAATCATAGATATGTTTGGATCAATAATGGTACCATATTGGTGCGCGAGCGCGAGGGTGCCAGTGCATTCGCAATACGAGGTGAAAACGATATTGACAAAATTAAAACAACATCAGCAGGATAATTGCTTCCTTCTTTTGGGTCTTTTGGGTTTTCTCTGCCAAATATTTGATTTTATTCTTATTCATCTAAAATGTATGTTGCCTATGATAAAACATTACTCAATTTTTCTTCTGCATGCCTTATTAATAAATTTAAAATATCTTCAGGATTTAATTTTAGTACTACACAATTTCATTATAATTATAATTGTTGTAATTAATTATTTAATTCTAATGATAACTATAATTGTTAAATGGGACTCAATTTTTGCTTTTATGTTACATTTTAATCCATTGTATCTGTGTAAAAATACTGTTATTGTCTTTTGTGAGTGCGACCAAAGACAGTCGGATTTCCTCTTTCAAATTGTAAAGTTTTTGAGCTTCCGCGATTTAATCATACGTGAACCTATTCGGGTTAGCAATTTGACGATATTTGAACTTATACCTTCATACATACTTACTGTTATACACGAACTTATTGTAAAGAGCTACAGTAATGGATAGTAGTGATAACATATCTGTTTATTACCAGAATTGCCGAGGCATGAGAACTAAACTTCAATCCCTGTCTGTTAATATCTTATCGTCTTCTTATGATGTCATAGTCTTAACTGAGACTTAACTTGTACCTGATATAGCTAGGCTGAGTTTGTGGATCCTCGATATGATGTTTATCGTTGTGACCGCGATCGCGTTGCTACAGGAAGGCGAGATGGTGGCGGGGTATTAATCGCAGTATTGCGGGAACTAAGGTCTTGTCTATTTGACAATAATCGTCGCAACAACCTCGCCTGCATTGAGCATCTCATGGTTGCGTTACCGAGCAAAAATGATTGCTCTAAAATACACGTTATTAGTGCAGCATATATCCCACCGTGGGCTGCGACTGATCTCTATAGCTCATATCTGGACATACTCCTGGACTCCTTGAATGAGCCTAATATTTTATCTATTATTATAGTTGGAGACTACAATCTTCCAGATATTTCATGGAAGGAGGCCCATGCTGGTGACACGCTAAAGTGTTCTGGTATGATTTGCATTGGATCATCCCCAATATGCTCGCAGTTGCAACACCTTATGTCAGCAATGGATGCCTACCAATACAATAGCATACCAAATAATACTGGAAAAATCTTGGATCTGTTCATATCTAATACCGTCAGCTCTGTAAGTTCTCCTCCAGACCCACTTCTGCCCATAGATCCTTACCATCCTCAGTTTGTTGCAATATCCTCTATAAGTGTAAATACGCAAACCCTAAAACGAAAGCCCATGAGGAAATATGATTTCCGTAAGGCCAAGTACGATATTATTAACAAACGGATTGATGAAGTTGAATGGTCGACTCTGCTGGGTAATCTTCCATCGGAGAAAGCTGTAGAGACGTTTTATGAGATATTACACGATATAGTTGAACCGAATATCCCCCAGGTCAAGTCTCGGGCACTTGACTTTCCTGTTTGGTTTTCCCGCCAACTTATTAAGACCTACAAAAAGAAGCAACGCCTCTGGATCAAGTGGAAGAAATTTGGGAACACTAAAGATTACAACATGTATTCAGAGTATCGAACGTTGTTTAAGGAGACATGTAAGAGCTGTTACTCCACTTACATTAAATCTGTTGAGGACAATATTACGACTAATATAAAATATTTTTGGACATATATCGCTAATCGTAAAGATAAATCAGGCGTGCCTTCTACGATGCAATACCATAGCCTAAAGTCAAGTGCTCCTGACGAGATTTGCAATATGTTCTCAGATTTCTTCTTGTCAGTTTTCGAACCCGCATCTCCCTCACTGTCGACATGGACCCCGCCAGCACACTGTCACATCAAAGCCAGTTTGGTTGACAGCTTGCATATCGAAGAATCTAAAATACTCTCAGAGTTGAAACAACTTGATCCCTCTAAAGGAGCTGGCCCCGATGGGTATCCAGCTGTGTTTTTCAAGGCAACTGCTGGTAGTATCTATAAACCATTATTTGTAATTTATAATAAGTGTTTAAGTGAGGGTGTGTTTCCTGAGGTATGGAAAAAAGCTAACATCACGCCCGTGCATAAGGGTGGCTCTAGACATAATATTGAACAATATCGCCCGATCTCGATTCTGTCGACCTTGTCAAAGCTTTTTGAAAGACTAGTACATAATGAGATCTACCCTATTCTACATAATCTTCTAATCCCTGAACAACATGGTTTCGTCAAACAACGGTCTACTCTATCCAATTTAATGATCTTCAGTAACTTCCTTTTCGAAAATATTGATGCACGTCTACAAATTGATGCGATTTACACAGATTTCAAGAAAGCCTTTGACAAGGTCGATCACGAGATCTTACTTAATAAAATCGCATTTAATGGCATACGGGGAAATTTACTCCGCTGGTTCTCTTCTTATGTTAAAAATAGGACTCAGACGGTGGTAGTGAATGGATATCAGAGTGATTATGTGCCGATAACATCTGGAGTTCCGCAAGGCTCAATCTTGGGTCCACTCTTATTCATTATTTATATAAATGACATTGGGAAGTGCTTTAAAAGTTTAGTTTAGTTTAGTCGTACACTGGATTCGGAATGGCGTCTAGAAACATTTATCGAAAGTATGATTTGGCACATAAAAAATTGCAATTGTTATTAATAAATTAGGATGAAAAAAAAAACCGCGTGAGCGAAAAAACCGTCAAAAGCGAGTCGGACTCGCGTGCACAGGGTTCCGAACTAATTTTTTTTTTTACATATTATTTTAACAGTTTGGACTTCTTATAGGTTTTCCTGTAATCTATGGGTATCTATTATCTCCATTTTTTTAAATTTTAGGTTTAGTAGTTTCGGAGATAAGGGGAGGGAATGGTCTAATTTCTTGAATAACTTCAAAATCAATAATTTTAAAATTATGAAAAAAATATGATTAAAACTAACAGTAAGCCATTTCATTTGATATGACACGATATTGTTCCAAAACTTTTTTTTACTTTCTAATTTGACCCCCAAAAGAGACCCCCATACTAAAAATTTAATAATTTACGTAACACGTTCGTGTTTGGGTCACAGAAGTCCTTATGTGTACCAAATTTCAACAGAATCGGTGCAGTGGATTCGGAGAAAATTGGCTGTGACAGACGGACAGACAAACAGACACCTGAGTGATCCTATAAGGGTTCCGGTTTTTGTTCGGAACCCTAAAAAAGAAAGCATTTAGTTTTTCCTTAATCCCTCAAAAACTATTAATATTTAAGGATTAATTCCACGCTGAGATGGGGCTCAGATTTGTTATTTCAAGTATCTGGATGATACCATAATTTATTCAAATTTTTAAATAAATATTTGTTACTGGAAAAAGAATATTTTATGTGGTACACTGTTTGCTTGATTCGATAAAAATATTTTTGAGTTATTAACGAAAAACTAAATGCCATCTTTTTAGGGTTCCGTGCCAAAGTGGTAAAAAGAACCCTTACGGTGAGACTAAGTCTGTCCGTCTGTCACAGCCGGATATCTGAAGAACTACTATTGTATCAACTTGAAGTTTGGAATAGTTTGAGATGAAATTTTGTATTTTGCAATTATGTATTTTTTTTTGCGACAGAGACTGAAAGTGTCTTTTTTTTTAATTCGAAGTGGAGTTATTGCACGGCCATGTGGGATCAAAAATGTAAGACTGTTCTCGTCCCTTTTATCTCCGAAGTTTGCTTAGAGAAAAACCTGAAATTAATAAATTACTATTATTAATTACTATTGTATCAACTCGAAGTTTGGAATAGTTTGAGATGAAATTTTGTATTTTGCAATTACGTATTTTTTTTTTCAACAGAGACTGAAAGTGTCTTTTTTTTTAATTCGAAGTGGAGTTATTGCACGGCATGTGGGACCAAAAATGTAAGACTGTTCTCGTCCCTTTTATCTCTGAAGTTTGCTTAGAGAAAAACCTGAAATTATTCTATGTGATAGAAGTTTGCGTAAAGATTAGAGAAAAAATAAAACAATGTCTCTGAATACCACACTTTTTCAGAAATCATCAGCAAAAGTTACATTAATTCCAATATCGGTCAAGAGATGGCGCTAATCTGCAATATGCAGTGTGCAGTGTTAAAATTCCCTGACGAATATAGGCCTCGCCGATGAAAATTAAAAACCATTTAACGTTTTATATGATGGTACGGAACTTTCGGTGCGCGAGTCTGACTCGCTCTTGAACGGTTTTTTTATCTTAGTTTAATCACAAAAATTTTATTTTTTTATGTGCAATACATACTTTCGACACATTTTTCTAGACTTCATTCCGAACTAAATGAGCCATCGCTCATATTTTTAAAAGCTTTATCAAGAACAAACACGTTTTTGAACTTGTTGACTAGCCTATGTATTTTGGGTGTGTTTACAAACATAAAAACTCACATACACAGATCATAGAAGTATCTGAAGGCCATACAAAATTTGTTCCGTACGGGAATCGAAACCACGACAGCTTTTCCATTAGAGATGTGCGAGGAAACTGAGCGGTACGAGGATACGTGGCGAAGCTGTGAAGGATGTGTAGCGGACTCTTTTCTAATATGTACACCGCACTCCGCCCGAGTGCGGTGTCGCGTCTGTTGACTGGTAGTGCAGAACACCACGTTGTACCTATGTACATCATTGCTCGCGGCCCTAGCGCACATTCCTCGCTCATGTCCCTAGTACACATTCCTCGCTCGCGTTCCTTGCACCGCTCGCTTCCCTAGCACACCTGTTTAGCCTTTTTGAATGTAGGTACAAACACCTCACTCCGCTAGACCTTTGGCTCCAGAGCTGTGCTGAGCGAGGCTAGGTGAATGAAGGGACAAGCGGTGGTTTTTTTTCTCGCACACCACTCAGCTTCCTTACGATTTCTGGTGGAAAAGCAGCTTAAGGCCGATCTTCATAAACATAACTTTGCATGTACTTGGGCTAAGAGCTATTCTTGCCACTGTCGCACAACTCTCTAAAAGTGCAAGATAGAAGCAGGAACATGCAAAACAAGAGTTCTGATTTTGTGCTCCTCTGCTCTATTCTTGACTTTAAGTTACAGTCACGTTACCTTTTCCTTCTAAATTAATCTATCTTCTGCTGCATCTTTAACTTTCTGTACGTAGGTTTTGATTTCTTACCTTTTTTAGCACCCTCTTTTCCGAGAAGATTTTCCTTGGAATCCCTTTGTTTCTTTTGCCCTTGTTGACGTTTCTGTTCTTTTCTTTTTGTGTACTTATCATAAGTATCTTTAATAAGTTCAGAAGATTTAACAGTTATCTGCTCTACTTTTTTGTCTTCTACTTTTGGAAAAAGGAAACTAAATTTGGATTTTGCAAAGCTTCCCACTGATGCCACGGGTTCGCTTTTTGATTTTTTCACACGTTGCTCTGGTTTTATCACTTTGCCTGCTGGACCACTTTTGCCACGCTCGTGTTTTGTTTGTATTTTGTTTATTTCCGTTTCAGACTCTACGTGATATTTCGGAGATGGTTGTTTCTGCTTCCATGGAGCAATTTTTGGCGTCTCGTATACATCAGGTCTTTTCGATATAGAAATTGGAACTCCAGAATCTTTTTCAAATTTTACCATCTTACTCAAGCTAAGATCATGTCTTCTTTTTAATTCTTCTTTAGCATTCTTTGAAGGTATATCTTCCAAGATTTCTTTTTGTTTACGGTCTTTATTAGAAGGTCTTGGAAGTTCTTTAACATCTACATATGACTGCACGAAAGTAGTGACTGAGCCTACTAACGAAATGCCCGAATTTGTAGTGTACTTACTCCAGCTGGAAAGTGGCTCATAGAGTGGTATGAGTGAAACGTATAATTAGTGCGTAATCTGCTGTAAAAGGCGCCACATAAAAAAATTGTGTGTGCTGTTGTTTTAAAATAAACCGGAAAAAACGATTCGTACTGGAGTAACGTTGTTCCAGCAGCAAAATTCTAAACGAATAATTAGAGAGAAATATTGTGCATGGGCAGAGAGCTTATATTTGTGCAAAAATGTGCGCCGAAAATATCATTTGTGCGGCTTCAGGTTTTCAAGATATTGCATTTCCTGCTGGAGTGACATTTTGCAGAATCGTGTATCTCCAAAACTATGGTATGTGCGTCTGTAGAATAAACATACCGAGTAGCTCTTTATTGTCGCCGCGCCTAAATGAGAAAACGTATAAGCTCGCTGAAAACTGTATTCGGACGCTTGTAATAACTACAAAAACTTTAAAAAGTATTCATGAATGCGTTTCTTAATAATATTGCTAAAATTCAAACGGCTCAACTCAAGATGTGTAGGTGTAAACCAAAAATTAGTGCGTTGAGCATTGATATATAAAAAATCCAAGATGCACAATCTCGAACAAACGCAACACTCGAAACTATCGTCAAAAACTGACATGTATCAAGTGTCATGTGTGTGTTGTGTAGTTATACTATAGACATTTTTCTTACACAGATCGCTTAAAGTTGTTTTTATATAGCAGCATACCAAAAGCAATAAAATTTTACGACCGAAGTAAGTCAATAGAACTAGGCATGGTATGGAGACGATAATGTTTTATATATATATATTTTTTATTTGATATTGAGTTGTGTTTTAAGAGTTTGGTAAATTGTGTTCTCAACACATAATTATACTGTTATATGAGCGTAAATATGTTTTTTGGGTAGCACATGTCGAGGTTAGGTTTGAGATTGACATTTAATGAAATGGCTAATTCAACGATATGGATACGATATACATATATTCGTCAAGTTACGTTACGTTCACACGGTGACAGGATTTGTCGTGATTTTAACCGTACGTATACGACAGAACCAAATGCTCTATTCACACAGCATTCGACTTTGCTTTTCTGAAAAATAAAACCGAATGGCGTGTCGCCGCGTGAATACGCAATTCGGTTTTTTGCAGGAAAACGCTCTGACACTGCTAACTCCTTGACTTCGATTGCAAAAACAGTTTTTTTTTTAATTTGCTTATATCTCGAAAACGGTGTGTCCTATCCATTGATATATAAAAAACCCAAGATGCACAGTCTCGAACAAATGCAACACTCGAAACTGTCGTCAAAAACTGACATGTATCAAGTGTCATGAGTGAGTTGTGTGTAGTAATACTATAAACAATTTTTTTTTGCAAATTCGACCTTACACGGATCGCTTAAAGTTGTTTTTACAAAGCATTGCAGTATGGCGAGCGATGCGAGACTGTTTGAAACTAGCGCATATTGCGCTTGTTTTTTGCGGAAGTTTTTGAGATGCTGAGTGTGTTTCTTGGGATTTTTATATATCAATGGTCCTATCATAAATTAATGAAATATTTGCCCCTCCTTAACAACCTCCTGTCGTGTAATTCTCAACATGTAGGGGGAAAAAATGTTCAAATTCCGCGCCCACGACTCTACTTGTCGCATCTGATTCTGATTTCTGGCATTCGGTAAAAACCCGCTCGTGTAAACGAATGTATTGAATTGAAATGCTACTGCCACTAAACCATATTCGGTTTCGGGGCCACTCTCTAAGCCCAAAGTCCGTAGTTTCGGGCTAAGTTGCGGGCGTATTTTACTCCGTACCACCTACGGACTTAAGATCAGTTACGCACAACACAATCGGATCTTAAGTTTTGCTTGTTTCGGTTGTTTGTCGAATCTTAAAACCGAATGCACGTGTAAACTCATGCATATAAATTGTATGGTGACTAAACCGTATCCTGTAAAAATCAGAACCGGGTAAGAAATTTATGTCGTCGTGTGAACTTAGCGTTACTGCCGCCCCCACACGTCTTCTCTTTCCCAGCTATTGTCTTCTACAGACATTGCAGGCTGCGCATTCGGTATTGTATAGAATACTTAGGCAAAGTATAAAATGAATAATATTTCATCCATTACCTGAATGTTTTAGGTATTCTATACATTGCCTACGTATTCTATAGAATACCGGATAAACCAGATTGCCGGTAACAGATATAATATTTACGAACATAAAAAACCGTCGTTTTAATGACCTCTTCTTCTTTTGGAACTCAATTAAAAACTATATTACAATACTTGACGCATAATTTTTTGTTAAAAACTCAATTCAAAAAAGTGAATAAACTTATTAATAAAAAAATTAGACGATAAAAAACGAATCCAGTAATAAGAACTGGATCATTTGTAGTATGCGACTAAAATAAAAGCAGGCTGTAATGCATCGTTCTTACACTGGCAAAGCGGCCATTGAAATTTGCCGTATTATACTTGGACCGTTGAATGAAGTTTTGAGACAAATTAAATCAAAATCACATATAGCTCTATATTTATTAAGCCATAAAAACCACAAAAACAAATGAATTAGCTCTTTTACTTAACGAATATACGATATCCCATCCTTTTTCAACGTCCCTGACGTAATATTTTTACAATCTGTCAACGAATACTTCGACATTTTTGACAAGCGTGCAGTAAGGCGAGCGTTGCGAGACTGTCTGAAAGTAGCGCACAATTTTAAATTGTGCGCTCATTTTATGCGGACGTTTTTGAGATGCTGAGAGTGTATCTTGGGTTTTTATATATCAATGGCGTTGAGTCAAAAGTATACAAGAAAATATTTAGCTTGGAGTAATTAATCTACTTAATCGCATTAAGTAGATATTAACTAAAAACCAAGCATGAAAACAACGGCTGGTTATCCGAACAAATTCTAATGACTACAAAAAGGCGACAGATTCGTACATATCGATGACCTTCATAACTTTACTCATGAACCGGTTGGAACGTGTTGTGCCTGAGTACACTGAAGAAGAAAAGAAGTTAAGAAATAAATTAACAATGTCAATTAGTAATTTTGATCTACGGACTTACGCAAATACTTCTATCCTCTAAAAAGTAGTGTAAATACATAGATTCAGGAGACTTTAAAACGTAGCGATGTCATCGAAATTTCAAGTTCGAGTTTTGGGCCAATTACAATAACGTCCCTTGGCTTGGGCCTGTTAAAGGTTGCATAGCATATTATAAAGAGGAAAGATTTGATTTTTTATTTGTTTGTTTATTTTAACCCGAAACGATTTAAACTAAAAACTACTGATTTCAAAAATTCTTTCACCATTAGAAAGCTACATATTTGCCGAGTCACATAAGTTATGTCATATTTTCAAAAATATTAGAAACCTTTGGGAAAATTTAAATAATTGTAATAATCCAATCAGTGGAGACAACAAAAAAGAGGCTTTGCCTTACAAAAGGTGGTGTAGAAAATGTTTTAATTTGTACAGTCAACAAAGCTATAGGGTATGCAGGCAGCTAACTTCCAACTACTTTTAAACAATGTTGTGAGTGTGCTGAGTAGATCGACGCCGAGTTGCTGGCCTGTCGGTTTTCTATCGGTTGCATTTTGGGGAGTGTGCGACGGAATTGCATGATTTAATTCCACCAAGCCCGTTCCATCATCGTACCACAACATGAACGGCGATGCGCCACCGGTACATGGTGGACATCCCACCCACACGCACTAAACGATTTGGGAACACATTCATAGTGCGTACAGCTAAGGAGTGGAATTCCCTACCAGAGTCTGTGTTTCCAGATAGCTACAACCTGTCTTTAAGACAAGAGTGAATTGGTTGCGTTTAGGCAAACGTGCTCCATCTTCGACCGCATCATCGTTTATCATCAGGTGAGATAGTGGTCAAATGTATGCCTATCTATAGTAAAAAAAACAATATCTACAAAAAAGTCCGCGAGGGTATGTATCTAACTATTATGGTTAAGACACAATGACCGCTTTTTGTTCAAATTATTCAATCAAAACCCGGGTGAAATGGAATAGTGGTGATTTTAGTATCATGATATTAATCCTTATCTATATAAATTATTTAATAATTAAGGTTGGTTACGTACATGTAAATTACACTTTAAATTATTCAAATCGGACCTTTCGTTTAAAAGTTACGACGGGTATAAAAATACTCTAAGTAAGAAAAATGTAGTGGTTTGAGCCAACCACTCTACGTTTAGTCTATAAACAAGTAAGGGAGATGAAGTTCGTAGAGTACCAACTAAATTCGCGCGGACGAATTCGCGGGCGAAGTGCTAGTATATCATAATTTAGAGAAAGAACATATCGATGCTTCTATTATTTTCTATTTTGTTAAAAACTTATCTAATTTGTCTGATAGTCGTTTGAACATGGCGGTAAAAACGGGCTGTTTTTTCGGGTTTCTGGATTGTCATAATTCTTAAAGTCATCATGTTTTAGAAAAAAGAAAATGATAGAGGCACGTATTAATTCGATCTAGATTTTTTTGTAAAAAATTCATTGCTCTAGCAGCATTAACCACGAAGAAAACAGCGGAATGCATTTGTATGGAGAAAGGCCCAAGAGTCCCCTTTTAAGGAAGGTGGTTTGCAGCGGATGGATGCGGATTGCTCAAGACCGGGATGGTTGGCGCTCTTTGGAGGAGGCTTACGTTCAGCAGTGGACGGAAATTGGCTGAAATGATAATAACGGGAATCACAAACTCTAAAATATTTTGCAACAGCTTAGATGAGATGTGGGCATTCCCTTTTAAATTTAATATAGGAGTTTTAACTTCAATAATATCTACTTGGAGTAATAAGAATTGAGTTGCTAGGGGAAGTGTCTTTGGTTGCAGCAGTGTTATTGAAAGGTGGGATATTTGAGGTTATGTGTTGGGCTAGTACCTTTCCGAATTGTAGAAAAGAAGGTATTAACTTTATTAATAGACTAGTTGACCCGCGCAACTTCGTGTGCGTCACAATTTTCATTACTGTTCCGCTCCTATTGGTCTTAGCGTGATGATATATATAGCCTTCCTCAATAATGGACTGATTTTTTTTTTCAAATCGGACCAGTAGTTCTTGAGATTTGCGCGTTCAAGCAAACAAACAAACTCTTCAGATTTATATATTAAGTATAGAGTATAGATATAGACTTTTTTTTTCTCTGCAACTTGGCTATCTGTGTTTACACAATAGGCCAATTGCTTGGTGATCAATGACATCATTGGCAGACGGATTTTTTGGAAATTCCTTTCATTCTTTGAACCTCGCGGTTAGCGTAGGGACTCCATGCCGCTTCAAACGGCTGTGGGAGGTACTTCCTGCACCGTGAAGCTTCGAGGCCAGTTGATTGACGTGGGTTAATATTCTACCCTGATAGCTTTTACTGTGTTTGTGAATCTCTTGCTTGACGGTTCTGATATTTAGATCTTTATGTATATATTTGTTGCTCACGTAGTATGGTATGTCTAACATGGCTCTCAGTGTTTTGCTCTGAAATCTTTCAAGAATCTCGATGTTGCTGTTACTAGCAGTACCCCACAATTGAATACCGTAGGTCCAGATTGGTTTTGGTATGGCTTTATATATGGCTATTTTGCTTTCGTGTGACAGTCGTGACTTCCGGCCTATCAGCCAGTACATGGTTCTGAACTTTTTGTCCAGCTGTTTGCGCTTGGTCCAGCTGTTTGCGCTTGGTCCAGATGTGCTTTCTCCAGGTAAGCCTTCGATCTAGATGCATTCCGAGATATTTGGCGTTCTCAGCTTGGGATATATCCTCGTTGTGAAGTTTTATCGAGGGACAGGTCTGTTTTCTGAGAGTGAAGGTTACGTGGATAGATTTATTTTGATTTGCCTTAATACGCCATTTGTCTAGCCATTCCTCTACTTTATCTACGTGGTCTTGTAGTTTAGCCGATGCTGTGGTTGGATCTTCATGAACAGATAGTAGGGCTGGGTCGTCTGCATATGTGGCATTTATAGTATCGCCTTGCGTAGGAAGGTCAGCAGTGAATAGTAGGTACAGTACGGGGCCCAATATACTTCCCTGTGGGACTCCTAAAAGAATTTCATATAACGGAGAGGTCGCATCATTGAATTTTACCTCAAAGCATCGTTTGTGCAGGTATGATCTTAGTATTAAAAAGAAGGAATGAGGAAGCTATTGTTTAATTTTTTAAAGAAGCCCGTCATGCCACACTCTATCAAAGGCCTGACTTATGTCTAAGAATACGGTGGAGCAGTATTGTTTGCATTCCAGTGTGCGACTTATAGTGTCCGTTATGCGATGGATCTGTTCGATAGTTCCATGCTTCTCTCGGAACCCAAATTGGTGCGAGGAGGAATGACATCCGATAAGCACTTACGCATCCTGTTGAGCAGTATTTTCTCTAGTAGTTTACCCATCACTGGGAGAAGGCTTATCGGTCTGTACGAACTAACTTCATGCGGCGGTTTGCCTGGTTTAGGTACCATTACAGTCTGCGCAATTTTCCACTGGCCGGGATAGATATTGAGTCTTAAGCAGGCTTAAAAATCGCAGTGATTTGGAGGACGCCCTTTTTGGGAAGATGCTTTAGTAGTTGTGCATCAATTAAATCGTAACCTAGCGCTTTACCATCGTGCAATTCTAAAATTCCTCTCCATACTTCATTGGGGCTTGCACTTTCCAATGGCATGCACATCTGCAGTGGTGTGCCTAAGTATTTACGAACTTCTTTGTCTTGCTCGGGGTGCTTGCTAGGTAGCGCTTGAAAAACAGATTTTTGGTGTTCCGCGTAAACCTGAGCCTTTTCTAGATTTGTTCTTGCCCACTCACCCGCAGTACTTCTTATTGGTGGTGTATGAAGCTTAGGCCTTTTAAACTTTTTTGTTGTCTTCCACAGTGGGTAGTTAGTATCTACATAATTATGGAGTAAGATTAACCAGTTGTTTTTGGAGGTGATCGTTGTTTGCTTGGCTTATCATATGTTTCAGATCGTCGGATGCCTTGTTGAAAGCTTTTTGTCCCGAGGATATTGAGTGGTATGCCATATTTTTTGCAGGTGCCTTCTTTCCAGTAATTTATCCTTTATCAGTTTGGAGTAGGATGAGTTAATTGTGATTTTCTGCATCAGTGAGGGAGTTGATTCCTTGACAGCTTGGTGGATAAGCTTGTTGAGTGATTCAATAGTTGTTTCGACGCTATCCACACTATTTAGTGGTGAGTTTAAGTTTATGGATTCTGTAAGTTTGGCTCTGTAGTTGTCCCAGTTTGTTTTATGGTTATATAGTTTTTGTGGATGCTCAATCAGTACGGCTTTACAGTGGACGTTCAATATGACCGGTGTATGATCTGACGACAAGTCCGTGCACTCTTCGATGTTTATTTGGCTGGGAGAGATGTTCTTCATAATAAAGTAATCCAGCAAGTCTGGCACCTTGTTTATGTCAGCTGGCCAATATGTGGGTGCACCGTGCGAAGCGCCTTGAAGATTGTGGTCATTTATGGCTACATAAAGTTGACGACCTCGAGGTACGGTGAGTCTAGAGCCCCAATACACATGTTTTGCGTTCCAATTGCCTCCGCAAATGAATCTGTTACCCAGTGTTGTGAAGTATGTCGTGAAATCATTTGTTGTAATGGTGTGCCTTGGTGGGCAGTATATTGCCGATAGTGTTGTTTCTGTTTTATTATCTTGTATTCTGACTGAAGTGGCTTGTATCTGCTCAGTTTGGTATTCTTCAAGAAGATAATGTTTGATGTTTTCCTTAATAATGATCGCAGTCCAGACCATACCATACGGTAACTCTCATCTCCATGAGAGTTACCGGAGGTATGGTCTGTAGTGTATACCTTATAGTTTTGCAGACAAAAATTGCTTTTTTTGAGTGAACCGAGTTTCTGAGATTAGGGCCACATCAACTCTTTCAGTTTTCAGGAAAAGATCAAGTTCCTGACGGCGTTCAGTCAGTCCATTGGCATTCCAGGTAATTATCCTTAAGTTCAGGGGTGTTTCATAAGGCTTGTGACTAATTGAATCATACGATCCATCATGTTGTCTAACATAATATTCATTATGTTTTGAAATTTGTCGAACATCATGTCCTGCAACAAAGTTGTTTGGGTCCTTGATGTCAGCTTTTAGTCCGTCTGAGTTATTTAGTTGTGTTGCTTGTACATTGTCCTATTGTATTTTGTGTGCTTATAATTTTTGTTTTGGTTACTTTCTTGTATCATCTAGCCCGGCTAAGTAGTAACCACCCGTCTAGAGGTGAACTACGAGTGGTCAATGTCAAAAAAAAACTTTCTTGTATAGTTGCATTGGGATTGATATTGGGTTGTTGTAATGTTTTTCCATCGATGATTTTATTGTTTTTGGTCGTGTGTTTCATAATTAGGTCCTTGTATTGTTGGTATTTGGTGCAGCCTTTATAGCTTGCCGGATGTTTTTGTTGACAATTCGCGCAGTTGCCTCAGTATCAGGTTTTTGAAGTGAAAACTTCTTTAGCGGCGTTGAGCACTTTTCTGTAATGGGTATAAAATCTTAAACTCGCGTCAGGGTCACGTGACCTGATCGCAAAAAGCGTAAGACGGACTCGCGTCAGGGTCACGTGATGCGAAAAAGCGTAAGATCGAGGGGAAGGGAGAGGAACTAGTATCTCCCACTCTTTCTACCGTGCCTGAGTGTGCTGCTCCGCTTAGGCGGCACAGGGCGCTTGCGCGAATGTCCGTCTGTGTTTATGTACAGCGTGCCACGCGTATCCAAGGATACGAAATTACGGAATTACGAAATTATGGATGAAAGTTGATTTTTCTAAGAGATAAAAATTAATGTAATATATAAATAAATAACGATATAATATTATGAATAATAACATATAAATTGTCATATTTGTGTACGATAGCGCAATAAATAAACATTGTATTCTACCTCATAAATGATAGTATTTTTGTACTTATAATTAAACACAACGTTATTTTTTGTTGTTTTTATGGTTCGTTTTGTTTATGTCAGGAACTGTGTCAAGATTGACATCTGTCACTGACAGTCGCTGTCGCGGCCACACGTCAGTGTCTTTTTGTTTATTTTGCTGTCGGTGGTTTGTCTATGATGTGACCGCGACAGTAAGGATGTATTATTTACATGTTTTCACTTCTGGCGGCACTCCCGGAGTGCTACCGGTGTTTTTTTTTAAGCAGCTTGATGTAGAGTGCTCTCCGCCACATTTAACGCATCGAAATGGTCTATTACACTGGTTCTTGGTGTGTCCGAATCTCTGGCATCTTTTGCACTGGAGAACCTCTAGCTTTTTGCGGTACGGTGCTTCAAATGTAATTTTAACATAGTTCAATTGCTTGATTTTGAAGATGTCTTTATTGTTATATTTTGGCTCTAAATCTACGTAAAATACTGGCATAGCTTGTTTTGTGTTCTTATGTTTTATGTTTGTAATGTGTCTGACTTCGTGTCCCAGTTCGAAGAGTTCTTTTTTTATTTGGTTGGTATCTTCTGATGAGTGTAGTCCACGTAATACCACGCGATAAGCTCTTTCGCTTTTTGAGTTTGTATGGATAGTGGCTTACATCTTTTTCTATAAAATTAGCTCTTATGCTTTTATATGTGTCTACATCTAATGGCATTACTTTTACAATGTGACCGGATCTTAAAGTTCTCATAGTATATTAATCGGTATCTGCAATTGTGGCAAGGAGTTCTTTTAATTTGCTTATATCTATGACTCCTATGACAAATATGGGTTCTGGTTTTGGTAGTTTAGGCTCTTTGTAGTGTTCAGGAGGATCAGTGTTATTCGCCGTTTCCAAAATTTGAAATCTATTTTGTGTAGTAATTGCATATGTTGTTTTAGTTAGTTTTTTATTTTTATTCGTGAATTCAGGACTGACTTCAGCTTTCCTTTTCATAGGTACCTGGTCATTTTGTAAATGACCTCGGAGTAACCTGTGGTCAGTATTATACTTAGTTAACTTTGTTAAGAATTTCCACGTTTAAGAAGAGCTTTGGTTTGTTCGTAGTTATCATTTACACATAATGGAGCCAAGGAAATCAAGAAAACATAAACAAACTACACTACCCTTACCAAGTAGATACTAAATTAACACCAATAATCACACTCAAGACAATCCAGGAAAAATATGACACTTTAGAAGAAGAAATAACAGAAACAAAAAAACAACAAAGAGACCAAACACAAAGATAAATTAGGATCAGAAGCAAGGCAGTTAATCAAACGAAGGGCTCTTTGATTTGAAAACAGAAAAAACAACAAAAAGAGATAACAAACTTAGTAAAGAAATAAATTAAGAATCAGAATTAAGAAAGCACAGACATAAACTGAGGACAGAAACAATACAATTTTATATAGCGAAATCAGGCAGAATCAAGAATGCATGAAAATCACTTAGAGAAAATACAAATTGGTTTAGTAACGTAACACACTATTAAACTAAAAAACATAAATTCAAAAGAAACAAAATACTATAAACAGCGACCGATTTTTATCATGAACTTTACAATGACGAGCAAAAAACATCTACTACAAGCAACAAGAAAGTCATCGAGGAACTCAATCCAGACATACTAGGAGACGAAGTTATTAAAGCCATAAAGTCACAAAAAGAGGCAATAGACCAGGTGAAGATAGCATATCAAATGAACTTTTAATTGGAGCATCTGAAATCATTTTGACCACACTTACGGACCTATTCAATGAAATCTTAATAGCAGAATATATACCTCATCAATGGACCACATCGACTATGGTTTTACTTCATGAGAAAGGAAAAACGGATGATATGTCTAACTACAGACCTATCTCGCTAATGTCTAATGTATATAAAATATTCTCCAAGATAATATTAGAGCGATTATCAAAGACTTTAGACGAACATCAGCCCAAAGAACAGGTTTCGAAGGTTTCGAAGTGGCTTCTCAACTATAGACCACATTCATACCATAAAGCAAATAATTCAGAAATATGACGAATATGGGATAAACTATTACTTAGCGTTTATATAGACCATAATCAAGCATTTGACTCGCTCAAACATGTGAACATATGGTTTTAAGGCTTGGAAATCATCAAATGACTCCTCCCGCTCTGGGCGAAGCGGAAGGGAGTGTCAGACTCTTACTGACTAAAACCCATCCGTGTTCCTCCCAATGCCCTTTGCGTTCCAGGGCCGCGGCGACTCTCTCGAACAAATCCCGCAACCCCACATATGGGTAACCCTTACCTCACAAGGGGTTCAGAATAAGTACATTCGCATAATTAGGAACATATACGAAAATATGAAAGCCAAAATACGCACAGAAAAAGTTGGAGAATATTTCCCCATTAGACGAGGAGTCAGACAAGGAGACCCATTATCACCTTACCACCATTACATAGAATGGAAGAGATACTGGGCTCTAAAAGATGTGAACCCGGATATACCAATTAAAGGAAAAGGGAAAATGTTCAATACATGTATTCTACCAAGCATGACCTGTAGATGTCAGACATGGAGTTGTATAAACAAAAACATTAAATCACTAGAAACTTGTCAATACAAAATGGAAAGAAGTATACTTAACATAAAATAGGAGCTGCCGAACAAATGCGGACTTGTCCATACAATCAGTATTTTTTTATTGTACTTTATACCTGAGAAAGTAAACATCTTTGCAGTGCCGAAATATTTTCAATCATTTCCAGCTTTTTCTCATAGGAAAACAACTTCTAAATTTGCTTTTGTATTCAAAAACGGACTTGTCCTGTTTAAAGTTAGATTAAATTTCGCTTTGTTTCGGTTTTCAATCAAACCCAGACTTAATGGATTTTCAAACAAAACTGTGACTTGTCCATTTAAATTAACCAATATTTTTACGTGGAAACACTTATTTAATTATGGCAACTATTTTCAATACAAAAGTTAAATCAGCTGTTACAATTTTGCTGTCAAAAGGTTTTAATTGAAGTTTTGCTTTTGAAAATGGAAGAAAACGAGTCAACTGTAGCTGATATCAATATCAATTTATCAATCAAAACCGGAGTTGTCCAAACTTTTCAACAAAACCAGACTTGTCCAAGACAAAAAAAAATATCTATTCAGATTTTTGATAAACATGCAACCAACGGATACGTTTTTGTGTTTTAATGACGCTCGCATGCACTAAAAATCAGAAATCTGGCCCCTCCTGTAAAAAATCATTAATCGGGCAAGTCCGCTTTTGTTCGCCAGCTCTTAAAAGACAAAGTTCGGTTAAGACCAAGATTTTGTAAGTAGATAAAATACCAAATTAAACAACTAAAATGGAAATGGATAGGACATTTAATAAGCGATTCCGACTCGCTCTTGACCGGTTTTTTTTATTGTTTGTGCCTAGTATTTGATCACTGAACCAATAATTTCAGTTTTTCTGGCGACAGTTGTAAAGTTAACTACAGCAATGGCCTCAGTTTTAGATTTTGTTCTGTTAATATCACGTATTTCCGTTTTGTAACCAATTCCATAACCATTCCTGAGTTGCGTTGTCTCTGGTTCAGTCTTCCGAATATTGCGTATTTCAAGGGTCGAGGCTTTAGAGGATTTTTCATAATATTCCAATTTTTGCTCTAGGAAAGAGATTTGTTTTTAACCGAATTCAAAAAAAGGAGGTTCTCAATTCGACCGCGTACCTACTTATATAATTTTTTTTATGTGTGTTCGCGGATAACTTCGTCGTTTATAAATCGATTTCGAAGAATCTTTTTTTTATATGAAAGCGTATGCTGCCGAGGTTGTCCCATTGCCATCACGTCAGAATCTGATGATGGAAACCCTGAGGAATTGAGGGCAACTCTCAAAAATTGTAGGCACGCATCTGGTAAAAACTTGATATTAGTGTGTATATCGGGTGATACTACAAAACAATGAAGGTTTGGATGAGATCTGATGATGGAGACGACAGAGAGTCAAGGGAACTCCAAATCGGTATGTAGGAACTACAAAAGTGTTTGGGCTTATTTCATTCGTATTGATGAGACCTTTACACCGAAAGCACTAAGTAAGTTTTATTAAATAGGCCTCAGTTCATAACATAACATCACGCCAGTACGCTGTCAATGGGTACGGAGGTACCACAAAAAGAGAAAAATAAAAAACCTCTTTACAAAAAATATAACCGACTTCCAAAAACAAAACACTGCAAAGTATAAAATAACTTTAATTTCGGAAGTCGGTGTCAAAAAACGAAATAATCAAAAACAACATGGTTATATTTTTTGTAAAAAAGTTTTTTTAGTAGTTTTGCTCTCTTGCTGGAGTTGCTTAATTTTTGCTAACGATTCATCATATTTTGCGGTCACAAACTCAACCGACTTCTTTAAATCAGCGTGCAATTCTTTGATTAGATACGTTTAATGACTGATTAAGAACGTCAATTTCCGTTTTTTGTTGATCTTGAAAATATGTCAAACATTAACTTCATTTGTGACGTCAAGTTCTCGAGACATTCTGAATGTTCGTCATCAAGTCTTCGTTTAATCGTTTGTATCTTCTCGTAACATTAACCAGTCCTTCAACATTATCAGGAATATTTAATACCGAATCCGAATGTTATTGTGACATATTTCATTCGACGAAGTTTAGAGGTGTATGCTGCATTTTAGTACTATTATATCAGTAGATAACCATGATCAACAATTTAGATTCACAAAAAGCGATGTAAAACCCGCACTACTGCGTAGCGGTCAAAGTATATGCCACTGCACAAGTTGGTAATGAACTAATTAGTGTGAAATAAGGGTACGCATGCTAAGCGACGTTCACACATGAAAAAAAAGTTTGCGATCACTGAAAAATCGAAAACTTTTTGTTTTAGATTCTTTATTTAAAAATATATAATTAGAATATAAAACAATGAAACAGTTCAATTGTTTTTCCATATAAAAAGGCTTTCTTTCCTAGCTTACGCTCATTCAGAAATTCTGATTTAGTCAATTTTCATGGATTTAAAATAGTTTTTCGCGGAAAGTTGTTGAAAATTTGAAATATGCCAAGAGGATTATCAGAAGTTGTACGAGCAAGAATAGTAACTTTGGGGGAAGAAGGATACACCACGAGAGAAATAATAGCACGCAGAGTTGCTATATCCCAATCCTGTGTCGGTACCACGGGATGGATAATTTAGCTGGCCGACCCCGCAGCGGTCTCCCAACTGTTTGAACGTCTGCCCAAAAGCGCTATATTAGATTACTGGCAGCCCGTGACCCAACAATCAACGCTACTAAAATAAAAGTAAATTTCGGGCCGCCTCTGGGCTTGAAGTTAGAACTCAGACCATTCGTAATTGCTTGCACCACGCTGGATTACGAGCACGGAGGTCTTGGCGAGCGCCTCTGAATTCCCGGCAACGTCAACGACGGAGATTGCAGTGGGTTCGGTAAAATGAAGAAGATAACATTTGGCAAAACTGTCTCATCATTGACGAATCGCGAATCAGTACACATCCAGATAACCGACGTGTCCGTGTCTAGACCAGGAGATCGTGAAAGGCAAAGAACTGCCACTGGAACAGTTCAACAAGGCGGGAAATCGGTGTCCTTTTGGGGTGGTATTATGATTGGAGCTATAACGCCTTTGATCCCGTATCGAGGGTTCATGACAGCAGACATGTATAAAGCAGTTGCTATTGATGGAATTGTCAGACCATTCAGAGTAAACGATGGGCACCAATTTGTACTGGTCGATGATAATGCGCCTGCACATCTAGCTCAACGAGTCAATGCTGCTCTCCAAGAATGTTCATTCATCACAAAGTTACGACTGGCCTGCCGGTTCGCCTGACTTAAATCCAATAGAGCGCGTGGGATGCTCTTAAGCGAGCTATTTGGACCGTCAGCCACGTGCCTAGACAGTGCCAGAGCTCAGGGAAGCTATTCAAGAATGGGACAGGTTATCCCAAGAAATGCTGGATAACTTGATGCTCAGCATGCCCATCTCAGCATGTGTTCGAGCCAGGGGAGGAGTTATATTATATTGAATATAAACCTTTTATTAATAAATTGTTGATTAAATTTGGTTAAAGTCTTTTTTTTCTATCAAATTCCTGTTACAATTACATTCTGATTAATTACTCAATTTTTGTTAATAAAAATAAAAAGTAGTTTTATTTTTTTATTTCAAACAGGGTTTTTCTATTTAAAGAAAACACAATAAAGATTTTTTCTTGATAAAGTTAAATTTATAAAATGTAACAGCTTATGCTAGTGATCACAAACTTTTTTTGATGTGTGTACGTCACTGAGTGTTCATAAGGTCCAAAGATCACACATTTTTCACTGACTGTCATTCACACGCGTTTGTCACTTTAGAAAAAAGCACTTTTGTTTTCATTTTTGATAATGTTCACTGTTCAGTAGCTATAAGATTAACGTACTATTTATTTAAAAGACCTTTTCCGTGGATTTTTTCTGTATCAAAGTTAAGATACAATGTTTTAGTCCAACTAGGCACTTGCTTATGCACTGTTTAGAAAAGCTAAGTTTATGTCCTTCACTTCACGAATTAGCTTTTGCCCACACTTGCACCGTCCGTTTCCTTGATGATTTTTGTGAATTTTTGTCCTTTTCCACTCAAAATTTTTGCCGCTTTGATTTATTTACACTAAAAAGATACGGAGCGAATGTTCGCGTACGCGCCCGCTAGGGAAGAGTCCAAGTTTATATCTACTTAATGCGATCATTCAAAGCTGAATATTTTCCCTATATTTTGGTTAACACCTACACATCTTGAGTTGAGTCGGTTTCTTGTATTTTGCCTTCAAAGCTATTGCACCGTAGTATTGAATTTTAGCAATATTATTCAAAAATGCTTTTGAACTTTTTATGGTTATCATAAGCGTCAAGATGGACCGAATACAGATTTCTTCAGCTTATACTTTTTCTCATTTAGGCGCTGCAACATGTTTTCGGGTTTTCAAAAAAGCGCATAAATAAAGAGCTACTCGTGTATTTTTAGTCTACAGGCGTAGATAGAATACAGTGGTTTTGGAGAAACACGATTCTGCAAAACGTCACTCCAGCAGGAAATGCAATATCTCTAAAACTTGAACACGCACAAATTATATTTTTGGCGCACGTTTTTGCACAAATATAGGTAAGCTCTCTGCCTATGCACAATATTTCTCTCTCTAATCATTCGTTTAGAATTTTCCTGCTGGAACAACGTTACTCCAGCACAAATCGTTTTTTCCTTTTTATTCCAATACGACAGCATGTTTTATTTATGTGGCGCACATTTACAGCAGATTACGATACGTTCCACTCATATCACTTTAGGAGCCACTTTCCAGCTGGAGTAACGTACACGAATTTGTAGTATTTATTTTTTCACCGGTATGCGCATTGATATATAAAAAACCCAAGATGCACAGTCTCGAACAAATGCAACACTCGAAACTGTCGTCAAAAACTGACATGTATCAAGTGTCATGTGTGAGTTATGTGTAGTTATACTATAAACTATTTTTTGCAAATTCAGCCTTACACGGATCGCTTAAAGTTGTTTTTACAAAGCAGTGCAGTATGGTAAGCGATGCGAGACTGCACAATTATACATATTGCGCTTGTTTTTTGCGGACGTTTTTGAGATGCTGAGTGTGTATCTTGGGTTTTTTATATTTCAATGGGTATGCGGTGTGTGAACGATAGGTGTTTCCATCGGTTAAACAGGTTCAATAAAGCGCATGGAACCATTGTGGCATAGCCCCCGCCGTCATTTAATTTGTTTTTTCAAAGTTGCGGTGCATGATCTAATTTGCATATATGTATGAGTAGAGGACACTTCAACAAACAAAAACATGTTTGGAACATGGCGACCTAAAGTGTCATGTTGCCGAGATATTTCGAGGTAAAGTCGCCATGTGACATCATGATTATCATTAAAAAATAATTATGTGCTAAAGTATTGTTTCAATTTAATCTAATGCATATATGCAGCAGTTATGCAGTTTCCAGCTTGATTTAATCATTTTTAGAAAGAATGTCAAAATAAAACCACGACAAAAACCACTTTATTAAGAGATTTGCATAAGAATAGTGATTAATTTATATAAATGGTTAAATCAAGCCTACAAATATTATTAGAATAAAATCTATTGCATATTAAAGTTAATTTTTAATGATTTTCATTGTTCTCAGATGGTGACTTTACCTTCAAATATCTCGGCAACGTGACACTTTAGGGCGCCATGTTGCTAACATTTTTAACCGACTTCGAAAAATGGAGGAGGTTCTCAATTCGGTGGGTATATAAATATTCCCATTTCTGTGATTCTTTTTTAGTTCAATGCGGTATACTTGCCATTTGGTCCCGTAAAAATTTGGTTCAGGTTGGTTCAGGAGTTTTTATTTTATGAGCATATTTGCTTATTTCAATTTCTGCGTAGACGAAGACGTCGTCCAAGTTTCACCACTTAAAAGTGATGAAAAATAAAAAACAAAGAAACAAAACCAAAAACACCGACTTCCGAAATTAAGGTTATTTTATACTTTGTAGTATTTTGTATGGAAGTCTGTTATATTATTTTGTAAAAGTTTTTTTTTTGTTGGTTTAAATGTCCTCTACCCGTACATGCATGTTACATAGTGAGCCGCGCGCCGCGATTTTGAAAAAAAAAAAAACAAAATGGCGACGGGGGCGACGTACCAGCTCCCATACAAAAAAATTCAAACCCCTTTGTTTGTTGTTGTTTTACCTTTTTTTGAATCGGTTCCGCTCATGTCTGTATCATCTGATTGAAAATGTGAATCCGAGTAAAACATTTGCTGGACATCAAGCCCAGCTGCAGGTGATTTGATATCCCGATTGTTTTGTAAGTCGGAGTATGCACGAATTTCTTGTTGTTTGAGATGTCCCGTTTCTGATGGCAATACTTTTACGTGTTTTTTTGTGCCTTCCGTTTGATCACCTTTAACGGTTTTAAATAATTTCACAATTTTCTCGCAGGCACAATACGGCTTTTCACTACCTAGTGCTCTTTTACGACAATGATCGCATATGCCCATTACATTCCTGTTATCTAATGATTTCAAGTCTTTCATGAGTTCTTGCGCATGCTGGATTTTTTTTCTACATCGTGGGCAGCTTATATTTTCCTTTTCTGAAAGTAGTAATATACCTTATTTTAAGATATAAATGTAACTATATGGACTTTTTAATATTCTATGGAAAAATCTAGTGTACGGTCCCGTCTTCGTTTTCTGCTTACTCTGTTACCTAATTTAGGCACTTGTCTCACCGGCGGCGATCTGCAAGTAGCGAGTAAAGCTTCAAACGCGAAACGAGTTAGCAAGCAGCGAGTAGCGAGTGAAAAGTTTCAATCGTTTTGACGCTCGGCTTTCAGCACGTGCTTTTGTGCGACGGGCTTTTACTCGCAATACTCACTCCGGCCCGTACTATAGGTAGAAATTACCGCTGGTTGGCGAGTTCTGACCGCAAAGCGAGCATCGCCGAGCGAGTGTCGCTGAGCGAGTACAATCTTTGATAGCTCTTGTCGCTGCGATCAACTAAAGGTAAGAGCCGCTCGCCGGCAGTGTGAACAGCCAGCTATCGACTATGCATGTATGTGTCTTTTTTACTCACACGAGATCTATATCTTTAGTCCCTTTCCTCAGCGAGCAAATAGTCGAAAGCTAATCGCTTCCTCGCCAGCGGTGAGACAAGTGCCTTAGACTAACGAAGTGCGTCATATTTTAGCATTATAAAATTACACGACTAACGAATTTAATTTTGTAGTGAACTAATAACTGTGTAGCTATTATTTCAGTTGTTTGGTAGCTCGTAGCTATCAAACGACTGAGAGAAATAATAGCCTTCCACTCTAGTACTCTACTTACTTATAATTTAAATAAACTTAACTATTCCACCTTATTGTATTGTTAGGGTTCCGAAAAAAAAGGAACCCTTATAGGATCACTCGGGTGTCTGTCTGTCTGTCTGTCTGTCTGTCTGTCCGTCTGTCACAGCCAGTTTTCTCCGGATCCACTGGACCGATTCTGTTGAAATTTGGTACACATATGGACTTTTATGACCCAAACACGGACGCGTTAAGCAAATTATTAAATTTTTAGTATGGGGGTCACTTTGAGGGGTCAAACTAGAAAATTTAAATAAAAAGTTTTTTGAACAATATCGTGCGACATATCAAATGAAAGGGCTTGCTGTGTGGGTTTTAATTATATTTTAAAAAAAAAATTAAAATAAATGGTTTTGAAGTTATACAAGAAATTAGACGAAAAATGACTATTCCCCCCCCGTTATCTCCGAAACTACTGAGCCTAAAATTTTGAAAAAAATGGAGATAATAGATCTTTACCTAAAGATTACAGGAAAACCTATTAGAAGTCTGTAGTGTTAAAAAAACATGTAAAAAAAAAATTCTTTCGGAACCCTTTGCACGCGAATCCGACTCGCACTTGGCCAGTTTTTTAGTTATCAAAATCTACCTCAGTGGGTAAATCTCATAATTTTAATTAACTTTATTAGTGTACAACACATTTAGTTGCTCGTGGAGGACTTGTTACTAATCTCCTGGGCGACATAATTATCTAAACTAACATCATAAAGAGGTAAAATGTTTGGGAGATGATATTTGAAAGTAACGATCCGATTAAGTATAAAAATTACTTCACTATTAGAAAGCAACACTATTGCAGGAGGTTGTCTAAAACCTCACCACGTATCACCAGGGAGAGAGAGCGTTAAAAAGTTGCTCAAACGGTGATTAATAAACAACCCTTAACATACCTGCAAAATAACAACGCATTTAATAAGCACATGAGTTTCATTTCACGAAGGAAAAGATTTAATCAATAAATATCAACAGGCTCTTTGACTTTTTTTTCTATGTCTGAGAGGCCACAGAACAAATGTATGTTTTTTTTTTTCTGTAATTTGATAAAAACATAGCCTTTGTACAGTCGAATGTTTCCTAAAATATGAGTAATAGCTACTGGACTAAGATCCCAGGGCTGCCAGTACTCTCTTATTTTCTCACTAACAAAAACTGTGGTATAGAGTAGTGTTTCTCGAGTGAATTCCTATTCACAGGGCTGAAATTTGGGCATAGTTCACTAAGTAGGTGCAAATAACGAAAGCTAAAGTCTGCCAAGATTTGGGAGAACGCAAAACCTCCTTGACTACTGAAATACCTTTGAAACATAACAAATATTAAATAAAAAAATTGGCTGTCGCCCCAATCTAGCAGATATGCGTATGTTAAAACTAAGTACTAACACTACTCTATCCCACATTTATTTTGTAATTGAGAAAATAAGGGTGGTCTGGCAGCTCTGGGATCTCAGTCTATACGAATGTACCAAACACAAGGATGAGCCCTAACAAGGTTTTTGTCTTTTAAGGGGCAAACAAGATAAAATGTTGTTTGAGTTGTTACGAGCTCTTTGGTAAAACTAAATTAAATATTCTAAAATCTCTAATCATATATCGCCTCGTATAGTCGCTGCATTGTTTTTTTGACCTCGATCACGCCTGATAGAAAGCGATAGATGAGGTCTATGATGGAGCGAGCGTGCCCAGAAGATGCTGGTTCACTCTTGCTTTGAAGGCATCACACGGGGTACATGACACGGACGGGTTATATGTGGAACGGACCATAGACGCTGGCAGAGAGTTCCATACTTTGGCCATGCGCATAATAAATGTGGAGGAGAATCGCTGTGCAATCAACAGCAAAAGTGCGTATAATTAATGTGGAAGAAGGTGATTAGTTGCAACTGCACTTTTGATCCTTGACTGTACTTGTGTTGAAAATACATGACTGCAGCATTTTACACTCTACAAATGTAGAATCCCTGGTTCAGAGGGTAGTTTAATCTTGCAAAAGACAAAAAGCATTGCATTTGCTGCGGGGTTGAGATTACACTCAACAACATTTTAGCCCGTCCTAAAGGACACGGGCAGAGTGCGAACCGAGCGAAAGCAGTAAAAGTGAACCAGGTTGCCCAGATAATGCTGAATTTACATTGTTTAATTAGGTAAGGCGTATAAACTCGAACTGAATTCATTTATTTCAGTTTATTTTAAGGATAAAATTGGTTTGTGGCGGTACATTGAAGCGTAA
The DNA here is from genome assembly GCA_947578705.1 of Lacanobia wlatinum. Lineage (NCBI taxonomy): Eukaryota > Metazoa > Arthropoda > Insecta > Lepidoptera > Noctuidae > Lacanobia > Lacanobia wlatinum. The sequence continues at coordinate 12,577,795 of OX388024.1, read as the reverse complement.
CGTTTGCGCCGGTCGTTAGGTAGACCACAGCGGTCCACTCCGGGTCCATTCTATGGACAAATTACACTGTTAATTCATTATAACGAATAGGTTATAATAGGACCTTTATGAAGGTGGACCTTTTTTTAGGGTTCCGTACCCGAAGGGTAACCAGCGGAACCCTATTACTAAACCCCCGCTGTCCGTCCGACCGTCCGTCTGTATGTCAGCGGGCTGTATCTCTAGGACCGTAATAGTTCGATAGTTGAAATTTTCACAGAGTGTGTACTTCTATTACCACTATAGCAAGAAAACATAAAAATAAATTAAATTAAAAAGGAAAGGGGTCTCCCATACGAAGCGAAACAAACGAAGAAACGTGTTTTTTCTGTTTATGGTACGGAACCCTTCGTGTGAGAGTCCGACTCGCACATGGCCGGTTTTTTTTCTATACTTCTGAATTTACAAACCTTCAAGATAAATCGGTGGACGGAGTTAACTACTAAAACCCGTAATTCACATCATGGTGCTGATAATACCTATCTATGTTAGCACAGAGCAGGGAGATCAACACTGACACATAAAAAAAAAATGTGTCAGTGAGCCTACAAATAAGACCGAGACCAACTTGACTCTGGGGGGCTACTCTCTAACGAAATCCGTAGTTTCGGGCTTAGTTGCGGGCGGGCTTATTCTACTCCGTATCACCTACAGACTTACGGTTAGTCCCGAACCCGAACTGAGAATGAATGACAACACGATTTCACAGTAACTGTCAAATCGTGTTATCATTAGTTCTCAGTGGTTAGGTGATACGGAGTAGAAAATGCCCGCCCGCAACTAAGCCTGAAACTACGGATTTCGTTAGAGAGTAGCCCCCCTGATTTGACAGTCGGGCGGGCTTGAACACGAATATGTAATCAAAATAATAATAATGGCATCACGATTCGCTGCAGGCGAGATGCAAATACAGAATTTATGAGAATGTTGTTAATAATTTGATAAAAAGTATCAAGTAAAGGCCATTGCAATGTTTTTATTTTAGTTAATATCGATTTTTAACAAAAATATTGAATTAAAGTAACGTGAAACGGAACGTAATTAATTACAACAATCAGCGTTTATTGATGTCACTGCTGTTATGACAACAAAAAGGCAACCTTATGTCTTTGAGTTAGACCAGTGGCAGACAGGAGTGACGTCATCGTCCGTTTTCGCGCGAAAATTTAAACCATCCGTTTAAAAACGCAATTCTGGCAATAAAATAAAATTAAAGCGTTTTCATTTCTTATTTATGTGGTGGTTTATTCTAGATGGAGTTCTTTCAAATTAAAGCAAAAATGGAAATATTGCATGTTCCCTATTCCGTGCTCTGCCAATCAAAAGTATCTAAGTACCTAAAAGACAATGTCCAAATTCGCCCTGTGCAACAAAAGTATCGGACATACACGATAATTCATGTTCTATTTTATTATATTAGTTGCAAGTACTTTTGTAACACGGACTAGCTGCATGCCAAAATGAACATTAAAAAGTATTTTCACGAATAATAACATGAATCGCCGCCATCTTCACCAAACGTCATGTCATGTCAAAAAAGATTAGGGATGCCCAATCGATTGTAATCAATCGATTGAACTTTTAAAGAACTGTAGTGTAATTATTTTTAATATGAATCATATTTTGAATATATTTCGAATAAAGAGCAAACAGAAGATACAATAAAAGCATTTAATTACCATTCCATATATTATTCCCTAAATGTATACTTAATTAAAAAAAACCTTCTGAGTATACGTAATTTGTGCATGAGGTCATACTCGATTTTAAATAGATAGTAAGAATAATGCTGAAGTGATCAAAACCTTCGTATTTCACCATGATCATTATTCAGGGTTTTCTTATGATCGTTTAAGAAAGTGTGTGGTTTACTTCTAACTAAACGATTAGGTATATACAACTTAATATAAAAATAACTCTCCTTTTGGGCTTTGCCGCAATCGGGTAAAAATACTTATCGTTACTGAATACATTAAGTAGGTAGGTACTACAAATGTTTTTGTTATGTTATACAAATGTTATTAAGTATTAATATAATAAAAAGTATCGAAGAGTGTTTTTATAAGTTAAGCAGGACATTGTCATCCTTGTAACAATATCTTAGGGAATATCGATAAGTTGTATCGTATTTTTACACACACTCCTATTTTTGACACTTGTCTGTCTGTCACCTGTGCTTTCATTGTTTACATTAGCGTCGCTTGCTCTTTGTAATTGTGTCGGTGTGTTTTGGTGACTTTCGGGACTACTAATATTACGACTAGGCTATTATAATGGACTCTGATTGCTTTCAAAACGACCAGACTAACACATACGCTATAGAAAGTGTATTTTGTGTAAATTGCGGCTCTGCTGGTGGTTCCATGTTGTTGGAAGATGATCAGATTCGTCATTGAGTACAACAATGGACTGCACCTCTTTTGGTAATTACATTTTTACTTTGTTGGACCTATATTATTTTTTGTTGTACCTTTCTGTTTGCGATCTCTCAGACTTTTTTTTTTCACTTATAAGTTTCTTTACTAACACATTATGTTTGCAATTTTCGTTTCCAAAAAAAAAGAAACAATTTATAAAGTATTTTGGTATATTCATTATAATAGAAAAAATCTGATAGGTAAATACTCTATAAAAATACAATTGAACTAAGTATGTTTTTTTTTAGGTTCAAGCTCATGATCTCATATGCATCACTTGTTGGAAAAGAGCTCAAGAGATGACTAACACTTCAGTAGTAACAAGTAATGTTGGTAGAAACTGTGCACTCTGCAATAGAATGTTCGCACCTCGGGCATGCACGCTCACATCATCTGATTCATTCATCTGAAGACCGCATATTCTCCATAATGATGCCATTTTTGTGCAAATACAGCAATTAGTTGCACCACAGAAAGTAAGCTTTAACCTCCATTTGTAACTATTTATATTAATAATGGCTCTGTATAGAAGAGAAAATATAAAATAAAACATGTTTATTTTATACTTATAACATGTTTTTATATTACAGGTGACTGCAAATGATTACATATGTGATGCTTGTCATACATTATTTGTTAATAGAGTTACCACAACATCACAAGATTTGCAAGAAGTACCAATGGTTGGTCATCAACATGATCAACATGTGGTATATGGTTGTTCTCTGGCACAAATCCAATGTCACTCCGTACAAGCAGAAAGTATCAGCCACATTTTAGATATTATGCGAAATTGAGTTCAACCCTGAGAGGTGAGAGACGTTTTTGATTGGTTAACTATTGCAAGAAATTAGGCTATGGTAAACATCAGATACCCATGCAATAACGGTCATTGACCCTCATACATTTATTGACTTTCCAAATAACAAAAACAGAAGTAATGACATAAAGCTGTCCTGAATCAACTTCTATTGTGATCCTTTAGGTTTTCTAGTAATGAAAAACGGTTCATAATTTTTTGTTTGAGTATCCACGAAGGGATATTAGAGAAAAATCGATGTACTTTATTACATGTTTATCTGGTGCCGATCATAGTATGCTTAAACTTGCCTGATGTGTTATTTTGTTTAGCCAATAGATCTTTTCTGGTCAGTTATAGTCATGCAACATTTGTAGTGTAAATTGTTTTATTTATTGTACTATAAATGCAATGTGTAACCAACAATTTTTTTTTGTTGCAGGTTCAGCCATCAGATGTGAATGAACTACAATTAAATAATTCCGAAACCATATGGATATTACGGAGCAAAATTCACAGCCGCCATATCAGCAATAAAACATATTTTGTTTACATAGCAATTGATTCAGCTCAAATTGGTCGACAAGCAATCGTACAATATTGCTGTAATTATGACCATTATTTTGTATTAAAGCTATGCGAGACATCAAAATAATGTCGACCCCTGCACAGTTTTTAGACAATATTTTAATTGCCAATTTAGATGAACAATAAACATGAAATTAAAATCTTTGTTTTATTTCTTATTCAAACATAATCAATCAGTAAGTTAAAGTAGGACTGTAGGTTTAACACAACTTACCGGCTACCTAATTGGTAAGGCTGGTTTCATAGCCAAGCGTTTCAACAGCGCGCAATGTTTTATATCACTACATAGTATAAAACAAAGTCGCTTTCTCTGTCCCTATATCCCTATGTATGCTTAAATCTTAAAAACTACGCAACGGATTTTGATGCGATTTTTTTTAATAGATAGAGTGCTTGAAGACGTTGGTTTATATGAATAATAATATCCATTAAATAGTGAAGAAATACTGTTATTTTTGAGGTTTTTAATGTGATGTCGTAAATAATTACATTTTATGACGCAGACGAAGTTGCGCGGGTCAGCTAGTATACATTAATATACACAAACATTTAATCTCACTCCAAAACCAATGCTAAGAATACAGGTATCCACTATCTACCTATGTTAGTTAGATTCTATGTATTTAAACGTTGCACTTACCTATTTACTTACACTGAGGCTTTAGAAAAAAAAACTGCAAAGGTATCTAATTATTTAGGTAGGTACTGAAAATAGCTAAATGTATTATGATTTTGTTAATCAGTTTCTTAAAGATCACTCGGACCTATGAAAAACTATATCTAATATTCGTTGTTATGGTTAGATTATAACCTCAAAATCTGATACTGTTTTGGACATATATCTTTTCTGCAGCTAGTCCGCTATGAAAATAAGATCTTATAGGAGTTTACTAATGATCAACAACACAATACATAATTTTCCGATGCTCCTGGCTCCAGGGCGAACAATGTATGGGAGCAGAGCAATCTCCTTTGACAAATGCCGAATTATGTATGATATGTAAGAGGTCAGACATTAACCGTTCAATTAGCTAAGCATATTATATTCCGCAAAACTGCATCGAGCGGAAATTGTGCGACAAGTTGAGCGATATAAAATTACCGCACGAAATTAATAATGTTGGCATTCAATGCCAATCTTGATCAGTAACCAATCAATCTGAGTCTTTGAGCGGGCGGTAAGTAGCCAAATATCACAGGTTAAGTTTAAATTGATTGTAAAACATTATTAGTTTCGGCAGTATGCCGAGTGGGGGCGCACTTGTTCTTAGTTAATGAATTTCCCGATCGACACCAGACGAATAAAATACAATGGTAATTGATTCGGGCTGGCTTTGTCCTACAACTGATTGTGCCGCCCCGCTCTTATGGGTAGCGCCCTTAGGCCACGGGCACGATGTCACAGTGCACGCAAGTCGAGCGATGCACGCGCGTTTGCAGTGACGTAGTGTTGTGCGTTTTATTTTTTTCTTTTTAACGACCGATTTTTCAAAATGCATTTCAGAGTTTGTACCTAAAATATGTTTTCGTCGCTGTTAATACATTTTGTTCGCAAACAAGATACGCGCAGCGCGATCTGCCCGCTGGTTTCGTGAGCGGGTCTGTGCCGCCGCGCCGCGCCGGCGCCGCTGCTCGCGTCGCGGTCCGCGCTACCGCTTCCGTTGCTCCTTAACCGCTGACTTCGTGCCCGTGGCCTAAGGCTTACCTGACCTTATCCTTTTAACAATAGCTGATATAGGTACAGCATTATCATGATAAATTTGAAATGTTCTCCCTGCTGGGACACAGACCTTCTGTGTATTAGGCTGTGGATGGTAATCTGTCACGCTAGCCCAGTGTTGGCGGATGTCACACACATGCTTTTGAATAATTTAAGTTCTATGTCGTCAAAATGTTTTCTCTGTCATTTTGCGATTCAGGCATTTTACTCCTTTGTGCGTTTTGGACTCACTATTTGCACATTTTGCATTAAAATTTAATCAATGGCAAAAGAGAGACCGTACCTAAAGCAGAACTTTCGGTTGATTTACACCAAAGTTGCCAAAAATGCATGATACACTTAATAATAAAGTTTACCTAGTTTTGATGCTAATTGTGAAGTTGTTAGTTTCACGACTTTCTTGATGTGTAAGATAAATACATCGCTAGATGTGTTCACTGCGCTATCAACCGCTTCACCTTGTCTAATCTGTTGATTTAAAAATAGAAGCTATTTATTTGTTTATTATATACTTTCCTTTCTTAATCCTGTCTACATTTTGATGCAAGGGTGTAAACTTCGTCGAAACAGCCGAAATGAAATAGATGCCCGAGCCGAAGGGGAGGCCGTTCTGAACCCGAAGGACGGACAGATGGCTATGTTATATTACCACCATAGAGAATATAACTAGTCTTGATTACCACATACAGTTTTACATCTAAATATCGATTTCACTAACACTGCAGATTCGTAAGTTTGCTGTGAAAGTGACGAAATCTAAAATCTGGTTTTGTCAATTTTCAATTTATCTTATTAAATAAAGTCGTCCAAAGACCAAGTACAAACGCCTAGTCGACGAATCAGTTCGCAGCCTAAAGGTGGTTTTATACTAGCGAGGCGAGGAGTGGATGGGATGAGCGTGAACTGAAATCACGCTTACCCTTTTACACCGAAAGATATACCGCGCCGTCTCGCGATCACCAGCGCTGCCTCGCGCTGGCTCGCGATGTCACGCGCCGGCTATCGCGCTGTCACGCGCCGCCCAGCCAGCCGAGTCTCGCGCGCCTACTACGTTTTGTTGGAAAGTAGTATGCAGCTATATCTAGCGATGGTCGGAGCGAGCCGGCGCGAGACGACGCGAGTCAGGGCTTGACGGAAAGAGACCGTGTGGATCCTCGATGGCCGATGCGAGATTTTTATATCCGTTTGACAAAGTAAATAAATACTCTATTTTTACAGCAATAAAGTTCAATAATGTACTAAAAAATATTTCAATTCTCGCCACGCACTTCCTCACGCATCTAGACCTTTTACACCAAAGATGGGCAGGGCGTGGATAGAAATTTTGAGATAAAAATTTCAATTCTCGCTCATCCCATCCACGCGTCACCTCGCCGGTGTAAATAAACCTACATTCAACTTCAGCATCAAGCAACACAGATGCGTTCAAGACGAATACAATAGCCTTCACTGTTTAAGCAACGTTTCGGCCAAGTCACCTTCGGCGCGCTGATGTCGGTAGACGAATGACCCAGTGAACCGGACCCGTTGCGCATCGGCTTGTTTGTCACTCAATAATTTAACATGTTTAAAAGTCTTAGTACTAACATTCTCTGTACTTCTTCTATGACAATAGATCACCAAGCCATAGTCTTTAAGTTCCACAAGTTTCTGGAACTCTTGGCACTCCTTGTAGCATGGACATAACTGCAGTTTACTGTTAAGACAATTCATTTTTTATCAAATACTGTAAAGGTAGTAAGTATTGCTAATTAGCACAATCATAATCTTAAATAAACTTACTTTGCCAATACCTCCATAACTAGATTAAATGAAAAGGGTTTATAAAACCAACGTAAAAATTGTTTTGTTCTATTTTGTGTCAGTTTGATTGTGTCGTTGTGCCATTGGAATAGGCTAGTTGACACTTTTTTAAATAAGTATGTAGGTCTTAAATTGATCAAAGGAGGTCCGGGAAAAATGTATGGAACCTAGACTTATGACCAATTACGTTAGGCGATATGTCTTTAGAAAGGTTTTTATACTCTTCAACTTTTACTATGGCGTCAAGTCTCGAATAGCCGCTGTGGGAAAATAGTTATGGCCTAATAAAACTAAACTTCATTTTTAACCGACTTCAAAAAAAGGAGGTGGTTCTCAATTCAAACTCGTAATATATATATATATATATAATCAACTTTACACGGTAAATGTTGATCCAGTGAGAAGTTAGAACAATTGTTGATCCGCCTATTTTACGTGTTTACTCAGCTCCACGTCACGCAAACTGATATACTTTGATCCGTCCTTGATGCGCGTGTGACGTCGGTGGATCTGCACTTACAGGTTTTCAAAAAGCTCGTCAGCGATTTGACCAGCATTTGTTGATCCATCAACGGTCGAAAAAATCATACTAAGTATGATTTCTTAGATCCAGATTATATGTAACTTGTATGCGACATTTACTTGGACTAAGTGGATCCGGAGCCAAAATTGACGAATAGGTACTCGAACACAACAACGGCAACGTCACGTTCTGCGTGTGACAGAGAGCCCATTAGACTATTTCGTTAGAGTAATAAGGTAAGCAAGATGCGTTAGAGGATCAAACTTTGGGAACTACTTCACTTGTTCGTCAGATTGATTTGTTGTTTGGCAGATTTTATGCGGAAAGGCGTTTGCGCGGGTGTTTGATATCGTGTGTTTTTCTCAAATTAGTGAATTTGGTTTATTTTTAACTGACGAAAAAACGGAGGAGGTTCTCAAGTCGACGCGTATAATTATATTTTTAATGTATGAATACGACACTTTTTACAGAGTTGTCCGATTTTGATAATTCTTTTTTTATTGGAATATACCTCGAGGGTGGTCCCATATAAATTTGGAAAAAAAAACCAACCCTAAGGGCAGGAAAACAGGGGATGATTGATTGTTCACTGAATGTTTCTTCTTTTACTATTGATAGACACGCGTTTGACCACTATCTCACCTGTTGGTAAGCGATGATGTGGTCGAAGATGGAGCACGCTTGCCTGGAAGTAACCTATTCGCTCTTGACTTAAAGACTCCCAGGTTGTAGCTATCTGGAAACACAGCCTCTGGCAGGGAATTCCACTCCTTAGCTGTACACACTATGAATGTGTTCCCAAAACGTTTTGTGCGTGTGGGTAGGATGTCCACCATGTACCGGTGGCGCATCGCCGTTCGATTGTAATGTATGACCACGCACAACTTTTTACAGAGTAGTCCGATTTTGATCATTCTTTTTTAATTGGATAACGAGTGGTTCCATATCAATTTGTACAAAAATCCCATACTAAGGGAGGGGGGGTAATAGAAGTGATTTATTGTTCACTCACAGAGTTTAGTGCACAGTTGTGTAGCATTTTTTGTAGCCCTACCCATGTGGGTATAGAAAGCCTGGTTTTTTTAGTATTTAGACTATACAACAAGTAATAAAGTAAAGTAGGATTATATAACAGATAATAGCTAAAGTAAGATGTGTAGCTGTTTTAAAAAAAGTATAAAATAAAAACTTTTTAACTTATTTTTTGTAAAAGGTTTATTATTTTTTGCTTTTCAGTTTTTCGGAGGTTTAATTTTTTTGTTAAAAAGTTTTTGTTCATTTGCATTTGTCATCAACCAGAAGATGATGGTGAGTATTTTATTATCCATATCCGTATTTGATTATCTATTTAGAAACTCGATATTATGTAGGTGTTATATTAATGAGCTAATCTGGATGTGATCCCGGCTCAAATGAAGTGGGGCGGAGTAGAGACCGCTTCAGTGGAAACGCACCCTCTCATCGATGATCGATACGTATATGGTAATAAATAGGTATTCACTGATTGACATTATGATACCGAACTTACTGTATTACCAGGGCAAACATTTGTGTGACGAACACGGATGTTAGTTGTGTGTCTGGGTGTTAAATAACTATCCTACTTATCTATGTATTTCTTAGGCCTCCATACCTAGTAGGTTTTGCCTAGTTTAAGATCAGATCCTATTTATGTGTGTATAGGCGTATTATCAGGATTGGATATTTTAAAGTAAAAAAGTAGGTAGTTTACTTATTAATCAATTTTATTCGATTAACTCACTTAATTTATAATAACTGTGAACTCAATTAATTATCATATCATAATTATTAACTAAAAGGTTTTAACACGATATTAGCAAATCTAGGCGCTATGACAACACGTGTATCGGACCGAGGTCTAGAATAGAATGCTCCGATCGCTCCGCGCGGTCTCCTTTTACGTCCGAGCACAAACAAGTCGAGTAGTGGGGGAGGTGGGGATGGCGACATCGCCTGATCGGTCCGGTGCACGTGCCGTGTACAACCGTACGATGACGTAGCGCCGTCACGGCCATTCTGACGTGCGTACGTCCTCGGACGCGCACTTTAGAAGCACTTAGGTATCTTTAATGAGAACCACAATTTTACTGTTCGTTCATCCTGACATTAAAATCTTATCTCATGGTCTGGTCCGGTCCTACGACCCTTCAGAATAATAATCTTCTGGTCCGGTCCTAAGACCCTTCAGAGTAACATCTTCTGGACCGGTCCCAAGACCCTTCAGAGCAATATCTTCTGGTCCGGTCCTATGACCCTTCAGAATTATACTACTGGTCCAGTCTGTTGACCCTTCCAATGATGTACCTACATGATCTATTAAGTTAATCAAATCAAATCGTATATTTCAAATAAACCATTTACAGGCACTTTTGAATTGTCAAAGTCGGTCAGTCAAAAACATGAAGCTATTTGCACGTTCCAAAGCGTAGATCTCTATGGAGAAGAACGTGCAAGAAACTCCACGGACACTCTTTTAAACCATGTGATGTGTTACAAAAATCTTGTTAACATTAACATTGATTGCTTCTATATGTGAGGACAATGCAAAGAACAAGAAAACATATAAACAATTCAAAATGCAGGTACAGATTAAAATAAGCCAGTGGCAGGTAAGAGATGACCAGTTTCAACTGACGGCGCCCGTTCACGAACATGACGCGTGCATCAGCACCATCTAACTCAACCATTTTGAAGGGAATCAAATGATCCAAAACACGCGCCACCATCAGCAAAACATTTGTGTGAGCATGACAAGCTCTCAACTGCCACGCTCGTTCATGTCAAACTAATTTAATAACGAAATCTATAATTACATATGTAAATGGCTCCATAGTGCTCACATTTACAAAAAATTGAAAATATGCTTCTACGTTATACAAAACTATGGTTTCAAGTAACTAAGAAAAGAAAAAAAAGAAGGCTGCTTTATTGTGTATACTTTGCTAATACAATAATGCAAAGAAATGATAAATAAATGATTGTATAGGAGAACAAAAAAAGGGTAAGCATTTCTTCCAATTATCGAAAACCTAACAAGTGGACCCATGCTGCTGTGGCTGTGGAGCAGGACCGGCATTTAGCCAAGCATTTTTATCAAGGACATAATCTTCCAGTTTATAATATGCTTGTCTACATAATGTGCGTTTAATACATGTTTTAATTTTCTCTCATTCAGTTCGAGAATATTAAGTGGTATTTTATTATAAAATTTAACACAGTACCCCATACGTTAACTACTGCTACTGGCTTTTTAAGTACGAGAGTCGGCAATTTTTTTTTAAAGTGTGAGCCCTAAAATAGTACCACTTAAAACTTTATTTTTATGGGAAGTTTCATGAACAAGTTCTTCATTATTATTCGCCGTCACGTCATCACTGATATTTTCTGCATCTAACGTTCATGTAAGCACTCACGAATTACTTTACGTTAATCTAAAATCATCGCTGCGCTGTGCGGTTCGAATCAATCAATGTTATTATAATCTCACCCGTATTAAATTGCACAAAATGGAAAATCTATTTAGAACTTGTAATAGCTCAGAATTCTCCGTACCTTTAAAGCTTTTATCAATGTCATTAAAATCAAATTGCTATTCATGATAGTTTTGATACTATCAAATTTACTAACTGATGTTAGGCAAACTGCCTCCGTACGTTAATACGAAAGCCTAGATCCAAATTTTCACTAAAAAAAACGTCTAAGTTGAAACATGACCTTGTGGTACTTGCTATGCGATAACTAAACCTAAAGCTCACACTGAATAAAATTTTGACACTATTACCGCCAATGGGAAACTCTTTAAAGTACTCGCTTTGTGCTAACTATTTCAAAATTACCTAGCACTATCAATGCAACCACCGAATTGGTATCAACCCCTTTAAAGCTTCGTTTGCTATTCAAATAAAACTTGAGCGACTCACCAAGTATTCCAGTCGGCCTTGAACGCTCTTAACCCCACAGATGTTGACATGATACTTGGCTACTGCAGTTTGCCAACCTTCGGTCTGCCACGCTCAGAACCGTTCAGAAGTTGCAGCTGCTCAGCAGTTGTTGCAACTGCTCAGCAGTTATGGCAGCATGCCAACCGCTAGCCTCCTGCTGGCTTTATACACCATGATACGATGTCTGAAACCGAAAAATGCTACGACAGTACAAGTCCAATAAAAGCTGTGGTGGGCCAAAAGGTTTCAGGTAAGTGTAGTAGTCACAGTATCAAAGTAAATAAAAATCTAAATTTTATCGGACCATTGGCACAAGAAAGCGGCCTATGCCTATGAATGGTAATATAAAATCAAAATATTCAAAATAAAGTGTTAAGTAACTAAATCGCTCTTATGTCCAAAAAAATAAAAGCTCTCTGGTATTTCACTTCATGACTCGATCAGCGATAGCAGAATAATATCGCTTCATCAGCATTATTTGACCAATGACCAAGGCTTTGTGCCCATTTCAAGCGAACTCCTGTGCAACCGCCACTTCCAGGTATGTGCTTCCAATTCACCAAGAGTAGATAGCGACAGCAAAAGAATGGTCTCCCTTAGGGCAGTGTGTTGGCGCCGACGCTTTTTTTAACATCTACGCGAACGAACCGCCTTCCACCTAACACACGGAGCGGTTCTTGTACGCGGATTAACTGGCCCTAGCAAACCAAGCAGCGACTTTTATGGACGTGGAGCATAAACGTACAATGGCACTCAGTGTACTGAGAGATTAGTGTGACCGCAACGCTCCACGGCCGAACCCATCTAAGAGACAGTCGTGCGCCTTCCATCTCTGCTATAGGCCCGCAAATCGAATGCTTAACATCACATGGCGTAGAGCCAAGGTCCAACACTGCTCGAATCCAAAATATCTCGGTGCGACGTTAGATATGGCCTAAGCGTAAAAGTCAAACTGTTACAATACTTAGCTCCGTCGAACCCGGAATAACTTGCTCAGTCACCTAATTTCCATCAATTGGGGAGCGGCACCCGATGTTCTCCGTACAACCGGCATGTCCCTATTTTTCTCTGCTGGCGTGTTTGCTTGCACAGTGTGGCACCGACCTGCTCTTTCTCGGAAAGTAGACATTGCCCTAAACGAAACGTGTCAGATAATATCAGGCTGATTAAAATAGACTCCACAAAACAAACTATCCGCTTGCAGGCATCGCACCTCCTGCTGTTCGAAGGATCTGAAAACCGATTCCCGACATCCCTGTATGGCCACATGCCAACTTCGGGAAGACTAAAAAGTCGCAAGAGCTTCCTTATTTCTACACAGGCGATCCTGGATATGCCATCTAAAGGGAGAAGCAGACTGTGGGAAGAGAAGTATCCACCACCTCACGACTTCATAAAACCCAAAGAGCAATTGCCCCTGGTCGTGAATCGCAATGGCCTTTGGAAAGCGTTAAATCGCGCGCCAGCGCAATTTGCGCACCCAGGTAGGCCGCTGCAAACACAACTTGGCGAAATGAGGATGTAATGATCTGTTGTATACCCAACGTGAGTGCAGTGCCCGTTTTCAGAGCACGAGCCATATGTTACAGTGCCCCATTCTCCTGTAATTTGGAGTATCTAATGAATGCCACTTTTGCTGCAATTAACGTAACTACCTACTGGTCCAAAACAATAAAAAAGTTAACGATTGAATCGAAAAGAAGAAGTATTATTGAAAATGCTATCGCTTAATCAGCAACACTTATGCTATTAATAATAGCTTCACTTTAAGATAAAGCGACAGGCCAATTATCAAACATCGATAATTGCCATCCATAAAGGCGTTGCCTTTTGTAAGTCAGTCTCCACATCATAAAAATGAACACTCGTAAACGAAATAAAAAGCAGCTCTACAGCAATTAAAAAGTTTAAACGACTCACCAGATTGGCGTAGAAATCTTCATATAAATTCACACTCCTCTCCTTGACCTGACCAGCTGTTGTGAAGTTGCTTGCCTCCGGACCGAACTGGTTTAGTTCAGGTTGATGAGGGTAGCCGCATAAAACTCGTCGAAAAGGAATTTGGCGCAAAGCTCTTCAGCGCCATATGGTAAAACAATAAACTGCTCTGCACATCACTGCATCCTCGACAAAACATACCACCACGGTGACACACTATGATCGTGTGTCGAACTTCGGCCTTTCGGATTTAACTTCACGACACTTCACGGCGCACACATCAAGTTTTTAGCGTCTGGATAAACGCATGCGTTTTAAAAACAAACCGCAATTTTCACTATCACTGTCATTGCATTTCAAAACGTAACCGCCACATATTTCACTAGCATTGTCACGAATCTCCATGTGGGCCCTTTGAGTTACGTCCCAATTCTGATATAGGCGTATTATCAGGATTGGATATTTTAAAGTAAAAAAGTAGGTAGTTTACTTATTAATCAATTTTATTCGATTAACTCACTTAATTTATAATAACTGTGAACTCAATTAATTATCATATCATAATTATTAACTAAAAGGTTTTAACACGATATTAGCAAATCTAGGCGCTATGACAACACGTGTATCGGACCGAGGTCTAGAATAGAATGCCCCGATCGCTCCGCGCGGTCTCCTTTTACGTCCGAGCACAAACAAGTCGAGTAGTGGGGGAGGTGGGGATGGCGACATCGCCTGATCGGTCCGGTGCACGTGCCGTGTACAACCGTACGATGACGTAGCGCCGTCATGTGCAATGTCCAGGATATTTATTTATTTTATTTAAGTACTTAAAAATACCAAACATACCTACATATTTACAAAATTTCAGAAGTTGTTTAGTGACGTCGCAGCATGATGGCGTCTTTGACCGTCTTATCGTTATTTGGAACGCATAGTAGGTACCTTTTTTTTAGCATAGTAGGTACCTACACTATGATAAACAGGGTTATTTTTTTACTATCCTGGAATGTCCTGGATAATTTTAGGGGTTATTCTACTCATGAAAACAAACAACTTTTATAATAGGACTAAAGATAAAATCGCGAAAAAAAACAGCTGTTCCATACATTTTCTTTTTCCAAATTCAATTCCAAACGGGTGAAACGGGGGGTTGAAAGTATGTGTATGGAAGTCCGCCGTTTCTAACGAAAAGAACCTGAAAATTTTTATTTAGACTTTTGAAAAAAAATCTCTTAATGCATTGCCATCAGATTAAAATAACATCTTCGTTTTAATTTCCCACACTAGTAGCCTATAACATCACTCTATGGCCCCAAATATCAAAAACTTTTTGACACGTTGACTTCGATTTGAAACCCCATATAACATTACTAGCTGTTGCTCGCGGCTTTGTTCGCATAAAGCGTTGATCGTAAAATACATATTTTATGATTTCATAATAAGAGTTTAAATATAAAATTTATTTTTGTTGTCTCAAGACACAACATAACTTAATATCGACCACCCTTTAAACAATTCAAACCCCTATATTTCACCCTAGGAAAGGCGAAATTTTCGAAATTTCTGAAAAAGGTACCTAACATCCACCTCCGCCTCCACCATAAAAGCCACTTCCCGATAAGTCGTGGCGCTGTCGAGTTGTTGAGTTATCCGTTTAATCTGTAGCTTGTACGGCCAAAGATACGAAACGGCAACGTCGCGGCTGCTTTCAGCCAATCCGATCGTTTGCTGTGCTCTGATTGGCTCATTTAAATCGGATCAACATTAGCAAGGTGGATTTGTATATTGGATCAACTTCGGCGAACGCTAGTAAGCAGTCCCGTGAGTGTAGATGTTGATCCGGTCGGAGCCACATTAGTTACCAGAAATGCATATTGGATCAACAAAAGGCGCCGGATCAACATGCATTTTCGGATCAACAAAGTGCTCGCGTGAAGTCGCGTCAGATCAACATTTACCGTAAAGGGATATCTATATATATATATATAATCAACTTTAACGTCGGTGGATCTGCACTTACAGGTTTTCAAAAAGCTCGTCAGCGATTTGACCAGCATTTGTTGATCCATCAACGGTCGAAAAAATCATACTAAGTATGATTTCTTAGATCCAGATTATATGTAACTTGTATGCGACATTTACTTGGACTAAGTGGATCCGGAGCCAAAATTGACGAATAGGTACTCGAACACAACAACGGCAACGTCACGTTCTGCGTGTGACAGAGAGCCCATTAGACTATTTCGTTAGAGTAATAAGGTAAGCAAGATGCGTTAGAGGATCAAACTTTGGGAACTACTTCACTTGTTCGTCAGATTGATTTGTTGTATGGCAGATTTTATTGCGGAAAGGCGTTTGCGCGGGTTTTTAATATCGTGTTTTTTTTATGAAATTAGTGAATTTGGTTTATTTTTAACCGACGAAAAAACGGAGGACGTTTTCAAGTCGACACGTATATATATATTTTTTTAATGTATGAATACGACACTTTTTACAGAGTAGTCCGATTTTGATCATTCTTTTTTTTATTGGAATATACTCGAGAGTGGTCCCATATAAATTTGGAAAAAAAAACAACTCTAAGGGTAGGAAAACAGGGGATGATTGATTGTTCACTGATTGTTTTCTTTTTTTACTGTTGATAGGCAGGCGTTTGTCCACTATCTCACCTGTTGGTAAGCGATGATGTGGTCGAAAATGGAGCACGCTTGCCTAGAAGTAACCTATTCGCTCTTGACTTAAAGACTCTCAGGTTGAAGCTATCAGGAAACACAGACTCCGGCAGGGAATTCCACTCTTTAGCTGTACGCACTATATATGAATGTGTTCCCAAAACGTTTTGCGCGCGTGCGTAGGATGTCCACTATGTACCGGTGGCGCATCGCCGTTCGATTGTAATGTATGACCACGCATAACTTTTTACAGTCGTCCGATTTTGATAATTCTTTTTTTATTAGATAACGAAAGTGGTCCCATATTGTACGGTCAGCAACCGCACATTGTACTTTGGCCTAGTTAAAATACTGCAAATTTCGATAATTTAGAAAATGTAGTATCGTCACGTACAGAAGTACGTCAGTCTTCGGTTTAATATCGAGCTCGCGCAACATTCAACATTTTGTAACCTTTTTATAACATTTTTACAACATTTTATATTATTTAGTTAATTTAGTGTAATTTCGTATTAAATACCTTTTTGAACATTAACATTTATTTTATTAACATTCAACATTAAGTGTAAAGGCTCCTGCCCTTACATTTTGGTCCTTCGAGCCGTTAAGAGTAAAATCAGTGCCGTGGTACGTTTTCACTCGCGGGAACATTTGAACATTAATCTCGACATTAAATAGAACATTCAACAGAACATTTAAAACAGTGTAAACAGTGATATTAAGTGAGAAGTACACAGGTCGGGGTAGTACAAGCAGGAAGCGTAAGCAGCGAATCCGGTGAGCACGTTCCATATTACCTACTTTTCAGAAATTTTGGATTTATTGTGTACCTACACTAACCACCGGTAAACAACAATGTCTTACAACGCTTTACTTAACTCTCAATCTGCAAATCTTGATGCTATTAAGCGAATAAATGAAAACTTTAAGAAAGATAGTTCAACACGTAAAACTACACTTGAGTATCATGATGACAGACTTGAAAAGCTGGAGGGGTATTGGAGTGAGTTTAAAAAGAACGACACCCAATTAACCTTGTTTGAAGGCCAGAAGTCTGGACCTTACTACGAGAACCGCGTTTACGAGCGTTTGGAACAAATATATGAAGAAACGAAGTGCATGATAAATAAGTCGAAACAAAGATTATTGGCGAAAATCGAAGACGAACAATTTACTTCGTTGAGTCAGTTGAAAAAACAAGAAGGGAAAGAAAGGTCAAGTGATCAAGTGTATGTACCAGAACAACAGGAGAGCGATGAGATCGCGGATGATGTGAAGAGCACGTCAAATACAGAGTTAGTCGTGGACCAACGGGCTAAAGATATGATGAATGAGCAGCGGTCCAACATCAAAGCTTTTGAGAGAACAATACGGAACATGAACATTGAAAATTTAAAAGAAAAGTGGCAGCTTGAAGATAAATTGAGGACAGTTACTAACGTTGGGAAAAAGTCGATAGCACTTATTGGAAGCTCGATAACATGTTAGGCAACACGCAAGCATTTGAAAGTGACTATAACAGATTAGAAAGGCTTTATGAATTCACCAAGGAGCAAATTAACAAGAGGATTTGGGATAACAAACATCAGGAAAAATCCACGCCCAAAATTGAACTTCCGATTTTCAGTGGTAGCTATGCCCAGTGGACAACATTCAAGGACTTGTTCGTGGAAATCGTGCATCGTAACACTTTTATCTCAAATGCTCAAAAAATGCAACATTTGAAAGCGAAATTGAAGGGAGAGCCCGAGCGGTTAATACAGCACATGAACATCAGTGCTGATAACTACGAAGCCAGTTGGCAAATCCTTCAACAGAGGTACGATAATAAGAGACTATTATTTACCTACCAAGCAAACATTTTACTGGGTCTACCGAACATACAAACCCCAACGGCATCTCTACTGAAAAGAATGCATGATACGACCATTGAGTGTCTTCAGGCTATTAAGAATCTGCAATATGATACTTCTAGTTGGGACCCCTTAGTGGTTCACATTTTGATGCAAAAGCTGGACGCAGAGACACGGCAGTCATTTAAAGAATCCATGGAAAATCCAAGGGAAATGCCACCATTATCCGAGTTCCTGAAATTTATCGAAACCAAGTTCATGTCAATGGAATCGGGCACAAACCCAAACCGCTCACGAAATTTTAACAGTCAACAGCAAAACGTTCAGCCGAAAACAGTTCATAATGCAACATACAGCAAGCCTAAAGTGCAGCAACAGATTCAAGGTGGAACTAAGAACATGCCGAGAACAGCCCATAACAAGCAAACATTCCATCATTCTATTATAACTTGCCCGAAGTGTAATAAGCAACACGGGCTCTATAATTGCAGAGAATTTTTAAGTATGTCACCAGAAGAAAGGTTAAAGACCGCTAGCAACCTACAAGTATGTCTAAATTGCCTGTTTAGTCATAATGGCGAAAAATGTACGTCGGAAAAAAAGTGCAAGCACTGCGAGGAGCCGCATAGCAGCATTTTGCATGACGCGATTGGAGTTGCAAAATCGAGAACCGGCAGGGCGAATGTAGGTCAACAATTGAACACGCATTTAGCACATGACAACTCAAATGAGGTACTGCTAGCTACGGCCCAGGTCAAAACAATAGCCAATGATGGAAATACGATCATTTTACGCGCCTTATTAGACCAGGGCTCTCAGGTCAGCCTAATTACAGAAAATGCTGCACAAAGATTGCAGTTAAAACGAAACAAGATGAGCGCGGTGGTGTCAGGGGTTGGTGCTTCAGCCATCACCAAGTGTAAAGGAGTGCTCCATCTTAAGTGCCAAGCGATATACAATGATTTCAACATTAACATTAGTGCACTTATTATGAAGGCAATAACAAATAAACTGCCAAGTAAAACAGTAAACAAAAGTAGTTTTGAACACATACAACATTTACAGCTCGCTGATCCTGATTTCAACATATCCCAGGATATAGATTTACTATTGGGAGCCGATGTATACTCCGAAATATTGTTAGAAGGGTTAATAAGAACAAACACGTCAACCATCATAGCACAACAAACGCAATTAGGCTGGGTAGTGTGTGGTAATTACAAAACATTCAATTGCCATGTAATTGTCAACAACATTCAGGATCTTGCCCAATTCTGGGAACAGGAGTCTTTGCAAGAAAACAAAGAAGACGTAGACCCTGACAACAAGTGCGAACAGCTGTACAAAGAGACAACAACACGACTTCCTGATGGGCGATATCAAGTTCGTCTCCCCCTCAAGGACAATTTTAGTGAACACTTAGGAACATCGAAACCACAGGCCATCGCTCAATTTCAGCAACTAGAGCGAAAGATGGCTAAAAATCAAACATTTGCAAAAGATTATAAAGCTTTCATGGAAGAATATGAAGAAATGGGTCACATGGAGAAAATCGAAAGCAACATTAGGAACAAAAACCTTGAATACTTTCTCCCGCACCACGGAGTAGTGCGCCCAGGTGCTATCACAACGAAACTTAGAGTTGTGTTCAACGCGTCGGCCAAAACCAGTTCAAAACACAGTCTTAATGACTTAATGGAGGCGGGGTCGAATCTACAAAAAGATATCCTTAGCATCTTGCTGAAATGGAGACAATACAAATATGTCTTAACATCAGACATTGAGAAAATGTACCGATTCATAATGGTCCATCCAGAACATCAACCCCTACAGAAAATAGTGTGGAGAAATTGTCCACAACAAATGCTAAGAGAATATCAACTATGTACAGTCACCTATGGTACTAAGGCAGCTCCGTTCTTAGCACTCCGAACACTTCAACAGCTAGCGATAGACGAAGGGGACAAGTACCCGGAAGCTAAAAACATCTTACTCAATCAATTTTTTGTAGATGATGCGTTATTCGGAAAGGATACCATGGACGAGGCCCGGAATACAAGAGACCAACTTATAAAGCTATTGAAAGAAGGAGGGTTTAATCTTAGGAAGTGGTCGAGTAACGAACATCAACTCCTAGAAGATCTGCCAGAACATATGGTTAGCCCAGTCAGTTTAAGCTTTACAGAGGCATCAGCTTCCAAAGCATTAGGCTTAGCATGGGATCCGAAACAAGATGAATTCATATTTTCACCTACATTAAAAAACAAACACAACATTGGCATTAACAAAAATTCATCAAAACGGCAAATCTTAAGCGACATCTCAACAATATTTGATCCTTTGGGGTTGCTATCTCCGATAACAATCAAGGCAAAAATTTTATTCCAACAGATCTGGAAGTACAAAATCGAATGGGATGATACTGTTCCAGATAGTATTGAAAAGGAATGGAGAACACTAAAAACTGAGTTAACAAATATGCAACCTTTCAAAATTAACCGATGGCTTGGGTTAGAAACAAATAAGAATTGGGAATTACACGCATTCTGTGACGCATCGGAAAAGGCTTTCTCTTGTGCAGTGTACAGTAAGGTTACAGAAGGGAAACAGCGACAAATAGCACTGGTTGCGGCAAAAACAAAGGTCGCTCCAATCCAAAAACAACAAACACTTCCCAGACTTGAGTTATGCGGTGCTCAGCTGTTAGCTCAACTGGTAAAGAAAATAAAACATTGCCTCAAAAAACCAAACATTAAAGTAACAGCATGGACGGATTCAATGATCGTACTTGGCTGGCTAAAGGGCGATGTCTCGCGATGGAAGGCCTATGTCGGACACAGAGTTCAGGAGATAACATCAGTAGTGCCCGCCGGGAGTTGGAATCACGTCAGATCGGAGCAAAATCCGGCCGACTGCGCATCACGTGGACTACTACCGTCTCAATTGCACAACTTTCCCCTATGGTTTAATGGACCCGAATGGCTTAATAGCGAAGTGATCGCTGAAACATATGAGACGTTTAAGACACCAGAAATAGAAGTTAAGAAGGTGCATGCGGTTATGTCAGGAACTCCCGAAAACAAAAACATCAGCATTATAACAGAACTCCTTATTAAGAACAGCTGTATTATGACTATAACACGCATCGTAGCTTGGGTGTCACGTTTCATAACAAACACGTCACAAAACAGTCGTCACAGGGAAGACACAGCTATGAATCATACAACCATGAATGATCCGCCCGCGTCAAAACAGTGTAATTTAACACTCGCTGAAATTCGACGCGCTACTAACATAATTATAAAACATGTACAAAACGAATATTACGAACAAGAAATACAAGATTTAAAAACAAAAGGAAGAATACGCAACAATAGAGGACTTCAGAAACTTAACCCTTACCTAGACGAAAATAACATATTACGCGTAGGAGGGAGACTACAGAATTCAAACTTACCTGAAGAAACAAAACACCCTGTAATCATCCCAAAAAACAGCAAGCTAGCATACCTTCTGATTGTCCGTGCACATGTTATAACACTACACGGTGGAGCGAGACTAACTATGGCTACATTGCGACAAAAATATTGGATAACAGGAGGAAATAACACTGTTAAAAAACACCTGCAAGACTGTGTAAAATGTTGCCGCTTCAAACAGTCGAAACAATACCAATTAATGGCCGACCTCCCCAGTGAGAGAATAACACAATCACCACCATTCTATCACACAGGGGTGGACTTCACAGGATTTGTTAGTGTTAAACTAAACAAGGGTCGAGGCGTCAGGACGAGTAAAGGTTATGTCGTCGTATTTGTATGCATGGCAACAAAGGCAGTGCATTTAGAACTTGCATCGGATTTGTCGTCACAAACATTCTTACTAGCTCTCAACCGTATGATTGGGCGACGAGGCTGTCCGAAACATATTTACTCCGACAACGGAACAAACTTTGTTGGAGCAGAAAGGGAGTTAGCCAAACAACTGCATATCTCAAAAACATTTAACAACGAAACATTATCAAGAAGAACCACCGAGATGGGGATAGAGTGGCATTTCAACGCCCCAAGCTGGCCAACTGCGGGAGGACTTTGGGAGGCTGCAGTTAAGTCTATGAAATATCACCTTAAACGTGTCCTAGGAGAGCAAAAGTTGACATATGAAGAGTTTTTAACACTGCTCACTCAAATCGAAGCCTGTATGAACTCTAGACCACTTTGCCCTTTAACGGAGGACGTGGATGATATTGATTATCTCACTCCTGCACATTTTTTAATTGGCCGACCAGTAACATTCTTACCAACGGAAAATATCGAAAAGCAAAACATCAACATTCGACACAGGTGGCAGTTACTAAATCAAATGAAACAAGGGTTTTGGACCAGATGGTCATCAGAATACCTGCAACAACTTCAAGTTCGTAGTAAATGGCTGAACAAAACAAATAATTTATCCATAGGGGATGTTGTCTTAATTAAAGAAGACAACCTAGCGCCTGCGAAATGGGCACTTGGCAGAATACAGGAAGTTCACCCGGGGAGGGACAATCTAGTCAGAGTTGTGACGATGAAAACAAAAACAGGGCTACTAACAAGACCAATAACAAAATTAGTTAAACTCCCAATACCAGAATCACATATAAAAATACCAGACACCACCACCTCCAATTACAAAATCTGCACTGAAAACCAAAAACCAACAACAAATCACAGTAACAGGAAACAACGATTTAAATCAAGAAATATAAGTTCCAGCCTGTTATGTGTATTCTTAACATTACTAACATTATTTAAAGCTACAACGCAAAGCAGCGACACCATAAATATTACACCATTTGAACCAAATAGAGCAGTGTACTTTGACAAAATCGGCAATTTGCAAAGCGTACATGATGACTGGAAAATTGTTACCTACTATAATATGACATCTTACTGGCAAGGCATGGATAACATACATAGAGTCGTAAAACACCTGGGAAACAGATGTGAGCAATTTGCATACCAAACGATGTGCAAAACCATTATGACTGAATTCGAACAGGAACTCAACGAACTTGATCATAATAATTACATGTTGGAAACGCATCATGGGCAGACAAAAAGGCGCGTTACCCGAGGTCTTGTCAATGGAATAGGCTACCTTGCAAACAGCCTATTCGGCGTGCTAGATGAAAGGTTCGCAATACAATATAAAAAGGACATAGAAACATTGCAAAATAACAGAGACCATTTATTGAACCTGATCAAAGGTCAAACATCAATAATTGAGGCACATAACAATATTTTAAAGAGAAATGAAGAGGCGATGAACACTCAGTTCAATCTCTTAGAACAACATCTTAACGCTACCGAGAACTATTTACAAAAATTGGGTAAGGCTGTTGAGCAAGAGGACGCTTTGAACTACTTTAACATTATGGCTTTGACTAGTTCAACAATACTGTCTAAACTGCGCCATATTCAACAAATGCTTTTAGACACAGCTATCAACATTCACCATGGTCATGTGGACACCAGACTTTTACCGCAGAACCAGCTCTTTCAAGAGCTCAACATTATCTCTGGACAATTGCCACAGCAACTATCGCTACCCGTGGACAATATTCAAAACCAGTTAGCTGACATATACAAACTACTAGAGGTAAAATCCAGGTTATTTGATAAATACTTTATCATCGAAATTACATTACCACTAACAAGCGACACTCCATTCACGATATATAAAACAGTTCCTATCCCGATGATAAAAAGTAACAAAGATTCACTTACAATGAAAACAAGCTCAGAATATGTTGCAGTCAATATAAGAAAGGAAACATATATGCAGCTCACAGACAGTGACTTGGAACATTGTATTAAAATTGAACCAAGTACATATGTATGTTCACTAAACAAACCAACACGTAACATGAGAAATCATCAAACTCCATGTGAAATCGGAGCAATAACAAACATTACACTATCAAAATGTATCTACACATCCGAATCCTGCAACAATAAAAGGACACCATTACAAAAAACAAACACCTGGCTCTATGTCTGCTGCACGGATTGCCAACTGCAAATCATATGTGCAGGTCGTATAACAACTAAAGCAATACATTTAACGGGAATTTTACAAGCCAAAGAAGGATGTATAATTAGAAACAACGAAGAAACATATCATACACAAGTTTACTACACAAACAAAATTTATGTCAACCCGGAAATACCACTGATAGACCTGGAAGACATCAACAATTTAACATCTGTCCAGCCGCTTGATTTATCAACTGGAAAACAGAACACGCAATTCATACGAAACAATTATGAAAAACTTCATAATTCGTTAAAAGAACTGGAAGATCAAACGAAACAGGCTGAAATGACGCAACACGATATACACCAATACATCGTTTCATACTCTACGATGGGACTTCTAGTCTTGGCAATAGTCGCCGCGGGAGGAGCGTACGTGTACTGCAAACGCTGCGGCAAGGTCGCCATCAGCACCACCGGCGCGTCCACCAGATTACCGCCACGGAAGCCACCAAGAGCTGCAGCATCCACTGAAAACATAGGACCAACCTACGCGACACCTTCTTTTAACATTTGACTTATAACTTGTTTTTTCACATTTCATTATTTCTGTTTACATTTGGAAAACATTGTTTAAAAATTTTAACTATTATCTTTTGCCCCGCCAAGATGTACGGTCAGCAACCGCACATTGTACTTTGGCCTAGTTAAAATACTGCAAATTTCGATAATTTAGAAAATGTAGTATCGTCACGTACAGAAGTACGTCAGTCTTCGGTTTAATATCGAGCTCGCGCAACATTCAACATTTTGTAACCTTTTTATAACATTTTTACAACATTTTATATTATTTAGTTAATTTAGTGTAATTTCGTATTAAATACCTTTTTGAACATTAACATTTATTTTATTAACATTCAACATTAAGTGTAAAGGCTCCTGCCCTTACACATATAAATTTGTAAAAAATCCTACTCTAAGGGGGGGGGGGGGGGAATAGGAGTGGGAATTATTTATTTATTTTATTTGGTTCACCAACAATTGTAGATATACACTGGTATCTATACTTATATTATAAAGAGGAAAGATTTGTTTGTTTGTTTGTTTGAAATGAATAGGCTCCGAAACTACTGGACCGATTTGAAAAATTCTTTCAGCATTGTATAGCTACATTATTAGGGAGTAACATAGGCTATATTTTATCCCCGTACTCCCACGGGAACGGGAATTACGCGGGTGAAACCGCGTGACGTCCACTAGTATACAAATAAAACAGAAGCAACAAATCAGAACAAAGTGTAACAATCACTTAAAGGTAAACTCTGCGTGCACACAAAACGTTGTCGTAACTTATAAAAAAAAAACAAAATAATAAAAGGTCTCATCAATATTGAACTTAATTAAACTTAAACTTAACAGATAAACATTGAACTAAAATAAACTAAGTAGATCTAGGTAGGTAGGTGATACATACTGCAATTTACCCATCCTAATTCCCCTAGTGAGACAATGCAGGGCTAATTAACTTAATGTTCGGGGAAATACTTATGAAAACTGGTTTTCAATTTCCTTAAACCATCGAAATGGAGGTCGATCCGATCAATATTTTTAGTTTGTGACCGTCCTGTATGATTTGATTTGCCATTGTATTGGTGTCATCGTAGCTCAGGAATGGATGAACCGATTTTTATCGTTTTTAGGGTTCCGTACCTCTAAAGGAAAAAACGGAACCCATAGGATCACTTTTTTGTCCGTCTGTCTGTCCGTCGGTTGGTCTGCCTGTCAAGAACCTTTATCGCGCGGGGAGGTATCTAGGTGACTCCGAATACAAATTAGAGGATAATTGTCACGGGTTATCAAAATCACCTAATATCACTACAAGTAGAGAAAATGCGACCCAGAAACAAATTAAAGAGGACGTAAGGAATTTTTAACTGTTTTTTTTTTATTTGTGATGTGTTTGCTCTTGACTCTAGTCTAGGTCAGAGATGACAGAGACAAAGTCTACGATGGAGCGAGCTTACCCAGAAGGAGCCTGTTCACTCTAACTTTCAAGAGATTAGGGTTGTAAGCGTTTGGAAACACAGACGCAGGCAGAGAGTTCCACTCCTTTGGTGTGCGCATTATACAAGACGTTTGGAAACGCTTAGTGCGAAATGGTGGAATAGCAACAAGGTAGGGATGGTAAGATGCAGTGCGTTTGGATGTCCGATGGTAGAAGGGGGCCGGTGGGATGAGGTCGTGGAGTTCTTGGCCACACTCACCGACGTACAATCTGTAGAAGACCGACAAGCAGGCAACCTTACGGCGATGAGCCAAGCTATGTAGCTTGGCATCCACCAGTTTTACGTCACCGATGAGCCTCTTAGCTCTGCGTTCCACCGAGTCAAGCGCAGCAAGCTAATACTTAGCTGAGCCATCCCAAAGGTGGCTACAATACTCCATGCAAGATCGGACTTGTGCTTTGTATAGGGTTAAAAGCTGTCCAGGCCTGAAGTATCGCTTCACCCTATTTAGGATGCCCAGCTTTTTAGCCGCGGTTTGGGCTTTCTACTCGATGGTGGCGCCGAGTTGAGACTGGATGGCAACTCCATGCCTAGGAGCTCGAGCCGATCAGTCACAGGAACAGATGCGTCCCGAAAAGTAGGAGTTTGGTCAAAACGACTCCTTTTTTGCGGTAAAAAGACACGCCTGTGTTTTGGTGGCGTTAAAAGTGACCATATTGTCATCACCCCGCTGGGAGACAAGGCTTAAGGTCAAATTTGTCCGCTCTACCATGGCTTCTCTCAAGGAACGAATTTCATTCCCGCTGGTTGTTGCGCTGGAAAAGTATCTCTCTGAAACCGTACTGTCATCTGCGTACCCAACAAGACCAGGCTGAAGTAGGTCATTAATGTGCAGCAGGAAAAGAGTTGCAGAGAGAACAGACCCCTGAGGAACTCCGGCATCAATAGCCATGAGGTCAGAGGAGCAGCCGTCAACGACTACTCGGATCGACCGTTCACTTAGGAAGTCTGATATCCAGCTACAAAAACCAGCTGGGATGCCATAAGCAGGAAGCTTGCTGAGTAGACCTGCGTGCCAGACCCTGTCAAAGGTCTTCAAGATATCGAGCGACACGGCAAGTGCTTCGCCGTGTCTCTCGATGGCTTCGCCCCAGCAGTGCGTGACATACACAAGAAGATCGCCAGTTGACCGTCCCCGGCGAAAGCCATATTGACGAAATTTCCAAAGTTTCGCCTTTCCTAGGGTGAAATATAGGGGTTTGAATTTTTAAAAGGGTGGTCGATATTAAGTCTGCCGTCTCTTGAGACAGCAAAAATAAGTTTTATTAAATATAAAACTTATTTTTGCTGTCTCAAGAGCTCTTGTTATGAAATCATCAAATATGTATTTTACGATCAACGCTTTACGCAAGCAAAGCCGCGAACAACAGCTAGTAGTGTTATATGGTGTTTCAAATCGAAGCCAACGTGTCAAAAAGTTTTTGATATTTGGGGCCATAGAGTGATGTTATAGGCTACTAGTGTGTGAAATTAAAACGTAAGTATGTTAATCGGATGGCATTGCAATTATAGATTTTTTTTTCAAAAGCCTAAATACAAATTTTCAGTTTCTTATCGTCAGAAACGACGGACTTCCATACGCATACTTTCAACCACCCGTTTCACCCGTTTAGGGGATGAATTTCGAAAAAAAAAAATGTCCTTAGCTTGAAATCAGCGATTTGGGCTGTGCGATGACTAATCAGCTAAGACAAACTCGTGTTTACAAGATAATATTACAAACCATGCTCGTGGCTTCGCCCGCAAAGAATTCGGTTTGGGTTATCATGTATTCTATCTACACAGTACCCATTTACTTATATCAGCCCCGAAATTATAAATAGATATAAAAAGATTACAAAATTTCGTCTTTTATAATGCGCACAGCAAAGGAGTGGAACTCTCTGCCTGCGTCTATGTTCTAATCTCTTCAAAGTTAGAGTGCACAGGCTCCTTCTGGGTAAGCCCGCTCTATCGTAGACTTTGTCTCTGTCATCTCTGACCTAGACTAGAGTCAAGAGCAAACCTATCACAAATAAAAAGAAATCTGAAAAAGGTACCTAACATCCACCTCCGCCTCCGCCATAAACTCCACTCCATAAGTCGTGGCGTTGTCGAGTTGTTGAGTTATCCGTTTAATCTGTAGCTTGTACGGCCAAAGATACGAAACGGCAACGTCCCGGCTGCTTTCAGCCAATCCGATCGTTTGCTGTGCTCTGATTGGCTCATTTAAATTGGATCAACATTAGCGAGGTGTTGTAGCTGGTAGTCATGTAGCTGGGGTCAAGAGTGTCTTTAAGAAACATTTTTAAAGACATTGGAATTCTCACGGTAGCATCTCAATTCATTTTTGCAAACATATTATATATTGGGCAAAATATACATTTATACACTAAAACCAGTGATATCCATAACTTTAACACTAGAAACAAGCACAAACTACATGCACCATCCCACCGTTTTCGAAAGGTTCAAGACCCATTTGTGGGGCTCGGTATCCGTTTTTACAATAAGCTACCCCCTTCTTATCTTGAGCTGCCTTTTAACTCTTTTAAAGCTAAAGTTAAATCTAACCTTTGTTCGAAGGCATACTATTCAATCAAGAATTATTTAGACGATAATACCTAATAGTTGGTCGCAGTGTTGAACACAAGTCATACTTCGTTTTAATGTTCCTTCATAGTTAGCATAAGGCAGTTTCTATGAGTTCATAATATATTTGTTGACTTATATGTCCGTAGAGGTCAATTTTTTTTTTTTGTTTTGACATACTTTTTATACAATGTTTTTTTTTTATTGTATTGCAACATGTGATTAACTAGTGACTTAGACAATTGTTTGACATTATTCTATCCTGAGCAACCGGCAGCAAGTTCGTTATGCTCCCTTAGATTTCACTGCTTGCGGTAGCGTCGGAGGTCGGGTTACCTCTTTTCCTCAAATATGGCGAGGGAGGTAATGGCTGATCTTTGCGTTATGCTCGTGAACGGGTGCTGCTTGTGGTGAATGGTCGTCTTGTTAGCCATGGTTTGTTTTGTCGTCTTGTTGGCCATGGAGTGCGCTAGCTTACAATTGGCAAATGACTTAGTTTTTAGGTTGTACGTGTTACCTAAAGTCTATTATTTTCTTTTTTATAAAGCTTTGCATACTATTGTTTAAATGCGAGTTCTTCTAACTCAACAGACAGATGTGTTGCTGGGGAGTTTGTTGGCCACTTCTTCTCCACAGCTAAAACACTAGGAAGTGGTGACGGGCGGGCGTTTTGGGGGATTGTCTATTTGTAAACGTTGACATTCAGAAAGTGCTGGTACTCAGCCTAATTTGAATAAATGACTTTTGATTTTGATTTTCTTTTGATTTGATTTTTAGCTTCTGCCAGCGGCTTCGCCCGCGTGATCCCTAGGGAACACACTCCCGGGATAAAAAGTAGCCTGTGTCTTTCTCAGGCTCTAGACTACCTGTGTACCCAATTTCATTTAAATCGGCTCAGTAGTTTTGGCGTGAAAGCGCGACAGACAGACAGACAGACAGAGTTACTTTCGCATTCATATTTTAATAATAATATTAGTAAGGATGATTGATAATGAAAACAAGACAAATAGTAAAAGTGTTATGCAAAGTATTAGTAGGCAAAAGGCAAATATTCCAATAGGTAATTTATATTTACGCAATGTCTGTAAATCGTTCTGAACTAAGAATAATAAAATTAAAAAACAAGGTTTTTTACAACATAACAATTATTAACATTTATGTCCATACTTCATAGATATTGATAAATCCATTCATCTTTAAAAAAATGTATGAATAGCAACGTGATAGTCGGTTAAGTTGGCCATAATCGACTAAACGAGTTAAAAAAAATATGGTAATCAGAGTACACAGTATCAAAGATCCACACTAAACTGGCTGGTTATGTGGAGACGATGTAAATTGGTTTCTGAAATGGTCTTCTGAAGAACCACACAGATTGAGTGGATTTGTCCAGGTGATGCACGCATTTGCAGTAATCGTGCAGCTCAACTCAACAATTATAAAATGATATAAAACGACTTTGAACTTTTCATTTTAATTTTATCAATTAAATAAAGGTTGTCTTGAAAAATCGCTTTTAGCGATAAGGCCGCCCATTGTGTCACCCTATGTAATGTTTCTCATCTATCTTTTCTGTAACTTATTTGCTGTACATAATAAAGAGTATTCTGTTCTATTCTATTCTACCTACATAACTACGTAGGTACTAATTTTTACAAAATTTACTTATGAAAAAAATATCTTATTTTCTTGGGCTCACTTTAAATTAAAAAATATGTTAATAATTAGTACCTAAAGGTAACTAAGAAAGTAGGTAATAACTTATAATAATATCATTGGGTTGTACTTTCGGTGAGATACGTCCCAACCCAACGTTCGGAGTCGGCGCGGCATCCATGTCGGCTCGGTTACGGCTGCGCCTTCAAATGCCGCGCGGCTGCAGCGCTAATGCAGCGCTGCTGCCGCGCTGTCTTGTTAATCCATTCAAATAAACGCAAAGCAGCGCGGCAGCAGCGCTGCAGCTACGCTGCTGCCGCGCGGCACTTTGCGACAAATTTGAAGGCGCCCCCTAAGGCAACCAAAACTAACAAAGGTCGTAAAATGTACGACGTAACTCGATACCAAATCAAAAAGCAAAGTTCTAAATCCAAGTTCAAAGCTTAGGTCAAGTGTCAGAAATATTACAATACACGTTAGAAAACAATAATAACTAACCGCGCACTGCACAGTAAATGGTCCGCGAGCCAGATTCCACGACCAAGTTCCTCTCGGACGATAACTTGTAAGATGGTTAAAAGAGCTTTATTATAGAGTTCTGTGAACGTCAGCTGCGATACGGTGGGTGGGTTAAGCAGCGGCGGCCTACCAAACACATCGAAAAAAAAAATAGGGTCAGATTATAGCCAACCCAATATCTTGCAGAAAACAAAACGTCAGCTGGCTGTATCTCGGTGGAAAAGTCATCAGCTGGTCACACGAATATGTAATTTTTTTTTCAAATTTTCAGTCATTTCCCCCCCTATAACCCAATATCTTGCAAAAAACAAAAAGTCAGCTGGCTGTAGCTCGGTGAGAAGGTCGTTAGCTAGCGCCCTGAAGGGGGCATGTATCGACTTCTTAAATTCACTAGCTGTCGAGTTTTCCTTCGGCATCTTGGCAGCTGATTTATTTTATTACTTACAGGATCATATTAACTATCAGCTGACAATTTTTTATCCGGGAGTAAATAATGTCTAAAGTTATTCGACTTTATGCTTCCTGCTCCGACTGAAAGATTAAACTTTGGACCCTTTATTTATTATTTTTTCCACAAAAAGCACTTACAATTTATACATATTTAGATTTCTACGACCTTCTTCTATAATATGAAATATAATATAATCCATAACTATGAAGAATAAAAAATCCTAGAACAAAACCTTACAAAATTCCAACGTGACTAACTTTCACTTTACTTTTTTCCTTATATTTCGAAAAATAGATGTTCTATCGACTTGATTATTTTTGTAATATTGTTTTTTTTTTATAAAAAAAACTTTCATTTGACACAAGTTTTGTAACAATACCTCCATAAACAAAAAAACACATTTTCAAGTTACGTAATTATTTTACATTATATGAAAATTCTCTTGCAAACTATCAAGAACTAATACACACTATTTTCACTATTTTGAATAAATAAACAAAGTCAGCTGGCAAGATGCCGAGGGAAAACCCGTCAGCTGGTGCATTTAAATAGGCGATAGATACTCCTATGTTTCACGGTTCAGGGCATCAGCTGAGCCAGCTGACATGTTTATTTGTTCACAATAGTGTGTACTAGTTCTCATAAAAATCTAATAACACCGTATTTTGATAGTTCACAAGAGAATTTTCAAGTAAGATTTTGTACTGTATAATAATTACGTAACTTGAAAATGTGATTGTTTGTTTATGGAGGTATTGTAACAAAATTAGTGTCAAATGAAAGTTTTTTTACAAAAAAAAAACAATATATGGAAAAAAGTAAAGTGAATGTTTGTCACGTTGGAATTTTGTAAGGTTTTGTTCTAGGATTTTTTAATTCTTCATAGTTATGTATTATATTATACTAGCACTTCGCCCGCGACTTCGTCTGCGTAGACTTTAGAGGTGGCGCGCAACTTCTGTGTCCCCTATTCTCATTCTCATTGTCAGATCAACAATACCCCTCAAAATAATCGTCAGATTTTTAGCAAACATGACTGGAACATCAAGCTGAACCTCCTGTATAAAAAATCTGACACGCTCGAGTATTGCAATGTGGCGATTTTTCTTTTGCATTTTCAAAAAATATTTACGAGCTTGCGAAACGTCAGTCTTTAGAATGGGAGCATTTTTAGGGTTCACTTAACATCCCCTACGAATATCTGACGCGCTCGAAACAATTTTTCTTTCCCTATTTTCTACCCTTCTGGATAGCCAACCCCACCACGCAAGTCGGCAGATGAACATACCTTTGGTATCAAAGACACGTTGGGGCATCTAAACTATCAATATCTGACACACTCGAGTATGTCCACGTAACTGTTTTTTTCTACATCTTTGAAAATCTGTGGACGCTTCCCCCACCACTGAACGGAGTAACATTACAGAACATTTTATTCGTCTTATCATCTAAACTACAAAATATAATAGACCCCACGACGCTCGAGTAAATCCACATTTAGCATCACTGCCTCCCCTACTATTAAAAATATATTGGGTTGAATAACGTTGAGTTCTCGCTTCTTGAAACCGTAGTTGTCGACAGCGCACTTTGACAATTAATATCTTGACATTTTTATTAGAAAACTACCCTCTATTTTTTGGATTCCTATGACATACATATTCTACTTGCAAGTTCGGTAAATGCTTTTCATCTACCTTAAAACAACTTAACTTCAACTTTAAAAATTTGGTTTTTGTCCGCCCTCGTAAACAATGTGCGACGGCCCAACTGAGCTAACGAGCAGTGCAAAGCCAAGGGTCAAAGTAGGGTCAACGGCAGACCTTTGGCCCTCTGGACACGAGCCCAGCGAGTCTAAAAAGGCCACTTTAGCAGAATCATATTAGAATCATAATATTAACCATTCAATAATCTGCCAAATTTCATTTTCATCTTTATCGCTAACGCTTTAGGTTCAAAGTTGATTGGGAAAATTTGATATTGACGGGTAGCGTGATGTGCTTTCTGATTCTGCTAAAGTGGCCTTTTTAGACCTCCAGGTCCCCGCTAAGTGTCCCTTTTGCTTCACCCAGAGCGGGAGGAGTCATTTGATGATTTCCCATCCTTAAAGAAAAAAAAGGTCCCCGCGAATTATCTGCCGGAATGTAATGTGCTTAAGTGTGCTAGACAGACTTTTAACTAGTGAGATTTTGCATATCTCAAAACTGGAACTAGTTCAACAAACATATGTTTTTAGGGTTCCGTACCACAAAAGGAAAAAACGGAACCCTTATAAAATCACTTTAGTGTCCGTCCGTCTGTCTGTCAAGACCCTTTATTTCGGCAACGCGTGGAGGTATCGAGTTGTAATTCAAACTATATACTCAGGTCTACGGTCCATTGAAGCTGTGTAAAAAATCAAAGTTCTAACAACGTAAAAAAAGATACGGTCGTTTATGCCGCAAAAAACGTAGTTATATTTCGACACTCTCAAGGGTTTCAAAATGTATTTCCCGTTTACCGAGAACTATGAAATTTGGTAGTTAATACCGTCTTATACAACAAGTATAGGAAAAAGTCTGAAAACTATACATTTGTAATTAAATTATAAAAAATATGGTCTTTATTTAAACTAATATGTACCTACAAAGTACGGAACCCTCGGTGGGCGAGTCCAACTCGCACTTGGCCGGTATTTTTTAACTAGTATCCGTTTGTTTTTCATAGGGGTCCCATTATCCTAATGTGCGCGCTGTGCCCAGGGCCCCCAAAAGGTTGAAGATGGCCCTGGTCAAGGGCGCCGCCGGGCATTTCGAATCTCAAGTAGAATTGAGGCGCCGCGTTTATTTATTTATTTTATTATTTATGTACACACAGAAAAACAGTAAAAATTAACATTATAAATATGAGTACAAAGGAACTGCTTATTTCTAATGAAATTTCTTCCAGCAGACCTGCGACAGGAGAAATGAAAAAGAAATGTGTATAGTGTGTAACAACAAGAGAAGAGTATGTAAAGTCTTAAAATTAAAGTAACAAATAAAAATATAATATACAAATAAAATATATACCTATACCGAATACTATATTATAAAATAAATAAATATATACATATATATATATATATATAACTATCATAGTTGAGAGGAAAGGTAGTGCTCTTTAAGACGTTTCTTAAAAAGAGAAATGGATTTTAAGTCACGAATGCTAGGCGGAAGTGAGTTCCACAATCTAACTGCATGGACAGAGAAAGAGAAGGAATAGTAGCTGGATTTATGAGGATGGGTTTTAAGGATATACCTGAGGTGTGATCTGCACGGAGCGTCACTAGGCCGAGCGTAAGAAATGCGCTCACGCAGGTAAGAGGGATAAGAAGGGTTATGAAGGATGTTGAAAAGGAGACAAAGAATCCGATTGTTCCTGCGAAGACGGATAGGGAGCCACTCGAGTTCCTTGCGAAGGTGAGAAACATGGTCATACTTGCGTAGACCAAACACAAATCGAATGCATAAATTTTGTAGTCGCTCAAGCTTGTTTAATAGCTGCTCAGTAGCATCCAGGTAGCAGGCGTCGGCATAGTCTATAATCGGCTGAATAAGAGTTTGGGCCAAAGAGATTTTTGTCTTCAAAGGTAAAACACCCTGAAGGCATTTCAGTGAATGAAAAGAAAAATAGACCTTTCGACTAACCTCATTGACCTGCGCACGCCAGGAAAGATGGGAGTCAATAATAACACCCAGATCTTTAGCAGTTTCAGTGTAATCAATGCGAACGCCATCGAGATATAAAGGCGATATAGCTGAAACAATTGCAGCAGTTCGAACGTATCTGCTGCCTATGATCATGGCCTGAGATTTCGTTGGGTTGATCTGCAAGCCAAATGACTTAGCCCAACTGCTGATAGAAAACAGATCATGATTCATAGCAGCAATGGCAAAATCCACGTCATCTACAGTAAAGTGTCGGTAAAGCTGCAGGTCATCTGCATGTAGATGGAAACTGGAAGAGATAACTCTGGTAACAAAGTTAATGAAAATCGAAAAAAGAAGAGGAGAGAGAACGCTACCCTGAGGAACACCCTCAGTGAGGCTACACCAATCAGAGAAGGACTCATCAAGGCGGACACACTGAGAGCGTCCCCGAAGATATGAATTGAACCAGGCTATAGCGGAAGAAGAGAGATTAATAGATTCGAGTAAACCCAGCAAGATGTCGAAATCCACTGAGTTGAAGGCGCTACTAAAGTCAAGCAATACAAAGACAGTGAGCGACTTATTCTTCATAGCCCAGCGGATATCGTCAGTTACTTTTATAAGCGCAGAAACAGTACTGTGACCCGCTCGAAAACCGGATTGAAAAGCGGATATTATCGAGTTTGACGTTAAGAAAAAAGATAGCTGTCTATGAACCAAGTGCTCAAAAACTTTAGAAAGAAATGGAAGACTAGAAATAGGTCTAAAATGAGTTAATAAAGATGGATTATTAGTTTTGGGTAAAGGTAAAATGTGAGCCTGTTTCCAGACCGACGGAAAGGAGCAAGAGGTAAAAGAGTAATTGGAAATGTGGGTGAGAACAGGAAGTAATGAAGGAAGGATAAGAGAAATCATTCTGGAGCATAATTTATCATTACCAACTGCAGAAGAAGTAATAGCAAGAATAGATTTCTCAACGTCATCCTCGGTAACGTCGCTAAATTCAAAGTGAGAACATTGTGGCAATGGCAAACCAGAAATACTTTCCAGTGTTGCAGCTTTAACACAAGGATCAAGAGAAAAGGGAAGGTGAGAGAAATGCTTATTCAGGTCATTGAGGTTCACATCCTTACACTGGCTGGTAGAAGATTTGCCTATGCCAACAGACTTCAGAAATTTCCATACATCGGAAGAACTGCGTTGTTATATGTGCTTTTTGTTTTAGACATTAAATAAAACACAACACACACACATCTACACACATATCTTTTACACAACTCTCCTTTCGCAGGTATGCTGGAAGAGATTTCTTTTGAAATAAGCATTACCTTTGTACCTATTTTTCTGTTTCCTTCTTTTTATTTTTCTATGTAATGTGTGTACATAAATTGTTAAATAAATAAATAAAAATAATTTCAGAATAAATTGTTTTCATAATAAATTAAGACCTGACAAATTAGAAGGAATAGATAACTAGTTCGTATTGTTTATGAAAACAACAATAATAATTAATAATAACTGTAATAAGATATTTTAAGTCTAAATAATACAAAAATAATATTATAAAGAACATTCCTTACAAGTCCAAGTAAATTATATTCAATAAAGCCGACGGGTATCATAATATAAATTGTTTGGTGGCTTTCTACTAGAATATACGGTACTAGACGACGATCCACTAGGCACTGTTCTCATAGACAGCCGCATGGGCGGGGAGACGGCAGCAGTCAGCCGGTTGGCACTGTTGAAGAGCTCCGGGGGCCGCAGTCGGCGCTCTCGCTCAGCGTGTTGTCTCTCGTAGCGCCGAGCGTGAGCCACACTGCGCTGTAGGCCCAGACTATCAATGCGAGCTGGGAACCGCTCTAAACTGTTCGACACTTCACCCACTTCAGCAGTGTCGGTCTCCACAATTTCAAGATGATCTAATATCATACCGATGTTGACCTTTAGGTTGCTTAGACCATCTCTAAAAATTAGATATACGGTAGCTTGGTCTAATACTTTCAAAGAGAAATGCTCGTTAATCTTCAAAGCTTTCATTTTGATCTGAAAGGGTTTAAATTTTTGGGATATTGTTTTGCTCTTCGCTTTAATAAAGTTATCAAATTCTATTGCCGACGTTTCTGCATTATCTGGTCGAGTTGTTACATCTACTGATGATCCGAGTTTAAGAATATCAGGATCCTTGTGTTCCACTTGCGTTTCGATCATGACTTGCTGTAGGATCGGCGGATCGTTTAGTGTGTGCCACTTCCAGTGTGAAACGGGACCTATTGAGCGATCAAGTACCACTCCTTCAGTTTGGTTGTATTTAAGGCTGAGAGACAAAATAATGAATCAGATTTACTAGCTGCAATTTTTGCTACTAGTACTTAATTCGGCCTTCTATTTACTATATTATCGTTATCAATATTTACCGTATCTTGCCAGCATGATCGAAAACTATACCATTGCCTAGATAGTCAAAAGTGGCAAGTATCATAATAGGATGTGTGCGACCACGCTCATCGGGCTCTCCGCTGCTGTATATCACGAAACGTTGGTGAGAATTTGTATCTGAAATTCATATCGTAAAAGATTAATAAAAAACCTTCACACAACAACAGGTTATTCGATTTAATTCCTCGAGTTTGCTTGTTTTTGCTTTACTACAGACTTTTCGGCCTCACCGTCTGAAATTGATTTGAGCATGATATATCAGCTCATCTCAACAGTACCTACAAAAATATAAAATATGGTGTTCCCTTGTTTCGCAGACAGAAATTCCATATAATTTCGCTTCGCAGAAAATGTTTCACATAATATTTGATCCTTATAATTATATGTCGAATATTATTGTTTCAAAAACTATTTACTTGAATGAAACATATTTCACAGAAACACAATTCAATGAATTTCTATTCACATTATTTTATTTAACAAACTTATCAAACAGTAGAACTATTTTTTAACGAATATTGTTTGTTCAGTATATTTTTCCATGGTATTGTGGATCAATGAAAATGTAATTATATTTAATATGATTGTTTTTTTTTTACTATTTATAGGCTCGCGTTTGACCACTATCTTACCTGATGGTAAGCGATGGATGGTGCGGTCGAAGATGGAACACGTTTGCCTACAAGCAACCTATTCACTCTTGTCTTAAAGACTCCCAGGTTGTAGCTATCTGGAAACACAGACTCTGGCAGGGAATTCCACTCCTTAGCTGTACTCACTATGAATGTGTTCCCAAAACGTTTTGTGCGTGTGGGTGGGATGTCCACCATGTACCGGTGGCGCATCGCCGTTCGTCTTGTGGTCCGATGATGGAACGGGCTTGGCGGAATTAAATCATGCAATACCGTCGCACACTCCCCAAAATGCAACCGATAGAAAACCGACAGGCCTGCAACTCGGCGTCGATGCTCAAGACTTTGGAGCTTCGACTCGACGAGCCTGTCATTACCGATGATCCTTTTGGCTCGTTTCTCAATTGACTCAAGGGCATCAAGCTGGTATTTGGCAGATCCGTCCCAAAGATGAGAGCAGTACTCCATACACGATCGAACTTGCGCTTGATAGAGCTTGAGCAGCTGTTCCGGCGTGAAGTACCGTCTCACCTTTGCTAGGACCACCAACTTTCTGGCAGCCACTTGAGCCTTTGCCTCTATGAAAGGGCCAAAATTGAGGGTAGATGTTAATGTAACCCCAAGAAGCTCAAGTTGGTCGGTTATCGGCACGGTTGCACCTCGGAAAGATGGAGCTGGGTGGAATTGACTCCTTTTAGCGGAAAACAGACACGCTTGGGTCTTAGCAGCATTGAACTTGACCAGATTGGCATCGCCCCATTCTGAGACAGCCTGTAAGGACACGTTCAAGCGCTCAACCATAGCCTCCCGGAGAGACCGGATCTGCGACCCATCAGCTCGTGCGTCGGACACGTATTTCTCAGCAACAGTGCTGTCGTCTGCATACTCAAAGGTACCGGGTTTAAGCAGATCATTAATATGCAGCAAGAACAGTGTTGCCGAAAGCACCGACCCCTGAGGAACCCCGGCATTAATATCCAGCATTCCAGACGAGCAGCCATCAATGACCACTCGTATAGACCGATCCCTCAGGAAATCCGCGATCCAATCACACAACCCGGCGGGCAGACCGAAGGAAGGAAGCTTACTAATAAGACCCTGTCGAAGGCCTTCGAGACGTCAAGGGAGACCGCTAGTGCCTCCCCGTGCTTCTCTATGGCCTCACTCCAGATGTGAATGGCATACGCAAGAAGATCCCCAGTAGACCGATTTCGGCGGAATCCGTATTGTCGGTCACTAAGGACATCATTCAGATAGGTCTATAATTCGACGGGTCAGCTCGACTACCTTTCTTGGGCACGGGCTGCACGTTAGCTTGCTTCCAAGCCTTTGGCACTTTTCCAGTCTCAAACGAAAGGCGAAATAGGCGTGTCAA
Source organism: Lacanobia wlatinum (assembly GCA_947578705.1). Classification (NCBI taxonomy): domain Eukaryota; kingdom Metazoa; phylum Arthropoda; class Insecta; order Lepidoptera; family Noctuidae; genus Lacanobia; species Lacanobia wlatinum. The sequence goes on along the minus strand of OX388024.1, from coordinate 12,538,084 downwards.
GATCGGAGACAACTCAGGCGCACAAGTCTTCAGCACAACTGCCGGTATCCCCTCGGGGCCACTAGCCTTGTTCACGCCTAGGTTACGCAGTACCCTACGGACGTCCTTCTGATGAATGCGAATGTTTGACATACTCGACTCGCATCCAGCAGGAGAAGCAGGGGGCTCCGCGCCACCAGGATCCAGACGTGAAGATTCCGCAAACAAAGAAGCAAACAAGTTCGTTTTCTCCTCAGCGGAGTGGGCCAGTGTCCCGTCGGGTCTCAGTAGTGGCAGTAGTGAGGGGCGGCAGAAGTTCGATTCGACCGACTTAGCCAGGGACCAAAAAGCCTTGCTACTTGATGGGTATGAAGAAAGTTTGTTCCCTATTCGGCTAATGTGGTCAAATCGAGCCCTCCGCAGCACCTTCTTGCAGGACTTGGCAGCCCTGTTGGAGGCTCTCTTCTTCTGACTCACATTTGCTTTGCGCGTACGAGCGTCGACCCATGCTAGGTACACCTCTGAGTAGCGGTCTGGATCAGTTATCAGCAAAAGGTCCAAGCAATTGGCAGTGTGCGAATCAACATCCGGCACCGGGTAAGATTTAACGCTAGCGCTAGCTTTCGCTTCTCTCGTCCAGCATGGTCTGTGCACTGGTATGGGAAGAGCCACTCCTGATGGTGGGCATTGAAGTCCCCCAGTAACACCAATTGGGCAGAAGGGTACCGCTGCTGAGCCGCATCCGCCGCCTCACTCAAGTGCTGTGTGAGCCCAGTTGTCTCCAAATCACCGCTGTGCGAACGGTAGACACAGGCGTAGACAATTTTGTCCAGGCCTGTGTCCACTACAACCCACAGCGTTGAGAACCTGGATTCTTCAAGGTTTCGGAGACGCCGATAGCAGATGTCGCCCCGGGCGTACACATACGCCCGCGCGTGGTCTAAAGTGGTGCTCCAGGGTAAACCCTGGGTAAGACAGATATGACACGTCTGACGGACATCCGATCTGCGTCTCCGACAGAAATAAGAGCGCTAGTTTCTCCGTCTCGAGGTGGTGATGGACTGCGGCGAGATTTGAGTGCAGACCTCGTATTAGATTGTTTTATGTGTCCGAATCCAGAATGCAGTGGCGTGCCTAGGGTTTCAAAATAAGGCAAGCCCAATAAAATTTTAACCGATTTCAAAAAAAGAAAGTTCAGTTTTCGACTGAGTATGTAGGTACCTTCGTATGTATCATCGCAATTTTCTAATAAACTGATATAGATGTCTCAATTCGTTGTTTACCAAAATTACCGAAAGAAACCATTGCACACAGGTGTTTATGGGAATTTGCGTGCCTTTTAATGGCGCCAGATATGTTATTTAAATCATTATAACCAGATGTTTTCCAAACGGAATCTTCATTCGAAAAAAATAGGCCACGAACACAACTTATTAGTGTGCGAACAGCCAACAATCCAACTAGTTTTATACACTGATCTATTAAATTTCGTTTATACGATTTACTAGTCTAGAAAAACACAGATTACGCGTCGGTTTTAATGAAGAAATTAACTGTTTTTTCTGAGCAAAGTTTAAAGATTTTACCTTATCTTCGCCAATCAAAACTTGAACGCATTTTAAATCCTCACAAGGTACAATTACCTCCATTGTTGTAGGTAAGTCACCAAAACAATTGTATCACTGAGAAAATCTAAGAAAACACACAAAAAACTTTAACAACATAACTTTTCAACTCTCAAGCAAATAAAACTGAAGTGAGTTGACACCGGTGTCAGGAACTACTTACGCAGAGTTGCAGTGTTGTCATTTAGGCAAAAAAAAGCGCCAGGTATATGAAAAATCTAGCTAGATGTCGCAATTTTTTTATTTTTAAGATATTGCTTGAATATTTAATTTCGTTATTTTAAAAAGTTGCTAGTTTTTATTGTTGCTAAATCTTAAAAAAAGTCACCAAACTCGGTAAATCTCCAAGATTTCACAACGTCGCTAAAACGGCAACACTGCAGAGTTGGCAAGGTGACAAGGTCACGCATACGCGTGCAACTTGCTGGGTATCATAAATAGGGTGAAGCGATACTTCAGGCCTGGACAGCTTTTAACCCTATACAAAGCACAAGTCCGATGCTGCATGGAGTATTGTAGCTACCTTTGGGATGGCTCAGCTAAGTATCAGCTTGCCGCTGTTGACGCGGTGGAACGCAGAGCTAAGAGGCTCATAGGTGACGTAAAACTGGTGGATGCAGGCAACCTTACGACGATGAGCCAAGCTATGTAGCTACATAGCTTGGCTCATCGCCGTCAGGTTGCCTGCTTGTCTGTCTTCTACAGATTGTACTTCGGTTAGTGTGCCCAAGAACTCCACGACCTCATCCCACCGGTCCCCTTCTACCATCGGACATCCAGACGCACTGCATCTTTCCATCCCTACCTTGTTGCTATTCCACCAATTCGCACTAAGCGTTTCCAAACGTCTTTTATAGTGCGCACAGCAAAGGAGTGGAACTCTCTGCCTGCGTCTGTGTTTCCAAACGCTTACAACCCTAATCTCTTCAAGTTACAGGCTCCTTCTGGGTAAGCTCGCACCATCGTAGACTTTGTCTCTGTCATCTCTGACCTAGACTAGAGTCAAGAGCAAACCCACCACAAATAAAAAAAAGATACTAGGCACAGTCCCACTTTTATATAGCATTTTTAACCCTACATTAAAATTAAAATACTTCTAAAAAAATCAATATGTTGTGCTACAAAACTTAGTGACAGAAACGAATCGCTGTAAAATCGACTCCACATAGTCTTGTCTGCCCTACCCCTAGAGTGTAATTTAAGCCCCGCAGCGCCGAAGCCGTGACATAAACCATCCTGCTGCATGTTGCATGCTTGCTGCATGCTGACTGCATCCTTTGCATGCATGGTGTATGCTTGTTTGTATGTTTGCATAGTATTGTCTTTTATCCCCATCGCCATTTCTCGCCACCATCGCTTCGTGGAGCTTCGTCAACTGGGCCCGAGTGAAAAGTTTTGGCTTGACTAAAATTTACCCGCATTGTTTTTGTGAACGCGGTGTAGGAGGGTATACACAATGACAAAGGGGGGAATTGAAACGTTTAGAAACTGTCACTCGATAAAATGTTGTTCTTAGTAATTAGTTTAATATGAACCAAACAATATGAAGATAAAGAATATTTGATTTGTTATTATATGATACTAGCTGACCCGCGCAACTTCGTCTGAAACAAACAAACAAACTCTTCAGCTTTATAAGTATAGATATAGATACTATGTCGTTTTCAAAGGTACAAGAAACTATTCCATGAGAATGTACTCCCTGGTTATTTAGTATACCTACTACGTCGTTCTCAAAGGTACAAGAAACTATTCCAAGAGAATGTACTCCCTGGTTATTTAGTACTAGCTGACCCGCGCAACTTCGTCAGCGTCACAATTTTCATTACTACTCCGCTCCTATTGGTCTTAGCGTGATGATATATAGCCTATAGCCTTCCTCGATAAATGGGCTATCCAACACTGAAAGAATTTTTCAAATCGGACCAGTAGTTCCTGAGATTAGCGCGTTCAAGCAAACAAACAAACAAACAAACAAACAAACTCTTCAGCTTTATATATTAGTATAGATTAGTATAGATGAATATCGAAATTTTGAATTTTATTTGTAACAAAAATCGATTATTTAAATTTATGCAAAGTGAGTATTCTGCGTATTGAGTATTCCATGAAATGATAATACGAGTAAAATTTATGTGAAACGAAATTCTATTAAACTTTTTTCTATAAAACAACGTACAATCATAAAACGTAAATTCTATTAGCAGTAAAATCCTATATCAGTACCTACAAAAATATAAATTATATTAGCAGTATAGATAGGTTTTGTAGTACATTCCAATCAAAATTCTAATATTAGTAGCTCTATTTTTCATTAATCTAGGAATCTCTCGAAAGATAAAAAAAATAGTATGCAATTCAATGAAATTAGTACAATCGAGGCACCTATACTTCTGGGCCATCTTATCCGGGTTTTACCCTATACTAAAAAAAAATCAAGACTCGATTCCTGTAACTATCTATACAAGTTTTTTTTAAAAGCGTTGCCCCACACTAGGAATTTCTCCCGTATCGTTGGTGCGTTTACAAACATATAAATACACATACACAAACAGCCAGACCCGGAACAACTATCCGTAGGCCATACAAATATTTGTTCCGTGCGGGAATCGCACCCGCGACACGTAGCGCAGCAGTCAATCGCTCAACAAGCTCTTATTGACAATAAATTGCAAATTTTTCACCTTCAGCTTCATAATAATCTAGTGCCAGACGACCACTTCTGTAATACCAGCGACCTCGTCCGTTTTCATCGAACTCGGCTAGTCTTTCACCGGTGTCGTAAGTCATCATTCGTTTGTTCTTGTTGTGTTCGAACCAGTCGTGTTCAGGATGTGCCGGACGCATAGGATACACATTCATCTATAAATAATAAGTAAATATGAATAATAAAAAAACAAACTATACAACGTGTAACAGAATGAACGCAATATCGGAATAGGGGTCATCGTATTCATCACTATAAACAACTTCTACTATGGAACCAACACTGATTGACACATGGTCCATGAGACAGCAACAGATTTTCATGGCCAAGTTCCTCTCGGACGATAACTTGTAAAATGTTTCAGAGAGTTGTATCATGAAGCTCTGTGAACGTCAGCTACGGTCCAGTGGGTGCGTTAAGCAGCGTTAGCCTCCCACACACGTTAAAAAAAAAATGTTTAATCAGTTCCTCCCGATTTAAATTATAGAGAACCCAATATCTTGAAGAAAAAAAAAGTCAGCTAAATATAAAGTGGTGGAAAATACGTCAGCTGGTGGGAGCTATGTTCACTCGCTCACTAGCTCTCGTCATCTCATTCGAAGCTAACCTATCCGTGTCAGGGTGCCTCAAGTTCTCAAGCGCGGTAAATGATCTAAAAATGAATTTAGTAGAGCAGGAAACAATAGCAAGCAACTTTGGAAACATATGAATCAAATTCGAGTTTATTTCTAACCTAATAGTTCACCTCTTTTATCAGACAGCAAATTGTCAATATTTTTTTGACAATGTTGGGAAATCTCTTGCCGAACAGATTCCTAAGCAATACAGTGTTCAACCACCTTCCCAAAAATTGAATAATGGGCACGCACTATAATCTTTTGGCTTGCATTGACACTGACGAAGACGAAATAACCTGAATTGCTAGTGGACTAAAAGATGAACGTGCATTGGTGTGGGATGGAATAATATTAGCAAGTAATCCTTAAACTATTCAAGCATATCGTGGTACCTCCCTTAACTCGGACATTTCGTATAGTTTTTTCCAGAGGCATTTTTCCTAGACGCCTAAAAAAACATTACAAAAAAGCAAAAACTTAGTTGATAAGACAATATCGTTACCCCCTCAATATCTTAAGTACTAGACAAAGATATAAACAGCAAGCTAGTTAACTACTAAAAAAATATCATCTGCGTAATTTGTATGTAGAGTCAAATCAGCCTAGAGGTACTTAACAAAAATGATCATCTGCATAATTTGATTTTAGAGTCAAATTATCCTATTTCTCAGAGGAACCAGACCCTGGGGGCTCCCTTGATCTAGCGAAGGCGTTTGACACTATTTCATATTCTATGCTCCTTAACAAATTAGAAACTATGGGAATAAGTGGAACGCCGCTGAAACTGTTTGCTGACTACCTAGACGACAGATGTCAGTATGTTAGAATAGACATTATTACGAGTGATGAGCACATAATATTGGTTTTGGTATTCTTCAGGGAAGTATTCTGGGACCAACCCTATTCGTGATTTAGATTAATGATTTGTGCAATCTAAAGAATAAATATGGCAAAACTGTTTCACTTGCTTATGACACGGCCCTAATATTTACCGCTAAAACCAGTAAAGAATTATCGTACGAATACGCTCAATTAGGTTTCAATACTGTGACTGGCTTCAAAGCAATTTAGGTACTAATGTTAAATGCTAACAAGACAAAATATATTCACTTCTCGATGCGCAAGCCTTAATTTTAGGTTTAAAGATATTTATTCCCAAAAAAGACACAAAGTCACTTACATGAGAACAATGCTTATGCTAAAGATATTGAGTTCGTCAATAAGATAAATATTGAGTGTTTCACTCATCCAAAGCATTCCCTTATGTGTAATGAATTGCTGATTCAAGGCAATTCGTTATTATTTATTAATTAAATATTGGGCTAATTGCTTCTTAAATGCATTGAATGAGTGTACATTTTTTATGCATGCCGGTATATTGTTATATAACTGTGCTCCTTCAAATGTTAAATTTTTCTTGCCGAACTTAGTTCTCATCTTTGGTAAGATAAGTAAGCTTGCTCGACGAGTGCTACGTTGGGTTACTTGTTTTACTTTAGTAAACGATATATTTGTCTGTATACTTTTGTTAAGAGCTTTCCGGATAAAAATACAAGTGTTGTAAATATATAACTGCCTAATGTTCATTATTTTTGTTTCTTTATATATTGTGCTTCTTGACGTTAAATATGAGTAATTAAAAATCATTTTTATTAATTTGTTTTGAGCAACTTGGAGATTATCTAGCTTCGTTTTGGCCGCGCTGCCCCATACTTCGACCAGATACAGCAGGTGTGGTTTAACTAGGGCGTTATAGATGGTGTGACGCAAGCTATGTGGAATGCATCGAACTATGTTTCTAAGAGATCCAAGTAGTGACAAGAGCTTTGTTTTAATGTGTTCTAGTTGAGCACTCCACGATAGTGAACTATCTAATCTTAAGCCAAGATATTTTTCACAAGTTTTCTGCTGTAAAGGAACATTGTCAATTTTTAAGGATTCGTGTGGAGGGATTATTTTATTTTTAGCTTTGAATAAAATATAGCACGTTTTGGAGATATTTATCGTTAAAAGATTATACTGAAACCACGAAAATAGAGTGCTTAAGTCTTCTTGAGCTTGGGAAATTAAATCATTTTACATCACTTATCCTTATCTGCTTACGCGTAAATATGGATTCTACTCTATCTTTATTTGTGATTGTCCATTTATCCTCCAAATGTTGCGAACATTCAATATCTTGGCGTTATAATAGACGAAACAATATTTTTTTAGACCTCATACTGAAAGTCTGGTTAAAAGAGTGCGCAAATTAAACTAAAAAAAAAACTTGCCCTGTTAATTTGGCCCTAAGTCAATCTGTAATCCAAAACTGTCTCACTTCATGGGGTGGGACACCCAAAACTCACTTACTCCCTTTTGAAAGAGCTCAGAAAGCCGTTTTTAAAGTAGCCAATTTCCATCCCTTTCGCTATCTCACAGATCTCCTACACAAATCCTGCAACAATCCTGCTTACTGACTGTTCGCCAGCTTTTCATTATGCACTTGGTATTAAAACAGCACATCATGCTTTCTTAAAACACCGAAAATAATAATAAGACACGATATGATATTGTTTTTAAATATGTCTCTGATAAAAGATTTTTCACATTTTATATTACATTCATATATGTACAATAGATTAAATAGAAAAATAAGTATCTATAAATTAAATTACTATAACTGTAAAAAATCAGACTATTGTGGGGGTACGATACCTACTATTGTGGGACGAGTCCGCAATTCCACATCCAAGCGCGTATTTTGCTTACAAATAACGGAATAAAATTAAGTACTCACTACGATTAATTAGGAGAACACAGGGTGAACACCGTTTATATTACTAAACTGGTTAGGTTCTCACTGTAAATTCCACCAAATAGTTTTTTCCCTACGTAGTACGTAGAGAAAGAAAAGATAATACTAAACTAAATTACTCGCAAAATTTTCACACATATAAGTATACTTTGTTTATAAATATTAATAGAGCAAAACCAGCAAATCGAAATATCTACTGTCTATTTTCACAACGTCATATTTTGGAATACATAACCAAAGAGTAATTTATAATATACTTAAAATATTATAAAGGCCTGTGCAATAGTATAAGAAGAGGTTAGTTAACTTATATTTAAAATGATTTTAAATAGAATTTAACTATTTTATAGATATATAAGAGTAAAAGATGCATAAATTCAATTAGACATAGAACAATAAATTGGCGACAACTTACTCAGCCGCTCAAATTCAACCACACTGGGGGCAGTGGAGGCTGTACGTCACGTACTCCGGTCTACTAGCTAACTCTGCTTCTCTGCCGGCGAAAAAGCGTGCCCAGAGTGGCACGGTTCCGTCCACGTCAACGAAGTAGATGTTGCTCTTAAATAGCACTGGAGAGCGTCCGGGCGGGGTTCCCAAAAAGGGTCCGGGTGAAACACGTCGGTAGTCACGCGGTAGTCGCGAAAAAATTCCCTAAAACGGCTAAGTGCAGTGTTAACAAGTATTTTATGTCTCTTCATTTATTTCTGGTAAGCAAATGTCCCCATAACCCCAACCTATCCCGAAGACAGCAAGTGAAGACAACAACAAAAAGTGGAGTGCCGTAAGACATATAAATGTAAAAACCTCGGAGTCCGGTTCCACAGAATGGATTTTCGTGAAACATTTTTTGATTGAATTGTCAAAAACTAAAATAAAATAGTTTACTCATTGAAATTTGCCGATCTCGATCAAAACAATTTATAACAACAATTAATTGAAAAATGATACAAATCTGATGAAAACATTTTTTTAACATTCTATTCCTCTGTCTCATTCGGTTCCATTTCACAGTAAAACACCTATTTTTCCAATCGAAGTCTGTGGAAGTAGGTTTCATTGAATTATTGAGTGATTTTATAAACTTCTATATATCAGCTGGCGAGGTGTATCGGCGTTTAGAAGCTCTTACCATCTGGTTACAGCGGTTTCTGGCCTAGAGACTAGACTAGAGTCAAGAGCAAATAAAAACCTTGTACAGATCCCAGGGCCCCAAGTCTGCTATTACAATAGTGTCAGAATGGTCTCATAATGATTTCATAATGGTCGAATTTGACAAGTTATGCCAGATTTCTTTTATATATGTTTTTAAATATTATTTATTCATTTGTCATTATGTACGAGATTACCATTCTATGCCATTTCTTTCAATGGAGTGTCAGTAGTTGACCATTGGAAAGTAATAATGATGCTTTTATATTAGTAGATTACCAAACTTGTCAAAATCGACCATTATAAAATCATTATGAGACCATTCTGACACCATTGTAATAGCAGATTTGGGGCCCAGTTCATGTGATAATGTCGTCTCATCGCCATACGATGTTTGGTAATTAACTTTTATCGCACTAACTGCACTTTAATAAATATACCTACATACCTTTACAATCACCAATCAATCAATCAAAATCATTTTTTTTTTTGTAAACGCCCAAAAACACTACCCACGTATTTACTGTTTAGCCTACGAAAAACTACAAAAAGAAAAAAAAAATATTTCCAAAAAATAAAAAGATCGGCAAAAATTAATGGTTAAAAAACTCTTCAGTATTTAGCGTCAAAACACATTCCAAAAGGTTTTATATAAATCCGTTCAGTGGACCCGAGTTCCGAGATAAAAGTCTTAGGGCACTCCACTAAAAGAAGAACGGTTTACGAGAACCCGACCAGGTACAAGACATCAGCGCGCCTGGCCGCATTCGGATTGGTCATAGTCTACATCGAAGGAACTCCTTCCCCAAACACCCCATTCCAGTCGATCACGTCCGTCCGGTACAAATATAATAAACTAGCACTTCAGCCGCGCTGCAATCTCTTTTAAGGATCATTAAGCTTTCTATTTATGAAAAATAGTTGAAATAGGTTCAATAGTTTTGGAGCCTATTCGATGCAAACCAGTGGCTTTGAGACTAGCTACGCCGCTAGCCGTGTCAAACATTTTTGGGGGGCTGTTTTTAGGGGTATTGATTTTTAAGCAGAATAAACTCTACTAGCCCAGAACTGTCTTGGTAGGCCACGAAGCAGATGGCAGGACTTAAAATATAACTGCATCCACACGTCTCGGAGCCCTTGTAGCCCCGTATCTTTATAAGCGGTTAATACGGCGGTAGCTACGCCCCTGATGCAAACAAACAAACAAAAAATATTTCCTCTTTATAATATTAGTATAGATTAATCTGGCAACACTCAATAGCAACACGAGTTGTTTTTTCATTCACGGAAATTAAAATACATATAACCGCACCTTCCCAAGGGGCCATCTCTACGAGGAGCGAGTGAATCGCGGCGAACGCGGCTCTATGAACGTGTCTTCACACGGCGATATTATCGCGGCGATTCGACAAGTGAAAAAAACCGGCCAAGTACGAGTCGGACTCGCACACGAAGGGTTCCATACCATAAAGCTTAAATTTTATTATTTGCTGTTATAGCGGCAATAGCGGTTATAGCGGCAATTGTTGTTATAGCGGCAACACGATCTATGATCATTTCAACTGTACCTATGGCGCCTTCAAGTTTGCCGCAAAGTGCTGCGCGGTGGCTTTGTTAATCCATATATATTATATTACCGGCAATCTGTATAATCCGGTATTGCATAGAATACCTAAAACATTCAGGTAATGTATGAAATATTATTCATTTTATACTTTGCCTAGGTATTAAACTAGGTTAGGCTAGTTAGGCTTTTAGAGGTCTTAAAGACAGAAATAAATTATACAGGGCAGCGAGAGAGTCTGCGAAAGCTGCTTCACAAGGTGGGGATTTCGTTTTGAAAAATCCCAATCCAATCGGAAGTTTCTTATGGAGCGTAATGAAATATCAGCTTGGAGAGCTAAGTACTTGCATGCAGTGGATAAAAATAATAAATCTCCCCAGCCCCGGCCCATAATTTATTTAGATGAGACCTATATTCACTCTTCGCCATACATCGGGTAAATGTTGGCAAGGAGAGGGTGAAGACGGAGTATTGGAGCCTGTATCGAAAGAGCAAAGATATGTTATTGTTCATGCGGGAGGAGATACTGGATTTGTTACAAATGCACTACTTGTGTTTAAATCAAACACAAAAAGTGGTGATTATCATGACGAGATGAATAGTACCAACTTTAAAAAGTGGGATATTGAAAAACTTGTGCCTCATTTATTTAACTACGGACACAGTTACGTAACACATACTAGTATGTGTTACGTAACTGCGTCCGTGGCATAATAGGCCCTATCATAAAACCAGTGCTGTGTTATTTATTTTTAAATTTCGCAGCCTATGCTGAGATAGGGACCTTTTTTGGCCTCGCACAGACAAATTTATTAGTGATTAAATAAAAGACTACTTTAGTTTTAATTAATTTTACATCTGTCTGTTTTGTGCGAGTTCCGAATAAACATTTTTCTTTCTTTCTTTCATTTACGAGAGCCTTCCATAATAGTGATGGATAATGCACCTTATCATCGTATTTGTGTGAATAAAGTCCCAAAAACTAATTACTTAAAAAAAAATGCAATTATGGTTGACCCAAAATAAAATTGACTACGGAGAGAATTTGACTAAACCTCAGCTTTTAGAAATAATTAAGAGAAACAAGCCTGAACCTGTATTTGAGATTGAAAAAAATTTAGAAGACTATAGACACAAAAACTTATATTTACCACCTTATCACTGTGATCTCAATCCCATTGAACTCATATGGAGCACAATGAAAAGAAAAGTTGATGTAAATATTGAGCACAAAAATGCTGAAATTCTCCGCCTAGTTAGTGAAGCTTTTGACGCTATTACAGTTCATGAGTGGGCACAGCATTGTAAACACGTTCGCAGGTAAGAAGGAAAATACTTAAAACATGATTTGTCTATACTAATATTATAAAGAGGAAAGATTTTTTTGTTTGTTTGTTTGTTTGAAATGAATAGGCTCCGAAACTACTGGACCGATTTGAAAAATTCTTTCAGCAATGGATAGCTACATTATCAGGGAGTAACATAGGCTATATTTTATCCCCGTACTCCCACGGGAACGGGAACTACGCGGGTGAAACCGCGTGACGTCCACTAGTATTTAGATAAACCTTTTATTATAGAAGTGGTAAGTGACACTGAAACCGAAAGCGATAGTGATAATGATGACAGTGGTACGGAAATAAGCGGAGTATGGCCTCACAACCAGGATGAAGCAGGTTCATCTAAAGATCACAATTACTGTAAACCTGGTTTTCAATAAATCATTGTAAATCAATTTGTTTTTTTTTTTACACTACACTACCACTAGGTACCACTGCTAATTATAATTAGTCAAATCTGGTGTTAGGAGTCAGGCACGGTCATAACTAAATGCTAGACATCCAGGCACCTCTTGCAAGGTACCCACCTTCTTAACTTCGCATTAAATTAAACAATTCTGCTATACATATACTCATGACACACTGTCATGATGACATGACAGTAAACGCTGTCTGCCGTTTGTTTTTTTTTTCATAGAGATGGGATTCAACTTCAAGTAACAGAATCGATAAAATAATGGGTTGAAAGAAAAAAAAAATAATAATTTGTCTTTGTCTACCATTACTCAGTTTAATATTCGATTTCTTTCTTTAGTTCCTTTACAGATGTTTGCCAATATTTTTTAGAAATAATGATGACAGTTTGAAAAATAAACGTGTTACGATTTAAAAAATGGTTATCTACTCTTCTACTCTATAAGTATTATAATGAAGAGGAAAGATTTGTATGAGTGTAACGTATAAACTCGAAAACTACTGGACCAATTTCAAAAACTCTTTCATCATTAGAATCAAAATTAGAATGGTACATTATCCCTGAGTAACATTGGCTATAATATTTATTACTAGAAAAAAATAGGTATCCTTAAGAAAATTGCAGCGCGGACGCAGTCCCGGGCGAAGTGCTAGTGGTTTATATTCATATTTTAACAATGTTTATCAATCAATTTTAACAATCTTTAGATTTGCGTAAACTAATATTATTAAGCTATGACTAAAGTCGTAGGTTAACAATTGTTGGTATTTTTCATAAAACATTTTATGATTTCCTGTCATACTCTTATAATACCTGATACCTGACCGTCTACTATGTCAGTATTTTTCTCGCTAGACTTGCCGCCATCGGTATATTATTTTCTATTTTATTTCGACATTTCAGTGGCGACTAAACCAACACAAAAACGTAAAATGTTATTAGCATCCTTTCACCCGTGGCTAAAATCGAACTAACGATTTGTTTTACGTTTAAAGTTCTTTGACAACAACAAAAACTAAACCATAAACAAACGAGGTCAAAATGGACGAGGTTCGCACTAAGCGTTTCCAAACGTCTTTTATAAAGCGCACAGTAAAGGAAGTAGAACTCTCTGCCTGCGTCTGTGTTTCCAAACGCTTACAACCCTAATCTCTTCAAAGTTAGAGTGCACAGGCTCCTTCTGGGTAAGCTAGCACCATCGTAGACTTTGTCTCTGTCATCTCTGACCTAGACTAGTCAAGAGCAAACCCATCACAATTAAAAAAAAAAAGGTACTGAGGACGTCATTATAAGGGTCATCACTTGACAGCTCTGGGGGGGGGGGGGGGGCTAAAAAGGCCACTTTAGGAGAATCATATTAGAATCATAACAATAATCACGTCACAATCTGTCTGTATCATTTTAATCTTTATCGCGAACTCATTAGGTTCAAGGTTGATTGAAAAAAATTGACAGTGACGGGTAGCGTGATTTGCTTTCTGACTCTGCTAAAGTGGCCTTTTTAGACCCGCTAGTATCTGAAGCATGAATCGATCCGAAGCCTTACGAAGTGGATTCGAAGATCATAACATTTATGTTGTCAATATCACCTTATGATCGCCACCGAATTGAGCCAAGCCTCCTGGAGTTAAACCAAACACCACAATGAAGCCTAAATCGATCCGAAGTCGCCCGAAGTGTTAGTAATGTGCTTATCCAGCCGTAATTATGTAGTTCCAGAAAGTAAATCGTTTTGATAACTGTAAAAAAATCGATATAAGTAGTTTCAATTGGACTATCTGGAAATGCGATATGACCTCTCCCTAGCTTTCATGTCAAACAGAAACTGTTAGAAAAATAATGAAGATACTTTTTTGATGTAAAACAGTCACACCACTTCTAGGAAATTATCAAACACTAAACAATTCATTAATGAATATTTAAATATTCTGAGTTAATGTGAGATTCCTATACATGCTTGGGGCAGTTATTCAGCCATCTCCTTTTTCAAAATTGATTATTACCCACAGGGGCCACAGGTCCCACATATTGAGAATTACGCGGCAGGTGTTTATTAATTTTGCGATAGGACACACAGTTTTCGAAATAAAGGCAAATTAAAAAAAAAAAAACTTTTTGCATTCGAAGAAAAGGGGTTGTTAGTGTCAGAGCGCTTTCCTACAAAAAACCGGATTCCTTATTCACACGGTGACACGCCATTCGCTTTTTCTCCGGGGTCTCCAGTTTCTGTCTGCAGGGTTTAAAGTCACTTTACATGAATGATTTTTTTTTAAGGATGGGAAATCATCAAATGACTCCTCCCGCTCTGGGTGAAGCAGAAGGGAGTGTCAGACTCTTACTGACTAAAACCCATCCCTGTTCCTCCTAATGCCCTTTGCGTTCCAGGGCCGCGGAGACTCTTTCGAACAAATTCCGCAACCCCGGAACCTTACTTGAATGATGACGGAAGTTTAGTTCGCTCGCTCATATTCGCTCCTGCCATTTCATTCGAACCTAACCTATCCGTGTCCGAGTACCCTCAAGTTCCCTGTGTCCTAAGTTCCCAAATGACCTGTCGAAGTAAGTTATTAAACGATAACGAAACAATTAACTTGCCTTGCTGCTCAATTGAATGCGGGGCATATGTCACTTAATTAAACGGCTGATGAAGCTAGTTGGTTGCGACATATACTCATTCATTGATTAATACACAATTAATGCAAAAAATATTTATTTTACACATTGCCGGTGGACCAGCAGATAATCTATACAATCCCTAGGAATTGTATATAGGTATTACCTAGGTAAAGTTTAAAATCGACAATAATATTCATTATATTTCATACATTGCCTAGACACCTCAGGTATTCTATACATTACCAAGGTATTCTATAGAATACCTGAATTATACAGATTGCCGGTACCATATATACTAACATTATAAAGAGGAAAGATTTGTATTTTTGTATCTAACGAATAAACTTAAAACTACTGGAGCGATTTGAAATTCTCTCGCTCGTAGAGATGGCCCCTAGGGCGCGGTACAGTCGTCCCGGTCGGATTACATCGTACTTACCTATAATTAAAAAAAAAAACTTATTTATATCCAACAAATAATTTAATAATTAAAATATTTTTATAAATAACATAAATATATGACAAAATAAATTGCTAACAATACCAAGTACATTATTCAAAGAAGACGCGTATTATAATACAAAATGTTTGTAGGTTTTCTACTACAACAATATCCTGAGGATGACGAAGGTCCACTAGGCACTGTTCTCAACGGTAGTCGCATGGGCGGGGAGGCGGCAGCAGTCAGCTGATCGGCACTGGCGCAGGCCTCCGGGCGCCGCAGCCGGCGCTCTCGCTCAGCGTGTTGTCTCTCGTAGCGCTGCGCGTGAGCCACACTGCGCTGTAAGCCCGCCAGGCTATCGGTTCGAGCTGGGAACTGCTCTAAACTGTTCGAAACTTCGCCCACTTCAGCAGTCTCGGTATCCACAATTTCTTTATGGTCTAATATCATGCCGATGTTGAGCTTGAGGCTAGTTGTACCATCTCTAAAAATTAAATATACTGTAGCTTGGTCTAATACTCTCAGAGAGAAATGCTCGTTGATCTTCAAAGCTTTCATTTTTATTTGAAAAGGTTTAAATTTTTGGGATAACTTTTTATTTTTCTCTTTTATAAAGTTATCAAATTCAATGGCTAACATTTCCTCATTATCTGTTTGAGTTTTCTTTGAACCAGATTGTGATCCAAGTTTTAGAATGTCAGGGTCCTTTTGCGGCAATTGAGTATCGATCATGACTTGCTGTAGGACCGGCGGATCGTTCAGTGTGTGCCACTTCCAATGTGAAACGGGACCTATTGAGCGATCAAGTACCACTCCTTCAGTCTGGTTGTATTTAAGGCTGAGAAAGAATCATTTTAACAGGTTATGTAAACTGCTGTCTGAAGTGCTTACGATTGCTTTTTACAAACGAAATTACGTGGGTATCTAATTCAGTCTCTTATCAGCAAAATTACCGTTATCAATAGAAATTTACCGTATCTTGCCAGCATGATCGAAAACTATACCATTGCCTAGATAGTCAAAAGTGGCAAGTATCGTAATAGGATGTGTGCGGCCACGCTCATCGGGCTCTCCGCTGCTGTATATCACGAAACGCTGTTGAGCATTTGTCTCTGAAATACATAATATACAAAGATTAGAATAAAAATCTCACACAGCAACACGTACAACTGATTAGACTATTGTTATATTAAAAAGCTAACCAGCTAGCCAACAGCAACATCGAAAACATTTGTGGAGTTCGGAATAGTGCCTCTCACGAATTCAAATACCTACTATATTATCTATAACTAAAGGTAGATAATATCCATAAGAGTTAGCCACCTTCGGCATCATAATAATCCAGTGCTAGTCGACCACTTCTGTAATACAAGCGACCTCGTCCGTTGTCATCAAACTCGGCTAGTTTTTCGCCGGCGTCATAAGTCATCAGCCGTTTGCTCTTGTTGTGTTCGAACCAGTCGAACTCGGGATGTGCCGGACGCATACGATACACATTCATCTAACAACAAGCATCAAATTAAACACAAACTTCAATAGAACCCTGCCGCCACTATACAGTGTGAGTCTTTATAATGTAATGTGCACGTATTAAAATGACGGCAACTATGCTTAATTTTATCAACAAAAACCGTGTTTAAAAAAAACTATTTTTTTTAGTATATTTTCTATGGATTTTTTTAAAAAAAATTTCAAAACTGTGACCCCAGTGTAAACATAACTACATAACTTTTAAACTAAACGTTTGCTTCGTTATACAATTTTAACTAGAACCGCCTTCCTATAACCAACCCACTGAAAAGCACAAAATATTTTTTATAAACCCCACCCCTACCCTTATCCAGTCCCTATTCCGTCTCTATTTCTATCCCGTCAAGCAAATTTCTACCAAAAACTTCCATTAAAATGGATATAGTTTACTAATTAATTTAGTTCTTGCGTTACTGTCCCGCACCAAGTGACCGGTTCTATGCAAGCAATTACTTAGCGATAGGGACTGGATTTTATTTATTACTAGCATTTCGCCCGCGACTTCGTTCGCGCGGGTTAAATTGGCACTCCACCAACTTAATCTCCCCTCTACCCTCGGGTAATGGGTAAAATTACTTATTAATGGCTAAACGTAGGGCAGTTCGCTCAAACTGCAACATTTTTTTACTTACGAGTATTTTTGTACCCATCGTAACTTTTAAACGAAAGGTCCGATTTGAATAATTTAAAGTATAATTTACATCTACATAACCAACCTTAATTATTAAACAATTTAAATAGATAGGGATTAAATTCATGGTACTAAAATCACCACTATTCCATTTCACCCGGGTTTTGATTGAATAATTTGAACAAAAAGCGGTAATTGTGAATTAACCATAATAGTTAGATATATATACCCTCGCGGACTTTTTTGTAGATATTGATGTCCTCTATAAAACTGTGGTACATCAGTTTGCTATTATGATAGGTTTTTATTGTCAATAGTTTCCGCAGCGTACGCGATGTAAGGATCTTTTTTGGTTATTTTTTTCACACTTTGGGTTACATTACTTATCAAAGTTTTCATACGGATCCCTAACTTTTTTGAAAATTTTCCCCTTTGTTCATCAGGGATAATGTAGGATTCTAATGGTGAAAGAATTTTTCAAATCGGTTCAGTAGTGTCGGAGCCTATTCATTTCAAACAAACAAACAAATCTTTCCTCTTTATAATATTAGTGTAGATTTATTTTATTTTATTAATTATTATTATTAAATTATAATTACTGTGGTTTTAATTTTAATTATGATCGGAACTGTCTAACATTGTTTTTTTATATTATTATTATATTTTATTGTCCAATGGGTTCAAATTACCTGAATTAATAAATGAAATTATAATTATTATAAGGATAGGTGGAGTATATAAAAATTATTTTGTGCTTTTCAGTGGGTTGGTTTCTTGAAGGCGGTTCCCTTTTTGTATAAAAAGAATTTAAATAAGTTATCATTTTTGTTTTGGGGTTGTTTTTTTTTTATTTTATACTTTTTTGATGGATTTTGTTCATAGTTAGGTTCTCCATTTATTTTAGTGGTAGGTAGGTTTTTTAGTGAAACGTTTTGGGCTAGTACTAGTAGGTATCAGTTTGTAATCATGACCTTGCTATGCCTAATATTATACAGTGTGGCAGGTAAAAATCAAAGGATGCTTTAAAGAAGTATCGCACAAGGGACAATTAATGCCATTTTGATATTATTTGATTATCCATCAATAGGAGTAAGTCTTAAATATGATGATGGATACATTTCCATAGCTCCAGTGACGGAAATTTATCAAGGCAATTGTGGTTACGGTGATATCTAGAGGCGGATTTTGCCAGTCATACTGAGTTGGGCTGTGACGGAACACAAGTTACAAGGGTGTATACTTAGTTCCGCGGTAATCGACCTAGGGCCTTAAATATTTGCAAAAGGCCAATGTTATGTTGCCTTGTAGGGATTTCACTCGCTTTATGTGATATTGACTAATAGAAGCTACTTAACCAACCCCACGATAACAGAGCCTTATCCGAAATGACCAGGATGAGAAACGTGATTTCGCATTAGAATGTACTGCGTCATCATAATCTGCCTAGACTTTTCCCAAATATGTTGGGGTCGGTCTCTAGTATAACCGGATTCAGCCGAATACCAGTATTTTACGTGGAGCGGCTGCCTACCAGACCTCCACAACCCATTAACGCGGTACGCTTGGCAAGACTGGATTGATTTACTGGCTTCCGACAATCCGTAACGACTGCCAAAGATCTACAAATGATAGCCGGGACCAACGGCTTAACGTGCTTTCCGAGGCACGGAGGAAACTCAGTATGTTAAGATGGTCTCTTACTCTTCGGGGTACATTTTTTCCTGTGACTGACCGACTCTTGCTCCTACGCATGGAGTTGACATCCAGTCTCAACTTCGGCGCCACCATTGAGTATAAAACCCAAACTGCGGTAAAAAGCTGGGCATCCTAAATAGAGTGAAGTGATACTTCAGGCCTGGACAGCTTTTAACCCTGTAAAGCACACGTCCGTTCCTGCATGGAGTACTGCAGCCACCTTTGGGACGACTCAGCTAAGTACCAGCTTGTCGCGCTTAACGCGGTGGAACGCAAAACTAAGAGGCTCATTGGCGACGTAAAACTGTTGGATGCCAAGCTACACAGCTTGGCTCATCGCCGCAAGGTTGCCTGCTTGTCGGTCTTCTACAGATTATACTTCGGTGAGTGTGCCCAAGAACTCCACGACCTCATCCCACCGGCCCCCTTCTACCGTCGGACATTCCGGCACTGCAAATTACCATCCCTACCTTGTTGCTATTCCACCAATTCGCACTAAGCGTTCCCAAACGTCTTTTATAATGCGCACAGCAAAGAAATGGAACTCTCTGCCTGCGTCTATGATTCCGAACGCTTACAACCCTCATCTCTTTAAAGTCAGAGTGAACAGGCTCCTTCTAGGTAAGCTCGCTCCATCGTCGACTCTGTCTCTGTCAACTCTGACCTAGACTAGACTCAAGAGCAAATCCATCTCAAATAAAAATGGTCACCCATCCATAGACCAACCTTGGTAAGCGTTGCTTAACCTTGAAGATCGACCCGTGTGGCTGTTATTATTTAGCCACGAACTCCTCTATAGAATGTCTCTATAGAATAGGTACTGCGTGTAATAAATAAACAACAAACCACAACTGGGTACAAACCACTCACTGAACATAACAAATCGTATCTACTTCACAACAGATTTCGGTGGAAAGTTGATTATTATAACACTAAGATTTTCCCCAGGATATTAGTAATACTTACTGAAAACCGCATCAAAATCAGTTTAGTAGAATCAGATTTATTGCAACAGCATCAACAAAATCGGTCGAGTTGAACTAATACATGACTTTATAACGGATCTGACGACATGGGGACATTTGTTGCACACCAAAACTTTCTCCAGAATGTAATAAACACTTTCCTGAAAACTGCGTCAAAATCGGTTCAGCCAAAGCCAAACTCGAGATAACTGCGGACAAACACCTCCTTTTTTTGAAGTCGGTTAAAAGGTAGGTAATGTAGGTCTTATTGTGAAAATTTACGATTATTGTAAAAATTTATGAAAAAAAATAACAGAATCTTGCTTAAAAAGAGGTTTATTTTCAATTACGGGTAGTTTTTTTTCACTATTTTCATTTTATTTGAAAAAGGTAGTAAAATGCAATGTTATACATAATATATTAATTTGGGCGTTGTTCGATCGACCCGAAGTGACAAGCTTCATCAAAAACCAAGAAAACAACCCAAAAATGAGCAATTGCGCCAAATATACGTTAGCTATAGAAATTCATGTAACAAAATTATTAAATCATTAAAATTACAATACTATCGTGTGGAACTAGAAACTAATAGTAATAATCTTAAAAAAAACCTGGAGTGTCATAAAGGATATCTGTTATATGAAAAAAATAAATAATGACAAACCTAAAGAATTACTGTATATTGACAGCACACCAACTGAGTCGTTGAATATAGTAAACACGTACTTTACTACTATTGGTAGTGAGCTAGCCGATGCCACTCTCTGTAAATTAAATGAAACTGAAGCCGAATTAGCCAGCACATCAGCTACAAACCCAGCGCCAACCACCATGTCTCCTTTACGCCTACAGACGCAACAGAAATAGACAGTATTATTGCGTCTCTTAAGGTGAATAGTGCACCTGGCCTCGATAATATCTCTAGTAGGTTAATTAAGTTGGCTAAAGATGTACTGGCAGAACCTATCAGCCACCTTTGCAATCTAAGCTTAGGACTCGGCACTTTTCCTACGATTTTTAAAAAGGCTATAGTTTCACCTATATACAAGGCTGATGAAAAGCAAAGACCTTCAAATTATAGACCCATCTCATTGCTATCGTGTTTATCGAAGGTTCTTGAAAAACTAGTGACAAAAGAACTCGTCAGCTACTTTGAAAAGAACAAGTTGCTAACCGATCGTCAGTTGGCTTCCGAAAAGGAAAATCCACAAATTATGGCCTACTAAAGCTGACATCTATAATAACAAAGCATGTTGATGTAGGAGAGAAAGCAATTGGTGTTTTTCTCGACCAAAAAAAAGCATTTAATACTGTATCGATGCCTCTGCTTCTAACAAAACTGTGCAGTATGAGTGTAAGAGGACACGTTCTTCAGTGGTTTCAGGACTATCTGGCGGGTAGGGAGCAGCGCGTCAGGGTAGATAAACACTTAAGTGATGCTGCGACTTGCACGTTTGGCATTCCCCAGGGAAGTACGACTGGCCCAGCTCTCTTTTTGATTTATATAAACAGTCTTGCGGCGATTGACATGGGAATGTCAATCTCCGCGCGAAAAGACACTGAAACCATTATGTTCGCAGATGACACTGTTATCTTGTTCCATGGCCAAACATGGGAGCAGGAGCGGACGGTAACAGAAAGCAGTCTTGCGATTATCACGAAGTGGCTTGAGGATAACCTGGTGTCGTTGAATACATCCAAGACAAAATATTTATGTTTTACAAAGACTGTTATCTCTCGCCCATACTCGCAATTGAGTATCCAAATCCACGTTTTCCCATGTAACCGAAACCCGCGCGGGAATGCCCAATGTGATGTTTTGACGAGATCAAATGTTATAACGTACTTAGGCGTTATAGTCGATGAGAACTTATACTGGCATCACCATATTTCGAGTCACAACTAGTCTAACAACTAAGAAATGTTGCACCTACAAAGCTTCTGCTATCAACGTATAAAGCACTAGGCGAATATGTACTCAACTATTGCATTTGCTCCTGGGGTGGCGCGTCCAAATCAGTAATAATTGAACTGGAACGTGCTACGCGTGTAATCCTTACAGTGCTAATGTCCCTGCCGTACCGGCACAATGGATTTATACAATCGCACTGGAGTCCTATCGGTCCGCAAACTCTACGTAAGAGTCAAGTACTTCGCAGATTCCACCGCAACGCAATTCCCCAGCTGCTACCATTTACTAAGAGTCGCTTTATATGTCCAGCACCTTCAGTGAAATCAACTTTTGCGAAACGACACTATAACTCCACCGCACCACGTATATACAGTAGAATCCGCTTACAATGACATCGAAGGGAAGTGACAAAGACGTCATACCAAGCGGACGTCATACAAAGCATAGTCTTAGAAAATAAATAACTTCTTATTTTTTTAAGTATTTAGTGTAATAGAGATAAATACTAGAAATGGTATGTATCTTTTAATAAATCCAACCAAAAGTGAGTAATCATAATTTGTGAAAGATTGTACTATGCAAATTTGACAACGAACAAACAGAAAATCTAGTAAACTGTAACCCAAACAAATCAATAAAAGGACTGAACTATCGACACAACCACACACACCGTAATTCTTACGAATACGTACAAAAACACACCAATATGCACAACACACCACACCACATGGACAATCATATTTTACATATTTTTTATTTTTGTTTTAATCAAGTTTATATTTTATCTAATTTGCTTGTTTTAATATCATATGTTTCATAGCTTATTTTTTTATGTTTTAATTAGACTTGTACCTAGCATGTAAACAAAATGTATAATGTAATTAGGAAAGGCTTTTATGTAACAGTGACACTTTTTGCAAATAACTGAAATTAATTATTATTATTATTAATTTAAAGTAAGGAATGGAAGAATTCAAATTCTAATGTAAGGCTTAGAATAAAATAATAATTGTTTACAAAAATAAAGAATTAACTACAGATTTCTTAAATTTACTTGACGAGAGGTTAAAAATATCAATGTTCCCAAATCTATCACTATACAGCGCAGAGGAGTTCGAAGACCAGCATTAGAGTTACAGACGTGGCTGGTATCGGTAGATAGTAACCGGTGAGGACGAGCTTGCAGTTTATTTAACAAATATGTGCAATCATATTTATTGTGTAGAAACATTGCTAGGGTAAGCAGTTTGTAATTCTTGAGTAAAATGTCATGCGAACTGCGACTGTGAATTGCAGAGCTCGTAGGAATTTACGTTGAACAATTTCGATTGAGTCGATGTATCTAATACCTTTAAACGAGCAATTCTTGTATTTACCTATGTATACATTTAATCTGAATCTCGGAAACGGCTCCAACGATTTTCATCATATTTAATATGCAGGGGGTTTCGGGAGCGATAAATCGATCTAGGTTTCGTTTTTAGAAAACGTCGTAAAAAAAAACCTCATCATCATCACTCAGGTCATCCACTTTAGAATATTAGTGATTCCATATCATTGTAGTAAACTCCAGACAAGGCCTGACTCATCAACTTACAAATATTTATATATATAAGTATCTGTAAGTTGATGGACGTCTGAAATCTCTACTGTTGCGCTTAACAAAACCATACATTTTGAGTGCTTTGTGGACAATATTGTCTACTTGGATATTAAAGTGAAGCTTTTAATCTAATACCATACCTAGGTCACGCAGTGAGTTTACTCGTATTAATTGTGTGTAGGGGAACAATTTAAGACAGGAAGAGGAGTCAGATAGGGGGACCCATTATCTCCCAAACTGTTCTCAGCTGTATTGGAAAATATATTTCGAAAGTTGGATTGGGACAATATGGCTTACGCATCTTTAACCATCTCAGATTTGCAGACGATATAGTCCTATTTGAAGAAACCTTGAAGACAATGATCTCCTCAGTGACCGTTAATATGGCTTTCGCCGGGGACGGTCAACTGGCGATCTTCTTGTGTATGTCACGCACTGCTGGGACGAGGCCATCGAGAGACACGGCGAAGCACTTGCCGTGTCGCTCGCTATCTCGAAGGCCTTTGACAGGGTTTGGCACGCAGGTCTAATCAGCAAGCTTCCTGCTTATGGCATCCCAGCTGATTTTTGTAGCTGGATATCAGACTTCCTGAGTGAACGGTCGATCCGAGTAGTCGTTGACGGCTGCTCCTCTGACCTCATGGCTTTTGATGCCGGAGTTCCTCAGGGGTCTGTTCTCTCTGCAACTCTTTTCCTGCTGCACATCAATGACCTACTTCAGCCTGGTCTTGTTGGGTACGCAGATGACAGTACGGTTTTAGAGAGATACTTGTCCAGCGCAACAACCGGCGGGGATGAAGTTTGTTCCTTGAGAGAGGCCATGGTAGAGCGGACAAATTTGACCTTAAGCCTTGTCTCCCAGTGGGGTGATGACAATCTGGTCACTTTTAACGCCACCAAAACGCAGGCGTGTCTTTTTAACGCAAAAAGGAGTCGTTTTGACCAAACTCCTACCTTTCGGGGTGCATCTGTTCCTGTGACTGATCGACTAGAGCTCCTAGGCATGGAGTTGACGTCTAGTCTCAACTTCGGCGCCACCATCGAGTACAAAGCCCAAACCGCAGCCAAAAAGCTGGGCATCCTAAATAGGGTGAAGCGATACTTCAGGCCTGGACAGCTTTTAACCCTATACAAAGCACAAGTCCGATCCTGCATGGAGTATTGTAGCCACCTTTGGGATGGCTCAGCTAAGTATCAGCTTGCCGCGCTTGACTCGGTGGAACGCAGAGCTAAGAGGCTCATCGGTGACGTAAAACTGGTGGATGCCAAGCTGCATAGCTTGGCTCATCGCCGTAAGGTTGCCTGCTTGTCGGTCTTCTACAGATTGTACTTCGGTGAGTGTGCCCAAGAACTCCACGACCTCATCCCACCGGCCCCCTTCTACCATCGGACATCCAGACGCACTGCATCTTACCATCCCTACCTTGTTGCCATTCCACCAATTCGCACTAAGCGCTTCCAAACGTCTTTTATAATGCGCACAGCAAAGGAGTGGAAATCTCTGCCTGCGTCTGTGTTTCCAAACGCTTACAACCCTAATCTCTTCAAAGTTAGAGTGCACAGGCTCCTTCTGGGTAAGCTCGCTCCATCGTAGACTTTGTCTCTGTCATCTCTGACCTAGACTAGAGTCAAGAGCAAACCCATCACAAACAAAAAATAAAACCCACATAACCTAGGGGAAATGATTGAAGATCTAAATAAGCAAAGTGAGAGAATTGGTTTGTCCATGAATATAAACAAGATCAAACTACTTACAAACCGCGAAAACCGAGAGACCAAAATTAACAACCATCGTCTCGAATATGTGGAAGAGTATATACAACCTGTAACAGAATAAACGCAATACCTCTTAAGGTTTAATTGAACTCATCATTATGAACAACTTTCACTATGGAACCAACACTGAAATCGTGAAAAAAAATCGACTCCCCCATACGTGGGCCTAACTCGACAAAATGCACTGAACAGCTGATTTTTTTTCGCGATTTCGGGATTGGTCCCATAAGTAAAAGTTGTTCATAATGATGAGTACAATGACCCCTTAAGAGGTATTGCGTTTATTCTGTTACACGTTGTATACTTGGTACAAATCATCTCACACAAAGACCAATCTTCCAAGGACATCAACAGAAGAACAGCAAACAGTTAAAAAAAATACTGGTCCCTAAAAGAGGTAATGAAATCTTCTAAACTAAGTACAGAAATTAAACGGAAGGTTTTTGATACCTGCATTCTCCCCTGCCTCACTTATGGTTGTGAAATCTGGTCACTCACAAAAAAGCACAGAGACTATCTAGAACACTGCCAAAGAGCTATGGAGCGGAGCATGATTGGCGTCAAAACACAGGACAGGATAAGGATTACCATAGTAAGATCGAAAACTGGAGTAACTTACGTGCTTTTAAAGATAGACCAACTAAAGTGGAGATGGACGGGCCATTTACTGTGTTGTACCCAAGACAAGTGGAGTAGGATAGTCACGGAATGGTACCCTAGAGATGGTAAACGGAGAAGAGGAAGGCAAGAGAGGAGATGGGAGGACGAGCTGAAAATTGCAGCCGGTCCCAATTGCAGAAGGGTTGTTGTTCTTACCATCCAAGTCTATCTGCTGCTTAAAAGTTTCCTCGCAGAACATTGATGTCATTGCGAATTTCTGAAGTGTGCGTGGTGAGAAGTTCTAAGCCGCTCTTCATGTCAGCGATGTTAGAGTTGATAGCTTACAGGCTTGAGTCAACGTCGTTACGAAATGACTTCAGGGTTGATCTTAGCTTAGTTGAGTGCGTTCAAATGACCGGTGAGCACGCATTCAGGTTGCTTACGTTTCCTGCATGTCACTCCGAACGAACGAACTCAGACGTTGCCCTTAAATCGACGCTGAAGCTCATTTTGGTAGGTGAGTGAAACATTATTAATTTATTTAATGCAAGCCAAAAACAGGAGAAACAAAAAGCAGAAAATAATAACAAAAATCTTCCAGCTTCGAAGTATCGCTTTATTATCGCTATGTGTCGTAGTACCGGGTGACCGAGGCCACGTTACAGTGCTCCAAGCTACCGATAGTGTATTACGCGGCATCGCACTTGTGTCGAGTTGGTTCAGTGGCCTGAGCCGCGCGTCTGCCAAGCGCGCTACGCAGTGTCGCGGGTTCGAACTGTTCGAATCCCACCAAGTGGTCTTCTGTTTGTGTAATGTTATTCACAAGTTTTTCGAGTACTGCCGATGCCCGCGAGCGAGACACAGCACCAAAATCAAATATGGCCGCCGCACTAAACGGATGATCCCGCAAGTATTAAGAGAGGAGCCAATAAATGATAGAATTCGTCAACTCATCCGTCAGAAAAACACAAAAAAAGCAATTCTAAGAGGGGCAAAAACACGTCCGCACGCTGAGCAGAAGATCACTGAGAACTTTATGTTACAAGGACGCCTAGTTACTTCCAATCATTATGGAGCATTTTGTTTTATCGCGATAGTTCATTTAGTTTAAAAGTTACATTATTATGTTTACACCAGAACAAAATATTTAAAAATTTTGTTCACTACTGTGACCCTAATAAAAAAATAATAATACATAGTTTCCCTCATTTTAATTAATATGTGCACATTATAAAGACTCACACTGATTACATATAACTATATATCACTACGTATGCTTATTTACCTTCCGCACTACCTTTTCTGTAGGTAACACAGTCCAACCCTTTTCAATAAAGGTGCGATCAGACAAAGCATAGCGTAAAAAACCTTTACCAGGTTCTGCGTCAATCTGAAATGTTTACACAATTGAGTACCTAACTCAAGAATTTATTGGGAAACTAGTTTATGCCCGCGATTTGTCTGCGTAAAGTGTTTACTTTCCGACTCTTTTCAACTTTCCTATATCCACCTGTTATGTAAAAAAACCTTAATTTTGAATGGCTAAAAGCCAGACAGGTCTTGCAAGTGCTCATCGTGTTCAAACTACGACGGTCAACACGAAATTTAGGGTTTAGTACCAAATGTAAAATTATTATTCAAATGCAGTAGGTGAGTGATCTCAGTAACACTTTTTTCAAAGAAACAATCCGATTTAACAATATTTATATTGGTATTTGTAAGTAAAATATACGCAATAATAAACATTATCATATCACTAAACGGGTCGGAACTTTTGTTTATCGGATCTGGCATAGCCTGCCGCATTTTTGTTTAATAACGATAATTTGAAAAAAAAAATAAACAAAATGGCGGCGTGAGGGCTATGCTACAAAGGTTCTATACCCTTTCAAGTTGATAGATCAATGCGAAATTGAAAATCTTAAACATTTGTTTAACATTTTCAATTTCGCAATCCTAATAAATTCTTCCGTTACTGAGTGAGTGAGTGACTGACAGACAACGCACAGCCGAAACCGCTGGTCGTAGAAAACTGAAATTGGGCATGTAGGGTTCCTTGAGCATTAAGAGGATTTCACGAAACTCCAGCGGAAACCGGAAAAATGAGATATGCGCGTACGAAATCGCGGGCAAAAGCTATTAAAATATATATTTTTACTAGCCGACTCGGCAAACATTGTTTTGCCATACAAACAAAAAAAATACCCTACCACCTTTTCTCATACCTACCGAATGTACACACAAAATTTCATGAAAATCGGTCGAGCCGTTTCGGAGGAGTTCGGTAACAAACACCGTGACACGAGATTTTTATATATTAGATAATACGGGCCCTTGACAACGAACGTAGGTCAATTTTTCTTAGCCCCCCTTTGTCTGTATGTTTGTATGGCTTTGGGTAAACAAGATGCTTATTATATCTACTGTAAATAGTTATTCGAAGACTGTAGCTCTAAAGCTACTTTGGCTGCAACACCTGTGTGACAGACGACAAACAGACGGACACGTGAGTGACAGCAAAAGGACTCCGAATAGACCCCTCTCCTCCGATTGGTTCTCTTCCAAGTTGCGCCACAATGTCGGTTCTCCGGCAACTGTGCCTAGGTACCTATGCAGCATGTTGTGCCTGCTGTTTCTTGGTCTCAGTTTCTGCCTACTTACTGGTTCTGGTAGTTTCTCTTTAGGCATATTTTGTCGCAGAATTGATAGTTATAAAAACCACTTCGCGAAAAATAAAATAAAAGATGATTGTATTAAAATAAATTACTTGCAAAAATATTTTGGTATAACTTAAAGTAAATATATAATGTCAAATTTCCGAAACATCAAATTTTTAAATGTTCATAATGTCAGAATATTGTTATAGGCCAGTCACCGTTTACAAACGCGTTAGGTCGCAGTAAATTGCACTGTCCTGATTTTTTCGGTGGTTGTAAGGGTAGATGCCAGTAGTGTCCATCCAATTTTTCAACTTCGAAAGACCTGTGCTAACTGCGTGGTGCTCAGAAGACTTCTTAATTTTCGGTCATTAGGGTTCCGTGCCAAAATGGTAAAACAGGAACCCTTATGGTGAGACTAAATCTGTCTGTCTGTCACAACTGGATAGCTGAAGAACTATTAATGCTATGAACTTGAAGTTTGGAATAGTTTTAGATGCCTTTTGTCCAGTGGCAGTGGGCAGGGCACATTGCTCGCAGAACAGATGGTCGATGGGGCCGAAAAGTTCTGGAGTGACGACCGCGTACCGGAAGGCGTAACGTTGGAAGGCCTCCCACAAGGTGGACCGATGACCTGGTGAAGGTCGCGGGTAGCTGATGGATGCGAGACGCACAGGACCGGTCGTTGTGGCGACGCTTGGGGGAGGCCTATGTCCAGCAGTGGACGTCTTTCGGCTGTTATGATGATGATGATGATGACTTTTGTCCAACTATTTTGAAAATAAGAAAGAAATTAAAAATTATATATTTTTCTTGCAACAGAGACTGAAAGGGATTATTAAAAATTCAAAGTGGGGCTACTAGGGCATGTAGGGTATCACATGAAAGAGCGCCTTTTTTTTTCTTTTTTTTGGGCGCATAGTATTTTGAATTATGTCGAAAAATGTTGAAATTTTTTAAAATATTCTATATGATAGAAGTTTATGTAAAGTTTACAGGAAAAATAAAACGATGTCTCTAAATAGCAATTTTTTTCAGAAATCATCATATCAACAAAATATAAATTAGTTCCACAATCTGTAAAGAGATGGCGTTGACTTAAAACTGTACATTCTACACCGCAGTTTTCAGTGCTGCAGGATCTCAACACGAAGAAAGAAAATTTAGTTCTATTACATTTTAATAGATAGCGCGATATGTATCAATTTTCAATGAAGTTTTTGTAAAATAAAGTTTTTTCTTTTTAATTACATATATTAAGAACTAGCTGTGCCCGCGACTTCGTTCGCATGGATGTCGAAAAAGTCTGTTGTATAGATAAAATCTACTTTAAGTTAATACTTTGCGTATCCTGATCTCTCTCAAAATTAAGAAAAAAGGAAGAAGGTACCTAGTGCAGAGTGCAGGGCACTGTATCATCTCTTCCGGTTGAAATTCCGATTAGCCCAGATAATCTCCTGGTACAGTAGTGGCCAAAAGTGGAGTAGCAATCTCACAAAGCAATAGATTGACACTTCGGTTTAACTTACGACCTTCTTTTAACAAGTAACTTCAATACTATAGACACACACACACTTACATTTCTTTGCAAATGATTGTATTTCAGAAATTCAACTATTAGAGTAAATGCTATGATAACCTAACGGTAACAGTAGTTGAGTATGCACGATCATTCGCAATGAACCGCGGGTTCAAATCACACGCATGTGATGGTTTTTTTGTGAATGTTTTAAAAATTCCTCGAATAATCAAGCTATTAAATGGTTCCTTGTTATGTTTGTCTCGTTCACTGAACTCGTAAAAATTTATAATTATACCCACAGAACACTGAATTGATAAATGATTAAGGTAGATGCATTTAGCTTACGACTCATTCACCGCGACAAAGTAGAACGTTGTTGGTTGGTTGTTATTGTAGGTTAGTGGCGTGTGTTTAGTCTAATATCGGTGTAGTAGTTCATTTTGAAATGCAAGCAAATTTGAATATTGAAATGAAAGTGAATATTATTGCGCTGCGTAAAGGTGGACTTAATATATCACAAATATCTGATAAAACCGGACTGAGTATTTTAATTTAATTATTTTATGAAACATTTATCTAATTATAGTATTACTGCTGTTCCTGTAAGTGATTTTTTTAACGTTTTATATTTTCACTAGATCTAAACAAAATAGAAGAAAAAATATACTTAACTTCAAATTAAATTTCTTTACCTAGAATTCAGTGGTTCCCAAACTTATGTTGTCTATTGCCCACTTTGAGAATAAATTACTTTTTAGCGCCCATTTCTTCACCAACTTAAAAAACACTATAACTTCAAATTAAATTAATTAATTATTGTGAGCTATATTAGCGGAGATTAAACATTCATTCTAAACGAGACTTTTACTATAACCCGCAAGAGTTAACTAGACCTAAGCGCAGTAGGTAGTATACAACGGCGCTCAGGTCTCAAGTTAACTCTTACGGGCTACACCTGCCCATGAGAATGATTATTGAGACGCAACTTTATAGTATTCAGACAGAGTATCTTTTATTCAAATTAAAACAAACATAAACGATTCCTATATAAAAAAAATATGTGAAGGATGAATCCGATGCTGTTTAATAAGTTTGTTGATATCAGGTTCCAATTTTTTTTTTTTCTATAGAGTGATTCGTTTGACCACTATCTCATCTGATGGTAAGCGATGCGGTCGAAGATGGAGCACGTTTGCCTAGAAGCAACCTATTCAACTCTTGTCTTAAAGACTCCCAGGTTGTAGCTATCTGGAAACACAGAACTGGCAGGGAATTCCACTCCTTAGCTGTACGCACTATGAATGTGTTCCCAAAACGTTTTGTGCGTGTGGGTGGGATGTCCACCATGTACCGGTGGCGCATCGCCGTTCTTCTTGTGGTCCCATGATGGAACGGGCTTGGCGGAATTGAATCATGCAATTCCGTCGCACACTCCCCAAAATGCAACCGATAGAAAACCGACAGGCCAGCAACTCGGCGTCGATGCTCAAGATTTTGGAGCTTTGCCGCGACGAGCCTGTCATTACCGATGATCCTCTTGGCTCGTTTCAAAACCTTCTTATACAGCAAGATAATATTAGACTATCCATTGATGAGGAATTATTTCAGTGTTTATGATGTTGTTAAACATGTCTGTAAGGACAGGTACTAAGACTTCCTTTGCTTGCTTTAAGATTTCGTTGTTAATGCCATCGGGACCTGGAGTTTTATCTACCCCTTAGGCATCTATAACTTTCTTGACCTCAGCTTGAAGAGTGTCAGGAATGTTTGAGGTATCCGCCAAATCAATTACACATTCTGTTTTGTTACATTCGTACAGTTTCTTGCAATAAGACGTCGCTGTTCCCATTTTTTTTTTATTATCTATTTATCTTGCCTGAGTTCCTAATTCTTTTGTGTTAGTTTTTTAGTCTGTGAATTTGTCTCTTAGAGCGATTGTTATTTGTTCCAACTGATGTTTCCCGAGCTTTACATTTCCTAGGTCTTGTCTTCGTCTAGACTTTTTTGGTTGAATTGGTAATAGTTCTTTTCTTATTAGTTTGTGATTAGTGTTAAAGTTCAATTTCTTGATTATGGTAAAGTTAGTGGAGTAGAATAGAATAGAATAGAATAGAATACTCTTTATTATGTGCTTTTTCTGTTGGTCATTATAAAATCAGTTTAGTTTTTTGTTTTACCGTCTGGCGAGATCCAGGTCCACATGTTTTTCTTATTTTTCATGAATATAGTATTTAAGATGGTTAGGTTATTTTTAGTGCAAAGTTCATGATATGTTCTCGAATTCTACTTCTGGGTTTATTGTTGTACATGAAAGGTCCTAGTACCTTTTTTTCTTCTGGGCGCTTATCCCCAAGTTAGCCATTACAGTCTCCCATTATTATTAGGTTTTTATGACCGTGCACGTGGATCGCTTTGTACACATCAAGGTAGAATGTATTTATTGTATCTAGATGCAATTGTTCAGTAGGCGTATATATTTGTATTATCGACCAAGGATCTTTATATCCAGGTAATTTCAAATTCATCATCGCAATACGCTCCGATATACCTACAAATCCTCCCACATGTTTTGTTTTATGTTATTAAACGATAAATCCAATCCCATGGAGGCCCGGGGTCTCACCTATATGGCAAAATATGTAATCTGGATAAGATATGATATTTTCACCCATTCTTCTCACTTCATTCAGGCCAACAATATCCCATTTGATGTGGTTTAATGCATTCATTATATCTGTAAGATTATCTTTATTTTTCAGGGTAAGTACATTGAGTGCTGCGATGTAGATTTTAATTTCTTGATGTTTATGATTTTTGTTGCTGTTATCATTTTTGTTGGTATCACTTATTGTTGGAGGGTTATGGTCTCTTGGTATCCAAGGGAAGGTAAAAGGAAAAGAGGCGGACCGCATAAAAGGTGGGATACTGATATCAGAGAAGTGGCAGGAGTGATGTGGCCCAGAGTGGCTCTAAAAAGATCTGAATGGAAAAGGTTGGAGGAGGCCTTTGCCGATTGGCAAACAGTTCTACAGAAAATAAAAACACCGGTAGCACTCCGGGAGTGCCGGCAGAAGTGAAAACTTTAGTATTAACGTTGTGTTTAATTATAAGTACAAAAATACTATCATTTATGAGGTAGAATACAATGTTCATTTATTGCTCTATCGTACACAAATATGACAATTTACATGTTATTATTCATAATATTATATCGTTATTTATTTATATATTACATTAATTTTTATCTCTTAGAAAAATCAACTTTCATCCATAATTTCGTAATTCCGTAATTTCGTATCCTTGAATACGCGTGGCACGCTGTACATAAACACAGACGGACATTCGCGCAAGCGCCCTGTGCCGCCTAAGCGGAGCAGCACACTCAGGCACGGTAGAAAGAGTGGGAGATACTAGTTCCTCTCCCTTCCCCTCGATCTTACGCTTATTCGATCAGCATCACGTGACCCTGACGCGAGTCCGTCTTACGCTTTTTCGATCAGCATCACGTGACCCTGACGCGAGTCCGTCTTACGCTTTTTCGATCAGGTCACGTGTCCTGACGCGAGTTTAAGATTTTATACCCATTACAGAAAAAGTGCTCAACGCCGCTAAAGAAGTTTTCACTTCAATAAAAATGCAGCAATTACTAGAATAAGTTTGTTTTAGAATATTGTTATTAGGTTAAGTTGATCTGAGTAAAGGCTATTATTATCTATTATTATTTCTTTACATAACTGGTTATGAACGTAAACATTTTTTATTGGATATCTTAAAAGATCGCAATCGACTAAGCACTTGCGCTCGCACCTGCAGCAGACTTTCGATGTGTCTGGCAAGATGTAAAAACCATTGAAACTGTTCGGCTATTGAGGTAACATTTTTATATGGGTCCCCAAGTAACATTTAACTTTTATACTTTAACGAAAGTATAATTATAATTTATTAAAGTTTAGGGGTGTCTGGCAGGAGGTAGCAACTGCCATAAGTGTCCGGCAATGGATGACGAGATTTCTAAAGTTACCCCGAAGAAAATATGAAAAAATTGAGCTTTATACTTTAACGAATTTAAGAGACTATTTCATACACCTTTATTACCTGCCCAAGTAACCACAACCCAAACTCTATAGTCGCTGGTTGTGTTTACCTGTATAGGGGACATGCACAGAAAAACTTTCAGCTTTTATAAAATAACGAAGGTCTGGCCGTCGTGGGCTCTTGCTCCATTAATACCTACCCCAGTAAAAATATTATTCAAAATTATACAAATAAGTCTGACTTTCAAGCGCACAAAAACTTTGTGAATTTAATAGTAGAAAAACTGTACCTTAACCCCTCGTTAGTGACCTGCCATTGTTTAATAACAATAGTGGATAACATACGCGATTTAAACGACCATATTGATAAATTGTCAGTATCTGATTCACTGCGCTGTGTACCTGAAGAATGTTCCTCTTATGTTAATAACCCTAATAAACAGTTTAAGATTATGACGCAAAATACCCGGTCAGTTTACGCAAACTTCGATTTCTTTTCTGGCACTCCTCTGTAGAATAAACCTTGACTGTGATATTATTGTGTTAACGGTTTTTTGGCTGAAACTAATTATGCCCTACCGTCAATTGAAAATTACTCGGACTACTATACTGCACGACTTAGAAACCAGAATGATGGCGTCATCATATATGTTAAAAACGTTGGCGCCTACTCTGTCACCGAGTCTCGGCACAGAAAAAGCCATAATATGTATTTACCGTTCACCTTCTACTCTAGATAATTAATTTTTTGCAATCTTTGAACTCTCTTCTAACTATAAAAACATAGTTATTCTTGGAGATATAAATCTTGACATCAGCGGTAACTCAACATCTAATCGTATTTCAGACTACCTCAATTTGATAGCTTTTCATGGACTTCTTCCTGCCCACACATATCCTACCCGTGAGTCTGCTTGTCTGGATCGTGTCATGCCCAAGACAAACTCATTAGCGATTACAATAGTGATTGACTCTTCTGTGACAGACCATAACTCTGTCTTGCTTTGTCTGGCGCAAAGTAAGCCGGTTAATACTGTTTCACTGTGGACAGTTTAAAAGTTTCGTTGTCCTGTTTCGATGAATCGCTAAAAATAAGTAAGTGCATTGAACAAAGTATACCATTCATAAAAATATTGAGTTCGTACAGATGTGTAGTTCTTACTACATAAACAAAGACTAAAGTGCAAATCATTGAGTGGTTATTCAAATAACGCGGCAAGTGCACAGGATCATCGCAGTTGTACGAGTGGCGTAAGAGCGATAACGGAGCGCTCCACCAGCCAGTGACACATCGTTAGCGCACGCAAAGAAACTTGTTTTTGACAATCACCGACTCGTTTATGAAGCACGCCTAAGCGCCTGCATTTGGACTCAATAGATCGAGAGTATTGTAAAGATAAGTGGTGGTTAGTACATACAAATTTTAATAATAAATATGTTACGTTCACTTAATACTAAAATTAAAAGTTCGTCAGACACCAGTTTGAATCAAGCGCATGTTGTAACTGACAAGCAACATTCACGCAAGCGTAAACAACCTAAGTCTGAATTTGCTGACATGTTTAATGCGTTGTCGTATGATTTGAAAAATACTTTAAGCGAGTGGCGACGCGACAGGGATGCCAGGCTATGAACAATTTCCGATAGTGTTGCAAACATTAAAACCGATTTAGCCGCACTAACCCAAGTTACGACAGAAATCAAAAGCGATTTAAGTTTTCTCCGATCCGAACAATTGTCGATTAAGCGACGTATTAAAAACAGAACGAAAAACATGAAAATTTGTCACAAGATGTAACTGAGATACGTAATTCGATTCAGTATACTTTGAATGAACAAACTGATAAATAATAATAATAATAATAAGCTGGCAACTCTGGCTGTCAGTTCAAGCTTTGTTTTTGTTTTCCAATTTATTCGTTTTATTAATACTTTTAGTCCGTACAAATCCATAATTAAGTAAAAGAAACTCTCAAGATTTGGAACATAACCACTAAAACCTATAAATAATCCAAAAAGTAAAAAATGCAGGAAGAAGAAAAAATATTCTATGACCGGACACGTTTTGACATATGTCACAAAAATGCCACTGAAATACCTATGAAATAACGGAATGATAAAAGCTTGAATAATGCTGACTAGAGCAGCATCGAAACGTGCACGCCTACCATCCCCGGACCCGTCGCTGAGCTCCACCTCGCCGCCGCCGGACAGCGGATCACCAATGTCACCGGCGGCTGCAGTCGTGTCGAGCTCCAGCGACGAGTATTTCTCTCCGCCGACGTCGCCAACACCTGTGCGTCGGCAGGGGAGAGGCCGGCCACCGAGGGGCTTGGAACCTAGGGGCCAACCGGCCCCGAGCCGGGTCCCCGCTACCGGTGGTTGTGTGCAGCGCATGAGATGGACGCAGTCCATGAATGAAAACGTCATGCGCGCATACTACGGGTCTACAGAGGGGGGAACTAACCTCACTGCGTACCGTGTCAGGATGCTGTCTCTGTTTCTGGACCTGGAACCAACCGTGAACGTCTCGGCTCAACGATTGTCGGATCAGGTGCGGGTCATCCAACGTAATCACAGGTTGGACGATGCCGCACTTGATAGGCTGCGCTCAGAGGTACTCGGCAACCTTATCATCTCGACCCCGACTCAGACCGCGGTACAGGCGCCAACTTGTGGCGCAATCACACCGCGGCCCGTTAATGTTAGTGATGAGGTAGATGATAGGGTTGTCACGGTAAGTAGCCAGTGCAATGATAAATTGAGGAGCGCACTGGAGGATGCGCTTCGCGAGTATAGGTTAACCCCGATCGAACTTTGGCCCCGATTACCAAGGTTGCCTATGCACAAAAAGAATAGGGCGCTAGTGTGTGCCTTGGATTCGCTGCTGCAGAACATCTTCGAAAGCAGCGAGAGCCTCGTTGATACGCACTCAATCCTGTTTTGCGGGGCTGTTGCGGCATGTCGTATAGCGAACGTCAAGTTCCCTAGTTGTGACGAAGCTATACGACCAAAGCCTGCTGCGCCAGCCTGGCAGTGCAGGATCGAGCGGCGTATCGATGAGGCTAGGGCACTCATCGGCAAACTATACTGCTTCAGGGAGGGCAACACACGACCACGCGTGATGCGCTTTGTGAGACGGGCGTTTTCGGGGACTGATATCAGCCCTCGAGATTACACGTCCCGTGTCACAGAGCGCATCGACTTCCTGAAGCAGAAAGTTTGTGCATGGGCAAGCCGTATTCGGCGGTATAAGCGGCGGGTTGACCGATACTCGCAAAACCGCATGTTCCTGAGCGATGAGAGGTGGGTATACAGAGCTTGGGAGCGACCTGAACATAGTGTGACAGACGTGTGCCGCCCAGATGATGTTGCCACGAGTACATTTTGGCGAAACATCTGGTCGGTGCCCGTCTGTCATGCGGAGGGTGGCTGGATGCGCGATGTCGAGCGCGTGTGTGAAGCTATACCACAAATGGATGAAATTACCATCACTCCACTAGATGTAGCCAGAGCAGTCCGTCCATTACCGAACTGGAAGTCTCCGGGACCGGACGGGCTGCATAACTTCTGGCTTAAGTGGTATAGCAGCTCACACGCACTTCTGGCATCTCAATTCCAGTCTTCCTTAGAGTCTGGGTCGCTACCACAGTTTCTAACAACTGGCGTTACCCACCTGCTCCATAAGACCGGTAGTCCCGCGGAACCCAAGAACTATAGACCAATTACTTGTTTGTCGACGGTCTATAAACTTCTTA
Organism: Lacanobia wlatinum; assembly: GCA_947578705.1. Lineage (NCBI taxonomy): Eukaryota > Metazoa > Arthropoda > Insecta > Lepidoptera > Noctuidae > Lacanobia > Lacanobia wlatinum. The sequence goes on along the minus strand of OX388024.1, from coordinate 12,500,147 downwards.
CATCCATCCTGAGAGTGAAGATGAATGAGCACATTGAAACTAACTCAATTATGTCTGCCTCTCAGAATGGATGTAGGAAGGGGTCCCGCGGCACTAAGGAGCTTCTCCTCATAGACATGGCCATAAGCCAACAGGTTCGTCGATCCCGCAAGGATCTGTCGACATGTTGGATAGACTACAAGAAGGCCTATGACTCTGTGCCACATACTTGGCTCATGAAGGTGTTGGAGTTGTACAAAATAGATGCAACTCTACGCACCTTCCTTGAGTCATGTATGAGGCAATGGAAAACAGTCCTTCGCTATCCAGGATGTCGACCGATTCAGGGGAATGATGAGCCTGTATGCATTAAACGGGGAATATTTCAGGGCGACAGTTTGAGTCCGCTTTGGTTTTGCCTGGCTCTGAATCCTCAAGCACATTGCTGGAGGATTCAGGTCTGGGCTATCGGTTGAGAAGAGGTGGTCAGGCCATATCTCACCTTCTTTACATGGATGATCTGAAACTCTTTGCCCCCAACAATTCGCGACTGATGGAGCTACTGAAGGTAACTGAAACCTTCAGTAGTGCCATCAGGATGGAATTTGGTGTGGACAAATGTGCAGTCATGCATGTAAAGAAAGGGGAGATTATGGAATCTGAGGGAATTCAACTCTCGGATTCTATACAGGTTAGATCCCTCAGCTCGACCGAAACCTACAAGTATTTGGGTATGTCAGAAGCATTGGGCATTAATGTTGCTGACATGAAGCAATCGTTGAAGGAGCGCTTCTTTGGTCGCCTGAAAAAGGTTTTGAATAGCCTTTTGTCGGGCGGAAATAAGGTGCGCGCCTTCAACGGTTGGGTCATGCCAGTATTAATGTACTCTTTCGGCATACTCAAATGGACTCAAACCGAACTCGACGCCCTGGATAGGAGAGTCCGCACACTGTTGACCGCAAATCGGATGCATCACCCACGATCGTCGGTGATGAGACTGTACATCCCGCGGAAGTGTGGAGGTCGAGGCTTTTTAAACGCCAAGACTCTCCACAACCGCGAGATGTGCAGTCTCAGAGAATATTTTCTCAAAGCTGATGTGGGTATGCACCGAGATGTGGTCACAGTGGACAAGGGGCTCACCCCGTTGTCCATGGCTAAAGAGAACTGGCGCAAACCTGTGATACTTACCACAGATGACCGCATGGAGGTATGGAAAGGCAAGGAGCTTCACGGGCGCTTCTATCGGGCTCTTCATGGGTCCGATGTAGATTTTTTAGCGTCCGTGGCCTGGCTACGTTTCAGTGATCTCTTCGGGGAAACTGAAGGTTTTGTCTGTGCGATTATGGACGAAGTTATCTTGACGAATAACTACCGGAGGCATATTATGAAGGACGGGACAGTGGACGTGTGTCGGGCATGCCACCGTCCGGGTGAGTCCATCAGACATATTATCTCCGGTTGTTCTCGTCTGGCTAACGGCGAGTACTTGCACAGGCACAACCAAGTGGCCAGGATTATCCATCAGCAACTTGCTTTGAAATACAAACTTGTATTCTGAGGTACCATATTACAAGTATGTGCCCGACCCAGTTCTCGAAAATGACCATGTCACGTTGTACTGGGATCGGTCTATCATCACTGATAGGACTATTGTAGCCAATAAGCCTGATATAGTGGTGATAGACCGATTAGCGCGCCGCACAATGATAATTGATGTTACCATCCCGCATGACGAGAACCTCGTGAAGGCTGAGAAAGAGAAGCAAATCAAGTATCTCGACTTAGCTCACGAGGTTGTCGACATGTGGAATGTGGACTCAGCTGTCATTGTGCCGATAGTCGTTACGGCCAATGGCCTGATGGCCAAAAGCTTCGACGACCATCTGTCGAAGCTGGCGTTACGCGGTTGGATTAAGGGCCTGATACAGAAGGCAGTACTCCTCGATACGGCTCGTATTGTGAGGAGGTTCCTTTCTCTGGAGCCCTAACCACCGGTAGCTTGGACCCTGCTCCCGACACCGGCGGACTACTATTTTTTATATTTTTAAATGTTTTTTTTTATAATGTGTTGTTTTTAAGAAATATTTAAAAATGTAAATTAGTATGTAAGGATAACAAATAAAGAGAATAATAATAATATCGTTTATTTAGCAAGTTGATATTTTAAAGAAACAACATGGAAATTAGTTGAGTTGCAGAGCACGGTGATTAGTCTCGAGGTTAAAATAGAAATTATGGAACAAAACGCCCGAAGCTGTAACTTACCTGAACGGCGAGATGAAAATTTGATTAGTTTACCGGAAAACATTGGATCCAAAATAAATTTTAAAATTACTCAGAAGGACATGGTCGCCATCCATTGCGTTCCGCACGCTCATCAAGAGAACAACCGGCCCAAAAATATAATTTACTTGGGGAAACATAATTGTGAAGTTTACTTCTAGAATTCTTAGAGACAATGTGCTGAGCGCATGTAGATTGTTCAAGGGCTTAAATGCAGAGATGCTTAGATTCACAAACTCAGCATTATCTATTCTCGTCCATGAGCATCTGACCCTCAAAAATAAGCAGTTTCGGGAATGCCGAGAAGCTGCTGCTAAAAACAACTTCAAATTCGTGTGGGTTAAAAACGGCACCATTCTTGCAAGAAAAAAAGAAGGGGCGCAAGCATCGCCATCAAGTCTCTGCAAGACGTGAGAAAAATCAAGCCCGGTTCACCTGCTCCTAGACCCTGGCATCCTGATCATTAATTCAATAAACATTCGGAACCTCATATTTTGTCAACGTCTCGCTTTGTTTTTATTTTGCTTTCTCTGTTTGGTTCAGGAACTACCATTTTGCTGTCTATATTTCTTTGATTGCTTTGCTAACCCTAGCTATTTTCATTCAGTGGTTGCCAACTCCAACTAATTCTATTTACTTCCGTCCGTTGCATTTCAAAAAATAGTCCAATATTTATATTAACCCTATATATCAATCCAACCGCTGTAACTCTGAGTTTTATCAACCATTTGGCCATTAAATTATTACCTACTTGGTTATTTGCAAATGCTCAGACATATCTCATATCTCTGTGTTTCATATTTTGTATTGCTGACATATTGCATAGTAAGCTCATGGCTTTAAAAGCTTTCAGAGTATTGTATAATGTCTTACTTTTATGGAGTGCTTTTCACAAAAATGGATGACCAATTTCTTGCCGTTTACTATCAGAACTGTAGAGTAATCGCACCAAACTGCAAATGTTACACGCAAATGTATTGGCTAATTGTTACGATGTTATTGTGCTAACGGAAACCTGGTTGACGCCGGAAATTTTTGACACTGAATTAATTGATGAACGCTATATTGTGCACAGGTGTGACCGTGATCGTGACGCCACTAGTAAGAAGGAAGGAGGGGGGCTTGGTGGCGGTTCTATAAACACTACGTTCGGTCAGAATAACCCCTCTTACTTCTCTACATGCGGACATTGAACATGTTATTACACAGGTGCCCAGCGTGAACAAGGGTAAGTTCCATATTATTAGCGCAGCTTATATACCACCAAAAACCCCCGAATCTGTCTACAATTTCTACTGTGAAATGCTGAATGATTCTATCTTGTCGGTGATTTCAATTTACCTTCTCTGGAATGGAATGCCGACATTAGTAAGCGCTCTACGTTTGACCAAATTGGCGGATGTGATTCTCCCATTGGTAGAATTTTATGTAATTTTTTGTCCACCCATGGTGCTACCCAATACAACACCATTAAAACATGCGTGATAAAATACTAGATCTCTTTATCAGTAACAGTGACTGCACCGTGCGCGAAACTGATGATCTTTTGCTACCCCCGGATCAATATCCTCCATTTTATGTTTTAATTCCCTTCCGGTTGCAAAATAACTCTATGAAGCGTAACACAATGAAAAGATATAATTATTTTAAGGCTGATTACGAAAATATTAATACTTATCAGAAATAGACTGGAATGCTTCGCTCCGTAATTAATAATAATCTATAATTATCTTTATTTTGCATAAGAATGTTTACAAAAACAGTGAAGTCCCTAACTCCTGTGCTAGGTGATAAACCTGTGTTACAGGAGCCAGTGTCTTCTCCCGAAAGGAGATACAATTAGTTTTTATGCAACAGGAACAAGAAAAATAAATAAAAGCTAGAACAACAATTAAAAAATAATAATAACAATATAAAAAAAAATACAAAGTTTTTGGAAGCCTGTAAAAGTGAGTGTGTGTGTGGTGTATAGGTAAATTGTATGTTCAGGAAATTCATAACGGAGAAGTGCGATGTGCGTCTCATATTGCAGCAAGATTTAATTTGGATCATAGGAGTGTTACTAGGATTGGCTCTGTTTCCTCATAACTCAAAGACATTAGCCACGGCCTTAGGCTTTGTTTGAGCTTATACATTGCCAGAATTGCTCTGTGGATAGAGCGTTAAACGTTTTTTATGACATACTTTTCAAGGTAATATTAAAAATTGTTATGACCGGTACATGAGTTCAGTGGAAGAAAGCATTAAGCTAAACGTTAATTATTTTTGGAAGTTTATCTCCACACGTAAGTCCTCTCGAGGTGTTCCCACTAATGTGCGCCTCAAAAGCCAATCTTCAAACAACCCTAGCGACGTGTGAAATTTTTTCTCAGACTTTTTCAAATCTTTATATGAACCCTCCACCATGACTGATGAATTTTGCACAAACGCAGATCGCTCAGAGAACTGCACTGTTGTAGATAGCATGCAATTTACCACTCAGCAGGCATTAAGGCAACTCGAATCCCTAGACATCTCAAAGGGGCCCGGTCCTGACACACATCCTATAATATTTTTGAGGAAAACTGCGAAAAACATATGCGTGCCGTTTACACAGATTTTCAGAAGGCTTTCGATAAAGTCGACCATAAACTGTTACTGAGCAAGACAGGACAAGATAAGACATTAATTTTTCGAAACATGAGTATACATAAAAGGAATGCAGGTTGTTCATAAACAAAAAATATCAGTCATGTTCGTCCTTTGTGGCATACAAAATATAGGTTTAAAGTCATTTTTATTAATTTAATTTAAATAATAAACTTGTATTAATTTGTATTAAATTCTAATTATAAATAATCAAATTACAAATTATCAAAATTATAAAATGTCGCAAAATAAGAAGTCATTATTATTATTGTTATTTCGTCTATTTATTTTTATATACATATATTTTACATTTTTAAATATATCTTAAAAAAAAAACATTATAAAATACATTTAAAAATATAAAAAATAGTAGTCCGCCGGTGTCGGGAGCAGGGTCCAAGCTACCGGTGGTTAGGGCTCCAGAGAAAGGAACCTCCTCACAATACGAGCCGTATCGAGGAGTACTGCCTTCTGTATCAGGCCCTTTATCCAACCGCGTAACGCCAGCTTCGACAGATGGTCGTCGAAGCTTTTGGCCATCAGGCCATTGGCCGTAACGACTATCGGCACAATGACAGCTGAGTCCACATTCCACATGTCGACAACCTCGTGAGCTAAGTCGAGATACTTGATTTGCTTCTCTTTCTCAGCCTTCACGAGGTTCTCGTCATGCGGGATGGTAACATCAATTATCATTGTGCGGCGCGCTAATCGGTCTATCACCACTATATCAGGCTTATTAGCAACAATAGTCCTATCAGTAATGATAGACCGATCCCAGTACAACGTGACATGGTCATTTTCGAGAACTGGGTCGGGCACATACTTGTAATACGGTACCTCAGAATCCACAAGTTTGTATTTCAAAGCATGTTGCTGATGGATAATCCTGGCCACTTGGTTGTGCCTGTGCAAGTACTCGCCGTTAGCCAGACAAGAACAACCAGAGATAATATGTCTGATGGACTCACCCGGACGGTGGCATGCCCGACACACGTCCACCGTCCCGTCCTTCATAATATGCCTCCGGTAGTTATTCGTCAAGATAACTTCGTCCATAATCGCACAGACAAAACCTTCAGTTTCCCCGAAGAGATCACTGAAACGTAGCCAGGCCACAGACGCTAAAAAATCTACATCGGACCCATGAAGAGCCCGATAGAAGCGCCCGTGAAGCTCCTTGCCTTTCCATACCTCCTTGCGGTCATCTGTGGTAAGTATCACAGGTTTGCGCCAGTTCTCTTTAGCCATGGACAACGGGGTGAGTCCCTTGTCCACTGTGACCACATCTCGGTGCATACCCACATCAGCTTTGAGAAAATATTCTCTGAGACTGCATATCTCGCGGTTGTGGAGAGTCTTGGCGTTTAAAAAGCCTCGACCTCCACACTTCCGCGGGATGTACAGTCTCATCACCGACGATCGTGGGTGATGCATCCGATTTGCGGTCAGCAGTGTGCGGACTCTCCTATCCAGGGCGTCGAGTTCGGTTTGAGTCCATTTGAGTATGCCGAAAGAGTACATTAATACCGGCATGACCCAACCATTGAAGGTGCGCACCTTATTTCCGCCCGACAAAAGGCTATTCAAAACCTTTTTCAGGCGGCCAAAGAATCGCTCCTTCAATGATTGCTTCATGTTAGCAACATTAATGCCCAACGCTTCCGACATACCCAAATACTTGTAGGTTTCGGTCGAGCTGAGGGATCTAACCTGTATAGAATCCGAAAGTTGAATTCCCTCAGATTCCATAATCTCTCCTTTCTTTACATGCATGACTGCACATTTGTCCACACCAAATTCCATCCTGATGGCACTACTGAAGGTTTCAGTTACCTTCAGTAGCTCCATCAGTCGCGAATTGTTGGGGGCAAAGAGTTTCAGATCATCCATGTAAAGAAGGTGAGATATGGCCTGACCACCTCTTCTCAACCGATAGCCTAGACTTGAATCCTCCAGCAATGTGCTTAGAGGATTCAGAGCTAAGCAAAACCAAAGCGGACTCAAACTGTCGCCCTGAAATATTCCCCGTTTAATCCATACAGGCTCATCGTTCCCCTGAATCGGTCGACATCCTGGATAGCGAAGGATTGTTTTCCATTGCCTCATACATGACTCAAGGAAGGTGCGTAGAGTTGCATCTATTTTGTACAACTCCAACACCTTCATGAGCCAAGTATGTGGCACAGAGTCATAGGCCTTCTTGTAGTCTATCCAACATGTCGACAGATCCTTGCGGGATCGACGAACCTGTTGGCTTATGGCCATGTCTATGAGGAGAAGCTCCTTAGTGCCGCGGGACCCCTTCCTACATCCATTCTGAGAGGCAGACATAATTGAGTTAGTTTCAATGTGCTCATTCATCTTCACTCTCAGGATGGATGTAAGAAGTTTATAGACCGTCGACAAACAAGTAATTGGTCTATAGTTCTTGGGTTCCGCGGGACTACCGGTCTTATGGAGCAGGTGGGTAACGCCAGTTGTTAGAAACTGTGGTAGCGACCCAGACTCTAAGGAAGACTGGAATTGAGATGCCAGAAGTGCGTGTGAGCTGCTATACCACTTAAGCCAGAAGTTATGCAGCCCGTCCGGTCCCGGAGACTTCCAGTTCGGTAATGGACGGACTGCTCTGGCTACATCTTGTGGAGTGATGGTAATTTCATCCATTTGTGGTATAGCTTCACACACGCGCTCGACATCGCGCATCCAGCCACCCTCGGCGTGACAGACGGGCACCGACCAGATGTTTCGCCAAAATGTACTCGTGGCAACATCATCTGGGCGGCACACGTCTGTCACACTATGTTCAGGTCGCTCCCAAGCTCTGTATACCCACCTCTCATCGCTCTGGAACATGCGGTTTTGCGAGTATCGGTCAACCCGCCGCTTATACCGCCGAATACGGCTTGCCCATGCACAAACTTTCTGCTTCAGGAAGTCGATGCGTTCTGTGACACGGGACGTGTAATCTCGAGGGCTGATATCAGTCCCCGAAAACGCCCGTCTCACAAAGCGCATCACGCGTGGTCGGTAACGGGCCGCGGTGTGATTGCGCCACAAGTTGGCGCCTGTACCGCGGTCTGAGTCGGGGTCGAGATGATAAGGTTGCCGAGTACCTCTGAGCGCAGCCTATCAAGTGCGGCATCGTCCAACCTGTGATTACGTTGGATGACCCGCACCTGATCCGACAATCGTTGAGCCGAGACGTTCACGGTTGGTTCCAGGTCCAGAAACAGAGACAGCATCCTGACACGGTACGCAGTGAGGTTAGTTCCCCCCTCTGTAGACCCGTAGTATGCGCGCATGACGTTTTCATTCATGGACTGCGTCCATCTCATGCGCTGCACACAACCACCGGTAGCGGGGACCCGGCTCGGGGCCGGTTGGCCCCTAGGTCCCAAGCCCCTCGGTGGCCGGCCTCTCCCCTGCCGACGCACAGGTGTTGGCGACGTCGGCGGAGAGAAATACTCGTCGCTGGAGCTCGACACGACTGCAGCCGCCGGTGACATTGGTGATCCGCTGTCCGGCGGCGGCGAGGTGGAGCTCAGCGACGGGTCCGGGGATGGTAGGCGTGCGCGTTGTGAAGCTGCTCTAGTCAGCATTATTCAAGCTTTTATCATTCCGTTATTTCATAGGTATTATTATTGTTATTATTATTATTATCATTATTATTTTAAGTCATTATTTATTTTTTATAATAATAATAAAAAAAATATTATTATTATACATTGTCAGACAAACTATAAATTGAATTTAATTAATAAATTTGTATGGAATTGTCCTATATTTTAAACATAAATAATCAATTATAAAATGTCACAATATATTTGTTGAATAATAAAATATTACAGTAGCAAGATTGCGTTTAACGGTATACGTGGGAACTTATAAAGGTGGTTCTCGTCATATGTTACCAAAAGAACGCAGCGCATAGTGATAAATGGCTATGAATCGGAAAGTATATTCTTGACGTCAGGAGTTCCCCAAGGATCGATTTTTGGACCTCTTTTGTTCATACTATTTATAAATGACATAGGAACATGTTTTCAAAATTTCTTTTATACGCAGACGATTTGAAAATATTTAGGCAGATCAAAAATACCAATGACTGCCTTGCCTTGTAAAGTAATCTAAATAGATTTTCCGAATATTGCGTGCGTAATAAGCTTAAACTTAGCGTTCCTAAATGTTGTTGTATTAGTATCACCAAAAATAAAAACGGTTACAGGTATTGTTACTCCCTAAATGGTATCTTATTAAATAGAGTTGGCATGGTACGTGACTTAGGTGTAGTAATTGATGATAAGCTCTATCTGGACACACATATCAACGCAATTGTTAATAGGGCCTGACGTATGTATGGTTTTGTAATGCGATCATCTACTAAGTTCGTGCGCCCCCAGTCTACTTACTTCTGTACAAAGCCTTGATTAGATCCCAATAGGAGTATGCAGTCGCGGTGTGGAAATCCCTTTACAATGAATATTCTGAATGTATAGAAAGGGTACAAAGGAAATTCTTGAAACCCATGAATTACAAATGCTTTCATACCTCTGCGTCTTACGTTGATTTGCTAAAGAAATACAATCTTCTAAGCCTTGCTCATCGACGAACATTTCTGGAGACAATGCTTCTTTACGACCTTTGCAATAATGCTTATGATTGCTCTGACATATGCAACAGGAAATATTATTTAGTTCCCAGAAGAACACGTATGCGAGCAGTATGTAAGCAAACTCTTATTGCAGTAAGAGCTTGTCGAACAAATGCTGGGAGTATGAGCACCATTGTGACGTCTAACTGAGAATTATAATAACCGACTTCCAAAACAAAACACTACAAAGTATAAAATAATTTTAATTTCGGAAGTCGGTGTTTTTGGTTATTTCTTTTTTTTACACCGACTTCCGAAATTAAAATTATTTTATACTTTGTAGTGTTTTGTATTGGAAGTCGGTTACATTTTTTGTGAAAACGTTTTTTTATTTTTCACTTTTTAGTGGTACCTGCGTACCCATTCACAGCGTACCGGCGTGATGTTATGTTATGAAAATAAAACTAAGTGTTTTCGGTGTAAAGGTCTCGTCAATACGAATGAAATAAGCCCAAACACTTGGTAGTGCCTACATACCGATGTGGAGTTCCCTTGACTCTCTGTCGTCTCCATCATCAGGTCTGATCCAAACTTTCATTCTTTTGTAGTATCACCCGATATACACACGAATATCAAGTTTTTACCAAATACGTGCCTACAATTTTCGAGAGTTGCCCTCGATTTCTCAGGATTCCATCATCAGATCCTGACGTGGTGGCAATGGGACCACACGGAAAGCACCAGCTTTCATATAAAAAAAGAATCATGAAAATCGGTTCATCCAGTCGTTTAATATGAGGTAACAAACATAAAAAAAAAATACAGTCGAATTGATAACCTCCTCCTTTTTTTGAAGTCGGTTAATAAGTATTTTCTCGGTACTGATTTATTTTGTACTACTGCCGGACGATTTCGGAATACTGTTCTCAAAGCAATCAAAGAATTGGACAGCTCGTCGTTTTTATCAGATTTCAGATCACCAAAATATGATTATCATTTTAATTTATTCGATTTTGTTTTTATTTTTGTATTTGATGTTATTGTTGTTTATTTTATTTTATTATTTTTTCGGTTCGATTGTTTTTTTTTAAATTGTTTCTATTACTATTTTATTGTTGATTTATGGATATTTGACTTTGTGTTTTTTTTTTCAATTTGTGTTTATTATTTCAATTCATCTGATTTCATAAATCTGATGTACTTGATTTTATGATTGTAATTTATTTAATTTTAACTTAATGTAACTTATCTCATCTTAATCACTTAATTTGTTTGAATTAGATAATTTATTGTAAATTTTTTAGCTGTCTGGAAGCGCCTAATAAATATCCTTCCTGTTTTTTGTGAATAACGCTGTTGATAACATAATTGTTAATTTGATATTTAATGTAAGAATTTTATATTATGTAATTGTTAGTAGTTTCAAATTAATTTAAAATACTAGAGGCAAAACTATCTCAAAAGTCAATTGCGGCTCTCTAGACTCTGAAATGAACTATGAATTTCCATCCGATTTATGAATATGCTGAAAATAAAAAGTAGCGCCATTACGCTACTTTTTATTTTATCAACCAGATTATCAGTATTTTGCGTTCTCACACAACTATAGTCAGGCTCCCAAATCACAAACGTCTACTCAAACCATGGATGAGTGGTGGGCATGCTTCGCTGCTTGCGTAACAGAGATGCAATGCACAAAAAACTAAAGGCGTCTCCAGATAATGCCATACTAAACCTGACATATAAAAGATATAGGAACCACTGCACTAAAATCATTAAAAAAACTTAGGAGGGTTTACGATAGGGCGGAGTTGAGCAAGGCGGGCAATGATAATAAAAAGATTTGGCAAATTATAAAAAGAGTGACAAACACCGTAGCCCCAAAAAATCCAACCGCTGACTCCCTTGTTTCTTCTGCTTCTCCACAACAGTCAGTTAACTCTATTAATGAGTTCTTTGTTGACACTGGCAAAAATCTTGCAAATGTTTTTACCCACCAACACTCTATCGGAAGCCCACCATGTGACACTGATGCCATAGCTGCGCCGCTACACTCCTTTCTAATGGTAGACACAGATGAGGATGAGGTTGAAGCACTGCTCATGTCACTAAAAACTGAAGCTGCCATTGGGTGGGGTGGTATATCTACCAAGTTTTTGAAACGTTATAAGGCTGTGCTTATTCCTCCACTAACATACCTTTTAAACCTTTGCCTCTGTACCGGTGTATTCCCCGTCTACTTGAAAAAAAGCTATAGTATATCCTATACACAAGGCAGGAGATAGAAACTGTGTCAACAACTACCGACCCATTGCTGTCCTACCTTCAATATCTAAAATCTTAGAACGCATCATAAACAAGAGACTCATCAGATACCTTGAGGAAACGGCTTTTATCTCCCAACCAATGGGGCTTCCGACGAAACAAGTCGACGAATGATGCTGTTCTGGAGCTGACACTCTCATGCAAAAAAGAAGGTAGTGTCAGTTTTCTTAGACCTGAGCTTTTGACACAGTTTCTATTCCCAACCTAGTGTTAAAACTGGAAGAACTGGGAGTACGAGGCCTCCCCCTAAAAATATTTACAGATTACCTCAACGACCGGAGTCAGTGCGTAAAAACTCACAATTACCTGAGCGGGGAGCTCCCTGTCACGTTTGGCGTTCCTCAGGGAAGTGTGGTTGGTCCCACACTCTTTTTGGTCTATGTTAACCAGCTGTGTAATCTTCTTCTCCAAAATGGAAAAATCACGGCCTTTGCTGACGACACTGCGCTTACCTTCACTGGCGATACCTGGCACGAAGCATTTGACGCAGCGCAAAGAGGACTAGATTGCGTTTTAAAATGGCTTAATGATAACAATCTTACCCTTAATACGGACAAAAAAAAAATATCTTCTTTACCTTACGCCAATCTACACAGCCTCCGAATTCATATTCACTAATCGCTCACGCAATAAACTGTCCAAAAAACGGCACCTGCTCGTGCCTTACACTTACACGTACCCTCACAATCAAATACCTCCGGGTGACTCTCGATGACAATCTGAGCTTCTCAGCCCACATAAATCTTCTAACAGCAAGGATAAGGAATCTAATATTCGCACTTAAGACTCTTTGTCACGTAGCAGAAGCAGAGATTGTAAAAAGGGTTTACCCTCTGCCAATCATTGTTGTCTTATTGTATTTCGGCTTGGAGTGGTGCGCCTAAGACCATATTGTTAAAATTGGAAAGAGCCCAGAAAGCCGTGTTGAAGGTGAGCACCTTTCGTCCGATCCTCTTTCCAACGGAGGAACTTTATAAGTGTTGTGAGGTACACTCTATCAGACAACTCTTTATTCTTAATACAGTCATATTAAAACACAAACATACCCCCTACACTGAAATCACCAAAAGAAGTAAGGATCTAATTTGCCAGCACTACAGATGTAAGTATTCATTTATCAAAAGATTTATTTGCTTCCAAGGCCCTCAATCGTATGAAAAACTAAACAGAGAATTGAAATTTTACCCTTTTTTAACCTCGTCTCTTAAAAACTCTCTGACAAATTTTCTGCTTACCAAGAATTATATCAATACAGAGCGTTTATTTTTTTCGGATAATAACCTCCATAAAACTTTCACTGACACATAACATGGCACATACCTATCATACGAAATCATTCGATCATTCATCTATCATTAGAAAGACGGATCCATTCTGACTTACTTACATTACACAAAATTATAAATGGTTCTATAGATGCGCAATTGATTAACTATTTTAACTTTAGGATTAGCCAACGTAGCAAGCGGCATCATCGCATTTTTCAATTACCTACATCTACCTTAAATTCCACCTTTAATATCCCCCTAACACGTATGGCAAGGCTATATAATGAAAGGTCTAACTTAATGGATTACCCTATCGATGTTTTTTCTATGAGTTTCGCTTCATACAAACGTTTCTTATACAAACAATGCGAACAATGTACGTCTATATAGCTCAAGATTTGTTTTGTTTTTGTAGTGTTTTGGATTTAGGTCTACTGTACACACTCTTATGTTTATCTTCTTGTCTCTAATATTCAGTATGTCAATGTCATGCATACCTGTTATTTGCATGGTTACTAAAATGCCGATTTCAAATGTTATTTATTATAAATTGTAAGTGACAGTGCTGTTGGTGTGCTTATTAATAAATAAATAAATAAATACACCTTCGTTAAATACACACACAAATAATTAATAAATAATCACACGAAATAATTGTTAGTAAGAATTGAATGAATTAATTATAATTTCTATAGTAAAATAAGGTACTTTGCAAACAAGGCTTATGTTAACTTTGATTTAACAAACACTTGCTCTACTTGCAATTATTATTATTATGTAAAAAATTTTATGTTATGGGCTTGTACCACTACTCTTAATTAAGAGTAGTTTGCAACACCTACCTGTTTTATTTTATTTTAAATTGTAATCTGAAAACTAACATATTATGATTTTATAATAACATTGTAATTTTCTTGGCTTAATAAATTATTATTATTATTTCGTTTATTTATTCTTATTTACATACAAATTAAATTTTTAAATATATCTTAAAAAAAAAAACATAAAAAATACATTTAAAAATATAAAAAATAGTAGTCCGCCGGTTTCGGGAGCAAGGTTCAAGCTACCGGTGGTAAGGGCTTCAGAGAAAAGAACCTCCTCACAATACGAGCCGTATTAAGGAGTACTGCCTTCTGTATCAAGCCCTTTATCCAACCGCGTAACGCCAGCTTCGACCATTGGCCGTATCAACTATCGGCACAATGACAGCTGAGTCCACAAGTCGACAACCTCGTGTGCTAAGTCGAGATACTTGATTTGCTTCTCTTTCTCAGCCTTCACGAGGTTCTCGGCATACGGGATGGTTACATCAATTATCATTGTGCGGCACGATAATCGGTTTATCACCTCTATATCAGGCTTATTGGCAACAATAGTCCTGTCAGTGATGATAGACCGATCCCAGTACAACGTAACATGGTCATTTTCGAGAACTGGGTCGGGCATATACTTGTAACCTCAGAATCCACAAGTTTGAATTTCAAAGCAAGTTGCTGATGGATAATCCTGGCCACTTGGTTGTGCCTGTGCAAGTACTCAGCGTTAACCAGACGAGAACAACCAGAGATAATATGTCTGATGGACTCACCCGGACGGTGGCATGCCCGACACACGTCCACCGTCCCGTCCTTCATAATATGCATCTGGTAGTTTAACCTTCAGGTTTTGTCTGTGCGATTATGTACGAAGTTTCCCCGAAGAGACCACTGAAACGTAGCCAGGCCAGAGACGCTGAAAAATCTACATCGGACCCATGAAGAGCCCAATAGAAGCGCCCGTGAAGCTCCTTGCCTTTCCATACCTCCTTGCGGTCATCTGTGGTAAGTATCACAGGTTTGCGAAAATTCTCGTCAGCCATGGACAACGGGGTGAGGCCCTTGTCCACTGCAACCACATCTCGGTGCATACCCACCTCAGCTTTGAGAAAATAATCTCTAAGACTGCACATCTCGCGATTGTGGAGAGTCTTGGCGTTTAACAATCCTCGACCTCCACACTTCCGTGGGATGTACAGTCTCATCACCGACGATCGTGGGTGATGCATCCGGTTTGTAGCTCGGTTCGGTTTGAGTTCATTTGAGCATACAGAAAGAGTACATAAATATCGGCATGACCCAACCGTTGAAGGCGCGCACCTTATTTCCGTCCGACAAAAGACTATTCAAAACCTTTTCAGGCGGCCAAAGAAGCGCTCCTTCAACGATTGCTTCAGGCCTTCTTATAGTCTATCCAGCATGTCGACAGATCCCTTCGGGAATGACGAACCTGTTGGCTAATGGCAATGTCGATGAGGAGCAGCTCTTTAGTACCGCCGGACCCGTTCCTACATCCATTCTGAGAGGCAGACATAATAGGGAATATGCACGAAAAAAATATTTATTATCTATACAGTTTATCTAAAAATATACACAAATATAATACTAACAGTGAAAATATAATCAAAATTGCTCGAAAAACAAATGAGATATAATTATTTTAAACAAATATATCTGTCCCTCTCGCAAAAACGCTGTTTTCTATGGCAGCTGTATAGGCGTCAAGAACTTTGA
This sequence comes from Lacanobia wlatinum, assembly GCA_947578705.1. Classification (NCBI taxonomy): domain Eukaryota; kingdom Metazoa; phylum Arthropoda; class Insecta; order Lepidoptera; family Noctuidae; genus Lacanobia; species Lacanobia wlatinum. Next base: position 12,484,515 of record OX388024.1, on the reverse strand, counting down.
CGTCACAATTCATATCGGTCTTCTCTTTCTAATTGTAAACTTTGAAGCTTTATAACTTCATCGCTGATGAAGTTGTTTAAAAAATAATTTCATAATTGTTTATTAGAGCTAATAAGTATTTCATTTTTCAAATAAAAAAATCGCATGCATATTCCCTATTGAATTACTATCAAAATGATGGTTAATCTTTGCTCTCAAAATGGATGTAACAGCGAAGACCTCGCCGATACCCACTCGATCTTGTACTGTGCGGCTGCAGCAGCATGTCGTGTAGCTCATGTCAAATTTCCTAACAGTGACAGAGTTACACGACCAACTGTACCGGCTTGACAGTGCAGGATCGAGTGTCGTATCGGTGAAGCCAGAGCACTCATCGGCAAACTTATCTGCTTCAGGGAGGGCAACAATCGCCGCAGAGTGATGCGCTTTGTAAGGCGGGCGTTTTCGGGGACTGACATCAGTCCTCGGGATTATCTGACCTTCGTCACAGAGCGTATCGATTTCCTGAAGCAGAAAATCTATGCATGGGCAAACCGTATACGTCGGTACAAGCGGCGAGTGGAGCGATACACTCAGAATCGCATATTCCAAAGCAATGAAAGGTGAGTTTATAGGGCTTGAGAGCAACCGGACCAAGGTATGACTGATACGCCCCTACCGGATGATGAAGTTCATTCTGGCGCAGCATCTGGTCGGTGCCTGTCAGTCACACCGAGGGTGACTACGGAGGTCGAACGTGCGTGCGATCCGATACCAGAAATGGGGGGCAAAATAGCTCGTGCAGTTCGTCTGTTGCTTAACTGGAAATCTCCAGGACCGGACGGCAGTGGCGTGCCTAGGGTTTCAAAATAAGGCAAGCCCAAAAATAATTTTAACCGATTTCAAAAAAAGAAAGTTCAGTTTTCGACTGAGTATGTAGGTACCTACGTATGTATCATCGCAATTTTCTCATAAACTACTGGTTAGGTACAATAAATTAAAAGTGAATTCATCCATCTTCTTCTTTCCTAAAGAGACCAGTTCTAAAAAATTGCCTTTATTTAATGAAGTTTTGGACTCATCATGTCCTCTTAAAGGAAGTTCCTGTTGTGCTAAATGACAAACAATATCGACTAATCTTTGAAATACACTACGGTTGTTATCAACGCGCGTGTTATATTTTGAAATTTCCTCAGATAACTGGCGTGATATAGATGTCTCAATTCGTTGTTTACCAAAATTACCGAAAGAAACCATTGCACACAGGTGTTTATGGGAATTGGCGTGCCTTTTAATGGTGCCAGATATGTTATTTAAATCATTATAACCATTATATAAGATGTATTCCAAACGGAATCTTCATTCGAAAAACATATGCAGCACCAGCAATACAACTTATTAGTGTGCGAACAGTCACCAATCCAACTAGTTTTATACACTGATCTATTAAATTTTCATTTATACGATTTACTAGTCTGAGAAATACACAGATTAGGCGTCGGTTTTAATGAAGAAATTAACTGTTTTTTCTGAGCAAAGTTTAAAGATTTTACCTTATCTTCGCCAATCAAAACTTGAACGCATTTTAAATCCTCACAAGGTACAATTACCTCCATTGTTGTAGGTAAGTCACCAAAACAATTGTATCACTGAAAAAATCTAAGAAAACACACAAAAAACTTTAACAACATAACTTTTCCCACTCAAGCAAATGCGTGCCGATACCGGTAGCTCAATAAACGGATCTCCGCCGCTTTAATACTGAAAAGATTAAAGACGCGATAGAGCGGAATAAGGGCTCCAGGGTCTTTGCTAGAGATCTGTCTATTGGGTAGAACCAGCTCACAAAACTGAAGACCGTTTATAGCAAAACCATATCCGCCAAATCGAAGCTTCTGAGTGAGATCAAGACTTTCTACGGACAGTTATACTCGTCAATGACTAAACCCGATACGAATCTAGCTAACGACCCAAGAGCTAGATTGACCCGGCACTATACCGAGGACATCCCGGACGTCAGCCTGTATAGAAAGAAAGAAAGAAAAAGCGTTTATTTGCGCCAAGCAAGACGCATACCAAAAAATAAAAAATAAATAAAACAAAATTAGAATTTTATAACAATTGGGAAGATATGCGTCACATTCGCACATCACATTCGCATTCGTATTTTAGGTAGGTATGAGATTAGGATGGCTCTGAAGCAGCTTAAAAACAACAGGGCGTCGGGTAAGGACGGAATTCCGGCCAAACTCCTGAAGGCGGGTGGAAGACCGGTCCTGAAGGCCCTTCAGGAACTATTCAATTCTGTCATACTCGAAGGGAAAACGCCACAGGCATGGAGTAGAGGTGTGGTAGTACTCTTCTTTAAGAAGGGCGACAATGCCCTGCTTAAAAACTACAGGCCCATCTCACTTGTGAGCCATGTCTACAAGCTGTTTTCCAGAGTCATCACGAACCGTCTCGCACGCAGGTTTGACGACTTCCAGCCTCCCGAACAAGCCGGATTCCGAAAAGGCTTCAGCACCGTAGACCACATACATACGCTCCGTCAGGTTATACAGAAGACCGAAGAATATACTCTGCCCCTCTGCTTAGCGTTTGTGGACTTCAAGAAAGCTTTTGATTCGACGAAGACTTGGGCTGTGCTGCAGTCTCTCCAACGGTGCCAGATCGACTATCGGTACATCGAGGTGCTGAAAGGTTTGTACAAAAACGCCACCATGGCAGTCCGACTTCAGGATCAGACCTCGAAACCTATCCTCCTGCAGCGGGGTTTGAGGCAGGGAGACGTCATTTCTCCGAAACTGTTTACGGCCGCAATGGAGGATGTCTTCAAGGTTTTGGACTGGAGAAGGCTAGGCATTAATGTCAATGGCGAGTACATCAGTCACCTTCGATTTGCCGACGATATAGTTGTCACGGCTGAGACTACGGAGGACCTCAGTACAATGCTCGATGACCTCAGTAAAGCTTCCGAAAAAGTGGGTCTCAAAATGAACTTGGACAAAACCAAGATCATGGTAAATACCCATGTAGCACCCACTCCCATCAAGTCGGAAACTCTACACGCGAAGATGTAGACGAGTACGTCTACCTAGGACAAACGGTCCAGCTAGGTAGGGCCAACTTCGAGAAAGAGGTCAACCGTTGAATCCGACTCAGCTGGGCAGCGTTTGGGAAGCTGCGTGGTATCTTCTCGTCCCACATACGACAGTGTCTCAAGACGAAAGTCTATGATCAGTGCGTGTTGCCAGTCATGACATACGGAACTAAAACGTGGTCGCTTACAATGGGCCTCACCTGAAGGCTCAAAGTCACTCAAAGGGCAATGCTTGGAGTTTCCTTGCGTGATCGAATCAGGAATGATGATATCCGCAAGAGAACCAAGGTTACCGACATAGCCCGAAGGATCGCCAAACTAAAGTGGCAGTGGGCAGGGCACATTGCTCGCAGAACAGACGTTCGATGGGGCCTAAAAGTTCTGGAGTGGCGACCGCGTACTGGAAGACGCAATGTTGGAAGGCCTCCCACAAGGTGGACTGATGACCTGGTGAAGGTCGCGGATAGCCGATGGATGCGAGACGCACGGGACCGGTCGTTGTGGCGACGCTTGGGGGAAGCCTATGTCCAGCAGTGGCCGTCTTTCGGCTGATATGATGATGGTGAAGGACCACGCAGTGGGCGTGAGGTCCGAGTTAAAACAGTTGAAGAGTGACAAGGAATTGCAAAAATCTTAACGCGTCCATATCACAGATTTTAGCGACACAATTTCTAACCGATAATTGACACACGTCCACTTGTCACAGCGTCTGTCGACCGACCCCGAACTAAATTTCCGTTGGTTTGTAAGACGGTTATTCACTCACAGTGTGTAGCTACTAAAGCAGACTTCTGTAAGTACTATAAAATGTTTAAATTTAATCAAGTAATAAATTAACAATAACTAAAATTAACAAATACACTAAACTTAAAACAAACTAAAATACAGCATCAAAAATTCGTCCTCAACGCTGTCAGCTGGTAATGTGCCCAAGAGACTGGCGGCATTGCCAGTTAAATGACAATACTTAATCTCTGCCCAAAGTAAAAGCCAGCTCTTGGATCACAGGAAGTGTCAACCAACCGTTTCAAAATTTCGTTGAAAAGTCTGTGAGCACAAGGCCCAAACGGCTCTAAAAATATAATTACCAATATGTACCAATTACTATATTTACGCCGCTTGAGGTTTGAACTAAAAAGATGGGATGGCGCAAGACTATCGACAAGGGTTGCGCCTACACTAAAGGCCTACCTAACTTCCAAGGAAACAAAGTCGTCCGGACTTTAGCCATCGTCACGTGCCAAGCCATTGGGTTCTAATACGGCTGGAACGCTAACGGTGACGAGAGCTCGTCGGATAATGTCATTTAAATTAGCGTGTCGCGCAAAACGGCCTGCACTGCGGCTACAAGAAAAGCCGTGGTTTCCCAGAGACAGTGATGAGGAGAACAAGAACAACGTAAAGAAACAGCGAGGTGGAAAGTGGTGTCATTGAACAAAGTGCCCAAGTTCGACGAAGGTGCATGAAACCAAAGACCCGACTCCCATTTTTCCTCAGCCAGCAGGCGCGCACGCTCGTCAATAGTATCTGACGTGGTCAGTAAGTTATTCTGAACTACTCTGCAGAGCGGCCCATCCCACCGCCTCTGGGAAGATGGTTTGTCAGGTAGGTCAGTATTCGAGCAAGCGAGTATCCAGGCATCAATAAAATCTGTGAAGCACGGCACATCAAAATCAACCAGTGAGGAAGCCAGGATATTCCAGATTAATTCCTCAGTGCCATTGACTGAAGATATGAAAGCCAGTAAACTATACTAGAATTTTTGCGGACGCCGAGTCCTCCCATGCGGATGGGAAGGAAAACTTGTGCCCAAGCTCAGTCGTCCAAGGCCACATTCAAAGTTAATGACAAAGTTCGTCAGATAATTTGATTCATTTGGTCTAAAGGATGAGTGTGCTTCCATAAATGGCTTCATAAATGGGAAGCACGAAGAAAATATATCAATTAAAGGCCGAAACAGCAGAAATGAATTATGGTGATAGCCGAATGCATGTTGATTTAGAGCAATGTTTCCGTAACGTCATCGAATTTTTTTATATTTTCTGCAATAAAATCGGGAAACGAAGGATCAAAGATTGGAGATCCTAGGAGACGAAAAGAGCTTTTTTCAATAATTCGGATTCCAGGTGTTTAATTTTGAAATTGTTGAAGTTGTCTGTCAGTACATTCCACTAAGAATAGGTCACATTTTGAAAGGTTGAGATAAAGGTCTATGGAATGGAGTTTTTTAAGAAACTTAGGTCATCTAAAACTGAATCTACTTCGCCTCCCAAGGTGCCGCCGTCAAGATACCAAACGTTAAATTTAAAATTTAGCTTCCGAACAATTGGGTGAATGGCTAAACTAAAAAAAGTTTTTACAAAAAAATATAACCGACTTCCAAACAAAACACTACAAAGTATAAAATAACTTTAATTTCTTTCTTTCTTTTATAACACTGACTGCCGCATAGAACTAAAAAAGAATCACAGCAATCGGATCAGAAACCTGGGAGTAATTGGTGTCATACATAAAAGTACCCACCGAATTGAACACCTCCTCCTTTTTTTGGAAGTCGGTTAAAAATCACTAGCTCGATGGAGTCACCTTGTCCCGATATCATAATTTGGATGGATGTCTGTAGCATTGTCAAACGAAACTATAAAATTGGGGTAATTCTTTTTCAGTTTCTGCAAACAAGGTATCCCTGTTTCCTCAATTGAAGGCTTTCTTTATGTCAACCTTCAGGATGACCTCATTTTTCTCAGAATTTAGGTAGGTCGACAAAGCGTGTATGGCAGCCTCACAGCCCCCTCTGCAGCCGTAACCAGGGGCAATTTTTTTTCCGAAACAGCCTTACCATAAATATCTTTTTTTTTAACGGGGGGACATCCCCAAGTCCGCCACCCTTGGACCCAGTTAGGGGGACCGGAAGAGGGCAGCGTATGTGTTGTGTTGTTTGATATGCTAAACCCTTCGTAGAACTGTATAAATCCGTAGGCGAACTTTAATCATGCACAGTCACGTAGAACAATGAATATGGGATGAAGGTGGGTACTCACGGGTCTTCGCTGTCGACGATTATATCGTGGCGCCACTTCACTCACAGTTCCAGGGACGTCCCTTTTTGCCACTAACACTCGCGAATTGTTGGAGAAAGTCAGTGCAGGTAGATTTTGATAGTCTGTTGAAAGCCGGTAAAACTGCGCGTGGATCCGCGCGTTGCTTGTAACTTGTTGAGTGAGACTGACTGGAAATTAGGATTTTTGTTTGCAAGGGAGTGAATGAATGATTGAATGGGAATGGGATTGGAATGAGGAAGAGTGACCGTGCATTAGTCAGATTAGTGTTTGTTTATTTACTTTTTGATACTTTAACATTCTTCCCCCCTGCTGGCGAAACTATGGAGACAGAACTCTACAATGAAAGCTGCGTCCATATCAACCAAAAACTGGTGTGTTATTATGATAGATGAATCATTATGATTTGATGATATATTATGATGTGTAATTGTGTCCGTAATAAATACAATACAAACTAATAATGAATATGATAATTATGTTTTTTGTTGTTTAAAGTGGTGAAAATTTACTCATGTCCATCAGGGAGAGGACATAATTTTACTAAAGGTCTGTCAATAGTACCTTGAGCAGTCTTGACCGTAGCCGAACGAGGAATCCCATCACGACCAGGATATAGCTTTATAATTCTACCAAACCGCCATCGTAACGGATGAGAACATTCGTCTTTGATAATTACTAACTGATTGATTTGAACGTCACGTGAGGACTTATTCCATTTCAAGCGTTGCGTTAAAGTGGTAAGATACTCAGAATGCCATCGTGACCAAAAATCTTGATGCATTCGCTGCAAAAGTTGCCAGCGTGTCAGCCTGTTAGTTGGTATGTCTGTATAATCTGGTGTTGGTAATGAAGTTAATGGTGCTAGTGTTAAGAAATGGCCTGGTGTGAGTACCGTGATGTCATTGGGATCCGTGCTAACTGAACATAATGGTCTAGAGTTAAGTAATGATTCTATCTGGACTAGAACTGTATTTAGTTCTTCAGATGTCAGTATTTGTGTACCTATTACCCGATAGAGGTGCGTCTTTACGGACTTGACCCCAGCTTCCCAAAGTCCTCCGAAGTGGGGGGCCCCAGGAGGGTTGAAATTAAATGTTATATGTTCGGTCTCACAAGCCGTTTTCATTATGTTGGCCAACTCTGATTGAGCGCCTTTAAAATTTGTTCCACAATCTGAATGGATAATGTTGCATCTACCACATCGAGCAATGAATCTACGCAATGCCGCTAAGAATGCTGCAGACGACATATCAGATGCTAACTCTAAGTGGAGCGCTTTTGTGGCAAAGCACACAAAAAAGACATAAGTACGCCTTCGTAACGCGAGTCCCACGCTTTCTGACGGGGGTTACATTGAAGGGTCCTGCGTAATCGCAACCAACTGCTTGAAATGCTTTTAATTGGGTTATACGTGATTTTGGTAAATCTGCCATTTTAGGCTGAAGTGTTGTTGGCTTGGTACGAAAACACCGATAACAATTTGCTAAAACTTGTTGGATTGCTCGCTTTGGGGACAAAATCCAAAAATTTTGAAGAATTAAAAAGTGAAGTGTTTGTAATCCTGGATGCATATGCTCATTATGAACCGATTGAATGATACGCTGAGTTAAAAGATGTTTGCGAGGAAGCAAAGATGGATGTTTTGTTTCAAATTCTAAATCAGAACGAGAGAGCCTTCCCCCCACCCGCAAAACACCAGAGTGATCTATAAATGGGTTAAGTTTCCTAAAAGATTTAGGTAAAACTTTTCCTGCTAATAACTGTTTGATTTCGTCTTTGAATTCAATATGTTGTACGTGTTTAACAAGTACCATAAGGGCATTGCTTAGCTCAGCTTCTGTTATATGGTCATGATCAACTGTTTTGTTTTTGCGTAATGCGTTGATGAATCTGAGACAATAGGCTAAAATACGTTGAGTCTTTTTTAATGATGAAAATTTGTTAAGGAGATTATCCAAAGGGTTGGTATCGATTATGTTGTTTGCTAGCACTGTGATACGCCGCTCACAGGTTACATCACCATCCGTGAAGCGGTGTGATTCTGTATTTGTTGGCTCGTTAGGCCATTGATTCTGATTTAATGATAACCACTTCGGTCCAGTCCACCAGAGGGCGTGGCTAATGAGCTCATCGGGTAGTAAACCACGACTTGCGCAATCAGCTGGATTCTGCTTGCCTGGCACATGTTTCCAGGTAGCATTTGCTAGTTTTCTTTGAACATTTGCTATACGATTGCCAACATATGCTTTAAAATTGGTTGAATTTGATTTGATCCATGACAGCACTATCATGGAATCAGACCATGCGAACACGTCCTCAATGTTGATGATGTTAGAAAATATGTTAATGATATAACTCATGAGATCTGCTAGTAATGATGCACCACATAGCTCGAGCCTCGGTAGCGTTCTCCGCTTGGTGGGAGCAACACGTGATCTTGCGCTCACCAGACAGACTTGATATTGATCTTGAGAAATGCTGGAACGAAGATAGACTGCTGCCGAATAACCTGCTTCACTAGCGTCACAGAAGCCATGAATTTGATAAGATGCTGCTTCACCATGTGTAATACGTAATTGAGAAAGATTTGATAATTGATGCGTATACTTCGTCCAAAGGCTATGAATGTCATCGGGTACTGGTTCATCCCAAGATGTTCCCAATAACCACAGACGTTGGATAAGAAATTTGGCTAAAAATGTTAATGGTGTAAGTAGACCGATAGGGTCATAGATACGAGCAAGCTCGGAAAGCATTGTCCGCTTTGTACAGCCGCGTGGAATTTGATTGACTTGATAATTAAAAACATCTTGATGAGCATTCCAGGCAAGGCCAAGAACTTTAATAAAGTTGGTGTCACTGTCGAACGTCAAATCTGGTACCATCTTATGTTCTTCAGGTATGTTTTGCAGTACAGCCGCATGGTTGCTGGACCATTTCCTGAGCTCAAAACCACCGGCAGCCATGATTTTAGCTAATTGTTGTTGTAAATTAACTGCTTGTTGGATGTTATTACAGCCGGTGACTACGTCATCTACGTAAAGGTCGTTCCGCAAAACCTCTGCTGCGAGAGGGTAGGACTCCTGTTCGTCTTGAGCTAGCTGATGCATGGTACGTATGGCCAGAAATGGCGCGGACGACACTCCAAATGTTACGCGATTGATTCTAAATTCTTGAATTGATTCGTCTGGTGAACATCTGAATAAGATACGCTGATAATCCCTATGCTCCTGAGTGATGATGATTTGACGATACATTTGACGTACGTCGGCTGATAATACGACTGCATGGAGTCGGAATCGTAAAATAATGTTGTTAATATCTGCCTGCAACTTAACGCCTGTTAATAATGTGTCATTAAGTGACCGACCCTGACTATCCTTAGCTGAGGCGTCATAGACAACTCTCAGACGTGTAGAAACGCTACTTGGCTTAACCACTGCATGATGTGGGATATAATATGCTGAAGATGATTGACACTCATTAGGTGGGACAGGTTCCATCTGACCACTTGATAGATACTCCATGATGTGAGATTTATACTCTTCTCCAAATTCCTGGTTCTGATTAAGACGTTTTTCAAGCTGATTAAATCGCCGAAGCGCAATACTATACGAATTGTTAAATGATGGTAATGATGAATCTCTAAATGGTAAATGAACGATATAACGACCGTCAGCATCACGCTTACATGTTGATTGATAAATTTCCTCGCAACGGATGTCGTCAGCAGAGGCTGTTTGTTTTGGTTCCGATGGCATGTTGTCGGTATCCCAAAACTTTTGGACTGCAATATCTAAATTGGCATCCATTGATACATGATTGACTGAAATAGGAATGGATTCAATGGGATTGGCTGCTTGTGTCCTACCCATGAGAACATAACCGAATATAGTGTTAATTGCTGTTGCTGTATGATTACTACTTTCAATTTTACCTGGTAACAAAATCTGAGGGAAAATCTCTCCACCAATCAAAATGTCTATAGAACTAGATTTATGAAAATCAGGATCTGCTAACTTGAGATTTGATATATGTTTGAAATCATTGATATCTATTGCACGTGTGGGCATATCGCTACAAATTTTATCCAAAGTCACCGCTTCTGCTGTAAATGATATATTGGAATTGCCCAATGGACGAATATCCAGAAAAACCTTACTACCTGATAAAGCAGGAGTGTCCCCTATTCCTGACATAGGAGTGTTACATTTGATACGAGTCAGACCAAGTCTCCGTACACAAGAATTTGAAATTATATGGCTTTGACTCCCTGGATCTAAAAGTGCACGAACCTTTTCATAAGTGCCACACCTATCTTTGACTTCAATTTGCACTGTGGCAAGCAAAACAAAGGATGGAGCAGATGCTTTTATTGTGTTTGATAATGTTGTAACCGGCGCAACAGTATCAGAAGTGCTAGCCTCATTTGCAGCAACCTGAACTTGTGATGAATTTTGTTGTTGATTCGAATTTTGGTGACTCTGGTTTGATGATCTACCCTTTGGAAAATGTAACAGGCTGTTATGACGCTGATTGCATGATTTACACACATGAGTAGATGTACATTTAGAAGTGTTATGATTGGAACGCAGACAATTTAAACAAAGTTTATGTTGCTTTGCCAATTGAAAGCGCTCTTGAGGTGATTTATTAAGAAAATTATTACATGAAAAGAGAGGATGATTTTCTTTGCAAATGATGCAATTTGATGATTGAGGCGTTTGAGCCAATAACATAGTTGATGCTTGATTTTTATGTTGAGTTGATGAACTGTTGTTATCTTTATTTGAATAATTCTTCTTGATATTATTATTATTTGGCAAAGCCACTGCTGTTGAAGTATTTGTTAAAGATGAGCGCTCTAATGCATTGCATCTTTCTACTAAAAAAGATTTTAATTGATCAAACCGTGGAAAGTCACAACCGTTGCATGAAAGCTCAAAAGCTTCACGGGATTTTTTATCTAATTTTACCAAAAGCGAATGAAATAAAACAAAGTCCCAATTGGAAGTGGGCAAACCTAATGAATTCAACATTGAAAGATTTTCTGAAAATGTGTCTAAAAGATTTCTCAAGCTTTGAGCCGACGGTGTGGTTATTGGTTTGAGGTTGCATATTTGTTCCCAACATAAAATTTAAAGATATCGCTTGTTATTGTACCTATTAACAAGTGCTTCATAAGCACTAATATAATTAGCTTCTGAAATTGGAAAAGCTCTGATAAGATTAACTGGTTCCCCTGAAAGGGAAGTCACAAGGTATTGGAATTTTTCTACTTTTGATAAATCCATCCTGTCATGGACTAACGCATTAAACAAATCAATAAAACCAGGAAAATCCTTAAACTGACCTGAGAAAGTAGGTAGCTTTATCGCAGGCAATTTAGTAGGTTTTCTGTTTTCTACCGAGGATGTGGAAACCTTTACCACATCTGCTTTATGGTCAGGTAAGAGCTTACGTACAGTTTCTAAAAACTCAAAATACATGTCATCTGCTTGTTCTTGATAAATTGTTAGTTTCAACATTTGTTCCTCACTAATCTCAAGGTTTGAGTATTCAGCCAAAAGTTTCGTGTGAGCATCATTAAACGCTTCCATAATTGATTCTATCCGCGATCCCCATGTTTCTAAACGCGGTCGAAGATTTGCATCATTGATGCATTTGCGAGCGCAGACAACAGCATCTGTCAATCGCTTGTGCGCAATGTTGCGCTTTGATTCATGATGAGCTGCCGTAGCTTCACTCATGATGACTGAATTTGATGAATTTACTCGGTAAAATATGTTAAAAGTAACTTATTATTACTAAAATAAGTTGTAATGATGTTTTGAAATAGTTCAAAATATTGTTTGATGACGTAAATATTAATTACGTATTATGACAGCGATGGTAGAAAATATTCCCCGAAATGTTATTCAAAAACTACCAAATAAAAGTAATTTTCTAAGTATGGTAATATCTTGGGGCTGACAACACTGAAGATTGAGTGAAATTATTGAATGGTGAGTGAACGATCGATTAAGTTTTGTAGGTAACGCTACTGCGCACTAGATGTCGCTATTACCAATTTACACAACTTTATGCCTATTTTGCGAAAATTATTTAATTTGAAGGACCGTAAATGATGAAATGCTGATGATATGTTATTTATAAATTATATGTTATTTATAAATCTCACAAATAAAGTGAATGATTATGTTATAAAGTATTCGTTGCACCGTTACGTGTTACGTATGCAAACAAACTTACGTAAAAAATACGCAAAATGAATGATTATGTTAAAATGGTTATAAAGTAATGTTTTAATGCTATATGTTACACCTTAAAACAACGCTTGAAATGTTCAGATTCACGTTCCTGTTGGAACGGACGAACTAAATTTTCAAGTACCTACCTACGCCGACCGGTCAAAACTGGTTCAAGATTTCAAACTTCATATGATCGAAGTTGAAAAAACTTTAAAACCACTTGATATGATGATATGATGCGTGTTAAATTATGTTATTATGTGATAATACACTAAATAATGTAATAAATAGGTATGATCGTGTTTTTTGTTAAATGTAAATGGCAAATTTGGACGCCGCACGTGTATGACTACGACTAAAATTGGAGGTACATGTATAGAAATCCGCTCGAATGACCACAAATGTTGTGTTGTTTGATATGCTAAACCCTTCGTAGAACTGTATAAATCCGTAGGCGAACTTTAATCATGCACAGTCACGTAGAACAATGAATATGGGATGAAGGTGGGTACTCACGGGTCTTCGCTGTCGACGATTATATCGTGGCGTCACTTCACTCACAGTTCCAGGGACGTCCCTTTTTGCCACTAACACTCGCGAATTGTTGGAGAAAGTCAGTGCAGGTAGATTTTGATAGTCTGTTGAAAGCCGGTAAAACTGCGCGCGGATCCGCGCGTTGCTTGTAACTTGTTGAGTGAGTAAGAGAGACTGACTGGAAATTATGATTTTTGTTTGCAAGGGAGTGAATGAATGATTGAATGGGAATGGGATTGGAATGAGGAAGAGTGACCGTGCATTAGTCAGATTAGTGTTTGTTTATTTACTTTTTGATACTTTAACAGTATGCCTTCCTCCGACGCCCGGTGCGCCTGCTGCGGGCCGGGAGAGAGGTCGGGATCTCCCTCTCCCTTTCCGCAGCCTCCTTCTCCGCGATAACTATTTCGCAGAAGGAGACCACCGCGTCCCAGGCCTTCTCGCCGTCGAACATAGCACGAGCTACGGCCGGCAGTGAGAGGTCACTGCCTACCACAGAGATGAGGGCACGGCGCGGCTCCTTCCAAGCGGCACACTCTGCCAGCGTATGCCGCGCCGTCCCCTCCCGACAGTCGACGCAGTGGTGACACCGAGCGTCCGGCTCCCTGCCTATACGACACAGAAACCTCAAGAAGCAGCCATGCCCCGAGAGGCGAAATGACAAGGAGCCGTGCCTTCTCCCGAGCCACAGGTCGAGCACTGGCCAAATGGCCTCGATAGTGACGAGGCCGGCGAAAGGGCGTGAGAGCCTCTCCCGCCATTCCGCCACAAGGACCTCACGCAGCTGCGACCGACGCAGCTCGATGTGTTGCTGCATCAGTCGCTAGCCGAGCGCCCGCGCGTCCTCACGTCATCGATGCAGTGACGCGAGGACTTTTGCCTCCAGGTCCCAGGGCTGAGATCCGGCCTGTGCGCAAGCCGCTATGTAGGAGATCGTGCAATAACCCCTGATAACTCTGACGGCCATCATCCTCTGCGGCCTCCGCAGAACAGTGATCGCACGATCCCCACGTACAACCGCCTACAGGCGGTGCTCGGGTTCCCCAGATTGGGAAGCAGATTTGACAGCTCCGGCGGCTGGAAGCTGGAAGTGAGGGCCGAAATCCCACCGGCTGTCGAGCATCAATCCCAGGTACTTCATGGTGGACTCGAAAGCGAAACGGGCCCCCGCAAGAACTATGTGCGATTCCGGCAGCGGCACCCGCGGGCCATGAAAGGCCTCTGGCCTCCGACTTGTTGACGGCCACCTCTAGGCTAAGGTGCCGTATGCGGCTCACCAGCTGTGAGACCGCGGCCGTCGCCAGCAACGCTATCTCCCTGTACGAGCTCCCCCGGGCAGTGACCAGCGTGTCGTCAGCGTAACACGTCAGATCCACTCCCGGCGGGAGCTCGCCCCTCAACACCCAGTCGTACCCGATGTTCCACAGGAGCGAGCCCACGACCGAATCCTGTAGAACACCGCACGACATGGGGTGCTGGTGTCTGCCATCACATCCCACATAGGTGACACACCTCTCCGCGGCGGAGGTAGGGAGGCACTCGATGATAGCGCAGTGCCTCCCGAATACAACTCCAGGGCAGGATGTTGAAAGTGTTGGAGATGTCCAAGGATACCGCCAACATCACCCCACCCCTAAACGTTTCCTCCGCCAGAACTCTTACTTGCGATATCGCCGTGATAGTGGAACGCCCATGCTGAAACCCAAACTGACATTCGGCGAGGTCCGGCCCCTCTTCTCACAAGTGGCTGACGAGGCAGGCTGCGATTATCCACTCGAACAGCTTTCCCACCTCGTCTAGCAGCACTATGGGCCGGTACGCAGACGGCGAGTCCGCAGGACGCCCCGCTTTCCTGAGCAGGACCAGACGACCAGATTTCCACTAAACGGGAAACTGGCCCTGCTCCAGGCACGCTGAGTAGAGTCCTCTCAGTTGGGGCTATAACACCTTTCCCTAACTTCGTTTCCACCAGACGAGATATACCCCGTGAAGAGGTATACCTCTGTGTGTGAAAATTTGGATCTAAATGTTGAGCAATGTTCTTTTATTTGTGCCGTTAAAGTTTGTTTTTATGCCAAATTCATTTGAATATGAAGAATTCTGTAAGGAAAGGTGAGCAGTTGTTCCCAGGCACTTTGCGAGTTCTCTCGGGCAGCAAGGCGCACGCAACCAGCTAGTTTTTGTGCGGCTAGAGGTCTAGCGCTGCGGGGAACTCGCTTCGAAATCGGAACCAAGTTTTTTAATTTTGAAAGAGTTTTCCAAAAAGTGTCGAAGGTGTGGTATATATAATATGTAGGTATTGAGGCAGGTTTTGAAAAGGTGCATTTTGCGATTTGTGTACTTTCCCAATATACACATTCAGACCCCGCTTACCTTTGAAAAACCGTGCCTACAAGCGGTACAAAGCGGGCATCTCTCCAGGGTGGTCAGCGATGTTGAAGGTTGACTAGCATTATCACCCACCACATCGCTGCTGCTACTATTTAAAGACTGAGATAAACAATAATAAAACTGTATCTATCTTTTTCTTACGTATAAAAATGAATCCCTATTTCCCTTGGCCACGGCATCACGCGTGAACGGCTGGGCCGATTTAGCTAATTCTTTTTTTGTTGTATTTGTTATTATAGTTAGGAAAAGGTTTTTATGAAAGAAAAAAAATAAGAAAGTTGCCAGTTGACGGGAGTTCACAGCTAGTTTAAAATAAAAATAAACTAACTAAAAACGAACCAAAAAAGTTACTCAAATAAACTGAACAAAAATAAATCAGAATTTAGATGCATTTATTCCTTGTCACAGATGGAAATTCAGTTCTTAATAATTCGCTGTACCGGTTGTTGTGGCAACAAGACACTTGGGGGAGGCTTATGTCCAGTGTCAGCTGTCAGCTGATATGGTGGTGATGATGAAGAGGCTCGTGCGAACAGAAAGATCGTTACAAAGCCGGTTGGTTTTAAACGATTCGAAATATTTTTTGAACGGGAGACACTTTTGCTTTTACTATTACTTTCAGAATGTTGTTGGAGCTTGCTCGGATACGGTGCAATATGGAGGCCGCTTGTTTCTGATGATGGCATGAAAACCATAAATCCGTGCCTCCATGACATGCCAGAAGCACTACAGCATCTCGGCAGCCCCAACGACATCCTGAAAGCATTGTTATGTATATTGTAAATATCTATATTGTCTATATAATCAATTTTTTTTGGAGCTCCCTATACAGCAAGAAGAAAACGAATTCCTTTTCTGATTATCTCTTGAGGAGAAGACTCAATTACGTGGCATTATACGTGGCATGTGTGCATATCATGTCGAATGCAACTCCTTCAACTTTTAGAATCGCCATATCTTTGGAATGGTGATGCTTAGGAAAAAAGAAAATTTTTGTCTGAGCTATATTTTTGATAAAACTTACCGCTCTCGAGAAAAATCCAAAAAACCGAAAATGTTGACCTTTGACCTTGAATAACTTTTTTTATCACACATGGGATCGATGGGGACTTTTGGCACTATATTTCTACTGGTGTACCCAAGGTCTCTATCAAAATTCAGCTCTGTCGAGTTTTTGTTATTTGATCACAATTTTTTGTCTAATTTGACCGGACTTATTGAGGTAATAATTATGTACTACGTACTAGATAAGTCGCCACACAGCACTGTTGTGTTCCATTCAAGTGCGGCCAGCCAGCCGCACTTCGCTCAGATGCTTGCTAGATCTTAAGCGCCGAAGTCGTTGTTTGTTTTTTAACGAAAAAGGTTCAAACCCATTAAGACCGCTCTCTCGAAAAAAGCTTAAAAATAGCGTGCAGATGAAGCAGTTTTTCGTCGGCATTTACTGAGAAATTACATCTGAAAAAAATAGGTAGTAATCTACATGATATGGTACGTAACTTGGTTTAGCCAGAATTTATGTATCGGTATCACATAATAAGAAATAAAATCGCCAAATCACCTCCCAATTGTTGAGATGAAACCATTTTACTCCTTCATTTTTTAACAAAAGTCAAAAAAAAATTGTTGCTTTGCAATACAAACGATAATAACTTGGTTTTGTTACTTTTTTTTTAAATATGTGCTATTTTTATTATAATAAATTAAAAATGCGACCGTTTAAATTCCGCGTCTATAATCACCCCCGCACTCGTCCAGGAATTCAGTGCGGGGCGAGTCGTGTTGCTAGTAGTGATGGGTCGTTGAAGGTTTTTTCGCCAACGAAACGTTAACGTTGAATTGCGTTTGTCAACTAGTTGATCAACTAGTTAATTTCGTCAACGAGTTAACGTGTTACGAACGTCAACTTGCATGAACGATAAACGCCTAAACGCTTTTATTAACGTATGCTGTTGTAATGTTAATTTACGAACAATTTGATGCAGTTTGCGGGAGTTTTATTATTAAAGAAAAACAATTTACGTACGTTAAAAATAACAAAACGTTGGGTTCATTTTCTCGTTTCGTCAAACGAGTTGAATTCATAAACGTCGTTGTCTCGTAAATCGTTGACGAATTCAACCAGTTGATTTGTACACGGTCAACGTTAATCCCGTTGAAGAGACATCAACGTTGATTGAACTAGTTCGTTGATTCAACGTCCATCACTAGTTGCTAGGTGGACGTGCATCACGTGGCGAGAGCTCAGCACTACAAAATAATATCGTAAAATATTACTACAAAAATTGAGTTTGAGTTCATTATAGCTTTACTTACCTTTCATAAAATTAGAAAGATACTGTTTATAAAATACCTATATTTAAACAAGGTCGTAAGTGTAATGCTTCTGTGTCATAGAGTAGTGAATGGTCACAGAAGTCCATCACACAAAAGTTAGAAAATGCATAAGTTATGGTCTATGACTACTGTTGACAATTTGATCGAAATAGCCAATCTTATTTATGTCATGGATTTTCGCTACTCAGCTCCTTGAAAGTATAGCGTGATGATAAACATTGCTGAGGTTGGATCCATAAGCATCTGCAATATTGTAATCTGTTGTGGCTTGTTATAACAATTCCTCACTTAACAGTGTAGAATAAAATTAATGTTATTTTAAGCACGCAAAAACTTATTTTATTTTTATTTTGACAATATTATGGTGTAAAAATACAGTTTCTTGCACGTTCTTCTCCATAGAGATCTACGCTTTGGAACATGCAAATAGCTTCATGTATTTGACTGACCGGCCTTGACATTTCAAAAGTGCCTGTAAATGCTTTATTTGAAATAAAATTCTTTGAATCTTTGAAAGAAATAAACTTGATAGGCAATATTATATCGTAAAAAGATTAAATTAAAACATGAACATAACGAAACACAGTGTTGTTTTTCGTATATTCAATATTATGTATTATGTTTTTTTACTACTGTTAACAAACGTGAAATTCACGTAGATTTTAGTGCAAAAATAAACCGTTTCTGACGGTAGTAACGTCTAAACCCAGTACAGAATCGTTTAAATCGTTAGATATTTTGGATAACACGAGTAAGATTGGCAGAGCGGCCATACTCAGTAGGTCGAATGTCGAATATTTTTTACTCGATTTGTATCGCGGATGAAATGAATCAATCAAATAAATTAGCCTATCGCTGTCCAGGGTGGCACACGCTGGATAAAATAAGAAAAACAAAATTGGCTGGCATGTTTTATTATAATTATCACTTTACATTATTATCCTGGCGGGCTAATGCGGGTCATATGTACCTAAACATTATTTTTTATATTTTAAGGAATGTGTTGGTGAGGTAAATCAAATGTAAAAAAATACTTCCCATATGTATTACAAAAGACGATGTACAAAAGCAAGAAGAAATTGACAAAGAGTAGGACTAAGAAAAAAAAAGTGGTTGAAAAGAAAAATGAACAACCGAGAACGAAGAAAAATAGAAAACAGAACAATTTTTTGTCTGGTTTATCGAAATTTCCAAAGTAAATAAGTTAAGACAAAGAAGTTTAAAAATACTTGGTGAAAGGAAGTTTAATTCCAGTAAATTTTAGTTTTTATCTATTGATTTATAACAAATAATCTGACTTACACTAGTGCTAATTACTTATACACTACCTACTTAGCTAGCTATCTACCCTACCTACCTACCTAGGTAAGTAGGTACATACGCTACCTAGAAACCTTCTTAAACTTTAACAAATATTTGATAAAAAAAGTAACTGAAATCGGTCCAGCCGTTCTCGAGCCTTGCGCTTAGCAACTGATTTGCTATGGCCCGAAAAGTACATCTGTATAGACAGTAAATAAAAACAAAATTTAAATGCGGTAAACATAAAAATTAATTTAACTTTTACGATGATTTGACCTTCTGTAGTTTCGATACTCTGTGACGGGACTAGGCGCGAAGATGCGCGCTGGCGGCGCACGGCGCGGGCCGCGGCGCATCTTTCTGTTGCATGCGGGTAGCGGAGTGGCGCAGAGAGGGGTAGTTAGCTCCGCCCAAATGCACAAGGTTGTTGGCATGTAGGTATACAAGCCTTAAATGTGCCGTCGTGTGTTTTACAATATTGCACTGATAATTCAACTAATACGGCGAAGTGCAAAGGAATACCTAACTTCCCATCGATGAATAACTAGATACTCATTTTAATATGTAATTCGAACAAAATATTTGGTGGACGCCATGTTGCATCATTTTGTGTTATATAAGTTAGTATATGAGGGTAGTTGCATTCACTCCTAATGTAAGTTGTGTCGCTTGACAAATAAACTCAGTGTACTACCAGCTATCTGTCGTTTCACTAGTCCCTACGTTCGCATTCATATCAGTGGCGACGAGTACCCGCGACTATTTAAAGAGAAAAAAAAATGTCACATTTTGGAATTTTTTCGTGTGGTGTATGGTCAAGTTTTGACCATAACACTCATACATGGCAAAACTATAAACAACGAATTTCACAATGGTTCATTGCGAATGATATTGATGAGGTTAAGGATCCAAAGGGTGTGAAAAGACGGGCAATATTGCTGAGTGCACTCGCCGACAGCACTTACAAACTGGCGGCTGACTTGGCGTTACCGAAAGAACTAACGCAGGTGCCATACGAAGACATTCTCACACTTCTCGACAGTCATTTTACGCCCAAAAAATGTGGATTCGGCGAGCGGTTTAATTTTTATGCTGCAACTCAAGGTCAAGAAGAAACATTCTCGCAGTGGGCTGCAAGGCTTCGGGGCCTCACTACACATTGCGGGTTTCTGAATGTAGAAGAGGCGCTGCGTGATCGGTTTGTTATGGGTATGCTGCCAGGACCGGAGAAGGACAAGCTTTTCGCACGTGACCTTCAAGAGTTGACACTGGCCAAAGCAGTGGAGTTGGCGGAGAGCGTGCGCAGTGCACATAAAGGAGCAGCAGCATCATCGTCGGCGTCGATGCAGGTGCCGCCGTCGAGCGAGGCGCTGTTCAAGATCACCGCAAACGAACGCGCGACCACCACAAACGAACCCAGTGCTAACAAGGAAAAGTGTTCCGTGTGCTGTTACAAAAATCATAAAACGTCTCAGTGTCGGTTTGCAAACTATACATGTAAAAAGTGTAACGTAAAAGGCCATCTACGCCGAATGTGCAAAAAGATAAATTTCGTCGGAACGGGCGGGTCGAGCGAGAGTGACGATGACGGTAAGTCAAATAAAATATTATGTTCTCATAGCGGTGAACCTATGACTTTAGTAGTTTCGATACAAAATATACATCTGAAGTTCGAAATTGATACCGGATCGGCAGTCACAGCGATTTCCGAGAAAGTGTACAAAACATATTTTAAATTGTTGCCGTTATCACTAACGACTGACCGATTATTCACGTATACAGGTCGTGTCATAGATTGTTTAGGAATAGTGAAATTTCCAATTACTTATTTAGGCAAAACACACGTAGTTAATATGCGAGTGATACGTGATGGTGGACCCCCAATTTTAGGAAGAGATTTGATTTGTTTGTTCAGATTACAAATTTCGCAAATAAATTATTATCAATCAAATAACATTGCTGAGCAGTTAAAAGCCCAATATCCATCTGTTTTCTCTGACGAGCTAGGTGTTTTTACAAAATATCAGGTCAAGTTACAATTAAAAGATGACGCTAACCGGTTTTTTTCAAAGCTCGTCCTATAGCATTTGCACTTAAAGATACGACGAGATCGATCGGTTGGTACGTATAGGTGTACTAAAACCGGTTCAACACTCTGATTACGCCTCGCCTATTGTGCATATATTAAAGCGCGATGGCTCAATTAGGTTGTGCGTAGACTATTCCGTAAGCGTAAATAAACAGCTGGTTGTCGACCAGTATCCGTTACCGACAGCTCAAGAACTATTCACAAAATTACACGGGGGACAGCAGTTCAGCAAATTAGATCTCTCGCAAGCCTATTCACAGTTTGTGTTAGACGAGTCGTCTCAAAAAATAACTTGTATTAATACTCATCGCGGATTGTTTGTATATACACGGTTAGTTTTTGGGCTCGCCAGTGCCCCAGCTATTTTCCAACGGGCAATGGAGTGTTTATTATCAGGGTTGGACGGCGTAATGTGTATGCTTGACGACATTTGTATAAAGGGAAAAACTAAAGAACAACATTTTGAAAGATTGAACGCACTATTACAAAGACTACAAGATGCAGGTCTAACACTTCGTAAAGATAAGTGCGCGTTTTTTGAGAACCAAATTGAATATTTAGGTTATACTATAGATAAGAATGGGTTGAGTAAATCAAAACAAAAGGTCAAAGCAATTATCGAGGCCCCTACTCCTACAAACATGAATAATTTACAGTCGTTTCTAGGATGTCAACTATTATAAGAATTTTGTACCTAACGCGTCCTCGATAGAAACAATGTTTAGCTTCAAAACAGGTTCTAGCGTATTATGATCAGACTTCCAAGATAATTTTAACGCTAGACGCCTCGCCCAGTGGATTAGGTGCGATCTTATCGCAGATAGGTACTGATGGAGTGGAACGTCCAGTAGCGTTTGCCTCTCACACACTGAATGCTGCAGAGAAGCGGTATTCACAATTGCAAAAGGAGGCAACAGCAATTATATTCGGAGTGCGACATTTTCACGAGTATTTGTACGGGAGGGCGGTTCCGTTCGTACTCCGTACAGACCACAAACCCCTTTTATCTATTTTTGGTCCATATCGTGGAATACCAGGGGATTCGGCAAATAGGCTGCAGCGTTACGCTATGTTTCTAAGTGGATATAATTACTCCATTGAATACATACGCAGCGCTGATAACAGCGCAGATTATTTATCGCGCGCCAGTCTACCTGAGTGTGAATCAACGGCGCTGAGTGGGGGGTGCGGCTACGAAGCCGACAGTAGTTTAGTACCGGTAGAAGATCGCGCGTCGTACGTAAATTTTGTTATCGATGGCAGTCTACCTGTCACGCTCAGACAAATTCGCGATGAAACTATTAAGGATGTAGCGTTAAATACAGTCTGTTCATATATTGTAAAGGGTTGGCCAGAGCGAATATCAGATACATTTATCAAACCTTATTTTTTATGTAAAACCCAGTTATCGTATGAAAGTGGTTGTATTATGCGAGGGCACAAAGTTGTTATACCAGAGACACTTAGAACTAAAGTATTAACAGAACTTCATAAATCTCATTTAGGAATTGTGAAAACGAAAGCGGAAGCGCGCATCAGATTTTGGTTTCCCGGAATAGATAACGCGGTAGAAAACATGATAGCGAGTTGTGAGATTTGGTTACAATTGAGACAGTTACCTACGCGAGCACCGCTAGCGCTGTGGCCACACCCGCCGCAAGCGTTTTATCGAATTCACATTGACCTTCTCGGCCCCCTACAAAATCGTTCGTACTTAGTTATTGTAGATGCGTACTCAAAGTGGGTAGAAGCTTATGATATGGGGACAAGTACGTCATCATTGTCGCTAATTAGTAAATTGTACGAATACATGGCAAGATTTGGCTTACCACACACTATAGTTAGTGATAATGGTACGCAGTTTACTTCCTCAAAATTCAAAATGTTTTGTGCATCAAACGGAATTTCGTATGTGACGTCACCGGTTTATCATCCGGCAAGTAACGGGCAAGCAGAAAGCTATGTGAAGGTGGTGAAGAAGGGAATTAAATCTAGTTTATTAAGTAACAGTAACACAAAAGGATTACATAACAAGTTATGTAAATATCTATTTCTGTTTTTTTTTCTTTTTTTGTCACAGACAAAAAATTATGATGTGACAATTTGTTTATCAAGCAGTAGAAATATCTGAAGTTTCTTTTATAGCGGAAAATATCATCTAACATATATTTAAAAACTGACTGGTTATCCAATGAAAAAAGATAAAATGAAAGATTATAAATTAATTATTGCATATTGTAAGACATAACTTGTCCAGTGGCGTGCCTAGGGTTTCAAAATAAGGCAAGCCCAATAAAATTTTAACCGATTTCAAAAAAAAAAAGTTCAGTTTTCGACTGAGTATGTAGGTACCTTCGTATCTATCATCGCAATTTTCTCATAAACTAATATAGATGTCTCAATTCGTTGTTTACCAAAATTACCGAAAGAAACCATTGCACACAGATGTTTATGGGAATTTGCGTGCCTTTTAATGGCGCCAGATATTTTATTTAAATCATTATAACCAGATGTATTCCAAACGGAATCTTCATTCGAAAAAAATATGCAGCACCAGCAATACAACTTATTAGTGTGCGAACAGCCGCCAATCCAACTAGTTTTATACACTGATCTATTAAATTTTCGTTTATGCGATTTACTAGTCTGAGAAAAACACAGATTAGGCGTCGGTTTTAATGAAGAAATTAACTGTTTTTTCTGAGCAAAGTTTAAAGATTTTACCTTATCTTCGCCAATCAAAACTTGAACGCATTTTAAATCCTCACAAGGTACAATTACCTCCATTGTTGTAGGTAAGTCACCAAAACAATTGTATCACTGAGAAAATCTAAGAAAACACACGAAAAACTTTAAGAACATAACTTTTCAACTCTCAAGCAAATGAAACTGAAGTGAGTTGCACTCGGGTGTCGAGAACTACTTACGCAGAGTTGCAGTGTTGTCATTTAGGCAAAAAAAGTCGCCAGGTATATGAAAAATCTAGCTAGATGTCGCAATTTTTTTATTTTTAAGATATTGCTTGAATATTTAATTTCGTTATTTTAAAAAGTCGCTAGTTTTTATTGTTGCTAAATCTTAAAAAAAGTTTCCAAACTCGTTAAAAATCTCCAAGATCTCACAACGTCGCTAAAAGGGCAACACTGCAGAGTTGGCAAGGTGACAAGGTCACGCATACGCGTGCAACTTCATACGCATGCACGGCTTAAGTAGTCCATACTGATCGATTTGTAGAAGCACAAGGTTTAGAATTCGTTATACGGCACATCGCTATAAGTGCGAATCTGACGGAGATAGTATTTGAAAGCCCGGTAAAAGCCGGTACGTGTAAGCGAGATAGCTATATGTAGATGCTGCAAATGCGAAACTCTGCGCGCGAACAATCGCGATGTGTAGTTATGTAGTAATGTGGCATAGGCAATACTTTGTGTTATTTTGATAAGAATTAAGCGCGCGAACTTTTAAATAGTTCGGGTTTGATATTGATTCTCTATCGAGCATTTTAGTAAGGCATTTTAGTAGGGCTTTTGGGCTTATATGAAGGTACCGCCACTGAACTTGTCTAATATTGTTAGTTAAGGTTTGGGCCGTAAAAATGGATAAAATTTGTCCAAAAGAACCGCAGTGCAGAGGTCTAGTAACCATCCAGTCATACTTAGTATGTTTGTTGCATTTTCGAGAAGAAGATAAATATCACAAAAGCGGTGAGGCGTTTTCTGAAGCAGTCTGCTGTACCTTGTGTAGATATCAGAAAGAAGTATTTACATCTTTGCTTCAAAATAATTTTAAGTAATCAAGCACTTCAATCACCGAACACATTTGATACGGGGCATCATAAACAAATACACAACAATTCACTTGAAACACGCAACTAAAAATCATCAGACTTATAATTCAATCTACACTAATATTATAAAGAGGAAAGATTTGTTTGTTTGTTTGAAATGAATAGGCTCCGAAACTACAGGACCGATTTGAAAAGTTCTTTCAGCAAAGGATAGCTACATTATCAGGGAGTAACATAGGTTATATTTTATCCCCGTACTCCCACGGGAACGGGAACTACGCGGGTGAAACCGCGTGACGTCCACTAGTAAATTATAAATTTAGAAAAAAATGTGCGAATTCTAATGAAGCTTGTTAGGTATAAAGCTAGTTATGTCACTTCTGTATTTAGTCAGCAGATTAGTCTATATAAGCCACCAATTGTTTCAGAACGTTGAACGAAACGCCTAAGCGCCATGAAAATCCCGGCGCTTCCGACCTTGGTCGCGAGAAAATTACACCTTAGAAGCATTCTAGCGCTGCGTGTTTATACTGTTTTGTTAGACGATTAATTATTGTTTCAGCGCTGAAGCGAACTTTAGTTTACACTCTTGTCAAAATGGAGCATGTTTTTTGCTTAGGATAGCTTCTCTAGTACGTAGTACGTATGACCTCAATGGATTTGACACAATATTTTGTCCACATTAAAAAAATATAATTTAGTAGTTAACAGTAAATACTTAGTGAAGATAAAATTTTCACATACTTTTTGCACTACTTTATTCACTTTCATGATAGAATTTGGTACTTTATACGTAATTAAATAATTTTACGGAAGCATATTTACATGACAGCTGACAGTTGGTAGGGAATCAAAAATTTTGTACTATTAAATTAATACCTGAAATATTACACAAAGCTGTACTTACATTCTTTTTTAACAAATTTTTGGTTATTTTCTGTACAGGTTCCTCCTGCGGAGTTATTTCTTCGAGTGGGTCAAAAGACAAATTTTGGTAGAAATTAATAGCTTCCAGCGCTGGCGGTCCTTTAGTTTCCTCAAAGCATCGCTTCATTTCATAAATTTTTTCGCCTATTACAATATGTTTTAGTGATTCTGTCGGTAAAGCTTTTTCTTTTAAATGTTCTGCTTGTATTTTTTTCCATTCAGATACAACTTTTGAAGTTTTGTCTTTAGATTCTTTTTTTTCTTTATTGATTTTTTTAAGTATTTCTGACGGAGATATTTTGTCATCAGAGGTATCCTGTTTAATTTTATTAGACTTTAATGTTTTGGAAGTCGCCTCATTGTCTTTCGACTGTTGTTCTTTTTTAGCCGCTTTCATGAGGAGTTTTTTTTCATTCCACATTTGTTCTAATAGATTTAATATCTCTTCCCCCTCTTTTTTTTGTAGTTTTTCGTGTAGTTCTTCCTTTTCCGTTTTTATCTTAATTTCTTTCGCTTGTTTTATTTTAACAACATATTCTTCATTCACAGATGTTTCTTTCTTTTCTTTATTGATATTTTTAAGTATTTCTGACGGAGTTACTATGTTATGAGAGGTATTCTGTTTAATTTTATTAGACTTTAATGTTTTCGAAGTCGCCTCTTTGTCTTTCGACTGTTGTTCTTTTTCAGCCGCCTTTTTAAGTTTTTTTTCATTCCACATTTGTTCTAATAGTTTCAATCTCTCTTTCTCCTCATTTTCTTGTAGTTTTTTGTGTTGTTCTTCCTTTTCCGTTTTTGTATTAATTTCTTTCGTTTGTTTTATTTTAACAACATTTTCTTCATTCACAGATATTTCTTTCTTTTCTTTATCGTTTATTTTAAGTGTTGTTGACTGTGCCACTTTTATCTCATTCAACAGTTGTTGTTCTTTTTCCTTAATGGCCTGATTCTTAAGGGGTTCTATGTCTTTTCGATGTTTCGCATCTAGATCATTATCTTCTTTAATTTGTATCTTTTGCTCTTTCTTTACACCAATATTTTGTTGGTCATATTTTGCCCTCAAGTCTTTACTACCGTTATCCGTTGCTTTATCTTTTGATTCAAGATAATCTTTATTTTTCGGTTTAGATTTTTCCTTAAGGTCTTTTTTCCTGTTCTCTATTACTTCATCATCACGCTTGTCTTTTAGTTCAGATTTTCCCTTTACATCTTTTTTTGTTTTGTGCAAAATTTCATCAATTTGATGTCTTTGTTCAGGTTTAGACTTTAAATCTTTTTTAGATTTCTTCGATAGTTCATCGAATCTATCCCCTTGTTCAGGTTTCGATTTTGTGCGTTTTTTTGCCTTCTCAGAATCGTTTCTGTTTTTTTGAGAATCTTCATCTTTTTCTAAAGTATCTTGTTTGGATTTATCCCATTTAACTTTATCTTGTTTTTCTTTCTCATCGTTGGCCGGACTCTGTAAATCCTTTTTACTGTATTTTTTGTATTTGGTAAGCTTGTCTTGCTCTTCCTCATATGTTTTTTGATCTTCTACAGATTGTCTTGTTCTTTCTTCAACTTGTACTTTTATTTCGTCTCGGGATATTTTCTTTTGATCACGATCAAGTTTTTGTTGGTATTCCTCTTGTCGTTTCTTTTCAGCTTGCAGGAGAAACTTTTCTCGAATGTCTGTAATGAGATGCGTAGAACTCACAAAAATTTGTACTTGGTTTTCTTTCTTTTCTACTTTTGGAAAAAAAAAACTAAAATGCCGCTTGATGCCAGTTTCTTTGGGCTCAGATACTTTTTTATACCAAGTTTTTAATTTTGCCTCTTTTGTGTCTAGTTTTTTCGTTTTGGGACTAAATTTATCAACACTACGCTGTTCAAGCTTTTTAATATTCTTTTCTTCGGACTTATCCATTCTTTTTTTACTGTCACTGTGGTAATATTTGTCAGCTTTCCTTTGCTCATTATAAGAATCTCGTAAGTTCTTTTGCAAGGTTCTCGAAGTTCCATATTTTACTAGTCTTTTCGATGGGAAATCTAGATCTCGTGTTCTACGAGATCCAAGTTCATATTTTGTTTTTGTTGATGTTTTCATATTCGTTTCAGACTCCACGTGATACTCCGAAGTTGGTTCTTTCTGCTCCCAAGGGGCAATTTTCGGAATTTCGTATACATGAGGTCTTTTCGATACAGAAACAAGAACTCCAGAATCTCGTTCAAGCCTCATCATCTGTCTCAAGCTAAGATCATGTCTTCTTTTCAATTCTTCTTTAACATCCATTGAAGATATATCTACGAAGATTTCCTCTCCTTCCTTCTCCTCCTTAAGAGAAGTTCTTGGGAGTTCTTTGACGCCTGTATATGTCTTCATAGAAGTTGTTTCTGAGTCGTCAATCGTTGTATTACTTTTTTCACTTTCGCATGATTTGCGAGCAAAAGATATTGCCACTGGTTTAGTATGTTGAGAAAAGGCTACAGATGGTTTTAAATAATCTTCTTTTAAGCCGGTTTCTTTCATTTGTGTATTTAAGTTTATGTCTGATTTATGGGTTTCTGAATAAAACATTTGTTGTAATTTAGGATCCTGTCTAGGTGAGTGATCTCGATTAATTTGCAAATCGGAGTGGGCACGGTATTTCATCTGTTTTAGTTTATTGACCGTTCTACCATCTTTAACAAGATTTCCCATTTTTGAGAGCCAGATTTTAACATACTTTTTAGTGTCTTCCTTTTGTTCACCTTTAACGTTCATAAATTTACTTACAATATCATCGCAGGTACAAAACTGTTTTTTAATAGTTTGCGCTTTTTTACGACAGTGGTCGCATATGCCCATTACAATCTTCTTTTCTATTGACTTTACTTCTTGAATGAGTTCTTGTACATGATCTAATGTTTTTCTGCATCGTGGACAACTTATATTTTTGATATCTGGAAACAGTAACAAATAATTACATTCATCATCTGCCTAGCCTTTTCCAACTACATTGGGGTCGGCTTCTAGTCAGGCCGGATTTAGCTGAATACCAGTATTTTACATGGAGCGGCTGCTTATTATAACAAATAATTACATTATTATGTTTTAATAAGCGACTTATTAGAATATAATATAATTTATAATATAATGTATTTTGATTTTGGTGTACAATGAAGCATTTATAAATCTAAATAAATATAACCTGCTCCGCGGTTTTACCCGACGTTTAATTATTATTTACTGTCTATTTTTTCTTTTTAGGTCATAACGTATATTAAATATTAATACGGCGATATTAAACCGGCCAAGTGCGAGTCGGACTCGCCCACCGAGTGTGCCGTACAAATTTGTAGGTACATATTACTTTAAATAAAGACTATATTTTATTAGGATTTAATTACAAATGTAGTTTTCAGATGTTTTGATTGCTATTCTTAAAATACAGAGTTCCAATAGATCGAATAACAAAAAGTCCGACTTAATGATAATTCGAAATATCAAAAATACGAATTCCGATTCCGAATTAGAATTCCGGAATAAAAAAACGCCCTGTAAAACTGAATAGCAAGACAAATAAACACAATTACTCGTCAGAACAAAGTATAATATTACATGAACATGCAGCATGCAAGCAAGCATGCAAACGAGCAAGCTTGCAGCATGCAAGCAAGCATGCATTATGCAAGCAAGCATGCAGTATGCAAGCGAGCAAGCAACATGCAGCAGGCATAGTTTCTGTCACGGCTCCGGTGCTGCGGGGCTCCAGCGGTCCCCCGCAAACTTATCGTCGCAGATGGTTTGAACGCCCGCCGCCGTGGCTGAGGCTGGCGAAGCCGGCAAGCAAGCCGAAGCTGTAACACCTGCTCCTCAGTTCGCAGGCTGCCTCACCCCTTCGCGCCCACGCGTGTACTTCGTAATGTACCATCGTGCTGGTTGAGGACCAGACGAAAGGGCCCGATGGATATTTCCGGAGGAGTTCGGGCGTCCCCGCAGTCTCCAGACTAGTCCCCCAATGATGTCGTCCTGTCAGAGCGTGCCTGAGGGTTAGCAGTATGGAACCTCATTTCACTTCCATCTCCTCTACCTACTTCACTCAAAACATGAACAGGAACAAAAAGAGCAAAGTCGTACAGCAGCAGCACTCCCTCTCACGCAAAGTGCACCTCTCTAACATACAAGATCTGCACTCAAATCTCGCCACAGTCCATCATCACCTAGAGACTGAGAAACCAGCGCTCTAGATCCTGTCGGAGACGCAGATCGGATGTCTGTCAGACGTGTCGTAGCTATCCTACCCAGGGTTTACCCTGGAGTACCACTTTAGACCACGTGCAAGCGGATGTATGTACGCCCGGGACGACATCTGCTGTCGGCGTCTCCGCAATCTTGAGGACTCCAGGTTCTCAACGCTATGGGCTTTAGTGGCCACCGGCCTGGATAAAATTATCTACGCCTGTTTCTACCGTTCGCACAGCGGTGATTTGGAGACAACTGGGCTCAGACAGCACCTCAGTGAGGCAGCGGATGCGGCTCAGCAGCGGTACCCTTCTGCCCAATTAGTGTTACTGGGGAACTTCAACGCCCACTACCAGGGATGGCTTTTATCATACCAGCACAAGACCACGCTGGACGAGAGGCGCGAAAGCTAGCGCTTGCATTAAATTTCACCCGCCTGGTACAGGGGGCAACAAGGGTGCCGGATGTTGATTCGCACACAGCCAATTGCTTGGGTGCTCTGACAATAGATCCAGACAGCTACTAGGTATCGATTTCTTCTCCACTGGGTAGTTCCGACCACTGTCTGGTGAAGTATGTGTCCGTCTACTCCTCGCCCGATCCTAGCCCTAAAGGCACCGGGTGGGTATGGCGATACAAGTCAGCAGATTGGAATGGCATGCGATCATTCTTTGCATGTTCCCCTTGGCAGCCTACTTGCTTTTCTTCAACTGATGCTTCGTCTCGTGCTGACGCCGTGACGGAAGTGTTGCGGAAGGAAATGGAGTACTACATTCCGTTCTCAAACGTAGCAATTTCTGGCGAAGCTCGCCCATAGTTTGGTGCCGAGTGCAATCGCGCTAATTCGCTAAAACACGCAGCGTACCTAGCATGGGTTGACACTCGAACGCACAAAGCAAATGACATGAGTCAGAAGAAGAGCCTTCAACAGGGCTGCCAAGTCCTGCAAGAAGGTGTTGCGTAGGGCGCGGTTTGACCACATTAGCTGAATAGGGAACAAACTTGCTTCATACCCAGCAGGTAGTAAGGCTTTTTGGTCCCTGGCTAAGTCCGTCAAATCAAACGTTTGCTGCCCCTCACTCCCACCACTGCTGAGACCCGACGGGTCGCTGGCCCACTCCGCTGAGGAGAAAACGAGGGCCCCCTGCTTCTTCTGGTGGATGCGAGTCGAGTATGTCGAGCATTCGCATTCATCAGAAGGACGTCCGTAGGGTACTGCGTAACCTAGACGTGAACTAAGCTATTGGCCCCGACGGGATACCGGCAATTGTTCTGAAGACTTGTGCGCCTGAGTTGATTCCGATCTTGATAAGCCTATTTCGCCTTTCGTTTGAGACTGGTAAAGTGCCGAAGGCTTGAAAGCAAGCTAACATGCAGCCCGTGCCCAAGAAGTGTAGTCAAGCTGACCCGTCAAATTATAGACCCATCTCGGTGCGTACTGAATCATAAGCTCCTGGCATACCTAGACGCGAATGATATCCTAAGTGACCGACAGAACGGGTTCCGCCGAAATCGGTCAACTGTGGATCTTCTAACGTATACCATTCACATCTGGAGTGAGGCCATGTGAACGTGTCCTTACAGGCTGTCTCTGAATGGGGCGACGCCAATCTGGTCAAGTTCAATGCTGCTAAGACCCAAGCATGACTATTTTCCACCAGATGGAGCCAATTCCACCCAGCTCCATCTTTCCGAGATGCAACCGTGCCGATAACCGACCAACTTGAGCTTCTTGGGGTTACATTAACAACTAGCCTCAATTTTGGCCCTTTCATAGAGGCAAAAGCTCAAGTGGCTGCAAAGAAGTTGGGGATCCTAGCAAAGGTGAGACGGTACTTCACGCCGGAACAGCTGCTCAAACTCTATCAAGCGCAAATTCGATCGAGTAAGGAGTACTGCTCTCATCTTTGGGGCGGATCCAGATACCTGTTTGATGCCCTTGAATCAATTGAGAAACGAGCTTGAATCAATTGAGATAGGCTGGCAACACTGGCACTGTTTACATTGCTCATCTATTTAAATTTCATTTTTATTTTTAAATATTTGTCTTAATGTTATAAATATCAGAGAAACCGTGACGAATAAGCATTATAATTAAGTGACAGTATTGGTGACAATTAGTGACAAGTGATTTAGAACATAAAAAACAATTTTGTGAACTTATCAACTGACGTGAGTAAACCTCTAAAAACAATATAAACAGTGTTAATAACATAAATGTGACATTGACGCTAACATTGATGATAAATAATATGGTTAAAGTTCCATTTAAATCATTTCGAGTGAATTTATCAAAAAAGGAAAGCCGTTTTTTACAAATAAATCTTAAACTTGAACTTTGTACTCAACTCCTAGCTCCAAGTGGAGAGTGGATGCACTAAAATACAGTGCTACCAACCGTGTTATAGTGACAACTACAGCCATTACAGATCCTAGTGGTGAATAGACGAACCAAAAGCAGTGTTACCATCCCTAATATAGACAAATTTGTTAAGAATCAAAATAATTAATTGAGCAACTACCGTCATTCTGGACTGTAGTGGTGAATAGACGAACTAAAAAACAGTGTGACTACGATCACTCAAGGTAGTGAATAGTTAAACTAAAATAGTGTTGCCAAAGACAGGAAATAATTATGGAGGACAACATAACTTACCGCAATAATAAATAGTGCAGATCGAGTTCATTGTGTGATGTGACTGCAGACAATTCGGCCCTTTTTGACACAACAATGATGAGTCTACCAAATACCTCTTTAAATACCAGTCAAACGATTATTTATCTGCAGGAAAAAATTAAACAATTGTCTCAAGAGTTAGAAAATGCCCATCAGGAAATAGAGAATTTAAACTCTGAAAACTTTCGACTTAAGACAGATGTACAAAAATATATTAAAATTGTAAATGCATACAAGGAACCTGGGAGACTTTAAGTCAAGAGTGAATAGGTTACTTCTAGGCAAGCGTGCTCCATCTTCGACCACATCATCGCTTACCATCAGGTGAGATAGTGGTCAAACGCGTGCCTATCAATAGTAAAAAAAGGTAGATAATACCTACAAGGTTTAGATCATCTCTTCTGTAACATCTATATACTAATATATAAAGCACGGAGTTTGTTTGCTTGAACGCGCTAATCTCCGGAACTACTGGTCCGATTTGAAAAATTCTTTCAGTGTTAGATAGCCCATTTATCGACAAAGGCTAAATATATCATCACACTAAGACCAATAGGAGCGGTGCAGTAATGAACATTGTGACGTGTGCAGACGAAGTTGCGCGGGTCAGTTGATTCATAAATACAGGTTTTAATTACCTTCCACAGGCACCAGTGTTTCACGAACAATGTAATATGTGTTCTTGTGTATGCCAATAAATTTATTATTATTATTCCATTTATTCATTTTATTTACATATTTACATTTTTAAATATTTCTATAAAAATAAAATAAACATTTAAAAATATAAAAAATAGTAGCCCACCGGTATCGGGAACAGAGTCCAAGCTACCGGTAGTCAGGGTTCCCGAGAGAGGAATCTCCTCACTATAAGTAACCAAGTAATTAACGGGCTGTTATCCGAATTTTGGCTGTTTTCGAATCAATTCTCATCAATTCAAATCTCTGCTCTTCCGAGCGCGCGCAGAGATAGACGTGTTGCGAGTCGCTCCAGTAACTAAATATTAATTCTACCATATTGAGTGAACTAAAAGCCGAGTTATACTATCCATTATAAACAATAGTAGTGTCTGACACAATAACAACCAATACAATAAGTTTAAAGTAATTAGTAAACAAGAAATTTACCAGTGAGTCAAACAAAGAAACAAGTCATCGCAGTGAGTCACACGGCGCGCGCCGCTTCTATTCGCCGAGAGCCGGTGAGTCACAGCGGCACCGCGCGCTTCAAAACGCTACCTTATATGGTCACAATTTCAACATCAAACATCACTGACTTCAAAACAGTTGAGAAATAGACCCATAATTTGGCAGTATTTCAAGTCTAAATAGCTGTATGAGAAGCTTACCGGACACGTAAGTAACGTGGTCCGAGTTCGAATCCTGACACCGAAGATCACTTTTTGCATTTTTTTTTTTCTTGAACAACGCTTTTGCTAATAGCAAGGTAACTGCTTTCAAAAACATTGCTTTTGCTCTTTCACTGAAATTATTGCTTTAAATATTCTACTTGTTTGGAAAAACATTCAGATTCACCTAGTTTTAGAAAACGAGACGAAACGTGGCCTGATCAACCACAAGTAGTTGAGGTACTAAAAATTCCGAGTAATTCTGAAGAAATGAGTTTTATAAAAAATTATGAATTAAATAAACTGAAGAGACAAAATAGTATAGAGGAAGAAAAGGAATGTTTTATTTATAGCAATCAAAGGAAGATGTTATACTTATATTAATCTTAACTTTAGAGCACAATTTACGCGAGCCGAATTTGTGACTAAGTTAGGAGATTTTTATAAACAAACTAGCTGACTCGGCAAACGTTGTTTTGCAAAATTTTAAAAAAAAGCCTACCACCTATTCTCATACCTACCGAATATACACACAAAAATTTATGAAAATCGGTCGAGCCGTTTCGGAGGAATTTGGTAACAAACACCGTGACACGAGATTTTTATATATAAGATAGGTATAAATGAGCTTTGCATAGTAAAGAAAAAGCAATATGAGAGTTTTATTAAAGATGTACTAAAAGAGATAAAAGATAGTAAGGATTGCACCGGTCCACGTATTTATGTATTGAGAGGAGTCAGAAGAATTGATGATGAAAAAGAAATAATAGTTATTTATGATATTAGTGCGGTAAGTTGGTTTTTACAAGCGATTAGACGAATGTAAGCCCGAGACGAAATCGAGGGCTTACCATAGTCACGAGTTTGTAAATACCAATCTGCACGTGTATCATACAACGTTTTACAACACAATTGCGAGAAAACATTACAATCGGTAATAAGACAAACATCTTGTTTTTAGATATCAATCGGAGTCGCAACATGCTTTGCAGTATAGAAATGGCACGAATTTGCAAATTTAAAATAAGAACTATATCGCCGTCTCATCTTTGTCTCATTTTCCCTTTAGTATTAAGGTTTATAGTAGGCTCAATAACTTTGAGCATCTGGGCCACACATTCATATCTGCGCCGCACACACATTTCCGTAGCGCACGCGCTACCTCAAAACTATTATCAAAGATTATGCGAGGACGCAGACATGCGCGCCAAGCCGGCTTTTTTGCCTACGACTACACAAGAGTATGGCGATTGCACGGCAAATTTTTAGTTCAAATAGATACATACGTTACGCATATTTTTATTCACTGGTCTCATTTTTTATACGAATGTGGTTAAATAGAAGTAAAACAATATAGGTCAGATAAAACAATTTTGTGAAGCAGTTTCGTCTTTTCTGCTTACGATCTATATAAAGATACTCGAAACTCGAGGTCAAACTGTTACCAGTGCACTGGTAACAGTTTGACCTTGAGTTTCGAGTATGCAGTGTACCTACTACTTTTTGTTTCTGCCTATACTACTTTATAGTCTCGTAAAAAGATTTCATTCAACACAACACAAACAAAATGTACATTCTAAAGTAAGTAAAGTAAATGAAATCAATAAATTTTAAGCCTATTTCAGCTCTGCTAAATAATTTTGTAGCAATTTCATTAACTCAAAAACTTCAGATTCTGTGATTCCTGTGAAAGTTTTAGATGTTTAATTGATAACGTTTTTATATCGGTTTATTTTCTAAACTGGAAATACGACGATGATTGTTGAAAAAACCCGACCAAGTGACAGTGAAGACACACTGGAGAAATGTCTCTGAAAAGAATTACCGATGTAAATCCTTATTTAACTACGGAACCCTGCAAATTACCTCCCTTTTGCGTGCGCTGCGAAAATGATTGATGATATAATAAAATAATAAACTCGAATTTTAGAGGACCCATCAATATCTACAAACAGAAAAGGCTGTGATACCAAATGCCCAACTATTATTATATGTCACTTTTTTTATTTAAAAATTAATAGATACGACATGACAGACCAAAGCAGACCACGTTATTCGCACCTTGGAAACAAAAAAATAGGTACAAAAAAGTAAGTGAATTAAAGTACGATTTATTTATAAAACTGATAAGTTACTTACTTTTTTGTACCTATTTTTCTGTTTCCTTCTTTTTATCTTTCTATGTAATGTGTGTACATAAATTGTTAAATAAATAAATAAATAATTTTATCAAAACAATTTAATTTAGCCAAACGGCCCACAGACGCGACTGACACGCCGCATATACCGACCGAATAATGAAAATAAATGTTTGTTTATGAACTTGTGTTTGTTTATGTTTGTTTTGAAGAGCTGTACACCTACCACAGTGTATTTCTTTTACTCCAAAGGTTGACTAAAAGAGAACTCCTCGTAGCATTAAGTCCGCCTATGTACCACTATTGTTCATGAAGTTTAAGTGAATAAATAAACTTATATTGATTTTTTATTTTTCTTTAATATTAGTCAGTTTGTTGGTAATAAAAGAAATTAAGAATTAACGTCGGCTACGTTTGAAAAAAAGAGCAGACAAAAATAAAACCCGAGCGACGCCAAATTTTGATAAAAGTTGCTGTGTGAAACTGTACAATGCGCCCACGCGCTCAATCAAGCTGGCTCCTCTGCAAAGAGCTAGTCTATAAACGCACACTAATACAAAAGTTCGTAAATATTTGCACTAACACATTCATATACGCGTAGTCGGTCGATAGCGCGAGCGGAGCAACGAGCGACACAGCCTTCCCGTCTCAGTGCTAACGCACGACTGCCGCCTTCGCCCAAACAGAGCTTTTTATATATGGGAGACTCAATATTGAACATTTTCTTTGCGAAATATTGATTGATTTACATGAGCAATGTTCACTTTGTAGTACACTTTACCAGCAATTTTTCCATGTAAAAATATTTTTAAACTTCGAAGCCGTTTGGAAGAAATATCCAAAAAATAGCGTGTTATTAAATAAATTTTTTACAGCAAAACTATATGTCATACGTAAACAACAATTGTTCATATTGTTGTTTATGAATCTACCATATACATTTTTTTTTCCAATCTTTTGACCTAGCCGTTAATGGGAAATATCCTTTAGAAAGTAGCCTTTTGATGGCTCTGAAGCAGAGGTAGGGCCTTAAATTGAGACAAAAGTATTGAGCAAGAGCGCTTCCAAGGAGGTTCGATCATTCAGCTTATTAACCGTTATCTTTTATTATTTTGATGATATTCTATTTTTTTTAAACTGAACTTCAAAATACTTGAAATGAATAAGCAATAGTTTTCGGATGTTCCATTTTTAATTCAGTTGAATTCAAAGTACTTACCTACCTAAAATAAATGAGATTTTAGTTTTATGTGGCGGTTATTTTTAATCTGTGGTATTCGCGATTCTCCCGCCAAGAAAAGTTCTTATCCTCGTATTGTAAAACTCCTTGGTGGAATTCTTTTATATTTATTTAGGAAATATAAAAAAATAACCATAGAGGATACGCACGGCACGCAATATCTACCTACTTTACCGCACGCTCCGTTGTAAGGAGCGTGCGGTAACGATGCGTCGTGCCAAGCACGTGACGATGGCAAGCGAGCGGACGGTATGTCTTTGTTTCGATGGAAGCTGGGTAGGGCTTTAGTGTGGTACGCTACTTGTGTCGATATTCTTGCGCCATCCCATCTTCCTAGCTCGTCGTGCTGTGCAGGTACTGCTGCTGCGGCTGCTGAGAACCTCAAGCGGCGAAAATATAATAACCTTGTTGGCAATTATATTTTGAGCCGTTTGGAGTTGAAACTCTTGGAGGGTGAGCGGTAAACGAGGGTGGCTGATGTACTCGCCATTGACATTTATGCCTAGTCTTCTCCAATCCAAAACCTTGAAGACATCCTTCATTACATCCGTGAACACTTTCAGAGAAATGACGTCTCCCTGCCTTACATCCCGCTGCAGCAAAATAGGCTCCGAGGTCTGATCCTGAAATCGGACTGACTTAGTTGCGTTTTCATACAAACACTTTAGTACCTCGATGTACCGATCTGGCACCGTTGGAGAGACTGCAGCATAGCCCAAGTCTCGATCGAATCGAAGGCTTTCACGTAGTCCACAAAAGCTAAGCAGAGGGGCAGATTATACTCTTCGGTCTTCTGTGTAACCTGCCGCAGCGTATTTATGTAGTCTACGATGCTGAAGCCTTTTCGGAAACCAGCTTGTTCGGGAAGCTGGAAGTCGTCAAATCTGCGCACGAGACAGTTCGTGATGACTTTGGAAAACAGCTTGTAGGCATAGCTCAGAAGTGAGATTGGCTTGCAATTCTTAAGTAGGACATTGTCGCCCTTCTAAAAAAAAGAGTACCACCATACCACTGTTCCATGCCTGTAGCGTTTTCCCCTCGAGTATGACTGAATCTCACAGTTTGTAAAGGGCCTTAAGGGCCGGTTTTCCACCCGCCTTCAGGAGTTCGGCCGTAATTCCGACCTCACCCGACGCCTTGTTATTTTTAAGCTGTTTTAGAGCCATCCTAATCTCATACAGGCTGACGTCCGGGATGTCTTCGGTAAGGTCAATCTAGCTCTTGGTTCGTTAGCCAGATTCGTAACTGGTTTAGACATTGACGTATATAACTTTCCATAGAATGTCTCGATCTCCCTCAGAAGCTCCGTTTTGACGGATATGGTTCTGCCATCGTAGGTCTTTAGCTTCGTGAGCTGGCTTTACCCAATAGACAGATCTCTTGCAAAGGGCTTGAAGCTCAAATCCGGCTCTATAATAATAAGAGCGGATTAATCCTTTCAGTATTAAGGCGGCGGAGGTCGCTTTTCAAGGACCTAATGATGCGGGCCAATACATAATTTTTATTTGCGTTTTTTAAATAATAAATAAATGAGAGGCTGTATTTTATCACGACATAAAAGGTCAAAATGGTAAAATACGACGTATTATACCCAGATACAAATCAACTCCAATGTTGGGCATTAAGTAAGAACCAACTCCTTACCCTTCACATTCTGAGAAGGAGCCCGTACCCAGCCGTGGGACAGTAATCAGCTGATTTTTCATAATTATGTTATAGTTTTGTAAATAAAGATGTTTCACTTACAAAGTTTTTTTTCTATTACAAACCTATCCCAATACCGAAATGAAGAATCAAATATTTTTACACCACTTATTCATTAAACGAAACTTTTCAAGTCCAAGGCGACACATAAAAGAGAAAAATGCATTTTGACTGGCAACATGTAGATACAATTAGGTATGCGCACCATAATATTTGCATTTTTAACTGTAATTATTGAACTTTTGGAACCGCTGTAACTTTTTTTTGATTCATTAGAGTTTAATGCTGCCATAGAATAAAATGTTGAGATTATTCAGATCTTCATTTTAAGGTAGGTAAGAAAGTGCTACAACGCTGGGCCCACGATCCATTTAAAGTTGCCCATTGTTCTTTGATTATTCCATAATACTCTTACATACTATTCTTAAGACCATTAAAAATAAAAAAATAATTTTACACAAACTTCAATAACAATCGATACATATCACGCCATCTACTACCAGAACTAAATTTTATTTCTTCGTGTTGACCCCATGCCCGTTAGTGATTTTTCACTCAGTTCTAAATTATTTTTAAGAAAAATAACTCGATTTAGGTAAATTGGAACTAACTGCTAGATGTACGAAATGTTTATTGTAAATAATACCTATCTTAAGATTCGAAGGCTGGGTGGTAAGTTTTGTTTTGATAATTAGGGATAAATTAATTGAAACTATTTTAATAAATTTAATGAAGTTTCATTAAAGTATGGAATTCAACAATATTCTAAACGCATTGTCATGTTATAAAGATAATGCAACTACCTCACGAACCAAAAAAATAGAAAGAAGATATCAATCCACTACTTCATTCATTCATTCTTAGCGGACCATACTGACAGGCAACTTCGAAATTTTAAAATTTAACGCAATAGCACCTGAATCCAAATTATTGAAAAAAGCTCTCTTCGTCTCCTGGGATCTCCAATCTTTGTAGTTTTTTTAAAATATTCAATTAAGTTATGAAAAGGTGGAAATTTTGTGTTACATGTATTGTTAAAACCACTGTTCGACACAAATGTAAATTTGTTGATGATTAAATAAATAAATCAACATACATTCGGCTATCACTATTATTCGTTTCTGCTGTTTCGGCCCTAAATTGACATATTTTCTTCATGCTTCCCATTTATCGAAGCACACCCATATTTTAGACCAAATAGATCAAATTATCCGACGAACTTTGACATTAATTTTGAAAGTGGCCCTGAACGACTGAGCTAGGGCAAGCTTCTCTTCCCATCCGTATAAGAGGAATTGGCGTCAGCAAAAATTCTAGTATAATACCGGCTTTCATATTTTCGGTCCACGGCACTGAGAAATTAATTAGGAATATCCTGGCATTCATACTTGTTGATAATGATGTGTTGTGTTGTGCTTCACCGATGCTATCCCCTAGAAACTCGTTTAGCCGAATACTGACCTATCTGACAAATCATTTACCCAGAGGCGGTGGGACGAGCCACTCTGCAGAATAGTTCAGAACAACTTACTCACCACGTCTGCTACTAGCTTACTGCTGAGCGTGTGCGCTTGCTGGCTGTGAGAAAATGAGAGTCGGGTCTTGCTTCACGCACTACCGTTGTCGAACCTAGGCACTTTGTTCGATGATACCACTTTCCGCCTGGCTGCTTCTTTACGTTTAGGAACCCCATGTGTTTCTCCTCACCGCTGTTACTGTGGTGAGGTTACCAACAGCCTCGGTCACCACGGCCGGATACGAGGAGGCACGATAATTTAAACGACATTATCCGATAAACTCTCGTCACCGTCGGCGTTCCAGCCATATTAGAACCCGATGGTTTGGCACGTGACTGTGGCATGTCTTTGTTTCCATGAAAGATGGGTAGGCCTTTGTGGGACGCAACCTGTGTCGATACTCTTCCAAATCTTCCAAGTTCATCGTTTTATGCTGGCGCTGCCGCTGCGGCTGCGGAAAACCTCAAGCGGCGTTTATATAGTAGGTAACCTTACTGGTAACTTTATTTTCGAGCCGTTTGGGGTTGAAGCCCTCGTGCCGTGGGGTCCTTGTGCTCGCAGCCTTTCCAGAGAAATTTCGAAACGGCTAGTTGACACTTCTCGTGACCCAGCAAGAGCTAGTTTTAACTTTGGCCAGCCAGAGGCTAACCATTGCCATTCAACGTGGCATTGCCGCCGGTCTCTTGGGACATTACCAGCTGGCAGCGTTGAGGACGAATTTTTTACGCTATATTTTGGTTTGTTGTAAGTTTAGTGTGTTTGTTAATTTTA
Organism: Lacanobia wlatinum; assembly: GCA_947578705.1. Classification (NCBI taxonomy): domain Eukaryota; kingdom Metazoa; phylum Arthropoda; class Insecta; order Lepidoptera; family Noctuidae; genus Lacanobia; species Lacanobia wlatinum. Next base: position 12,443,156 of record OX388024.1, on the reverse strand, counting down.
TTTCTAATATTATACACAGAAACTCTACGACTTTTTTGTTTTGATTTAATAAATCAATAATAAACTTTGCAAATCTCATTTTTACACAGTGCAAAATAAAAAAAGAAAAACAAAACTAAAACAAACATGATAAGTTAGTTTAAATTATTCAAAAAACCAACCCACAGAAAAGCACAAAATAATTTTAATATACCCCACCCCTATCCTTATCCTACCCCGTAAAGCAAATTTCTGCCAAAAAGTAATTAATACCTAATAATAAGAAACTTTAATCACTATCCGGGTATTTACTTAGTTTTTGAAGTCGGTGCCAGGTTCTCCATTTATTTTATTCGTAGGTTTTTAGTGATAAGTTTTGGGCTACTATTAGTAGATGTCAGTTTGTAGTCATGACTTTGACATACCAAGTATTATACCGTGTGCCTATGGGCCTAGGTAGAAAAACGAAGGATGCTTTAAGGAAGTATCGCGCAAGGGAGAATGAATCCTATTTTTATATTATTTGATGATCAATAGGAGTACGTCTTAAAGATGATGATGCATTTCCATAGCTCCAGTGACGACAACCTCTCAAGGCAATCGTGGTTACGGTGATATTGAGAGGCGGATTTTGCCAGTCATACTGAGTAGGGCTGTGACGGTACACAAGTTCCAAGGGTTACTTAGTACCGCGGTAATCGACCTAGGGCCTAAAATCTTTGTAAAAGGCCAATGTCATGTTGCATTGAATCGAGTGAAATCCCTACAAGACATGGCTTTTTGTGGTATTGACTCAAATAAGTTACTTAACCATCCACCCCACGAAAACAGAGCCTTATCCGAAATGACCTGAATGAGAAATGTGCTTTCGCATTAGATAGAATAGGTACTGCGTCACTATCATCTGCCTAGTCTTTTTCCAACTATATTGGGGTCGGCTTTCAGTCAAACCGGATTCAGCTGAATACCAGTCATTTTTTTTTATTTGCGATGACTCTAGTCTAGTTCATAGATGGTAGAGACAAAAAAAAAACAAGAAACTCTACGATGGAGCGAGCTTACCCAGAAGGAGCCTGCTCACTCTGACTATAAAGAGATTAGGGTTGTAAGCGTTCGGAAGCACAGACGTAGACAGAGAGTTCAACTCAATTGCTGTGCCCATTATAAAAGACGTTTGGAAACGTTTAGTGCGAATTGGTGGAATAGCAACAAGGTAGGGATGGTAACTTGCAGTTCGTCTGGATGTCCGATGGTAGAAGGGGGCTGGTGGGATGAGGTCGTGGAGTTCTTGGGCACACTCACCGAAGTACAATCTGTAGAAGACCGACAATCAGGCAACCTTGCGGCGATGAGCCAAGCTATGTAGCTTGGCATCCCCCAGTATTACGTCGCCAATGAGCCTCTTAGCTCTGCGTTTCACCGAATCAAGCGCGGAAAGCTGATACTTAGCTGAACCATTCAAAAAAGTGCCGCATCTCATCCCAATCTGCTGACTCGTATCGCCATATTCGCCATACACGTCTCATGCTTTAGAGCTCCCATCCGGAGGAGAGCAGGCCGATACGCATTTCACCAGGCAGTGGTCAGACGTTCCCAGCGGGGCTGAGACCGACACTGAATGACTGCCCAGATCAGTTGTCAGCAGAAGGTCCAAGCAATTGGGTGTATGGGGTATGTGCGTCAACATCCGGTACCCGCGTTATCACATTCACCAGCTGGTTTAAATCTAGCGTTAATGCAAACTTGCGCGCCTCTCACCCGGCATGGTCAATTTTCTGGTAAGGGAACAACAACTCCTTATGGTGGGCGTTGAAGTCCCGCAGAAAAATGAGCGTCGCTGTAGGGTACCGTTGCTGGGCTTCGTCAGTCGACTAGACGAGGAAATTAAATAGCACTATTGTCTCCTGGTCACCGCTGTGCAATCGGTAGACGCCGATGTAAAGAGATTTCTCCACGCCATTGTCCACAAGTAGCTATATGACAGAAAAACCCGATTTCTCAAAGCAATGGAGACGACGACAACAGATGTCATCGCGGACGTACACTCAGACCCCTGATTGCTTCTTGAACTTGTGTTCAAGAGAGTAACCCGGGTAGTAGAGGTACGCCACGTCCGACGGGGTTGATAATTTCGTCTCCGTTAGGAAAAAATAGGTGCGGCTTCTCGGTCTCTAGGTGATGATGGACCGGATCGAGATTAGAATGAGCGTGGAGCGGCTGCCTACCAGACCTCCACAACCCTTTAACTGGATAACACGGTACTTCTTGGCAATACTGAAGTCAGATTTACTGGCTTCTGACAATCCGTAACGACTGCCAAAGATCTACAAATGATAGCTGGGACCAACGGCTTAACGTGCTTTTCGAGGCAAGGAGGAAACTCAGTATTTTAAGATGGTCACCCATTTACAGACCAACCTTGGCAAGCGTTGCTTAACCTTGAAGATCGACCCGTGTGGCTGTTATTATTTAACCTATGGCGGAGCACACACAGAGATATTCTATGGAGAATATCTCTATATCTCTATAGGTACTGCATATAATAAATAAATTACAAACCAAAACTGCGTACAAACCACTCACTGAACATAACAAATCGTAGCTACCTCACAACAGATTTCGGTGGAAAGTTGATTATTATAACATTAAAACTTTCCCCAGGATAAGGATAGGTAATACATTACTTAATACCGCATCAAAATTAGTTGAGTAGAACCGAATTTGTTGCAACCGCATCAACAAAACCGGTCGGTTGAACAAATATATCGTTTAATAACGGATGTAACGACACGGTGTCGATTTGCTGTATACTAAAACCTTTTCCAGAATAAAGCAAACACATTGCTGAAAACCGCATCAAAATCAGTTCATCCAAACTCGAGATAATCGCGGACAAACATACATACAAACTTTTTTTTACTTAGAAACGCGATTGTTTTGGCTGAGGTCAGTTAGTATTCCAAGCAAATTACGCTGAAAATTAGGCTAACTTTGCAATAATTCTTAACTCTGATTTTTTGCCGTTAACGAGTAGACTACAGGCAGGAAAGTATGTTGAAATGTATCCTTCAAAAAGTTAAAACCCGTTAAAGTTCGTTTTTTTAAATAAAACATCTTATTTCAATAATAACTCGATGGGAAATAATAATAACTGGCATGTTTGTTTGGAGCATTCGTAGAAGAAAGAGATCGAGTTAGACAAGAAGCTCAGTTATTTAAAAATTTATAATCCGTGCTAATATTTTATGTTATTTTTTGATTTTGTACTTCAAGGTTTTTTCTTTTCGCTAACCAACAAAATTGAACATTATCTGGTATCGCAAGATATTTATTTTAGTATTTTTTTTTGTTTTGTTTGTGATAACGGCTCAGGCAAAAAATTAACTGAATTAAATTAGGTTTAATTTATATTTATAAACCACTAGTGGACGTCACGCGGTTTCACCCGCGTATTTCCCGTTCCCGTGGGAGTACGGGGATAATAAATAGCCTATGTTACGCCCTGATAATGTAGCTATCCAATGCTAAAAGAATTTTTCAAATCGGTCCAGTAGTTTCGGAGCCTATTCAATTCAAACAAACAAACAAAAAAATCATTCCTCTTTATAATATATAACTCTTATAATATATACTCCTTGTCCCAGAAATGCTTTCCATATGTTTTTGTGTAAAAGAGAGTCAAATGCTTTGCTGTAGTCGATAAATGCAACGTAGTATGTAAGCTGGTATTCGTTGTACTTCTCTAACACTTGACGAACTAAATGGATGTGGTCGATCACCGAGTGGTCCTTACGAAATCCCGCTTGCTCGACGGGTTGGTGTTCGTCTGGTGTTCTTTCAATCCATTTTAAAATGATCTTAGTGAAGATTTTGTAGATGTTGGACATATGACTGATGGGGCGATAATTTCCGATTTCATGTTTATCGCCCTTCTTATACAGTGGGATAATATTAGACTCTGTCCATTGATGGGGAATTATTTCAATTTTGATGATGTTGTTAAACATGTCTGTAAGGACAGGTACTAAGACTTCCTTTGCTTGCTTTAAGATTTCGTTGCTAATGCGATCGGAACCTGGTGTTTTATCTACTCCTTGGGTACCTATAGGTTTCTTGACCTCAGCTTGAAGAATGTCAGGAATATTTGAGGTATTCGCCAAATCAATTTCACCTTCTGTTGTGTTACTTTCGTACAGTTTCTTGTAATAAGACGTCGCTGTTCCCAATATTTTTTTTAACTATTGATAGGCATGCGTTTGACCACTATTTCACCTGGCGGTAAGCGATGATTCCATTTATCTCTGCCATTTTTCATTATAACGATCCAATTCATTGAATTGTTCAATTTTTTGTATGCTTTTTTGACTCCACCCGTTTTACTTATAAACTTTTCTATAATTTCCATTCTGTTTTGTTTTCTATGCTATCTTTAATTTATTTGCTAATTTTTGTGAAATGTTTTCTTCCTTCCTGTGTACATTTGGCACTGATTAAGTGGTTTCCATTTCTAGTAATTTTGTGGTATTTGTTGGTAGCCATTTTTTCGGTTATATTTTGGTATTTACAATGAGTTATATTTTCGTTTTTATGGTATTTTCTATCCAATTGTGTCTTTCCTGAGTTCCTAATTCTTTTGTGTTAGGTTTGTAGTCTGTGAATTTCGATTTTGAAATCTACAGAAAATAAAAATGCAGCAAATACTAGAATAAGTTTTGTGTTTGTTTTAAAATATTGTTATTAGGTTAAGTTGATCTGAATAAAGGCTATTATTATCTATTAAATTTTTGTTATTACTTTATATGTATAACATGGCTATGAACGTATTTTTTTTTATTGGGTATCTTATAAGATTGCAATCGACGAAGCAATTGGGCTCGCACCAACAGCGGACTTCAATGTGTCTGGCAAGATGTAAAAACCATTAAAACTGTCCAGATATTGAGGTAACATTTTATATAGGTCCCCAAGTAACATTTATAAAATTTACATTTTATACTATTACGAAAGTGTAATTATAATTTGTTAAAGTTTAGGGTTGTCTGGCAGGGGGTAACAACTGTCATAAGTGTCCGGCAATGGATGATGAGATTTCTTAAGTTACCCCGAAGAAAATATAAAAAAATTGAGCTTTATACTTTAACAAATTTAAGGGACTATTTTATACACCTTTACTACCTTTTACCTGCCCAAGTAACCACAACCCAAAGTCACTTTGGTAAGGTCTATAGTCGCTGGTCGTTCTTACCCGTATAGGGGACACGCACAAAAAAACTTTCAGCTTTTATAAAATAACGAAGGTCTGGCCGTCGTGGGCTCTTGCTTTAGTAGGGCTTTGTCCAGTAGCGGGACGTCTTTCGGCCGATATAATGAGGAACGATTTATAAAGTAGGTTTGCAACCATTTTCACCTAAGAATTTTCGTGACATAGTCATGTCGGGTATCAAAGTAAAGTGCTCGAGGAGACAATTCCAAAAATGTTTTAGACAATAGTGTGTAGTTAGTGTTTTTGTTTTAGCTGTAGCAGCACGACTCTATTAGCCAAAAAACAATAGAATATGGTTACAGTATAAGCGCAACAGTAGAACCATTTAGCTGATTTACATATAATATTAAACATATACATACACGGTGGCATTTTAGTCGTCTCACAAAGGCGGCCCACTTAATGTACCCGACATAAACTACTTTTAAATGCGTTTATTTTTTTTTTTTAATTATTTATCTAGATGATGGGTACAAAAAAAATGTATTAGAACTAAGAACCACCTTGTTAATAATGTTTCCGTATCAAAACCTTGTCCTTGGAACACAAAGCTAGGACTCCTGGATGATTTAAACTACCTCATGCGTCATGATAATTAATAATATTTTTTTTTTTTAATAATTCAAATGTGTTGTTGAATGAATTTGTAGTAGTCATCTGATTGATGAAGTGGGGTGCCGTTGTAAAACAACTAAAATGGCACCGCTGCCGCTGATATGGCAAGCTTGATAAATGGTTGCCCCATGAACTTAATGATCGCCAGCACGAATTACAGTGTTCCAAAACGAAAACTTACCCCTAGAAAAGTGATGGTCAATGTTTGGTGGTCTAGCGCCGTTGTAATTCATCACAACTTTTTACCAAAGGGAATGAGAATAGGGAATATGCATGAAAAAAATATTTATTATCTATACAGTTTATCTAAAAATATACACAAATATAATACTAACAGTGAAAATAGAATCAAAATTTCTCGAAAAACAAACTAGATATAATTATTTTAAACAAATGTATCTGTCCCTCTCGCGAAAACGCTGTTTTCTATGGCAGCTGTATCTGCGCCAAGAACTTTGACGTCACAATTCATATCGGACTTCTCATTCTAATTGTAAACTTTAAAGCTTTTGAACTTCATCGCTGATGAAGATATTTAAAAAATAATTTCATAATTGTTTATTAGAGTTAATAAGTATTTCATTTTGCAAATAAAAAAATCGCATGCATATTCCCTATTACTGCAGATGTTTGCTGTGAAGAACTGAACACAATGATGGAGAAGCTCGCACGTGTCCAACCAGCTTATGTCAATCGTTCGTCTCCGCTGCTCCTGTACGACAACGTGCGATCTCATACTGCACAGCACAGCAGACGGTCTCCAAGTTACAAGATCTGGGGTTGGAAGCTCTCCGTCATCCACCGTACTCACTAGACCTTCCGCCTACAGACTTCTACTGTTTCCAGAATTTGAATTACTCTTAGCGGAAAAAAAAAACAATATTCTCGGATATTGTTTTTTTTTCCGCTGTACAAAATGCCTTTGAAGAATTTGTTGCCTCCCGTCTAGATCATTTCTTCAAGAATCAATAATCTGCCACTGCTTTGGCAAAGATGCATCGATTGCATGGGTGATTATGGGTTAATTGGGGGGTAGGTGGTGTAATAGAAATAAAAAATATAGATAAGAAATACGTTAACTTATTTCATAAAAACGGCAATTTCATAGGCATAACTTAATTTAACGAAAAATCGTATTATTTTTTGTAAAAAGTGTCCAATCCGAGAGTCAAGTAAATCCAACCGCTCTTTTAGATTTCTCCATACAAACTATTATACCGCCTAAATAGGGGTCGCAACGCGGGAGCCCGGATACCGAAAATACCGCGATACCGGACTGAAAGGAAGCCTTCACAATACCGGTATTTAATTTTTGAATACCGGGATTTACGATATTTTCGGTATTCATCACAGAAGGATGCAAATCGCAAATCCTCCCATGCGAGTGGTGACACCGCCGCCGCTGCTCTTGTTCGAGCTCTAATTGCAATCGCGAGCGCGGTTTGTGACGCACGAGTCCTTCCGAACTCGCACGAGATGGCGGCCGACGGGCCGACCGAATGATGCCGAGCGTCAGTGCGCGCGCCACATGTCACGCTCACGTCGACTAGTAACGAATTGGACTCACTACCGCTCAAGAAGCAGTTGGAAATGGCGGTTCAAAAGCGACTGCAGGCTCAAGACAATTCATCTAATTCTACAATCTCCTCGGAGGAAACAGAAACATTAACCAGGATAGAGATGGCTCTCTATGAAAATGGAGGCACTAAAGGAAAGTTTTTAGAATTAGCGTACAATTGCCTGAAAAGCATTCCTCCGACTAGTGTAGACTCAGAGAGAACATTCTCCTAATCTGGCTATTTCTGTTACTATTTGCGCTCAAAATAAAGTGATAAGACACTAGATACACTGTCCTTTTTGCGATCCTATTACTTAAACCAAAAAAAAAACAAAGAATTACTGAATTATTTTAATTATACTGTTAATTTGCTTTCGTTGACGCGGTAAAGATCATAAATTCACGTATTTTGTTAGAGAATTAAAATAGTATTTAATTTTTTCGTTAAAATTGATTCAAGATTTATTATTAGTCTAAGAAATATTTATTATCTTTTTTATTAATATTACAAACTACAAACTATTGTGATTATTTGTGTGTGATTTGAGTGATCTCTATTTTTATGTCAGTTGTAAACTAACCGTTGCAATGTTGCAATTTCGATAGGAGGAACATACTTGTTTTCTGTGATTTAAAGTTGATTTTCTCTTTAATGGTATTTTATTGTTTGACTACTTATAATACCTTTTAAATTAGAGATTTCACTTTACGATAATAACTATAAAGGAAAGAAAGACTTCTTAATCCGTTTAAGTCACGTTTTTCTTTCCGACCGTGAACTAGATATGATGTTCAGAAAGGGGGTGACTAGCGCCAACCACAAAATACAATACTCTCACTCTCTTACTAGACATTGCACCTACTATTTTATTTGTTAAATTGGGAAAAATAAAGGGGAAAGAAGACTGGAATTAACAAATAATGAAATTAGACACATTGTAGAAATGCCTATATTTTAGTGCTATAGCCCTCATTTTTACTTTTTGTAAATGTGTGTGCATCATCTCTTAACTGGAACTTCTACAGCTTATTATTGTTTTTACGTTATCTATACTTGTTATCATTGTTTTTAGGGTTCCGTACCTCAAAAGGAAAAAACGGAACCCTTATAAGATCACTTTGTTGTCCATCCGTCTGTCTGTCAAGACCGTTTATCTCGGGAACGCGTGGAAGTATCGAGTTGATACCTCCACGCGCAAACCATATATTCAAGTCTATAGACCCTTGCAGCTGTGAAAAAATCAAACTTATAAGTTAACGTAAAAAAAAGATACGGTCGTTTATGCCGCAAAAAACGATATTTCGACACTCCCAAGGTAACTAATGTATAGGGACCCCGTTGACCTAGAACTATGAAATTTGGCAAAGTAATACCGTCTTATACTACAAGTATAGGGAAAAGTCTGAAAACTATACATTTGTAATAAAATCATAAAAAATATAGTCTTTATTTAAAGTAATTTGTACGGAACCCTCGGTGGGCGAGTCCGACGCGCACTTGGCCGGCTTTTTTTATATTGTTCTCACATATAGAAGCAACAATAATAGTTTATCCATAGGGAACTACGCTTTGGAACCGACTCCCGGGAAATTCAATAGTAGGTACCTGTAAATGGTGTTGTTGTAATAAATGTTTACATTTCGAGATTTTATGGAAAACGTTAGTTTTTTTTTCTGTTATTACCATGTTACCTTACTTTTTCTCACATAGCTGTATTGTGTTATTAAAAAGTATGTCTGTAAAATTGTCTCGGTTTCATTTGTAAAATCATAATTCAAAAAACATCACTATCACTAACACTACATCACTACATATTATAAAACTAGGTCCGCAGCCTTGTCTGTCATGATGAGTTAATGCCATAAAATGTAAAACGTAACGATAAAATGTAACATAGATGAAATCGTGTCTAAAAGAAAAACAGTTCAGTACCTAGATCAACTGCAAATATTTTGCACTGTGGCGTATTTATTCTGCGAAGAAGTCGGCGGTCATCGGCAGGACGTCGTATAACATCGTCGTGTTGAACATGAGGGGTCGCGGGCGGAGGTAGCATTTTCATTGCCAACAGGCCCGAATAACCTAGCCATAATAAATAAAGTTTTACCTAGTTCCGATGTTAATTCTGAATTTGTTATTTTCACGTCTTTCTTGTTGTATAAGATAAATGCATCCTTGGTTTCAACCGCTTCATTCTGCCTTATCTGTTGATGTGAAAATAAAGTTTAAGGAGATACTCGAAATGTGAGGTGTGTCTAATGCTGCGCGTACAGACTGATGAAAGGTAACATGAAACATAGCATGAAATGTGAGCACATGCCGTCCAAATTAGTGCAATGTACCACGCAATGAAAATGAAACACGCTGTGCAAGAAATGTGGACGGCAAATTCTTTTATTTCATATATAGACTTGTTACCTATAGGTTTTCGTGTAATCTGTAGGTAAAAAATATTATCTGCATTTTTTTTCGAAATTTTAAGCTCATTAGTTTCGGAGATAAAGCGGGGAATGGCAATTTTTGGTCTACTTTCTTGAATAACTTCAAAACTATTTATTTTAAAATTATGATAAAATAGTAGATTGTTGTATCGAAAAAGTGACTTATAATTGCATCGAGTGTTAGTTTGGAGCCCAAGCTTTAGCGAGGTCTGTAAAACACGAGTGCAATTATAAACGTCACTTTTGCGAGGTTCATAATCTGCTTTTCTTTCAACTACCGAATAAAAAAAAAAATTTTTCACTGAAATTCAATTCGTTGCGATTCGATTCGCGCCAATTCATACCTTTTTTTTGGCACTAGTCGTACCTACATTTATTCTCTAATGCGTTTTCAAAATATGTCTTTGTAAAAAGTTTTCTTTCATTTTTAGGTCCATTTCTGTACAATAAACTAAATAGAAAACTAAGCATTTATAAGTTAAATTATTATAGCTGTAAAAAGACAATTGTGCAATATTTACTAAGCATCTCTTACGTAGAGACGGAAGATTTTCTTTTTGTCTGTAAATAGAACATGTTGTGTCCTTTAATTTTAATTTTCATTGTAGTCAAATAATTTATTGGTTTTAAGTTAAAATGTATAAGCAAGCACTTTCTAGCCTGAAGAGCAGGTTCATCCTAGTTCAGGTAAATTAGCTATTGTGTCCTTAAAAATAAAATGTAAGTTATTTTAATGTGAATGTGACCCTTTTTATTAAGTAAACGATATTATTAAATTCTGCCATTGTTCCCGGGAATAAAAACAGCGCTGATTGGCTGGTGGAAAACTAGTTGGCCATGCTTGTAGCCTGGAATTGGCCTGTTGTGTGGTCAGAATAGCGCTAATTGGCTGGTATAAATCTAGTTGGCCATGATTGTAAAGACGAAGCCTGCGATTGGACAGTCACCTGGGATTTGGGGCTTTAGGACAAAAACAATGCAGTAATGGATTTTTATACAACTTTACTGCACTGTTTTAGAGCAAAAGCAGTGCAGTAATGTATTTTCATATATACTTTAATGCACTGTTTTACTCTGAAGCAAATAAAGTGCTGCTTTTTTCTCACTATTTAGGTTAGTTATGATGATATTATTGCGTAATTGGAAGAAAATATAGTTAAAACCCTTTCATTTGATATGTCATACGATAAGGTTTGAAAAACTTTCATTTGAATTTTACTAGTTTGACCCCCAAAAGTGACCATACTCAAAATTTATTTATTTACGTAACGCGTTCGTGTTTGGGTTAGAGAAGTCCATATGTATACCAAATTTCAGCAGAATCAGTCCAGTAGATCCGGACAAAACTGGCTGTAAGAGAAGGGCAGACAGACAGACACCCGAGTGATCCTACACGTGTACTCCTTTATTATGGATGTTCGGAACCCTAATAAACATTCAATAAAACTTTTTTAAATTGTGTTGTTGAACAGGTTTGGTGCACCCACCGTTTGTAGTTACGGCACTGAGCAGATTACTGCATAGTAAACTATATTTTGTCTCTTGATAAAAAATGAGAATTGCAAGAAAACTTTGACCAATGGTTAAAGCCATTTAGTCAAAGTAGTTCTTGCTATTCTGTTTTATTACGCAGGCTTTAGCCATAATGCCTGCATAATAGCTACAATCTGGGAGCCTTTAAGTCAAGAGTGAATAGGTTATTTCTAGGCAAGCGTGCTCCATCTTCGACCACATCATCGCTTACCATCAGGTAAGATAGTGGTCAAACGCGTGCCTATCAATAGTAAAAAAAAAGTCTAGATGACACCAACTGAGCAACCAGTGTCTGTACAGCCCTACCATGTATCTATGTCGCAGCCAACTAGCTAAATCAGCCGTTTAACAGGCGGCCTAGCCTTTTCATTAATCTTATTCCTTGGGCCAATGTACCTACGTGAAACTTGGTACGAATATTGTCCGAAGTAAATACCTACTAGAGGTTGTCATTATTAGTTTTTCACAAATATCCCCAAAAGACGATTTTGGTATATTAAAATTTGTAAGTATGTATGATTCGTATTCCTTGGGTTAGTAAAATTAAAAGTTGGCAGCTTCGTAAATAGATTACAACCATTTTACATACAGGGCTTCTTTATAATGTGTACAAGGATTGTTTAAGCTCATCAGAAGAATTCAAAAGAGCCCAAACACGATGGGTATAGGAGTAGTCAACTAAAAGAGCCACTACCTTTATGGTTTCCATCATCAGACCCTTGTTACCAACTACAGTGAATGGTACCCAACAGTACGATTGAAATGAGCGCAGACATCACAGGCATACTTGTAAGAGTGGATAAAGAATTACTTTTCTATACAATCTCTAAAGAAATACTCAAACTCATCCTTACTTCCTTACTAATATTATAAATGCGAAAGTAACTCTGTCTGTTAGTCTGTCGCGCTTTCACGCCAAAACTACTGAACCGATTCAAATGAAATTTGGTACACAGATGGTCTAGAGCCTGAGAAAAGACATACTACTTTTTATTCCGGGAGTATGTTCCCTAGGGACCACGCGGGCGAAGCCGCTGGCAGAAGCTCGTATAGAATATCTACGTGTTAGCCATCGTAATCGAAAAAAAAACATATTGTTGCTCTATTTTAAATGACGAAAAAAAATACTATAGGTCTCAATTCTGTCGGACTCTGGGTCTGAAATGGCGAGAACACGTTTTACCGTTTTCCAACTTTCTACTCTTCATCATCAGGCCCTCGTTATCAACTATGCATAATACCCCTCGAGACAATCTTATTTAACGACTTCATTTTTTTTCCTACTCACACGCGAACGAAGTCGCGGGCTGACTTGAGTGACTGACTGACAAGACAACGCACAGCCGAAACCGCTCGTAGAAAACTGAAACTTGGTTGCATGTAGGTTCCGTGGGGAGTGTGGGGGAGTACTAAGAGAGGATCTAATATTCTATTCTATTCTATCTTCCAATATTGCTACGGAAACGAGAAGAAACGGACGGGAGATATGCGCGTTCGAAGTCGCAGGCAAAAGCTAGTAAAAATATATATATTTTTTTAGCAACGGGGTTTTATTGTTCACGTAGGTTTACGGTTTGTAGGTTCCTACCCACCTAGCTAATGTTATTTTATTAAAACACATTGAGATTAAAGTATCTAGGAAGGTACTAACATCCTCTGTACATGTCCTATGACAATAGATCACCAAGCCCGAGTCCTTTAGTTCCGCAAGCTTCTGGAACTCCTGGCCCTTCTCATAGCATGAACAGAGCTGTTGTTCTCTGCTCGTAAGAAAAAATTGTTTTACATAACTAAATGTAACACAATCATACTTTAGCCCACACTTATTCACTTACCCTTCAAATATCGTCATAATAAATCTAATTGATATATAATCATTTCATAAACTGAAGTCTATAAAAGGTTTTTGACGGATTGACAATGTCAGTGCCAGTAGGTAGGTATTATTATGCCACAGTTGTCTATGTGCCACAGAGTCTTCTAGTCCGCTCTGTTAAGGTAGGTTACCTATAGTAAGTATATATCTATACGCGTTCAAGTAATTTGATCAAACAAGCTGGTTCAAACAGTTTTATCAAATTGGCATGAATTTCTATGGGAAATTTGATCAAAAATCAGTCGTCAGGGAGGGTCCTCCGCCCAGGCGATTGTTGTGCCTGGGCGGTTCTTGTGGCGGCATTGATGCCGCTACAAAGTCATAAATGGCGTGAAGAAATACGAAATTTCGAATTTATTGGCGACAACTATTAGGACTTGAACCGACCGAAATGTAGCGGCATCAATGCCGCTACATTTCGCTGACTGGAACTGACAGCTGATGTTATAAGAAGATAGGCTTCTTTTATTTCAGAGAAATGATTACGGTTCTGTGTAAAACAAAATAAAAGCCCATGACAATTTTACAGGCAGAAGCTATTTGTTAATATTGCGATTATTGATGTAAATATTCAAAATTAATGAAATCTAGTTTAATTTCAATATTACCTAGGTACTCAATTGTTATACTACCTATGTAGGTACCTATGTGATTTTTAAACTGTGTATTTGTTTTTTTAAGGTACCTACCTCTCATATTCCAGTGTACTTTCCAAGTGAAAGTTGTTTTCAGCCATGAGTAGGTCCTGCATTCAGAAAAAACTGACCAAGTGCGAGTCGGACTCGCGTGCAAAGGGTTCCGAACCAATTTCATTTTAGTAACGTGCATGGCGTTGACTATGCCAGAGTGTCACATAGTCTTTAAGGATCTGAATACTTGACATTGACGCTTTTGTGCTGCCACCTGCGGTTCCTGCACGCTGTTTAGAGGAACGTGCGCGATGTAGACTGTGCCATTTCGAATTTTATGGGTGAAATATACTTGTCAGTGAAATTTCTGTGCTGCCACCTATAGTTTCTGCACGTTCCCTACCTGTTATAGGTTTTCCTGTTATCTGTAGGTAGAGAACTATTATCTGCATTTTTTTCTAAATTTTAAGCTCAGTAGTTTCGGAGACAAGGGGCGGGCATTTTTGGTCTTTTTTTATTATAGATAGGCATACGTTTGACCACTATCTTACCTAATGGTAAGCGATGGATGGTGCGGTCGAAGATGGAGCACGTTTGCCTAGAAGCAACCTATTCACTCTTGTCTTAAAGACTCCCAGGTTGTAGCTATCTGGAAACACAGACTCTGGCAGGGAATTCCACTCCTTAGCTGTACGCACTATGAATGTGTTCCCAAAACGTTTTGTGCGTGTGGGTGGGATGTCCACCATGTACCGGTGGCGCATCGCCGTTCGTCTTGAGGTCCGATGATGGAACGGGCTTGGCGGAATTAAATCATGCAATTCCGTCGCACACTCCCCAAAATGCAACCGATAGAAAACCGACAGGCCTGCAACTCGGCGTCGATGCTCAAGACTTTGAAGCTTCGACTCGACGAGCCTGTCATTACCGATGATCCTCTTGGCTCGTTTCTCAATTGACTCAACTTCAAGCTGGTATTTGGCAGATCCGTCCCAAAGATGAGAGCAGTACTCCATACACGATCGAACTTGCGCTTGATAGAGCTTGAGCAGCTGTTCCAGCGTGAAGTACTGTCTCACCTTTGCTAGGACCCCCAACTTTCTGGCAGCCACTTGAGCCTTTGCCTGTATGAAAGGGCCAAAATTTAGGGTAGATGTTGATGTAACACCAACAAGCTCAAGTCGGTCGGTTATCGGCACGGTTACACCTCGAAAAGATGGAGCTGGGTGGAATTGGCTCCTTTTAGCGGAAAAAAGACACGCTTGGGTCTTAGCAACATTGAAATTGACCAGATTGGCATCGCCCCATTCAGAGACAGCCTGTAAGGACAAGCTCAAGCGCTCAACCATAGCCTCTAATTTCTAGAATAACTTCAAAACTATTTATTCCAAAATTATGAAAAAATAAATTAATTAAAAACCCTCGTAGTACTACGAGGGTTTTAATATTTTTTTTTACTTAAGGGATTACTTAATCCCTTTCATTTGATATGTTGTAGGATAAGGTTTGAAAACAATTTTATTTAATTTTCTAGTTTGGCCCCCAAGAGTGACCTCCATACTCAACTCAAAGGGCATAGAACCATTGTGGAATAGTCCCCCGCCGCCATTTTTTCTATTTTTCTCAAAGTTGCGGCGCACGATCTAACACGTATATAGGGCTAGAGGACACTTCAACAAACAAAAAATGTTAGCAACATGTTAGCCTAAAGTGTCACGTTGCCGAGATATTTCGAGGTCATGTGACATCATGACTATCATTAAAAATTACTTAATTATGTGCTTATATGCATTAGATTAAATTCAAATAATAGTTCCAGCTTGATTTAATCATTTTTTGGAAGACAGTAAAAATAAAAACACGAGAAAACAACTTATTAAGAACTTCACAAAAGAATAGTACTTAATTTATATAAATAGTTAAATCAAGCCCAGCAATATTATAAGAAAACAATCTACTGCATATAAGCGCGTGATTTTTCTCATTTGACACTTTAGGGCACCATATAGCTAACATTTTTTGTTGGTTTAAATGTCTTCTACCCGTACATGCGTTACATCGTGCGCCGCGATTTTGAAAAAATATCAAAATGGCGACGGGGTGGCTATGCCAGCTCCCATACAAAAAAATTCAAACCCCTTTATTTATTTACGTAACGCGTCCGTGTTTGAGTCACAAAAGTCCAAATGTATAGCATATTTCTACAAAATCAGCCCAGTAGATCCGGAGAAAACTGGCTGTGACAGACAGACACCCTAGTGATCATATAAGGGTTCCGTTTCTTACAGATGTTCGGAACCCTAAAAATTTGTACAATCAATATGCAGACACACTTGCTCAACGTGACACAGCTTCGCTATCTTTTACAAATAAAATTACACAGTACCTAACTATTTTCATTTATTCAGTCCAAAACTTAATTTAAAATACTGTTAAACACGAAAATAGTAACTAATCTTTCTTTTTCTTAAATAAATTTAAAAGTTTTTGGGTAAGTGAGACTGGTGTTCCCAGGGGCTTGAGAACCAGCTCTTTTGTGCAGATGTTGTGAAGAGGACCAAATGCCAGCGCCACCACTGTACAGGCAAGGCAAATGACATTGTATGGCATACTAAAGTCTGGGGTGGGCAGTGATACCATAGCTCCATTTGTCCTGAACACAATTGGATACCCTGAAAAGAGAGATAATTTTTAGCATTAATAATGACAAGTATTAAAAAGTAGTGCAAACTTAGCATGATACAACATTAATATAGGCACATGGACGAAACATAATACTAAACTTGAATACTACCTAGCATATGTTTTTTTTCTTCTTTATCGCCAATTCTCAAATAATCCATCCATGACAAAGTATCACTTGCTGGTTATCATGCCAACTTATTCTCTATTTAAGTTATACAACATTGTAAATATCTTATCACTGACTGATTAATTATACTTACATATCTTTGATGCATTAACAAAGGAATCAAATGTAGTGCCCGTAATTGGGACACTAGTGTAGTTCCTAGCTGTGGGTAAATTTGCTGAAATTAATGCTGAACCAATGTAGAACCCATGATTGGCATCAGGAGGATATTCCTGCCATTTCAAGAAGACAAATTCAAAGTCTATTGTAATTGTAGTGGTCGATTTTGGAGGTAATTTCATCAGCAGTTCTAAGTGATATGGCTTCTGCCTGCTACGGCCAGGCGAGTAGTACTGGGACTGTACTAAACTACTTTCAGCTTCACCATTAATTCTCAGCGAGCTCAGTTGTATTGGTAACCACCATGGTGCATTCTCCAAAACAACCACATTGATAGAAGTCCAACAGTTGTTTGTTATCTCTGTCACAATACCACCAAACTCTTTTCCATAGCCAAGGATATAACGGGTAAAGTGTAGGGGTGGAGGCACCGAGACTGGTAAATGTAACTTAGATTTATACTTTACACCAATGTTTATCATTTGACCATCAGGGTTAATGTTATAAACTGCTAGTTTAGTATCACTCCCGCCTCTTTGTGATGTTATGACATTGTCTGGTGATGGAGTCAGTGTAAAGCTCTGTGTATCATTTGTAGTGATGTCAACATAAATTTTGCTGTCTGAAGACAGTGGACAAGCTCCAGGCAGACCTTGTCCAAACAACTTCCTGAATGACCAGTCATAGCTATTTATTATATCATAGTCATAAACAAGAGCCACAGTTTGTTTGAACTCTAGTTTAGTTTCCAAACAATCACTAGACTTACATACTTTTCTCACATGAACTCCAATAGAATGATAGTTGGTGTTGTGGATCATTCTAGAATTAAGTAATGCTGAAAAACCGCGGCTTGATTCACATGGTAAAAGTTTCTTCCATGGTGTCAGATTCTCTGTGCATACAATCTCTCTTGGTAAAGATGCATATCGGAGCTGTGTAGTAATGTTTTGACTAGATTTCACAGCTCCTGTGGGCCACAGAGCCATCTGAGGTGTTACTGTATTAAAGTTGTCAATGAAATTAAGTGAAGCACAAAAAAGTCCAGAGAGTGTAGCACTTAGTTTTTTCCATTGTGTATCTACGTCAACTACATCAGGTGAGAACCATGCATAAAGCTCTGCCCCAGGCGCTGCATCCAATACTGGATATCCCCATTGGTTGTGCCGCCATTGTCCTTCAGTTAAAGTTAGATGGAGTTCCTCGACTTGAAATCGAGATACTACTTCGGCCAGTGATCGAGGAGCCAAATGAGAATGAACTAAAATAAAAAAAAAAACAAAGTTATTACCTATTTTAAGTTATGCAGTTACATAATTTATTAGAAATAATAATCTAATGCTTACAGGAAGATGTTTCGCTGTTCACTAAAGTAAGAAATTGAAAGTAGCTATAGAGATGGGTCGGCGGTAGAGGTTTAATATATAATTCTTCCTTAAAGTCATCACAACGAACGCACAGGAAATAAGTGAGAAAAAGACCGTAACATATAAATTCACGAAGAGACCCCATTGATTTTTAAATCTTTAGCCGCTTTGGTAAACCAAGATTGAGGTTATATTATTATCATTATGCGACACACTTCTATTATGACAGTACTTCGAGTGAATTTGACATAAGAATGAGTAATGACCATAGAGATAGAAAATATATGGAGGCGCCGCGACATTCTATATCTACCTTTGTTTATACAAATATGGGTGAAATACGAAACAGTTTGTGAAATATCGTTTTGTTTCATTCTTTCTAATGTGGTAATCGTATTTGATAAAAGAGACAACAGTATTTCAGTTGTTGCTCATAATGGCAACATTTTCTTGTGACGTTGTGACAGTTGTAGGTAAGTGCCGTTTTCGCCATTTTATGCTCCAAGTCTCGTGGTAGTTCTGCTGTCAGATAAGTGTTTACTTTTGTATTTATTGTGATTTGTGAGAAAATTACGAGAATTTTATCTTTCAAATTGCACGTATATGATGGAAAACAGCCATTCAAGATGCCTGTGTGTTGTATTATGGAGTATGGTGCAAGAAAGAAGGAAAATCAACCTGAATTGTCTTTGCACAGGTTAGTAACCGGTTTTCATGGAATATTACACATAGTAATACATTATCGATGAAAAAAATGCTAAGCTACCACATATTTATGGTTGTAGTTTTCATATTTGGGCTTATTCTCGTCCAACAGACCTTTTTTTAATTTCATAGTTTCATTCGTTTGTTTACAATAATATGTCATGATGGAATAGTGTAGTACCGTTGCCGTAATATTTTCCGATTCTAGTTCCTTCGCTGCGCTGATACAACATCGGTATAATACGTGTTCTAATCGGTGACCTTGTTAGGTCCGGCTCGCTGTTCACAGCACTGAGAGATCGTTCCCCAGACTTTTATGATGATTGGTTATACAAGATCCGAAAATAAGACATCATTTTGTTATTTGTTTTAATTTTTTAATTACGTATTTTAACAACTCGAACCAAATGATTTATTGATAAAAATATTAACCTTTTTATAGGCTTCCTAAAAATGAAGGATTAACCTCTCTGTTCTGTAGAGGTTCTACAGACAGGTTTAAACTACGGCTATAAAGCAGCGTTTTCGATATAACTTAAGGATTGAAGTAGTTTTTTGAAGAAACTTTTACCATGTGAATCAAGCCGCGGTTTTTCAGCATTACTTAATTCTAGAATGATCCACAACACCAACTATCATTCTATTGGAGTTCATGTGAGAAAAGTATGTAAGTCTAGTGATTGTTTGGAAACTCAACTAGAGTTCAAACAAACTGTGGCTCTTGTTTATGACTATGATATAATAAATAGCTATGACTGGTCATTCAGGAAGTTGTTTGGACAAGGTCTGCCTGGAGCTTGTCCACTGTCTTCAGACAGCAAAATTTATGTTGACATCACTACAAATGATACACAGAGCTTTACACTGACTCCATCACCAGACAATGTCATAACATCACAAAGAGGCGGGAGTGATACTAAACTAGCAGTTTATAACATTAACCCTGATGGTCAAATGATAAACATTGGTGTAAAGTATAAATCTAAGTTACATTTACCAGTCTCGGTGCCTCCACCCCTACACTTTACCCGTTATATCCTTGGATATGGAAAAGAGTTTGGTGGTATTGTGACAGAAGAGTTTGGTGGTATTACATTGGTTCAATTAATGTTGATTTATTCTTAAAATAATGTAATTGAACTCTTATGAATGAATGAACATGTTTATATACATAAAGACAGTACTTAGTTCAATAAACATTCCCAAATTTTGAGAAGTAGCCCTAATGAGTAATAGCCCTAATGAGAAGTAGCCCAAGTGAGAAGTAGCCCTAATCAGAAGTAGCCAAAATGAGAAGTGGCCATAATGAGAAGTAGTCCATTAGCGAGTCGGTTGCTAAAATGAGAATTAGCCCTAATGCGCCTAAACCGTCAATTCTGTAAAACAAATACTCTAACTAAACTGACTGGAAAACAACTACGTCGAAAAACCTAGTAGTAATGAGTCGTACTTTTAAAAGGATAATACTGGTCAACACTAGTTTTGGTGCCAAGAAACTGTATTTTTTTTTTCAAGTTAGGACCACATACTTATTACATTCATACCAAAAATTTTGACTTCCTACGTGTAGTTTTGGATTTATGTAAATCGATAAAAACCGAAACCTTAAAATCATAGTACCATATCTACCACTTCCGAGTTCCACGATTGAGCCAATAACACATTGAAATATATAACTAGATGCGTTATCCGATATTCTGAACATTCGTGTAAAAGCGATATTGTCCATGCCTAGTGGTTAGGATGGTGGACGCGGACGTTTACAGATTTTACTTCGACACGTTTTGACATTGCATTGTAATGATAACCAATAATTTTTTTGTCTCAATTTCATGGAGCTGCAGCTAAATAATAAAATCTTAAAGATTAAATAGAAACGGTAACATAAGCCACATCTAAAATAATTATATTCCATGGAAATTAATAAATAAAGTCTATGTGCGTTTTGTTTGTACTGAAACATTTTTCGCTTTTTATCAAAAACACGCCCCCGAAAAAATCAAATTTAACTATAATCGAGTAGCTTGATAAATAAGAATATATCACATTAGCATTTAAAAATATCCTGAATATTGTACCACTTTTGATCGTGTCCTTTAATTATGTATCATTGTTTTTTACTTGCGCCATAACGAAATAATAACCAAGTGGAAGTTGTTCCTTCCTTGTTTATTTTTCTATCCCACTCTATATTATATATTATATGTCAGCAAAGGCACATCTCTCCAGGTTACATCAGCCAGGATGTTGGAACTTCAGTGGGAGTACTAAGGGAAGTGTTGGTTATTGCGCAATAGAAACACTGTTTGCTTTTAAATCAAATTTTTATTCACACTCGAAAGTCTCAATTACAATATTCTCACACAATAGGTACACTGAACAAGTATACGGAACACGCGACGGTTTCTAGACGTGTGCACATCTGCACTGCTCGACCGCCACCAGTAGACTGAGCTCAGCCTCTGTCGAGCACAACGTCTTAGACTCCGTCGAACGCCACTAGATGGCGTTGGTGCCCCGATTGTTCAATTGACTGACCTATTTCCGACATTTATAACATTTGTCACTGTTTTTAAATTTTACCCTGTTGCGATTGTAGCGCCACCCTAATTTAACGCTTTTTGACAGATACTTTTCACACACAGAGATCTCTATTCTTCATGATCAGTAGTTTAAAATTGTAATAGTGTTGGTCAGTAGTACAGATTCTGCTACACTATCACTATCGATAGCTGGCTGTTCACACTGCCTGGCGAGCCGGCTCTTACCACTAGTTGGTCGCAGCGACAAGAACTATCACAGATAATACTCACTCAGCGATACTCGCACGGCGATGCTCGCTTGGCGGTCAGAACTCACTAAACAGAGGTAATTTCTACTCACTCACTACTCGCTTCTCGCCAACTCGTTTCGAGTTTCAACTGCTTTACTCGCTTCTTGCTGGTCGCCGGCGGTGAGACAGCTCGCGCTGCGAGCTTAGGTTGGTTTAGGATTGGGATAGTAAGTAAGTTGTAAAATGGTAGGAATCCGAAGAGTATTTTTTTAGAATCTCTTAAAAAATTTCTTGAATTAGCCATTTCTGTAAGAACATGCAAAATTTGCGATGGGTAAGTCAACTATCCTCTTAAGAAGCGAGTTATAAATTAATGGTGCCATATATGAACTGAACAACTCTATTCTGGGTACCGCTAAATCTAAATATGAATGATTAGATTTACGTTTATTTGTGTTATTTTTATTTTGGAAGAGTTTAATGTTGTACTTAACAAATTTTGATATTTCAAAAATGTAGATGCTAGAAGCGGTTAAAAGGTTCGCAGATTTAAAAACAGGTCGGCAAGAATCAGTTCACCGCATGTTGAATATTGCACGTAAGCATTTCTTTTGGGCTATTAGTACTCCCGATAGGTCTGCTGTGTATCCCCATACAACTAAGTATACCATATCGTATTATACATAAATCATACATACGCATGGTATACCAATAATACGGTGGGTGGAATTACCCAACAAAAATTTCTCCGAACAAAAAAGTTCAAAAAATTTAAAAACACATTGGAATGCCAGAAAAACTAGATAAAATCATTGGAGGATAACTTTAATGTACCTACATTGTGTTTACACCAACATTTTAAGTGTAGATCAGAAGATATCAGCATTCCAATAAAAAGAGGGTGGACGACGGTGGTATGGTACTGAATTATCTATGAATGGTGATGATTTCGTGTGTATGGTGATGACGCTTTATACATGAATGTCAAATTAAAAACAACAAAATATATGAAAATTAACATTTTTAATGATTTAATCAACACTCATAATTTCTATTCCCACCAGTCTTAGACATTTTTCTCTTAACTAAGGGTCATGAGCAGTCCGCATCCATCAGCTGCCAGCCACCTTCCATCGGCTTGGGCGTCCCCGCAGTCTCCCAACTAGTACTCCAATGATGTCGTCCTGTTTGAGCGTGCCTGAGGGTTAGCAGCATGGAACCTCATTTCACTTCCTTCTCCTCTCCCTCCTTCACTCAAATACATAAAAAGGAACTAAATTGGAAAAGCTGTACAGCAGCAGCACTCCCTCACTCACAAAGTGCACCTCAGCAATATTCAAGTCTGCACTCAAATCTCGCCGCAGTCCATCACCACCTCGAGACTGAGAAACCAGTGCTCTTCTTCCTTTCCGAAACGCAGATCGGATGTCCGTCAGACGTGTCGCACCTGTCCTATCCAGGGTTTACCCTGGAGCATCACTTTAAATCACGCGCGGGCGTATGTATGTACGCCCGGGACGACATCTGCTATCGGCGTCTCCGCAACCTTGAGGACTCCAGGTTTTCAACGCTATGGGTTCTAGTGGACACAAGCCTGGACAAAATTGTCTACGCCTGTGTCTACCGTTCGCACAGCGGTGATTTGAAGACAACTGGGCTCACACAACACCTAAGTGAGGCGGCGGATGCGGCTCAGCAGCGGTACCCTTCTACCCAATTGGTGTTACTGGGGGACTTCAACGTCCACCATCAGGAGTGGCTCTTCCCATACCAGTGCACAGACCATGCTGGGCGAGAGACAACGAGGGTGCCGGATGTTGATTCGCACACTGCCAATTGCTTGGACCTTATGCTGACAACAAATCCAGACCGTAACTCGGTGTCGATTTCTTCACCACTGGGTAGTTCCGACCACTGTCTGGTGAAGTCTGTGTCCGTTTACTCCCAGCACGATCCTAGCCGGAGAGGCACCCGGCGGATATGGCGATACAGCTTACTTGCTTTTCTTCGACTGACGGTTCGCCGTGCGCGGACGCCGTGATGGATGCTCGTCCATGGTTTGGTGCCGAGTGCAATCGCGCTGATGCGCTTAAGCACGCAGCGTACCTAGCATGGGTCGACCCTCGTACGCACAAAGCAAATGACGTGAGTCAGAAGAAGAGAGCCTTCAACAGGGCTCCCAAGTCCTGCAAGAAGGTGTTGCGGAGGGCTCGGTTTGACCACATTAGCCGAATAGGGAATAAACTTGCTTCATACCAAGCAGGTAGTAAGGCTTTTTGATCCCTGGCTAAGTCGGTCGAATCGAACTTCTGCCGCCAATAACTACCAGCACTGCTGAGACCCGACGGTTCGCTGGCCCACTCCGCTGAGGAGAAAGCGAACTTGTTTTTTCTTTGTTTGCGGATTTTTCACGTCTAGATGGACGCGGTCCGGTGGCGTGAGACCCCCTGCTTCTCTTGATAGATGCGAGTCGAGTATGTCGAACATTCGCATTCATCAGTACGTCTACCATGACTTTTATCAATATATACTCGCTAGCGAGTGTAGTTAAAAAAAATATGAAAACTTTAAAAAAACAAGTTTCTAATTTATTTGTTTAACTTGTTAACTAACAAGCAAGCAAGTTGCAGGTAAAACTTAAGTTAACAACTAAAAAAAATAACTAGACACGCTTATTTCGCCTTTCGTTTGAGATTGGAAAAGTGCCGATGGCTTGGAAGCAGACTAACATGCTGTCCGTGCCCGAGAAGGGTAGTCGAGCTGACCCAACAAATTACAGGCCTATCTCGGTAACTTCCGTACTCTGTAAGAGTATGGAACGAGTACTGAATCTTAAGCTCCTAGAAGGCGTACCTAGAAGCGAACGATATCCTTAGTGACCGACAATACGGTTTCCGGCGAAATCGGTCAACTGGGGATCTTTTAGCTTATGCCATTCACATCTGGATTGAGGCTATCGAGAAACACGGGGAGGCACTTGCGGTCTCCCTTGATATCTCGAAGGCCTTCCACAGGGTCTGGCACGATAGCCTTATTAGTTAGTAATTATCTGCTTATACCCGGTATGCAGACGACAGCACTGTTGCTGAGAGGTAAGTGTCCGAAGCACGAGCTGGTGGGTCGCAGATCCGGTCTCCGGCCGGAGACCGGATCTGCGTGAACGTGTCTTTACTGGCCGTCTCTGATTGGGTGATGCCAATCTGGCCAAGTTCAATGCTGCTAAGACCCAATCCAAGCGTGTCTTTTTTCCGTCAAAAGGAGCCAATTCCACCCAGCTCCAACTTTCCGAGCTCAAACTCTCTCAAGCGCAAGTTCGATCGCGTATGGAGTACTGCTCTCATCTTTGGGATGGATCTGCGGGTGCCAGCTTGATGCCTTTGAGTCAATTCAAAAACGAGCCAAGAGGATCATCGGCAATGATAGGCTTGTCGAGTCGAGGCTCCAAAGTCTGGAGAATCGACGCCGAGTTGCTAGCCTGTCGCTTTTCTACCGGTTGCATTTTGGGGAATGTGCGACAGAATTGCATAATTTCATTCCGCCAAGACCGTTCCAATATCGGACCACAAGATGAACGGCGATGCGCCACCGGTACATGGTGGACATCCCACCCACACGCACAAAACGTTTTGGGAGCACATTCATAGTGCGTACAGCTAAGGAGTGGAATTCCCTGCTAGAGTCTGTGTTTCCAGATAGCTACAACCTGGAAGTCTTTAAGTCAAGAGTGAATAGGTTACTTCTAGGCAAGCGTGCTCCATCTTCGACCACATCATCGCTTACCATCAGGTGAGATAGTGGTTAAACGCGTGCCCTTCAAAAGTAAAAAATTACCAAAATCGTCATCACCATACACTTGAGTTCATCACCGTTCATTATTTGTAAATGGTGATGATGGGTATGGTGATGACGATTGGGACGCTATTTCGATTTTTCTAGAAAAGGAACAACAATAGTAGGAAACCCCTTTTTTCTTTAGCATCTTCACTTATAACTAAGTCTTGTTGAAATTAATCGTAATGTTATTTTAAGTACTTATCTTGAACTACAGCCTGACGGGAATGACGCAACTTTGTCTAAACATCGTTTTTGGTCAGTTCACAACATTTTTTTTTGTCTGAGCGCGTGTTATAACGACGTGCGGCTCGCTTCGTGGTTTGCTATGAACTGAGGAAGCGGGGCAGGGTATTACGGGCCGCGTAAATGCTACGCATACAGAACTACCTTCACTTTGATATTGCCGTGACGGTGATGACGAATTTCGATGCTAAAGTTTCATTTATTTATTGATTATTTATTTTACGAAGAAAAATATAATTTACTTTTCTAGAAAGTTATATACAATATCAATAAAAGTAAATAATAAATTACAATCTACTTCATATGTCGGGTATTCGACTTTTTTGCCGGCAAACGTAAAGAGTAGCATTTTTTTCACAGATGGTGATGATTTTGATAGCAGTTTTCATTTTATTATTAAAAATCTATTGAGTTTGAGTATATTTGGGTTAAAGCACATTGTAAAACAAGGCTATATACACCCTGTAAATGTAAAAAAATACGATAATCGAGCAATTTATATTTTTTTATGCCCAAAACGTGAATTTTCGACAGCATTGTAAATCCACCCCGGTACGTTGAGTGGTTTGTTTGACTTTCTTTACCGCGAATACAAACTTATTATTTTTTTTACAAATATTATGAATGTGTTCTTTTCACGTGAGATATTCGTCAATTATAATGCCTAAAAATTTAGTATTGTTAATCTGTTCTACTGGTTGATTATTAAGTTATATCTATATTTACGTGTCTACTTTTTTGCGTTTTGAAATGAATTACTATTTTTTTTCCAAATTTATTTTTAACCTATTTTAATGTAACCATGTCTTTTAGCATATTATTTATTTCCGCATTAAGAAGACTTTTATTTTTGCAGCCTATAGTTATTGTTGTATTATCTGTAAATAAAACGCTATCATGTTTGCATATTGCTTGTGGGGGAGATCATTTATATAAATGAGGAATAGAAGAGGGCCCAAAATGCTGCCTTGTGGTACACCAAGATTATTATTTCTGGGTTCAGAATCAAAGTCTTTTGATTTAATCTTGTATTTGTCAATGCATGTATTTAATCTTGTAGGTATTTTTATATGACATTCCACCCCATAATTCGCTATAATATCATTAAATCTAATAGTGTTACGATCTTTTTCCAGAAGAAAATTTGTATTAAAATCATATTTTTTTATGTTACTTAAATAATATTTTCTTTAAAAACTTTCACAAAATTTTATTCCAACTATAAAGAAAATATTATTTAAGTTGGAATTTAAGTGTAGTTTTTTATTTTTATTGCACAAATCTCATATTGTTTTCCAATGCTTAATTCATTTAGGCCTTTTAATTCGGTGAATTGAAGATTAACCGACTTCTAAAAAGGAGGAGGTTCTCAACTCGGCTGTATTTTTTTTATGTTTGTTACCTCATAACTCCGTCATTTATGAACCGATTTGAAAAAAAATTGTTTTATCTGAAAGGATATACTTCCCGATTGGTCCCATTGTCACCAAGTCAGAATCTGATGATGGGATCCCATGAAAATCGAGGGAATCCCTAAAATTTTCTAGGCACATAAAATGTTTTTCATAAACTTTCTTACGCAATTCAGATATTTGTGCCTGGTAATCATGATCTCATGTTGTTGAGCCGATGATGGAAGGTATGTATAAATTAGGATCTGATGATGAGATCCCATGAAAAATGTTTGTGCAGCAATATTTTCGCTTATTCGATTTGGATGATTCTTTTTTACTTATATTTAGATAGTGTAAGTGATTCCTTGATTTACAAAGTGTTGGTTTAGGTTGTGGTTTATTCAAGAAAACACTGAACAACACGGAATTCTTATATATTGTCAAGATCACGGTCGAAAGCGCACTAGTCTAGTTCGCCGAGACAACCATTTGCCTATAATATGTTCAATTTGAGCATGTTGCGCGGACAATCACGCCCCCTTGCCACTTCTCCTGTTTTTTATATTTCTATGTTGACATCATTGTGTGGGTGTGTCATGGTGCGGGATATGGGTACACTACATTAATGCGAAAAACTTTATTGCGACAGTCATAAATACGAATTTATTTCAAAATACCGATTTTCATAATTCCGAATGGTTCAAAATTCCTAATATAACAACTCCGATTTATCATTAGGTAATTCTTTTTTTATAATTCCGGCATATCAATATTCCTAATGTTTATAATTACTATTCTTAAAATACCGAGTTTCAATAGGTTGAATAACAAAAAGTCCTTTTTATGATAATTCGAAACATCAAAAATACGAATTCCGATTATTAATCCAAAATAAAAAACGCCTTGTAAAACTGAATAGCAAGACAAATAAACACAATTGCTCGTCAGAACAAAGTATATTATTATGTTTAGTATGAATAAGTAGAATTAAAAACTAATGACAGATGCAAGCTGCATGCAAGCAAGCATGCAAGCAAACATGCAAGCAAGCATGCAAGCAAACATGCAAGCAAGCATGCAAGCAAACATGCAAGCAAGCATGCAAGCAAACATGCAAGCAAGCATGCAAGAAAGCATGCAGGCAAGCAAGCAGGCAAGGAAGCATTCTGTCACGTCTCCGGCGCTGCGAGGCTCCGGCGGTCCCCCGCGAACTTATCGTCGCAGATGGTTTAAACGGTCAGCACCGCAGCCTCAGCCGCGGCGGTGGGCGTTATAACACCTGCTCCGGCACCCGCCTCGCCCCTCCGCGCCTACGCGGGCTTAAATTAGGCTCTAGGGGTAGGGCAGACAAGACTACGTGGAGTCGGTTTTACAGCGATTCGTTTCTGTCACTTACTTTTTTAGCAAAACTTATTGACTGTTAAGACAATATTTTAATTTAAGGTTCAAAATGCTAAAAAATATTCGTTAGGTATACTAAACAGTAGGTCTTTTGACCGTAGTTATTTCGGAAATAGTTGACTGATTGAACCTAAATCGTTGCGTAAACGTTGGAAGGCCTCCCACAAGGTGTACGTTACCCCAGCAGGAAAGTGTCTCCTAGAGTGATATGAGTGGAACGTATATTTAGTGCGTAATCTGCTACAATTGTGCGCTACTTATAGAATTTGTGCGCCTGACTGTTTTGGAAAAAACGGAAAAAAAAGATTCCTGCTAGGGTAACGTTCTTCTAGCAGGAGAATTCTAAACGAATGATCGGAGAGAGAAATGTTGCGCATGGGCAGAGAGCTTATATTTGTGCAAAAATGTGCCCCGAAAATATAATTTGTGCGTCTTCAGGTTTTCGAGATATTGAGTTTCCTGCTGGAGTAACGTTTTGCAGAATCGTGTATCTCTAAAACCATCGTATGTGCGCCTGTAGAATAAACGTACACGAGTAGCTCTTAATTTGTGCGTATTTGTGACTGGATTAGATTTACAAAAATATTTATAACTTTCAAGTAATCGCACTTTTTCGAAAACCCGAAAAATAATCGTAGCTCCTAAATGAGAAAACGTATAAGCTCGCTGAAAACTGTATTCGGTCCTTCTTGACGCCTTTAATAACCATTAAAAGTTTCAAAAGTGTACATACATGCGTTATTGAATAATATTGCTAAAAATCAAAACGACGGTGTCATAACTTTGGCGGCAAAATACAAGAAACCGGCTCAACCCAAGATGTGTGGCTTTAAACCAAGATTTAATGCGTTAAGTCAAAAATATATAATGAAAATATTCAGCATGGATTGTTTCGCATTAAGTAAATATAAACAAAAAACCAAAACATGTCAACAACGGCTGGTTATCCGACCAAATTCGAATGACTACAAAAAAAGCGGCGGATTCATACATAACGGTGACCTTCTTAACTTTACTCACGAATCGATTGAAACGTGTTGTGCCTGAGTACACTGAAGTAGAAAAGTGTAGTGCTTAGCCACAAGCCCCTCAAAGGAAGAAAAAAAGTAGATAGGCGATTGTGTGTAAAAGAGCCTGCAGATACATTTTATTAACAAAAGCTAATTAACACATGAGTTAAGAAGACATGAAGTATCTAAATACATTGATTTAAGCCGTAGATTAGATAAATTAATGATAAGTTTTTAATCGTCAATACAAGATTCCTTTTTACGCCTCGCCACCGCAACTCAGACTTACCTTCTAGCCCCACGCCATCCGCTGACATCACGTCGCAAGGAGGCGCTTTGTCTAGCTAGGAGAAAGCGAGATAGCTAGGAAGCGTACGGTATTAGTGGAACAGAGACAGATTCATAAACGTCGCTCTATCATCAATAATGCAAAATATTTTTGAAGTGAAAACTTCTTTAGCGGCGTTGAGCACTTTTTCTGTAATGGGTATAAAATCTTAAACTCGCGTCAGGACACGTGACCTGATCGAAAAAGCCTAAGACGGACTCGCGTCAGGGTCACGTGATGCTGATCGAAAAAGCGTAAGACGGACTCGCGTCAGGGTCACGTGATGCTGATCGAAAAAGCGTAAGATCGAGGGGAAGGGAGAGGAACTAGTATCTCCCACTCTTTCTACCGTGCCTGAGTGTGCTGCTCCGCTTAGGCGGCACAGGGCGCTTGCGCGAATGTCCGTCTGTGTTTATGTACAGCGTGCCACGCGTATCCAAGGATACGAAATTACGGAATTACGAAATTATGGATGAAAGTTGATTTTTCTAAGAGATAAAAATTAATGTAATATATAAATAAATAACGATATAATATTATGAATAATAACATGTAAATTGTCATATTTGTGTACGATAGCGCAATAAATAAACATTGTATTCTACTTCATAAATGATAGTATTTTTGTACTTATAATTAAACGTTAATACTAAAGTTTTCACTTCTGCCGGCACTCCCGGAGTGCTACCGGTGTTTTTTTTTTTACTAGGAAGTGCGTTTGGGTTATTATCTGTTCGTAAACAGTTGCAGTTATGATGCCAAGGACACTGTCACGTTGAGTCACGCGGTTGCACTGTGACTGTTTGTTTACATTTTTTTTTAAGTTGGTCGAAAGTGGCGTAGTGGACATTTTAACATCTTTAACCTATATACTACCGGGTTAAGTCGCAACTTAAAAAATAAAGCAGCAATTTAATGATTGGTCAATGTAATGAACTCAAAAACTCAATTTTTGTAGTAATATTTTACGATATTATTTTGTAGTGCTGAGCTCTCGCAACGTGACGTACATCCACCCAGCAACATGACTCGCCCCGCACTGAATTTGTGGACGAATGCGGGGGTGATTATAGATGCGGAATTTAAACGGTCGCATTTTTAATTAGTTATAATAAAAATAACACATATTTCAAAAAATTAACAAGATCAAATTATTTTCGTTTGTATTGCAATCAATCAATCATTTATTTATTTGCAAACATGGGTATTGGTACATAGATGTTCTTTTTACATAGTATAGTCCTCCATATTATACCGTCGCAATGGCATGCAAATAATACTGAATTCTATTCAAATTAAAATAAAAAAAAAAATAACATTGCAAATTAAGATCACATAAATTATAATTTCAAATTGTCAAATAAATTTCATGTTAAGGTTAAGGTTACAATAAAAAAAAAATGTCGGACTGGTTATGCTAGTAAATATTATAAATGTCAAATCATAAAAATTATAAATGTCGCATTTTGTTGAATAAATGTCGTTATATTAAATTAAAAATTAAAAAATGTCGGAACAATTGCGCTATTAAAAATTATCATAATCATAAATTTCAAATCACAAAATCAAATCATAAAAATTATAAATGTCAAAAGTTGTTACGCTGGTAAAGAATTATCACAATAATGTCAAAACAAAATAAAATAATAAGAATGTCAATTGGAATATAGGTATGTCAATCAGGTTATGTACTTAGTAGCAGCTATAACAATTATAAAAATAATACTATCAGTCAGCGATTCACCGTTAAGGAATTCATCAATCGTGTAATACCCTTTCTCAATTAATATTTCGTTTAGCGCCCTTTTAAATTTTATTACAGTCATATTTTTTATTCCATCAGGTATTTTATTATAAATGCGCGGGCAATACCAAAAAACTTTTCTTCATTAGCGCGGTTTTACATTTTACATGACATACCTTGTTTAAATATTGAGTCCGTATCGGATTAATTCTGACTTCTGACAGTTTTTTAAATAATTGTGGATTGTTTTTTACAAACAAAGCTGTTTCCAAAATATATAAGGACGGAAAAGTTAAAATTTTTAATGATTTGAAATAGGGAAGACAGCTATCTGTTGTTTTTAAACCCAACATTGACCGTATACATCGCTTTTGCATTCTAAACACCAGTTCCTTGTCAGTTAACTGCCCCCAGAAAATAATACCATATCGCAGAACAGAGGCAACCAGTCCATGGTAGGCTGTTAAAAGAGCCTGACTGTTGACGTTTTTTTGAAAGTTGAAAGAGAGCATATGCGGATTTGCTAAGTTTTTTTGCAAAGGACTTCAATATGAGGTTTCCAAGTGAGTTTGCTGTCGATCATTATACCTAAAAACTTAGCCTCATTTGCTTCCTCAATATTACAGCCATGGTAATCAATAC
The DNA here is from genome assembly GCA_947578705.1 of Lacanobia wlatinum. Taxonomy (NCBI): domain Eukaryota; kingdom Metazoa; phylum Arthropoda; class Insecta; order Lepidoptera; family Noctuidae; genus Lacanobia; species Lacanobia wlatinum. The sequence continues at coordinate 12,410,849 of OX388024.1, read as the reverse complement.
GAACATTCGGGTATTCACTATGTTGATGAAAGTGCATTATTTTTGTCTTATTTAGGTTTATTACTAAATTATTATTATGTAACCAATTAATTATATTTTGTAAAGCAGTATTAATGTCTTTTTCGTAATAATTTTGACTTATACACTTAATTACAGCTGTACTGTCATCCGCAAAAAGAACCATTTTGTTTGTTGTTACTTTTGGGAGATCGTTGATGTATATGAAGAAAAGTGGCGGTCCAAGTACACTACCTTGAGGAACACCATTCCTTGGTTCAGATACATATATTGTCTCTAACTTACTCTTTGGACAAATTCTAGAAACTTTTACGCATTGGAGCCTGTCTTTCAAGTACGATTCAATCAACTTTAGAATGTTTCCTCTTACACCGTAACTATGTAGCTTGTGTAACAAAATCTTATGGTCCACATAATCAAAAGCCTTGGTCATATCTGTATAAATTGCACATACTGAATTTCTCCTGATGACATGATGTTAGTTAATAGGTCAAAGAGTGCCATATTAACTGTAGTATTCTTACGGAACCCCTTTTGTTCTTTACAAAATAGTTCATATTTTTCGAAATACGCGTAAAGAGAATTATAGATAACTTTCTCAAAAAATTTTGAAAAAATTGGGATTTTTGCTATAGGTCTATAGTTTTTTTAATTTGTTTTGTCATCTTTTTTGTACAAAGGTTTTATTATAACTTTTTTTAGCCTCTCTGGAAATACGCTATCAGTAATACACAAGTTAATTATATGCACCACGGAGGTGCTCTTTAGTGAATTTTATGACTTTAGTAGAAATGCCATCGTATCCAACAGTAGTTGTGTTTTTTAGAGTGGAAATTATTTTTATGATGTCGTCAATTGTAAGTTGTAACTGGTTGCATCAACAAGGAATTTAATGTCTGATTTTTTAAATTAATATTATTCAATGAGATGTCAGTTTTTATATATTTTTCAATGTATCCATAAAATAGTTGTTAAATTCGTTTGCAATGTCTGCGGGGTGTGTAAACAACAAATTGTCTCTATTTATGCACATAATTGGCTCCTGTGGCAAACACAATTTGGTTTTATTTATTATTTGCCAGGTGGCTTTCGATTTATTTTCAGCAGTGTTTATATAATGATTATTTTGTGCTTTTTGCGTTAGCTTGATAATTTTTCTATAAAGTTTTGTATAGTTTTTAAGTACTTTTTTATTCCTCGAGTCAGAATTTAATCTATATTCCCAAAGTAACTGCCTTTGTTTCTTACTACATATTTTTATTCCTCGAGATATCCATTTCGTTTCCTTGTTTGTTTTGATGGTTATAATTTTTTCTGGAAAACATAATCCGTATAAAAAAGAGAAATCGTCCATGAAATTGTCAAAAGCTTTGTTAGCGTCCACAGAATCAAAAACATGTGTAAAAGATAGAGAGCTAAGATGCGTTTTAAAAGTTTTAAAATTATTCAAGCTTATGTCCTGTTTTTTAGTTTTCCAATACTTTATTTTACAAGTTTTATTAATAGGTACTTTAAGTATTTGACATGTATGATCAGAAAGGACCAGATCTTTAACTTCAGCTTTACAGTTTTCCTATAATTGAGCGCAAAATTGTCAATACAAGTTTGACTACTTAGCCTTGTAGGAGTATAAAGCGCTAGTTTTAGATTGTAATTCATAAGAAAATACTCAAATTATAAAATAGTTTTGTTTTTTTTTTTCAAACATCTATATTAAAATCACCACATACAATGTTTTTTTTATTTGAGGATAAACAAACTTTAGTCAAAATACTTTATAGTTAGGCCTAGGAATTCTATAAATACAGATAATAATAATTTTAGAAGATAATATCTCTACAGCGCAGCATTCAAAAATACCCGCAACCGATTGTTTTGCTATGTCAGATATTTCCTTATATATGCAATGCAGTAGATATTTTTTTTTAATCTTTTGTTATAAAATGAAGGAGTAAAATGGTTTCATCTCAACGATTTGGAGGTGATTTGGTGATTTTTTTCTTATTATGTGATACCGACACATAAATTCTGGCTAAACCAAATTACTATCCTATTTTTTTCAGATGTAATTTCTCAGTAAATTCCGACGAAAAACTGCTTCATCTGCACGCTGTTTTTAAGTTTTTTTCGAGAGAGCGGCCTTAAGGGGTGGAATTCCCTACCAGAGGCTGTGTTTCCTGATAACTACAACCCGGGAGGTTTTAAGTTAAGAGTCAATAGGTTAACTCTAGGCAAGCATGCTCCATTTCATCGTCGATCACATCATAGCTTATCATCAGGTGAGATAGTGGTCAAGCGTGTGCCTATAAAATGTAAAAGAAAAAAAATTGGTTCAAAAGAAAGCAGTAGAGTAAAGCAAACTAGTAGAGTCAAAACTCATTCGAACATAAATTCAAACTATACTGCTCGTAAAACAGACTTGTCGCGTTTTTTAACGATTATTCTTGGTTGTTACGACCAAGTAATTAAAATCACGAGGTTGGGAATTGCCTTTTGGGACGACTATTACTATTATATTATTGTATGTTACACTATTAAATTGATAAAGGGAAAGGATTCAACATGACTTTGTTTTTTTTTTATTATTATTTAAGGGACAACAAACAGCTACAACATAAAATTTTAACAAAAAAAAAATATATCGGGTACAGTAAAACAATATTGCAGCCCACTACATTATCCACGTATTAATAATTAAAATATTTGGTAATGAGTGCCACTAGAAAGCATTATTTAAAAAAAACAGTACATAACGAAATTATTACATCACTCACGATAATTATCTAATAAATAAATAACTGAGTAACAAAACAAAAAACATTAAAATTGCACCAAATAGGATTTGATTAATTATACATTCATTAATTCATTAAAAGTACATTCATTTCATAATCATTGTTATACATGCAATAATTCAATATACATTCATTACATTTTATTCATTATTATTATTAGATAGCAGTTTCATAATATTCCATTTAAATTTCGATTTAGAGCATACAAAAATGTCAATATTCATAAAAAAGTATTATATGTGTCTACCATTCGGCGAATAGGGCAGCGCAAACCAGAGTTAGTTCGACAGCTATTTAGGGCAAATAGGGTACCAGCACGGACACTACGCTTGTTAACAGTGCGAGGGACTGCGTAACATAACCTGCTGGTGAGGTCAATGGAGGCAAAATGGCTATGAACAATGCCATGCAACACAGGTGCCTCCAAGAACTTACGTCTAGACTCTAAGGTAACAAGCTTATATTTACTTAATAATTCGGAATACGGTAGGTAAGTCCTGTGACACCTATAATGCACGGCATGTAGAAATTTACGCTGGACTTTTTCGATCTCATCTATATATTTCTTATAGAACGGGTTCCAGATTGGCGTGGCATATTCAAGCTGTGATCGTACAAGCGTCTTGTATAAATACAGATAAGTGGAATCTCGCTTGAACTCAGCGGCTGATCTCATGACAAATCCATACATCTTGAATGAGCTATTAACAATTTTTTCAACGTGTTGATTTAATGATAGCTTATTATCGAGTAACACACCGAGAACTTTTACAATAGAAACATTAGTAAGTGTGGTGTTATGTAATCTATATTTAAAATTAATGATTGATCGGTTTTTAGTGAAATTAATAAAATAGCATTTCGAAAGGCTAAGATGTAGTTTATTGTCAAGACAGTAACTCGCAAGTTTATCTAGGTCTTCTTGGAACTTAAAGCAGTTTTATATGCTTTGAGGTCATCAGCGTATAGGAGAAATTTTGTATTTGTAAAGCACTTATTTATGTCATTTATGTATAATATAAATAACACTGGTCCCAGGATTGAACCTTGTGGAACACCTGAGGTTATGGGCACGGCGCTAGATTGATAGCCATTCACGACAGCCTTTTGTGTCCTGTTTGTAATATAGGAAGAGATCCAGCGAAGTAGATTTCCCCGTATCCCATTGTATGCTATTTTGTTCAATAGAATTTCATGATCGACTTTGTCAAATGCCTTTTTGAAATCCGTGTAAACAGCATCTACTTGCAAGCGTCTGTCGATGTTTTCAAAGAGATCATTAGAAAATATAAGAAGGTTGGATATTGTTGACCGTTGTTGAACAAATCCATGTTGTTCAGTGATGATAGAGCTGTGCAAGATTGGATAAATTTCATTATGGACGAGTCTTTCAAAAAGTTTTGACAAAGCCAACAGAATCGAAATAGGTCGATATTGCTCAATGTCATGTTTTGAGCCGTCTTTGAGAACGGGCGTGATGTTAGCTCGTTTCCATACGCCAGGAAAGATACCCTCCCTCAAACACTTATTATAAATTATATATAGTGGCCTACAGATACTGTCAGCGGTAAACCTAAAGAAAAGAGCCGGATCTGGGCCCGCTCCTTTGGAAGGATCAAGAAGCTTTAACTCCTTGAGTATTTGTTTCCTCAATATGCAGGTTATTAATCAAATTAGCATTAGAGTCACAGTGTGTTGGCGGAGTCCAAGTCGACAGTGAGGGCGATTTCGGTTCAAATACTGACTGGAAAAAATCAGAGAACATGTTGCATATCACGTCCGGAGCACTCGACTTTACGTTTTGGTACTGCATAGTGGAAGGGATACCAGACCTGTTTTTACGATTTGATATATACTTACAGAAGTATTTAATATTAGTGGTGATATTATCTTCAACGGATTTGATATACGCTGAATAACAAGTCTGACAAGCCTCTTTAAAAGTTGTTCGGTATTCAGAAAACTCACTGTAGTCTTTTATGTTCTTAAATTTCTTCCACTTAATCCAAAGGCGTTGTTTCTTTTTGAAGGTCTTGATAAATTGAGCGGAGAACCAAACAGGAAAGTCAAGTGCCCGGGACTTAACACGTGGAACATTGGGCCTGATAATGTCGTCCAGCATATCATAAAAAGTATCTAGGGCGTGCTCTGATGAAAGGTGGTCCAGCAACCTCGCCCACTCAATTTCACTTATCTGCTTATTAATAACATCGTAGTTTGCTTTACGAAAATCATATTTACTTAAGACTTTTCTTTGCAAGACTTCCATCGATAGAATTGTAAGGGCAGTAGCAACAAACGGAGGGTGGTGAGGGTCGACAGGCAATAATGTGTCCAATGGGGGGTCTACAGAGCTTACGATGTTAGAAATAAACAAATCCAGAACTTTCCCATTTCCGTTACTTATGCCATTATACTGGTATGCATTCAGAGTTGACATAAGCTGAAGTAGTTGGTAACATATTATGAGAGATGTTCCTGAACAAGTCATACCTGTAACGTGATGTGGATCGCCGGCAAGCTCGGCAGTTGTCCACGTAATATCTGGAAGGTTATAATCACCCACAATAACTACACCCCCAACAAAAGGTTCGTTTAACAACTCCTGCAATTCATCAAAGTGACTGTTGTATACATCCGAAGAAGCCCATGGCGTTATGTATACAGCACTAATTATATGCATTTTGGAACTCTTTTTACTTGGAATTCCAACCATAAGGTGCTCAACGCACGACGCAAGGCCTCTCCGTTGACGACTGGGAACATCATGTAAGCATGACGGAAGCCCACGCAACACCGCAATGAAGACCCCGCCACCATCCTGCTTATTAGTTAAATTGCGATCTCGGTCGCATCGGTACACAACATATCGAGGATCCACAAACTCACCGCTAGCAATATGAGGTATAAGCCACGTCTCAGTTAGAATTATTATTTCATAGCAAGAAGATAGAATATTTAAATATAGGGAGTGTAATTTAGTTCTTATGCCTCTACAGTTTTGGTAATAAACAGTAATGTTGTTTTCACCCATAATCAAAACATTCCAACATAAATACGTATAAATAGGGAAGTATTTCGCGAGTCAGCCGTATTGTAAAATGACAACAAGTTATGAAACTGTACAAGAGAGTATCAAGAATGCCCATCATCATAGATTGGTAAGAAACACCATAATAATATAACAATAACATAATCAAAATAAAAAAATAATATCGCATTAGAAATGAATTATATACATTCTCAAAAATTGAGCGCCACTGAGAGGCCTCTAATTTTGTAGGCCAGTAGATTTTTTTAACAATAATTATTATTAGAGAAACATGCAACACAAAACATATATTATAACTTAGAAGTAAATGCAAGAACTCAAGAATAAACAAATAACGATACGCAATTATCGTGCATCGAACGATTAGGAAGAAGCAGCTATTTAGCTGTTTTAGTTTTAATTTTATTGAGATCGCTGATTCCACGTATAGCGAATGCAGCCTCTCCATCGCGCTCGCGCACCAATATAGTACCATTTCTAATCCAAACATATGCATGGTTATGATTTTTTGCGACTTCGCGGGTTTTACGAAATAACTGCTTCCTCGCTAAGGTCAAATGCTCATTAATATAAATCGAAGTGGAAGTACCTGTGACGCCAATGTGGTCAGTCTTAAGCGAATTAGCTTTACGAAACGCACTTAGTAAGTTATCTCTATGTAGGCGCGTAGTGAACTTAACGATAACGTTTTTCGGTCTTGTGCTTTGCTGAAGTGCATGGGGCACCCTGTGCACGGCGACGACATTACTGAGTGAGACTGGAGACTTAAGAACATTTCCTATAGCTTCAACAATAGCTGGCAACAATTAAAAGTCATTCTGAGGTCTAGAATAATAGTATGATTGCCTATAAACGTGTGAACGTGACTGTGCGGACAACAGCTTAGGTTTAATACGTCCAATAAAGATGGTCACCCTAATGTATGAATCCACCGTTTTTTTGTAGTCATTCGTATTTGGTCGGATAACCAGCCGTTATTTACATGTTTTCTTTTTTGTTTATATTTACTTAATGCGAAACATTCCAAGCTGAATATTTTCACTATATATTTTTGACTTAACGCACTAAATCTTGGTTTAAAGCCACACATCTTGGGTTGAGCCGGTTTCTTGTATTTTGCCGTCAAAGTTATGACACCGTCATTTTGATTTTTAGCAATATTATTCAATAACGCATGCATGTACACTTTTGAAACTTTTAATGGTTATTAAAGGCGTCAAGAAAGACCGAATACAGTTTTCAGCGAGCTTATACGTTTTCTAATTTAGGAGCTACGATTTTTTTTTCGGGTTTTCGAAAAAGTGCGATTACTTGAAAGTTATAAATATTTTTGTAAATCTAATCCTGTCACAAATACGCACAAATTAAGAGCTACTCGTGTACGTTTATTCTACAGGCGCACATACGATGGTTTTAGAGATACACGATTCTGCAAAACGTTACTCCAGCAGGAAACTCAATATCTCGAAAACCTGAAGACCCACAAATTATATTTTCGGGGCACATTTTTGCACAAATATAAGCTCTCTGCCCATGCGCAACATTTCTCTCTCCGATCATTCGTTTAGAATTTTCCTGCTAGAAGAACGTTACCCTAGCAGGAATCGTTTTTTCCGTTTTTTTCCAAAACGGCCAGGCGCACAATTTCTATAAGTAGCGCACATTTATAGCAGATTACGCACTAAATATACGTTCAACTCACATCACTCTAGGAGACACTTTCCTGCTGGGGTAACGTACACTCCCACAAGGTGGACCGATGACCTGCTGAAGGTCGCGGGTAGCCGATAGATGCGAGACGCACAGGACCGGTCGTTGTGGCGACGCTTGGTCCCCCAAGCGCCTATGTCTAGCAGTGGACGTCTTTCAGTTGATATGATGATGATGATGATTCGAAGTATTGAAAATCGGAATGTCGTTTTTCGGACCGAAAACCCATCGAGCATTTGTTTCTTCGGACGTATGAAATCGAAAAACAAACAAATTGCATTTATGACTTTCGGCCAAATAAGTTTCGTGATTTATAATAATATAATTCTTACATTCGGACTATTGAAAATCGGAATATCGAAATTCGGAATAAAATATTTCGGAGTATTTGGGTGTTCCCGCGGGATATATCAATCAAGGAATCTGTTCAGGCCCACGAGCTATTTAGCCACTGCGCCAGAAGGCGACGCGACACAACACTGCAATGCGTCCCTAGTTTTAGGCTCAAGTCACACCGAGATGGCAGCGAAGCGGCAAGCAGTTTGTGTCATATAAACATTTTATCTTCATTACTATAATACGTATTATCGCGGGAGTCGTCGGAGTGCTCGCGGCGCCGCGGGCGGCCGCGTGGTCTATTCAACAAGCGATCAAGCGATACTATGTGTTATACTAATGAGGATTAAGTTTAAAATTATATGATACTGAACCTGCTCGCCGCTTCGCTTTCATCTTAGTGTGACTTCAGCCTTAGGCTGCGTTTCCACTAGAGACGTGCGTAGCGAAGGATTTGTTTTTTAATAGCTACTAGAATCGCTTCACTTGGATCTTAACACACATCCCTCGCGACGCTTCTTCTCCTTTTGTTGAACAAATCCATGTTGTTCAGTGATGATAGAGCTGTGCAAGATTGGATAAATTTCATTATGGACGAGTCTTTCAAAAAGTTTTGACAAAGCCAACAGAATCGAAATAGGTCGATATTGCTCAATGTCATGTTTTGAGCCGTCTTTGAGAACGGGCGTGATGTTAGCTCGTTTCCATACGCCAGGAAAGATACCCTCCCTCAAACACTTATTATAAATTATATATAGTGGCCTACAGATACTGTCAGCGGTAAACCTAAAGAAAAGAGCCGGATCTGGGCCCGCTCCTTTGGAAGGATCAAGAAGCTTTAACTCCTTGAGTATTTGTTTCCTCAATATGCAGGTTATTAATCAAATTAGCATTAGAGTCACAGTGTGTTGGCGGAGTCCAAGTCGACAGTGAGGGCGATTTCGGTTCAAATACTGACTGGAAAAAATCAGAGAACATGTTGCATATCACGTCCGGAGCACTCGACTTTACGTTTTGGTACTGCATAGTGGAAGGGATACCAGACCTGTTTTTACGATTTGATATATACTTACAGAAGTATTTAATATTAGTGGTGATATTATCTTCAACGGATTTGATATACGCTGAATAACAAGTCTGACAAGCCTCTTTAAAAGTTGTTCGGTATTCAGAAAACTCACTGTAGTCTTTTATGTTCTTAAATTTCTTCCACTTAATCCAAAGGCGTTGTTTCTTTTTGAAGGTCTTGATAAATTGAGCGGAGAACCAAACAGGAAAGTCAAGTGCCCGGGACTTAACACGTGGAACATTGGGCCTGATAATGTCGTCCAGCATATCATAAAAAGTATCTAGGGCGTGCTCTGATGAAAGGTGGTCCAGCAACCTCGCCCACTCAATTTCACTTATCTGCTTATTAATAACATCGTAGTTTGCTTTACGAAAATCATATTTACTTAAGACTTTTCTTTGCAAGACTTCCATCGATAGAATTGTAAGGGCAGTAGCAACAAACGGAGGGTGGTGAGGGTCGACAGGCAATAATGTGTCCAATGGGGGGTCTACAGAGCTTACGATGTTAGAAATAAACAAATCCAGAACTTTCCCATTTCCGTTACTTATGCCATTATACTGGTATGCATTCAGAGTTGACATAAGCTGAAGTAGTTGGTAACATATTATGAGAGATGTTCCTGAACAAGTCATACCTGTAACGTGATGTGGATCGCCGGCAAGCTCGGCAGTTGTCCACGTAATATCTGGAAGGTTATAATCACCCACAATAACTACACCCCCAACAAAAGGTTCGTTTAACAACTCCTGCAATTCATCAAAGTGACTGTTGTATACATCCGAAGAAGCCCATGGCGTTATGTATACAGCACTAATTATATGCATTTTGGAACTCTTTTTACTTGGAATTCCAACCATAAGGTGCTCAACGCACGACGCAAGGCCTCTCCGTTGACGACTGGGAACATCATGTAAGCATGACGGAAGCCCACGCAACACCGCAATGAAGACCCCGCCACCATCCTGCTTATTAGTTAAATTGCGATCTCGGTCGCATCGGTACACAACATATCGAGGATCCACAAACTCACCGCTAGCAATATGAGGTATAAGCCACGTCTCAGTTAGAATTATTATTTCATAGCAAGAAGATAGAATATTTAAATATAGGGAGTGTAATTTAGTTCTTATGCCTCTACAGTTTTGGTAATAAACAGTAATGTTGTTTTCACCCATAATCAAAACATTCCAACATAAATACGTATAAATAGGGAAGTATTTCGCGAGTCAGCCGTATTGTAAAATGACAACAAGTTATGAAACTGTACAAGAGAGTATCAAGAATGCCCATCATCATAGATTGGTAAGAAACACCATAATAATATAACAATAACATAATCAAAATAAAAAAATAATATCGCATTAGAAATGAATTATATACATTCTCAAAAATTGAGCGCCACTGAGAGGCCTCTAATTTTGTAGGCCAGTAGATTTTTTTAACAATAATTATTATTAGAGAAACATGCAACACAAAACATATATTATAACTTAGAAGTAAATGCAAGAACTCAAGAATAAACAAATAACGATACGCAATTATCGTGCATCGAACGATTAGGAAGAAGCAGCTATTTAGCTGTTTTAGTTTTAATTTTATTGAGATCGCTGATTCCACGTATAGCGAATGCAGCCTCTCCATCGCGCTCGCGCACCAATATAGTACCATTTCTAATCCAAACATATGCATGGTTATGATTTTTTGCGACTTCGCGGGTTTTACGAAATAACTGCTTCCTCGCTAAGGTCAAATGCTCATTAATATAAATCGAAGTGGAAGTACCTGTGACGCCAATGTGGTCAGTCTTAAGCGAATTAGCTTTACGAAACGCACTTAGTAAGTTATCTCTATGTAGGCGCGTAGTGAACTTAACGATAACGTTTTTCGGTCTTGTGCTTTGCTGAAGTGCATGGGGCACCCTGTGCACGGCGACGACATTACTGAGTGAGACTGGAGACTTAAGAACATTTCCTATAGCTTCAACAATAGCTGGCAACAATTAAAAGTCATTCTGAGGTCTAGAATAATAGTATGATTGCCTATAAACGTGTGAACGTGACTGTGCGGACAACAGCTTAGGTTTAATACGTCCAATAAAGATGGTCACCCTAATGTATGAATCCACCGTTTTTTTGTAGTCATTCGTATTTGGTCGGATAACCAGCCGTTATTTACATGTTTTCTTTTTTGTTTATATTTACTTAATGCGAAACATTCCAAGCTGAATATTTTCACTATATATTTTTGACTTAACGCACTAAATCTTGGTTTAAAGCCACACATCTTGGGTTGAGCCGGTTTCTTGTATTTTGCCGTCAAAGTTATGACACCGTCATTTTGATTTTTAGCAATATTATTCAATAACGCATGCATGTACACTTTTGAAACTTTTAATGGTTATTAAAGGCGTCAAGAAAGACCGAATACAGTTTTCAGCGAGCTTATACGTTTTCTAATTTAGGAGCTACGATTTTTTTTTCGGGTTTTCGAAAAAGTGCGATTACTTGAAAGTTATAAATATTTTTGTAAATCTAATCCTGTCACAAATACGCACAAATTAAGAGCTACTCGTGTACGTTTATTCTACAGGCGCACATACGATGGTTTTAGAGATACACGATTCTGCAAAACGTTACTCCAGCAGGAAACTCAATATCTCGAAAACCTGAAGACCCACAAATTATATTTTCGGGGCACATTTTTGCACAAATATAAGCTCTCTGCCCATGCGCAACATTTCTCTCTCCGATCATTCGTTTAGAATTTTCCTGCTAGAAGAACGTTACCCTAGCAGGAATCGTTTTTTCCGTTTTTTTCCAAAACGGCCAGGCGCACAATTTCTATAAGTAGCGCACATTTATAGCAGATTACGCACTAAATATACGTTCAACTCACATCACTCTAGGAGACACTTTCCTGCTGGGGTAACGTACACTCCCACAAGGTGGACCGATGACCTGCTGAAGGTCGCGGGTAGCCGATAGATGCGAGACGCACAGGACCGGTCGTTGTGGCGACGCTTGGTCCCCCAAGCGCCTATGTCTAGCAGTGGACGTCTTTCAGTTGATATGATGATGATGATGATTCGAAGTATTGAAAATCGGAATGTCGTTTTTCGGACCGAAAACCCATCGAGCATTTGTTTCTTCGGACGTATGAAATCGAAAAACAAACAAATTGCATTTATGACTTTCGGCCAAATAAGTTTCGTGATTTATAATAATATAATTCTTACATTCGGACTATTGAAAATCGGAATATCGAAATTCGGAATAAAATATTTCGGAGTATTTGGGTGTTCCCGCGGGATATATCAATCAAGGAATCTGTTCAGGCCCACGAGCTATTTAGCCACTGCGCCAGAAGGCGACGCGACACAACACTGCAATGCGTCCCTAGTTTTAGGCTCAAGTCACACCGAGATGGCAGCGAAGCGGCAAGCAGTTTGTGTCATATAAACATTTTATCTTCATTACTATAATACGTATTATCGCGGGAGTCGTCGGAGTGCTCGCGGCGCCGCGGGCGGCCGCGTGGTCTATTCAACAAGCGATCAAGCGATACTATGTGTTATACTAATGAGGATTAAGTTTAAAATTATATGATACTGAACCTGCTCGCCGCTTCGCTTTCATCTTAGTGTGACTTCAGCCTTAGGCTGCGTTTCCACTAGAGACGTGCGTAGCGAAGGATTTGTTTTTTAATAGCTACTAGAATCGCTTCACTTGGATCTTAACACACATCCCTCGCGACGCTTCTTCTCCTTTTGTTGAACAAATCCATGTTGTTCAGTGATGATAGAGCTGTGCAAGATTGGATAAATTTCATTATGGACGAGTCTTTCAAAAAGTTTTGACAAAGCCAACAGAATCGAAATAGGTCGATATTGCTCAATGTCATGTTTTGAGCCGTCTTTGAGAACGGGCGTGATGTTAGCTCGTTTCCATACGCCAGGAAAGATACCCTCCCTCAAACACTTATTATAAATTATATATAGTGGCCTACAGATACTGTCAGCGGTAAACCTAAAGAAAAGAGCCGGATCTGGGCCCGCTCCTTTGGAAGGATCAAGAAGCTTTAACTCCTTGAGTATTTGTTTCCTCAATATGCAGGTTATTAATCAAATTAGCATTAGAGTCACAGTGTGTTGGCGGAGTCCAAGTCGACAGTGAGGGCGATTTCGGTTCAAATACTGACTGGAAAAAATCAGAGAACATGTTGCATATCACGTCCGGAGCACTCGACTTTACGTTTTGGTACTGCATAGTGGAAGGGATACCAGACCTGTTTTTACGATTTGATATATACTTACAGAAGTATTTAATATTAGTGGTGATATTATCTTCAACGGATTTGATATACGCTGAATAACAAGTCTGACAAGCCTCTTTAAAAGTTGTTCGGTATTCAGAAAACTCACTGTAGTCTTTTATGTTCTTAAATTTCTTCCACTTAATCCAAAGGCGTTGTTTCTTTTTGAAGGTCTTGATAAATTGAGCGGAGAACCAAACAGGAAAGTCAAGTGCCCGGGACTTAACACGTGGAACATTGGGCCTGATAATGTCGTCCAGCATATCATAAAAAGTATCTAGGGCGTGCTCTGATGAAAGGTGGTCCAGCAACCTCGCCCACTCAATTTCACTTATCTGCTTATTAATAACATCGTAGTTTGCTTTACGAAAATCATATTTACTTAAGACTTTTCTTTGCAAGACTTCCATCGATAGAATTGTAAGGGCAGTAGCAACAAACGGAGGGTGGTGAGGGTCGACAGGCAATAATGTGTCCAATGGGGGGTCTACAGAGCTTACGATGTTAGAAATAAACAAATCCAGAACTTTCCCATTTCCGTTACTTATGCCATTATACTGGTATGCATTCAGAGTTGACATAAGCTGAAGTAGTTGGTAACATATTATGAGAGATGTTCCTGAACAAGTCATACCTGTAACGTGATGTGGATCGCCGGCAAGCTCGGCAGTTGTCCACGTAATATCTGGAAGGTTATAATCACCCACAATAACTACACCCCCAACAAAAGGTTCGTTTAACAACTCCTGCAATTCATCAAAGTGACTGTTGTATACATCCGAAGAAGCCCATGGCGTTATGTATACAGCACTAATTATATGCATTTTGGAACTCTTTTTACTTGGAATTCCAACCATAAGGTGCTCAACGCACGACGCAAGGCCTCTCCGTTGACGACTGGGAACATCATGTAAGCATGACGGAAGCCCACGCAACACCGCAATGAAGACCCCGCCACCATCCTGCTTATTAGTTAAATTGCGATCTCGGTCGCATCGGTACACAACATATCGAGGATCCACAAACTCACCGCTAGCAATATGAGGTATAAGCCACGTCTCAGTTAGAATTATTATTTCATAGCAAGAAGATAGAATATTTAAATATAGGGAGTGTAATTTAGTTCTTATGCCTCTACAGTTTTGGTAATAAACAGTAATGTTGTTTTCACCCATAATCAAAACATTCCAACATAAATACGTATAAATAGGGAAGTATTTCGCGAGTCAGCCGTATTGTAAAATGACAACAAGTTATGAAACTGTACAAGAGAGTATCAAGAATGCCCATCATCATAGATTGGTAAGAAACACCATAATAATATAACAATAACATAATCAAAATAAAAAAATAATATCGCATTAGAAATGAATTATATACATTCTCAAAAATTGAGCGCCACTGAGAGGCCTCTAATTTTGTAGGCCAGTAGATTTTTTTAACAATAATTATTATTAGAGAAACATGCAACACAAAACATATATTATAACTTAGAAGTAAATGCAAGAACTCAAGAATAAACAAATAACGATACGCAATTATCGTGCATCGAACGATTAGGAAGAAGCAGCTATTTAGCTGTTTTAGTTTTAATTTTATTGAGATCGCTGATTCCACGTATAGCGAATGCAGCCTCTCCATCGCGCTCGCGCACCAATATAGTACCATTTCTAATCCAAACATATGCATGGTTATGATTTTTTGCGACTTCGCGGGTTTTACGAAATAACTGCTTCCTCGCTAAGGTCAAATGCTCATTAATATAAATCGAAGTGGAAGTACCTGTGACGCCAATGTGGTCAGTCTTAAGCGAATTAGCTTTACGAAACGCACTTAGTAAGTTATCTCTATGTAGGCGCGTAGTGAACTTAACGATAACGTTTTTCGGTCTTGTGCTTTGCTGAAGTGCATGGGGCACCCTGTGCACGGCGACGACATTACTGAGTGAGACTGGAGACTTAAGAACATTTCCTATAGCTTCAACAATAGCTGGCAACAATTAAAAGTCATTCTGAGGTCTAGAATAATAGTATGATTGCCTATAAACGTGTGAACGTGACTGTGCGGACAACAGCTTAGGTTTAATACGTCCAATAAAGATGGTCACCCTAATGTATGAATCCACCGTTTTTTTGTAGTCATTCGTATTTGGTCGGATAACCAGCCGTTATTTACATGTTTTCTTTTTTGTTTATATTTACTTAATGCGAAACATTCCAAGCTGAATATTTTCACTATATATTTTTGACTTAACGCACTAAATCTTGGTTTAAAGCCACACATCTTGGGTTGAGCCGGTTTCTTGTATTTTGCCGTCAAAGTTATGACACCGTCATTTTGATTTTTAGCAATATTATTCAATAACGCATGCATGTACACTTTTGAAACTTTTAATGGTTATTAAAGGCGTCAAGAAAGACCGAATACAGTTTTCAGCGAGCTTATACGTTTTCTAATTTAGGAGCTACGATTTTTTTTTCGGGTTTTCGAAAAAGTGCGATTACTTGAAAGTTATAAATATTTTTGTAAATCTAATCCTGTCACAAATACGCACAAATTAAGAGCTACTCGTGTACGTTTATTCTACAGGCGCACATACGATGGTTTTAGAGATACACGATTCTGCAAAACGTTACTCCAGCAGGAAACTCAATATCTCGAAAACCTGAAGACCCACAAATTATATTTTCGGGGCACATTTTTGCACAAATATAAGCTCTCTGCCCATGCGCAACATTTCTCTCTCCGATCATTCGTTTAGAATTTTCCTGCTAGAAGAACGTTACCCTAGCAGGAATCGTTTTTTCCGTTTTTTTCCAAAACGGCCAGGCGCACAATTTCTATAAGTAGCGCACATTTATAGCAGATTACGCACTAAATATACGTTCAACTCACATCACTCTAGGAGACACTTTCCTGCTGGGGTAACGTACACTCCCACAAGGTGGACCGATGACCTGCTGAAGGTCGCGGGTAGCCGATAGATGCGAGACGCACAGGACCGGTCGTTGTGGCGACGCTTGGTCCCCCAAGCGCCTATGTCTAGCAGTGGACGTCTTTCAGTTGATATGATGATGATGATGATTCGAAGTATTGAAAATCGGAATGTCGTTTTTCGGACCGAAAACCCATCGAGCATTTGTTTCTTCGGACGTATGAAATCGAAAAACAAACAAATTGCATTTATGACTTTCGGCCAAATAAGTTTCGTGATTTATAATAATATAATTCTTACATTCGGACTATTGAAAATCGGAATATCGAAATTCGGAATAAAATATTTCGGAGTATTTGGGTGTTCCCGCGGGATATATCAATCAAGGAATCTGTTCAGGCCCACGAGCTATTTAGCCACTGCGCCAGAAGGCGACGCGACACAACACTGCAATGCGTCCCTAGTTTTAGGCTCAAGTCACACCGAGATGGCAGCGAAGCGGCAAGCAGTTTGTGTCATATAAACATTTTATCTTCATTACTATAATACGTATTATCGCGGGAGTCGTCGGAGTGCTCGCGGCGCCGCGGGCGGCCGCGTGGTCTATTCAACAAGCGATCAAGCGATACTATGTGTTATACTAATGAGGATTAAGTTTAAAATTATATGATACTGAACCTGCTCGCCGCTTCGCTTTCATCTTAGTGTGACTTCAGCCTTAGGCTGCGTTTCCACTAGAGACGTGCGTAGCGAAGGATTTGTTTTTTAATAGCTACTAGAATCGCTTCACTTGGATCTTAACACACATCCCTCGCGACGCTTCTTCTCCTTTTGTTCCATATAATCTTCAAAATAACTGAACCGATTTTGATAGAGCTTTCACTGGCGAATAGCTTTCCATTTAGAAAAACTGGCCAAGTGCGAGTCGGGCTCGCGTTTAAAGGGTTCCGAACCAATTTCATTTTTGTAATATGATATTTTAACACTAGACTTGTTATAGGTTTTTCTATAATCTGTAGGTAAAAAACTAATATCTGCATTTTTTATTTTCAGGGGAATGGTCATTTTTGGTCCAATTTCTTGAACTTCAAAAATCTTTATTTTAAAACTAGCTGACCCGCGCAACTTCGTCTGCGTCACAATTTTCATCTACATATAATACCTATAACTCCTACCCTACCTACCTACCTACCCTACATAGGTATGTACCCTACCTACCTACCCTATCTACCTTCCCATTTTTTTTTTGCTTTTAAACCTTCCCTGTATTTTGGCGAATCCAACAAAAAAAGAATTATTAAAATCGGTCCAGCCGTTCTCGAGTTTTAGCGAGACTAACGAACAGCAATTCATTTGTATATATATAGAGTTTGATAACTATATAATTAAACCCCTAATAGTAAGCTCTTTTATTTGATGTTACACAATACCAGTTGAAAAACCTTTTTGTTTATTTTTTATGTTGACCCACATACTCATTTATTTATTTATGTAACGCGTCCATGTTTGGGACACAGAACTGGCTGGCAGAACGCAGACTGGATTTTCTGGACTAATTCTGTTGAAATTTGTTACACACATGGGCATGTGTGTAACAAATTTCAACAGAATTGGTCCAAAAAATCCAGTGAAAACTGGCTGTGACAAACAGATAGACAGGCACAAGTGATCCTATAAGGGTGCCGTTTTTAACAAATGTTCGAAACCCTAAAAAGAATTAGGGGTCATGCTAAAAAATTAAATAACATGTACTGTTTTACGAGTTTGACAAGACAAAGTCACAGCAACATCTAGTTTTAAATAAAACAGCATTAATGAAAATAAGAAATCTTTATCCAAATAAATACTTCATACTAATTAGGTAATAAGTATCACAAAAGCTTGCACCTTTTTGTATCAAACATGAGATTATTTTTAAGCTGAAGCAAAGCTCAGTCACATAATCCCAAACATTAGTCAGTAGCTGCCAGTGCCATCACTGTGAAACGAACTTCATTAGGATCACGAGCCATGAACTCCTTGCATATCTTAGCAGCATCTTCTAGCAAAGAATCAGGAGTAGTAGGACCATGATTGACTGGAAAAGCCTTACTTCCATCCAACTCATATAAAAAGCCATTCTTGTGAACAAAAGTAATAAAGTGATGATTTACAGCATCTTCAGCATTAGGAGTATTTGTTTGTCCTTCCTGAGCTAATTCTTTATGGGCTTGAATAATACCTTCAGTCATTTCAAATAGTTTACCTCTAGAGGGAGCATCCATGTCTTTGGCTCCATCTAAGAATGCCTTCATGTGTCCCGCAGCCAGCTCTATTTTATCAGTGTTATTAGCAACACTGTGTACAAGAGCCACAGTGCCACAAGCATTACTAACAAACTGTTTCATATAGAAAATATTGCTAGAAACTTCTTGACCTTTAGAAAGAATACTGGTTTCTTCTTTTCGTTTATGTTCTTCATAAGCATCAGAAACTGGGAAGAGAAGCATGACAGAGAGCACAGGACGGGGCACCCAGGAGAGCATGTCTGGTTCTAACCCCATAACATCAACAACACTCCATTGACTAGGTACTCCTAATTTCTGCAGGAACTTGTTCATAACCTCGGGGTTTGATTCTAAAGGGATTAAGGTTTCACTCCCCATTTTGTTTTTTTTTTGTTCTAAAAATGTAAACATGTAGATTAAAATGTTAGGTTACCGGCATTTCCACAGAACGATAAAGGATGTCTCTCCATATATAATACTTTCCTCTATGGGTCTATCTTTTATCTATTCTGTGGGTATTCCAGTGTAATCATACCCTGTTTGAAATATAATACAAGGAATATTATATTTTTTCACACAAGCGTAAGTTTATGTCAAGTCAAGCTAGGTACTTACAAATAGGTAAAATGATAGAATACTATTATTCTACGCTATTGAAGAACTTACTAATTATTGTGTTATAAACTAAATATTGAATAAATACTGCTTATTATTTTGCCTTATTCTTATGAATATTGTAGTCTTTGATCGAATGAGGTAAAAATAATATTTCCAAGGACTACTTATTTAAAGGGTTATTTCTGTTGATCTATGACCAGGACCATAGATTTTACATCTGACAGAACTGACAACTGATTGATGAATGACAGTGTTCTGACAGTAGTGACAATTGACACCGGCAGGTGACACAGTGACACGAGCAAGGAAATTGTAAAATGAAAACAAAGTTATTTGTTTGAATTATTTTGAGCACCTCACGTGTGACGATAAGACGAAGTTAGAAAATACAAAGCAAAATTAAGAAACAATCATCCTCACAAAAACCAACGCAGTAAACTACGCGAAAAGTGTTCATGTTTGGAAAAAAGAAAATAATTTTCCTTTTTAAATTATAAAGTGCTATATTATTAATAAGAAATGGATTCAGAATTCGTACACATATCTACTAGCCTTCGGTTACAGCTTGGCTATGGGATTGGCCATGTATTAAATGATGTCTGTGCAAGTTTATGGTTTACATATTTCTTAGTATTTTTTCATTTAGTTCTTGAATTTAGTGCTTCACAATCAGGCAACTTGATGTTGATAGGTCAAGTAATGGACGCTTTGTCGACACCATTTGTTGGTTATCATTCGGATCACACAGACAACACTATTAGTTCAAAGTATGGTAGGCGGAAACTGTGGCATTTGTTTGGTAAGTTGGATTTTGATCATAATGTCCTATATGCAATGAATTCAAGGGTAATTGTTGTAGTGAAAAAGTGCTTTCTACATTTCTGAAAATAAAATCATAACTTTTTTATTTTTTCAGGCACCGTCTGTGTTCTAGCATCATTTCCATTCATATTCACAGAATGCATTGGTTGTTCATTAACACACAAGTGGGCGCAAATGTATTATTATGCTGCATTTATTATTATATTCCAAATTGGATGGGCTGCAGTGCAAATATCCCACTTAAGTTTAATTCCAGAGCTTTCAGAAGATGACCACACTCGAACACATTTGACTGCAATCAGGTATTAAATACAGATATTGAACACACATAATGTAGTAAAATCTGTAACCAAATTCAGCTGAAGCAATAATCCATTATTTTCAATTGGTATGACTTAGTAAAATAATAAGGTTTAAATACCAACCAAACTGTCCCAGTATAACACTAGTTTTGCAACTTTGTATGCGCATATCCCGTTTTTTCCCGTTCCTGTAGGAATTTTAGGAAATACTCTCTGCTAAAAGATGTAATTTGGCATGTTGGTTCCTTGGGGAGTGAAGGGGAGCACTAAGAGAGGATTTCCCGAAATTCTAGGGGGGCAAAAACTAGTCTTCTATACAACGTGTAACAGAATAAACGCAATACCTCTTAAGGGGTCATTGTACTCATAGTTAGGAACAACTTTTACTATGGGACCAACCCTGAAATCGCGAAAAGAAAATCGACTCCCCATTGGCAGGACAGCACGTTCATGTCTTGATAATCCACTAAAAATGATGAAAGTCCTTTGAATGAAAGAAAGAAAGGAAAAACGTAGGTTTGAAACGCCAACCGAGAATTTGCAGGTATTTCTTTACAAAATCATCGGGTAATTGCCATGCGAATCTATTTAGGGGTTGTGGGTGTTGTTTTAAAGACAACAGAACCATGAATTACGGAAATCCCTTCATTCCATCAATCGGAATATCCCGCTCAAAGCATTCAGGGCAACAATCTATCCCGAAACAATCGAGATTTCACAGGATTTAACTAGAATTCTGACGAGAGATGAAAATTAATGTTCTCCCATTGCGAAAATGTCGAAAAGTGAACGCCATTACGCTTCCATAGACAATAAAGTTTAAATAAATAATAAAAAGTACTGAACAGCTGATTTTTTTAATGTGATTTTGGGCTTGTCGGTTAGTAGAAGTTGTTCATAATGATTAGTACAGTGACCACTTAAGACGTATTGCGTTTATTCTGTTACACATTGTATATCTGTTGAAGAGTCGTTTATGTACATTCAAAATAATTTAAAAAAAAATAGCCAGGGAGATAGATGATAACAGAACCCATTTCCATCATTTTTAGAATTTTTGTCTGTTTATCTGTTTGGATTTTCAGGCATCACATACAAAAATAATGTAGATAACTTTCATACATTAAAATTGTATGTAAATCAGGGTATAACTTAGTTTTTGTTTCATCGTAATCGGTTCACTCTATCAAAAGATATTTGTATTTAAATTAATTGTGACATGCGCACATACACACAAGGCCTCTATTGAAATGAAATAGTAGTAGTTTAATACTATTTCATTAATTAATACATGGAAATAACACCACAACATATTGTTGAGTTATTTGTGAAACTCTTAATACGTAGCAACGGAAAAATGAACATTTAGAGTGATCTTATCATTTTATTTATCGTAACAAGTGAGCTTCTTAGTTTAAACTTATATTTTGATAGTTCAACTATATTGTCAATAGATGGCGATGTACTGATGACGCGTTTTTCTGAATCACGGTGTTAAGATTCTCCGCTGATACATGACGCTGATCCATGTCTGACAATGAAAATTTGGTATCCAAATTTGCTAATGCTATATACTATTTGTTATGTAGCTAATAAGATTTGGACAACGATATGTTTTTGTCGTCTCTCGCCGGGCCTCCTCCGGGCAACCGGAGGTCTCATCTGGCGGGGACAGACCGCCGTAGGGTTGTGAAGATACGGCACTGTGGGACAGTGCCGTAGCGCCCTCTGTCGACACAATGACAGTAACACTTATAGGCATGCAGCGACAACAGTCGCGCTGCCGTCAACCGCGCCTATATCGGCACCCCAACCCCGTGCCCGTATTTACGGACACGAATATAAAACGCATAGCACGGGATAGCATAACACGGGATAAAAGGCATAGCCTATGCCCGCCCGCCACGCCGCTACTACTCTACTTGAATGAATGTTTGGATACTAAAGTAGCTAATTAGAAGGGGATTACAATATTATTGACCGAAAAAGAAACTTTATTGTAAATCGAATCGACATAATTAATCTGTAACAGCCGCACGGGTCGATCTTCAAGGTTAAGCAACGCTTGCCGAGGTCGGTCTGTGGATGGATGGCCATTGTAACATACCGAGATTCCTCCCTGCCTCGGAATATAAACAGCCGCACGGCTAATATATAGATAACAGTTGCACGAGTCGATCTTCAGGGTTAAGCAACGTTTGCCAAGGTTGGTCTGTGGATGGGTGGCCATCTGAACGTACCGAGTTTTCTCCGTGCCTCGGAAAGCACGATAACCCGTTGATCCCGGCTGTCATTTGAAGATCTTTGGCAGTCGTTACGGATTGTCAGAAGCCAGTAAATCTGGCTCCAGTCTTGCCAAGAAGTACCGTGTTACCCAATTAATGAATTGTGGAGGTCTAGTAAGCAGTCACTCCGCGTAAAATACTTGTATTCAGCTAAATCCAGGTCGACCCCAATATAGTTGGGAAAAGACTAGGCAGATGATGAGTTGCACGAGTCCATCTTCAAGGTTCAACGCTTGCCAAGGTCAGCCTGTGGATGGGTAACCATTTTAACATACCGAGAAGAAAAAAAAAACAAAAAAAAAACTTTGTCAGTCTACGGATTTCGAAAGCCGAAAATCTGTCACCTGCAGTCTTGTCAAGAAGTATGGGCACAGAATACAAACTTAATTTTGTTTCAATTTCTTTTATCCACTAGGGAGACGGCCTAAGTGACATTTTATTGAATTTAGGATTCCCAAAAATAAATTATATTTTCGTCACACATTTGCCTCCCCTATTCTATAGACGGCCTAAGCATCTGCCAGCCGGTTCATTAAATGTTGTATTAGACACATTGGCTAGATATCACTTAGGCCGCTGATTAAACCGGCGTTCAATAAAACGGCAGAGTAATCTGTCAAGGACCGTAAGCCCCAATTGGGGCCAAATGGTATTGTCTTGCGTGCTCGGTACCTGACGGGCAGTTGGCTGCGACAATAATAATAACGATTTACTTTTTAGGGTTCCGTACCTCAAAAGGCAAAAATGGAACGGTGGAACCCTTATAAGATCACTTTGTTGTCCGTCCGTCTGTCTGTCAAGACCCTTTATCTCGGGAACGCGTAGAGGTATGGAGGAGGTCTACGGTCCCTTGAATCTGTGAAAGAATCAAAGTTCTAAAATAACGTAAAATAACGATACGGCCGTTTATGGCGCGAAAAAAATATATTTCGACACTCTCAAAGGAAACAAAATGTATAGGGTATTTTGGCAAATGATACCGTCTCATACTACAAGTATAGGGTAAAGTCTGAAAACTATACATTTGTAATTAAATCATAAAAAAAATCAGTCTTTATTTAAAGTGTTTGTAGCTACAAATATGTGCGAGTCCGATTCGCACTTGCCCGGGTTTTTTTAAAATACTTATATGCCTTACTTTTTCCCAACTATATTCGGATCAGGGGGGCTACTCTCTAACGAAATCCGTAGTTTCGGGCTTAGTTGCGGGCGGACGTATTCTACTCCGTATCACCTACAGACTTACGATTAGTCCCGAACCCGAACTGAGAATGAATGACAACACGATTTCACAGTAACTGTCAAATCGTGTTATCATTACTTCTCAGTGGTTAGGTGATACGAAGTAGAAAATGCCCGCCCGAAACTACGGATTTCGTTAGAGAGTAGCCCCTCCAGCTCCCGATCAGCACGGCGGCGGAATCTCGGTATGTTAAATAATATGGTCACCTTTCCACAGACCGACCTCGGCAAGAGTTGGTTAACCATGAAGATCGACCCGTGCGACTGTTATTATTTAGCTACGCGAACGAAGTCGCGGGCGCAGCAAGTTGATTAATAAAATTTAATAGTAGATATTATTCCCAACTAATAGTGGACCAACATAACATTTACAAATGCTATATCAAACAAAATTAAACCAAATTATTAGGTTTAAGTATTTCACAACATTCGTGTTACCTACCTGATGTTACCAAAACAAATTCTAATTAATATTTATTTGTATTACAGATATGGATTCACAGTATTCTCAAATCTATTTGTTTATATAATCACTTGGATTATATTACATGTGACTGGGGAATGTGATAAGCATGTATGTTGAAATTATTGAAACGGTTTTTTTTGTAGTCTTGATTGTATTTCTCATTCTAAACTCTTTTTTATTTATTAATTTTGGTAGATATACAGGTGAATTTTTAAAGTGCGCCTTCAGGGCCAAATCCGAAACTATGAGGAATATCGAAAAACACTGAAAGGAGTCTCGAGCCCGATTTTGATGAAAATTTAAACTGCATCAGTGGATTTTTGAAAAATCTTTTTTCCTAACCAGGATTCAGGACTCGAACCAGTTGATTTTGAAAAATTTTAATACCCTGTATTGTTATTACACCATCCTAAAGTGTAGCCATTGCTTTAGTTTTGCCATGTGTTTTATCATTACTTCCCAGAATTGTATCCCTATTAGCTACACTTTCGGATGCTACGCATCAAAATCGGGCTCGATACTCCTTTCAGTGTTTTTCGATATTCCATATAGTTTCGGAATCGGCCATGAAGGCACACTTTAAAAATTTACCCTGTATAACCTATCTGGCGGCTGTATCAATTCATAAATTTCATTAGTACCGGTAGAATCAAACTTAATGGCGGCTCGGAACATTGGCGAGTAACACCAGTTGAGGGAGTGTGGTACTACGCACATATAAGCGAACTTCACAGACGTCATTAAGTTTGAATCAACCAGTTCCAAGTGGATATTTTGTCTAAATAATAAGTTTTTTTTTTACAGCAAGTGGGACCTTCTGATGCTTGGAAGTTTAGGCATGTTGTCTATATAGTATTAGGAGTAGGAACACTAGCATCAGTAATTTTTCATGTTACTGTAACTGAAAAAAACAACTACCGCCATGAGCAACTCTTGGCTGAAGGTGAAAGTGGCGCCCACTATGATTTCTTACGGAAACCAGTCATGTATCAGGTAAATTGAAAGACAAACTTGGCAGAACTCAGGTTGACCTACATAAATTTATGAAATTTCTAACAATTATCAAATATTGAATAAATTACACGTATTTTGTTATCGCCAAACGTAATATATAATATTTATTTGGTTATCAGAGCACACATGAAATAGATAACACTTCTAATTAATTGTTATGTTTCAATAAATTACTTATGTGACATTGTTTCTAGGTTGCGGGCGTGTACATGTGTACCAGGCTTGTGGTGAACATATCCCAGGTGCTGATTCCCCTGTACCTGCACCGCACGCTGGGGCTGGCGGCCCGCGCCCTGGCCGTGGTGCCCCTCGCCCTGTACCTCGGCAGTCTGGCAGCTGCCGGAGTCCAGAGGTTGGCACCAAGATCCTTCACCCGAAAACTTAATTATTTGACTGGCTCCGCATGCGCTATAGCTGGTTTTGTGTGGATTTACCTCGGATCAGATGATGATTACAAAGTATATTTCATTTATGTGGTTGCTGTGTTAATAGGTTAGTACCTACCCACCATTACATATAAATTGTATAATACAATGTAGCCGTTTTATCAACATTTGTGTTAGAAGACACAAATGTTCCATTGAAAAACTTTCAAACATATTCTTGTTCCACGTAAAAGTAAACTAACCAATACGCTATTGAATGAACTTTGTTCACACACTTGACAATGTAATAACAGTACAATTGATATGTTAAGCATTTCATTTCCGTGTAATTTCTTAGTAGGTACTTTTGTAGATAGATTGATTTCTCTATTATCAGGCTTTGGCGGTGCAGTGATGTTGGTGACGAGCCTGGCTCTGACGGCTGACCTGGTTGGCGCGAGGACGGAAGCGTCCGCCTTTGTCTACGGCCTCATGAGTTTCTGTGATAAGCTGGCGTGCGGCATTGCTATAGCGACTATACAAGCATAGTGAGTGCATTATTTCATAATGACACTCGATGTTGTTATTCTGTTCGCGATTCGCCTCAGTTCACACAGATAATGCTATCTAAGTAAATTATTTTAGTCACGTATTGATTTCCTTCAATAATGAGCGATGCTTAGAAGTGTTGCTATCACACTAAGTCATTGGTTCCCAACCTGTGATCTTCGGACCCCTGGTGGTTTGCGAGAGCTGAAGTATGGTCCGCAAAAGGTTTAAAAATAAGGGACAACTCACACTTATTCAGCTCCATACGGGTTTCGCTGAGCGATTATGGTCACACTTATACAGTTCTGCTTCTATCAGTCGCGTACACCTTCGTAAGTAAACTAGTAGTACCAGTAGTACGCTGAAATCTATTTATAGCACTCGCATGATAATAACATATTTGTCCTCATTTTATACTTGCTTGCCGCAAAAGCTGAATAGACGCGGAAAGCTGAACGGAAGCGTACGCGTCGCCATACAAAATCATTGTTTTCTATGGTCATAAGCTGAATAGAGCTGAATAGTGTGAGTAGTCCCTTAAGTTTTGGCTTTCTCCGCTAACTCGTTTAGGAGACTAGGAGTCGCAGGTTCGAGACCCGACCAAATGGAAAAGAAAAGTTTATCGCCGTCAGCAGATATGCTACTGCCTTTCTACCTAATGTACATCTAATATCCATAACATATTCAGTGGATGTTTTGTACGAGTATCTGATTGCATGTTAGATACGGGTGCTCATTGTGCTCAAGGCATTTCAGTGATACAGCCCGCATGATTTGATGGTCATACTGATTAGTTGGCTGTTAAATCTGCCAACAAATTGTTTTGCAGTTTGGTTTGATTATATTTATAAAAATGTATTACTGTGAATAAACACTTTTTCATTTAATTTAATTTTTATTTTACATTTCCAGTGCCGAAGGCGCGGCCCCGACTTACTACGGAAGCGCACTGGTGTGGGTGTGTGGAGTGGCAGCCATCATGGGACTTACACTTACGCTGCTACTGCCGAGGTTCAGATTGGAGAGTTTAGTGAATAGTGGTAAGCATGGAGCTTATACAGGGTGTTCCAGAAGTGCGTTGTCATATTTAAGGGGGATGTTGGGTAACTGA
Organism: Lacanobia wlatinum; assembly: GCA_947578705.1. Lineage (NCBI taxonomy): Eukaryota > Metazoa > Arthropoda > Insecta > Lepidoptera > Noctuidae > Lacanobia > Lacanobia wlatinum. The sequence goes on along the minus strand of OX388024.1, from coordinate 12,383,579 downwards.
CAACACGGAAAACAAAACAAAAAATCGACCACGAAAAACGACATAAAAGTTCCAAATAAATGAGTTTTCAAGCAGTCTGATGCAGTTGGTGACAACAAATCTGTGATTCTTCTACTTATCGTGTAGGCAGTAAGGTCTAACGACCCCACACACCCTAGTGTCAGAGTTTCTAAACCGTCTCAAGGGCCTCTGAAATATATGATTTATTTGACAACCGCCATTTGGTGGCCGGGTCTCCCGGCTTATACGTGCCTTCCGAAGTACGGAATCATCTTTTTGTCAAACAATCACGTGATTCAAGCCTGCCTAGCCAAACTGGAAACAACTTTACAAAGTATGTTTCCCGTGGGTATCTAACCCACACGACCACAGAGGCAGTTAATCTGTGATTGAACTAAATTAAATGCAACCAATTGTACAGTGGTACCCAACTGATAAGGCGCGTCGTGAATCTTCGTTCGCACAGAAAAGAAAGTATGGCCCCGAAGATTAACGAAAGAAAGCAAACTTACAATCAACCTTAGATCACTTCTATAAGGTTCATAATACACTGCAGCTGTTAGTTCCGTCTCACTCGCAAGGCACGTGCATGCCACGCGGCGCGCGCTAACATGGCGTCAGCTGCCGACCAATAGCACTACAGGAAAAAAAGCGCTTTGCGTGGAGCGTGCCGATTGGTCAATAGCATTTCCCGCGCTTTGAAAATTCATCTTCTGCGCAGGTACATCGGTAAGCCATAACAGTTGGGTACTACAGTACTGTTTGTAACAAACTGCTTGTTGTTAAGTCATTTGTTCGGAACTTTGTCTTTTTAAGAAGCCGAATTTAAAAAAGTCATTTTTTTTTTTCGTTTTCAATTTTTTCCTTAATGTGCCTATATCAGCTACCCAACATCGACCTTAAATATTACCACGGTTTTTTTGAATGCCCCTAAACGGAAACTGGATACTATCAACCTGCATTATGCCGCTGCTGGGCCAAGATCTTTTCTAATGACTTCAGCTGTTCTGGACCAGGGTTTCTGTGGCCTGTTGATGTTTTGCCCACGATTCATTTGGCATGGAGTAGACGTGGCCAACCCTGTCCCAGAGAGTACTAGAGAATCACTGATCTGTATTTTGGTACGAGGTTTCCAGATTTGTAAAAAAAACTGTTGCGAGTCGGCTGTAATGCTGATAATGTAATGAATGAAATAAAAACGTGTAATTCCTTGTGATGATAAGGACGATAAGGCTGTACATAATAATATTATGACTAATGCCAACCTCGTAGTAATATATTCTAATTAAATAATGTAAACCCTTATTATTACTAGCGCGCATGCAAACTGTGTTTTTTTTACGGGTTCCGTACCTCAAAAGGGAAAAACGGAACCCTTATAGGATCACTTTGTTGTCCGTCCGTCTGTCTGTCAAGACCCTTTACCTCGGGAACGCGTGGAGGTATCGAGTTGGAATTTAAACCTTATACTCAGTTCTACGGTCCCTTGAAGCTGTAGAAAAATCATAGTTATAAGTTAACATAAAAAAAGATACGGATTATGCAGCAAAACACGAATACTTCGACACTCTCAAGGGTATCAAAATTCATAGGGTATTTACCGTTGATATAGAACTATGAAATTTGGCAAGTAATACCGTTTTATACTACAGGTATAGGGAAAAGTCTAAACACTAAATATTTGTAATTAAATCATGAAAAATGTAGTCTTTATTTTATTTAAAGTACATAATCAACCATCGAGCGTAATAAACCGCTGATTGGATTTAAAATCTAGGTACTTAAAAAAATTAAGTGTTATACCGAGTAACATTTAGCGTTCACTTCATCAAAATCGACCCACAAAATCAAAAGATATTGAATTTTTAAGTTTAGGAAGAAACTTCCTAATGTATTCTAACCAGTCAGAGCGCCATCTATTGAGAAAAAATAAAATGCACGAAAGCATGAAAATAACACCATAACAAATTGTTGAGTTATTTGTTAAACTTTTAATACGTACCTTAATAATAGTGAAGGTATTAATTAATTAATAACTTATCGTTATTAATCGTAACATACGTTCTTTTAACGTCTTCCGCTGCCAAATACTTTGTCAGTTTACGAAATGGTCGATAGATGGCGTTAAACTGATGACGCGTTTTCCATTGGAGAACGGCACTCACACGATTTTAAACAGCGCAGCGTTGTAGTTCGTTAGGGGTATAGGTTTGGTTTCTAAAAGGTCTTGAAAAGTATCTGCTTGGGTCCAAATTCGTTAAATCTCTGATTAGTTCTGGTTCGTTAATCGTGCATTAAGCATTTATCGCAGAACTGTGTTGAACTAATTTGGTACCTACTTTTTATTTTTTTTATTTGTGATGGGTTTGCTCTTGACTCTAGTCTAGGTCAGAGATGACAGAGACAAAGTCTACGATGGAGCGAGCTTACCCAGAAGGAGCCTGTGCACTCTAACTTTGAAAAGATTAGGGTTGTAAGCGTTTGGATAAACAGACGCAGGCAGAGAGTTCCACTCCTTGCGAAGTTCTGGACGGTTTGACTTGCGGATCAGGCCTGTAGGGTTCCGTATCAAAGGTGCTGACGGGACCCTACTATATTAAGCCTCCGCGATAGACTCTTAGCTCGGAAAAAACTGCGAGACTTGATTCCTGAACTATTTATAATACGTACCTACTTCGTACGGAACCCTCGGTGCGCGAGTCCGACTCGCTCTTGACCGTTTTTTTATTTAAAGCTTCGAACTGATGACCATATCTATGGCCCCTGCAGTGTTCTTTGGTCGTAAAATACGCCCCCTTAATCCCTAAACTGGACTGTAGTTGTAAACTGTCTCGAGAATGTGGTCCTGAGTCAGATACCCAAGGCGGGTATATGGTAGGCGCCAGATAAATGTGCAATAACGGTAACTAACCCACATAAATTTAGTGATTTTCTTAATATCATTAACAGAAATAAAGACGTAAAGTTGTCCGGAATCGATTTCTATTGTTTAAGTTCTCTAGTAATGAAAAATGGTTCATTATTTATTGTTCGGGTTGCTACGAAGGGATGTTAAGGAAAGGTCAATATACTTTATTGCAAGTTTATCTGGCGCCATGATTTTGATTCATGGGTTTCTGCTTTGTTGATGGCAATTGCCCTAAGACTACAGTGCAATGACAATCAGCTTATTCATCCTTTTCGAATAATTATGACAATTTGTAACATTAGCAGCAAATAATTATATGTATTTACTAGAAAATAGATCACATTATAGTACAGTACCTACTATTATTTTCTTAATGTCCCTCGGCAATTTTTGTTGTAGTTGATTGAGAGCGTCCGGTATAGAAATCGGACGACAAGTCCGAAACATGAAGTTCGCGGCGAACCTCATGTTTCGGACTTGTCTCTCTCTAGCTCTCAATCAAATACAGCAAAAATTGCCGAGGGACATTAAGAAAATAGTTATACCTACTGAATAGGTAGTCATAGTTCCTTAATGCGTCATTAATATTATTCTATGCATAGTTCAAATAATAACTGATGAAAAAAATATTCATTGTTTCAGAAGATTCATCAATAAACAACTCTGATATGAATACAGAAGAACGAGTAACTGCACCAATAGAAAGTTTATGAAGTGAAGTTAATTTAATTTTTAAGTAATTATGACATAAGTATTATACCATTTTTGATATTATTCACGGTTGCTTGAGACTGGGGAAAAAATGTAGAAAAAAAAATGAAACTTGATTTAAATCAGTCTATAAGCAAATAAAGTTGATATTATTAAAGTAGGTTCTTAAAAGTTTAAAAAATCAGTACTTTGTTTACATTTTGTCTCTTGTATCTTCATGTACCTAGTGTGGTATAAGCACGAAATCCGTGTATATATGTATGAGAACCAGGTATGTTATGGATATTTTCGGATCTGGATGCAGATATGGACATAGAAATCATGTTACTTACACCGGTTTCGGATACGGTTACAGATGTGGAAATATTTCGATTATCCGTTTGTTTCGGATAGGGATATTAGAGATTGTAAAAGTAAAACACATTTGATTTTGTCTAAGTTATCAGTTACCTACTACAATCAATCATATAAGTTATCGCCTCGTCCGGGCAGGAAAACTTGTCATAAAATGACTCAATTAGACTCCGCCCCCTACCCGAAACTGTCGTATATTCATATATTCGTTCCAGAGCTTCTGAGCACACCTAATTAGAACCATTGTACATCAAGGCAACAAGGCAATAATGGATCTTAAGTGACTGCTGTGGGTTTGTGTGTGTATAGGCGTATGGCGCAAAATGACGAGGTATATTGCATTCCATTGACTGTTGTGAAAATTAGAAAATATGCAAATGTAATATTTAAAAATCTCGTGTCACGGTGTTTGTTACCGAACTCCTCCGAAACGGCTCGACCGATTTTCATGAAATTTTGCGTGTATATTCGGTAGGTATGAGAATAGGTGGTAGGGTATTTTTTTTTTGTATGGCAAAACAACGTTTGCCGAGTCAGCTAGTAATATAGTAAATTCATTTATTTCGGAACCAATCCAATATGCATTCAGTGTAATTAAAAATATTAGATACTTGAAATGGTCTCATTGATACCCTAGAGTTGTGGGATATCAAAAATTCAAAAGGAGCACGTTGTATACTAAATTAAGTTTAATTTCTGTGTTTCTTTTTCCTATTATTTATTTATTAATTATTAACGAAATAATGCTTGGGTGACAGTTCTCTCTTCGGTACCTATTTATAAAATGCTTAACTCATGATTTTCTGCATTTCGTGAGTGGCAGAGACTCTTTTGATCCAATAATATAATTTGTGTAAGAAATTTTTGTAATGTTTCAAATATTTTGTTAATAAAACTCACTGGAAACGATCGTATTTTTATTCTGTTCAATAGAAGTGAGATTGTTAGAGATATTGTTTACGAGTCTGAGCCAATATATCAAAACACGCGATCATTATTTTTTGCATGTCCTCAAACATAATTATAATCAAACTAGTAATTAACTAGCAATTTGCTTGAAAAAAAACTCTACAGGAATTAGTCTTAGAGGGCTTAGTCAATTTCTCCTAATAGGTTGAGATTGGGCAGCTAAAAAACTCGTGCTGCTCATTTTAGACTCTACTCTCTAGTGCTTAAGTCCTATCTCAAAAATGCATCCTATATTACGTACCTATATTTTGTTAATATTATAACTATGTTAGACTTAATAGTATAAAATGTAGGTGCTACAATGTATATAATATTATAACATTTCCATGTATTTAAGTTTATATAATTATCTAGCTCTAGGAGCAGAGCTTGAAAATATTTATTAAAGTACCTAAGCAGGGGGGCTACTCTCTAAGCCCGTAGTCCGTAGTTTCGGGCTTAGTTGCGGGCGTATTCTACTTCGTATCACCTACGGACTAACGATTAGTCCCGAACTCGAACTAAGAATGAATGACAACACGATTTGACACTAACTGTAAAATCGTGTTGTCATTAATTCATAGTGGTTTGGTAATACGGAGTAGAATACGCCTGCAACTAAGCCCGAAACTACGGACTTCGGGCTTAGAGAGTAGCCCCCCAGTTTAGGTAGTTAGCCTTTGACTAAGCTAAGCAAGCTTTAGCAGGAATGTTAATTAAGAGGAAATGCTGGCGACGAGACTATGTAAAAAGTCATAATTCGAGGTTTGACTCTCGACTGTTTTCTCCTCCAATATTGGACCGATTTAAGAGATATTTCACAAACTGAATAAGAAGGATGTGTACTGTGTTTCTGTTTTCTTTTCTTGATTACTAGTTGCCAAAGTACACTAGGGCTCTGTTGACAGCGATTTCGAAGCGAATCTATCCAACTATCAGCGAACTACTACGTATCCTGCATCGCGCAAGCAGTTTATCGTGCGATTTGAACATATACATCAGCCCGAATATCAACTATCGGGCAGTTGCCCACCAGGCACACAACAACCGCCTAGTCTGAGGATCCTCCCTTTTCAATGGAGGTGTGCGGGACTTTACTCAATGTAGGTACTGTAAGAGAAGAGAAAAGAGAAGAGAAGAGTAAGAGAAAAGAAATATAAAAAACAGGTCTTAATATTGTACTACTTACATAACTAAAGACCCGTGACCTCGTGAGTGAAAAGGTGGTAGGAGTAGGTAGTACAGTAGTGCTATTCTGTAACAACATTTTCATATTACGACAGCAGAATCCGAGCTGAGTATCAAATTAAGACCTTTATCTTGTGTGCAATAAAGCTCACTTTGTGAGTTTTGTCACTCAGGTGAAGTTCGATATCGAAATAGTTATTTACAGAATAGACTAGCAGTACTAACTACTCATACCACCTCGTCACCGAGACGAACCCAGGTTGCGAAAGCACTACCTACCTACATTGTAATTATAATATTATACTGTGTACGCTACCCCAGCAGGAAAAAGTCTCCTAGAGTGATATGAGTGGAACGCATATTTAGTGCGTAATCTGCTATAAATGTGCGCTACTTGTAGAATTTGTGCGCCTGGCCGTTTTGGAAAAAAACGGAAAAAAGATTCCTGCTAGGGTAACGTTCTTCTAGGAGGAAAATTCTAAACGAATGATCGGAGAGAGAAATGTTGCGCATGGGCAGAGAGCTTATATTTGTGCAAAAATGTGCCCCGAAAATATATTTTGTGCGTCTTCAGGTTTTCGAGATATTGCGTTTCCTGCTGGAGTAACGTTCTGCAGAATCGTGTATCCTAAAACCATCGTATGTTCACCTGTAGAATAAACGTACACAAGTAGCTCTTAATTTGTGCGTATTTGTGACAGAATTACATTTACAAAAATATTTATAACTTTCAAGTAATCGCACTTTTTCGAAAACCCGAAAAAAAATCGTAGCTCCTAAATGAGATAACGTATAAGCTCGCTGAAAACTGTATTCGGTCCTTCTTGACGCTTTTAATAACCATTAAAAGCTTCAAAAGTGCACATGCATGCGTTATTGCATAATATTGCTAAAAATCAAAACGAAGGTGTCATAACTTTGACGGCAAATCAAATCAAATCGTATATTTCAAATAAACCATTTACAGGCACTTTTGAATTGTCAAGGTCGGTCAGTCCAACAAGATGAAGCTATTTGCACGTTCCAAAGCGTAGATCTCTATGGAGAAGAACGTGCAAGAAACTCCACGGACACTCTTTTAAAAAATAATAAATTGTTACAAATTTTTGTTTACATCAAGTTGAAATTATACAAACATGTGAGAACGATGTAAAAGACGAGCAGGATAAAAGCGTCCGGGAAAAAAAGGAACAATTCAAAGAAATATTTAAAATAAACCATGGCAACTGAGAAATGACCAGTCCCAACTGACAGCGCCCGTTCACGAACATGACGCATGCGCTAGCACCATTCGGCTCAACCATTTTGAAGGGAGCCAAATGATCCAACGCATACGCCACCATCAGCCAGACTTTTGTGTGAGCATGACACTCCCAACCGCCAGGGTACATTCAAGTCAAAAACAAACCTAAAACTGATAGCTATAGCTTAAGTTTAAGGTACACAGTACTCACACATGTGCCGTTAAAATGGATGAAATTATACATTGCTAAATAAAATTGAGTCTATACAAGGCAAATATTGTTTTTTTTTTACAATCTTCAGCCGGTCCAACAATGTTTCCAAATGCTAACAGATTATTTTGTGCACCCTAGTGGCTGTGGAGCCGGACCAGCATTCAGCCAAGCATTTTTATCTTCAATATAATCCCCCAACTTATAATATGCTTGCCTGCATAGTGTGCGTTTAATACAAGATTTAAATTTTGTCTCATTAAGTTCTAATATATGGGGAGGTATCTTATTATAACATTTTAAACAGATCCCCATAAAAGATGAGGCAACTTTAGCCAGTCTGAAACCTGGTTGAAAAATACAAGAAACCAGCTCAACCCAAGATGTGTGGCTTTAAACCAAGATTTAGTGCGTTAAGTCAAAAATATATAGGTAGTGAAAATATTCAGCTTGGAATGTTTCACATTAAGTAAATATAAACAAAAAACAAAACATGTAAACAACAGTTGGTTATCCGGCCAAATTCGAATGACTACAAAAAAGCGGCGTTTTCATACATAACGGTGACCTTCTTAACTTTATTCACGAATCGATTGAAACTGTTGTGCCCGAGTACACTGAAGTAGAAAAGTGTAGTGCTTAGCCACAAGCCCCTCAAAGGAAGAAATAAAGTAGGTGCTATAAAGAACAAAAATATGATTGGCGATTGTTTTTAAAAAAATATATAGATCAAGAAATGTGTGTAAAAGAGCCTGCAGATACATTTTATTAACAAAAGCTAATTAACACATGAGTTAAGAAGACATGAAGTATCTTAATACATTGATTTAAGCCGTAGATTAGATAAATTAATGATAAGTTTTTAATCGTCAATACAAGATTCCTTTTTACGCCTCGCCACCGCAACTCAGACTTACCTTCTAGCCCCACGCCATCCGCTGACGTCACGTCGCAAGGAGGCGCTTTGTCTAGCTAGGAGAAAGCGAGATAGCTAGGAAGCGTACGGTATTAGTGTGACAGAGACAGATACATAAACGTCGCTCTATCATCAATAATGCAAAATGTTTTTTTTTACTAGGAAGTGCGTTTGGGTTTGCTATCGGGTTAAGTCGCAACTTGAAAAATAAAGCAGCAATTTAATGATGGGTCAATGTAATGAACTCAAAAACTCAATTTTTGTAGTAATATTTTACGATACTATTTTGTAGTGCCGAGCTCTCGCAACGTGACGCACGTCCACCTAGCAACATGGCTCGTTCCGCACTGAATTCAATATCACTGAAAAAAATATTTTCGTTTGTACTGCAATACAGTAGATATTTTTTTTTTAGTCTTTTGTTAAAAAATGAAGGAGTAAAATGGTTTCATCTCAACGATTTGGAGGTGATTTAGTGATTTTTTCTTATTATGTGATACCGATACATAAATTCTGGCTAAACCAAATTACGTACCTTATCATGTAGATAGTAATCTACATGATATTGTACGTAATTTGGTTTTATTATCCTATTTTTTTTCAGATGTAATTTCTAAGTAAATGCCGACGAAAAACTGCTTCATCTGCACGCTATTTTTAAGCTTTTTTCGAGAGAGCGGCCTTAAGGGGTGGAATTCCCTACCAGAGTCTGTGTTTCCTGATAGCTACAACCCGGAAGTCTTTAAGTCAAGAGTGAATAGGTTACTTCTAGGCAAGTATGCTCCATTTCAGCGTCGATCACATCATAGCTTATCATCAGGTGAGATAGTGGTCAAGCGTGTGCCTATAAAATGTAAAAAAAAAACAATTTGGTTCAAAAGAAAGCAGTAGAGTAAAGCAAACTAGTAGAGTCAAAAACTCATTCGTACATAAATTCAAACTATACTGCTCGTAAAACAGACTTGTCGCGTTTATAACGATTATTCTTGGTTGTTACGACCAAGTAATTAAAATCACGAGGTTGGGAATTGCCTTTTGGGACGACCATTACTATTGTATGTTATGCTATTCAATTGATAAAGAGATAAGATTCAACTTTGTTAACAAGTAAAAGTCATTCTGAGGGCTAGAATAATAGTATGATTGCCTATAAACGTGTGAACGTGACTGTACGGACAACAGCTTAGGTTTAATACGTCCAATAAAGATGGTCACCCTAATGTATGAATCCACCGCTTTTTTGTAGTCATTCGTATTTGGTCGGATAACCAGCCGTTGTTGACATGTTTTCTTTTTTGTTTATATTTACTTAATGCGAAACATTCCAAGCTGAATATTTTCACTATATATTTTTGACTTAACGCACTAAATCTTGGTTTAAAGCCACACATCTTGGGTTGACCCGGTTTCTTGTATTTTGCCGTCAAAGTTATGACACCGTCATTTTGATTTTTAGCAATATTATTCAATAACGCATGCATGTACACTTTTGAAACTTTTAATGGTTATTAAAGGCGTCAAGAAGGACCGAATACAGTTTTCAGCGAGCTTATACGTTTTCTAATTTAGGAGCTACGATTTTTTTCGGGTTTTCGAAAAAGTGCGATTACTTGAAAGTTATAAATATTTTTGTAAATTTAATCCTGTCACAAATACGCACAAATTAAGAGCTACTCGTGTACGTTTATTCTACAGGCGCACATACGATGGTTTTAGAGATACACGATTCTGCAAAACGTTACTCCAGCAGGAAACGCCATATCTCGAAAACCTGAAGACGCACAAATTATATTTTCGGGGCACATTTTTGCACAAATATAAGCTCTCTGCCCATGCGCAACATTTCTCTCTCCGATCATTCGTTTAGAATTTTCCTGCTAGAAGAATACCCTAGCAGGAATCGTTTTTTCCGATTTTATCCAAAACGGCCAGGCGCACAAATTCTATAAGTGGCGAACATTTATAGCAGATTACGCACTAAATATACATTCCACTCATATCACTCTAGGAGACACTTTCCTGCTGGGGTAACGTACACTTATTATACTTAATACAATGTATGTATGTAGGTAGGTACTTACATAAAGTCAAATTCCTCTAGTATTTGGTGTTCAGCGGCGCGCGACTATGCAGCCTATGTAGTAGGTAGGTAGACAATAGCTTCACAACGCAGTCTGTCTGAGCCCGCTCGATTTATTCTGGCGTAACTGCGTAAGTCGTCTGAAGGAGACAAGGTCATTTGACGTACACAAAAGATTTTTAAGCAGCTTAAAATGTATTATTATTTTAACTATAACAAGATCAGATATTTATGAAAACATACAAAACTACTTAGCTAGGTACCCACTGAAACTAAAAAAGTGGCTATGTTTTCACTAGGTTTACTTGTGACCAAACAAAGTCACTGAATAGTGAAGGTCAGATAGGCATGCAGTCTTTGTAATTTACTGGTGTTTAGCTTGATCTGGTTATATTGTAGTTTGACTCAAATATAGTTAGGATAAGGCTAGGCAGATTACCAACTTGTTGCCAATCCTACATTAACCAATTACTAAACAAATGGGTTTTTTGAATTTGCATTGTTCCTTGGATCAAATTAGTATATTTTTAAGTTTATTGGTAAAGCTTATTCAGTCAGTAATTGCTGTTCAGACACCATGACAGATTCTTAAAATGAATATTCAGTTTTAAATAAAAAGCAACATTATATTGAAAAATTTATTAAGAAGTCTATTTCAAAATAAATACTTTATATTAAGTATCACAAAAGCTTGCATTGCACCTTTTTGTATCAAATATGAGAATATTTTTAAGCTTGAATATGAAGCACAGCTCAATATAAACTACAGCTTGCAAAATGCTGTAGTGTGCTTAACCTACACAATGACACATTAGTCAGTAGCTGCCAGTGCCAACACCGTGAAACGAACTTCATCAGGATCGCGAGCCATGAACTCTTTGCATATCTTAGCAGCATCTTCTAGCAGAGAATCAGGAGTAGTAGGACCATGGTTGACCGGAAAAGCTTTACGTCCATCCAACTCATACAAAAAGCCATCCTTGTGAACAAATGTAATAAAATGGTGATTCACAGGGTCTTCAGCACTAGGAGTGTTAGTTTGTCCTTCCTGAGCTAATTCTTTATGAGCTTGAATAATACCTTCAGACTTTTCCAACAATTTTCCTCGAGAGGGAGCATCCATATCTTTGGCTCCATCTAAGAATGACTTCATGTGCCCTTCAGCCAGCTTTATTTTATCAGTATTATTCGCAACACCATGTACAAGAGCCACAGTGCCACAGGCATTACTTATGGACTGTTTCATATAGAAAATATTACTGGAAACTTCTTGACCTTTGGAAAGAATATCGCTTTCTTCTTTTTGTTTATGTTCTTCATAAGCATCAGAAAGTGGAAAAAGAAGCATGACAGAAAGCACAGGACGAGGCACCCAGGAGAGCATTTCTGGTTCTAACCCCATAACATCGACGACACCCCATTGGCTAGGTACTCCTAATTTCTGGAGGAACTTGTTCATAACCTCAGGGTTTGATTCTAATGGGACTAAAGTTTCAGTCGCCATTTCGATTTTTCTGCAAAAACGAATAAGAGAGGTTACCGGTATTTCAGTTGAGACGTACTACTTGCAAATAAAAACGTGACTGAAAAGATATAATTATTCATACATACCAGTTGCAGCTTTCCAGAAAAAAAATTCGCAGATTAAGGCAGACACTGAGGTGTTCGAGAAATTCAAATTATGATGAGTAAAGGTAAACCCCGATCAATACAATCCATTCGTGATTATCAACATAGAGTTGTCACATAAGAAATCGACTAATTTTAACAATTTCAATTTTTGAGTAGCACGACTTATCCACTTATCTTATGCTAGATACACACACAGACCAGCGACTTTTATCACCGTACCACTATACCGTAACCCGCTAGCGAATGGGGTTCAAAACTGAAAGCTTCCTTACCAGTGTAAATGACAGCACTGATTTGTCTGTTACTAACATTTACCTTTTTGCCACCATCTAAAAACCATAACCATCTAAATACCAAACTAAACGACCTAAGTGTGTGCGGGTTGTAGTGTCCCCAGAGTCGTCTAACCAACTTTAGCTTAATGAGGGTTTCATGAAATGTCGAGCACCAGGTGGTGGCAGCACTGAGGCGTCAGTCCCAAACACCTTTTAAATCGCTTGTTTTCTGACATTTGTTAAGTTGACGTTGACGTCATGTTAATGTCAAAGTCACTTTTTCAATGAAGAGGACCTCTCGCCTATATTGCGCCAACTGGTGGAGTTTTTCCTAAAAACCCTCGTTGCACCCCGAGCACATTAGTATAATGGAGCCCCTATACTTTGACAGGACTCTTTTTACAAGTCACATTAAATGAAAATATTATAGTAATACGATGAATGTTGCTATGAAAAATAACTCATTTAGCGTTCAAGGTTTGAGTGGTACCTTCTTATTTCGAGATAAGCAATAACGTCAATGACTTGTCTATGCGTGTATTCCGAAATATAACACAGTATACTGGACTGTGCTCATGACGCGACGTCTTCCCATGAATCCATGAAGGTATAGATACTATCATTGAATCCGACGCCATACTCTGGATTCGTTCCAAAATGTACTGGCCAGTGCGTTGACGTCATAAATTATTAATTAAAATTTATTTATTTATTGATTGATTGTTATTGTTTTCTATACATATTAATACCTATTTAATTGGATGTAAATCTGGAAATAAATCATTTCCTTTCATCATCTGAGATTTGATTTAATTTGTAGAGACGGTTTGGGAGCATGAAATAAAAGAAAAAAGAAAACAAGTTTTGTGCGCGAAGTATGATCCATACCATAACATATAAACCAAATTAGTGACTTCATGCGCAGAAAAGGGCTGTCGCAGTATAGTGGGACTTAGGAGGACTCGTGTGTGAGAGAGATCCATAGTTTTCAGATAAATGTTTTTGTAAGTCCAAATGTGGGGACCCTCAAATGCGCGAGGCCCGTAGCATTTGCTTCTCTTGCTTCATGGTTAATCCGACGCTGCCCGTGAAGATGGTGACTATGGTTTAGGGTTATCTTGATCGTCATCATGTGATATGATGCGTATTTTCGTACGATACTGACACTCGGTATCTTAGATACAAGTATATATTTCAAACTCAGAGACCTTTGATTTTATGCTGCTCTGGTGGAAAATTATTTTAGTTTCAAGTTCTCATTAGTCGAGTTTATTTTTTAACGTCATCAAAGCTTTATGACTGTCATTTGACAACCATAGCTAACCAACAAAGTACAACACTACACTATAGTGAAACTTCACTCTGCTGAAGCTTGTCTTTGATGGACACAGGACAAGATATTTAAGCAAAATGATGTTTATTTTCTAATTAGTTGAATTAAAATGACATAAATAAGTAAATATTTAAAATGTGCCCATATATTTAAAGAATAACTACAAAAATTAATACTATTTAGTCAAACATCTCATCGAAATGGCAGTTTGTGGTCTAAGAACGTTAATGTTGATCGTCTGTATTTTGGAACTGGTATGTTTTTTGTTATTTGAAAAAGTTCACTTGTGTGACGATTGCAAGATAACATAATTGTGCGGACAAGTTCCTCCAAACAGTTTCATTTTACATTTTGCAGGGCAGTCCTGGTTAAGATGACTTAAATCCTAGAATATCTGGGGATTGATGACCTCCAATAGGAACCTTGTAGATTCAGATAATATTATTTCATAAATGAATCATCCATTGAGAGTAAGGCTGATTACTAATTCCTTTGTTTTTATTGCAGATAATTACAATACAGAGGCAAGTGTTTGATTTCCTGGGGTATATGTGGCTGCCAATTATTGCAAACTTTACTAACATACTTTTGATAATATTTGGATCATTTGGAGCAGTTCAGTATATCACGAAATATCTTTTAGCAGTAAGTTTATCACTATCATTAGTGTAGTCTATATTATGATGTTGGAATGACCTACTTTGTTCTTTTGCTTTCACTATGGACCATGTGTATAAACAACATTATGTAACTAAATCTATGGTGCTAATAACATACACTAGAAGGTTTTTTATGGTTCATTGGAAAGCTATTTTGCATATTTGGTTTTTCAAGTTATTGTTGACATAGCTTCCGTTGAATTAACAATTTGGTGAAGAGACACTACCGAAATATCATTAAATACTTTTTGATAACACTAAAATTATGTGAAAAAAGCATGACTCTATGTGATCATGTGTATAAATGTATGCTGTCTAGACTAGACACAGTACACCCCAGAGACTGCTCATAATTAAACTACCTTGTTGTTTAAATAACAGGTTCTTCTATCTAAACAGTATTGCTTATCATTGACTACCAAGGAGTTAAGAATTTTATTGTATGAGGACTGGCTGAAAAGTTTGCGGCCTAGAGTACTCGTACTTTGATGAGTTATTAGCTTGTCACTCGTCATTAGTTGCGACACTCGGAAGTATTACAAAAGAAATCACTAGTTAAGTTTGCACTCATAGTTCAATTATTTATCGAACAAAAAAACATCACCATGTCAGTCTCTGAAAATTCCCGGAATTTTGAACACCGCGTCCCACACACGTCGTCACATCCTCATAAAGAAGAGAAATACACCGAAAAACATTTTTGAAGAGATATCTGCACCTTCATGTACTTCTGTGAAGACGACCCTCGCCCGGGCTGCCCTGTCATGGTACTGATCGAAGAAAACGTCCAAAAAGTCGAAAAAATCGTTCTGGCCGACTGATGAATTAAATTGTGGCAGATTGCTGAAGAACTACAGATTAGAAAAGAAAGAGTTGGAGAAATTTTACATGAACATTTCAATATGAGATAGATTTGCGTGCGCTGGGTACCGAAAATGCTCACACCGCTCGTCAAGCAACGTAGACTCGCAACTTGCAAAGATTTTTTGGAGCTAGTCGGCGATAACATGGAAGACATTTGGCAACGGATAGTCACCGTAGATGAAACATGGATTCGCCAATATGATCCGGAGTCCAAACAAGAGTCCAGGCAATGGAGAAAAAAAGGAGAAAGGCCGCCGAAGAAATTCAAGATGGAAAAGTCGGCGTCCAAGCTAATGGCGACTGTTCTGGGATAGCGAGGCAATTTTGCTTATCGACTACCTAACCAGGGGAACTACGATGAATGGCCAATATTACGCCAATTTATTGACTTAGGTTCGCCAGGCTATAATACTGTACAGAAACGACGTGGGAAACTGACGCGCGGAGTGCTTTTTCTACAAGACAATGCGTCCGTTCACACCACACATGTTGCGAAGCAAGCCCTGAAAGACACGGGGTTCTCAGAGATTGACCACCCTCCATATAGCCGAGACCTGGTACCTAGCGATATTTTCCTGTTTTCAAATTGGAAAAAGTACTTACAGGGCTGGATTTTTGGGTGGGTTAATGGCATTGTATGCGAGATGTGAGAAATGTCACTTGAAGGAGATTATATTGAAAAATAGAAACCATATTATATTTTCTTTCGTTAAGTACCTTAGGCTTATGTCACACTAGCGCCATTCAAGTGGCTGCTTGGATCAACATACCCTCCCAGCTTAAACGTTACACCAACCACTCTCATCCACTAGACATAACGCAAAAAATCTTAGAAAAGCGCAGACTTAGAAGAATATGGCATCAATCCCCTCATCCTCTTGATAAACTCAGTTACAACAAGGTAGTGATGGGCGTTGAATCAACGAACTAGTTGAATCAACGTTGATGTCTCTTCAACGGGATTAACGTTGACCGTGTACAAATCAACTCGTTGAATTCGTCAACGAGTTACGAGACAACGACGTTTATGAATTCAACTCGTTTGACGAAACGAGAAAATGAACCCAACGTTTTGTTATTTTCAACGTAAGTAAATTGTATTTCTTTAACAATAAAACTCCAGCAAATTGCATCAAATTGTTCGTAAATTAACATAACAACAACATACGTTAATAAAAGCGTTTAGGCGTTTATCGTTCATGCAAGTTGACGTTCGTAACACGTTAACTCGTTGACGAAATTAACTAGTTGATCAACTAGTTGACAAACGCAATTCAACGTTAACGTTTCGTTGTCGGAAAAACCTTCAACGACCCATCACTACAACAAGGCACCAAAGGAGCTAATATAATCCAAGAGTCTTCTAACACAACGTTGACAGCTAACATACAGATGATGTCACCTACGGGAGTTGGCGGGAACTCGCTCTGGAAGGCCACTAAAAACTTAGATAAGCCTCAACAATCCTATCCTCCAATCAGATCAGGGAGTTCCTGGGCCAGAACAGACTTGGAAAAGGCCGAGGTATTCGCAACACATCTGTCCTCTGTATTTAAACCCAAAGAATGAAATTGACGCAATATTGGAACAAGATTTGCAGATGTGTATGCCTATCATACCCACAACACCCAAAGAAATAGCGAACGAAATCAGAATGCTCTCAAGAAAAGCCGCCGCATTCGACCTGATCACGCCTTGCATACTTAAAAATCTTCCCAGAAAATGCGTTTCTTTCCTAGCCAGTTTATTCAACGCAATTTTTCGAACATCTCACTTTCCTGACCTGTGGAAAATCTCCCGAAGTTGTCAAGATCCATAAATTAGGTAAACCTGAACATCAGGCCTCGTCTTATCGGCCGATAAGCTTAACGCCTGTACTTTCCAAACTGTGGGAGAGGATATTCCTCAACCGTCTAAAACCGTGCATGGATCCCAATGATGTTGTTCCGTCTCACCAGTTTGGTTTTCGGAGATCTCACTCAACAATTGAACAGGTTCACCGAGTTTACCAAACAGGAAGACAGGCTTTCGAGCGTAAAAAGTTCTGCTCAGCGGCATTCCTTGATGTTCAGAAACCGTGTCTGGCACAAATGACTGCTGGGTAAAGTGAAGGAAAAACTTCCACACTCAATGTTCTTGCTCATCCAGTCGTATTTATCCGACCGTTGCTTCAAAGTGAAACAAGCCGAAGCCAGATCAAGATTGATTGAAGCGAAAGCTGGTGTACCACAGGGATCTGTTCTTGGTCCAGTGTTGTATAATATCTTTACATCAAATCTACCCACATTGGATGGCATAACAATAGCAACATATGCCGACGATATAGCCTATCTATCAGTTGATGACGACTCAGAAATGGCCAGCAAAAGACTCCAAAAACAACTACACGAAACTCATAAATGGCTCTGTAAGTGACGAATACGTGCCAGTGCATCCAAGTCTAACCATATCGCCTTCACGCTCAGGCACGGAAACACACCACCTGTTAGACTTGGTCCTGACACCCTACCACACACAGATTGTGTAAAGTATCTTGGCTTCTATTTAGATAGGCGCCTAACATGGAAGCATCACATTAAATATAAGAGACACGAGATAAACTGCAAGTTCCGCAACCTGTATTGGCTCATGGGAAGAAACTCAGTGCTCTCTGTAGACAACAAACTCCTCATCTACAACTCGGTTCACAAGCCCATATGGACATACGGGATTCAATTGTGGGGCGTTGCCAGCAAATCCAACATACTCTGCCTGCAGAGTTCAAAATTGTATCCTAAGAACAATAGCTAACGCACCTTGGTTTGCTAGGAATGACGAAATTCACCACTATCTACAAATGCCAACAGTAAATACAAAGCACGCCTGGCCTCGCATCCCACTAGTTAATGAACTGCTAAACCCGACAGCGGTGGTAAAAAGGCTGAAGAGGAACCACCGTCTATAAGTGGGAGGCGCAGCACTGGCTGCTCCACCACAAGGCCATTTGTCATGGAACGAATTCGCTTATGGTCCGAGGACCGATTGCATATGGAATTATATGGAAAAAAAGTATCTTAGGCAGCGGACTTATCAGCGGTCCCTCGTATTTATACAAGAAGCAAGAATAAGTGAGTACTGATGTTCCTCTTGTACAGGGGCGTAGCTACCGCCGTATTTGCCGTATCAATTATACGGGGCCCCGGACTACAGGGGCCCCGATGTATGGCAGCAAGAATGAAATACTGTCTGCAATCTCATATCATGCTTCAATCAATAAGACTCCTATCCTATCGATGAGTAATGATGATATGAGCGAAAGTTTTGTGGCGAGTAGTGCCAATTTGAAAAAAAGAAACCACCCTGCAAACTGCCCTTTTGAGCATTTTCGCTCTCAGGTAAAAAGGGTCCCCCAAAAAACGTTTGATGCAGGGCCCCTTAAGGTATAGCTACGCCACTGCTCTTGTATATTAGATTCAAGCAAGAAGCAAGCTCACACATACATAGTGCTTAATGGTATTCAAGCATTCATATATTTGAATGTTTGTGAGTTGTATTCTTAAAACAGTATTATACATTCTAATTAAGTATTGGATGTTGGTTATCATAATGATTCATATGAATATTTGTTACTTAAGTGATAGTTGTATTTCACTTGCAAACAGGGTCGTCTTTTGCCTATCAGAGGCCCTGGGTACAGGAAAATGGGGCCCCTATGACTTTGACAGCGGACTTTTTCACAAAAACACGCAAAAAATTAAAAATCTATGTTTATTCAATGTGACTTATTGAATGAAAAGGTAAAATTGTAATATTATCTGGAACAAAAACTCTTTTTGCATTGACAAGTTGGTGCTTAAAAAAATATTGTAATTGAATTGTCTAGATGAATAAATAAACAAACATTTTTTCGATTGATTTTCTTAAAATGAATGGATATATTTATCAGTCAACGCAGAAAATACGGGGACGTATCGATCGCGGGGCCCTGGGCAATGCCCTGAGTGCCCAGTGGTAAAGAAGGGGCTTGCAAATTTAAATTACTTCAATTTTGTTCTTTAAATCTGCACTGTATGTGATTCTGTAGCTATAGCATCAGTCTTGTAATTTGTTACAGTATGCAATATGGAGTTTTATGTGGCTGGTTTGGAATGTATTCCTGATTTGCTACTACCTAAACTTGGGCACTTTGAATCGGGTATGTCTACATATTTAATTAAAGAGAAACATATTTAATTTAAGATTTAACTGCAGTTTTAAATTTCTACAACGAAATTTCTAATTTATCCTTCTGTTCATAATTGTTTGCAGGACAGTGGCTTGTTATCCTTGGGTACAGGCAGTGTAAGCTGGTGGGAGAGCAATGGTTGGGGATGTCAGCCAGTTTGGGATGAAGTGGATGGCCCTGGCTCATGGCGGCCCTCGCGTGTCGAGGGCTGCTTCATGCAGTGGGACCATGTCGAGCTAGGCCAGTCAGCTGTTGCGGCTTTGTTTGCCGCCACGGCATTACCACTCGCTGTAGTTTTAGCTTATCGATCATTTAAGAAGCAAAAGCCATCAGCAGGTAATATAAATGCTAATTGTAATGCAATTTATATGTAACACGAAAAATCATGCTCACTTACATAATATCTTCACAGATAAAGGAACAATGTCGCGCCGTCCAGTGTATACAATTGAATTGAGCCCTACAGAAACAAACATCAGTGAAACTTCAATGAAACCAATGACACCCCGCCGAGTCAAACGTCGCTCGGGTTCCCGGGGAAACAACTCTTCAGTGCGCAGATCACGTCGCTCATACAGGAATGCTGGATATTTATCGTCTAACGCTTCGTTGCCGCGCGAGGGGAGAGCATCGCGTCCGACGTCCGCACACTCGTCATACTCTAATTTCCACGCGGCGCGCCCAGTTTCATATCACACAGCTGAAAGGGAAAACTTTCCTTGTGTAGAAGACGCTTACGACCCACCGCCTCCTGTCGAATCTGTTCCTATTGTCACTAATAATAGGTATAACACCATAGGACGTAGCAGTATAAAATCTGGCTACGACGTCGTCGGGCCGTATAACGAACCGAACCCGCCGAGGAAGTACGAATCGAACATTTCGTCTTATGATAATATTGAGCGAGCTTATGAAGCCGCGCCCACTTACGATAATAGAGCAGACAATATACCTCCTTGCGATTCTCCGTCGTACGTGTACGGCGGCGCGTACGGTGAGGGCGCGTGGGCCGAGCCGCCGCCCCCCGCGCCCCCATATAGCGCGCGCGCCACGCCGCAGGCGCCTGGCCCGCCCGCCTACCAGCCCGCCAACGACCATTACAACTGATGTGGCATCGCCACATCTTGAACTCCTACATACATGCAGAGTACTTAAGTGCCTTACTCTTGTGATGTTATTCGGTATTCAAAAGTTGATACTTTGTAGTCCGGTCAAAATAGACATTCAATGTTACTATAATTCGGATAGAGTCAAAAATTGGTTGGACGTTGGGAACACTATTATAGATGGAATTTGTTAAGTCCCAAACGATAACCCCTCTGCAAAAAAAAACGACCGATAATTTGACCTAACTTGACCGGATTATTTGAGTCTTTTTACTGTAGATTTTAAGCTCTATTTTTATAGATTTTTAGGATATCGGAAAATCAATGCCATCAAGTGGTGTGTTATGAACTTATGAATGAATGAATTGTAATGTGAATGTGATTTTATACGAATTAATCTTTACTAGTTTTGAAATTGTTTCAAAATGTTTTTTTATTATTACATTGGGTTTTAGGCGAGGATATTTTTTAAGTCATTGTTATTACTTTATCAAGATGTTAGCTTTAATGGAAACGTTAGTGTTAAGTTTCTGCCAGAAATATGTAGGTTAGTTTACCATAATATCACAAGAACATTGTCATTCAGATCTGAGACTGGATTTAGAATATTGTACACCACACCATTGAAGATATATCTGCTCAGTGCTCACTGGCACAGTTTATACCCAGTGGCTTAGTTTGTATTTAATAGTACGAGTATGTGCACAATTAACGTATATTCCTACTACGTTGACATTCCAATGTATTCATACATTCCAATTCCCAATGCAAGCTGCAAAGCATAAAACAATTATTAAAAAAATATAATATACATCAAGATAGGGACTTGAAAGCATTTTGATTGTTAGTAAAAAGTAAGACTAATTATTTTGTACTTTTTGGGATTTTTTTATAAGGTGTTATACTTCCGTCCAAGTTATAATAGTAATAAACTAGAATCTCATGAGTATCTCTTTAAAAATGATAATCGAATTAGTCTATGATTAAAGTAACCGAATTTTACTAAACTGTCTTGATGATTATGGACCAATTTTGTACCTAGCAATTAATTAGATTACAACGAGCTTTATTAGAGTAAGAGAATTAGTTATAGGTTATATTTGAACCAGATTGTCTGGTAATTTTTATACCAAATATACACCTACTCAGGAAAAATTGTATTTTTTTATGCACTCTCCCATAGAAATATAAAAAACAGTAGAAGTGGCAAGGGGGCGTGTCGGTGTCCGCGCGACATGCTCACGTTGACCATGTCATAGGCAAACGGTCGTCTCGGCGAACTAGGGCCGAGTGCGCTTTCGACCACGATCGTGACAAGTTAATGGAATTTTCCCACCTACATTGCCATTCGGATAAAAGTTCCCCCCAGACGTCAGTCTGGGGTTTTAGTAATCTACAGATCTTAGCACGGTCGCGTTGCGGTAAAAACTCTGGGTCCGTGATCTTTCTAGCGTAGTAGTACATTGCAGCACGCCGCTGCGCCTCTAGATCGACTGGGAGAACACCCGCCAGCACCGGTAAGGCTTCAGTACTAACCGTCCTATACGCCTTGCATAAGAATATCAGCAATTTGCAGCAATTTACGGCGTACCGCCTCTATGGTGGCCCTGTCAGCCCAGACAGGTGCCCCGTAGCACATACAACCCAAGTAACTAGCCCCATAGATAGTTTTTAAGGTTTGAAATGGGAGACCCCAACTAGCTTTGGATATTCTCGTCAAGGCGTAGAAGTTCTTTTTTGCTTTTTCACCTACTGTTTTTATATGATCAATAAATGAAAAGTTCCTTTCTAGTAGCATACCGAGGTAGCACACGGATTCTTTTCTTTTAACGCGTACGTTATTAAATTTAATGCTAGGCCAGGATTTTAGATTTCCTTTTAAAATAAGTTGATAGGTTTTATGCGGTGCAAAGGTCAGACGGTTTCGATCGACCCACTGTGATATTAAACTTAGACATGTGTCAGCCAAGTTCTCCAGTCCAGCCCGAGTGCTTGCCTCAATGAGCAGTAAGCCATCGTCCGCGTAACCGGTTAATGAACAGCCGCATGGGAGCGGAAGCGCGAGGAAATCATCGTAGCCAAAATTCCATACATATGGACCGATAACTGAGCCCTGAGGACATCCCATGGTTAGAGACTTAGAAATGGAATGATGTCTAAGTTTGAGTTTCGCGGAGCCGTTTAGAAAATACGAAAGAATCAGATTATTCGCTCTTAAGAGTTTCCCCAAAGATGGAAGTAGTGTTATGGGCCGGTAGTAGAGTTGTGCAAAACAGTGCGTTTTAAAGTCATGTAATATGACATTACTTTTCGTACCGAGGAATGCTGCATTACACCATGACTCCAAACATGACGCGAAATGACGCGCCACACGGTGGTTATTGTTATGAAATGCTCGCGTTGTAGAAGATATACATCATGCGCGTTATATTATGGTGTGATATGACAATCGCCAAACGCAATGCACCCGGTATTACCTACAGTGCGCGTAGTGCGACAGTCATGATTTAAAACATCACGTAACTATACCTCGGCAGTCCGCGGTGTTAATAAACGTAAACCTTATAACTTGAATCATACGGTTCTAAATAATAGTTCACTTATTTAGCAGCCAGCCGATCGGCGCATGCTCCTTCTCACTTGCACACATAGCCAAAATTACCGAGATAATACGAACACCGAACCTAACAGCGCGCCGCGATAGTGTTCTGTTGCGCCGCGCGTCATGTTTGAGAGTCATGTGCAATGCTTAATTTGGTCGAGTCATAGGTAATGAAACAGTACGCGGTCGGGTTATATGACGCGCAATGCAACAATCTCATTACTTACACAAGTCTAGCCGGTAGGACTTAGGGTCATCCGGGGGCTTATCGCCACTCTTCGGAATAATGCGTATAAATCCTTGTCGCCATATTCGAGGAAAAATACCTTCTGCAATGCATCGGTTATATACGGATAAGATCGCGTCGCCCGCTGTTTCACACGCTTCTATAATCATTCTATTAGATATTTTATCTTCACCGGATGATTTTTTGAGAGGTAGTCTCTTGACAACGTTTATGAATTCGTCTGTGGATTCAGGTGGCACTGCGGCCCACGCTCTAATCTGTTGGTGGTATTCATTATCATTTACTGATGAATTGTCTGGTATTAGAGAATCAAGCAAAACATCAGTTGTTTCTTCAATGCCGGTGGTATGTTTATTATTTACTTTAATGTTCTGAACGAGATCGACATCATCGACTGAGGTCGACAGATCTATTAGCCTTGAACTCGTGGTACAAAGGAGACCACGGACCCTTCTTATCAAGTTTATCAACAATTTTCCGGAGTAAATTACCCTTAGATTTTTCAACCGATGCTCTGTAGCGCGACTTGGCAACTCTAAAAGTACTTAAAGCAAGATTAAGGGGGTCCCCGATAACCCTACGTTTTTTAAGCTTATTAAGTTGTCTGCGCGCTCTGCGATAGCTTCTACGTTGTTCAACAAGGTAGTCATTCCACCAATCACATCTACGAATATTGGTCATAGATGCGCGACCAATAGCAATGTCAGCACAGTAAGTGAAGGTGTCTGACATTATCTCAGCACTTTTCTCAGCTGACAGTCCGTCGCGAGTGAAGTCTTTGGCATGACAAGCAAAAAGTGAGCTAAAGAATTCCCAATTCGCGCCCCTACTTTTATATCTAAAATTCCCAATTAAGTGTGACGAACCTTGAGTAAACATGGAACAAATTCGTACACGATCAGGCGATGATCACTACAAGACGCGTCAGGAATAGCGATGGGTCGTTGAAGGTTTTTCCGTCAACGAAACGTTAACGTTGAATTGCGTTTGTCAACTAGTTAATTTCGTCAACGAGTTAACGTGTTACGAACGTCAACTTGCATGAACGATAAACGCCTAAACGCTTTGATTAACGTATGCTGTTGTAATGTTAATTTACGAACAATTTGATGCAGTTTGCGGGAGTTTTATTGTTAAAGAAATACAATTAACGTACGTTGAAAATAACAAAACGTTGGGTTCATTTTCTCGTTTCGTCAAACGAGTTGAATTCATAAACGTCGTTGTCTCGTAACTCGTTGACGAATTTAACGAGTTGATTTGTACACGGTCAACGTTAGTCCCGTTGAAGAGACATCAACGTTGATTCAACTAGTTCGTTGATTCAACGCCCATCACTAGTCAGAAAGGACACGCGTTTTGATATTGTTCCTGAACAAGTACTATGTCAAGGTTATAATCCACAATCAATTTATCCAGCTCAGATGTCGCCACCCTATCGTTATGGAGATTTAATTGTCCTATGGTTAAACTATCCAGTTTTAGTAATTAGTGTTTAGGATTCATTGTTCGAGTTTCAGTTTGTAAGTAGTACACTCTTGAGATCCACAGCGATGATCACACGGTTTTTTAAAGCGTTTACACGCCACGCAAGTCGGCTTGAAATTTACGTCGTCATTTGCGGTCATTTTTTTTTATGCGGGCAATCATTTGTTTCGTGTGCCTCCGAACAATTAGCACAAGTCGGTTCTTTATTAACGCAGTGTTACTTAAACGTGACCGAACTGTTGACAATGTAAGCACCGAACGACTTCAACATCGTCAATTAAGCGGCAGGTAGCCCAATCAATAAATAATTTATCCTTGGTAGAAACTAAGTGTTTACGTAGATACTGCGGAATCTAATTCGATGCCTATCCACTTACGACCGTTGTCTAATGAGCGCCTACGGATAATTTTAGTAGACTTAATAAAGTCATCCTCTTTCATTTGAAGCTTATCTTTAATATTTTGGCGGTATAGCACGATCAGTAAAGCGCCATCATCCATTGAAGATGGTACATCCTTAACTAATACTCGAGGGCGTCTACCTTTTGGATTTTCTAGTCGTAAACCAGCGGCCTTAATTGCATCCACGGATTCCAATTTTTTAAGCTGATGTTCACTAGCGACACGTAGAACAACACCGGACTTCGCGGTTTTTTTCACGCCTACAATTTGAAAACCGTCATCACAGGGCTTAATTGCTTTCATAAGTGCTTGTTTTGTCGCGGTCGAAGTGCTATAATCAGCTGATCGAGCTGCGGTCGGATAAGCCACCACACGGCAATGGTGGACGGGATTCCATAATTGCTGGAGCTACGTTTGGCAAACGTAGTTTCAACGAGTCCGCATACGAAATTTTACAATTGTTATTATTATTGACACGATTGGGATTGACAGTTAGGGCGATTGTGCACTACAAGGAATTTTACTGTCCGAACATCCGACTTTTTACGGTCCGAAGTGGCATGAAAAAAAACGGATGATTGGCTTGTGCACTTGTCCGTCTTTACTCGGATGATACGCCTCAGTTTAGGGTAGCTCTGTCTTTGAAACTCTGGAGTTACGAAACTCCGGAACTTCGGATTGAAATCCCCAGTAGTGCACAAGCATAAACACGTTTTTCATTGCTGTCATTTCGGACCGGAAAAACCGTTCCGGAATGGGGAAAAGTAAAATGTCGGACGGTAAAATTACGTATAGTGCACAAACTAGTATATACATTATATGGCGTGCCATATCGGACCGTAAAAAATCGGACAGTAAAATTCCTTGTAGTGCACAATCGCCCTTATTCGACTTGATTTTTTCTAATTCGCGTTCCGTATTGGCTAACTTCGTTTCGTTGCATGATGATTTTATGGCCAGCATAGAAACGATGGCCGTGACAAGCTGTGTCATATCCATGATGGCAGATTTATTTGCAACGTTAATGCGAGAGCCCTGATCATTGACTAAGTCGTTAATTTTTGACAGGTAGGCTGACGCCTCGGAAACTAAGTCGCAGTAATCGGTATTGCTCACATTACTGATATTTAAAATCGGCGAGGATTTTTCCACGGTTTCGAAAGTTTGATGAATCCGTTTTGACCTATCATCGGGCGAAATGTATGATGGAGACATTTCGCTGAACAAGCGTTTCGAATTAGCGGAGGTCGCCACGGGCGACCTTTGGGTTTTTGTATTTCGACGAAATATATCTCCGCCACGATCTGGAGGGTCATTATTTGTTGACATCATGAATTACGTTATAACAACACGGATGAATTAAAAAAATCAAAAGAACTAAACAAATAGACAACGATCAAGTTATTTCGCGTTACCCACACACAAGAAAAATAAATGCACTTACCGAAGGCTGGAGAAACTGACTAATTACCAGTAAATCAATAAACAGACACCTTGAACTTACAAAACACGCACTTACTACACTATAGCACCGCTAGGAACAATTCACAAGCCTTAAAATAAACACACAACGCGAATTCCGAATTTACAATACGGAGCGATATAATAAACACCGCAGTGCGCGCGAGTGGAGACGGAATTTACTCGGATTATCTAGGATTAGGGTAGGAGTAGGGGTAGGACACCACGCGAACGAAGTAGCGCCGGGCAGCTAGAAATCCTTACTTCCTTACTATTATAAATGCGAAAGTAACTCTGTCTGTCTGTCTGTCTCGCTTTCACGCCAAAACTACTGAACCGATTTAAATGAAATTTGGTACAGAGATAGTCTAGAGCCTGAGAAAGGACATAAGCTACTTTTTTATCTCGGGAGTATGTTCCCTAGGGACGCGGGCGAAGCCGCTGGCAGAAGCTAGTAATTTATAATTATGGCAAAACAATGTTTGTCGGGTCAGCTAGTATGAAATAAATTGCTTTTGCACAGCACAACGATAGCGACCGTTGTTTTTGTGTGAGAAGTTGTACGGTGCGTGGTAAATACACGCTATGTTTGATGCAATAAGGTTTATAATTGATTGTGCAGTACGTTGTTTTGAGAAATGCGGGTGTGTGCGCGACTGCGTATTATATTGTTTTTATTTACTGAAGTGCATGTGTAGTAGTTGACGTATGGAAGGGGCATAATGGAGACACAGTGATACATTTTCGTCTATCGGGCATATCTTCTTTTTTATTATAGCACTCTCCATTGTCTCCATCTATAAGCGGAGACTTTCGAATACGTGCAGTAATCGCAGAAGAGAGGTGAGACGTAATACGGATTTTCACCAATATGATTAATCTTCTACACGCTTTTGCTTGAATTATTCAGTAGGGAATTACACCCTAATATATTAGGAACTATCTTCTGCCCGCCATGCGCCACTTCGTCTGCATGAACCGAAATGATCTAGACAGAAATTAAAAACGTGTAGTTCTACTAATATTATAAAGAAAATTAATATATATAACTAGCTTCTGCCCGCGACTTCGTCTGCGCAGACTTTATACCTGGCGCCCAACTACTTTGTCTCATATTCTCATCCATGGAAAGACATCTCCATGATTCTGGTAACCTGATAGTTTGTGAGTCTGCTGTTCGTACTTACAGCCCCGGAATAACTTCTTTCCTGGTCTCCTGGTACTTGTGAATCTTTAGCGTTCACAATTCTTGACCAAAAATACTTTGACATGTTTCTGGTCTTCTAGGACTTATGAATCTTTAGCGCTCATAATTCTAACCTGGAAGAAACTTCGCCATGTTTCTGTTCTCTTGGTACTTTTTAATCTTAATCGCTCATAATTACAGCGCCTTGTTTCTGCTCTCCTGGTACTTGTGAATCTATAGCGTTCACAATTCGAGCCCGGAAAAGTCTTCGACATGTATCAATATCAATACTCCTGATAAAAAAAGTCTTGCTCAAAAATACTTCGACATGTTTCTGGTCTCCTGGTACTTGTGAATTTTTAGCGCTTACAATAAAATTCCGGCCCCGAAAATACTTCGACATGTTTCTGCTCTCCTGGTACTTGCGAATTTATAGCGCTCATAATTCCAGCTCCGAAAATACTTCGACATGTTTCTGCTCTCCTGATACTTGTGAATCTATAGCGTATTCCAGCCACAAAAAAAAATTCGATATGTATCAGCAGCCGGTCGATTCTGAAACACGTCGAAGTGAAGGCTTGGGTGATGTGACCGCGAAGTGAGCTGTCATTCCATCTTGATTACATGGATCGACAGGTCACTTTACGATCACTTCACCCAAGCCTTTCACTTCGACATGTTTACAGAATCGCACTGCTCTGTATTCCTGGTGACAAAAAAATAATTAAAAAAATACTTTGACAAATTTCTGATCTCTTGGTACTGGCGAATCTTTAGCGCTAACAATTCCAGCCCCGAAAATACTTCGACATGGTTCTTGTCTCCTGGTACTTTTGAATCTGAAGTACTAAGGCCAAATTTCATCCAAATCCCTTCAGCCGTTTTTGCGTGATTGACGGACAAACATACAAACTCACAAACACATTTATAATATTAGTCCTTACTATAATTTATTATAAATGCGAAAGTAACTCTGTCTGTCTGACGCGCTTTCACGCCAAAACTACTGAACCGATTTAAATGAAATTTTGTACACATTAAAAATTTCCACGCGAACGAAGTCGCGGGCAACAGCTAGTTAGCTGTTGCCCGCACAACACTTCTTAGCTAGTAATACTTCACCTGTTTATGGTCTCCTGAAATGTTTCGGGTCTCCTGGTACTTGTGAATCATTACCGCTTATCTAGCCCGGCTTTGCATTACCGGTTCTTCTTCAGTTCCTCAGTCATAGTGCCATCTTCTTATCGTGTGGGCGTAAGGTCTAACGAACCCAAACACCCTAGTGTCAGAGTTTCTAAACCGCAAGGGCCTCTGACATGGATTATGCCATGTATGTCATTTAGGGGATAGCTTATGTGTGCATCCAGGTTATGACATAATTATTTATCTACAAAATTTCACATTTATAATATTGGTAGTATTTTCCTGGTTATAAAAATAAAGAAAACCAGTTCTTATCGAGCATTGTAATTTTATTCTTAACATACATCTTAACAGACAAATATAAGATCGCAAAAATATATCACAAAGTATTGTTAAATACAGGTCACGTAATATAGGATCAAATAATGTTCAAAATAAGTCACTACTTACGGTGACGTTGTATAAAATTGCCGACTATGTACAGAAGCATGATACAGGAAACATTAGTTGACTATTATTACGATTAAAATTAATGGATTATGACGGCGTTAGTTTAACACTATTTTAAACATATTAAAAAAATCGACTACTAACTTCCAGTTAAATCCAAACAGATCTCATATTACGACGACTGATAGATAAAACGATTTACGTACATAATAAATTATAGCCTGTAACGGAGATTCTCTAAAGGAAATTCAAAGTTACTTGTGCAGAAAGTAGCAGTGCGATTCTGTAAACATCTCACCATGAAAGCTTAGATAGGTGAAGGGAACATGAAATGAGCTGTTAATCTACACAATAAAAACCGGCCAAGTGCGAGTCGGACTCGCACACGAAGGGTTCCATATCATAAACTTTATTTTTTATTATTTGTTGCTATAGCGTCAATAGAAATACACAATCTGTGGAAATTTCAACTGTACCTATTACGGGTCTTGAGATACAGCCCGCTGACAGACAGACGGACGGACGGACGAACAGCGAAGGCTTAGTAATAGGGTTCCGTTGGTTACCCTTTGGGTACGGAACCCTAAAAAAGATGAAATGACAGTTAACTTCACGTTAACTCCACCTAAGTGTACACGGTAAGGTATTGCTAGAATAGAACGGCAGAACAAACATCACATTAAATGCTACGCAATTTATCGCCGTACTCAAGTTAATTGACTAGGTTTTTCATTACAACGATTTTAAAAGCATTTTTTGACGTACACATTCTACATCACTGGGTTATTGCAAATACCGTAAGGATATAAAAAATCTCGCAAGATTGCTCTGTCTTCTCAATAAGACACGGATATATTATGAATGAACTATAGATTCTGATGGGATTTGTTGTATTAAAAAGTATCGTTTAGCAATATATCGCAAGATTGATTACAAACTGACGGTGCTGGCAATCATCCGGTGACATGGGTACGGTAAAGGCGCGTGTACACGGGTGCTCAGATGGGCGGCAGGCTGCGCCGCTCGGCCGCGGTGAGCGCGGGGTGCCACACGTCCACGATGAGCACGAGGCGCGTGCCCGTGCCGTTGTGCCACACCTCGTGCTCGAAGCTGTCGTCGAACATCAACGTCTTGCCCACTTGCCACTGTCTGTGGAAAAACAATAGAGTAAGCTCGTGACGTAATTTATTGTTTCGAGTGTATCGAAACGCGTGTATCGAATTTTTACCAAGAAAAAAAGAAAAATTAACCAAAAATAAAACAATTACCTGGTTTCTTGATCCACTCTTATGTAAGTATCTTTGGTATTGCTGAGACCTAAGTGCATTCGTAGCCGGCAGTTGGTGGGTCCAACGTGAGGGCGCACGTGCGTGCCGGCCTCCATGGCGCTGAACTTGACCTGGCCGCGCCGGCAGCCCGCCGCCGCCACCTCCGAGCGCACGATGGAACATGTCACCGGCGCCCTTTTACAACGATTGGGAACTTCTTGGCCCCGAACGAACAAGTCCAGTTGCGACCATTCCCCTCGCTCTTTCAATCCTTCTTTCTCCTGCTCGTATAAAGCTTTAGCAGTTTCTCCTTCCTTCAAAATCTCCTTCCAGGATTTTTCTAGCGCACGGGCCAACTTTGAGTATGGAGTCTGCTCTATATTCCACCATGGTTGACTTTTTAGTCGGTCAACATTGTAGAGGGAACGTTGCGCGGGCGACAAAAAATGTCCCAGTGCCGCTCCTCGCTTGTGGACTTCATGGGCTTCTGAGTATCTGCCCAGTAACAGGAGCGAGTCTCCTAGATGGTAGTAAAATCGTGGTTCGGTCGCAGGTCCAACGTCTCCCTCCAAAGCTTTCTGGAAAGCCTCAACTGCCTCCTCGAGTCGGTTATGTTTAGTTTTCAGAACAAATCCATGGTGTGCCAGAGCGAAGCGATCATCAGGCCACTTTTGAAGAGTTTCTTTTATGACCTGTTCTGCGAGATCAACCCTGAAAGAGAAACAAGAATTTTATAAGATGTTTTTCATAATTTAGTACTTGCTACCCCAGTCGCCGTATGGTGGTCGCAGTAGTAGTTCGCCATATGGTGTCGGCCGGTGCCGTATGGTGCCGTAAAAGAATAATACCATCCCATTACATCCCGTGGGTGTCGTAAGAGGCGACTAAGGGACTTGCCAGAGAATGGGCAGCAGCGTTCTCTGTAAAACTCAACACCATACGCTGCGATCGCCAACCCGCCTGCCAAGCGTGGCGATTATGGCAAACCTCTCCAATGACAAGCACAACCAAAATATGGCCCCTAGTGACCTTGACTCCGGTAGCGGTCAAGGTCACGGCGAGGCAAGGGGTGTGAAGAATCCCCGGATTGGATCCGGCTACCATAATAAAAACCGACGACTGGACCTGGCAACACTGAACGCTCCAGACCGACGAGAAGATCACCGAACTTGAGGAGGAATTGAGTAGGTTGCGATGGAGTATTGTAGGATTGTCTGAAGTCCGAAGAGAGGGGGAGGCCACGATAATCCTCAAATCCGGCAATCTGCTCTATTACCGGGAGGGTGACCAGAAGTCCCAGGGTGGTGTCGGGTTCATCGTTCACAGGTCCCTTGTGTCCAATGTGGTGAGCATCGAGAGTGTGTCGACCAGGGCGTAACTGATACTTAGAATATCGTCAAGATATTCGTTGAAGGTCGTACAGGTTTACGACCCAACCTCGACACACCCCGACGACGAAATAGAGACCATGTATGTTACGCCTTCCGGTACGCGGTCGCCACTCCAGAACTTTTCGGCCCCATCGACCATTGTTCTGCGAGCAATGCCACTTTAGTTTGGCGATCCTTCGGGCTATGTCGGTAACCTTGGTTCTCTTGCGGATATCATTATTCCTGATTCGATTACGCAAGGAAACTCCAAGCATTGCCCTCTCCATTGCCCTTTCAATGACTTTGAGCCTTCTGATGAGGCCCATTGTAAGCGACCACGTTTCAGTTCCGTATGTCATCACTGGCAACACGCACTGACTTTCGTCTTGAGACACTGGTATGTGGGACGAGAAGATACCGCGCAACTTCCCGAACGCTGCCCAGCCGAGTCGGATTCGACGGTTGACCTCTTTCTCGAAGTTGGCCCTACCTAACTGGACCGTTTGTCCTAGGTAGACGTACTCGTCTACAACTTCGAGTGTAGACTTTCCGATCTTGATGGGTGTGGGTGCTACATGAATATTTACCATGATCTTGGTTTTGTCCATGTTCATTTTGAGACCCACTCTTTTCGGAAGCTCTACTGAGGTCATCGAGCATTGTACTGAGATCCTACGTAGTCTCAGCCATGAAGACTATATCGTCGGCAAATCGAAGGTGACTGATGTACTCG
The DNA here is from genome assembly GCA_947578705.1 of Lacanobia wlatinum. Classification (NCBI taxonomy): domain Eukaryota; kingdom Metazoa; phylum Arthropoda; class Insecta; order Lepidoptera; family Noctuidae; genus Lacanobia; species Lacanobia wlatinum. The sequence goes on along the minus strand of OX388024.1, from coordinate 12,350,597 downwards.
CCATTGACATTAATCAGCCTTCTCCAGTCCAAAACCTTGAAGACATCCTCCATTGCGGCTGTAAACAGTTTCGGAGAAATGACGTCTCCCTGCCTCACACCCCGCTGCAGGAGGATAGGTTTCGAGGTCTGATCCTGAAGTCGGACTGACATGGTGGCGTTTTTGTACAAACCTTTCAGCACCTCGATGTACCGATAGTCGATCTGGCACCGTTGGAGAGACTGCAGCACAGCCCAAGTCTCGATCGAATCAAAGGCTTTCTCGTAGTCCACAAACGCTAAGGCAGAGGGGCAGATTATACTCTTCGGTCTTCTGTATAACCTGACGGAGCGTATGTATGTGGTCTACGGTGCTGAAGCCTTTTGGGAATCCGGCTTGTTCGGGAAGCTGGAAGTCGTCAAACCCGCGTGCGAGACGGTTCGTGATGACTCTGGAAAACAGCTTGTAGACATGGCTTAGAAGTGAGATGGGCCTGTAGTTCTAAAGCAGGGCATTGTCGCCCTTCTTAAAGAATAGTACCACCACACCTCTACTCCATGCCTGTGGCGTTTTCTCTTCAAGTATGGCGGAGTTGAACAGTTCCTAAAGGGCCTTAAGGACCAGTCATCCACCCACCTTCAGAATTACGGCCGTAATTCCGTCCTCACCCGACGCCCTGTTGTTTTTTAGCTGCTTCAGAGCCATCCTATTCTCATACATGCTGACGTCCGGGATGTCCTCGGTATAGTGCCGAGTCAATCTAGCTCTTGGGTCGTTAGCTAGATTCGTATCAGGTTTAGTCATTGACGTGTATAGCTGTCCGTAGAACGTCTCGATCTCTCTCAGAACCTCCTATTTGGCGGATATGGTTCTACTATCAGCGGTCTTCAGTTTTGTGAGCTGGCTCTGCCCAATAGACAGATCTCTAGCAAAGACCCTGGAGCCCTTATTCCGCTCTAACGCGTCTTTAATCTTTTAAGTATTAAAGCGGCGGAGGTCGCTTTTCAAGGACTTGGAGATCCGTCTATTGAGCTGCCGGTATCTGCACGCGTCTTCTGAAGACTGCAGAATCATCTCCCGCCTCTCCTTTATGAGCTTCAAAGTAGGATCAGAGACCCTCTTGTACCTATTTGTACGGCGAGTCTTGAAAAACTTAGACCCGACCGTAGGGACAGTTTCCACGAAACCATCGTTGCAATCGTCCACGGAGCTCCCTAGGCACTCGAAACGGTTCTGAAGTTGGAGCTGAAAGCTCTCGGAGTGCGGGTTTTGGATCTGGATCTGTGCTGGACGGAGCGTAGACCTCATCAGTCGAGACCTTTCTAGCTTGATATTCAGATTCAATGTGCCTCTTACCATGCGGTGATCACTTCCGGTTTTCACCGCGTTAATCACAGAGACATAATTGAATATTTGCTTCACGTCTACATGATGAAGTCAATCTCATTTTTGGTTACACCGTCTGGGCTCTGCCAGGTCCACTTCCTGCGCTCACGCTTTCTGAAGAAGGAATTCATCATATAGAGGCCTTCCTTCTCCATAAAACTAGCCAGTAAGTGTCGCCGGTGGTTCCGACGTCCAAATCCAAATTGCCCCACTCGCAGCTCATCACCGTCTCGTTTGCCCAGTTACGCGTTGAAGTCCCCCATGACCACGGTGAAGTGAGTTTTATGACCATGTATGCCTCATACATGGTGAACTCCTTCTTCAGAAAGCGTGAGCGCAGGAAGTGGACCTGGCAGAGCCCAGACGGTGTAACCAAAAATGAGATTGACTTCATCATGTAGACGTGAAGCAAATATTCAATTATGTCTCTGTGATTAACGCGGTGAAAACCGGAAGTGATCACCGCATGGTAAGAGGCACATTGAATCTGAATATCAAGCTAGAAAGGTCTCGACTGATGAGGTCTACGCTCCGTCCAGCACAGATCCAGATCCAAAACCCGCACTCCGAGAGCTTTCAGCTCCAACTTCAGAACCGTTTCGAGTGCCTAGGGAGCTCCGTGGACGATTGCAACGATGGTTTCGTGGAAACTGTCCCTACGGTCGGGTCTAAGTTTTTCAAGACTCGCCGTACAAATAGGTACAAGAGGGTCTCTGATCCTACTTTGAAGCTCATAAAGGAGAGGCGGGAGATGATTCTGCAGTCTTCAGAAGACGCGTGCAGATACCGGCAGCTCAATAGACGGATCTCCAAGTCCTTGAAAAGCGACCTCCGCCGCTTTAATACTGAAAAGATTAAAGACGCGTTAGAGCGGAATAAGGGCTCCAGGGTCTTTGCTAGAGATCTGTCTATTGGGCAGAGCCAGCTCACAAAACTGAAGACCGCTGATAGTAGAACCATATCCGCCAAATCGGAGGTTCTGAGAGAGATCGAGACGTTCTACGGACAGTTATACACGTCAATGACTAAACCTGATACGAATCTAGCTAACGACCCAAGAGCTAGATTGACTCGGCACTATACCGAGGACATCCCGGATGTCAGCATGTATGAGAATAGGATGGCTCTGAAGCAGCTAAAAAACAACAGGGCGTCGGGTGAGGACGGAATTACGGCCGTAATTCTGAAGGTGGGTGGAAGACTGGTCCTTAAGGCCCTTTAGGAACTGTTCAATTCCGCCATACTTGAAGAGAAAACGCCACAGGCATGGAGTAGAGGTGTGGTGGTACTATTCTTTAAGAAGGGCGACAATGCCCTGCTTAAGAACTACAGGCCCATCTCACTTCTAAGCCATGTCTACAAGCTGTTTTCCAGAGTCAGCACGAACCGTCTCGCACGCGGGTTTGACGACTTCCAGCTTCCCGAACAAGCCGGATTCCCAAAAGGCTTCAGCACCGTAGACCACATACATACGCTCCGTCAGGTTATACAGAAGACCGAAGAGTATAATCTGCCCCTCTGCCTTAGCGTTTGTGGACTACGAGAAAGCCTTTGATTCGATCGAGACTTGGGCTGTGCTGCAGTCTCTCCAACGGTGCCAGATCGACTATCGGTACATCGAGGTGCTGAAAGGTTTGTACAAAAACGTCACCATGTCAGTCCGACTTCAGGATCAGACCTCGAAACCTATCCTCCTGCAGCGGGGTGTGAGGCAGGGAGACGTCATTTCTCCGAAACTGTTTACAGCCGCAATGGAGGATGTCTTCAAGGTTTTGGACTGGAGAAGGCTAGGCATTAATGTCAATGGCGAGTACATCAGTCACCTTCGATTTGCCGACGATATAGTCTTCATGGCTGAGACTACGGAGGATCTCAGCACAATGCTCGATGACCTCAGTAGAGCTTCCGAAAAGAGTGGGTCTCAAAATGAACATGGACAAAACCAAGATCATGGTAAATATTCATGTAGCACCCACACCCATCAAGATCGGAAAGTCTACACTCGAAGTTGTAGACGAGTACGTCTACCTAGGACAAACGGTCCAGTTAGGTAGGGCCAACTTCGAGAAAGAGGTCAACCGTCGAATCCGACTCGGCTGGGCAGCGTTCGGGAAGTTGCGCGGTATCTTCTCGTCCCACATACCAGTGTCTCAAGACGAAAGTCAGTGCGTGTTGCCAGTGATGACATACGGAACTGAAACGTGGTCGCTTACAATGGGCCTCATCAGAAGGCTCAAAGTCATTGAAAGGGCAATGGAGAGGGCAATGCTTGGAGTTTCCTTGCGTAATCGAATCAGGAATGATGATATCCGCAAGAGAACCAAGGTTACCGACATAGCCCGAAGGATCGCCAAACTAAAGTGGCATTGCTCGCAGAACAATGGTCGATGGGGCCGAAAAGTTCTGGAGTGGCGACCGCGTACCGGAAGGCGTAACGTTGGAAGACCTCCCACAAGGTGGACCGATGACCTGGTGAAGGTCGGGGGTAGCCGATGGATGCGAGACGCACAGGACCGGTCGTTGTGGCGCCGCTTGGGGGAGGCCTATGTCCAGCAGTGGACGTCTTTCGGCTGACGACACGATGATGATGACCCCAGTCAATATCATTTAAAATTTATGAAAGTTACCTGTTAGCCATAAGGAAGGACACCGTTAAGTTGTTGTGATAGTCGACAACACCAGGAAATCTCCGAATCAGCAACCTGTAGACGGGTTCCGCGCTTAAATAGTTTCCTGAGAACAATCACACATAACCACATTATATTCTCAAAAAAAAAAAACATTTTATGAACCATTTGGCGATGGAAGGATGCTTACCTCTAAATCTTATTCTATCAAGTGTTCGTTGGGCGACCTCAAGAAGCCTCTTGTCGGTAAGACGTTCGTTCATTTTGAGCACGTCGAGGTAAGAAGTGATTGCTTTAGTGAGCAGACGGTTGTCTCGGCGCGCCTCGGCTTCGGCATCGGCGGCGCGGGCTAGCAGCCAGCGTGCACGCGCGCTCGCCCGCAGCCGCGCGGCGCCGGCGCGCTGCGTCGCCGCGCTCCAGTCGCCCTCCGCACGTTAGTACACGATACACTCACACACACGCACACAACAGCCGCTCACCCGGACAACAAAGTACGAAGCAAATTCAAACAAATCTTGACATTGAAGATGTCGTTAAACTAGACTGGCAAACGTAAGTTGTCCGCACATTTGCAGTTTATTTGTTTCCTACTTCGCGTATCTAAGGGCAGTAGGTGAGCAACCGCTCCTAGTCTAGGGGGAGACGAAGTCGTCGGGGCAAGCCGGGGGCGGCACGCGGGGTGCGGGCGCGCTCGCAGCCCGGCGTTACTCCGACGAGTCCACAGGAAAATGGCACAACGAGCAAAGTATGATATGGATGCGAATATTGGATGCAAAAAATAAAATAAGTTAGTCGAGCCACTCCTGTAATTTGATTGAATTGATTCATGAGAATGATGCTCAAAGTTCTCATAATTATCTAGTGATTATAATTGTTGGTGTATTCATTGTAGTGTTATGAGATGCGAACAAAGCTAAAAGCGTTCAGAAGAAACACAACTGAGTGGCATGCTAGTTAAAACATAGTTACGTGCACTTCAAAAAAATATTAAAGAGACTAATCAAACCATTCGAAATAGTAAAATCTGAGAATACACCAACAAATCCTTACTTACACGATCATCAATTGATCATTCTTTAATTCATTCATTCATTCTTTAATTATTAGAAGAAAATATGGTATCAATATAACTTGTTTATATCTTTTTTCCCTCTCTTCAGTATTAGGCACCGATCGTCAGACCATAAGCGAATTCGGTCAGCGATTAGATAGCGCGCTGGAGCAGTCAGTGCTGCATCCCCCACTATTATACAACGTCTAACAGAATAAACGCAATACCTCTTAAGGGGTCATTGCACTCATCATTATGAAGAACTTTTACTACCGGGCTAAACCCGAAATCGCAAAAAAAATTAGCTGTTCAGTACATTTTGTCGAGTTATGCGCACATAAATGTATGGGGAATTGATTTTTTTTTCGCGATTTCGGTGTTGGTCTCATAGTGAAAGTTGTTCATAATGATGAGTTGACCCCTTAAGAGGTATTGCATTTATTCTGTTGTTGTCTGTGGCTGTAGAGCTTGGTTTATATAGCATCTGTACAGATTTTATTCGGTCTAGAGTCTTACCTGGCGCAACTCTTCTTCAGCTTGGTCGAGCTGCTGGCGCCAGTACTGGTCACTGGGCTCTCCCGGCCAGTCGTCCTCTATACTGTTCCCACCATCCTCTGAAAATCGGAAATGATTGGTTTCAAAACCAAACCACCACACATTGTCCTTTATCTATCAAATTTTAACATGGGATGATAAGCCGTTTTTTAGTTGACTGAAATTCTGATGCAACAGATTGAATTATCAATGGATCCAAAGTAAATCCTTAGTCTAGAATCAATATTATTCTTACTTATGTTTTAATAAATCGTAATATCTCCGCAAGTTTCATCAGCTATCGGGACTAAAACCTACATAATCATGAATATCGCACCTATTCTAAAAACAGAAACATTTAAAAAAGTGAAGAGCAAAAAATAAGTACAATTATTAAAAATCAATAAATCAAATACACTCACGTTACTGTTAGTACATGCCAGGGAGCGTTAATTGGTTAGAATGATGAAGCCAACAGTGAGTGTGAACGAGCAAGCGTCACGCGCATACAGTCGTGTTTACTGTGTTTTTGTTCGGGCCGCTCCGGCTCGGGCAGGCGGCCATATTTAGCTTCGAGGCGACTGAGAAGCTCTGCATCATCTACGTCCGATATCTCTTCCTCCTCATCATCTTCTTCCTCTAATTCTTCCTCAATCTGCTCTTCGTCGATTATTTCTACGTCATCAGGTACATCGTCGTCAGGTACGGGCGTGGCTATGTTTTGAACGGGCGGACTTTGTTTCAGAGGCTCCTGCACTACTTTTTTCACAATTTCTTCTTCTTCGTCCTCAGCTTCTTCATCGTCGCTGTACAGTTCTTTGTCTTGAGCAGGTTCTTTTGCAGGCTCATCCTGTGGGTTATTTTCTTATGTTACGTTTTTTGTAAGCATTACAATATGTTTAACATATTTACAACATAACTTACTATCTTACCTTAGTCTCGACTACTACTTCGTCCTCGTTTTCTTCTTCTTCAACCTCTTCCTCTTCGCTTTCTTCTTTTTGAGGTGCAGTCGATTTAAGTACCGAGGAAATCTTTTCATGTAACGGTTCTTCCAATATAGGTTTAACTTCTTCTACAACTTCACTTGGTATTGCTGAAGCACGTAAAAGAACTAATTATGAAAGGTTTGAGATTAGTTCGTCTAATATCTGTTAGAAATGTTTCCTACCGGCTGCGGCTTCTTCTTCGGATATGAGAGTCATACGACGGTCAATGACTGGTGTTTCCTCCCTACTAGCGTGCTCGTGACTTGCTGCCGAATCATCTGTTATGAAAATAATATTTCATTTTTTGATTTAGATTTATCGTAATTAATTGTACTTCACAATCCTTTAATGGCTGCGTGTTATGACTGAATAGCTCCATCGTTTGGAAATAGTGTAAAAGGGTAGCATGCTTGTTAATTAGACCCCAAGGGTAAAAGTTGATGTATTATTGTTCTAATTAAATTGTAACAGGGCAATGTATTATCTAATTGCTGTTAATTTATTACATTTGTCAAATATAAATAGACAAGCTTTATTGGAGACGTTCCAAGTAATAACGATTGAATTGTTATAGGGCGGTTAGAATTTTTTTAATCTGTTCCATTTGCTTTTAATAGAAACCCCAGTTGCTACCCAAATAATAGACAAGCACGTGATTTTTAAAAGAGCATGTACAAAACTACATATCCCTATGATTTATTAAGAAACAACACAGCAATTTTTATTTCCAAATCTGGGGACTTTTTAAATGATCCAACAATCCTTTGGCCCATGTGAGCCATAGGATTCTTGGAAACCACGTAACATCAGGTGGTGTTAAATGGTTTCCGCCGCCAGAGCAGAGCAATATGTTGCTATCCCACAGACAACGCTGAAATAGTAGTCTTTGCACGTTATAGTTGCTTGAAAGCGATGGTCAATAACTAAATAAGGTAGTGTACGCACCGCGCGGGGCTATGGCGCGGCGCACAACCGCGTGCGTGGCCACGAGCAGCGCGCCGCCCACCGCCAGCTTCAGCCACACTGCAACACACGCGCCACTCGCGTTAGCCCTGACTGCCTGAGCCACGCGCTCGGGGCACGCACTCGTGCAGTCGCAATAACTGGCTCAGACGTGACACACCTAGTGCCCCTAGCGCGAACTTCAACGACAAAAGTTACCAAGTGTCTATTAGAAGTTCTAACATTGTGTAAATAGGCAAATTACTGGCGAAGAAAACGTAGACCCACGTTAGTGCTAGAGGTACAAGAGGCTATTGCGACAACACAAAATTCCGTAACCCCTTCATGGTTCAAGCTTTGGAATAGCTCCACATATTAAGCCGACTGCGAACGTTACGAGTGTTGCATCACTAATAAAAGAGTTCCGAAAAAAAAAAAGATGACAAGAAGGAATTTATTCATACAAAATTTGAACATAGTATTCACAAAGGCCGAAGCGATACCGCCTATGTGTTGCGTACGCTGCTTAAAAAAATCCGTTTCGCATTTAAATATATGCAAAATAGTCAATGCTGAGCTTAAACGAAGGTCCTTTGTCTTCCAGATATTTTTAGGAAATAGCACGCAGTGAGAACTGCGAGTGATTCTATTTTGGATGTGAGCTAATTGCAAAGCCCTTTCTACCTTTAAGATTGTTTTTTTTTTTAATGAAAGACGAATAATTGTGTAACCATGCAACTTTTGTAAAGTCAACGTTCGGATGGAAGTAATTTAGCGACAAAAGTACTATTTACGTGTAATAGTTATGTGCATGTTTGTGTTCTAGAAATTAGCACAAGACGTTGCAAAATTGAAATGTAATGTAGATAAATCACAATATAGTAATATCCAAACAACTAAATGATACGATATTAAATCCATCAAAAAAGTTCCTAATAGAAAAAATCCCATAAAATAATATTACATGTTTTGAATTACATTACAAGCATTACAACACAGAAAAAAAAGTACAAAACAAAGAAAATGATTAAAATTAATGCAAATAAATAATGTGTTTGTGAGTCCCGTGTCATAATTACAAAAAAAAAAATAAAGAAAATAATCTTATTCTTAGCACGTCTAAAGCAAATGGGTCGAAATAAAAGAAATTAATTTCAACAACATTTATTTTTACACAGTTTTATGAGTTCAAATATTTCAGTTGTTAGGTTTAATGTTATTTCATAATTTTTGAAATCAAAGTTAGTGAGAGTAGAAGTAAAATATGCAGTGATGAGGTTTAATATGTGTTAGGAGTGCATTGAAACCGTTTAGATGTTGCAGCAATAAAAGCCTTATAAAAAGCAAATTGGAAACGGTGTTATGAGTATGCAGGGAACTCATCAAGGTACTTGGGGTCGAAGCAGCATGTTTACTTCTTCCACACATCTCATGCAGGGTACTATGATCTTGGAATAACTTACTGTGAGAAGCCTGTTCCTGCTCCCGCCTCAGTTCTTCCTGCTGCTTCTCGTATTCCTCTTCTTCTGCGAGCGTGTCCGCGGGCTTTATAGTAGTCGGTTCTTCTTCAACCTGAATTACAACATTTTTTAAACCGCATCTTTATAAGAGAAATCAAGTCAAAAGTTCTGTAACAAATTCAAATGCAGCCAACATTACTCTGGGAATCTTTCCTAACATGAACATCATAAAAATACAATCTCTGCAACTCTCTCTCCTTCAATCCATATCCACCCAATCCTGGATGAAGGCCACTTCCATTGTATGCCACTTAACAATTTTTCCAAAATATATTAGTAAAATAATAATAAAAAGACGAGCTGTACGTGTACAGCATTACATAATAACTTTAGTTTCTCTATCCTAGACTAGAGCATACAATTCTAATATTTAAAATTCTTCCATTACTGGGTGAGTGAATGAGTGACTAACAGACATCGCACAGCCGTAACTACTGGTCGTACGAAGCTGAATTTTGGCATGTAGGTCCTTGGGGAATGTAGGGGAGTACGAAGAGTGGATTTCCCGAAATTCCTACGGGAACGGGAAAAACGGGATATGCACGTACGAAGTCGTGGGCAAAAGCTAGTCAATATATATGTTACCGGCAATCTGTATAATGCAGGTATTCTATACAATGCCTAGAATACCTGGGGCGTCTAGGCAATATATAAAATACTAGTGGACGTCACGCAGTTTCACCCGCGTAGTTCCCGTTCCCGTGGGAGTACGGGTATAAAATATAGCCTATGTTACTCCCTGATAATGTAGCTATCCATTGCTGAAGAATTTTTCAAATCGGTCCAGTAGTTTCGGAGCCTATTCATTTCAAACAAATCTTTCCTCTTTATAATATTAGTGTAGACAATGAATTTAATTGTCGATTTTATACTTTACCTATGTATACAATTTTTAGGGACTGTATAGATTACCTGCTGGTATACCAGCAATATGTAAAATAAATGGATTTTGGCCTGTATTAATCAGTGAAAAAAAAAATTGTAAAGAATAAATAATCCATTATACTTGATGATGGATTCTTTATTCTTTACAGATTTTTCATCATTTATAGGTAATTTATTTTAATTTTAATATATACATGAAGACTTAAACAACTACACTAATTATTAAGAAATTATGTACAAACGCGTATAAAAACAAAATTAATCATGGGGCATCAAAAAAATAATCCACATTGCTGTCAATGGCAAAAGTGCCCAGAATACTGATATAATAGTGTACTGGCAGTATTGCCGCATTGAATGGCGAGTATAATTATGTCGCAACTAACTAGCTTCATCAGCCGTTTAATCAGCGGCCTAAGTGACATGCCCCACATTAAATTGAACAGCAAGACAAATGAATTGGTTCGATATCGTTTAATAACTTACACTTACTTAGCCAAGTCATTTGGGAACTTAGGACACAGGGAACTTGGGGGCACTCCGACACGGATAGGTTAGGTTCGAATGAGATGGCGGGAGCTAGAGTGATCGAGCAAACTTAGCTCCCGTCATCATTCATGTTAGGTTATTTTAAACCTTGCAGACAGAAATAGGAGCCCCGCAGCGGGGCTCCGTCCTCCAGCTTAGGTTTGAGGTAGATATTTAAGCCCGAAGTCCGTACTTCCGGGCGTAATCTACTCCGTATTACCTATGGACTTACAATCAGTCCCGAACCCGAACTAAGAATATATGACAACACGATTTGACAATAACTGTTAAATCGTGTTGCCATTAATTTAGTGGTTAGGTGATACGCACAATCGGATCTTAAGTATTGCCGGTTCGGTTATTTGTCGGATCTTAAAACCGAATGCACGTGTGAACTCATTCATATAAATTGTATTGTGACTAAACCGTATCCTGTAAAAATCAGACCCGGCTAAGAAATTTAAGCCGTCGTGTCACCTCTTTCCCTGCTTTCGACTTTTACACACATTGTCAGCTGCGTATTCGGTATTGCATAGAATACCTAGGCCAAGTATAAAATGAATAACATTTCATACATTACCTGAATGTTTTAGGTATTCTATACATTGCCTAGGTATTTTATAGAATACTGGATTATACAGATTGCCGGTAACATATATAAATATCTTCCATTACGGAGTGACTGAATGACAGGCAACGCACAGCCGAAACGACTGGTCATAGAACGCTGAAATTTGGCATGTAGGTTCCTTGGGGAGTGAAGGGGAGCACTAAGAGATTTCCCGAAATTCCTACGCGAACAGGAAAAAAAGGGATATGCGCGTACGAAGTAGCGGGCAAAAGTTAGTAGAGTATAATGATGGTAACTCTAGCTATCTAAATACCTCAACCAAAGGTTTTCCTTTGGGCGCAACGATGGGCTCCACTATGTCGTCCGGTTCCAGGAACTCTTCGTCTTCAGCGGCGCCATCGTCAATGTCATCCACATCCGCGACGTCTTCGGGAGCTAATTCACTCGAGATTTCTGTAATAGAAATCAGGATTTAACAAAAAGGTGTAAAGTAGGTTAAGGGAAAATTAAAAAACCGGCCAAGTGCGAGTCGGACTCAATTATCTACCTATTACAGTTCTTGAGATACAGCCCGCTGACATACAGACGGACGGATGGACCGACGGACGGACAACAGACGGAGGCTTAGTAATAGGGGTCCGTTGGTTACCTTTTGGGTACGGAACCTTAAAAGCGGTTCCACTGACAGAAATGCCAAAAGAGACTCGTATGTCTTTATATGGGTTGAGGAGTTATACAGTGACGAATTGAATTAAAACGCGAGTTTATTAAAGAGAAAACTACTTTAGGCGCGTTGGGCACTTTTTGGGTGAAGGAAAATCATGGATTTTGCGTCATCGTCACCAAACGCTTTCCATCTACACTAATATTATAAAGAGGAAAGATTTGTACCTTAAAATCTACTAGACCGATTTCAAAAATTCTTTAGCCGTTAGAAAGCTACAATATCACTGAGTAACATAGGCTATAGAATATTTTCAAAATAGTTAGGGATCCGTATGAAAACTTTGATAGTGTAACCCAAGGTGTGAAAAAAAAAAACATGCGGGGCAGTGAGATTAGTAAGTTCCACCAAACAAACAAACTCTTCAGCGTTATAATATAAGTATAGATAGGCTCGCGTTTGACCTCAAACTCACGTCATGGATAGCGACGATGTGGTCGACGATAGTTTAGGATTATAAACGTTGCTGGATGGAGAAGAAATCCAAAGAAAATTGAATGGATTGTTGGAGGAATGACAAGAAAGAAAAGGAAGTGAATGAAACATGACCCTTGAAGAGGGAAATTGGAAGACGGAAACGTTTTGTGCCGACTCCATGCGACGTGGGATAGGGGCAGTAAGATGGTGATTTAACAATACAGAATTTGACATAATTATTTAGCTAAATTAATGGAGTAATAATTATTACGTTTTTAAAGGTTAATTATTTTTTGTTTTTAAGGTTACGTATTTTTCTTTGCTTTGATTATGTATGTGGTATTAAATATTTGATGATTTACCTTCACTCTTATCGTCTTCTTCAGCTTCAGCTGCGGGCAGTTCTTCAGACAACGCATCTTCATCAGAAACCTCTTTCTCTAGCCTCTCTACTTCCACTCCAAGGTCTTCTTCTTCTTCTTCATGTTCCTCTTCTTCCTGTAACATTCCTTTATAGTTAACTTTACCGTAGAAAGATCGTTATTTGCCTATAAGTCACAAAATACGACAAAGACGGTCTACAAATCAAAGTACTGGATTAGAAATGTAGACTAAAAGCAAAATACAATAGGTGCCATGCCATGTCTTCCATTTACCTTAGTTTATACAATAACATTGTAAGTCATAAAGAAATAGTTTAGCCTGTTTTTTTTTGCTACCATATTTTTTTTTCAGGCATTCCTTTTTTTAATTTGTGATGGGTTTGCTCTTGACTTTAGTCTAGGTCAGAGATGACCGAGACAAAGTCTACGATGGAAACTATATTATCAATCAAAGACAATATAGTTAATAAGCAAGAATAGAATCTACAAAAAGCTAAAAAATCTGCTGCTCTTTTTCACAAATTGGAGGGAAGAGCAGGTTTTTGTACTTTTTTCATTCCTAAGATCGAAATAAGTGCGTGCGGCCGGTGCCGGTGACTGCATTCCAATAATCACAGTGAAACAGAATTCAAATAAAATCATCGTTTTCTAACACATACATGGAATCTCGTATTACACAAACAAACATTAAGATTAAATAAAACTAACACAACAGTAATAAGCCATACTGAAGTCTCCTGATACAATTTTAATATTGTAAGTGGCAATCCAAGTAATTTGTTATTATTTTGTTATTTCTACTGTCATATTAAAAAAATTAACGCACTGAAACATACGTGTCTTAAAGTAAAATTTTGAAAAAAATAAAGCTTTGTATTGTTAGTGCCAATCAAATCAAAATCGTTTATTGTTGTCAAGCAGCACACTTTGCACCTCATTTTCACGTGTTTCATTGTCATCCTGTTCATTTTCTTGACTGTCGTCATTGTCATCACCTTCTATATCATCATTTTCTACACTGTCATTTGGTTCATCGTTTTTTTTATCATCTTCTGCTGTATCGTTTTCGTCTACCCCCTGTAGGTCGTCATCATCGTCATTCGCGTCATCTTTTTCGTCTTCACCACTTTCGTCATACTTGCCAAAACCATGTTCTTCTATACCATCATCCTGTTGAAAGTTTTAATGAATACAACAAGAATAGTGATTTAACTGCATAGTTTCCAACTATCACAACAGCAAGTAATGACTGAAAAGAAAATCAAACCTCATTTGATTTGTCTAAATCTTGTTCTCCACTGTCTTCATCATCTTCTTTCTGTTCACCAGCTTCATCATCGTCGTCATCATCATTTTCAGGGGTGTCATCGTTCAGTTCATCTCCATCGTGTTCATCATCATGATCATCAACTTCTTGGTTGTCATCTTCGTCGTCGTCATCATCATCTGCTTCGTGGTCCTCATCTTCATCATCATCATGCTCATCTGTTTCGTTATCATTATCATGATCCTCATCATCGTGATCATCACCTTCGTCATCATCATCATGATCCTCATCAACGTGATCATCACCTTCGTCATCATCATCAATTTCATGTTCATCATCTTCATCGTCTTGATCTATTTCAGGACTATGATCATCATGATCGGCTTCTTCATGATCCTAGGTCACAAGCTTAAGATAAAACACTGCTATGCTAATGAAATTAATGTGACAAAAGTTGAGCTGCGACCCTCCGCCTTAAGGGATCCAGCAAGTAGTTTGAAATGTTTATTTGTAAAACAGTATTTACTTACTTTCATGTAGCAAGAAGGTAAGTACAGCTTGTAATTTTAAATAGATTCTAATCATAATTTAATTTCGCTGAATGGATGAACAAGAATTTCAGAAACTTATATTTTCAGTACATAATCAAGAATTTTCACTTGACATTTTCTTTTATGGTTAGCCATATACTAAAAACTTACATGGTGCTTCAGTTCTAGAGTATGTTCATCATGATGGTCGTCATCTGGTGCGTCTTCCAACCAACCTTCTAGCACTCCTGAATACCGAGACTCCACTGAATTTGCTTCTACTGAAATTTTATTTAACATAGAGTTAATTAATTGGAATATTTGATTTTTATAAACTGTAATATAATTATTATAAATGATAATTAAGTTTAAGAATTTATAACAGAAAATTGATAGTAAAGTTGGAATTAGATGACCAAACATATTTTCTTATCCTAGAATTATTAGTTGTAATGTAAATTAATGTACGAAATACAATTTGATACTACTTACGTTCTGAAAGACCTCTGTTTTCCAATATGATCAGTCCAATAAGAGTTACAAGTACGGCGAGCAATGAGAAGAAAATGATCTTAGCACACCAATGTCCACCAGTGCCGTGTTCATTGGGAGAATGCATAAACACGTCGCCTTCGCCAAGCGCCGCAGCCGTGCCACGAGGCCCTTCTTCTACGCCTAACTCATCTGTAACCCAAATATAGGCCATTTAAATCTCATTGGTATGCAAACCACATCCCATCATTTTCCCGCTTATTTCTTACCTTTCTTCCTTTTCTTATCCTTACGTTTCCTTGGCTGCACGTCTCCAGACATGGTTCACAAAGACTGGCGCTCCCGAGGCGACAGAGATCCACTTTATTGTTTCATAACCCTGAGTAAACAATGAACATACAATGAACTTGCATTTATTATATGACACGAGTTATACAATTATCCAAATGCGCAATTTTCATGAATAAAGAAATGTTTGGCGCACGATGAAAATTTAAAATAACCTACGTACAGAAGTATGTACCACCGCAGCTTTCTTCAATTTATTTTAGAATTTAACCTAAAAATAACCGGCAAAGACAGCTGAGGAGGGAGATAGGGATAGTTGAGAACCACCGTTTAGAAATTCAATTCTGTCCAGTTATCATGAAATTGGATATTCCTGGGATATTAAATTGTATTTTCTAATAATTTTATATCCTCTTCAGGAATTGAGATACCTTAATGTACATTTAGATTTAAATAAACACTATGCTAAGTTCAATAGAATCCATATATGTGTTTAACCGAGGTTACATTACTGATTCACAAAAAGTGGAAAAAAAGAGTTTCAGAACGTTAAGAATCATGTCAAATATGTCGATTGATCGTGTGGATGGATGTTCCGATGTCAACTGAGTGCGAGTTTATTGCATTGCTGTAATATATTCTATCTTTTTTTAATTCACACTGATCGCATAAGCTTAGCTCAGCTATTCCAATATCGTAGATTCTAAAAGTGTTGTGCTGTTATTTACAACAACAAATATCTAGATAGGTACTATACTAAACAAGCAGGTACGTCTCGCTGCTGATAAGGGACTTTATTTAGTTACAGAAGTGATAAATTCGTAAACTTTATGAGCCAAAATGAGTGAAGTAATAGTTTTATATGATGGATATTCGGTAATGACCGGAAAAGATCAGATGTCAGCAAACTGTAGCTGTACATTACTGAAAGGACTCCACACTGTTGTAATAGACACAATGACTGCTTGGGATTCCCAGAAAATAATTACTGGTATGTACCACCATACCGTAAAACACTTCACAGAAAAATATTCACTTGGTTTTAAGTCATTAATCTTTCGGTTCTTTGTTTTGTTACAGCATTAGATAGAAATAATGTAAGGCCAGAGGATGTAAACTATGTTATTTCCACTCATGGACATTCAGATCACATTGGCAATAACAACCTTTTCTTGATGGCAAAACACATAGTTGGCTTCAGTGTTTCATTTCAAGATGAATATCACATGCATCCTTTTGATAAAGGTAGAATTAATTTATTCTGAATTCTCAAGTGCCACTTAATTTTAAAATGATCATAAGCATCAATATTTGTCACTGCAATACACTATAAATTGACAGAGACAGCATACTTAATACTTATCAGTAATTTTCAAGGAGTACCTATATAATTTATATTACAATAAAAAATAAGTGATGCTTGTGTATTTGGCTATTACCCATCCAGATTTTATTATAAACAAAATGTTTATGCTTACCTCAATTGCAGGTGAAGAACTGAGAATAGATGAGTATGTGAAAGTAGTTCCCACACCAGGACACACACTCTCAGATGTAACTGTACTTGTAACATCTAAACAAGCTACAACAGTAGCTATTGTTGGTAAGTATAACATGAAACTTCCTTAGGATATTGATTCAAGGGCTTTCATTAGAGTTTTTACTTAAAAAGCTAAGGACCTTTTTCACACTTTACTGTTATGTAACAGATACTTCAAAAAGGTGTGTGTATTTTTAACCGACTTCCAAAAGGAGGAGGTTCTCAATTTGGTGGGTTATTTTTTTTATGTATGTACACCGATTACTCCGTGGTTTCTGATACAATTTCCGTGGTTTTTTTTTAGTTTGATGCAGTATAGTTTTCATTTGGTCCCATAAAAATACGAGTCAGTTTGGTTCAGTAGTTTTTATTTTATGACCATTTTTGCTTATTTCAACTTCTGCGTTGAACGAAGACGTCGTCCAAGTATCACCACTTAAAAGTGAAAAATATAAAACTTTTTACAAAAAAAAATATAACTGACTTCCAAAAAAACACTACAAAGAATAAATTAACCTTAATTTCGGAAGTCAGTGTTAAAAAACAAAGAAACAAAACAAAAACACTGACTATCAGATAAGTTGTCAGATAATGGTGGAAGAGGCCATTAAACATAAAATATTACAATGAAAAATCACTGTTTTCAGGGGATCTCTTTGAAAGATTTGAAGATATTCATAACCCAAGCATTTGGTCGGAGGCAGGAAGTGAGGATCCAGTACAGCAAATGAAGAACAGGTCTAAAGTAGCTGATATAGCTGACTGGATTGTGCCAGGACATGGCCCCAAGTTTCAGGTCACTGAACAAATTAGACAGACACTTAAGAAACAAATTGGCCCTGACACTCCCTCATAATTAGTGAGGACATCAAGACTTGTAGCTTTTCTACATTTGTATTTAGGTATTAATTATAATAAGTTTTAAATCAATTATGTTTTATTTCCATCACAACCTTTTAACATTAATTGCCTCTTACATTTCTATTAGTATTTACTTGACTAATGCGGTTTTTATTGCCGTTAACGCTATTTATCATAAAATCAATAGTTGGTTAGTGGTTAATGGCTTAACATACAGATAAACAACCAATAAAGTACCTTAAACCGGGAATCAGTGGGTAATCTACACTAATATTGTAAAGAGGAAAGATTTGTTTGAAATGGATAGGCTCCGAAACTACTGGACCGATTTGAAAAATTCTTTCAGCAATGGATAGCTACATTATCAGGGAGTAACATAGGCTACATTTTATCCCCGTACTCCCACGGGAACGGGAACTACGCTGGTGAAACCGCGTGACGTCCACTAGTGTTTAAAATAAACATTATACCACTAATTGCTAGTCACTAGGAAATGGGTGAGGTTAGACATAGGAAGATTTAAAACCAGAGGGGAGTGTGGTAGTTTATACTCATTAATAAGAGTTTATAGATAAATATAGGAATAACAAATGAAAATCGGGTTGTAAGGTCAGATTTAATACACATAAAGAAATTCAATTTGCTAAGTTTTAAAAACGAAGCAGATTTATTTTACACAAAACAATGAGGACAATATTTAACAATCGGTATAAAATTTTGAAAAATATGGAATTCTTAGACCTTTAAATCCTGACAATCTGAGATCAAATTATATTATCAGTAAAATACTATGTAAGATATATATAATTACATAATGATGATATGAGACTACTACAAGCGGTTTATTAGGATTAAAAATATGTAGGTATTATTGAACATGAAATACAAAAAGTAACAATTTACATGACGAAAATTGAAGTTCCCCTTCATCCTATCAAACGATTTAAATTTAGAAAATAATTATACATATTAGGTTTTAGAAACCTTTTTATGTGTAAGTAAAGTAGTAATTTCATTTCGTCAATACAATCACGTACTTATACAAAAAAAACAAGTCTTAAGAAACTCAACATAATAAGATTAACCCTTTCCCAGCAACTAAAACAAACCTCCATTTGATGGCCAACAAAAAGATCTTAATCAAATTGTTTAAACAAGCACATTTTACAATATTCAGTAAGTAGGTACATAATAGTAGACTAGATTGTTTAACATGAAAGTGTAGTTATAGGTGAGTTTGTTAAGAAGCGACATTATATCGCGCAGATAAAAGTAAGTGATTCTAAAGTCACGCTTTTACGAATCGAGTACTTACGAAATTTTGGTGAAGTAAAACACAAAGCTAAATTGCTACTGTAATGGAACAAAGTGCTAACAAGACCACGCGATTAATTCAGCTAACTTACATACAAGTACGACAAAAAAATCACATAGAGCATGTATTTCTCTTTCTAGTAAGTATGAAATAACGTTGCTACAAATAGAAAATAAATTGAATTACCTAAATCGGGAGTGCTTTCTATACGACACCCGAGCCTAAAACTTTATAATTATTTGCATTGCAGCCATGGATTCGTAATTAGTGTTTATGATCAGATCTTACGTTCACGTCTCATAAATTATCACATTAAAATACAAATTCATTTTAAACCCAGATAGTGAATCTGTGTTAACATCACGATTTAAGCACACGCTGGCCATAACAACATTGATTAACTAACACTTTAACTGTTTATATTTACCAGGGCATAGAATACTTTTAT
Organism: Lacanobia wlatinum; assembly: GCA_947578705.1. Taxonomy (NCBI): domain Eukaryota; kingdom Metazoa; phylum Arthropoda; class Insecta; order Lepidoptera; family Noctuidae; genus Lacanobia; species Lacanobia wlatinum. The sequence goes on along the minus strand of OX388024.1, from coordinate 12,331,320 downwards.
CCTATGGTTTACGTAAATAATGATTGAGACTATGCACATTGAAAATGTTATAAACAGTTAAAATCTTATTTTTGTGCACAAAAAGTCATTAAAGGTTAATATTTATACAAAAATTGTGGCACTCAATTTTCCAATTTCGTTTTAATCAAAGTAGTCAATTTGCAAGTATTTAGATGTTGCTACCAGTGATACCTTCCACAGAAATCCTCGTGTCCACCAGTCCTGGCCATAATTGCTGCGTGCAATAATTAAAAAGGAATTTCCTATTAATTATATTTTTTCTATATGCTATTAGAGCAAATTTCATATCACAGCCGTGGATCACTAATGCTACAAAGCTCAAACATGCCCATATCCATTCCGAACGTTAATCGATAGCTGCAACCAAAAAAAGGAAATATTTGAAATATTAATAAACAGATACGTATACATAATATTCTACCGATATAACAAAAGGACGTATCGACACAAAACGATGTAACCTTAGCTTATTTGCTTAATGTCGAAAATGGGTTACTTTGTTTTGTGTAGATACGGCCTATTTTCTTATGACGGGAGTATTAAATATAATAAATAGAATTAATATTTAAAAGAAAACTGTACAATTTTTATTTGCCAAAATAATGATACAAATAGAATAAAAAAATATATTAACAATCTTCTTTTTATTTATAGCAACTCCTCATTCTTTTCTCATAAGAAATGAACAAGCCAATAAAAATTGGAAGCTCAAAATGTAAAGCCGAACAAAAGTTAAAGCTTACAGTTTTACGACACAAAGTTTACATTAGGCAGTTTACCTGAGGGTCAATACTCGTAGGAATAGGATGTTGTTCATCGATGCACAGATCTGAATCAGAGTCGGTCCTACGCAGCGAGTTATCCTGCGGACACAGAATATGGTTGTTTAAAGTTATTTTTTATAACATTGATTTTAAGTTTTGTGTTGTGTTATACTTTACACGTTCTTGCCTAGTAAGACACACTCCATAGGGTAGAGTAGAGAAATCGTACCACTAATTCCAAAATGATTGGGCTGACAGGAACCATATTGTCAACCTGCATAATCTCAATGCCATAGACCGAAATCTACTTGCCTTAGACCGAAATAGGTCTCGGGGGTGACGAAGGAGTTTAATGCAAAAGAGATTGAGCTTATGTATCTATCTATTAGGATTTGGTTTCAGCACTTAGTCCTGATGTTGGACCATTGTGCGTGAGCCATGGCGGCCATTAATCCAACCAGCCAACCTCCCGCCAGAAACATCAATTTGCCCAGTGTGTTCAAGATATCTGTGAGCGAGTTCTGTGTCCCTATTGTTTGACTCCGTATTTCGGCAATGCCTGTGCACTCAAGGAGTACGTGTGATTCCGTTTCCTCCTCCTCCATGCATGCTCTGCATAAAGGACTGTCCGTAATACCTATCGTGTGTAAGTGTTTGTTCAATGCAATGAGCAGTGCTCGGTGATGGTCCCCGCCACCATTTGTAGACTGTCGTATCAAGTCGCAAAAGGCGTCTGGTCAGATTCCTGTTTAGGGACGCATAGCCTCCCTGGACTACCTGCAGCCTGGTGCCAAGGCCCACCAGCGTTCCGCTTGTTTATGGGTGTGTTCTCGTAGCGGAGGAGTGGTACTATGGGTTCGGGTCCAACAGCCACAGTATCAGAACCTCTCCTGGCCAGCTCATCGGCTGCGTCATTTCCTAGTGATCCGCTGTGTCCTTTTATCCACTGCAGCGTCACAGTGTTGCGGTTAGTAACCGTGATGCGTTCTAATGCATTGTGGCATTCTTGTGAGTTTCGAGATAGTGTAATGCTTTCCTAGGGATTGGAAGACTGGGCACGCCACAATCCTGGCGATAAGTCCCCTCCTTGTGGAGTGGCTAGAGCGGCGCCACGGCGTCCTCACCTTCCGCTTGACGCAGGTACTCACCGGACACGGTTGTTTCGGGAGGTACCTGTTTCGGATTCGGCGAGCGGATGCGCCCGGTTGTCAACACTGCGAGGACACTGTGGAGGTTTGCCCTGCTTGGGCGGAGCACCGCCGTGTCCTCGTCGAGGCGATCGGCGGCGGCGACCTTTCGCGTCCGGTTCTGATTCAATCTATGGTCCGGAGCGAGGAGGCATGGAATGCAGTCACCTCTTTCTGCGAAGCAGTAATGTTAGCGAAGGAGGAGGCCGAACGCGTGAGAGAGAGGGAAACCTCACGCCCCAGCCGCCGCAACAGGAGAAGTGAGAGTCGCAGGGCGATTCCCGGCCACCGTAAGCGCGGGCCTGCGGACGACGAGCATTGGGTGGCTCGCCGTCCGATCAAAACTAGGCCCGAGTCGACGGCGCGCTGTGTTCCACGCGCGCCTCCAAGAGCTGTCAGCATAGAAGACGGGGACCGCTAGGGCCAGTGCCTGCCGGGGTTGCGGAATCTGTTTGAAAGAGTCACCCTGGAACGCAAAGGACATTAGGAGGAACACGGATGGGTTTTAGTCAGTAAGAGTCTGACACTCACTTCTGCTTCACCCAGAGCGGGAGGAGTCATTAGATGATTTCCTATCCTTAAAAAAAAAAAATGGATTGGAGGACTGAGGCGCTGCCCGAGAGTATGCGAATGTTGGTATCTGTGACTCTCCTGGCTTCTATGGCATGGACCGCTAGGATAATGCCCATGCATTCCGCCTGATAGAAGGTGTTGAGTTTACCTAGCGGTCTGGATATTTTGATGTTAAGGTCATTGGAGTAAACTCCAACTCTGGTTCCGTAGCTTGTCTTTGATCCGTGAGTGTAAATTCTCAGCTCTTTGGGAACTGAATGATCGTCCAATTCTTGCGCTAGGACTATGTTGTAGCGCTTCCGGAAATAGTGCGTCTTTTGGGCTTTGTCGTTGGGTGAAGTCATCATGGGTTGCCGCCCAACAGCATCATGCATGATGCGCGTATGCTGAGAGCCGCCAGGGCCGCCACCTCCCGCACTATAAGGTGTAGTGGTGGTAATTCCAGCATGGCCTGCAGGGCCGCAGTGCGAGCAGTTTTCATGCTGCTAGTGATTGCCACATAGGTTAGTCGTTGCAGTTTTTAGAGGTCTTTCTGTGCTGTGCTCAAGTCGGTCCTGGGCCACCAGACTAGAGAGCCATATGTGATTACTGGTCTGATGACTGTGGTGTATAACCAGTGTGTTGTACTGGGACTAATGCCCCAGTTCCCACCTAGCATGCGTTTGCATTGCCACATGCATATGCTGGCTTTTGTGTTGGTGTATTCAGTGTGTTTCGCCCAGTTCAGGTGCTTGTCCAAATAGATGCCCAGGTATTTGGTTCAGTTGAGAGGCTTAGGGTGGTACCGAAGAAACGTGGTAGTTCTAGTGGTGGCAACTTCCTCTTTTTGGTAAAAAGAACAAGTTCAGTTTTGGTGGGGTTCACTGCTAGCTGATATTCTTTGCACCAGTCCTCTACTATTTTCAAGGCTTGACGCATTAGATTGCGTAGCGTGTTTTCGTGTTTTCCGTTTATTATTATGGTTATGTCGGCAGCGTAGCCGACTCAACGATAATGGAAACTTCACCGTCGTAAAGTATACTTTATCGTTGAGTCTTCTTACTAGGTTCCATAGTAGTGGTGAGAGGAAACCTCCTTGGGGGCAGCCTTTCGCAACAACGGCCCGTGTTGTGTTATTTATGGTGACTTGTACAGCTCTTTGCTTGAGCATGTTTGTGATCCAGCCGCTCAGGGTCGTATCCACACCGTGCCTTCCGAGGGCTGTGCTGATACTTTGAAACATGGTTTTATCAAAGGCGCTCTCGATGTCAATGAAGACAGCCAGCGAGGAGCATTTGTGTTTTATCGCACATTCGATCTTTGAGACTACGCTGTGCAATGCAGATTCTGTTGATTTCCCTGTGGAGTAGGCGTGTTATTGTCTGTGGAGCGTGGTCCGTCCCGAATATATCTGTCGCAAAGTCTCTCCAGGGTTTTCAGTAGAAAGGATGTCAGGCTTATTGGTCTGTAAGCTTTGGGCTTTGTGTAATCCGTTTTGCCCGGTTTGGGGATGAAAATTAAATTTTCGTAACAATTTTAACACAGAGTAATTATCTCAAAGGGAAACCGGTAGGGAATCGCGTCGTATAGACCCTACGCCCCTGACCTATAGCTACATTTACAAGCAATTTATAGCTACATTTATAAATAATTACTAGCCCGTACTATCCTACTGCTTGGCGAAGGACCGCCAAGCAGTCCTCCAAGCCTTTCGGTCACAACTTAACGAATCGGTAAAATGGGGTGAATAGAAACAAAACATTGAACGGTATTTTCGCTTGTATGTCACATTATAGGTTTCTAAAAAAATATCAATCTTTTAACACTAGTATTGATTTAAAAAATGGAGTCCTTAAATGCTGCAAGCAGAATTTTAATAAAGTGAAAATCCCTTCAAACTTTGTTTCTATTCACCCCGTTTTACTAAGTATGACAATTAAAACAACACTTACCCCCTGCGTATACTGGTGAGTGGTAGTGAGTACCCTCGCCAAAGGCCTCATGAAGGCTGGCAGGGTCTCAGTGAGAGGTGGGCGTGCGTGGGTAAGCAGTGGTTTCAGCAGCTTGGAGTCCACGGCGCCCCATAGGCGCGCGAGACGAGCCTTCTGACCAGTAGCGACGTCGCCGTGGTCGCGAGGGGCATCCTGACGTTGCAGAAGCGAAAATGAAGATTACATTTTGATAGACAAGTAGGTGAATAATTAGATTAATTATGCACGTACATAAAGGCTTTATAAGTTTCGATAGTAGATATAATTATAAAGTCTTCCCAAGATTTACAAAGGATAATATGTTTATTATTTCTTAATCTATTTTCCAAGATTAATTAAAAAAAACAACACAAATACTATATTGTCAATCGCAATTCAAACAGTCCAGGAATTTATTGTAAGTACCAGTGCTAATATTTTCAAATGGCATCAAAAGTTTTTGTTAATGTTAATTTATAAGTTTAGGGATTTTGTAAGTATTAGCAAATTGCATTAAAACAACACATTTGATACCGTCTGTGATATTAAAACTTCAGTGAATTTTGGATGAATGAGTTGTTTATTTAAATCATGAAGTGGCAACTATTTAAACAAACATTATGGTCGGTTAACAGAAAACAGAACACATGGAACATATCCAAATAGGTGAGGAACAACCTCATCCATCCCAGAACCACTAAAGTTATTTTATTATTTATATTAATTTATTTACATTCACCAAATACATGCATGGATCATTGGATGTGTTGTTATTTGCATAATGCTCATGTATTTCATGCATGTGAGTGGTAAACAATTCCAAATAAATAGTAATATAATAAAAATATGAACATACTTCGATACCGTTTAGTTCCCAAGGCATAATCACTTCCTTCGCTCCATTAGCCCATTTAACTACCATGCGGCCTCTCTAGATATTAAAAGAAACCAAACAAAGCAATAAAGTAAAAGTAAATTTCATGCACGACACAACACTACATTTATATTTTTATCTTTTGCATTTATTTTTCTTTTTCTTCATTACGTGGCGTGAAAATTCGAGAATAAAGAAAAAGTGAGAGTACTACAGAAATATTAACTGAATATTATTGTCAAAGTGTTTTCAGCCACGGTGCATATTGCGATCTATCCCTGAAACCCTGTTTGTAAATAAGAAAGTTAAAAAACTTGTTATTAATACTGTTAAAAGTATAGAAATGTGCTATAAATCGCTGTATTAGGTGTAGAACGTAATGTGATACATAAAAGTTCAGTTTGGTTAGTATTTATGTTTTAGTAAGACTCGTGCAGGATTTGTAATGCGTGCATGTATTGATTAGTCTTACTGTTGCCCTGTCGCAACTGGCTGGTTGCGTTGAGTCCATGTTACGGAGGCCGAAACCTATGTCAGCGGGCTGAATAACAAAACAGTTTTAGTTACGTGTTAATGAAACTTTAAGGCCAAAACAAGGCCCTTTTACATGACGAACAACTTATGTAAAGAAGATATTCTTTGAAATTACCTCATTGTAAAAACATTTTTTCATACTTCCAGCCATTTTTTTATTTATATATAATGCAGTGCATATCTTGGGTAACAAATCTATAATACAGTCAGGTACATTCAAAGCTATCTTCCATTGTATGTGACATATAGATAGGTACACAAAAATATAACATCGATATTATGTAATCATATACATAATATCGATGTTATATTTATATCTCTATAAATCTTCTCCAAAGACCTAAGTTCTTATTAAATTATTTTTGCCGAAGAAAGTATTCGAAGAAGATTTTTAATCACCGTTTCTCAACCCAGATCTCACACTTGCTTAGATTAAGTAATACGACGGAAGCTCTTTGCCTTGTTAGTAAAGATAAAAGTTGGTAATCTAGGAAAGTTAACCATTACCGTGGGAAACACAGAGCTAGATTGAAAGACTGAGAAACGTATGCCAAGATGATGGTAAGCGCGATGTATGAACATCCAAAGCTCCAGTAAAGTGCAAACATAGCGCTATGAATACGTACCGGTCCAGCAGATTCCGTGGCCTGGTACAGCTGCCACAATAATGTCTTATTAATCACATGCTTGCCCGTAGCACACGCTTCTAACGTGCCTTATGTACATACGAGCCAATGATACGTGCGCGTCTGCGGCTGCCCTACAGTGCTCCGATGACCTTTAGTCCGTACTTTATTTATACAAAATATTACTTGGGTATTATCTATTAGTTTTTGTACATTTGTGCTGAATTTTTATGTAATTTTGGGCCAGTTCTGTTACTACAACAACGTTTTTAACTAAACCAGAAAAGGTATGCGCTTCGGTAATCTTCGATTTTTAGAATTAGCACGAGTGGTGCGCCTAAAGGTGGGTACTGACCGGTGTTACGTGGCGTAATGTAACATGTTACAAAGCGAGCATTCGTGCAGTACGTGGAAACGAACACGAACATAGGACACGGCGTATCGTAACATGCTCGCTGTGAATGTTACTTTACGGCCCGTAGCACCGGTCAGTACCCAGCTTAAGCGTAACCCTCAACGGAGGCAAAGCTCTGAAGTTTTGTTCTGGCGTGCTTTTTAGTAGTGCACCTATCGCGTGTCTATATTTTCTGTCAGGTTATTTACTCTGTTGTCAGATCGTCAGCCATCACTCAAGAAAAGTTTTTTAGAATTTTATCGAGTTGTTTCTGTATGATTTTTAAACATGGTAATACAAAATATCCAAGTAGGTAATTCCACGGTTGTAACAGTTCTACGAATATCTAATAATTGAGCATTCATATCGAAGCGCATTATTTTCCTGAGATAAACCATATAGTACTTAAATAAATTCTAAAGGGTCAGACAACATAACTTAAATTAATTAACGTCATCGTGTAATATTTTGTATAAGTTTCAAGTTCATGCCTGATAAACTGTTTAAAAAAGCATTCGTCGAATAACGATCGGATCTATTTCGTATTATTTACGATCGTTAATTAAAAAGATTAACATTATATTTTATAATAATAATTCAAGTTTATAAGAATAAGAAGGGAAGTTAAAGTTTGTTATAACATAGAAAAATAAGACACACAGAAAGCAGCGGTTGTAAATAAGGAAATACAAGGGAAAGCGACAAAGTAATTATTGTACTCTACGATTTGTTAATAAGCTCTTGACGTAGGTACTTATTTCAACTGGAAACACGAGATTTTTTGCTGTTAACACCCTTTGCCTGCTGCAGTACATGTCGAAAGAGGAAATGTAAAAAAAGAAAATTGAAGTGCAGGTCGTAAAGGGTTAACAAATACAAATGAATGTATATGAACGAAATGCTTACTAAGAAAACTGTTTTGCCAATTGATAGTGTGAATGATTTTGTCTACTTCTATTAAAAAGTGTAATGTCAGCACTACTATAAAGTGTTTCAATTAAAGTTTCTTATGCAACCCAAAGTTAATTCACAGTAATATTTACAAGTTGAAGAAAAAACTTACGCTTCTGACATCCCGATATGGTAAAGCGTCATTTTCGTCGTTGCCTGATGATTCCCTGGAAATTGTTGGTTATTGTTTTAGTATACTGTCAAGAACTTACAGGTTTACTTTCGGCCGTTTGACAGTTGGATCGAAAGTCACACTGGGAGACGGCCTGTCCTGCTACGGCCACAGTAGTCACTACTTTAACGTATACCGTACGTTTACCGCAATCATTATGGCATTAAATTACTGCCTAAAATATCGCGTGAATAGGTGTGGTTACACTACAGATTACACTACTAGATATGACAATGAACTAAGCATAGATATGGTAATTTTCCAGAATGGAGGTTGAAGCTGCGGCGGTGATGTGATGATTTTTATGATTCTTCTGTCGGGTATCCCAAAGACTTGGTACCGATTGGAATACTTCCAAAAACTCGAGCACCTCTTCATTTGACAATTACATGTCGGTCGGCACGTGCGTTTTCGTTGAGCTCATGTCCCACACTGAAACTGTAGTGTGGCCACCTCGGTCAAAAATTAAAGCGGTAATCGTCTTTGATATGCGAAAAAAAACCGCCACCAGAGCTATTGCCATTACCGTCAAATGCCATTTTGATTGACATTGTAAAATTATGGCCATAAATCGTGGCTACACTTAGGTTTTGTTTCGATTATGGCCATAACTATTGCCATAGCACGGTAGTATGGCCGAATCATCCGACAACCCGATACTCCTTGGCAAGACTGGTGTCAGATTTTTTGGCTGCTGTCAAAGATGTTCTCATAACTTTTGTCATCACTTTTCCGGGACTTACTGACAGTAGGTTCTGTGGCAGGAACATTTTCTATGCGCCAAACTTTACCGGAAAATTGGCAAAGCGTATCCATAACAATATTGTGATACATACCCAGTAGGTATGCGTAGATAGGCAAGCGCATGCGTGGCCGCTCCGCCCTGCAGTACCACAGTAGCTATCACGATCAATGAGGTAGTCGTCAACATGGCTTGACGGGCTTCTGACACTGTGTTACGAATAGCTAGGGCGAATGACATGGCTCCTCGAAGACCTGTAAGTTGACATGTTTTATAATTATTGTTTGAGTAAATGGTATAAAAAGTAAGAACGACATTTTCAATTTAAAAGGTTTTCGATTCAATTTTGAAGCAGATAAACTTGACTAGTCTGGATTGCAGAAACTAAAATGCCAATCGGCCTTTATCTGATCTTGCACTTATGAAAGATCAAATCCTAGTCGCTATCCCACCTCAGCGACAATCACTGTCAAAAACTTGCAAGTTTTTTTTTCATGTTTTTTGAACATATAAATGAAAGAGGTGGTCAAGGTGCTTTTCGTGATTATATGAGATACATCTTAGTGGAACCTCCACCCTGTCTACTAATAGCGTTGCATGTAAGGCACAAGTGCGCGGCATGTGACTTTTACCATTAACATAAGGTTCAAATTACAATACCTGAGAAGAACAGCATGTGTTGGAAGTTCATCGGTATCGGTGGCTTTCGTCCGAGATTGAGAAGGAAGGAGAGTGGGTATATGTTGACAGCGCGGCCGAGGACTGAAGTTACCTGTAGGTGTATGGCTAAGGAACATTTTCATAGCTTTGTTGACCACACATAAGCATAACATTAAAGCCGTTATTCCCCAAAGGCGTAAACAAAGTTAGTTGATCCAAATTTTACCAGATATGTTGAAGTCCCATGAACCTAGTAAAGCCTATTGCAATAGCGATGATTCCTGAGTAAAAAAAGTATAATTCTATTTCGTCCGTCAGTCAGATTATTATCGAATAATATAAAATATAAAATACTCGAATTTCGGACAGTGTGAAGAACACAGTATAGCGCGCCAAAACGAAAATCACAGATGTTACCCGGAAAGCTGCTTGTCTTAAGTGAGATTGGGCTGGACATGTCTATCGTATGTCAGATGAGCTGTGGGCTAAAAGAACCACTCAATGGTCCCTTTCAATCCTAGGCAAGGGCGACATCGCGGTAGACCATGAGAGTGAAGAGACGAACTCGACTCTTACCAGATGGACTGGCCCGCAATGGAAGAGGACAGACGTGTGGAAAAGGGAGAGGGAGGCCTTTGGCCAGGAGTGGGACAAATGGTCTAGATTAGAATAGAAAATATCAGAAAGATCAGAAGTGGGGGCTTGTGACGTCAAGTTTAGGTAAAAGGTATACTTAACTGTGACATCACACTACACAAAAATGAAGATGATAAAATTCAACGCATTGTATCATCTTCATTTTCTGTTTACATGAAAAAGAAGATATACGTGTTTAATTTTTTTTGGTAATCACTGACGGACTAATTTGATTTTTTAGTCATCTACCCTATCAATGTTCACGAGTAAAGAATCTTGTCACGAGTAAAGAATCTTGTCACGAGTAAAGAATCTTGTTAAACATATGTATAAGAAGCAATTTTTTTACGTAAGTGCTGTGTACGCCTGTAAGTGACTAATTCACCATAACTTAATGCATATGTTATTTTTATTATGTTAATGTCTAGTGAATAGGTCGTTGGTGTACCTATCAAATAAATAAGATTATATTCATGTTGGTGTTAAAAAGTTACTGTTATATACGAAACTATTGGCTTTGAGCAATGAAATGCGTGTTCGATTGCGGAATGAAACAAATATTTATTTGGTCTACACTACAGTCACTACAGATAACAGACTTCTGATGAAATATACAGCGGGTAAGGGATATCGACGCACAAACGGAAAATGTTATATGTCCATAAGACTCAAAATCAATTTTAGAGGGCCATACATCTCTATGACAAGGAGTCGTCGGATTCAAACACTCAGCGGGCCGGAATTGGCCGCAGACCGTTGTTTGCACATCCCTGTTCCAGATGCTTTTTTTATTTTATTTAGGAATGGGCTTGCTCTTGACCACAATCACGCCTGATGGAAAGCGATAGATGAGGTCTATGATGGAGCGAGCGTGCCCAGAAGATGCCTGTTCACTCTTGCTTTGAAGGCAGACGGGTCATATGTGGTCGGTAACACAGACGTTGGCAGAGTTCCACATTGTTTTTACAAATTACAGGGAAATTTTCTAGTGGAGTAAATGTTTGCAAAAATGCGTACTTCTTGGATATATAAACACACTAGCTGATCCGCGCAAAGTCGTCTGCGTCACATTTGTCATTAATGCTCCGCTCCTACTGGCCGCAGCGTGATGTTATATAGCCTATAACCTTCCTCGATTAATGGGCTATCCAACACTGAAAGAATTTTTCAAATCGGACCAGTAGTTCCTGAGATTAGCGCGTTCAAGCAAACAAACAAACTCTTCAGCTTTATATATTAGTATAGATAATAACTAGTTGACCCGCGCAACTTCATCTGCTCCGCTCCTATTGGTCTTAGCGTGGTGATATAGCCTATATATAGCCTTCCTCGATAAATGGGCTAACACTGAGGGAACTTTTCAAAATGGACCAGTAGTTCCGAGATTAGCGCGTTCAAGCAAACAAACAAACTATAAATTCTAGATATATAGATTGATTGACTTACAAATAACAAGAGGTTGGTAGCCGAATCTGGTAGATACTAGTTTTATAGCCCCTCTCTAGATTAGATAAAAATAGACGTACCTAGCTCTTGTAGATGAGTGTACTGTTGCCGTGTTATTATCAAATTGACGGACACTTTAGGTACATGATGTCCGAAACAGTTTTTCGAGAGGAAACAGATAACGAAGACTCGAAAAATACTTTTACAGCTTGTGGTTACCGTTTTGGATAAACGAGTTCATAGGGATAGGCATCCTATGGGGTTAAGCAGAACTTACAGAACGCTATCTGTTTCGATGCTTTCATACTTCTTATGCATTTAACATCTGGTCAGACGCGCACAGAAATAGAACATACAGACAAAAAAAACTTCAAATGCATCCAGTTCCATCGGTTGAGATAGTGGCCAAACGTGTGCCTATCAATAGTAAAAAAAACAGGAGACGTCCTGTTACCAAGTAGGTCTGTATTTTGTGTCCTTGCAATCACAAAAAGGTTTTTGCTTTTGCTGTTACCTAGGTATAAACTTAAATCAGGTGCGGTTTAGGAAAATCCCACACAATACTTTACCATAATAACCTTTTCCGCCTTACGATAGGCTACTGATGAATATAATTTTTTTCCTTCTACGCGTCAGGTTGCAACACATACAAACACAATTTTAACGATTCAGTCTCCTGATTTAGAACGTATTTCATGGTTGGGGCCGCTAGGGCCAGTGCCTGCCAGGGTTGCGTCATTTGTTCGAAAGAGTCATTAGGAGGAACACGGATGGGTATTAGTCAGTAAGATTCTGACTCTCCCTTCTGCTCCGCCAAGAGCGGGAGGAGTCATTTGATGATTTACCAGACTTAAAAAAAAAAAACTCGTGGTTACTTATTTGTTATTCAATCGCTCAAACGTGTTGTTTTAAATAACACATAATAATTCTACACTACAGTTACATCGATGCTTATCTTGTCGATTTTTATTTATGTAGAATAGAAATAAATACTTATCTAAATCTTTAAATCATACTTTTCAACAACAGCGATTTGCAGATTATAAGATTAGACTTGATAAGGATAAATCCTACATCGCGAGGCGGATGTCGATTTTCCTCCATTTATAACTATTTTATTGTAACAATCTATTTAATAAAAGTTGATCACAGTAATGTATGTACGCGCTTTACTTCGTAACGATTGACCCAAATTGGATAATTCTTTTTGTTGTGGTCGTAATTGTCAGGGTGAAGTTTGTATGAAGGAAAATTAAAAAAAAAAATACATTCGGGCGAAGCCGGGCGGGTTACTAGTTTATTACAATGCTCAACGTCGCTGTTTGTCAGTATGTCTGTGAGTACGCATTCAACCGACCTTATATGATTTTATAGTTTATAGATCTTTCGTGATGTTTGTATCCCTTAGTCTTAATTTTTGCTGACAGTCAGGAAAATTTTTTACGGAGCTCTTTTTTTGACCGTGTCTTCTTAGTCATTTCATACGACTAATAATAATAACAGTTGCGATTTGGAGTATTCAAGTTATATAAAGCTAAAGAGTTTGTTTGTTTGTGATGCAACTATTGGTTCGAATTGAAAAAATCGTTTAGTGTTGTTTTAGTGTTATCTATAAACTCATAACATCACGCTACGACCAATAGGAGCGGATCATTAATTCAAAATGTGACGCAAACAAGTTGCACGAGCCAACTAGCAAGTGATAGTTAGGTTGCTAAACATTTTTTTTTTGACTGTACATCCGACCGAGCGGCGCCGTTGCTACTTCATTCACTTTAAAAAGGATACAAATCCAGCGATGATGAACCAGGGGTCGAAGTGATGCTTAGGGAAGGTGAACATAGACACGCCGATGTACGTGAAGATGAAGTTCTCTGCCAAGAAGTTTAGTAGCTCAAACAGTTGCTTGGTGCGATTGCGCGAGTCCGATGAGAGGTTGTTGTACGTGTAGTGAGCCTGGCATATGCCGCAGAATAGGACCGCCACCACACCTGTGAACAGAAGATAAATGTAGCGTAGACATAGAAGAACGCTCTTCTTTTTTCTATTGTAAGTTTTTGGCTGAACACGGTACCTAGAAGAATTTTGGAAGGCCTTTGCCCAGTAGCGAGATAGTAGTGGTAGTAAGTTAAAAAAAACCGGCCAAATGCGAGTCGACTCTCGCCCACCGAGGGTTCCGTACAAATTTATAGCTACTATATTATAACTATTTATTATTATTTAATTTTTTGATTTAATTACAAATGTATAGTTTTCAGACTTTTCCCTATACTTGTAGTATAAGACAGAATTACTTGCAAAATTTTATAGTTCTAAGTCAACGGGAAATACCCTATACATTTTGATTCCCTTGAGAGTGTCGAAGTATACGTTTTTTAGCGGCATAGACCATATCTTTTTTTTATACGAGTACTAACTTAGAAGTTTAATTTCACAGCTGCAAAGGGCCATAGTCCTGAGTATATGGGTTTAATTTCAACTCGATACCTCCACGCGTTCTCGAGATAAACGGTCTTGACAGATAGACTGACGAACAACAAAGTGATCCTATAAGGGTTCCGTTTGTTGCTTTTGAGGTACGGAACCCAAAAAATATGGCTGTTGTCGCTCTTAGGTTCGATCTTCTTCTTTTCGAATTAATAAGATCATCTCAAAATAAAAATCCAAGGAATTGAAACGAATAACGGTAGCGTATTCCAAATACTTTTGAATTCATTCATCAAGGAATTCGTTTTCAAAATGAGAACGTTCTAGGCAGTCAACCGACTGCAGCTACTTACTAAAGCAAACCATGTAGATAGGCAGGATATTTACAATAAGTATTAGAGTAGAAACTACTTGGAAATATCTGCAATATTTTAAGATCATAATCTTTAGGTGCATCATAAAGTCAATGCTCGGTACCGATATACTTTAATTGCGGTGACCGCGAAGCAGAATTGTCTAGTTCACCGCAGAAAGGAAAGAAATACTTTGCTAACGACACTGCCACAAACAAAACTAGGTTAAATGTCCGCTATTTGTATTTGACTTGACTGCTTAATGAAGCGATAAGAGGCGACAAAAGATTTCTTTCATCATTAAAATTTTTGACGACAACCTTGGTTTGAACACAAGAATAACAAAAACAATGTAGGACTTGTTCATTATTATAATTTTAAATGATGTAGGTAGGATTTAGCCCAGTTCTGTTATAGCAAGTTACTTTACCTGTCCGTAAAAGCAGGCGGAAATACTACTACTACTTATTTAGCTGCAATGCAATTTGGATTTCCTGTTACAATACCTTATATTGGGAACAAAACTACATATTGTAAGCCATAAGCACTGGTAACAATTGAAATTCGTGAAATTTAATTGAAAATAAAACAAAATTCAGATTGCAATAAAATTACCAAGCGAGACTTCGAAGATCAATATTGAAATGTAAAGAAAAAGGCAACCTCTATTCCAGGAATGTTAAGGAGCTCCGAAACCGTAACTAAATGGGATATCCGAAATAAAAATGTATCCGTAACCGGATCCGATATTAAAGTTTCGAATAATTTCGGATAGGAGCGGCCGGGCGGAATCTAAATGAGACACGTTATGACAGGTTTTCTGTCCGGCCGAGCCGACACACTAGCCGCAAGAATAACCCGTGTTTTACTTTTACAATTGCTTGAAAATCTTATATCTATAACCGAAACTAACGGATAATCCGAAATCATTTCCTATCCGTAACCTTATCCGAAACCGGTATAATATTATTTCTATATCCGTGTCCGTATCCAGATCCGAAATTCTTAGACAAATTCCAAATTCTTTATTTCTAAACCACTAGCGGACGTTGACCACGAAGTCAGCTGTGTTAACTTTGATACGTTCTCGGACATTAATTAATTTGTGTTATTGTACCTACAACAGCACGTGAAGCGACAGAATTCACACATTTCCCACGTTTTCTAAACAGCGCGACTTTGGCTACAATACTTCGTAAAACAGAGCTGTAGATCTACATTCGTGTTCATATATCGAGTGACAAAACCGTATTCTCACAAAGGCGAATCTCGCATTCTATTTTTTTTCTGTAGTACGTAGGTATTGTAATTTGTTTATTTTCTTTTTAAAGTTGCCCCACACTAGGGATTTCTCCTGTATCGTGGGTGCGTTTATAATCATACAAACTCAATACACAAATAGCCAGACCCGGAACAACTATCTGTAGGCCATACAAATATTTGTTCCGTGCGGGAATAAATCCGCGATACGTAGCGCAGCAGTCAATAGAGCCAACCGTGCCGTCTATATCTAATTTATGTACAGACAGTAGTGTTTTTAGGTTCGTTTCCTAACCTAACTTGTCCGAGTCGGGGTGCTACAAGTTAAGAGCTCGCTTCGCTGCTGATTGGGGATTTTGTAGACAAATTTTTCTATGGGTGTTTAACGACCAATCAGAAGCCACATTCAAAACTCAGTTGGACTCTGTTTATATGCGCCCTGAACCCTTACATGACGCGAAAGAGTCTGTAATCAAAGTCTACATTACCTGTCAACTCGCAGACTTCAGCGATGAGGAAGGCCGCATACGACATAAGCACGAAGAGAGCAGACTCCAGCAGGGGCCACTCTCGCACGTGAGTGAACTTCGTCATGTGCACAGTGGTTAAGGAAAAGATACATACAGACGAATACAGAACTTGGTCCTTTTTTTAAGTCGTTAGAAGGTGTCATTGCATTTATCTATAGCCGAACGGTGGACAAGGACATTTTGGCGAGAAGCCAGTATCACCAACAAATGGCGCCATTTTTTTATTTTTCAATGTAATTTCCACAAATGTGAGAACAATAAATGATGATAATGTTTACGAATAGCCCCTTTGGCACTGTCACATTTTCATAGCAATAAGGGCGGTTTTCGTGGTTCATAAATGCTGGTTCAAACATATTTTTAGTAAACAAGTGGGATGTTCTGAGTCACATAGCTAATTATTGATATAAGACAGCAGACGACCCACGCTTAAGATTTCAGGGTCATCTCTTACGATTCGCACTTGTTGTTTTCTTCCAAGCCATGCATAACTGTCAACAACTTAAATTCAAACAATAATATGTAATGTTATAATATATTATAATATACTAGCTTTTGCCCGCGACTTCGTACGCGCATATCCCGTTTTTCCCGTATACCGTTTTTTCCCGTCCCTTAAAACTATCCTATCTTTTAAGTTGGATCAAATAACAGATAGTTACGAAGTTTGATCAAAATCGGTTAAGTAGTTTAGGAGTCCATCGCGGACAAACAACGTGACACGTGATTTATATATATTAAGATTATAACATTATATTTAATATATAATATGTAATGTTATATTAAATATAATGTTTCTACAATAGATGTAGGTATTTGAAAAGGATATCAATGCCGTCAAGCAACCCATGAGAGCACCAACCAGCAGGGATAAACTGAATATCCCTATGAAGTCTCCAATCGCTCCCAGGAACGCAGTGATTTCAAACCCGCCATCATTGGAATACCTCAACTCATAGTTTTGTATAGCTCTGCAACAATACAGGGAAACATGTAACGATTGATAAGCGTATCTATTGATAATCGTACACATAGATATACCCTAATAACACGTGGTAGATATAAATCTACCTGCTACATAATGTAGAGCGTTTTTAAAGTAAAAAAATGAATAAGAGATAAAAATAATAAATAAGATACAAATTCTGCTGCTCAAGCTACAAGCTGATCCTGCGGCTGCTCTATAGAGGCTTATCCTGCAGTAACCGTTCATTCTCCTGGGAAAAAGTATGCATATGACATATAGCCTTAGTTCCTACTGGCTGCTACCCGTGGCTGTGCCTCCATGGATTTAGTACTGCCCCCTAAATGATATAGATATACTACTGTAACATTTGATAAAAATTAATTACACAGTAGTAGTAACAAATATCCATTATGACAAACTTTCACAGCTTTACTTAATATTTTAAAGCTGAAGAGTTTGTTTGTAGGTTTTGTTGACCGCGCTAATCTCAGGAAATACTGTTTCCAAATGAAAAAGTCTTTTAGTTTTGGATAGCCCATTTATCGAGGAAGGTTATAGGCTATATAATTTCACGCTACAATCAATAGGAGCGGAGCATTCATGAAAAAAATGTAACGCAGATGAAGTTGCGCGGTTCGACTAGTTTATAATATTAGTAGGATATACAAATATGAACTAACATTCGTTTACTCATTACATCTTCCACCACCTTTTTTACCTTTTACAATACATTTTCTTTAATTAATTAACGGATGTATGGCGCCTAATTGGATACTATATTCTCACCACATCATTTGGCGGTCACACTGATGATATAAAAAAAAAACTAGTGGAGCAAGTTTTGTAGGTTTGCTATTAGATAACAACAATAAACTTGATTTCATGCTCACTAAAATTGATTGCTTACTTTTGTATGGTATAAATTATTTTGTTTTGATCTTTAGAAAACTTATAGCTAGGACAGAAATCAAGCATTTATTCCTCGAAGAGTTAGGCTGCGTTCCCACTAGAGATGTGCGAGGATGCGTAGCGAAGGATGTTTGTTAAGGCGACGACATACGCCAGCGACCTTGAGGGAACAAATCGCGCACTCGTTTACATGTTGCGGCGATTCAGGGGCGGCCGTAACAGTATTTTAGCTACACTGGCGGACAAGATAGATGGACCGTTTATCAGGCTCTGGGCTGGCAGGCATGTGCGTCCACATGTACATGCAGCCAATTAATGTTTTCTTTTTTTGTGTATTTTTATTATTTTGTTTTTACTAACATAGACTAAGTTCATACTAACACTATATGGATCTCTTGGTCTGAATAAAAATTTTTGAATTTGAATTTAACACCGGCGCGACCAAAAATGTAGTAGTTTTTTGTACTTACCTTATTATTCTAAGACTTAAAATACTCCCGGTGGTTTTGGTCTGATTGTCGTCTTTATGTCCGTGTTAGACATAATTTTACAAATTAATTACACTATATGAACGAATAAAACTCATCATATATCAAATTATTAAGAAAATAGTCTTATGTAACGTATATTTTTTCGACTAGCCGTTTAGACGTGATTCTCATTTTAAAATCAACTACTCTCAGGGTATTTTCGCCTTAAGAACCAATAGCATCACTTGCGCTGAGCGAGGCTAAGTAAATGAAGCGATTCTATTGGTTGTTAACAAACATATCCCTCGCTACGCATCCTCGCACATCTCGGGTGGAAACGTAGCATTAGTTGCAGCCACGTTTTGGCCGTTATATGCAGGCTCTGGTCATTTCCAAATGCAAAAACTCCGTAAAAATTAATCATTTTCGAGGATGGAACTCGCGCTAAGGACAATGTCCTTATCGCAATCTATCATCGAAACAGTCACTTCTTCAAAAGCCATTTTCTCTATCACACAATCCATCCATCGTTTCTTTCGACTACAAAGCCTACAGACCAAAAAGTAGACATAAAATAGGTAGGTACCTACCGTCAAACGAGGTGAATAGGAACGGAGGGGTGAATCGAAATACAAAGTTTGAAAGGGATTTCCGCTTTAATATCATATTATTGGTTTTATAGGACTTCTTAAATATCAATTCAATAAATTATTGGAGGCCGTAAATGCTCCAAACAAGATTTAATTTTCGTGAAAATCCCCTTCAAAGTTTTATTTCGATTCACCCCTGCATTCCTTTACACCCCGTGTGTAGGTATGGCATGTACTTCAAATAAGTGACCGTATTGTAATGATAAAATTTTCAACATATTTACCCGCTCAGAACTAGAGCCACAGCGTCATTGAGGACACTTTCGCCGAATATCATCGCATACAGATTCACGTCCACCTGTAACAATATTGACATACTGTATATTTCTGATAATTGTGTGACAATGGGAGACACCTTGAAAAAAAAAGTAACGTAACTACACGTGAATTAGCATTTCTGATAAATATGGCAAATATGGCGTATATAATGTCACATCGTAACGATATTATCGTGGCATTCGACATTGATATTAATGTATAACACTAATTGTGTATTTTTGCTTCATTCCATGGCAGTATAGTGTTCCTCTGTTTAAACTGATAAATAGAAAATGAGTGGTTAACACATTCGTTGTTCCTGCTATCAGCAGTTTTTGTGCACTACATAAGGCAAAGGAATGATTATCATACATACATATTCAGCGGAAACTATTGTAAGAACTGTGTTTGAAATTGAACGACATTTGAGGGTAAAGACATAAGAGCGATAATCGCCTGGCGAATTTCACATATGAGGCTCTTGCATTGTCGCTTCTTGATAGGTGAGAAACTCCTTGGTGGACCTTATTCAAATTACATTGTGAATTAGAAATTTATCTAAATTCATGTTTCGATATCTGATAACAGTGTACCTGACGAACTGCGAACGAAATTACAATTATCATGCATGTCGTTAGGGTTGACAAGTCCAAAAACCGGAAAACCGAACGTACGGCGAGTTTAGCCGTACTTTTGGTGAAAAAACCTGAATGATCTAATAAGAGTACCTAACTGCCAGTTTTAAAGCGATAAAAATAAAATTAGGCTGAGTATCAAAATTCACTTCGGTTTGATGGGAAGATGCGTCGCTACCAACTCCTCAACTAATAAAACATATTTTCACGTCTTTGCTTCTAATTCTGTCTGTTTCGAGTCCCAAATAATCATTTTTCTTTTAATGAATTTATACATAAATTAGATAAATCACTCCTTATTTCCACTCAAAATAGTGAAAGAGCGACTGGCAAGATGGAAAACTCCTAACACCGCCTAGCACCGGACAGGCGGGACATAATCTAATTTAGCCGGACTTATATAAAACTAACTACCACCGGCTTTATCCAGACGCTTGTGAACCCTACCTACATCTATCACAATAATATGACTCAGTCAGTTATCATAAGTGTATTCCCCACTAATGATACAATATTACAAGTAAATTTAAATAGTAAAACGTGTTGCTGATAACGATATAAACGATAAGGCTAATTAATTTTCAACTTTTTCCTACCTAGTCTATATTCTTTCTTGGGAAATTATGTTCAAAGTTACCTAATGATAAATAAAGGTACAATGATGGTTTCCAGAGAAAATTACGCGATCAGTTGGCGCCACATTGAAAAAGTTGCCGTAATCATGACATTGATTTCAATTTAACAAATGTCAGAATAACATTAGCGATTTGACAGGTACCTGGACCTGTCGCCTCAGTGCTGCCACCTGGTGCCCGTCATTTCAGGAAACCCTCATTGTTTAAATTACTTTTTGACGTGCTTCTTGACTTGTGAAAGAATAATACAGGTATTTCTATACAAAAGCATCATTGTAGAAAATATAGGTACGAGGGGTGATACAAAGCAATAGGGAATATGCACGAAAAAAATATTTATTATCTATACAGTTTATCTAAAAATATACTTACACAAATATAATACTAACAGTTCAAATAGAAACAAAATTGCTCGAAAAACAAACGAGATATTATTATTTTAAACAAATGTATCTGTCCCTCTCGCGAAAAACGCTGTTTTCTATGGCAGCTGTATAGGCGCCAAGAAATTTGACGTCACAATTCATATCGGACTTCTCTTTCTAATTGTAAACTTTGAAGCTTTATAAATTCATCGGTGATGAAGGTATTTAAAAAATAATTTCATATTTTTTTATTAGAGTTAATAAGTATTTCATTTTGTAAATTAAAAAATCGCATGCATGTTCCCTATTATAATCGATATAAAAGAATACAAACTGTATTCTTTTATATCGATTATAATAGTTTCAAATCTATATTTATTTTTAAAAATAGACTCCTTGGAAGTCGCTCCAAAAAGCCTATAGTTTTCTAAACGCTATCTACCCTTTAAAAAGAAACTGGCCAAGTGCGAGTTGGACTCGCGTGCAAAGGGTTCCGAACGAATTTCATGTTAACATGTTATTTTAACACTATTGGCTTCTTTTAAGTTTTCCTGTAATCTTTAGGTAAAGATCTATTATCTCTATATAAAATTTTAGGCTCAGTAGTTTCGGAGATAAGGGGGGGGAATGGTCATTTTTCGTCTTATTTCTTGAATAACTTCAAACCTATTTATTTTAAAAATATGAAAGAAATATATTACAACCCTTACAGTAAGGCCTTTCATTTGATATGTCACACGATATTGTTCAAAAAACTTTTTTTTTTAATTTTCTAATTTGGCCCCCAAATGTGATCCCCATACTAAAAATTTAATAGTTTACGTAATGCGTCCGTGTTTGGGTCACAGAAATTCATATGTGTACTAAATTCCAACAATTCCATCGGTCCAGTGGATCCGGAGAAAACTGGCTGTGACAGACGGACAGACAGATACCCGAGTAAGGGTTTCGTTTTTTGTTCGGAACCCTAAAAATGTTTGCCAAATCCTTCTAAAAACGCTCAAAAAGCAGTTCAAGTAGAAGTTCACATGCAATTCGTTTGTTCCATTGAATGCTACCATATAAGACCTCTGTGACTTAAGCTAAATGTCTGATCAACATCTTACAACATTTTTGGCGTTATACTCGGAAAGGTACATCGACGGTTGGCCTTCACAGGGTTCATCTTCCATGGAGGTTCTGATTTGATTTACTGCATTTATTGTCGAATGGTCGTTTTTAATTAATTTGATAGGTACTTCGTAATTGTGGTGTTCACCCCGATCCCGATGATTATATATGTGGTCGGTTGTGTGGATGATTTTTATGGAATTGTTTTTATATTGTTTGGCAACTATATTTTTGATAGCTTAAATTATACCTTATTCAAAACACAACAAATTGCTGTATTAAAAATACCCGAATATCATTAGTTTTGGATCAACTCTCTTATTTCAACATTATTATGTACAATTCTATTCTATAAAGATAATAGAACTTGTTTGGTTAAGGAACTTATTCGTTATTTGCGCCGATGTTCCCTCGACGCTGTATAAATTAATTGAATTCTGCTGTTTGATATGACTTAGTAAGTATATGGACTTAGTAAGTATATGATATTTTTATATTACCTTCAGCTGTGAGAAAATAGCGAGTACAGTCAGCGGGTCGGTGGGCGAGATGAGCGCACCGAAGTACAACGTGTCTAGGAAGGTGAAGCTGGAGGCAAGAGACGCCGGCATCAGTTGTACGCAGCCGTACATCAGAGATCCGATGACCAGGGCTGACAATGCCGTGCCGACCATCGCGAATGTCAATATCGCTCCCAGATTACGGAAGAAATATTTCTGGAAATTAGAAATGTAATTACCCTAAAGCTTCGGTCTCTTGATCGGAACGCAAAACGCTGCGTTATGCGGTGCCGGACACAAACCGTGTAAAAACATCTAGTTATATATTTTTCTTTACGTCGCAGTTTGCGTCAGCGATCAAGAGGATTATGAGATGTAGCGTTGTGCTTTCCGATCACCGAAACGGTGGTTTACGTAATCCTACTGCTGGGAATTTTGACAGCACGGTTGGCGCAGTGGTTGAGCGATTAGCTGCTGCGCTGCGTGTCGTGGGTTCGATTCCCGCATGGAACAAATATTTGTAGAGCCTACAGATAGTTGTTCCGGGTCTGGCTTTTAGTGTATTTGAGTTTGTATGTTTGTAAACGCATCCACGATACAGAAGAAATTCTTAGTGTCGGGAAGTTTAAAAAAAAACAAAAGCAATGCAATGGTTAGTTGGTCATGATTCACCATGCTGGCCCCATTGGGTATAATTTGTGGATGAGCAGCAATACATTGAAAATTTTACTTAAAAGATAGCTTGGTATTAAACGTGCTATGTTTCGACTTTGTCTTGACATTTTCCTGTTAGGCTCAATTAGGTACAAAATAAATTGTGTAACATCATTGTTCAGACAATCGCACATCAGTCGTAACGGGGAGATCTTTGTAGTGCAAGAATAGCACTGATGTACTTTTGACATGATACCTAATGTTTTTGCGTTTTAAGGAACAAGTGAAAGCGTATTTTCTTCTAATGATTGATAGTGGTATCTACTATTAAGTATTTGTACATTTACTTAATTACCAACATTAACAATAAGTATTTTTTTATAGTTATTATATTATGTCTCGAATTTATCTAGGTACTGTTAAAGTTAATAGAAGTTATAATTATCATTTCCTGCAGTAATGTAATTTTTTGATTAGCCTAGAATTGATAACGGCTGGGGAAAGACCTTACCCATAAATGTATGATCACAACCTACTTATGTATCTATTTTTAGGGAAATATTCTATTTGCTGATGGTATTTTTAACTTGATATTACTTACCCTCTTCAGACAATACCCAGCATGGAATATGATAGGTGGTAGAATAATATTAAAAAATATCTCAGGATCAAATGTAGCCTTAAGATCTATCTCATTCTGCTCCACATTCACTATTTCTCCTCTAAAGCTATATGCGTACGTCTTGTTAGGTACTGGAACATCTGTATAAAAATAAAAACATTTTAAGCCACATTATTTGAATAGGATATATGGAGGGGAAAAGGGAGAAATATTCTCAAAATAGTATTAAGTTGCTGTCTGCTTCTGTTTATTCTCCCACTTATTTGTTCTATACCACGCAACGAATTTTGGAACAATTTTCACTCATAGAAAGCGCAATAAACAAGGAAGGTTTGTGTAGATAAATAGGACTTTTTTAAAGCCTGAGTGGATCGCTAGTATGAAGAAAACAAAGTCGACGATGATTATCTGAATTAAAAGAAATTCTAAAATCTTTTTGTTCAAAAATAATCTATCTATAAGTGGATTCCCAAAAGTATTTCTTAAGTAGACTGTTTATCAGTTTCATAGTAAACAACAGATGATTATAAAGAATGTAGTTATTATAATAAGGCATTCAAGAGCAATATAAAAAAAAAACATACAAGGCCATATTGTTTACCTCATAGCAAGGGACTGATAAAAAACCTTAAACAAAAAAAACTTTGAAGGAGCCCGATTGTCAAGCTCATGAATAGCTTGACAATCAGCCTCTTTCAAAGTTTTATTTAATCAATGCAGACACAAATGAATTGACATTAAATATGGAGCATTTTAGTTTTTGAGATATTGGTTGAAATTTTTGAAACAGACGAATAATGGACATTTGGACTTGTGTGAATGTATAATTTTAGGGTTTTGTACCCAAAGGATAACCAATGGAACCCTATTCCTAAGCCTCCACTGTCCGTCTTTTTGTCTGTCACAGGGCTGTATCTCAAGAACCGTAATAGGTAGACAGTTCAAAATTTCATAGATTTTATTTCTATTGCTGCTATAACAACAAGTAAAAAAATTTAGGTTTATGGTCCAGAACAGAACCCTTCATGTGCGAGTCTGACTCGCACTTGGCCTGTTTTCTCTTCTATGTAAATATTATAATTTGGATTAGATATAATACTTGTCATCTATACTAATATAATCAAGCTGAAGACTTTGTTTGTTTAAACACGCTAATCTCTGGAACTACAAGTCGATATGGAAAATTCTTTTTTATATGATAGCCACATTCATGACGAAGGCCCACAGGCAGGCAGAAGGTAAAAACTAGTATCAGATAAATCAAGTATGTGTTTTCTATTCAGATGCATTCTGTTGGACTGGAAGCCAATCCCAACATAGTTGGCAAATGGCTAATTCGAATGATTGTGTTCAGTGATTTCAAAGATAATTTGGTATCCAGGTATGTATGTATGTAAATCGGGCTGGTATTCACAACTCCATGACTAAGCGCGTATTTTGCGTGCAGTGGTATCCAGGTAGAAGATTTCCTTTGGCAATGACTTACCTCCTGAAGACATCATTTTATCGGGGAAGTGTAGACGTAGCATGTCTGGTGGGACCGATAGATTGTACTTTGTTTCTGGTGCAGGATGCACATTAATGTAGGTAACTTGGTTTGTACTAGCTGCATAGCGAATTATTGCTCCTACGATTAGACCTGTTAAGGAAAAAACAACAGTTTTATACACATGCAGCAATAGATAATATAAATTATAAATATAAACCAACAATATGACTAAAACATGATTTTATATTAAGAAGCTATAATTAAATTGAGAGTATTACCATAAATATAAAACTATTTGTGGAGTCATATAGAATTGAAGCCACAAAGCTTATTTTATTTATACAATAAGCCAAAAATAGACTGCTATTTTTAACTCAGTATGACTCAATTATAAAATAAAGTACTAAATTAGGTTTTAAAGTTGGGACATTAATAATGAAATCAGCATGTTACAGTGTTCCCACTGCTGGGACACAGGTCTCTCCGTGAGAGGGAGTGGGCTGTAATTTATCTTTCATTTTTTGATTCCAGACAAATTGTTTATAACACTATGTTTGGAACAGTAGTACATTACATCATTCTGGCTTCAAATCTACAAACTACAACTCATTAACTCATAAGGCCCTATTATAAAATAGTGCAGTAATACCAAACATTACTGAATTTCAATGGATGAACACACAATAATATGTTATGTAAACAAAACCACAAGAAACTGCCAACCAGTAAACTTCACACTAGTTGTTTGAAAAGTTACATAGTTTCAAAATGAAATACTTCAGAGCAACATTTGAAAATCAACTAGGAAACAACGGTGACTTTGTTGACATTATAATTCCTTTTCAACAAGCAGATATACTATTTTGGTCAATTTAAATTACTGATGTAATCTTTCACATAATAATATAGGTATATGATATAACATCAGACAGGGTTAATAAGTTATCCTATTGAATTCCGTTTGTTAAAACGAGATACGGAATAAGTATAGATACCTACTATACACAAACAGTAATTTAGCGGCAGATAGGTACATAAAGGTAAATAATTTGCGTCAAGGTCTCAGTATCATATTGTTGAGTGATGACATGACTACTCACAGTTATTAAACTGTAACATTAAATTGTAAGATTACAAAGGCTAATTACCATATATGACAGCAAGTCCTGTTTCGTGAAGCCAGCTCACTCGGCGATGTTTAAATACCCAAATAGTAAGCACAGTCAGCGTTAATAGACAGGTGTATATTAAAAGATTCAAGCTGTCTATACGGTGTAGAAGTGTAGCTTTTGCGTCCAGCGCGATGTCTGTTCCAGATCCTTGACATTGTGCCACCAAATAAAAAAGAATCGAAGCGAAATTCAGGAAGATATTCATGATTTTTTCGTGTTATAAAAATAACGTCGTCACATCACAAATACGCAAGCTCAATATACACGAAACACTTTGTCAAGCGATATTAAAACATTCAAAACATATGACAACCCGTTTATATAGAAATTAATACGTAATAAATTCGCCAATAATTTTCGTTCCAGAAAAATAGTCAATACATTTTTTCTACACAAGAACCAACCGAGCAGACAACCGTGAGCGAGGTTTAGAAATAGCAACTAACTGTCAAATAGAATTGTCATAATGAAAATGTCAATATACGCGTTTCATGCCTTATTATTTAGGTTGTTTAGCATGCTGAAACCTATCACTATTTTAGAACTTTTATTTATTTATTGAACACACAATATACATACCTAAAAATGAAAATTGTATAAAAAGATAAGAACACAAAAGTACTGCTTATTTTAAAAGGAATTTCGTCCAGCTGACCTGCAGCAAAAGAGCTAGGAAAGGTAGAAACAGTGAGAAAGAGACAGAGATGGAAACTTACAATAGAGACTTTGGCACTTGTCTCACCGCCGGCGATCAGCGAGTAGCGAGTAAGGCCGGCCGCATACGTACGGTTTCCTGATTAGGTTTCCTAATAAGGAATTCAGATTCGGAGACCTGAATGCTCGCCTTACATACAAAATGTTCAACTAGAGGCACACGTTCGTTTAATTTCCGAATGGGAAAAACAGATGACGTTCCTTTCAAAAACGAGCCGTGTGATCGGGTCAAAAGAACAGAAAATTGAACGTCTCGCGGATTTACGAATCTGAATTCCTGATTAGGTTTCCTAATAAGGAATTCAGATTCGGAGACCTGAATGCTCGCCTTACATACAAAACGTTCAACTAGGCGCATACGTTCGTTTATTTTCCGAATGGGAAAAACAGATGACGTTCCTTTCAAAAACGAGCCGTGTGATCGGGTCAAAAAAACAGAAAATTGAACGTCTCAGGGAATTCCTGATTAGGTTTTCCGATCAGGAATTCAGATTCGGAATTCCGCGAGACGTTCAATTTTCTGTTTTTCTGACCCGATCACACGGCTCGTTTTTGAAAGGAATGTCATCTGTTTTTCCCATTCGGAAAAAAAACGAACGTATGCGCCTAGTTGAACATTTTGTATGTAAAGCGAGCATTCAGATCTCCGAATCTGAATTCCTTATTAGGAAACCTAATCCGGAAACCGTACGTATGCGGCCAGCCTAAAGCTTTAAACTCGATACGAGTTGGCGAGCAGCGAGTAGCGAGTGAAAAGTTTCGATTGTTTGACGCTCGGCTCGCAATACTCGCTCTGGCCCGCACTATAGGTAGAAATTACCGCTGTTTGGTGAGTTCTGACCACCAAGCGAGCATCACCAAGCGAGTGTCGCTGAGCGACTACAATCTTTGATAGCTCTTGTCGCTGCGATCAACTTGAGATAAGAGCCGCTCGCTGAAAGTGAGAACAGCCAGCTATCGACTACGAATGTATGTGTCTCTTTTACTCACATGAGATCTATATCTTTTCTCCCTTTCCTCAGCGAGAAAATAGTCAATGGCTACTCCCTTCCTCACCGGCGGTGAGACATGTGCCTAACTTTGAACCTACCTAAAAGTCCTAAAAATATTATTATTTATTAAGTATGTTATAAAAATAATAAGGTTTTTCTTTGCAACGTTGTTAATAACAATATCAACTATATGTTAAAAAGATTACAGGGAAAATAAACGATACCTCTAAATAGCACACTTTCAGAATACATTAACAAAAAATATATTACTTCCAATATCAGTCAAGAGATGGCGCTGACCTAACTGCAATTTTACACCAGTGTTAAAATTCTCTGACGAATTATAGTCCTCGCCGACGAAAATTTAAAAAACATTTCACGTTTTGTACGGAACCCTCGGAGCGCGAGTCTGATTCGCTCTTGATCGTTTTTTTAACAGAAAAGTTGCCCCACTCTAGGAATTTCTCCTGTATTGTGAGTGCGTTCACAAACATATAAAGTCATACACAAACAGCCAGACCCGGAACTACTCTCAATACTTCTTACGTGCGGGCATCGAACCCGCCACACGCAGTGCAGCAGCCACTGCGCCAACTATGTCGACACCGGATCTTAGCAGGCGGCAGCGGTTGGAGTCGCTGACAGTCGCATCGAACACTGTTGCACTATAGTACTTTTGTAGAGTACCTACAATTTTTATGGGAGACCAGGTATGAAAGAAACACGTACGGGATGAACGTAAAAAAATAATTTCTGAAAGCTTTTTGTTGGCTGCGTTAATGGCTGTGTTCACCGATACACGCCATTTTGAACCCCCCCTTAATTCAGTTGCGCTTACGGTGCTGTGTCGTCAGGTTTTAGGCGTAGCGAGTCAATGCGTCAAAAATACCTCTTAAGTAAATTTTAACCGTTTTTAGGGTTCCGTACCTCAAAAGGAAAAACTGGAACCCTTATAAGATCACTTTGTTGTCCGTCCGTCAGTCTGTCAAAACCCTATATCTCGAGAACGCGTGGAGGGATCGAGTTGAGAGTTTGAGACAAGTCGTCAGATTGATACAATGCTATCTTTACCATCATCATCACGCGTGCAAGCAGTTACAATGGATGCTTCACCATTACTGCCAAGAACCCCTCCTGAAACAATTTTGCTACCAATAATGGCCTCACCAACAACAACTTTTTCGGAAGCAGATGTGGCTATTCCATCGACATCGTCAGATAATTTACACATCCCATCTATCTCTTCAGCTTGTGTTGAGGACATCACGATGACATTGTTTAGCCCCTATGAAATTTAGCCCCTACCAAAAGCGGGACCCAGAATGAACAATGGAAAGGGAAGGAAATGCAGAAAAAAACCAAATCATTTTCGTTTGTATTGCATAGCAGTAAAAAATTTTTTATACTCTTTTGATAAAAAATGAAGTAGTAAAATGGTTTCATCTCAACGATTTGGAGGTGATTTGGTGCTTTTTTTTCTTATTATGTGATACCGTTATACAAATTCTGGCTAAACCAAATTATGAATCATAATTATCATGTAACTAACTATTTTTTTCAGATGCAATTTCTCTGTTATTACCGACGAAAAGCTGCTTCATCTGCACGCTATTTTTAAGTTTTTTTTCGAGAGAGCAATCTTAAGCGCCTGACAGACTTCCACGAGCAAAAAAAGGTACTTCGACACGAATGGAATGAACCTAACCACAACAATATTTTTGTTCGTACATTTCAATATTGTAGGTTGTATGTTCAGTGTAGCATTGTTAGTAAAGGCTAGTTCCACCTGTCGCCGCTTGCGTGGACGCGGAGTTCAATCGATTGGTTTCCGGATTGTTGCATAAATTATCACAACTTTGTTGCTACTTAGTTACCTACCTGCTTACGTGTTGCGGAATTTGTTTGAAAGAATTACGCGGCCAAAAAATTTCACCAATAATTTTTTTACAAAAAAGTACAACCGACTTTCAAATAAAAAACACTACAAAGTATAAAAGAACTTTAATTTCGGAAGTCGGTGATTTTGGTTGTTTTTTTGTTTTCACACCGACTTTCGAAATGAAAGTACTTTTTTCTGAAGCTTTTTAATAATAGCTCCATTGAAAGAAAAAATCTCAGATTTATAGTTTAACAATTGTCACATTTGCAATGTTCGTGCTCAAGGAGAACAAAACTGTTAGTAACTGTTGCATAACTAATTGAAAAATCACGATAAATCAAAGCTGCTGGCGGTTTATTGTGCATTCTATCTAGTAAGTTTCTCTTTTTTTACTATTTGATAGGCACGCGTTTGACCACCATCTCACCTGATGGTAAGCGATGATGTAGTCGAAGATGGAGAACGCTTGCCTAAAAGTAATCTATTCACTCTTGACTTAAAAATTCCCAGGTTGTAGCTATCAGGAAACACACGACTCCGGCAAGGAATTCCACTCCTTAGCTGTACGCACTATAAATGTGTTCCCAAAAATTTTTGTGCGTGTGGGTGAAATTTCCACCATGTATCGGTGGCGCATCGCCGTCCGTCTTGTGGTCCGATGATGGAACGGGCATGGCGGAATTAAATTATGCAATTCTGACTGCACACTCCTCAAAATGTAACCGGTAGAAAAATGACAGGCTAGCAACTCGTCGTCGATCCTCGTCGTGACGAGCCTATCATTGTCGATGATCTTCTAGGCTCGTTTCTCAATTGACTCAAGGGCATCAAGCTGGTTTCTGGCAGATCCATCACAAAGATGAGAGCAGTACTCAATATACGATCGAACTTGCGCTTGATAGAGTTTGAGAAGTTGTTCCAGCGTGAAGTACCGTCCCACCTTTGCTAGGATCCCCAACTTCTTTGCAGCCACTTGAGATTTTGCCTCTATGAAAGGGCCAAATTTGAGGGTAAATGTAAATGTAACCCCAAGAAGCTGAAGACGGTCGGTTATCGGCACGGTTGCACCTCGGAAAGATGGAGCTGGGTGGAATTGGCTCCTTTGGCGAAAAATAGACACGCTTGGTTCTTAGCAGCATTGAACTTGACCAGATTGGCATCGCACCATTCAGAGACAGCCTGTAAGGACACGTTCAAGCGCTCAACCATAGCCTCCCGGAGAGACCGGATCTGCGACCCACCATCGATCATCAAATCGGAGACTACTCAGGCGCACAAGTCCTCAGTACAATTGCCGGAATCCCATCGGGGCCACTAGCCTTGCGCACGTCTAGGTTACGCAGTACCCTAAGAACGTCGTTCTAAGGAATGCTTATGTTCAACATATTAGACTCGTATCCAACAGGAGAAGCAGGGGGCCTCGGGTCACCAGGAACCAGACGTGAAGATTCCGCAAACATACAGGCGAACAAGTTTGCTTTCTCCTCAGCGGAGTGAGGGGCGGCAGAAGTTCGATTCGACCGATTTAGCCAGGGACCAAAAGGCCTTACTACCTGCTGTGTATGAAGCAAGTTTGTTCCCTATTCGGCTAATGTGGTCAAACCGAACTCTCCGCAACACCTTGCAGGACTTGGCAGCCCTATTAAAGGCTCTCTTCTTCTGACTCATGTCATTTGCTTTGCGCGTACGGGCGTCGACCCATGCTAGGTACCTACGCCGCATGTTTTAGCGAATTAGCGATTGCACTCGGCACCAGACCATGGGCGAGCTTCGCCAGACATTACTACGCCTGAGAACGGAATGTAAAGTCAAATTCAAATATTTATTTGCAAATAAATATGGTTACAAAGGTAGTAATAGTATGGTAGATTAACATATTCAATCATAACATAATGACATGCAAATTTTGGTATAGGTTACAATTAAATCATTTACTGTAGAAATTATTTTATATTGTAGAAGGGATTCTCAATTAACCACCTCTGTAAAGCCGTTTTGAAGCGGACCATTGGAAGTTCATTAATTTGGGTAGGAATCTTGTTATATATTTGAATACACATAGGATAGCAACTTCGCCTATATAGTTCCGTTTTTATTCTAGGATTAATTAGTCTATTAGGATATCTAGTTTTGAACTCACATTTTTCTCCCAGTTTTTCAAACATCTCAGGGTGAGATTTGGTAAATTTACATATTTCTTCAGTATAAATACCAGTTAGTGTAAGTATTTTAAGTTTCCTAAGCAGTGGTTTACAGGATGTAAGTGGGTTTACATTACAAATCGCACGTATACACCTCTTTTGTGCGATAAAAGCTCTTCCAAAATGCACCGAGTACTCCAATCCCTTCCGCAACACTTTCGTCACGGCGTCAGCGCACGTCGAAGCATCAGTTGAAGAAAAGCAAGTAGGCTGCCAAGGGTAACATGCGAAAAATGATCGCATGCCATCCCAATCATTTCTTAATTTTGATATTTAATATGTGTAAATCAGTTTCATTGTTGAAATGTCCGAAGCGGGCTTGGATGCGAAAGCCAGAGTACCCGTTTTCGGTGGTATTTTCACCCCTGAGAGTCAAGACTTTTTCTTAGGATATTTCCACCTCTTTTCAAATCTTTTTTTAGATTTTAAAAATTTTAATAGGATTTTAAGGTATTTGCAAAAAAAACCCGTTTTCTTTTTTCAGTAAATTGTTTATAACTTTTGCAGTATTTTCGAGCGGAACTTTATTTTTTTTAAAAATCATCTATATGCTCTTCCGAATCGAATGACAACACCTCATTCATATTTTACCGAGACTGCTGAAAAAAGTTGAACAAAAAAGGACTTGCTCACTAGACTGCGTGTCGTCACTTGGCCAGATTGTTTAAAAAGCTTTCAAAATTCATACTTTTACTTAGCTTAAGATTTGACGTTACGAAACCTAGTTATCCGCTGTTGTCCCTATACCTACCGGAATGTATGATATAAAGTACATTCGTTTTAATCAAGAACTGTTAGGACACGTTTGTTGTTTCCGCTTGCGGTTAAAGTTGGAAATAATGCAATAAGACTAGGTTCTAGATTTTCCACTATTTTGCCGACTGCTGTCATTATAGCGCAATGAGTTTTATAAGCTCTATAGTTATTTGCCTATATAGTCTTGGAATTAAAACGAAAAAATAAGTGGGTATATTGGACCAGCACGGAAAAACAAATCATTTATTGAAATGAAACCTGAATTCGATGTCGGCTCAAGGAGATCACGTCAATGTCGAGGGACAGCATGTTTAGAGACTTTCAAGCTTACAAATCTACCAAAAGATATTATACCTACAGGATACTCTCAAGTAGGGTTGCCACCTTTTTTGAGAGAAAAATACCTAGTACCTAGTTATTTATAAATTATTGCAAAAACTTGGTACCCAGGTACTTTTGGAAAATTCTGAAAAAAAATTAGGTAGGTAGTACCTACTTACACATTTATATTTTTGTTAATATTTTCGTAAGGTTCCTAGGTATTTATTAAAATTAGTGTTGAGCTTTTTCTCCTTTCTATATTTCTTTTGTGGGAGGCAAGCAGCGACCATAATCAGCATCAGTTCCATGTTTTTGTTTTCATGGTACAAAATTATCAAACACGTCGAAGTTTAACCAATGACGGTACACTCTGGCAGGGGTAGATTCAGGACTGTCGTTTGGGAGGGGGGGGCTTGATCCTGCTGAGGGTGAGTTTTAGCAAAGAAAATACTAAAAAAGCATATAACATTTATTTTGCTTATAGTATGACAAGCTTCCTTGGATTCTTATTCTTGGATTGAATTATCGTAAATTTCTCAATGATTTCGTTAGATTGTACCGAAGAAATCTGTGTCTTTTTTGGGGACTTGAACCCCTTGTATCCCCTGGATCCCAACGTTGTCAGGGCATTTGGTTTTGCAGCCTACTTCGAAATTAGGGAATACAAAACCGGTCAAAATTAAAAAAAAAGGTTTTTTTTTCGGGTTCCATACATTCAAAAACCCAGGTTTTCGGCGAAACCGGTTAGAAAATAAGATTTTTTAATTGTTTTTCTAACTGACATTTTTAAACTGATTGTAAGACCGCCTACATCTAGTTGCTTTTCTATTATTAAATGGAAACTTACCTATTAAAAGAAATAAATAAATAATTTCAATAAAAACTTTTTTCCAAAAAAAATACAACCGTCTTCCAAATAAAAAAAGAACCTGTACAAAGTATAAAATAACTTTAATTTTGGAAGTCGGTGTTTTTGGTTGTTTTTTTATTTATTTTCCCTTTTTAGTGGTACTCCACACCACC
Source organism: Lacanobia wlatinum (assembly GCA_947578705.1). Classification (NCBI taxonomy): domain Eukaryota; kingdom Metazoa; phylum Arthropoda; class Insecta; order Lepidoptera; family Noctuidae; genus Lacanobia; species Lacanobia wlatinum. The sequence continues at coordinate 12,296,899 of OX388024.1, read as the reverse complement.
ACTGAAAAGCCGCAGGTAAAGCAAAATTTGCCATTTCATTTATTTGGATGACAATCAAAATACGTCGAATTCCAGCTATTTTGATTTAAAAGCAAAACTACTAAACAGATTTTGATGAAGTTTATACGGAACCACCACTGTAGTATGATCTACCAAACAAAAAAGAACCATCAAAATCGGTTCATAATTGGCGGAATAATACAAAAATAATAAAAACAAAAACATACATCGAATTGAGAACCTCCTCCTGTTTTTGAAGTCGGTGAATAAAGCAGTATTTTGCTAAAATTAAAGGTATATTATTTATTAAAAGCATTATATGATGACGAACCTTTTGTAAAATATTTATTGTTCTCGAGTAAGTGACTAATGTCTTTATTGAGAATAAAGTTTCTTTAAACCGAAAAGTTATATAAACAACACGTCTTTTCACATTGAACCGTTTGGATAACAAAATGACTGACATCAAATGCATCATTTTGAGTAGGTGGTGTAGTTATGTGTATCATTCGAAAATAATGAAAAACTCGAAAAACCAGAAACATGAAAAAAAACCCGGATTTTTTAGCCATTGAAAATATTCTGAAAATCCGGTTTTTCGGTTTTCGGTGAAACCAGTTTGCATTTGCTATCCGAAATCGAGCTCGAATGTTCTAGCTCCGCCTCGGAACAGATACATTTTTTAACTTTCAATCAGAAATAAGCAAGGTACAGCACAAATAAAGGAAAAATGCCTAAAAATAAAAAAGGTGAAAATTAAGGTAAATTTTGGTATGTACTTACAAGAGCGAAAATCTAAATTTGCCCATACCTTTTTATCGTATTGACTGAGGACCTTAATTTTTATATACCTAATAGAGACTAGACTATATGGTGGTACGGGACCCTCGGTGCGCGAGTCCGACTCGCTCTTGACCGCATTTTCTATAGTATATCTACAATACTAAATATAGTACGGGTGGCAATCCTACTCTCAACGTAGACTAGTCATGCGGCGCGCGAGTTATTATAAAGTATAGTGCACTCGTGAGTGCACCAACACAGACGCACTGCACTCATTCTTCCGTCACTCTCATAATCTTATGGGACGGCAATCTGACATGACCGGAGAGAGATCTGGCGCTGGACCAACGGCAGGCACGGCTGTATCCCAGCACCGACTTAAAAACTCCGGGCAGTCACAGAGAAATTCCTAATAGAAAACCCCGATAACGTTTTCCCGACCTAGGAATCGAACCCAGACAGAACCCACTCTCAGCAATCGCGCTTGCGTGCGACGAGATCAACAGTTGAAATTAAATTGTAGGTACTAAGTATTTTATGCTATCAAGTAATTGTATTGTATGTAGGTGTGTTCGTAACTTCAATACAGTTTATTGTTATTTAATCGGCCTCGGTTCCTTCGTGACGCGTCCGGACTTAATTGCATTTACCTATTACTTAGACTGTGTATTTACTACACTCACCTATGTATGTACCTAACCTATCTATTAGTAGTAGGTACTAAGATACCAACGACAGCATTGTATTGTTGTATTATAGGGCGTGGATATAATCATGACTTTATTAAGGTAAATAAATTCAATTAATCTGTGTTTATGTAACATACATAGATGTAGTATTAATTGCTGATCCACTAGAGAATTAACGCTTATTGTTTTGATAAGTGAAGTCGCAAATTTGCAATAAGCACAGTCTAGGCAGCTAGCACAGGGGTTGCGGGATTTGTTCGAGAGAGTCGCCGCGGCCCTGGAACGCAAAGGGCATTAAGAGGAACACGGATGGGTTTTAGTCAGTAAGAGTCTGACACTCCCTTCTGCTTCACCCAGAGCGGGAGGAGTCATTTAATGATTTCCCATCCTTTAAAAAAGAAAAAAAGGCAGCTAGCACAAATAATCTGCTAATTTAAACACTTCTTATAAACACCTAATACGAAAACTGGAACATAACATAACGGTGAAATAAACATCGTGAAGAAATCAGTATGTAGATTCAAGAATGTGACATCCAGATCTATCCAACCCACACTGCAACTGGGCCCGCGTGGTGGGTTATAGTTCACTCTCTGTTGCATAGAGGTAATCTGTGTGTGTGTGTGTGTGTGTGTGGTGTCTGTGTGTGTGTGGTATTGCGTCTCGTCTTGTAAAAAAAGGTTTTTCAAACTGTAAGTACCTTGAGATATTATATGAAATGATATCGCAAACGATGTACTTGATATGTCTAATTTATGTCATTTTTCTTCAAGCCGCATCCGACCAAATCAAAAGGAACGCATCTGAAAATCACGTAAAAAGTGTTCTTTTTTGTTTCTTTCTGGTATATTCTCAACAAGTCACACCTACTTGGGTATCAACTGAAAAGTGCTACGGTTTTTGATTATGCGATGTGTTAAAAAAAATGTTGTGTTCCTTTTTAGTGTTTTTAGTGAACCACAATCCTGGATTCGCCGCTGCTTAGGTCCTCCAACCTGTATTCAGAGAGAAAGGTTAAGATTTTTAGGTTGTTGGACTGGCGGGCGTGGCAGAGCACCTACTAATTCGTCACAAATAGCTTACCAGTGCTATAAAATATCATATTTTAAGGTCACATCGAGGCCTAATGGCCCATCTGCTGTAATAATATTTTTTGCGGAAATGAACAATATTAATATGGTAAAAACTTCCTAATAACGTAGTCTTGACGATAAGGTCGACTAGTGACGCAGGTTCCTACATACCTAGCTACCAAGTCGAGCAATTTCGCATTCTGTGGTTTTATCAATAAACCGGTAACTTACCTATACGTAGATACTTTTTAGGTCCAGAGCTGGTCCTGAGTTATTTATACCTATGTTAGTCCTGTCTGCTAGCCACTTGATATTTTTTTGCAATTAATATTATACTTTTTGGGTTTTTCCTTTCAATAACAAACTGAGTATTTTTTTATACACTGCATCGTGCAAAAAATATGCTTGCGTGCTGCTCAATAGGTACTCTTTCTCAGAACGTTTAGCTTTTTGTTTGGCTTCCGTCTAGTAGGTATGTTTATGAATGTATGTGAATACTAGCACTTCTTCTGCGACTTTATTCGTGCGGGTTTAGTAGGTACTCCATGAACTTCATCTCCTATGACCTCCCTCTTTATAGGGGTAAAACAGTCATTAATGGACTCAACGTAGGGCAGTTTGCTCTAACCGCAACATTTTTTTTGCTTAGAGCATTTTATACCCGTCGCAAGTTTTAAACGAAAGGTCAGATTTGAATTATTAAAATTTACATGTAGGTACATGATCAACCTTAATTATCAAACCATTTAAATGGATAAGCATTAATATCATGATACCAAAATCACTACTATTCCATTCCGCCCGGGTTTTGATTCAATTATTTGAACAAAAAGCGGCCATTGCGACTTAACCATAATAGTTAGACATATACCCTCGCGGATTTTTTATAGGTAATAATGAGTACTTCAATTATGTAGTACATTATTTTTATGTATCATCAATAGTTTTCTCAGCGCACGCCAAATAATGAATTTTATAGGCAACATTTTGCTACTTTGGGTTACATGATTAAAATTTGGATGTCTTATTTTTTTGAAAATATAATATAGCCTATGTTCATCAAGGATAATGCAGGATTCTAATGGTGAAAGAATTTTTCAAATCGGTCCAGTAGTTTCGGAGCCTATTCATTTGAAACAAACGAATCTTTCCTCTTTATAATATTAGTGTAGATCATGCAGCCGAGAGAGCTTAGAGATCACGTGATTCTACCTAACTGAGTTTGGTACCATCAGAACCAAGTTGTGAAAGGATTTACGGATTTACCTATCCTTACTAAAACCACTACCAAATTAGTGGAAAGGTTCAAGTTCACGAAATAAAACGAAGGCGCATTATAAATGTAAGAAAATAGATTTATTAAACTTTTTTGAGAAACAAAGCATACAAAATTGCCGAGCAATAAAAATTGGTACTCACAGTGAGTACCAATTTTTATTGTAGCCTGCCTGAACGCGAAGTCTCGACATAGTAACCGATCGCTTAGCGACCGTAATTTGGTACAGCCACAGGTACACAGTTAATTTCGAACGCGATCTACGATCAAAATCAATAATCAGATCCGTGAAGGAAAAATGTGGGGCGGAAGCATGGGCGCCGGTAGGACTATTTTCAGGAGGGCGTATCATTATAATACTCCGCCTCGAATAGGACAGGTTTCGTATCCCATTCACATAGATATAGAACTTTTGTTGACTTGTGCAGAAGAGCTTGAGAACTAAATACGGTACGGTAGAATACGGTTGTAAGGGCGAGCGAAGCGAACTTGAAAAGCACCTCACCTCGGATGTGCTAGGCTCTATTATGTTAGGTAAGTACAAAGTAATATTCGAAAAAAAAATATTTTTGGATACTTAAGGTAAATGTCCCATATTTCGGCATGTTAAGGCTCTTACGAATTCGTTTTTTTTTCTAAATATTCCTAAACATAATTTTGGAAAGTTTTGAAAAATAAAAAGAACCAATCTCTGAGTTAATTAACATTTTAAGATTCCTACCTACTAATTTACCTTAAAATTGTAAACTCGGGTCACAATCGAACTCTTTTTATGTCAAATCTAGTGAACAAAACATGTACCGAATTTAGCTCATAGGAAACTTCATTAAATACATTATTTGTTTTATAATTTACATTTAAATTAATTAAATAAGCAAACAAAATGTATCGATAAAATCCTTGATTCGGTTATGACACGAAACAGGGGGAAACACGAAAAATAAAAGGACCGCTATTTCGTGAGTCGATTTATTGCAGTTTTAAGGACTTCTATGCTTTCATATGACCTTTTTCTATATCAAATAATTGGTTAGGAACCCATAATAACACTATTAAAAGTTTTATTCAAATGGACTTACCATTGCATTTCCATAAGCTTATGAAGTCGGAGCGAGCACCTTACGGTGACAAGGAGTACGCGGACACCGCACAGGTGTTTTTTTGTCGACCGACAGTTTCGAGCCTCGTGTAACTTTTAGTTTAGTCGCTAAAATATTGGTATTTGGTTTCTTAAACATTAAATGATAGAGATTTTTTACTAGTATATAATTTATATAAATATTATTTCAATTGCTTATTTTATGCGCCAGAATCAAAACTAACGAAATACTAGCACGAACTTATGGGCCTTTACCTTATATATATTTTTTAATTATGTTATTGTATTTTTATTGAAAATCAGGGGGTGCCCTTGCACCCCCCGGCCGGCGCCTATGGGAGGAAGAATATAGTTTTGTGGTTTTAAAAGCCAAGGGCTAGTTAGAGTCGAGGACCTCCCTTCACTCTTTCCACTTAGTTATTCCTATGAGTAGGTAGCTAGCAAGAGAACTGGGCGAAAATAACCACGGATTGCGTCCCGAACATCAGAAAACGGCGAAGCGGTAGACCCAGACGGAGATGGCGAGACGAGCTGGACTCCTACCTCAAGGATTGGGCAGATTGCTAAAGATGTGGTGAAAAGGAGAGAGGCTTTTGCGCTTTTACCCTGCAGTGGGACACTACGGGCAAAAAAAACTTGAGAGGTGTCAAGGGACACCCGGATGGAACGAAGTTCCTTTCGATTAATTAGTGAAGGAATTGTAATAATATTTTTTTTTTTAAGTTATAATAATATATTTTTTTATTATTAACAAATCTAATGTAATATAAACTTAATCAGTAGGCTCAATTTTAGTAATAATTGGCTTGTCAAAATAACTGGCTTGCTTTTTATGAGAGAGAGAGAGAGAGAGAGACAGACAGAGAAACACGCGCACGCCGCACGGCTTACAACTATAGCAAAAAGTGTCGTTACAACTTTTGGTCTGATAGACATTGACGCCTTTATTTAGATGATTTTATATTTATTATTTTATAAATTGTTAATTTAGATATGAACTAGGTACAGCATTAAAGTACTAAATATACCTATACACTTAAAATAAAATATCCTCTTATCTTAATTTTTTCCGTCTGACCCCCTTTCGCAACGCGCGATAACGAACTTCGTTTCAAAAAAGAAAAGTCAATTGTCTTCCTGACATCGAATCAATACGACACTCGCGGTAATAATACCTGCCATTTCATTCTACAAAAACTTTGCAACTCTATGATAGCGTCTTCACACGGCGGTGGTATTATCGCGGGAGTGGACACTCGTGTGGCGCCTTACCTTCTGCGCGAAATGATCTTCCAAAATTGTGTCTTTGCTAGCAGTTCAGATGGTAAAGGATAAATTGATACTAAGTTATATTGCAACATATTGTGCAAATACTCACCTATAAGTAAACAGGAAAACCATGTGATTTATAAGGGTGTATATACTGCATAGGGAAATATGATTTGGAGATGACGCCTAGACACACGTCATTCACGCTTATTTATTCATTTTATTTTTTAATGCTATCCGCCGAATACGTAGGTAAGCAGACACAGGCCAAGCCAAATAAAATTAGACATAAGTACAATTGATACAATCCTTACAATAATCTCAAAGAACTCCCGACATGGGTTCCCTATTAGCTTTCGAATGTTGTTGATACCTATGTATGATTATCGCTATTATTATATTCGTAGCCGTTCAAAAACACATTAAGTACGTACCATAGAAGGTACCTACACATAATTATGCGTTAGCCAGAGATAATTTTTTACATTAGTTTCTAGAATTCCACGGACTATATCCAATTGTCTACATTGTTTTGGTTTAGTAAAACAACTCGCATGTTGCATCATCTTTGTTTCCTGTAAAAAATCTAGTAACTGATAAAAGTTTCGCCTTTACCCCCTAGCGTTAGATTAGTTACATAATTATGTAACACTAGTGGACGTCACGCGGTTTCACCCGCGTAGTTCTCGTTCCCGTGGGACTACGGGGATAAAATATAGCCTATGTTACTCCCTGATAATGTGGCTATCCATTGCTGAAATAATTTTTCAAATCGGTCCAGTAGTTTCGGAGCCTATTCATTTCAAACAAATAAACAAACAAATCTTTCCTCTTTATAATATTAGTGTAGATAAGTAACGCAAAACCTTAAACCCATTTTTTTTTAAATGGGAATTCATTTGGGAAAACGTCAATTGACTCCTCCCGCTCTGGGCGGAGCAGAAGGGGGTGTCAGACTCTTACTGACTAAAACCCATCTGTGTTCCTCCTAATGCCCTTGGTATTCCAGGGCCGTTGTGACTCTTCCGAACAAATTCCGCAACCCTGAAGTTCTCACTCCCTAGCCGCCGCAACAGAAGAAGACGCTCGGGAGTCGTATCGTAGGGCGATTCCCTGACGCAGTAGGCGCGAGCTTGCGAACGGCGAGCTTGGTAGGCTCGTCGTCCGACAAGAACCAGCTAGTCTATTCTGTAAATAACTATTTCGACCACGAGCTTCACCTGAGTGACAAAACTCACAAAGTGAGCTTTAGTGCACACAACATAAAGGTCTTAATTTGATACTCACCTCGGATTCCGCTGTCGAGATACGAAAATGTTGTTACAGATACTACAGGCCCGGGTCGACGGCAGGTTGTGTTCCACGCGTGCATCAAAGAGATGTCAGCATAGTAGACGGTGCTCACTAGGGCCAGTACCTTAGGAGCCAGGGCATTAGGTGGAACAAGGGTGGGTAATAGTCTGACACCTATTAATAGTAATAGTCCGCATTTCCCGGAGCGAAAGGAGTAACTTGATGATTTCCCATACTTTTGCGTTATTTCTGTTTCCCAGTGTATAATTACATTTCTCCAGTTGTTTGCTAGTTGCTTTCCCAGGAACATGATCCAGATTCTATCTAGTATCTACAAACAAATAAGTAATACATATAAATTCACGCTTGTATTCCTTGGGGGAGGTCGAAACTACAGCACGCCACCATTCTATGTACCTAGGAATGTAGGTAGGTACTAGGGGCAATGTATGTCAATAGCTCATCTACTTATGTAGGTATAAATGTTAATGTAAAAGCCTTAATTTTGGTAAAGCTCACATACCGAGACCGTAAGATAAACTAATTGGCAAGACATTCATTTGGAAGGCAAGCTGCTAATTCAACATCATCATTAAATAATGGCATGAGACTATAAAATAATAAGGATAATTCTCAGTTCAAAGGGATTTCGTAGTGACTAAGTACCTACATAGTAGTTCTGTAGTTAAGTAAATCAGAATGCGTAAATAATTAAATTATGAATGGTGCAGCAGGTGAATCCCTTAAAACTAGTCATGGTGTTATGGAAATTTAAACGAATGGGGAACATTTTAATATATAAGTGAAACAAACAGGTTTAAAAGCAGAAGTGGTATCAATTATTGCAACCAACTCATTGCTTATACGGAGAAGAAAATATGGTTAGGGGGTTTTTCACAATAATTGTTTCATATTATTCACCATTTCGACATAGTGGAAGATACTGCCTTAATACGGAAAAAGGGTTGAATTGGTCTCTGCTGACACAGAGATATCAAAACTGGTCAAGTGCGAGTCGGACTCTTACACGAAAGGTTCCGTACCATAAACCAAAAAAAAACATGTTGCTTGTATTCAAGCCCCGTTTAATTTTTAATTTAATTTATATTACCTTTATGTAGTTATGTAGGCACGCGTTTGACCACTATCTCACCTGACGGTAAGCGATGATGTGGTCGAAGATGGAGCACACTTGCCCAGAAGTAACCTATTTACTCCTGACTTAAAGACTCCCAATTTGTAGCTATCAGGAAACACAGACTCCGGCAGGGAATTCCACTATTTCACAGCCCGCTGACAGACAGACGACGCTTGGGGGAGGCCTATGTCCAGCAGTGGACGTCTTCCGGCTGATATGATGATGATCATGACAGACAGACAGGTGGATGGACGGACGGACGGAGGAGGCTTAGTAATAAGGTTCCGTTGGTTACCCTAAAAAAGGTTGAATAGATTTGGTCTCTGCTGACATAGAGAGATCTAAAGGGGGCTCATCTTTCGTTTTCGGTGATATTTTCTCTATCTTTTTAAAGTAGACAGTTTATCTGTAATTAAATGATAGTAAATAAATGAGTTTAAAGACCAAAGAGCACGTAGATATGGCTTACCTATACATATTGTCAGTGTTTTTGGTTATTCTCAACTTTGCTATAACAAGCTAAGTGATTTAAAATAGAAACCTAAACATTAAAATTGGGTACAGTAACTCAAAACTTTATAATAAAAAAGAATATCTATGTTTTGAGAAACCCGTTTCATACCAAAGGTTATTATGCCAACCTTACCGGTTTGTTGGGTTTCTTGAATCATTTCGCATATCTAAACACGAGTTTGAAGACGTGGATTCATCTGCAGGACAATTTCCAAAAGTCTTTTTGTAGTATTGGAAATTTTTACCAAATTTTTATTTTAAAACCGATTGTCTTTTCTCTTTCTATTGAAAATAGCGTGTGGTAGCACATGACACAAAGTTGAATATGATCCCAAGGGAATGTAGGTACCTACTCCCGAAATAAAAATTATCTTTTGTCCTTCTTCAAGATTTAATTTTAGCATTACCTTCGTACCTATTTTTCTGTTTCCTTCTTTTTATCTTTCTATGTAATCATCATCATCATCATAGCCGAAAGACGTCCACTGCTGGACATAGGCCTCCCGGAAGCTTCGTCACAACGGCCGGTCCTGTGCGTCTCGCATCCATCGGCTACCCGCGACCTTCACCTTTACTCTATGTAATGTGTGTACATGAATTGTTAAATAAATAGAATAGCTCTTTATTTGCACAGAAATTAGATCTAGATATTTTTTACTATTGATAGGCACCCGTTTGACCACTATCTCACTTGATGGTAAGCGATGATGCTGTCGAAGATGGAGCACGCTTGCGTAGAAGTAACCTATTCACTCTTGACTTAAAGACTCCCAATCTATCTCTAGGTATAGCTAAATTCATCGAAATCGGTTGAGCCTGGTATTGAACTTATATGTCGAGGTGGCTACCACGAGTCCACGATTGCTCCCAATTTGGGTTTGGCGCAACATGTGTTCTTTTCCCTTACATCTTTATTCACCACCACTCAATAGTCATCTCTTATCTAGCTGGACTATACTACAAAATACATATATCCATCGTTTCTTTGGTCTATCTCTTTTATTTTTTTCTAAAGATGGGAAATCTCTGCGGAATGGAGTGTCAGACACTTACTGAATAAAACCCATCCATGTTCCACCTAATGACCTTTGCGTTCCAGGGCCGCGGTGACTCTTTCGAACAAATTCCGCAACCCTGGCAGGTTGGTCTTCCTCTACCATTTGGCTTAAGGTAAAGTGATATTTTATCAGCTACTAGCGATCCGCTTGGGCTTCGTACGGGTGCATTTACATACACTATCCTTCCTCTTTCTTGTTTATAGTCGTTCTGTTCGTCAAAAAATCAAATCCGCGTCGTCTTTCTGTAAGGCAAATCCGTTGCGTGGTTTAGAAAAAGTAAGCGGAAAAACAGACACAGGCAGACAGCCACATTTGGGCCTTGCCCACCCCAGAATGGTCTGAGGCCCACCTCAGGATGTTTGGGGACCGGTTCAAAATTCTAGGTTGGACACTTATTTAACTTCACAAAATCATCATCAATCGTATAAACAATCTACCACCGATAAACCTACAAACATATTATTACCTGCATAATACATAGACCAGACATTTAAACGTCTTTGGTAACAATAAATTGCACTTTCCTGAAGAAGTTGTTAGGAAAGATGCCAATATTGTACAGGTGTACACTGCTTGGTGCTCGGATAACTTAAAAAAAATCAGTATTTTTTTAAATTTTGGCTAATAACTTCATATCGGTGCGTTGTTTGTAAAAAGTCAACCCGTATACCCACTTTTACAATAGATTTGCTTCAGTTTCACCATAAACCGTTTATCTGAAGGTACAGATACAGCGCTTCAAACATCGGTTTTTCCCAAAAAGTTAGAAATTGTAGTTGAGGTTTGAGATCATTTATTCTCATAAGAATTACAATTTACTGACTCACTCATAAGAATTACTAGCTGACACACTGGTTCCAGGTACGCAACGTATGCATCGCATTATAATATGTATAACTATACAATAGCTAAACACACTTATCGTATGATGCGTTGAATACGATAAATTGAATAGTTTTTAGGGTTCCGAAAAAAAAAGGAACCCTTATAGGATCACTCGGGTGTCTGTCTGTCTGTCTGTCTGTCTGTCTGTCTGTCCGTCTGTCACAGCTAGTTTTCTCCGGATCCACAGGACCTATTCTGTTGAAATTTGGTATACATATAGACTTTTGTGACCCAAACACGGACGCGTTACGTAAATCATTAAATTTTTAGTATGGGTGTCACTTTTGGGGGTCAAACTAGAAAATTAAAAAAAAAAGTTTTTTGAACAATATCGTGTGACATATCAAATGAAGGGGCTTACTGTGAGGGTTTTAATTATATTTTTTTCATAATTTTAATATAAATGGTATTGAAGTTATTCAAGAAATTAGACGAAAAATGACCGTTCCCCCCCCCTTATCTCCGAAACTACTGAGCCTAAAATTTTGAAAAAAATTGAGATAATAGATCTTTGCCTAAAGATTACAGGAAAACCTATTAGAAGTCTGTAGTGTAAAAATAACATGTTAAAAAAATTAAATTCGTTCGGAACCCTTTGTTTTTCATATAAAATCAAGAGTCCAGCCGGTCGATTCTGTCGACATCTCACCGTGACCACATAAGTGGAGTGAACGACAAGTGAGTTGTCACGCCATCTTGTTTGTATGGTTTGATAGCTCACCTGTCGTTCACTTCGCCCAAGTGTTCACTTCGATATGTTGACAGAATCGCACTGCAGATATCATAATGCGTTGCATACGTGGGACCAGTTTGTCTCTCGCTCATTTCTTCTTCTTCTTCGTATGGGCTTGCGGGGCAGGCCGCAAGACAGGCGTTAGGTGGGCTAGGCCACCTAACGCCTGTCTATTCGTCACAGATTTGTTGTTCCGAAGGGAAGTATGGACCATTCGCCCCTCTCGGCACTTTATGACCATTATATAGTGATCATAGGATTCATAGAAGTAAAGTGCTGCCTGTGAACTACAGGATTGGAACCTTGAAACAGCGAGACGAGAACGGAGGAGATGGCGGGACGACCTGGGTATCTTCCTGGTAGGAAGAGGCACAACACCCCGAGCCCAAACCGCGGCCAAAAAGCCGGGCATCCTAAATAGGGTGAAGCGATACTTCAGGCCTGGACAGCTTTTAACCCTATATAAAGCGCAAGTCCGATCCTGCATGGAGTATTGTAGCCACCTTTGGGATGGCTCAGCTAAGTATCAGCTTGCCGCGCTTGACTCGGTGGAACGCAGAGCTAAGAGGCTCATCGGTGACGTAAAACTGGTGGATGCCAAGCTGCATAGCTTGACTCATCGCCGTAAGGTTGCCTGCTTGTCGGTCTTCTACAGATTGTACTTCGGTGAGTGTGCCCAAGAACTCCTCGACCTCACCGGCCCCCTTCTACCATCGGACATCCAGACGCACTGCATCTTACCATCCCTACCTTGTTGCTATTCCACCAACTCGCACTAAGCGTTTCCAAACGTCTTTTATAATGCGCACAGCAAAGGAGTGGATCTCTCTGCCTGCGTCCGTGTTTCCAAACGCTTACAACCCTAATCTCTTCAAAGTTAGAGTGAACAGGCTCCTTCTGGGTAAGCTCGCTCCATCGTAGACTTTGTCTCGGTCATCTCTGACCTAGACTAGAGTCAAGAGCAAACCTATCACAAATAAAAAAAAACACCGGTAGCACTCCGGGAGTGCCGGCAGAAGTGAAAACATGTAAATAATACATCCTTACTGTCGCGGTCACATCATAGACAAACCACCGAGAACAAAATAAACAAAAAGACACTGACGTGTGGCCGCGACAGCGACTGTCAGTGACAGATGTCAATCTTGACACAGTTCCTGACATAAACAAAACGAACCATAAAAACAACAAAAAATAACGTTGTGTTTAATTATAAGTACAAAAATACTATCATTTATGAGGTAGAATACAATGTTTATTTATTGCGCTATCGTACACAAATATGACAATTTACATGTTATTATTCATAATATTATATCGTTATTTATTTATATATTACATTAATTTTTATCTCTTAGAAAAATCAACTTTCATCCATAATTTCGTAATTCCGTAATTTCGTATCCTTGGATACGCGTGGCACGCTGTACATAAACACAGACGGACATTCGCGCAAGCGCCCTGTGCCGCCTAAGCGGAGCAGCACACTCAGGCACGGTAGAAAGAGTGGGAGATACTAGTTCCTCTCCCTTCCCCTCGATCTTACGCTTTTTCGCATCACGTGACCCTGACGCGAGTCCGTCTTACGCTTTTTGCGATCAGGTCACGTGACCCTGACGCGAGTTTAAGATTTTATACCCATTACAGAAAAGTGCTCAACGCCGCTAAAGAAGTTTTCACTTCAAAAAAAGCATTAAGAGGAATAGAGGGAGACCTTTACCCGGCAGTGGGACAGGACAGTACGGGCTAGTACTAATCTATACTAATATTATAAAGAAGAAAGATTTGTATTTTTGTATGTAACGAATAAACTTAAAAACAACTGGACCGATTTGAAAAATTATTTCAGCAATGTATAGCTACATTATCAGGGAGTAACATAGGCTATATTTTATCCGCGTTCTCCCACGGGAACGGGAACTACGCGGGCGAAACCGCGTGACGTCCGCTTGTAATAACTAATTTCATACCTACGGGATAATCCTTCCCAGGACCCTCCAATGTAACGGTCAGCAGGCAAGGTCAGTGCGGTGAATGTCAACTGTATGCATTTATGACGCAGACGAGGTAATCGCTGGGGTAAATGACATTACAATGGGTTACCTTGACCACCTTTTTCGCAAAATCACTTGGAACCTCGTTTTTTTATAAATTGTATCTTATTTTAATTTAGGGTCAAAACAATCAAGTCATTATTTAAATTAGGTTGATTACCAGCACTTTTTTGAATGTCAACATTTACTTAGGTATCGATAGATCCAAACGGCTGCCTGTCACCGTTTCTTTGTGTTTTAGATGGGGTGAATAAAAGATGCAACGAGCTTTTTTTATTTTTGATGGGTTTGCTCTTGACTTTAGTCTAGGTCAGAGATGACAGGGACAAAGTCGACGATGGAGCGAGCTTACCCAGAAGGAGCCTGTGCACTCTTGTCTCTTGTCTCTGTTCACTCCTGTGCACGCACCCTTAGGTATATGTAGCTCCCCAGCTACATATACCTAAGGGTGTGTATTCAACCTTCTACCCTAAAAATGAACAAAGGAATCAACTTCTCGGGTCAATGTTATCAAAACGCGAATTTAGTTGAAAATCTATTCTTTCTTTACAATTAAAAAAGGAGATTCGCCTATTGGGGAAAATGTCTTTCCAACGCCGTGTTTGCAATGATGATAATATGAATGCAATTAATTGTTAAAGATAGTTCTCAAAAAATCAGAAACAAAATCCATAGCTCGAAAACCATGAAAATTCGCGGAACATACATGGGGGTGATTCGGATACCCAACGATATGAGTGACCTAAATTTTATTTTTGAACGTCAATGTTCTGGCCTTCCTGTATATTAACCCGAAAAATACCGCTCAACGAAGTGGGCACGGGTCAACTAATATTCTATATAGCAAGGATTGTCAACCGGTCGATCGCTATCGACTGGTCGATCGCGGCAAGGCAAAAAATATAAATAGGTACGACTTGTGCAACTACTTCAATACTAAATAGGTTATGTAAATAAAAATACTACATAATTGTATAATGAACTTCACCTGCTGTTACATTTGTAATTTTAAGAAGAACCTATGAAATTAGTAGATCGCACAGGGTTTCTTCAGTAAAAGCCGATCTTGGGTTTAATCAAGTTGGCCACCCCTGCTATATAGAGATACGTTTTTACAAGAAAATCATCTGACACGAGGAAACTATCAACCGTCACTCTCGCATGACCGAAAACAAACCGGCCAGACCTAAATATTGTGTGGAAAAAGGTTACTGACGTTCGGAGACGCCAAAGCCTTTCTTGGAAAAAACTACTGGTTAGGTAGTAAATTTATAGTCTAGGTCCATACCAAGACACAACGTGAGCCAGAGACGCTAGAGGAAGCTGTAATAGCGGTTCATCTGTCAATAGCGGATTCATTGAGCGAGATGACTTTAACCTTATTACCTACTAGATCAAATGTCATACAGTTTTATCCTGTAGGAAAAAAAATACTGTCATTAGTCCCCTAGCTGGGTTCTGCAGTTTGGTTCCAGTAAGTGGTACGTTTTTCCTAGACGTGAAATGACGACATTATTACGGAGACCTTTATCTCATGGCGTTCGTTCGTTAGTTCCACAAGCTGCGCCGGCGCAGACTCAGTGCGCGTTCGGTTTTGGCGCGCATTACATGTCCGAGTTTAACATTAACTTTAATTTATTTATGTTTACTTATTATTTACTTATTCATTTCAAGCAATGTTAAGAACTAAATTATTTTCGTTTCGCAGTGAATATTAAGTGATATATTTTTTTATTAATTTATTTGGAAGTTATTTTAGTGATATTTTAGAATTATGGCGTTACACAAGCTTTTGGTGATATTTGCAGTATTGTGGATTGGGTGAGACATTTATTTTTAATATTATTTTACTTTTCCAAAAAAAAACGCAATTCCTTTACGAAATTGCGGTTAGGTAGTCACGTTTAGATAATTAGCGGAATGTAAAGATAATAACTTTTACTACCGCCATTACAGAACTTAGTTACTTTATTAGTGTTGTTGACCGCAGATTAAAATGTTACACCTAAATACTCTTGCTTTGAACAACAATTCACCTCGCAGTTTGTACTTGTATTTCACATAACAGTGAAATACATATACATACATCTACTCAAAAAGTGAATCCCCCACATCACATGCCAACGACAGTTACGAGTATACCTACAGTACATTTGTATAGTCAAAAGATGTGAAAACTCAATGTTATTTTTTTTTTTGTTTTTCTTAAAATAATGGTAGAAAGATAAGCTATATTCAACTGTAATCCACCTTGAACCGTCTATTGTTTTACTACAGACTGGAGATTTAAAGATTATAAGTAATAATTAAAATTAAGAAGTTTGTAATTATTCTACGAAGTTCATTCAAACAATAAAAATATATTTACGAATCTTCGTTTCCATATCAATGGAGTAAAAATAAGTGGATAAGGTTCATAAGTATTTTTTAACACGACTGCTAAAAATAGTTATTTATAATATTAGTGCGGTAAGTTGGTCTTTACAAACGAGTAGGCGAATGTAAGCCCGAGACGAAGTTGAGAGCTTACTATATCACGAGTTTGTAAATACCAATATCCGCACGTGTGTCATACAACGTTTTACAACACTTGCGAGAAAGCAGTACAATAGGTAATGAGACAAACTTCTTGTTTTTAGATATCAGTCGGAAAGCAACAAGTTTTGCAGTATAAAAATGCCACGAATTTGTAAATTTAAAATTAAACTATATCGTAGTCTCATCTTTGTCTCGTTTTCTCTTTAGTATTTAAAAACGTATTGAGCAAGAGCGTTTCCAAGGAGGTTCGATCATTCAGCTGATTAACTGTTGTCTTTTATTATTTTGATGATATTCTACTTTTAAAACTGAACTTCAAAATACTTGAAATGAATGAGCATTAGCTTTCGTATGTTCCATTTTCAATTTAGTTGAATTAAAAGTACTTACCTACTTAAAATGAATGAGCTTTAGCTTTATGTGGCGGTAATTTTTAATCTGTGGTATTCGCGATTCTCCCGCCATGGAAAGTTGAATATAATTTTGTTAATAATTTATTGAAAAATATAAGGAATCATTGGAAAGTATACTGCCCTTTATTTACCTCCTAGCTTCTGAGCTTTTAACTAACTCCTTGGTGGAATTCTTGCATATTTTTTTAGGAAAATAAAAAAAAAGAACCGTAAAGGAACCGCTCCGTCGTATGGAGCGTGCGGTAAAGTAGGTACTTAGGTGAGAGTTTTACCGCACGTTCCATTGTATGGTGCGTTATTTTTAACAATGTATACAGGCTTCGTAAATGCTTTTTTTGAGCAAGTGTGTTGTAAATAAGTTTTATGTTTTTACGCCAATTGAATGATGACAACAAGTGCATAACTTAGAGGACACTGTAGGTATCTACTGAATCATGCAAAACGAAAATAATATAAAAATATTATTTGATTAAATTTACTATTATAAGTATCTATTAAGGACTTCACAGGCTTTTCAGCAGGTAAACGAAGGTTTTTAGAAAAAATCTTTGAATAATTTATTACGGGACTATTATAAATAAATAGAACAAAGCTTATAATAAAAAAAAATTAAAAGTATTCTTCCCGTGGGAATCGAACCCACGAACACCGGGTCACAAGGCAAACGCCTAAATCACTCGACCACTGACGCAGTTATAACTGTATCACAGGTAGATAATAGTCAGAACTTTTTGGCAGACTTAAATAGTAAAATTGCCCAAAAAATGGACTTAGAGCTGGTTAACGAAGGCTGACGTAATAAGTATATTATTCGTTCTCAATGCTCCACCTATCGCTTGTCAGTTTGTTATAGTAAACACAAATCTTCAAAAAGTAGCATTAGTTCTACCGGTGTAGTAGGTATTCCGTATTACATACGAGTAAGTTATCAGTAATCCCATGCTCTCGAATTGAGATAAAAATAATGCTATCTAACATCTACGCCTTGTTAAGGATAACTTTGTCTTATGACTCTTGTTCTTATCACAAGAAACAATGGTGGGTATGTTATAAACTAATCTTAAAGGTAATTAATTAATTCAACCAGATTATACACAACAATATATATATATAGTAACACGTAAGATAAGCTCTGTTATATCAAGTTATTATTATTTTTTAAATTCATTTTATGAAAATGATTAGCTTTGCCAAGCCTCATTGTTTGCCCTTCATCATCATCATCCACAGACCGACTTCGCCCCTTGCTGAGTATAGGACTCCCTTTTGTTGTGCCAATCCCCAGGTTCCTGTGCCAGCCTCATCCAGGTTCTACCCGTGAAAGCAACAATGTTGCCTGCCCATCTCGCCGCTGCCGGCAGACCAACACTTCTTCCAGTCCTCGTACGCCACTCACTCACTGCCTTACTCCAGCTATCATCACCGCGTCTTAGCAGGTGTCCTGCCCAGCTCTAGTTTGGCCTTAAGGTCTATCTATCTAGCCTATTTCTTCCTACAACTGGGCATAGCCGTCCCTTTTTCTTTTCGCTGTCTTTATCTGGTACAGTTCCTTTTGGAACTGTTTGAAATCGTTCCGCCATATTCGCCTTGGTCTGCATCGATGACATTTGGCATTAAATGGGACCCATTCAGTGGTTCTTTTTTCCCATTTCTCGTTTGGTTTGCAGCAGACGCAGCAGAGACTTGAGTGGGAACTACTAAAAGGTAGACGGAATGGTCATTGATGAACAAAGTATCACTCATTTCTTCTTATTCGTGTGATCATGTCCATAGTATACTATTTTTTGACTCAATACTTTGCGACTTTCACGATTATCCGAGGCAGAGCTTAGGTCTTTTCGGCTTCAGGTTTTAGGGTACATAGGGCAAAAAATTTATTTTGCCCTACCAAAAAAAATTTTGACAGAAAATTTTACCCTAGGACTTTCAAGAGGCCTTACCCCTTTCAAGAGGCCTTAAATGTGTGTAGGTAATAAAGAGACCCTATCCTTTCCTGTTTATTACCTACATGCATAAAACAAGTTTCAAATTAGAAAAAACAAAAAACCGGACAGCAAAAAAGTCAACCGGGACACTTTTATGAACAAAACTGTTTTCTAATTGAATTCAAACATATAGCTTATATGTATATATATTTGTAACCTTCATTTAATTTCCTTCATTTTGATACACTACTCGATCGGTTTGGTTAAAAAAAATTATTAACGACTTACAATTTAGCGCCCAAAATCCGCCATATTGCTTTTTTTTAACACCTATCTAAGGACACTTGGGTTTTTGAAATGATTCTAACGACATCTTAGCAGTCGAAATCCGTACAGACATTTGGAATGTACGAGTTAATAAAGAAATTTACAAACATGCATACAAGATACGCGCGAAATACATAACCCTTCCTTGGCAGTCGGGTAACAAAAAGAATCTAGCTTGAATCATTGAACGTCACTGAATGGCGTCACTGTTACCGGAATCATAATAATTGAGATAAATGAGCTCTAGTACCTACGTCTTAAGATGCGGTTTTGACCTTTCTCAATATTCTCTGGCATTTTCTTTGTCTCTCTGACATTTTCCTCACCTTTTATTTTCTAGGTTGGTAAAAAAATAAATATTCAGATTCAAACTCGTGTTCGTCTTTGCACTGCTTCGTAAGGTCTACTTAATAAATATATATATTTTAATTTGAGATAGGTTTGCTCTTGACTCTAGTCTGGGTCAAAGATGACAGAGATAAAGTCGACGATGGGGCGAGCTTACCCAGAAGAAGCCTGTTCACTTTAACTTTGAAGAGTTAGGGTTGTATGCGTTCGGAAACACAGACGCAGGCAGAGAGTTCCATTCCTTTGCTGTGCGCATTATAAAAAACGTTTGGAAACGCTTAGGGCGAATTGGTGGAATACCAACAATATAGGGATGGTAACTTGCAGTGCGTCTAGATGTCCGATGGTAGAAGCCTGGGATAAGGTCGTGGAGTCCTTGGGCACACTCAACGAAGTACAATCTTTAGAAGACCGACAAGCAGGCAACCTGGTGGCAATGAGCCAAGCTGTGAAGTTTTACGTCACGTATTAAATGTTTAGAACTACCTATTATCCATAATCATAGAAGAATATTATTAAGACCAATGAATACTTAGATCTTTAAATTATGATATCGTTGAATTATTATTCTATCTTGGTTGTCTGGTAGAGAATACCTAAGGCATTAAGTTGATCTTTGTACTTAGGTACCTATAAGCATAAAGTTTAAATGACTAAGACTGATTTTCTTTACCTTCCCGATGACTGATGCTTATTGCTGCTGTCAATATCTAAGTAAAGTGGAAATACCCATTTGTTAAGAAAAATTTGGCCAAGTGATGCCCATGGAAGAAACAAATGATAAGAATTAGGATTGACATCATAGATAAAGACACAAGCGCTACTTTTTATATGGAACTCGGTGAGACTTAATCTGTACTAATATATAAAGCTGAAGAGTTTGTTTGCTTGAACGCGCTAATCTCAGGAACTTCTGGTCCGATTTGATTTATCGAGGAAGGCTATATATATCATCACGCTAAGACCAATAGGAGCGGAGCAGTAATGAAAATTGTGACGCAGACGAAGTTGCGCGGGTCAACTAGTAAATCATAAATATAAATTCCAAGGTAAAAAAACAGACTAGTTTTCTGACTTTTTATTAATTTTCATTTGGGTAAATGATAAGCACGTCATCTAGGAACATGCCTGGCGGATTTATATTTGTTTGAAACTTTGCCCAGCCCAAGAACCATACAATTGTCATCACGTGGGCACAACAACCTACTAATACACTACCAATAAACGATTGAGTGTCTTAACAGGTTCACTGTCCGCAAAGCAGGCACAATAGGTAGTTAAACAATCAGCGAAGACCACATGAGGTTCATGGGAGACGGGACTAGCTTTTGATTCCGATGTAGGTACTCATTACAAGTTGATAACACAATATTTAAGTTACTTAATCAGTATATTTTTGTATTTATTACATAGATGGGCAAAACATGGCCAAAAATGGGTTAATAGTACATACCGAATACCGAGAGCACAACACAAAATAAATGATAATATCAAAACGGTTTCCAGTTATCTTTCTATGTATTCAAATGTTTCGACGGGTGGTACCTAAATACCGAAAGATAGCACTGTTTAAATATTAGCAATGACGAAAATATCTACTTATAGGTATGAAAAATTAATTACAGTGGTAGGAAGTACGTACAGTTTCTTCTTTTCCGATGCGCTATAAAAAAGGAACTTATTATGTATTCATTAATGAATAGACGCATAAATTAGTTTTATATTTTTAAACGATTAAAAACACTGTTGGGTAAACAAATCCGCTGTGAGTTGTAGGTACGTATAATTTCTGACTTTACATACATTTATATGATAATTTACACTTTTGTGAACTTGTTGAAAATAATTATATTATTTATGTAAATTGTTAACGGAAGGAATTGATTTAAAATTAAAGACACGTGTAATTTTTAGGGTTCCGAAAAAAAAAGGAACCCTTATAGGATCACTCGGGTGTCTGTCTGTCTGTCTGTCTGTCTGTCTGTCTGTCTGTCTGTCTGTCCGTCTGACACAGCCAGTTTTCTCCGGATCCACTGAACCGATTCTGTTGAAATTTGGTACACATATGGACTTCTATGACCCAAACACGAACGCATTAGGTAAGTCATTAAATTTTTAGTATGGGGGTCACTTTTGGGGGGCAAACTAGAAAATTAAAAAAAAAGTTTTTTGAACAATATCGTGTGACATATCAAATGAAAGAGCTTACTGTGAGGGTTTTAATTATATTTTTTCATAGTTTTAAAATAAGTAGTTTTGAAGTTATTCAAGAAATTAGACGAAAAATGACCATTCCCCCCCCCTTATCTCCGAAACTACTAAGCCTAAAATTTTGAAAAAAATGGAGATAATAGATCTTTACCTAAAGATTACAGGAAAACCTATTAGAAGTCTGTAGTGTTAAAATAACGTGTTAAAAAATTAAATTCGTTCGGAACCCTTTGAACGCGAGTCCGACTCGCACTTGGCCAGTTTTTTATTTTATTTTCAAGTGCTAATTATATTTGACGTGAAATTATTATAAGTTGATTGTTGAAGTGTCTATACCAGCGCAATATAAAATATCACAGATCTTAAATATAGAGCCTAATACGGTCATGTTATCAAGTCATCAACAGTTCGGGAACATACTCCCGGGATAAAAAGTAAGTCTATGGATATTTCAGACTAGGTATCTCCGTGCCAAATTTCATTCAGTTGTGTTCAGCTGTTCCTGCGTGATTAAGTAATAAAAATCCATCCATCATCCATTCATCCAAACTTTCGCATTTATAAAGATGATAGTAAAGTTTGAAATAGATTCTTACCATCATTGTTCGGAAAAGGAGTGGCAGCAACCACTTCATATCGATGTTTCCATAAATCTGTCTTATTGACTAGTAAACCAACCGCCTTTGCGGAGTAACCATGGTTATCTTACCGAGTGCGTGTAAACAAGAATAAAAGGAATAGAATAGAAAATATTTATTCGACACAGCAACAAACATAATGTTAAAGAGGGAGAACAATAATACAAAACAAAAACGATACAGAAAAATTGTGTGTGTATACAAAGTATCCTCAATTCCTCATAGCTACGGGTTTTCCCCTCACACTGAGAAATGTCATAATGTTATTAGTTTATGATATGGCTTAAGAAATATATACCCTTATCTGTTATTTATTTGATGATGACAAAGATTATACATATTGATGTACTTAGATTGATAAATTGCACGTGGGTTGCCTAGCGAAATCTAGTATTCGCACTGTTAAATCAAGCTATCATTATTTTGCTTAGCGTTAATAAAAAAAAGAAATGTAGAGACAACCTGGCAACTTCATAGCTGTGTGAAATGGAAAATAGGCAACCTATACAACGTGTAACAGAATAAACGCAATACCTCTTAAGGGGTCATTATGAGTACAATGACCCCTTAAGAGGTATTGCGTTTATGAATAACTTTTACTATGGGACCAATACACAAATCGCGAAAAAAAAAACATTATTTTGTCGAGTTAAGCGCACAGAAATGTATGGGGGAGTCGATTTTTTTTTTCACGATTTCAGTATTGGTCCCATAGTGAAAGTTGTTCATAATGATGAGCTCAATGACCCCTTATATTTATTACCTACTTGAAATCTTGAAAATATTTTCACCATTAGAAAGAATTTTTGAAAGCGGTCCAGTAGTATATGAGCTTTTTCGTAACAAACATACAAAAATGCAAATCTTTGCTCTTTATAATACTAATTATTAGTGTAGATTTACCTAATCTTTCATCATCTTCCTGCCCTCATCCCATGTTACTTGGGGTCGGCGCAACACGTTTTTTTCTTCCATTCTGTTCTATCAGTCGTCACTCTATCACTAAGTCCCTTTTCTTTCATATCGCTCTAACCATCAAAAAACAGATGAGTAAGTATACATATATATTTCTTAAGCCGTATCGCATACTATACCTATGTTAAGGTGTTGAAACAGAGTGGTTTCGGTACTTAAAATAGAATCTGCAGCTCCAGGTCATATCAGAATAGCTGCTCTTTATAGAACCAGTGATACCGAAATATGCAAATCAGCCTATTAATAATGTCTATTGAAAATAATATATGAATGCGACTGGTTTCTCGTAAAAAAGTGTGTCATGTAGGTAAAGGCACGAAAATTAATCCTCTTAATATATATAAAATTCTTCTGTTACTGACTGATTGAGTGACTGACATACAACGCACAGCCGAAACTACTGGTCGTAGAAAGCTGAAATTTGGCATGTAGGTTCCTTGGGGAGTGTAGGAAGCACTAAGAGAGGATTCCCAGAAATTCTTAAGGGAACGGGAGCAAACAGGATATGCGGGTACGAAAGCTAGTGTTAGATATTCTTTGGCACAGCCGAGAGGAATAAAATGCTGTTATGTATATGTATAGCTACACATAATAATTATAAATTTAATATTATATAAATATTATATTTCATATTAACGAAAGGACGAACTTATGTAAAACTGTCAGGACAGTTCATGACCACTGACAGACAGGAGAGACTCATCGTCCATTTTCGCGCGAAAATTTAAACTGTCAGTTTAAAACCGCAATTTTTGGCATTTGACTGTAGGAAAGCGTTTTCATTTTTTAATTTATGTTTGGTCTATTTTACATGAAATTCTTTAAAATAAAAGCTTGATAAAAATATTGCATGTTCTATTGTTGAAATAACATAAATAAATCATTATTTTTTTTATCAATTTTAATTGCCATCTTTATTAGGGTTCCGAAAAAAAGAAACGGAACCCTTATAGGATCACTCGGGTGTCTGTCTGTCTGTCCGTCTGTCACAGCTAGTTTACTTCGGATCCACTGGACCGATTCTGTTGAAATTAGGTACAAATATGTACTTGTATGACCCAAACACGGACGCGTTACGTAAATCATTAAATTTTTAGTATGTTACATTTTTTTTAATTTTCTAGTTTGGCTCAAAAGTGACCCACTTTTGAGCCAAACTAGAAAATAAAAAAAATGTTTTTTGAACACTATCGTGTGACATATCAAATGAAAGGGGCTTACTGTGAGGGTTTTAATTATATTTTTTTTCATAATTTTAAAATAAATGGTTTTGAAGTTATTCAAGAAATTAGACGAAAAATGAATCTGAATTTGAATCTTTGAGAATTATCGACCTGACCACCATAAAAAAAATCTAAAACTGAGATCAGAAACGAAGGTACGCTTTCGGTTTGGGCTGAAAATCCTGTTTCGGTCGGACATTACTTATTTCCTTTCTTTTATCATTAGAGCAAAATTTTCTGTCGTTAATTGTAAATCATTTTACTTGATATCTTTGGTGACTTTGGGCTTAAAGGAGTTTCTGCACGGATTCATAACCACACACAAAACATTAATATAATGTCCTGGACCCGCACAATGAATCCATTCAGCTAAATTTGACTCAGCAAGTTTAGGGTTAATGGATCAGTTTATCACGTCACCTTGAATTAACTGCTACGCTTGTCTTTACCACTTAATACCGCATAAATAGGGCTTACAGGGTACTTTATACCAATTACTCAACCGAAGACAAATATTTACATTTTATTGCATAACCAGCCTTTAGCACTATAATTAGTATTACCTTTCAAAACCTTGCGTTTTTATCTCTTAGCATTAAATTGAAACTGAATGACTGTCAGGTATTTGTAACAGTAGGTTACTTGGAAATTATAAATGTATTTTGTGTTCCGTAAAATCTCGATACGGCAGGCACGAAGGTTTTCCTCGTGGAAACCGGGTAGCAACTTCACATTGACAATGACATAGTTCTGCGATACATTTTAATAATTCAAGAAAGGGCCTTTTAAAGGTCTTACGCAACTAGCTTATCAAAAGTCATTGAACAAAAGGGAAAGTAAAATTCTTTTTTTAATAGGTAGGTACACAAGCGATTAATTTTATATAATTTATTGTGTTCACCGGAGCAACGACTTTTGTTCTTGAGAAATTGTTATTTTGTAGGTCAGCTTCATTGTTGTTAACTTGATGGGAAATGCTGTCTCTGTACCTATCTCAGAATCCCACGTGTTTTTGGGCTCAATTTTGAGATTCCAAATCATTTCCAGAAATGAAAATTATGTGAAAGCAGGTAGGACAGTGTAGTGTATGACATAATCATCTATACTTAATATGTAAAGCTGAAGAGTTTGTTTGTTTGCTTGAACGTGCTAATCTCAAGAACTACTGGTCCGATTTGAAAAATTCTTTCAGTGTTAAATAGCCCATTTATCTAGGAAGGCTATATATCATCATGCTAAGGCCAATACGAGCGGAGCAGTAATGAAAATAGTGACGCAGACGAAGTTGCGCGGTTCAGCTAGTAGTTTGATTTTCGCTGATATCAATATTTTCGCTATTTCTATCATTGCTATCGCTAACTGCAGTTGAATGTGATACGGATATGACCGATCGCTATATGATAGAAAGATAAGATATAACAAGACCTAATATGACATTCTTATAAAGAATTATAGTCCATTCAATATCTTAATATGGTAGGGAAGTAAGTACTTGCATACCTCATTCATTCGTGCGTGAAAAAAGGAAGTAAGTATCGTTATGCATTTATATATGGTGTTACCTCGAAAACTGATGTGCGAACTTTGATGAGTCAGCTACTCGTGCAAAAAATATAATTATAAAAAACTAGCTTCTGCCAGCGGTTTCACCCGCGTGGTCCCTAGGGAACATCAACATACTCCCGGGATAAAAAGTAGCCTATGTCCTTTCTCAGGTTCTAGACTATCTGTGTACCAAATTTTTTTGAATCGGTTCAGTAGTTTTGGCGCGAAAGCGCGACAGACAGACAGACCGACAGACAAACAGAGCTACTTTCGCATCTATACTAATATATCTTTATCTATATCTATATCTATATCTATATCTATATCTATATCTATATCTATATCTATATCTATATCTATATCTATATCTATATCTATATCTATATCTATATCTATATCTATATCTATATCTATATCTATATCTATATCTATATCTATATCTATATCTATATCTATATCTATATCTATATCTATACTAATATATAAAGCTGAAGAGTTTGTTTGTTTGTTTGTTTGCTTGAACGCGCTAATCTCAGGAACTACTGGTCCGATTTGAAAAATTCTTTCAGTGTTGGATAGCCCATTTATCGAGGAAGGCTATAGGCTATATATCATCACGCTAAGACCAATAGGAGCGGAGCAGTAATGAAAATTGTGACGCAGACGACGTTGCGCGGGTCAGCTAGTAATATATAAAGCTGAAGAGTTTGTTTGTTTGTTTGTTTGCTTGAACGCGCTAATCTCAGAAACTACTGGTCCGATTTGAAAAATTATTTCAGTGTTGGATAGCCCATTTATCGAGGAAGGCTATAGGCTATATATCATCACGCTAAGACCAATAGGAGCGGAGCAGTAATGAAAATTGTGACGCGAACGAAGTTGCCCGGGTCAGCTAGTTTATAATATTAGTAGGGACCGTTCCGTTTATATTTTATACTGAAGACGATTAAGGGAATTATATTTTTGGACGAGGTATCCTTTACCATTTGCAAGGATATCTAGGTACTTGATATTACTATAATTAGTACAACGACTTCTGTTTCTACTAAATGAGACCACTTAGGACAGGAAATGTGTGCTTTTTCAATAAACATTGAGTAGGAAAGTGTTTTATAGAGCAATCAGACAAGAAACCATTCATGCGCGACTAGTACCTACCTGGGCTATTCTCCTTTTCGAGGGAGAATTTGCAATGGCTGAAAAGCGACTGCATTTCCACGTTGCTCTACCAATCTACATATTATTCATGATATTAATTAATTTGTTCGTATTTTTATGTACCTATTATTCATCACGTTAATGTCTTAACGTGCGTTATTATGCATTAAATACGTTACTTTGTACTTCCCCGTTTTAAGCATATTCCATGCACGAAGGAATATTATGCTTAGTTTAGGTACCTATCGAGACGCAGAGGACCGGTCGTTGTGGTGACGCTTGGGGGAGGCCTATGTCCAGTAGTGGACGTCTTTCGATGTGATGATGATAATGAGGTACCTACCTATCTGGAGAAGAAGTGCAGAAAGTGTATTTTTTTTAATTTCGTACACTTGGAGACCGCTAGACCTAAAACAGTACGTAATTCTTTATGGCGCCATAAAGAAAAAAAATAAGAAAAGAAAAACTGGGGTTGTCTCTCAAAGATATGTTTTGTGCGTCGAAATATAGAATGGCCCATCTAACTCACTTCACCGAGAGCTAAGTTAGGCTTGCGAAAGGGTTCTACTTAGTTCAACGTTTTGTTTACCAATACCTAGGTACTGTCGGCGGGAGACTTTTGGTCGAATTACTAGAATTATGAGTAAAATTATGTACTTACTAGCTGACCCGCGCGGCTTCGCTCCCGTCAACTGGCTACTCTACCTACCTACCCTACCCTACCTACCTACCCTACCTGCCTACCTTACCTACCTACCTTACCTTCCTATACCCTACCTACCTACCCTACCCTACCCTACCTACCTACCTTACCTACCTTCCTACCCTACCTACCTACCTACCTACCCTACCTTCCTACCCATTTTTTTTTTGCTTTTAAACCTTCCCTGTATTTTGGCGAACCCAACAAAAACGAATGATTAAAATCGGTCCAGCCGTTCTCGAGTTTTAGCGAGACTAACGAACAGCAATTCATTTTTATAGTATACACCTATAGATGTATGTCGTGAGCTTTTGTGTGAAGAGCTTGTGAAACTATCTTGACATGAGGTAGTGTGTATGTTCAATGTTAACGTTTACTGGCACTTAGGATGTATCCACAACCAATTCACCAATTCGCAAATGTGAGTTGTAAGAAAAATAAGTGGACTTAATAGAACCTGTGACAGAATAAACGCAATACCTCTTAAGGAGTCATTGTAGTCATCATTATGAACAACGTTCACTATGGGACCAACACTGAAATCGCGAAAAAAAAAAATCGACTCCCCCATACCTACATTTATGTGCACACAACTCGACAAAATGTACTGAACAGCTGATTCTTTTTTCGCGATTTCGGGATTGGTCCCATAGAAAAAGTTGTTTATAATGATCCCTTAAGAGGTATTGCGTTTTTTCTGTTACACGTTGTGCAATATTGTAACTAATGGTAGTCTTAGTATGACGACGATGATGATGCATATAGAAACAAAACACAAATAAATTACAAGAATAAACAGTCATAGCAGAGATCAAATGGCTCGATGAATGGTTGGATCGTCGATCGATTTGATCGACGTCTGTCGACTGGTGTGGTAGCTTCGACTGTGATTTGGTGAAGTAGGAACTATCTACAGATCAAATTGAACATCATACATCGATGGCATCAGTCGATTGCTTTGGTCTCACGTTTAGTCTTTAAAAATAACTATTATTCTTATCTCATATAATTATTATTCTTATCTTATATCTTTTAAGTATTTACATATATAGCGCCGCCACTTTAAAAAAAAAACTGGCCAAGTGCGAGTCGGACTCTTTTCTTCGAATATTTTTTTAACATTTTATTTTAACACTATAGACTCCTTATAGGCTTTCCTGTAATCTGTAGGTAAAGATATCAATTTATTTTTCAAAATTTTAGGCTGTGTAGTTTCGGAGATAAGGGGGGAATGGTCATTTTTCGTCTAATTTCATGAATAACTTCAACACAAATCAAATCAAATCGTATATTTCAAATAAACCATTTACAGGCACTTTTGAATTGTCAAGGTCGGTCAGTCCAACAAGATGAAGCTATTTGCACGTTCCAAAGCGTAGATCTCTATGGAGAAGAACGTGCAAGAAACTCCACGGACACTCTTTTAAAAAATAATAAATTGTTACAAATTTTTGTTTACATCAAGTTGAAATTATACAAACATGTGAGAACGATGTAAAAGACGAGCAGGATAAAAGCGTCCGGGAAAAAAAGGAACAATTCAAAGAAATATTTAAAATAAACCATGGCAACTGAGAAATGACCAGTCCCAACTGACAGCGCCCGTTCACGAACATGACGCATGCGCTAGCACCATTCGGCTCAACCATTTTGAAGGGAGCCAAATGATCACGCCACCATCAGCCAGACTTTTGTGTGAGCATGACACTCCCAACCGCCAGAGTACATTCAAGTCAAAAACAAACCTAAAACTGATAGCTATAGCTTAAGTTTAAGGTACACAGTACTCACACATGTGCCGTTAAAATGGATGAAATTATACATTGCTAAATAAAATTGAGTCTATACAATGCAAATATTGTTTTTTTTTTTTACAATCTTCAGCCGGTCCAACAATGTTTCCAAATGCTAACAGATTATTTTGTGCGCCCTAGTGGCTGTGGAGCCGGACCAGCATTCAGCCAAGCATTTTTATCTTCAATATAATCCCCCAACTTATAATATGCTTGCCTGCATAGTGTGCGTTTAATACAAGATTTAAATTTTGTCTCATTAAGTTCTAATATATGGGGAGGTATCTTATTATAACATTTTAAACAGTACCCCATAAAAGATGAGGCAACTTTAGCCAGTCTGAAACCTGGTTGAACTAATTGATCCCTATTTCTAGTACCATAATTATGTCTGTCGCCTCTTTTACTAAAAAGATGTAAATTCTTTCTGACATACATGATGTTCTCGTAAATGTATTGACAAGGTACCGTCATGATGTTAATATTCTTAAACAGTTCCCTTAGAGAATCGCGCCGGCGGAGATTGTAAATCGCTTTGATGGCTCTTTTCTGCAGAATAAAAATAGACTCAATGTCTGCAGCCCGTCCCCATAGTGAAATACCGTAAGACATGATACTGTGAAAGTAACTAAAATAGACCAGTCTCGCGGTATCGACATCCGTTAGTTGGCGGATTTTCCTAACAGCATAAGCTGCTGAACTTAGCCGTCCAGAAAGAGATGTTATATGAGGGCCCCATTGTAGCCTTGGGTCAAGCGTAATTCCCAGGAAAACCGTTTTATCGACAAATTCTAGTTTTTCCCTATTCAATACTATGTCACAATCACTGCTTTTGACATTGGGTAAAGCAAATCTTATACATTTCGTTTTCTTTTCATTCAAAACCAAATTATTCGCCGTGAACCAATTTTGGACTTGCATTAGGGCATTATTTATGATATCAACATTGTCTGTCTGTCTATTTATCTTAAAAATTAAGGAGGTATACAACACCACCATACAAACAGCACCATATCAAGTTTTTGTTGCAATAAATAGGGTAGATCGTTGATATATACCAAAAACAAGAAAGGACCCAAAATCGAGCCCTGGGGAACGCCCATTATCACGTTTAATCCCGACGAATTGACACCGTTTATTTGAACCAATTGCCGTCTATCATTCAAATAAGATTTGACCAAGTTTAACGCTGTTTTGACCAGTCCGTAATGCCCGAGCTTCAGGAGTAATGTATCGTGATCAACGCAATCAAACGCCTTCGAGAGATCACAAAAGACACCTATGGCATCCTGTGCGTCCTCCCACGCATTAAAGATGTGCTTTAGTAAGGTAACACCAGCGTCAGTTGTACAACGTCCCCTGGTGAAACCATACTGTTTATCATGAAAGATGTTATTCGTGTTAAAATGATTAAGCATCTGATTTAGCATCACTTTTTCAAATACCTTACTAAACACTGGCAACACAGATACTGGTCTATAATTATTTGTGTCTTTACTATCCCCAGATTTAAAAAGTGGTATCACCTTACTGAATTTCATTAGGTCCGGAAAGACTCCTTGATCCACACACAAATTAAATATTACAGCTAAGTACGGCGCTACAGTCTCGATGATTGAGGTACAAACTTTGATAGACAATCCCCATAGATCTTCGGTCAATTTAATTTTGATTTGTTTAAAAGTTTTTATTACTACTATGGGGTTTATATCAAAACCAATCATTTTAAAATTATGAAAAAAATATAAATAAATCCCTCACGGTAAGCTCTTTCATTTGATATGTCATTCGATATTGTTAAAAAAACTTTTTTTATAATTTTCTAGTTTGAACCCTTTAAAAAAGTTTTTGTGCTAGCTCCTATAGAAAAAAGTTCAAACCCCTTGTACTTAATAAGTTACACAGTTGTATAAACATCTCTTACCTCGTGGTGGTTGTAAATAACACTGGTATACAGTTGTCTATGTGTATCTTGTCTATTTGTATCTAGTTTAGTAACTGAATGACTCAATAAATAAGGAAAAGCAAGCTCGCTACGACTCAAGCGAGCAATCGGTCTTAGAATCTACGTCAAGCCAATATAAGTTGATTATTTATTCGCCCTAGGGCTTTTTAACGAAATTTATATTTTTTCCGAAGAATATTTGAAGATTTTCTATGCAATATACAATATAAAACCACTGTCAAACTTGATGGCGGTCTAAATCTAAAAACAAAGTGCCAATACTCTACTAATTTTTAATCAATGTTCACATTCGCATGTCAATTTCAATATGTCAAAAATGTATGGAAATTGAGGCTTTTTTGACAATTTGCGACTGCTTACAAAATATTTATAGATTTTTAGCAGACTGTTGAAATTACAAAGCTTAAAACTTGATATTATTAGAGGTATACAACTGGTACAGCCACATAAAATAAGAAATAGTAATTAGTACCTAAAGCATTTAATAAGTACATATTTTAAATTTTAGTCGTCCTTTTGACACAAAATAAAGGACTTTAATTGGTCTGAGATGCAGTTTATATTATAAGTATGAAACAGGTATTCTTAGGAGACAAATATTAGGTACTTAATAACATAAGGTAGGTACCTACCAAATCCAATTTAACAATAATCTTATCCGATCGGTTTAGGCTTTGTTTATAAGTAAATAACTGAACTAATTCTAAAGTTACCCCCTTTTCTTATCTGGAATCTGAATCCTTTCAGGGTGATCGCTTTACTGTATTTAACGTGTTGAGATTAAAATTAAAAGTCGTTAACTGCTTGTTGGTATGTAAGTACCCACGGTCAGCCACACATTTGTGGTAACGCTTACAATACGAGGCGCTGTCGATGTAATTGCATTTTGATTTTCAAATCAAAATGCAATTACCATCTGACATTTTTGCTGTCAGGATTTAGATAAGTAGGCTTACTCTGAACAACTACATTGATACCTACCTAATGGTATTGCATAAGGAAAAATAAGACCAATTTTATTATGTACATAGTTAAGATTTTACGATTATAATAAACAATGCATACGAATGTGTTGGTACCTACTACTAGGTTTTATAATAACAATGCGAACTAAACATTAATTTATTTTCATAAAATAATAATACTTCTCAATAGAAAAAATGATCGAAAATAGAGTATAAACGAGCACTTTGTTTTATCATTTTAGATATCTTTAACTAATATCTGAGCGAATTTTGTGTACCTAATGTAGAGGGTGTTTAATTGACAGAAGTACTGTATCAATGAAAAAAAAAACTCTTGTACCATTTGATAGGAATATTATTCCAGATGGGCAAAAGCAAGTAATATATTTTGAGGGAAGGTTTGAGGTAGCCATTTCATAAAATTACCAATTCTACGACATAGATAAGTTTGTGAAGTGCGAACGAACCTTTTAATATTTTTTTTTCGGGAAAACCCCGGTTTTAACACGCCATAACACACAGTTATACAAATTATAAATAAGTATGTTATGATTTAGCTCGAAGCCGTACCTAAGTATAATAAAATCTATTTATAACCAATAGTAAAAAAAAAGCCCGATTGAGAGAAGTTGTAAGCTTCGCTGTCAATAAGCCTTAGGTAAATAATAATTTGTCTTTTTTAGATACAAGAGCTAGAAAATCGATGTTGCAATTTCATTTTATTATATGGAGCTCGATTCTTAGTTCCACGCAGTCCAATTACAAAATAAAATTCTTTAAATGCAGTTCGTATTGGTTTTAAAATTAAAAAAACATGCGGGGCAGTCTTTGGGGACTGCCGATAGAAGTGAAAACTAAGTACCTAACTTGTGAATTGTATCGAGCTCATGGGAAGCGTTCGGTGATAATGACGCGAGTTCCATGATTTTTGTTCACCCAAAAAGTGCTCAACGCGCCTAAGGTCATTTTCATTTCAAAAATGAAGTCTTCATTTAGTAAATTTTCTTTCTTTTTTTTTAAACTTTCTATCTACAGTATTTAAGGTACTTTTCCTCCATGTGGCAAAGTTTTGGGACGCCCTGTATATAGGTTCCAGGATACATACCTTAATACAACGTTGATGGTATAAGTATCAGACTCGGTATCAGATATGACTCATCTGCTCACATTTCGGGATCGAGTTTAATGTTACTTCCTTTTAAAAGAGCCCAGTCTGGCTGACTACCGGTTGTAAGTGTATTAAAGAAAGTGGATTAAGCATTTGACTTGCTTCTTAAAATGACTGATTTCTAAATATTTCCAAACAAAGATATGATAATAACAGAAATATTTTAAATCAAATAATGTATAATTTCAACGATACAAATGTCCTTCGAGTATTGCGTTTCTAGATCGATGGAATTAATCGGCACGAGATTTGCGTCGTGACTTGGCCCCACTTTATACTTCTAACGGTGGAACTGTATTATGTATTGATTTTATAATTTTTATTGACCATAACTATGGTCTTACATATTTCTGTATCCGCTTCCTACTTACGTATATATCTATTATTAACGGTAAATCCGTAAACAGATTCATAAGCTGTGTAATTTGAATAAATTAAAAACTATTATTATGATTGCTAATTAACTATAATATATTCATTTTTATAACTATAATATAATTATATAACTATAATATGTTTTCGAAAGAGTTTTTCTACTCGGGTTTGCTCCCGGTCAATTTTCCTTACTCCCGCCCTGAGACCCTCAGGGAAAAGGAGGTCCGGATCCCCTGTTAAGTGGTTACAAATACTGTGTCCCCCAGTACTTTGCTTAATATACTATACTATAATATATAATTAACTATAATATATTCTTTTGTTTACAGAAACGCTGAAATCCTCAACTTTTCCGGGGGTTTAAAATCGAACTACACATTCCCGAAAGACTTCATATTTGGAGTCTCGACGGCAGCTTTCCAAATTGAAGGAGGATGGAATGAAGATGGTACGTCACACACAATAATACATTCAATATAGAAAGTCGAAAATCTGCGGAAATTGTATAAGTAACTGACGACACGGTTGGCGCAGTGGTTGAGCGATTGACTGCTGCGCTGCGCGTTGCGGGTTCGATTCCCGCACGGAACAAATATTTATATGGCCTACAGATAGTTGTTCCGGGTCTGGCTGTTTGTGCATGTGTATTATATGTTTGTAAACGCACCCTCGATACAGGAGAAATTCCAAGTGTGGGCCAAGGTTTGTTTTTTTTTAAAAACTAATGTTTTTTGTCTAATTTTCAGGAAAATCTGAAAGCATATGGGACCACTTAGTACACAACAACAAAACATTCGTGAAAGACGGATCAAATGGTGACGTAGCAGCTGACTCCTACCATCTTTACAAAAGAGACGCTGAAATGGTCCACGAGCTCGGTGTCGACGTGTACAGATTCTCCATCGCCTGGTCGAGGATCTTGCCAACCGGTCTCACAAATAAGATAAACGCTTTGGGTCTCCAGTATTATAGTAATCTTATCGATGAACTTATCAAGTACAACATTACTCCTATGGTTACGATCTATCACTGGGACCTGCCGCAGAAGCTGCAGGACATCGGTGGATGGACAAACTCTCATATTGTTGACTACTACACGGACTATGCGAAGGTCTTGTTCGATAATTTTTCGGGAAAGGTGAAGTACTGGGTGACTTTCAATGAGCCGATGCAGACGTGCTTGGAAGGTTATGGGGGCACCTACAGAGCGCCCGCGTTGAACCGGCATGGAGTTGCTGAGTACCTTTGCGCTCATAATCTATTGAAAGCACACGCAAGCGTCTACCATCTCTTCAATGAGAACTACCGCCATGTCAATAAAGGTACGAACGAGTTACAGTTCGCATCACCGTTGTTTACCCCTCCGAAGTTAGGTTTTAGTGACGATCCCGCAGGTAAAATCGCGTAAACAAGTGTTACGTTCCTAGAATATTTTTTTGTTTATACGTATAATATTACAAATAAGTAACAAAGACTACCAGTAACAATAAAAATATCAAAAAGTAACACCACAAAATACATACATCACAAAAACACACAAAAAACAAATCAAATAGTAAGAAATAACCAAAATAATTAATTATAAACAATAACAACGTGTAACACTTTTCGCATCAACAGTCGTATTGCATTGAGCAAGCGGGTCACACGTATGCATCGAACGTATACGAGCGAGAAAGATGCCATTACACCCGCCATCTTGCAAAAACACGCGCATGCGCGACGTGCCCGCGCATGCGCTGTATTATGTTTTTTGTCAAATTGATATTCTGCGCATTCAATTGCGACGTACTTCGGGGAGGTAAAGTTGCGTGACGGGAACTGTACAAACGAAATGATTCGCTCTTTACCTGTTTAAATCTGCAAATAATGAAAATCAAATTTGTATTTTCTTCTTTCAGGAAAAATTGGTTTATCTTTGGACTCCAACTGGGCTGAACCAAAAGAAGATACGCCACAAGACAGAGAAGCTGCTGAATTGTACTTAAAAACACACGTAGGTATCATTATCATAATCATGTCCCGTTCTTTGTTTGTGTACTAATTTAAGGCAATTTGACTAAACGACCTGCATTGCCGGGTAATGTCATTCAGAAGGACTTCCCAAGGTCAAGTTTCACAGCGGACAATACTCATGAAATATTATCGTTGTTCAGTGGAACGTAAAGTCAGACTTAGGTAATGTTTGTTATGTAAACAGAGTATTTTTAGCTGTAATTGTGTAATGTAGCGACTGCAGCTGATACTGATTACTATTCTAGACTGCAATTTGGAATAAGGTTGTTTGAGATTCGAGAGTACCTACCTGTAGATACACAGCTAAGGTAACGTGCATCTGAGTGAAAGAAAGCACACATAGGAATACTTGTCTATCACATTTATTACTCACTTACTGTGTTATAATCTTAAATAGTGACTCGAGTCCTCCTTTGTCGTCTATAGCTCAACGTCGAATAGGGGCGATTCATTTTTTTTTTTTTTGTCGATTGCCACTCGCAGTTACGAACCTGGGAAGGTTGCAACTACTTAACCGGACTAGGGGCGATTCAAACGCAACGCGCCATTTTATTATCAAAAAGTGCCCTATGGGTTGCCACAAATAAAAAAATGCATTCAATACTAAAAATAACAGTGTTGCAACCCACAAATTTAATAAACTATGTCGATTATTTTGTATGCTAACATGAGGCCCCAGCACGAATGTTTTTGACGTCGAAATTTTACTAAAACTATAATAGGTACCCGTTTCGCATATACCTATTATTTATTTTTATAGGATACCACAACCACTATCACTTTATGATACAAATTGTGTATGTCGCATAAAATCAAACCAAAATAGTATGGGGTTGTAGTTTTTTTATATTCAAAATTCACTTACCTACGTTAACGATACTGTACCTAACGACTCAAAACATTCGTGCTAGGCCCTTTGGTCCCTTGTTGTCTTCACAAAAGTTCCCATAAAAACAACCTTGCACTGTTTTGTTTGTAATTCAACAAAAAAGATTTTTGTTTTGGCTTATTTTGTGTACCAGTGCTAAAAAGCTCGTTTGCCTTGAGGTCGTGGTGGTCAATGCCCTTGATTGTTTGGTTGCTTTGTAAAACCTTAAGAACAGAGTCAAATCTAATTACCTAATTAGCGAAACTCCACCCACGTGACGGGTAACGATATCTTACAAAAAAAAATTGTTACGTGATTAACCAAAAAGTAACAAAATATGCCTATCATGTCTGAGCAGTTCCTCAAAAAAATAATTTGAAAATTATGTACAAAAATAAAATGCAAAATCTTCATACAATTTCAGTTGGGCTGGTACGCGCACCCAGTGTATTCGAAAGAGGGCGACTACCCTGCCGAACTCATCAAGTTGGTCGACGAGAAGAGTCTACAACAGAACTACACTCGCTCTCGACTGCCGAGGTTCACTCCCGAAGAGGTGAACTACATCAAAGGAACTGCTGACTTCTTCGGCTTGAACCACTACACTACTTACCTACTGTCTATGGCTGATAAGCCAGTAGGAGCTATACCCTCGCACGAAAACGACGTTGGCATTGTCAGAGTCCAGGACCCGAAATGGCCTTCCGATTCTTCTTCGTCTTGGCTTAAGGTAATTTCATACTTTCTTCAGGCACTATGCACAACTTCCAAGTCTCTATGGCCTCGAAATGTGGGGTTTGCTCCCATTCACGGCGATTTTTAAAGTGTGCGTGGATGGCCAAATTCGATACTGTAAGGAATATCGAAGAGCACTGACAGGAGTCTCGTGCCCGATTTAGATGAAAACTAAAACTGGGATTTTTGAGAAATTGGTATTCCTAGCCAGGAATCAAACCGGTTGATTTTGAAAAAAGAAAACATTGTAGGTATTATTACACCATCCGAATGTGTAGCTAATAAGGATCAATTTCTGGGAAGTAATAACACATACGCAAACTAAAAGAAAGAGCTAAATTTTAACAAAAATCTTTTTTAATTAAAAAAAGTAAATAAGTACGTAATAGCAACTGATTAACTAAGTCATTTCGCTAGGCGATCAGTAACTATGTCAAGACTTAAGGTTTAGTCAGTTTAAAAAGTAATTTGTCTAAAACTTTTTAACAAAAAAATTAAACCTCCGAAAAAACTGAAAAGCAAAAAATAATAAACCTTTTTACAAAAAATAACTTTACGTAGGTAATTTCGGAAGTCGGTGTTTTTGACTGTTTCTTCGTATTTTAACACCGACTTCCGAAATTACCTAAAGTTAGTTTTTGTAAAAGAGTACTAAGTCATTTCTTCCACTCCACTCAATAAACATGACTTATAACTTGTTAGGTATTTATTAAAATTACCAGACCTCATCATTACTCGAGGATGTTTTCTGTTGCCATGGCGACTGTCTCGATTGGAGTACAGTAAGTTTCCTTCAAAAGACCTTCAGAGGGTCTAAAGGCCACTTTAGCAGAATCAGAAAGCACATCCGCTACCCGTCCCTGTCAAACAACCTTGAACCTAATGCGTGAGCGATAAAAATGAAAATGAAATTTGACAGATTGTTGTGTGGTGGCCTTTTTAGACCCACTGAGCTATGATTATTTTGTCATTGGCAAAATGTAAGTTCATATCTGAAGAATCTACCTTGTGACATTCATAGCACGTTTTAATTCTTGCCTTTATCTCATTCGATGGTAACATTGTACAAAACAAGGGTTGGTACTCGATAGTAGGTAAGCATTCTGACAACAGAAACAAATCCATTTAATCTTCTGAAAAGATACTTGTGCTCAAGTACTGTTACAGCTATGCAAATTGATGGGACTTATCTGTCCTACCTACCTCTGTTTATTAAGGCCGCAAGAATGCGAGATAGCGCTGAGCTGTAGTTTCAAATTCTAAAATCTTTTGAAAAGATCAAAGAAAATGTTTAAACCAAAAATTATACAATCATTTACATATGTATTTGTATAGTCCAGACAAATTAGTGTTATCACCTCGGAATGACAATTACCTACAACTTATTTTCTGTTGTAATGTCGGTTTTTCCAAAATATCTCGTTCACTATGGTCTGATGAAAATGGTTTATCTTATCTACCTACAAATATATTTTTTACGCTAAACCGTTTTTGAGATAGTGTTTTGTAACCTTTGACCTTAAATATCTCAAAACGCGGACACGAAATTTTATGACCCTTTTAGATTGCCAAAATAAAGGTTTATAAATACTAGAAGGTACCTAACAGCTTATTATCTTCCATTCCGAGGTTGAACCCCTTTTTTGGATTAGATACAATAATATTTATTTGCGAGTCACAACCACTAACGATTCTATTAAAAAATTAAATACACTTTCTAACTTCCTTCTTTTGTTCAGGTGGTACCTTTCGGCTTCAGGCGACTTCTGAAATGGATCAACAAGACTTACGACAATGTTCCTATAATAGTCACTGAGAATGGCTATGCGGACTTCTCGGGATTGGAAGACAAAGCTCGAGTGGCTTACTATAGTCACTACTTGAACGCGTTGCTTCACGCCATCCACGAAGACAAGGTCAACGTCCAGGGTTACTTCGCGTGGAGTCTTATGGATAACTTCGAATGGGATGACGGTTATGTGTAAGTATTGATTTGTAATTGTTTCTGGGAAATTTTCATTGTGGTCCATAGACTTTCGTCTGCCGTTTAGTATTCCTAAGTAGACCTATCAAAGTCCTTTCGTCGTATGACTTGTGTTGTATGCACCTGTAGCGGCATCAATGCCGCCACAAGAAAAACCAACGGAGCAAATCTACATTACAACAAAAAGAACCGCGACGCCATCTATCTAACTAGCAGCGAACTACTAGGTTGAA
Source organism: Lacanobia wlatinum (assembly GCA_947578705.1). Classification (NCBI taxonomy): domain Eukaryota; kingdom Metazoa; phylum Arthropoda; class Insecta; order Lepidoptera; family Noctuidae; genus Lacanobia; species Lacanobia wlatinum. The sequence continues at coordinate 12,256,929 of OX388024.1, read as the reverse complement.
ATGCATCTGCAACGCGCAAGCAGAGTTTACCGTGCGATTTGAATATATACGAGTACATCAGCCCGAATATCAACTATCGGGCAGTTGCCCGCCAGACACAACAACTGTCTAGTAGGAGGATCCTCCCTTTTCAATTGAGGTGTGCGGGACTTTACTCTCTGTTCCGCATCCCTCTAAATACCTATGTTGCCTTCAGGGGCGTACCCGCGTACGGACTACAAGGGCCCGGATATGTGAACGCAAAGATATACATTTAGTCCCGCCGCCTCCTTCATGGTCTGCCAAGACAGTCCCTAGCTACTAGATCCTATTTTGTTTAAAAAACAATAAGTAGGTACCCCTAAAAACGGTCCAATCAAAAATATTTGATACACCACTAGTTGCCTTGTAGTTAGTGATAGTATATGATCAGCCGATCTATTCTGTCGACATCTCATCGTGTATACTTAGGTGGAGTGAACGACAAGTGACAGTCATTCCATCTTGTTTGTTTGGTTTGACAGCTCACTTGTCGTTCACTTCGACATGTTCACAGAATCGCATTGCAGATTACTTGTAAATGGAGTGCATCTTACTTGCGAAAAAAAAATCGACTCCCCCATACATTTCTGTGCGCATAAATCGACAAAATGTACTGAACAGCTGATTTTTTTTTCGCGATTTGTGGATTGGTCCCATAGTAAAAGTTGTTCATAATGATGAGTACAATGACCCCTTAAGAGGTATTGTGTATATTCTGTTACACGTTGTAGAGGCTATTGAATGAACTTGTGGTGGTATAAAATTATCCAGTGGTCAACTTGTGGTAGTAAAAATCGATGAAATAATGTTCTCAGAATAGTTATTACTGTTATTACCAACAGTCGGTTTCAACCGTTTCAAGGAACCAATTATGTATGTGGAATCGATGCAATGTTGTGTAGGTATCACATTTCAATAGCTTTACTTTTTATTGTATGTTTATCTCTCCAAATAGTGGCTGGATTCAAGGTCTAACATTACCATTAATGTTGGACTATAAAGAAATTTTCCGGTAAATAAAGTACCTACGTATATCTAGAGTTAGTAGGTAATGTCCCTTGTGGCTTGCAACTAGAATCATATACTTAACTATCATATCTGTAGATTGTGTCACTAGACACATACCAAATGCAGTTATTAAGTATAGCTGACCCGTGCCGTGCCGTGGTTAATATATAGCCCACAAATAACGTGGCTTACTATTGGTAAAAGAATTTTCAAAATCGGTTCAGTAGATCCAGAGATTACCCCTTACAACCTTACAAACTTTACCTCTAATATTAGTATAGACTAGCCGACCCGTGCCCACATTGTTGGGCGGTATTTTTCAGGTCAATATAATATAGCCTATGACACTCACAAATAACGTGGCTTTCTATTGGTAAAAGAATTTTTAAAATCGGTTCAGTAGATCCAGATATTACCCCCTACAACCTCACAAACTCACAAACTGCCTCTTTATAATATTAGTAAAGATATAGATTTGCTCAGGTAGTAACTTAGATCTTTGTTGTCTCGTCAACCTTGAGCTCGTAACCGCGCAATCAAGTATACCTTAATTAGGCGAAACTAATTACAGATGGTTTTATAAATTACAATGTATCGTTAGGAATTCACTGATGGGGCTATAAACAATGGCAGAGACGAGAAGCGACATCTGCTGGCTACTTCTTGAGTTAAGAAACGTTCTGACTAGGGTTGTGTGATTGTCAAATCATTCTTTTAAACTGATACTAGATGGCGTTGCCGGATGAATGTTGGAGATCACTTTGTATTCAGTCTCAGTTTATGTACCTACAGCATTTGGTTGGGTGGGCATTATCCTTTAAATGAGTATCCAGACGACATACTGTATTTCGCACGGCCATGAGTCACACTTTCATCATGGGAAGGTCCTACTGATAGAATTGGCCCAACTAAATACAGTCGACTTGCTTCATAACTGTAGTTGTCTCAAGTGAGGATTTGTATTCTACTGTGACGTTGCGAGAAGTGGTCATTGGTCAATTTATGAGAAAAGAGAATCTAGCTATGGTTCAGAAAGTGAAAACTTGGGATTAGTAATTTATATAAAGAACTAGCTGACCCGCACAACTTCGTCTGCGTCACTCGCCCCTATTGGTCGTAGCGTGAGGTTATACCTGCTATATGCCTTCCTAGATAAATGGACTATCCAAATATAAGATGTTCGAAATAAAATATTTTTTCAATAGTTTCTGAGATTAGCTATTTTGATAAAAAAAACTTTAATAATATTATAAAACTAATCTAATATTTTAAAAATCTCGTGTCACTGTGTTTGCTATCGAGCTCTTCCGAAACGGCTTGACCGTTTCGGAAGGTCTAAAGGTCTAAAAATAGGTCGTAGGCTATTTTTTTTAATATGGCAAAACTACGTTTGCCGAGTCAGCTAGTATTAGTACCTATAGATTGTTAGGGACTCCATAAAACTATCGATTTCCGATTTTTTTTTCAGCAGGTCCTATTGAATCACGTTTGCAAACTAACTTCAATATTATCTTGACACTCATCGTTCTTCTTAATCCATTAAAGTGAATCATGTTATTTTTTAAATAACATATCGCTTTCAATGCGATCATCTTTATCATTCCGAAAAACAAGTATCATCATGGATTTGCAAAGTTTTAGATTGCAAGATTAAATTTATTTTTATCTGCATATAATGGTGACTAGGGGATTATTACTTAGTAGCGCTTTTCGGTGGGAACTTTCAGGGAGTCTTATGTATTTCGCATTCTAATAATGTCAACAATGTCTCATGCAAAAGTCCTAGGATACATATTTTCTCATTATGGTACCTCCAGTGTTTGCTCCAATGTTCTCCCAATAATCAAAAGATGAACACTTTAAAAACATAACCCAGTAACCCAAACCACTTTTGTTCAAAATGGCGTAGCTTAGCCGCTATTTGCGTCATAAGCCGCCCAATTCCGAAACTATTTTTATCGACCTATATCTCAGACTACAATTTCTCTTTAATCATATCAACTTCAAAATGTTTTGGAGGCGCGTTCAGTACGCTATCAATAATTGATGATATTTATCTTACGATCGCTATTTTATTTATTATGTTTGTCATCTTCATATATTGTATAGTTTAATATCGTCAATTATTACACATCAAAGGGAAAAATTTAATATTTCTTGGATGGATTAATTAAGTTTATTTTGATTGGATATCTAGACTTTCAAGATTCATCACCTATACCCTTATAGCCTGTATAGCCTTTTCCCAACTATATTGGGGTCGGCTTCTAAGTAGTCAAACCGGATTCAGCTGAATACCAGCATTTTATGTGGTGCGGCTGCCTATTAGACCTCCACAACCCATTAACTGGGTAGCACGGTACTATTTGGCTAGTTTTTCAAGATTGCAGTTGCAGAACGTAAAATTTTAAGAGCCGTAAAATATTTTGCTACCTGTTTTCATGAAAAACTTTGTTTTCATGATAGGACTACACAAGACAGACTTTTGTTTTCAAGGTCTGTCTTGTGTAGTCTGGTTAGCAACAAAAAACAGTATACAGATATACAGTATTCTGGTCATGAAAATATCGGCGAAGCTAATTTATCTAAAACGATTAGGTAGGCTACAATACAATGCAAATCAACGATTCAGTTAATTGATCTTTATTAGCTATTTGTTACACAATGTAACTAGCTAGAACCATAAATTAAGTTCCTATTTTACAAGTCTATTAAAATTCTGTGTAATATCTAGTTGACATAATACACATAATGAAATATTTGTCTCTGCATTCCGCTGTCTTTTTGGTACTTAGGAATATAAACACGGAATAAAACTCGTACATCAGTCAGAAATGTCTAATTTCACTCATTTCACAGTTGTAAATGCATTTGCAGGTCCCGCTTCGGTCTGTATCTGGTTGATTTCAAGAGTCCGAACAAGACGAGGACGGCGAAGCACTCGGCGAAGCTGTACGCGAGCGTGATCAGCTCGCGCGCGCTGCCCGCCAACTACGACCCTGAGGATTTCACCGCCTTCTCCGGCGCCGCCCTCCTAGCCCCCTCCATACTCCCTCTACTGTGCATACACAGGCTACTCTTGTAATAGTGTCTACAATACTTTATAGAAAACTGTACGTTGTTACACTATTCTATGCTATAAGTATATTAAACTTTAAGTATCAATATCCTTAACTGTCATTCCAACTTGCTTGATCCCTTAAAACACAATAAAGTAAAGCTTATGCTAAACTAGTGAGAAGTTATCCGGTGGACGATGTCTCCGGCGTTCAGTACTCGACGGTGGCCAGTTTCTTGGCGTTGTCGCGCGCCACCTCCCTCTTCAGCTGCGCCTGGATGCACGCGAACGACTTGCCCTTCGTCTCCGGCAGCATCACCACCATGAACACTAGGCCCATCAGCGAGAATGCGGAGAAGCCCCAGAACACTGTGTAGACACCGTACGCGTCTTTGACCACCTGCAATTACAACAGTTTCATGTTAGCAATGTTACCGTGTGTGTTAGAGCAATGTTACCGTGATCCAATTAAGCTTATTGGATAATATTGTTTGCAAAAGGTAGCGCTAGTAAATTGTATTATATAGTTAAAAATATATTTTGTTTGGTATTTATTGCAGTGACTGTATGTACAAAAATTGAATTTATAAATTAAATGGTATTTTTGTTAAAATGTGGCGTTTGCTTTTACACGAAAATTCAGCGTTGAAAACCTATTTTTATTTATTAATAGTGTGGCATAAAAAGCACTCACCTGAAATAGTTTTTGAACTGCGAACATGGAGATGCCAGTATAGATATGGGCAACACAGGACGCGTATAATTTGACGTTGGTGGGGAACATCTCTCCAATGATGACGTAGGGGACCGTGGACAACCCGATAGCGTAGCAAACGATGTAGACGAGAAGGGCAGCTAGAGGCAGCCAGTAAAGATGGGCCACTGCCTCTTTGTTGACGTGGTCGAAGTAGAAATATGTTGCAATTGTGCCATTCATAAGTCCCACTCCAAGAGCTGATAGCAACAGAAGGGGCTTCCTTCCAACGCGGTCGACGAGTATTACTGACAGGATACAGGTAGCTACTTGCACGCATCCAAGAATTATAGACTCTTGGTAGGGTTCTATGCCACCGGAGGTGGCGGTAGAGTTGGCCAGCGCGGTTGCATTGACGGAAGAGGTCGTGCAATTAAAGATGACCTGCGCGTACGCCACCACAGCAGCGCTGCCACAAAGTTGCTGTATCGTGAACACGCCCAGCGTGATCAGCATGGCTTTCCTGTTTGTAGCTTCAGAGATCAAGTCCCCCCAAGTTCCTCGGTTTTTCATGTCCTCTTGGACATTCAGTTCTATACTTTTGAGTTCAGTTCTAATGTCACCACTACGTAGATTCCTGAGGGAGCGTTCTGCTCTCTCACTTCGCTCAAACTTCAAGTAGTAGTAAGGAGATTCTGGCAAAAATATGAAGGTGATGACGAATGTGACGGGAAGGATCAAGTTGATGGCGGCGAGGGTTTGCATCGACACGAACGGCCCGATGCAGTACTGGGCAAGAATTCCGACCTGGAAAAAAGAGAAACACATTTATGAGTATTCTACTATGCTTAATACTTTAGCACTATCAAGTAAATGTAAAAGTATTATAAATTGTAGTTACAAGAAAGATTATAAAACTGTGTTTGGGTAATTATAGATATCTAGACACGTTTTATTAGCCTACGTTTGACGGATGAACTCGTATCATTCCGGGGTTAGTCGACTACAACCATAAACAATGGGTTTACATCATTATTTGTCAAGATAAGGCAGCTTAGTACGAGTTTATGTGAAGATAAAAATCATTATAATGATTAACTGAATACGAGATACGTACACGTGAATTCCAAGTATATCACAATAAATTTTATGGCAAACAAAGCCATATTCAATTAAGATTTGGATAGCTATAATGATCTGTAGTTTAGAAAATTATCAATAGGTATAACTACGTCATATCAGAGCTCATTGAAATGCTCATAAATTTAACATTTTCTAAACATTTCAAATTTTATAATATAAATTGTGGCAAACCATGCGCAGCGCGTAATTGAGGTAATGAGTCACGTTTGAGCGTCGCGCCACCTCGTGTGCACGCTGCCTTAATGACGTGCAAATACAACACAATGAGAAATAAATTGTTGTCATATAAGATCACGGTGAATAGCTTTTGATTAAACCCATGTACGCCGACGGTGCTACCTCCATGAAATGACTCTTCAATGTAATTTCCCTATGTTGTTGTGTGGTGAGGCATCCTCGAGAATAATTTAATTTTCTATAACTAATAGCGATAGGAGCTGTACGTACGTATAATGTGTTTTATGGTAATATCACTGGCTTATCACGTGAACATTTTATGACTCTTGATAAAAAATATTATTAGGTAGGTATCTACTGCGTTGGTTTTTGCTGTATGACTGGTTTATACATAAGAGTATTTTTATTGATATCTACGCAAGCTAGGGTTTGACTATTTTGGGTCTTAACTATGAAATAGCAAGTATTTTCAATAAATTACTCTTTCATTTTTACTCTCATTTCAACACACAGATGTCAATCTACATGAAACTGTTTTGAGAATCTCCGCTAAATAATTCATACGATATTCATATGTCTCACAATATAACCGAAATACTTCGAATGATGTAGTCGATGTAACAAGATGAGTATTATGTATGTGGTGCAACGGACTCAGACAAAGGAAACCGTACACCTGTTGGTTGCACAAGTACGTACAAACCGTGCGATTCTACGAATATATCATTTAGAAATCGCATATCTAACTCTCAAAGCAGAAAGCGAGCTTATGAAACAGGCAACAGAGCATGGAATATGTAAATACTCCGTGATAAGGCAGAGCAGGCTCCACGAGACATAATTTATAATTGGAATTGCTTGTTACGTTGCAAAGGATATCGCCCATTAGTTGAACTTATCCAGAGTGAATAATTGCAATGAGATGGACTCACTCAATTATTTCATTGAACTTGATCAATTGTGCGCCATTATATCCGACATTGATCTATCACTCCATTGGAACTTCTCACATGACATTATGATCATTCTTCTGCCTCTATTAATGAATATCCAATACCTTGTATAACTCAATTAAGTATACCTCAAATATCAGTGTTCACAGATGGAACTAAAGTAACTCATTAAGGCGATGAATAATTTATTAACACCTGACTGGCATTGGCTCATGTTTTTTAATGTGTCTCTAGGTTTAATAAAACGATTCGTTTCACTGACGAGATAATGAGTCGATTTCAATGAACAAGGTTTGTATGGGACATTCTGTTCGCATTGCATCAGAAGTGGGGAATGTGAATCTTGAAAATGTAAATACTTACTTTATTCATTAACGTGATGAGTGTGGAGAGAGCACCTCGAACTTGATTGGTGGCAATCTCTCCTGTGTACATGGGAGCCACTGTGTAGACGATACCGTAGCCCAGGCCGGAGAACATGCGGGCCACGTAGAGTAGAGCGACAGAGTTGGCTACGATGACCAGCACCCAGCCGAGGATGAAGGGCACCGCGCCGAGAAGCAGTGTCGTCTTCCTGCCGAACCGGTCGGCGAAGTAGGCGGAGGGGATAGGCGTCAGCGCCGAGCACAGGATCATTATCGAGACTACCCATGATCCCTCGTCGGGTGAAGTTGGTATCTTGCTCTCAGGTGACTGTAGGTACGGTATTGTAGGTGAGGGCCAACCGTAGCAGGTACCCGCTGTAGCGGTGATAAGCGTTGCTGAAATAGAAGAAAAACAACTGTTAGTTTTAGGCGACATTTATGTAAATTAAATCGCAAACAATGCCAACAGTGCTAATAGAAACGAACTGCTTTTGGCAAAAGCATTGTATGCTAAAGTAATTAGGTTACCTAAGAGAATCGCCGGTAGTTATTGATGATTATATAGCTTTTGAAAAGTGCATTGCCCTCGATGAGGTGTTAGAAGTAGGTGTTTATCTGTGTACGTTAAGAAATATAAATGTGAAAATGTTTACAGATGTAGATAATGTCGGGGTAAACTTTTGACGCTATGTTCATATGAGTATTATGAGTAGGTATGTGTACAATGTGCGTGCTACAGTAATGTCTACGACGTGGCGAGACCTTGGCGCTAATTATCGCTGTTAAACATTTTCCGGGCATCGATAATAATCATCAAGTCTTTTAATTAAACCCCATTAAACTGTACAATTGTTATCACTAAACAGAAAACTAAATGACAGGATAATTTGAACTGTTCTCTTTTCTGAAGGACCTTGCTTGTCTGTAAGTAGCAGAACAGAATAAGCTTTTTTCTACAAATATTAATGAAGTACCTGGAACGTTTACTAATGATTGAACGACCTTCCTCTAAGCAAAACGGAACTGGCAGAAGGCCAGGGAACCATAGGAATGATGAAGAAGAAGTTGCATATACATCTAACTTTAACTAAACAACTGTAACTGAAATAATGGAACGAGAGACTTTAAAAATAAAATCGAATACAACGAAGATCTAGATTTAGACTATAAACACGTACAAAATTAAATTGAACGAGATTGGTCTGCAAAAGTGCATTTTCTCACATTTGAGTCTGCTGGGAGATACTAGTTCAATGGAATTAAATATACTTAAGATTTATACGTTCAGACGTGTACTGTCGACTATACAAGTATTGTAGCATAATCTATCCTTCCTGCCTCTTCCGTATTAGCTTATGATCGTAATCTAAACACATATTTGTAATACCAAACAATTGTACACATCGTAAATCTAATTAGGCCAGATTAGCATCTGCATATTTCATATGTCCCGGATAATTAATACATGTTCAGTACATTTCCTACTTTAAGCAAAATGTTAATGGAAAATATTCAATTAATATGGAAAATGAAAGTGGTTTTACATAGATAAAGGAGGAATAATAATTAATAAAGTATGTTAATTGCATATCTTTTGAAAAGCTGTAATTATATCGATATTATTGATTGTCAGACGTTTGATAATTTAATGCAAAAACATAAAATTGTCTTTTATGTCCCCCGACGGGTTTATTAGTTTTGAATAGTGCCGAAGCACTGAAGGAAACCGCTTTTGGTATGAACATTGAACGTGGTGGATTTATAATAATGAATCCATCGAGTTTGGCAGTTTTTACCCGACTACGGTAAAGACAAAAGGAAGGGTTATGATTTTAGCTGTCTATGTATGTAGTATGTTAGCGACTAAACGATTGACCAATTTTGAAGAATGAGGTAACATTAGGCTCTATTCCATTTTCATCCCAGCTGAAGTAATTAGAAGCAGAGTCTAAAAATTTGGACAGTTCGATGTAGGTCATACACACATACGTACAGTCCAGGAATTAGTCTAACGCGCACATTGTAACAAACTTCCTGTGAGTGTGTAAAAACAAGTTTGGGAGTGGCGACGCTATCATGTCTTATCTCTCGTTCGTGGAAACTTCTGACCACTTCAATATACTCGACACGTTCCTCGACCCTGTGGCTGATAATTAATATGACAGATGTCACAGTTTCGTGACAATACGAGATTAGAAAGTTACTACGGCTATTTGCCACGACGGATGTCACTTTTTCCTGTACCATTGCCTACAAATTGATGTGACGGTGTTCGTCTTATCTCTTACTCATGATTCAATTTACTAAAGACATATTAACCCTGTTCCACTATTATCAGATCTTATTTGAAAAAGGTTTACTGAAGCTGTAAAATTCTAAATTGTTTTCTCAGAGTGCTAAAGTGGGGCGACGACGGTGGATCATAATATTATTTTTATGAAGCAGTCTTGTTTGGTACTTCTATATGCTCATTCAATTGAATTTCATTTATCCGTTCAGTGAAGCACCCATCACACGTACTCGAATCTCGAGTGGCTATCTTACCGCGCAGGTTGTTGAAACTGCTTAATATTTCAGTATATCTGGTGCACGTGCGCCATACGAAATGCAGAAGCAAATTTGAGTCTGTTCCTAAGTTTAATCACTAACATGTACCTATATAGTTAGGAACAGAATCAAACTGTGGCTGTGGACTAAAGTTTACATGGTAGTAGTAACAAGATAGAGGACCGCCACGCCCACATACACGTTAATACTGAATAGTTCGCGTTGCGATGAAGCTTTACATGAGACAACAAACACGTGAATCAGACTGACTAGAGGAAGTTAAAGATTAAAACATGCTACAGAAAAATGTTTTACGGGATCGTTAAATACTTTAATGTGGTGAGACAACGATTGTATTTAACAAAGACAAAAACGTTTTCAGCCTTCGAGACATATTTCAGGAAAGATAGTCTTGTCTGACGCGTCCGAAATCGTTCGTACGTCAGTAGTGTAAACACTGGCGCTGTATAATTTATACAGCAACAAATTCGGGGAACCAATGACGACTGCCAGTTGGCACAATCAGCGGCTCGTCGATGTATACTTATGTACGAATACGTACGTGGACGCTGGCTTTAAAATCACGTGTATTTGAGTAGTTACTAATGAGTATATATACAACTTTTTTATGAAGATATCAGGTCAATGATACAGATTTAAAACTGATAATTTAATGAACCGTAACCTTAGGGAAACTTTTATTGGAGTTGGCAAGGTTCTTAATGATGTTTACATTTTTTTTTGCTTTTCTTCAAACCTTGATAGAAAACTAAAAAGCGGTTATGAAATGGGCGATATTCAAAGTTTTTGGTTATTAAACCCGCAGCGCTTCAGTGCAAAACATTTTAAATTCCAGTAATTCAGATTTCAGTAATTTAATCTGATGATCAATCAGGCAATAACATAATAAAGAATTCGTATCTATGGCAGACATTGAAAAATTAGTCTGGGCGTTTGAAAAATTGGGTTTGGGTTGTGAGTCAGGTCGAGTTTAAATTAAAATTTAAATAGAATTGATAGACTTTTATATTCCATTTGATAAAAACTGAGATTTAATATTATTTATTTTACAGTAAAAGTATTTGTTAGTATGCAAATTAAATTCTACATTATATTGAGCTCTAAGCTGTAATGTGAGTAAAATTTATGTTAATTTAACAAGATTCGCTATAATTTAGTGGTATATAGATCAGGATGTGTTTACTTTAAATTGAATAATACTTAGTAAAATTGTGCATGGAAAATTTGAAAATCCTTAGAGTGACCACATCTTGTTAGGCAATTATTCTGTTTTATTTTTCAGGAAAATATCTTCTGTTGCAGTACGTAATGCAAGTTTATGGCTTTGTTATGAGCCTCTATGTCTAGATGTACTAGAATTTACAATAGAGTGTGATGTACCAATCTACACTCAAGCTTCGCGTGTCACCGCAAAGTCATCTCGTTCATCCAGTTAGAGATAATGAACCTAATAAAAATGATACTTAAGGTATAATTTAATGAGTGTGGTATAGATGTCTCGTGCGAGGTGGGCGAGGTAGCGGCGCGCGCGGGTGGGGCGCCGGCGCCGCTCCGCTCCGCTCGCCATCGCCCGCCCGCACGTCGCACTGACGCAACCGAGACCCGTCATACAAAAGGTGCGTTCAAACCAGGGAGTTAAGGAACTCCATAACCGTAATCGAAACTATCGGATATTCGAAATAAAAAATCTATCCGAAACCGTAACTGGATCCGATGAAATGTTTCGTATAATTTCGGATAGGAGCGGGGTCTAAATAAGACACGTTATGACAGGTTCTGCGTGGTCGTGCCGACACACTAGCAGCGTGCGGTACTTGCATATTTGATTATTATTAAAAATCTTAAACCTATACTAACCTATGCGTAACCTAAAGTACTTATCCGAAAATAACGTAATAATTTCATATCCGTAACCCTATCCGAAACCGGTTTAATATTATTTCTACATATATATTCAGATCCGAAATTTCATATCCATAACGTCACTGGTTCAAACTACACTTACATATCATTTGCATTTTTCTACAGCTAATTAGTGCTACTAATTACGCAAAGATACATTTTAACATTTGTTTACATAACCGATAGCCACAGAGGCCTTGGTCGCAAAACCTTATCTTCTGTTGTTGTTTCGAGCTTTCGAGTAAACAAGTTTTAAAAGAAAATTAAACATTTCACAAAATTGTATTTCAGGTAATCTGGCACAGCTATGCATAAATCGCTTTCGGGAAAGCAAAAAGTTGGCAATACTTTTCGGTGAAAATGTAAATGTGGCAGATTTATATTTTTGCTCGGGATTTTTTAAGTGGAGAAAACGTTGAGTGTGAACGTGCCTTTATACAACACACATCTCAGAATAACAATAATTATTGTGATATTGTTGTATCGTGCGACAATGTGTCCGTTACTGAACTTGTACAAATAACATCGCTTGTGTGCGTGATTGAGCCGCAACTAAGTAGAACAATGGCTATATTGGACAGTTTTATTTTGATGGCAAAAAAACATGTCCAGTTGAGTTGATCAATACACGGAATTATTACAGGCGTCGCGTGAACTTGGCATGTTATATTAATAGCTGTAATGTAACAATTACGTTCAATGTTGAAGGAAAAGAGGATTCTTAAATGTGAATTATGGCTTGCTCAAGGAGTTGTTATTGTCAATCTGTGTAATTTCTTGAATTATTTGATATCGTACGAGTCTCAAGTGGTACCTCTGTAGCCAAGAGAGGTGCGTTAAAGCCGTGTGTTTTATTTATAAAACTCTTGTGTTGACAGGATGTAGTCAATCACACTAGTACTACAAACTTCAAAGCAAACTACTTTGGTTGACACTCACGGTTCCATTACGATAGCAGATGATACACAAGTTTTTTCTCAAGCACTTTAATCAACATTGATATAAGAAGCTTTTTATTTAATAATCATAATAATAATAATTATAATTTATTTGTCAGAACATGGTTGGTATGTACATTACATGGTCTTGAGTTTAAAAGTATTGTTTCATCATATTCTACCACATGGGCGTACAAATGTTAAATAAATGTTACCAAGGTGATTTACATTACATTATAAATAATAATATTTTTAATAATTATAGTTAAAAGTAAAAAAAGAATGTCACAAAATGAAAAAATATAAATATAAATTGAATTAAATTAATATGTCAGTGTCATTTAGGTAGTCATTCAAATTATAATAGCATTTATTACATAAAAATTCTTTAAAATGCTTCTTGAATCCAGCCAAATTTAAGTCTCTAATAGGTTTTTTTAAATTTATTATAAACTAGCTGACCCGCGCAACGTCGTCTGCGTCACAATTTTCATTACTGCTCTGCTCCTATTGGCCTTAGCGTGATGATATATAGCCTATAGCCTTCCTCGATAAATGGGCTATCCAACACTGAAAGAATTTTTCAAATCCGACCAGTAGCGCTAATCTCAGGAATGAGATTAGCGCGTTCAAGCAAACAAACAAACTCTTCAGCTTTATATATTAGTATGGATTTGCGGGGCTCTGCAGAATATGTTTTTCCGCAAGAGAGCTGTCTTGGCTCTTGCATATTTATTTACATTTCATGTCATTTAAATTGATATCTCAATCTCAACTGCATCTAAAAGCAGGACAGCTAAGAACAGCAACATATAAATAATGCCAGTTTAAAATTATATCGCTCCCGTTTGAGATTGACCTTTGAAATGTTCCATTCGCTAATTTAACCTGTCACCCCGTCACTTATTTTGACGTTCGTACGACCATACAGTGCGGAAATAGAATGTCGAACATTGCCTTCTCAGAATAAATAAATTGTTTGTTGACCTGATTTTAGAACTTAATATTTGTTTGTTAGTTTATTATTAATCAATATTTTCTAATCTTCTTATATATAAAAATCTCGTGTCACAGTGTATGTTATTGACCGATTTAATTTTTTTTTTGTGTACATTTGGTAGGTCTGAGCTCTGAGGCATTTTTTTTCTTTTTGGACGATTTTTTTATTATATTTAATATGGCAAAACAACGTTTGCCGAGTCAGCTAGTATGCATTTACCTAAGGCCCCCCTTAGCACTGGGCTAACGGTCTAGTCCAGGCCTACCTTTATAAATTTTTGTCATAACAGTTTTTGAAAAGCTAGTAAAATAAATAAAAATACAGTTTTAACCAGGGCTAAACATTTTCGTATTTGCGCAAGATCGTTCTGCAAATTTGTAAAGTTAACCCTGGACTAGACCGTAAGCCCAGTGCTTAGCGGAGCAACGCAAGTATTTCATATTTACACATTATATTCTTAACATTTTTTTGTTTTTTATACTCCAACCACAATGTAGTTGTTTCAACCCTGGCTGGTAGAGAATGCCTTATTGCATAAACTCCGCCTATATTTAGATAAAGTTAAAATAAACATATGTTAACTTGAATCGGCTTGTTATGGACATCTTGCGAAATTCTTTATGGTCTGAATGCCAATATTATGCTTCTCCGTATGTATGTTACGATTGATATCCGATAAACAAACTCTTTGTATGGGTAGTAGCATAAAGAATTTACCTTCTATATGTAGTAAGCATTTATATTATAGTTATAACTAAGGCTTCGTGATTGGTCGTCGTCGTCGATAAGGGAAAATACCGTAAACCACACAAACGCGTGAGCGTACAGTGTTATTCTACATAAAGAACAATAAATAAATTATCATAAAAAATGGATAACAAGATTAAAGGAACCTGGAAGTAGATTTTATTCAATGAGCAAAGATTGAGAATTTCAATGTGCTACTCCACCTGAGACGGTGAGAGTCGCGGGCAGGTAGCCGATGGATACGAGACGCGCAGTAGTGCTATTATGTAACAACATTTTTGTGTCTCGACAGCGGAATCCGAGGTGAGTATCAAATTCGTATAAACATAAGCTCATTTCGTGAGCTTTGTCACTCAAGTGAAGCTCGATATCCAAATAGTTATTTACAGAATAGACTAGCTGGACCGGGTATTGTGGCGGCGCTTGGGGGCGGCTTATGTCCAGCAGTGACGTCTTTGGACTGATATGATAATGATGATGACTCCACCTGAGGCTCTAGATCAGCAATATTTTGCCAGCGGTAGTGTGGTGTCGGCGATTGTTAAAACGTCAAAAATGTATGGGAATGACAAAAGTATTTCCTACTTATGAGTATTCATTCATACCCCCTGAAATACTCCTAATGACTCACACTGTAAATGTCTGAAAGTCACACTGTAAATGGAACATTCGAGTGTTCACATCGTCTTGGCCGTTTTCCATAGATAAAGAAAATTAAAAGCCATAAACATGTTCTTGTTTTAATTAGTTATTGTGTTAGGTTATAGCATAACAACATACACTTTTTAATGGCCTATTCTTTATTTTCATCATGTTACGGAAATAATCTGCTTGGTCGTGTGGGTATTTTTATAATCACCATAAATTGTTTTGACATTATGTCGATGAGTATAATACTACTAGGGCAGGAGAAAAAGATCGATCGCCGTATCGAAAAAGCCTGGAAAACTACTGGCCCATAAAGACGCTACTCCCGATCTCCCTGAAGCGAATGCTCATTGATATGTGTAACCTGCTCGTCCTAACATACGGTGCTCATACCTGGTCGCTCACCGAGTCGCACTTTTACGACGATTTGTCAAAAAGCAAATGGACCGCAGCATTCTGGGCGTAAAAAGAAAAAGAAGGGAGGGGCGCAAAAAGAGAAAGAGCTGAAAGAATAAGAAACAGTACGCTGCGCTTAAAAACGGAAAAAGCCTGCCAAGCTAAAACGGGATTGGGTGGGTCACGTCAGCCGAATGCACAGTGACCGCTGGGCAATATAGTTTCCACAAAGTAGATCAGGCCGGCCTAAGAAGAGGTGGCGATGGCGAGACGACCTAGACGCCTACCGCAATGGTTGACTGGAGGTGGCTCGGGATAAATATATCTGGAAGGAGTTGGGGGAGGCGTATGCCCAGCAGTAGGATAGTACAGGCTGAAAAAAAAAATGTTTGGTGTTCAAAAAGGCTAGACTCATAATAAAATTCTTCTTATTGTCTATTATGCACAAAACTTGTCTAATAAAATATTTCCTAGTGCAGTAGAATGGAATAACATCCTCATTTATTTGTATCGGCTATCGGTACAATATAGTAGTGTCTATATATCGCACGTGTTGAAAGCACGTGGTGCCCGAACACTAGCACACTTATAGCACTAGGTTCAAGACCTTTCATGACGTCAGCACATAATCCTACTCTCTGTTCCACTATAATACCGTAGAGATTTCCACGAAAAACTTCACTTCCTTTGTAAGGGTATGAATAAAACAAGCCGACTTATGGTTTTTACGTCTGCCCGTTTAGACGCTTAGTCATAGGCCCCAAAAAAAATTTGTGGATGGATGCCGATCGCTGTATTAAGTTATTATTTCTTAACACAAAAAAGTATGGTAGGTATACCTATAGGAGTATGAAGAATGTTTAGGCAATTTACGCAGTTACTTTTGTATTGTTACTTATTGCGTAACAGTGGAGGTGTATTATATTTCTTTTACGCAATATTTATGATGTTTTGTTATTCATTTCAAAATACCAATTTCTTTGAATTTTAAAACTGATTAACCTTGAGAATACTTAATAAATAAATAAGGCGCTCATTCGATGCTCTTAACTTGCATTAACTTTTTTATTCTTTTTGGCGCTCTATTTCTTTTTCAATGCGTGTTCCTTTTTTAAAACATCTGTTTCCCGACGATTTGCAAATGGAAGAAAAACAATGGCGCACCGATTGTTTACCTTCCGTGTTTATTGTTACAACAACGCATTCACAGAAATGGATTACGTTTGTTTTGGGAGCTTAGTAGCGGATAACAACCTTATAGGCCGACAATTTAATTTAACCAATGTGTTTCTGTTTTAACGCTGCTCTCTCAAAAAAAATCTTAAAACAGCGTGCAGATGAAGCAGTTTTTCGTCGGTACTGACAGAGAAATAAAATCTTAAAAAAATAGTTAGCAATTAACATGATATAATTCGTAATTTGGTTTAGCCAGAATTTGTCTATCGGTATCACATAATAAGAAAAAAGAAACAACAAATCACCTCCAAATCGTTGAGATGAAACCATTTTACTCCTTCATTTTTATCAAAAGAGTATAAAAAAAGTATTTACTGCTTTGCAATACGAACGAAAATGATTTGGGTATGTTACTTTTTAAAAACATGTATTATTTTTGTTAAAAAAAATTTAAATTGCGGGTAGCGGAGTGGCGCATAGAGGGGTAGTTAGCAAGGTCATTGGCATGTATACAAGTCTTAACAACGTGATAGACAAAACACTGCGGTCAATGTTTGATTTCCACACCAGCTAGTCTATTCTGTAAGAAACTATTTCGATATCGAGCTTCACCTGAGTGATCAAACTCACAAAGTGAGCTTTATTGCACACAACATAAAGGTCTTCATTTGAAACTCACCTCGAATTCTACTGTCGAAATACGAAAATGTTGTTAGAGAATAGCACTACAGATAGCTCTACTCAGACCTACACACTGGCCATACATGCGACCAGCTGTTTGATCAATAGCACAAGTCGCTGGGCACACAAACACGAGTTTATTTCTCTTTTCTGTTGGACTGGCCACTTTTCCCTAGACCAAACATCGCTCTATCAAAAATCGATTGTATCAACAGCAATATATCAAAAGCTTTATTGAGGACATTGCCGTTCAACGTTTAGTTGAGCTCTGCACAAGGTGAAAAGCTGGTTTTCTTTTGAATAATCGAATTGCATAGACAATACACAAACGTAGACTCGCTGAATATGTCTATGGATTTCTAATTACTTTTCGCGGATGACTGCTCATTATCTAATCTTCATACTAAATCTCCTAAATTCTTTCACGTTAATCTGAATATTTCATAAAAATGTTTAATTGAATTTAAATTGACGTTAAAGATTTAAACTATCACGGTGTGTCGTTTTGACAGACAGCATTCATTTTTACATTAGCTTCGTTAGTGACGGTTCGGTGAAGAATCCAACATTGTAAGATAAAAAGTAACGATCCAAGATAAGTGTAATTAAGTCTTTATTAGAATAAAGCCAACTAACACAATGTTGACTGTGGGTATGTCGGCTTGAGAATTGTTTTGTCTATAAAGAACAAAACATGTCGCAATGTAACGTGTAGATTTATGAAAATAAAAACATTTCAGTAGTGAAATCTCTTAATACCATAAAACGCGGGTAATCAATCATCTCCCTTGGGGATTTTATCAAATCTCCAATTTCATCATTGCCCTGCGACATATTTAATTTGCACCCGTGCGAAGCTAGGGCTAGTTACTTATTTTCGGTATGTGTTTGATGATATAGCGATAGACGGTAAGAGAGTGCCAGTGACATTGGTCTTGGCTAGAAATAGACAGATTCCTCTGGAATTCATAGTCGGTAGCAATGTGACCATTCACCTGAGGGCCAATGGGCTTGTCCACTGAAGAAATCTAATTAGTCCGTCAGTTAGATTATCAAAATATATGTGACCCGTTTTTTTTTCTTTTCTTACGTAAACCAAAATTGACGATCATTCGACGCTTTTAAAATTCTTAATACGTCACGGCGTGGTATAATTTTTAGTGCGTTCTGACGTCACGAGCCCGCACTCCGAATTTTGATGCGTTTTATCTTTGTCAATATTCATTGATTTAAAAAAATACCACGTCCATTATTTTTCAATACTCTAACTGACGGACTAAATAGATTTGCAATTTATTGATGGTGGCAACTAGCCTATTCTAGCAACGTTCGCATTCGCATCTTAGTCGCATTCTGTCAAAATGTAGGGAAATGAAAGATTTTTTGACAGTTCGCGACTGACATACGTACATACGTGAATGTTGTTAAAAAAATACGTAGAATTGACACTATCAGAATGCCAATTCTACTAATTTTCACTGACACTAGTATCATCACTACAGCTGTCAAACATAGGTAGTGATTTTGGCACGATTCCACACAGGTGTGAATGTGCAGCTACGGATTGACATTTACATTAATATGACGCGAGCGGATACATAGTACTTACTCGTCTATATGCTAAATCGCAGATGCATTACCTAACGAATGCTTGTCGCAACAGTGGAACGATTCTGTAATTAAGTCTACTTATTTTGACTTTGCCGTGACAGCGTGAAAACTGTTTTTTATTTTTGCTTTCAATTGAAACCTATATTCCTGGGCAAAGACCTTTCAACCTCACTGTTTTGGGGTGAACTCTCGCTAAGATAGTCCCGTCCCGCAAACACGATTCAGAAAATTATTTAGGTATTTTTCCATTTTGTTAATTTATGTTGAGATTAGGTACATAATATTCTGTGAAAACAAATGTATGTCGAATTTTGCTGATATCGTCATTTAGTTTTGCATGTTATTGTTTATAATGTTTACCTTCACATGTATTGTATTTTAATGTTAAATAGCGATAGCTTGGGTATAATATTTGAAAGTACTTATGTCAAAAGGCGTGATTGCGTAAAAAGTTTAGCGACGTAATATTAAAACTAAATCAAAGTCAGGTGTGATGGATTTTTTTAATAAATTTAAATATTTAAAAAATCTTATGCGTTTTGTCTAGTACTAAAACAAATATAATGCAAAGCTGGAAAATCTTAGCAGGAATGTGTTGTTGAGAAAGCCCGGGAAATGCAATAGACACCTACATGAAAACTATGTATTAAACTGTTTCAAACCTACTCTCTAAATATAAACAAGCAAACGTATAAAAATAAAAGCCATTATTTATGAAAATGTGTCATTTTAAACATCGTAGATGCAAAACGCGTTAAGCTTTCATTTCACATCTGTGAGTCATCATTCAAAATGTTGATGACGTTTGTACTAAGAGACTTGTGTTCGATATCTGTAAGCAAAAAAAGGGTTGCACAACCTTTTGTGTTTAAACTACATAACTACAACAAACAACAACAGGCACAACAACAACAAACACAACAATAATCAAAAATTTTTAAAAGAGTGGTGCTAGAGTTTCGGTGAACAAAGAAGTACATTATAAGAATATATTCAATCTAACTCCAACGTATCGTAGTTTACCTACAAGTGGAGGTGGGTGGGAAGGTGACCAAACGATGGCTGACTTTTGTTTATAAACATGGTCTGTCGTCGTGGCGTCGTCGCATCGACTTTTCCGCCGCACTCTCTCCGCGGGTGTGAATCGCAGAAAATCGCAATGCAACTGTAAACTATCGGATGTCGATGTCAATGACATTCGCTTAACTGGGACTGAATACCTGAGTTTATAGTAAAAGCCCGCTACTTGCCATTCAAGGTTGTGCCTACTATGTCGATCAATATCCATACGAACTTCAGCTTTTTCTTCTCCTTTTCGTGTCGATTGGACTCATACTAAATTATGTCCGACCAGTATTGTTTTTGCGTGATTAGATGTCATAAGCATTGTTAAGGGGTAGGTACGTGTTATGTGTCTGCTCTACGGAAGGGGATATACGTCGTTAATGCATTAGCATATTATGATTCACACGACTTAATGGACGATGCTCTGACGACGTTGTTTCAATTTGATCGAACAATCTCGAACATTTATGAAACGGAGATTTGTAGGTACATTTTAATGATACAAACAAAGCTGGCATAGTGCTTATTGAGAATAACGGTCAACCGGTTCAACGTGTTAAAAAATATGCGAATATGAATAATATGTAATTCCAAATAATGTAGCAATCCTAATATACTTGTTATCAGCGTTTCATTAATTAATGTGTGATAAATTCTACTCTAAGCACTAATTGCGAACTGTACCAATTATGTAGGTGTGGACAGATGCCTGATATCATACATTTTTTGTGTTATATAATTATTATTTACACTTACAGCCATAATTATCAGGACAGTCATATGACAATATTGTCCAATAGATATGAGTGTGACCTATAGCTTGAATATCTCGTATCGAGTGAGAAATTTGGTTTAGAAGACATTGTAAGGTAGTTAAAGATCCAACTACAGGAAGCCTTTATCAAAGTCTACCAAGTTCTCTATAGTGTTTCAGCTACTGCCTCACTAGCTACCAAGTTATGTACTTCAAGACAAATCTCAACGATAACATGAGTGTAAACTGTTACACTTGCTTGCAAATATACAATGACATAACTTTCAGCTGATTAAAACACAATAGATGATTAGAATCGAGTATTGAAAGCAACTGGCACGTGGGAAGTGCGAATGTAAACGAAAGTGCAAGTGAGTCAATATTTTTGAATACCTGTATAATTCTATTTGCAATACTAGTTATAAATATAATATAACTAACTGTTGTTTGTTTGACTTTTCCCTTTCGTAACCTCGAACAGGGAAATTACAGAATTGTTTTCTACTTTTCTGACTCTTGCATTCGGTCTTTGATTTTTCTGTTTCCTCTTCTTATTTATTGATTTAAACTGTATTGGGTGTTGGCATAGATAATGATAGGTCATTATCCATATACTAATATATAAAGCTGAAGAGTTTATTTGTTTGTTTGCTTGAACGCGCTAATCTCAGGAACTACAGGTCCGATTTGAAATTATTTCAGTGTTAGATAGCCCATTTATCGAGGAAAGCTATATACTATATATCATCACGCTAAGACCAATAGGAGTGGAGCAGACGAAGTTGCGCGGGTCAACTAGTTGTGTTCATAAATTATTTATTGGAGAGAATGATTGCAGTCTAATCAAAGAGAAGCATAACTAAAAACACCTACTTTTGTGTTCATTAATTTCGTATTTAAGTTTTCAGTTACTTTGAACTGAGATTCAATGCTTTGATGTACTTCAGAGTGTAGTTATGTTATTTATTGTTTCCAAAATGTCAATATTTAAGAGTTGGTTCCTTAATATGTAATAATATTTATATTACGGCACTCGGACAATTAACGAACATGATTAAAAAGTTAAACAAAGTTTAGGTGTACATAAGTAGCAAATAAGGTTATAACTTTATCTACTGACGCACATAATACTGCACTATATAATCTTAATTATGTGCTGTCTATGTAATTGCATTCAATTGTTTACATATGCCGATATACATAAATAGGATTACTATAATCTTGATTGACATATAGCCATTATTGCAGAGATCTTTATAAAATTAATGTATTATTAACCATACCAACTCGTAAATTATGAAATTGAATTAGTAATGAGTACCTAGTAGATCACAATTATTTCAATAGTCTATCTTAATTAAATTAGTAATTTTAAATCTTTAGTAATTTTAAATCGTTTACAAATATACGACTTTCCTGTCAGCACTCAAACTGCGTAACTTACACACTTTCTTAAATCTTAATCAAGAGCTCTATATGTGTGCTCGACAGTGTAAAAATGCTATGAAAAATGTTGTTGAACTGTCAAAGTTAAAGGATTGCCATTGCAAATGTGTTAAGCAATTAACCCAGTTAGTTTTTGAGGAAAACATGGACAGTAGGCTACTTCTCTAATCAAGACTGAGTAAAGTTCATAGGAGATATTTTTTATGTAAATAAGGTAAGTTTTGCAATAGGAAAAACCATATGTATTCGTAATTTTAATCAGTTTATGTAAATATTCCACTGGTTATTTATTTAATATTCATAGACTTCGATGGAAACGATTAAAACCTAGATATCAATTGCGGTACGGCTTCGAAATGTAAGTATTTAGGATGTATTTTTAATTTTAATACTCCAGTTTTATTTACCGGTCTAAAGTTTGTGTAAACAGTGACATTTATTACTATTTCTTGGTAAAAGATAAAGCGATAGAGAGCTTTGATAGTGCTGATACTGAATTAGATAAATTGAATCACGATTATTATTTGTACCTACCTATTGCACTAGCTGACCCGCGCAACTTCTTCTGCGTCACATTTTTAATTAATGATTCGCTCCTATTGTTTATAGCCTGATGTTATAATTATAGCCTATAACCTTTCTCGATAAATGGGCTATTCGAGACTAAAATTATTTTTCAAATCGAACTATCAGTTCCTGAGATTAGCACGTTCAACCAAACAAACAAATTCTTCAGCTTTATAATAATTACTAGCTGACCCGCGCAACTTCGTCTGCGTCACAATTTTCATTACTGCTCCGCTCCTTTTGGTCTTAGCGTGATGATATACTATAAGCCTTCCTCGATAAATGGGCTATCAAATCGGACCTCTTCAAAGCTAGAGTGCACAGGCTCCTTCTGGGTAAGCTCGCTCCATCGTAGACTTTGTCTCTGTCATCTCTGACCTAGACTAGAGTCAAGAGTAAACCCATCACAAATAAAAATAAAAAAAAACCAGTAGTTCCTGAGATTAGCGCGTTCAAGCAAACAAACAAACAAAATCTTAAGATTTATATATTAGTATATATTCGAACCATTAGTTCCTTAGATTAGCACGTTCAACCAAAAAAACAAATTCTTCAGCTTTATAATAATTATTATGGTATAGAAGTATAGATTATGCCATGTTTAGCTATCTCATGTGATACTGTTTACCTGATTTTTTTCTACTAGTTTCTATAACAGCGATAAAGTTCAATACAGCACTTAGCCCCTTTTTAATTCTTTCTACCTGATGCCTCGGCATTCTTGGAATTCCCCATAGGAGATACAAGGGATGGTTTGTAATGGACCCTTCAAAACGTTTACAAATAGTTTAAAATAATGTTCCATTAGCTTGAACTGTGTTAACTGTGTATACAATTCTTAAGATAGATTTGAATTGTTTATTTTATGAAAACGTAAGGAAAGACTGCCTTAATATGAGTACAGGGAATAGGTAGGGAAGTTGATAGTGTATTATAAATTTTAATGAGCAATAAATCATTTGTCAGCGAGATATAACAGCGTGGTTGGCATCACTTTCACGATTTCACGACGCACTAGTAAGACTTACGATGGAAATGCGACAATCAATGTTCAAATTTATTTCATACTAGTTGACCCGCGCAACTTCGTCTGCTCCGCTCCTATTGGTCTTAGCGTGACGATATATAGCCTATAGCCTTCCTCGATAAATGGGCTATCTAATACCGAAAGAATTTTTCACGATTTTCCTTGCAATGTGCGCAAGTTGGCAACATGTTGGCAGCATGTTGGCAGCAAGTTTAGAAATAACTTGTGCAGGATGTTAATAAACATGAGACATGGACGCTGTTTGTAGGACATCATGCAACCCGTGCATGTTATATTATATGGTTACATATATGTAGCCTAAAACTTGTCATCAATATTCAAAATCAATAAATATAAAATTCTTCAGTTACTGACTGATTGAGTGACTGACAGACGACGCACAGCCGAAACTACCTACTGGTCGTAGAAAGCTGAAATTTGGCATGTAGCTTCCCCACAATACGTGGGGAAGCACTATGAAAGGATTTCTCGAAATTCCTACGGGAACGGGGAAAAACAGGGTATGTGCGTGTTAGGTCACGGGCAAAAGTTCGTATAGTAAATATATAACTTATTGCATTATTTTAATTGATATTTCAGGTCACAAAGCGTGTTTAACTCTACACCACACATTGGTATCGGACTCTGCACAAACAGATGCTATTGAATGGGTTCACACGAAAGCTTCAATTTGAGAGGTTGCAGCGCTAAAATCTTCGCGCCTTATTCAAAGAATATTGAGAGCAGCACGTGAAGCCGGATTGCTACTTCTACGAAATTGTCCTCGAGAAAAACCCGACGCGTATTGCAAGTTCTGGTTTTAAATAAAAGGCAAAACATGTTACAAAATAGCATACGGGGAACGTGGAATGTGCACCGCTAACAATGCCAACAGTAATGGGAATGTGTTCTAGCTTTGCCGCTGTTTGGTGATAGTGACAAGTGACAGATATGCTCATATGACATTCGGTAGAGTCATTGTTGTCATTAGGGAACAGAATGGATTGGCACTGCGAGTGTATGAACGCTAGATTAAAAATAGCTTACTGCGTTAACTTGAATATTATGTGGTTCTCGGTGAAATCATGCATCGGTAGCTTTCACAAAATAATTTTATAGACGTGGAACAACAGCGACGGCCCGAGGTAAGCCGGGGTGGGACCAAATGAAAATGACAGGGATTTACTGAGTATTTAGGGGTAATTAAGTATAATAAATGAGTATTTACGTCATCGCCGCGGCTGGACGACCGCGGCGCCGGTCACATACGAAGCTGTGCGGACACATGGCGATGGCGACGCATGCGATAATGCGAGGTTAGAAAACTGAACTCACCACATAGTGCTGTTCCATATTCCTTCCAATGTGAACGAGTTTTTGCTGTCATCGCAATTCTTGTAGCAAGACTTCTAGTTGATTACTGCGCGATTTGGAATGAGATTATCTTGAGCACTGAATTTATTTTAAATATTAAAAATAATAATATTAAATAAAGTAAATTGAAATCATCGTAACGATTTATAAATATTAAAAATACGGAGAACTAACTAAATATCACAATAATTATATATATTCGATCTAAATTAAAATTGGGTTTGTTAACAAAACGTTATAACCGATTAGGCTTCATGTTGATGGTTTATGTGTTGTTGGCTTGCTGGTTCATTGCGCGGGAAGGACGCGAGAAACGTGCGAGCGCGGCGGCGGCGAGTGAGCAACTGAACGAACTGAACGAAACGGCACGATAAAGAGGCGAACGAACTAATCGCAACGCACCAAGTGGGATGGAATGAGGCAAAACGGCGCGGGCGCACGCTTTTGCTCCTTGTTTATCGGGCGGTGGAGTAGTTCTTGTTGAGATAAGAAGAAGGTCGATAACGGCGGCGAGACACGCGGGTGACGCGCTGTCGCCGCTGCAACCACGCCGCCAGACACTGCCGTACACTCCGACACTCCGAATATTTTGTTAACACTGTTTATAAATAGCTTTATAGGACTAAAATAACACTGACAAACGTTATACCCGTGCGATGCACGAGACCAGCTTTATAAACGACTCTAGTCCACTGATAATAATCACTACCTATTATTTGCTATTTTTAAATAATAGGTCACGTAATCATTTTTATTTACGAGCTTCTGATATTTCCGTCTACTTAATTGGTAGAGAATGCTACAGAAATAGAAAAAATATATTTTTCTCTTAATGTTCTTTATCCCATTGTACAGGAAACTGAAAATAAGGTATTTGTGAAAAAATATGTATGTCAGTTGCATTTTGCGCGTATCATCGTGCCCAATGTGACACTACGAGACACTGATACTTGTTTTCACAATATCCGACAGAATCAGCTTCCGAAAATAACTTGAAGATTATAATTCTGATCTCACATCAACTCACATGATACATTTCACCGAATATTATTCCAATATCTCCCATTTGTGATAAAAAAGTAGGTGAATGATAAGACCAGACAGACAGGATTCACATTTCATTAAACCTTACTTTTTAATCTCCGCCTGTATTGGATTTTTTCATGTTTAACTTGCCGAACTGTTGATATTCTCATACATATAAAGTTAAATGGGCCTTTCAACTTATATTGGTGTTTCATCCCTTGCTCTATGTGTTTGCGAACTTCAGAATAGCCCATTTTTTGTTCAGAAAGAAATTTGTTTTCAGGGAGAGGTCCTCATGTAGCATTTATCTTATTTGTATTGTGTTGTATGGCGATCAGCATCGATCCCAGTTATATACACCTATACAACCCATACGAAGTTTCAGAACAGAAGATATTAGTGTTCTGGTAATAGTACCTATGTCCTCGTTACGGCTCATCCAAATTCCGGCATAAATCGGATAGTGACTGTAAAATCAAGACACTAATTTGTAATAGAATACTAATTGCACTGTCTGGAATGTAGGCTAGGAGTTGAAGAAAGAAATACGTTCCAGATTTGAATCAGGTTACATTTTCAGGAATTGGATCTCTCGAAACGTAATTCTAAATTCTTCAGCGAATATAATTGACTAGACTATAATAGACTAGCTGACCCGCGCAACTTCGTCTGCGTCACATTTTTCATTACAGCTCCGCTCCTATTGGCTGCAGCGTGATGTTGTATAGACTATAAGCCTTCCTTGATAAATGGGCTATCCAAAACTAAAGGAATTTTTCAATTCAAACCAGGAGTTCCTGATATTAACGCGTTAAACACAACAAACAAACTCTTCAGCTTATAATATAATATTAATTAATTCTTCCTTATGTTTCATGAACATCCAAAGTACTAAGGTCAACTTATTTACGCCACAAGGACACGCGCGTCCGTTCGTTACCGTTGCCCCGAAAACTGGAACCCACAGTAACATGTCGTGGTAAAAGTACGAACCGTAAGGTCAACCCTGATTGTCTAACGAAAGTAAAGTATTGTTAGCAAAATTAGATCCGAGAAGGTCACGGAAAAACGACAAATTAATGGATTTGTTTATTTCCGTACTTGCTTTTATCAGCTGCTGCAACCGAAACTGAAACTATCCCAAGGGAATATATAATACTCTCGGGGTAAATCCTATCCTTTGTCATATTCCAAGACATGGTCTACCCTTGTGACAATCCAAGTTTTATCCATATCTGTCCAGTCGTTACACGTGTAAACGCGACAAACAGACGCACAAAAAGAGCTCCTTTCGCTTTTGCAATATTGGTATCTATGGTAGCATGGAAACGGATTCGTTTTTGCAGAAGTGTTTTGACATTATAATTTAAAACTGCGCTAAATCTTGCTACATACCACATGTATGCTTTTTGGCTTCATTCCATTAATTAGATATATTCGATACAGAGGACATTCGCTGTTAGGATGCAAGGCCCGCAGATGCATGTTTGGCATTAGTAACTTGTTTTGAAACTATTTCTGTAAACAGATATATTCCTGTAACACATTTGTGATGTACGATGTATGATATGACGGAGAGGTAATTAGAGAAGGTTGAAGTAATAGAAGGAGAAATAATTATTTGATTTCAAGGGTGTAATATTTTTTTTTAGGGTTCCGTACCCAAAGTGTAACCAATGGAACCCTATTAATAAGCCTCTGCTGTCCGTCCGTCTGTCTGTCAGCGGGCTGTATCTGAAGAACCGTGATTGGTAGGCAGTTTTAATTTTCACAGTTTGTGTATTCCTATTGCCGCTATAACAACAATAATAAAATTTAAGATTGATGGTACGGCACCTTTCGTGTGCGAGTCTGACTCGCACCTGGCCGGTTTTTTTTTAATTCAAAAAAAAGAAAGAAATAAATATAAGTCACTGGATAATTGAAAATGCCGCACGATGGGCTAAAAATCGGCTTTCATAGACTTACGGATTTTAATTTGCAAGTGCCGGATTTTTTGCTAAATATCGCTTCTATTAGTTATTACTATGTACAAAAATGACACCCGAGTTAATTCTGCCCAAAAACAAAGGTATTATAATTTTGTTACGAAAAATTTGTATGTATGAAAAATCTAAATATCTCTTAAACGAGAAGGAAAACAGTCATATCCAGGTGGTTATAGTACTAATTATTTATGATTTTTTATTTTTTTTAATACATGAAACTGTTCCTTTTAGAGTTTAAGTTTGAGGAACACGGACTTTATACAACACGTAACATAAAATAGCATCATCCCTATACTCTCGAAGGATTAGGCAGGTTTATAGTACACCAACACTTTGACAACTATTGCATAACCAAAATACCAAAGAACAAATTGTTTAGTCTTCTAATGAGTCTAAAAAGTGATTAAGTAATTACAATGATTTAGTCTTCTAATAAGTCTGAATAGGTTATTAAATGATTTGCGATTTCGCGCAACAACTGTGGACAACATCAACTTAGGTAGTATTTTCATTAGCACAGCTAATGAAAATTATAATCGCCTAAAACATTTCTTAGAACTCATAACACAAATTAGCACATCTTTAAAATATCTAATGATAGTTAACTAATTATCGACGTTTTGAAAAAAGGGCTAAAATTTGCTTTATAATTTAGATTTTTCACAACTGCTAACACTAAATCTTTGCTCTGCGATTCTAAAATCTTTAAATGGAAAGTTTAATCACCAATTTAGACTAACAAACAAGTCTAAATTGGTGATTAAACTTTCCAATCTTCTAAAAAGTGAGAACACTTCGTGTAATCATGAAGTATTGTTTGGTGCAGTTGTGTCCCACATAGGCGATTGCATTTCTGCCGAAGATCAATTAACGATCAAAGAATTTTGTCGGAGATTCACGCGACCTGCCTCACAGAGGTGGCAGAAATCCAACCGATTCCTTGATAAATTCAGAAGACAGTACGGAAATTGGTTGGAAGCAAATATTGATTGGCTAAGTTGTATGCAAACTTTATATAACACACTGACACACTCTGTTTGTCAAGAACCGTCGACATCGTCGTTTGTTGGAACAATGAACACTATTCGAAGATCTGGGAAGCAAACAGAAAAAGAGAAGATATGACGATCATAAAAGCGAAGATTCCAGTGAATTGGCATATGCAGCTGCAGCACGTTTAAAAGAAGAAGGCCATGAGGACATCGTATCTGTGATTGAATATATGATGAAAAATTCGGAAGCAGCTGTTAAAATCAATGATACGCTTAAGAAATCAGTGAAAACAGTCATATTTACACCAGAGAAAGAACTTGGACTGCTTCTTTCACTAAAACTGTCAAAGTGCCAATATATACCGTTGCGATAGGCTGCCATTCGGGAAAGTGCTAAGGATATTTATCCATCCTACTATAAAGTGCAACAAACTCAAGCTCAAAAAACTTCAAGCTTTATTTGACATCACGGTGACGAGGATCCTGAAAAGCCTTTCTGAGTTATACGACTGGTACTATGTAGCATCAACCGTACATAAATTATTAATACACGGAGCTGACATAATCGAGAAAAATGATATTGTGCCCATTGGAATTCTCTCGGAAGAAGCCTCAGAGTCTCGAAACAGAGATTTTAGGAGGTTCCGGGAGCATCATTCGCGGAAAAGCAGCAGGCAGGATTCTAATCAAGATATCTTAAATATGCTTGTTGTTTCTTCGGATCCTTTCTTAAGTGCACAAAGACCTAAATTAGATGCCAAGAGAAAGCAGAGCTTTTTGGATGAAACTCTCGACTTAATTCAGTTTCAGGAAACTGAGTTCGTGTTTTTAGCTATATCTAATCTAGAATCTGACTCAGAAATCAGTCAGTTACACTCTCGTTTCGGAAAATTGTTAATATTTTTGAATTGCGAATCATTTAATCACCTATTCAGACTTATTAGAAGACTAAATCATTTTAATTGCTTAATCACTTGTTTTCAGACTCCTTAGAAGATTAAACAATTATTCTTTGGTTATATGCAAACTGTTATACATACAGTTGTCAAAGTGTGGGTGTACTATAAACCTTCCTAATCCTTCGGGAATATAGAGGTGGTGTTACGTGTTGTTAAAAGTACGTGTTCCTCAACTTAAACTCTAAAAGGGACAGTTTCATGTGTTAAAATAATAAAAATATTTTGATGATTAAAAAAAGGCATTGAATTTAACGAAGTAAAGTATGACAAAAATCATAAATATTCAGTACTATAACCACTTGTAAGGATATTACTGTTTTCCTTCTCGTTTAAGAGATATTTAGATTTTTCATACTCGCTTCATACAAATTTTTCGTAAAAAAATTAAAATGCCTTCGTTTTTGGGCAGAATTAACTCGGGTGTCATTTTTGTACATAGTAATAACTAATAGAAGCGAAATCCAGCAAAAAATCCGGCACTTGCAAATTGAAATCCGTAAGTATATGAAAGCCGATTTTCAGCCCACTGTGCGCCGCCGTTACATTGTAAAATATCACGTGAAATAGTAAACTTTTTCTCAATAAGACACGAGTATATTGAATACTGTTTAATTTGGGTAGGATTGATTTTATTCAATATGTTATGTTCATAATATATCGGGAAATTATGATCTAATATAGGTTTGTTACAATCTTACGGAATTTGCAATTTTGCGGTGACATACTTATATACCCCAATCACTCACTCCACTTTATAACATAATCCGAAGGACTAAGAAATAAATTCCTCATCCATTGCATCGTTTCTTTGAAAATAAGTCTGTGCAACTCTGTGTGCTATTTCTCTCGTGGTGTATCCTTCTTCCGTCAAAGATACGAGACTTTTTGAAACTTGCGCATTATGCGCTTGTTTTTTGCGGACGTTTTTGAGATGCTGAGTGTGTATCTTGGGTTTTTATATATCAATGCCTCAGCGAGTCTAAAAAGGCCACTTTCGCAGAATCAGAAAGCAAATCACGCTACCCGTCACTGTCAAATTTTCCCAATCAACCTTGAACCTAATTTGTTAGCGATAAAGATGAAAATTAAATTTGACAGATTGTTGCGTGATTAATATTATGATTCTAGTATGATTCTCCTAAAGTGGCCTTTTCAGCCCCCTGGTTCTCTACAAAGTCCTAAGATCACAATGAATGAATTAATATCAATTAAATGAAGGCAATTCATTAATTCATTGAAAACTTGTTCTTCTCGGCTTTAGTAAACCAAATTAATGAATACTGTTGAAATGTCAATCGCCTTCAATGTCATTGCGGCAGTCGGGGAAAGACTAAAGATAAAAAAAACCGACCAAGTGCGAGTCGGACTCTCACACGAAGAGGGTTCCGTTCCATCAACCGAAAAAACACGTTTCTTGTATAGGAGCTTTCTTTAATTTAATTTTCATTTTTTAAGTTGTTATAGCGGATTAACAACTCATACCTAACAGTTTACATTTTAACAGAGTGCACGTTTATTTCTATTGAGAAATAAACTTGCACTCTGTTAAAATTTAAACTGTCGACCTATTACGGTTCTTGAGATACAGCTCGCTGACAGACAGACGAGACAGACGAACGGACGGGAAGCGGAGGCTTGGTAATAGGGTTCCGTTGGTTAGCCTTCGAATACGGAACCCTAAAAAACTATAGGATTATCAAGAATATAAAATAGTGCTTAAGGAAAACTTGCTCTGGCTTGTGTGAGTCATATTGTTGTGAATAGAATATCTAAAACAAGTTATGTCTGTTTTTCGCCCATGCGCCAGTGTGACTATACATATATTATTCAACATTAGTCAAAGCGGGAATAACGCTTGGTAACTAAAGAGGCTTAACAATCTCTAGCCTAGGCCACGAGTAGGTATATAACTGTAATTTTAGATACGATTTTCCTGTTTACATTTTGTACTACTCGCTTAGGTATGTAGGTATGCTTAAGAATATTTCAATACATAATTACCTCAATGTACTGTTGCGAACACAATATAAAAAGATGAGAGACAAAAAACAGGTAGAATATACTTTATTATACACCAAAAATAGTTCTCAGGTACATAACTATATTACAATAAATCTTTTCTTTTTTTTAAATGAACAATTAAATACAAAAGAAGTAAGTATAGCAAACAGCCCGTCCCTAGTTGTCGACTGTCGGGCCCGAATTTAATCGGATGTTTTAGTGACTGAGCATTTTATAAGAAACTAGTGGACGTCACGCGGTTTCACCCACGTAGTTCCCGTTCCCGTGGGAGTACGGGGATAAAATATAGCCTATGTTGCTCCTTGATAATGTAGCTATGTATTGCTGAAAGATTTTTTGATAGCGGTCCAGTAGTTCCGGAGCCTATTCATTTCAAACAAACAAATATTTCCTCTTTATAATATTAGTGTAGACTATTTACAATTGTCTGATACCGATTTGACTGAGGCGCCGACATCCGACAAGTGGGTACGGGCTGTTAGGAAGGATAGAATTGTCGGATCGAAAGTGAAGAATGAAACACATAATAGCAAAAGTGAAAGTAAGAAACCTTAGAGAGATTCGTCATTGAGGCTCCAAAATAGTGCAAAATTGCCCACTTTTGTGCAGAGAGAGCAAGACTGCACAAGAGTATATGGAAACTTGTCTGAACTGCCCTCTTTTCTCTGATTCATAAGAACACTATTGCGTTTAGTCTACACGAAGCGTTGATTATTTGTAGTAGTTTAGTTTTACCTATTTTAACGAAATTACTTTAGTGACTAGAAACATAATGCTTGCGAATAATAAAAACACAATTTCTGAGGGTGTAAATGTTGGTCTAAAAGCGCTAAGGCAAAGTGAAGAGAAAAAACATTTAAAGTGAAATTAAAATTAACACTAATAATTAATCGTTAAGAAGAGGTGGCGAGACGGCCTAGACGCCTACTGCAAGGGCTGGTTCGAGGTGGCTCGGGAAAATAATACTTGGAAGGGTCTGGGGGAGTCCTTTGCTAAGCAGTGTGACAGTATAAGCTTAAAAAAAAACCGGCCAAGAGCAAGATGAACTCTCGCACGAATAGTTCCGTACCATTTCTTGTATGGAAGCCCCCTTTAAATTAATATGTTATTTGAGTTGTATTATTTGTTGTTATAGCGGCAATACAAATTTTCACACTCTGTGAAAATTTTAACTGTACCTATTACGTTTCTTGAGATACTGTCCGCTGTCAGACAGACGGACGGACGGACGGACTGCGGAGGCTTAGTTATTACTAAGCCTCACAAGGGTAACCGACGGAACCCTAACGTAGTTAATCGTTGTTCTACATAATGATTAAAAGATTTTCTTGGTCAGTGTACCTAGAACTGTAAACATATGAATGTAGAGCACCTTGTAATTGTTTTAAAATACATCATCTGTTGTCAATGATCTTTGGGTTACCCATACGGTCTTAATATGAGGATATATGGATTTGTCCTAAAAACAATATTATCCTTTACACCTAATTATGATTTCATAATTGTTCTCATTCGGCACGGTGATTTGACAATTTTCAAAAATAATGGTTTTTCCTTTCGGCACGCCCCCAAACGCTGATTTTCACGCAAATTCTTGCATGTAATGATGATTGATAAGGATTTGGTATAACTGAAGACATTACAATGATGTACGATGTGGGCTCGGCCTGATCGTCATGACATTCAGATAAAAAATTACGATAAGAAACAAATAATTTTAATCCCTATCTTATTACATCAGAATTTATTTGTTTCTTCCCCCACGTCACGCTATGCTGATTTCCACGCAATTTAGTGTGTTTGATAAGTAAGTAGTGTATGTCTTAATCATACCGCTGAAAGAATTGTATGATGAGTAAGCGTCCAAGGGTGAAATGGCTTCACTTATCTGAAGTTATCTGATAGTGTTCAGTGACAGTTTTATCGCGACAATGTTATAAATAGTACGAACTTGTTTTGCTTAGGATTGAAGAGATTACGGAAAATAAACTTGTGCGTTACATTGCAACATAATTGTTACTTGCTTTTGCACGTGACTTTACCTGTATGTAATGTACCTACTTTGAAAATACATTTGGATTATCCCAAACCGTAACTACTTTTCTACACAGTTCAGTATTCCACCAAACCTCCCATATTTATTTTTTAATGTTTCACGTAAATTTTATAATACAAGTAACCTTGTTGGGAATTATATATTTGAGCTGTTTGGATCCGAATAAGCAAGCAATTGGCCACGTGACCAGAGGCCTGGCCTTTTCTTTGGCCAACGAATCAGCATTGCCATTCAACGTGACAATGCGGCCAGTGTTCTGGGCACTTGTGTTGACAGTGATGTGGACGAATTTTTCGATGCCCTATGAGTTCTTTCCTTTCCCTTTTTACTCCGCTTGTACATATTTTCTACTATCTAATATTTTTTTTAAGTATTTGTAAATATTAACATAAAAAGTATATATATATAGTTAAAATATGTGTAGGTAAATAAGTTGGTAAACTAACTATTTACAAAATCCACATCCCAGGCATTCGGATACATGTCCAGAAAACTGGCAGCATAGCCACTTTGAATGGCAATGCTTATTCTTTGGGCTAAGAATGTGTCAGCCCTCAAGTCGCATTCAGTCAATCAGATGCGTTGCTTTCTGGAGAAAACCCACTTTAACATGAGAGTTACATGACGTCAGCATCATGGGCCCGTCACGGAAAGATTTTCAGGAAAATTATTAGCTACCCCGCCCCGTAATCTTGAACTGTTTTAAATTGAAGTTGGGTATTTGTCAAATCCGGCATTATACCGAAAACCTCTATGTATAACTTTGACACGTTCTTAAATCCAAAACCTCAATGAAGTAATAGCCCCATAATCTGAATTTTGTGTCATAAAATAATAAATTTTACGTAACATGTTCATGTCATTAAGGACTTATATTGTTAAGAAAGTATTTCGGGCTCAGGGCGGACGAAGTTCAATGTACTTGTTAAGACTTAGGTTTATTTATATAGGATCATTGGCGGTATCAATTTTGAAGTAACGATAACTGCTTATGAGAAACTTATCGTGAATATCTATGGCCCGTATACAGCTTCCATAAATGGTCTCTTGACACTGAATGTAATAATAGAATAGTACGTACTTCTATAGTACATATTGCCTCAATGACTTGTATAATATGTGGTTTGCTTTTACGAGGTACGTAGGTACCTAGATTATCTAGAATGGTGTAATTATAACGATTATACTTTATTAAGCTAATTATTTCGACCATCTAAGGGTTTCATCGTATTCATTAGGTTCTACCTTGGCTGTAACAGAAATTACCTTGGTTTGAAACAATTGAATGCTAATTTTAAGAAGTTATTTATTCATTTAGGTTATTTATTACCAGCAACTGTAGCAAGTCATAAAGTTACATCGAGTCTTACCTTAACTTGTCAAAATGTCTAAAGAGTACAAGAAGACTGTCTACCTATAATTGCTATCTCAAAGAGTTGACTTGAAATTGTTGTTATCAAGAGAATCCTATTGTTAGTAATTTATTGGATTGAATGATTAATCATAATTTTTAGAAATTGACAGATAATGTTTTATTGCACAAGCTCCAGTATCTTATCAAAATAGAGTATCGATGTAGGTTTAATACAAAAAAAAACGGCTTTGGCGCCTGGCAGGGTTCGAAAGAATGTTTTTTTTTACATTTTTCTTTCGGACAATTTTCAATCGTATCTATGAGTAAGGAGCGTAGTAGATTCGGAACAACAGACAAACAAGTGATCCTATACTGGGAGGCTCTCTAAGCCCGAAGACCGTAGTTTCGGGCTTAGTTGCGGGCGTATTCTACTCCGTATCACCTACGGACTTAGTCCCCAACCCGAACTAAGAATGAATGACAACACGATTTCACAGTAACTGTCAAATCGTGTTGTCATTAATTGTAAGTGGTTAGGCGATACGGAGTACAATACACCCACAACTAAACCCGAAACTACGGACTTCGGGCTTAGAGAGTAGCTCCCCTGATTCCGATTTATCATACGGACGCGATCTTCGGAAGTCTAACTGAAAAGGAAAAAAAAATGACTGTTTACTGTTTTTTTTTTTAGTGACAATGATGACATGATATCAATTTAGCTCATTGGCGCTTGCCTAACAGCTATTAATACGTACTGACCCAATCGATTCATACAATTTACGTAGGAAGAAAATATGATAGTCTATTTATTGATTTTAATTATAGGTACACCTTGATAGCATATTTATACTCTGCAATCAATCAATCAGAAAACTGATTTATGTTACTTTTCTTTGTCCAAGAGCTCAATAAATAATTATGTTGATTTGAATCTCGTATGGAGTTAAGTGGGCCTCAATTATTCTGAATCATTTTGTGTAGGAGTCGACTCGACTTTGGACCGTTCATTTAAGTTGAGGCCTATCATTGTCTTCATACGTTCAAAAAAGCTCAATCGCAGCTGAAATACCCGTATGCCCGAAGTCTTATTTTTAAAAGAAATATCAGTCATCATGACGGATAACCGAATCGGTCTTACGGCGCCAGATATCGATTCAAATGTAGATAGATTATACGTAAACAGGTGTTCGAAAATGTTACGGTCAATACAAAATTCAGCTGAAATCAGGTTTTAGATATCTCTCATGAATGACATGTCAATCTAATCTAAGCTACCTGTTACATTTTGCACGACTGAATTCTTTTTGTGTAGGTATCACGAAAAAGGCAGGTGAGATAAAATCCATTTGCGCGCAAATTGTGTCGAGGACATACTCTCGTTTTTCACCAAGAATGGAAAATAATTTCTGCTGGATATTGTAAGATTATTATTTCGCATAATTTCGGGCTTCGTATTTTAGCATATACTTACGTACCCAAGGATAGGAGTCCTAGAAACTGCGGCGTGTGCGGCCTTGGCGAAACTT
Organism: Lacanobia wlatinum; assembly: GCA_947578705.1. Lineage (NCBI taxonomy): Eukaryota > Metazoa > Arthropoda > Insecta > Lepidoptera > Noctuidae > Lacanobia > Lacanobia wlatinum. The sequence continues at coordinate 12,219,684 of OX388024.1, read as the reverse complement.
TTGGGTTGGCTCAATAGACTTGAAACTAATATCTTTGTTAGCAAAAGGTCTACTCCTTAGGGTATACATTACATAATGAAGTGAGTACGTTGTAAGTAGGATTGTGAAAAATTAGACAAGCTATTCCGGGTGTCGGTGAAGAATGTTGGCACCGCTGCACCAGTACCCGTTTCTTACACCCATAGATACAAAATCTGCGCGTGGGCACTAAGTGATGATAGCTTGCACTGAGGAAATGAAGAATTCAAGAATGACATTAAATGGTGACAAATCTTCGTGACATGTTTAACTGCATCAGTCGTGTACAAACTGGATGGAATTAAAGCCAGGATTGGCTGCTTCCTCCGAAGATACAGACAATTTGCTTGGTCAGCTTAAAGTGAACTATTATTTAATATTGGATCACCGGCTTAAATACACATGGTAACCATGTATTATTTGAAACAGTGTCTCGCTTGATATAAAAGTGTGACATAACTACGCCACTGCGTTACTTTCTGGATGCACTTGTTCAAATAAAGGTACGATAGTAAACATCCACTTAAGCGAAGCGGAATGTTTACTGATACAACTGAAGTTTAAAATAAATAATCGTGTAAAATTCCATTAAACTTTCCATAATCGACAGGGAATTAATGAAAATGGCTATCAGGTGCTTGCTGTATACTTAAGTCGTAAGTTCAGGTAGGGAAAACTGGTTGCTCGTTTACGATGGAGCCGCGATCTAATGCGATGTCTACACTATGCACTTACTCCATAGATAACCTAACCTTATACCGTTCACAGAGGTTTAGGCTCAGAATAGGGCGGAAAGAAAAAGAGGGGGAATTACATTTTTATTTTTCAGTCAGCGATTTAGAATAGAATAGAATACTCTTTATTATGTACACCATATAAGTTCAGAACAAAATAGATGAAGTAAAAATTACATAGGCTGACACAATGGGCGGCCTTATCGCTAAAAGCGATCTTTTAAAAGACAACCTTTGGATGGATTTTAAAGAGAGGAGTAACAGTACTGCAGGTAGTCTTAGGTGTACTATTTATATATACAAAAATTATATTAGAAATTTAGGTTAGTCCTATAAGATTTTTTTTTGTTTTCAAACCAACCAAATCCGGTGAAAGAGTTTCGCTTTGAGTGATGTAGAGTCACCTTTTGTCTGAAATACTTGGAGTGTTGCCCACCTTGTAAGAGACAAAACAATGATTTATTAATACCTTTTTCCTGGGCGGAAAAATCTGCACAGAGCAGCCTGTCACTGTTGTCAGCCAGCGCTTTGTACATGTGATGTAAATCAATGGCACCTATACAAAAACCTAGAATAACGTAGGTTTGAGGGGCCTAGTGCGAGTTTTAAACGTAGGTAGGTACTCGATCGCAAACCTAGGTGCACGTTCATTTTGATTTGTATTGGAACGAGGTAGTAAGGTAAGTAACCGTCACCGGTGTCACCAGACGGCGCTTATCCAGTTTTAATACAAATCGACGTTTACGTAAACGAGTACGTTAAAAATTCGCTCAGACACAGTAATGAATTGGTAGATTAACAAGCAACCTTATATTGTATCCTGAAATTCGACGGCAATCGTAGGGTCTAACCCGTTTCATCATCGGACCACGAGACGCACGGCGATGAGCCACCGGTACATGGTCGACATCCCACCTACACGCACAAAACGTTTTGGGAACACATTCATAGTGCGTACAGCTAAGGAGTGGAATTCACTGCGGGAGTCTGTGTTTCCTGATAGCTATAACCTGGGAGTCTTTAAGTCAAGAGTGAATAGGTTACTTCTAGGCAAGCGTGCTCCATCTTCGACCACATCATCGCTTACTATCAGGTGAGATAATGGTCAAACGCGAGCCTATCAATAGTAAAAAAAATACAAACAAACAGACTGAAGAAATGAATATTTTATAAACGAGTGCACTAGTTTCTTCAAGTAAAGCAAACCCTGACGGAAAGCCAGATATCAAAAACATTGACAAGGACAGCACACCAGTAGGCATACCTAATAATAATTTGTAAACCAACACACACACAGTAACCTTCAATCGATTTCGCAGGGAAGGAGATTTTCAATTCGTTACATTAAAATATATAAACAAAGGAATCAGGACAAAAAAACAGTTAGAAACATAATTGTAGGAAACAAAACAAGCTTTGAAGAACGAATTAAATACGCCACTGTGAGATCGATCAGGAATATCAAAGGAAACATAATTGCAATAGGTAAGTACTACATAATGTTTATTGTAATATTGCCGCAATCGCTTCTTGGAAAAACATTATAAAAAGATAAAACCGAAGAAACAAAACAGATTTGGATGGTCCGAATGGCGCAGTAAGAGTCTATCTTCGTTCTACAGCAGACGCTTATCCTAATCCGTCGCAGATAAAAACTTATAGCAACTGCATGACACTTATGAAATCCACATGTCGAAATTCTTATGAAACATCATTATTCAGCATTTAAAATCATTCGTTTGTCACAGCGTGTGCCCCGATCACGTCATTTACAATAAAGATACGGAATGTAAAGTGCGAAGTTCAGTTTAATTTTTTCACATTTTCTGACTTCTTGGCTACCTTGTAACATTATGGAAACATTTTATCCATAATTGCAAGTAGTATATTATTATGCTCGTATGTTGCAGTCAAAAATGCGTGTAGTATGCTTTTGCACAGCGGTTCCAAGCACGTTGGAATGTGAACAGTGATCACGCGTCCAACACGTGAAGTCTGTACGCACACAGATAAACAAACACACACACCACATGTGTGCCAAATGCCAATGTACGCATTGTTGGCAGCTACGCGTGTGTGAGCACGCTGTATAGAGCTCACACTCACACGCACACCCAGTGAGCCGGTCATATATTTTCAAATCCGCACGATATTATGATTCGGGTCAACTTGACAGTATAGGGTGAATTTTTTGTTGACTTTCAGGACCGTTGACAATTTTGTAACGTAGGCGGTGCCCGTCAAAAATGTATTTTCAGCTTATATTATTCCGGACTTAAATTTACCCTGGAAGGACGTTGACCTGTTCACTTCAGCTGACATCACCGTTTTGCGCGGAGATTTGTCAGCTACCTAGCCATAGCCATTCACTGATACAAGTCAAATCTTGGTTTGTGGGTTTGGGTTCAGACGTTTGATAACCTGCGTTGTTACTACATGACATTATAAACAGTAGATATTTGTCATTATAAATGATAATATTTTAACCTAACCTTTGTGGAGTTGTTTGAAAACTGTGATTCCTGAACATATTGTTGATAACGTAGACGTAAAATTTACATCCTTTGACATTGTTTATGATAGTCACCTTCACGGTAGACTGGCTAATTGTGAATAGGCAGTACAAGCGAGTTAGTATTAAGCGAGGTACTTATGTGTTCATATGGAGTACATGCGTGGCCAGTGAGTCAACAAGTTGGTGACGTGCTCCGAACACACCCACGTAGATAATGTCAAATTAATTAACAAGCTAACGTTATCTCCGCCATTATTGTGTACTAATGTTTAACTTTAGACTATATTTAACTGTTGTAAGGTACGTTGATGTGTAAAAAGATAAATAACGTTATAAATTGCAGTGCAAACACGTAGGTCGTGCGTCATTGCGGTGGAGTGTGCAATGCTGGGCACAGTCGCTGGAGTCAATATTGTAGTAAGATAAGCTGTTGTGCTTCTCAAGACTGACAGCTTGCGTACGTAAGAAAATTCTCAATACTCGTGTGTATCTAATAGCTGAAGCGTGTTAGGAAGATCCGCGATACAAGAAAGCGGGAAACTCGTACGATTTTCCTAGAAATGGGAAACCTTAACACAAGAGGTTGGATCTATCTAACCTGTTTTGACGCACTGCTGGGGAAATGCCCCCCCTCTCCCTTTTCCATACAACTCTGTCCTTAGCCAATACGGGCCAGTATATTCGGTATGAGTCCAGCACGTCCCACTTATTACCATATTCGCCTTGGTCTGCCACGATGTCGTCTGACATTCGATGAGACCCATTTGGGGATTCTTATTGTCCCTTTTCTTGAGGGATCTGCCTGAACTAATTTGTGACAGAAAACTGTTAAGTGTATTGATTTATAAAAAAACCCAAGATGCACAGTGTCGACCAAATGCAACACTTGAAACTGTCGTCAAAAACTGACATGTATCATGTGTGAGTTGTGTGTAGTTATACTATAAACTATTTTTTTTTGCAAATTCAACCTTACACGGATCGCTTAAAGTTGTTTTTACAAAGCAGTGCAGCATGGCGAGCGATGCGAGACTGTTTCAAATTAGCGCACAATTATACATATTGCGCTTGTTTTTTGCGGACGTTTTTGAGATACTGAGTTGAGAGAGAAATTCGCTTGTTGTTTACATCTCTACTGTTTCCAAGGTCCTAACTAAATATGAGTACAGGGTGACTTTTAACGCAACGCGGGTTTGCTCTTGAATCTAGTCTAGGTCACAGAAGACAGAAACAAAGTCTACGATGGAGCGAGCTTACCCAGATGGAGCCTGTTCATTCTAACTTTGAAGAGATTAGGGTTGTAAGCGTTTGGAAACACAGACGCAGGCAGAGAGTTCCACTCCTTTGCTGTGCGCATTATAAACTACGTTTGGAAACACTTAGTGCGAATTGGTGGAATAGCAACAAGGTAGGGATGGTAAGATGCAGTGCGTCTGGATGTTCGATGGTAGAAGGGGGCCGGTGGGATGAGGTCGTGGAGTTCTTGGGCACACTCACCGAAGTAGGTACAATCTGTAGAAGACCGTCAAGCAGGCAACCTTACGGCGATGAGCCAAGCTATGTAGCTTGGCATTCCTCGTATTATTTATTTTTGTTAATTGTTTAGAATAGTATTTATCCATCTTTGTAAAGTTTGCTTATTTTAAGTAGTTAACATAATAACTGACCAATTTAAATTGTGATGAAGTGATGGCCTGAAACACAGGTTTAGTAAATAAACCTAGATCGGGCAGGTCGCTACATACATTTTAAGTTCTTAGTTAAATATCTTGTACCTGTAATAAATTTTAGCCACATACTAGTTTTAAGTTAGGCACTAATTACCTTTATATAAGATTTTTACTATATTTTATCTTTCTGTGGCTATTTATACACATTTATGTATATTTGAATATTTTAACATGTTGTTTCTACACTGTAGACTTCTTATAGATTTTGCTGTAATCTTTAGGTAAAGATCTATTATTTCCATTTTTTTTTTCAAAATTTTAGGCTCAGTAGTTTCGGAGATAAGGGAGGGAATGGTCATTTTTCACCTAATTTCTTGAATAACTTCAAAATTATTTATTTTAAAATTATGAAAAATTCAAACACTCACAGTAAGCCCTTTCATTTGATATGTCACACGATATTGTTCAAAAACTTTATTTTTTAAATTTTGTAGTGTGACCCCCATACTAAAATAATAATAATTTACGTAACATGTCCTTGTTTGGGTCACAAAAGTCCATATGTGTACCAAATTTCAACAGAATTGGTCCAGCGCATCCGGAGAAAACTGGCTGTAACAGACGGACAGACAGACAGACACCCGAGTGATCCTATAAGGGTTCCGTTTTTTTTCGGAACCCTAAAAACTATGTTAGATACATTTAAAAATAAATTTAAGTATTTGCTTTGTATACTACTTTAATTTAATTCAACCTAACCTAATTTAATTCAACCTATATTATCCCATTGCTGGGCAAGGGTCTCCCCCATACGCTCGGTGTCACCACTGCGTCGACTGTCGGGAGGACACGGTGTGGCATACGCTGGCAGAGTGTGCCGCTTGGGAGGAGCCGCGCCGTGCCCTCAACTCTGTGGTAGGCAGCGCCCGGCCGTAGTCCGTGCTATGGTCGACGGCGAGGAGTCCTGGGACGCGGTGGTCTCCTTCTGCTAATTAGTTATCGTGCAGAAGGAGGAAAGGGAGAGGGAGATCTCGACCTCTCTCCCGGCCCGCAGCAGGCGCACTGGGCGTCGGAGGATAGGCATACGCTGCCCTCTTCCGGCCCCCCTAACTGGGTCCAGGGGCGGCGGACTTGGGGATGTCCGTCGCCCCCCATTCATCCGGACCAGAGGTGGCAGCGCGTGATGTTCCTGTGCGCCCCTCTTTGACGTCGCGGGAGGAGTCAAACACCTCACTCCCCCCGCTGACCCGAGGTGGCCCGCAGAGGCGGGCCGGCACCAGCCGGGGATTACGGAAGTCTCATAAGTTTTCCGCGATCCCCGACGTAGGTGAGAGATGGAACACCGGGGTGGTTTTAACCTGTAAGAGTCTGACAAACCCCTCCGCCCGCCCCAGGGCGGAGGACATCCATGAGGACTTCCCCCGTTAAAAAAAAAACAAGTGTCTCCCCCATAGCCTTCCACTCTTCCTGGTGTGTTATCCTTTCCGACCAGTCCATCATGTACGCCTCTAAGTCGTCACGCCAGAGTTTCCTGGGCCTTCGACTCAGGCCCACCTGTCCTGATGCATCCTACATATGTGACCTGCCTAATCCCACTTCAGCTTGGCAGTTTTATTGCCCACATCGGCGATCCCTGTTTTGGATCTAATTTTGGTATTAAGTATTCGATCGCTGAACCTAGAACCTTTCGCAAACTTTGTAAATATGTCTTATCAAGTAGGTATTTAAAAGTCATTCCTTCAAACCTAAGTCACACAAGCTATTTATATTCTTCTTCTTTTAGATTTTTTTTTAAGTTTACCATTTCCTTTTAACGATCACGAAGAAATTTTTTTCCGGCAAAATATTTCTTAGAAATTGATGTGACGGACTTTTATAAACGAAATATAAATTATAATAACTTAACACGAGGCACATTAATATTCTTATTTATGTATTCACTAGCACTTCGCCCGCGACTTCGTCTGCGCTGCAATTTTCTTAAGGATCCCTATTTTTAGGGTTCCGTATCCGCCGTCTGTCTGTCCGTCCGTCCGTCTGTCTGTCAGGATGCTATATCTTAAGAACCGTAATAGATAGAAAGTTGAAATTAACACAGTTGGTGTAGGTATTTCTATTGCCACTTCAACAAAAAATAATAAATTGAATGGGGCTCCCATACAAGAAACGTAGTAAGTCAGAGTGAACAGGCGGAGCGACTTTGTCTCTGTCATCTCTGACGTAGACTGGAGTCAAAAGTCAAACCGGTACGGAATCCTTCGTGCGAGGAGAGGCCGACGCGCACTTGCTCAGATTTTTTTTTAGTAATAAATTTAGCCTATGTCACTCAATGATAATGTGGCATTACAATGGTGAACGAATTTGTGAAATCGGTCCAGTATATTTTGAGTTTACTCGTTTCAAACATACAAAAATACAAATCTTTCCTCTTTAAAATATTACTAGTAGACGTCACGCGGTTTCACCCGCGTAATTCCCGTTCCCGTGGGAGTACGGGGATAATATATACTCCTTGATAATGTAGCTATCCAATGCTAAAAGAATTTTTCAAATCGGTTCAGTAGTTTCGGAGCCTATTCAATTCTAACAAACAACAAATCTTTCTTCTTTATAATATTAGTATAGATATAGAAGTGTATTTTAAAAACTTCATGATTGAAGGTACAATGGCAGACTTAATGTCTTAGGCATTCTCTACATATCAACCAAGGGTGGTGAAGGGTGAACATGGCTGGGGCATTGTTCGAAAAACGAAAAAAAAAAAAACTGATTAACTTCTGTATTGTTCATCTGTGATAATATTTAGTATTAGCACATCGCCTGCTACTTCATCTACGTAGATTTAGTACAAACGACTTTACAAGGGGTAAAATCGTTTGTTTTTCACCCCTTGAAAGGTTACATTTTCAAAAATCCTTTCTTAGTTGCTTCTTGCTCACCAACACCTTAAAAGGAAGCCTTTTGCAAAATTTGATGTTACTAGTCCTGGTAGTTTCGGCTATGCGTTGATATGTTAATCAGTCAGTTTTCCTTTTATATATCTACTAGGTGACTCGGCAAACGTTGTTTTGCAAAATAAAAAATCATAGCCTACCACCTGTTCTCATACCTACCGAATATACACACAAAATTTCATGAAAATCGGTCGAGCCGTTTGGGAGGAGTTCGGTAACAAACACCGTGACACGAGATTTTTAAATATTAGATACACTGTGCCATTTTAGTCCTCTTACAAAGGAAGACCTCTTAATGTACCCGACATAAACTACCTCTAGGCGCGATTATTTTTAAAAATAATTGATTAAGATGATAGGTACAATAGAAACAAATAATGCATAAAATTATGAAACACCCTGTTAATAATAATCGTAACGTAGGAAAAAAATGTGTCGTTCCATTCCGCGCCGTCCTTGAAACACAAGGGTGGGACTGCGCTCGCTCCTGGATGTTTCAAAGTACGTCATGCGTCATGATAATGAATAATATATTTTTTTTAAATAATACTAATGTTCATGAATACCGTTTTTTCATAATGAATGTGTACAGCAGCAGCCCACTTTATCATGCATCTATCCAATGACCTCATTGGATAGATGAAGTGGGCTGCTGCTGTATGACGACTAAAATGGCACCATGTATACAGGGTGAATTTTTAAAGTGTGCCTTCAGGGCCAAATTCGAAACTATGAGGGATATCGAAAAACACTGAAAGGAGTCTCGAACCCGATTTTGATGAAAAGCAAAACTGCATCATTGAATTTTTGAAAATCGTTGATCCTACCCAGGAATCGATCCGGTTGATTGGAAAGATCCCATTCTGGGAAGAAATAATACATGGCAAACTAACGGAAAGAGCTAATTTTTTGCAAACTACTTTTTATTTTCAAAAAAAAAAAATCGCCTCAAGTTTTTTTTTAAAAATCAGTGATGCGGTTTTAGTTTTCATCAACATCGGGCCCGACAACCTACAATTGCATCATTGGATTTTTGAAAAAATATTAGTTACGGTTTTGATTGGTAGCTTTAGTCAGAAATTTTAAAACTATTTTGTTAAAAATGAGAGCTTTTCTTTAGATTTCCATGTGTTATTACTTCCCAGAATTTGATCCTCATTAGCTACACTTTTGGATGGTGTAATAATACAGGGTGTATTTTTTTTTCAAAATCAACTGGTTCGATTCCTGGGTAGCAACAACGATTTTTCAAAAACCCAATTATGCAGTTTTAATTTTCATCAAAATCGGGCTCGAGACTCCCATCAGTGTTTTTCGATAAGTATTCCTCATAGTTCTGAATTCGGCCAAGGCACGCTTAATTAATTCAACCTGTATATCCATTCATATCCTGGTCGCGTCGTTTAGTTGACTATGGTTTTTTTGCCATAATCTGGTTGTAATTTCTATAAATTATTTTTCATGGAATTTTTAATGAAATTATTTCCAATTCTAGATTACGATTAAAAAAAACCCATACTCACAAGCTAATCACGCGACCAGGATGTGAATGGCACGTCAAACTTTTGCGTAAAACCGCAAACAAAATATCATAATGTCCATTAGTTTTCTTATCGGTTAACTACTGTTTATTCTGCGAAAAACTTGTCACTTTGATTACTTTTTTCGTGAGATCACGTTAGGAAAACAAGATTAGAATAAGAATACTTCGTTTAATAATAATAGTTTAGTTAGTAATAGACTACTTTTAGTTTTAATTAATTTTACATCTGTCTGTTTTGTGCGAGTCCCAAATAAACATTTTTCTTTCTTTCTTTCGTTTTATATGGTGACATTGGTGACTCTTAATTTATTGGTCATCTTTCATCTATGAGACCACCGAATTTTTTTTATGTTATGTAGGTACGTAAGGCGGCGCAGTAATAGTAGATTTTCTCCCATATTAGGGACATATTTTAAGAATGGATCCACGGTTACCCTATTATCAATTGTTGCTATGGGATCCATCTATGGAAAACGACGACAGACTTTTTTGTTGTATCTACACCTACCACATTGTAGTCTTTTTAACCAAAGATTGAGTGGTAGAGAATGCCTTGTTGCATTAACCGCCCATTTACCCCTACTGTACATAAAATTTTAAATAAATAAATAAACAAAATACGTAAGGCATTAGTTCCGCCTTTGTTCTGGTCTTCTTCTTATCGTGTGGCCAGTAAGGTCTAACGACCCCACACACCCTAGTGTTATAGTTTCTAAACCGCCTCAAGGGCCTCTGACATGGTTTATTTGACGACCGCCATTTGGCGGCCGGGACCACCGGCTTATTCCTACCTTATACCGGCTTATACCTTCCGAAGCACAGAATCACCTTTTTATCAGACAATCAGGTGATTCAAGCCTGCAATGTCCTAGCCAAACTGGAAGCAACTTTACAAAGTATGCTTCCTGTAGGAATCGAACCCACGACCACCGAGTCACAAGGCAAACGCCTAAACCACTCGACCACGGAGGCAGTTTGTCCTGATACAGTGTTCTTACTTTTGCATAAAGTTCAATAAATAAATCGCCAATCAAAATACACTATATTTATAAGTCAGGCTGTGTCACTCTTGAGTGTCAGGGCGCTATTCGGAGTACCTATTAACAAATATTTCTATGATCATACTTTGTGTAAGACTTGTTGATTAGTCCTATTCTCGCCTATTTAGCAGTCGGCCAGTCTAACCAGATAGGGGTGAGCTCCATTATCACACGGGGAGACTGCCACCTGACCTCTGCAACCCAATTACCGGAGCCTGATAGACGAAGGTTACACCGGTTATCTGTCGGGGTTTTGAATTGTAATGTCGTAGTTATGACAAAATCCATTATTTCATATATGTATATGGATTTTGTCAGCCATGAGTAAGGATCTATGGATTACCTTACGATATGGCTCTGACACCGGATAATTACATTGAGAGATTGTAAACTCTCGATAAACTGTCAACTGAACATTATGGAATACTTTTGACCAATCTTATTTACCTACTGAAGAAAGATACTTCTGGAAAGGCTCATGATACTGGGCCGCGCTCGGGTCGACGGAAAACGCGCTCAAGGCCGATCACCGGTAAAATAGACAGAATCTATGAAGAAGGCTGGTCAGGAGGCAGCATGTACTGACCGGACCACACTGCAGAAGACTGCATGACTTGTAGACACGTTCACACGTCATATGTGGGCCCGCTCCTCAGCAGTAAAGGAACTAAGGACGATGGAGAAGAAGAAAGAAATGGGAGGGAATGAGAGCGTGTCGGTTCGCAGAGGAGAATGCAAGAAGAATATGTGTGCGCCGACCCCGAGTGACATAGGACAGGGTGTTAAGGAATCGCCGAACAGCCAGGGGCACCCATGAATTAAGATACGTCACTTTTGTTTACTTCAAAAAATTCTTCTATAAACAGCAATTAATCATGAGGGACTGTCAGATTGACTAACTTCATAAAACTGACTGATATTCATGACCAATCTTATTAACGTAAATTCGGTACTTCAAGCATGAATGGGGTTTTTCGAAATATTTTTCTAGACTGGTATTCTGAGAGTTATGTAGTTAGCAAATGAAGTTACGGGCAACAGTCATGCCTGCAGTCATGTCATGAGTTGTATTTTAATGTTGTATTATGTATATGGATTATTCCGAATTCAATAATAATAATAATAATAATAATAAATCTGTGGCTCGGCTGTCAAGTCAACTGACAAAAAGAAATTTTCATCCCGTATTTTTACCTAATTTTATTTAAAAAACCCACACATTATGCATTTTATATGGAATAAAACAAGAGAAAAAAACAGAACAATATTACAATAATAATTTATATACGAAATAGACACATGAAAATGGAAAATAAGGAAAAACAATGTTGACAAGAAGCCGGGCACGATTGCAAGACGCACCAACACCATCTTCGGGTTCGTCGCTCAGCTCCGCCTCGCAGCCGCCGGGACCAGCGCCAGCCGTGAGTCCTGAGATTCCGGTAGCTGCAGTTGCGTCGAGCTCGAGCGACGAATACTTCTCGCCGCCGACGACACCACCACCTGCGCGTCGGCGCGGGCGAGGCCGACCACCGGCCTGCTTGGGACCTCGAGGCCCACCGGTCTCTGATAGGGTCCCCGCTATCGGTGGAAGTGTGCAGCGCATGCGATGGACACAATCCATTAACGAGAATGTCATGCGCTCATACTTTGGGGCTACAGAGGGGGGAACTAACCTGACTGCGTACCGTGGTCGGATGCTCTCTCTGTTTCAGGTACTTGAACCAGCTGTCAACGTGTCGGCCCAACGACTGTCGGATCAAGTGCGCGTCATCCAGCGTAACCGTATGTTGGATGATAGTGTACTTGATCGCCTCCGAACTGAAATGTGTAGCCATGTCATTGCTACTTCGTTGCAGACTGTGGCACCACAACAGTCAACGCAGAGGCCTAGCCACGCTGACGAGGAGAGTGATGACAGGGTTACAAACGTAAGTACCCAGTGCAATGACGAATTGAGGAGTGCTTTGGAGTGTGCTATTCAGGAATATCGCTACATGCCGCCTGAACTTAGACCACGTTTACCTCGTTTGCCCATGCATAACAAGAACAGGGCGCTGGTGGCTGCTCTGGATTCGCAGTTGTCACATCATTTTGACGACTGCGAAGACCTCACTGATGCACACTCGATAATGTACTGCGCGGCTGTAGCGGCATGTCGTGTAGCTCATGTCAAAATAACCAATGACAGAGTTACACGACCAAAACCAGCCGTACCAGCTTGGCAGTGCAGGATCGAGCGTCGTATCGGTGAGGCCAGAGCGCTAATCGGCAAACTGACCTGCTTCAGGGAGGGCAACAGTCGTCCTAGAGTGATGCGCTTTGTGAGACGGGCGTTTTCGGGGACTGATGTCAATCCCCGAGACTATAAATCTCGTGTCACAGAGCGCATCGATTTCCTGAAGCAGAAGGTATATGCATGGGCAAGCCGTATTCGTAGGTATAGGCGGCGAGTGGAGCGATACACCCAGAATCGCACATTCCGAAGTAATGAAAGGTGGGTATATAGGGATTGGGAGCGACCGGACCAAGGTGTGACTGATATGCGCCTGCCGGATGATGATGCCATGTGTTCATTCTGGCGCAGCATCTGGTCGGTCCCTGTCAGTCATACTGAGGGCGATTGGACTCGGGAGGTCGAGCGCGTGTGCGATGTGATACCAGAAATGGGGGCAATTACCATCAGCCCCCAAGATGTAACTTGTGCAGTCCGTCCGTTGCCTAACTGGAAATCTCCAGGGCCGGACGGGCTGCACAATTTCTGGATTAAATGGTTCACAAGATCGCACACTTGCTTGGCGTCTCAATTCCAGTCTGCCTTAGAGTCTGGGTCGCTACCCCAGTTCTTAACTACAGGAATAACCCACCTGCTCCATAAATCAGGTAGTACTGCGGACCCTAAAAATTATAGACCGATCACGTGTTTACCGACGGTCTATAAAGTTCTTACATCCATTTTGAGGGCAAAGATTAATAGTCATATTAACAACAACAACATCATGTCTGCCTCTCAAAATGGATGTAGGAATGGGTCCCGCGGTACTAAGGAGCTACTCCTCATTGATATGGCCATTAGCCAACAGGTTCGTCGTTCCCGAAAGGATCTGTCGACATGCTGGATAGACTATAAGAAGGCCTACGACTCGGTGCCTCATACATGGCTCATGAAGGTGCTAGAATTGTATAAAATTGATACAACGCTACGCACTTTCCTGATGTCGTGTATGGGGCAATGGAGGACAGTCCTTCGCTATCCAGGATGTCGAAATATCCAGAGGAATAGCGAACCGGTAAGGATCGAGCGAGGTATATTTCAGGGCGATAGTTTGAGTCCGCTTTGGTTTTGCCTAGCCTTGAATCCTCTTAGTACACTGCTAGAGAATTCAGGGCTAGGCTATCGGTTGAAGAGAGGTGGTCAGGTTATATCTCACCTCCTTTACATGGATGATCTGAAACTCTTTGCCCCCACTAATCTGCAACTGATGGAGCTACTGAAGGTAACTGAAACTTTCAGTGACGCCATCAGGATGGAGTTTGGTGTGGACAAATGTGCGGTCATGCATGTAAAGCGAGGAGAGATTATGGGATCCGTGGGAACTCAACTCTCGGATTCCATAAACCTGAGATCTCTCTCTTCAACTGAAACTTACAAGTATTTGGGTATGTCGGAAGCGTTAGGTATCACTGTTACTGACATGAAGCAATCGTTGAAGGAGCGCTTCTTTGGTCGCCTGAAGAAGGTATTCAATAGCCTTCTATCAGGCGGAAACAAGGTGCGCGCCTTCAACGGTTGGGTCATGCCGGTATTGATGTACTCTTTCGGCGTACTCAAATGGACTCAAACGGAACTTGACGCTCTGGATAGGCGGGTCCGCACACTGCTTACTACATATCGAATGCATCATCCACGGTCGTCGGTAATGAGACTGTATATCCCGCGAAAGTGTGGAGGTCGAGGCTTTTTAAATGCTAAGACTCTCCACAATCGCGAGATATGCAGTCTCAGGGAATATTTCCTAGCTGTCGACGTGGGTATGCATCGAGATGTAGTGGCGGTGGACAAGGGACTCACCCCGCTCTCCTTGGCAAATGAGAACTGGCGCAAACCTGCGGTGCTTGACACTAACGATCGCAGGGCGGTATGGCAGAGTAAGGAGCTTCACGGACGCTTTTTCCGGGCCCTACATGGGTCGGACGTAGACCAACTAGCGTCCGTAGCCTGGCTGCGTTTTGGTGATCTGTTTGGAGAAACCGAAGGTTTTGTTTGTGCAATTATGGACGAAGTTATCATGACAAAGAACTACCGGAGATTTATTGTGAAGGACGGCACGGTCGACATATGTCGGGCATGTCACCGTCCGGGAGAATCAATTCGCCACATTATCTCTGGTTGTTCTCGTCTAGCTAACGGAGAATACTTGCATAGGCACAACCTTGTAGCCAGGATTATCCATCAGCAACTTGCTCTGAAATACTCTCTTGTGGAGTCGGAGGTGCCGCACTACAGGTATGCGCCCGACCCAGTTCTCGATAATGGCAATATCACATTGTATTGGGATCGGTCCATCATCACTGACAGGACTATTGTTGCCAATAAGCCTGATATAGTGGTGGTGGACCGAATAGTGAGGCGTGCAATGATTGTAGACATAACCGTCCCGCATGACGAGAACCTTGTGAAAGCCGAGAAAGATAAACAAATCAAGTATATTGACTTGGCTCGCGAGGTTGTCGACATGTGGGATGTGGATTCCGCAATCATTGTACCGATAGTCATATCAGCCAATGGCTTAATAGCTACGAGCCTCGACCAACACCTCAGGAGGCTCTCGTTAGGCAGCTGGATCAAGGGCTTGATTCAGAAAGCGGTACTTCTGGACACGGCTCGTATTGTTAGGAGGTTCCTCTCTCTGGAGCCCTGACCGCCGGTAGCTTGGACCCTGTTCCCGATACCGGTGGGCTACTATTTTTATATTTTTAAATGTTTTTTTTTAATGTTTTTATTGAAATATTTAAAAATATAATTTATATGTAAAAAAATAAATAAACGAAATAATAATAAAAAAGAAAACGAAAAGAAACGACAGAAACGACACGACGAAAGTTATTAGATCTTAAAGAAACCCTCTACATAACACTACAAAAGGCTGCGATTCTGAATACATGTAGGATTGTCAGAAAATTTATGCAGATAGACGAAAACGAAGTAGGACCTCATCACACAGCAAATTAAAGATCACACGCTACATTTACTTGGCTTGTCCCGTAAATGTGGTCGAAACCAGCCTAAGAGCTGAGAATAACAACATATATCCGAAAATAATAATAATAATAATAATTCATTTATTTACTCAGGCAATTCGACCCATTGCACAAAAGCCATAAAATATAATAATAATACAAAAAACAATGTCAGACAGAAAATTTGAATAACAGTAATTATAATTTGATTACAATAATAATAATTAATCAAGCAAAATAAATAATAAATAAAATTGAAATTATGAAATCGTATGAATTATTATTATTATTTAAGGTATGTACTGAACAATCTCGGGACCCTGAGGTCCCGGTCCTTGGGTTGCCTGCCTACGAGGGGCCGAAGCCAACTCGCAGAGGCCCCGTTAGACATTTCTAATGGAATGGGGTACCAACCGAGGATTATCCCTGTATGCACTATCAAAGTATCATCATCATCATCATCATATCAGCCAAAAGACGTCCACTGCTGGACATAGGCCTCCCCCAAGCGTCGCCAAAGTATACCTAAGGACAATCCCCGGTAGGTGCAAAACTATTGCATAATATGGAAACAAAAGGTGGTTTGGGTGGTGTGCCTGACCACTGAAAGTTTACACGGCTTTAAAATGGCAGGGGGTGACTTGCACACTCAATAAATGGGCCCCCGAAAATGGTCGCTAGCACAAAGTGACGTAGCTCCAAGGAGGCAACATATCCTGAGGTGCAAGAGGAGTGGAGAGGACAATTATAAGGACAATTAATTATCAGGACAATTATTATTATTATATTACCTCTGTTCGCTATATTTAACCGATGTCACGTCATAGTGTTTCCGTCCAAGTTATTCATGTTAGCTAAAATTGTACGCTACATTGTTTTTCGGCTGCGCCTGTAAATTATCCGCGGCTTTTTGTCCCGTGCTCGACAGCGTGGCAGCAAATAGACGAGAACTGTAACAAAGCTTTGTCCCGCCTAAATTATTGTATAGGTATCTCATTTTGTTAAGCCTTTATGTCCGGTCTTCCGGTTTCCATTGTAAAAGTGGACTGTGTTTCATTCATATTTTTTTTCAGAACGACATTATAATTCTGGCAGAGGTGGGCACTCCATATCTACGTACAGTTAAGTAGGTAATAACTGTACGTAGATATACCTAATGTTGATGGTTAAAGTTTATATTTGGAATGGCATTGAACCCATAAATGCCTCTGATGTTGTAAATTAGTGCTAATTTTCAACGGTGAACAAATTAACACTGCGATTTTTTCTGTAAGCACTCAACATCATTTTTGCCGAAAAACGTCCACTGCTGGACAACTGTCGTCACACAAAACGGTCTTCTACTTCTCACATCCAATAGACATTGTCTGGGAACAAAACTTAACGAGATTAATCTGGAGAATACCGGGGAATCATAGAGGCATCACATATTAATTATGGCAGAACAATAGGAATGGAAAATACATAAATGTTTACGTCCTCGCTTGGATTAGACATAGAATATTACGGACGCAGACTACACAATCCAGGTTATTAAAACTAGACTGAGATTACACATTGTTAAACATTTCTCATGTTTAAATGCATGGAGTCTGGTTATTAATTGGTATAAAGTAAAGCTACTGCTTGGTATGTAGGTAATTTATTTGATTGTAATGTAATCTAATAATTTCAAGCGACACCGGAAAATGCTAAATCTAAAACTATTTGGTTAGTCCGTTGTTGTTTATAACTGCTTTTAGCGCCTTTTTTGTACAAAAAGATACACAGGGTGGTTTATGGTATAATGAATGATTTTCCATGGGGTGTAAGGGGGTTAAAACGAATATAAATAACTTTTATTAAGAGGTCAACGCTGAAATATGAAAAATAATGGGTTAATTGTTTTAATTCCACCACGTTTTGTTAGAGAGAGTTATCGATACAAATAGTTCTATTTTTAGGGTTCCGAACAAAAAACGGAACCCTTATAGGATCACTCGGGTGTCTGTCTGTCCGTCTGTCACAGCCAGTTTTCTCCGGATCCACTGTACCAATTCTGTTCAAATTTGGTACACATATGGACTTCTGTGACCCAAACACGGACGCATTACGTAAACCATCAAATGTTTAGTATGGTGGTCACTTTTGGGGTCAATCAAGAAAATTAAAAAAAAAAGTTTTTTGATCAATATTTTGTGACATATCAAATGAAAGAGCTTACTGTAGGAGTTTTAAATATATTTTTTTCATAATTAAGAAATAAATGGTTTTGAAGTTATTCAAGAAATAAGACGAAAAATGACCATCCTTACCTCCGAAACCCCCTTGTCTTCGAAACTACTGAGCCTAAAATTTTGAAAAAAAAAAGGAGATATAGACCTTTACCTATAGATTACAGGAAAACCTATAAGAAGTCTATAATGTTAAAAATTCGTTTGGAACCCTTTGCACGCAAGTCCAACTCGCACTTGGCCAGTTTTTTTTAATTATTATTCGCTAAATTTACAAGATACTTACCATCATCTGCTTAGCTTTTGCCAACTAATAGGTACATAATATGTTGTGGCTAACTGAATTGAGCTGAAGGAAATGTGATGAGTCATAAAATAAACTACTTCATCTAATCGATCACCATTCAAATCCTAGGTCAACCTATCGTGCAGCATAGACCGCTGGAAAAGACTTGATCTGAAGTGGGCGTTGTGTAGGCGACACATAACCGAAACAAGGCGACAATTTGTAGGACGCACAATTGAATGTGGTCGAAGGCGAAAACGAGCCTCGGTACAGGCTTGCAATTAGATTAGATTTATAGTGGGTGGGTTGGCACATCTAGTGAGCTCACGCTAATTTCACGGAATCATGGCAGAGTCAACGGCAGTGCATAGGTCGTTATTTCAGCAGTTTTTGGGACACAGAGCGCAGCACAGTGTAGAGAGACGACGAAAGAGATATATTGCGTTAGTCAAACGTAGTTAAATTTTCTTAACCCAATTGATCGCTAATTCCACGGAATCATGGCAGCGTCATCGGCGCTGCGTAGGCCGTTCTTTCAGCAGTTTTTGGGGCGCAGAGCGCAGCACAGTGCAGAGAGACGACGAAAGAGATATATTGCGTTAGTCAAACGTAGTTATATTTTCTTAACCCAATTGATCGCTAATTCCACGAAAGCATGGCAGAGTCAACGGCAGTGCATAGGTCGTTCTTTCAGCAGTTATTGGGGCACAGCGAGCAGCACAGTGTAGAGAGACGGTGAAAAGTGAATTGATTGAAATGTAGTTTCACATTCGTATCCTTCGATTCGTTCATCAGAACAGAAAGTAAATAAGTACCTACAGCAATGTTAATTTGCTGTAGGAAAACCAAAACTCTTTAATGTTATTCAATTATAACCACAAACCAAATAGCATTACATTAAGTTCAGATAATAGCTAATTCGTCAGCATTTTAACCGACTTCAAAAAAGGAGGAGGTTCCTCAATCCGGTTGTATTTTTATGATAAACATAGTTATGACGAAGTATTACCAAACCTGTTATGTATTACAACCAATTAAAAAGTTTTTTTTATAAAAAAATATATACTTATATCTCCGTTATCCAAGTAAACGAAATTACGTATTTTGTTTCCCCGCGACTTTTGGTGGTGTTGTTAGGTGTGAGGTAAAAACCACTAAAAATTAAAAAACTTTTTCACAAAAAAGCCAACTTCCAAATAAAAAAAAACTTTTTTACGAAAAAAAAAAACACTACAGTGTTTTGTATGGAACTCGGTTATATTTTTTTTGTAACAAAGTTTGTTTTTTTTTCATTTATTAATGAGAAAAAAAAACTTTTAGTAATATAAATATTTAAAATATGTTTTCAAGAAAATTTATCATCCATTCGACGTAGGCACAATGATAGCTACATTTTTATAAACATACATACAATATATACTTGAATAATGTCTGTGTGTTCATGAACTGTGGAGTCATTGCCAACATTACACACGTTTGGTACATATCCTGTTACAATAGCGAGCGTCAAAAGGATCCACTTACATGGGTTAATGAAAATGCACTCTCATAGGTACACGTTCCCACATGGAGGGAAAATTACCTATACGAAATAGGAATTTGCACGGTTTCATTATTTGAGAATATTGTATCTTTTTAAATAAGAAACTAAAATTAAGTGTTTATAAAATAACCTAGACTAGTTTAAATATGCATTTTGGAAAATTACCTAATTACAATTTGAAAGATCCTTACCAAACAGGTTGGGATCTACCTCAATTGCGTGACAAACTTGTTTTGAAACAAATTCCTAATCCGCTGCTTCATACGTTTGAAAAAATCGTCTGCTCGACAGTGTAATGGATGTTGAGTTGTCAAATGAAAGGCATTGTTATTGTTGTGTGTTACGATTACGAATCCTAATATACAATATGTAACAGAATAAACGCAATACCTCTTAAGTCCGTTACTGAGTGACTGAGCGGCAGACAGACAACGCACAGTCGAAACTACTGGGCGTAGAAACTTGGACACATAAATTCCTTGGGGAGTGTAGGGGAGCACCAAAAGAGGATTTCTCGAAATTCTTACGGGAACGGAAAAAACGGGATAGGCGCGTACGAAATCGCAGGCAAAAGCTAATTTCAAATAATTCTGTTCTTAACATTCATCTTCTTCTGTTGGTAGATCCTGTAGGTAGATACATAAGGAGAGTATACTTAGAGTGTCCCATACAGTGCAGTTGTCGCTTTTATAAACGTACTTTCGGTCAATCAATCGTTATTTTTCAATTTGCTGTTATGTCTTCACTAACAGAGAATGGAGAATTAATTGTTATTTAACTGTAATTAATATGATCTGAATTGTTATGTTTTGAAGAAAGAGATTTATATAACTATCCATTGTTCTAGCCTTATGACCTGGTGAGGGTCGCGGGGGTAGCCGATGGATGCGAGACGCACAGGATCGGTTGTTGTGGCAACACTTGGGGGAGGTCTATGTTCAGCAGTGGATGTCTCTCGGCTGATATGATGATGATGATGATTAATTAATTCATCGTCTTACATGGAAACTGGTGTGCTTGGAAAATCTTATTGTTTCAAGTTATGAAAAAAATTTGAATCACTCAGGGTTTGACTGGATGAAAATGTCTATGGGCCCAGTCTTCACACCATTTTTAGTGTTTTTGAGCAGACGAAGTGGTGCAACAAACTGCGCAACAACACGTCTGGCCTGCTCTACGCATCGGTGTGCGTGAAGTATTGAATAAATAAGTAAAAGTGAATTAATTGTGTTCAGTAAATATATGAATCAACTGAAATTCATTTAGGCATGAATGAGTGCTAATTTATATTTAATTCAAATGTTAACAACACTCTCCCCACACTGTGTTATGTAGGTATTCGTATAAAACCGCAATTTTATCCAGTTATGGATTTATTAGTATGGCCTTACTGGTAAAAATTGGCTCTCGTAGACTTTTCATTCATTCTTTGACTTGTGGTCGAATGAGTAATGAGTTGATGACTTGTGCTTATCGACAATAGTTGTTAAAGTACTTAGGTCCTTTAGCATGAAGCCACAGTGGTCCTTACCGACAATAGTAATTAAAGTACTTTGGTCGTTTAAGCACGGAGCCACAATGGTCCCTACCGACAATAGTAATTAAAGAACTATAGTCATTTAAGTACGAAGCCGCAGTGGTTCTTACCGATAATAGTAATTAAAGTATTTTGGTCCTTTAAGCACGAAGCCGCAATGATCCCTACCGAAAATAGTAATTAAAGTACTTTGGTCCTTTAAGCACGAAGCCACAGTGGTCCCTACCGATAATAGTAATTAAAGTACTTTGGTCCTTTAAGCACGAAGCCACAGTGGTCCTTACCGACAATAGTAATTAAAGTACTTTGGTCGTTTAAGCACGGAGCCACAATGGTCCCTACCGACAATAGTAATTAAAGAACTATAGTCATTTAAGTACGAAGCCGCAGTGGTTCTTACCGATAATAGTAATTAAAGTATTTTGGTCCTTTAAGCACGAAGCCGCAATGATCCCTACCGAAAATAGTAATTAAAGTACTTTGGTCCTTTAAGCACGAAGCCACAGTGGTCCCTACCGATAATAGTAATTAAAGTACTTTGGTCCTTTAAGCACGAAGCCACAATGGTCCCTACCGACAATAGTAATTAAAGTACTTTAGTCCTTTAAGCACGAAGCCACAGTGGTCCCTACCGACAATAGTAATTAAAGTTCTTTGGTACTTAAAGCACGAAGCAACAGTGGTCCCTACCGACAATAGTTATTAAAGTTCTTTGGTCCTTTAAGCACGAAGCCACAATGGTACCTACCGAAAATAGTAATTAAAGTACTTTAGTCATTTAAGTACGAAGCCACAGTGGTCCCTACCGACAATAGTTATTAAAGTATTTTGGTCCTTTAAGTACGAAGCCACAGTGGTGCTTATCGACAACAGTTATTAAAGTACTTTGGTCCTTTTAGCATCAGCTTCGTGCTAAAAGAACCGAAGTGATGAATCTGCCTAGTCCCATCTATGTTGGGGTCTGCTTCCTGTCTAATCCAACACAGCTGAGTACCGGTATTTACCTGGAGCGACTGCCTATCTGACCACAACCTGGTAACGATATTCCTTGGCTAGACTGGTGTCAGATTTTTTGGCTTCAGACTACCCGCAACGACTGCCAAAGGTGCTCAAATGACATTCAGGACCAACAAAGTTTCGGAATCAGGGGTTGATTTTAGTGTGTCACACTAGTGTGTCACTTGTATGAATTTTAAATAACGAGTATCTGTATTTTGTACAAATAAGAGTATTGTATATAATAGAAAAAAAATATAGTACTTTCCAAGGCAAGGAGGAGGCTCAATATCTATATCTATCTATACCAATATATAAAGCTGAAGAGTTTGTTTGTTTGTTTGAACGCGCTAATCTCAGGAACGACTGGTCCGATTTGAAAAATTCTTTCAGTGTTGTATAGCTCATTTATCGAGGAAGGCACACGCTAAGACCAATAGGAGCGGAGCAGTAATGAAAATAGTGACGCAGACGAAGTTGCGAGGGTCAATTAGTTAATAATATGATGGTCGCTGATGGAGAGAGTAATAATTTAGCCACGATCTCTCTCTCTCTCCTCATAAAACGGCCGAAGTGCGCAAATGATTGTTGATATTTGCGCTTTAGCACCGGCCAGAGCCATAATGAGGCGCATCACTAGTTCATACCGGTACAAAAACATCCAGTTACGAGAAGTAAGACAACAGAATTTCGATAATTTCAATGACACATAAACAAATATTAGTATATTCGTAGTATTAATGTAAACAAGAGATATCAGCTATCGGAACTTTATAATTTTCCAGTGTTATTTGTGTTATGTCCATGAGTTTGTTTTTGATACCAATGAGTATCTACTAGTTATCGGATACCAGCTTTCTAATACCTACAACACTATTGTGTGAAGAAACAGGTAAAAACACCGGTAGATTTCCACGCGGTTGGTATTAGTTCTAATCCGATTTGATCTGTTTATTTAGTTCAACTGATGACCACGTTTCATATAACCTACCTACGTAGTTTTAGAGCTTATTATATCAGGCAACCTGATTTAAAAAAAAAAAATATTAGCCTGTTCCCACAGCTGGGCACAGGCCTACCCCAATTTTTTCCAGCTAACTCTATCTGTTGCCTTCTCCGGCTGAATCTAATACCGACTGAATAAAATTTTAGGCACGTACATACATCTCTGAATCCTAAAAATCCGACATCTCGTTAAACGTTTAGACATTCGGGTTAAGTCAAAAGATAGTATATAGTAGATGTGGAATAAATGCTGCTACTGCTGCTAGGAACTGTAGGTAGAGATCCCGGTATTCATGGAATAGGAACGTCATTCGGAGGAAGGATGACTGAAAAATCCCACAACCACGACAGGAGCTCCCCCCTTTTTGAGGGAGGCCTATGCCTAGCAGTGGACGTCTTTCGGCTGGTATGGTGATGATGATGAGGACAGGAGCTTTATGGCACGTTTACTTTACGTATTCGCTTAACTTGTCGGTTTACTGGATTCGGAAATCGGTCTGTGGCCGAATACGGTTAACTAAAAACCTGTTTACACTAGTCGGTAACCGAATACGGGCTGCAACCAAATCGGTCATATGAAATACCTAGTGTAAATGAGCCATCACTTGTTTTCTTCTGCCGGTCGATTCTCTAAACATTTCGAAGTGAAGGCTCGGGTGAAGTGATCACGGAGTGAGCTGTCATTCCATCTTGATTACATGGTTTGACAGCTCACTTCGTGAGCACCCAAGCCTTCACTTCGACATGATTACAGAATCGGCCGGCTGGCTGATCCAGCCTTGAATAAACATCGATCTATTTTGCTTATTTAAGGAAAAACAACAAAGTATCTATCTGCCTATTTTCTGTCAGTCAGTTTAAATTTTAAACAATACAGTGGTTAATCCCATTATAAAACACAGGCTCCCCTTTTCCATTGGGCACTATGGGCACTTGCTCAGAGCCCCGCGATCTATGGGGGCCTCCCAGATTCTGCCACATCTCCTACCGAAAACTTATAAATATAAAGCTAATATAAGCGAAAACTGTCTGTGTTTCCTGATAGCTACAACCTGGGAGTCTTTAAGTCAAAAATGAATAGGTTACTTCTAGGCAAGCGTGCTCCATCTTCGACCGCATCATCGCATACCATCAGGTGAGTTAGTGGACTTAGTGGACAAACGTGTGCCTATCAATAGTTAAAGACAAAGAAAACGCTGATGTCCATGATGTCCATCGTGTGATGTGCTGAAAGACAGACTCATAAACATAATCCTAATCATAATTTATTTGTCAGAACATGGTTGGTATGTACATTACATGGTCTTGAGTTTAAAAGTATTGTTTCATCATATTCTACCACATGGGTGTACAAATTTTAAATAAATGTTACCAAGGTGATTTACATTACATTATAAATAATAATGTTTTTAATCATTATAGTTAAAAGTCAAAAAAAGAACAAGTGACTTAACAAGTCATCAGGGTATCTCTTCAATCAACACTTATATGCCCCATCATGCTATGTGCCCAGGGCCTCCAATGGGTAAAAGGCACAGTGCCTAATACTCAGCTCTAACAAAACAAGAGGGGTCATTGATCTGCTACTAAAACAGTGCAAGCTGATGCATCCCAAGCTGATAATTAGGATAATGGCAATAGCAAATGGAAAGACAGAAACTAACCGTTGCAGACAACACTTTAATTTGTAACTGTACGGTGCACTTTCAACGTTTTGTTCGCGTGTAGTTTTTCAACTAAGTATCTAATTAATGAACAGACTGGCTAGTACATATTTACCTATAAAGAATCGGTCAAGTGCGAGTCAGACTCTCACACTAATGGAATAAACCGAAAAAACACGTTTCTTGTAAAATCCCCAGTATTTTTAGGGTTCCGAAAAAAAAGGAACCCATACCTACAGGATCACTCGGGTGTCTGTCTGTCTGTCTGTCCGTCTGTCACAGCCAGTTTTCTCTGGATCCACTAGACCGATTATGTTAAAATTTGGTACACATATGGACTTCTATGACCCAAACACGGTCGCGTTACGTAAATCATTTAATTTTTAGTGTGGGGGTCACTTTTGGGGGTCAAACTAGAAAATTAAAAAAAAAGTTTTTTGAACAATATCGTGTGACACATCAAATCAAAGGGCTTACTGTGAGGTTTTAATTATATTTTTTTCATAATTTTAAAATAATTGGTTTAGAAGTTATTCAAGAAATTAGACGAAAAATGACCATCCCCCCTTATCTCCGATACTACTGAGCCTAAAATTTTGAAAAAAAATGAAGATAATAGATCTTTACCAAAATATTACAGGAAAACGTATTAGAAGTCTGTAGTGTTAAAATAACATGTTAAAAAAATTAAATTCGTTCGGAACCCTTAAAACGCGAGTCCGACTCGCACTTGGCTAGTTTTTTAATTTAATTTAATATTTATTATTCGTTGTTATAGCGGCAATAGTAATACACACACTGTGAAAATTTCAACTATTTACTTGTTACGGTTCTTGAGATAAGTTCACTGAAATAGAAGTGAAAGAGAAACTGTTTTGTATGGCACATACTTGGTTTAAATCTAAGCCGCTGTCACAACAAGTAACAGTCGCCAACATCATCATTTTAGCCAAAATACGAGTACGTCCACAGGTAGTCAAAACTTTCACCAAGTTCTAACCCAGCTACTGCTTATTTTCATTCGAAAACAATTTATAAAGACTTATTATTAAATGCGCATCAAAAAACTTATCACCCGTCAATTTATTTACATCAATTAAATATGTTTTCATGTTAAATATACTGATTGCACATCAAATTAACCAAAGGCAAATGGCTAGGTTCAATATCGTTTAATGACAAGCAGCGGAACATAGCGCACAGGGAGCTTAAGGTACCTCGACACGGATAGGTTAGGTTCGAAATGGCATGACGGGAGCAGGAGTGAGCGAGCGAACTTAGCTCACATCATGCCATTCATGTTAGGTTCCTTCAAACGCTGCAGAAAAAAATAGGCAGATAAAAAAGCTCTGCTCTGCTTTTTTCAATTAATAGCGATGCCTTACAAACTTTTATTTAGAGTTAAATACCATTTATAAATTGAATACCTTAGTATATTTTATAATTCATTTCCCATTTTGCAGGTGTCCGGAGATCAATGTTGATACAATATCGAAAATAAAAGTCAAGAAATGTTATCACAATATGTTTTAATTAATTATTAATATTTATTTACCTTAAATTAATTAGAGGTGTTCACAAAACATTGCATTCCGGCTTAACAAAATAATTTATTTATTTATATTGTATTTATAAATGGCACGAGCATCCGTGAGACATTCGGAATGTTTGTATCATCACAATTTTTGTTTAATTATTTATGTATAATTAAATGGTAATCTTAGAATAATATTCTAAGATGGTAATACTTAAGAGTGTTTTCACTTGCCAGCATTAACGAGCACTAGGAATTTCGTCTCAACATGTACATGTCCTAGGACAATTAAAAAATCATTTTTTTAGGGTTCCGAAAAAAAAAGGAACCCTTATAGGATCACTCGGGTGTCTGTCTGTCTGTCTGTCTGTCTGTCTGTCTGTCCGTCTGTCACAGCCAGTTTTCTCCGGATCCACTGAACCGATTCTGTTGAAATTTAGTACACATATAGACTTCTATGACCCAAACACGGAGGCGTAACGTAAATAGTTAAATTTTTAGTATGGGCGTCACTTTTGGGGGTCAAACTAGAAAATTAAAAAAAAAGTTTTTTGAACAATATTGTGTGACATATCAAATGAAAGGGCTTACTGTGAGGGTTTTAATTATATTTTTTTCATAATTTTAAAATAAATGGTTTTGAAGTTATTCAAGAAATAAGACGAAAAATGACCATTCCCCCCCTTATCTCCGAAACTACTGAGCCTAAAATTTTGAAAAAAATGGAGATAATAGATCTTTACCTAAAGATTACAGGAAAACCTATTAGAAGTCTTTAGTGTTAAAATAACATGTTAAAAAAATTAAATTCGTTCGGAACCCTTTGCACGCGAGTACGACTCGCACTTGGCCAGTTTTTTTTTGCAAATATCTTAGTTTGTTTTCGGTGCAGCGTCTTATTACCATGATTTCATATTTTACGATTATGATATTTAGGTGGGATGCAGCTGAAATATTCAGTCACGATTGTAAATTGTGGAACGGTCAAGAGTGAAAAGGAACGGATCGTCTAATGTCACCCGCACCATGCTACACCGAAAAAATTGTAGTATGTCTGATATTAGCTCGTATTTGAAATTTTAGTCCCTAGTTTCCTATAATTCGGTAATTTGCAAGAAAAGTTATTTCGAATAAACATTTTTTTTTAATTATCCTGCGCCATATACACACCGTGCATGCGTCACTGATGAATAACGACGAAACGTGCGAATGGTCTTTTAAAACAGTTATCCTATGTACCTTTGTATATAAATACATGATAGGATAACTCCTACACTCCTAAATATTTCCTAATATTAAATGCTGTGCGACCTCATCAGGACGTACAAATACTAACTTTAAAAAAATAACTATAGGTATTAGTACTTAATTAAATGGTATTAATAAATAAAATTTGTTTCATAGTAGGTACCACTTTGGTACTTAAGTTTAGTGCCAGAAAGGAACTTTTATTATTCAAGCTTTGTTAAAATTCCAGCTTGGTTAGAAAATTAGTTAAGAACGATTCTATTAGGTAATAAAATGCATTTTTGATTATATATAATCATATCCCCTAAATAATTCACTATATTCCTTACGTAAATTAAATCACAAGGGTTGCATTAAATTGAATTGGCTCAACGCAGACTGAAAAAAGTTAACCTAATTTTTATTTAAGGCTGTTTTTGGAAAATCTAAACCACATCAGAGTTATCTGAGTAAGTTTTCACGTATTGAAAACTTTGTAAGGCACAATATTCATGTGTAAAGGCACTGTGTTAGACATTCCTAATTAAGAGGTATATTTTATGCGGAGCAAAGCCGCATCAAAGCATAACCATGCTCCAAAGATTTCACTACACCAATATAATCCCAGACAGTATCGGCTTAAAGCCCCAAAATACAGAATGTTCCAGAAGTGCGTGTTCATATTTAAGGGTGGGCTTTTGTATCTGCTATACAGCCGAAAAAACATCTCAAATTAAAAAAAAAATTGTCTTTAAAAAAAAAAATAACCTGACCTCAAAAAACGACTATAATGTTAAAAAAAAAAACACTTCAATCAGCTTGATGCAGTTACTGGCATGAAATCTGTGACTGAACTAAAATTAACGAAACAAACTGTAACAGATTGCTTCAACAGTGATTATTCTTAAAGGTTTCAGTCGTTTTTTGAAATCGGGATTTTTGAAAAAAGCCTATCTTTTTTATTTTAATATTTTTTTCTTAACTGTATAACAGACTAGCACTTCGCCCGCGACTTCGTTCGCGCGAGTTAGGGATTGCAATTTTCGAAATTTAATTATGTTACTTCCTGATAATTTAGCTTTAATTCTATTGGTGAAAAAATGTTTAAAATCGGTACAATAGTTTCTTGGCCTATGCGTTAAAAAACAAACAAAACAAGTTTTTCTGTTCATAATATTATTAGTATAGATACAGAACGCCGCCCTTAAATATGTCCACGAACTTATAGAACACCCTATAGAGCGCTCTTAATAGCCAACGAGTTCAAAAGTGGAGTTAGAACAAGTTGGCTGCAAAAATGTAGCGAAGCGCCTTAATGAAGTGCAGTTGTGCTGACCGCTGGCGTACGAAACTGCCTGGGGAACTCTAAACAAGGAAAAATAAGGCGCCGACAACACTGCGCGCGGTTTTGCGGTCAGAATTCCGAGTTCAGCGTTCTGCGTTCACTGTAAT
This sequence comes from Lacanobia wlatinum, assembly GCA_947578705.1. Taxonomy (NCBI): domain Eukaryota; kingdom Metazoa; phylum Arthropoda; class Insecta; order Lepidoptera; family Noctuidae; genus Lacanobia; species Lacanobia wlatinum. The sequence goes on along the minus strand of OX388024.1, from coordinate 12,190,512 downwards.
CTATGCGGTGGCTTAGAATCTCACACACAAAAGTAGTCAGACTGCGACGGTCAAAATAAACGATTTTGCAAAAGCTGTCATGTCTGACGAGATCAAAAAGTTAATTGATTTAGTGAGAGACAAACGTTTTCTGTATGATTTGCGAGAAATTTGGTTGAGAGTGAAATTTGGTTTTCAAAAGAAAAGCGTGTGACGTGTACCTATTATTGCTAAAGATTACTTAATTCCAGATTTCTAGACCGTTTGCCGTGTGCGCATTCAGAGTGAACGCAAACGCAGAACTCGACCGCAGAACGCAGACCGCCTTGGCGGTGTGTTCGGCCCTTTATAGCCCACCCCTGTTGTTAGCAGTCTGCGTCAATTTGGCAAATACAAAAAGTTCTTAACTACACTGTCATGCTACAAACCATTTATAACCTTTTATGCTTAGAACCCACAGAGTGGCTGCGAGCCCCGTAAGGTTGGCCGCATTGAGTTTTTGTTGTTTTAAAATCACTGAGTTAAAACTGTCCATTTGTTGATTTTATTCATAATAATTAAAAGTGATATTTTCTTGGTAAATAAGATATGGTTACTTATTTTTGGTCCGACAGCAAACATTTTACGGAGACGTGATGTCACGTGAAATCTTAGCGCACAGTATCGTCTTCATGTTTGGTTTATGTGACAAAAAAAAATACTGCTATCTACTGAAATACGATCCCTTAACAGATTAAAGCAAAATGATACCTGCAAAGCATGCGATGCCCGCACACACTTCGGTATCGACCACTCTATGAGTTCCCAACATTAACTTCCTCACTTATACGATTTGATTTCATACAAAGAGCAATGCTAGAGATTCGATATAACATTCATCAGTTATCTCCAAACGTTCAAGTTTAAATTCCTTTATAAAATCCCTGTGAATACTTACAAGCCCATTAAAAACTTGCGAGAGTTTTTAATAAGAACTTATATAACAGTAACTTACATTATGTTTGTACTTGTTTTGTTTTATGGATGCTTGTTAAATATACATACGTATAAAAAGCGCTTTTGAAATAAGCTTACAATAAATATCTTCCGTAATAAATAGTAACAATACAAAATACTACAGTATAATGTTACAAACTCTACTTAGGCAATTGTTACTTTTAGGAAGTAGGTAATAATAATTATTTATTATTATCCATCATAATATGGACAGTTAAGTAGATGCTCCATGTAATATTGTTGGCACAATCGTGTAATACTCATAACAAACTTAATACGAAAACAAGTCTTCTATTACGTATGTAATGGCGCAATTACACTTGATTGTTAGCCCGCATTCGGGTGCTGGAAAGTCTTTACTCGGATTCGGGCACCCGATGCATTAATTACACTGGGATAGCCTGGACCTAATTGTCATAAGACGGGCGAAATCGACCCCATTCATATACATTGGTCGTTCGACCGAATTCCATATAGGCTATCAAATTCGGGAGAATGACCAAGTCTAATTGCGCCTTAATAGAGAGAGATGGAAGTTCAATTTATAATATAGTAGGTATCTATTTTATAATATAAATATTTGATTGTGTAAATTCGAAACCAAAAATCGAGAACGACAACCCTAAATTCGTGTTGTAACACTTAAAAGTGAATTCTTTGGTCTTTATAGCTCTCGCTGTAACAGTTAACAACTACGATATAACACAAACAAAGAAGACAGCCGACAAATTAGGTTCTCTGCGGAATGTCGCCACGTAGCGGACGGAGAATTAAGTACTGCATAACATTAAAGTACTATGTAAAACAAACGCCTTAAACTGTACACTTTTAAATTACTTACGAAATACGTAAACCTTAAAAATAATGTACTTCGTCACAAAGTGATCTTTACTCTGGCCATGTGGTCCTCACCCTTCTCATACATTACTTTATCCGACGAATACAGTTTCTCCTGTATCGCCGCAAACGACTGTCCCTTAGTTTCAGGCAGTTGTAACAATATGAATATAACACCAAACACCGACAGCACGCCGAAGCCCCAGAAGGCGACATAGTTCCCTAGATTATCCGCCACCACTTGATACAACTTCGTTACTGCGAACGTCATTAACGCCACAAATATCTGGATGACACAGGTCGCCTTTGATTTAATGTTCGTCGGAAATATTTCCGATGTAATCGCGAAAGGCACTGTAGCTAAACCTATGGTGTACGAAAATATAAATATGGGTATCACAACGATAGGAATGAATTTCAAACTGACGAGGTACTCGCTGTTGTTGTGTTTCATGAAGAAGTACGCTCCGATGATGACGTTGGCTAATCCGACGCCACATGAAGATATTAGCAGGAGAGGTTTTCTTCCCAGCCTGTCTACTAGTTGCGAGGACATGGCAGATGTAAGGAGCTGAACTGTGCCAAACAATATGCAGGACTCCTCAGCTCCCATGCCTCCGTCAGCTGCTCCGAATATCTGCTGCGCGTACGAAATGATCGCGGTGCTGCCACAGAACTGTTGCGTGAAGTAAATGCCCATCAGAATGATGAGGCCTTTTCTGTTTCCTCCTACAGTGTACAAGTCTTTCCACCGACTTTTCTCCTTCATGTTCTCTGTGACCAAGCTGCTCATGCTCTCCAACTCTTCTCTGACGTAGCTTCTGCCTCTAAGCTTCTTGAGTGATGATTCTGCTTCTTGCTTCTGCCCCTGCTTGATGTAGTAGTATGGTGACTCCGGCATGGTGCTGAATGTCACCACAAAAAGGATCGGTATGGCGATGTTGAAGCTGGCCAGCCCCAGCATGGACACGTAGGGTCCGATGCAATACTGAGACAGGATACCGAACTGAAACAGAGCATTTCAAAAGTTAATATTTGGAATCCGCGAATCACCGTCTCATTGAGAAAGTTAAGTAAGGTAACAACAGGCAATCCTATTAAATGAAATTCTTCCGTTACTGAGTGAGTGGATGTCAGACAACGCACAGCCGAAACTCCCAGTCGTAGAAAGCTGAATTTTGGGCGTAGGGGAGCACTAAGATTTCTTGAAATTCTTACGGGAACGGGAAAAAACGGGATATGCGTATACGAAATTGTGGGCAAAAGCTAGTTATTGATAAAATCTTCGTGCTACCAGACAATAACAGTTTGATGTACGTAGGTATCAGTTGTGTGTATGTTTCCCACCTTACAGTGAAATGAACCCTTTCATAAAATTCTTGGTAAGCCGTGTGCGTGGATGGCCGGTTCCGAAACTATGAGGAATATCGAAAAAGCACTGAAAGGAGTCTCAAGCCTGATTTTGATGAAAACTATAAGTGTATTCTTGGATTTTTGAAAAATCGGTAATCCTAGCTAGGAATCGAACTGGATGATTAAAAAAAAAAAACACTATATTGTTACACCATCCGAAAGTGTCGCTAATAAGGCTCAAATTCTGTGAAGCTTTAGTCTAGAATTGTACATTGTTTAGTTTTCTCAGTAGTGAAAGTTTAAGTTCCATCGTATTGATGAGAATAGAAGTACCCTGATATATCGGAAATTACATTTATTACAGTTATTTATTTAAGTAGGTAAACATAGTTATAGTAGTGGGTACTTAAGGACTTAATGCAACAAGGCCACCTCTACCAGTCAATTTTTGGGTAAAAAATGGGAGTTTCTAAGTATGTATTTTGCACCATTTGATTGTAGTATTTAATGATTTTATTACAGCCATAATACTTAAAGCAGGTATTATTTCAGTCTGTTTTTATATATCTTTATAATTTGAAAGATTTTAACCCTGATTTCTATCGAAGTAAAATAAAACAGATCTGGTTTTATTTTACTTTACCAAACACTTACAACCCTAATCTCTTCAAAGTTAGAGTGAACAGGCTCCTTCTGGGTAAGCTCGCTCCATCGTAGACTTTGTCTCTGTCATCTCTGACCTAGACTAGAGTCAAGAGCAAACCCATCATAAATAAAAAAAAATACTAGAAATCAGGGTTGCAACTGAACTAGGTAGTTTGAAAGCTAGTAAAAAGAAAACAGTAGAATAAAAACAAGCTTTAAGCTTTTTTTAAAGTTATTATTATTATATTTTTTTTTACAAAATGAAATATTTAGCCGTTGAAAATGTATGAAACAGCAAACAGCTGATATATTTTTCTAGTTTTCAGGGTTGGTCTCGAAGTAAAAGTTGTTGATAATCATGTGTACTTTCACTCCTTAAGAGGTTGTTAGTGTTTTACAAATGTACTTATAATTTTTCTAAGCAATTTTTTTTTTAAATTTTCCATGAAAACTGGATACGGCAGATTATATAACGCACATGAAACAAGGTTGAGTTTAATTAAATTCGTTTGAGTAGTTCCACTGATTAACGCTTGCTTATAAAGTGTCTCTAGATCGTCGGATTATACTTTAAATTATATTCAAGGTTGAAAATACTCGTTTTAAATTAGTCTAGAATAAGCTCAGTGTGGGTGACAAGACAATTTTTCGTATTTACTACGTATTGTTGATTTTTTTACACAGTAGAAGTGAATCATGTTACTTTAAAAATACAATTATTAGCGTCTAATTTATATGAATACACGAAAATATTAAATTTAGTAGACGGTAAAGTTCATTTTTGTTTGGTTTATATTTTATGGTCCATGACGTTTGACAGTACTAATTGATTGATCCTATACAAAAGTTGCCGCAAAATTATTTGCTGACATAATTTCTGTGTACATTTTGTGGGCAAAAATTCTATTGTTACACAAAAGGAAACCGCAGACTTGCTAACAATGATTTATTGGTGCGTGACGAATACGTAGGTACAGACACTGTTATCGAAATTAGTAGTCTGTCTCCCGCTAAGTACAGTGACGATGCAACCTATGTTGGTGCAAGCTGTCGTATGAATTAGACATACTTTAGATAGTCGATGGTACCGTAGAAGGTGCACGCAAAAAAATGGTCATGGAATACTTTCCAAAATGATTAGTTAAGAAAACTGTTGTTTTGATAGGACAGTTTTATATAAGCTTCCGTTGAAACAGAATCTTCTTGAAGAATTAGCTCAGTAAGCTCCCGTTGCAGCTATAAATATATATATTTTTTTTGCTATTGTTTTCTTACTGAATATCAGATAAAGAACGTAGCCCTTAAATATGACCAAGCACTTCTGTAGCACCCTGAATAAGTATTCTTCAAGAAGATTCTGCTTTTATTTGTGTGAACCTGAAGTTTGCACCGTGATCTGTATTCACGGCGCTACCTACAGTACTTAGACGCCATAATAAAGTAGGTGTACGACCCAATTACACATGCGAGCACTGTTTATCTTGCGGTTACGGTCATAAGGTCATAATTCGTGTAGCAGACTGACCTTCGACATGACAGTGATGAGTGTAGCCATGGCGCCTCTGACGTCATCGGAGGCGATCTCACCGAGATACATGGGCGCGGTGGTGTAGGCGATACCGTAGCCTAGTCCTGAGATGAGCCGTGATGCGTATATCGTGGGGACGTTCCCCGCGAACATCACTAGTATCCACCCTATGATGTACGGCACTGAAGCGAGGAGTAACGTCTTCTTGGTGCCGATCCTGTCTGCTAGGTACGAGGCAGGAATGGGACTGGCGGCTGTAATGAGAAAACAATGTGGTGATGCAAGAGTACGTTATGATGCATGAATGTATTTGTTCTGACTAGACTAAGACTAGACCTATCCCATTTTGAAGTTGAATGGTTGTGGAAGTGGCAATGGTTATAAATAAAAATAAATCATTTATTGATCATCAGGAACTTCTCATTCTAAATACTCGTGCAAATCACAACTGCTTATTTTTAAGTTAAAAATAAATACTAACGTAAAATTGTATTTAAACATGCTTCGCAATTTTGTTTTTCTTTTAATATTTTAGAAATAAGTTGTGAAAATTCATCATAAAAATCACAAAGGGAATGTACCAGTATCTGTGAATCTAGTGGTATTTGGATTGGTATAATCTTTTTTAGGGTTCCGCAGTCAACAAGAAACCCTTATTTCGCCATATCCGTATGTCTGTCTGTCCCCGTAGTTGCACGTAGCAATTGTAAAATGTTACAATTGTGACGTGCAACTATGGAACCCTACAGTGCGCGTAGCTCGACACGCACTTAGCCGGTTTTTTTTTCAATTATCATCAAACAGAAGGACGCTACTACCGAATGAAACCATGACGAAAGCTCGTAATTACCGCTAACGACACCCATGGGTGAAGAGGGTAGCTAATTACAAATAACGAGTCATAGGGACATCAAGTGGAATTCGCTGATTCCGCATTTATCTGTACCCCCACTTGAGTACATGTTGAATCCGATAAGTTTACAATCTATACTTAGATTATGAAGCTGATTTGTTAGTTTGAATGAGCAAATCTCTGGAACTGCATATCCGATTTCAATAATTCTTTAATTATTAGGAAGCTACATTATTCCTGAGTGCTATAAGCTTTTTATCCCGTTTTATGTAGGGTTCTTGTGGGAAATTACACAGGAGCGAAGCCGCGGGTAACAGCTATTTATACTTACTAAGTTTGCTTTAAAATTTAAATCAGAAGAAAAGGTTATTTTAAGCTTAAAATACAAATAATCATATTTACCGGTAGGCACCGATATTTCAATATTTACTCGTTCATTTCCCATCGTGAATACAAAATTATGTACCATAATGATTCACTGAATTAACATACTTTTGCGAAATCTCGCGTTGTCATCGTATACTTAAACGCGAATCGAGATTTATCAGACATCCGATCATCTTCAGTAAGCACATTTTTGTACTTTTATGAACAAAAAATAAAAGCATCAAGTTACTAAACCAGGCCCCATCATTTTGGATTACCAAACACGAAGTGAGGGACAGAAACGGGATCACGTTACGACTTGGATTAATGTGCCGACTAAATATGTAATGCCTTTGGGAAACTTAATTTATCGTGTAATTTGAACGAGAAGTTTCCACTTTCCACAAGGTAAGGCTAATAATTGGATAAACCTGATATGGACTGCATACGTGAGTCGTGAGTCTGTTTGTTCTCTTTTATAGGCATGGCCTGATGTATTTCTCATCATTTCAGATTGAATCACATGACGTTCGACTTTCTATCGGTTGTGGTCAAAGTCCTTTGCCACAAGGTTTGTTTGTTTCTCACACATGGACAGTCTTATTCAGAAATACATCGAGTGATAATGATTAGCAAAATTCCCTATTGAGAATTTTAATTAAGACACAGCTTGGCAAGTGCTGAACAGTTACGTGATTTTATATTCCACGTTGGATGGAAACACCTCCACTCGACTCAGTCGCCATTAACGAAACGGAAAAATCCGATATTATTGATATCGGATTTTTCCGTTTACTAACTAATTACAAGTATTACTTACTAGACTGTCAAAGTGATGATTCGAATTGGAAAGACTTTTTATCTATGGTATTGTAAGTTAGATTTAACCAGAGGGGCTGGCACGAATGTTTTTGACGTATAGTAACGTAAAGTTTTACTTAATCTATAATACTCGTTTCGCACATAATATTTATTTGAATTGGAAACTTTACAAATTGTGTATGCTGCATAAAATAAAACCAAAATATTTAAATATTTATAATTTTGAATACAGAAAACGGCAATCCCATAGTTGTCGTTTTCTATATTCAACAGTTATGTACGTTATCGTTACGTAACGTTACTACTATACCTACGTCAAAATATTCGTGCTAGGCCCTTAGATAGGGGCGTAGCTACCGCCGTATCAGCCGTTTCAATGATACGGGGCCCCCGAACTACAAGGGCCCCGATCTGTGAACGTAAAGCTATACATTTGGTTCCGCTGTCTCCTTTGTGGCCCGCCAAGACAGTTCCGTCCGAAGACCTAGTGCCAGTTTTTTAACGTACTTCACTTATGTCAAATTGTTAGGGAAAAGAAGGGTTTCCGTTATTGTCACCACACGGCGCTTCATCATCATCATCATATCAGCCGGAAGACGTCCACTGCTGGACATAAGCCGGAGCGTCGCCACAACGCCCAGTCCTGTGTGTCTCGCATCCATCGGCTACCTGCAACCTTCAGCAGGTCATCGGTCCAACTTGTGGGAGGCCTTCCAACGTTACGTCTTCCGGTACGCGGTCGCCACTCCAGAACTTTTCGGTCCCATCGACCATCTGTTCTGCGAGCAATGTGCCCTGCCCACTGCCACTTTAGTTTGGAGATCCTTCGGGCTATGTCGGTAACGGCGCTTATTCAGTTTCAATACAAATTGACGTTTACGCTTACGCGATCGAAAACGGTAATAAAATCGCACTAAGGCCACTGAGCTAGTAGGACCTATTTTGTGAAATCGGGCCCTCCAAAAATGTTTGCTACAGGGCCCCTTTGAGACTAACTACGCCACTGCCCTCAGAGCATGACTCACTTGCTGGAGTGGCTCATGCGTGACTTTTGAGGACCCAATAATAGTCACTAATACGTATATTAATTACTTAGCATACTTTTATATAGGTTCAAGTTCTTAAAACGTAACAGACAGATGTGTTGCTGGGGAGTTTGTTGGCCACTTTCCTAGTGTTTTAGCTGTGGAGAAGACTCCACAGCTAAACACTAGGAAGTGGTGACGGGCGGGCGTTTTGGGGGACTGTCTTTTGTAAAACTTGACGTTCCAAAAGTGCTGGCTCTCAGCCTAACTTGAATAAACGACTTTTGATTATTTGTTTTTTTTAATGCTGCGATTTGGCACGATAACCGCAACTTCAGTGGCTTTCAGCGTTAAATGAATTTGGAAAGAGAAATGTAAGATATTACCTGAACATAATATCATAAGTGAGGCGATCCATGAGCTCTGGTCTGCCGATGTCTGTATAGGCGAGTCTGGTGCCAACAGGATGGGCAGCGTGGGGGAAGTCCAGCCAACTGTGGTGCCAGCCGCCGCCGTGATCAAGGTAGCTGGAAACATGAAAACACATAAATTAATAAAAGGAAAATAAAATAAAAGTTCTGCAGTGGCGACCGCGTACCGGAAGACGCAGCGTCGGAAGGCTTCCCACAAGGTGAACCGATGACCTGGTGAGGGTCGCGGGAAGCCGATGGACGCACAGGAGTGGTTGTTGTAGCGACATTTGGGGGAGGCCTATGTCCAGCAGTGGACGTCTTACGGTTGATATGATGATGATGAAGTCGGTTAAAGAAGGCACAATAGATTGCTAATTCCTTAGATGCAGGGGAGTCTCAACTCAATCACCAAGTTAGTAGACTTGAGATTGGAACAAGCGTTCCAGAAACTAGCAGCAAGGTTGATCAGTTTTTTTATTCTACTGTTCCTACTTCTTACTATAGATGGATGTACATAATTATTGTAAAAGTGAAAGTCTAGATGTTTGTAAATCAATCCTCAGCAGTGGAATGAATTTTATTATTTATTTATTTATTATATACTTTATTGTACATCTCATAACAAGCACAGGAAAAAAGCTTATAAAAATTAAAAATTTAAAAAACTCTCGAAAAAAAAAAATTATTTCACGCGCTTTAAACTTAATTTTCATATTGTTAGTATACATTATTCTACTAGCTAAGCTCTTTCATTTGATACCCATATTGAGGGAGTTGTGAAAAAAAAAGCTAATTCGCCATTTTGTGGTGGCGGCCATCTTTTATTTGAAATTTGTTATAGTGTATTGTACTAGTCAAGCCCTTTCATTTGATACCCATATTGAGGGAGTTGTAAAAATATGTCATCCGCCATTTTGTGGCGGCGGCCATCTTGGACCGATATTCATCAAACATAGCGTCGGGGGTTAGCGGGGTGGGGGAACTAGTGTACAATGGGCGGTCTTATCGCACAGGGCATTCACTTACAGACAACCAATTTTGGATGGGAACTCGGTAGTACGTTCCTATGGGATATATTTTGAACTAGCTGACCCGCGCAACTTCGCTCTTATTGGACGTAGCGTGACGTTATATAGCCTTCCTCGATAAATAGGCTATCCATCTATTCGTCAGTTTAACCAAACGAACAGACTCTTCAGCTTTATAATATTTGTATAGATCCAAGTAAGCGACGGCAAGAGCCAGTATTTAAACAGACCATTATGTCACAATTCCTGAACGAAAATTCAGGTTGGATCGATGCAAATGTGCCGTATATTGATAAAGCTTATCTAGTGAGGAAAATGTGAGCGTAAAATAAAAACGGCCATTACGGCTTCTGTTATTTTTTTGCACCTTCTAACATTCACCTAGTAAGAATGAAAAAGATTGAGCAATCTGTGTAGGTACACTAAGTACATACGTCTTCGTGTAGAAAAATAAACAAAACATAAAAATAGTTTACTTTTTGTCAAGAATATTCTCGAATCACAATTCTGAATCGTTGCCAATTAGGATTTTGAACTATCACAAAGAACCACTTTCTAAATATAAAATATTCCGTTAACCTAAATAAAAATCTTTACCGACTGCGGTTAATTGGTTAACCTCGGGCTCCTGGTCGGTAGGTAGATGATTAATTATCGTTTCTTTATTAGGCTTCCCAGTTTTATCATTAATCATATTTCTGTGTTAATCTGGAATTCTGGATACCGACGGACTAAGGATCTACATTAAACGATAGGTACCTATTGCTGATTGGAGAAAATATTTTGCTTTAGCAAGATAATAAACGGGAAGATTTCAGGACCGCTAAACGACGAAGAATCGTTCGTTTATTAAAATCGGGAAAATTGTACCCTACGGAAAAGTATTTAACAAAAAGAAAATTAAAATATAACCGTGTTACGATAGTTTTTAGGGTTCCGTATCCAAAGGGTAACTAACGGAGCCCTTAATAAGTCTCCGCTGTCCGTCCGTCCGTCTCACTGTCAACGGGCTGTATCTCAAGAACCGTAATAGGTAGACAGTTGAAATTTTCACAGATTGTGTATTTCTATTGCCGCTATATTAAAAATAATAAAAATGAAAGTTTATGGTACGGAACCTTTCGTGTGCGAGTCCAATTCGCACTTGGCCGGTTTTTTTCCTTGATTTTTTCTCGTAATTACTCAATTATTTATTGATTTCAATTCGAGTTTCAAATAGTTTGTAGGGTAACGTGAGTTAACAAGAGGACACAAGATGATGTCGAAGATGAGGAAACCTCAATACTGTGTATCTACATTGGTAGGTAGTTTGATGCCTATCTAATACACGTTTCCGTAAAGTCCAAAGTCAAACTATTCAGATTTCCTCAGGTCATCAACTTCCAACCTACAGGTACACATTTTAAATTATTATTTCAAGTAACATGTCAACAACAAACCTAGAATAATATATTACCTATAATATTAATTATTTATTTAAAACAAAGCGCTGATACCGAGTTCGTGTCTCCTTTTATAAACATTGAGATACAAATGCATACATACAAACATTTAGATATGCCATTATTGAATGTTTTCACAAAATTATGGCTGTGTTATCTATTCATAATAAAGCAATATTCCTGCAAAGACGCGACCTATCTATGCGTTTTTTCCGCGATGGCACCATTTGAATAATACAGACTGAATACTACAGGTTGGATATTATTCATAGCGGTATTTGTCAGTCATCCTGTTCAGATGAATACATTGTCACGAGAACATTGATATAAAGGTCTGAATGTGAAAGCAAAACAAAAATAAACTATAGTGTTAAAGTAGAAGCGTGAAAATGCAAACAATTAATAGAGAATAAAAGAGCTAAGTAACAACAACCCAAGCAGTGTGTGCAGTCAACAAAGCTATTTGGTATACAGGCAAAAATATTATTTTTTCTACTGCACTGACAATATCTATTTCCAATGTGTGCATTATAACTTTTTAAGCTTATGACATACTTACGAGTGTGGTGTACAATAATTGTCTACTCAGCACACTCACAGCTTTGTCTAAAAGTAGTTGCAAGTTAGCTGCCTACATACCAAATAGTTTTGTTGACTGTACTTGAAAACCTCTTGTTCGTAGAAACCCGGTAAAAAGAAATAGTTCCGTAAATCGAAAAAGCTAAGATTTTCCGAGAAATATAATTATTTGAATACGAAAATATGAGCGGTATCCTGGAATCTGACTTTGGATATAATTAAAATAATAGATTTTTCTTTAATGATTCTTTCATTAAGTTTCTTTCATCGAGTTTATTTTAACAATCTTAGTAAAACCTAATAACGCCAATATAGTTAGGAAAAGGCTAGGCAGATGATAATGACGATGTTCTTAGCTAAACCCGTTATGCTATTATTGTAAACTGATGTTCAATCCTTACTAATCCTTACTTAATATTATAAATGCGAAAGTAACTCTGTCTGTCTGTCTGTCGCGCTTTCACGCCAAAACTACTGAACCGATTTAAATGAAATTTGGTACACAGATAGTCTAGAGCCTAAGAAAGGTCATAGGCTACTTTTTATCCCGGGAGTATGTTCCCTAGGGACCACGCGGGCGAAACCGCTGGCAGAAGCTAGTGGTTACTATGTTGAACACATATTAACAAATAACACACTCGTATTATGAAAAAAAATATATATATGGGTATACATAAACTGATCTACTTACGTAAAATAACTGAAGCCAATTCTTTCCTGCTTTCTTTTTATTAAACGCTCAAAGAGGAAGAAACTTAACATACATCCAAAAATAAAATCCTAAATTTCTAAATATAAATATCTACGCTAGTACAGGTGATGCCAAAAATATATATGCCTACGTACCTATGTAGTTTGCGTAACCATTCCTGGCAATTACATTCAGTGTAGTATCTATCACTGACTAACGTTTACCAGAGACAATACATTCTATACAATAACTAGCTGACCCAGCAAGCGTTGTTTTGCTATATAAATAAAAAAAAATATCCTACGACCTATTTATTCTCAGACCTACAAAATATACACAAAAAAAAAAATCATAGAAATCGGTCAAGCCGTTTCGGAGGAGTTCGATAGCAAACACTGTGACACGAGATTTTTATGTATTTGAAGAAGAAGATAGTATCTGCATGTTGAAATAAGGGTGCGGGGTTAGTCATTGCAGCCGAGGTAACAATTAGGGTGCCTTTCCATTACAGCGGAGCGAGGCAGCGGAGCGGAAAACGGAGAAATTGAGACATGCGAGGATGCGTAGGCCGTAGCGAGGGATGTTTTTAAAGAACCAATCTCTTGTGCTGAGCGAGGATAGGCAAATGAAACAATTTATGTTCACTCAACTATTAGCCCTAATAAAAAAACAGACTCCACTGAGGTTTTCTAAATCGCAGATGACAGACTATAAAACTACTTTTCATGATTAAAAAACACAAATTATGTAATATGCTTATTATTCATTCAGATACCTAAGTTTTTTCTAGTACGTAAGTTTTTTGCTATCTCATTAATTGTCAACCATGTTTTAATTGCAATAATAAATCAGAATTGTCAATAAAATAAATTATATGTCAATCTAGTTGAGCCAGTTTTATGTATTTTTCCTTAACGACCAGTTAAATCGTCATTATTCTTCTGGATCCCAATATAAAGACTTATTGGTGTTTTTATTAAACTCAGGCCCAGTTTCTCGAACAAAAACAAGTTAAAAAATAAAGTGACATATTGTCAAACACGTGAATGAATTTACATTTTCCAGAACCAGAGAGCCTAGCACGAATATTTTTGAGGTATAGTAACGTAGCGTAAAATTTTACCATAGCTACAATACTTGTTTCGCACATGATATTTATTTGAATTAGATACTATATTCATATTTTTGAATGACATAAATTGTATGTATCTATACTAATATATAAAGTTGAAGAGTTTGTTTGTTTGTTTGTTTGCTTGAACGCGCTAATCTCAGGAACTACTGGTCCGATTTGAAAAATTCTTTCAGTTTTAGATAGCCCATTTATCGAGGAAGGCAATAGGCTATATATCATCACGCTAAGACCAATAGGAGCCGAGCAGTAATGAAAATTGTAACGGAAACGACGTTGCGCGGGTCAGCTAGTGTCCCATAAAATTAAACCAAAATACTATGTGGTTGTAGCTTTTCACAATCAAATTTCACTTACGTTAACGTTACTGTACGTCAAAATATTCGTGCTTAGCCCTCAGGTGGTAACTTTGTTTGTATAAACTTCTAATGCAAACCCGATGTGTCCGTATAGCTTCGCATAAAATGTGTACAGCTGATAGATAAAGAAAAACATTGACAAACGGAGCTATCTTTCATACTCAATGCAGCATGCAGTTGCATAGTTGACTGTTTCTATTATCAAGGGATTAGTGCTGAGTGCATCACTCGATGCAGTGACACAACTTCCTGGTTCTAATCCATAGGGGCCATCACGATAGGCACGGAAGTGACCAGTTGGATCATACACAATGGACACTGGGATTGTTTTTATTAGGATAATCCCACCATACTATTTCCCAAAAACCACCCGAAAACCGCGACAAAAAGAAGCTCAACAAGTCCCGGAAAAACGATTCAACTGTCTTGGATCCCACGACGAAATTAAACAGTAAAGAACAGCGGAGGAGTAAGACAAACAGTGTTGGCGACAATTTTTACTTCTCTCGTTTTGAAGTAGGATACTTGAGGTTAATTGGCAAGTCCCAACCTACTGGCACAGTGTACACAAACGCTCTCAATTCGACTCGCTAGGTAAAACTTTCAAACGGTAAAGTCTCCGAAGGTATTTGCTAGTAGTCATGGGGAAAGTCGTTTTCCAAGACGACCTAGGTATAATTATTATATTAATGGTTCCACATTGATGTTAAAAGGGATTTCCGGCAGTAACACGATTACCTCTTTTTTCTAGTGGTGAGAATAAGGTCCGGGCGAAATAGTTCTAAAAAGTTACCGCGACTCTGGAACGCAAAGGACATTTGGAGGAACACGGTTGGTTTTTAGTCAGTAAGAGTCTGACACTCCCTTCCGCGCCGCCCAGAGTGGTAGGAGTCATTTTTGATGATTTCTGACTCCCAGATCGGGCAAAGTATTACTCGGTTTTTTCCTTTAGAATTTCTCAGCGGCAGCCCGGAATCTGTGATTTTTACTTTGATGATGATTCTAGACTCGACCTCTATATCGTAGATTCTCGCGTTGTGCGGACCAAGTCAAAATCACCTTGTTCAAGGCATTTTGGTCAGGTCTGTACCCCCGCGTACAGACCTTGACAGGTCTGTGGGTCAGCTACACCAAAAGGTCGTTAGATGTCTTGCGCGTCCAGTATAATAATGTTTTTAGGATGTTGTTTAAACTGCCCCGTTTCTGTAGCGCATCGGAGATGTTTGCTCAGAATCGAACTGATGGCTTTCAGGCAGTAATTCGAAAAAAAGTCGCATCACTGATGCGTAGAACGCGGGACAGTGACAATAGCATCCTGAAAACAGTTGTGGAGAGTCCTTACTCACCTTTTCTGAGGCACTATGTGGGGAGAATGGTCAGGTAGCTTATTCCTCACTCTATCGTTCTCTGCCCATCCTGCCTTAGACACCTACTTTGTGGTTTGTTTTTTGTGTTTGTTTGTTCACTACTAACACTAGTTCCATATGGAAGTCATAATCGGCTAAATTTACTACGAATAGGTCACCTCGTAAGTAGCTCTGGAACCTGTCAGGGTTGCGGGATTTGTTCGAAAGAGCCACCGCGGCCCTGGAACACAAAGGGCATTAGGAGGAACATGGATGGCTTTTAGTCAGTTAGAGTCTGACACTCTCTTCTGCTCCGCCCAGAGCGGGAGGATTCATTTGATGATTTCCCAACCTTAAAAAAAGGTAGCTCTGGAAATCTGTTTTAGTATCTACTTTTATTGCGACACTAAATACCGTCGTCATATTTACGCTTTGGTACTGTAAAAACTACTATCTATTTTACCTTGTAACAGTTTTTCATCGTCTTTTGTTATTTTCCTAGAACTAATTTAGCTGCTCTTAGAAAACTGCGATATAATTATACATATTATGGAGTTCATTCATCAAGCATTTTTTTATCGCACAGACATGGGTCGCTGGACAGTCTCTAATGAAGCAATGTGACAGGCGTCAGCTTTTGGCGGGAAAAATATCCATTATAATCTGCCATCGTTTAGTGACGAAGCTAATAACTCTTATAGATAGCGTGTGATGAGTTATGTTATGATACAAGACTTATTACTTTTTTCATATTATTAATTCTTGACGTTATTTTTTTATTAAAAACATGATTTGGCTAGCTGTGTTTTCTTTTTTCGTGTTATGTTAATTACTTTACAAAGTATTGTATGAGTTTTAGTTGGTTGGGGACTTTGATGCGCCTCTTCTTCTCAGGTAAAACACGAGGAAGTGCTGACGGGTGGGCGTTTTGGGGGACTGGCTTTAAGTAAACGTTGACACTCAGCCTAACTTGAAAAAACCGGGCAAGTGCGAGTCGGACTCGCCCACCGAGGGCTCCGTACAAATTTATAAGTACATATTACTTTAAATAAAGACTGTAGTTGTTTTATGATTTAATTACAAATATATAGTTTTCATACTTGTAGTATAAGACGGTATTACTTGCCAAATTTCATAGTTCTAGGCCAACGAAAAATACCCTATACATATTTTGATTCCCTTGAGAGTGTCGAAATATACGTTTTTTTCGGCATAAACGGCCGTATCTTTTTTACGTTAACTTAGAACTGAGTATATGGTTTTAATTTCAACTCGATACCTCCACGCGTTCCTGAGATAAAGGGTCTTGACAAACAGACGGACGGACAACAAAGTGATCTTATAAGGATTCCGTTTTTTCCTTTCAAGTATGGAACCCTAAAAATGACGTTTTTTAGGGTTCCGTACCTCAAAAGGTAAAAAAAACCACTTATAAGATCACCCTGTCGTCCGTCTGTCTGTCCGTGTGTCACCACCGATTTTCTCAGGAACGGATGGACCTAGCAAGTTGAAGTTTATACCAGATACTGAGGTCTATAGTCCCTATTAGGTGTATAAAAATCAAGGTCCTGAGTCAACACGATAAAAAGATATGGACAAGAATTACGAAATTTGGCATGTAATACTGTCTTAGACTACGAGTATAGGGAAAAGTCTGAAAACTATCCATTTGTAAAAAATATAGTCTTTATTTAAAGTAATTTGTAACTACAAATTTGTACGGATCTCTCGGTGGGCGAGTCCGACTCAAACTTGGCCGGTTTTTTGATGATAGGCACGCGTTTGACCACGATCTCACGGAGACAGATGGAGCTCGTGAACTTTAGAAGTTGTGGTCGCTAGCACCTCTTTTTCTGAGCATGTGGTTTGATAACCAGGTCGGGCAGTGTTTTTGGATTTTTTCCATCTGGGGTGCTTAATATCATCACAGGATATGAACTTGTTAACTGGTGAATGTAATAGGGTGCAAACATAAAGACACAGTACGTCTACCATGAGTTTTATCAATCTATACTCGCTAGCGACTGTAGTTAAAAAAATGTATGAAAACTTTTAAAAAACAAGATTCTAATTTATTGTTTTAGTTGTTTACTAAAGTTTTACTTGCAACTTGCTTTCTTGTTCGTTAACAACTTAAACAAATAAATTAGAAACTTGTTTTTTCAAAGTTTTCATACAGTTTTTTAACTACAGTCGCTAGCGAGTATAGTTTGATAAAAGTCATGGTAGACGTACAGGTTCCCGGTGCAGGCAGGTCTGTGCGGGCCGGGACCGATCCCTTAGTGTAGGATTTTTTTTTACAAATGGGACCACTTTCGAGATATACCCCATCCAATAAAAAAACAATTATCAAAATCGGACTACTCTGTAAAAAGTTATGCGTGTTCATACATAAAAAAAAGAAAAAAAAATATATACGCGTCGACTTGAGAACCTCCTCCGTTTTTTCGTCGGTTAAAAAGAGAACCCTATGCTCAGTACTGGGTGAAGTCGAGCTGAAGATGATGATGATGATGACAGGCACACTTCTGCCTAACACAACTCTGTTGCTTGCTGCATACAGATGCTATGTTTCATAATATTAAAATGAAAAGTGACTGACTGAATATCAGACTGCCATATCAACGCGATGCGACCGACGCCCAGACAAAAAAGGTAATTTAATGATCAAATCATGACTAACACGATTTGCGAAGGACAGTAAAGGGTTTTTGAATATTTAATTTAAAAGGGATCACCGTATCTTGGATTTCTTTTTATTTCTAGCGGTATAAAATACAAATTTTCAGGTCTTGAGCCAAATGTGATTAGAATTAAAGTTGATCCTAACTTGTTTGGAAAAAAGATTGCGAGGAGTCTTAATAAATCTTTTGATCTTCTTTAGGTTTAAAATTATTTTATTACTGAACTACATATTTATCTCAAGAAGTTGTCTATCCAATAGATGCCTGTGTATTTTTAATTAATTTAAAGAATTTTAAATCTTGTATTAAAAAATTTACTAGTAGAACTTACAAGGAAATTACAAGTAGAACGTTCCAGTCCCTTGTCAAATCATAAAAGAAATCATGGTATCTGCTTCGCTTCTAAAACAAAATGATACTAACAAAGTAAATCTTAAATGTTACATTATAGTTAGTGCATTAACATTAACAAGCGTCATAGCTTGGTATCTCCGTTTAGGTACTACTGTGCCACATATTTTATTGAAACTCCGTACAACGTTAGGCCAACTCAAGGTCAAAGCGTTAGCACTGACTTGCAGTCGACTGTACTAATATTTCTTTGGACTTTGTACTTCCTAACAGTACCAATGCCAGAAGGCTAAGACTTTATAAATATCACTTATGACAGTACGGTTTATTTATTACCTTTTCCTGGTAACATAAATTCTACTTGATCACGATTTTGTCAATTAATTCTTGAAATAAAGTACCTAAGTAGGAAATATTTGACCTCCTGATAAAAGAAATGATCTTGAATGAACCGCGAACATTGGCCACAATTTAGGCCATTTATCATGAGGTTCATTGAACTCAGTCAATTGAGAGGAAAGGAGGAGGAGTTGGTTCAGTTTTACACGGGCCTTGACTATGAGCCAATATCATCAGGCAAGTATGACCCGGAGGCTTGAGAAACGGCGAGCGAAGGATAGATCATATTAATAACTATAGTAAAAATATAGCGAGTCTTTTCCCTTAAAACCAAATTTTATTTTTAATTGTACATTGTACCTTAATATCCACCTGAATTACGGTTTTAAAACCATAATTAAAGTCAATTTGGCGCGATATTTTTTCGTGAAATCTTACATTGAGCTGATGAGTTTTAAGTGCCATCAGTTTATTATTTTAGCCCAAAGACTAACCAAAACTTTTCGGGCGTTGAGTAACACTGAAAAAAGTCCGTTTCATTTTCGGGTGTTGAGCAAAGCGTACAAAGAAAGCGTTTTTACCGAACCCAAAGTATGGAAGAAACATTACCTAGTTCAGTTGTGTGCGGTAAAATTGTATGTAACCATCGATCAAACGTGCTCAAACAAAATTGATCCTATTTCGTGTCCGATCAGTAACAGCTATCGACTGTACTTTTTTGATCCCTACAGTTATTATGTTTTAGCATTGCATTAGCGGATATTGACTTTTCCCTAATATTTCTTCGTAAAGAAAGAAGCCGAACATCATAAAGGGTGTCCAAACCCGATGTAGATGTATAACACGCCGTATTACATAAAGGCTCGCCGGATTGATGAACGCCGCTGTAATGCGGCTACCTCACGTTCAGCCGGATTTCAATTCGGCTGAAATAAAAGTACGCCGCATTGAATGAGCACTTCGCGTTTGTCAAATCGGCTTAGTAACGTGAAGCCTACATACGAACGGGCGCATCGTCGATACGCCGCTTTGAAAGTTTTTGTTCCAACAACTAGCTCAATCAACCGTTTAATTGACAGCCTAACCTTTTCATTGAACGGCGCCGTTTAGTTAGTCGCCTATATAGTGTTATCCCGGTATTTAATTGAACAGCTAGGAAAATGACTTGGGTCAATATCGTTTTATGACATACATAGGGTACAGGGAGCTTAGGGCACCCCAACATGGATAGGTTAGGTTAGTGCCCCGCAGAGCGGGGCTCCGTCGTAACCGATAGCCGGCCAAATCGGATGATTTAGCCACCTTAATGTATCGTTATTCAATAGTTAAAAAAATTAGGATCATAGAAGTAGATTCAAGACGATTATGTCTTTATTTCGGATTTTAAAATTCAGAATATTATCAACTATAGTAGTGTCGGCGACTGCCATTGCCATGCTAAAACACATCGGCCATAGTTCCTCCTTACGAACTACTAATACATAAACATTATCTTTTTACATACAAAACGCTGAAAAACTGGTTGATATTTTTGACAGTAGGTAGGTACAGTCTATGCAAAAACTATTATGGTCAGTAAAAAAAAAAAAAACATTGTGGAGAGGCCCCTCAGCGTTGATTTGGCATTGGACGCAAATTGATTAACATGCATGTGTAGTATTAAATAATATCGTTTTTATTAGCTCAGTCTCGAAGGAATGGAAGGATCCCCGTGTTACTAAGTAGGTATAGTTACACGGCTTAGATGCTACTTCATCATCCGTGAACCATGTGGCAGGAGGCGAACCTATCGTCATTTATCAAATTTTATTAGAGTTTCATATTTTTCTTCTACCTAAGCAGTTTTGTTCTAGTACCAAATTTTCTTTTTTAGATCTAATACACAGGGTGGAAAAATCTTTGTTAACTTATACTTAAAATAATACTTATGCTTATATAATATAAAAAAATAAGTTTGTTTTTTTTTGAGCGCGCTAATCTTTGGAGCTATCTGTCGGATTTGACAAATTCTTTTTGAATACCCGAGGAAGGCTATAGGCTTTACGGAAATGGAAATACGGGATACACGCGTACGAAGTCGCGGGCAAGAGCTTGTTTATTCTATACTAGTCGACTCGCGCAACTTCGTCTGCTCCGCTCCTATTGGTCTTAGTGTGATGATAAATGGGCGCGTCTTAGCCTTCCTCGATAAATGGGCTAAAATAATTTTTCAAATCGGACCAAGTAGTTCCTGAGATTAGCGCGTTCAAGCAATCAGACAAACAAACTCTTCAGCTTTATATATTAGTATAGATATAGATTTATTAAAAAAGAGCTTAGCATTACGCGTATGTTCTTCCAAGGGTGAGCCAGAGCTATGACAGGAATGACCCATGTAAAAAGGGCGAGTCTATTATGCATCAATTTTCTTTTGTAAAGTAGATCAATTAATCCATTTTACAGGACAATACTTTGTGTAAAAAATAATGTAATAGAATTGAGGCTTCATGGATATGATTAAATAAGGTAAATAAGTACATGGTCTGAAAAATTTTCACCGCCTATTATAAATTGCGTGAATGTCAAACGAGCCATGAAGTGTGAATATAAAAGTTACTTTATGGAACAAATTGCAAGAAATACTCATGACAAATTGTTTCATTGTGTTAATAATAAATAACATATAAGCATATTATTATTATTATAACCAATTTGATGTTACTGCACCTAGGTGTATTGTTAAGAAGAATTACAATAATTATGCTTATAAAGATATTGTTCTTGTAAAGTTTGTATTAAGGCTTGTACGTACAGACAGAGTCACGCACGAACGATAAATAATACGTTTTCGTAAAAAAAAAATGTTCTAAGAAAGGATTGTTGATTTGTTACCGACAAAACAATTCTTACAGAAACGCGTTGTCGGGTCAATGTCGCATTATCGCGTCGCACCTATTTACGAAGGGTCTTTATTGTTGGCGTGCATTTGTCATTTTCAAAAATAGAATAATTTATTTTTTATATGAAAACGAGTTCAAAGAAATGAACGGAACTTTAAAATGATAATTAGTAGAGGGATTGTGTATGAGGTTGAGGTTACACAGATAAATACTAGATAGAAGAATGACGTGATCAATTTGTTTGGGTTTACGAAAAATATAAGATAGGTATTGTAAAGGTTGCTAATACTACAAAGGAAACGCATGATGTTGAAACATGTGAATTGATTTAACAGACATATAAAAATCATTTTTGATATATTGTTGTAATTGGAGGAATCACTGATTCTGATAGTACAGGTTTACCTAGTTACAGAATTAGGAGTTGAATTTTAGATTGTTACACTTTGCTCTTGTGTCCATTTTAAATAACGTGTCTCCGTATTTTATAACTCGACAAATAAGAATATATTGTACCTATTTAAAGAATAAATAAACAAAAAATAAACGAGTTTAGAAGTTGTAATTGTGAGAACCTTGGTTAACAGACGGATTTTTCATGAAAAGCAAAAGGTTTTATTTCAGTAATACCTGATATAAGGGATATTAATACTAACACAAATGTCCTTTCATAGAATTAGAGCCCCGAATACCTAAGTAGTTAGGAGGGTCAGGTTCCAATGGCTTTTACGTTGCAAAAAAAATATAAAGCAGGTAAAATGTTTTTATGTACATTACATATGAATAAAGTTCCCTTGAAATTATTCGATAATTTTGACAAAAACATCAAACTGGTTTTTTTGCCGTGCTATAATTCTTGGATGTTGACATTCAGAACTTAAATAAACACTTCCGATATTTTCGTATGCGATAAACGTTTCGTGAGCTGTATGAATTTAAATAAGAACAATGACGTATTATGTCGGTTACGCTACATATCGATTTTGCATATATTTTAATGCTCATAGGTAGTTATTTTTTCCCTACTGATTTTTTCTTTGTGTACTGTGGTAAGTTTAGAGATAAAATAACATAAAAATAATAGGGTAACAAGGTATGAGGAAAACAAAAGATCTTACGATTTGGTTATCCTGTGGCATGTTGTTCGATTACTTTGGCACGGTGAGGATGTTAAAGTTTTTTAGGGTTTCGTAAGAAAATGGTATCTGTTTGTCTCTCTGAGCAATTATTATTTTATGAACTGCTTTTGGGATCGTAATAAAACTACACTTAAACAGCAGGTGGAAAAAAGGCCGAAATACACAAGCTCAATGGTTCGCCCTCTTCTTGCCTCGATAAAATAAAGAAAATATGAATATCTCATAGAATAATACTTTATTATTAAAATAATCAGCTAGCAGACCGTGTGACAGGACCTTAACATCGCTCGGGGCACTGTCGCTTCTGAATTGATATTACCGTTTTAACGTATTTTTTTTAAAGTGTAGAATTTAATTACGCGATCCCTTTGTCTGTTGTGTTGTTTTAGAGACGAAAAACCTTGTAATTGTCGTGTAAAGAGAGAAATAAAATGAAAAAGTTAATGCTACAAAAAGATTTTCTTTTACTTTACTTCTTTTTCTAGCAAAAATGTGCTTATTTTATTCATTGTCGAGTGGGTTTTGATAATTTTTATAAATAGTTCAACGTGTATTGTTATAACCTAAATTGTAAAAAGTGGACGTTAATTTAAAATTTATTTTGATATGAAGTTAATTTTTTTTTGTTTGTGATGGGTTTGCTCTGGACTCTAGTCTAGGTCAGAGATGACAGAGACAAAGTCTACGATGGAGTGAGCTTACCCAGAAGGAGTCTGTTCAATATCAATGGTTCACTCTAACTTTGAAGAGATTAGGATTGTAAGCGTTTGGGAACACAGACGCAGGCAGAGAGTTCCACTCCTTTGCTGTGCGCATTATAAAAGACGTTTGGAAACGCTTAGTGCAAATTGGTGGAATAGCAACAAGGTAGGGATGGTAAGATGCAGTGCGACCTGCAAATATGACCTTATAAAGGACTTATGTAAAGGTACCATTAATTATAGCTTTAGCTGTTACTAAAATTAAAATACCTACTTAAGTACTAATTAATTACTTCGTTCAAGTCGGTGTTGATACAAATGGTGATGAGACTGCAAATAGCCATAGCATTTCAGCTGACTATTATTTATTTATTTCTGTGTGTCTTGAATTGTTATTTAGTCTGTCTTGAATTTCCGTCTGTGTATAAAAAGCTGATAGGTGCATTAATTACTTAAGAGAAATCGATAATACATTAATTTTATCCATTACAAAAGATACAAGAGCTGAAAATTAAAATATAATTAAAGATAATGGCCAAGTGAGAGTTGGACTTGCATAAGAAGAATTCCGTACCATTGAGAGACCTTGCTCCATGAGGAATTTCATGATTCTAGGCCATCATCAAGTACTCTAGATTTTGGGAGTACCTAGTGATATAAATACACATGAAATTAGTATTTTACATTATGCTTTAACCACGTTTTCAACTGGAACGTTTTTATCGTACCAATCTAATGTTTAATCTATTTTAGTAAATCAATTACACAACAAATAAAATATAATCTAAAAGATTTTTTATTCGTTATTTTTGGGAAATAATATGATAGACAATTGAAAAAACCAAGCATAATTTGTATAATTACAAGCAATTTTTATTTTTAAACTGTTCATGTTCAAGCCTGGAAACAATGAACAGAATTTTCCTCGCTGAAGGAATCAAGCAATAGTTTTAAGAGGAAATGCTGGTGACGAGACTTTGTATGTAAAAAGCATTGATATATAAAAAACCCAAGATGCACAGTCTCGAACAAATGCAACACTCGAAACTGTCGTCAAAAACTGACATGTATCAAGTGTCATGTGTGAGTTGTGTGTAGTTAGTTATACTATAAACATTTTTTTTTGCAAATTCAACCTTACACGGATCGCTTAAAGTTGTTTTTACAAAGCAGTGCAGTATGGCGAGCGATGCGAGACTGTTTCAAACTAGCGCACAATTATACATAGTGCGCTTGTTTTTTGCGGACGTTTTTGAGATGCTGAGTGTGTATCTTGGGTTTTTTATATATCAAAGGTAAAAAGTCATAATTCGAGGTTTGGCTCTCGACTGTTTTCTACTCCAATATTGGACCGATTTAAGAGATATTTCACAAATTGAATAAGAAGTGTATATATAATGTGTTTCTATGTTTTCCTTTTTGATGATTTATTAACCGTATAAGCACTAGAACTCTCACAAAATGCTCAAAATTGTCCGATAAATCGCTGTCAACAGAGCCCTAGTGTACAAATTTGGCAACTATTAATCAAAAAAAAGAAAACATAGAGACACAGTAGGTATATATCCTTCTTATTCAGTTTGTGGAATATATCTTATATAGGTCCAATATTGGAGGAGAAAACAGTCGAGAGCCAAACATATTTCACAATTTGCAACGCGTAGTGTTTAAAGAAATATTATCCACCATGGCCAACTCTCAGCGTAGTTTCACCAACTGCTGTAAACAATGGATCATGCATGATTGATATCAATTTAATGTACATCGATGTCTATTGCAGTGAACTAAAATGAAGTACAGATCAATACATTGCTATTATCTATACTAATATTATTAAGAGGTTAGATTTTTTTGTTTGCTTGTTTGTACTGAATAGGCTCCGAAAATACTGGACCGATCTTAACATTTTTTTTCACAAATAGAAAGCTAAATTATCAGAAAGTAAATGCTATAATTAATTTTCAAAAATATTAGAGATCCTTAAGGCGCAGACGAAGTCGCGGGTGAAGTGCTAGGTAAATAATAATCAGTTACCTTCTACCGCCATTGACCCATGAGGCCAATATATTTCCTCGTATAAGTGAATTTCACAAAATGAGAAATTATTATCTTTTTCTGCGGTTATTCCCTGATTATGTTTTGTATGTTATTTATAAACATTCGATACTCACTGTTATTTTCTTGACAAAACTTTTGTGTATGATTGTTTAATAAAATTTAATGAGCAGTGCGATTCTATAAACATTTCATCGTGAAAACTGTAAGCGTTTGGAAACACAGACGCAGGCAGAGAGCTCCACTCCTTTGCTGTGCGCATTATAAAAAACGTTTGGAAACGCTTAGTGCGAATTGGTGGAATAGCAACAAGGTAGGGATGGTAAGATGCAGTGCGTCTGGATGTCCGATGGTAGAAGGGGGCCGGTGGGATGAGGCCGTGGAGTTCTTGGGCACTTTGTGTAGTAAACATGAAGTGAGCTGTCAATACATAGAAACGAGATGGAATGACAGTTTACTTTATGATCACTCCACCGACACACGGAGAGACGTTGACAGAATAGACCGGCTGGTTGGGTACTCATTTACCGTCAGCAACATAAGCATGCAATAAAAAAAAAACTGGCCAAGTGCGAGTCGGACTTGCGTGCAAAGGGTTCCGAACGAATTTTATTATTTAACATGTTATTTTAACACGATAGACTTCCTATAGGTTTTCCTGTAATCTATAGGTAAAGATCTATCATCTCCTTTTTTAAAATTTTAGACTCAGTAGTTTCGGAGATAAGGGGGAAGAATGGTCATTTTTCGTCTAATTTTTTGAATAGCTTCAAATCCAATTATTTTAAAATTATGAAAAATTATAATTAAAACCCTCACAGTAAGCCCTTTCATTTGATATGTCACACGCAAAAAACTTTTTTTTTAATTTTCTAGTTTGATCCCCAAAAGTGACATCCATACTAAAAATTTTGTAATTTACGTATCGCGTCCGTGTTTGGGTCACAGAAGTCTATATGTGTACCAATTTTCAACAGAATCGGTCTAGTGGATCCGGAGAAAACTGGCTGTGACAGATGGACAAACAGACATCCGAGTGATCCTATAAGGGTTCCGTTTTTTGTTCGGTACCCTAAAAAATATGTTATTTTTGTAAAACATTAAAATTTATGCAAAATTGTTCAATAGACTGCTTTTCATAGTTCTGGTTCATGATATTTTCATTGGTTACTTCTAGGCAAGCGTGCTCAATCTTCGACCGCATCATCGCTTACAATCAGGGGAGATAGTAGTCAAACGTATCAGTAGCCTATCAGTAGTATCGTTTCTGTTTATTTCATCACGTGAATACAGTGTATCTAAACCAAGTTAGGTCATCAAACATCCTTAAAAAAAGCACGTGAACCCCACGCAGTTTTTTTATCGCTATACGAGTAGTTATCAGTTAATAATTCAATAGGCCAGGGTCCTCTTTTATCGTTGCTATCGTTAATAGTAAATAAAGGATTAAGTCAAGAGGAGGGTTAACAGTGCCTTGTGTGGTAACAGCCCCTGGATGACTGGACTGTAAGATATATCATTTGTACATTTAATATCATGCAGAAGTAGGTTTGGATGTGAGAGGTTATCTCCAATTTTCCAAAACAACTCATCTGATTCCTAAAATTTTTCAAAGATGAAGAAATGTTCCCCTATCATTAAGGCTTCTTTTTCTCTCAGAAAAGTGCATGGTTCATGAGGGATAGACGAAGACAAAGACGGGGGGAAAAGTTAGTCTGTAACGTCACGTGTAACAGAATACACGTAAAACCCAAAAAGTTGTTATTGTACTCATCCTTGGGAACTACTTTTACTATGGGACCAATCCTGAAATCGCGAAAAAAAATCAACTGTACATTTCGTAGAGTATAACTCGACAAATAGGCTAGTTTCCACCATCAATAAATTGCAAATCTATTTAGTCCGTCAGTTAGAGTGTTGAAAAATAATGGACACGTATTTTTTGTTTTTGTAAATCAATGAACATTGTCAAAGATAAAATGCATAAAAACTCGGGAGAGGGGGCTGGTGACGTCACGTCGCTAGTAAAATAGTACTATCGTAGTGACGTCACGCGAGTTTTCAACGTACTGTATCTTCGTAATTTTTTGTTTATGTGAAAAAAGAAAAAAATACGTGTCCAATATTTTTTGGAAATCTATCTGACGGACTAATTAGTTTTTTTCAGTAAAATACCCTATTGTACTGAAAATAAAAATCGACTGCCCCATTCATTAAGGCTGCTCTCTCGAAAAAAGCTTAAAAACAGCGTGCAGATGAAGCAGCTTTTCGTCGGCACTAACAGAGAAATTACGTTTGAAAAAAATAGTAATCTACATGATATGATACGTAATTTGGTTTCGTCTGAATTTATCTATCGGTATCACATAATAAGAAAAAAAACCACCAAATCACCTCCAAATCGTTGAGATGAAACCATTTTACTCCTTAATTTTTTTTATCAAAAGAGTGTAAAAATATATTTACTGCTTTGCAATACAAACGAAAATGATTTGGTTTTGTTAATTTAAAAAAAAAATATTTTTACTATAAAAATTAAAAGAGCTCCGTTCATATGCACAAGGTCATTGGTATGAATACAAGCCTTTATGTGCATAAATGTATGGGGCAGTCGATTTTTTTTCAGTACCCCTATTCTGTAACAACATTTTCGTGTCTTGACAGCGGAATCCGAGGTGAGTATCAAATTCGTATAAACATAAGACCTTTATGTTGTGTGCAATAAAGCTCACTTTGTGAGTTTTGTCACTCAGGTGAAGCTCGATATCGAAATAATTATTTACAGAATAGACTAGCTGGTAGGTATTACTTTCATTCTGTTCCACGGTCTATATTGGCGAAGCTGTGGTTAGAAGAAAAAAAAATCGTTATATCAAGCATTCAGTTTATCTTTAGGAGTGCTATGATAGTGCATGCTGATGCAATTTCAAACTTGAATCAAAATATTTTATTTTTGTCGATTACAGTGTTTCAATAGCATTGGATAAATCCTTTGCAGTATTTGCCGTCTCTCTAGGTAGGTACCCTCACTCTCTAATACAATAGCTGCAAATAACATGACTTAACTAAAGTATGACAGGTAAGTATTCTTTTATGCCTTATTATGTAGGTATGTCTATTGTCGATGTGACGCAAATTACCAAATAAATAGTCAATGTTCTAATTGTCAGAGGCAATAAAATATTAATTTTATAATTTACATCACTTACTGGGTCACCCTATACTAACGTGCTATTTTTATTATCTCAACTGTATCAGTAAAGATAAGAGATAAGCCATTATATTGAAAGACTACTTACTAAGTTATGATGAAATCAGATAATGGATATCCACTGACCGACTGACCGTCCTAATATATATTCGAAAGATCGACAAAAGAGTAAGTAGGTGTGCAGTATATACCACGTTTTGCTAAAAAAGTGGTTTCTAAGCCATTTACATTACGTCGTTTTGACTGATTCGGTTGCAGTCGTTTCGGTCACCGACTAGTGTAAACGGGTTTTCGGTTAACCGTATTCGACCACAGCTCGTATTCGGTAATCGACGACGAGTGTAAACAAGTTTTCGGTTAGCCGTATTCGCCCACAGCTCGTATTCGGTCATCGACTGCGAGTGTAAACGGGTTTTCGGTTAACCGTATTCGGCCGCAGACCTTCTCCCGAATCCGGTAAACAGACAACTTAAACGAAAACGGTCGCCGTATTCGGTGACCGACTTAATGTAAACGCGACATTAGAGATCAGTTATTTTTAAGCATAGTGACAAAAGTCTAGGTAGATGACGATACATTAGACTCTAATCTAAGGTATCATAATCTGGCTAGCCTCTTTTTCTTTTCCTTTTAAATATGTTGAAGTCGGCTTCAATTCCAACCAGCAGCTAGTAGTAGTAAGTACCAGTATTTCATTGTCAACAAAAGATTGGTAATTGAATCGTGGCCAATTGCTTCGAACCGCATTATAATTTCACAAACAAAAACTATAACACGCTGTCCAATTTCCGACTGGGTACGATTTTAATTGAACAGAGTCGTTTGTTAATAAAACCCATTAGACAGCTGAAGTTTCGTCTAGCTAGATGATGTCGTCTAGACATGAAGAACGCGTAAGAATGCAAGAGAGACTTCATGTCTATGAAATAAGCAATAGATAACCACTTCTTTTTGCTTCATGTTTCAATATAAAAACTAATTTACGAGAGCTGTCTAAAAACTGTAATAAAAAAACTGTTTATAGTGTTAGCAGAAAAGTCGTAGGTATAATTATGAGTACCTACTATTTTTTTTTAATATGTCCCTAATTGTTATTTATTTTGTTTCTATTTGTAAAAATATTGAAACTTTTCCCTATGTATTTTATTTATAATTGGTTGAAGTAATTAGTGGCTTAGGCAGAGAAGTCGTAAGAATATAGATTTTTTTTTTGGGAATAGAAATTGTTATTAATTTTGGTTAAATTTAAAAAATATTAATATTCTATCGAATTTTTGGTAGTCGTTCCTTCCGAATATATTAAAAATAATATTTTTAGTTTTTAGAATTAATTAGCGTTAACTAATTACTCATAGTAGGTGTGTCAGTTGCTGAAAAACTGCTTCATGGCACGCGAAACCTAAGGTTTGTGGCAAAGTTAGGTGTGATAAAAGTTACATCATTTCTAAAGTTTTACCTATCTAGGAAGGATATTTTTTTCAACTACCACCACGCGATGATCATCAGTCATGCTTTTTTATCAACTGTACAAAAAATACGAATGATGTAAGAAACTGAAATTCAGTAGGTATTAAAATAGTTTTTCTAAAGCGGCAAGTCATCGGCCGCTTGTCTGATCAGATGAGCCGATGTGCGGATAAACATCACGATTGAACATGTTGCAACAGGTAAAAGTGGGTTTCCTTACTTTATACTGGTTTAGGACGTTCTTGTTTTCTAATAACCTGTTACAAAAATACATACAGATGATTAAAAAAATTCTTACTTTTTTAAATCGGATTAAACTCATGCGCCGAATGTTGAGACCACCCGGAACCTCGGGTTTTACCGTTTTTACTATTTGGTTTTCAGACGCAAAGATTTCGCAGTGGTAAAGTACACTGCGAAATCTTTCTATACACCTTATTAACCTTAATACCTTTTGGTTAACCAAGATTGAGACTCATCTAAGGTCTGATTCTGTCAGAGGCAAGTTCAGCTTAATTTTACAGATGATATCATTGTTTTTTTTAATAACTTTACAGCAAAATATTACAGATAAATTCACAATTAAGCGGTTAAATAAGTTTCTGACATAAGCCTTACAGTTTTAGTACCTAGCTGCTTACTTAAAAATGGCAATAATGATGACACGTTGGAATACATAATGTAAATAATGTATTTAACATGTTAATTTATAACATAAACAGTGACATTACTTCCGCGTACCAATAATATCAGATGTTTAGGTTTCTACTTAAATAAAGGCGTACCTATAAACATGTTCATGTGCGCAATGGACAGTAGGTACCTACTTGTGAAGTTTATCACTGACAGCTATATCAATGAAGATCCAATACAATAGGTACCTAAACAATTTTGATTCCGTCCTTACATTATTGCCATGGCGCTAACAAATCGATTAAATAATGTGATTAACGATTATCAAGGATATATTAGATCAGTAAGTTACCGGTGTTTCTACTATAGATAACATTTTTGGCTACTAAGTATAACATGTGAAATTGTGAACATATTTTATAAAAGAAATTTACAATTTTTTGCCTGAACAGTGCAAAGGAACATGTAATCGTCACGAAAAATGTGTCAAACTACAGCCAAATTCAAGGTTGCAATTTGTGACATAAACCAACATAACACTAATAGCAGTAACTTCAGCGAAAACATAATTAATGACATTAACATGCGTGAGTGTGCACAGTGTGCAAAACTCGCAGTGTTGCCGGCCGTTATTTACGCGCACCCAAAACATAAATACTAATAAAAACTATTTTAAAACACGCACTGCACACATGATAAACAAAAAATAAATTGTGAGTACTAACCACTGAGTGCCGTCACATATTCCCTCCACTTGCGGTTGTTGGTCATTGTCAGTGTTGTGGTGCACTTCGGGAACTAACATGAATGGTGCGTGACAGCGCGGAGCTCGCATGGGAGCGCACTGTGTCGCGAGAGACTCTGTGGCCGGACTGGAGGCGTGCGGACCGTGCGGTGTAGCATGCCGCCGTCGCTCTAATATAACTCGCCACGTGTTGTCCGCGATTCGTCGTAAGCGTGAATGGTTTGCAGAACGACGAACGTATCGTTCAGACAACACAATAATATTCCCGTTTTGTTGACGGTTTCAGCTGTCAATGTGCTGCGTGTATTCGACCGTGGCGCGGCGCTTCCGACCGGCCTGTGTTGCCGTGAAATGCCGTGTTGCTCACATAGCCTCAGATACTGCTGCTATTTGCTTTATCGTTCGTCGGAGTGCAGATAGATAACGTCACAATGTTCGTGTTAAACTTCAGAGCGTTAATTTTCGTTGTGTTTTTTGTTTACGAGATTGAAGAATGATAATATTTAGCATTCTGCATTTAAACTGTTGAATATGGTTCTCATATAAAACGTGACATATTTGGCTTGGTAACTGTAACATAATTTGTAATCGGTTGTGTGTTTTCATTCAGTAAGTAATTATGATTGAATTAAATTCCAATAAGAAACTGAGTAGTACCTAAGCCGTTAAAATAAAAGTAGCTAATGACGTGTTTATAAACATGTTGACTACGCAAGGTTACGACATAGTAACATTAGTGACAACGGCTAAAAATAATCTTATCGCCTGGTTTCTGTGACCGGGAAATGCTAGTTTAAGAATATTAATAGCTCGTTGTATAAAGATGAAAATGTATAAGTATGAATCACGAGTGGGTCGGCTGATAGTGACGTACTCATTATCATATGGTACAGAGTGATTTAGTCTGTAAGTATATAAATATAGATTGATTGACTGACTCACTGCATTGCTCTGAACATTGGACTCATGAAATCTAGTGCAAGACTTATTGTGACTATGACGTAGTTTTAGAAGAGTTTCAGACGCTATTGCACAACGGGTTATTAAAACATAATGAAATAACTTGTTCATTACACGGATTTATGAATTTAAAACCCAATGATACGAAGATCAATACTGGAAATTGACAAGAAAAATATGTAACCAAATATATTTCTAAAACCAATTCAGAAAAAAAATTACTGCAATACAACTAAAATATTATCTCAATTCATAAAAATATACCACGCGTCTAATTAGTAAATTGACAAACAATAATATTCTTCTTTTAAACGAACAATATCATCCTTTTCGTTCATAATTTCATTGGAAATGTTAAGTATTATTGTTTGTAAGTAGTGCATCCTTCACACATTATAAAAGTACCCGCATTTTTGTTAGAAAACAAAAGCAATGTGAAACTGTGTTTTTATTATTTCAAGTTAATAGTATTTTAAGTAATTGTATCATACTTAAACCATAAACATCATTCTTTGAGAAATTAATGCATTTGTTCGCATACTTTTGTCCATTTTTGCAACGCTTGCGATGCACTGTGTGCAACCAAGATGGCGGTTGTACAAAACACGGGAAAAGTTAATTGTAGTTAAATTACTAGTTGTCATCGGCTGCTATCCTTTGTGTATCGTTCTTTTCGATTTAACTTCGGCGTTCATTAAGCGTCCGCTTTGTTCTTTGTGCTCGACTTGATTACTTTTCAATAGACTGTTATCAACGGATCTTTTAGTCACTTTAACAATGTACTGGCTTGATTTCCCTAGTACTTGTAGTAGATACCTGTCTATATGATTGTTTCTTGGAATTAAAAAAAAATCAGAACAAGTTATAGGTACTAAAGAAATACCAAGTTTTTTAAGGAAACGTAGATCCATGTTTTGTCAGCCATGGTGTTTTTAGGGTGTTACCATACCAACTTATTGATCGTCGATCATTGACGTTGATCGACATCACATTGATCAATTGATGTGGTAGGTTTTGGTGAAATAGGAACTGTCAATCGACGTCAACTGAACCATTAAATGTCCTCATCACCAAGGGTTTTATTTTAACATCATTATCTTGATAATGTACGTTACAAAATAAATGGATTACGTAACCCTTTACGTAATCCATTTATTGCTTACTACTTACTTATTGTTTACTTGGGCTTTGGGTACTAAGATGTGTTAAGCTTTACGTAAGTTACTTACTGAAGAAGGTAAGTTACTTCGAAACCAGGCATCTGTTAAGTCTCAAGCCGCAAACAAATTGTAGATTTGTTGATCTGATACCACAACAAGTACTTTAAAAAGAAGGCCATATATATGTAGGTAAAAAAAAAAAAAATACACAATTTCTTTTTTTTTTAGTAAATGTACCCCCACCCTCCTCGCGTCGTATTTCTCATTGCTGAGGGTCGTGAATCCCCCGATGAGTAGTCAATTTCTGCTTAACAATGTCTCTCCATCAGAGTCCGTCCTAGGCATCATGGATCGCATCAAACAGCTTGATGTTGAGTGTCGAACGGATTTGATCGGACCATCTAATAGGGCTGCGACTGTGACTCGTCTGAATAGTTATTGGTATAGTTTATAGAGGCCTCACTTTTCGCATTTTTCTCTTATCTATTTATAAAAAGGCAAATTCCGAAGTAAGTTTCTCATGAAAAGCGCGACGGCACTGTTTCGAGCTCGTGGATTGAACTACTGTATTAACCAAATGAAATGAAAAATATATCATTATTTAGCGGCCTCAGACATTTTAAATAAGAGTGGAATATCCGTAAAAAAATCCCATTCGAATCCATAAAACTACTAAAAACGCTTAGAATGATTACTTACGTAAAACTTATACCAAAACAGGCGATAGTTCATAAGAAATGAAAATTTATTAAATAAATAAATATAAATTAAATAAATAAATCCCCTAATACAACAAGAAAGAAACTTAAAATAAAACAAAATATATACACTTAAAATAAAAAAAATCCTAACTAAAATAAGGCGTCAAAAAATTCGTCCGCATCGCTGTCCACTGGAAGTGAGCCCAAAAGACTGGCGGCATTGCCACGTTGTATGGCAATGCTTATCCTCTGTCCGAGGTAAAAGCCAGCCCTTGAGTCACGCGAAGTGTCAACTAAGCGTTTAGAAAGATCTTTAAATAAGGCATGAGCACTTGGACCCCACGGTCCAAGAGTTTCAACCCCAAACGGCTCAAAAATATAATTGCCAACAAGGTTATTATATTTTCGCCGCTTGAGGTTCTCAGCAGCAGCAGCGGCAGTACCAGCACAGCATGACGAGTTAGGAAGATGGGATGGCGCAAGAGTATCGGCACAAGTAGCGTCCCACACTAAAGGCCTAAATAAATTAATAATAAACTCTAAAATAAACGTAATTGCAACTGCCTAATTTCTACATAATGCAATGAGTCAGCAGTTTTGTGAGTGAAAACGCAATTCTATGATAGGGCTCTTGAATAGTACAGACATATTGAAATTCTTAGAAGTTTTTTTGCGGTCACGTTTCTTTTTGTGGTTCCTATATAATTTAGTGAGTTAAAATTTTTAGAATCGCCTCCTCGAGTCCTTTATGTAGATACTACATAGCCCTTTGAGATAAACATCACCCTCCTTCTGAGGCAAAATACGATAACTTACCGCATGGCAGCCGGCACCTATTTTTTTATTTAATTCTTAGTTACAAAAATACGATGACTTACCTCATGGCAGCTGGCATTTTTTTTTTTTAATTCTTACTTACAAAAACTTTACTTATATACGAACTAAGGGTGTCATAAAAAATTGAATGATACTCCATTAATTAAAATCCCTGCAGCTGTTAAGGCAAGAGGGCCTGCCAGTTGCCAAAAAAAAAAAATATTGGCGGGGCAGACTTGTGACTAGTACTAGACACCGGCAAACCCTTGCGCTAGTTTGACGATATCTAATGCCCCAACATGATGTTAATCCATCTCTGTTGGATTGAGAAGCTCGTGTAGTTAGCAGCAAGCAATCAGCAGCAGCATTTAGCCTTTTTTATTACTTCGAAATTTAATATTCCGACACTAGCCTCTTTCATAAATGATATATACAACGTACTCACCATTATGAACAACTTTTAGTATGGGACCAACACTGAAATCGCGAAAAAATTAATCGACTCCCCCATACATTCATGTATGCGCGTATAACTCGACAAAATGAACTGAGCACGAGCAGCTGATTTTTTTCGCGATTTCGGTGTAGGTTTGGTCCCACATTAAAAGTTGTTCAAAATTATGAGTACAATGACCCCTTAAGAGGCATTGCGTTTGTTCTGTTACCGTGGTACATCTATGTATGTTTCATGCTCCTGTGATATGCCAGAAATGTGTGAAACCATCCCAATATTAGATCGACCTTCCTGAAGCTTTGAGTAAATAACTGATGAACCAATTTACATAGTTCTATGCTTAGCTGTAATCTAATAGACTAAACTCAAACAGATTACCGATACCTTGCCGATTGAATAGGATTAGAGCGACCACGTTTTGAATAAATTATTATGTTGTTGGTAAAATCGTACCCTACTCTGTTTATTGAAAAGTAAATAGTGCCACCGTATTGCTTATGGTTCAGTGCAATCTTGTTTTACTCGTACATTAATATTTTCTTAAGATATTTAAATCTAAACTCATATTGTGCATAAGTTTAGTACATTTGACACAAGTGGGCATACTTTGTCATTGCAGTCGAGGTGTAAGGCTGCGGACACAAACTCAGCGGGCAAGGAGCGGCGCACATACGGGTATTTTGCTAATCTACGCGGCCAAAAGTAGAATTTACAAACTGTAGATAATGTTGAATAGGACGACTACGTGAGCTAGAGAACAGTCCAGGGAACAATAACCCGCCCTCCCCGCTCCGCTACCTGCACTAGTCGCGTCTCGCAATTAGTCGGAATTCGATCGTTCAACTTGTTGTTTGTGTCTGTTCTCGGCGCTCGTGCAAAAACATTAACTTTGAAGTTAAATATTAAATATATTGCGTGAACTGAAGAAGTGTTTGTGATGGATCCTAATGTAGCAGGTATTTATGCTGTGTTTTATTATTATTTTTTAATATTTTCATAATTACAAAGGTAAGATATAATCATTTGAAAGTACCCACATGTTAGGGCGATTTTTCATTGTAAATATTTTATTTCTTCGTCTATTTGTTATACTATCCAGTTAGATCCTGCCATAATTCCATATACAAATGAAAGTTTGAAGCTTTGAGTAGTAAAAAATAAAAAAAACTG
The DNA here is from genome assembly GCA_947578705.1 of Lacanobia wlatinum. NCBI lineage: Eukaryota > Metazoa > Arthropoda > Insecta > Lepidoptera > Noctuidae > Lacanobia > Lacanobia wlatinum. The sequence continues at coordinate 12,153,653 of OX388024.1, read as the reverse complement.
CCGCGGATAAGCGCGGATACGTTATGTTTTGATAATTTGAATTTATTTTGAGTAATGTATAAAAAAATGACTGTAATTCTAATAATTAAAAAAATATATATCTTTTTGTTTTAGGTTTACGAGGTACCTCGGGAGTAAGAGTAGTGACCCGTAAATACATGTTTGATCGTGTGCAGAGCTATGATTTGCCGAACTTGGAAGAAAAACTCAATTCCTTCAGAAGCCACTTATTGTCTGATGAAGATTACACGGAAGAACAAATTGGGACCCTGAAACGTAACTTTTCGCACTTCAAATCACAAATTAAGCAAAGATGGCTAAAAGCACATAAGAAGGAGGACGTATTTCGCAAAGTCAACCACTCATGGCTCGAAGGAACGTTTGAGATACCCGCAATTTCACAAAATCGACCAGGACGACCATCTAAGTTATTTAACGAATCGAGTGAAAGGACCAAGAGGAGGAAAACTGAAGAGATTCGGTCTGTTGTGGCACAAGATATTATTGTTCATGCAGCTCGGGTTGAGTTGTGGAAATCTGGAAAAAGAGATGCTTCCGAAATACTTCAAGAGATCACCAGTACTCCAACTCGAGCATCAAAATATAAAAAGGCTTTTTCTAAGTCAACAAGAGAAAAAACATGCTCACTTACTCCAGTACAAGCATTGTCGATGTTTGTCGAAGCCGATCTTACTCGTCGACAATACGAAATAGTAAGAAATACTAACAAGAAGTTCTTTCCTTGTTATACTCTGTTACAGAAAGCGAAACAAGAATGTTATCCGCCCCCAGAATCATGCAGGGTGACGAGTACCTATGCTGAAACCGATTTACAACCTTTGGTTGACCATACAGTTAGGCGTTTATCTATTTTCCTAGAAGAGGTTCTAACAACATTAAAAGAACAAGAACGAGAGAGCTTAAAATTAATTTCGAAATGGGGATGTGACGGCTCACAGCAATCACAGTTCAAACAAAAGTTTGCAAATGATGCAGACTCTGATGCCAACATATTTCAAAGTAGTTTCGTACCTCTACGATTAGTTTCCTGCTGTGACGGTGAAAAACTTGTATGGGAAAACCCAACACCTTCTTCTCCACGATTTTGCCGCCCTATAAGATTTCGATTTGTTAAAGAAAATACTGATATAACGGAAGAAGAAATTAACTTCGTGAAAAATTCTTCTAATTCGCTAAGGGCCACAGAGGTTAACATGAATGGGACTAATTACTCGGTCTCTCATGACTTTGTTATGACAATGGTGGATGGCAAAGTCTGCAATGCGGCCACTGGCACGAAATCTACAAGTCGATGCTACATATGTGGTGCAACTTCTAAGGATTTTAACAAGATTGATAATCAAAGAGAAATAATTCCCGAGGCTATCGAGTTTGGACTCTCAATTTTACACGCTCGGATTCGTCTATTCGAAAGCATTCTCCATTTGGCTTATAAATTGCCAGTAAAGAAGTATAGAGAGAGGAAGACAGAAAACGAAAAAAAATTGGAACACGAAAAAAAACTCCAAATCCAGAAAAGATTTCGCGAAGAAACTGGATTATTGGTGGATATACCAAAGGCAAATTTTGGCAATACCAATGATGGTAACACGAGTAGGAGATTTTTTGAAGACCCAAAATTGGCATCTGACATAACAGGCATAAATTATGACCTAATATACAGACTTAAGGTCATACTAGAAACTATTTCGAGCGGCCATATAATTGATTCGGAGAAATACGACAAATACGCTTTGGATACTGCCCGCTTATATATCGATTTATACCCTTGGCACCCAATGACTCCTACAATGCACAAAATTCTAATTCATGGTGCAGTGGTCATAAAAAACGCGCTGTTACCTATTGGGCAGCTATCAGAAGAGGCCGCAGAAGCGCGCAATAAGCATTTTAGATCATATCGCCAGAATTTTGCTCGAAAATTTTCAAGAGAAAACTGCAACAGAGATATTTTGAATCGGTTGCTTTTGACATCAGACCCTCTTATAAGTTGTATGAGAAGCTTAAAAAAAAGAAAAATGCAGAGTTTTTGCCAGAAACTATCGCGCTTCTCATGCCTGGGGAACCTAATGTTGATACTTCAGAGAGCGAGGAAGAAAACCAATAATTTAATTTTAATTTTTTTTTACATACTTTTGGAAAATATTATAAAGTGAATATATATCAATAAAACCTCTATTATACCACAAAAAGTATTTTTTCTACTAATTTATATCCTTTAGAAAAGAATAAGAACTTAAAATAATTTTGGCCGCGTAGATCGTCAAAATACCCCTATGTGCGGCGCGGCGGCGGCGCGGGCAGTTACATTATACATCTATGCTTTCGTTCATCGTTCAAGTCTGCGGCCTAATAGACACCCGAGTCGAAGACAAGGCCGTTATGGAGCTAAGAGATTGCAATGACCAATTCCCGCGTGTACCAAACGATGATGTTCAACACAATCGTTTTTTTTTTCTATACCGCTCTCGATTATCGTGGGGGTTACAAATCGACCAGCAAGGCTTGGTCTTTAAACTACTCCAGGACGGTACCAATTGCTCTGCAGCTGGAGAATCCGTCACGTCTCCTTTGGAGGCGTCATGCCCCTTGTATTCTGGGGGGGGGGGGGGGGACAACATATGTCTTCCGATTGCCAGTGGCAACAAGAGCCGAGGAGGCTCCCGATCCGTAGGTTCCTTTCAGCAAACGATCGGTTTTAAATCAAATCAAAAAATCAAAATAATACCCCCGACAAGGTGGCGGGTGCGTGTAGCGCGGAGGCTCCCTCCACCAAATTGTGGAGGAAGGGTTCGCTTGAGCGTCGAGGCGATGCGGGGTCAGACTCTGATTCCGCGTCCGGCGTCAGCTCGGTGAGCGATGGACGCGAAGGAGTGGGGGCTGCTGCGGAGAACTCCAAGTTCTTCCGTAAGCGGCCCAGGCCGGTGGATGACCAGGGATCGTCCTCTAACGGAGAAGCGGCCTCAGCCCGAAAGATACCCACTAGTGTGCGGGGTAAGGGCTGAAAAGGAGGCAAGGGAAGGGGCTCGCCTCCCAGGAGGCTGCCCAGCGAGTTGTGAAACTCGCCGAGGAGGGACTACCTTCTAGAGCGAGTAGTCGCAGGGCTCCTCTCTCGGAGTCCGGAAGTGAACCAGATGCCGCTGCCATTTCCGAACAGGAGAGTAAGGCCAGATTTGCGCAGGTCGTGGAAGCTGCCGTCCGCGATGTGGCCTTGAAGAGGTCGCAAGCCTCTAAAACAAGGTCATAAGCGCGGCTGCGGCCTCTACTTTGACGGCAGCGCAGACCAACTTACGCGGGCCCCCGTCGGACGAAATGTTGTTGTCCAAGTTGCAGGCGGAGGTCACCCGCCTAGCGGCCTCCACGGAACTTCTCCAAAAGGAGAACGAAACGCTTGAGGAGAACCAGGTTCTTAGCCAGGTACTGAACATTATGCGGCAGGAGTTGGGTCCTATCCGGGAACGGTTCTCCATCCTGGAGGGTATCGTTCTGCGCCCCCCGCCAGCGGCGAGCCAGCCAAAGTCGGCCACGTACGCAGCCGCCGTGGCTGCCAAACCGGGGCCGTCTAGTCAGGGCAACCAAGGAGCCGGGCCGGCCACCCACGAAGCCAAAAAAAGGTGGGGTGGCTGCTCAGGTGGCGAAGGCTCTAGTGCTAGCGGTGCAACGGATGCGGGGGCATCCGTTGCAGGAAGCGGCAGCGCAAAGCTAGAGATGTCGTGGCTAGGCTCCGCGCCCCGAAAACCGCAGCTGCAGTGGTTACGCTACAGCCGGACGCGGAGAAGAGAGGCGTAACGTACGGCCACGAGCTCGCGAAGGCGAAGGAGGCGGTCGACCTCCATCCGGCATCACTGGGGGCCTCCGGGTCAGGGTGACTATGTATAATTTGTCAAGTTTATTTGTATCATCATCATCATATCAGCCGAAAGACGTCCAATGCTGGACATAGCCCCCCCCCCAAGGGGGTTTGCCATAATCGCCACGCTTGGCAGGCGGGTTGGCGATCGCAGTGTATGGTGTTGCGTTTTACAGAGACCGCTGCTGCCTATTCTCTGGTGAGTCCCTCAGTCGCCTCTTACGACACCCACGGGAAGTGATGGGATGGTATTAAAATATATTTATTATCTATTGACATTTTAATTATTGAGTTGTATTTTTATGTTGTATTGTGTATATGGATTATTCCGAATTAAATGAATTATTATTATTGTTCTTTTGGCACCATACGGCACCGGCCGACACCTTACGGCCTATAGTTTTTGTATACATTGCCTAAATATAATGATATTTGTTGGAGGTGTCGGAAAAAAATAAGCCATCTGGGAGCTTTCAACGAAAACGCTACCTAAACCTTTTGAGCAATAACAAAATGATGTATGGTGGAATTGTGCATCTTATATGGGTCTACAGAAAATTTCGGGATGGCATATGTCTATCTCTTAAGGATAACATACTATATCTATTTGAATACTTTTAAAAATGGGCAATTACAAAGCGGTAATTGGAGAGCTATTTACACAAAGACGGTATTAATCCTTATCATTTTAAATAAGTTAGAGGCTTTAAGCATTTTATGCACATTATTTTACTCTTTTACACACCATATAATTTAAACGAATATCTTAGGAGTAATCGCAAAAACAATACGGACGCTAGAATAAAATTCAAGTGCCTCGCTTCGCTTGATGCAATTGTTTAATCAGGCTCTAATGGAAGAATGGATCTGGCTCAAATTTGGTACAGGGATAGATTATAGCCTGGAATAAGACATAGGCTACTTTTAATCCCTGAAATAGGTTCCCATGGGTTGCGGGAACGGGATCAAAATTAAATGATTACTTTTGGTCGGGATAACCGATATCCACGCGGGGGAAGCCGCGGGCATCAGCTAGTTCTTAATAGAATAAAGCTGAAGAGTTTTTTTGTTTGGACGCGCTAATCTCTGGAACTACCAGCCGGATTTGAAAAATTATTTTTGCATATGATAGCCACATTCATGAGGAAGGCTATACGGGATATGTGCATACGAATTCGCGAGCAAAAGCTATACCTATATAAATTACTAGTGGACGTCACGCGGTTTCACCCGCGTAGTTCCCGTTCCCTTGGGAGTACGGGGATAATATATAGCCTATGTTACTCCCTGATAATGTAGCTATCCAATGCTAAAAGAATTTTTCAAATCGGTCCAGTAGTTACGGAGCCCATTCAATTCAAACAAACAAATCTTTCCTCTTTATAATATTAGTATAGATAATAAATGAAAAGGTTGGCTGGTAACTGAGAGAAAGCTACAATATCTGTGAGTGTCGTGGGTTTTTCTCGTCTCATCGTGGTCTATAATATGGGCATTATTTGTGAGATAGATCACGGGGGATGAAGTTGCGGGTAAAAGTTAATCTCCAATAATGCTTAGATACCAATAGGTATTCTATAGGCAGGGGCATCTGTCCATGCCCATAGTTCCTCATCATCTGCCTTGCCTTATACCAACGATAGGGGTTGGCTTCCAGTTAAACAGGATTCAGCTGAATACCAGTATTTTAAGTGGAGCGGCTGCCTACCAGACCTCCGCATTTCATTAACTGGGTAACACGGTACTTCTTGGCAAGACTGGCGTCAGATTTTCTGGCTTCTGATAATCCGTAATGACTGCCTAATATCCACAAATGACAGCCGGGACCAACGGCTTAACGTGCTTTCCGAGGCACGGAGGAATCTCGATAGGTTAAGATGGTCACCCATCCACAGAACGACCTTGGCAAGCGTTGCTTAACCTTAAAGATCGACCCAGTTAAACATAAGTTATCATGTATTTTCAGATATGTTTTTGGGATTGCACTAAATTCACATTTGATACCGAATATGTGTTGTTTATTTTGCATGACTATTTGAGTAGCGGAAAAATACACCCAAAATAACTAGTCCGCGTGCTCGTAAAAATGCAAATTCTGTAAGTATAAACTGGAAATGTCATTTGACAACAGATCGTTAACCGAAATGCTAATTTTCAATTTACTCCAGTCTGGTAACTCATTATTTAAAGTAAAGTAAAATAAAATATAAGTAGATATCTAAGTTTACATTCTCAATTTCTTCATATTGTTAGTTTCATAAAAAAAAATCTGTAGCTGTACTTAAGGTAAACAGCGAAATCGGTCTATAGTGATCCTGTTCGGCGGAAGCAGCCCGCAAAACTATTCTCAACAACTGCAACTCCTGAGAGCCAGAACCAGCATCACACTTGGCGACCACCAGAAAAATGCCGAGTCAATGCAGTTCGATGAGTCCCGGAGAAACTGCTCAACTGTCTTGAGCAACATAACTAATCAGAAATAGAACAGCAATGACGTAAGAAGAACCAACATTTCCAGTTCACCTTCCTTATCAAGCAGGAGATAGAACTGAGCTAGGCCAACAGGCATCGGCAGTGGGCTGTAGAAAATGTACCATGCAGGCCGAGGGCGAGTTGGCAGATGTCACATGTCTCGGATTTGGATATAGGAAGTCTTCAAATTTAGATTGAATAGGCTTCTTCTGGGTTCATCGACTTTGTCTCTGTCATCTCTAACCTAGACTAGAGTCCAGAGTAAACCCATCTAAAATATCGAGGGCGATGCACCGTGCCCCACCGCCCTTAGCCCCTCTGCGCCGGCAGAGAATACGACACGCGTAGCTACGTCGACTCCCAAACTAGCTTACGCCGCAATTGCTGCCGCAAACAAACCAGCTGTATCACTACCTCAGCAGCAAAAAGGGGTAAAGCAGAACCGTCGCTGTGAAACCTTTCCGAGGAATCCGATACAGCGCTGTCCAGCGAAGCAAGAGTGTGATGAGGATGGCTTCACCAAAGTGCAGAAGAAGAAGAAGAAGAAGCCTACTTGTCGCAATCAATGCGGTACTGGACTGACAGGACCAAATGCTGCTACGTCCAGCGGTACCTACGACGTTGCTGTATGTGTCCCGACTACATCACTCCACGAAGGTTGAGGAGATCGTGGAGTACATGAAGGTGAAGACCAGATGGACCTTGAGGGTCGAGAAGTTGGAGCCGCGTCACAACACCAACCTCAAGTCGTTTGTGGTGCGGGTTCCCACACAATATCTCGACAGGTTCTTTAAGTTCCTTAAGGAACCTGTCGAGAGTTTTGGCCGAAGCGTGTAGTCTACCGACGTTTTCGTGGTAGCCTACGCGACACCGCGCAGCGTAACACGACGCCGTGACTTCGTGTGTCTTAGTTCATATTTAATATTTATTAGTATATTTTTACATTTTGCTGTATAAGTGTATTGCATTTTGTATGGGCCATGTTGCCTGAAACAAAGGTTTAATAATAAAATAATAAAAAGAAAGAAATAGGAGTGGTTTCCTCAAGGTTGCTCACCTTCACCGTTCGAGAACAGGGGTAGTAATGAAATAATTTACACAAAGTGAGGCACCACTGCCTAGGTACGGAGCTAAGGTTTGCTCGCGCCAGTTTCTATTGGGCCACCACTGTTCAACTTTCATTGGTACACTACAAAATGTGCACGTAAATGCAAGTAAATATGTCACTAGGTTCATTTTCCTCAACAAATTGAGTAGCAGATTTATTTGCCTTTCTTGATAAAATCAACGCTCAAATAAACATATTATTGTATTTAATACCTGATCAAACATTTCATTTTATGATAGGTATATAATTGCTATAATATCCTAATATACAAAATGCTTCCATTACTGAGTCATTGATTAATTGAGTGACTGACAAACAACGCACAGCCGAAGCTATTGGTCGCAGAAAGTTGGAGTTTGGCATGTAAGTTCCTTGGGAAGCGTAGGGGACCACTGAGAGAAGATTTCCCGCAATTCCTACGGGAACGGGAAAAATCGGGATATGCGCTTACGAAGTCGCGGGTAAAAGCTAGTATAGTATAAAGGTAGATGCTAGCTTCAGCCAGCAGTTTTGGCCGCGTGAATATCAGAATTTATCCCAAGGACCGTGCGGGAGTACATCTACACTAATATTTTAAAGAGGAAAGATTTGTTTGTTTGTTTGAATTGAATAGGCTCCGAAACTACTGGACCGATTTGAAAAATTCTTTTAGCATTGGATAGCTACATTATCAGGGAGTAACATAGACTATATTATCCCCATACTCCCACGGGAACGGGAACAATGCGGGTGACACCGCGTGACGTCCACTAGTACGAGATAAAAGTATATCCTTCTTCAAAGCTAAAGCTATCTGTACACCAAAATTCATCAAATTTGTTTCTGTGGTTTAGGCATGAAAACGTACCAAACAAACAGACCGAGTTACAGACGTTACAGTTGTGTAGGTAGTATATGCATGAATCACATGGTACACTACTTGTATTTATCGAAAGCTTGTTTGCGTATATGTCAGTACAGCGGGTCTAAAAAGGCCTATTTAGCAGAATCAGAACGCACATCACGCTACCCGTCACTGTCAAATTTTCCCAATTAATCTTGAACCTAATGCATTAGCGATAAAGATGAAAATTAAATTTGACGGATTGTTGTGTGATTAATATTACAATTCTCCTAAAGTAGCCTTTTTAGCCCCTGATTGAACATGGATTGAACCGTCTTTGCGCTTAAGTGACAACGAATTGCATCAGTCGAGTCATTGAGGCACAAACTCATGCGCAACTTGTCTTGCCAATTATGGACGCAACCCTGAACGAAATTTTATTTAAGTAAACAAACTGGCTAAAGATGTATTTTATACCTACAGAGGAAGTAACTACGTTTATTTATGAGCTTCTTGGATGTTTATACTCTCTCTTTCCTGAGTATCGGTGCTCTAAGTCTGGCGGAAAGACCATTTTTGGATCATCCAAAAGTGTCTTTTAAACATCGCTTTAGGGACTACTCACACTTATTCAGCTCCATTCGCGTTTCGCTGAACGATTCTAGTTACACTTATACAGTCCTGCTTCTATCAGCCGCGTCCAGCGTCGTAAGAATGAGAAAGGCGCTGAATACGCTGCGAAGACTGTAAGATGTCTGTGACTACTGCAGTACCACTGACGCCAATCGCTTCCATATTTGGTAAATAATTAGTACTCAATTGGTACTAATTATTAGTACTCGAACAAAAAAAAAATTGGTAACTTCGTAGTTTTCAAGAAAATCGACTTTGAAGGTGGTCTGGCGGTAGTCACGCTCGTTACTCATTTAGTATTGTGCTCTTTAAATGGACATTTCTATGTGCGATATTTTTATGTTTGGCTTCTTGCAGAAGCAATTGATAAAACTAAACGTAAAAAATTAAAACGCAAACGACAGTGGTTCGACCCAGTACAGGTCTTTCGATCTAGCTCTTGGACCCGGTCCAAGAGCTAGATCGTAGGATTGAGAATTTATCTCTCTTTGACAATTCTACGGACCTTAGACTGATAAAACTAGAAGTATAATTAATATTAATAAAAATATTTTTTCTTGGCAATTTGTTCGAAGAGATTACTCTTCAATCTAGCTCTTGGATAATACCCACCTTTAAAATTGAGCTCATTATATCTTCTAAACTAAGACTCGTCTAAATCAGTGACTTGGCGAAAACTTGCGACTAATTAGCGACTTAATTTGAGACAGAAAACAGATCTTCGTTAGGTGACCTAGCTTTTGCGATTCAAATGGACCAAGCTGGAGTAGGCGCACCTCAGATCGGCCACCTATAAACCCTCATAATTGTTGAACCAGTGACCGACCAATTCTGATATTTGGCGACTAATTAGCGACATTTTTTTATATTAACAAAATTAAAATCCCTGATGGTGGCCATGCCAGTGTCAGTCACACAAGGAGTCGAGAACCATCCGTGTACAGCGCTGTTCCGCCGCGTACGACGCTGAATGCGGCGGAACAGCGCTGAACTCTATATATAGCACTCGCATGATAATAACACATTTGTCCTCTTTTATACTTGTTCGCCGTGAAAGCTGAATAGACGCGGATAGCTGAATGGATGCGTACGCATCTCCATATAAAATCGTTGTTTTCTATGGGCATAAACTGAATAGAGCTGAAAAAGTATGAGTATTCCCTTAGTTAAAATTTTCGTCTCTCGTAGCGTTATTCTTTGAACTAATGAAAAAAATAACGACACAAACCAAAACAAAAGAATTCTCACTAACATGACAATGAGTTGAAACGATGAGAATGAATGAGTAAAAACAAATACATTTAAAGATTTCAAAGTTTTGATAAGAAAAGCAATTCTTTGCTTTCTACTTAAGGTACTTATCTATTTAAACCAATTCTATCAGATAGTGTAATTCAAAAGTTTACGATGGCATCCAATAAAATAACTGCTGTAGCTCGACTCGACTCATAAATTTCAGGGACGTCGCAATAGCCGATCCTCCGTTTTTATCGTCGGACGTATATCTAAGTAAAACCTGACGGATTTAATAATATCTTTGTGCTATTTCTTTACGGGATATAAACAGTTTTCTACACAAGAACCGATAAGTTAATCTGTTAGTTGACTATAGTAAGAACTATCTCTAAGGCAGGGGCGTAGCTACCGCCGTATCAGCCGTATCAATGATACGGGGCCCCCGGACTACAAGGGCCCCGACGTGGACGCAAAGCTGTTGGTACATTTAGTACCGCCGTCTCCTTCGTGGCCTAACAAGTCACTTCTAAGCCAGTAGGGCCATTGATATATAAAAACCCAAGATGCACAGTCTCGAACAAATGCAACACTCGAAACTGTCGTCAAAAACTGACATGTATCAAGTGTCATGTGTGAGTTGTGTGTAGTTATACTATAAACATTTTTTTTTGCAAATACAACCTTACACGGATCGCTTAAAGTTGTTTTTACAAAGCAGTGCATTATGGCGAGTGATGCACAATTTTTTTTTGCAAATTCAGCCTTACACGGATCGCTTAAAGTTGTTTTTACAAAGCAGTGCAGTATGGCGAGCGATCCGAGACTGTTTGAAACTAGCGCACAAATATACATATTGCGCTTGTTTTTGCGGACGTTATTGAGATGCTGAGTGTGTATCTTGATTTTTTATATATCAATGAGTAGGGCACACTACTTTTAGTTTTTAATTATTTTTACATCTATCTGTTTTGTGCGAGTCCCAAATAAACATTTTTTTCTCTCTCTCTTTGTCTCTCTTTAGGGCCTATTTTGTTTATAAAAACAATGTCTACCCCTAAAATTGGGGCCCCCAAATATGTTTGATACAGGGCCCTTTTGATACTAGCTACGCCACTGATCAAAGGTTTGACTAACAACGTCATGAAAACAGTTGGGTTGAATCGACGAATAAGGCTGCGTTTTCACCAGAGATTTGCGAGGATGCGTAGCGAGGGATGTGTTTGTTAAGGCTTGTATTCATGCCAATGACCTTGTGCATATAAACGGAGCTAACTACCTCTACGCGCCACTCTTTTTTATTTTATTTTATAGTAAAAATAATACAAGTTTTAAAAAATAAAAAAACCACATCATTTTCGTTTATATTGCAAAGCAGTAAATATATTTTTATACTCTTTTGATAAAAAATGAAGGAGTAAAATGGTTTCATCTCAACGATTTGGAGACAATTTGGTGGGTTTTTTTTTCTTATTATTTGATACCGATAGGTAAATTCTGGCTAAACCAAACTACGTATCATATCATGTATTTAGATTACTATTTTTCAGATGTAATTTTTCTGTTAGTGCCGACGAAAAGTTGCTTCATCTTCATGCTGTTTTTAAACATTACTCGAGAGAGCAAATCGGTTTCGCTGAGCGAGGCTATGGTAAATCAATCATTCTTTATTTGCGAACATAGGTACTACAATAAAGGTCTTATGTAAATATTTTAGTCCAGCTCTATGTCCTACCAATGAAATTGGTGTACGAATATATTAGCTTTTAGCAATAAATTTGAATTTGAACAATACAAGGTCAAGTTCGAGTAAACAATGTCAATTAAATGTATTATAAATTAATGATGAATAAATTATAATTAATTTTTTACATATATGTCAATGGTAAATGAAGCGATTCTATTGTTTCTCTAGAGCCCTATCATAGAATTGCGTTTTTACTCACAAAACTGCTGACTCATCGCATTAGGCTGTTGCAATTACGTTTATTTTATGGTTTATTATTAATTTATTTAATGAATATTTATTAATTTTTCATTTCTTATGAACTATGGTTTATTTTATAGGGTATAGATTTTACGTAATAATATTAATGAATGATGGAGAAATTTACAGTTAATTCTGAGCGTTTTTAGTAGTTTTTATATGGATTTGAATGGGATTTTTTTTACGGATATTCCATTCTTATTTCAAATTTCTGAGGCCGCTATGAACGAAACCACTATATAAGGAATATTATGATATATTTTTCATTTCATTTGGTTAGGACAGTAGTTTAACCCACGAGCTCGAAAACGTGCCGTCGCGTTTTTCATGAGAAACTTACTTCGGAATTTTGGCTTTTTACGAATAGATAAGAGAAAAATGCGAAAAGTGAGGCCGCTATGTTCAATATTATTAACTATTCTTAACTACCCAATAAGCCAAAAATGTCTAAATATTTAAGTTTCTGAGAATAAGAAAGCAAAGTTGGTCATTTTAAGCAAAAAACACAGTCAAATTGTAATAGGCCTCTTAACAAACACATCCAACGCTACGCATCTTCGCACACCTCTGGTGGAAACGCAGCCTAATAACGGAGGTCGCGTTTCTACCTGAAATCAACTCGCATGCAAGTTTAGTTACATCGCGCGGCACGATCGAGCGATTGTTCACAATGTATCTCGGTAGTCCGCAATGTATTTCAACTTGTATGCAAGTTGGTTGCAGGTGGCTGGCTTAAAATGCCGTGCAATCAGATACTTTTACAACAAGCTATATACAACGTGTTATGAGAGCATGTCAAATTATCTCCTGGCACATGTATTATTTTACATTTTTTTCGTTTTCTTTTTCATACGAAATAATTCGACAGTCACGATTATTTATGTAAAACAAAACGTGAAATATGACGACGTCGCATTTTCTTAGCTTAAATATGAATGATTGATTTGAATGAAAATGATTTACTAGTATTTTTCAATGTTAGTATTACCTTCGAAACTATATATTTTTGGAAAAAAATCCTGTGCAAATTTGAAACCAGAATGATCGAAGTTCTGAGAACTAATTTCCCTTAACTCAATTTACCTGTAAAAAAAGTCATCAAAGTTATGAAGGCTCACAAACAAGATGCGACACCAATTGAATTTTTATAAGGTACCTTCTCGAATAGGTACTCACGGAGGACGGAGTTATTTCTTCGTAGATTTACGAGTACTAAAGGAACGGATGTCCGTTGAGAGACCCGCAGACTCCAGCAAAGACGTCCGTTTTGAATAGACGACCTTTGTGTACCTGAACCATACCTACGGAGCAGATTGAATGGGAATCTGTCCCATTTTGGACGTGTAAAATATTTGCATATGTTTAAGTAACTCTTTGAAAGAGTCCATAAATAAAACGCACGAACATAGTGAATCTTGAAGAGTAGTTAAATAAATCAGAAGGTCAATTTTATTCTGGGCGTTTAAATTCAAGTCGTAATTTCATTTCGGCGACATTGTATGTCAAAAAAGTAGGTGGTTTTTGACAGTTTGCGATAGCGATGCAAATGTGAAATTGCGAACGATTCTTAAAAACACGAAAATTACCTCTCTAGGCTCGAATCACAGGAACATTCTTACATATTTCTTGTCTCAACAAGAGATGAGTCAAGTTAGTACATGCAAACGTACTCATAATGATGAAATTGACTCAAGATTACATTGCTTTGCGTCCAGTAATAATCTTACAAAGTTGCGTCATCGCTTAAATTGAAAATTATGTAGGTTCATGACAGTGAAGCGCCAGTCCACACTGACGGTAGGTCCGTATCTCTGTAATCTGTCTAATCTTTGTTATGTACCTAAATTAATTTAAGTTTCATTAGAAGATTTAATATCTTTACTTAATAATTATAAAGCTGAAGAGTTTGTTTGTTTGTTTGCTTGAACGCGCTAATCTCTGGAACTACTGGTCGGATTTGAAAAATTCTTTCAGTGTTAGATAGCCCATTTATCGAGGAAGGCTATAGGCATATATCATTACGCTAAGACCAATAGGAGCGGAGCAGTAATGAAAATTGTGACACAGACGAAGTTGCGCAGATCAACTAGTTTATTAATAGTTCTAGTATACAACCAACTGGATCAGGAAAAGTAGTTGAAATATACCTACCTTATAATTATGTTTATTTCAGAAACAGTGTATCTTCTCATCTTTACCTACACATTTAAAGCAATTCCTGGCATCATCTGTCATTCAGTCAGTCAGTCATCACTGAATGACAAGCAATATAAGTACTGAGTAACACACAGTGAACTAAATTGACAACCATGACTTTTGAAAAAAATGTTTCTTTTTGATTTTCGTTGCGCGGTGGCTTATACCTGTTTCTAATTGATCCACAAATAAGCATTTTAGAATCAGCATAGAATAACTTTTCTAACCTCAAAATCGTGTATGATCACACGCACAATCAAACCAACCAGAACTTGTCAATGTCATTTCCATCAACTCCAATACAAAATAATTGAACCGATCGCGTTGTCATGGCGTAACGGCTAAATAATCTATCTATAGTCTATAGTAATATATAAAGCTGAAGAGTTTGTTTGTTTGTTTGCTTGAACTCGCTGATCTCAGGAACTACTGATCCGATTTGAAAAATTCTTTTAGTGTTATATAACACTAAAAGATATAGCCCATTTATCGCGGTATAAAAGGAACTCACATTAAGGGACTAATCTCAGGAACTATAGGTCCGATTTGAAAAATTCTTTCAGTGGATAGCCCAGTTATCGAGGAAGGCTATAGGTTATATAATATCATCACGCTGAGACCAATAGCACCGGAGCAGACGAAGTTGCGCGGGTCAACTAGTATAATAATTTCTGAAAAGGTTATTGCGGTCATGTAAAGACATAAGGCAATTCATTGGATCTATTGACTTAAGTATCTCCTCAGATCTCATGTTTAGATTGATAGTAACGGTTCTTGAGAAACAATAAAATGCTGGATCATTCTTCAATCTAAATTAATATAACAAGGAGGTATTTTTTATGTTGCCTAAATTTGTCTGTGTGTTTTATAACTTATCTCTTTATGTTATACAGCTGAAAGGACTTGGATGAGATTTAGACAGTTAGACCATGTTCTAGTAGGACATTTTATACCTACTTTTTATCCCGGGAGTATGTTCTCTTAAATTAGAAAAGTTTAGGTACTTTATAAAGGTTAACTAACAATCTTGATGTGTATTTATGTTAAAAACTCAGTTTAAAAATAAAATGCAACTAAAACAAATGTAAATACAACAATAACGAATATAAATCAATTGAACCATTCGTTTTTTTTAAATATATGTTTGTGTGAAAAGCACGTCAAGGTTGTTTTTTTTTTTACTATAGATAGGCATAGGTACGTTTGACTACTATCTCACCTGATGGTAAGCGATGATGCGGTCAAAGATGGAGCACGTTTGCCTAGAAGCAACCTATTCACTCTTGTCTTAAAGACTCCTAGGTTGTAGCTATCCGGAAACAGACTCTGGCAGGGAATTCCACTCCTTATCTGTACGCACTATGAATGTGTTCCCAAAACGTTTTGTGCGTGTGGGTGGGATGTCCACCATGTACCGGTGGCGCATCGCCGTTCGTCTTGTGGTACGATAATGGAACGGGCTTGGCGGAATTAAATCATGCAATTCCGTCGCACACTCTCTAAAATGCAACCGATAGAAAACCGACAGGCCCGCAACTCGGCGTCGATGCTCAAGACTTTGGAGCTTCGACTCGACGAGCCTGTCATTACCGATGATCCTCTTGGCTTGTTTCTCAATTGACTCAAGGGCATCAAGCTGGTATTTGGCACATCCTTTCCATAGATGAGAGCAGTACTCCATACACGATCGAACTTGCGCTTGATAGAGCTTGAGCAGCTGTTCCGGCGTGAAGTAAAAACCTTTCTAGAATAGTTGGGTATAAAAGATAAGTAATATCGAAAACCACCTATCGACGAGACTACAAAAAACTACGGTTCCTATGGCATGGCGTCGGAAGAGAAACCGCGGGAAAAAGCTTAGTCTTCACCACCAGATTTTTTGTATATTCAAGAAAATAATAATAATAATATATCATTTAATTCAGGTAACAAAGACCCATAACATATATATATACCTTACAGACTAACATACATATTTATAAAAAAACCTTAAAAATATAATTTAACTATTGTACACGAAGTGACGGCGTCGTGTTGCGCTGCGTGGTGTCGCGTAGCCTTCTGCGAAATCGCCGATACACGACACCCTTCGGCCAAAACTCTTCCTTGAGGAAGGTCTCATTATGATGAGTCGGTACTCGCACCACGAACGACTTGAAATTCGTGTTGTGGCGCGACTCGCAACTTCTCGACCCTCAAGATCCAGCTGGTCTTTACTCAAACCTACTCCACGATCTCCTCAACTTTCGTGGTGTGATGTAGCCGGGACACATAGAGCTGCGTCGAAGGTATTGCTGGACGCAGCATATTGGGAATATTGTTTGATCGAAATCGATTAATAAAGTAATACTAATAATATTTAAAATGGACTTCAGATAATGATGTTCCAGATAGGATTTAAAGATAACTGCAAATTAAAACAGAAAATTCTGGTGGCGACCTAATTGATATGCCCGCCACACCGGTTTGCTCCGATAAAGTTCAGGAAACTCTTTGTAACTTAGAAAATATGCAACAAAGGAACAGAAAAAATCCCAAGGGTTTAAGTTACCCATCTCATCTATTTTGTGCTAGCATTAAGATGCTGAGGGGAGTTACGATATTGTTTTTGAACTATGCTTAACTTATTCTAAGTAATCTCAGTCTGTGTTCTTGCTTCTGATGCCTTTCGATATTATAAAGTGACTAAGGTAGGTAGGATCTGGAGCGGATCCAGGGGCGGGGGGAGGGTTGGGGGCTAAGGGGCTGAAGTCCTCCTATAGACCGAGATATCTTTGGTAGTCTACAGCGTAATGAAGTAGTTGAATTTACGCAAAGTAATCCAGGGATTCATTTAATTAATTAGTAATGTCTTAAGCAAAATAAAATGGTTTTATAAGTGTTTACTTTTCTTAAAAACCTACCCTCAGCGAGGTCAAGTCCCCCCCCCAAACATCATTCCTGGATCTACCGCTGGTTAGGATGATTAAGGTACTTTACTAGCAAATTATGTGTGTCAACGAGACAAATGTTTAACGGTGGAAGATTTTTACAAGCTAAATGATGTGTCCGGTTACAAATTATCTAGTAAACCATTTTCAAGCACTTCCTGTTGTAGGTACGAGTATGTACTTACAACTTTGCTTACTTATGTAACTTTGCAGGAAATGCAATGATATGATACTGTGAACTCCTTGGATGCCATAGGAATTCGATCTTCAACTCGGATCACCTTCGTCTCGGTTTTAGACGAGATAGTTTCTTCGACTCCATTATCCTCTAAAAATATGTGATCCATGTCGACAGCGACCCCATAAGATTCGTAATTTGGATCAGGCTCTGGTTCTGACAACAACTTCTCTTGGCTTTCTGGAATCATATTAGAAATCAAAACTCAAATCGTATATTTCAAATAAACCATTTACAGGCACTTTTGAATTGTCAAAATGGGTCAGTCAAAAACATGAAGCTATTTGCACGTTCCAAAGCGTAGATCTCTATTTAGAAGAACGTGCAAGAAACTCCACGGACACTCTTTTAAACCATGTGTGTATTACAAAAATCTTGTTAACATTATCTTTGATTGCTTCTATATGAGAGGACAATGCAAAGAACAAGATATGAGTATCGGAATGGAAATTATTTCGATACTGTCCCTTGCTCCTTGCGACCTTGGTGTACTGAGCTGGTCTGATGATGCCCCGGAAGATTGCCATGAGAACTCCTTAATAGTGCTTTAGTTAATGATAAGCTTGCTTTAAAAAGGTTGTAACTAAGAATTTATTTCTTATCTATGAGTTGATATTTTTTGATCGTTAATTGCTGACCTTGTCTGCTAAAATCTATCTGGCAAATGAATTGGTAATAGGGTATTCGACTACTATGAAAAAATATACTACTAATACTTATTTGATAGATGTTATTAAAACAGTAGCCATTAGTGCTGTCTCTGTTTATCACAGCTTTTAAAACGCTGACAGAACTGCGTCTTGTCTGCTCTTAATGTGTCGTGAAATGTCATAAAAAAAAACTGGGCAAGTGCGAGTCGGACTCGCGTGCAAAGGGTTCCGAACGAATTTTTGTTTAAACATGTTATTTTAACACTACAGACTTCTAATAGTCCTGTAATCTTTAGGTAAAGATCTGTTATCTCCATTTTTTGAAAAATTTTAGGCTCAGTAGTTACGGAGACAAGGGGGGGAATGGTCATTTTTCGTCTAATTTCTTGAATAACTTCTAAACCATTAATTTTAAAATTATGAAAAAAATATAATTCAAACTCTCACAGTAAGCCCTTTCATTTGATATGTCACACGATATTGTTCAAAAAACTTTTTTTTTAATTTTCTAGTTTGACCCCAAAAGTGACCCCCATACTAAAAAATTAATGATTTACGTAACGCGTCCGTGTTTGGGTCATAGAAGTCCAATTAATGTGTACCAAATTTCAACAGAATCGGTCCAGTGGATCCGGAGAAAACTGGCTGTGACAGACGGACAGACAGACAGACACCCGAGTGATCCTATAAGGGTTTTGTTTTTAAGGTCCCTAAAAACCAGCTAAATAACTTATTGACACGTTAAACAGGCAGGCAACGCGTCAGCAAGCATCTCTTTCCACTAAAGGAGATGCTTGCTGACGCGTTGCCTGCCTGTGTGTTTTTACGACTCTGTCACTACAAAGTCGTAAAAATACAAAGATGCAAAGAAGACTGTACGAATAGTTGCAGAGTTAATTATGTTAAACAAACTACTAGAAAACCTGTTTCTCTAGTCATGATAAGATTGTCGTCTATGTTGTAAGAGAACAGTATGTGAACGTTGAATAAACAGTCTTAATTAAAGTAATACGGAATTATTATTTCCTTCCTCCTAACGGGATTTTAGTTCCACCATTTTTTTAATAGAGTAGGCGCTCTTGTTAATACTACACATGTAGATGTAGGTATGTTATTCATTACCTTATCATAGAGATGGAGGGAGTGTTTGTCTTAGTAATAGTTTACTGTAAGTCATTTTTAGGGTTTCGAACAAAAAAAAACGGAACCCTTATAGGATCACTCGGGTGTCTGTTTGTCCGTCTGTCACAGCCACGGCACATGTGTGAGTACTGTGTACCTTAAACTTAAGCTATAGCTATCAGTTTTAGGTTTGTTTTTGACTTGAATGTACCCTGGCGGTTGGGTGTGTCATGCTCACACAAAGGTCTGGCTGATGGTGGCGTATGCGTTGGATCGTTTGGCTCCCTTCAGAATGGTTGAGCCGAATGGTGCTGGCGCATGCGTCATGTTCGTGAACGGGCGCTGTCAGTTGGGACTGGTCATTTCTCAGTTGCCATGGTTTATTTTAAATATTTCTTTGAATTGTTCCTTTTTACCCGGACGCTTTTATCCTGCTCGTCTTTTACATCGTTCTCACATGTTTGTATAATTTCAACTTGATGTAAACAAAAATTTGTAACAATTTATTATTTTTAAAAGAGTGTCCGTGGAGTTTCTTGCACGTTCTTCTCCATAGAGATCTACGCTTTGGAACGTGCATAGCTTCATCTTTTTGGACTGACCGACCTTGACAATTCAAAAGTGCCTGTAAATGGTTTATTTGAAATATAGGTACGATTTGATTTGATTTGATTTGCCAGTTTTCTCCGGATCCACTAGACCGATTCTGTTAAAATTTGGTACACATATGGACTTCTGTGACCCAAATACGGATGTGTTACGTAAATCATTAAATGTTTAGTATGGGGGTCACTTTTGGGGGCAAACGAGAACACTTTAAAAAAATGTTTTTTGACCAATATCGAGTGACATATTAAATGAACCCTTTGCACGCGAGTCCGACTCGCACTTGGCCAGTTTTTTTTTAGGATAGGAAATCATCAAATGACTCCTTCCGCCGCGCTCTGGGTGGAGTGGAAAGGAGTGTCAAACTCTTACTGAATAAAACCATTTGAGTTCTTCCTAATGCTCTTTGCGTTCCACGGCCGCGGTGACTCTTCCGAACAAATTCCGCAACCGTAAGGCATAAATACTGGATTTTCAATAAATATAACGATCAAAAGGTTTCAGAGTAGAAGTATGACAAGAGTAGAAGATGCTGCTATTGGACAAGAAGAAAAAAAATATACTACCGTAACTAACTAGTCAGAACTTCAAATAAATGCATGGTACCAGAAAAGGTATTTGTTGGTTTCAGGTAAGGTTTGCGGCACGATGGATCAATGATTTAAAGAAGATGGCTGGCAGCGGATGGATGCGGACTGCCCAAAACCAGGATGGTTGGCGCTCTTTGGGGGAGGCTTACGTCCAGCAGGGGATGGCAATTGGCTGATATGATGATGATGATGATGAGGAAAGGTTTCCAATATCCACCAGTCAATCTACAAACTCCAAGTGTAAATCAGAGGGGCTATTCCCGTGCTTCCTGGTGTAATGAAACGTTCGCATTCGCATCTCAGTACTTACGAATTTGTCAAAAACACCTCTATTTCCCCTACGACATATAGTGACAGCGATGTGAATTTGAACGTTCTTTAGAAAACCGCACAAGTGTAAGTCGGACTTGTAAACGAAGGGTTCCGTACCATAAGCCAAAAAAAAACAAATGTTTCTTGAATTGGGTTTTTTTTAACTAGCGGACGTCACGCGGTTTTGACCGCGTAGTTCCCGTTTCCGTAGGGGTATGGGGATAAAATATAGCCTATATTACTCGCTGATAATGTAGCTATCCCTTGCTGAAATAATTTTTCAGATCGGTCCAGTAGTTTTTAAGTGAAATCGTTACATACAAAATACAAATATTTCCTCTTTATAATTTTAGTATAGATTTAAATTTATTTTCATTATTTTTTTTTTGTTATAGCGGCAACAAAAATACATGCACTGTGAAAATTTCAACTGTCTACTTATTTCGGTTCATGAGATACAGCCTGCTGACAGACGAACGAATGGACAGCGGTGGCTTAGTAATAGGGTTCCGTCCCTTTAGGTACGGAACCGTTCGTCTAATTTTCACTGAGTGTGTATTTCTGTAACTTTAACAATATGGAAATTGGCCCTCGGATTGCCGAAAGTGGTGACGTGGTGATAAAAAATGGCGATTTCCTCTTTAGCAGTACCTACCGACGATGGAAGAGCAAATCTGCCGTAGCATTGGACAGCTCTTACCTAAATACTCCGAGATGCTTCTTTTTTATTTAGAAGGAAGGTTACAGGATTAAAAGCTTTAATTCGCAAAGAAAATATAGTTACTTTATAAATAATCAAGAAGACGTTGTTGGATAGTTCGGTCGAGCCACAAGTTTGTTGACGACGAGTTAGCTCCCTTCACAGCCCGGGACTGGCAGCTGAATATTAATTCGGCCGCAGCTTTCTCTTTAAAGAGGTAATTATTTAACTACTGTTACGAAGTAAGGATTTTTTTACCTGGATGAGGGTGTACGTAACGACTGCAGATGTCCCATTTGCTCTTAGTTATGTCGGATTGTTGGCGACAATTAGTTTAGCTGTTTACAGCCGCATTTTTTGAGGAAGCGTAAATCAGTCACTCGAAATTCGTAAAATATCCTTTTCATATCTTAAAACTAGTTGACCCGCGCAACTTCGCCTGTTCCGCTCCTATTGGTCTTATCGTGATGATACATAGCCTATAGCCTTCCTCGATAAATGGGCTATCTTACACTGAAATAATTTTTCAAATCGGACCAGTAGTTCCTGAGATTAGCGCGTTCAAGCATACAAACAAATAAAAAAACAAACTCTTCTGCTTTATATATTAGTACAGATTTTTGGACGACTTACTACACATCGCACTGCATGGAGCAGCTTATGGTAGACGCCCGATAAAATTGCAATAAAGTATATTGACCTTTCCGTTATATCCCTTCGTAGATACCCCCGAACAATAAATTCATGAGCCATTGTACATTACTAGAGAACGTAAAGGATCACGATGGAAGTCGATTCAGGACAGCTTTATGCCTTTATTTTTATTTTTGATGTTAAGAAAGTCAATAAATGTATGTGGGTTAATGACCAATATTGCACATTTGTCTGGCGCCTACTATAAGGTATTTATTATAACTCTGATCTGGCGGATTGTGATCCCATCGACCTATGAGAATAAAGGAGGTGAAGTGAGTGAAGCAGTGCTCATGTGTTTCTGCACACACTTGTACGCGATAAAATCTCCTGCTAAACAACGATGCTTTTTCCTTCAGGTACATACAGACGAAATTGCGAAGAACCTAACACCGAAAACCAACACTTTTGATATATTTAAATGAATTGGCTCCTGTTTACGAGAGTAAAACTTATGTTAATGTTAGCAGTTGCTGTTTATAATGATCCTGCAACTGAATGAATATGTTCCTTATCCTTATCTCTTCCTTATATCGAGCATATTTCATCTTATCGTGACACGATTACAATTCTTAGTCATTTTCAGTTGGCAGCCGCAGTTACACTTTCTGTGTAATTAGGCAAATACAATCTTTATCGTGACTTCTACAGTACTTAGGTACAAGTACACATAACACACACAAAACACAAATTCGTGGAGTTTCATTGTATCTCTTGTGTACTGTCGCGCTGCAGGTTAGGGCCTCTGCAACATCAGGGGATTGTGAATAAAGAAAAAACTGCTGGATATTTAAGACATGATTATATTGAGCTCATGCTCCAAAGAAAGCTTTTACAGTTCTGTCAGAAAAACAAATCAATAAGCGTACGTCATTATTCAAACCTATTCTAAATTATAAACTATCTTTAATTAATTCTTCTAAAGCTTTTATAAATAAGTTGCTGTATTCATGGAAGGTTAGGCTTCCAAGGAGGATGTCTCATAGTACACAATCTAGTTCTTATGTTACATAATGAATTAATTGCATAATTAAGCCATTCCCCGTACCGTAAACTGGTGCCTCTCAAGCCTTACGTCCGGCATCCTCCTCCATGCTATCTTGTCTTTTCTAACTTAGCACAGCCTTTTCCTCTGGGTATTTTTTATGAATCTTTAAGTGCTACTTTGTAGCGTATTAAAACCTTTTATTTTTATGGAGAACGGCTTCGCGAACAAAGCAGTCCTTGCAATAAACACGAGTGCCGTCTACTGAAATTGTGTCTTAAAAAATAACGTTTCTATACCATCAAAGCTTTCAACGTATAAAAATTGCATGTTTTCAAGATTTTACAAACACAATGGCTGAAAAGTGAAAAGTCATCTTATAATATTTTCACACGGAGAGAGTATTTCGCGAGGCTTTCTCGCGGGGTAGATCTCAAAGCCGCGAAGCAGCTCGCTTGGGATGCATTAGAATTTATTTTGCGCTCAACCGCTGACTCAAGCTTGTTCTATCTAGTCAGATTACACTAAACGACATGTTGTTCAAGAACATTTCATAATCATTTTGAATAACGTCGCCGAGATTATTCTCTGGAGAGAGATTGCTTGATGATTAGGTTTGCGTAACTATGTTTGAGGAAGTTTGTTCCCAAGCTATCATCTGGAACTAAAAAGGGCGAATGTGCGTTTTTATTTGTTTACTTTTAGCACGTCACATTTAGCCGACACTATTCTACTCGATGCTAGACATTATGACGCAGATTAGTGGATAACCACACAGCGCAGCAGATGATTGCTATGTTTTTGTGTAACCATATGGTCAGTGAGAGGAGCTCGTGGCTAAATAATAACAGCCGCACTGATCGATCTTCGAGGTTGAGCAACACTTGCTACGGTTGATCCGCGGATGGATGACCATCTACTACAGTACCAAGACGTCCCTGTGCCTCGCAAATCACGTGAAACCATTCGTCCTGGCTGTCATCACGGAACTTTTTAGGGTTCCGAACAAAAAACGGAACCCTTATAGGATCACTGTCCGTCTGTCTGTCCGTTTGTCACAGTCAGTTTTCTCCGGATCCCAAACACGGACGCGTTACTTTTGGGGGTCAAACTAGAAAATTAAAAAAAAAAGTTTTTTGAACAATATCGTGTGACATATCAAATGAAAGGGCTTACTGTGCGAGCTTTAATTATATTTTTTCGTAATTTTAAAATTAGGTTTTGAAGTTATTCAAGAAATTAGACGAAAAATAACCATTCCCCCGTCTTATCTCCGAAACAACAGAGCCGAAAAAAAAATGGAGATTATAGATCTTTACCTATAGATTACAGGAAAAGTCTATGAGAAGTCTATAGTGTTAACATAACATGATAAAAAATAAAATAAACCCTTTGCAAGCGAGTCCGACTCGCACTTGGTTAGCTTTTTTTTCTCTATTGATAGGTACACGTTAGACCACTGTCGCACCTGATGGTAAGCGATGATGCGTTCGAAGATGGAGCACGCTTGCTTAGAAGTAATTTTGACAGTTGTTACGGGTAGTCACAAATCTTGCATCGGTCTTGCCAAAGGCTCTGCTGTTACACAATAGGCTAGTTTCCACCATCAATAAATTGCAAATCTATTTAGTCCGCTAGTTAGAGTATTGAAAAATAATAGACACGTATTTTTTGTTTTTGTAAATAAATGAATACTTATTGAAAAAGATAAAACGCATCAAAACTCGGGAGTGGGACCTCGTGACGTCAGAACGCACTAAAAATTATGCCACGGCGTGACGTATTGAGAATTTTAAAAGCGTCGTATCTTCGTCAATTTTTGTTTTTAGTAACAAAAGAAAAAAAACTTATCGGATATTTTTTGAAAATCTATCTGACGGACTAATTAGATTTTTGTAGTCCACTACCCTATTACTTACTTGATTGTTTTACAGGTCTGAGAGGCTGTCGCTCTATATATGTAATATACTGGTACTCAGCTGCATTCGGTCATCAATGCCGCTACAAGAAAAATCAACATCGCAACAAAAAGAACCGCGACGCCATCTATCCAACTAGCAGCGAACTACTACGTCGAAATCCTGCATCGCGCAAGCAGAGTTTACCGTGTGATTTGAACCTATATATCAGCCCGAATATCAACTATTGGGCATTTGCCCGCCAGGCACTACAAGCGCCTGGTCCGAGGATCCTCCCTTTTCAATGGAGGTTTGCGGGACTTTACTCTCTGTACCGCAATACCTCAAAACGATTACACTGGAAGCTGACCCCAACATATTTTGGAAAAGGTTAGATAGTTATTCGGGGTCTGGCTGTTTGTGTATGTGAGTTTGTATATTTGTGAACGCACCCACGATACAGGAGAAATTCCTACAGTGGGGGGAAGTTACGTGGTACCTTCTCGTCCCAAATATCACAGTGTCTCAAGACGAAAGTCTATGACCAGTGCGTGTTGCCGGTGGATGACTTTTGGAACTGAAACGTGGGCGCTCACAATGAGCCTCATCAGAAGGCTAGAACCAAGGTTATACCTCGAAGGATCGCCAAACTAAAGTAGCAGTGAGCAGGGCACATTGCTCGCAGAACAGATGGTCGATGGGACCGAAAAGTTCTGGAGTGGCGACTGCGTACTGGAAGACGCAACATCGGAAGGCCTCCCACAAGGTGGACCAATGACCTGGTGAGGGTCGCGGGTAGCCGATAGATGCGAGACGCACAGGACTGGTTGTTGTGGCGACACTTGGGGGAGGCCTATGTCAGCAGTGGACGTCTTTCGGCTGATATGATGATGATGATGAAGAATAGATCATCACAACCTTAGCCATGTCTTTTTAAGTACATTAACTATACATACATTTACTTGTGTAAACAACTTCTCAAAGTAACAACTCAGTAATTTGCTATGAATAAGAATTAACGCATGTCATCATGTTAAAGAGCTGTCATGAATATTCAATTCCTAACGAGTTAACCTTGCCTGACCTTTCAGAAATTGTGGATTATTTTCATAATGTTATGTAATCTGTGACTACCGCAAGATATAACGAGTTCTAACATACATAATAAACACGTGATTAGTTTTTATTTTTATGTCTGTGTTTAATTAGGGTTCCGTACCCAAAGGGGAACCAATGGAACCCTATTACTAAGCCTCCGCTATCCGTCAGTCCGTCCATCCGTCTGTCTGTCAGCGGGCTGTATCTTAAGAACCGTAAGGGTAGGGTAGACAGTTGAGATTTTACAGAGTGTGTATTTCTATTGCTGCTATAACAACAAATAATACAAACAAAATTAAATGAAAAATAAAAGGGGCTCCCATACAAGAACCGTATTTTTTTCGGTTTATGCTATGGAACCCTACATGTGGAGAATTCGACTCGCTCTTGGCCGTTTTTTTTTATTTTTGCTGTTCTAAATATCGATTACATTGAATTTCATGCTTCATATAATTTTACGTAATGATTACGGAACAGCGTTTGTCCTTCGATCTGAGGTCATCGTTAGAGATTCGATCCCAGGATTCCGAAATTCGGAATCTCGACATAAGTACCTACACAATAACGAAATCCTGTGTTAAGAAAAAGTAACCAGGATCGAAACTTCTATTGACCCAGTGTATTTATAATGTACTAGTGGACGTCACGCGGTTTCACCCGCGTAGTTCCCGTTCTTGTGGGAGTACGGGGATAATATATAGCCTATGTTACTCTCTGATAATGTAGCTATCCAATGCTAAAAGAATTTTTCAAATCGGTCCAGTAGTTTCGGAGCCTATTCAATTCAAACAAACAAATCTTTCTTCTTTATAATATTAGTGTAGAGTGTAGATATAGATTAGCTTGTGCCCGCGACTACGTACGCGCATGTCCCATGTTTCCCGTTCCGGTGGGAATTTCGGGAATTTCTCTCTTAGTGCTCCCCTACGCTCCCCAAGGAACATACATGCCAAACTTCAGCTTTCTACGACCAGTAAGTTTCGGCTGTGCGTTGTCTGTTAGTCACTCAGTCACTCAATCAGTCAGTAACGGAAGAATTTTATATATATTGCTGATTGATGTATCTTTTGGTGGGTGGAGATGTCCTGCCGAATAAGTGATCGCGCTCTATGGCTTCCCCCTCCCAAAGATAGAGGATAAGTAATACTTTATTATTTTTTAAATGGTCTTACCTATTATCGTGTTGTTAACTTAAATATTTTTTAAGAAACTAGACATGTCACGCAATAAAAGGTAGACCTTGGAGCGTCACGATAATAGCAGTCCGAGAAACTCTAGAATAAAGAAAAATCGTCCCATAAATGAGGTAATTACGCCCGACGAGAAGCTACCCGAGATAATAACATAGGGCGCAGTACCTATGTTTTTTATTTGCTACCAAATTGGTCTAGTGGACGTCATTGAGGTAACTACTAGTATGCGTAAGGTTCTTAAAACTTAACAGTCAGATGTGTTACTGGGGAGTTTGTTGCGTTACTTCGTCGTCCCAGCTGAAACACGAAGAGGTGACAGGTGGGCGTTTTGGGGAACGCTTTAAAAGTGCTGGCACTCAGTCTAATTTGAATACCTAAATGACTCGTGATTTTGATTTTGGGTGCTGTTTTGGTACTGTTTGTCTAATCTCCGTAAAGACTGGACCGATTTTCACTGGCAGACATCTAATGTTATAAGCTATTAAACTAAGGCTACTTTAATTTTTAGAAAAATCGTTAAGGATCCGAGCAAAAACAAAAAAGCCAGCCAAGTGTGAATCGGACTCTCACACGAAGGGTTCCGTATCATAAACCGGAAAAAAACACGTTTATTTTATGGGAGCCCCCTTTAATTTTTAATTTGTTTAAATTTTTATTGTTTGTTGTTATAGCGGCAATAGTAATACAGACACAGACGGACGGACAGCGGAGGCTTAGTAATAGGGTTCCGTTTGGTTACGGAACCCTAAAAATGAACAAACATGAAAGTATAGACAGATGCGGACAAAATCGCGGGCAACAGCAAATTTTCATTCAAATTATGTGACGCCTAAATTAATGCCTATTGGGCACGGGAATGAGACTATTCACGACTTCCAATAACTATCAAGCAGGCCGGAGCCTCTACCTCCATACTACCTACTATGTTTTCATTTCAATGATCACCAACTACTGTATATACCTAGTTTAGATAGATAATCTCCCAAAACGAGCAGACAGTGGATACCTAAATAATGATATGGATCAGGGATTTAATCTAATTACGGCCTAAATCGTTGAATCGCCCATTGATGCGTAAAATTATCCATGATCAGGTGAACTTATTGAATACTCATGGATTTTGGAAATGAGTTCATGTGGAAAGGGATAACGTGGTGTGAATCAAACGAGGATTTAAAATGTATGGAATACTGTGAGGGTTGCGGAATTTGTTCGAAAGAGTCACCGCGGCCCTGGAACGCAAAGGGTAATAGGAGGAACACGGATGGGTTTTAGTCAGTAAGAGTCTGACACTCCCTTCTGCTTCACCCAGAGCGGGAGGAGTCATTTGATGCTTTCCCATCCCTAAAAAAGACGACTGATATACTTGCAATAAAGTACATTGTCCTTTTCCTAATATCAAGAGATATTAGGAAAAGATACCCAAACAATAAATTATGATGAAAAGAAGACGCAAAAGATCGATAGAAGTCGATTCAGGATAGCTTTATGTCTTTATTTCCATTCTGCTCCGCCGAGAGCGGGAGGAGTCATTTGATGATTTACCATCCTTAAAAAAAAGATAAATGGACAAACGATACGAATACCAATAGTTTTTTGTGAGACTCGGCACTCACAAGTAAAAACGTTTTTTTCCGCACCCATTCTAATTTGAGAGGCAAATAGAATGAAACAAATAAATTATTACATCAAGCCTGTATTACCCGAAGGGCTAGGCAGAGGTTTACCCACAGAACAGATAAAGGAGGTTTACCTCTTTTATCTGTTCTGTGGGTTTACCTATTTGACCAGTTATGTTCAAGTCCCCCGTAATAGGAAGACTATTGCCTACAATAAATACTACTAAAAAAATCCATATGGAAAAACCCAATAATACTTTGCTTGATTCGGGAAACAAACTTAGACCTTCATGCTCAGCAGTATAGCGTATGCGAATACTACTAACGATTGGGCATTGTATATAGATTTCATATGAAAAGTTCACGACTTCCATTGCACTTTTTCCAACGTCCTTTTCCATTAGCATTTGGCATAAACCATTCATAATGGCTCCCATAGATGACGTTAGATGTCTGTAGAAATTCGGCTCCGTCCGCAATTTATGAGGAGTGCAGTCCCGGCGGCCCTATAGGGTTTTAATTAAAGTGCTAAACGCTGGCTGCATCTTTTGGGGCCGGCAGCCTGGACCCAGTCACCATTCTCTTATTTTGCACCCAAGCCAACTTAATTGAGTTTCTTTTTTCAGCCAAGCCGGCACAATAGCGTTTGACAATGCAATTTTAATTTTGTTCCTATTCTTCAACTATATTCGCGTCTGCTGTGAATAGAAATATAATAATGTTTCGTTACTAAATGTGATGCAATTCGGAGGCAAAGAAAACCTGTTGCTTTGACCGCTGCCTTGTTCTACAAACAGGTTATAACTACCTAGGTCATAATGGAAATAAAAAAAGTTATTGACATTTCTAACGCATCAAATGAAATCGCTTCAGTATCTGCGATCACTACGTTGTGGTACGATAGTGATCACGCAAGTCAATGGCCCATATTGTTCGGAATCATTGCATTCACGTTGACCCCAATCAATAACCACCCACATACAAAACAGATGTATCAGATATTGTACTATAAAAGATAACAGAGATTATCAAAGCTGATAACACTATATCTTTTGCACCGATTTCGATTTAATGCGCATTAGTTTGTTCTATTTTGATTAGAATATTGCAGTATGAATAGTCCTGTGTGCTTGAGTCGATAATTGCACGATGGCTACCTAGGTGAGTGTGTGCTAGATCTCTGCTATTGATATTCAAAGGGGCGGAATAAATACGCTCCGCATTGTACTAGACATGAGCGAGCATTCAAGGGGAAACAATACAGGGTAATCATATCACTTCGAATTAATTACTTCGTGTATACACGTGTAACAAGTAACGCTGAGTTTTGATATTTAACCTTCGGCCGTTTCGAAAACAAAGGTTCTACTGCGGTTTTGTTAAGCCCTCGAGATTTCAGATTTATCCCAAGTTTACAACCCACGTGTGAGTTTCTCATTTCAAACTGCAAAGTTCGAACGAAATTAAACGGACACAATACCGGCCAATGTTTCTGTTACCCTTTTTCGGGCAATAATGGAGTTCGAAAATAGAAGCGAAGAACACAAACGTTGGATGGTGGGACTTGACACTTAATTTCGAAGCTAGCGTTGTTCGCAACATGGAGGAATGTAGGTACAATTTTGTACCGTTTGTCAAACTATGTCCCTGTTCTTAACGTTATTAGAATAGACACAATACCGTGCAAGTTATTTAAGCTAAGTTGTTACTTGTGTGAGATGAATCCCACCTATCTATATCTACTTACTAATATATAAAGCTTAGTTTGTTTGCTTGAACGCGCTAATCTCAGGAACTACTGGTCCGATTTGAAAAATTCTTTCAGTGTTTTTATTCTATAGGCATCATCACGCTAAGACCAATAGGAGCGGAGCAGTAATGAAAAATGTGACGCAGACGAAGCTGCGCGGGTCAGCTAGTTATAAATATAAAAAAAACCGGCCAAGTGCAAGTTCTAACACGAAGGGTTCCGTACCATAATTCTTTATTTTTATTATTTGTTGTTATAGCGGCAGTAGAAATACACAATCTGTGAAATGAAAATTTCAACTGCCTACTTATTACGGTTCTTGAGATACAGCCCGCTGACAGACAGACGGACGGACGGACAGCGGAGGTTTAGTAATAGGGTTCCGTTGGTTACCTATCTCTCCGAGTTCTTGAAATCATAGCTTTTGTCATATACATACTGTAGTGTATGTATATACTTATGATTGCTTTCGAGAGCGTACGTCACAACGTACAGTCAGTCAACGGTCAGTCGGTGTTCAACCGTCAGTCAGGCAGCACGTGGTGGTGCGTAGGCGAGCCAAATACCTACTATTAGTGATACGATGCGTGGAAACTACATATGGCGACGAGGACAAAAAAAATAATTAAAACTGTAAGTAAAGTGACTTTATAAAAAAATAAAAAAGAGAAAATGTGACTGGCGAAGTGGCAAGATAATTTACTTATGCTACTTAGGTACATGAATGTTACTTATTCAAACTAAGAAAACATGCGACATTTTCATTTACATTTCTCAGCTATTATAATTACCTTTACCCAAAATATGGTTTAAACCATTAGTTTACTTTAATTAACAAATAGATACCCATTATGATTCAAAATTATAAAACTTTACACCTACTTAACAGTGGTGACTATTGCTTAACTTACGAAAAAGTCATTACATTGGAATGTTCAGCTACACTGATAGCATTTTAAGGAATGTTCTTCGTTGTTTAGTAACTCGCACTAAAGTAATAATGGACTATAGAATAATCATAATGGTATTGAAGAACAAATGTTAAACTGTGTTTGTTTATTTACACCTACGTAAGTTATAAATTACGACAAACATTAATATAATGTCGGTTTTACCCTACCCAGTGATCTTGTAATTATTATAACATTCATAGGTATTGCTAAATTGTTGAAGTACCTACATGTGCCATAATGAACAAAGTGATTAGTGGATATTTCAATAATTCTGAAAAATAAACACCACCACATCTTAAAAACGTGGTCAGAGACGTGGAGTATTTTTAATGATTTTCTTATTTTGAACCCTAATATTATGCTTGGCCTTATCGGAAGGATAGGTTGCAGTATTATTTAAGTACTGTGGTATTTATTGGTGGTTATTTAGGACAAGTTCAAAAACAATTATTGACCGTTTGGACGTTACCTAATTAAATGGATATACCCCAGTAACTTACTTATATTCCATGTAAACTGGCGTAGTACCTGGTCATTTAATCGACAAATAAATAATAAAGTTATTTTCAAGTTTTATAACAGTATAATGATATAATAATACTGATTTATTATGACGTTGGAGCAGCATTGCTGGTCATTAAATTGACACCGTTTGACTATGTTCAGAGGATCCTCAACAGCATTATTGGTCATCAAATTGACGCATTATAAAAAGAAAGCAGAATTTTGTGATAAAAAAATTGATATTGAAAAAACAACAAACTAGTTGGTTCACGATATAACACTAACATGTCCCAACTCACATTGGAGAAGTTCGACTGCGAAGGAGAACGTTCTTCGGTTGGAGTCAGATGGGAGCGTGGGAAACGAACACTATCTATTTCGATGCTTCTGGTATTGACAAGATCGAAAAGAAAAAGGCAACGACCTGGGAGTCTAACCAGGGACCTCATGCTTAGATATTTGATTTGTACTACATGATTAGTTCTAAAATAATAAATCAAAGAGCGCATAAATTTAATTACAGTAGAACATACCTACTGGTCATTAAATTGAGAAGTCATCATCGAATGACAGTAATTGCAGTAGAACATACCTACTGGTCATTAAATTGACAAGTCATCATTGAATGACAGTAATAACAGTAGAATACACCTACTGGTCATTAAATTGACAAGTCATCATTGAATGACAGTAATTGCAGTAGAACATACCTACTGGTCATTAAATTGACAAGTCATCATTGAATGACAGTAATAACAGTAGAATGCACCTACTGGTCATTAAATTGACAAGTCATCATTGAATGACAGTAATTACAGTAGAACATACCTACTGGTCATTAAATTGACAAGTCATCATTGAATGACAGTAATAGCAGTAGAACATACCTACTGGTCATTAAATTGACAAGGCATCATTGAATGACAGTAATTGCAGTAGAATATACCTACTGGTCATTAAATTGACAAGTCATCATTGAATGACAGTAATAACAGTAGAATACACCTACTGGTCATTAAATTGACAAGTCATCATTGAATGACAGTAATAACAGTAGAATACACCTACTGGTCATTAAATTGACAAGTCATCATTGAATGACAGTAATTACAGCAGAATATACCTTCTGGTCATTAAATTGACAGTTAGTTATCAAAGACAAAATAGGTCAGCAGTGCCTAGTGGTACTTTTTATGTACATACTGGTCATTAAATTGACAAATTTGATTGTGAGGGGGAACCTTCATCAGTAGGAACGAGATAAAAACGCTGGACGTAGGAACTCTTGATCTACCTGGAAGCTGTTGGCATCAAGGGTAGTGACAAGTAACGGGCTTTGCTGCTACATTTTGTGGACTAGAATTGCTAAAAATGTCTATACTAATATTGTAGAGCTGAGGAGTTTGTTTGTTTGGTTGAACGCGTTAATCTCGGGAACTGCTGGTTCGAGTTGAAGGACTATTTTAGTGTTGGACGGCCTATTTATCGGGGAAGACTATAGGATCTAACATCATGCTACGACCAATAGTAGCAAAGCATTAATGGATAGTGTGACGAAGACGAGGTTGCTCGGATCAGCTAGTTTAATAATATACCAGAGACAAATATCACCTGCTGATGGAGTGGATGTCTTTGAAGTGGCTATCACCAAACTCCACGCATACTTTACACCTAAACAAATTGAGAATTAAGAACGTCACTCTTTTTGATTGATCAAACAAGGGGCAAATGAAAAGTTTCAAAAATTTCTTAGTACGGCTTAGACAATAAGCAGACAGATTTCAGTTCAAACAGAGTCGAAAGACATACAATATGTGTTCAAAATCGACGATGACAGTTTACTAGATTGTCGTATAGGTGGAATGAAGGTTAAAAAAAAAATGTTAGTAGACTCTGCGTGTAGGTAAATCCAACTTTAATCACACACAAAACTTGGGAAAATATGAAACAAAACAAGTTTTTGTTTGTTCTTAAAGTAAGAAAACCCAAGGGGTTCTTCCTAATGGTCTTGTTAGGTCAAGACCCAACAGGACCATTTGACGCAAATATAAAAGTAGCAGATAGATCCGAAAATGCAACTTTTTACTTTTTTTGCATCTCTGATGGAACTAGAGATCTACTTGGGAAAGAAATTGCCATGGCTATAGTTATAATAATAATAATAATTCTCTATTTTCGGACAACAATGATCCAGCGTGTTAGTAAACAATATTATAACTTATTACTAGTGTTAGTAGCTAAAATACAACAGAGAAGAAGACAGAACAGAATAAATATTATTGTGAAAAGGACAACCCCAATCTAATGGTTAGTGATAGTCCTTCTCACAAAACTTTTAATTATCGAAGAGTCGATACTCTCCGCCACAGTTTTTAGTATACTGTTGCCACTCGCCCGCAACCTTGACAACAGCGACGCGGTTTTTGTGCGAATGACGGCGTGGAAGCCATCGGTTCGGTTTTGCGCAAACATACAAGAAGCGCTGCACCATCGTGGCAGTCCCAACAGCATCCTAAAAATGTTATTATACTGGACGCGTAAGTACAACCAGCTTCTCAATCATTAAGAAGGATAATAGGAAGAAAAGTTGAAAAAAAATATAAAAGAACGGTTACCAGTAACTAATCTTAAGACTATAATGTACCTACCATATTCTGACAAATACATGATTATGGTTGGAGAAATATTCAAGGAGCGTAATTCCCTGCCAGAGTCTATGTTTCCTGATAGTTGCAGACTGGGAATCTTTAAGTCGGGAGTGAATGGGTTGCTTCTGGGCAGGCGTGCTCCATCTTCAACCACGTCATCGCTTGCCACCAGGTGAGATATTGGTGCCTATAAATATAAAAAAGCGAGTACTTAAAGAGATTCCCGTAGGTGGTAATAGTTTCAACATTTTATTCAGTACGAACTTAAAGAATGAGATATTGCATGGCAAGGTTGCCATAAGGTCATGTTCCAACTTAGACGTGATTAGTGAAAATTGGATTTAAGCTTTTATATTAACGTGTCGGTGACAGTTTTCTTACATAACAAGTTATTAAATTCAGTTCGTAAATTCGATAGTAAACGATTATAAACCGTAACTTGATATTAATGACATTGATTAAAGCTGTAGGGATACAGAGAATTCTGAGCTATTACAATTTCTGAATAGATTTTTCACTACCGGGTTGCTTACTGTAGATGTAAGTTAATCTAAGTAAGATTTAAAA
Source organism: Lacanobia wlatinum (assembly GCA_947578705.1). NCBI lineage: Eukaryota > Metazoa > Arthropoda > Insecta > Lepidoptera > Noctuidae > Lacanobia > Lacanobia wlatinum. Next base: position 12,118,274 of record OX388024.1, on the reverse strand, counting down.
TAATATTGATTGATTCAAACTGTTCGGTGCAGTTATGACCATGATGCTCGTAGATTGACGTAGAGTAATTCATGAACGTAGCCCCTTCACATGAACGTAGGCACAAACATTGACAGGCCTAGGTTCTCTTCTCTTCGTAAACTCTGATGGGCATAACTTACCGGTTGGTATGTTTTAAAATCTCATTGTCGGGAAGATGCCCAAGGCCAAGTATATGAATAATTGACGTTGTGAAGTTATGAAATAGATGACGAGTAAGCATAAAATTATTTTGTGTGAACAGGTTCTTAGTTCTGTGGGTCGGCGGGCTACCAGGATATCGTAGCAGTATCACAGAGTGATATAGACGAGGAAGTCTGTATCAGGGTGTCGTTGCTATTGGTGGTACAAATTAGAGTTTACTCGGTATTCTTCCCATGGGGAAGTGCGAGTATAGGAATTGTGTTTTGCTGAGCTATGAGATAGATGTTGACTGTGAATAAGATACGTAGTCTTTGACATTCTTTGGTAAAATCAATGTGAGTTTTATGACTTCATTGGTGCTTGGACTTGGTAATCACGAATACTAGTGAATCACGAATCAAACCTAAAGGATTGATTACAGCCAGTTTAGAACTGTCGAATGGCTAAAACACTGAACGAAAAGTCAGTTAACTGAAGATTTGGAATAGCTCTGTGTGTAAAAAAAAAAGAAATTTAGACAATTGCCGTAGAGATTAACGATAGCAAATTTCTTGGGGGATATTGAAGTATATAATGATGAAACAGGACAAATGATGAAAAAGAAATGTCGTACATTTATAGAAATTGAAGGTCAGTGGAAAGTTTTTAATGATAAAAAAAAACCAAGGAATTGAATCAAAAAGATACATCTGCTTCATAAATAAGATTGATTAATTATGACTAAATTAAAAAGAGAAAAGGGAAGAAAGATAGAGATAATAATAATATCAAGGCATATAACATTGAATACAATAAAGAAAATCAAAATAATTATCTCACATATGATCATTGAAAAAAATATAATTTGTATATAATTACAATATAGTATAATCGGGTCGTTAACCGAAAAAAAATAATAATAAAGGAGTAAAATACCTCTAGTGTCATGTACAGTGTTTGGAAGTAAATAAATACTTAGTAATAAATACATACATATATTTTTTATAAGTACCTAGATCCATAAAAAACTTACTACAGGAAGTATTTATACACAAATAAAAAAAAAAGGAAGGGATGTAGTGTATGTATATACTTATGATTGCTTTCGAGAGCGTACGTCACAACGTACAGTCAGTCAACGGTCAGTCGGTGTTCAACCGTCAGTCAGGCAGCACGTGGTGGTGCGTAGGCGAGCCAAATACCTACTATTAGTGATACGATGCGTGGACACTACACATACAAAGTCCTTCAGTTGCTTCAATAGAAAATTTCTTATTTTCTTTGCCACTCAATAGTGCGTTTTACCCACCAACTTGAATCTTTTTGTTTCAGTACAATAGGCTTGTCAACTGAAAAAATCTAATTAGTCATTAGTTCATAGACGACACGGTTGGCGCAGTGGTTGAGCGATTGACTGCTGCGCTGCGTGTCGTGGGTTCGATTCCCGCACGGAACAAATATTTGTATGGCCTACAGATAGTTGTTCCGGGTCTGGCTGTTTGTGTATGTGAGATTATATGTATGTGAACGCACCCACGATATAGGAGAAATTGCTAGTATGGGGTTAAAAAAAAATAAGCCGGCAGTTAAATTATCAAAAAATATTTGACCCGTATTTTTTCTTTCGTTACGTAAACCAAAATTGACGAAGATACGACGCTTTTAAAATTCTCAATACGTCACGCCGTGGTATAATTTTTAGTGCGTTCTGACGTCACGAGCCCCCACTCCCGAGTTTTATCTTGTGTTCATTATTTTTCAATACTCTAACCGACGGACTAGATAGATTTGCAATTTATTGATGGTGGAAACTAGCCTATTGATTTGGGTGACACCCTGCTGTATTTAGATTAGGTACGATGGAATTGAACCCAATGAAATATATGGTAGATAGACACCAGATAAATGTGCAATAAGGGTCATTGACACACATACATTAATCGAATTTCCTAGTATCAAAAACAGAAATAAGGACATTAAGATGTCCTGAATCGACTTCTATCCTGAGCCAAAGCGCCATTCTATTAGCGAATGCGATTGTCGAAATTCAAAAATGTAGGGAAATGCCCACGTGTCGTTTCGACGGCGATTGACAATCCCATACATTTTTGACGTTTTGACAATCGCGTTGGCCACACTACCGCTGACATTATGCCACTTGTCTAGAACCTCTGCTTCTTTACGTTCTCTAGTAATGAAAAATGGTTCATAATTTATTGTTCGGGTATCTACGAAGGGATATTAGGGAAAGGTCAGTGTACTTTATTGCAAGTTTATCTGACGCCTACCATAGTTTGGTATATTCAAGAGAGTGGAAACTTCTTGAGTAGTTGTACTTCTTATTAAACACATACATAATTATAATAATGTAGGTATAGAAACTATTTCTCTTTCTTATTAGCATCTTATTAATATGGATGGCATTTCAAACTTGTTTTGTGAAGTACTTTTCCACAAACAACGTTATTATTGAAATGAATACTAATGTTATGTACCTATACAACACATTTCAAAAAGTTACTCCTGTGTATCTTCATCTTCCATCCACTTATTCTTGTAGGTACTAGTTACATATTCGTTCCACCAGATCCATATTCCTTACCCAGTACAAAATACCTTTGAAGGTAACCAATGCATAAATTACAGAACAGAAGCGCTGGATGGAAATGGAGTTTTCATACACGCTCACTGTCAAAATTTACGTGCTATGATTGGCGCCAGATAAATGTGCAATAAAGCACATTGACCTTTCCCTAATATCCCGTCGTAGACACCCGAACAATAAATTATGGACCGTTTTTCATTACTAGAGAACGTAAATGATCACGAAAGTAGTCGATTCAGAACAGCTTTATAAAGATACCAGCTGACCCGCGCAAATTCGTCTGCGCCACAATTTTCATTACTGCACCGCTCCTATTGGTCTTAGCGTGATGATATATAGCCTATAGCCTTCCTCGATAAATGGGCTATCTAACACTGAGAGAATTTTTCAAATCGGACCAGGAGTTCCTGAGATTAGCGCGTTCAAGCAAACAAACAAACAAACTCTTCAGCTTAATATATTAGTACTAGTGGACGTCACGCGGTTTCACCCGCGTAGTTCCCGTTCCCGTGGGAGTACGGGGATAATAAATAGCCTATGTTACTCCCTGATAATGTAGCTATCCAATGCTAAAAGAATTTTTCAAATCGGTCCAGTAGTTTCGGAGCCTATTCAATTCAAACAAACAAACAAACAAATCTTTCTTCTTTAAAATATTAGTGTAGATGTAGATATAGATTATTTCTGTTTTTAATATTTAGAAAGTCAATAAATGTATTTGGGTCAATGACCATTATTGCACATTTATCTGGCGCTTTCCATAGTAAAGTAAATATAGATATACCTACCATCATGGCCGCCAAAGCTGACAAATCATGCTCCACTATTTGTGGTGCATTTTGGCTTATCGGTCGGCTGTAGGCAGCTCGTATTGTTCCCAACTAATTTAACATCTAGATCTATCAAACGATTATCGATTACAGGTCCAACATTGTGTGCCAATCGAGGCTATCGTACCTACAGATCCATTCAATGATTTAGCTTTGTTCCAAAATGCAATGTTTGCGCCCTAGTTTGATACTGCCCTCAGTATTGTAAAACTGTAGCCTTTTACTGTGTGAGTATTTTAACGTACCAGAAGTATTTCACGTCAACTTCATTTTAACTGAATAAGCGCCGTCTGGTGACAATAGTAGAAAACCTCTTTTTAGGGTTCCGAATAAAAAACGGAACCCTTATAGGATCACTCGGGTGTCTGTCTGTCTGTCCGTCTGTCACAGTCAGTTTTCTCCGGATCCACTGGCCCCATTCAGTTGAACTTTGGTACACATATGAACTTCTGTGACCCAAACACGGACGCGTTACGTAAATGATTAAATTTTTAGTATGGGGGTCACTTTTGGGGGTCAAACTAGAAAAAAAATCTTTTGAACAATATCTTGTGACATATTAATTGAAAGGGCTTACTGAGAGGGTTTTAATTATCTATATTTTTTCATAATTTTAAAATAAATGGTTTCGAAGTTATTACATAAGAAAAATGACCATTCCCCCCCCCCCCCTCCTTATCTCCGAAACTACAATTCCGAAAATAGAATTTAAAAAAAAAATGGAGATAATAGATCTTTACCTACCCTTTACAAGAAAACCTATAAGAAGTCTATAGTGTTAAAATAACATGTTAAAAAAAATAAAATTCGTTCGGAACTCTTTGCACGCGAGTTCGACTCGCACTTAGTCAGTTTTTTTAAACAATTACTAGCTGACCGGGCAAACGTTGTTTTGGCACATTAAAAAAAATAGCCCTCGAACTATTCTCAGATCTACCAAATATACACATATACAATCAAGCCGTTTCGGAGGAGTTCGATAACAAACACCGTGACACGAGATTATATATATTAAAAGAAAAAAATTAGATATAAGCGAACATTAAAGTTAATACGATCGAGTATGTTAAAAACATGCACCAGACCCTTTGAATCGCTCCAACAGCTCAAGTCGTATTCGTTCAAAATGCTCTGCACAATAAAATAGACTATACACAAAAGCGTTCCCAGTAAACGGGCATGTATGATTCGATCCAAATCCAATAGTCAGAGTAAATGCAAGACGCGCTCCCAGACTACATCGCTTTCGGCAACTAACTTCGTTTGAGCAAACACTCCGGCTAAGAACTCTTTGCCCACTTGGCTCTCGCTTCCACTTGGTTTGCAGAACCTACTAAGTTCTATAAGAATATTCGCTGCCGTTTTAGTGCTCTCAAGCTTAATTAAAAACTTCGACTTCGAGATGCCTTTTCAATTACCGTTAATTATTTTAATCTCTAAGTATCTTTAGAGTGCCGACGTTCATTTTTGGTGGACGCAAGTTTGACGGAGGTCGATACGAGTGCACTCTTGCAATGACTAACGAGGTTTTTCACTAAGGGAAAAATTTAAACCGAGTCTTAAAATTGAGGAAAAGGTAGAGAATCTTTAACTTTGGCGTCACGGCTAAGCGCAAGTGGACATTATAGTTTAGGGATGTAGTAAAATTTATATGCAATCTAGCGCCGTAGCCTGAACTTCAGAGCGCCAAAGGACGAGGGCTCTAAGTTTGTTAATTTCACATAGTGGTTGGCATGCAACAAACTTTATCAATCTATGCGTCGCTAACTTTATAATTCGACACAAGTAACGTCGTATTCTAGAGTGGCTTTAAACAAGATATATGTATATATAGTTGAAGTCTTTCGACAGTTTCATTATAAACCTTCAGGATTAAAAATCTTGGGAACCATTCTAAATCTCTTTTCAGTGCTAGTTTTCTGTAGTGAAAGGCAATCAAAAGGCTAACGGCTTCTTTTTCAAAAGCTGGTACTTAGGTGCTGGAATCGGATAAAATAAAATACTTGAAATGCTTTCAAGATTGCGGAATGGATGCTCGCTTGGTAATGCTATAGCATGGTGTTATTTTTGTTTTTACATTATTTATGAACAGAATTCAACATTGTATCTAGAAAGTGTGATCCATTCATACCATAAGTTACATATACGAGATACCACTTTATATATTTATTATATACTTACGGCGATTTTTTGTAATGATACAGAATTTATAAAATGGGCTAATATGAGTACATTCAATAGCAAAAAGAAGCGATCGAAAATTAAAGATACGGATTTTGCAAATCGGTTGTTTGTTTACACATTCCCGAATTCGCTAAATGGCGACGTAGAAGAATACAATAAAGGCGAGATTTACGTTACGAACAACTTTACATACGATACCAGATCTGCTTACGAAAATGGAGTAGGTAGCATATTTGCATACCTAATATTTCTGATACGGAGCCGAGGAAGTATCCCTTTTGCTCGTGTGTGCCCGGAATATTATGACCTTCGCCTTTAAACCGTATAAGCGTTCATATCGACACAAAAAGGTACGATGTTCTACCACAAGTGGGAATACCGGGATTAGATTAGGCGAGATACGTGATGTGATTAGCGATACAGATTATTTTCTGCTTAATGACGAGCATTGGTTAAACTTGGGGCAGCCGCTCCGTACATTACGTAGGGTGATGGTTGATACGAGGTCGGGAAAAATGTTATTGGGTTTTCTTATTAGGAAATTCTCGACAGAAGCCCAGGGTTTGGAATGCAGCCCGTAACTGAATGGCTCGCCCTTATCAACCGCCATGGAGCAACCTTGGATAAACAGGACGCCTCTGCCTACCCTATCCCCGCGTAATGTGTTATGTACATGGGGTAATTTGTTGCGTAGCTTGCACTTGTATGTCTTCGGGAGGACACAGGTAGCGACGAAGCCGTCCATGCCCTCGCCCGAGGGACTTATTCTCGCAATTTATTTTTCCCCGCGACGCCGGAACTTACATTCTGAATAGTTTCGCCTGTCGCCGATCCCATTTGTTCCGTGTGAAGCGTAAACTTTATTCCCTTAGCCAAAACAAAATAGTCAGTCAACAAAATGTGAAAGGATTCTAAAGTTGTCTTTTCCTTTTGAGTCGTACTGTTGGCTTTTCTCCTACATCAACTGTGAAAGCTCACTGCCTCAGGGATTTAAACTTCATTTTATTTATTCTCTGTGGACATTTAAAGCAACTAATAAATCCAGCAGAGCTATGGACGTTAAAAGTGGTGATTCTTTTATTTTTTATAAATATATCAGGTGACACACTTTTAAGCGTGTTGTACATTTACAGCAGTCGAAAAAAGTGGGTTGTAAAATTCTTCGACACAGGAGCGAATTAATTCAGCAAATAAATTGACAGACCCATTTAAAAGCGTTGTTGGATGAAACGAAAAAATGTACTGACATAAATAACAATAAATCTAATAAACCGCTAAGCCGGGCTCAGGCTACAGCTGGGTGTAGGTAGCAGCTCACTCGTGATGGACGACCCGCATTCGTTTCCAGCACACAGATAAGCCTCCGGCGGGGTTGCCCACCATCTGCTTGCTAGATTGCCTTTGTCAGTCGAGCCTCGTGAACACTGGGCGCATACGAATACACCAGAGGTAACTTATCTGTCTAACGCAAGTTACTAGTTAGTTCTAGTGAGTTTAACGCCACCGGAACATAGTTGTGTTATTATCAAGTGAGACCGCACTGGAACAAAGGCGCCACCTGCCCGCGAACTGCTTTAAACTTGTCTAACTAATTCGAAATGCCGTATCGTGTCGAAGTTTTGAATTTGGGGTATCAAGTTTCTGTGATTACTCAGATAGTAACTACCTGTTCCAGTCATTTTGATACAATGTTGTGTCTATTAATACTATGTGCCTGAAACATTCCAACGATTGAAGTTATCGTTTTCAGTTAAACATTATGTTTGAAGATACCGTAGAGGAGACGAAAAAGGTGACTTTAATTTACAGCAGTAGCCTGCAGATAGTCTGGTATCAGGAAGGCAGGTACATATTTCTTGCCGTGGCAGTATTATATTGTTCGCGTGATCAGATAATTTGGAAGTGTTTGCTGGGCGGCCGGCCGACCACTCGTAAATTTTACCTTTTATGAGCCATTATATTGGCGATAATTCCGGCGAGCGGACCGTTACATGAACATTTTGGACTGGAAAATATCCTATTTTATATCTAACAAACATTGTTATTTCTAAACTGCCTGAGAGTTTAAAAAACGTCAGTGTTTATGGCGATATTAATTGGGAAAAGCCCGATGGGATTAGGCCAAATGTTCTACACAAAAATTGTTTATATGTAAGTCGGTTTGTTGTTTTCCTCCTTATTCTTCGCTTGACGAAAACATGCCAACAAAGAAAACGGGAAAACTTACGTATTCATGCAGTTTATTTAATCGAAATAACGATGGAACCCAACGCTGACCCATATTTCGATCAAAGAGCGGACCCCTGTCACTACTACTCGTATATTTACTTGAAAAATAGACAGCTATTAAAACCAGTTCTTAACAGCATGGGACTGAAAAATATTTCCTTGTTGCTGCCATTATTCTGAAGGAAAAGTGTGGCCAGTAAATTGCGGTCTTAAGAGCCGCCATCAACTACCTAGCTTTTGATGTTTGTCATGCGCAAGCTTAACGGTGCGGAATCTATTAAAATGAGAAAAGGGCCGTATATTTGTCTACACAAATTATAGACGAGATCGAAGCTCTACGGACGGGATTAACAGTTCGGGTCGCCACTAGATCAGACTCTAAGCCTGCTATTAAGTGTATTGCGTGCCTAAACTAGAATGTTCCATCGTATATTAGAGTCACAATAGTTGGCAGTAAGCCGTTAGGAGTCTAACAGCAAAATGGTATGGTAATGAGAAAACAGTCGCGGCGCCGACGATTACTCTAAGATCCGATAATGCCGTCGTTTTTCTTCTATAATCCTGAAAAAGTGATGCAGCCCGGGCATTACGAGAACGGCTACAAAAACGATTCCCTGACTAATATAAATAAAACCTTTTGGATTCCTGTTTTAAATCCAATTGTTGGAGCTTGGGAGAATTCGGTATTGGATTTTATTATCAGGCACAGACCGACCGTTTTTTATACACAATATTTCGAGCAAAAATATATATTATTATTATATTTGAAGTGTTTCGGTTTATCGAAATTCGGCCTAAAATTATCGCAACGATTTTCAATAGATTAGGAATTGACGCTGTACATTAAATAAATCTATGGTTTAAAGATGTAGCAAATCTGTAAAAAGCAGCGTAAAATTAGGTCAGCAGGTTTCCTTTTTGGTCGTAGCCGGTCGAGAAACTAGAACAAGTAGAAAAAAACAGAGCCGGGTAATTAAGTAAGCTACGGAATTCCACTTAATTCATTGATTAAGTCCATTTCAGAATACACGAGTATAATGAGTGAAAACTTTGCTTTTACAGTGAAAGCGAAATTAGAGAACTAAAACTGTAAATTAAAGTGTTTGTTTATATAATGGTGTTTAGTGTTTTGAATGGGTCCAATGAGAAGCTACGAAATAGTTACCTATTTTATATAAGTTCAATTTTGGTGCAATTATCTAACGCTTATACAGGCTGTTTCAGAATGTGTGGTTCTGTGGTGCCTTTGTGTGTTCTTGGCACAAATAAACGCTTTTTCTTTCTTTCTTTATTTGTCACCGGAAAATAGCACACACCGTAAGATTGTAATAAATCTTGATTAGATTATAATTTCTCGATATATTTTGAAAAATTTTTGTATATCTATACTAATATATAAAGCTGAAGAGTTTGTTTGTTTGCTTGAACGCGCTAATCTCAGGAACTGCTGGTCCAATTTGAAAAATTCTTTCAGTGTTAGATCGCCCATTTATCGAGGAAGGCTATAGGCTATATATCATCACGCTAAAACCAATAGGAGCGGAGCAGTGATGAAAAATGTGACGCAAACGGAGTTGTGCGGGTCAGCTAGTGTATAATATATCCCATCCAAATTCAATAGTTTCCAATACATCCGTGTCTTATTTAGAAAAAGTAGTTTACAATTTCACGCGATATTTCACAATCTTACGGCGTTTGCCATTTTCCGGTGACATATAAAGAAAGAAAGAAAAGAAAGAAAAAGCGTTTATTTTCGCCAAGAACACACAAAGGCACCATAGAACCACACATTCTGAAACACCCTGTATAAGCACCACACACATACAGTCAGAAGACAATAGGAAAAAAAATAACGATCCGTGGTTGAACTAAATAAATGCTACCAACTGCATGTAACTGCTTGAAAACTAATTTGTTTGGAACCTAATAGAATTTAGGTCGATATTTTTCATTTGTCGAAATTACCGCATTTAGCTGAATACCCAGTATATTACGCGGAGGTGGACACGCCATTCAACTCGATTTCCGGCAACTCTCACCCCATCCAGCTACAAGCCACTCTGCGAAGATCGTCGCTCCACCTAGCCTGAGGGCTTCCTTTTTTTTTTAAGGATGGGAAATCATAAAATGACCCCTCCCGCTCTGGGTGAAGCAGATGGGAGTGTCAGACTCTTACTGACTAAAACCCATCCGTGTTCCTCCTAATGCCCTTTGCGTTCCAGGGCCACGGTGTCCGCAGCCCAGCCTGAGGGCGACCTAACTTACGTTTGAACGTGACTACGCTAGTATTGTAGATATTATCTGTGACGGGACACAACAAAGTAAACTATGTCAAAAAAAAACGTAGTTGAAATTCCATTGCAATCCAAACTTTTTTAGGGTCCTAAAATTAATTTTCAATGGCTTAAACAATCTTTTTTGATTTTAATTTAACCTACTTTGAACTATACTTGAATTTATTATTCAAGTATGGTTGAAAGTCTTATAAAACGCGTCGATAATATTTTCAATTGTTTTTCACAACAAATAAAACAGGAAAACCTGGACTAATTTTATGATCATTACTAACAGCCCCTTTCCACTTACATCTGCGAATTGGCCTCCTTGCTTTTGAGCCATTATTTTTTGTTTTGAGCGAACCGCTGTGTTTTTCCTTTTTTATTTGAGATAGCTCAGCAAACAGGCCGAGGCCCACATGATGGAGTGTTTACCGCTGGTCACCTGAAATACCAAGATCTTATACAGGGTGTTTTAGAAGTGCGTGCTCACATTTAATCTTTTGACGGTCTTGAGCGGTCAAAAGGTTAAGGATGGTGTCCTGTATCTGCTATACAGTCAAGAAACAATATCATAATAAAACCATCTTAACTTTTGAGGGCTCCGTACCTTAAAAAGAAAGAACGAAACCCTCATAGGACCACTTTGTTGTCCGTCTGTCGGTCTGTCACGAGCCTTTTTCTCAGGAACGCATAGAGGTATCAGGTTAAAATTAATATCAAATACGTAGGTTTATAACCCCTCGGAGCTCTGAAAAATTAAGCTTCTAAGTGAACGCAATAAAAAATATTACTATTTGTTTATGCATCATTTTTGCGACATATTTTGATAATTGTAATTAAAAGAAATCAAAACCTATAGGGTATTTCCCGTTTACCTAGAATCATGTTTGGCAAGAAAAGTCTTACAGCACAAGTAAAAGTAAAATTCTGAAAATACTTATTAGTTTTGTCACGTAAAGACAACACTTTACGCGATTACAAATTTATATTTGCAGTTGAAGAATAGGCCGTGACGTACATCTGTGAACGGGAAAAACATTTTTCAACTGAAAAGTTAAGTTTGTCCTTCAATCCTATACTTATTGTTTTTGTCAGAGTAATGAGATTGCTTTCATAGTTTCTAAACCTCAGTAGGTAATGTATACTCGAAAAAAATCGAGACTCGATAGTCTCAATTACACATACACACACAGACGTATCCGCAGCATGGTGTCGGCCGGTGCCGTATGGCGCTGTAAAATAATAATACCATCCCATCACTTCCCGTGGGTGTCGTAAGAGGCGACTAAGGGACTCACCAGAGAATGGGCAGCAGCGTTCTCTGTAAAACGCAACACCATACACTGCGATCGCCAACCCGCCTGCCAAGCGTGGCGATTATGGCAAACCCTTTGGGGGAGGCCTATGTCCAGCAGTGGACGTCTTCGGCTGTTATGACTGACTGACTGACACAGACGTAAGTATACATTACAGTTCGTCTTTTAAGGTAATCGACCCTTAATAGACAAACTTTGCTTTTTTCAAAAAGCCCTACTTCATAAAAGTTATTGGGGTTTATATTCTCTTTGGTGGGGTTTATTAAAGCTCAATTACAGATCCGATGTAGCAACTGCATCAGACTGCTTGAAAAGTGTTTTTTTTTTACTTTTAAGTCTTTTTTGGCTGTCGGGTTTTTGAAAAAAGGAAACGATTTTTTATTTAGATATTGATTTTTTACTGTGAAACATCAACAGACCACCATCTTTAAATATAACCACGCACTTTTTAAATTAAACACCCAGTGTACAAGTTAAAGTCGCACACAGTGCCTGTTTTTATTGGTGATCTCTTCAAACTGGAACAAAACAACTAAGTATTATTTCTAGCCTTTAGTGCCTGCCTACACAACACAACACGGCCTTTTGACTTACCTTTTAATTTATTGCGCTAAATTAGTCTTGGCTCTCCTCCCGTCTTTCTTGTGACCTTTACCGGACCTTAACAGTATATCCAGGTACTAGCTGACTACGCGCAACTTTGTCTGCGTGACATTTTTCATTAGTGCTCCGCTCCTATTGATCGTCGCATGATGTTAAATATAGCCTATAGTCTTCCTCGACAGATGGGCTATCCAACAATAAAATAATTTTTCAAATCAAACCAGTACTTCCTGAGATTAGGACCTTCAATCAAACAAACAAACTCTTCAGCTTTATAATATTAGTATAGATCTATAGAATATTAGTATAGATAGTAAATTATAGTATAGATAACTATAACCAGAAAGTTGGTATCCCGACTGTATTCTCCAAAAAAACCGCAGAGGCATACTTATAAATAGCACATCAAAATTTTGCCACTTGAGTTTAAGTCCTATGTCAGAGGAGGGGCGAGTCTATTCCCATTAGCCGGACATAATCAAAACTCCGGACTTGCTAGAGACATTTCAGATTTAAAAACCCAATAACCAGCTCCTCCATGTACTACATACTATGTTGTCACAACAAATTACCCAGTTCTTACGCCAACTATCAGCAATCTAAACACAGTTTTACAGTTAAGCTCAAACCAATTTTCGACCACCACTCGACCGTAATTTATGCAGATGTCTGTATATACAATATTGGCACATATGTTCACGTCGTAATCAAGCTATATTAACATAAAGCGGAATTGACAAAGGCCTTCTAACTAGTCTCATCAGTCGGCAGATCTCATTTGTACATCAATAATGAACTTGCTATTACGTTTGTTTGAAGTCGGCTTATCAAATAGGCTCTCATTATGTCCATGGGACATTTAGTGGGGATTTAGTAGTGTTGTTCTATGGTTTAGAGCTTTAGAGCCTGGCATTGATGGGGTTTGTCTGTTTATTATGTGGACCGTAAATAAAGGCCGTTCTTTGTTGCAGCCTGTGAAGTCTGGCGTTGAATGGAAGATGTTTAAGAGGGAACTCTAGTCCCGAGGAACTCGAAAAATAGGTATTTGAAGAAACTATTGGCGATGCGTCGCACTGTGCCCTATCAAGTAAAGTGCGAAAGCGACAACTGCAGCTCAGGCTGATTTTTACCTATAAAAACCTTGACCAAAAGACGTTTTGTATTCCGCTGTTATCTTCTTCGTAACTGGACTGATCTAAAAAAATCATCACATATCAAAATTTAGACGAAAACTATATCTATGCTTCTATTATTTTCTATTTTGTTAAAAACTTATCAAATTTGTCTAACAGTCGTCAGACAAATTTTTGAAATGGCGGCAAAAACGGGCAATTTTTTCGGGTTTTTGGATTGTCATAATTTTTTAAGTAAATATGTTTCGGAAAAAAGAAAATGATAGAGGCACGTATTAATTTGAGCTAGATTTTTTGGAAAAAAATCATTGCTCTAGCAGCATGTTCCACGAAGAAAACAGCGGAATGCGTTTGTATGGAGAAAGGCCCAAGAGTTACCGACCGGAGTCCCCTCTTAAGGCTCGACATATTTCGTGTCTTTTGTTTAGTTTTCATGCTAGCTCTTAGCTGGATAATAACAGCCGCACGTGTAGATCTTTGTGGTTAAGCAGCGCTTACCGAGGTCGGTCCGCGGATGGGTGACCATCACAAACTGAGACCCATTCTTGAAAAGCATGTTAAGCCCTAGGTCCCGACTGTCATTTGAACTCCTTTGACAGTTGTTACGGGTAGTCAGCAGAAGACATAACAGAAACTATTCTTGCCAAGGCGTACCGTGTAACGTGTTACCTAATGTGGAGGTGTGTTAGGCAGTCACTTTCTTTTAAATACTGGTATTCAGCTGCATTCAGTCAGACCAGAAGCTGACCCCGACATAGGTAGTTGGAAAAAGACTAGGCAGATGGATTGTGCTATTTTCATGGTACAGTGGGCAATGCAAGGACTCTCTCTTAAAGACTCGCTAAGATTGACACACGGTTTTTCGGAAATAAATTACAGACGCGTCACTTTAACACAAGCCAGGTATTGCGATTAGTTGTTGATACTTAATTTGATTGTTTTTTTGTTAATTGGCACTTTAAGGGGTTTTAACTTTTTTCTATAGGAGCTGGCGTAGCCCCCTCCGCCATTTTGAATTTTTAGAGTTCCGGACATCCGTAAAAAACGGAACCCTTATAGGATCACCCGGGTGTCTGTCTGTCACAGCCAGTTTTCTCCGGATCTACTGGACCGAGTCTGTTGAAATTTGGTATACATATGGACTTCTATGACCTAAGCACGGATGTGTTACGTAAATAAATATTTTTTTAGTATGGGTCACTTTTGGGGGTCAAACTAGAAAATTAAAAAAAAATGTTTTTTAAACTGTATCGTGACACATCAAATGAAAGGGCTTTCTGTGAGGATTTTAAGTATATTTTTTTATAATTTTAAAATAAACAGTTTTGAAGTTATTCAAGAAATTAGACCAAAATGACCATTCACCTCTCTTATCTCCGAAACTGCTGAGCCTAAAATTTTGAAAAAATTGCAGATAATAGTTATATACCTAAAGATTATAGGAAATCTATAAGAAGTCTGTAGTGTTAAAATAACATGTTAAAAAATGAAATTGGTTCGGAACCCTTTGCACTCGAGTCCGACTCGCATATGGCCAGTTTTTCAAAAATTGAGCCAGTTCCATCCCCTTTATTTAGTTCAGCGCTCTGAGCACTCTCACATACCCCACGGGCCACGGCTCGACGAAATAGTGGTTGTACAGATTTCCGGTTAGTTAAACTCCCCAGGTTTTGTGAACAATCTTAAAAAACCGAAAATGTGGAAAAGTTCTGGTGGTAAACAAACAAAAAACCGGCCATGTGCGAGTCGGACTCACACACGAAGGGTTCCGTACCATAAACCGAAAAAACACGTTTCTTCATTTGTTTCGTTTCGTATGGGAGCCCCTTTTCATTTTTAAGTTAATTTATGTTTTCGTTGTCTTGCTATAGCGGCAATAGAAATACAGACTCTGTGAAAATTTCAACTATCGAACTATTAAGGTCCTAGAGATACAGCCCGCTGACATACAGACGGACGGTCGAACAGACAGCGGAGGTTTAGTAATAGGGTTCTGCTGGTTACCCTTCGGGTACGGAACCTTAAAAAAAGGTCCACCTTCATAAAGGTCCTATTATAACCTATTCGTTATAATGAATTAACAATGTAATTTGTCCATAGAATGGACCCGGGGTGGACCGCTGTGGTCTACCTAACGACCGGCGCAAACGTTACGCTTCAATGTACCGCCACAAACCAATTTATATTTTGTCCTTAAAATAAACTGAAATAAATGAATTCAGTTCGAGTTTATATGCCTTACCTAATTAAACAATGTAAATTCAGCATTATCTGGGCAACCTGGTTCACTTTTACTGCTTTCGCTCGGTTCGCACTCTGCCCGTGTCCTTTAGGACGGGCTAAAATGTTGTTGAGTGTAATCTCAACCCCGCAGCAAATGCAATGCTTTTTGTCTTTTGCAAGATTAAACTTCTGAACCAGGGATTCTACATTTGTAGAGTGTAAAATGCTGCAGTCATGTATTTTCAACACAAGTACAGTCAAGGATCAAAAGTGCAGTTGCAACTAATCACCTTCTTCCACATTAATTATACGCACTTTTGCTGTTGATTGCACAGCGATTCTCCTCCACATTTATTATGCGCATGGCCAAAGTATGGAACTCTCTGCCAGCGTCTATGGTCCGTTCCACATATAACCCGTCCGTGTCATGTACCCCGTGTGATGCCTTCAAAGCAAGAGTGAACCAGCATCTTCTGGGCACGCTCGCTCCATCATAGACCTCATCTATCGCTTTCTATCAGTCGTGATCGAGGTCAAAAAAAATTGCAGCGACTATACGAGGCGATATATGATTAGAGATTTTAGAATATTTAATTTAGTTTTACCAAAGAGCTCGTAACAACTCAAACAACATTTTATCTTGTTTGCCCCTTAAAAGACAAAAACCTTGTTAGTGCTCATCCTTGTGTTTGGTACATTCGTATAGACTGAGATCCCAGAGCTGCCAGACCACCTTTATTTTCTCAATTACAAAATAAATGTGGGATAGAGTAGTGTTAGTACTTAGTTTTAACATACGCATATCTGCTAGATTGGGGCGACAGCCAATTTTTTTTTTAATTTTTGTTATGTTTCAAAGGTATTTCAGTAGTCAAGGAGGTTTTACGTTCTCCCAAATCTTGGCTGACTTTAGCTTTCGTTATTTGAACCTATTTAGTAAACTATGCCCAAATTTCAGCCCTGTGAATAGGAATTCACTCGAGAAACACTACTCTATACCTCAGTTTTTGTTAGTGAGAAAATAAGAGAGGACTGGCAGCCCTGGGATCTTAGTCCAGTAGCTATTACTCTTATTTTAGGAAACATTCGACTGTACAAAGGCTATGTTTTTATCAAATTACAGAAAAAAAAAACATACATTTGTTCTGTGGCCTCTCAGACATAGAAAAAAAAGTCAAAGAGCCTGTTGATATTTATTGATTAAATCTTTTCCTTCGTGAAATGAAACTCATGTGCTTATTAAATGCGTAGTTATTTTGCAGGTATGTTAAGGGTTGTTTATTAATCACATTTTGAGCAACTTTTTAACGCTCTCTCTCCCTGGTGATACGTAGTGAGGTTTTAGACAACCTCCTGCAATAGTGTTGCTTTCTAATAGTGAAGTAATTTTTATAATCGGATCGTTACTTTCAAATATCATCTCCCAAACATTTTACCTCTTTATGATGTTAGTTTAGATAATTATGTCGCCCAGGAGATTAGTAACGAGTCCTCCACGAGCAACTAAATGTGTTGTACACTAATAAAGTTAATTAAAATTATGAGAATAACCCACTGAGGTAGATTTTGATAACTAATAAAACAGTCACAATGATCCATGAGGATTTTTGAAAAATTTAGTCCCGTTATCCATTTTTAGGGTTCTGTACCTCAAAAGGAAAAAACGAAACCGTTATAGGATCATTTCGTTGTCCGTCTGTTGATCTGTGACGACTCTTTTTCTCAGGAACTCGTACAGATATCATGTTGAAATTAATATCAAATACGTAGGTCGATGGAAACCTAGAGCTCTAAAAAAATCAAGCTTCAAATCGACGCAAACGAAGAACGTCGTCGAAGTCGATGTACGGTTATTTATGCATCATTTTTGCGACATATTTTGGAACGCGCAAGTAAATCAAAACCGTATATGGGGTACTTCCCGTTGACCTAGAATCATGAAATTTGATATGAAGCAAGGTCTTACAGCGCAAGTAATGGAAAACGTATAAAAATTGTTTATTTGTAGAGGCAGATACTGGTAAAATACATTGATCCTTTTGTGAAAGCAACTTAAGTACAATTTGTGAAAAAGGCATTACCTAAGTACGAAATGATTCATCACAGAAATACCTACCTAAATAACTATATAATATCAAAGTAAACATTTGATGATGACGCACCTAAGGCTTTTAGCTGCTATTAAAGTAAGATAAGGTCACACCTCCTATGTCATGGAGTGTAATACAAATATTTAATGGGTTTCTTATAGCTGTTGTATGTTACGACTTTTGTTGTCGAATACAACGGGGAATATCCGGTCTTGAAAATGAAAATGTCATGCTTACCCATTCCATTTAGATTTTCTTTTGTTAGCGGTCGAATTTTCCAAGGGTTTTTCAAGACGTTTTATTTTTGTATTTCGTAATATATCCCGACTGATACTATTTCTAATTAACAAAGAAAATGAAAATGAAAAGAAAATTCAGGAAAATGTGTACAAATTTGTTTTGAAATAGCTATGGTCGACGCTGGATAAATTTGCAATAACGGTCTTTGCCCTTTTCTTAATATCTCTTCGTAGGTACCTGGACAATAAATTATCAATCGTTTTTCATTACTAGCTGAAAATGTAATGGATCACGATATAATTATGTTGATTCAGGACAGCTTTATGTCTTTACTAGCTGACCCGCGCAACTTCGTCTGCGTCACAATTTTCATTACTGCTCCGCTCCTATTGGTCTTAGCGTGATGATATATAGCATAAAGCCTTTCTCGATAAATGGGCTATCTAACACTGAAATGATTTTTCAAATCGGACCAGTAGTTCCTGAGATTAGCGCGTTCAAGCAAACAAACAAATAAACTCTTCAGCTTTATATAGTAGTATAGATTTCTGTTTTCGGAATTAAGTATATCAAACATGCTGGACCTTGGACAGAGGATAAGCATTGCCATACAAAGTGGCAATGCCGCCAGTCTTTTGGGCTCACTTTCAGACAGCGATGTGGACGAATTTTTGACGCCATATTATAGTTAGGAGTTTTATTTTCTGTCTTAAGTGTATATAGTATGTCAATAAATGTAGGTAGATGACCGTTAGTGCAAATCATCTGGCGTCGATAATAGCAATTATGAGCCTACAAGCTTTGTGCCATATTATGCTTCCAGCGGTTTAGGCGGTGTATTGTCTGTTAGCGACCCCAAAAAAGAAGTAAGTAACTTTGTGGTACAATTTTTTATGGATGGGAAATCATCAAATGACTCCTCTCGCTCTGGGCGAAGCAGAAGGGAGTGTCAGACTCTTACTGACTAAAACCCATCCGTGTTCCTCCTAATGCCCTTTGCGTTCCAGGGCCGCGGTGACTCTTTCGAACAAATTCCGCAACCTTCACTGCTGCAGTCTATGTTTCATGATAGATAGCTACATGCTAGATCCTTAAGTCGAAAGTGAATAGGTTAGGTACTTCTAGGCAAGCGTGCTCCACCGTCGACGACATCCACCTCCATCGACCTGGACTTAAATTAACAACAGCCGATCTATTCTGTCGACATCCCACCATAAGCCCACCCAAGTTTACACTTCGACATGTTTACAGAATCACACTGCTGTGTATTTCACATTACCGTGTTTCAAGGCAAAGAAACTTGTGACACTTGGCTCTAAAATCCACGAACTTCTTTTACTGAATCACACTGCTGTGTATTTCACATTACCGTGTTTCAAGGCAAAGAAACTTGTGACACTTGGCTCTAAAATCCACGAACTTCTTTTACAGAATTACACTGCTGTGTATTTCACATTACTGTGTTTCAAGGCAAAGAAACTTGTGACACTTGGCTCTAAAATCCACGAACTTCTTTTACAGAATCACACTGCTGTGTATTTCATATTACTGTGTTTCAAGGCAAAGAAACTTGTGACACTTGGCTCTAAAATCCACGAACTTCTTTTACAGAATCACACTGCTGTGTATTTCACATTACTGTGTTTCAAGGCAAAGAAATTTGTGACACTTGGCTCTAAAATCCACGAACTTCTTTTACAGAATCACACTGCTGTGTATTTCACATTACTGTGTTTCAAGGCAAAGAAACTTGTGACACTTGGCTCTGAAATCCACGAACTTCTTTTACAGAATCACACTGCTGTGTATTTCATATTACTGTGTTTCAAGGCAAAGAAACTTGTGACACTTGGCTCTAAAATCCACGAACTTCTTTTACAGAATCACACTGCTGTGTATTTCACATTACTGTGTTTCAAGACAAAGAAACTTGTGACACTTGGCTCTAAAATCCACGAACTTCTTTCACTGAATCACACTGCTGTGTATTTCATATTACTGTGTTTCAAGGCAAAGAAACTTGTGACACTTGGCTCTAAAACCCGCGTACTTCTCAGTAAAAATAAGCCCTAAAATGATCTAATGGATACTTTAATTTTACTAAGACCTACGCTTTAGTACCTCCTAAGAACGTCATAAAATATTTTAATGATTGCTATAAACGGCGCCTAATTCGCGAAGTATCCGGTCAAGTGAGACAGTGGCTCACGCAATTAATGCCCCAATTTGTAGAGTGCTTCAGGCAATTTGAGGGCCTCAATAATTAAATTATGTCCTTTTCCCGAATTATCTATGAATAATTTTATATTCGGATTTGATTATGAATTTTGAGTTTAGCTGATGATTTATAATTTATGGTGAGTTAAGGTGGATCTGAAGGTTACTGGGATGAACTTAATTGGAAAGGGAGAAAGAAATTGTGTGTTCTTGTTGCTTCATGAAAGAGGTTTTATGCGATGAAGAATATTGATACTGATCAATCTATAATTTGTTTTCATGGGCAATTGACATGTGATCGGGAGGAATTCGGGAGTTTTGAGTAGATATCGAGAGTCGCGGGTAGCCGATTGATGCGAGACGCACAGGACCGTTTATTGTGGCGATTTTTGGGGGAGGCCTATGTCCAGCGGTGCGTCTTCCGGCTGATATTTATGATGATGATGATGATGAATAGATATGATAAACGACTGACTGAAGTAAGTATTGAGAAATAAATTTTACGCCAACCCGAAATGAATTTTAACAACAAGTGAATGATAATGGTGATGAAGCACTTAGCAAAGTATACCTACGTAGGAAAGCCATGCTTGAAACCGACACGATATTTCCAAGAATTTAATGAAGCTGAACATGTATCAACAAGTTCAAAATGCTGAAAGGAAGCGTTAACAAAAACAATTTAAGATAAACCATTTCATTCTTGAAACTGATAAGATACTAATGTTCTTGATATCATTTGATAATCACCTGAGATTAGAAAAGTATCTTGGTCATCTTCCAAAATAGGTGTTTCCTCATGGTATAAAATAAAACTACTAGTGCTATTTGTTTTTAAAGTGTGTTTTACTCTGATTCATATGAATTGGCATCCTGGCCCTGAAACGCCTTATCTTGAACATTACTACGTGCGAGCGGCAGAAAGATAAAAGAAATTACGAGTAGAAGGGATGAACTGAGAATTGGGTAAGACAAGACAGAAGGAAAACTCCTTACAACATTCCACTTTTTTTTAAGGATGGGAAATCATTCGCTTTTTTTTTCAAGAATGCAAAGTCATCAAATGACTCCTTCCGCTCTGGGCGGAGCAGAAAGGAGTATCAGACTATTACTGACTAAAACCTAAACGTGTTCTTCCTAATGCCCTTTGTGTTCCAGGGCTGCGGTGACTCTTTCGAACAAATTCCGCAACCCGCCCTGCTGCAGTGAATGTTTCATGATAGCAACATGCTGAGTCTTTAAGTCGGGAGGGAATATGTTACTTTTAGGCAAGCGTGCTCCATCGTCTAGCACACCATCGCTTTCAATCAGGTGAGATTTTGGTTAAAGGCCAACATATCAATAAAAAAATAAAAAACCGGCCAAGTGCGAGTCGGTCTCACCGTCGGGTTCCGTACAAATTTGTAGGTACATATTACTTTAAATAAAGACTATATTTTTATGATTTAATTACAAATGTATAGTTTTCAGACTTTTTCCTATACTTGTAGTATAAGACGGTATTAATTGCCAAATTTCATAGTTCTAGGTTAATGGGAAATACCCTATACATTTTGATTCTCTTGAAAGTTTCGAAATATACGTTTTTTGCGTTAACTTAGATCTCACAGCTTCAAGGGACGTAGACGTAGACCTGAGTATATGGTTCTAATTTCAACTCGATACCTCCAAGCGTTCCCGAGATAAAGGGTCTTGATAGACAGACGGACGGACAACAAAGTGATCTCATAAGGGTTCTCTTTTTCTTTTTGAGGTACGGAACCCTAATCATCACCTAAATGCCTCACAAACTAAAATAAGAGTGGTAGCTTTGTAGAAGTGTTTTCAAGTGAGCCCGATAAGAAAAAATACAGACCTAAAGTTTTTTACCTGATGAAAAGGTGACCAGGACATTTACTGGAGAAAATTATCAAGATCATCCATCTGAAAGCTATCAACTTTCCCTGTTATGATAACTTGCTACATGTAGAAATTGTAGTTACTTTATTGTACGTTTATTTTGAAAAATCTGTACCTATCTTAAGATTAATAAATTATAAGTATCAAATTAAAAAATCTTGCAGTTGCGTAGTTTGACATCTTTTTATTCTTCTCTATTTTGTTTCATAAAAGTCAGATTTGTGGCATAGGGCATGCATTTTATTATGACTGGCTTGTAACATGCATTTTCTAAGTGCGAAATTTTTTTTTTTTAATAAGTTTATTAAAAAAAAATATAAGTTTATTTTCAGACAAGATTGATAAAAAACAAAAAAAAATCCTGACAGTGAGTATCAGTGTGTGTTTTATAAAAGTGAGTTTTGTGTTTCATATTTCAATCTGAATATGTCTCTCGCTTCAACGGAGGTCATACTCTACCCGTACTGACTAGTTTCCACCACCGAATATGTTGATCGGGAAAAAGATGAAGTGAAAATTCAGACAGAACCATGATGAATGTATGACTTTATTTCCTGTATTCTGTTTGTCAAGCTTCTGTATTTGTTTCCACAGTGAGATTTACAATGCTGGGAAGTCTCGTCATAAATTTGGCGGGTCGGACAGGCGGTTTCCTTCCGTCGACGCATGCGCGATGCACTCTGGAGCCACTAACTTTTTATTTCCAACTTCCGTAAACCCACGCTTTGAGCTAACAAATGAATATTCTAGCTTTATCCATGGCAGTTTCATCCTGTGACCTAAAAATGAACAATGTTTGCTAGTTAACTTGTGTTTATTAGTTCGTTAAAGTTTTATATGTTGAGCCTTAATGAGCTCATAGTTACAGTTTTCAGTTACAGGAAAATTTTGCTTCTTTCCAAAATGTTCTTTTTAAGAAGTAAGAAAAAAAAATTACTTCTTGGCGGGTCCAGTTCAGTGGTGGCCGAGTGGTAACGGCTCCGACTTACGAGTTGTAGGTCGCGGGTTCAAACCCAGCCAGGCACATTACTTTGTGTAATTAATTTCATCACCACTGCTCTCAAAACGGTGAAGGAAAACATCGTGAGGAAACCGGCATGTCCTAGAACCAAAAATTCGAAGACATGTAGATAGATAGATAGATAGATAAAACATTTATTTGGAACAAAGAAAGAAACACAACACACAAGCACAGTTACATAACACTCCGCCACTCACCGACATTCACCAACCCGCATTGGGCCCGCGTGGTGGATTACGGCCCATTCCCTCTCCTAGAGAGGAGGTCTGAGTCCCAACAGTGGGAACATTATAAGGCCGACTATGCTATGCTATAGGTCCAGTTCGAGTAGGTCCTGTTGACCAAAGACTCCTGGTGCGAAGGTGGATCGGAGTTTGTCATCGGGGATTTCTCAAAAGTAGTCAGGATTTGTGCAAGCCTTCGGGGAATACCGGCGTGATGTTATGTCTATGCTAATTTTTCTTCTTATAGCTATTTTTTTTCTTTTTACATCTAGGTATGCATATAAAAGCGTGGATTTGTCTTTTTGTTTTATGAAATCGGTTAATTAATTTTCAAGAATAAATACTTGCGAATTTGTATGAAATACCGTGAGGCATAAACGCTTTTAACACAATGAAAGCTATTATTTTCATCAAAATTGAACATATTGAATTACTGTTTTCGTGGAAAATCATACATAGGTAAGTCTGATTTTCCACGAAAACAAAATGGTTCATGATGTTAAAAAAGTTTTTATTTTTCACTTTTTAGTGGTACCTGCGGACCCATTCGCAGCGTACCGGCGTGATGTTATGAACTGGTGTAAACAATAAACACACATGCGATTTCATCAATCCTGATCCATTTGCTATCATTTATTGAAGAGTTCCGTTGCCTACCTGCGAAGTTCTTCATCAGATCGTCAACAAATTGAAATGAGACCAGTCCGGGAAAATACTCTTTCAAACAAGAAAATAATCATCCAAATCGGTTGACAATTGGCGAAAATATCTTTGAACAAACATTTTTCATGGGATCCCATTATCAAATCCTAACTTATACCTTCCATCATTATGCTCAGCAACATAAAATGAAAATGACGAGGCACAAATATCTGAATTGCGTTAGAAAGTTTTTGAAAAACATTGTATGTGCCTATAAAATTTGAGGGATTCCCTCGATTTTCATGGGATTCCATCATCAGATACAGACTTGGTGACAATGGGACCACCTCAGGAGTATTATAGGCTTTCGATGACAAAAAGAATTTTAAAAATCATCGGTCTACAATTGGCGGAGAAATCGGTGAACATACATAAAAAAAAACAAACATACAGCTGAACATAGAACCTCGTCTTTTCTTGAGAAGTCGGTTAAAAATAAAAAAAAAACACGACTGCAAAAAAGTCAACCGGGACACTTTTATGAACGAAAACTGTTTCCTAATTTAATTTATAAAATATTTTTGTAACCTCCATTTAACTTCTTTCATTTTGATAGCCTACTCGATAGGTTTGGTTAAAAAAATATTAACGACTTACAATTTAGCGCCCAAAATCGGCCATATTGCCTTTTTTACTAAAACACCTATCTAAGTACATTTGGGTTTTTTTAAATGAATCTAACGACACCTCAATAGTCAAAATCTATTCAGCCGTTTGAAAGGTACGAAGTAATAAAGAAATTTACAAACAAACAAACATACATACATACAAGATACGCGCGAAAACATAACCCTTCCTTGGCAGTCAGGTAAGAATATAAACCGATATTTTACCAGATTTCAATCCTATTTTTTAAATTCTGAATTCTATTTTTTAAACTAAGAGTAGATTCCGGCAAATATGTTTCCAGTACAGTACCTATCTATTTGTGCCAGTTTATGGACTTTACCGAAGGAAAACGAAGTGAAAGCAAATCCGGCTTAGTTAGGAAAGCCAAAAGATTATTTTCTACTAATACCCGAGTTTTATAATTTATCGAAGTTTTTATATCAAAACGAAGACTCGATACAATTTATTGAAAAGGTTTGCTATAGCTATTGGTAATCCTCATTTCTAAATCATTTGAGGGAAATTTCCTACACTTTACTGGACTTAGTCTTCATGACAGCAAAAAAACCTCGAGTTGAGGACGTAAGGCCGCCTTTCCATCAGAGATTACTACCACTAAACCTAATACAAAAGATCCATGAAATTAGCTATGAACAATTTTTGATTGGCAAGCTATCAAAGGCGTGTTTGTTCTTTTTTATCAACAAAATTTTATAAAAAATCTCTCATCTGGTTTTCACGTGGGTGAAGGTCGATGGTCTACCGTCTCCCCTACTAAAGAACTAACTAAACGTTTAGTTGACACTTCGCGTGACCCAAGGACTGGCTTTTACCTCGGACAGAGGATAAGCATTGCCACACAACGTGACAATGCCGCCAGTCTTTTGGGTTCGCTTCCAGTCGACAGCGATGCGAACGAAGTTTTTGACGCCATCTTATTTAGGAGTTTTTTTTCTATGTACTTTTCCCATTCTCTTGTTTTTAGAACGTTCTGCTAGTTGGTCATTTTGCGAATGGAATGATTTGAAGCGTCGAGTTGAGTAACGGAGACTGTGTCGAAGTTGAGTCGAGTAGTGGAAATGACTTAGGACACCTATCGTTAGTCATTTTCCATTGCGCAGTAAAAAAAGATTTACTGCTCCACCACTAACATTTGGCAGAATAACGATTCGTTTTGGTCTGATGGCAGGTAAAGTCACATAATAAGAACTGAGGGGAAATTCTCGTATTTTTATAGAGCATTCTGTCTTATCACAGTTGCCAACTCTCATAAGTACTTCTTCTTTCCATGCAATTTGACAAGTTGCTATTGATTGTGGTTGAAACGATAAAAAGATGATTCCGTGCTTCGGAAGGCACGTACAAGCCGGTGGTCCCGGCCGCCAAACGGCGGTCGTCAAATAAACCGTGTCAGAGGTCCTTGAGGCGGTTTAGAAACTCTGCCACTAGGGTGTGTGGGGTTGTTAGGCCTTACTGCCCACACGATAAGAAGAAGAAGATGATATTTCGACTTGAATTTATTCAATTTTTAAACATAGAATTGGAAGATAGATCAATAACGACCCAGTTCCTGATATCACCGACAGTTTCTCGGTAGCAACTAGTCACTTACCATGCAACGTTATATGAACTGCTTCGTTGCAGTCAGCAGTTTGCATGCACAGGAAACATCCATTAAAAGTTCCAATTGACTTGAACATTGGCACTAGAGTTGGGATTAGTTCCGTGAACTAAATCATTTATCTTGCAAAAGTGTGCTCTTGTACGTTCTTAGCAGTTGCAGTTGCTACGTGCTGGCGTTCCGGAACTGTTCTAGTATTTTTGTTGTGCTAGTTTTAACGTAATAGAATAGTATGCTGTTGTGTTGAAGATTAAGTAGGTATTGGTATAGCTTCTAGCAATTTATCATGCTCATCCATTGGGCTTCTGTAGAAGTCCAATGCCTATCTAAATAGTTGCAATGTTTTTATGACAAACCATGTAAAACATTGTTTGTCTATGACGGGAAATTACAGATATTTTTGACATATTCAAACTGAGTTTGGAATACGAGTACTAGGTACTAAAAATACCAGAATTGTATCTCTAGCCGTGTTGTCCAAATCAATAAAAAATACTGAAACAAAGTTATCCGGTATTTTATTTACAAAAAAGGTATTTTTAAAACCAAAATCTTTGCTCTAAAAATATAGAACGTGAGCTGCAGTGTGTGGTTCTATGACTTTAGCTGAATACTCGTATGATGTTTTGACTGTGTTTCCCGTGTAACATTTTTAATAAATATTTTGTGCAGAGTAGGTACGGCTACTACGTACGGTACGTACGTAT
The DNA here is from genome assembly GCA_947578705.1 of Lacanobia wlatinum. Lineage (NCBI taxonomy): Eukaryota > Metazoa > Arthropoda > Insecta > Lepidoptera > Noctuidae > Lacanobia > Lacanobia wlatinum. Next base: position 12,091,380 of record OX388024.1, on the reverse strand, counting down.
AGTAGGTACGATACTATAATATTTTGGCTCCGAATGAATTCTCGATACAGAATTCATTTCGGTTTGCGTTTTTAGATTATTGATACGAATAGTAACTCACGGTACATTTTCATGTATATTTTGCACACAATTTCAATTTTTTTTACACTGAAATCGCGAAAAAAAGTCGACTTCCCCATACATTCATGACTTTTTACTGAACAGCTGACTTTTTTCGCGATTTCAGGGTGTTCCCATAGTAAAAGTTGTTCATAATGATGAGTACAATAATCCCTTTTCAGGTATTTCGTTAATTCTAATACACGTTGTATATGAGATGTCATTTTAACGTTACCCAGCGTCTTAACTCTAGTAGAATTCCTTTCTATGAGACCGGTTTTAAACTTATTAAGTATTAAGTGGTTCTGTTATGTTTTTTGTAATGTCGTTACTTATTCATGATGCATACGTTTGTTCAGCCTGTGTAATTCTAGTTTGAATTAATTAATGTCGCCAAGAAACGCCTTCTTCTTGGGTTTAAGATGTGGGTTGTTCCGAGTTTATATTTGTGTAGGTTTGGTAGCAGAAATAAGTTCAATACGTATAATAGTTTGCGTGGGTCTGAATAATATTCAACATAACTAACTTTTAGTAATTGTCAGAAAATTTCGGGAAATTTGTAGTCATCGAATTAGATATATATAATTTTTAATTACGAGATAGATTTGTTTTTCTGCTGCTAAAGCTGCTACAGAGAAGTTTTAAGTGAAAAGCCCCAATACCACTTTGCTCGACCCGGGAATCGAACTCAGGACTTCGAGCAGCTTGGACCATAAGGCCAACAGTAAGTAAGGCAAAAAGAAAAACAAACACAATAAATAATGCAAAAGCCACTTTAGCAAGAACTCCCCAGTACGTTCTTACTTCTCCCTAAACCACAGTTTGTGAGGTGGAATTGATAATCACGACAGGGTGTCACGGGGTCACTGTTACGGCACATTCCCCTGTCACTGGGTCACAGGTAGGGTAGGTGTCCCTATACCTGACATAATCCCTTACTTCGCCCTTACGACACCCTGGGGAGACATAGGGTGGTCGCTGTCGGCCGAGACCACTGGGCTAAAAACTTGAGGCGCTTTTTATGTATCGAGGCTCTGAATTAAAGTAGCGTTGTTTACATAAAGAATGGCAATTGAATGCGGTATGTGTTAAGACGGTGGAGGCTTGTTTGTTTTTTATTACGTTAGTTGCTGTTTGTGACGCCATTAGTCGTGTGAATTGCCGTTTGTAATTTGCCGTTAGGGGTAGAACGTGAATGTTAAATTTTATGTTTGTGGGCATTTGTGAATGAAGTCCATAGAGTAATAGCGGTTAGGATAGTTTTGATCCAAACACATGCACTTGCCCCATAATAAGGCGAAAAATACTTTTCAACTTCTAAAAACGGTAAATAAGTACCCCTTTGTACTGTAACGAGCGAAAGAAAATAATTATGAACTGACCCACTCAAAGGAAAGTCAGAGCAGCGCAAATTGAAAAGGAAATAAAAATTCCCATTCACATACGATGATACACAATTCGAGGAATAAAACTGAAATAAAATTGGTTATCGAACAAATAAAAGTCGAGGTAATTTAACAACGTTTTATAGCCAAACAGTGTCATTCCGGAAATACAATAATTTAAGCGGAAGCGTAATTGCACCGCGCGGGGTTCTTTTCACCTTTCCGCTACAGTACCTCGGCTAAGTACTCTATAAATTTAATGCACCAATTTAAAATTGTTGCTTTTCGCTCAATAAGCCTTCCTGCAGTCATAAAATATTTTCAACTTGCATTTTCCTTGTGCTCTTTGCAAAATTGATATTGAAAAGTATGTAAATAACTGTAAAGTCACGAGAACTAGTTCTGCTAACAGAAACTCGGGAAGAACGTAAATAATCAAGTGCATTATAAGGGAGTGGCCACACGATGCGGTGCGGTGCGGTGAGCCGCCGCACCGCAATCATTTTGCCGTATCAGCGTGCACACGTAGATTGCGGCGTCGCAACAATGTTACAGTACCGTTGCGGCACCGTAGTGAGCGAAGACATAGTTCAGTGCGTCCTACATTTCACAACTCCGTCAACAAATCAGCTTCGGTCTGCGACGTCGGAGCGGTACCGCTGAGACGCCGCCCGGAGCCGCACCGCGTCGTGTGGCTTATCCTTATAGTTACGCGGAAGTGACGTTCTCTCTTCATAACTGAATGTTTGAAGTTTAACTTTTAAAGGAATTCTCGTTTCATTGGTATATTTGTTTATTTCACAAAATACTCGGAAAAGTTCTTGAGGACACTTTCTCAACTTCTCGATACTCAGTTTAAAGATGAATGAGTTATTTCCATGATTCAGGTACATACGCGGCTATTACTAAATTAAATGAGCACTATAATTAACTACTTGATGAATGTCCACAAATTTCCGCACCACGTGAGTCACTGACATTTTGACTGGCATGATCGGTTAATATTTCTCCGTTTCTCCGCTCCGCTGCCTCGCTCCGCGCAAATGGACAGGCATCCTTAATCTTCTATAGGTACACTAGCTAGGTACTCGTACTTACTTTAGGGTATCAATTTTTACGCAGCCTCATCGAGTCACGAGTAAATCACATTACGCCCTTTTTGGCGCACCGGAGCGCTTCCTAGTTGATCTAATCAAGAGCGACGCAGATATCGATTGCTTTTAAGAGCTATTTTGTAGATAGCACATTGCTTTGTTAATGTTACTTTATTATTTAAAGTGAATGTACTTACATTGCTCCTAAAACGGTTTAGGAGAACATCGTGAGAAAACCTTCTTATCCCACCACCAATTTCTTAGACTTGGGCATCCAAGGACCCCCTGAATCCACTCCTGCTCATAGAGAGAAGGCCTGTGCAGTAACAGTGGGAACACAATAGGTTACTTATACACGCTGCCATTTTAGTCGTTTTACAAAGGCGGCCCACTTTATGTACCCGGCATAAACTAACTCTAGGGGCGATTATTTAAACAAATCAATAATGTTTACGTATCAAAACAATGTTCCGTCCTTGGACTGCGCTCGTTGCTGGATGGAACTACGTCATGCGTCAGGATAATGAATAATATATATATATTTTTTTAATAATTAAAATGTTCATAAAATTGTTTTTTTAGTTATTTGAAAGATGAAGTGGGCTGCCGTTGTAAGACGACTAAAATGGTACCGAGTACGTTTGTATCACCTGTTTATACGTCACTGGAAAATAGCAAACTTCGTAACATTATAAAATAACTTCAGAGATTGTAAACTTTCGATAAATTGTCAACTGAACATTTGGAATACGTTTTTACGCATCAAAATTTGATAGTCTATAAATTCTCGAAGTTATTCCGAGAAATTGTGAACTGAAATAAAATGGCGACTAATCAGAGCACAAGTCTACAAGAAACAAGGCTCTCATTGGTCTGTTCATATGTGAAGTCACATGTACGCCATAGAGTTACGAATTGAATGTAGTCGTTTTCGATTTTGCAAAATAAAAACTACCCATGACAAAAAAAAAAAAAATTTCGTTCGTTTGGTATATTTCTATTCAGTATAATGTTCTTTTGATCTAATTATGATCATGTATAATTGACATCTTATCTTACCGCTGGATAAAGTGAACGCGCCAGCTCGGGAAGACTAACCTAGGGCACCCGACACGGATAGGTTATGTTCGAATGGGATTGTGGGAGCTAAAGTGAACGAACGAAGCGAGCGAACTTAGCTCCCGTGATTCCATTCATGTTAGGTTATTTTAAACCCTGCAGGCAGAAATAGGAGCCTCGCAGCGGGGCTCCGTCAATGTACCTTGGTCACAACAGTAATTAAAACCGAATATGCCCATTGCTAACATTACACACCCAAAGTAAAACTAACCAACATCGGATAATGGGAGGTCCATTTAATTCGTAACTCTATGGCTTATATGTGACGTCACATCTGAACAGACCAATGAGAGCCTGTTTCTTATAGACCTGTGCTCTGATTGGTTGCCATTTTTTTTCAGTTCACAACTTCTCGGAATGAGTTCGAGAAATTATAAACTATTAAATTTTGATACGTAAAAAAGCATTCCCAATGTTCAGTTGACAATTTATTGAAAGTTTACAATCTCTCAAGTTATTTTATAATCGTACGGAGCCATTTTGCCATTTTTTGGTGACGTATACATTTCATTAAAGCTACTTACTATGCAAGGATCATGAAACAATCAGTTCATCGACATATCTTTCTGACTGATATTTTTTTTCCTAAGCATTCATCTTTTCTCAAAAGTTTTTCCCCTCACAAACTCACTACCTCTGCCAAATCATGAACGTATATTTTTATGAAATAATATTTCAAAAGTAAGAAAGCATTTTGTTATTGTTTGTAGCACTAATATCTTACGAAATGTCAGCTCAACACAATTTACAGTGGCCCGCGTTCGGCCACAGACAACCAATATTTTCGTTCACGAAAATGTCAAACAAAATTTTATCGCCCCATAAATGCATGGAATTTTTATAAGAAAATTTATTGACTTATTTATACTTAACATTGGCCTTTCTCGAAGCTCGGTAAATAACGAAACAGCGACATGTTTTAGAAGTGGAATAATATTGGTTTCAATCTTAGTTTGACTTTTATACATATTTATTTACACACAAAAAGCTACTTGAATTTTGATAAATATTAATAAGTACCTGAGCATATTAAAGTCATTCGATAAAGGTCGTTCGTTGGTTCAAATGCTACGCTTTTTCTTTTATCTCTAAAGTGGGTTTCAGTTTGTTTTGCTTTTAGTGCAAGATGAGGTTCAGAAGTGAAAAATCCTCGTGTAAAGGGAATTATAAAAGTACAGGAAATAAGGAATTCATAAAGGTACAGCGGATTTCACTTAGAGCGAGTCAAAAGTGAGTCGTTTTACACACGTGAATAAACCACGGGATGAAACTTGTGAAGGAGGGTGGGACTCGAAACATGAATGTACACAAATATAACATGCATATGTACATAAATATGTAATAATAATTTCTCCGTTGATTTTCCGCTTATTCATCATCATCATCATCATCATAACAGCCGAAATACGTCCACTGCTGGCCCAAAGGGGGGGTTTGCCATAATCGCCACGCTTGGCAAGCGGGTTGGAGATCGCAGTGTATGGTGTTGCGTTTTACAGAGAACGCTGCTGCCCATTCTCTGTTGAGTCCCTTAGTCGCCTCTTACGACACCCACGGGAAGTGATGGGATGGTATTATTATTTTACGGCACCTTACGCCACCAGCCGACACCATACGGCGGCACCATTCCGCTTATTGCAAAGCTGTTATAATCAGAAATCAATTAAGTCGCGTCGATATTCAGATAATATCATTATTTTCAATTTTTCCACCCCGATTAACAGATATAATGAGCTTGACCGGAACTCTCTTTGTTCTAGCGTCCGTACGCTTCCTTTATTGTGATAGTAACGAGATAATGCGCAGAAAAGTCTATCCTTACTAATATTATAAACTAGCTGACCCGCGCAACTTCGTGTGCGTCACAATTTTCATTACTGCTCCGCTCCTATTGGTCGTAGCGTGATGACATATAGCCTATAGCCTTCCTCGATAAATGGCCTATGTAACACTGAAAGAATTTTTCAAATCTGACCAGAAGTTCCTGAGATTAGCGCGTTCATGCAAACAAACAAACTCTTCAGTTTTATATATTAGATGCGATGCGAAAGTAACTCTGTATGTCTGTCTGTCGCGCTTTCACGCTAAAACTACTGAACCGATTCAAATGAAATTTGGTGCAGAGAAGAAAGAGAGAGAGCCTAAGGAAGGACACAGGCAATTTTTTATCCTGGGAGTATGTTCCCTAGGGATCACGCGGGCGAAGCCGCTGGCAGAAGCTAGTAATCTATAAATGTAAAAGAAGAGGGTATGTTTGTACCTAAAAGGCAACTATAGCCTAAACTGATAAATATGAATTTTGGACTGTACTTTGGAAGTAGTAAATAATAAAGGATATCGTGAAAATAAAACTATCGTTTTGTATGAACTAATACTTATCCTGATAAATAATAAAAAAATAAATGATTCAAATTCCAGTAGGTACTACCGTTTTAATGTAGGAAATTTGGATGGGCTTTAGGATGGAAAATTTAGTAAGATTCAAGGATTCATAAAGCAACCCACAAAAGTGTAAAATCTATTATTATCAATAATGAAATCAACCAATGTAAATAGTTAAGATTCTACATCTACCCTTGTTTAACTTTGTAGAAGAAAGTACGAAATCCACGTGATCGATGTGGCAGCCGAAGTGTTTGTTAGGTACTTGTATAATGTATTTGACCTGTTAAATGTATGACCTATATTTTTTGTTTCCTTAGTCGGTCAAGAATAGGTACCTAAGGTCGTAAATCAAAAGTTAGCGCAGCGGCTCTGGGCGGCTATTCTTCAATACTTCCCCCGAGAACACGCGCACTACATAAGTAGTTCCTGTCTGAATATTTCCTGTGTTTCACTAACAAAAAAATGGCGCACCCTCGAGGCAAAAGTTTCGTGAAAACGTCGTTTTGAAGATATTGGATTTTTTGGTTACCCGAGACTTATAACTCGCTTCAAGGCTTTATCTATTTACGATGAAAGTGATACAGTATACGTATATCACATTATTTAAATTCTGGCGTCCTTTAACTTCGAAGTACCTTAACGCAAGATAAATGGGAGCTATAATAATTGTAAAGGCAGTAATACAAGAGGAGGATTATCAAAAGACTTGAACAACTATTTTCACGAGTTAAGTAAAGAGTAAAAGGCGTCTATTAGTACAAAGCACCGAGACAAAGGAACTAACGACCGTCGCCGTGGTAATTAATGAATTCATTATCTTTTTAATTTCAGCTCGAGCAGATATTAATGGGGGTTGTACCTGTTTTATGTGAAATTTGCTGAAACTCCCGCGTCAACTCTTTCAGGTGTCAAGGTAACTTCGTTAATAGATGATCGATGAACTGACGTGATTCGGAATTTTATCGAAAAATTCTAGAGAATATTTTAGGAACGTTTGCGAGTGAAGCCTCGTTCACCTTCGTTAGTTATTAAAAAATACTTTTTATACAGTTTTGTTACTCAAATTGTTCAAAGAATATTTAATACGAGTTCTTAGTAATTGCAGTTCGTAGTGCGCAGTAACTATTCGAGGATTTAACATAAACTAAGGTGTTGGTAGTCTATCTAGCACGAGCCTGCAATTGATTAGTAAATTATTGAAGTATGTACCTCAGAGCTAATGCATACGGCGTATTTCTAACGCGCCGACGACACATGTTTTACGACCGCGCGCTCACGGCGCTGTAGATGCCCAACAAAGAGCTAGCCTCTGCACGCTACTTCGTATGAGCATATTCCGATTTACCCCGTAAGGATTTCGGGAAATGTTCTTACTGTTCCCCCACACTACCCAAAGAACCAACATGCCAAATTTCAGAGAGTTTTATATACCAGAATCAGAATTAGAATGCTTTATTTGTAAACATAGGCCTCTTTATTGGTTTCGTTTAAATCAGTAGATATACCTATATATTGATTCGGTTTAGTCTCAAAACACTCAAGTTGCTAAATAACTTATGGTTGCAAAACGTTCAAATCTCATAAGATCCAAATCTCATCCATGTAGTGATTTTGTAACTTGAACGTTATGAGACTAAATCATTGATTATAGTGAAATATAAGCTACCAAGAATGAGGTATTGATATGAATACTCATAATCACCTCATACCTATTCAGATTAGTACCTAGTGAAACACGCGAATCCACTAAACGCCATTGATTTGATTCGCTTCGCTCACCAATCGCTCGCTGCCCGTTTGCCAGCGAGAAGAGCACTAGATTTTAACGAGTTTTACTCCAAGAGTCTCCAACAAGCAATTATTATTATCCACCGTTGACTTCTGTTAAGTGAATTTCCACTTATAACTTTTAATTGTTCGTTTCACGATGGAACTATTGCAAAGAAGACGCGGTGGGTGTTTAAACTATGCATAGACGACACCTTTCTAAATACTCATAATGGACGCCTTTTGTGCTAAAGGCGAGAGTCAAGTATTTTCAAATTCTTTCGTAGAAACGAGTCCGCAGTTGCCGAGAGTTTATAGGGAAAGTTTCCCGATGCGCTGGCACAGTGAAATATTCAACTTGTTAGAAAACCGCACGCGACGCCCGCTGTGAAAATGTACGAATCAATAAGTCGTCTACGTATCTCACAGTTTAATGCCTCTTTTTACCTTTTCAGGACAATGAACGTTTCTATCTAAAGCGTCTAGGTTCGAGATTTAATTGTCCGATAAGAAAGAAGTCTACTTAATTGCGCAATGAAACAAGATCGAAAAGAAAGGGTAAATAGGATAAAGAAAAAAATATTTCCATGTTGCTCCAGCTAAACTGTGGGAAGATCGTTATTATTCATTGTTATTCGGCTCTAAAGGGCAGTAAACAAAAAACGATATTGCAACGAAAATTGGCAAAATAAAAATTGATTTTTATGTTTTGTTGGTTTCTATACTTGTTTACGTGCGAGCGGCGTTTTCAATCCATGTTCAATCAATTTGCATGTGGCCTACATCGGAACGCTTCAGTGACAAACTTGCGAAGGGCTACCCTTTTTATTCTCGAGTTATGTGATTGAACTCATCGGTATTCCTCCCGAAGCTTCTCAAGTTTTATACTTAATAAAAGACACGCACACGGTACAAATAATGCGAAGGCTATTTTATTCTGTAATACTAATAACGGTTTTATTCCAACTAAATAAATTTAAGAGTGAAACGAAGGACGTACATCTAAATGAACGTCACGTAATAATTTTATAAGGTTTATTTTTAGATGCTTTTTAAGTTCTTTGGGAGAAATATTATGTGTGTTTATATCAAAGGAAATACTCTTTCATGTCATACGTGAAACTGGAAAACGATTGCAGGTCTCCACTCGTTACGAGAGGAATATTACCTGTTTCATATGTTAAAAGTTACTGAAGCAACTTAGGGTACCTGTTCGTATATTTACTCTGGGTCTAGATTTACTTTACATTTGAATGTCGATGTAGTAACGTCTTCGATAAAATATCTACGTTTATGTTTACTGATCAAAATTGTTAGATGCACTGTTTTGACATTTACAGCGGAGCTTTTGTTTTTAAATGCATGATACCTAAACAGTCTAGGTTTAGTTTAAGAACCACTGATATCTTATTTAAAAAAAAACCACTGGTTACAGATATTAATTGAATGTTAAGTATGTTTAAAAAATGCTTATAACAACGATGTTTAGTAAATTATTTTTATTCATATTATAGTTGAGTAAAGTTGAGACATATTCTAAATACCTATACAAAATCAGAAAGTTGATGATTCATCCCGACCTCTTCTGTTTCACGCGAAGGGTGTTTGAAGGGAGAAAAGGGTAAGTAAAGTCACGGGTAAGTTAAAAAGATACCAGAAGAACAGAAAGCTGCGCTTTCTAAACGGATAAAATAACAATAGATGAAATTATAAAGAACAGCAGGGTCATTTGGGTTTAGAATAATAGCGAAAAAGAGAACTTCAATAAATTAATTTATTTCCGTATCAAATAGAATTATCCTAAAATTTTGAGACAAAATAATGCTTGTGAAGACAGAAAACGTCAACAATACCGCCGCTAGCAACAACAACAATAAACAAACTGTGAAGGTGGTTCCTAACAAAAACTACAACAATAGATCGATCAAAGGAGTAAGTCCCGTGGCCGCCGCTTCCCAACTGTAAGCCGCTTACACAACACTTCTTAACACTTGAAGAGAAACACTCCATGAAGCACAAAGGTAATAATATCTCGTCTAGGTACATAAACCGCGTACAATTTGCAAAATGGAAAACGAGCCAATTTAAATTTTACGCAACGCTCGCGCTCAAAAACGTTTCCTACGGACACGAATTCCCTTTCTGCGAACGTCATACGAATGAGCGTAAAAAGGAATTACATAGTAAAGCGATGCTTACTCTTTTACGGCCCAAAGATCGGGAAAATAAAGTTCTTTTTATTGCCCTCAGTTTTACAGCCCTAGTAATAGGTGAATTCGGTGAACACAGCGTTTGAAATTCCGGAGTGCAAGCCGTGGCGCGCAATGCACACTACTTGAAATTTTATGTTATTGGCGGACCCTGTTCTGTTTGAGATTGTGGGGTACATTTTAGTATCAGCAAGTGTAGCTTTTATCTAGGTCGGGAATAACTGTTCTGTTGCCTTCTTTTATTGAAGCTGGCAACTTTCTTGACCTCTGCCCTCGATACATCGCTTTCGCATTTAGTCGAATTCGTTAAGACGAGGTTTGTTTTTTATCCGATTAAAACCGACTAGGACAGCTTGGAGTACAAGCTGTCCTAGTCGGTTCTGAGTAAATAAACGACATGTCATTTTGTAATTGTCTGGGTTAAATAGAGTAGGTACTTGAGTAGATTGGTACTCTTGTGTTTATGTTATGATTGCACTATTACAAGTAACTACCAACATGAGTTGTGTACAGTACAAGAACACGGTCCTAAGTGTACACATCTAGCACATCTACCGAGCTAGGATGATTTGAGGAAATGGGTCATTATTCTGCTCGCATGCAGGGAGCTAGGTAATGGCGTCGCTACTCCAGCATTATGTCACACCGTTTAGCTCAATAGATTGTTGTCGTACATGATGACAACTGAAGTGATGCATCGTTTTTAGTCGGATGTGAATTAAAGTAGTGTTGTGAAATAAATTAAACATCACGTTGGTTAACCGTGATAGTGTTTTTACCCGACTGCCCCAGTAGGAGAGTATAATGTTTTTCGGGAGTATGTATTTAGATAAATTTTAAAAACAGAAGCAAAATGGCGGCCGCGGCTTCAGACTGCTTGAAAAAGTTACTTTTTTGTCGCTTTTGTGTTTGGGTTTTTTGATACACCCACCAACATACGTCACGTGAGGCCGCATTAATGTTAAGGGTGTGACTGTACCTGAAAATACATGACAAGATTAAGGGCCTATTCAGACCTAACAGCCTAACAGTCCCTAAGACCTATAAGCCCTACAGCCCTAACCTAGTACGTGATAAATAAATATATAGATAAGTTCGGGATGTCTGCACCATGCGACCTAAGGTTACAGACGGATAGTGGGCAGGTTTTCCAGGTTTGGGAAGGGCTCACTGCCAGTCACGCAGACTCACGAGACTGATCAGAGATGGCTAAAGGTGTCTTGGCCACAGTGAGGGGTAATGAGACAAGAATTATATGTTACAGCTTATATACCTACTATTTTTTCTTAATACACAGAAATATATAATTTTAGTTGTGTCCTATGCGTGTAAGATGCAACCAAACAGTATTTTAAATGGGCCGCGCGTCAATCGAGCTGAGTGCTGAGTCAATGTCAAAAGGTACCATTGAACACTAGTCAAATTTGTCTCTCCAACTCTATCTGCTCCTTTTGATGAAGAAAACTTTGTGGGATGGCTGATTAGCGGCCTACCAAATACAAGCTAAAGCAACTGAACCATTTAATTTTAAGCAAGCTACCTAATCGATGATCCACATCAAATATTTGTTGAACCTAAACTCTACTAAACAAGCGGTTGTTGACTCTCTACTAACTAATAGTTTATTATCATAGTTTAGTTCGATTTGTGATCAGTATAAGCATAGCAATACAACAATGTTATTTCAAATTATCGAGGCAACTTCACAGTGCTGGGGGCGTAACACTGAAATTAAATTCCAATACTCATTGGTTTCCAACGAGAGCCGTCATAATCAATACAAGAGGAAATAAGTTTCGGTTCGAAGTCGCGGCTAACAGGTCAAAGTTCGTTACTTTCTTCCCTCATAGTTTTATCCCAGTTATTTTAGTTTTTAAAATATCGTAGCGGGCAAAGAGAAATTAAATTAAGAGTTTTATTTTGTCGATGCGGGACTGCGGGTGGATTGAGACGTGACTAGGGCCACTAGGGCTCGCTAGGGCTACGTTCAGAGTATTCACATTAGAGTAATTGTAAGTTGCAGTGACTTTTTGTTTTCACATTTCTTGTCCTTTTTGCCGAACAAGTGCCATACATCCCATTTATAATGGTATTGAACTTAAATTGGATTGTCAGTCGCAAACAACAACAAGAAAATTAATTTAATACCTTAATGTACCATGTACTCAGAAATAAATTATCATTAAATTAAATATTTCAGAAAATCAGGTTGTTGTGGCGACACTTGGGGAGGCTTGTTTCCAACAGTGGACGTCTTTCGGCTGATATAATGATGATGATGATTTCAGAAAAAAAACTAAAAATCATTTCTTTTTATTTAAATTTCTGGAATATTTCCTGGTTTCATACTATTTACATCACTTTTATATTTCTGTAGTCAGGTTACAGTTTTTCAATTTTATTTTTAGGGTTCCGAACATCCGTAAAAACGGAACCCTTATAGGATCAGTCGGATGTCTGTCTGTCTGTCCGTCTGTCACAGCCAGTTTTCTCAGGACCGATTCTTTTGAAATTTGGTAAACATATGGATTTCTGTGACCCAAACACGGATGCGTTACGTAAATAAATATTTTTTTTTAGTATGGGGTAATTTTTGGGGGTCAAACCAGAAAATTAAAAAATAATAATTTCAACGTGTATCGTGTGACATATCAAATGATAGGGCTTACTTTGAGGGTTTAATATTTTCCATAATTTTAAAATAAATAGTTTGAAGTTATTTAAGAGATTAGACCAAAAATGACCATTCTCCCCCCTCCTTATCTCCAAAACTACCGAGCCTAAACTTTTGAAAAAAAAAAAGGCAGATAATAGTACTACACTTAAAGATTACAGGAAAATCTATAAGAAGTCTGTAGTGTGAAAATAATATATTAAATAAATGAAATTGGTTCGAAACCCTTTGCACGCGAGTTCGCCTCGCACTTGGCCAGATTTTTTAATATTTTAACGTACAAAACGACTCTTCTACAGATTTATTATACTTACCTAGAATAGTATAATATATCTGTCGAAAAGTCGTTTATTACTGTCTTTCGCTTCTTTGTTAACAATTTAATCATTTTTATTTACTTAGACAATTCGAAATATGTACATATTTGTAACGTGCTCGTTAAGACCTTTATTTTGATTGGGTGACATGTCATGATTATCTTAATTTGATTTTTTTCAGGGACAGAAATTTACGTGTAAATTCTCATATATTAAATTTAGTTAAAATTTACATAGCCCGGAGTTTTTTGTTGAATCTTTTCATACCACATTCACTAAGGTTTAGTAGTTTAGGCGCTACGGTGAACATACAAACATACACACATAGACAGACAGCTAATAAAATTATAACCATTCTTTTTGGCTTTGTCGGATAAAAAGTCGGGTAAAAATACGTGTCTATTTGAAAATCTGACAGACCAAAAAAAGAATTATGATTATATATTGAGGGAAACGCGCTATTGAAACAAAAACGTGCCGACATTCTACGAACACCTATCCAATACTATTCCAAAGGCATAGAAGACATAGTGCTCTTGTTTCCAAATAGTTCGAAACAAACAATCTATAGCTGAAGCCTACCTTTATCAAAGGAATTCTAAGGCCAGTAACGGAATATAGATATTCCAATCTGGTTGAGGTAGAGGCCTGCAAACAGTCCTTGCTTTTGAGTAACACCTAGGAATCTATTTGTCGACCAACAGCCTAGCATGTTGCTCTACGGGCGCACATGACACTCAATTTGGTTGAGTTCTGCTAAGACTGGACCATCCATAGGTATAGGCTGTTTCTGTTTTGGGGCCTACAGCTACCTCAGAAAGGCTTCCTCAGTATTTTATGTTGATGTATTTCCTTTAAGCAGTTTCTATGTTATTTTCAATCAATAAAATAACTAGTAAAAAGAAAGGCGTTTTCAAGGAAACATGAAGATGAAAATTATGACATTTCCGATCATTGTTTAACCTATGAACCACATCAAAATTGTGTCTGTTTAACCTATACAACAATAACGGGAGCTATAAGTCAAAAGAGAATACATTACATCCAGGCAAGCGTGCTGCATTGTCGATCATAGCTTACCATCAGCTGAGATAGTGGTCAAAAGCGGCTGATTTTGTTTATCAAATATAAAATTCAACATTTTATTTGTCTCATAGATTTAACGAGAAGCCTATCACTACATACATACACATATACATACATCTCTTAAATAACTTCACACTACTTCACATAAATTAAAAATTTAATAAACCCCGAGAAATAAACTTTAAAAGTAAAAATAATTTCTACTGATCCTTTTAGTTTAATATGGGTACGGTTCTTTAGGCCAAGCGTTTTTGCCTCGGGAGATCGCATATCTTTTGTATTTAGGTACTAAGTATAAGTATTATTAGCGGCCTCCAGACGCGATGATAAAAATAATCCGCCATTTTATGGCGGCGGCCATCTTGGACCGATTTTCATCAAACATAGCTAAGAACACTCCCGACTAATTTACCTTTCAAACAAAAGAAACAAAACCAAAATTGGTTCATCCGTTCGGGAGCTACGATGCCACAACAGACACACACACACACACAGACACGTCAAACTTATAATAAAAGTAGGATAAAATATACCAACATCCTCCAGTTCTTACTCATGTGAACGCGCCTTTAGAACAAAATGGTTCCCTCTATGACGCTGGAAGGTGATGGGCCAGTAATTTATAGCTAGTAAAATCCGTAAAGGAAAGTAGCCGCCTTAGCTGAGTAAGTAGTTCTCGTTGATGTGGGGGCGAAACAGTCCAGTTACTACGTGCTAAAAGGTAGGAGAGTGAGGTTCGCCATAATTGCTAGTCCGTGGTGAACGAAGCATTTCAGTGCCTTGGAAGGAAGAGAATTTGATCTGCGGTTTAATTAATTTCGTTGGTACGAAAAAAAAAGATGCTTTACGAGCAGTCTTTATGGTCATAACTTTATAGCGCACAAAATAAATTCATCGATGCTTTGAAGTTGCAACCTCAGTCATAAAAAAGATGTATAATAAAGATAAATCATATCAACTGCATCCATAAAACTAAAACAGATTTGAGACGAAAATGTAAAGGTTCGTAAACTTTTTATCTCCTTTACACGATGTTTTCTCAATTTAAACGTATCTGACATCGGCGCCATGTCGCGTCTGTTGTCGAAGGATTAAATATCTCTTTTATGAATTTCACAGTTAAATTTTAACTACCCACGCCACTGTATAAATTTAAATTTATCCACGACGGACTACGAACACAATTATTAAGGTTTTTGATGAAAATTCATTGAAATAACTTGAGCTGAACGGCTTTGACATGAGACCCCTTGACTTCCGCGACAAAGTTATTTAAAGGGTCCGCTTATATAATATGTACTCTCTCACTGAAGAGGCAATTATAATAGCAAAGGTTTTCTAAGTAATTAATAACATTCTTCCGCTGTCTGCCAACAATGCTTCAGATGTTTTATGTAATAGTCCTGTAAAGGGCTATCTTATGTTCTCAGTAAAGGTTTCGTAAGAAAAACGTGCAATGAATAGAGATATACTTGGTAAGTACGATGATAAAGAATATTCTTATGCGTCCATACATCGTTCACTTAAGGCTTGCATATGTATGCAAGCCTTAAGTGAACGATGATGATCATTGGCATGTGCCAATGACCTTGTGCATATAAACGGAGTTAACTACTCCTCGACGCGCCACTCTACTAACCGTATTTTTAATTTATTATAAAAATATAATACATGTTTTAAAAAATAACAAAACCAAATTATTTTCGTTTGTATTGCAAAAGTAAAAAAAAAAAAAAAACTAGGTATTGGTACATTTTTTTTTTGACTTTGTTAAAAAATGAAGGATTAAAATGGTTTCATCTCAACGATTTGGAGGTGATTTGGTGATTTTTTTATTATGTGATGCAGATACATAAATTCTGGCTAAATCAAATTACGTATCATATCATGTAGATTACTACCTATTTTTTCAGATGTAATTTCTCAGTAACTGCCGACGAATAGTTGCACGTTGTTTTTAAGCGTTTCTCGAGAGAGCAGCCTTAACATTACTCTTCTATACTTACATTACCCTATGCCACATTATTGTCAGTATGAAAATAAGAGAGGTCTGGCGGCTCTAAGATCTCAGTATAAAAGAGTTATTTGCAAATTGTCAAAGTGTCATCCGTGAATTCATCACTGACGTATAAATCATATGGACTTGAAATGTTTGACTATAGAAAAAACAGTTATACAAATATGGGGCATATCGACACCGAAATCATAAAAATACTGTCATCTCTTTTTAACTTTCATAATTTTGCTTAAGTGAAAAAGGATAACAGTGTTTTTGACAGTTACTATAATGGCAACCCTTCATTCCTAGCGTCATTAAAATACCTATTTGCGGCCGGGTCGCCATTTTATCCTCTCGCTGTTTGACAACAAGTTGAGGTACGTCAACTGTCAAATACTCTTGAGCTGTGGATATAATTTGTGAATTTTGAAGTCATTTTGCTGTGTTATTACGTTTGAACTTGGTTTTATAGTGGAAATCGTCAATTGCAAGATGCCTAATTGTAATATAATCGGATGTGGCATTAAAAGAAGCGGAAATCACCCGAACATAACTTTGCACCAGTATGTACTTAATTTCAGCTGAAATATCTTTGGATTTAGATAATAAACAAAAGATTCTGCATTCGTTGAAGAGTTTCAACAGTAAAGTATTCATAATTTCCCTTTTGCCCTTATTATCAACAGTAATAATTGTATTTCTACTTTGAATCATTTTCTTGTTATTGTTATTGTAGGAATAGACTAGTGCAGTGCATGCATGACATTTTTATATTTATCGATAATGCTATATTATGGCTTTTTATTGGTTTGTTGTTTTATTTGCAGGGCTGCCTGCTAATAAAGGAAAAAAAAATTTGGCTGGAAACAATTGGTGTTGAAAATTTAAAGATGTCAACAAAAACAATATATAATTGTTCTCTTCACTTTGAAGAATCTTGTTTCAACTGGAAACTGAATAAAGTAACATTGCTTGACGATACTACCTTCTACTTCTACCTTCACGAACCTTATTGGTAAGTAATATTGCTTGTTATAAATTTGTCTGACATGATTGTGTAGCGGCTGATAAATGATGGTGATGTCGTCAATTGCAACACTTGCCTAATGGGCACAAAGAGTGATGTTAAGAATGTATTTGAGTGTGATCCTTAGATAAATTGCCAAAATAAGACTGAATATGTGTTAATTTGGTTGTACTACTAAGTACATTTATGGTATTCCTTTTATAAGGAATTTATAAATGTTTTGTTACAAATATCACCAGTAGTCTGCTTTTTGAATAGTACTTTACAGTTTACTTTTAAATAGTATAATAACAGTCCTATTCTGTAAAAATCTCCCTATGAATATTTGGATGAGGTTAATGTGAAGTGAGCTTATGTATGATTATTTAGCTCATTACCACTCGAGAGCTACTAAACTAGAGAACGAGTGAGAATGAAAAGAGACTTCTCAACCCACCAATTGCAAATTAAATGGGGTGCTTTATAATAATAAATAAACCGATTAATAAAATCAAGAAACATCAAAAATACTAACAATTTTATTGCTTTTTTACAGCCTGTGATTCAATCAAATATGACTGGCATTTTAATTGAAAGGATCAAAATCAGACAAACTAACAATCAATATCTGGGTGTGGTGCTCTTAATACGGTAATATTTTTTTGGAATTTTAAGCAGTGGGATCACCAACTGTTTTTGAAGTGTCATAAAACTTTTGAGTATTTACTTTTCTGTTTTTGTTAATATTTATGTTAATAATAGAGTGGTTTTTAGATCAAAGCTGTTTGTGTGCCTACCATTCAATATCAACCTAGGGAAAATTTCAAAGAGGAGTGGCATAGATTTAGCCTCTAGCACATCCGCTACGCCAGATTTAGTCACCAGCACCTCCACTGCGCCAGATTTGGCCGCTAGCACCTCCGCTGCGCCAGGTTTAGCCGCTAGCACCTCCGCTGTGCCAGGTTTAGCCGCTAGCACCTCTGCTGCGCCAGGTTTAGTCACAGGCACCTCCGCTGCGCCAGATTTAGCGGCATGACTAGCTTCAGTTTTTCCTGTCATCATTATTTGCGAATTTGATCTCAATGATAACATCTCATCAACTGAATTAAGATTGGGTGGGAGATATCTCTCGCTTGTGTTCAATATCTATTAAAGCTTACTTTTATTTTATTTGATTTCAGGTACACACAATCAAAATGATCAAAAAATTAAAGGACAAATGTCAAAAACAGAACATGAAGATAGAGACTTAATGAGAAAGTTAGAAGACAGAGAAAAAAATTGCTCGTTATAGTAATATTATCAAAGATTTTTTTTACAAATATTATGAGAAGAAATCTACTGAAAGAGGATCACACGGAAATTACCTGAACAAAATAATAATTGTATTGTTCAGAAATGAATGAGATTAATTTGTTTAATATTACTTTATTATAAATAATTATTGTTGACTTTTAATTTAAACCCAAAATCATCGGCGTGTTAGAAAAGATAGGCGTTGGTTGGAGACGTCCGTACCGGGAGCCCATTGCGGATGCGACGTCATTTGTTTTCTTAGAATTTGTTCCCTCCGCTCCGTCTCGAACGTCTACCTAACAACTAAAGGCTCTAGAATAACACTTTGCCGCTCGTACGCCGCTGCCACGCTTCTGGCGCGCCGCTGCCTTCGTGAAGAGTTCCATATAAATCTATGCCAGGGATGGCCAACCGGTCGATCGCGGCTATTAGTCCAGTCGATCGCGGCGAGACAAAAAATATAAATAGGTTCGTATAACAGACTGCGCACGATGTAAGTAAATACTGAATCATCATCATCATCATATCAGCCGAAAGACGTCCACTGCTGGACATAGGCCTCCCCCAAGCGTCGCCACAACGACCGGTCCTGTGCGTCTCGCATCCATCGGCTACCCGCGACCTTCACCAGGTCATCGGTCCACCTTGTGGGAGGCCTTCCAACGTTACGTCTTAAATAGGTACTGAATAGGTTATGTTAATAAAATACTACATAAATGTCTTTACCCCACCGTTTCATTTGTAGTTTTAAGAAGTACCTATGTAATTCGTAGACCGTACAGGATTTCGTCAATAAAAAGTCGATTTTGGGTCTAATCAAGTTGGCCACCCCTAATCTATGCATTTGAACGCGTCGCTGGTCGCGCCGCCGCCGCGCCGCTGAGTTCGTGTCCACGGCCTTAGAATGACATCAGTTAGCAGTTAGCTGACCATGCATTGGTGTCGATTCTGTTGTGCACAAACTAATTTTAGGCTATTGCTATCTTTTTCTCTCTAATAAAACGAGAAAGAGACAGACGTAATTTAGAGCTGTCATTCATTTTATTAAATTGAACTAATTTTTCCATACAAATTAATTAAGGTTGGTGCACGTAAAAACCTGTCGACTAAAAACATGTTGAAGCGCAAGGCATAAACTCATAAATTAGTTTGACATTTCTAACTTGGTTCATAGCTATAGCCGTATTTTCGCACTGCCTTTTAGAAAAAGATAGCGATACTCTAATTTTATTAGATTAGTTATTGAACAAGAGAATCGGCAGCAATGTCATCCAAACTAAACATGTACCTACGCAAAATTTTAGCTTTATCAAAAACCGGGAAGTGTGGGTCAAAAAAATAACTTTTAAGATTTGTTTACATTTGTTACCAGTTATTTTGTTAGTCATATAAATTTTAAGTTAAGAAAAGTGTGTAAAAAATACCCGTTGATATTGTACCGTGACAATATGGAAACATTCTCACAATTTTTTATCGATGTTATTGTAGAGAAATATCGCTAAGGGCTGCCCTATTAGCCGCCATTTTATCTTCTCCGTAAAGTGTAGGTATGCACGTTTTTTTTGTAGGTATGCCAAGTCCATATGATTTATACGTCAGTGGAATTCATCGACTGTCAGTGTCAATGTTGCTCGTTTCATACAGCGCTTTCAATCGCTTAATTCTGTTTGTGACAAAAAATCTTACTAATAGATCAATCGCTGGAAGTGCTTTGTTTTAATTTGACGTTTTGCCTATTCAAAATGTCAAATTGAAACTAAAAATAATGGCGCCGGGGAAAAGACTGAAGCGAATTCTTTCAAAATTTACTTTGAAAACCAGCGTCAGGCAGCTCCTAGTTGGCATTTTGCTGAACTGGGCATAATTGGCGCAGCCGCGGGGCACACACTAATTGTTTTAGAATTAAGTTCCCTTTTATTTGTAACTATATTGTGTGTATGTGTGTGTGCCAAATAAACTTGTTTTCTTCTTTTCTTTCAAAATATTTTCGAAATTATGAAGTGTCCGTTCTATTGAATTAAAATGTAAATTATAAAAAAATACTAGTATTTATGGCAAAGGTTTCATACGTGTTTATTCATAGGTCACTTTTAACAATGTCCTTACTACATACATCACGTAAAATGTGCTACAGAATTCTTTGCAGGCAATATGAGGCAGAAATGAAAATAATATTATATTTTTATGTGAAGAAAAAAAAAACACTTAAAAAGAATTGTCCATGCAAAGCAACAGATGAGAAATCCGAAGGCTTAAATCACAAAACTGAAAATCTGATACACGCAACAAAGCCCGTCGAAGTGGAAACGTATTGAGTATCAAAAGATGGAGTCGAATGTTTGACGCTCTCTTTCAAGTATTTGCCTTTAGGATTAAATCAATTGGAAAACATATGAGGGTCAAAATATTCGTGATTGGCTCGGAGACATCTCTTCTGAGATTTGTATACCTACACGTACTTTTTTATTACACTTGACTAAACCCTTTTTTCTCCAAACAAAGGGTTTGGGTGGCTTTAAATAATCTGAGTGCCACAGTCCAGGCGTGGAACAGTAGCACCGTTCTATTAATATCATATTCTTTATCCTTTTCACAACTACAATGCGGTCGGCTTCCCGTTTAGCCTGATGCAGCTCTGATCTTCACAACACACTTCCTAGGTATCGAAGTGGTGATGGTAACGGGAACACCAATTGTTGGGTTTAATCAGTAGGTAAAATATCTCCCTTCTCCCAGGTGAATGGTGTCCACGCGGATTCCCCGTGTAAAAAAGGCTTTCGGATTTTGATTACCCGAGATGACGGTTTTTTTTTACTATTGGTAGGCACGCGTTTGACCACTATCTCACCTGATGGTAAGTGATGATGTGGTCGAAGATGGAGCACGTTTGCCTAGAAGTAACCTATTCACTGACTGTGACTATGATAACCATCGTATATAGAGATCGTGCTGTGCTTCCCAAAAGTTAGCCATATTTATCAGACCATGCTTGCTCTGATAACGAACTTTTTTAATGACTAAGCTTCTAAACTCCGTTTCATTCATATTCACGGACCAAGAGTTTAAAGGCCACGGTCAGAATTATTTTAAATCTCAAGCAAATTACAAATCTCTTAATTCTCAGCGAGTTTATCTTCTCTAATCTCTCTGAACAAAATTCAGAAACAACTCCTTTTAAGTAGCAACTTAGTTAAGAGACAAGATCCAATACTAAAAGGGTTTACTTGTGACTCCTCGCTTTGTGACTTAGCGACAACATTTTGACATAGGTAGTATTAAATGAACATTTATAATCCTTATATATAAAATTCTTCCATTTCCACTAAGTGACTGAGAGGCTGAGTGACTGACAGACAATGCTCAGCCAAAACTACTGGTCGTAGGAAGCTCAAATTTGGTATATAGTTTCCCTAAACTCCGTAGGGAAGCACTAAGATTTCCTTAGATAAAAGGATTTCCCGAAATTTCTACGGGAACGGAAAAAAAGGCATAAGCGCGTACGAAGGTGCGGTCAAAAGCTAGTAATCAATATATCCTAATATATAAAATTCTTCACTGTTCGTGGAAAGCTGAAATTTGGCATGTAGGATCCTTGTGTAGTATAGGGCAGCACTAAGCGAAGATTTTCCGAAGTTCCTACGGCAACGGAACAAAACGGGATAAGCGCATACGAAGTCGCGGGTAAAAGTTAGTCTATGTAGGTATACAATAATCTAAAAAGGTATTATACCTATGTTACGTAACTTTGAACTTGGAAGGTTAAAACGTTGCTATTTTGGGCCGGCTCAGTCCGCCTCTGGTATTATGAGGGATGAAACACGGAAAAGCTGATATAGTAATTATCCTCTTTTGCAGGTACCGTTAACAAAATTTCCACATACTTTGTGACTGTGATATTGTGATACATCCTCCTTGGATGGCTCACCCTCCGGGAACCTCCGTCAATTTAATAATTAAAAAAGCTTTAGAAGAATTAGGAATTTAGAATAGGTTTAAATATTGACATAAAAATGATGGATTTGTTTTTATGACAGTTCTGTAAAAGTTTTTCTTGAGAGCACCAGCTCAATATAATAATCTCTTAAATCGCTTAAAGGCTGTTTTATTGAATCGATTCCGGGGGCGTTCCAGAAGCCCTAGTTGGAGCGCCCTACATGTGGTGGATGCTGCCGGGTGGAGAAGAGAAGGTCGCGAGTAATAACGATATTTAGCTAGGCTGAAGTTATTCCAGTTTTATATTCGTATTAAGGTTTCAGCGTCCACTGTAACGTAATTGAAGGACTCCATGGGCGGTGATACCAACTTTGCATACGGGGCATAGCCTTCGCAAGGGGTGGCAAGTTGTCACCATTGGTTGAGCTGTTCGATGGAGGCAAATAGTTTCAATTCATATATTTTCTAACAGACTTTAAATTACTGGAGTGAGTTCGATGTTAGGAGTTAATTCTTTGACAGAATAGACCTTCGCTTCTTAACCGTCTGGCTGCCGCGTAGACTAGTTAGGGTAGCTTTCGAGAGGTCAATCCCTTCTGGATGGATGTGATTTGTCACATCATTTTGTTTACGTTTGGCGGTGTGCTGCAGATTTTAGGGGGGTTTTACTGCAGCAGGGTTTCAGCATGTCTGCGTTATTGTCCAGCGTAAATGGCGCATAAGAATTTAAAAGTATAATGCTTATCGCAGGACATGACTGAAGCTGCTTCTAAAGAAGCATATGCCCCCCTGGCAGCGAATATTCCCCCCATAGGCAGGAACTCCTGGGTTGGGATAGGTAGGTGCTTAACTCTTCCAAAGCTTGGAATAAAAGATTACAGGAAGACTTTCCTAGTATCTTCTATTCGTGAGGGCGTAGCTCATGTGATACATCCTCCTTGGATGGCTCACCCTCCGGGAACCTCCGTCAATTTAATAATTAAAAAAGCTTTAGAAGAATTAGGAATTTAGAATAGGTTTAAATATTGACATAAAAATGATGGATTTGTTTTTATGACAGTTCTGTAAAA
Organism: Lacanobia wlatinum; assembly: GCA_947578705.1. NCBI lineage: Eukaryota > Metazoa > Arthropoda > Insecta > Lepidoptera > Noctuidae > Lacanobia > Lacanobia wlatinum. The sequence continues at coordinate 12,067,940 of OX388024.1, read as the reverse complement.
GTTTTTCTTGAGAGCACCAGCTCAATATAATAATCTCTTAAATCGCTTAAAGGCTGTTTTATTGAATCGATTCCGGGGGCGTTCCAGAAGCCCTAGTTGGAGCGCCCTACAATATCAAGGCTTGTCAACTATTTGAGTATGACAATGTATAGTTTACTAGCTGACCCGCGCAACTTAGTTTGCGTCACAATTTTCATCACTGCTCCGCTCGTATTGGTCTTAGCGTGATGATATATATCCTATAGCCTTCCTCAATAAATGGGCTATCCAACACTGAAAGAATTTTTCAAATCGGACCAGCAGTTCCTGAGATTAGCGCGTTCAAGCAAACAAACAAACAAACTCTTCAGCTTTATATATTAGTATAGATAAACAACTAACTAATATGTGTTATGTTGGTTTGTCAATTGTTTGGTTACCCATATTAATCTGTGGTTTTAAAATATTATATCTGGTATTATATATAAATTGTGTCCATGTAAATAACCATGAAGTTACTGAAAAAAAAAAATATAAATCTATGAATGCTTGTTAGATGGATCATTGTCTGACAATAAATCATTTTTATCACCCTACTAAATAAACCTAGACGAATCTTTGAAAATAGGTAAATCATGTGCAACGCTTCAAGTTTATCGTGTGAGTATTAAGAATTTGAGTGGGTTGAATATGAATCAGTTTAATTTTAAAGAACGTTCGCTCACCGCGCCTCCTTTGATTTCCCAAGAGTACGAAGTTAGAGGAACCTGCTGGTTTGTTATGAGTTCCTCCCATACGGAAAGTCTGCTAACTTTAATATAGTCCGCTGTCGATATTGTTTTAGTTTTAGCACTTGTTCAATATGAAACTGTTTGCTTGTCTACAACCCTTTTCAAAAAAAAGAGCTTTTATTTTAAACCTCTTTGGATTTTTTGGGTTGTAAACTTTTGGGACCTAAATTGGTTATGAATACGGTTGGTTTGAATTCTGAATTCGAATGATAAACTGTAATTTAAAGTTTTAGTTGTTAGATTGTGTTATCGTGTTCGTAGTCTTGCCATTATTTTTGCTGCTGCGAGTTTTATACTGAAAACAGTTTGCTATTAAAAAATGTCAGGATTAGGTACCAACATTTAGTTTTATTTTTTAAGAAAGCAATTTTTTAAAGTAAGTTTATCAATTATTGTTCCAATATAGGGTAGGTATTTGTTGGATACAAAAAATATTCTTTATTCTATTTGGTCCATCAGTTAAATGAAAAAAATATAAACGTATTTTTTGTCGTTTCAAATCAATAAACCTTGACAAATAAAGTGCATTAAAGTTCAAGAGCTTTGGTGATGTCAGTTGTTGGTAAAAGTAATGTCAAGTGTGATGTCATGCGAAATTTAAACGCACTGTATATTCTAGTTTTATTGTTTACGTGACAAAAAAAAACAAGTCCAATATTTTTTGGTAATCTAAGTGATGGACCAAATAGTTTTTTCAGACAAAAAAAAAGCTATTATTAACTAGTGGACGTCACGCGGTTTCACCCGCTTAGTTCCCGTTCCCGTGTAACCCTATGTATAGCCTATGTTACTCCCTGATAATGTAGCTATCCATTGCTGAAAGAATTTTTCAAATCGGTAGAGTAGTTTCGGAGCCTATTCATTTCAAACAAACATACAAACAAACAAACAAATCTTTCCTCTTTATAATATTAGTGTAGATAAATGTATGTCAACCCGTTTATTTAAAATTTAAGGTATAGGTAAAAACCTATCATCATCATCATATCAGCCGAAAGACGTCCACTGCTGGACATAGGCCTCCCCCAAGCATCGCCATTACGGCCGGTCCTGCGCGTAAAAACCTATATAGGTTTAATATATTATATATATGTCCGAAATAAGTCAGTCAATAGATCAATCGGGACACCAACGCCATCTAGTGGCGTTCGACTGAGTCTAGGACGGTGTGCTCAACAAAGGCTGAGCTCAGTCTACTAGTGGCGGTCGAGCAGTGCAGACGTGCCCACGTCTAGAAACCGCCGCGTGTTCCGAATATTTGTTCAGTATACCTATTGTGTGAGAATATTGTAAGTGAGACTTTCGAGTGTGAATAATAATTTGATTTAAAAGCAACCGGTGTTTCTATTGCGCAATAACCAACACTTCCCAAAGTACGCCCACTGTGGTTCCAATATCCTGGCTGATGTAACCTGTACCATCGCTGACATATATATATATGTTTTATAATTGTATTTATTCTTAAAACATAATAGAAGAGTAAGTCTAAATGTGGTTAAGGTTAAACAAAACAAATCTAAACGTAAAATGTACGAGTAAGTAGGTACTTACTTAATCGTAGATCAAAAATATAATATAAAGAATTAATTTTTATGAAATAATAAGCTTGAATAAAAATCTTTTATTTCAATGGAAACTATTCAGCTGGAAAGATAAATTTTATCAACAGTAAGTACCTACGAATATTTTTTTAACCAACCAGTCAAATGTTATTTCTCATATTTAAATGTTGTAAAACTTTTATTATCCTTCTTTTTAACATTTATCAATTTTCAATTTAGATAAAATTATTCCGTTACTGAGACGGACGTTAAGAGTTTGTTGATAGATTACGCCTCGGCCAGATAGACTAAGACGTTGATTAGGACTTATCATAATTTTATTCTAGTTGTACTTTCCTACATAAACATGAAACGCGGGCGAAGCCCCGGGCCAAAGCTAGTTTTATGATAGTGTAGTGCCCCACAAGAAAACCAACGGAGCAAATCTACATCGCAACAAAAATAATCACAACGCCATTTATCAAACTAGCAGCGAACCACTACGTCGAAATTATGCGCAATCAGAGTTTACCGTGCGATTTGAACATATACATCAGCTTGAATACTATCGGGCAGTTGCCCGCCAGACAAAACAATCGTCAAGTCGGAGGATCCTTCCTTTTCAATGGAGGTTTGCGGGAGTTTACTCTCTGTACCGCATACCTATAAATAGTTTTAAAATAATAAGCGAACTTAACGTTCAAGGCCTTGGAGGCAGGAATCTAGACAGATCAAATTATCTTAAGATATGTAGGTAATTCAAGGGATACCAAGGGAAACCAGCGTTGGTAAACATAAATCAGCTAACGCATATACCTAGAATATAGGAGCATCTAAATTGTTGCGAGTTATTTTACAATATCAATCTCATATATTTTTATATGTCACTTTTAGTACCATGTCCAGACCCTCAAAGAGATGTTAGCATAGTAGACGGGGCCCGCTAGAGCCAGTGCCTGCGAGGGTTGCGGAATTTGTTCGAAAGAGTCACCGCGGCCCTGGAACGCAAAGGGCATTAAAAGGAACACGGATGGGTTTTAGTCAGTAAGAGTCTGATACTCCGTTTTGCTTCACCCAGAGCGGGAGGAAACATTTGATGATTTCAAATCCTTAAAAAAAAAACAATTCTTGAACAAACAAAACACCATTTGAGGCCGAAGAACTTTTGGTAGAATCGCCCCCAAAAAGAAAAGCTATTCTTCTCTACTTTTCAGCTTCTTAATATTAACTTAAGATTTCAATTGAATCCAATAAAGCCAAAAGCAATTGCCACTAATACACAAAGCACTCCCCACAGTTCACTCGTGAAAAATAGCATTTAAGTCTCAACGAGTCCCTAGGTAAGAGTAATTCTAAAAACTATTTATTAAATCCTATTAATTGGATTTTACTGCAGACTAGTGCCGCGGGCTATTCAGAAACGATGCAAGGTTACCCTTTGTGCGAAACAATATCGCAATAGTATCATAATTTATACTGAGAATTTCTCGAAGTAATTTTCACAGCAATAATAATAACATTGGTTGACAAGGTTTTTAGGGTTCCATACCTGGAGGGTAACCAACGGACCCTTTGTTACTAAGCCTCCGTTGTCTGTCCGTTTATCAGTCCGTCTGTCTGTCATGGGGCTGTATCTCAAGAACTGTAATAATTAGATAGTTGAAATTTTCGCGGAGGGTGTTGCGCTATTGCTGCTATAACAAAAATTAATTAAAATTAAAGGGGCTCCCATACAAGAAACGTGATTTTTTCAGTTTATGATACGGAACCCTTCGTGTGAGAGTCCGACTCGCACTTGGCCGGTTTTTTTTCAAAAGGACTCTGTATGAATATTCTTACTTTACTACCACCCCCATTAGAAAACTCTAACATACTATGATGGTATCACCAACAGATTTGTTGTGACAGCCACTTATGATTTTTTTCCGCTAATACTTCAGTAAATACGATCGAATTGCAACAAGTTTTTTTTGTTTAATGGGGTTCAATTGTGAGCTTATCATACCTACACAAACTTATGGGTAATCCATCCGATATGCAAAGGCTCATCAATCATCTTAACAGTTGCTATGAATGTTCTATCCGTTTCCGGCGAATAAGATCTTCCTGGCTTTGATAAAAGTTAATGCTTCAAAGTTCATCATTTCAAAGACAACTTTATATAAGGACTCTTCGAAGTCCTTTTTGTGAGTGCTATTACATACGCTTTAACAAGTAACCTTCTGCTGGGGTGGGGCTTAGAGACTGCAAGGTGTTGGCTTGGCTCTTAACAACCTTCCCTAATTACGCCACTGCCTTAGATTACATCAATTAAAATATGAACATGGAGTTACTTAAAACCTCTGCTAATGTAACGAGTGTAATAAGCGATGTTAGAATTAGTGAGGCGGGTCCCTACTTATGTGAATCTGACTTTAATGAACATACGAAGGGCTACTTATTTCAAACTGCTAATTGTTTCACTTGTTTGGGTCGTTTTTAGGCATGTTGATTAGGGATCGGGGCAAAATATCACAGTATTTATAGCCACCTAAATATACCAGACCAAGCTAATATGTGTTTAGTTTCTGGAGGGATGAATTTTGGACTTTATTTATACAGGCTGCAAACAAATATGTATAAGGATTGATGAATAAGCCAATCGTAGTGAGTGCGATTGGATTACTCATCAATCTTTATACATAGAATTCTTCCGTTACTGACTGACTGAGTGATTGAGTGACTGAGTGACTGACAGACAACGCACAGCCGAAACTGCTCGTCGTAGGAAGCTGAAATTTGGCATGCAGGTTGCTTGGGGAGTGCAGGGGAGCACTAAGGATTTCCCGAAATTCCTACGGGAACGGGAAAAACAGGATTTGCGCGTACGAAGTCGCGAGCAAAGGCTAGTACTACGTATAAACCAACAGCTAGTCTTGTACGACATCTATACAAGTAAATAAAATTGAAGGATCTGTTTGTATTATCAAAATAACAGAATTTTAATAGATGCATTATAAAAACAAAACTATTTATATCTTACTGTTTAGGTATATAGTTGTTTATGTCTTTTTGTTTATACCTGTGAATCTCCAAAACGGCAGGACTGATATTGACCGGACTTTCACTGAGAGACAGCTGATGTTATAAGGAGTTCCTTAGGCTTATTTTAAGAAAAGAATGATGGTTCCACGCAAAGAATAGAAAACCCATAAAATTGTGAACAGACGCGGACGAAATCACTGGCAACAGCTAGTGTGAAAATGTAACGAAAATCAGTGTATGTGACAAGACAGAGTAACCCCACCACAGCTCGACTCCAGTCAAAGTCCGGATGTTTTTTACCCGACATTTTTAGCCTGTTGCCCGGCTGTGTTTTACCAAGCGTGTGCGGAGTTCCGTCATCCGTGCTGCCTGCCACCAAACAGCTTTAGGCGGGAACCACATTGAATTACCCGCGGGCAACATGGCGTTAGGTAAGTACTTTAACCACTTTTTTTCTGCTTACTTAGAAATAAAATGTGGTGGTAATACGTGGAGGACGGAGGTCAGAGTGAACGAAAATATAATTTCCCATTAAAATATGTAGATAGACAAATTTTAATACAGCTTTCAGTACGTCTAACCAAAGACAGCCAAGGAAAAAAAAAACAAAATCAGTGATTTCATATAATTGCTTTAATATAAAATTAATGAAATAATATAATTTGCACTAGAATAAACACATTAATTATAGGTAGGTACTGGCACTCACATTTTTCTAGTTTTTTTTACTATTGTCCTTATTGTGGTGGTCTGAATGATTTCTAAAAGTTTGTCTATCTATGTTAATGGGACCTTATACAACGTGTAACAGAATAAACGCAATATCTCTTAAGGGGTCATTGTACTCATCATTATGAAAAACTTTTACTATGGGACCAAACCCGAAATCGCGAAAAAAATCAGCTGTTCAGTACATTTTGTCGAGTTATGCGCTCATAAATAGAATAGAAAGAAGAAGAAGAATAGAAAATCATTTATTCAGCACAGACAAACGCACAGCAACAAAGTAAACAGAAGTAATAGTAGGTACACAATTGCGCTGAGCGTGCCCATACCGAAAGGGTAACCATCTCAGCATTTGCTGGGCGTCAGACACCCAGCGCTGGTTTTCAGTTGGCACCCCACAGTGACACACGGACGAAGGTAAACACAATAAACATAGTACTTAGTTAAATATTGATAAATAAAATAAACATAAATCGTAAATAAATACAAGTAATATAAAAACTATAAAGTTAAAAGTAACATTTAAATCTGTGTAGTGTGTATCCAATAAATGTGTCAAACTGCCAACATGGCGCATCAGTCGACCAATGGCAAGCCACTGGGCCGGCTGACGTGGCATTTGTCACGTTCGGCGCGGCAATTATAATCAAAACCTTAAGTAAAAGTTAAAATAGCAACGACTGTCGCAGAAAAAAACGGAAAATGAAAGTGAAAAACGCGTGGATCCTGGCATTAGACGTAACGGGCTCATCATATTCAGTCTACTGACTACCCCCATATCACTGGGAATTAGAACTGGTGAGTATTTATAATAAAATTATTAAAATAGGTGATTAAATAATTGATTAAGATGAAATGTCAAATGAAAAAATAATGTGTGATAGTAAATGATAAGATTAATAAATAAAATTTCAAATATTTTACTGAATTATATAAACGATTTATCAACATCGACATTATTAAATTCGTTTTGCGAAAACAAAATGAATTTCTTAAGATTTGCCTTAAATGTGTTTATATTTGTCAAGTCCCTAATGGGTGGGGGAATGTTATTCCAACATTTGGAGGCCGCATAACGAAAGCTTCCTCGGAAGGCTGCGGTACGGTGATGCGGGGTGGCCAGCTGCTGAGCACAACGCCTGGCTTTGCATTGCCGGTGACTATTTACCCACACAAGCTTCGAGTACAGGTATGACGGACATTTGTACTTAATGACGCCGAAAAGAAGACAGGCTAAGTGTAACTTCCGACGTGATTTCATCTTTAAAATATTATGCTTGTTTAGAAATGGTGTAATGTGGCTCCTTGGTGGTACGTTAAAGCAAAATCGCGCGCAAGCATTTTGAACCCGTTAGATTAGTCGTACGGTACGTGCCAGTAGTCGAGGCCCTACGACGGTATCGGCATAATTTAACTTAGATAGAACTAGACTCTCAACTAGAAGTACACGCAGATCTTCGCTTAAATATGGACGCATCTTATATAACACTTTTAGACGGTAGAAGCAGTTTCTAACACAATTTGCAATATGGGCTTCAAACCGTAATTCTTGGTCCATGATTAAGCCCAAATTTCTTGCTTCATAAACTCGATCAATACATTGGCCCAATACGCACACGTTTGCATGATTTGGATTTATTTTACTCAGCTGATTCTTAGACCCAAAAAGCATAAATTTAGTTTTGGCCGGGTTGAGTAATAAGGAGTTTTGTTTCGACCAGTCCACGATCCTTTCCAGGTCTTCATTTAACAATTTGACTGCGGCTTCATAGTCTTCAGGTTTAAAAGAAAGATATAATTGAATGTCATCAGCATAAATATGAAATTTAGAATTTTTGGGAACATTAACAATATCTGCAGTATACAAAATAAATAAAGGGGGACCCAGTATAGATCCCTGTGGAACACCTTTTGTTACTGGAGTCATATTTGAAAAAATACTGGATCCATTGGCATCTTGAATTTCAACCAGTTGTTTACGATTGCTAAGATAACTGTTGAACCATGCAACCGTTGGTGCATCAAAACCATAATACGTCATCTTAGATAGCAAAAGTGATAAATTTATAGCATCAAATGCCCGGGAAAAGTCCAGTAGAACTAACAGGGTACAACATCCTTCATCCTGAGCCGATAAAATGTTATCCGTAACATCTAACAGAGCCGTTGCAGTACTGCGACCCTTCCTAAAACCTGATTGCGCCTCCGGTAGGATGTTATTTTGCTCAAGGTATGTAGATAATTGGGCATTTACTACTTTTTCAAGTACTTTTGATAAGAAGGGTAAAATGCTTATAGGCCGTAAGTCCTTTATAGTGCTTGGGTTTACGACTTTAGGTATAGGACGCACCACTGCAATTTTCCACAAGTCAGGAAAGGTTGATGTAGAAATTGAAATGTTAATAATAGAAGTCAGGATATCTAAGGTTTGTGGGAGGGTCATAAAAAACATGTCAAGCGTAATGTGGTCAAAACCCTCGGCATTTGATTTACATATTGATAAAAATTTGATAATTTCTGATTGGTCTACTTGATTAATAGAAAAAATACCTTTATTAAATCTGTGCGACTCATAAAAATCCAAACATGATGCTGGTGCCGCACTATCACCAGGGACATTCAAGAAATGGGAATTAATCTCATCAGGGTCATTAATATGTGAGGGTAGTTCAGACAAACTTTTAAAGGGTAATAGGGTTGACTTTAGATTTTTCCATAGGGTTTTGGGCTGGCGTATTTTACTATTAATATTTTGTTTGAAATAAGCCACTTTTTCATAGTATAAAGACCTATTGACTAGACCTTTAAGCTCCTTATAATATAATATTTTGCTCTCTGACATAGAACTTCTACATTTAATATTTGCCTGGTTGCGCAGGCGCATCATAAACTTGATATTATCCGTGATCCATGGATATGACCTTTCCTTAATAAATTTAGTCTTACGTGGAGCGTATTTATCAAAAAGCGAGGTGATGTTATTAAATGTATGGGGAGTCAATTTTTTTTCACGTTTTCAGTGTTAGTCCCATAGAGAAAGTTGTTCATAATGATGAGTGCAATGACCCCTAAATAGGTATTGCGTTTATTCTGTTACAGGTTGTATATTTTGAATATATTGATGAAATTTTGAAAGTTCACTTCTGAGTAGAATGATGCCGATATCGATGCATTTATACATGGTGTCATTTTAGACATCTTATAACGGCAACCCACTTCATCTATCCAATGACTACTACACACTCATTAGAAAAAAAATATTGATGAGAACGTGAATTAAAAAAAAAATGAAAATATTGTTCATTATCATGACGTAGTTTGAAACATACAGGAGCGAGCACAGTCCGAGCTTTGTGTTCCAAGGACGGCGCGGAATGGGACGGTGACATTGTTTTGATACGTAAACATTATTAACAGGGTGTTTCATAACTGTAATGCATTATTTAATTTTATTGTACCTATTACCTTAATGAAATATTTTCAAAATATAATCGCGACTAGAGGTAGTTTATGTCGGGTACATTAAGTGGGCCGCCTTTGTAAGACGACTAAAATGGCACCATGTATTAGTTTAGTTTTTCAATAACTAAACCCTAAGTATTTTGTACCTAAAATCGCAACCCTCCTTTTGCTTCGCTGTAGTCCGTTAAAAACGTTTCATAACTGCCTAATTATCTGATGCAATAATGATGATTATTTGATCAGTTGCTATTTGATGAGACATCAATTCAGGGAGGCTAAAAAGGCCACTTTAGGAGAATCATATTAGAATCATAATATTAGGTCATTACATATGAAATTGGCGTTTTGTAAGGGAGGAACACAAAGTCGTCTTTTTAATATAATATATTTATCAAAGTATGTACCATTGCTATCTATGCACTTTTGCCATATCATAGGTAGTTCATTGATCCCTTTATTAAAAAAATCATTCGGACAGGAATCAATAAAATCTTTGAAGGCGCTTTGGACTGCCCCATCGGAGTTGAATTTTTCCCTTGCAAGAAGTTATCCAAATTTCGAAAATAATGGTAATCTGTTGGACCGAGATCCGGGGAGTACGGTGGATGTCTTAGACATTCCAATTGAAGCTCCTCTAATTTGGTAGCCGTCTGTTGTGCAGTGTGTGTTCTAGCATTTCACAGTGTGATAAAAACCTGAATTTTGTGTCATCATGTTTTTATTCAAGTAATCGATAGATTCTATCATTTGTGGTATGAGAGTAAAACTCCGGCTTCGCTACGACTTGTAGTTTTTTTTATAAAAAATATCTTACTTTCGTAATATCCGCATCACGAAAACCTAATATTTTTTTTTATTTAAATAACAGAACAAAGTATTCCAGTTTCTATTTATTCCTTTAATTCTACGTACAGTAACCTACCGTTCCACCAATTTCGGTTGCTTTAATATGAATGGGCACCAGACATGATATTTTTTTCTCATTTTCTGTTTTATTTTTTTATTCACCTATAACACTGTATTAGTTCGTGATTTCTACATCAAATATTGCTTATACTTTTTGTTATGTGTAGTATTACACATAATAGAATAAATATTTTGATGTAGAAATATTTTGATCTATAAGCAATATTTTGATGTAGAAATCACGAACTAATACGGTGGTGTGAAAAATGAGAAAAAAAAATCATATCTCGCGTCCCATTCTTACTAAAGCAACAGAAATTGGTGGAACGATAGGTTACTTTACATAAAATTAATGGAATAAATAGAAACTGGAATATGTAGTTCTGTTTTTTTTTTTTTTTCGTTTTTATGTTGCAGATATTACGAAACTTTGATATTTTTTATACAAAAAACTACAAGTCATAGCGAAGCCGGAGTTTTACACCCGTACACACTGTGCGTTGTCCTGAAGCAGCAGTGGCCTAGAGCGATTGACCAACCTCGGCTGTTTAGCAGCTAGCTTTTCCATCATGGTTTGCAGTTGCTGACAATAGACATCCGCCGTAATCCTCTGGCCAGATTTAAGCAAGCTGTAGTGAACGACACCGGCACTAGTCCACCAAACGCTCACAAGTAATTTTTGTTGAGTCAATTTTCGCTTTGGGCAGTATTTGGCTGGTTCGCAAGGGTTCAGCCATTGCGATGAGCGTTTCCGATTGTCGTACAAGATCCACTTTTCTTCACAGGTAATGATTCGATTTAAAATCCCTTCACTATTGTGCCGGTTGAGTAATGTAACGCAGCAGTCGACGCGCGTTTGTCGGTTTGCTGCTCTCAATTCATGAAGTACCCACCTTTCAAGCTTTTTCACCTTCCCACTGCAGCCTGCAGCTAACTCGGACGTGGTTTTAGATGGATCCGCTTCCACAATAGCTTTCAATTCTTCATTATCAACTTTGGTCTCCGGCCGTCCATGGGGCTTGTTCTGCAGGTCGAAATTTCCAGAACGAAAACGTTGGAACCAAAAACGCACTATGTTTTCTTTTGCGACACCGTCGCCATACATATCATTAATTCTTCGAGTCGTTTCTGCAGCACTGGTGCCACGATGGAACTCGAACTCGTCGATAACGCGATATTTCAAGTTTTCCATTTTGTAAACTGACTGGCGCAAAGAAAAAACCAAAAGAGGAAAAGACAAATGAATTACGGTTTTCGAAACACAAAACCATGAGTAAATAGCTGTATAAATTTGAAATTGGAATTCCAAACCAAAGAGGAGATATTTGAGATCAAAGTGGCCAGTACGACAAAATGCCAATTTCATATGTAATGACCTAATATTAATCACACAACAATCTGTCAAGTTTAATTTTCATCTTTATCGCTAACGCATTAGGTTCAAGGTTGATTAGGAAAGTTTGACAGTGACTGGTAGCGGGATTTGCTTTCTGATTCTGCTAAATTGACCTTTTTAGGCCACCAAATCGTTAGTCCCTGAATATTTATATAGATACTTATTTAACATTTTTTTTGCAATTGAAGTCACGGGTACAACTAGTTAGCGCACATTTTGCACAGAATCTGATAATATTTGAACTGAATTTACGATGCTGATGATAGCAGCGTCATTCAAAAATGTTTACAACCAGGCTTCAATTAAAATTTAACATACCTACATGGATCTCTGAAAGCGGACATTTATAAAGAGAGAATCTATCAATTTCCTGCGCGCTCATTCGCTGGTGACAAATGAGGGGTTGTTTGATTAATACGTTGCAGCTAGACCTATGTTAATGCGGGAAAAACATCCAGTAGGGTACCATTTTTGGTATCTACTATAGTGGTCTTCAGCTGAAGCTGAACAGATACGTACTCTAATAAATATAAATAATGATAGCATTTTTCACTGACCATAATAATATTACAAAATGTCAAAGTAACTCTGTATGTCTGTTTGTTACTTTTTCACGTCTTAAAAGCTGAACTGATTTGGAAGAAGTAGCAGTTAGCACACGGGTAGACCATCTCTGGGAAAAGGAGATATTTTTCTTCCGGGAGTATGGTTCCTTGCGGTAATTTTAATAACTTTCACGCGGCCGAAGTTATTTCACAATAACATAGTATTGTATAATAAAATAAAATAGTAGTAATAGCCTTCAAGTATCGATTTTAGCGTTGTGTATTGTGGGTTGGTAATGATTTGAACTTAAAAAAAAACTGACCAAGTGCGAGTTGACTCGCGTGCAAAGGGTTCCGAACCAATTTTAATTTTTTTAACATGTTATTTTAACACTTGTTATAGCTTTTCCTGTAATATTTAGGTCTGCATTTTTTTTTTCAAAGTTATAGGCTCAGTTTCGGAGATAAGGAGGGGAAAGTGGTGATTATTGGTCTAATTTCTTGAATAACTTCAAAAATATTTATTTTAATTAGGTAAATAATATAATTCAAACCCACACAGTAACCGCTTTCATTTGATATGTCACACGATACACTTTGAAAAACTTTTTTTAAATTTTCTAGTTTGACCCTAAAAAGTGACCCCCATACTAAAATTATTATTTTTTTACCTACCGCGTCCGTATTTGGGTCACAGAAGTCCATATGCATATCGAATTTCAAGAGAATCGGTTCAGTAGATCCGGAGAAAACTGGCTATGACAGATGGACAGACAGACACCCGAGTGATCCTATAAGGGATCCGTTTTTTACGGATGTTCGGAACCCTAAAAAGAAAACAATAGTGTAGCTTGTAACTTTCTGCCAGAGTTACTGAACCCCCAGGGTTGCCGAATTTGTTTGAAAGAGTCACCGCGGCCCTGGAACGCAAAGGGTATTAAGAAGAACACGAATGGGTTTTAGTCAGTAAGAGTCTGACACTCCCTTCCACTTCACCCAGAGCGGAAGGAGTCATTTGATGATTTCCTTAAAAAAAGGTTATAAATTACCTTTTATGTCAATTAAGTTTGCTATTCCTTAATTATCACTCGAATTCTGAATTCAAACATTCACTATTTGTTACGTGTTATTTTAAGTACCCACACAAAAATTAGTTCCCATAGGCAATTAGGAACACATGATCAACTTATTACCAGATTAATTCCCGTAACAGATGCTCATATAAAGCAGATGGCGTCTAGCCTGTAACTTGACCTGGTGGTCGATTCCACCAATAATTAAATCTAAGTAGGGTAAAGCAGGGCTCGCTATCAGACCTCTGAAGAGGCCTGATAGCCAGTAATAAACCCTAAACTAAGATCATTTTACTGTGGAACTCCGCTAATCTGAGATTACGAATATCGATGAATCTTTCAAAGTGAACTGTAGCCTCTAGATTAAACTGTTAAAATGCATTTTGGAAAATTTGTAAAACAAGGATAGATCTTAATATGACAAGACATGACTTAGAACATGATTTAAAACAAGGATAGATCTTAATATGGGATTTTATGCGTTATATTGGACTTTTAGGTATTTTGATTTTTGACCATAAACGCAAGGTTTACGTCAAGATCAATATTTCATACTTTCAAAGTATCGATTTATTTGCTAAGAAGTATACCTAAACTAACTAAAGTGGCAGTGGGCAGGGCACATTGCTCGCAGAACAGATGGTCGATGGGGCCGAAAAGTTCTGGTATGGCGACCGCGTACCGGAAGACGCAACGTTGGAAGGCCTCCCACAAGGTGGACCGATGACCTGGTGAAGGTCGCGGTTAGCCGATGGATGCGGGACGCACAGGACCGGTCGTTGAGGCGACGCTTGGGGGAGGCCTATGTCCAGCAGTGGACGTCTTTCGGCTGATATGATGATGATGATGAAGTAAACCTAACCAGCGGATGAAGATGTTGCACTAAGTAGGTGCGTAACCACACTTCGACTGTATTGAATAAGCCTCGTTGTCACAAACGCTATTACTGAAGAGATACTGGGTTCAATTCCGGGGTCGGTAAAGTCTGATTGGATTTTTCCATCTGAAAATTCTCAGATACAGCTTGTATTCTGTATTTGAGCCCTGTTGATTAAATGAGACTTAATCATAACTGACAAAATGTGGGAGGTAGGTACTAACTATAGGTAGGCTGATGACACCTCTGTCTAACACTTTGGGGAATACAGGCGTGAAGTTATGTTGATTTTATATGGTTAGCATAAATTTTGTTTCACAAAACATTTTACTATTGCGGTCGGATGTTTACAAGCTCATCGGGGAATTCACTGGAATTCTAAATTAGCGTATTAATAAAACCTTCATTATTCATCCCTTTTGTGAGTTGTTATTCGTGTTAATTGGTGTACATTATAATCGTTTGTTTTTTAGTTACTAGCCGAGTTAGAAATTAAACCTTTGGGGAAATTACTGAGAGTGAAGTCGATGCTGTCATGAATCTGATTTTTGTAGATTGTTTCAGGGATTTTGTGAAACTCAGTTTTTAAATTAAATTCTATCTATTTCAAACATCGAGCACATAGAAAGCTTGTTTTATGTGCGATTGCAAGAAAATATGTAGAAAACAAATCCAAGCTCCCAATTCTGTTCAAAATATATGACCGTAAATCACAATCTGTAATTACGTAGCAGCCTTAAAGACAGACTTCGACCAGTCAGTGCTGGCTCAGCTATGATTCGGGGTCTTTTGTGTTAGGGGCGACAATTATCTGCTGCCACCATAATTACAGGTGGATTCGCCCCCACAATCCTTGCGAACTCAGCTTTAGTCCAAACTAGGTTTGAAAGCGACGCAAACGGCGAGAAAAGGCGAAATCTTTTTCCGAATTTCGGACTTTCTGAAATAGGAGTTGATTATTTTCGTTTGTTTTTTCGAAACGTGAGCTGTAAACATAGCCAAAAGCTGGAAAATTGCTCAGCTATACTAAACGGGTGTTTCTGAAAATGTTTGTGAGAGAATTTTTATTCCACAAAGGAACACGTGTTTGTTTGAAAGTAGCATGTTTAAATTAAAAATGAAGTGTATCTTGTAGCAATAAAGGTGGGATGGTAGGCAGCGTACTGTAAATAATGTACTTACATATTAACTAATAGGGTTATTTTTTAAATAAAATACTAGTCTTTCTCGCGGCTTGCTCTCAGGGCTTTTTACACGGACAATGTGTTTTTTTTTGGTAGCCTATGACATTGGTAGTGTTGCTTTGTTTCATCATCATCATTTCATCACATGGACCTTTTTGTGGCCCTTTTGTGACCTGTAAGGCCTCTCTCAAGGTGGAACGATGTCCTGAGGCTCTAAGTGACATTCCATCACACAGGGTATCCTAGTATGGACTCCAGTCTCTCTCTCTATTTTTGTTAAAATTATATGTCTACCGATGTGACCCTTGGGGAAGAGTGAAATAATAATGAACATTTATTTTCAGAATCTCTTCCATAATTAGTTAGTAACAATGTAAACTTATAAACTAGTGTTGGTAGTAACATGCATGAGGCTCGCCGATCCAGGGGAATGTCTACTTGACTGCGTGCAGTCGTATCCGCCGCCCCAAGATCGGAGTGTCCCACCTTTCAATCAACGTTCTAAGGATGATGTTGGGGCTGGCGCGAACACGGCGCAGCAGAGATGCGCATCTCTTGCGCATAATGGCCGAAAAACTACCGACGTTCGCGTCGGCGAACATGCCGGACGCGCTACAAAAACGCGGTAGCCCCATCAACACCCGGAACGTGTTGTTATATTATGTGCGCAGGTCACTATATGCCCTCTGTGTAAAGTTCATCCACAGGCTGCAAGTGTAAAAGGATTGGTAGTAGGCTTTGAAAAGAGTCACCTTAACCTGAGCCGTACAACGTGCAAACCTGTGGGCCAACATCCCACACCGAACAGCCAGCGATTTGCGCTCCCGCTCGACATCCACATTGTCTTTCAAGTCGTCTGAAACCCAATGATCCAAATATTTAAAATGTGCAACTCTTTTTAGAGATCTGCCACAAAGCATAACTGGTGGAATTGTGTTATAGCATTTACTGCCTGCTTTAAATACCATGAATTCGCTCTTTAGTGCATTATATTTGAGTCCATGGGTCTCAGCGTACGATTCACACATATCAGGGAAATAAAGAGATTTATATTTGTATTCTGTTCAGCGGTAGCAAAGCGAAGCTGCAAGGCGCTTGTCAAAACGTCATTTATGAGATAGACACACGTCACGTGATCAACCCCTTATATTTTGACATTTCGACAGTCGCATTCGCTGATAGAACGGCACTTTGCCGAAAGTCACTGTTGAAGTTGAAGGCTGCTAGAATCTGCTCCATGTGCTTGGTACTTATCAGGGAAATGTTTTTTGAATTCGTGACATTACTTTCAGAGATTACTTTTTACAAAAATATAGACAAACACTTTAGTGTGATATCGACAGAATAGATAATAGATAGAAGTTAGATAAAAGAAGAAGAAAACAGGCAATGACTTTAGATCAGCTGTACTCAACCTTTTGTATCTCTGGGACACATTGCGCTTCTACTATTGTCATGATGGGCCCCAATAACCTACAGTGAAATAAAATTCTACATTTAATGGCATCTATATAATAGGACCATTTTCATATGGCATAGGCCAACCTTTTCATGTTGATAGTGGGTGAGGAACAGTCTCAGCACATCGTCAAGGAGTAAATCAGTAGAGAAGATAAATACACATTTATACACTGACTAAATATGGTGACTAAATAAGGTGACACGGTTGGCGCAGTGGTTAAGCGATTGGCTGCGGTGCTGCGTGTCGCGGGTAAAAAAAAAATCATACAAATATTTGTATGACCTACAGATAGTTCTTTCGGGTCTGGCTGTTTGTGCATGTGAGTTTGTATGTTTGTGAACGCACCCACGAAACAGGAGAAATCCTAAAGTTTTTTAAATAAAAAAATAAAAAAACATAGTATCAATAATATGCTAGGCTACAGGACTACACGGAAAAGCTTGGCGGGCGAGTATAACTGCTCTAGATCACTTGATCTTGCCTAGCTTTTTCCCAATCATAAATTAAAGATTTTTTTCCCGAAGAAAAACTTCAGCGGTTTTTAACAATTTCCATTTCCAAATCTTATTGCACGAATACCATTGCAATGTTTTTATGAGATCAGTCAAACTTGGATTCCGCCCGAGTGCAAACCCGCACTTCAGTGCCTCTCCGATGGAATAATCTGCCGATATCTTTCTTTTCCAACAGTCACAAAGTTTTATTGCTAAATACGAGTAGGCATATTGTAGGTAAAGCAGCTGCACAATATTTTATTTTATCTTTGTATGTTTTAGGGTTCCGAACGTCTTGTCACCGCTTATAATTATCACTCGAGAGTTTGTTTGTCTGTCTGCCAAACGTCTGCGAGCTTATTTAAGTCGCAATTTGCACATTTCTTTACAGCCCAAGAATAACTGCTCAGAGATTTTCTCATAGAATAGAATACTTTTTATTATGTACACCATAAGTTACAGAAAAGATAGATGAAGAAAATATTATATAGGGTTACACAAAGATCTCGAAAAACTGCAACAACTTGCCAGTGTGGCAATCACTAGCAGTATGAGAACTGCGCCCACTGCGGCCCTGCAGGCCATGCTGGGACTACCACCACCACCACACCTTATACTGCGGGAGGAAGTGGCCCTAGCGGCTTTCAGGTTCAGCACATCTAGGAACAGATTCTAGAATTAAGCACACGCATACTGGATAGGGGCACCCTACGGATGGTGGCGGGGGCCATCACCGGGCACTGCCCACTGAAAAAAAAATATTCACACGATAGGTGTAACGGACAGTCCTCTGTGCTGAGCATACATGCAGGAGGAGTAACCGGTATCGCACGTGTTCGTTGAATGCAAAGGCGTTGCCGAAATACAGAGGCAACACTAGAGACACCGAATTCGCTTTCAGATATTCTGTACACACTAGGAGGACTGACAGACTGACTGCTTCTGGAGGGAGATCGGCTGGTTGAAAAGACGGCCGCCATGGCCCACGCAAAATGATCCAACATCAGGACTAAGTGCATAATCAAACCCCAATAGATGGATACATGGATAGGCGACCTAATCGCTAAAACCGATACACAGTAGTGCTTTCGGTAACCTGGGAACTTACCCTTTGACCGTCGTTACCACCAAGGCGGAGCTGATCTTCTTTGAGGTTTTGTGCTGGATCGAGCAATCAATTTTCCCATCCGTAGAATACGCCCTTGGATGTAGAGTTGCGGACACCAACCGATGTTAGGCATACCATATTAACACAAAATTCCAATACGGTGATTCCATTCTTAAGAAGCAACTTGTAACCTTCAACGTCATTCAAAGATCATTGCGTTTTAAAATCGGGAGATAAGCCCGCGCTCAACACTGAATAGGGATTTAAAATTATTCAAGTAGATATTCTCTACAAAACACATTATTAGTTCAGATACAAGTTCAGCGTTACATAACCTTCGCTGCTTCACAATATCGGACAGCGTCTTTTGTAGCCTTTGAAATGTATTCAAAGGATTGTCCTTGCAGTATTATCAGCTTTACGCTAATACAGTACAGGGTGGTGTTCAGACCGAAGGTAGACGCATTACCCAGCCTTTGTAGGATTAATAGACATGGATTTGTGGATGTCGATGTAACGCCTCGGTGCTTTAATTGTACTGTGACGTCTTGTTCGATATTCGAGGCAAGTGTAGCGTGAATGTGGGCTCTAACTTGGGATCGTTGGTAACCACTTAGTTTGATTGATAGTGTTCGGTTTTCGCTTTTCAATGGCCCACGGATCGTCAAACGTAAACTGCTATTGAAATCAGTTTACGTTTTGGTATTTTTTATATATAATATAATATAATATAGCCTATATTATTCTCCTATTACAAGGCAAAAGCCTCCCTCTCCATTTTCCACCGAGGTGAGCTCGACTCTTGCTGAAAAGACTGGCCTACACTAACAAGAAATAAAATTAGTTTAATATAAAAATTGTATTTTTTTGTTGATGGGTTATCGTTTGATTTTAGTCAGTAGAGTGAGCTGACACAGAAGAAGCCTTATCACTCTAACTTTGTAGAGATTAGGGTTGAGTTTCTAAACAAATGCATAAGTTACTGTAACGTGGGTTTAGTGGTGATTAGTCTTTTTTAAATAAAAAATATAGTTCGCTACTCAGTTTTAATTAAAGAAAAAGCCGGTTGAGCCGGGTGTTGGTAAAATATCGAGAAAAGGTTTAAATCGCCCAAGGAACACTACTGTCCTGGAGGTCTTCCAGACGTAGGTAGCGGAGTCCGGAGGCAGGCAGATCTGGTTCCGGGTCGTGAGTACTAGGGTTGTCCAGCCACTCCCTTGCGGCGTCTGCGGAAGGTTGCGGACGCGAGCCCGGGCGTAGGCGCAGCGCTTTAGTCACGCTGTTGTGGCGCAGACACGTTTTTGCCGTCCCCGAGAGGTAGGGAGGAGGAAGGAAGAAATAACAAAGAGTGTTAGAACCCCGTTTGGGGTTTTAACACTCACAACTTATAGAGTTACGATTAGTTATAAGTAGTATCTAGTAAAGATCTAAACTGTAATGGAGTACTAAGTGAATATTTGCTTCAGCTAATGTGTTTTTTTATGGGTTTGCTGTTGAATCTAGTCTAGGTCAGAGATGACAGAGACAAAGTCTACGGTGGAGCAAGCTTACCCAGAAGGAGCCTGTTCACTCTAACTTTGAAGAGATTAGGGTTGTAAGCGTGTTTCCGAGAAATTACGAGCAAGCCTCTATAAAGCCTTGTCTCGGCACTAGGTATCGTAGGGAGACATAGCCAATCAGCGCGCAGCTGTCACTGTCCACAGTGTTGCCATCATAATTCCAATTATTATAAATGCTGCCAGATTATTTTTAAAAAGTTTACCGTAGAAATAACGTGCAACGTTACACTACCTATAAAATGCTAATACCCAAAATGACAACCGATAGCTTAAAGAATATACCAATTTGTGACATACAAATAATATCGCATGTTTGTTCGAGTGTTATTTATGTTCATCTACCAATACAAAGCAGAATACAGCCGGAACACGGGAAGTAGATTAGCTTTATCGCGGAGCCTCATCGAAATGTGTCATTCATTATTTTATAGTAGTCTCAGATCAATAATGGATCTGTACGGTGTATTGTTGCAAATCCAGTGCTTTTGTGTTCTAATTGTGCTAACTCAAGGTTTGTTCTATTTTTCAGTTTTATTTTTGAGCCAACTTTCCAAATGTTTTTGTTCGTGTGATCGTGTGTCATTTAAATTATCTCTGACACTTCGTAACCGATTTTCAGTTTATTTTTATTTTGAACAAAAGTGTACTGTGTAGTTAGTTTCAGTACAGTTTTGTGATCTGTTATAATTTCACGTAATAACCTCTTTATTTCAGGCTACTTTGGCCCATAGATATATACCTTATATACTAACATATATATTATTATAATACAGTTTGTGTTAATATTTATACGTCTATACTTACTTACTAATATATAAAGCTGAAGAGTTTGTTTGCTTGAACGCGCTAATCTCAGGAACTACTGGTCCGATTTGAAAAATTCTTTCAGTGTTAGATAGCCTATTTATCGAGGAAGGCTATAGGGTATATATCATCACGCTAAGACCAATAGGAACGGAGCTGACGAAGTTGCGTGGGTCAACTAGTATTATATAAACTTAAACCTATGTTAGTAAAAACTTCACTTACATCAACAACACACACATGGTAGGTGCATCATTCTTTCCAGCCCAGGCAGTCATATATGGTCCAGGCAGTTATATAATATAAATCTTTATTTTCAGGCCAAGACCAAGAGAGGTTTACAAAATTAATACGTATTGTTATTTGCATTAGGTGCCTTGCCAAAGCCAAGGATAACTTTGACTACTAAATTCTCCTTTACAATTTCATCATATTGATTCCCAAATAAAGTAACACCCATCCAATCCTCATTAGCATAGTGGCCGAAGATAAGTGAAACAATTCCAATTTGTTCCCTCACATAAAATCCGCTAGGCAATAAATAATGGGCCGTCAGTTTACGGGTCACATCGTAACTGCATTTTAATGTGACCACATGTCTGTGGTCCTACGTTTTATTGTTGTATTCTCGTTACCACAGATCGATGAAACGGCTCGTCGGCCAATGATAGAGACGATTTTGTCAACACTTTCCATACAAACTAAGCGTATACGTATCTCCAAGGGCTTTCAATAAAATATATCACTAAAACTTCATGTAATATTAGCGAATTTACCCTTGTCGAATGACAGGTGACAAGTGACAAGCGACTATCTGACAATTCGACAATTTTGTACGTTTATTTCATACATTGTCTGCTTTATTAAACAACGCCTGTCATGAAATTGGGAATGTTTATACATCCTCTGAATATAGTACCTACTGGCGTAACTTAAGGCATGTCAGTGACTCCTTTTACTTATAGAAATTGACGGTCAGTGACAACGAAACTTGTGTTCAGCGCAATAACCCAGCACGAATAGAAAAGGCCTCTTTAGTCGCTGTCGGTATATGGTGTACTCTGTGGAATATGGTTATAAGGTTATGTTCGTTTCGTTCACCCTTTAAAAGATTCTATCTCGGTATTTATTTTAATTCTTGGAATTAACTGCTTAACTTTATAGGTGTACGTGATTTTGGATTCTCATATATTTTCAGTCGTTTAAGCTTTTAGTAGCGAAAGTTGTAACTAATAGGGTGTATTTCAAGCTTACCATTAAAATCTCTTTGCAGGGTTGCGCAATTTGTTCGAAAGAGTCACCGCAACCCTGAAACGCATTTTGAGGAACACAGATGAGTTTTAGTCAGTAAGAGTCTGACACTCCCTTCCGCTCCGCCCAGAGTGGAAGAAGTAATTTGATGATTTCCCAACCTAAAAAAAAACTTTAAAATATCTTAGTTTAACGTTTCAATATCATTCTCAATTTACTTCAAGTTATCCATACCTGTTTCTCGATTAATCATCTCAGTACCCAGTTACCCTCTTTCTGACCATATCATCCTCCACATACTCAGCTCGTCAAACGCTTCTCTTAACTTCTCGACACCATAACAATTGATTTCCACACAAGTTTTTAGTTACCGGTCCCACTATTGGCCTTGCCCTTCGCGTCTCCATTCGCGAGAAATAGGAATGCTTCTTGGACGTTTGTCCAGACTGTCTACTCTAAATGGAATCAAGTGGAGTGGAAATCAAGCGGGTGGTCAATAAAGGAGTGGAATTCCCTGCCAGAGTCTGTGTTTCCTGATAGCTACAACCTGAGAGCCTGAGAGTCAAGAGTGAATTGGTTACTTCTAGGCAAGCGAGCACCATCTTCAACCACACCATCGCTTGCCATCAGGTGAGATAGTGGTCCAAAGAGTGTAATACTAAAAAAAAAAAAAAAAAATTATTTTTAAAATATGATTCAATTTAGACCGTCTGTTACAGTAGGTATTTAAAATTATCGGAGACGTATTTTTTGCTTTATCAAATTTATGAAAACAGACAAAGATAAAAAGCATCAAAATTCAATAGTAGGGGTTTATAACGTCACTTCTCGGTGATGTCATGGGAACATTTAAACGCATTGTTTCGTTGTGACTAAAACTGGGTGTCACCCGTTTAGGGGTGACCGTTCGTTGACTGGTTTTTGTCACTGTCGGGTGTCATCCTTAATCGTTTGATGCAACGAAACCTGCCGGGAGAGGGGTGAAAAAATTTTCGAGCTCGCTTGGCTCGCTTTCGCATACTGCACTCTCTCTCGTCATGAGCTTTTCTGTATAAATCAACACAAAGACTTCTTTTTATGTATGAATGATCAAAAGATAGTAAACCCTTCCAAGACGAGGTGCAGTAAATACTTTAGTTCCTGAGGTTTTGGTATTTAGGGGTGACACTCGACCGTTCGTTGACTTTTTGTTACGGTCGGGTGTCACCTTAACGGGTGACGTATTGAAACCCGTCCGAGGTTGGGTGTAAAAATTTCAAACTTGATACGCTCGCTCTCACATTCTGCAATTTCTTTATTCTCGAGCTGTTCTGTATAACTCAACAAAATGACTATGTATATAAGAAAAAGGAACCTTTCCACGGTTCATGAATTTTCGAGCTAGCTTCACTTTCTCTTGTGTTTTGCTCTCTCCCAATTAATGAGCTTTCTTGCATCAGTCCATAAAGTATGAACGATCAAAAGAAAATAAAACGTATCCAAGGAAAATAAAACGTATGCAAAAAATTTCGAGCTCGCTCTTGTATTCCCCTTTCTCAATTAATTAGCTTTCTTGCATCAGTCCATAAAGTTATTAACCCAGATGGAATGCAAAAATTTTCGAACTCGCTTCGCTCGCTCATGCTTTCTACCCTCACTTATTTCTTGAACTAACTTGCGTCAGTCATCAAATGAGACGAAATATAAAATTTTTCGAGATTTTGTTTGTAAGAACATTCCTGAAAATAAAAACCTGCAGCACAAATGACACCTCCCTTCCGAAAAATGGCTTGTAACCCAAAACGAAAGGCGCCACATATAATAATTTGGGTTCATTTGTGGGGTGACACCACATTATCCGCCCCGGGTGTCACCCATGCTAGCTACGCTACTGCCAATCAAAATACTATAATTTGCTTGGAAAATCATAATGAAAGGAATTATAATCGGCTCGTCAATTACCACGAAAATTATATTACGTAATTCAAACCAATTACTTTGCTTTGTGGCAGTTTACATTATAATTAATATAATGCAATGTACACACGTATATGTGTATATTATTATTATTATGTAGTACCTGAACTTCGTTATAATTGTATGCTTGTTAACATTTCAGACTATAGTGTAGCATTTGTAGCTGAACTATTTAATTTTGCTCGTTTATGAGGTATGAGTGGTAAAATTAATTATTATTTTATAGTTTGCAGCAGAAGGTATGTGAAAATACATTATGTAGTTATGTTTATTGCTGCTGTGGTTATGTTCATGGCATGTATTTGTTTATAACTATTTGTTTATGTACATTATACACAAGAAACAAGCTAGATGAAAATTTAAATATCGACTGCGTTATGGGATTTATTGTTATACAGCACGACTCACAATTTCATAGGCGGTCTGTTGGCTTTTTATTTTTATTTGAATAGCTCAATTTTTGTCCCACTGTTGATCTGCTGCGATGTCCCCTGGTATTTAATGGGACCCACTAGGTAGTTCTCTCTATTACATTTTCGTATGAAGTTTGGCAGAAATATCCTGCACAAACCCACTTAAGCTTAGCGGAATCAATTTAATTTTTCTATAGGGAGTGAAAGTTGTTGTTAGAGGAGCTCATGGCTAAAGAATAACAGCTGCGCAGGTCGATCTCAAGGTTAAGCAAAACTTGCCAAGGTTGGTTTGTGTATGGGTGACCATCTTAATATACCGAGTTTTCGTTACCGTGCCTAGGAAAGCACGTTAAGCCGTTGGTCCTGGCTGTCATTTGTAGATATTTGGCAGTGGTTAAGGATTGTCAGAATCCAGTAGGTAATTCCGACTCCAGTCTTGCCAAAAACTAGCGTATTACCCAGTTAATGGGTTGTGGAGGTCTGGTAGGCAGCCGCTCTATGTAAAAATACTGGTATTCAGCTGAATCCGGTTTGACTGGAACCCGATCCCAATATAGTTGGGAAAAAGGTTAGGCAGACGATGAGTGAAAGTTGTTCAGATTCATAAACAAAATGCTTCACCCACTGAAAGATTAATATTAATCCTTAGCTAAATCCAAAATCACCCAGTGTGCCTAAGCTTTATCTTCGAAAACGACAAGACGACCTTCAAAAGCAAATACCACTTATTATTATCCTAACAAGAAAAGTTTGTTTAGATCGCAGGTAGTTTATTGATTTATGACATATATCTAAGTTACATTTTAAAATATGCATAAAGATTGTAGCCCACCGACCGATATCGGGAACAGGGAGAGAAACCTTCTAACAATACGAGCTGTGTCCAGAAGTACCACTTTCTAAATCAAGCCCTTGATCCAGCCGCCTTACGCCTCCTAAGATGTTGGTCGAGGTCCGTGGCTAACCAGCCATAGGACACGATTATCACTACAATTAATGCCGAGTCCACATCCCACATGTCGATAACATTGCGAGCCAAGTCAAGATTCCTGATTCACGTAACTTTCTCAGCTCTCACGAAGTTCTCATTCAATTCATTTAGATTCGTTTTAAACTTATTAGGTATTACAGTTCTTTATTTAAAACCAAGCGAGCGCTGACTCAAAAATAAAAACCAATAAAGTTATGGTCACAAGTGTCCAGAACAAATAAGTGCGCGCTGCGAATGATTGAGAATACTTCTCGCGGCTTAAAATGTTGCTGTGTCCTCGAGAATCTAGTTGTACGCTAGATTCCAACACAAACTAAATAAAAACATGTAAATACAAATCACGTGCAGTACTTCGTTACAGCTCGTGTGTTCCAACTTAGTAATTTTATCAATATTCCCACTTAATATTCTGAACTAGTGTATGCTTGTTATTGCTTTATTAGTTACTCTCTTTCTTTGTTTAACCTGTTTCTTATATAAAAAGTGTCCGCGACAATCACGTTTGGCTAATTTGGCTTCAACTCACGTTTCACCTGAAATGTTTTATTGAGTAACACGCTCGCACGTTTCAGCTGCTTTTTGAAAAATCGCATCTCTCCCGACGGCCGGCGATGTCCCAGAATTTCGGGATGTACAGTGTAAAAGCAATTTGGAATGACCCTATTTGGGGAGGCGTGAAATGTAGTGCGTTCCCTGTTAATGCCCTGAAATCAATCTGGATTCTGGTATTTTGTAGGAGTTTTTTTTAATGCCAAGCATGCTGACTTTATTTTGTAAGTGTTTTGGGAAAAGGAGATGTAGGCTAACAATACTATAGCATTATCTCCAATCAGACTAAAACGTTTATTAGCAATTGTACATTCTTATGCACACACTTTGTACATACATGATGTGAATAAATTCTAAATAGATGCTAATTAGGATGTAAATAGATGCTCCGTTGATCATCTGGGGATTCTAAAAATAGAAACATCTACTTTTTTATAACGAAAACAACGCGTTCGACAAGTTCCCGTAATCCATGTCAAAAATAGCACGTATTAATAATAAGTATCTAATTGATTTTCCTCATGATTTTGTTTGAAATAAAATTCCAAGCAATACCTATTATATTTTATTATTTACAAGTTTCATATCGGATACAATGGCAAATAAACTACGAAGAGCGGAAACTTGATTAATTCCACATACATAAGGAAAATATGAATAAATAATTGAATAATAAACTAATGCTCTTCAAGATTTGATTGTTCAAGTCGAAAGCCTTTTCCGTTATTCAGACGCTGTGAAGGAGGACACTTTAGCGGGGGTTTCTTATTCATCTATAAGCCGGGTGAATTCAGTAGGCCGTTGTGTGTTTGTTGGTAGAAGCGGGAAGAGTGTTGTTGATTAGAAGCCGGTTGACAGGACGCCGGGTCTGAGGACTGTTGACTTCATGAAACAGAAGACAGTCGCACGCACACACTGTCAAAGCTCATCTACGCAAAATTCAGCGAGAAAGTGCGGGATTCTCGTGCGATCTCGACGTAGAACTACGTGAAAGCGATGGTTTTGTGTGTGTGCGTGCATCTGGCAGTGAATGTACGGAGAGTGTTGTCAGAGGAGGGTGTTATCAGGCCGGTGTTATCGCGGCGTTGCGTACTGGCGTATGTGCGTAACGACTCACGCCACGCCCCCCGGCGTCTTCCCACGGCGGCTCTGGTAAGATGCGCGCGCATTCCTGTTCTAGCGTTAGGGCAAGATCACAGCTGGATACAATTTTGCATCTTTTTATCGTTGTGTTGCCAACTTTTGGGTGACGGATGTTTATTGTTACAACGATTTAGTAAACGTTTTTAAAAGTTGTAGATTTTGTTCCGATATTTAGAAACTGTTCAGGAGTTACTTCTATGAGTTTTCAATTTCTATTTAGGAAATCTCAATTATGAAAACAATCATATCTGCATATTACAATTGAAAAGTATTTTCTAGGCTAGGCAGCAGTTTCGGAACCTGTTTGAAATCCTAGAATTAAAAAAATCACATGTATTATTTGCTTTGCAATAACATGACAATAAATTCTTCCAGTGTCTAATACACGCCAAACTAAACTCAACATTCCGGAATCGCAATATCAACGGTATTAGATTTCTGGCCATAACAGACGCGTTTTCATGTAATAAAGAAGCTAACTCATAAAAACTAATGGTGCACCCTCAGCTGTCGTAAATAGTCGTTTGTACTCGAGATCGCATGTGAGCGAGGCTTAACATCGTGTCGTTCGCGTGATGCGTTGGAAAAATCTGTAGCTAGAATCAGTAGCGCAGCGCCGCCGCTCGGTCGCCGAAACTAAACGTAGCGACGTCACGCGCCCCCGCGCCATCTAGCGGCGAGCAGCCCGCGCTGCATCGCCTCACCTGCCAAGCGACATTTCTCCGTCGCGCTCGCACCAGTGGCACGTACAAATAACCTCAAAACTCTCGCGTACCAACCAATCACCAAAATATTGCCCCTCGCAGTATTAATAACAGTGACCACAATCCGCAAGACAACTAACAGTGTTATGAACGTGACGTAATCCTGTCACGCTCCTGGATTTGCCCTGCAGTGTTGCTTCATTGTGATTCTCATAAAATCGAAAGTTTACAGGACGAATGTTCCTTTTGGTGGGCTGTCATCGGGCAGCCCCCAAATTCTGTGCCATAATGTGGTGGTTAATATTTTTATGTGTTGTAAACGTTAAAACATTCGGTGTTCTAGCGTCGAACAGCAGTGGAACTGTATCAGATTGTGAGTATTTTTTTTTGGTTTTGTTTTAAAATTGATTGTTGTTTTATTGCATGAATGGAATAATAGAAGTGATATAAAAATGTAGTGGTTTGATAATATAGTGTAGTTATAATTGAGATAGATTTTGGTAAAGTAAACAAATCGATTTGGTATTTATGTAAATGTTTGATCGCGCGATCTTTTTTAACAGCTGGGAACACCTTGCTCGCTGCTCGGTGAACGCGTTAACTAGCTTATTCATACTACAAACAGGTTTGTTACGTACTACCTGACGTAAACACGTGTGGTTTACTTTTCCGTAATTGTTTATGTTTTTTACAGAAAAGACAGATTGAAAAAGTGAGATAAACAAGATAAGATAATGCCAGACAGTCACGCCATACTTTGTGATAAGGCTAAAATGACATAAACACGCCCATTATGGAAATTGGTTTCAAGTTTAGCTACAGATGAAATACAAAAGGTCATAATCGATTATGAATTTAAAATTATGCATAATTTGATAAAACTTTTTAGAATTATTGTGTGATTGTGTCCCAAAATACACAACTCTTTAATAGGTCCCGTAACCCGTTTTACTTTAGTGTTATTGTGTGTATTATTGTTCAAAAGAATTTCTCAAATCATCAGAAACTCAGTAGACTGACAATAAACATCAGCATCGAAGTATTAAAGCATAACAACATTGATATGACTTATTCCTGAACAAATTCCAAGGATAATGAAATTAAACATTCAGACAGGGAACAAAATGTTGAACAAAATGCGAATCAATTGATGTAAAACAATTTACGAGTAGTTAACGGTACATATAATAATATGTACATGTGTTGTATAGAATCAGGTATACCTACGTAGGTAGGTATTTCTTGGTCTATTAACACTGTATAATAACTACCGAGATCTGCGTCATTTACGATCATTCTCCATTGTATTTAGTACAGACGGACTCATCTACTCACAGATAAGCAATGATTTGAAATTACTATATAATACATTATAATTATCAGGTACATTAGTAGCATTGACTGTCCAAAAAATAATGATATCGACAAAATATCACTACGACGTAGTTACAAATACAAAGAAAACAACAAAAACAGCGTAATTGTCAAAGAAGTCCTGTTAAAAGGAAATAAATATTGAAGCACAACCAACATCCAACAATATTTGATTTCAAATAAACCAATACAAAGACATCAGAAGAAAATATTGAGAAACCTTCAAAAGTCAAGTGCTCTCTGTCACACAAACCTAATAATAAGCGACAAAAGAAATAACTTAACATAAAATGAAGATTCTGGAATATCAAATACAACAGAACCTTTAGATTTAGATACTATAATTACTGATTACGATTTGTTGAAACATAAAATAGCGTTTAAAACAGTCAACGCTAATGTTGATACAAGCGATTCAAGGTCTTGTGTGGTTGCTGCGTCCGTCTCGATCCCAATTAGATATACAGCAGTACTGATACTACCTATATCAACGTGTTTGTCATGCAGTTCATAATTAATACAGTTATCCTTAGAATGTTTACCACAGCAAGGTATCTGCGATCATATTCATAATAGCTTGAATGTGATACATTGGTGCATAAGGTGACTATCTACATTCTACCATCTCATATTCACAGATATTCGAGGTCCCAACGGAAATCTACCATCATCGTTAATGTTAGCTATCGTCTTTTAGTATCGGTTTACGATTTCTTGCCTTATAAACATTACTATGCACGTCATGCACTGTATCATTTTTCATGATTTAGGTATGCGTTTTGTAGGGCCACGTGCCAAAAGCTGAAAATAGACGGCATAAACAGATGAAAGTGGCCGAAGACACTACGTTTTCCTGAATCGGTGCAAAGTTCAATAGTTGTGGCGGAAAGCCAATGTTTCTAACGAAGATATGCGATATTGTTTACTATTTTTTCGTTCAAGTAACCTTCCTAGAAGTTCATGCACACGTTTTGCTGACAATAATGTGACAAAGAGTTGCAACCGCTAAATGGGTGGCCGGGCGAAAGCAGTTAGTTATACTGTCTCAATTTTGGCGTCCCACAGCACAGCTGACGCGACGCCCATAAAAGTCGGCTGATGAAAGAGCACAATCCCATTGTGATGGCTATAAAACGGGCTTTGTGCCCGGAGGAGGCGTCATTATATGAAAAATGAAAAACGAATCGCACTTGTCACATTCAGCCCGATTTTATTGGAGGAACACGGCCTAAGATCCGAGAATTTGTCGATCGATTTAATTTGTTTATTGGACGCTCCGGACATTTACACATTTTCCGCAACTGAGAAAGTCGATTTGGCACCATTATGTTGGTATAAATCTTCCAGTCTTTGCGAAAATTGCATTTATTTTATGCAAGCGCGTCTGGGTGTTTGGTACCTACCTCCGGCTTTAACGCGACAGTGCGTCAATAAGGATGTCAGTATAAAGAGAGCGTGATTTGATTGGTCAATGAGCGCAATGAAATCTATACAAAGTGACGTTGGAGTACCCCAGTTTGTAGGCCGTGGTTTACAGTTCGTTTAATCCGTCCTATCTTATCCATATTTCTATAAGTTTATCTTGATAATAATATACTTTTAATGGCATTTACGATCCACTTTGAAATTTGCAAGAGGCATAAAACATATAAAGATATTATAAGAAACAATTAATTTATGTGTATTATTTATTAGTGTATGTGAGTTTGCATATTTGTGAATGCACCCACAATACAGGAGAAATTTCTAAACGTTAAAAAAAATTGGTAAAGCTGTAAATAGCTTTATCAATTTCTTTTTAGTAGCGGAAGGCCACATAGGAAACGCGCAAGGAAAATCCCGTATAAAATGTTTATAAACTCGTCTTGTTATGAAGTTTTGGCAACGGCATGGCATTCCAAATGATTTGAAATTAATATGTATTTTTTTTGGTCATAATCTAGTTCTATATCGTTAGCTCATAAAATAACTAGCACTATATGTATAGTTTACCCTCATATTAACTATTACGTCACGTGCTTGGATGAGCTGATTCATTATTTTCATTCTATCATGACAACGATCCAATTTCGGGAAACGATTCAACCATTTTTAACTACGAGCGAATTTATTTGGGCAGTTGGGCAGTAGATAAAATTGGGGTCAAGTACATTTGTACGGGACCAGCTGCAAAGCAAGAAGGGACAACTGCAGATTAGATAAGGGCCCACTTTTTGCCTTCAAGTTTAATGAAGGGCTCACGATCTGCAAACGCTGCACGTTGCCCGAAGGTTTCGGGCCGAACTATTTTGTACGTGTATTTAGTCGGAGGTCGCGATGGGTTGGGTTTTTTTTTTCATTAGAAAAGAGACCTGAGGCTACGTCTGCCTTTGTGTCGTGCGTATGTTAGGTACTTCTTTCAACGTCGAGGTTTCATAATAACTTGATATACTTTGAAGATTTATTTTGCTATTAACATGGATGGTATAAAATTTAAATAGGACTTACATATTGTTGAATGATTTTGGGAATTGTTTAACTTCTACATTTGTACAACATTCGCTGTTTGTTTTTTTGTAACACAGTTCAGCGCTTTTGGTAGTTTTGTGTCCCGGAGCGTGTACTAGTATTAAAACAATTTGAACAAAATATTCAGTGTTATTTCCACAGCTTAGTTTTTAATCAAATGACGAGGTGGTCGCATCATATTTACTTTAGGTTCATCGCACCTGATATTTGACTTACGTAAATACTAAACATGTGCCCTAAGTTTTAATAAACCAACAAACTATCGCATAGATAACGCCGTGATAATATTTATTTGTCAACGATCATGATATCATACAAACGGGCCCTAGCTAGAGGTAGTAAAGATAACGAAAACTGTAATAATAGTGGTAGCAAATAGCTACAACATGAGCAGCAGTTTATAAATATTATTTCCTTGAAATTGAGAATGCATTTACCAAAGAATGTAAAAAAGCATGCTTGGGTTGTTTTAAACACATAATTGATTCTGCCAAAAGCCGCTCAGAAAACAAAAATACTTGATCGATTTTGTCTTTAGTTCATGTAGATTTATAAATTGCTTATGTTACTCGAGTATTTCATTATTTTCCGTGACCGATATATCAGAAATCGTCTGAATAATTTAATTTCTCGGAAAGAAAAGATGTATCTAAGCAAAGAAAAATGGTACAAGCTTGTTTAAGACAGGTATTCTCCAGAGGACTGTGTAATAGATGAAGCAGACACGGCTTGAACTCTTGTGTTCTTTATATCTGAGACGGAATTAGGTACGTTGCTCTGTTCACAGGTCTGCGATTAAAATGTTTTTTGCAAATGTTGGTGACGTAATTGTTTTGTTTGAGCACCAGCTGCTTCCGGGCTATTGGGCATAGTTTTTGCTGTTAATTGTTAGAGTAGATGATAAAAACATATTCATGTTTTTGGCGTTATGATAAAGTAGAAATGTAACGTTGATTGAGAACATTATTAGAAGCTTCCGTTAATTTACCGACAAGGATATCCAGCAAAATTTTCCTGCTTACTAACTCATGCACGTACACACACACGTCCCAGAAATCACTTTGCAGGGTTATTCCTTACATTTCTGAGCTACAGGGAAATTTACAGGGTAATAGCGAAATATAATTTTTTTCCCGTCCAATATAACCGCAACAGTGAGCTCCGAGCCATCCATTACCTTGTGACGCGCGATGAGGGTCCCCAAATTGGTTATTTTAGCGACTGCGTACCGACACGGTGTAGTCGGACAAATTCACCAACGAGTTTCACACGATGGGTGACGAAATTTCTCTCCTATATTAAAGACTAGGGTTTTACACGCGGATTCACTTCCATGGCCTATCCCACAGAAATATTTGGAGATAAAGTAGGCATTCTGTGTTAGTGTAACTTTCTATCAGTGAAACAATTTTTGTGCTTGATTCAGAACTTCCATTGTTTACAAACGAACAAATAAATTTGCCACTTCACATACAATAATTGTACGAGTATAGGTACTGACAGGAGATCTAAAAGAGATGGTAAGGCTGAGTGTTGGAGGAACCGTAAGCACCAGTTAAGAGTGGCACTACACCAAATAAAGATCCTAAAAATCCATCTATACCAATATTCAAACAAAATGATGCAAAGAAATCGCTGAGAGAAATACTATGGACGCAAAATAGGATTTGACTTCAAAACATGTATAACGGACATGGTAGGATCAAATGGCCGTAACGCAGAAATATTACAGTCACAAATGCATTGGTTACTTCTGGCAAAGTCTCCACCATCATCGAAGCCATCGTCACTACCGTCAAGCTAGATAACTTTGAAACGAAAATCACTCTAATATAAAGAAAAATGAAACAAACCAGTCTGCTAGTGATTGATGATGGCGATAAGGCGACTTCATTTTTAAACGATAATAAATGAACATTTTGTTCGGTGACCGTAATTACAGGTATAGGATTAGCACAGGTTAATATAATTAAAAAGAAAGATGAAGTTCAAAGTCTGTAAGTACTTTAGGCGAATTTAAGAATCTATAATTAAAACCGATTTTTTTATATCACCCTAACCTAATCTCTTCAAAGTTATAGTGAACAGGCTTCTTCTCGTATCCTTACTCTATCGTTGACTTTGTCTCTGTCACCTCTGACCCAGACAAGAGTCAAGAGCAAACCCATTTCAGTTAAAAAAAAATATACCAAGAGAGCTAGAACATAATAATTGTGTTGGGTCTTACCCCAATATTCCAAGTCATGTCCTCCAAAGGAACTCTACCTCCGAATTATCAGTTGCTGCCCCGTTGGTTTCATGGACAGTCACAGAAGAGGAGCAGAGAGTACACCTGTGTTCGTGCACACACTTGTGCACTATATTACATAGTGATGGAAATGCGGTCAGAAGAATTATAATATTATTTATAAATATATACACATAGAAATAAATTCTTTTTTTTTTCATTAACTGAGTCGAGTGAAGGTCCGTCAAACTGACTTAGAAAAAGGGCTTTAGATTTTAGCATTCTGTACAGTTGCTCATCTGTGCTTCTTTATAATGTCATGTGGTAGTGGTAGATTATTATATAAGATTCCAAGATACTACATAGTGAGCAGCAGCTTGAGAACATACATAGTTATAACTTATAACCGAGTTAGTCCCGAGACTTAACTCTTCCATTAATTGCAAGCAAGTTGTGTCTGCAAGTTTCGTTCAACATGTGTGCTGCGTAGTTCTTGTTCGTGATTTGTTTTCTAAAACTTATTTATGTTCAAAGTCTTTGTTAGCTTTGCTAACTATTGGTTTTGTTTAGATGCCATTTATTAATTGGTCTTTGTTGTATATTTGACTCTCTTCAAAATCATCATCATTTATTTGTGCTTCTTATCCTATGTTACTTAGCGCAGTACGTTGTCTTCTTCGATTTCATCCAATATCTTCATTCTTATTTTTTCGAGCTTTCCTTATTAGAAATCGGTTTTTGTGCACGGTTCCCATTACATGTAAAATATTTTTTTTGAATTATCAATTCGAAAATAAAATTAAGTAAATAAAAAACCAATTCTTAGCAGAAAACCCCGCTATATTCTAGTTCGAAAAAAATATATGTTTGGGACATCGAAAGGTTAATTCATCCTACTATATAAAAAATCTTCCGTTACTGAGTGAGTGAGTGACTGACAGACAACGCACAACCACTGATCGTAGAAAGCTGAAATTTGGTATGTAGGTTCCTTGGAGAGTGTAGGGGCGCACTAAGGAAGGATTTCCCGAAATTCCCACGGAAACGGGAAAGAACGGAATAATATGCGCGTACGAAGTAGCGGTGCAGGTGGTGTGACTAAGTCTGGCAGTCTGTCACAGCTGGATATCTCAAGAACTTCTAATGTTATAAACTTGAAATTTGGAATAGTTTTAGATGACGTTTGTTCAACTATTTTGCAAATAAGAAAGAAATAAAAAATATATATTTTCTACGTTACCTCAGGCTGAATAAAATTTTCGTTTTTCCTAGAATTAACCCTTAATAAGGTAAAGGGAATAGTTTTCCCAAGCGTATAGTTTTCATACCTGCATCTAGTTTTAGAATCGGCTTTCCCTGCAGGAAAGAAGCCGGGCGTTTTTATATGACCTGACAAAATCTTCATGTTGATGATTTTACAAATTCATGTCCAACTAACGTTGATTCTATACATTTTTTTTTTCGCCAAATAACTATTCAGTAGTGGACAAAGCAATGACTTCTCGGAGCTTTTATTAATTTTATCTATCGTTCCGTTTCTGACCATACGATAACCGCTCAATTAAGGGTCCGTGCCAAGTCCAATGCGACACTTAACGTTGACCTCGATTCTGTATTGGTCCGTTGTCATTAAACCTCACTGCTACTGCCCTTTGCTATGTCGATGATACACATAGACGATTCTATAACAGGGGTTAGATCGGATGCCTTCCCGAAATTTGACAATCGATTTTAATCCCTTCATCTTTTAAATAAGTTCGAGTTTTCATTGAACAGCATCCCACCTTAAGCTATTTAACTCCTGAGTCGACCATTTGGTTCCGAGCATGTATTAATTGTGGCCGAGTTGGACGTTCAGTACATTTCCGATCAATGGTTTATTTTTGTTGCTCGAAAACTGTGTGTGGTTGACATTCTAAATACCCCAACGACATTTTAAAAGTTTATTTAGAAGTTCTGTGTGTTAGGAGACAGAAAACCAATTTATGTTATGAAATAAGCGTATTGTTTCCAACATGTTTCTCCTTTGTTCTCTTTGATCTCCAGAAATTATTCGATTGCGGGTCGTAAATAAATTGTAGTATTACCCACCTCAAATAATATTGAGGAAACTTCCGCAGTCACGGAACTCCAATTCAAGTTCTGAGGAACTTAATAAAATTGAACGTCATGCACGAAAAGTCTTTAGAGACAGTTTTACACTCCTCAAGAGCTTGTTCAAATTCGCGTCTTTGTGGGAGGCCGGGAGCTCCTTACCACAAAGTTGTTGTTTCAATGCTCAGCGATGACTACGTAAGGCCGCTTCAGACCATAGTTAATAAAGTTCCGAACAAGTTATTCATACTCACTAATGAGCCAACTCATACAAGGTTTCTCTCGGCATGTTCTCAATTACGCCGATTCAATTGTTGCGGCGGCGGTAGGCGCTTTCAGTATTTAATTGTCTTAGTTCAGCATTTTCTGCAATAGGTATGAATAATTATAACTCTCTCTCATTCTTTTGCCAGCTTTGACAAAAACGGTTTTAGCAATAAGTATTTTCAAGTCATTTTATAACTTTGCTCTAGTCTACGTCACTCTAGTTTCATAATATGAATTCCATGGAAAATTATCGCAACCAAAATGCGCTATGCAAATTCTAACAATTTCACGTGTGTATTTAAATACTCAACGTTTCTACGAACTATTCATTAAAATACTTTAAAAACTGTGAAAATAGTGAAGTATTTTAAAGTAGAAAGGGGAAAATTGCATATGGAATGCTCGTAACAAGCGTGGAATGTGGAATTATTTGGTTCTGCAGAATGGGCCCCGGGTCGCGTATAGTGGCGGAATGGAAAAAGTAAATGCGACTTACACAGATGCAGACTCAATCATGATAAGATATACACATAATGTTGACGTTATGAGCGACCACATATTACAGCATTATTGGGTTCTGAATAGCGCGATAAAGGATAACGATGTGTTATGGTTATATTTCATTCACATGGTTCCTGATATTATCAATAAGGAAATTGGATATAGAGATACTGCTAAGCCTAAAAGTTTAATAGAATCTTATTGCAACAACGGTATTTCAATTACAACATTGTTGTATTGCTGTAGAATTGATTTACTTACCTATAACTGTAGAATTCATCAATCTTCAGAAAGCACTTTCTCAGTTGAACTCAATACCAAAGCCAAATACAGTTAGCGTTTCCTTTTGATTCTTTCCTGAAACTGTAGGTATTCACTAAGTCCTAGCTTCAAGACGATTTTTTCTTTTATAATTCTGTCGCTGCTTATACTTCCTGTATAGTTAACTTAGCTACTTTTTCGTGGATTTTCATGAAATTTTGAACAAGCCACTTCGCAAGGCGTGTCGGCGTATCTGAAGGAAAGTTTGCGCATTAGCGGAACCGGAAAAAGGGGATGAAAAAGTTGACGACAACTTCTCGCAAAGACACTAAAATCGCGAGGCGTTTGCAAAAGTTACGCCCAAAGTTAATAGCGAAATGATTTGCTCGGTTTTAGGTTATTTATTATAAGTATGGATGTTAAGGATTTGACAACAACTTTAACAAGGGTTTTGAACAGATACCTTTTATGAAATCTTTCATTTGAAATTCATGCTTCGGTTACTTCAGTTTGACGTGGAAGCTTTTAACTGCAGTCAATTTCAAAAAATAAGAAGCATTATCAATCACCACCACAATCAAAAGGATTATTTTTCATTCAAACTGAAAATGCAGACGTTCCGAAAATGAGCAACTAACGAGAATAGTTAAACGGACCTGTAATTTGCATACAGATTGGCTTTCAGGGATAAACGGTCCATTTGTATTCAAACGCAGGAACCCAGCTCAGTGGTCGAGGAGCATTTATCCAGTTTAGGATTTAAATCGGCCGCAGTATCATCTGCTTATCGATATCATGTACTCCTAAGCTCTCCCCAAACTTTACTGCTGCACAATATTTTCCTTTCTACTTAACCTCATTCTGGCAGATTGCCAGTTTCCGTATTTTAGGCACCGAATTTGGCAGGCAGTTGATTCTTCACCGATTTGTATTAAAATTTATCGATTATGCAATTACAGAAGCTTTTTATCCGATTTTCAAATTCCGCAATTTCAAGTGTTTTACCAGCAAACAAAGCCATTTTAAAGAAATTGGACAGTTGAGAACCGTTTTAGAAATGTATTTCTCTATTTTTAATTTTAGTGTACATCTCCTTTAATTCATAGTTTATGACTTTGTTATTGTAGGTTTTCCTTGGAAAACAAGAAGACAAGTTTATCAATTATTTGTATTTCTTCGCTCTAGCCAAGGAGTTGTTTGCTTGCTCAGTTCTGCAGTAATATGATTGCCGTCTGCAGTATTATAAGGATATACTGCCCTTTGGTCAAGCAAGCTTTAGCGGAATCCCATCAAACTTGTACAGAATCCTTCTGTTTGTCCGTCCACGAGATATAATCCTCTTACGGTGGCCGAGAGATACCACGGGCATAAGTTCATTGGCTTATTCTAAGCCAGAGACACAACTAACTTGATGAAATATTTGTCTTGTTAAACACAAACCTATACTTATATTTTTTTAATACAGGTAATTTAGTGACCATTCAAACTGACACATGTAACCGGGATAGTCTTTCTTCGTTCAAATGACTATCACAACACGATCTATCCTTTGTGGGAACACAATACATAGTTGAGGTGAATGACATACGAGCGGACCGAGACAGCCGATGCTGACAAGCGTCGAGGGGAGTGCGAAAATAGACCAATCTGATGTACATGACGTCATCCGAAGCTTAGATGGGCATGAAACTAGGAATTTTAGGTTGTACAGTTAACTGCCTGTCTATGATAACAATTTGGCTTTGACGGCGGCGCCTTTTGCAGTACGGAGGATTCTCGTGGTAGATGATTATGTTAGCTGTCATTGTATGCCATATGAGAAAACGATACTCTTTGGTCATTGATGTATAAAAAACCCAAGATACACACTCAGCATCTCAAAAACGTCCGCAAAAAACAAGCGCATAATGTATAATTGTGCGCAAGTTTCAAACAGTCTCGCATCGCTCGCCATACTGCACTGCTTTGTAAAAGCAACTTTAAGCGATCCGTGTAAGGTTGAATTTGCAAAAAAAATTGCGCATCACTCGCCATACTGAACTGCTTTGTAAAAACAACTTTAAGCGATCCGTGTAAGGTTGAATTTGCAAAAAAAAATTGTTTATAGTATAAATACACACAACTCACACATGACACTTGATACATGTCAGTTTTTGACGACAGTTTCGAGTGTTGCATTCGTTCGATACTGTGCATCCTGGGTTTTTAGTAGGTAGTCACTTTCTGGGAGCAGACAGAAAGTTGGCGAGGCAGAAAGAGGATATAATTATTTCTGTTTCATTTACTCTTACCGACTTTTCGCTTCTGATAAGTGTCTCATTATTAAATTAGGAGGAGTTTTATTTAGTCACTTGTCTATTGCTCATGCACTGTCTGCAGTTTTCGCAGTTAAGTGTTAGGTACTACTGACGTGAATTTGATTGTACTAGACCATTTGATTGTTCTACCAACAGTTTAGATGATTGAGAATTTCAGGTATTCCGGTTGTAAAATATTTTTGGCGTTACTGAATCATTGTTCGAATTTTTAGCGTTCGTTCGCGTCGTAGCGTTCATATAGAAATTTCCGATAAATCTGTTGCGCGTTGGATATCGATTCAATGTTTTATTTAAGTTTTTATTGGTGGGCGACATATTACAAGACATTTTGATCACTGGAAACGTAAACTTGAGAGTGGGCTTGATATCTTATTAGTACATGAGCTTTTACCCGCGACTTCTTACGCGCATATCCCGTTTTTTCCCGTTCCCATAGGAATTTCAGGTAATCCTCTCTTAGTGCTCCCCTACACTCCCCAAGCAGCATATATGTAATTTGGCATATATGGTTTATTCCAGCTTTCGACGCACAGCTGAAGCTGCGACCAGTAGTTTCGGCTGTGCGTTGTCTGTCAGTCACTCAGTCAGTAATGGAAGAATTTTATGTAACAGGATTGATAAAATCGTTCCTTTTGTGATACTAATTTTACCGATAGTGTTCTAAAAGGTACTTCTTTTTAGATGTTCGATTAACAGGAAAATTCTACTAGACTTTAACAATGCTTATAGATTTCGCAAGTCCCTCCATATCTAATGCTTATAATTCAGCGTAAGATAGGAAGGAGAGTAACGGAAAGGGTTGTAAGGAAGGGATAGCAGGGGTCAGCAATTTGCTGCTACTAATGTCCTCGTTAAACCCAAAGGTTATCGCTGTACGTGTCTTCGATGAATCTGATGGTAGCCCTAAGGAACATGGAACGTGGAGATAATGAACATATGAGTATGTAGTCACAAAATCTATGTGTTATTTCTATTTATCAAGAGAGTTACTCGTTTAGTATAGTTTTAGGCAATTGGTTTGTCATCATCATCTTTCTGCCCTTATCTCATGTTACTTGGGGTAGCACGTTTTTTTCTTCCATTCTGTCCTATCAGCCGTCACGTTATCACTTACTTCCTTTCCTGTCATATCGCTCCTCACACAAACCATCCATCTTTTCTTTGGCCTTCTTCATGGTTGGTCATGATACTTATAAATATGGAGCAACACGATTTTCCATATTGTGGTAACATTACCAACATATTTTTTTCAAGGTAACCGTATATCCTTGATGAAAATAACACCCATTCATCCTTTTCCGCGAAAGGAAACTGATATTCCTATCATATTGCAATAGTTACCCCTAAACGAATTTCCGAAATACGAGCCGTTTTATGGGGCGGCGTAGTTACCATGGCAACCGGAGCCCATACTGGGAATGTTACAAATAACTTTGAAATCAATATTGAACTTGGTTGCAAAATTATGGTGACGTCGACAATCACATATAGGTATTTTTTGTCAAACTAAATCTTCCGTTGAAGTATCTCCCGTTGCTCTAGTGCACTGAACTTCTGAAAGTAAGGTAGAGTAAGATAATTCCTTCTGAAGTTTAGACAGTTAAGCAAGTCACGGTTACGCACCGCCGTTTACTTCACTTACCGCACTACGCCCTCCCCTTTCGAAGTACCATCAACAATAACTACATAGTAATTTAATATAATAAGTTTCACTCAAGTATAATTTGATTAAACCCCACCAAGTAAATAATTAAGAATGCCCACCTCCTTACTTCCTTTCCTCAGTTTTTTAATTAAAATAATTTTGCGCTCGTGCAAATACTTGGTTGGTTAGCGATGAAAATATTTCTTACCTAAATGTTGCCAAATAATATCTCAAACTTTTACGGAATAGTATTGTAATTAGCCTCGTGGAGTTTTGGGAACTTTCGAAACGATTAATTGTGTGCTTTCCAAGTTTTTGTGGTGCTTTATATTTAAGTAAAGTAGGCACCAATTTCTAACGACAGAGAATTATTTCTACCAGCAAAATTGAGAACTGTAGTGCTATTCTGTAAGAACATTTTCGTGTCTCTCCAAGGTGAGTATCAAATTCGTATAAACATAAAACCTTTATGTTGTATTTAGTGAAGCTCACTTTGTGAGCTTTGTCACTCAGGTGAAGCTCGATATTGAAATGGTTATTTACAGAATAGACTAGCTGTAAAGCAATGTGCAGTTGTTAGAGTAAGCGTGTAATAGCAGAATTTAAAACGCGAATTTAAAACTCTGCAGAAAATACCATCAGCTGTGCTGCGATTTGATCACTTAAGCATGATTATCTAGAAAAAACAAACTTAAAAACACAAACGCCAAATAGTCCAAAAGGGAAAGGGACAATTTAATGGGCACTAGAAATAATAAGGACAGAAAGGTTCAGTCAGACCTAAAATGGCGACAAACCCTTGTCTAAGCCGAGAGTAAAATCGAATAACAAATAAATGTATTAGTTCTAGTTGGGGTCACGAGTTTCTAATGCAGTAAATTCTAATTGGGATATTACAATATATTCAATCGGTGGCACATAAGGGCTAATTTCGTAGTCAAAGCGATCGTGCTGGTAATTTGGTTCTACATGATTACTAACGTGCACCATTTAGGTAAATGAGTGAGGTGTCGCGATTAAGATAAATTACTCTGCGTTACACTGTGTTGCGCTTCATACACGTAGCTTGGGTAAAAGAGTGAAACAGAGCATGAATAATTTAACGTGTAAAACATTTCGACTGCTACGAATTTGTCGTTCGGCTCAGATTAAAAACAAACTCTGCCACCCAACACGGGCACCATGTTATTTTTGCCAAACCGCAGTTTTATAAAGTACATAAAGATGAGTTTGCTTGTTGATATATCAAAATGATAAAGGAATGTCTGTGTGTACTGGTGGGCGAACTAGATCATCTTCAACTTCAACACGTTTAAGTTCACACGTGTTTACATGGCACGATATACATGCTGCAGATCCATCGAA
Source organism: Lacanobia wlatinum (assembly GCA_947578705.1). NCBI lineage: Eukaryota > Metazoa > Arthropoda > Insecta > Lepidoptera > Noctuidae > Lacanobia > Lacanobia wlatinum. The sequence goes on along the minus strand of OX388024.1, from coordinate 12,025,442 downwards.
ACATATTTAATGGAATGCTCCCGCTCTGGGCGGAGCAGAAGGGAGTGTCAGACTCTTACTGACTAAAACTCATCCGTGTTCGTCCTAATGCACTTTACGTTCCAGGGCCGCGGTGACTCTTTCGAACAAATTCCACAACCATGGACAATCGCAATGTCCCCGTCACATCCCATAGATTGGAAGCTATTGGGCCGCAAGGTTTCAGAGCCCAAAACAACTTCCAAAGATGGTAACCGTACTGTGTGCAGAAGGCATTAGGCAAAAATGTGATGGGTTTGATCGAAACCCAATTGAATTTTCACTAGTAATGAAATAAACTACTCTGTCAAGAAAGTACCGGAAAAAGATCAATAATACACTAAAAGTTCTTTATTCATCCAAATTTATTTTATCATCTTCAAAGTATGCTCCTTCAGAAATGATACACTTACGCTAACGAATAATCCAACCATCAAAAGATTTTTTAAACTCTTTTTCTGAAATCGATTTCAGTTATCGCCGCGAATTTTCCTTTATGTTTTCTACCGAATGAAAACGGGTGCCACGAAGTGGTGATTTGAGTTAAGGAAAACGAAAGAAGTCGGCTGGAGCCATATCTGGTGAATGAGGTGGTTGCTCGATGGTATTTGTTGAGTTTTTGGTTAAAAATTTGTTCACAATGATGGCCTTGCGCATTATCGTGGTGCAAAATCCAAGAATTTTCATTCCACAAATCTGACTTTTTTCGTTTAATTTGCTCTCTTAATAATAAAATAAATTAAAAAAATATTCTTGCCTGAAGGTCATCGGTAAGTTGACCTTCAGGCAAGAATTCCGAGTGAACCACACCGCGATAGGCAAAGAAAACAGTAAACATGACTTGGCTTTTGATCGACTTTGACGTGGTTTTTTCGGTTTCGGTTCAGTCGGAACTCGGAAGGCGCCACTCCGAAGCTTGTTGACTAGTTTGCATGTCAAACTCATAAACCCACGTCTCATCACCAGTAACAATGCGTTTCATGAATGTTGGGTTGGAATTGACTCATTCTAGCATGTTCTCAGCGACTCTCGATAGAGTTTTTGAAGAAAATTCAGGTCTTTTGGGACTAGCCGAGCGGCAACATGTTTCATACTCAAGTGATTATTTAAAATGGTACGGACCGACTCGTGAGACACAGAAAGTTTGGCGGCTATATCTCTCAAACTTGAATGAGGGTTTTTAGTCACTATTTCCTTCACTTTTAACTTCAGTTGCAGACGTTGATGGTCTACCAGAGCGAGGCAAATCTTCCATCACACCTCAACCGCTTTTGAACGCTTTGTTCCACTCATAAGCACGTGTTTTTGATAAAGTCGATTCACCGTAAGAATTCTGTAAAATTTGCAGTGACTACGAACACGAAATTCCATTGGCGATGCAAAATTTAAGACGAAGTCTTTGTTCGATGTTTTTGTCCATTATGAAATTCGCAATACGCACTAGATATGATATAACAAAAATGAACACTGTATTTAATCTAAATAACAAATGTAACTCAAACTCTGCGCCAAAAACAGTTGTGCCAATCTAACAACAAAAACAAAAATAAAAATTGAATTTGGAACCATAAACAAATCATCCATTCCCGAAACTTTTTTGACTGAATGTATGTCATTCAATATCTTTTAAATAAGGAGAAATGATACTTAGGTAAGACTTAAAAAATATTGCCAGCGGAAAAATGGAAAAACTGTGATAAATTTTTATGTAGTGATAACTCTGACAGTTTACTTTTAATGCGCAAAATTCACTCCTCACTTGACTATTTAGTGACATAGGTCTCGTTTGAGGTGAACACTTTATCAAAGCGCTATACATTTTTACCCAACGTCCTTTGCCGGCCAGTCCCCTAGGCTCGAGCGATTTGCTCTCAATGAGACAGACATAAGGGCTCTCCACACAGATTGGATGTCAGAGCGAGCGTGCCGCGCCACACGGCCGGCCTTTACTACAGCAACCCTCCCAGAGTAATGAAATTAAATTAGTGTCCCTTTCAGACCACTTAGACTCCATGAATGATATTACCTATACCATTAAAATTAAGCGAGTTTTGTCTCGAACCGACTTAGTTCTCTGTCTCGTCTAGGCTGCGGAGACGTTCCAAATTACTCAACGGAGTTTGCTTGCTTTTCGGTTTCTTTACGGTATTGGTTTATTTATGTCTGTACTATAGATGCAGCTTGTCGTGGGTATTGAGAAGCCAACATTTAAAATTTACTACATTTCAAACAAAAAAGCATTAAAATTTAAGTTGCGATTCATCTCAGCGACAAACAATATTAAAAAAATTAGAGGTGTTTTTGAAAGTTGCCACAAAATACGAGAATTTCTCCTTTTCTTATCTTATCATAGCCTTAAAATTACAATCGTCATTTCAATTTAATATATGGGAATTAGTTTGTTAGCCGACTTTATTACTTTAGAAATGTCGATGGTAAAAAAAAACAATTTCTTTCATAGCTGCAATTGATTGAATAAGTGCATTAGGCCATGCGAGCCATGCTTCATGCGCTTGGATGAAGACTGACCGCTAATGTGCGCACACGCAGTTACTTTTAGCGGGCATTGGCAATGAGCCGGGTAAACGTTACGATGAAATTCAAGCTCTGTGTTTAGAATTTATTCTTATATTACATACACTGGACCGCAAAGAAAAAGGGTCGGTTAGAAAATCTTCAATTTCTTCGAAAGTACCTGACCTAGCTTTATGAAATAAAGACTAAATTAAAGAATATTTAAAGCCACAAAATAATATATAAAACCTTTTTTATTTTTATTTTTTTTTGTAGTTGTATAAAAAAACTGAAAATGTAAAATAATGGTCGAAATTAGTACCAAAAATTCAAATCAATTGTTTCGCGTGTGTTTTAGTTTTGCAATAAAAAGTTATAAATATGGTGTCTCCGCCTTATAAATTTTATCATTCTCTGAAGTCATCATGTCGTTAATCCCTGAAGAATGTACCTATGAAGCTTTGTGTGTTTGGTTAAACGCGCTAATCTCAGACAATTAATAGTTTTAATTGGACAATATTTTACTGTTGGATAGCCCACTAATCGAGGAAGGCTATAGACTAGATAAAATCACGCTACGACCAATAGGAGCGGAGCATTCATGAAAACTCTGGCGCAAACGAAGTTGCGCGGGTCAGCTAGTATTTTATATGTACGAGTATGAGTGGTTTTGTTATGGTAGGTTTATCATAAGCATGTAACAATGTAAATAGTTCTAGGTAATTTTAAATTAGCAGGTACAAACATCAGAAGCGTTGAAAATACCCAGTACTATAACTTTTCGGGAACAAGTTAAGATGAGTGAACATATCGCGTATACAGTGTTGCTGTTCTAGACAATCTCGTTTAAATCTAACCCAAACTTCTGTTTACCAATGATTTAAAGTTTATTTGACACATAGTCACACAACACCACATAAGTTAAAAAATTGACTAAATAAAAATCAGTTACACAATAAGAGAGCCATCTCTTTGTAAAAAAGTAAATCGGAAGCCGACTGAACAAAGTGTAAAAAATATCCCCATTTATCCCAAGAGCAGTGTGATCGTAAAAGCTTAAAGAACCTTTTGTTTTACAAATATTTATAGAGAATAATGCAATCTGCTCTGTTTCGCTATAAATCAATAGCGCATATGTAAATCATTGATTGCAATATACCGTATCAAGGGGAATGGGTGAAATGGGTGGCTCTTTTCGAAAATATTACGGCATAAATCAAGTCGAGCGGACAAGCAAGATAGTCTCGATTGTATTGACCGTCTGATTCCTCGCGTCCATTACATAATGGACTTATAAAAGGCTGTTAAGGATCATGGAAATGTACGTCCAATCGTATATTGTAGCAGCATAGGCCCGTTTGAGTTATATGCCAAGTTTTGATAGGCTATTTTCCTCTATTGTGTGTTTATCTTTGAAATGTGTGTGGGGCGTGCTAGTATTATGAATGAAACTTTTTCTTAGACACACATAATTGAGATGTTAACAGAAATAGTTTTGGAGTTATGTGCTGGGGGAAAGCAAAGAAAAAACACTCCTTAAAAAGATGAGTGTTGCTAAAAGTTACGTCAGGTGTTTTGACCGATTTAGATTACTATGGAATACATGAATCAATCGTTTTATAATCTGTATTGATTAAACTTTATCATCATACGATACATTATTTTTGCAGTCTTATCATTATTTAATTAATTATGATTCACAAACTGGATATAGCTAAATCAAATACGATCAATTAAGGATTATTTTAATCACTCTTTATTCATGAGGTTTTTGTAGAAAATTGCGGTGTTATTGAAATAATACCGACGTGGGTATATTAAGTAAATGTTGGAGCTAGCATTATATCAGTATTGCATGTCATATTAGCGTGTAATGTTATCTTATCATTATACTTCAACGTTTTATTGTTTTCGTTCGTTCGAACAGAGGAAACATTGTAGGATTCTTACTCAATGGACCTTTCAAGATCTGCTATCTTAGTATTCATGTAAGCCATAATACTGCTGCTTTGCCCGGTGATTTCAAATAAAGTATATGAATAATGATTTATGGAAGTAATGTCTGTTAGAACAAAACTACTTGCCTATAGAAAAACGTGAAGATAAAATTAGCACATACTTAAACTACCGGACCAAAAATGTTGAAGGTTGAGCCTTACTAGCGTCAAAAACATGTGCCTAACGTAGCAGTTTATGGATATAATATTAAAAGAATTAAAGAGAAAATAAATACTTCAAAATACTGTAAATTCAGTGGTACATTTAAACGAATACATAGTTACTTAGTCCAGTACCATCGATTTGTTAATGTTAATCATGGTTATATTAGGTTTTAAATGTTAATCAATAGGTTATGCCCAGTCCTTTATGCATAACATCGGAATACTACGACAACGTAGCGAGCGTAGGTACCTACAACAACTTTGATAAATTCATAATGTCACGCCACACTGTTAAGATAGTAAGCGTGGTTTTCCCTGGGGCTTGTTTCCCCTAAAATTCATTATTGTATTATTGACATTATTATTTCGCAATTGTATTGTTTTCTATTTTCATTTGAATTAATAAGATAGTATATCTGGTTTTCCCTGTACTTACTTCCTCTAAAATACACTAAGTACCTAATTCATTAGTGTATTGTTTCCAATGCCTTTCATTATTAACTCGCATTTCGCGCGCAGCTTCGTCTGTGTAGTTTTAATACGCTCTTGAGAGGACCTACGACTTTTATTTTTTTGCACCCTGTATGGAAAAAGGAATAGCCTCCATTCAAAACAGGGCACCTTTATAATGATGCGGTCATAGCAGTATTAGGGTTTAGCTGCCAGCTATCAAGCATCTTATTTTTGCGTTGTTTATTTTAAAGCTCACTTCTTACAATTATAGATGTCTTAATATATAACAGAATCTATTTTGTTTGTAAGATGCACTTGTAAAAAAAATAAGCAAAAAAAATACCTCGTTGTTTAATCAAAACGTTACTTGGAATTTTTATTAAAACCGAAATGATAAAACTTAGCTTAAATTGCATTAATGCAGAAACAGGATTAATAAAGGTATAGAGGCAAAAATGACTGTGCTTTGTTCCCGATAATTCCTAGCGTGTTAGATGCAGATGCACCCATAATTAGAGTTCCGTGTTTGACATGTCGGGTGCAAATCCATAGTCACTTGTCTTAGTTCGTGGGATGGGGTGTTTCACACCGTTCACGTCACGCCCCACTGGGTCTGGTGTGAGAAACACCTGCAGGTAATAATGTACACACTTTCTATAAAATAGATTTTAAAAGACCATCCTGATCCATGGCTTCATATGTTTGACAAATTCGTCTTCTCGACAACGTAAACAACACAGTGGATGTTGTTGAAATGTAAAATTGAAAAACAAAAACCTCTTTAGTTTATTCTATGTATACTTATGTAAGATAAACTTGTTTTATTTAAATTGCTTTCAAAGTGCAATAGTTGAAGCGTTGACTTGTGAATTTATTATCTGTTTTTGATAAATTATTCAAGTGAAGCAGGAATACTTGAAAAGCTTCGCAAGCTGTTTTCCTTTAATAGTGAATGGATTCAATGAGTCGACAGATTTTATATTTATTTTGCCAACCGATTATTTTTTTCGCTTTTTTCTTATTTAAGGCACATATAAATATGGCCAGCAATTTACACATGTATTTATTGGAACTAATCTATTCATATTACTGGCCTTATGGACAAACTCCTTTCGTAGCAAAAATAAGGGTCCTAATGAAGTGTTTTTTTGTTTCAGCAATATGTTCCCTGAAGCAGTTCCAGTGCACCAACGGCAAGTGTATACCCAGCATGTGGGTGTGCGACTTGGAGAAAGACTGCGAAGATAACTCCGATGAAGAAATTGAAGAATGCAAAAAAGGTAAGTGTCTCATCGTTTATAGGTAGAACACGTCTACAAACAGTTGTAGTTTAGGTGGGTGTCTCGTCTAAAAGGTTTTCTTGGAAAATTGTCTGGCAATAAAGGGGTTTGAACTTTTCTATGGGAATTGGCTGACTTTATCTTTGAATATCTCGGCAACGTGACACGTTAAAAAAAAAGTTTTTGTTTATTGACGGGCGCCGCAGTTTTGAAAAAAAAAAACTGGCCAAGTGCGAGTTGGACTCGCGTGCAAAGGGTTTCGAACCAATTTAATTTTCTAACATGTTATTTTAACATTAAAGACTTCTTATAGGTTTTCAGGCTCAGTGGTTTCGGAGATAAGGGGGGGAATGGTCATGTTTTGCCTAATTTCTTAAATAACTTCAAAATCATTTATTTTAAAATTATGAAAAAAAAAATATAATTAAAACCCGTTCATTTAATGTCACACGATATTGTTCAAAAAACTTGTTTTTTTTTTAAATTTCTAGTTTGACCTCCAAAAGTGACCCTCATACTAAAAATTTAATAATTTACGCAACACGTTCGTGTTTGGGTCACAAAAGTCCATATGTGTACCAAATTTCAACAGAATCGGTCCAGTGGATCCGGAGAAAACTGGCTGTGACAGACGGACAGAATGACACCCGAGTGATCCTATAAGGGTTTGTAGGGTTTTTTGTTCGGAACCCTAAAAAAGGAAAATTATAAGCTGCGTTGTGGAATACAGCTTTGAGGACTCAAAGGTGAATCTACATAGCATAGGTAGACTCAAATTACTAGTTTCTACGTGTGCATGCAACAAGACTAGCTTTGTAATCTCAAAGCTTTGTACACAAGTTAAAATTAATTATGTAGAGATCCAGTTCGTGAATTTTTGGAGGGTATGCAGAACAGAGAGTAAAGTCCCGCAAACCTCCATTGAAAAAGGAGGATCCTCCGACCGGACGGTTGTTGTGTCCGGTGTGGGCAACTGATAGTTGATATTCGGGCTGATGTATATGTTCAAATCGCACGGTAAACTCTGCTTGCGCGATGCAGGATTTCGACGTAGTAGTTCGCTGCTAGTTGGATAGATGGCGCCGCAGTTCCTTTTCTTGCGATGTTGATTTCCTTCGCTGGTTTTTCTTGTGGCAGCATTGATCTTGCTACAAATTAATTCTCTAGTAGACGAGACGACTTTATAGCCAATCTGCACGTGAAATTGAATTCTTTCAAAAGCAACATAACGATTCGGTAAGAATAGGGTAACGGGAATACAAAAGGCCAATGTCGCTGTTATACATAACATGACGGCTGCACTACCGGGAAGGATAGGTAGTGCCTACATCTAGAATTCACCAATAATGGGAAGTCCCATGTAAGAGGGGCAAGCCTATTGCCATCAAAAGGGCACATATCCAAACACCAGGCTGCCACTGAGAAACTTCAGATGAGCTTGAGAATATTAGACAAACAGAAAACTAAATATAAAAAGAATTGTTCTGAGCCGTCAACTTTGGAATTCGTATCAAGACGCGTCAGACCATAAACGTCAATGGTTACAATTGAAAACAGTACCTAAATCCATCATTTTTCCTTCATTCCACAATACAATCGCAACATTGTTCGCATTTGTGCCTTCATCAAGTAATAATATAGATAGATAGTTACTAAGGCATGCGTCACTGAGTTTGAGCCAATCGCATTTATTGCATCAATTTAACTGAAACTTTGCGTTCTCTCAAAAATATCGGAATTCATCATTCATTTTACAGAGAAACTGAATGTTCTGAATGTACTCTGGCTAATAGTTAAAACATAGCTTTAAAATAAATGATTGATGACACTGAACCGAAAATCGTCAAATGACGTAACACCAACAAGACGAGGGCCACCCAAATGACTAAAGGTTATATAATTGAGGACAGACATCCATTTATAATTTAATGATGGAGTATGTACGATATCGTCTTCACTCGCTACTGACAAAGGAATCTTGTATTGACGGCCTATTAATATTTATTAAGGGGATAGCTCCAGTAACTTGACGGCCTTCCCCTAATTTTAGATCAATTGCTCTCTCTCAATTTAATTTCCAGAAGCAATTTATGAGGATGCCAAAATCAATACTTTGCAGCTTTATGTGAGGGTCGTAAGTCGTGATGTAATTTAATTATTAATTTAACTGCGTTGTGATACGAAACGCGACTGCTGAAACGTGGCTCTTGGTTTTTGATCCTCAGATCGCGTAAAAAATGTTGGGTTTTTCTATCAGAAATTTTGCTGTACTAGGCCCCGTCGGATAAGGCCGTGCCTATCCGATAGGCGGAAGGGTTCTGTTACTGCAACCGCGTGACAAAATGTGTATCATTGGAATGCCTCCGATTAGGCGTTAGGTGGTTCCATGACCAGGTGGCCGCGGGAATCTGCTGCGGACGATGTCCCTCAGTGGACGTTTTTCTGCTAGAATGATGGTGACAAGCCCGGATTTTGGATTTGTGCCTGAAGATGATGGGCGAGGAACCTATTTCCATTTACCAGAATTCAGAATTTATCGACCATTGAACTTACCTAACCGTATCTTGGCAAAATGTAGATGGTGGTGCTAAGACTTCGCTCTGTGTTCTACCGCTTCTGACAATACTAAGAACCTACGTAACATTTCGTTATGTAGTTTAATTAAATAGGGGTTTTAATTTAATATGTTCTGCACACAATAGAACAGACAATGCTTTGTAATAAACAAAGCTAACATATAAAGCAGGGTCATAAGTTTTACTCCTGGTATTACGACGGAGCGTTACCTTAAGTCTCACAACTATTATTTTTGCGCCTAATGCCCGTAATTTTTTCTCCTTTACTCTATTTTCCTCATTTATAAGAGAAATGAATGTAGGTACTCTTCTTTAGTTACCAACATTTCTTCCGTTATCTTTTAGATAAGATCAAACGAATTTATGCTTTTTTAACTTGATGATTGACAGTTTTATATGATACAAACTTGGTAGATTTACTTTGTCAAAACTATTTCAGTCTGTCGTAATTGTAACCGTAACAAACATTTTAGAAAGTTTTATCAAAATTACCTAAGCAATATTCTAAATTATTCCATCACTTATGGCAACATGAGTATTCAATGGTAAACATAAATATTTACGTTAAATTCGTACGCTTTCAGATGAACAACGGTTCTATAAATAGAAGTTGCTGCTTTGGTACGTGTCGCTTATGTTCATATAAATAATATATATAAATCTGTATAAATCGAACAACAGAGTAAAGTATCATCTTGTATAACCAAGTCTATTCACACATACAGTATGTAGTTTTGTACCTATAGATTTTTTGTTACAGATAAGTATCCAATAAAATTGTCTAGATATATCTATACAGTACAGAAGGAACGTGGCTGTTCATAAGAAAAAATATTGGCAAATCAAGTCAAATCAAATCAGAAGTCAATTATTCAAATTAGGCTGAGTACCAGCACTTCTTGAACGACAAAGTACTACATAAAGACAGTTCGCCCGCCTGTCACCACTAGTATTATGTGGTTTTGTAAACTATGGTCCGTATCACTCAGACATTTGTGATCATTTGTGAAACAACTTATCAAAAACTATCTGCAAGAACAACGAATGGTTATCCACTAAGTGATAGTCAAGTGATAGATTAGATAACAGAACTCATAGGCTAAAAAACAAAAGTAAGCACTTAGGACTAGGAATTATTTTGAAAAGTATCCTTAAGGGGATACATCCCCTGAAGGAAACTTGTTGCATCGGGGACAAAAAATTGTATTGGCATACCTATACCATATATATAGAACAAAAAATGAGACTTAAGTTTAAAACAATAACATTGCGCGCCTCATGAATACGCGATTGCGTCAAATAGGTCCGTTCAGCAAAATGTCAGACAATTTGCAGTTTCCTAAAGCTGGTTTTCAACTGAACCTTTTCCAATAGGAAGTGCCATCGGGCACAGCTTTTTACCCGACTGCCAAGGAAGGGTTATGTTTTTCGCGCGTATCTTGTATGTTTGTTTGTAAATTTCTTTATTACCTCGTACCATCCAAACGGCTGAATGGATTTCGATTATTAAGGTGTTGTTAGATTTATTTTAAAAACCCAAGTGTCCTTAAAAAAGTTAAAAAAAACAATATGGCCGATTTAGGGCGCTAAATTGTAAGTCGTTAATATATATTTTTTAACCAAACATAAGAGTAGGGTATCAAAATTAAGGAAATTTAATAGAGGTTACAAAAATATATAGACGATATGTTTAATTTCAATAAGGAAAGAGTTTTCGTTCATGAAAGTGTCCCGGTTGACATTTTTGAAGTCGGGTTTTTTGATTTTTCTAATTCGCGACTTGTTTGTTTCTTAATAAAGCCAATAGTCAACATACAGTTTTGTCCAGTCATTTGTTTCATAAGTTGACCCTGAGCGCTGGCACCTTATTATCAATCTGTATCAATTTATTAGCGGCTGATTGCATGCGCCCGCTTGATTGCTTGGGCTTCCTCTATTGATGGGAGATGACTAGCGCCGTCTCGCTGGCGCCATTAGACAATGGTCACAGCGCATGCGTTGTCCCTTTAATTATGAAATTATTAGCTTGTCAGGATGGCCTGACAAGCTAATAATTTCACAATGCTTGCTTTGATAATTGTTTGAAGATGATGATCAAAAGTAGTGTAAGTGATGATGATGATAAAGTATATTTATTTCTATGAATCGAAATAACGTCAAACAGAAGAATCCTCATAAATAAAGTTCTTCCGTTACTGAGTAAGCGACTAACAGAAAACGCACTCCGAAACTGCTGGTCGTAGAAAGCTGAAAATTTTCATGTAGGTTCTTTGGGGAGTGTAGGGTAGCACTAAGAGAGAATTACCTGAAACTCTTACGAGAACGGGAAATAACGGGATATGCGCGTACGAAGTCGCGGGCAAAAGCTAGTATATTTTTAAAACTAGATGAGGTCGCTTTCTAAGGTTTTTTACCCGAAGTGTAACCAACACAATGAAACCTTATTACTTAGCGTCGGCTGTCTGTCCACCGTTCGTACCTTCGTCCGTCTGTCTGCCAACGGGCAGAAAACGGTTCTAATGAACCGTTATAAGTACTATGTTAAAATTGTCCACATAGTCCGTGTTTTCATCGCCACTTTAACGACAAATAATACATTTTTTATTGTAATTAAAGGACACCCCATACAAGAAACGTGATTTTCAGTTATTCGCATTATTATGAGGACCATGCAGATTACCACTATCTGAAATGATCAAAACTGAATGTGAACTGGCTCTCTTTGTCATTACAAGGAGAGCCAGTTCAAAGAGTATTCTCCCTTATTCATCCTTAAAATAACCCGAAACAAAACTTTGTTTTTGTAAATGAATCACCAAATCTGCAGTTACGTACTTTAGGTCGCTCTTCAACGAATAGGAAACCGCTAACAACAGTGTTTATATTCCCAGAAAATTCATGAATCATGTGTAGATTGAATTCATGAATTTAACTAGGTAAACATTTCCAGAATATGTACTTCATTAATTATAGTTTTCTTGGTAATGAATTTCATTGTTCATCCACCAATAACAATTATTGAGCATTGTTGGAAAAGCTCATGGTTCTCCGAAGCAATAGGGCTAGTCTGAAGACTGCACTCAAGACAGAGCAACGAAGAGATGATCATTCGTGATTGAAAAGACTGTTGGAGGCAGCAGATATCATCAGACAATACTGGAGAAAACTGCATATCTTGGTGACGATGACGCGTCGTTTGTGGTCCATGATCGTCCGCAGTGATGAATAGATACTTAATTATACACCAAAAATAGACCTACAATGACAAACAAGAGTAAAACCATCAAAAACCGACTCACGACAATCAGACGTCAACGGCATCGTGTCCTACGGCCGGGTCTTATTACCCAAACACGATTCCCGAATCAAACCACAAGTGTGACTGGTCACATTAACAAAAAGGGGATTCCAAGGAATCCGCACATTGTTGAAAAGTTCCCTAAACAAAGCTACGCCACTCCGGTTTCATTTCTCGTTATCTTTATTCAAAGTAATTTGGGGAACGGATCCCCGGACCGCGTTCCTCGAATCTTTGTTCTTACTAGTCTGTTATTTTATCTTTAACTGCAAATACGAGTACGTGGAACGTGTGTAAGTTTTTTTTTTGAGAGAGAAATTGAGTAAGGACTGAAGCTATTTTAATTTTTCCCTAGTTCCAACTTTTTTTAATTATCGATATGTGAAATTGTGTATCTATCTACATACATTTAGTTAATCAAGGATTTGTTTATAGTTATTGTACCTACGTAGGTATATCGTACAAACTATAAAAGTATTACTCGTAACCATGACAATCGTCAACTAGTGTCCTAGCAAAACAAAACACATAAAGCTCTGAAAATCACAAATAAGCGCTTTTTATAGAATTAGTCCGACAATACTATAGATAGCTGACCCCCAAGATACTACAGACAAACGTCTATTTTGGACCCCCAAAACTCACCGTCCATCCTCATTTTTGTAAATGTGCATTTTGGAAATCAATTAGATAATTTTCTAATTCAGAAACTAGAGTAAGAGGTTCGAAAATAAAACATCTATACCTATTATTGCCGCAGCCGTCTGATTTTATTCATAGACCAGACTCGAGGTAAAGCTCAGACCGCACTTTGACCTTTGGGATTAATATTACATTTAGGGCTTCGCCTTTCCTCGCTTCTAGAAACTATTTTGTGTTTAGAAGTAGAAACCTGAGTAATAACAGAAAATTGCTGGAAATATTTTTATACATTTACCACACATACAATTTTCTTTAGAAACGTGGTCAATTTTATAAGATGTTTCTCGTGATGTAGCGTGAATTTGAAGACACAAAACCTACATGCCAAACTCCAACCACTTCATCAATCGAGCTGTCAAAATAAAAACGAAAAAAGCAAACACGTAAGTAACAAAGACGGCACGAATACCTTGACAGTCCATAATGCTGTGTTCGACATTATATAGCCTAGCCTAGCCAGCCTTTGTTAGCGTTAATTTTATTTATCTGTGTTAAGAAGAACTTGCGCCTCCAGTAGCCTAAACCTTCATTTAGAGCTAGTAACAATGTTCCATTCAGTTTACGACCCATCCTTTATGCAGGTACTGACAATATCCTCTCGGCTGTCGACAGCCTTATCTTCCTCCCTTCCCAAAGACCCGATTGTCTTATTATCACAAAGAAAATCATTAATCATTCTTCAACCAATTTTCTTTACTCTCATTGATGTTAATTTATATTTTCAGTGGATCAGTTTGTTTATCTCATTCATCTTGGCGATTCCCTAAAGTAATCAAGTAACTTGCTAAGAACTGGTACAACAAAGTAGACGTGATTAAATTATGTGCGTATTCGCTTTTAATCTTATATTGCGCATTGTTATGCTTTCATGTTTTATTATTTTCCCACTCTGTGACATGGGTCGACCCCACTTTTTGCTACTCTGCGGTTGCCATAAGGAAAGGTTGTGACTTTGCAGTTTGTATTTATATCAAAGTTTCGTTATAGTTCACTCCTGAAATTATTTCAGTTTTCTTGTTTCACGTTACGTCGTATTTTCCGTAGACGATTTTAATTTTCATAAAAGGTGTTGGTACTTACTGAACATCTCACTGAATCGCCGTGTGGAATTTCATGAACATGACTGAAATTTAAAATCTAAGACCCTTAGTATTTTCACAGAAAATCCGTTAACTCTCACGAACTTAAAAGTTACCAATATAAAAAGGTATTTCTCAAAGTTTTCGAATAAATAACTGTACTGCACGGTTGAAAGCCAAAACATGTGAACAACCGGGCTTTATGATTGTACCAGGGAACTAGAATTGTAGTGGTGGTTACTAGGTCACCGCTCAACTTATTTCCTCCCGCTGAGATGCACGGAAGGCAAGCGGCGCTGTATATTCTGTATTATATGGACGAACACGCTAAAATGTTTGAATAATATTCTCCAAAGTATGTCTTAGGTGGAAATGTAGATTTAATAAAAAAGGCCAAGTGCGAGTCGGACTCACACACGAAGGGTTCCTTACCATAAACCGAAAGAAAAAAACACGTTTCTTTTATGGGAACCGGCTTTACTTTTTTATTTGTTGTTATAGCGACGATAGAAATACATACTGTGAAAATTTTAACTGTCCATCTATAACAGTTCTTGAGTTACAGCTCGCTGACAGACAGACGGACGGACGGACAACGGAGGCTAAGTAATAGGGTTCCGTACCCGAAGGCTAACCAACGGAACCCTGAAAAGAAATGAGCCGGAAGATATATCCAGAAACGTAGAATTTGTTTGTTACCTCGATCAGGATTTAGTGTCCACTTTCTTATAAGTGGGTCTAGAATATAATATACACTACCTTCCAAGGAATAGGTTCCCTTAGGATCTCGCCTTTAGTCCTGAACGTATTCAGAACTTTCATTAAATTGTAACTTTGTGTTTGACTTTTCTAATTTGCTTCCCTTATGTGAGTATTTCAAATTAGTCGAGATGTCAATGAATATTTACCAACTTGTTTTGATGTAATTACGTGTCGAAAGATAATAACATTTCGTAGAAACCGGGATTACGGGTTTTGATTTCGCCTAGACATTTATTGTGGGAATTTCTTCACGATTTCGTTTCAGAAGTAGCAAAGTTAGCAATCACTGTTAATTGTCATTATTTTGACGACGGATTATGACAGGCTTTTTCTTTGCCATCCAACATTACATTTTTTTTTAGAATTCGTCTTTTATACGGGATACACAATTTTATATAATAACTGTGAAATACAAATTAAGATTTAGAACTTATAATATAATCCAAATTCAGGCATCTACTAATGGCGTTTTTAGCATAATCAGAAAAGTTTTTTGTTTCCTAAATCATAGATTATAAATTGTAAGACGTTAATAAAGCTCACTTAACTAAACCCATACGTTTTCTAGGTAAATATTTATACATATTGATATCATGCGAGTATCAACTAGACTGTATCACGTTCAACAAATAACTTATTAAACATACACAACGATAGGTTGCAAAATAAGGTTATGAATAAATTCCGTATACGATAACAATATACAAAATATTCACAAATAGTGAGAAAAATCGCGTTCGGAATATTTCTCGGTAGATTCTGAAACTGCTTTCTCTCACCTAGGGTCCATAGCGGCAGATGGCGACATATATGCTGTCGACATTTTCTAGTACATAGGTGTATAACAAGTGAGTGGGTATACCTACAGGTGTAATATGTCGACGTTCGGAAATCTGGTCACGCACGTCCCTCGATAACCGCGGCAGCAGAAAATTGTGCGTACATCTAGACCTGGGGTAGCCAAACTTTTTCACTTGAGCAAGGAAAACAATATTTTTGTTTTTCGGATGCCAGTATATAAACATACCTTTTGCTTAAATGCTGCAATTTACCACAACCAAAATGGTACACGACTCGCAAACAGTCTTGGCGCCTTAGATTATACAATTTGTATTTATTTAAATAAATGAGAACGGCCAAACCATTTAGGTGTAAAAATGACGTTGTCGGGCCGGATTGAAAACCTTTGTGGGCCGAAGTAAACCCACGGGCCGCAGCTTGCCCATCCCTGATCTGGAGTACTCATGAATAACGGCAGACGGCTACAATCGGCTACCTGTTATTATGTAAGTACGGACATTTTGTTACATGATACTCATATTATACAGCTCAGGTTATTTGCTAGGGACCCACTAAAACGGGCTTTCTGATGTTACGTAAATGTTTTATGATTAAATAAATAAGCTTTATAGTCTCTAAGTTTTCACATGAATAATTTTCAGCGGGTTCAAAGTCCTGAAAATCTGAGTACTTAGGTATCACTCGCAAATAAATTTTCAGAATTAATTTTCGTGATTTGAATACAGATTGTGAGATCTTCGAACAAGGTTACGTGGTTGAAAGCTTAATCATATTTCAAATGTGCGTTACAAAGGTGTAGATTGTAGAATTTTGATTATCCAGCCCGCTTTGATCTCAGTGCAATGATATCTAAGTTAAGTTCACAAGGAATGCTACTAAGAACCCCATTACAACCAAATAAGTAATTGTGTTTCAAGATTTGTTGAAGAGGGTTGACGAATAAAAGGTAAAATTCGATAAGGTAACAAAAACTGAAGGTAAGTAACTTCTAAAAATAGGATCACTAGTCATTGCCGGCGGCTACGCCCGCGTGAAAAATGTTTTAATCAAAAGAACGTACTTACTTATGGGAACAGAAAGCTGGGATACAAAGTTTATATCCAAGGTCTGACTCCAAATTTCGTCCAAATCGTGTCGTGATTGATCAACAAACGTCCAAACACACAGACATTCATATTTATAATACAGTCGGATAATTTCTGAGAAGCTAATGGTATCCTTTGTCAGATACGTCAAACAAATATCACGATGAACACAATACTGAGAAGCAGAAATCGTCGGCTGACAGTCAAAGGGTGGAGAGTAAACCTCCAAGAGGAGGACAGTATCTTTGGGACCGTATTGTGAACGTTGAGTGAGGTACACGTATTCCATTGATTTAGTGAAATGACAGCCTTGTATGTACTCGTAGCTACATGAGCTTATATTTTCATTCATGTGGCTACAGTAATTATTATTGGCAAATATTTTGCCAACGATTTCGTACGCGTGTATGTTGGAAAGTTTATTTATTTACTATCTGACTCGGCAAACGTTGTTTTCCCAAACAAAAAAAAAAAAATACCCTACCACCTATTCTCATACCTACCGAATATACACACAAAATTTCATGAAAATCGGTCCAGCCGTTTCGGAGGATTTCGGTAACAAACACCGTGACACGAGAATTTTATATATCAGATTTAAGTTACATGTTAAGATTTAAATAAAACTATGAGTAAAATAATGAATTGGTAAACATATAACCCACGTCCGTCCGTCCACGGATTAATATGTGAAAAATAGGAAAGGGAAGAGTTGACGAGATTTCCATCGTGTTACTATAGTTGTCAAAAAATAAGAGGCCCGTTTTGACAGCAAGATACAACATTGCTTTACTAGTAAGTATGAAAGAGACATAAAAATAAATCTCTTTCGCACTTAGTGGTACAGCAATCTTCTATACCTCTCTACTCGGCTGTCTAATTGGACTTATTAGATTTTGGTGACTTTAGTTCGTAGATTATTGTGATAAAGTTTTTATAGCCAGATATTTTTTTTTTTACTAGAGAGAGAGAGAGAGAGAGAGTGAGAAGATATCTGTATCCATGAATTGTGTTATGGGTTTCCACAAGCTGGCCAAAAGTTGGAAATGACTACAGTAGAACTTACTTAAGGATAAAAAGCGCCAAGGTTGTGGATTTTGTCACGGTTGCGGAATTGCCACGGTTGCTGAATTTGTTCAAAATAGTCACCGCGACCCTGGAACGCAAAGGGCATAGGGTAAGAGTGGCAGGGACAGTCCCTGCCACTCTTACCCAGAGCGGAAGGAGTTACTCGTATTTGATGATTTACCATCCTTTCCTAATCGAGGCTCCCGTGTTTAAAAATTCATTCCATGTGATATGGGATTTATAAGCAAATAACGCACATGTCTGTGTGTTATTTAATGTTGGTTTGCTTATAAATCACACTTATAACGTAATAAGTAGCATGGCGTAGGAAATAGGATTAGAAGGTTTGATTTTTATAGTTTTGATTAAGCTTTGCGATAGCGGTCATTGCTCTTTGCCGAATAATGTAATTTCGTAGGAACCTGGACTGAATTAAACAATAAAATATGTACATTTGTACCATCATCATCATCATCACATCAGTCGAAAGACGTCCACTGTTGGACATAGGCCTCCCCCAAAAGGGGGGGCGGGGGGTTGCCATAATCGCCACGCTTGACAGGCATTTGTAAAAGTGAAAAAATATAAAGATGTCGGCAGGTGAGATTTACAACTGATTTATTGAAAATTAGGTAGGTCAATGAGCGCTAGGTATGGTAAAACGCAAGAACTACAGTTTGAACTTGCCTAAAGGTTAAGGTACTATTGATTACATTACAGTACCCAGCTAGGTACAGTCAACACAGCTATTTGGTATGCAGACAGCTAACTTGCAACTAATTTTAAACAATATTGTGAGTTTGCTGAGTAAACCATTATTGTACACCACACTCGTGTATGTCAAGTTATAATGCGTTAGAAATAAATATTGGCAGTGCAGTGGAAAGAATAATGTTTTTGCCTGTATACCTTGATTGGTACCTACCAATTTAAAAGTCTTGCTAGGAATTTATTTCCTAAGTGCTCTTCACTGAGGAATGTAATAGTTGTTACAAAGTTACTATAATAAGGCGTTTTCATTACCTACGTAGATACTAAAAACTGTGTATGTCTATGTACAACACAACTATGTATTTTCTTAATTTCCCTTGGCAATCATCTTATTTCCGAATACAAACGAGGTTTCCTCTCCTCTTTAAAATACATTACAGTAAGTTAAAAGAGTATTAACAAATCTATATACTTCCAAGTTTATTGAGAGCGTCCGGTCTGCACCAAGCGCAAAGGACGACTGATAGAAATCCGACGACTGACAAAACACGAAGTTTGCCGAAGCTATTAAGAAAATAGTTGAATTGTACTTCTATTATCATGTATCAATGTAGGTATATTGTATTCAGAGCTTAGGTTAGCACTTAGCAACCGTAGACGCGGGGTTGAGTAAGTCAAATAACAAGATCAAATATCTTAACCTTCAATGTCAAGATGAGAACTTAGACTACGGTCTAGTTTCAGAGGGTGGTATGTGTTTATTTCACATCAATTTTGAGCATATTTGGTTTTAAGCATTTTATGCCTACACGTTCTACCAGCGGAAAATGTTTACTGCCTTCAAGTGCCTTCCAAGTTCATCGTTCTCACGTACGCCTCTATTCAAAATAAACGCTGTGCCATTGAAGAGCTTGAAAAACGCATTATATAAGGTATCTTATCATTCCCTTATGTATTTACCTCCGTTTACTTTGAAAAGGAGAAATTGTACAGACAGAGTATTTCTACACATAAATACCTGAAATTACAGTACCGTAAAATGATTATACTGTGTCAGGCTTACTGTGAATTTTATGCGCCATTAACTGTCGTTTGCGGCCACGTCAGCTTTATATAAAGTGACAACCCTTTCCGAGGACAGCCTTCTAAATGTTAGGCAACATTAGCCTTTATGTTTTGGTTGATAGGACCGAATTTTGTTTGAAAGTGTCAGTTTAAATATATGAGTTGCTTCCTTCCAATACAGCTTTGGAAGGTGAGGCACCTTCAAGTAATGAGGCAGAAACTAAGTACCTCTCTGGACGATACGGTCAACACTTACCGAACAGAGTACAGAAGAAAAGAAAATGAAATACTTTTAGAGAGTTAATGAATTGGAGATTTTTTTTGTTTATTTTATATTGCTTTGAATTTTCCTGCTGACGACAGCTTTCATAACAATATACCTAAGTATCAAATTGGTAAACGCATTTGATATATTCTTAATTAGCTTCCATGCGCTTTTGCTTGTAAGTAAACGCAAACGTGCTCCATCTTCGACCGTATCATCGCTTACCATAAGGTGAGATTGAGGTCAAGCGTATGCCTAAATAAGGTAAAAAAAAGTGTATCCCACACCGCAGGAGCCGTGCATTTTTCAGGGATAAAAGTAGCATTACGTGATAGCTTGGCTTTCTCTCATTGAAATAACTTTCGTTAGCAGATCTAAGGGCCAATTTCATTATTTTTCAAGCAACGTTCGCATTTGCATCTCAGTTGCAATCTGTCAAAAAACTAGCCAAGTGCGAGTCGGACTCGCGTGCAAAGGTTTCCGAACGGTTTTTTTTCCATGTTATTTTAACACTGTAGACTGTGTTCTTTTAGGGATTGATAGGTAAAGATCTAATATCTCCATTTTTTTTTCAAAATTTTAGGCTCAGTAGTTTCGGAGATACGGGGGGGAATGATTATTTTTCGTCTAATTTCCTACATAACTTCTAAACCATTTATTTTAAAATTATGAAAAAAATGTAATTAAAACCCTTACAGTAAGCCCTTTTATTTGATATGTTACACTATATTGTTAAAAAACTTTTTTTAATTTTCTAGTATGACCCCCAAAAGTGACCCCCATACTAAAAATTTAATAATTTACGTAACGTGTCCGTGTTTGGGTCCATAAGTCCAGATGTGTACCAAATTTCAACAGAATCGGTTCAGTGGATCCGGAGAAAAATGGGTGTGACAGACAGACAGATAAACAGACACCCGAGTGATCCAATAAGGGTTCCGTTTTTTGTTCGGAACCCTAAAAAGCCTCAATATCCATAATTTTCTGACAGATTGTGACTGACATGCGAATGCGAAAGTTGCTTAAAAGTTAGTAGAATGGTCACTCAGATAATTTTTATAAAACAAACAAACACGTAATCCTTTTTACTATGTATATTAGTTACGATAACTTTCATATTATGTGTCAATTTATGTTCCATATACCTACGTAACTAAGATACAGACACTAGTTCATCACGTAATTATAGTCAGAAGCTCGAAATTCAAGCGCAATGTGTGCAGAAATCGGAGGTAAATGATAATAGTCGAATTAATTTGGATAATAATGATATCGTTCTGTGCCCAACCAGGCGTTAGCAATAGGCTCTGCTTGCAACGATTACGGCTAACTGGTTGTATGGAATTAGTAAGTAGTATTCGTAGAACGTTGCAACAAGCTACGGCTTCTTGAAATATTTAGGAATTAGGACGCTTCTGCCCAAGAACATACAAAATTAATACACATCAGATTTCTGAATAGGGAATTTGATGTTCAGAGTTTGCCAATATCTACTTCAGCATGGACTCTTTAAACGCTAAGAAATAGTAAACAACGAATGTCAAATACAGACATGGTCTTTTACTTAATAACATTTTGAGCAAACTTCATATACAAGTTATATCAGAATTATAATCTTAAGCCTGACCTCACAGTTCCGAGAACTAAGTGTAATCTGACTCTTTGTTGCTGATCGTTTGTATCGAATACCTGGAACTCGCGAATCTATATTAATAAAAATAAATGAATTACTAAATGAACGTGTTGCTAAGCGTCAAGTTCGAAAACTGCTGGACCAATTCAGCTATTATTTTTTAATATTCGTTGAAGGAAGGTGACAAAGAGAATATTTGGAAATATTGCAAGGAAAAAATGTTGCACAGAAAAATGTATCAAACACATTTTTCTTAATCCCAACCAATTCAAAAAGTTCCTAGCTGTCAATTCTAGGGATGGCGATCTGAAAAAAACCGGCCAAGTGCGAGTCAGACGCTCACATGAAGGGTTCCGTACATTGATATATAAAAAACCCAAGATGCGCAGCCTCGAACAAATACAACACACGAAACTGTCGCCAAAAACTGACATGTATCAAGTCATGTGTGAGTTGTGTGTAGTTATACTGTAAACAATTTTTTTGCAAATTCAACCTTACACGGATCGCTTAAAGTTGTTTTTACAAAGCAGTGCAGTATGGCGAGTGAAGCGCATTTTTTTTTTGCAAATTCAACCTTACACGAATCGCTTAAAGTTGTTTTTACAAAGCAGTGCAGTATGGCGAGCGATGCGAGACTGTTTGCAACTTGCGCACAATTATACATTATGCGCTTGGTTTTTGCGGACTTTTTTGAGATGCTGACTGTGTATCTTGGGTTTTTTATATTTCAATGATTCCGTACCATAAAGTGAAAAAACACATTTCTTGTAAGGCCCCCTTTAATTTTTTATTTAATTGAATTTTTATTATTTTTTGTTGCAACGGCTATAGAAATACACACTCTGAAAATATCAACTGTCTACAACTGTCTACCTATAACGGTTCTTGAGATACAGCCCGCTGACAGACAGCGGAGGCTTAGTAATAGGGATCCGTTGGTTACCCTTGGGATATGGAACCCTAAGAACTACCAGGAGAACTAATTCATGGATTACATACATACCCTACATATTTCAGAGGTTGAAATCATGACCTGAGCGCAAGTTTCGGCTTTCATAGGCACAGTTTCCATGGGCATTCGGTGACGCTCACTAAACGCTTTGTATGGAAAGTAGTAAAAATGTAGTCTAGTACCAGCCGCGTATACGGCTCTTTGTTCTGTAATCTAGCAAAAGCGATTGATAGAACAATGTCTAAGATATTTTAGACCCTATTCTAGATCCAACGTCATCCATCTTGATTTAAAACTAGAAAGGTATGAATCGAGAGTATGAAATAGTTCTGTAATAAATTCGGACTTAAGGCTGAGTCAGTCCATCTCTCTCTCTATACCTACACTTTTTTGTGTTAGCTTTTAAATAAATAAGTTGCCTATAATGTAATATAATTATCCCCCGAGCTAAACATAGGCAAATGTCAACGAACTTGTAACATGTTTGTACATTATATTTCGTGTACGTTAACACGGCTTGCCACGCATACCTCGCATAACAATAAAATAAAAATTGTTCAAACCATCAACCCCTGAAGCTAGTGCTACATAACAATTCCAACTGTATTACGTAGTATTAGCCCGATCGACGATGTAAAGAAGGATCTTGACGCGAAGTGATCCAATCCAGTCTGGCTTTATGTCAGTTGAAGCTTTCCGATTTGTCGCCAAGCCGACGTAATTTCAAAATTATTGGAGCACTATGAAGGACTATAAAGAAGTTGGAATAATCAATGCAGTAACCCCGATTCCCCGATTCCCGAAAATCCATAAAAGACAAACCAATCTTCGGCATTACCGAGATGAAGGGTAGTAATTGCCACCATAAAGTGTGGTGTCCCCTCAACTGCTAGCGGCCGGTATTAAATTTTAGTGCTTTCCCAAGTTTTTGGCCTTAAATTCTTATCGATTCCTTTGTCCTTTACATTTATTTTTAAACTGGATTCCGAGTGCTTCGAGCTATTAAAGAGATTAACGGTGGTGACTTTAAAATATTGCTGCAGTAATAATTCTGTATATCGATATTGAAAATCGTAGAAATCATTTCAATGATGGTTAATAACATCTAATGGAAAACATATTCGAAATTATTCCTACCTCCTTAGCGTTATATTAAATCGTTAAAATACAATACAATCTGGCTCGACTACCTTTTTGCGACTGTGAACTCAATAATGGAGCTGTCATAAATAATTAAAGAGCGTTTCCAGCGTTTTATTTCGATTAAACTTTACAAACGCTAATGAAAACCGTTCGAATAATGTAGCCGAATAAATTGAATGGCCGTAATTAGTATTATCATGAATATTGTCAAAATTACACTGGTAAGGGGTTCGCGTAAAAGCTTTTGGTTTTAAAGTAAAATGTTTAGTATTTTTTCAATTAACATCGGTAAGAGTCGTTAGCAGTTAGCGCCTGTTTTCATCCCCAAATGCGTAATCCGAATCTTAATAAAAGCAACACTCTGTATGATAACGACTACTTCGAATCGCATGAAAATTTTACTTTCACATTTATAATCATAACGAAAAATGAGATTGAAAAATCTACATAACAGACGGTTTTTCTCGGACAAGTTTTTCTTAAAATTTTATTATTCTTATACATTGGTATGATGTATAAAATTGTGGAGGTAAAAAATTCCAGGAGAATATTAAAAAGAGACATTTTTAAAATGAGAGGGAAAAATAAATATGATTATAACAGTATCTATTAGGAGAATCCACACAAAAAAATAAGAAAATAACTCTGAGTAAAAAATTGTGTGACTGTTTACACTGCGCGGTGCTAGTACACACATTGTGTACAAGCACCGCGGTGGGAATTACGAAGAGTGTCGCAAGTAGTGGGTACATGAACCCCGTATTTATAGCAGGTATGCAGTAACAAGGCGCTGTGTTGTTGTCGCTCCGGTCACGTCCCGCGGCCGTCACGTCACTGCGCCGTTAAATGTACGCAGCCATCCGCACGGGACCGACAAGGTTCTGAGACAGAACAAAACTGATGAAACTATCGGATAGATGAAACACTGTTCAAGTACTAATACTTCATCATCATCTGCGTAGTGTTTTCCTAACTATTTAGGGTCGACTTCCAGTTAAACCGGATTCAGCTGAATACCAGTGTTTTCAAGTACGATACTTATTAAAAAAAACACCGGTAGCACTCCGGGAGTGCCGGCAGAAGTGAAAACATGTAAATAATACATCCTTACTGTCGCGGTCACATCATAGACAAACCACCGACAACAAAATAAACAAAAAGACACTGACGTGTGGCCACGACAGCGACTGTCAGTGACAGATGTCAATCTTGACACAGTTCCTGACATAAACAAAACGAACCATAAAAACAACAAAAAATAACGTTGTGTTTAATTATAAGTACAAAAATACTATCATTTATGAGGTAGAATACAATGTTTATTTATTGCGCTATCGTACACAAATATGACAATTTACATGTTATTATTCATAATATTATATCGTTATTTATTTATATATTACATTAATTTTTATCTCTTAGAAAAATCAACTTTCATCCATAATTTCGTAATTTCGTATCCTTGGATACGCGTGGCACGCTGTACATAAACACAGACGGACATTCGCGCAAGCGCCCTGTGCCGCCTAAGCGGAGCAGCACACTCAGGCACGGTAGAAAGAGTGGGAGATACTAGTTCCTCTCCCTTCCCCTCGATCTTACGCTTTTTCGCATCACGTGACCCTGACGCGAGTCCGTCTTACGCTTTTTCGATCAGGTCACGTGTCCTGACGCGAGTTTAAGATTTTATACCCATTACAGAAAAAGTGCCCAACGCCGCTAAAGAAGTTTTCACTTCAAAAATAAAAAACGAGATTCTTGCTTATCTATAATATAAACGCGTAGAAATCCTTATCCTTACTAATATTAAAAATGCGAAAGTAACTCTGTCTGTCTGTCTGTCGCGCTTTCATGCCAGAACTACCGAACCGATTTAAATGAAATTTGGTACACCTATAGTCTAGGGCCTGAGAAAGAACATAGGCTACTATTTATCCCGGGAGTATGTTTTCTAGGGACCACTCGGGTGAAGCCGCTGACAGAAGCTAGTGGATTATAAGATAAAGGCGCTTTAAGGGTCTTTCTGTTTTGACAAAGTTTTTCTTCTTAACCAAACACAAAATTTGGTGCGTTTTTTTTTATGTTGATTTACACATTCGTTTGAGAATGTATTCCAGGAGGTTTATATTTTTTGGACTTTATTAGTATAAAATTTTCATTTCATAAAGAAATCTTGGTGTCCTAGCAAGTCTTAAAACAGTGCGAAACAAATTCTCTAATCATTACATGTCATAAAACAAAGTCCTCGGCCGCGTCTGTCTGTCTGTCTGTTCGCGATAAACTTAAAAACTACTACACCGATTTTCATACTCTTTTCAGCAATGGATAGAGTGGTTCTCGAGGAAGGTTTTAGCATATAAAAAAAAATTGTCTAGAAAAAAATTAGGGGTTCTTAAGAAAATTCGAGTGTGGACGAAGTCGCGGGCGAAGTGCTACTAAACTATAAAGCAATTTCATAAATTTCATGAGAAATGAAAAGATGCGAAGACGCGTCAAAGAAAAGGTCACTTTTCCCGACGAGTTTAAAAATATTTCATAAACAAAAAAATATACTAGCGACCAAATTAACTAGCCACGGTGACAGATCGCTGCGACTGCAATCACAATAAAATTGCGAGTACAACGAAAATTTTAAGAAAGCAAGAGGCGCGTACTTCACCCAATTTACATGAAATTTCCGTCATGGAGAATATTTCTTTCTTTTCTCTTCGCCTTCAAATGGTAATGAGGGTCGGTTGGAAAATTTCAGAAGCAGATTAGATTTCCCGCTTCTATATTGTCTGTTCAAATGAACGGCATTGAAAGTTGTTCACTTCGTCCGATACGTTTTGTTGGCGTTTTGATTGTGTACCTAAAAATTCATTGAATCCGTAAATTCTGTTAAACGGTTCCGCAAAATGTGTTTTCGTATGTAGGCTAATTGCACATTAAAATTAGTGTTATACAAATAAGTGAACGAAATTAACTGTAATGAGTATTATGTTGACGTTGTAGTGACACTATTTGTTGTCACCTATCTAGCCTAAAGAATTACCGCAATATTGTGAAACTAAATAAGTATTATTTGAAAAGCTGATTTAGAATTTTGATGCATATAATTTTGGGAACAAGAAAAACAATCCTAATAAACGCATGGCTATGGAACGATGAAAATTATTTTCGCCAAAAACATACTAGTTTTGTAGAAACACAAAGGAAAATAAAACGTCAAACTGGTTACAGAAAGGGAATTAAAGTCCACATTGAGGAACGCTGCCTTGGCGCTTTAAGATCCGCTTGCGAAAACTCACAGGAAGACAAGGATTAAGCATAAACCCGGCCCCGGATGTGGGCCTTATACACTTAAGTAGAATTTAGTCTATTAAGTAACCTGCACTGCACTCGAAAATATTCTACAAGCATATTTTTGTGCCGGGAAGTGGAAAAGTTAACTAGGCTACGAAGACGGCTGTGCTGTACAATCTTCTTTTCTCGTTTTTTATTCGTCACTATATTTTGTTAGCAAAGACGTTTGTAGTTTTAATACGTCACTTTTGTTAGCTGAGATACTAAAATGCTGCAGAATAAAGACTTATTTGAAAGAAACTTGCTGAAACGTAATATAAAATCCGCACCTGACGCGCATAATATTAGCGTGAACGACACGGGCGCATATTTAACTTTAGTCCCAGAGACAGGAGTCAAGAACCTTCATTGTACGCAATGTAATATTAGTTCCAGTGCACAAACCACTGATTTAGCAGCCGCGCTATCGTGAGCCTGAAAATTTTCCGCGTCATTAAACATGGCTGGCGTTCTACAGCCAACATAACAAAACAAACGATGCCGAGCTTTGTGTCATAGTTCACGATGAAGTTGGTGCACCTGCTTGTTGGGATTACGTAGCGTTTGGATTACAAGGACGAATAATACGGTTTTTGAGGACAGGTGTTCGTTGACTTCCAAGTAGTGTCTCGTAGTATTTAGTGGTTCTTGTTGGTTTACTTAGAACTTCAATGACTAAACAGAGTTTATCATCAACTTCAGTTCTGTTTGCGTTGGTACTGTACTTAGCAAGTATCTAAGATCAGTAATTAAAGAGCTGGACGACCAATCTATATTTTTTATATGCAAATTGATACAGTAGACTAAGTTAACTCATCACACATGCATATGGTCAGACTGAAAGTACAAATAATCGAATTTTCCAATTTTAGAACGGAATACACAATTTTTCTGATTGGTTCGAAATCTCTGTATAATTTTCTACTCCGAAAACAGTCTGCACCACATACGCAGAGCAATCGAATACGCGCGAGGCTTAGATTAGTTTGTTCGTACCCTGGCCTCACTAGGTTCGATAACTTTCGCCTCACGTTCACAGCGGCTAAAAAAATCGCTTGTCTTCGTACGATTTTCCGCAAACACCGTCGTCCGCGATTGGCTCCGAACGTCGCCGTCTAAATTAAGTTACATCTACCTGCCTAAGTTTTGCGCTAGCTCTTGATAAGCTCGGGGACATGCCGGGTAATTTTAGTTGTGCAACTATGTGCTACTTGGGTTTCTTTAGTTGGAGTTCGCCGCATTGTTTAATGTGCTGAAGAAATGTTTAGAAGTCAAATTAAGACGTTTAAATGGTTTCTCTGAGTAAGGATTCCATTTTTATCTACTTCTCTGAGGGATCAAATTACCGCAATTTATTTATCAACGTTACTTTTGTGCGCGCGCGTTAAAAATGTCGTACTTATCTAAAATATGATAGAAAATCTCGCTGATGGTCGAGATTTCCATAAAGTATAAGAAAAAGCCTCCCAAATTACCTGACGTTGAGCCAGCTGAATTCAAAATCAGTCAAAACGCTCACAATTTCAGCCTTAGTACGCGAAATGTTCGTGATTCCAACGTGAAGAGCCGTAAAAAATGGTTTGACTAAGCTGAAAAACAGCGCTCGACTTGTGACCTTTGTTCCTTCGAAAAAAATGTTGCTTCATTCAAAAAATGAATGTTAGGGCCACGTCAAAATGTTCGCCGCGGAATTTGTGTTTCTGTTACGTTTCGCTACATAATTTATAAGCGGATGAGCCGTCCACTCGTATTTCAATGGCGGCTAGCGAGCGGTCTTTCCACGATCCCAATTTTTAGCTTTCTGAAGACCATCGTATGCTAATAAGCTCTCACTGAACAGCATGAAACATGAAAATGTAGTTCCTTTTTGCTGCGGATAATTTGGAATTTCATGAAAGATAATTAGGTAGCACTTCTAGCATCTACACTGACCTATTTAAGTTATAAAATTCTATAAAATTGTTAGCAGACAGTGTTTCCGCGAGTCACTTTCGACCAATTTCTTTATATTGCTTGTCTGCTTGGCGGAAGACTGTTACTTATAGTTTTATTTGTTCGGCGTCTTCCTGACAGTGATCGAAGACTTTAATGGCGTGACTGTGTAAGTGCGGAGTATGTGGCGCCGTGTGAGTTTAAAGAGAAGTGGAGCAGCGAGATACGAGGTGACGGGAAGATATTACAGGAAGCCGAGTAATCCCAGAGAAGCAAATATAAGAGGTTAGGATGTTTGTCGTGTAATAGCGCTTATTTTGTCACATTCGCGTCGCATAAACGTGACGGAGCGGGCACAATAACGCGAAGGCTATGCCGTAATGGTCGACGCCTCTGATTTATACGTATTTCTTTTATGTGCCAACCAAATGGCTTTCTTTATAGAATGTTTCTTTTTCGGGCGTAGCCACAAGTCAGTGTCGCGGTTGGCCGTCTCTGAGTGAGTTACGGTGGCGGCAATGCTTTTAGATTAAATTAAGTTTAACCTTATAGTGCTCTCGATGTAATAATGTTCTCTTCGAAGTCTGTATAAAGACGATTTTTATGTCAAATAGGAAAGTATCAGGCATAGTATTGTGTTATCTTTATCATTATTTTCTACATATAAAATTAAATGCCACATGAAAAAATACCCGAATTTATAACATCAACATGCATACTTCAGCAAACCCATCAGCGCAGACTATAAAACAAACGAGATCCCGTCCATTCTAATAAATAAAAGTTATTTTCAGTGTCAATTCAGACTAACAAATAGCTATATTATGAAAATAATTTAATAGAATAATAGATAGGCTTCATATTCTTTCGACAGGACGGCAGTGCCACTACATCAGGGGATGAATAGCGAGCTCACGCGACGGAGATAACAGGGAAGGAACAAAAGGGTTCCATAAATCGTTATTAACTACAGTCTCTTGGTCCCTTGTTCAGGGAGAGTGTGCCGGTAGTATGCGTCACAAGCTAGTAAATTAAATAAGTTGCGAACTGTTATAACTCGCGCGCATGCCGTGTATCGGTTGCATATTATCGGAGGACTTAAACCTCTGTTGTTCTGTTTACAATGTCGTGTATGGAGTTTGCGTAGTAGAAAATTGTTGGTTGAACGTAAGTTTTACGATGGCAACCAAAGATCAATTACCCATTTTCCCTAAATACCTTACAGTAACAGTAACTTTTTGTATGAAAAACGTACAAATTATAAACCAAAAAATTATGAATAATACTTGTATTGTTGTAAATTTATCTTTAATCAAGTTCCCAAATTAGAAAGATACTGTAGAAATAACTCTAATATAATTTTAAAAAAATATGAATAAATTATATATTTAAAAGAAAAAAGGAAATAAGAATGCGAGGCATTGATGTAGGTCACGTTATATCAAAAGATTTGTCTGAATAGAAAAGTCTGAGCTAAGAAGCTAGGACAAAAAACTTTGAACAAAGGAGGGTAGGTGATATTTTAGTCTCTGTGGTTTACATATATATGTTAGGAATGCCTTTGATTTCATCCCTTTAAACACAGACGGACGGATCAGAAATATGTTATTAAATAAGTATTTTATGCCTACGTCTGTGATTGACAAGGCCGTATTCATAATAGGTAAATATTGATATTTTATTAGATTGAGACTCGATTTTATTCAGTCTATATTGGTTAGACTATTTTTATATACCCTTGGCAACACAAGTAGCCGATTTGTGTTGCTAAGTGGTAACTAGGCCCTTGGTTTTCTTTAGCAAATAATACTTTATCATGCTATGGAATACTTTAAGACAAATATTAACTGATTGGTTACGAATTTATCAAATACGGATACGAATGTGTCGAGTATGTAAATTAATGTATTAAGTACGTATACCGTGTTCTGTCTGTGCAAATCCTTAAAAGTCGACTGGTAGAAAAATCTAAGGCATTTAGCCGCCTTTACACAGTGTTATAATTGTGCATAAAGCTATAATAAATAAATAAATATGAACCATTTGCCTTAACCGGGCAGTTACTTTCGCCAACACACACAGCCGAACGTTAATCACTGGTATCATTTTAACCACGACTCCTTACTACTACGACATAAAGGTACTGTCAAAATCAGATTATTAACTATACTGAATGGCTGACTGTACTAATGTACAGTCAACAAAGCTATTAGGTATGCAGGCAGCTAACTTGCAACTACTTTAAAACAATGTTTTTTGTGTGCTGAGTAGACAATTATTATACAACACACTCGTAAGTATATCAAAAGCTTAAAAAAATATAATGCACACATTAGAAATAAACATTGGCAGTGTTGTGGAAAAAAATAATATTTTTGCCTGTATACCGAATAGCTTTGTTGACTGTACCTGATCGGGGATACGAACAAAAATAAGGTTCTCGAACGAACTATCTATAAAATAAACAGGTGATGTGTTTAAAAGCTGGATGCTTGTTTAATTAAGTACGCAATGCACACTCATTTAAATTATCAGTTAAATGCTAATTAAGCTAACCTATTGAACTCTCATTCTATAATGAATTTTGGGTGTCACGGCAAAAGGATGGTTTATTTGCAACAAGCTTTACCCCGCGGTTTCGTTCACGATAAAGTAGTCCATAATCGACTCCAAGGTACCATCTCTGTTATTTATCAAATTCAACAGACAAACAAACTGACTTTCGGATTTATTATGTGAATTTGGAATAATTGAAGCCACGGCTTTTAACAACGAAAATTTTAAAGCAAAAAAACGTAAACATTTGCACCGGTATCAATTTTAAGATAACAACGCCGTTCTATAGTCTCGAATAAATGATGTAAAAACAGGAGACGGGGGAACGTAACATAATTCTGTGTGTTCCTCCGTCGCGGGGGCTCCGATAAATCTAATGTAAACACCACCGCCACAAATAAGATATGAGAAACAAACGAGGAAATGAATCACTGTTTATTACATTTTAATATATTGGCAGGGTGAGGCTTCATCGTTATATAAAAAATTGTCGATCCACTGGAGAAATACACAATGAAAAATACTCATAAAAGAAAGAAATCATATTTGAGGAGCATTTGAGATATCAGTTGGTCATAATATTATTAGTATTCCACTATCTAGAAAGAGACGGAAAACAATTATGTGGTCGAAGACAGAACACGCTGTCCTAGATGTAACCTATTGACTCTTGACATGAAAACCTACAGGTTAGCTTAAAAAGAAAATTTATTTTCTTACCCAAACTGATGCTGCAGGAAGGCAAAATTCATAAAACATCACAGGAACAGTTGTCACGCCAAGAAACACAATGGAAACTCGCCTTCATTCGACTCTTACGATATGCTCGACATGAAAACCAGCTCATAAATCTTTTCTCTTTGTATAAAAACCTCTAAGCAATAAACAGAAACAGTCCCTGACGTATTTCCCGTATGTAGTTTGGAATTTTACACGCAGACGAACCTAAGTGAGATAGGCAGACATAATTATCGAACGTCAGTCGTCGGTGCCGCGCTGAAACCCGGCACTCCAGCCAGGTATGCTAGGGATGCGCTGCATTTGCGAATATGCGGATATTCCGGGTAAAATGATGCTACACTACAGATTGCGTTTGCTGAGAGCGGCCCCTGATATGTTGGTTCGGTACGTGTTGGTCGGTTTACTCTAAACAGATTTGGTAACGAAAGCTTATTCAGATTTCAGAGCGCATACTTTGAAGTCGATGAGCCCGTGACGCTTCAGCTTCCAATCGAAATCGAAAAGTGATTGGTTTCTGAGTAAATCATACTCCAAAACACTTAATACAGATAATAAGGACTTTATACAGTTAGGTATCTAGTTATCCATCACTATCACTACATAGTATAAAACAAAGTCGCTTTCTCTGTTCCTATATCCCTATGTATGCTTAAATCTTTAAAACTACGCAACGGATTTTGATGCTGTTTTTTTAATAGATAGAGTGATTGAAGAGGAAGGTTTATATGTATAATAACATCCATTAAATATAGGAGAAATACTGTTATTTTTGAGGTTTCTAATGTGATGTCGTAAATAATTACATTTTATGACGCAGACGAAGTTGCGCGGGTCAGCTAGTTACTGATAAAACTGTTTCAGAATAAGTAGAAAAGTAAAGTTTTATCAAGGGGTCGACAGAAAAGCACAGTTTTTTAAAATCCAAATAATAATTATAATTATTATCAGGCGACTGCAGCCCATAGATAAAATAAAAAAAAGAACAGTATTTTTGAAAATCTCCGTATCTCATATCTTTCTTTGAAACATTCCTGATAAATAATAAAACTCCTCGCTGTCACTACTGTAAATAAATAAACATTCCACTCAGCAAATCCTATCATTTGATAAAAATACAAATTATAATTGGTCGGCCCTCTTTGGGAGTCCGCCATATTGAATTTAAAATAAAGTCACTTAACTAATTGTCAAAAAAGCCGTGCATTGTCGTCAAAACTATTTGGTTGTATTATAACACATTCATAAAAAACACAAATTTAAATACATAATTTCAGCTCAATTATTAACTGTTCTACAAATTCAGATAACTATGCAAGTTAAGTAAAAGCTTGTAAAAACTGAAACTTCAGTCATGCTTTACACGTTGAAAGCTTTTCGAAGATACTACACACACACTAACGTTCACATTCCCCGCACTGGTTGTATTCCTCATTCTCAGAGCTCGGAATCGACTAGACGCCTTTACTACTCGTATGTTTACCCGAATTCCTCAGAAAGAGGGCAATGTTTTTCGAGAGTAAAAGTAAGTGAAGTCGTATTGTATCGCGGCATAGCCATGTACGGTATCAAAACAGAGAGTTCGAGGATACGTTTCCAAAATTGTAATTGACTAAAATGTTTTATTATTATTATTATAAACCCGTAGTGGCCCACTGCAGGGGCAGGGAAGGGAAGCCTCCCTTCCTTCTTTCTATCTTGAGCAATCTGAATCCAATACTTTAGGTAGGAGTCCAGCTTATCTTGCCTTCTCCTTTTGGGCCTACCGTGTCGTTGATGTATGGTGTGAAAGTGTATACTCATGTTTTTAGTTTTCGTGTCCACGAAGTTTTAGCTGTTATAGATGGGCATTATTGAAATGGACAGGGTTTTTTTAATTCTTGTGGTTACTGATTACACTCACTGACACATTTGATTTGTATGAAGAAGAAGTGTTGTCGATGCCACTTCTAGAACGATCAGCTAACCATATCCGTGTTCTGTGTCCTCATTTTATTACACACATCAACCGTTTTTGTTGCCAAGCTCAGCTTGCTCTGTTCCCTCTGTTTAAAGAAATTGTACTGCAAAAATGAACGAACTGAGTAGTATTTAATGATCTCGTTTTAAGCAAAAACGTAGGTGATCAATTAACTCTCTTGTTTAACCTGGAAAATGTATGTTTGACGGGTCAATTTATAGTACTGCACCAGTATTGCGGATTTGCACCGGATGTGGGTGTTAATGCATGTGAGGTTTAAATAAACATTGATATAGAATTACGTATTTCTCGATAGATGTTCATGTATTTTGCACGTTTTCAATAACATTTAGCGAGCCGTAAAATGCCTAAATATAAACTCGCATTTGTATTTTCAACGTTCCGTTCAGCTTAATAATATTTAGGCATTCATTTAGGTGCACTGAATTTATTTAGAACCAGCATATTATTTAGAAACTAAAGTTGTTACATTCAATTCAGCTATATTATGCGAGTAGATGATACCTCGTTCCTGAGCATGGATTGCTGTTCTCATTAGAAAGCGTGGGTAAACTGCAAAGCGCCTAATTATCAACAAACTGAAAACCAGAACTCGGAAACTACGGGAACTACGTCAAGCAAAGTCAAACACTAAAAGCTAAAAGCCGAAGCTTTTCTAAATACTAAGTACAACTAAAACTAAACACTGGCTTCCACGGATCTGTATTGAACTCAACCGACCCATTTGAGTGCAATAACAAGGTAAAAGAGGAACTAGGATCGTGGACAGAAATCCAGGTAGTTTGCTGTCATGTAAAATAAAACGGGGAAAATAACAAGAGATAAACGAACCAATTTTGAAAATCCTTATCCTTACTAATATTATAAATGTGAAAGTAACTCTGTCTGTCTGTCGCGCTTTTACGCCAAAACTACTGAACCGATTTAAATGAAATTTGGTACACAGATAATCTAGAGCCTGAGAAAGGACATAGGCTACTTTTTATACCAGGAGATGTTCCCTAGGGACCACGCGGGCGAAGCCGCTGGCAGAAGCTAGTATAAACTATATACGAAGGCTAGTTTTTGTACATTAAAAGCCGTTCACCTTCAAGTCGCAATATCGTCGCGACTATCAATTTCAAAAAAAATTGTCAAAATATAGGACAATAGGGTATTTGACTGCTATAAAAAATATACAGGAATGAATACTTTGATAGATGTTATTAAAACAGTACGATGGGTGAAAAAATAAATAAAATTGGTGGAAAAACAGAGAAGTTATACGCTTTTGAAGTTCTTCTTCTATCCTTGTCACACAAAATGTCGTTGGATGGTTTCAATTAAATATGGCGGGACTTGTGATTGACGTCACACGCAATTAGTGGTGTCTCTGTTTATCACAGATTTTAAAACGCTGACAACACCGTAATTTTTTTAAATCTTTAAGCAATATTTTTGAACTGAGTCTTGTCTGCTCTCTAGACAAGACACAGTCTGTTCTCTAGGTTTTGAGAAGTGTAATAAAAAGTTCAGTCATATAACTTCTTCTCCTTCTTATCGTGTAGTAAGGTCTACAACCCCCCCCCCTCTATTACAAATGATTTTTAAAGTTTGTGACTGATATGCGAAAGTTCCGTCAAATACGGGACTTGCCTTGCAGCATACGCTAGAGTTTTCTAAACACATATTGTAACAAATCATTAACCGGTATAACATTACAGTCGCAAATACATTGCAAGCAATAAAGAGACACATAAAGGCCATCAAATACTCAATAACATCGGTTTTAATTTACATGAAACATTTCAATAGGTAGGAAATTGAGCATCGAAATAATCTTCTCTCATTTGCGTCGTATATACATATATTCGTTAAAATATCAACAACGCTTGGTATTATTGAAGAGTTAATTGAACGGGCTCTAAACAGTCGGTGTAAACGCATTCATGTATGTTTTAACAATCATATATGACGCTGTTAATTATAATTGAACCGTGCGCTAATAACTCCGGATACGCTATAACTGAAGCCGTGAGCATAATTGAAAACATTTCGGAATAACGCGAATATTTTAATTTAGTACCGGCGCACTTCAAATACTTCGGCGTATTGACGGTATTCCGCTCATGTTCTATCAAATAGGGATGATTCCTGGGCATTGATATATAAAAACCCAAGATACACACTCAACATCTCAAAAACGTCCGCATAAAACAAGCGCACAATTAAAAATTGTGCGCTAGTTTCAAACAGTCTCGCATCGCTCGCCATACTGCACTGCTTTGTAAAAACAACTTTAAGCGATCCGTGTAAGGTTGAATTTGCAAAAAAATTGTTTATAGTATAACTACACACAACTCACACATGGCACTTGATACATGTCAGCTTTTGACGATAGTTTCGAGTGTAGCATTTGTTCGAGACTGTGCATCTTGGGTTTTTTCTATATCAATGTTCCTGGGTAAAAAATATGATTCGTTTTAGTCTGTCAGTTTATCGAAAAATATTGGACACGTATTTTTTTGCTTTATCAAATCAATAAAAATTGACAAAGATAAAACGTGTCAAAGATAAGGAGTGGGGGCTGGTGACGTTACTTGCTTGTAAAATGTGTACTTACAAGTGACGTCACGCGTGTTTTCAACGCACTGTATCGTCTTACTATTTGTTTACGTGAAAAGACAAAACATACGTGTATTAATATTTTTTGAAAATGTATCTGACGGACTAATTTGATTTTTTTAGTAATTTCTTTTCACCGTATTATTATTGCATTATTAAACAAATTGATCAAACTGTGTTTGTACGAACTATATCTATACTAATATATAAAGCTGAAGAGTTTGTTTAGTGTTAGATAGCCCATTTATTGAGGAAGGCTATAGGCTATATCATCACGCTAAGACCAATAGGAGCGGAGCAGCCGAAGTCGCGCGGGTCAACTAGTAAACTAATATTGGTGATTAATTATACAAATTATGAATTTTTGTAATAAGCTTTATGATAAATATGAGGGATTTGCCAAGGTAGGCACGATTTTCATTTAAACAATAAAATTAGAATATCAAAGCCGTGATTTTAATTATTTAACAATGGTATCAAAATATATATCTAGTCTGTCAGTTTAAAATATCTCTCGTTTTTTATAATTGACAGGCTTGCGTTTGACCACAATCTCACCTGATGGAAAGCAATGATGTGGTCGAAGATGGAGCACGCTTGCCTAGAAGTAAACTATTCAATCTTGACTTAAAGACTCCCAGGTTGTAGCTATCGGGAAACACAGACTCCAGCAGAGAATTCCAGTCTTTAGCACAATTAAAGTAATCCTAGTACTTTCAATAGGTCTTTCTATATCTTTTAACACTAAGCACCTTCAACTTATCCACATCTTCGTGTCTTAAATAGTTCTATCGTCTAACGTTCAAGAGTCTTCACCTCCATCTAGCTGTAGGGCGTAGGCGCTTCGATTACACAAGTACCTGAGATATATCGCTGATTAATTTTAATTATAACACCGCTCTCCTGATTTATCGTTAGTATTACTGAGTCAGGGTAATTGAAGCATTACTTTGAGGTAGGCAGGTTTACTAAGCAGCTTAATCAGTGTCGGCAGTTTGTTATTATGGTTAATGACTCGTTATAATTCTCCCGGCACCCGACGAGAGCCCCCTGACTGAGTTCTGCGGGATCCTGCGGCTACAGGATGGGTAGGTACAGAAGGTCGGCTCCATAAAACGAGCGAACACGTTTTCACACACATCTGCATACAGCTAATGCAAGTGGACTCGCTGTTGAAATTTGTTTGACAGTCGACACAGGTAGATAATTAACTAAATAATACCTTTGCATTTGCCATGCTGTAGAAAGTGACAAATCATTAGTACAGCTCATATCTGTCTCTTTTCTGTAGGTCGCAGTGACGCGAAGGTGACACTATGCAAGCCTAAGACGTACCTTAATGAAAATTCTAAACAAAAACAAAACGCCTAAGGTCGCTTTATTCTCTTACACATATGTCTGTATTCAATTCACACCTACTTGGATAGTGAAATCTCAATCCATAATCCATGTCTATGTATTCGTATTTCGTGGGCATGTTTTCGGTCGCTTTGTCGACCAAACCTTCTGTTCTTATTAGTTGTGCCCCGGCTTCGAACCGACTGCATACATAATGAAAGTTTAATGTGTAAGAATCTAAAGTTCCTTAATGGTACGGTAGACCGAGGATGAGCTATTGAGTTAAATTGCCTGCAGTTAGGAGTAATTGTTGGATGAAGTTATTTGTGGAACGTGTTGGATGATTGTGTGGAGTTAACTGTCATTGTGTATGAATTATTGTGACCTTTAAATGGCGTGTGTTGAACTTGGTGGCGTGATGTCGTTTCAAGTTCGGGTTAAATTATCTGGCTTTGTGTAATGGAATGACATGCGTATGCGTATACCTATTATAAATTGAAGTATTTTAGTCTTAGCAAAACGTTGAGTATCGCTCTGTATACGATTACATACTTACGTTAAATCGTAGGCATCTACGTGTAAGTAAAGTTTTTAGGGATGATATTATTCTTTTTTACATCATGTCAAACGTATAACTTTTATTCCTACCATAACTTTTAATTGATGTAACAAATGATACCCAAAGTTTACACAAGTAAAAAAAATACATTTATTTTATATTAGGTATTTTCTGCTTGTTGTGTTAATTGCGCAGTATAAACTTTTATGTCCAATTCATCTTTATTTTTGTAACAATATTTTCGTATACATTTTTATACGTTCGTATAATCCGTGTAATAATTCGGCACCATGTGTGATATGAGGCACGTTATCTCCGAATGAACGTTGTATCATTCCAAATGAATTACACCGACTGTTAACATGATACAGACTGTGAAGGTTTTGTTAACTTTATTTTCGCCGCCGCTCAATTCTGGCGCCCTTGTTGTATTCAAATTTGATAGCAAAACATATTTCATGCCCAAACTGAGCTTTCTAGGTCAAGCGATATAAGCCAGATGATGAGGCTGTTCTTCAGGGAGAGAGAATAAGTGGATTTCTGAATAATGAAGCTTGAATTTAACAATGGCCTGAACTTGCGACAAGTTTTTTTCAGAGTCATGCTTGTGCCTGTACATTTTCAAGTCCGGACAAGTTCTGCTTACGTTTACATCCTATCGTAAAGCTTCGACGAGGAAAGGAAAGGGATCTCCGCAAAAACCGTTTATTCCAGCGTTTTAAGCAACTGATTGAAATCCGGATCGGATAAACACTTGGTGATAGGTTAAAATGGAGATTTCTTCTCCTAATCTCCCTGCTTGCAAATTGGAAGTCGGATATAAAGACGTATTTATAAGACGAACCTTTGTAATGTTACTTTCATGTCGAGCCACGAGAAAATTTCCTGTAGCACAAATATTTGCGGAATTCTCGTTACTTCGTCACTTTCAAAAAAGCTTGTTAGTGAAAATAACACTATGAAAATATCTTTAATAATCTTGTATTTTTAGTAAAGATCGCGTGGATGGTGGAAGGTATATCTTTTCTATAAATACACTCCCATTAAACATTGACCATTTTCTTCGAGTATCATCACAAACTAAATTGCCCATCTGTAACACTCAACATAATTTATTGGATACCTGCCACCAAGTTTCAAATCCGGTAGAAATCTAAGAAAATAAGCGGCTACATTTGAGAGCGACTCAAACTGCCTTCCCTTTATCCGGCTACCTAATGGTACGTAAAATTTGTAACCGTTTGGAGTACTACGACGGCTACGACCGCGGTGCTACGAGCGTGGTACTTTCGTAGACCCGCTACGAGCGTAGTTCTTTCGTAGACCCGCTACGCAGAGTGGGATACTCGTTACGCCGAATGTGAGCTACGCTATAGTAAATACGGTCGTTCGTAGCAGTTTAGTAGATGTAACTAGAAACGCTACGGATATTGACGTGCTTGCGAAAGGTGATGTAGAAAATGTGGAATTTTAAAAAGGAAATGTGTTTTCCAGGTGGCGGACTCGCTGCAATTTATTGCCACTTATGCGATTTTCAAATGTGACGTGATATTGCCTGAAAGAAATTGATTGCTGGTAATAGTAATCGTTTCGTTTAGGTGCGTCTAATTCTCGGGTTAATTAAGAAAAGCAAAATCAATTTTAATTCTGACAATTCAACAACATTCATTTTGTGTATTTATGTTTGTCAGCAAAAAAAAAACATGAACAGGAAGCAATGGACTACGAATCTCTAAAAAGTCCTTGTTAACAGATAGTGTGTGGCTTTCATATTGACGTTTTATTTTCGTAATTACACTATTAACTTTACGAGCAAAGGAAATTTTAAGAATATGAACCAATGTATTAGGGATTTCCTCCAAAACTGAAGCGTAATACGCAGTTAGGATGCTGGCTGAGGGCTGCCAGTTAATAAAGCTGCGTCCGCTACGAATTTAAGTGGAGATATTGCTTTCACGCATACCCCTGGCGAGTTTCATTAATCTGGACATATCCTGGCAATAAGCTAGTGCAGCCACAGGATAATGATAGAGGGATGCCTTTAATTATGTGCTGTGAAAGAGTTACAATTGCTTTAGGGCTGAAAGGCTACTTTTATATTTCAAAACGGCACAAATTCAAGTCGCAAAACGATCTAGGCGAACATCAATATTATCAATATATAATTTAAGTTCATGACTGATTGACAATAAGGACGGGTTCTTGAATTGAGTTTTTCGAGTCACTTTAATGCTAAGCTTTGTCAGGTTTTCAGGCTAAAACAGAGTTTGAGAAATACTCACCTTCTAATACTTAATACACCAACTGTAAAATTAGAATCCGAATTGCCCTTCTAAATAGATTCTACATTATTATTACAATAGGAAGGAAGACAATAGTAGAACGGATTAGGAAGTAACTTCACTTACCTCTGCCTTAAATCTCAAGGTGTCATAAAATTGAATATAAATCCGTACCAGGACCATTCTGGGAATATTCCACGAGCTATAAATAAACACAGAATTAATAATATTAGTTCTTCCACGATTCATTCCGAGTAATAAATTACAATATTACGAGTTGTAATTAACGCCAAGTGTTTGGCTTTTATATAGTTTCTTATACTAATAAAACTGGTCGGCAATTCAGTGTTTTATTAGGTACCCGGTTATTATAGGTCACAAAATGTTAGCGTTGAGGGTAATGGGAGATTTTAATTGAAATTACCCCTTAGGGTTCAGTCAACATGGAATCGTTAGACCCTTTTGAGAATACTTTATTTAAATAGGTTTATTTATGTAGTAAAGCAAAATGGGTGTTAAAATTGACCTCTTGTTCATACAGTGTTATGTGAGGTGGTAATTCTGCTTTTGGGGCCAAAAATAACACTTATGTTTGTTTGTTCAAATATTATTGCTTCAAATTAACGTTAATCATTTTGATTTTGAGTATAAGAGAGACAATTCCCGTAAGTCAAAATCACCACTCATTTATCAACGTTTTGTGACTTGGATTTGAACGGGTTTTAGGTCTAAG
The DNA here is from genome assembly GCA_947578705.1 of Lacanobia wlatinum. Taxonomy (NCBI): domain Eukaryota; kingdom Metazoa; phylum Arthropoda; class Insecta; order Lepidoptera; family Noctuidae; genus Lacanobia; species Lacanobia wlatinum. The sequence continues at coordinate 11,983,825 of OX388024.1, read as the reverse complement.
AATCGACCTTCTGCTCTACCAAAAAGCCTAGCTTTCAATTCAACGTGTCGCCGCACAAACGCAAACGATCACCTATCCTATTTCAATTTGGTTCTAAAGTACTTAGTAGTACAGTGCTATCAGATTTTCGCGCCGTTTCGGTATTTGTCGGTGAGGCGCGCTATCACATCGAATCTCATTTGAATTTCAAAGTTTGCATGGCTACGCAGCCCCCCCCCCTCACTTTAATCCCAGGGGAGGGGAGGGCTGACTCTGCAACCTGTTCCCGTAATTAACTGTTCGTTGCATGAGCTTCGTTTAGATACGCACGATTCAATAACAAAGCCTATCGCATATTGTGTTTTGTGTTTCAAGCTATTATCTGATTGGCTGCTACAAGGAGTTTGGTTTGAATTTAATGAGGTTGGTGGTAGGTGAGGAAAATTTACCTATTCAGATACTTTCTCGAATTCAGTCCGAATAAATATGGATAAGTTTTCGGAATTGAAACTGATTTGTTTAAAATCAAAATTGTGCGCCATCATCATCTGTAGCTATAGAATTTAGTTTCGATTCCATTCAAACTTTACCACTCTGAATTTTGACAAGCTTTTGACATTGAATGTTGCCGAGATGAGATTGTAACTCGAATTTAAACGTTTTTCAACAAGAGATTTGGCCTTTTGGTACAATAAGGCTGACTGTCCACTGGAGCGGAGAGGAGAGGAGCGGAAAAACATTAACCAATGGAATTGCATAAAATCTCCGCTTCGCGTCAGTCGCTGAGATTTTATGCAATTCCATTGGTTAATGTTTTTGTCAGTGGACATTCAGCCTAAGACAGTCATGCATTGCTTTCTTTGTCTTCAAAAAGAATATTTGGGATAACAGGAAAACCGTCACGATCGTGAAAACACGGAATGTTGTGGCAGTAACGCTTTAGAGGCGTTGTAAAGAAAAGGTTCGTTTGCGCTCAGTTTTATTCTACGGGTATGCTAAGATGTTTCTTCTCCACAAAAATATATGTTCCACATTCGTGTAAATACGAGAATGTAACTCTGAAGGTGGATGTATGCGGATGAAAACGACGCGAGAAATCAATATCATATTTCAATACCAGTCATCTTTTATAAGGTAGGTATTAGGTTTAAAGAACTTTATTTCTCATAAGAACATAGTTCACTTAAAATGAGATTTACAAATTAACTTAAATACACTTATTTTTGCTCTAGTTTAGTTTAAAATTACATGACAATATAATATAACTATAAACTATCGCAGGTGCAATACGTACTAACAATATGTGATTTTAATTTGTTTTTAAATATGCTTAATTTACTACATTCTATTATGTCGTTTGGCAGGTTGTTATATAATTGTGCTCCCTCATAAAGAATGCTTTTTATACCGTATGTGAGTGTGCGTGGCTGAGTCAGTTGCAACGTGTGTTTATTTCTGAGGTGATATTTGTGTGTCTTTTGAGTGAATGTTATGTTTGAGTGGATATTACCTGATATAATTTTTTTAACTAAGGTACAAGTATTGAACACATACAATTGTGTAAGGTTAAAAAGTTTAGTCTTTGAATATACTTCATTTGTAGGTGTTAAGTAATTGTAATGAAATAGTGTTTTAATGATTTTATTTTGTGTAGTTTGTAGCTGCCTCAAGTTATTTTTGGAAGCTGAGCCCCATATTTCGATCAAGTATTCCAGGTGTGTTTTTACTAGTGAGTTATATATTATAAAGCGTACTTTATGTGGTATGCAGTTAGCGACTTTCCGAAGCGCTCCTAAGACTGAGTTCAGCTTGGATCTGACATGGTCAATGTGTGCTTCCCATGTAAGTCTATCATCTAAATAAAGGCCAAGATATTTTTCTTTACGTGATCTTTGTATTACATTGTTGTTTATTGACAGTGGTTTAAAGTTCTGTAATTTTTTATTTTTTGCAGTGAAAATCATGTATGCGGTTTTTGATGTATTAATAGTGAGTAGGTTATAAAGGAACCACTCATTGAGCGTGTCTAGATCTGTCTGGGCATCAGCTATAATATTTTGAATTGAATGACCAAAGTAGAACAAACAAGTATCGTCTGCATAAACGGTCAAATGTCCAGTTAGTGCTATATTTTTTATGTTATTTATGTAAATTAGGAACAATAACGTTCCCAAAACTGATCCTTGGGGAATACCACAGCTAATTTTTTGTAGATTGCTGCTAAATTTATTTCCAATTCTTACAGTTTGATATCTGTTTTGGAGGTAGGAAGAGAATATGTTCAACGCTTGACCGGTTGGTAGGTATTAAAAAAAGCTGCGAGATTGTCCGTACACACACATATTGTTTGCAACGTATTGTTCACTTATGTACATTTTATTACTTAGTACTACATTGTGCTTATTGTTATAGTATTTTCATTGTTGTAGTCATAATAAAGATTGCAAACAAAACTTAGCATTTCTCTTCAGTCGTCGAGAACATTCAGCTGCACAGTTTTTTGTTCCAACAAAATAATGTGTTCATAACAAGAGTTTTGACATTGTTATGGAAAATGACACGGAAACGCGAATTTACGGGCTTGTTTCACCCTCCTGCAGACGGCGAACGAGTTTCCGACTTTTAACATTTCTTGCAAACTGCGCCCTTATTTAACTTATATTATAAACATTTGCGACTTAAAAACAACTTTTAATTATCTCTTGACTTTTTAACTCTCGCTTTAGTTGCGTAACGGTTACGATTGTGGAACTGTATCTCGTTTAAGGATCTCTAAATTGGGTCCACATGGTGTCATGTTTGGGGTTCTTTATCGTAATTACTTTTGGTCTGTGTTTGCATTAGTTTGTGGAATAAACGGTTGATATAATCGGGCAAGGGCACCAGTAGGATTAGATGTTGTCGTCTGCATAATAAATTAGAATCAATGCTCCATCTCTATCGGACTTCGTTGTTTATTATACGGCTTAGTTATCTCGTCTTTGATATATTCGGTCTTTAATCAGGAGCGTGTCTTTCTCCTGCCTATTGTTTCCTCAAGTGTATTAATAGAAAGGGATCTGGAGTAGGATTTGATAGAACAGTCGAGAGGTTATAAGTGAGGGTAGGCGATACTTCACTAGACAGGTATTGGATGTTATTCATTGCCTTTCTCAGTTTATTGTTGAGGTTAGGGCTTAATATTGGGTACTTATTACCGTTGACATTTTCTCTGAAAGCATCAACGCCGTACATATGTTTCTGTAAGTAATACGAACGTATATCCTTCCATATGCAAATCCAGCGAGTAACATTTATTTATATCGAACAAAGCGAGACAATGTTAAAATACGAGCTCCTAAAAAAGTTTATTTTAACCTGCTTACGTTTCCCGTGTTCTTCCCCTGGGACAAAGGGGAAGTTTTTTCCGAAAGGTTTCCGTGGATTTTATTTCAAATACCCTGATTACTTACCATGGTGCTTCACTATGAATACATTTCAATATTTTTACACAACTCTTTGCTTAAGGGCTTTGTTGGCGGGTATTGTAACTTGATTCACAATACCGAAAGGAATTTCAACTTTTTGAGTGGCCGTTGCAATAAAGGTACCCTTTATTGTTGTATTTTAGTTTATTTTTGTTGTATTTTTTGTGTTATGAAATCTCAGTTGTTATTTATCAGCGTACATAGTTAGGTATGAAAAGGGCGCGCTATATACAGATGTATAATATTTAGTATTAAATCTCACAATATTCTTGTAATTAATTGTTCAATATTAAGAACGTAAAACCATTAATTTAATTTCGACGCCCACCTACTAATTGGATTTTTACTAATTAGCGACACTCGCCACATTGAAACGAATTTATTATTAACCAAATTATTATTCAACTGCGACTAGGTGCGTAAAGAGAAAGATTTATTAAATTCTAATTTAGTGATTTTCGATTTGAAAATAAATTAATCTTCAGGTAAGTACCTAAAGATTAATTTATGTGCATTTTTTTAATAAAAGCCTAACGATACCTAACCAATTAGTTAGGTATCTTTAGGCTTTTATTTTAAAAACGTTTAGGTACCTAATATAAGATAAGATTTGTACTTCATACAAAGGTACCAAAGGTAGCTCACGCCTTTTTCCCATGGGCATCCCGAAAGCAGAAATTATAGAAACCATTTCCCACGATCCATACTACCCACTACTTATGCTTTTTTATGTTTAATAAAATTTAATTGGTCTTCAACGGAAACGCGCAAAACGAGCACTTTTAACCTGAATATCAATAAACAGAAATCTTATTTCCTTTCCTAGACTTCGTTCATAAATAGTAACATTATCAGCCATCCACGTTCAGGGTAATTAAGTTCACAAACGTATGTGCTAATAACGGAATGATTAAAATTAAGCACCTAGATATTTTTCCCTCATCACGAGTGTCTTCTCAGCGACGTGACATGACGCCCAAGTTCACTGGGTCCAGTGTTCGCACGTACGACATGTCTGGCGCAAATAACAAAACTTACTCAACGTTCACTCGTTATTACTGAACAAAGAACCTCCTGCGGTAATTAAATAAAATATAGGATCAAGCTTAGATATATTTTTATTCGAATCTTCGCAAATAATTGGATTTCGAGAAGATTGGATTCCATACAAAGGCCAGCTGAATTATTAAACGCTTGTTGTCAGTTGCTTGTGACTCGTACAGACGTACCGATGCCGCCGGCGACGTTTGTTCGCTTAAAACGAAAACAAATCAACAAAAAGCGCTGAAATCGTTTCTCAATGCTCGATGACGTATGAAATGGGGCTTACCAAGCAAAAGACAGTTTTCCTTTCATTCTAAATGCGTTTGCATCTGTATACAGATGAGGGTTATTGTTCCTAGCCGGTGATGGGGCGGGTCGGGCTCGGTTTAAAGCCCGACAGTGATAAATGTTTCATTTATTCTCCAATATGCACACTGCCGTATTCCAAATCTGCCGCTTGAATTTTATTGTCTAATTATTTGTTGCTATCCTTCCGGGTTTTTCCTTTCATTTGGTTTGCGTTACAACCGTTTAAATGATATCCACGTTGTTTGTTCAAGAACCTTTTTTTTAGCTATCCGTACATTTCCAGTTCTAACAAAGTAATATTTATATTAAAGCTAACCTGCGGCTCTCTCGGCAACCCAAAAAGTACTTTCAGCGTAATCACAAATCTAATTCCAAGATCAGTTGTGAAAAAACATGATTTAATGTAATAAAAAGTTTTCTAAGAACTAATCCATTACTTTTTCTTCGTTTCAGGTAAGAGTCTGCGTATTACATGTACCTACTCGTGGCGTTAACATGTCGACAAAAGGTTGGTATTATATCACTAAAAAGCGAGAATTCTCAGGACCTATATCAAACCGAAAAGGTACAAACTGTCTGAGGTGCTATATCATATTTTATCGTAAAAGTGTAATTGCAAAATAGAGGCTCTGGTTGTAAATTATGTGCGAACAGCTAAAATAATGTAGGCAGCGCAATACGAGTGGCCACCGGGGACATATTGAGATGCCGAGCCCTCCTCACGGCTTATTTACTGTTTATTTTTATTGTACATTATGTACTATATTAACAGCCCAAGCGAGGCTCTTATTAATTACTGTTTTATTAAATGTATAGATAATAACCAATTGAAACTTGGGCAATTATGGCATAGGTTTGAGGACAAATAAACTAAAATTACTTATCATTTTCCTAAAATTCTAATTAAGGGCAAAGCAAATATTCTATATTTTCCCTTGGTTTCGTGGTCCAATAGAATTATTGCGAGTCTTGAAAATTATCGAAAATTTGATTAAATTCGAGGCTTTGTTGCTATCAGCAAAAATGGTAATGTTCTAAAGGTAGGCATCTAATCTTCATTACTGAGGTGATTTTCTAAGTAACAAATCTCCAAATACGTCTTGGTCTGGCACGTTTAATCAAAATGAAGTGGCGATCCGCACGTCACGTTGGAAACATAATGGTTTTTCCATTTTGCTTTATAATTTAAAAGGCGGGTCGGGCTGGCTACAATATACCGTCGTCGCGTCACTCCGGGGCCATCGTCATAATAGAAATAAATAACTCGTAACTATGTGAAGGGATTAGCCATGGCCATAAATAGGGATTAATAAGGTTTAATTATATAGCCTTTTTACGTGTATTCGTCGGGTTTGGTTTATATTTGGGGCACGTACGCCGAGCTCGCCCGCCACGCAACAAATGAAGCTTCCAACTCTGATCAAACTTCCGACCATCGATTGTACTGGAACTATGCGGTTTGTTTACTTACAGCTCATGAAGTTTTACTGTACAGGCGGCTGTTCTGTGAGCAAGTGGTGTTTTAACAATAGTTGAAATACCGAATTGTTCAATAATCTTGCGTTTACAGGAGTGGTGGAGTAAAATATCTTGACTTCTTCTTAGTATAATTTGAGTAGGCGGCATTCTTAGCCCCCTTTAGAGTAGTGGGTACGTAATAAAACTGAAATTCTTGGGTAATAGCTGAAAATGATCAAATCAACTGAAAACTGTGCTTGGCAGCCATACAAAATGAGATGCTGATTTTTTCATCCTGAAAAATATTGAACGTTTTATTTCAGATTGTATTTGAAGAACTACTACTATCATCAGTGTCTCTTTGTGGGATAGATAATATGAGAAAAAAGAAATGTGTAACTCCTCACACATTTTAAAGCTGCACTATAAAACTAATAGGTATCAAGTACATGAGAATAATCGAAATCCCAGTTAGATTGGAAAACACAGATCTATTCTCACTAACAAATTAGACTTCTCAATTAGCCTTTGTCAATTAATTTAGGCAATCGACATCTGAAGTGGGATATATTTAATTGGTTCAGTGATCGAACATGGGCACTTTTAAGCTTTTGAACGTCCCCGACGTACAAAGCTGAGTAATAATTATTAGCCATTGCTTTACTTCCAGTTTTAGTTATAAACAAATTACTTTTATCGTGTAGTGATTATTATCTTCCTCAAAGGACTCATCTTTTCTAGGGATCTGTTCCAAAATGGTAAAAAAGAACCCTTATGGTGTGACTAAGTTTGTCTGTCTGTCACAGCTGGATATCTCAAGAACTGCTAATGCTATGAACTTGAAATTTCAAATAGTTTTAGATGACGTTTGTTCAACTATTTTGCAAATAAGAAAGACAATATGTTTTTTTTTTCCTGCAACAGTGACTGAAAGGGATTATGAAAAATTAAAATTGGGGCTACTAGGGCATGTGGGGCATCATATTATGAAAGAAGGCTGTTTACACATTCTCAATCATTTTTTTTCTAAGGCCGCATGGTTTTCGACTTATGGCGAAAAATGTTGAAATTTTGACCATTCCCTATATCTCCGAAGTTTGCATAGAGAAAAATCTGAAAATATACTATATGATAGATGTTTATGTAAAGATTACAGGAAAAATAAAACGATGTCTATAAAAAGCGCACTTTTTCAGAAATCATCAACAAACATTACATTAGTTCCACTAGCGGGCAAGAGATGTCGCTGATCTAAGACTGCAATATAGGTACACCTCAGTGTTAAAATTCTCAACGAATAAAGGCCTCGCCGATGAAAATTTAAAAACAAATCACGTTTTATATGATGGTACGGAAACCTCGGTGCGCGAGTCTGACTCGCTCTTGACCGTTTTTTTTTTTCATTAGTTCATTATCAAAAGTTTTGATTAAAAGGGTTTATAAATTTTGAATTCTGTTTTCTAAACTCGCAAAGTTCATTGATATAATTTTAGAAGTAACAAAACCCTTACTTACAAACTAGCTGTTAGACAGGAAGATTTAAAACCCGAAACTATCAATAACCTTCGAGAATCATCCTATTTGGTATCCTCTTACTGAAGCGTATTGTGTTTCATGTAAATATGCGGGCTTCGAAAAATGTATAGGGAGGAGGTGAGCTTTCAACGTACGAGTAACTCCGCGAACATGACTAAGAAATTCAATTCTGTTACATCCCACATATACTCACGTAGGTGTATGTAGTGAGGGATCGCTCTAAGTGTAGCGCACATTCATAGTATAGTGTTTCACTTCGAAGAATTTCTTCGGTTACCCGTTTAACCTCCGTTCTACGCTTCCACGTTCCCCATTTTAAGTCCTCCTCTTTACATTTCTCTTCAAATTCGAGGCGTTATTTCTTCTCCACAAAATAAACAAGGGCTGTTGTTACTTTATGAAATATGTACATACTAATGCTTTGTTTTCCCCGTTATAACCTTTTGTAACGAAGTAAATGACCCATAAGCTATGGAAGCAAATGGACTTCTAGATCCTGCGAGAAAATTAGCCGTAAGGTATTAATGATGATTCAGATACATTGCGCTCTTCCGCCAGAACACAATAGTAATAAAATAGGTTTTATCATGAAACTATTTATTAAATGTTATGTTTGCGGGCTTTATGTTAAATAAACTATTGTTGCTCTTGTATCTTTCATCTTTATGTTGAAAACGGAACCGTAGTTTGGTGGAGGCAAGACAAAAGTCATGAAAAGTGTTATAAAACGAAAATATAAAACGAAATGTGCTGAGCCAATATAATAATTTTGTGGAAACACGTGCACCATGTCTCCATAGTAGTTTAAAACATTTTGCAACTAGAAAAGAATTTACTATACAATAAACGTCGCGTCGTGTATCGTGTCACATATTCGGTGTAAATTAAGCGACGGCTGCGGCCTTACAGTGCGGAATAGAGATGAGTGTCCCCAACACTAGGATTTGTTTGAATAAAACTTTATTTCTGACAACCTCTTGAAACAACTTTTTCAGAGTGTAATTGCTTTTTTTGGGTTCCGAAAAAAAAACGGAACCCTTATAGGATCACTCGGGTGTCTGTCTGTCTGTCCGTCTGTCACAGCCAGTTTTCTCCGGATCCATTGGACCGATTCTTCTGTTGCAATTTGGTACACATATGGACTTCTATGACCCAAACACGGACGCGTTACGTAAATCATTAAATTTTTAGTATGGACACTTTTGGGGTCAAACTATAAAATTTAATCAAAAAGTTTTTTGAACAATATCGTATGACATATCAAATGAAAGGGCTTACTGTGAGGGTTTTAATAATATTTTTTTCATAATTTTAAAATAAATGGTTTTTAAGTTATTCAAGAAATTAGACGATAAATGACCACTCCCCCCTTATCTCCGAAACTATTGATCTTAAAATTTTGAAAAAAAAATGGAGATAATAGATCTTTACCTAAAGATTACAGGAAAACCTATTAGAAGTCTGTAGTGTTAAAATAACATGTTACAAAAAAATTAAATTCGTTCGGAACCCATTGCACGCGAGTCCGATTCGCACTTGGCCAGTTTTTTTTCTTCCGTGTCACTGACAAAACTTCCATGAAAGGATAACATAGTACGGTAATATTAAATGGTGAAGCTTCCCGAGAACGTTCAACTTGTGTATAATGTTTTTCCAGGTGTAATTTTTGTGAAAAATAGGTGCCTATTAAAGTAAGTTCACGTTGTTAAAAAGGTACATTACTTTTAATTTAACGGAGAAGTTATATTCGCGTTAGTTACATGGCAAATGAGATATTGTTGACTTTTACTCCTTTGTCTGGAGAAAGCCTTAGGCCATGGCAATTAACTTCATTGACTGCTTGTTAAATTGTCAATTTAATTTTAATTGTACGTGAAAATTTTAGTATGTGCTTGACAGTTTTATATTCAAGAATCAATTTTATAGCCAAACCAATCTTACAGCTTTGTTGAAATGAAATTCTAACGTCCTTATGACTTGGAGAATGCGAGCTTGTTCCCCGGAACTAATCAGATCATTATCAGACCCTTAACACATTAATCATCTCTTAAGGCGAGTCATAAACGTTCGAGCGGTCAACCCGTGACCGCCCCGCCGTTACGGAATTCTTCTCTGGCCAGTTGCCACAGATTGTAAGTGGTTTAACTACGGTGAAACTTTGCGGTCTACCCTTATATTTTACACGAATTGCCCAATAGTCATATAGCATCGGAATGGCGACCTGAAATCAAGCTTTTGTTTTATTTGAGGTAAACGTGCTTGACCGCTTGCTATTTATTCGATTTTCAAATGAGTGAAGGTTATTTTTTGTCGTTAAAAGTTTATGTTTTATAGGCATAATGTCACGTTTAGTAATTCAGAAAAAAATGAACGTAGATTCTTAAGTACTTAATAGATTCATAGTTGACAGAAAAGTATATTTCTTACAGTTTTCTAAATAAAGCACAAAGATACGTTACAAGGAATTTGCTAACATCAATCGCATATTTATCATATTGATACAGGTACGGGACTACTACGGTAAATATGAGGATTCAAGGAAAAGGTAGGATAAAATAAATGATGCATACCTGAGCAAATCGGTTCGATTAACTTTCTTTCAGAAATAAATTAGACCTTTTGAAGTAAGCCAGACCTTTCGAAGGTAATTTTGGTTTTGTTGAACATTACATAAAAACCTACCTACGTTTATTACACAAAAGAATCGATTAGGTACCTACCTAATCTTACTATTTAAAAAATGAAGATTAATGTGGATCATTTGTTTTTATTTTTTATAACATTTTGTCTTCAAGGCGGGATGCCTGATGTATCTATCAGATGAAAATGTCTGGAATAAGTTGAGCACTTTATTTTTCGAGGACAATAAAACCTTTTTTATTATTGCACTATTTTTTATTTTTTATTGTTATGGCTGAAAAGTACATACCATAAATAATATTTAAAGTGTCAATTAGATTTAAGTACCTACTTTCATAAATTGATATTTTTATTTTTGTACAAAAATATAATATCGCACTTTTGCAAACTGATTTCTTTTGATGAATATTTAATTCCAACCTACGCGTGAGCCTTAAATAAAATGCGTAGGCAACGAAAGCGATTAGCGGTCGGCGCGCATTATCCTCTAATTTAGTTCTGTGAAACCCTGGTATGTAGTTAGCGATTGGTAACCAACAGGAGCCCAGAATTCTGCGGGCCACCCGCGCCATTATTGGAATGTCCCCGCAACCAGGAATGTTTCCTCGTAGGCGTATACTAAACAAATATACCTAACTACGAGTATATCTATTGATGTTAACCATTCAATTCGGTTAAGTTTAGGTTCGTTTCAATGGAAATTCATTGAAAATCAGTGAGTTCTTTATTTGATTCAGAATAGGTATATTTGGGACACATCTGCACCTACTTTAAAACCTATTTCAGCAGCGTTTTAATAATTTATCGTCCCTTCAGTCTAACAATACATTTGAATTAAAAAATAAATCTTGCGACCTATGAGTTCAGCGTCTTACGTGATCCAGAGATAACAAAAGATTTTTAAGTTAGGTGAATTCGAAAAGCTTAAAATATTTATAAGTATTTAGACTTGCGAAAAAGAACAAGGCGCCAAATAATTTATCTTCCATGCATAATTTATTTTATTCCGATGTTTCTTTACACTAGCTCCACCTTGCAGCGAACAAGAGAACTTCAATTACATCGACTTTTGAAGTATTTATTTGCATCTCTTTGTTTCAGTAGGTATTATGTGGTATTATCCTCTCTTTCTTTTACGAATATTTTGTTGTTATTTTATTTTGGTGCTTGTCGAGACCCTTTTACGTCACTAATTGAATATTTCTTCTCGATGAATATTTATCACGAAAGATATTTTTATGTCGGAAATTATTTTATAACATTCATTATTATTTTTGTACAAGTATAAAACGCTCATTGTTCAAAATGTTAAATTATTTTAACGATTTTATATGCGATTGGGTGTGCACTGTGCAGTCATGGGCGTAACATTAAAGACCTTACCTACCTATATTCTTTCGAAGTTGTGTTATCTGCATCTGAGTGAATTCACCTCTTTACGATATACATGGGATCTTTCTGGACCTTACGATCTCCTTTAGCATGCATAATACGTAAACTCAGTGAATTTCCTCCTCAGCGAATATAAAGTTACGACACCAGAGCGAGTTACACCGCCTTAAAGTCTGATTGAACGTCTTCCAATGGAATATACTTCGCGTTTGTTTAGATTATCCCCAGTAATGGTGGTATAAACTTACCGGCTTCTACAAATTGGTCGTATAAGTAGTTTATTATTTGTTCTCCCTGTATTTACTGGTATAAAACAAACTGAAATGGATTTATTTGATATGTATTCAAATATATTTTATCGGTTCCTCGAATACCCTATTACTTTTTATGGTTTCCATTTTGAGTCAAGTGTGTCTGACCGCTGAGATGGATATTGAAACAGAACTTATTTCAGTCTATCATTTTGTTGCATGCTTACCCATTCGTAACATAAACTCTAGTACCTTATAGAACCAGATACGGCCCTAGTCGTTATCTGCCATCCCCTTCGCCAAAGTAAGATAACAATAAGTAAGTAACATCGATAGCGATCAAAGTTTTAAAGCCCGCTGGCATTATCTCGCCATTCTGGCCAAATGGTGGACCTTAGCGAATGTGTGAGACGTGGGTTCAGTCTATAAATCAAAAAGTTGAGAAGGCGACGACTTCCCTAACAACTCGAGTTGGAGGAAGGCCGCGGCTGTTTAGATATAACAAAAAAAGAATTTGATATTTCCTTGCTCCCAGCTATGACTTGATATTTAAATTTCATTTTTGGACCAAATTAAAACTCCTCTTCTTGTTAACAAAAAGAAATGGGATTCTTTTCTGTCTTTATAATAATGTTTCCCCATTATTTCGCATGAAATTGGTTGTAAACTTTTAACTAGGTAATAACTTTAAGTCTTCGTAGTTCCCGAACAAAGGACGGACGTCGGACATCCTATCTATCTATTAAATTATAAATCCGCTCTAGTCCCCACATCACGGTCGGCGGCCATGTTTAAGTTGGCGCTTTGTCGCTGTTTGCATCGACGACCGGCGCCCAACGTCCGGCGACCGATGCGATGCAACTCCACCTCACTGTTAGCGTACATGAAAACCGAAGCTTTGCACATCCACCACATGTTTATGCGCCTACCGAGACTCTCTGCAAACCCCGTGACGTTTCACTGGACATGTAACAGAATTTACTGTAGCTATACCTCGAAACGTTACATTGTTAAATACCACCTCGACAGCAGGTACATCACAGGTATCTAGGGACAAGTAAAGTGTACAATGTACGGCCCAAACCACGCTCCCAAAAGGATGTCCTGAGGATTAAGAGAGCGGACAGATGGAGTAATTTCAGCGAAGGATTTGTGTCCGCTTCTTTGTTAATAACTTAGGCGGAGTTCCGTTACAATATGCATGTTTGTGTTTTGAAATTCAACACAGGTAGTAAACAAGAGCAATGTTAGCGTTTATCTGGGAACATTATGTAAACTGGGATGCAACAAATGTCGGTATAAGCGTCTTGATTCCCGGGCTCCGTGTACCGCCGCCGTAGTGCCGTAGATCCGGCGCCATGGCACCTCAAATAAATCTTGCTTTGTCCGAGGACATTATGTATGCTAACGTCGGCCATTCCTTTGCTCGGTGAGCTGAGCGTTGCGGTATCATTGTCTTCTAACTGAGGACTCTGTTCAAAGGCCAGATTAATACAATGTTGTTGAGCATGCGCGAACTTTTTAATAATGAAGTTGAGCGTCTTTGTTGCTGACGTTAGTATTTGTGGGTGTCGTAAAAGACGACTTAGGATTTATGTCGAGAGGCGAGGCATAAAGTAGGGATAAAGTCTTCTGCGATGACAAGTCTAAGTACGAACTGTGATCTGTAATTTTAAAGTCATGCCAGTTTTTGTAGACCACATCCAGAGGTCATGGCTTACTAGTACGAGTATTATACAGTCTTCTCATTTTTATTCATATTACCTATATGTAAATACCTTGTATGGATCTCTATACCCCGTATGTCCCGTGTTCAGTATAATGTACTCCCCAGAGCTGTGTTGTTTGAGATCAATGCTCTGTTTGGACGTTTACAAACTGCTGTCGATACTAACTATGTTACTTTGTTGTATGTCAACGGCTCACAACCGCCTATGTGTATTTTTGGACAAAAATAATATTAGGGCCGTGTTACTCCCACACAATCGACGTTTATTGAAGCCTTCATGAACTTTGGTCGGGTACCCATGTAGGTTTAAAATAGCTCTGAATGATCGATGTTTCTGACTTGGAAAACACAACGACAATCGATCAAACTTGCGTCGTATGTTTTCATTGATCAATCGGCAATTATTGGCACTGTCGACGTCGGAACGTTGTAGGTAGTTCCAGGGTTTAGGTCTAAAGACAAGTTAGGTAAATTATTGAACGATGTCGATCAAGCGGGTGTTACAATACCTTTAGCCTTTTTATTCGACTTCAAAAAGGAGGAGGTTCTCAATTCGACGGAATCTTTTCTTATTTTTATTTATTTATTTGAACATCATGTACAATAGTGGTATATTCCCCGATTACTCGAAGACGCCTGGATCGATTTGGAAATTTCTTTTTGTTTGATAGGGTAGACTTCCTAAGTGGTCCCATGATCATCAGGTCAGGATCTGATGATGGGATCTTGGAGAAACAGAGGGAACTCTTCAAATTTTATAGGCAAACTTGAAGCGATTTGGGTAGAGTTTGGAAGAATATTTTCTCGGATTGTTTCCATTTCAATTTGGTGACGATCTGATGAATAACTTCGGAGATAGGCAACGGAACTCCTCAGTCAATGATAGCGAATGGCCAGGGACTGCTGAAATCGCATTTCTGTATATTGTTTACACCAGTTCACAATACACGCCGGTACGCTTTAAAGGGGTACGCACATGTGAATGTCAATTTAGTTGTGGAGAATCACCAGTAAAAAAAAAATACAAAACATACAACTAACTTCCAAATAAAAACAGAACAATATAAAATAACTGTAACTTCGGAAGTCGGTGTCAAAAAACGAAGAAACAAAACCAAAACCACGTCTCTATTTGTAAAGTAGTTTTTATTACATTAAAAATTATATAAAACTTATAATAAGAGCACGTTAAGTTGGATTACTGGCCGAATAAAAAAGGCAAAGTGTTAAAAAAGTAAATCATTACTATTTATTGAACTTTTTCGATTCTTCCACCATATGCTTTTCCTACAAAGTTATTCACCGTACATTAGATCCTAAAGAACTTCTCTGTCGAATAATAGTATTAGAATCGAACTATTTGAGCAGAAATAAGTTTGTGCTTATCGAAGCCAATTATCTAGAGTTGAGTTGATTTAAATCCGATCCATAGGTAACGTTGCTATGCATTCGGTGGTCTCCGAGAATCATATTAATGCGAAGAATCTTTGAAGATCATCGATAACTATGGTATCAAAGTGAATGCTGTAACCTAAAATATAATCTTAAGGAAATATGAATGTTCAATGCAACTTAAAACTGCATTGTATCAGCAATGTGACGTAAAACAATGTTTGTTCAATCTTATGTTTTTCGTCGTGTTGGCAACCCAGCTATAGCTACTACTGTCAAAGATGAGTCAAAGGGTCAACTTGCTGTGATTGACACGACAGCACAGGTTTGAAAAACGATCATTACGATTAGATAAAGACATTGAAATTGAGCATAGTCGTTTTTGTACATCCTGCTCTCAAAAAAACCTCTTGTTGTACAAATGTACACGTTGTCTATAAAACAAATAAATCCTTCGGAGAGAACCTTCGATCTAAGCAAGACGTATATAAAAAAAGCTTGTTCTAAACATTTTCCGTTGGAGTGGTTAATGTGGTCATAGTGCGGACGGGCGCGATCCGTCGGGCCGCACTACACGACATTTATTGGCCGCCGCCCCATCCGACGACGGACGACCGCCGCCGACATTGACGGACGATCGCGCCGAATGCGAAACGAGACTTATTGGCGACAATTTTTCAAAGTCACCCAATGCACGCTTGATACGGCCCGCTTCCTCATTTAACTAGTTCTACAAGTTTGCCGAAGTTCGCCTCTCTCTTGAACGCATTTGAAGGCCGATTCATTATGCTCCATAAAACTAGGACGCAAAGATTTTTTTCTCAAATAAAATTATTCGTTTATGGAAGATTGAACAGAAAGTAATGTTTACCGACTGCTACCGACTCGTAATCCCTCATTTTCTCACTTTCCTCGAGTCAATGTTATCCGACGTGCCCTAACGATTTTCCTTTATTTGTTAAAACTGTAATATGGAATGAAATCGGTTGTTCAATCACGCGTGAAAGAAAATGATGATGGTAATGATTCGGAATGAATTGAATAATCGTTAATCGACCAGAATTCAGTATTGTGCCTTTGTTTGGAGAAAAACATGATTTATACGTGGCCACGTGCTGCGTAGGCTAGCCTTAATGCTAAGGTAGAAATATTTTGTAAGTTTTCAGGCTTTTGTTCGGGTCTGCAAAATATATAATGGTGTATTGCTGGAATTTAAAATTCGAGATAATTTCAATACACAATCCCAAGTATCGACTTTAACGCTGTGTATTTTATGTTGATTTAATAAACAGAAAAAACGGTTTCGGTTTTTCGTGTGAGAGTGCGAGTCGGACTCTCACACGAAAAACCGAAAAAAAAAACGTTTTTTTTTTTGTATGGGGGCACCCATACAAAAAAATGTTTAGTATATTTAATATAATTTTTAGTATTTGCTGTTATAGCGGCAAAAGAAAAACACACTGTCAAAAATTGCAACAGTTTACCCATTACGGTTCTTGAGATACAGCCCGCTGACAGATAGACGGACGGACAGCGGAGGCTTAGTTATTACAAAGGTTCCGCTCTTTCTACTGGGTTCCGTTGGTTACCCTTTAGGTTATTGTAATAAATAAACGAAAAGGCCCTAAAAAGTGTGGATTGCAATTGAATTTCAACTATGTCACGTGTGACATTGCCTATCTCGAATTCAGAATTAAAATACTTATAGATTTTTAGGATGGATGTCTCGAGCAGGTACATAAAATTAAGTAAAAAAAGTCAGTCTCTATCAGGCATGGTAATTACATACAACATTATCATTCTAATTACTTAGACAGACATAAAATAACGTTGGTAACCAAGTAGAGGTACTTAAAAATGCGGATGCTACTCCGGATCACATAATAAAAACCCTTACGACACCATCTAGTAGAACCGGAGTGTCCTATTTTATTACTCTGGGACCCTTTAAAATTCAAGTAGTGTACAAACAGACAGATTTCAGAGTAATTGCCTTAGGATTGGTGCCATTAATTAACACATTCCCATGGGTTAACTTTTAGGATCCACGAAGGGCAAAGAAAACGGAAATAGGACGAAAAATAAGGCAGTTTTAATTAAAGTATCTATATATTATATTAGTAATGTTTTAAATTTTTTTGCGGTAACAGACACAGGCCCATTCCAATTCAGTTGCTCCACTCGAATCAATCTTATTATTTATTGACATTAAGCA
This sequence comes from Lacanobia wlatinum, assembly GCA_947578705.1. Lineage (NCBI taxonomy): Eukaryota > Metazoa > Arthropoda > Insecta > Lepidoptera > Noctuidae > Lacanobia > Lacanobia wlatinum. The sequence goes on along the minus strand of OX388024.1, from coordinate 11,966,413 downwards.
AGGCCGCACTACGGGTAAAGCGCCGCATTTTTTAATCGTTTGATTTTGTGAGTAAAGGAAACTAATGTAAGCGGCCGCACTTGCAGTTTTCCCGTACTTCTAGAGCGGTTTCGCGGCTTTGCGATTAACCGCGGCGGGAAAAACCGTAGTGCGAACTAAGCCTGATTCTTGCGTTGTATTGGCTGCTGAGCCAAGCGCAGTTCCTTGAAATGGACTTGCGAAGATATTTCAAAATGAAAAATACAGCATGTAACAGAATAAACGCAATACCTCTGAAGGGGTCATTGTACTCATCATTTTTTTTCGCGATTTCGTTATTGGTCCAAGTTGTTCATAATAGAATGACTTTGTGTTTATTCTGGTACACGTTCCGTGTCTGTAAGTTCACCATAAGTTTTCCTGAAAGCTATGCACGCTCGAAAATTCAAATTCAACAGCTAAAAGTGAAGCTTTTGCCGGTTCAACATAGTGGGACATTGTCACGGTCAAGTTCAAAACCCATTAAATGTCAGGTCGAAAAGTTGCCTTGAATCCCCCTATGGATTCATACATTTTTGGATTTCAAGTTTACACGAGCAACAGAAATAGGTGTAGGTACTGTAGAATGCCATGTTAAACATTAAAGGTAGGTATAGAAATCAACGTAAGAAGTATACCCATTATAAATGTATTTTTACATTTACATTTTTAAATGAGATTAGCACTCTATCTTTCTCTCTTCTTTCATTTTTAGGGTTCCGAAAAAAAAGGAACCCTTATAGGATCACTCGGGTGTCTGTCTGTCTGTCCGTCTGTCACAGCCAGTTTTCTCCGGATCCACTGGACCGATTCGGCTGAAATTTGGTGCACATATGGACTTCTATGACCCAAACATGGAAGCGTTACGTAAATCATTAAATTTTTGGTATATGGGTCACTTTAGGGGATCAAACTAGAAGATTAAAAAAAAAGTTTTTTGAAAAATATCGTGTGACATATCAAATGAAAGGGCTTACTGTGAGGGTTTTAATTATATTTTTTTCATAATTTTAAAATAAATGGTTTTGTAGTTATTCAAGAAATTAGACGAAAAATGACCATTCCCCCCCTTACCTCCGAAAGTACTGAGCCTAAAATTTTGAAAAAAATGGAGATAATAGATCTATACCTAAAGATTACAGGAAACCTATTAGAAGTCTGTAGTGTTAAAATAACATGTTAAAAAAATTAAATTAGTTCGGAACCCTTTGCACACGAGTCCGACTCGCACTTGGCCAGTTTTTTGTACAAGGAGCTTAGAATTATTTAATCACGTGGCGCGTTCTTATGTACAGTCTGTGGCCCAACCTTACCTACCCTATGCTGTTAACTGTACACAGTCCACACAAGTAAAAATAGAAATGCAAGTTAAAACGGGATTTCGGTCTACCGAATGCCCCATTATCCTGGTTCGAGGATTACCTTTTGCTATCCATTTTTTTGCGGCAACAACATTATTCCACTTTTTCCGTGTTTGCAACTTTGCATGTACTGGTTTCAAATAACATTCAATGGATATGTAAAAAGCCTCCTTTTTCATATGTGCTTGTAATAATCACTTCAATTTTGTTGATCTTAGGAAATGCTGGCGGTGAAACTTTGTATGTAAAAAGACATAATTCGAGGTTTGGCTCTCGACTGTTTTCTCCTTCAATATTGAACCGATCTAAGAGAAATTTCACAAACTGAATAAGAAGGATACATACTGTGTCCCTGTGTTTTCCTTTTTGATGATTTATTAACCGTATAAGCACTAGAACCCTCACAAATTGTTCGATAAATTGCTGTCAACAGAGCCCTAGTGTTCAAATTTGGCAACTATTAATAAAAAGAAGAAAACAAAGCGTCACAGTATATATCATTCCTATTCAGTTTGTGAAATATTTCTTAAATCCGTTCAATATTGGAGGAGTAAACACTCGAGAGCCAAACCTCGAATTATGACTTTTTACATATAGTCTCTCCGCCAGCATTTCCTCTTAAATTCCGTTTGTTGAAAATGGAGACTTATGAGTTATACGTATTTCAATTATTTATTATTCTGCGAAAGCTTAAAAAATAATCTATCTTGTAGCGACTTACTCTGGTTCTATAGCAGAAAGCATTCAGTTTCGCACTTACTGACAAGGTATTTCATTCACAGAATTGATTTATTATATTATATTATATTTATATTTTGATATAGGTCAAACATCTACATCGGTAGTTATGACTCGCCTGTTTTTTTAATCTACACTAATATTATAAAGAGGAAAGATTTGTTTGTTTGTTTGTTTGAAATGAATAGGCTCCGAAACTACAGGACCGATTTGAAAAATTCTTTCAGCAATGGATAGCTACATTATCAGGGAGTAACATAGGCTACATATTATCCCCGTACTCCCACGGGAACGGGAGCTAAGCGGGTGAAACCGCGTGACGTCCACTAGTAAATAATAAATGCTTTCGTCCGCAACTGTAAAAAAGGAAACAAGCCACAAAAGCAAATACACACACAATAATTAATATCAGGAAAACCAAGAGAAAATTCTTTCAATTAAGTAAACATTGAATATTAAAATTATCCTTTCCCTGATAATGTTATTATTCTTGTAATTGCTATGAAATTATACCCGCAATTACTAGACAGAATATTGGAATATGTTTGTGTAAAAGTATCATAAACGTGGCTCAGGGGTAAGTTACTAAATGCTTGGATAATTTGATGTGTATCAAAATAAGTAACGAATATTACAATAATTTGATTTAATTAGATAAAGTAGGTTTGAAACTTGGTACAGACACATTTATTTACAGCTATCATAAGTTAACTGATTATAATATCAGATTTTCTGTGGGTTTTCGCGTAGGCGTATGAATACGAGTAATTTTGAACCACCCACTACTGAATTAATTTATGCCTGGGTTCATAACAATTATGATTCTGATAACTAATCCATCGATAGAAGTACGGTAATTACCCTTACGGGGAGGCAAGCACGATTTATCAGTAAACAGACGAATGTTACTAGTAACCCCAACATAATATGCACGATTAATTATGTTAACTAGCCAATTTTATTGCAATAAGCCTATAATTACATTGCATAAACATAGTGCTCCTATGATAGAACATCAAAGACAAAATTAAAAAGCTTTCTACGTCTAACCACACATAATTAAAAAAAAATCAACGTAAAATACAATATCCGCTCGAAAAACCGAAAGAAAACAGTATATTCTGAACAGCTTGCTTTGCTCCAGTAAGTGGGTTAAGGGTACTTCAAACGATGGGCGTCACAACCTCACAACTGAATGCATTAAACCATATTCACAAGCCTTTATTGCAGTTTACGGAAACTTCTGAATAGCTTTATTATTCTCTATACTCCATACCGTGTTTGACAGGAGGGGAGTTTTATTTGAATAACGTTTACAAGGATACGGTGTACAGTTTAAGTCTTCTTCTAAGCGGTACGGTTATGTGTTTGTGGGGAAATAGGGATGAGCTAAACGAAATAAAATAAAACGTTGCTTATACATCGTTTATAATGTAACGGCTGGATTCCAACAAAGAAGGACTTCAATCACTAATTCGCGGGCGATCGAAGGATACGATAGGTACCTATACATTTTTTTTTCTAAGCGAAGAATTTGAAAAGAATTCGGATTTTTAAAAAATCACGCTAGACGTCGTATTTGAATTTTAAACATCTACGAAATTTTCAATGTTCCGATAGCTACAGCTTCTTTTAGGTTCGGAATTCATCGAATTCTTGTAGTTCCACCTCGGAATTTGCTACAGAATCTCCGGGACGTTACCCGCATTACGATCATGTTCTTGGCCCCATCGATCGGACCTAATGAAAGGATATGCCTACAACTTGTTAACTATGTGATGTCGAGCACCGTATAAATTCGGGGTTGGCCCGCCTCCCCCAAACCAGAACCTGTAATTAAACTGTAAATTACCGCTAAGTGCAGACCCGGCCTGAAGGTCGTATCGGCACTCTCTCCCAAGAATACCAATGAACCCGAGGCCGTAATCAAAAATTTATTCGACTGCCTACAGGTCGAAACATATACATACCAACATACCTAGTTAAAACTATCTTCTATCTAGTTTTTTATAGGCATGCTTCACCACTGAAATGTTTGAATGACTTAAATTCTTATTCTTCAAAGACGTCGTTATTTTCTTACTGATTTTCAACTTCAAACTTTTTAAATTGAACTCTTGCAACTTTCACTACTAACTAGAAGTCTTTAATCTTAATTAAACATGAAAGTTTGTTAAGTATTACAGTATTTTAGGTATTAAATTTTTAAGTGAACGCAGGTTTGTTTACTGAAAATATTACGGTTTTTATTACAGAAGTTATTTTAATATGCAGTACAAATAGGCAGCTTTTTCAGTGATTATGACAATGATGAATACCTAGGGACTTCAAATGAGAGGGCGATGTTGTGTGCCGTAATTCGTCATCTATTGTTATTAACTTTACACACAAAATTATTTAGTTACTCAGGTAGAGTAACTGAATAATACTTGAAATCAATTCGACAATGCTTAATAGGTTTTTCTACGTAGAGTAAGTAGTGTGTTTTCCACAAGGAATAAGTCATCTGTGTTTGTGGGTTCTTAAACCCCTCTAAGCAATCCCTTATCCTCCCTGTGGCAACTGTGGGTCTAAAAAGGCCACTTTAGTAGAATCAGAAAGCAAATCACGCTACCCGTCACTGTCAAATTTTACCGATCAAACTTGAACTTAATTCGTTAGCGATAAAGATGAAATTTGACAGATTGTTGCGTGATTAATAATTTGATACTTCGATGGGAAATTATCAAATGACTCCTCCCAGTCTGGGCGAAGCAGAAGGGAGTGTCAGACTCTTACTGACTAAAACCCATCCGTGTTCCTCCTAGTGCCTTTTGCGTTCCAGAGCCACGGTGACCCTTTCGAATTCATTCCGCAACCCTGGCAGGCACTGGCCCTAGCGGACCCCTTCTTCTATGCTGACAACTGACTGACTGAGGCGCGAATGGAACACAACGCGCCGTCGACCCGTTCCTGGTTCTGATCGGACAGCGAGCCACCCAATGCTCGCCGTCCGCAGGCCCGAATATGATAAGTACTCCTAACGTGGTCTTTTTAGCCTCCCTGGACAGCTTACGGAATCCTCACGAGTATTTTTGTCTATTAACCAATAAAGTTAAGCCAAATTCGAGAATAATTACATGTATTTAAAATTAAATAGCAGCCTGGTCCCTTTAGCGAAACTTTCAACTAAACTATTTAGTTTCCATAAAGCTATTACCTACCTACATATTTATATTCCCTCTCTACGTACCCAGTCTTAGAAATTGATCCAATCACGCGGGCCAGTTGATATAGCGTAGGTAGGTGCCTACGTCGAAACTACACAAATGTACCCTTTATAACATAATCCCCAGAGGTGAAAGGTTTCAAATAACATTGTGGCGGATTGATGAAACCTCAAATAATATAGTTTGGAGAGATTATCGTAGCATTAGACAAACATTGGCTTTTCACAGATTTCTCAATAACCGAACTTACACAAAGAGCCTAATAAAACACGTGTCACGTTAAGTCAACCTTGTGCGATTCGTCCGAAAACGAAAAAGGTCCAATTTCCTTTGATGATGTGTGTTTCTCTCCTTACAATACCTAGGAATGTAGTGAATGAGTGCCTAAGTGAGCTAGCTAGCGTCGGGCGCGCTGAGTGGCATCATTATCACGACTTTGGGAAGTTACACACGTTAAACACAGATTGCGTGCTTCTGTTGTCGGTGAACAATTAAGTCGGTTCAGAATGTTCTTCAAGATATTAGCAAAGTTGCGACAAGGAGAGCGCGATGCGATCCCGCGACCGAACTTCTCCGGTGCCGTTTAGCTCGTAAAAGAACGTAACTGCCGCTGTGAATAGATAATAAGGATTTTATTAAAATTCCTTGTCCTTGTTTTGCCATTCGTAGGGCTCGCTTCGGCGGACGCTTTTGTTCTGGTGGCATGCGAGCCTAAAGGCTTGCCAAATTCTCCCATCGTCGACTTCAATGAAATTTCAGTGCCACATTTATAGTCCCCCCTTTGTGTTCGTTTTTATATCAAGTCTTGTGATGATAAGACAGAATTTAGAGTGAGTTTATCTTGTCGCTATAAAACACCAACGCCTGTGTTAATTATGCAAATAGTTCTGAAATGTTTTCAACTTTTGTGTCGGGATAAAAAGGGATATTGGAGCATTTTGCGTTCACAGCGGACCGTAATCCACGTTCATTTATTTCGTTAATACGAATCAATGCTGTACAATATGTGAGTTGCACATAATATATGATGTACTACATTGGCGTTCGCCGTTTTAATTAATCTCTCTCTACGCGAAATAACAACGAGGATTCAATTTTCTGGTCAAATGGATTGGTGCTGCCAAACGTGCGGGCTGCGGCCCCTATGTGCCACTCGTTCATTTTTTATTCTTCATACGTCCATTCGTGTGAGTCAATACAATCGATTTCGTGAAAGATCACAGCCCTTGTCTGCAGCTGAATTGTTTTTAGAATTGCTTTTCCTGTGATAGATGGCTTTTTGATGTTTCAAAATATGCAAATATTTTCATTCAATATTATTCATCATTCAAATGACATGTGGTTATAAAGTACGTACTCGTCGCTGAGAATGTTTTCCATGATTCAACTCAACAGGATTCGCCGATAGACTGTCTCCCATAGGAGCCGTTGAGGGTAAATTACTTTCTCATGGTTTCGGTGGTCGGTGTTTTATTGCTTCATCCCAATGAATAATGTTCGTTATACAGAATATTCAGGAAAAAAATGTGCTAACAACAGTTCCGAAACTTTAAATTGGCGCTCTGTTTGGCGGTTTCGTAAAATCTCGACGCTGATTCGTTTAAAACATTTCAACAACTAGGTTTTTAATAAAAATGCTAAGTTTATGTTGTGTAGTTTGTATTCAGTGGGTATCCTGGCGAATAGCTTCGGTTTATGCTCGTATCTCAACTCAAACAAGAAGCTAGCCAGCCGTTCTGTTAGCGTGCGGTTCTGCTACTCCAACTTGAGTATACATTTTATCAAGGCGCGACAATTTAGGATAGAAACCATTTGTAAATCAAAGCTCATTTTCAATAGTGATATTTAATCCGATGTGGTGTCGGTTTTAGAGACTGCGATGTAATACATAGGTATTCTCTCAAACCGACACATTGTACAAACAAGATTTTGTCAAAGGAGTTAATTATTTCGTTTACCTACCTATGAACTAAGGTACCTAAGCTGACGAAAGCGTAAGATGTTTAAAGGTTAAGACTCTAGCAGGCACTTAAGCAGCTACAAAATCTTACGTTAAATTTCTTCAATTACGAATAAAATTAAATACCGCACATTAAGCACCTACCTACTTTATACAACTTTAGGTAGGTTAGCACAAATCCAGGTCATCTTTACCTAAACATAATTTCGTTGACTTGTTTAGGCAGATCCATTATGGAAGCAATATGCGTATCCAATTCCGTTGAATGGTTCCCGTCAGCCGCCGGGCGCGGTCCCATCACCTGTCATGGTCCCGAGATCGACAGCTGCTTTGCATGCTACCCTGATCTACTAAACATGGCCTACATAATATAACTTAACATAGTTACATTGGAATAAATAGGACAGGAGACAAATCTTTCGAAGTAGGGGAAATCGGAATGAATTTAAGAGCCGGTTTCTGAATAAAGTATTTCTCAATCTCTAATTAAGCCTGAAAAATTGACTAAATTTTGTAGTAAATTAGGGTTTGGCAGGAACTTAATACCTATACTGAGTTAAGTTCCTGCAAACACAACTTGGAGAAATGCGATATAATAGACCCGTCCAATACCATATGTGAGTGAGGTGCCTCACTCCAGAACACGGCCTACATGCTAGAGTGCCCTAAGTATCACATTATATTACCTACTCATACACATGTGTATCATAACATCTACTCCTTAAGGAGAAATACCTGATACGCTGTTTCATCTTGCAATGAAGTTGTGTGGCACCAAATGAAATCAACGTTTTTCATAAAAGCTAACAGTTCATTAGATTTTCTGACGTTCAGTAAAATAAAGTTAGTACTTGTTTACCGGGTTTCTAGGTTTATTGATTTGAAAACAGGAGTTGGAAGTTCTCATAAAAGTTAAACAGAGTTCAAGCGAAAGGTAATATTTAAATACAATACTGTTCCTACGACTCCTACTAGTAAACTGTTATTTTCAATTCAATGATTGTTTGAATGGTTTCTAGTTGGTATTATATTCCAACTTGCATTGTACTCTTAGGCCAGGCTGAGTCTCGGCCCGAAGAATATCAAAACAATAAACTGAACAGTTAATTTAAGCTTCTCCAACTATAGACTTAATGTTGCCCAATAAACCCTTTCAGAATGTCTGTTTGATCGATTCCGCAATTTTATTTAATAGAAGTCGACATCTGATCTGAAGTCTGAAGCCGGTCCGAAACTATGTTATGAATGCCCCCAAGTGCGTTACGTTGAAATGCCGCTAAGTTTGGGATTAATCGATTACATTGCGGGTTAGATTGAGCAAGTTTAACAAGCGTTTGGAGGGGGCAAGTTAACACGTTTGTCTGAAACATGCTCTTACCCTTGACATGAAAGATTTGACGGGTTCTCCACGACCTTACCGATGTACTAGACAGTAGACGGGCATCGGGATTAGTTTACGCTTTCATGGGTTGTGCGTCATGCAAACTTTCCTAACTGTATTTGGCAGGACACGTATTGAAGGTAAATTACGAGGACAACAATGTTACGAAATGAAACACGAATGTCGGAACTGGCGAACTGGTTCAACAAAAGGGACAATGTTTTACACTACAGTGTGGACGGATATAATATTCATCACATTGAATCCCGAGCGCCAATACCGATGTTCATTAAAATACATTGAAATAATCCTTTTCTATTAAATTTAATCTGACCTCGGACGGCTTTGTCTGGCGTCATTAATCTTCATAAATGAAAATGATATGTGCTGCAGGAAATCAATTTTCCGCTCGACTTCATTGCATCGAGTATTCGGTGGCCCGTGTTTGCCATTTGACATTTAATATTCCTCAATGGGAATGAACATTTTTTGCACGATCACCGTTTTTAGGACGACGCCGATATTCGAGAGAATTTTTATTCTAATACGAATTTTTCGAGTGGATATTTTTCGCCAAAACGGAAAAAGAACATTTAAGCTTTCGTTTAGATGTACTTTTTTAACGAAATACTGCCATGAAAGGTTTTGTTTTAATAAATTTTGATGCCAAACACGAGTAGTTGCTAATTTTAACGTTTAGATATTTTTGTTGTACAGTTATGTACAATGAACTGTAAGGCAACTTTATTCTTCAACTGCATTTTGTACACCTAGGTATTTATTTTATTGAGGAAAAGAAGTCTAAAAGGAGTCAGTTCTCAGTCCTTACGAATTAGTTAGGACCAAACGACGACAGCTTTGTTAAAATGGGTTTAGTCGACAATACTATCTACAATGATAGTAAAATTTCACACAAGTCTTAACTAATGCAGATTGACTGCAGCCAGCGCCAGAATGAATACAACTGTCGGTGCATTCAGTCATTCATCGTGTATTACGGATTTCGCCGCTGCGTTAACTCACTATGGCTTGAATACCTAATATTCATTCGAATTTCATGAATGCCAGCATCAATGATGCGGTTGACTTATTGGCCTGCCAATTACATTGATTAAGTAGGTAGGTACTATTAAAGCTCATTTTCATTGGTCATTTCTCGGTAGATATACAGCATGCAGGGACTGCCTACAGGTGACGTAATAAGTAAATGAAGACATAAGTCGGTAAGTACCACTTGAAAAACCGTCTGTTGGCGTCCAATAAAGTTGATATAAAGTGTGTGGAGACACACTTGGAATTCCGGTTACAGAAAATTGCTAAACATGCGATTACTATCGACTAATGAAACCGACTTTTGGCAATGAGAGCTATCGTTTTTGTACTCACCAGTTGGCGCCACTGTCGAGTGAGGTCCTTAATCGTAGCATTAAAGTAGTTATTACGCGCATGTGAACAATGTTAGAAGGAAAATAATTTATAATGCCGTAAACAAGCGATTTCATACAACATAGATAGTGTCACAGTGTTACGTGGACTCATCATAATGGAAAAACAAGGAAGTACATATACATAGTTCCGACAAAAAAATCAATCCAGTGGTCAATGGGACTATAACTAAATCTGGAAAAGTAAGGCTGTTTTAGTGAAGTATTTAGAAAAATAAAAGACAAACAAGTAAATAAACTCTTATCAAAAGCCAAGAACAGTGAAATTTGACATTTCGAAGACCTCACGCTACACTAGAATAGAATAGAATAGAATAGAATGCCACTAGTGCCTCTAGCGGTGAATTCAAACGCGATAGCCCACATTGCATGCGTTATAGAAATCTCCTGAAACACGCATGCGAGGCCTATTGACCAATAATGTTTCAGATTTCAGGGTTAAGATTCAAACATTTAATATCCGCATTGGATTGATATTTTCCTTAGTTCCAGATTGTAAATACAACGAATCCTACTGAAGGTTGTCCCTGTCAAAGAATTTTGCAATTGAAAAGTAAGGATTATTATACTTATAAAAGCTTTAATTGATTGCGAATCAACCTCTATTTCAATACTTTTTTATTTAATAAATTCCTTTGACTATAAAGGCGAGTTTGTAATGGCTGAAAGTAGCCATAGTTCCTACTATGGCTACTTTCAACTTTGTGTGTCAAACGCTTCGAGATACATCTGTGACTGACAGATAAAGATCGGCATGATTCGATAAACGATTCCTCTTTCCAATTTCAAACACGGGTTCCCAAAAAGAATTTGAAATTTCGCTCAGATTTTGAATTTTCCGCTTTTTTAATTCAATAATATTTTCCGTCGAACGTCTGCCTACCCGCTTTTGATAAATGAGTCGTTATTTGATTCAACTCTGATGCGAAAATGTTGCTGCCGAATATAAATATGAGCACGTTTTACGTTTTCCGTTAGCGAATATTCCCGTTTACTGTTTTGTTTGTTAATTTAAATCGCATAAAGCATACAGAGGCTGGAAATTCGGATCTTACATTTTTTCAGAAGTTTTTTTCATAAAAATCAAATGGAAAGATAATAAATATGTACGTGCTTACCGGTACTGGAAATCCAATTCAAACAGAAGCGCTAAATGTTATAGCATGTACCTTTTATGAAAAAAAAAAAACTTGAAGTTTCGATCACGGTTTTTTTACAAAATATACAATGTTTTACATTTATAAGCTCTCCACGTCTTCTAACGATCTTGAGAAGGGTTAGAAATGACAACAACTGAAAGAGGTCGTCTTTTATTCGCGATTCTAAAGGATTTTTATGCCCATGTCACTATTAGAAGCAATATAATCCTATATTGGCCAATGTCGATAATTTAAGGCAAACGTGTAAATAGCTAAAACGATATTTAAGTTTTCTTGACATTGAAATAAGTCTATTTTCGGCTCATGAAAATGATTTGTATATATTAAATAATTCCACCGTAAAATTGCTTTTATAGTCATCTTCAAAATAAATTACTTTTCTGTGTATTGACAGATCTCTTTCGTTTTTTTTAATAAATGTAAAAATGGTTATTTAAACATGAATAAAAATAAACAAATTCCACAAAAGCACAGTGAAACTCGTATTTTAAAAACTCTTTTGAGAAATATGAAAGCGTTTTTCGCTTAACGTAAGTATACGAGAATGTTGAGAATTATGGCACCCTATAAAACTCTCGTTTATGCTATATCACGGGTAGGTTGTTGAAACTAAGCTGAAACTAGTTTCTGAATTGAAGACAGTTTACAAGTACGCAAGTAACAAACTGTGTAAGTACATTTCGAAGTCATATTGAACTCGATTCTCTTCGGATATTAGTTTTACGTGTGTAAGAAGCACTTTATAACTTATCCTATTTTTATAGCTGTTTACTGGAGACAGAAAAGCTGAGAATATCAAGAAAACAATGCATTCGAAATCGCGATCCATTTTAAGGTGCGTTGTCGCTGTAAATCATTGTAGATGTTATCATAACAGCAGTAAAATCGTGCTCTATCTTTGACTGAGAATATTTTTTAAAAAGTCTGATATAAAATGCTGGTTTGGAAATACATTACCGTAAGTTATTTCAAAAATGAAAAATAATCACATTCACAAAATGGGTAACAAGAAACCGTTAAGGTGTATAATTGATGAGGACTATTTCAGATGTTCATTTTCTACACGCAACCTGTGTGGTGGGCCACGCATTTATACGTATTAGCGACGAGGCTCTCTTACGATCCTGCTAACGTAATGTTTGAATGTTTTGATAAATGTCTAACAATATACGATATGATGGCGGCGAAATTCCCACTGGGACCCCAGAGTTCTAAGCGCGGGTTTCGGGTCCTGAGGACGATTAGGCCTTTTACATGCGAACATCAAAATCTCTTGTTGACATGGTCGTTCATATATTAAATCAAACATTATCTAATATTCTTGGCCATTTACTCGTGACCTATTTATGCTCGAAGGGATCTGGGTACTAAGTAAATAACTAGAGGGATGACAATTCAAACTCGTACGTGGGTACGACGCAGCGGACAGGCCTGACAGTTGGAAACGTCCTGTCGGCTGTCCCTATTCATCTAGATTGAGAAAAGTACCCTGCATAAGAAAAAAGTACACACACTATTTAAAGTAATAAGATTATTTCTTTCCAACTCGTGTGAAGGATCGTTAACCTTGGAATTTTATCCTGTAGTAAGAAAATGCGAAAACAAATTGCGTTGCACTCGTTTCGTACGTTCTAAAGCAATAACGATGAATTCTAGCGACCTTGTATTAAATTTAGATTTGTTTATTTAAGTGTTGACAATTTGAAGGAGAAAATGGGGTTTTCCACGACGTATCTATTCTATTTATTTTTATAGTAGCTGTATAATTTCGAAGTTAGATATAAAGAATGCTTGTGATAGCTCCAGTTTTGATTTTTCTAAGCGCTTTCACTCTCCAACACACTACTAAAAGTAGAGTAAGCATCAACAACGGTTAGGTAGACACTCTAACAAATAACTTTGTTGTAGAGGATAAACGGACGGCGGGAACTTAGGAGCCCCGGAGGCCACTTAAAACTTATGTGGCTTCGTTAACCATAGTCCTATATTCCTACTGTTGTTCAGACCTTCCAGAATTATATAACAAGAGCCGTCTTCAAGTTGAAATTTAGTGTTTCGTCTCGTCATTGTGGTTTCGTTGAATTTAATCAGTATATCACTGAGACCCTAGTTTGTTTGGCGGAGTCGGGCTAAACTGCGGGGAACGGCGGAATATTCAGCAGCAAAAATATAAACGGCAAATCTCAACTGCAGACGGCTTTGTGGGATTTCGATGATTCGATTTGATTGGCGAAATCTATGCAGATGTTACGTTGTGGAGGCCGAATATATTTTTCCGATACGCGTATCAAGAGTAAGTCAATACTGTTCAGATAATAATAACCTTGTTTGGGTTTTGTAAATTCGCTTTGATATCAGAATGAGGCTCAAATCTCAAACGGTAGCAATGGCAACGTTATCATAGTTTTATCAGGGATGCTTGCTATTGATATCCTCGGAGAATATCTAAAGTCCCTCTGACGTATTTGTGGAAATCTCTGAAGGTCTTTTATTTCAAAGCTTCGTACCTTTTGTGTAACGTCTTGCCGTTTATTTTGAAGTAAATATTATTACAATTTGAATGAAGAAACTAGGTCAAATATGGATTAGAATATTTTGTCGCTCGAAAGGATTTAATTTAAAATTGGAGGTAATTTAGTGGAAAATACACAGAAAACATTACCTAATTACAATACCTACTGGGATAAGTATAATGTTTGATATTTTGCCTCAGTGTCTAGACATTATTTAATATTAGTTGTCCTTTGAGGGATTACGTCGATTTAAGTGCCTTTAAGAATTAGTTCTTAAAAGGCAGATCCTTAATTATTGTCGAAGTAGAGTACTTGTAGTTGGTTACTATATTTCTGTTTTTATTATTCTTGTTTCACTCGGTCGTTAATAGAAGCCAATTGACATCAATGGACTATATTGATTTATTTACAACGGGTCTGTACTCGGGATGGGACAAAGTAGTAGCGATTCAATCATTGAAACTCCGCCCGGCTCGTGTTGGAGTACCTATTTAAATTCTTGATTGAAAATATTGATTCCGATTCATGGATCGAGTTACGACATAATTATAGGTACCGATACTTCAGAAGCTCAGTAGATACAATATTCATTACACAAATACGGAATAAATAATTAAACGACTGATCATAAGTTTAACAGGAGAAAGGTTAGATTAACACCAAAAATCGATGCGTAAAATAGGTGAATATAACTGACATGAATGAAGGATATTTTTTTTCTCTGAGGACGATTCCTGCCGCTTTTCTTATCAGAATGTCTCAGGTGGTTACGTGTAATAATGGAATAATTATGATGAATAGATGATTGTGTAACACCTACGTAATGCTAAGCCTCGCGATTTATTACGAAAGGGAAATACTTAACGAAAATCATGCCTAAAATCGAATAAATTGTATTCATGTTTCCCTAATTTAATCCAATCCTAAGCTGGAACATACCTACAGGACAATTTCAAAATTTGCGATCCAATATTAAACAGTTTAATTATTTTCAACAGTCGTTAATCGCTTAATCGTCAACAAACAATCAATTGATCACTGTCTCAAAATCGACAAGAGTTCGACACTGTTTATAATACGGAAGAAATTCTGCTACTTGAATACCAGTAAAGCAATGTTTATCGGGGTTTTCAAGAAGAGCTTCGCTCTTTGTACTAACGCTCGGTTCCATCGCTTTGTGGTCGAGCAGCATATTTGTCAACAAAGGACTTGCAGGCACCTAGAACGGAACGGAACGGGTCTTGCATATTTTAGAAATCGGTATGCTGCCGACAATCTGTACGGATTCCACCGGGCTGGAGCCCGAGCGCCACGCAAACACTGTATCTGAACGTGGTTCGAATGTTTGTCTATTGATCGAAAGCTAACGAACTTACTAGTAGCTTCACGTCTAATAGTTCCTCAGACAGATTCCACTCGTTTCGACTAAAACCAATATAAGTCGAGTAGCCCGCTTGAAAATGTCTTTACACAAATAGTACCGCGCATTACAGGTTCGATAGCTCCCTGCTTTTATTGTATTCATAAGATTTATTATTGAAGCGCCGGCAATATGTAACCTTCAATGAAAATTCCAACAATAACATACAGCTCTCATTGTTGATAAGATTATGAGAAAATATCGCTAAATATAAACAGCTGTCAAATACAGTGGCAACAACGCGGCGGAACGTTTTTAGAAAACACAAAACTAATTTAATTTTGTAGTTCTTAGTGGTGTGCTTTAAAAGCGACTAGAACAACACTAGACGGTCTGCAGGGAGAAATTAATTTGATGGCTGTTCTGTTTTGCTATTAAATTCATAGCGGCGCAAACAACGC
This sequence comes from Lacanobia wlatinum, assembly GCA_947578705.1. Taxonomy (NCBI): domain Eukaryota; kingdom Metazoa; phylum Arthropoda; class Insecta; order Lepidoptera; family Noctuidae; genus Lacanobia; species Lacanobia wlatinum. Next base: position 11,950,807 of record OX388024.1, on the reverse strand, counting down.
CTGGCTCGAATGGCAGAGTGTTCTATTTACTTAAGGCAAGAAAACAAGCTGGGCGCAAAACTGCAGGCGTTTTATAGTACACTCACACGATTGCAATGTTGGCATTCTTGTTCTGTAATTAGAAGAAACTTGGTGACGCCTGCGGCTTTGCTTGTATAAAATAAGGTTGTGTAGCGACTTGAAGAAAATGGAAAATCCCTACAAGGAAAATGTTCTTACTACGTTAAGGTCTATTAATTTTTCAAAGTGTTCGGACAAGTTATAACAACACATTTAACAACATTCTAATTCCAGTGTTGTGACATTTATGCTCGTTTATGTGGCTATAAAAGGTGAAGTGTTATTTCTCTTTATCTTTTTAAACATTCCTATGTTAGTTAGTATATTCTATTGTTGTTTGTGGAGGCTGCTTCAGTAACATTTTACGACTTTTTCCGATGTACAGTTATTTAGGCTCTTGAAAAGCTAGCTTGTTCTAGTACTCGTCGAAATATGAGATAATAACTTGTGCAAACATAATATAACTTCAGGAAGCACGTATGTTATTCGAATTTCCTTTGATTTCCCAGGCGGTTGTACCAAATTGCTCAGAAAGTGAATAAATTAGAAATGTAGAATGAACTAATTCTGTCTAGGCCGCACTTTCACTCGCGAATTTTCACTTTACGTCTGCACTTTATGCTTCAATTAGCACATTGTGGAGATCTTCAGAAAAGGTTTTTAATTTTGACTTACATCGACCGTGGAACAAAACAGTTACACCTTATGAATATCAATCTGTAGTTATGTAGTTTTTTGCCTATTCTTTTCCATTGAGATCGACGTTTTGGAACGTGCAAACCAGCGGTTTCAGCTACTTTCTGACTCGTAACTTGACAGTTCAAATATCGTATACGTTTAATAAATTTTGTATAATAATATTGTACAGCAAAAAATACAAATAAATAATAGTTTGAGTTTGAGACCATTGTATTTATTTACTTATTTATGATACATCTTTTCAGTTATAAACCAAATAGCTCTAATTTGATAGAATCCTTATCTCAGATATAATCCTTACTAATATTATAAATGCGAAAGTAACTCTGTCTGTCTGTCGCGCTTTCACGCCTAAACTACTGAACCGATTTAAATGAAATTTGGTACACAGATAGTCTAAAGCGTGAGAAAGGACATAGGCTACTTTTTATCCCGGGAGTATGTTCCCTAGGGACCACGCGGGCGAAGCCGCAGGCAGAAGCTAGTTTAATATAATTATGAAGTCGTATAAATCTAAATTAGAGGAAACAGTAATACATAATTACAAAATTACTCATATATTACCTACATAATTGCGTTGACAATACATATTTGATGGGAAGCCATTGCCGCCACCATTTCAATTAGGAACGAGTGATATTACAGTGCGTAGTTAATTAATATTTTCACTAATTATAATACTATATTGCATGACATTATATCTATAAGTACATATTTAACCTAGTAAAAGTGTAACTGGTCGCCGTCTGTACATGTTTTTTTAAATATTGATAGGCACGCGTTTGATCACTATCTCACCTGATGGTAAGTGATGATGTGGTCGAAGATTGAGCACGCTTGCCTAGAAGTAACCTATTCACACTTGACTTAAAGACTCACAGGTTGTAGCTATCAGGAAATACAGACTCCGGCAGAGAATTCCACTCCTTACACACACATGGAAGACATTTGAGAAAAACTATTGTTAGGGTACTTAATTATTGCGAAATTTGTTTGAAAGAGTCACCGCGGCCCTGGAACGCAAAGCGCATTAGGAGGAAGACGGATGGGTCTTAGTCAGTAAGAGTCTGACACTCCCTTCTGCACCGGTCAGAGCAAGATGAATCATTTGAAGATTCCACATCTTTAAAAAATGGTTGGAGCTTCGGCTTTTAAAAGTCGATAGAAAAAAAAAACACTGAATTTAACGACTATTTTAACTAATTCCAAAACATGCCCAATTTATTTATAAGTGCGTTTACCAGAAGTAATTCAATAGTATCAGATCTCCTTTAATTTTAAATGCTGCGGTTGAATCTAGTTTGTGTTGCTGAAAAGGAGCGTAGGTAGGTATCTAAATAATACTTTGGAATTTAATGCCACAATTATTTCAAATTGTTTTTGTTTGCACTATAAGTGAGTACCTAGTCCGACCAAATTCTAACTAATATTATAAGTGAGAAAGTGTGTTTTTGTTTGTTACCTCTTCATGTTTTATCGGAAGAACGGATTTGGATGAATCTTGGTACTCGGGGACTATGTCCAAGGAATAGGAGAATGTCTTAGTAGCAGCCTGGAGGGGAGTGGATATGTGGCGCGATGGCAATCGTCTCGCCTCCTGCTGGGTTTATTAGAAAACTAGCACTTCGCCCGCGACTTCGTTCGCGCGGGTTTAGTTGGCACTCCACGAACTTCATCTCACCTGTACCCTGTGAAAGGGTTATGTGTAAATTATTTATTAATAGACTAATCGTAGAGTATGTCGCTCGAACAGCAGCATTTTTAACCGACTTCAAAAAAAGGAGGAGGTTATCAATTCGACTGTTTTTTTTATGTTTGTTACCTCATTTTAACCGACTGGATGAACCGATTTTCATGATTCTTTTTTTGTATGAAAGCTGGTGCTTCCCATGTGGTCCCATTGCCACCATGTCAGGATCTGATGATGGAAACCCTGAGAAATCGAGGGCAACTCTCGAAAATTGTAGGCACGTATTTGGTAAAAACTTGATATTCGTGTGTACATCGGGTGATACTACAAAAGATTTTTTTTTTTTTTTTTAACTATTTATAGGCTCGCGTTTGACCACTATCTCACCTGATGGTTAGCGATGATGTGGTCGAAGATGGAGCACGCTTGCCTAGAAGTAACCTATTCACTCTTGACTTAAATACTCCCAGGTTATAGCTATCAGGAAACACAGACTCCGGCAGGGAATTCCACTCCTTAGCTGCACGCACTATGATGTGTTCCCAAAACGTTTTGTGCGCGTGGGTGGGATGTCCACCATGTACCGGTGGCGCATCGCCGATCGTCTTGTGGTCCGATGATGGAACGGGCTGGGCGGAATCAAATTATGCAATTCCGTCGCACATTCCCCAAAATGCAACCGGTAGAAAACCGAAAGGCTAGCAACTCGTCGTCGATTCTCAAGACTTTGGAGCTTCGTCGCGACGAGCCTATCATCGCCGATGATCCTCTCCGATGATGAAAGTTTGGATCAGACCTGATGATGGAGACGACAGAGAGTCAAGGGAACTCCACATCGGTATGTAGGAACTACCAAGTGTTTGAGCTTATTTCATTCGTATTGACGAGACCTTTACACCGAAAACACTTAGTTTTATTTTCATAACATAACATCACGCCGGTACGCTGTGAATGGGTACGCAGGTACCACTAAAAAGTGAAAAATTAAAAACTTTTTTACAAAAAATGTAACCGACTTCCAAAACAAAACACTACAATGTATAAAATAATTTTAATTTCGGAAGTCGGTGTAAATAAAAGAAATAACCAAAAACACCGACTTCCGAAATTAAAATTATTTTATACTTTGTAGTGTTTTGTTTTGGAAGTCGGTTACATTTTTTTAGTTACTCCAAGTTTCTCTCGGTCATAACCTACATTTGTGAGTTTACCGAATCCAGTTGTTGAATAGCGCGACTATTGGCTTGACGAGCTATTAATATCCGTAGCATTTGGCTGAGCTATTGCGCCGCGGTCCGAAGACGGCTTAGTGCAGCTGATTGAACAGACAACTGTTATTTAGGGACTAGCTTGGGAAACTTCTTACAATATCGTTTGACTTTGTAGTTCTTAAGAATAGGTGTAGAAATTTGGATAATTCATGAAAATTATAGAGATATTCTTGAATAATTGATATCACTATTTGGATTATTGATAAAACTACATGTGCATTGAACATAACCGGCGTTATGAGGGAGTGTACTATGAATACACCTCTGACTCACCTTTATTTTCTTATATTTCCTATACTTACGCTAAAAAAAGTAAAGTTATGCTAACTACATTCCTATACTTACCTTTTAAACACTACTGGTATACCCGTCTTGTAAATAAAAGCAATGGCATGGTCACAATCACATCGATCGTATTTTTATCATTTCAAATATTCTAAGAAAAGCATAACAGGAGATCAACAAAGAGATCAGGGACAATAATTACCCAGCACAAGAAGACAACACAGTGAGGGCAAAAATAATATAATTTAAATAATTAATTAATTTTCATCGGTCATGTTGGACAAAGAGAATAATTCTCAACGTAAACAGTGTGCAGTGTAAGAATTCGGTAGCCGAGTCTAATTAGGTTCAAATATTTAGCGTAGGTATCTTTCTAACGGATGGTTTTAAATACGGACGGAAATAAAATACGAATGGTTATAAAATACGGAAGGAAAATACAGTTAAGGCTGCGGTCTCAGAAAGTTAGCTGACTTGTACTTAACGAAGCGAAAGGGACATTATTTTTTATCTAACTTGGGGGAGTCGAAATAAAGGGTAGATTTTACTGAATTATTTCAAATTTTCAAGAGGTAGGTTGGGTTGGGGAGTTATGCTACGGTATTTATATTATTTATACCTCGGTAGAAGTAAGGGGCTTTAGGTACACCAAGTTCTAGGTTGCGTTAGTATATACGCACCGAAGTGTTTTCTACCGGAGATCCCAAAGGAAACCTTACCTACGTGTATGTTACTTTAGTTTGTAGGTGTCTTGAAAATTCCTCGTGAGTAGTAGTTTTTCTTTTTGTAGGTTTTGATTTAGTTTTAAGTTTTACCTTATTAATTTCTACTTGAATTCCAAAAGCTCTACTTAACCATCAAATACAACATGGCTCAGCAAACAAAACGATACGCTAATTGCAGCAGATTTTTCTACGTTAAAAATGAAACTGTAAGAGCTGTATACACAGCAGCCTTTGATAGTCACACTTCACCGTTCATTGCTCCATTTGTTTACAAGGCTCACATCAAAGTACCCACGCATTCAGCAATGAACGGAGAACTTGTTTGTGTTGAATCGTTAAGGGATTGAAGACAGGAAGTGGGCTGTTTCTATAAATACCAATTATTGATTTTTATACAACGTGTTTCTTTTGATATAAACACACTTTTTACATAACATTTTACATAACTTGAAGGTTTTATTCTATATGTAAAAGTAATACAAAAAGTCCTGAATAAAGGTTCCAAAATACGTAGTTTCGAAGCTAACATTAGATACTCGATGTGTGTATCTAAGTTTCATTGAAAAGTACTCGTACGAGGAAATCATTTTCATTCAAATCATTCATTCATAGTTAAGACGTTAATCGAAACCGCTAATAATAATTATGTATATACTTAGTAAATACAAAAGATGCCTGAGGCGAAGACGCTTCGCCCAAAGAATCGTACCTATATTGAACTAAAAGGATCAATAGAAATTATTTTTACTTTGTCGAATTATTTTGTATGAAAAAACGAAAAAAAAAAAAAATTGAAAATTAATTCATGTGCCAGGTGATTCTTTGACAAGGTCTCATTAATACCCTAGAGTTATGGGATATCAAAAGAAACACGTTGTATATGTAAACTTTAATATTTGCTGGACTAGTGAAATAGAACTCTCTTTATATTTTACGATCTAGGTTGTAAAATTATAAGAGACCGTTGACGGACAAGCGTGTAGAATAACCGACCATCATTCACGATATATGTAGAGGTTTTAAAAATTTACCATGCCATTGGCTTAGAGCAAAATTTTACGAGAACTTTAACCTATATTTTTAAAGGGGATTTTAGAAAACATAACGAAGATGAACATAGCTATAAATATCTCACTTTGCATCAACGATATTTTGTTGAAAGGGTTAGATTCGTATTTCCTGGTTTAAGCAGTCTATTTTAAGGAGTCCATAGGTACGCTCTATTGGGCTCTGAAGAGTTTCATATAACCCGTAAAAAACGATAAACTAATAAAATCGTCATAACATCAGAGACAAGATGACGTATTCAGAATCCAACTACTTTGCCCCTTTTAAGTTTATTGATCGAGTTCTCAACACCCACGCGTCAGGCCTCGGTTAGACTACGCGAAAGTTTTCTTGCGGCGACTGCACGGTGTCCAGGCGGTCGCCTCGCTTCACGACATTTTAATGGCAAATGTGGATTCAATTTTCTAGGCAACAAAATTCAAATTCCTTGGAATCATGCAACCGCGTTGTCGTTGCGCGACGCTGCACGTTGAACGCGCTATCGCCAAAAAACGCCGTGTATGATGTCACCCAGCACCAAATATATAGAGTATTTTGCTCTGCTACGTCCTCGACGCGGTCGCAGCGGACTTGTCACGTGGACTACACGCGGCCCACGCGTTGTGTTTACGCAAGCAAATTCGCCATACATAAACGCGGCTTTTGAGTACACGTCTGTCTATTCCTAGTCTATTCTGAGTCAGAAGTTCTGAACGCTTTTACTACGGGGACCCACCTAGACTGCTTAATTATTTCTCTAGCTATTGTCTCGTATCGATCTGCAATGAAACTGCAACTCTGGCTCGTAGCCGTCAGTCGCATACACTTGGGTGCTCAGTAAATATATCACCTATACTGTGAAGGTAAATTTTTACGATGGTTAATAGGGATAAGACGAAAAAATTTGAAACGTTTAAGGAGTGACTCATTTCACGAAGTTTCTTTCCAAACACTGAGGACTTTTTGCATTAGCAAACGAATATTTTGTGGTGAATCGAAAAACTATTTAGTTTAATTTACTTGTACCTATAGTCTGCTTGCAAAGCTAAAAGTCACAATTTCCAAAACCAGTTCTTGAACATTTAGTTCCCCGCCTCTCTTCTTGGCAAGATATACGTGGTGGCTCTCTACGCTAGCCATAAAATGCTGCGTGACATTTAGCAGGGGCCCGCAACATTCGGGCAGGGGCTCCAAACTTTAAAGCGATGATAAACGCTATAATAAGCTCGTGAATGGGGTCCATTACGGTAACTCGTAGCGAACTCGTAATTTATGTTGTATAACTTCAAACTACCCACACCCTGCCCTAAGGATTAACGTGCCAGCGAGCTGTTTAATTGTACACACAGCCATGGATTAAAATAAGGTGTACGTTGTTAAAGTTTTCTCTTTATCATAATTTTGGGCTCAGGATCTCGTTTATTGTTTGATAGTTTTAATACTCGCGTCATCCCTCATGTGAAGATGGAAGTAAAATTAATAGTTTAATTGCATGCTCTGTTCCTTAAATGTTTAATGGTTTTCCTTATTATCCTTGCTCTTTTCCGGGTCCATCAACAAATCTTTCAAGTTTGAGGAAAAGTCACTTTAAAATTTAAATAGGGTGCAAAGGTAAGGGTTTTTTATCACTGCATATACCTTCGCTTGTGAAAGTTGTAAAAATCAAACCTATCTGGAAATATTCCTTCGTTTTAATTTATGGTTTTAATATAGATAGGAATTTTATAAAATCCAGCACACCACCCTAACTTACGCAAGCGAAAGTAAACGGTGCGTGTTATATTTAACTCCTAAAGCTAATTAAAAAGCAAAAGAAAATCTCAAGTTTATTTAACGTAGTTTAAAGTTTTAATTGCATAAGAAACTATGTTAATAGACGTAAAAGAAATATTAATGAGCTTTCGTAAAGTTTTTCTGATCTACTTACTTTTTATTCAACAAATAGATGGTAACTCTTTGCTTAGAGCCTATGTACACAGCGTATTTATAGCGTTTTTTTTTTAAAAAAAACGCCGTGTGCAAAGGCCCTTAAATATGTAATAAAAAACTGTACTCTGCAAATAAAACTTTTAGCCCAGTGAAAATTAATATTTAAATCGCAAATCACGATATTAGTTCTGTATTTTTGATATGTTGTATAGATCAGTTAGGGTGATGCGAATTCAAATTTGTAACTTCTAAAAACTTGTGCTCGCTCGCGAAATTATGGGACTTTTTCACTTTTTGTTCTAAAAGTCAAAAACTATGCATTTCCGACAAAAACATCTAAATTTGCAATAATAATTATTTTAATTTAAGCCCAACCGCAGCTCTATGAGCCTTATAGGGACCAAGATATGGCCCTTCAAAGATGGTAAATTTTTAAAGTGAAAGCTGAATGAAGACAGTATACACCATGCTTGCAGAAAGAGATTAACCACTCGATATAATGTTGACGCCTGTGCTAGTCGTGGAGGCGATCAAACTCCACAGTCCCACCCATCGGTTTCAAGAACATCGGGCCCTATAAATCTCGTGAGCATTTGTTTCCTTTGTTCGGAGGTAATCACTGAGGAGTTTCTCCAGCTCCAAAAGAAACTTTCCAAGTCACGCAGAAATGAGGTGCACAAAATTTAATCAATGACAACGAGCGATTCAATGCTCGATGCAGTCAGTCGACGAGGTGATGAATGGGGACGGCAGATCATCGATCGCCTTGCACCATACTTTTGACCTCATTGCAGCTGATGCCAGGTACCATAAATTATGAAACAAGAAGTTGTACAGCCTGCCATTTAGCGTAAGACAGAAGAAATACTTAGAAGCAAAACTTAAAATCGTCAATTTATCTTTGTAAGGCCATATCTTGTTCCCTATAAGGCTTATAGAGATGCGGTGGGGCTCAAATTGTTGCAAATTTAGGTGTTTTTATACAAATACTGAATGATAGACGTCGAAATTGCATAGTTTTTGACTTTTAGAGCAAAAAGTGAAAAAAGTCCCAAAATTTCGGAGTTTATCGCGTGGTGCGCAGTGAGTACAAGTTTTTCAAAGTTGCAAATTTGGATTTACACTACTAGAGTAGTGTAAACTAGTTAGAACTTGTCCGTACAACATACCAAAAAAAAAAACAGAACTACATCCAGCTTTGCGATTTTAGCAGTTTTTAGCGTCGATTTCTACTGGGCTATCTGTATATGAAAGTGACTCAACATCTAGATTTTAAACAACAGGAATATTTAAAACAAACTTCGCGGAAAATTGCATTTTCCTTTTCCTTGTTTCTTTTTATTGAATCAAGTTAAAAGGTTTCGTTCGGGACCACGGTCCTTCTTGCAGTGATAAATGCTTGGAAATGTATGCCACTAAATAAATACTTATTGGCATTTTTTAGTGACTGAACACTGTTGAAGGAAAAGTATTTTGAAAAAGACAGGTAAAATTCACATATTTTATTATTGATAGGCGTGCGTTTGACCACAATTTCACCTGATGGAAAGCGGTGATAAAGTTGACGATGGAGCACGCTTTTCTAGAAGTAATCTCTTCAAAGTTAAAGTGAACAGGCTCTTCCTGGGTTAGCTCGCTCCATCGACGACTGTCTCTGTCACCTCTGATCTAGACTAGTCAAGAGCAAACCCATCCTTAATAAAAATAAGTAATCTATTCAGTCTTAATGTTCAAGTGCCTGTGCCTTCAGGAGCCCCTGAGCCACAGCCTTCATCGATCATAACAGAAACGAAACCGTACCACCTGACCTAATTAAATCTAACACAGTTAAAACCAAATACAATGTCGCACTTAATATTTCTACTTTTGACGGAACTTTGTAGAGAACAGTCCTAGTTAATATTAACGGGCTTCGCAGCACGAGTTTGCTATGAACAAACATTGTGCACGTTAGCAAATTCATAACATACCTATATGTATAATAGGAACATAGGAACCTAGTTGCATAGGAAGGCCGAAGCTTCTAGAGCGGACGGCGTCACATTATTGAATTTCAGTTCAAAACGTCGTTTACAAAAGGCCTTCGAGAAAAGTTTAAAGAAAATAAACTTTGTTTTAAGTTATTCGTATTTTGATGTCGTTCTATTTATGTCACGTTTGAGTTGCGATATTTTTGAAGGAGGCCCACGTTACGAATTTCTACACTACTTAAGCTGCTGTTAAGGTGGAGTTTGTTATTTCTTCTTTTTCTAGAAACAAGCAAATATTAAACAATTTTGGATATGCCTACAGTTATGTCCCCGCTCAAAGATTCAATCACGAGCTTTTATATTTCGTTGATTGGTTTTCTTTTAGTTTCCTTACCTACCTACCGCTACTTCTTTTTTTCTCCATACACTTTAAAAGCTTCATTTCATTATTAAATCCTTAGAGTTGTATCGGATTCTTCGTAAAGTTTTTATGTTTGCTTTAGTAATCGTTCACGCAATTTATCTCCTTGAGATTTCGAATAGCAATGAGTATTGTTTGCTCTGCGTGCAGTAGATTATTGTCGCTCTATAAGTGTTCATAATTGTTTATGAATCTTGGTCTCTAACAAAATATTCGTAATAATACATCCGCTTTTTACACAAAAAAATGGGCTTAGAAATTAATTTTAGCTTAGGTATCTTTTGCATTTTGACATTTTAGCATTTTGAAAAGTACAGGTATTTTTAGGTAAATTAGTTATACGCGCATTATTTTATTTATCGTGCCATTATATAATTATAACAAACAAAATAATTAAAATACAATAAAAAGACAATTTAACAAGAAATCAGCATAAATAATATAAAATTTATTATTAAAAGATATTCTTCAACTCAATTTACGAAACCAACAAACATGTTTGGATGGTATAATTCTATGAAATAATTTAATTCCCACCCCCGCTGTAGAGGTTTCATTTAGTTTATCTTTCAATTAGAACTAAGTATAGTCCAAGGATTGAAGTAGTTCTTGTTAGATGAAAAAGTCTGGTTTAGGGAAAATACTTTTATATTTAGGTATAATCTTCTCGTAAGTAAAAAAAAAAAAACTCATAATTAAAAAAATAGTAATTTAAGTGTTAATCATGTAGTTTTTTTTTTCATAGTAAAGTTATTATAGTATTACGCTTTAGTTTCCGACATAGTTTCTGAATTTACTAATATTACTTATGATTACCTGCTTCCATGTACCTGCCAGGACATTGAAGCAGGGTCCTACTCTTTAAGCCCGAAGTCCGTAGTTTTGGCCTTAGTTACGAGCGTTTTCTACTTCGTATCACCTAACCACTAAGAATGAATGACAACACGATTTGTCAGTTACTGTCAAATCGTGTTGTCATTAATTCTTAGTTCGGAACTAATTGCAAGTCCGTAGGTGATACGGAGTGGAATATCTTATATAATAAGTACATATGTATAGATTTACGATACATCATGCTCCGCCTACTCTCTTGACATTGCATTTTAATTAAACTTAAATTTTGACATTCTAATTTCAATTTGATTAAAATTTTGACATGGCAATTTTGAAGCAAACTTTAAACGTTAAACAAAATAAATATATCTATCTATCTATCTGTGCCTACAATGTTCGAAATTAATCCTGAAACCAATACGTCCTTTGTTAATAATGTTTAAGTTTCCAGGAAAATTGGAAACATTTTCTCGTTACTCGTAACCCTCATTACACGGTATTCACATCATTAGTCATATTCATTAAACGAGCCTCGTTAAATTTAACAATGGTAAAAATATGAAGTTGGAAATAAAATATAAAATGGAAGTTACTGTTTTATCCACGCATATTTTTCCTCTATTGAGAGCTCCCCCGCTTTAGCGCTCATGTAAGTGCTTGTTTTATACCTTTTCTATAACATTACCCATGGTGAAAAGACATGATAATTACATAGACCATTACGCTTAGATGGCTTCGAATTTTCTTCAGTTGTATGAATACGAATATATATACACATACGCATTTAGAAAATGTTCAACAACATCACAAAGCCGATTCAAAATAATTTGCCAAAGAAATCTGATATCGATGCGAAGGCACTCAGAAAGCGGGAACCGAGAACACGTAATTAGGTAATAATGACATCAGTCAATGAGGCAAATACGGAGCGGAGCGAGCCTCGGCACAGAGAAATAGCGACCACAAGGACTGACGAACAATAACTTCGTTACGACTTCCCGCTCTCGTAAATAAACAAACAATATGGAAAACAAACAAGTTTCAATTATAGTCTCGCTTTCATTCGACTTGTGATTTTGAAGTACGTTTTTTGTCCCGACAAATTGTAGAAAATAAATGCCGTTGCTCTTCTGAACTTTCCAAATTATGAAACTCCTCAGCGTTTATATTGCGTTCTCATGGAAAATATTAAAGTGCTTCGTGTTTTTCATCGCTGTCCACCCGTACTTACTTTCATACTTTTGAGTTTTCATCAATTTAAGTAGGTATGTGATTACCAACTTAAACTCTGATCTTACTTCGGTATTTAGCAATAATGAAAAGTCAATCACCTTTGCCAAGAAATGATCGTAGAAGCCGTTAAATTGATCTTAATGAGATTTAAACTGATTCCATACGACGCAAGGCTATATTAATCGAATCCACTTAATGTTCCTGTGCCTACACAATAATCAAAGGCGACTGTATCGTAAAGCTGATTAAAGGCTAAGTTAAGTAAGTAAACTTAGAACTGAGATTACAGCAAAGGCTTAAACTGAAGCAACTGTAAATCAAAACAAACAAATGCTGAAAGAAGCAGAAGTACTTTGTTGACAACTTCATCTATTCATTCATAGAAACTATGAATCCATTGTATGAGGTCGGGAGTGTAAAGTCCGTTGCGTCTTTTTACGGAAGCTGGATCGTCGCCAACGTTCATACAATGTTGTTATGAGATTGTGCTGGTACTGGGTAGTATTACCGTAACAACGCCACTGTATTTATGGTGGCAGTGGCACCCACCGAACAAATCGCGGGACCCACTTAATCTTTACGGTCATGCGTCTTTATTGAGAAATCCGATTTGTTTTGTCGTTTGTTTTAAAACCACCACAGGAACTACCTGATGTGAAAAGTATATTTGGGTTTTAACCTTATATCCCTTAACTGAACTTAAGTGAAGACTAGATGGAGGAAACTCCATCTAGTCTTCACCGCGAGTCATTCAATTGGCCGTTACAGCTTGTTCTTTACTGACATCAATCGGAATATTTTTCCGAAGTCATGGCGATGGAGTTGAGTGGTGTTTCTCAAATTGAATATGGGTCTTTGACTATCATTCTTCAACAATAGTTTGGCTCAAATTAGGTGTTGTAAGCGATTTTGTTTAAGATCCATTAGCACGTATTAATTCATGCATGTGAGAAGTGCCAAGTACAGGCTTCCTCTGCTTGGTGCCAACTTTTTCGTTTACTCATCTCATCTGAATATGCCCTTCACTTTGATTCGTCTGTCTAGAATACTGTTCATCATTTCGTATAGCTAAAGCCTTCAGCCATTTTCAAACTTCTAAATACTAACAACATCAATTACTAACTCTTAACTTTAAGATCATGACTTATGTTAATTGATGTCTTGGCGGCGGGTACTCTAATGCCTCAGTCTTGTACAAACTCGATTTACCACTTACCTAGCCGTATTTACTTAAATTACTTAGCTTAGACTGGCTAGCGGAATAACTGGGTACTTATCTTCCGCCTTTATGTATACCACTATCAAACTTTCTGTACAATACCCATGTACTAGAAATGGACGGGTTTAGATGGTGTGAATTAAATCACAGCATATTGGCAATGTATCAAATATTATGTAAATATATTTAAGAATGAAACACGAATACATATGTAAATCTGTTGCCTGCGCCATAATTATTACAAGTCACATCCCCAATCCATAAAAGCATCGAGCGGTTTTTCCCTAACTTTTTTTTTAATACATTGGCTTTGGCGACCAATTCGAATCCAATTTACATTTCAATCGGGAGCTTCATGTAAAAACATGAGCCTCAGAGAGCATGCCGCTGCGCTGTGGAGGGCTTATGAAATAATGTAACATTGGGGCGCAAATACTCTTCAGTACGTAGATTATTTTCTGCGCATTCACCGAAAATTTTCTCATAACTCATGTGGAGACATAGAAGGTGAGAATTATAAATATTTCTTAACAAAATTCCTGGAGCGGAGCTGTAGCGGGAGCACCTCGGGTATGTTGCTTACGCTCATGAGATTTCCAGCGTTCAGACTTATCTGTTTGAATTATTGCTAGTTTTTGTGTATTTTGCCACGTTTTGGACTGCAGCTTTGAAGATTCCTGAACATAAATTGTATTGTGAAATTGTTACGACATTGTTTTATGTTCAAAGTTCTTGAACAGTCATGGTTTATATATGGAAAATAAGTACATATATATTATATATATTTTAATAACTTAATACTGACCACTTAATAAACACTCAATTGGTTTGGTTGCTGAATAGATAAAATCAAGATAGAATAAAAACAAAAATACTAGCATAAAGTATTGGTGAGAAAAAAATATGGAAGGCAGTTTTTTAAACACGAATTTTAATGAAGCTATCGATAACCCCTTTGGAACCAAAACACCCTCTCTTTTACAAAATTTTCAGGTACCTATAAACCAATAAAGATTCAAAACAAGTTGGCATCACGGCCGGTTTGTCTTCACTTAAACATGCATGAAAGAAAATACGCGGCATGTTTGTACGAATATATTTTCAGTGCACATGGACCGTTGCATCAGCGAGTTTAGGGGTGCCACTTGTAAACAGAGATTTAAAAATGAAGATAAATACTGTATTTCTGCTTGAAACCGATAAAGAATTCAACAACGATAGTTATTGTCTACCAAACAATGTAAGAGGGGTTCCTAAAATGTAAAAGAAGCACAGGAGCCGCTTAAAGACCCTGAAAGAGCTGCCAAGACGCGGAGAATGCTTGAGAGACTTGAGACTCGGGAGTCTTAGACATGTCTGATGCGTTGGGGACAGGTTTTGGTGGCAGCCCTATGCCCAGATAAAGTTGCTAAGCGCCCAGCCCGAGTGCACGCTGCAAACTAGTTTTATTCGGCCATAACAATACTCTCGCGGGAGGCCAGAACATGTCCTCTATACTCTCCAACCTTACCCCTTCTTTTTCGTGTAATTTGCGTAACGATGGTTTTATGCGTCGTTAATTCAGAGTTGTTGATGTTAATGTTCCTGATGCGAGCTTTTGAATTGTCTGTTTGCTTAACGTTTCGTTATGGGGATCGGTATAAATTATTATGTTTACGTGTAAACCGAGGCTTAGTATGTGTTATGAATATTCGTGGATTTCATAATTAGGGACTCTGTTTAATACGTGTTAATGATTTTGTTCCATGTATACTGTTCCTGGAATATTTAAAAGGCATTTATGCTGTTCTGTTTACATTAATTCGTGTATACATATATTAACCTACTCTTTACTACACGGTTCATTTCCTAAAACCTATTTTCTATGATATTGGTTATTTTTAACAATAAAAAATCAAACGCATCCATGTTATTCTCAACTTTCAACTGACATTCAGTTGACTCGAATTTTTTATTCGCAAGGATTATGTTTATATATGCAACCGAAAAATCTACATAATCTGTGAAATAATAAAATTTGCACAAACTTCTAATAAATATTCACAGGTTTATCACATCTACACCCACTGGAGCCTATTATCTCTTTTTAAATTTACTTTGTAACATAATATATGTATATCTAACATGGAATTAAGGCTTCTGATAGAAATGTGGGTGGCAAATGTGTACTTTATCGGCACGTGCCTAAGTAACGTAGGTACATTGTATGTAGATACACGTGGAGCGATCCAAAAGGGATTGGTAATATTTTTCCGATTCCACCTGTTTTAAAACTATCCACTTTTTTCTATTTGGAAAAATTGAGCTCGCGCTGGGTGACGCACTAATCGGTCACTATACGTATTTACTCCGATATTTAATCTTTTTCGATCTACCTTGCAATTTTGATAAAGGTTCCCGTCGACTAGCATGACGCACAATGCGACATCGCTGCGACGAACATTTTACTACAAGTATTTTTATCCAAATTTATTATCTATCTGTTGAAAAAATCTATCACAAAGAGTTTTCGCATTGTCACATTGCGGCTGTCTGCGTGACTTTTGGAGTAGACCCGTAAAAGGGGTGTCTTGTTCTTATCTTCGGGTTGCAAGGCATTTTGATATTCAATACCATTGAAATCAGCTTAAAGCGTTACCCTAAATTCCAATTTGGTTACGTTATGCGAGTAGAGATATGCTAACACTATTATAAAGTGAATTAATTGAATTCATTCGAATATGGGTACAAAATGAGTTAACAATAGTATGATTCTTCATAACTACCTCGAAATACCTGTTGGTTGTTTTGGGGTAAAGAAATCGTTGACTTTAAGAATATTGAAATTCGAGCCATGGAAAAATCCGTTATAGTCCGTCCACACGATACAACTTTCTTAAATTTCTATAGAATTAAGTCTGTGCAACAAAATCTGTGAAGACAAAATGTCGGTTTCATAGTTTTTATTAGATATTATTCAGAGTTCAAAGTCCGTAGAGACAAAAGTCTGTATCGAGTGGACCCACAATCAGCTACATGTCCTAGGCACACAAGTATTATTGCTATAGTTTATAACTAGCATATTGTGTCGTTTTATCAAGGTAAATAGACAACCATTGTTAAAAGATACATATGTTTAGTTCCATACGTAAGCAAACGAATTTTCTCATATATCTTTTCCATGTTTTAAATATTACAAGACAAATGGAACGTCCCAGACCATATTAATAATTTATATATAGACTCAGACAAGGTTGTGACGCAAAACATTTTTTTATTTGTGGTTTTCAAATAAATACGTTATTCGTCTGATCTGAATATATTGTGAAAAGGTGTTGGCAACTGTATTTTTTACATTGGTAGGCATTTTGTCAGCAAGGTTTCAGCTACCTTGAAATGTTTAATTGAAGAGGAGAATATTCCGAACTGAGGTACTGATGTTGTTTTTTTTTATTTATTTTCTATTTGTGATGGGTTTGCTCTTGACTCTAGGTCAGTAATGACAGAGACAAAGTCTACGATGGAGCGAGCTTACCCAGAAGGAGCCTGTTCACTCTAACTTTGAAGAGATTAGGGTTGTAAGCGTTTGGAAACACAGACGCAGGCAGAGAGTTTTTTCGCCAGAT
This sequence comes from Lacanobia wlatinum, assembly GCA_947578705.1. Taxonomy (NCBI): domain Eukaryota; kingdom Metazoa; phylum Arthropoda; class Insecta; order Lepidoptera; family Noctuidae; genus Lacanobia; species Lacanobia wlatinum. The sequence goes on along the minus strand of OX388024.1, from coordinate 11,933,819 downwards.
TTATCTATAAAGGCAACATAAAATGAATATAACTTTCTAACTTATATATTTTGTCCCTTTGCTGGGTAAAGGCCTCCCTCTCGGTTTTCCATACAACATGTCCATTGCTAGTTCGGGCCAGTCTTTCCGATAACAGTCGAGCTCGTCCCGCCATCTTTAAAATAGTAATCAAACCTAAGTCTTAATACAAAGATAATAGAGATGTGAGACAAGATAAGACAATTTACTTAACTCAAAAAGCGCTAATTTATTCGTTCAGGACGTTTCTATTCCTGTTGTCAGTTTATAACAGACTTTCAAAACATTTAATTTAATTAATTCTATCGGTATTATGGTAAGTACTATACCTACCTAGCTACTAACTAGATTATTAGAAAGTCAGGAACTTTATGCAAAGTAGGACAGCTTGACACGGTTCTTGTAACGTTGAAGTTCTCTCCATGAACACTTCAATATAATACAGATTAACTGGTTTAATTAAACGATACCTACCCTCAGTGCATGATATTATAATTCTCATAACAGTTATACGGTTGCAGTACTAAGCTACTAAGTTGAAGTGCTTCATAAAACGGGTTTTAATCAATTTTTTATGTCCCTAGAAAGGACCGTCGCCGAAGTTCGTATTTGCAGTAAAACAGGGTTTATCGTTTGACACAAATACTAAGTGTCAATTATTAAGGAAAGAATTTGAAAATGCCCCGGTATTATATCCTTTGCAATATCATAATCTGGTCAAGAATTCCTAAGAGCACCTAATTCCAGCAAACAACACGAAGATATTATCTCCGTAATTTTCCCGAAAAGACTGCAATTTTCATTTTTAATATCGGAAGGCCTCCTCAATATTTGCGAACGAAATGGAACGAATAATACAGGTCCAAGAAAAATTAAGTTCAAGGACTAGGTCAGGTCAAAACCAAGACTCGAGCTTTTCACTGGGATACTTATGTATTCTCAGTAGCACCTCCACAGATAAATAATCCTCAGGGTCCGTAGGTATGCACAAAAAAGGTCATGTCGTCTAAAACACTGGCATACAAAATTTATACGCACGTAGGGTAGGTGCTTTGTTTTCTCATGTCGGCTGGAAGAGCGCTTGAGGAGTTATTGTTTTCTCATGTCATGCGGGAGATATATCGTTCCACGTTTCACCGAAGAAATGAAACTGCTCCTTACGTCGCACAGTTTGGATCCCAAGTTTTCATTTACATGTTGATTTTATTTGCTGCAAACGTACCTACATGTCTCCGGGTGCGGAATATCAATGTGACAATTTAAATGTATCTATATGTTGATATCCCATCCATATAAATCACAGCCCTAAATATTCCAGCTTTAGTCGTGTTTATTTTTGCACGATTCGTTTTGGTGAGAACTGGATTGTGTGTTTTTCATATGCAGAGACACGAACGGATTATTAAGACATTATTACATGGGGTTAAGATGCAAAATTAGGATGTCAAACTTTGTACGAACATGTTCTGCTGTAATTAGCAGGTATTAATTAGGGATAGTGCAATGTCCCGCAGCTTGACTGTTTTCATCATTCAGCGTGGAATATTAATATTACCAAGGTAAAAGTGATTTTCAACTTAGTTCAAACCAATGTAAAGCTATTGTTACTTCATAAACTATTTCATTTCATCAAACACTGTTGAAATGAAGAGCATTTGTAAAGATCCAAAATCCAATAAGTACACCTTATTGACGAAGCTATAAACTTGTAAGATCGAATAATTACATGCTAATTATTAAACTTTTGGTATCTAACTTATATAAAGCGAAAGTTCACCTTTCATTTGTTGTGATCAAAATTATCGAAGATATACATAAGTTTATATCTACCTCTTAGGTAAAGATAATGTCTAAAAATTCTTTGTTCTTCGAGATCTAGAGTGATCATCTACTGGATACCTACCACGGGATGTCGATTAATTCAACGTAAACTTGTGATCAGTACCAACCACAGCTCAATAAATCTAAAACTTAAGCTCCAACTTCAAATGCTAACTTTATAAATCTAATGAATACTAAACAGTTATTCGGACTTCGATAACTTAACATTTGAGTACAAATCGGGAGCAACTTTGTTCGAGAACGAAAACCAATGAAATCGACAATGTTTCAGGCACTCGCACCGAATACGTTGTTACGTTTCGTTATTGCTGCACAGCACCCCTGTTTATGTCTTGGCGAATAACCGCCTCATAAATTTTACGAACTTGGGGGTAATATTGTTTGCTTATTACAACGCGTTTCGTTGGTAACGCAACGTATTAACCGCTCACTACCGCTCGCTGAGACTTATTTGCATAATTTTAATTTTGTTATGTATGATATTAAGTCATTGCACGTAGTTACGTGCCCAGAAATACCTTCATATTTGAATATGAGACACGAAATTACCTTAATAAGTGGCTCTACAAAAGACAGTTTTGTATTATTTTTTTAGGTGAACTATCGAGCCAAACCAATAAAGAATAGACAAGAAAACAAGAACATAAACAAAGATAACATTCAAAACTTGGCTTGGTGAGCGAGTTGAGCAAAAATATGACGAAATCTTCAGGTAAAGGAACAGCAATACAATAAAGAAAACTTAAAATATTCACGAGGCACACGAATAACAAACAGTGCCTCGCAATCGCAAACTTACGTAGGCTTCAGCGGAGTAAACTGTGAGTTTCAGTAGCAAATGGTGGGGCGGGCAGCCGAGACTTGGCCGGCTGCCAAACACACGTTTAGTGGCCACACGCGTATAAAAACTACGGCGCTTAACACGCTCTATCTGTTCCAAGCTCAAGGGGCGTTCCGTTTCACTAAGGCGCCGACCCCACGGCGCGCAGTCTAGCGGTCAGAGTTCCGAGTTCTGCGTACTGCGTTCACACTTTCGTACACTGCGAGCGGTCTAAAAATCTAGAGTTCAGTAATCTTCAGCAGTGATAACACGTCACACGCTCTTTTTACTGAAAACCAAACGTCAATGTCAATCAAATGTCTCGCAAATCATAAAGAAAACGTTTTTCTCTCACTAATTAATAAACTTTTCGATCTAGTCGGACATCGTGACCTTCCAGCTTTTGCAAATTGCTTTTTTTTGTGTAGAATTCTAAGCCACCGCATAGATTACAATGAACGCGGAACGCAAAACTCGGAACTCCGACCGCTAGACCTTGCGCAGTGGGGTCGGCGCCTAAGAGCTTGCATTATTAAGCAATAAAAAATGAAATTTCTGATTTTCAAAGGGAAATAAGTAGATGCCTTCTTGGAATTAAACATGTTTACGTCAAAATCAATGGAGATTATATTGTAAGTACAAAAATGAATAGCTCGTAAAAGCTACTTTGCTCTTAGTAACGTAGAGAATTAATCTTTTCCTTACAAAATCTCAGCGCCATGAAGTCTTGGTTATTTTTAAATTATATAATTTGCCTCATAAAAACTTCATAAAAGGCTTTTCAATAATTAAATACCATCCAGTAAAGTGAAGCGCCAATGCCGCCAACGTTTCCGCCGGAAGAATTTTTAATTATTTTCTTGTAAATACGAAACATAGCTATAACGGTAAAACATGAAACTTGGAAAAAAATAACCGAATTATGAACTTGTTCTTCATTCATATTTATACCAAAAAATAAAGTAGAGCTTTCAGTCTTAAATAAAGAGCGTCTAGAATTAATACACTTTCCGCATTACAGATGGCGTTCAATTTAAATGTGTAACGCAAACCATTTATTTCCTTAGCCTCCTGGTTTCGTGTTTAGCCCTGAAACTACTAATATTATCTCGAACTGCGACTTTTATAGATAGGAATATCTAGAATACAAATAAATACTTGTCTCATTTCTACTAGTTCTTGGTTTTATCAGCAATTACTTATGAGCTTTTATAGAACGAACTGAACTTTGTCAGTAGCTACTTAACTCACACTTCGCTCTCAAAGTTGGGCAGTAAATGAGGGTATTGGATGTTTATTTTTGATGCTGGGTATTAACACATTTATGGGATTGTTTTCGGAAGGCAATTATATTATTATTTAAAGCTCTATCTACGAATTTATCGTTAGCGTCTCGATGATATCTAATATCATAGAAAGCAGTGTGGGTAGATGAGTATTAAAATTCATTAGGATTCTACCGAAACCTGAAACTGCAAGCTAGCTGAAGTTTGAACATTAAATTCCTAAAATTTAGAAGCTAACTAAAGTAATAAATGTGTTTTAGTACTAACTAAACCTGTAAACTTCAACGTACTAAGAGAGCCATCTATTTGAGCAACCAACACTTCAGTATAACGTGGGTATAATCTACCTCCACTCGAGAAAAGCCTTTGAATTAAGAGGATTCGTTCTGTCTAACTTACGTACGCAACTAACTTTTGACGTGTAAAACGAGTTGATATTAGCTCTATATTGAGGGCTTATTTGTACTGAAAACGGTTCTATCTGTGGAGCAGAAATATCTGTTGCTAACTGAGTAACAATCTTTGAATTCATAGACGATAGTTCCATGATAAATCTTTGTAGGTCGTCATGGAATTTATATGTCATCTCTGTGGGAATATAATTGACTAAGTTCCAATTACGTAGTTAGGTTATTTTGATAGAATGTAATCAATAGAATGTAAACAGATATATTCCAGAACAAGGATGACTGGGATACGAAGAGCTTTCAACTACAAACGCCAGCAGAATCCGACTTGTGTCTGTTCGAGTAGCACAATGATCCTCAGATCCGATCTGTTGCCACTGCGTGTGGTTTCAGGCGTTAGATCTCAGTGCATACGGTCGTAGCTACATTGAATTTCTGCCTAAATTGTTAGTGAGCGTATCTTTGCATCCTGCATAACTGATTGTAGCTAAACCTGAATGCTAGTAACATTGATAGTGGCTAAATATAAGCAAAAGTCTAGCATAATGATTGTGATGGACTACTAACAGAAAAATAAAGTATTGATTTATTTCATTGCTATGAAAATAATAATTGATTACCTAAATCCATAATTCTGTTTCCAGACCTGTCATAAGGCTTCCCGACGAATCAAAGGGCCAAAATAATGAAACACGACGTCTAGTTTAAAAAGGTCGCGATCCAAATAAATTGAGTCCCCTTTAAAATGTTTATTAAGTTTAAAAAAGCTGTATTGCTCACGGGTAATTCTGTTTTGGTGGAGTTTATTTTTTGTAGCTCCCCTCGTTGGTCGTGGGCGGGCAATCGTGACGTAGGTCGACATACAATTTCCTGTCTATGGGTCGCTCTGACCGCTGCTCTTTCCCGGGAGATTTAGCTTCGTCTGACAACCTGGAAATGTTCGGCGGATATAGGATGTCAAGCAGCCAACCTTTGCTAGGGCTATCGAAATTGCTTCCGACTAACGCTTGCCTTTGTATCGTTGCATACAGTGAAATCGTTAGAGATTGCATCCATACCAATATTATAAGTAATTCTATCAATACTAATATTATAAATAATTCTCTCAATACTAATATTATAAATAATTCTATCAATACTAATATTATAATGCGAAAGTGATTCTGTCTATCTGCTTGTTTCTTACGTTTTCACACCTATATGGTAGAACCAATTTTGGCATGTTTTGGTATAGATTGGGTTTTGGGGTAATTGTTTCCGATTGTCACGTTGGCAAAGCGACTTGCAGAAGCTAGTCTCAATCCTAACATATAAAATTCTTCCGTTACTGTGTGATTAAGTGACTGACTGAGTGACTGACAAAACAACGCACAGCCGAAACTACTGGTCGTAGAAAGCTGAAATTTGGCATGTAGGTTCCTTGGGGAGTGTAGAGGAGCACTAAGAGAGGATCTCCCGAAATTATTATGGGAACGAAGCGTACGAAGTCGCGGACAAAAGCTAAAATTTGTTTGTTTGTTTTAAATTGAATAGGCTCCGAAACTACTGGACCGATTTGAAAAATTATTTTAGCATTGGATAGCTACATTATCAGGGAGTAACATAGGCAATATATATTATCCCCGTACTCCCACGGGAACGGGGAACGGAAACTACGCGGGTGAAACCGCGTGACGTCCACTAGTCATCAATATATGTATAGAAGACACTTCCGTTATTGGTGAGTGACTGACAGACAACATTCAGCTGAAACTACTCGTCGTAGAAAGTTGAAATTCAGCATGTAGGTTCCTTGGTGAGTGTAGGGAACACTAAGAGAGGGCTTCCTGAAATTCTTACGGGAACGGGTAAAAACGGGATATGCGAGTACGAATTCACGAGCAAAAGCTAGTAGAATTATAACAAGAAACATCCTCATTGAATATGTCAATAAGCGTTGGCAAGTGTTTTCATTGTCGCGAGTCGTAAATAGCTTTTAACGAGCATTGGGACGAAGGAATGTAGATAACAATGCAAGTCGAACATTACAACAATGCTGAAGTAGTAAACATGGTTTTATTATTTATGTGACTTTATTTTACCAAGATTTTATAACACAGGTTTTAAGATTAGAATCCTTCACGTACCTAACTACAGATTTACTTGTTACATTATAAAAACAAAATACATACATTCTTAGAACTACAAGTATCTACTCGTAACTGCGTTCATTACTGGTTTTTAGGGTTCCAAACAAAACACGGAATCCTTATAGGATCACTTGGGTGTCTGTCTGTCCGTCTGTCACAGCCAGTTTTCTCCGGATCCACTGGACCAATTCATTTGAAATTTGGTACACATGGAATTCTGTGACCCAAACACGGGCGCGTTACGTAAATGATTAAATTTTTAGAATGGAGTTACTCTTGGGGGTCACACTAGAAAATTAAAAAACAGGTTTTTGAATAATATCGTGTGACATATCAAATAAAAGGGTTTACTGTGAAGGTTTTAATTATATTTTTTTCATAATTTTAAAATAAAAGGTATTGTAGTTATTCAATAAATTAGACGAAAAATGACCATTCCTCCGCTTATCTCCGAAACTACTGAGCCTAAAATTTTGTCAAAAATGGAGATAATAGGTCTTTACCTATAGATTACAGGAAAACCTATAAGAAGTCTATAGTGTTAAAATGATATGTTAAAAAATTAAATTCATTCGGAACCCTTTGCACGCGAGTCCGACTCGCACTTGGCCAGTTTTATCAACATTGTTATCTTAATAATTATATAAAACAAAATTGGGTTTGTTCAAACACTTAACTCTCACAACTCGAGAACGGCTGGACCGATTTTCATGGTTTTTGTGTTTTGATTAGTCTTCGTCCGGAATAGCATAATAAGTATTAAAATATAAAAAAAGAATGAGTAGGTGGGGTAGGTAGAGTAGGTAGGGTAGCCAGATGACGGGAGCGAAGCCGCGCGAGTCAGCTAGTTAATAAAATAAAATATAAAAAATTACGACAGTCTTATTTCTCTTACTTAAAACAAAACAATATAGGGTATTTTACTGAAAACATGTAACTTTTTATAGTCCGTTAGATAGATTTCCAAAATACACGTGTCACTACGATGGTATAATTTTTACCAACGACGTGACGTCACGCGTGTTTTCAACGCACTGTATCGTCTTAATTTTTTGTTTACGTGAAAAAAGATAAAATATCTGTCTAATATTTTGCGATAATCTATGTGACGGGCTACTTAGATTTTTTCAGTAAAATACCTTATTGTAGACTTATCCACTATTCTGCCTACGATGCAATAATACATTTTAAAGTTACGAAGAAATAGTACATTGTTATCTTAGGGCTGAAAGTAACTGATTGAGTCCCGAGACGGAGTTTGGCGCCCGAACGTAGCGAGGGCGCCAATAGTTCGAGAGACTAAATACTTCTCTCGATCTTTCACCCGAGGTAAACACTGTGCTTTTCATTACGAATACAAGGAAAGTAAAAATAAAAACACGAATAGCAAAAGAAAAAATCCTTATCTGAATCTGATGAACTCATCGACGTGTTAATACAAATCTCTCGAAAAAACAAATTAAGATCGGACTGCCACTTTCCCGTCTATTTTGTTTTTTTTTGACCGGGCATCTATTCGGCCATTATTTTACATTATCGTCATTGACAAAATGGTAAATATGTATTTTGCCCAAATCTATGTTATTTTAAAGAAATAGTTGGAAGTAAATTATAATAAAGTCATTTAAAAAATATAATCTTTAGTTAATAATCACGTTTAGGTTATTTCAATTTGACATCGCTTTGTAATTGACTGGCTGTATAGAAAGTTGAGACATGGTTCAATAGAAATGTTCAACCAGTTTTTTTTTTTATAATTTGATGGCTGTCAGTTGAAAACAATTCTCCCTAGGGCTGAAAAGTAATACTTTCAACCCGCTCCACAGGCAACTTCAGGCCAACTTTACAAGTATGAGTAATCAAAAGTATTAATCCGTTCCTTTCAATCTATTAAAAGAATGAAGCAGGATGGAATGGAATGGAATAAGTAGCCAATAAATCCCATCTTTCCTTTTATTAGCCAACTACAAAATAAAATAACTTGCACTCTCATCAATAGACGTTTTGTGACAGAAATAGATCAATCTAAGAAAATTGGTATTTTTGTGCTTATAAAACAGGTGAGTTGGTTGATGAATTGGTGTTTCGGACTAAAATGACTTCTTAAGACAAGTCGTCTTAAGTTCAAGTGACGAAGCTTTTCTCTTATTTTTAAAAGCACTCAAGTAGGTGTCTAGGTGTACCTTTTTTACTAAACGAAGCCTTTCTGTTTGTGTTTCCTTTACCTGAGTGTGATTATTGGTTTTTACTCTTTATTTCGAATATAAAATCAAATCTCTTTCTGTCGCTAATTATAAAATACTTTGCTAAGGTAAAAAAAGCGTTAATCTAGCTACAAACACAGTAAAAATCCTGACGCTCGACTAAGCGAAGTCATCGCGGAAAAGATTAAAGTGCCTTGTAAGTGAATGTACACACAATTATGAAAGTTAACAGGAAAATCTTTCTGTATTTTTCTTCATAGATATATAATATCCTCACTGTAATTTATTTGATACAGGAAATGAAAGAAAATAAGTTATAGTTATACGTACGTCTCGACATTCCACTCGTTTCTGACCGACTTTAAACCTACCTACCTATTTATTCCGCCAAATAAGCATCAGATGTTAAGATTTTTCTTTGTCTTTAAGTATGTATTTTTTATATTCGTTTTCTTAGATACCAGTTCTTTCAAAACTTCCATGACTTTAGGGTTTCGTACCCGAAAGGTAACCAACGGGACCCTATTCTCTGCTATCCGTCCGTCCGTCTGTCTATCAGCGGGCTGTACCTCAATAACCGTAATAGGTAGACAGTTGAAACTTTCAAAAAGTATGTATTTTGTATTGCCGCTGTATTAATAAAAAGGCTCCTACACAAGAAACGTGTTTTTTTTATAGCGCGAAACCCGTGTGAGAGAATGACTCGCACATGGCTGTTTTTTTTTTTTTAATTGTTGTTCATTATCGTGCTGAAGAAGGAGCAACAATAAACGAGTTTACTCAAGATAGGTGCTTTACATTTAACGACCGATAATGAAACGCTGATGATGTATAGTAGCGTACGCCCTCAAAACCAATGAACACACACAATTATTTAATAATTATTAATCCATGGACCATGGATAAACACGGCTGATAAATTATATTATTAATTACGGAAACATCCTATAATAATTTGTTCATTTAACAATTACGTGGGTACATTACATATAACATTCATAACGATGTTTTCCTTTCTGCGTTCGACAAGCATTGTGTATAAAGCTGTGGTCGATCCAAAGTGCCTTTTTGTGTTACATCGTTCGTTTTCGCAGATAACGTTTGGCTTCGAGATAGGCAAACGCATCAGTGGAAATGCGACATAAATAATTCAATGGTAGTCGATCAGATGCTTAGACGAGACCCTGGGCGCGACTGATACAGCAGTAGGTAGGCAGCTATTGGAATGGTTCCCTTATGATACAAGTTTGGCATTATTTCGTAGCTCTAATGGAATTGGAGCAAATGTACCCACTTACACATTTTGCAGGGAAACGTGTAACAGTAAGTGCTTTTAGGCATACCTAGCACCGACGACGTCCAATTACCGAAAGCGTATCACACGAATTGCCGATTCAACTCCAGTTTTATTACAGTAACAAATCAAATGTCTATTTAACATCTGGGAATAGAGCAATTGACAAATTGAAACCTAAATCGTTGGACAAACGATAATCGCTGGTCATTAAGTAGTTCAGGTCATAGCATTCAGAGGACAATTGAACCCAAGATTTGTGGGTAGTAAGGAAACTTGTGGATTACATACGAGTAGGTAAAGACCTACATACTTTTGCGCGAACAAGGAGGAAACGGGGGTAACAGCGGGTTGGAAGCATCACAAATGCATTTTAGATGCGGACCCAGTTGCGGAATAAAAGGAGTGAAGAGTTTCCTGAACGTTCACATATCCATAGGTTATTTGAAATAAGTACTCGCAGATATTGTAACAGTCGGGGTGCATGGAGACTTGATATGTTTCATTCGCTCATACTTCAATGTAGGGCAACGACTCGTGTAAGCTGACGCAATAAGTCACATATCTAACTAATTTAAAGTTCAAAAGGCAGATAATTATTATCAAAAACAGTGCGGGGTCAGAGGATCGGAATATTAAATTTTGACTTTTGGAGTAAGTGTCACGAGGGAACTCCAAAATGGCGCTGTTTGATAAAAAGTTTTTTTTTGTAACTCGAAGATAACTTAATATGTCTCAAAATTTCTCAGGTGAAATCAGGTATACATGTATCTAGGCACAAAGATCATGGAAAATTGGCGTAGTTAGTTTCAATGAATTAAAAGCTGAAACAAATACTAATTGATTTCATTATTGAACTCCGATGAAATGCAATATTACGCCGTTCGTGCACAATTAAATCGAGGTTCGAAGTTTACTCTGTCAATGTTCTATTTATTTGGAACGTAATAAATAAGGTTCAGTGTTTACATAATAGTCAGCTTAATACCAACGTCATTTAATAATATTTACTGCCACGGAATATGATTTCTGTTTTTAAATAGTTGAAAACAGAAAAAATACATTGCGTATCGAGTTGAATAAAAAAACAATTACTCGGTACTTACGCTTTACTAATAGTCCGATAAAGAATGAACTTTAATTTTATAAACAATGTAATGGACATTATGTTTCTTTAATCTTACAGCAATTCAATAATAACAACGTCGAACCTAGTTATTGATATTATAAGGGCATTACACTGTGAACGAAGAATAGATTCCGTAAAAGAAATATTAACTAGCCGCTAAAGTAAACAAAAAGTATCACTGTAAAAGATCTTCTAACGTAAAATACTGACAGAAATTTTCAAATTTTAAAACGTCTAGGTATTTCAAAACGTTAGGTAATAGGTATTTACTTTTCGCGGCGTCTCTCAATTCAGTAGACATTTAAAGATCACTGGAAAATTTCAGGTGTCAACTGAAATTTAGTCTAAAAATGTTGTCTGTTTACCGCCTCGTTCACTAAATAACTTAAATATTTGAATTTTATCGAAGATTGTGTATACTTAGGTACATAAAAAATGTGAATCCTGGTCGGAAATAATCATAAAGAAAAATCAGGTTTAGTAGTTAGGCAGTTTTGGGGAAAAGCATACTAAGATACGCACAGAAAAACGTTGCATTTATTAATAACTAGTTGACCCGCGCAACTTCGTCTGCTCCGCTCCTATTGATCTTAGCGTGATGATATATAGCCACCGGGTCACAAGGCAAACGCCTAAACCACTCGACCACGAAGGAAGTTAAGATATATTAAGTATAAGATATAGATAATTAGCTTATGCCCGCGACTTCATACGCGCATTTCCTAATTTTTCCCAGTTCCCGTAGGAATTTCGGAAAACCCTCTCTGAGTACTCCCTTACGGAGTGTACGGAAGCCACATGCCAAATTCCAGCCTTCTACGACCAGTACTTTCGGTTATGAGTAGTCACTCACGCAGTCACCAGTAACGGAAGAATCTATACTAATATATAAAGCTGAAGAGTTTGTTTGTTTGCTTGAACGCGCTAATCTCAGGAACTACTGGTCCGATTTGAAAAATTCTTTCAGTGTTAGATAGCCCATTTATCGAGGAGGCTATATATCATCACACTTAGACCAACAGGAGCGGAGCAGTAATGAACATTGTGACGCAGACGAAGTTGCGCGGGACAGCTAGTTTTACATATATTGATTGAAAACATAATTAAGGTCAAGAAAGAAGATAACCTAATTAGAAATTAAGGTTAAACAACTGCCAAAAAACGGCATGCGTAAGATAATAAACTTACACGTTTTGAGATAAGCTTTCAAATAATAATTATTATCTCTGGGAATATACGTAATACGTGTATTTACACATGAAAAATGCACAATCTTGTAAAAGCAAAGGTCGGGTCCCGATGTAATAATAAATGAACTTTGATCTCGAACAAAGGAGACCGCAGAGATTAGTTAACCTAATAATGTGCAAATGTTGTGTGCAATCACAGTGAGGTTTTAATACGAAAGGTCAGACGTTTGATATGGAGTTATGATAATAATTGAACATCGCAATAAGGCGGAATGTGGGTGAGACGTAATAGATATTGTATTTTAATTTAATTACTGCTAGTTAGAAACAAACAAAAAAACGGCCAAAAGCAACTCGAACTCACACCGTAAATTGAAAAAAAAAAAATACACGTTTCTTGTAAAGTGCCCCTTTACGATAAATGTCATTTTTCGTGGCGGGTTTCTCATTTGGGGTGCTTTTCCACCAAAGATGTGCTGAATGAATGTAAAAGCTAAGCTACGAAACTATGTAACCGTTTCCACTGATGCTAAGCTATGTAGCTGTGCGAGGAAGATGCGCAGCTTGAGGTACGCGATGTATCGACAATAGGGGAGTTACGCACTGCTCTGCACATAGCTACACACCACGCGACCATCCATAACACGCATCCATAGCTCGCATCCATAGCATGCATCCACAGCACGCATCCTACCATGTAAAAAAACGTAGCTTTGTTGAATCAGTTTCCACCAGTGCTACGCTATGTGAACCGATGAATATGATTGGTGGATATCAAACGCATCCATAGCAACGTAGCATAGCACATCTCTGGTGGAGAAGCAGCCTTATTTTTGTTATAGCGGGGATAGAAATACACACTAAGTGAACATTTTAACTGTCTGCCTATTACGGTTCATCAGACACTGAAAGACAAACGGACAGAGTTAGTGTTCTCCGTTTGTTACGCTTCGGGTACGGAACCCTAAAAGGTTTTCAATTTCATTAAATTTAAACATAGACTCCATAGACTGCTTTTATTTTTGTTGTTCCTACCTACTGCTGTGTCATGTCACATGAGTTAATGGATACATAAAGCTGCACAACAAATATTACATATGCACCCGTGTGTCTACATATATCTGTTTGTTTGAAAGCCATACATATGTCAAAATGGAACATTCTTTTCGTTCCATCTGAAATAAAATATGAAGTTCTGAATTATTATCCAGCGCGAACCGCTTTGAATGCTGCAAAAATAAACTACTCGTAGTTGGAAGGTGTTTCTGGTAAAAGGTAGCTCGACTGTTTTTTTCCTCGTTGTTCAGCTTTCTTCCGTTTCTTTAGATCTATAAAAGAAAAGGCATCCCCCAGCTCGTTCTTTTGCGAACTAGTAAGCAACTGTTGTTCAACTTTGTTGTTGTTTTTGAGCCAATATTTAAATGGTTTCAATGGAACATGGTTTCAAGTAAACAGTGTTTTCGCTGAAACCATGTTCAGTTAAATTTGATTAGATTTGTAAACTTGTTTGTCTACTTTTTTCTAAGAGTGCAATTAATTATTGCATACTTTCTTACTTTTATTAGAAAAAAAAAACATTTCTTCGTAGGTAGAATGCTCTGCTTACAACTATAACAAAAGTATCTTAAAGCAAAGCGCAGTACCTAATAAAATAACGTCAGCTTGATACAATCATACGAGGTGAAGCGAAACGTAAAATGATTTTCAAACCCACTAACATGTCTATTTTTCCGCAACTACATTTACGTACTCATAACAAACAGACACAAATTCTATTTGATCACCGAATACAAAGCAACCGTTGAAATCCTGTTCGATCCCTTCGAACACACATTTGAAAACATGGTTGTGACTCGCGCTCAACCACGCTTAAGTTAATCTGGCGGGCTTTGACGCGATCACTACCAAATCACATCACATGTTCCCCTTATAGTCCAACAACTCGGCCATCCGTACGACTCACATCTACTTCGTTATGCACTTATTAGGAATTTGTTTCACTGATATCCCACACAGTATTCCTGCATGGTCAGCATTAATTTGCACGTACGGCCACAAATAAAATATGACAAAAACTGTGGAATAAATTCGATCAAAATTCACGTTCAATATTAAATCCTGTCACGAGTCACAATAAACTAACTAGGCACTACTCCCCGGAATCCCCTTTAATCCGCGTGGTTTGGAGCGCAATACCAATGGCAATATGCCGAATCTGTATCGAACAATTGAATTGGCACTGATCAATTTTTTCAACAAACCCAATTTTTAGAACAGACTTTTGTTGATTGTAGAATTCAAATGAATGTCAAATATGAAATTGAATCATCGCCAACATGTAACGGTAGGTATGTTTTGCTATTTATCTTTTCGTGACCAGTTTCGACTAAAACAAAGTTATTTTGTTTATCTAGGTACACATCTAAATTTTATATAGGTTATAGGTACAGTACACAAAAACAGGATCCCCTATAGCTACTATTTTTATTAAAATTCCAGTTGCAATCAAACCTAGCTGTAGCTATGTTAGATACAAGAGTAAAATCGTGTCCCGAATACGGGCCATCGGCGTAATCGAACTGGGCTTTTTAACTCGAATCCAATAGATTTTGTTCCTTTATTCTGTTTGCGCACATGTCACTTTTTAGATTTTTAGCTAAGTAATTTAGTCGTAATCCTGTCTGTATTAAAGTCTGTATACGTTGGCGTTATACAGTTTAGCGAATTCAATAACCCTTCTGTGAGGATGCATTGTACTGTTGAAAGAGGCACGGGTGTCTCCTTCATTGTCAGTCTAACGTTTTGGCCCGGCCTTATTTGAATTGCGAACACCTCCAAGCGATTCAAAATGGGAGCAGAAACGATTTTTTTCTCCTTCATGAATGAGATCAGCGAGATCGGAACATCGTGTTCATGGCACTTAAAAAGTCATAAATTAACGTTGGTCGGCCGCGAGCGAGTGAGGTGGGCTTTTACTTGAATAATGACCCTAAAGCAGTCCGCTGAAGGTATCAAAGTGGCTCCTTGAACATTTTTTTTCGTAACTGTAGGATATTCTAATAAAATAAAAAGTTAAATTGAGAACCATGTTTTAAAAAGACTGAGGGTAGATAACGAAAGCGTTGTCTGATCAAAGCACACGGTAAAAAAAAACATTTTAATACTCTCAAAAGCTTGTGCATAGCCTTTCGCCTGAATAAAATACATGTTAGTTGTGTTATGTTGTATTATATGACTACGGGAACAAAAGGTTCGCCGGATATCGTTTTGATGTGAGGGCCCGGTTTGTTTCTAGGTTTCGTCCAAATTGCCGCGGTGCTCCATGTCGGGGGCACTTAAAGGGCCATAAATTAGTGGTAGCTGCCCACAAACGGCAAGGTGGGTGGTTTGCCACGTGAATAATGGCCGCGGCGAGACCACCGAGCCTCGTAATGTTAAAAATCCGCAATAAACATAACATTTTTCGTAAATAATTTTTAACGTTTGTAGCTGAAATGTCTCATTAATTTTGCTCTTGTCATCGCGTTTCGTGTTATTTCAATGACAGCCGCCTGTTTAATAAAGCAAACCAGACAATAATGTAATCGATGAAATATTTGTTCGGCTGTCAGCTCAAATATGCATGTAATATTTCTGATGACTTTAATAAATACGAATTTGAATTGCAATGATCACTTTTATTTCCTACTTCTGTATCAATATTTTTCAAAAAGGCTTTTCGTGTCCCTTGATTTTCGTGGAAAATGGAAACTAATAATTGTACCTACATCAAAACACGCATTTATGAAGCTGTCGAAGTCCAAATATTTTGATTATTATAGTTTGTAACAAGGACGCAGACCACATTACGCAATCAAGCTGATATTATTAAAGTTCCTATCAACCAATTGAAATAATAACTAAGAGCAAAATTAAAATGTGCAATGTTACAAAACGTTGTTATGTTACTAATTAATTCGTTTATGTTGCAGGTAAGCTTTGTTTGGATACGACATACGACAAGAGCGTGAGTGCTTGCTTCACGTAAGTATATGTAGGTACAAACGTAGCAATTAATTACCGAAACTGTTACGAAACAGATAAAGCATCATCCATGTAAAATTTGATACGTAGAAAGAAGATCCAGATATATCCAGCATTATCGATGCCAAGGTCGCGTTTTCACCAAAACAATCGTTTTAATAATAACAAAACAAAGAGACGCTAGTGTCTTGGTAGATAAGTAATTGGGTCAGACGGGGGTCAAGTCTGGTCACAGCGATCTGATGATAACCCAGCACGCGTTCCAGCGACGTCACATCTTAATGCCGCACACGTATCTGCGTTATTATATCGAACTGCCGCATCAAGATGTGGCCGCAAATTAGATTGGACCAAAATGTGTGCATATATTTCTTCGTTGATTAAGTCTGACCATCTGATCCTCATAAAGTTAAACCGTTGATCATAATTTTGGATACTGAAACCGCTACGTGTTCTTCAATGCTTTAATTTATTTATTTTTCGTAGAAATTCCTTTTTTTTTTCGTATGTTGAAAAGCTAGAAGTATTATTGCGTCCCGCACAAGTAAGACGTAGGTACTTGACATTCTCCTAATTTAGAGGACATTAAGATAAAAAAAATACGTTTTAATAATCTCTCATTCCATTAATAATTCTCATATGTAGGTGCCGAATCTCGGTCAGTGATAAATTATTATTTTTTTCATTCATTTTATTGATTCATTGTTAAATTCTTCGAAGTCTCGAACAGGACACCAATTTGGATCACCTGTTTCCAGGAACACTGGTCTCAGTTCTCATTTTTTCTCAGAACTCCCGAAACAAATTTGAAGGTAACATACAACTGTTATCAATTGTCTCCGAACTTTTCTATTGAACTTTTTTATCGGACCAATTCAGCTTGAAATGTTTATGCTCTTTTTTATTCGGAAAAACATTTTTCCCGGGGGTGTGGTGCAGTTAGTGTGTCTATAAAATAGCCGTACGTGCGCTATTCCAGTGACTCTAGTACAAGGATTTATCTTTGTACCTAGACCATTCCACACTTGACTTTCTATTTCCGGTGGATTGCGAGCGGTATCCTGCGGGATCTCCGTTGCGATAAATGAGGAAACTTACTTCCTGTCGGCTTTGTCTTAGCTAAGTGGGATGCTCGCCGATTGCGAGCTCATTCCGCACTCGCGCTCTCCGATCGAATGAACGTCATTGTGCTAATAGACATGCTTGATTATTAAGATCTTAATAAGCCATTCACTTAGCTATAATATACCCGTTATTATTTTGAAGCTGGCAACTGAACTGCATGAAGTTTTTTACATGCAATACATTGACACATTAACGAGTCCATATTTTAACAAACACGTCACTTTCAAAAGGAAAGTGTTTTATATGTTTTAATATTTTAACGTTACGATAGCGTATGTGTTCCGAGGAAAGCAATATTGTATTGTGCTCAAAGAAAAATATTGCAACGCCGTTTTCGCGCAATTTCGCAGCCATTGCTATTTCATATGGTGCATATTCCGTTCGTTTGTTCTGGTTTTTTGCAGATGCTTTCATGGCGGGAATATTCATGTTCGAAGGCCGTCATAAATATGTAAACACTTTTGAACTCTTCGCCTAGGTGCGCGGCACGTTTGGAGAGTTGCAGATAACATCTTTGCCTATGAATATCTGAGCTTACAGTTTATACCGAGCATAAGCTGTGACAAGTCATTGGATTAAAGTAGCGTTGAATTTAAGTGATTTAATCATATTTTAATCGTAGTTTGCATGCCAAAGTACGACAGTCTCTGACCTAGACTAGAGTCAAGAGCAAATCCATCACAAATAAAAAAAAAAAAGTAGTCACTTGGTCTTTTGACTGCAAATATATGTATTACTAATACAACGTGTAACAGAATAAACGCAATGCCGCTTAAGGGGTCATTGTACCTACTCCTTATTATTAAATAACAACTTTCACTATTTTTTAATGCTGATTTTTTGAAAAAAAAAATCAGCTGTTCAGTACATTTTGTCGAGTTATGCGCACAAAAATGTATGAGGGAGTTGTTGGTCCCATAGTGAAAGCTGTTCATAATGATGAGTACAATGACCCCTTAAGAGGTATTGTGTTTATTTTGTTACAGGTTGTATATATTTATTTCAATACGAATCTAGATGCATACACACTCTTTCTTTTTTGCTAGGTACTCCACAAAAGCACAAAAGGGTGGTTAACCGTATTTATGAACAAAAAACAATATGAACGAGTACAATAATTAAAACCACAATACATTATACAAACAGCTTCATAAAAGCAATAAAACAATTATGAGAGCTTCACAACACACAAACCAACCATAGTAAAAAGTCACCCACTTATTTAAACTTCAAAGGAAATCTGCGTGATTACGTCACATTCATTTCATTATCACATAAAGAAGAGCGGAGCGCGCTTGGCAACTTTAAAGAATGAAAGTTTCAGCATAAATTGAGAGTTTCCGAAATAGGGGCGCGCTAACGGCAACTCTATCAGACCACCTGCGTCCAAGATTCGAGAATTTAGATTAGTGCATCACGAGTTGGTGTAGGTATTCGCGGAAAGGCAACGTCTTTCAAAGTTTCTTCCCGCGGAAATCGTATAAATGTTAATGAAAGTCAGACGTCTCTAATGAGATTACCGTTCCCGTGAAATTGGATTCGCGTGGGACTTCTTTAATTTTCATTCAACGCGAAAATTAGGTAGATTCGGGCGCGACTCGCCTGCCATCTGACTGATTCACATTGAAAGCCTATGGGCTTATTATACCTGTTAGGATTGCTTTATTCATTAGGAAGTCGCTTTTGTGTGGCTTAAATGACATTTAAAATGCTGAATAATTATATCAACTCTGAAAATTAAGTCAATAATATATTGAGAATCTTCAGATACAATTTCCTTCATATGATTGACAAAGTAAAGTTTAAAAATAAACACGATACAAACATTTATACATATAATGTTGAGATGTATAGAGGCGCAGTCAACATATTCGCCGGTTCAATCAGTCAGAAGTCCGGGCACACGTCATGAATATAACAGAGGCATTGTGCAATATTCACCCCTATATGTCGCTACACCTACATTTATGGAACATTTTCTGCATGACGTAGATTCACAAGTACGGAATCTTCCAAATTGTGTTTTTAATACTTCTCCACGCAAACTTTGATATTAGATACTTACTGTTTCAAATTGTCGAGTTTTTTCTTTTTTATTTCATGACGCGACTCAACCGAAAGTCATAAGAATAACTGTTTCAAGAAAGTTATAACTTATTTACGTTCTGAGTATATAAAACGCGATGCGTAACTGCGTTAGTATTTGGAACGAGGATTTTTAATGGTGTTTTGTTAAACTTTGTCAGTTATTCTATGAAAATGGCGGTAGAATTTAACCGATAATATCAGATTGACTTATTTATGTATTAGAATAAGTATGTATAGAAACGCGGAGGAGCTTGGTCAGTGCGGCGTTGGGCGATCGCTCCCTGCGCCGCAAATTGAGAGGCTATCGGCTCAGTGCAAATTGAAAGCGCTCCCAAATTGCAGCAGACCTTTGTATTTGTAACCAGGGCCGGAGCGTCGAGAATCAATCAGGGTAATGGGGGTTTGTCCGAATCTGCCAGGATTAGTCGCGGTGAACAACCCTCGCCCACTACGGCAACAGACTTTCCAATCGGCCAATGGCGGCCCTTTGTCGAATTGATTGAATAGCCTTTATCTATTCCCTCATTTGAATTTCGAACCGTGATCGTAATAAGAATCAGATACATTTTAGATACCCACGTTGCAGATTTCATGAATATTATTTTTAAGGAATTTCCATTATAATTTGCAACTTTGCTCACGAACTGCAAATTTTGGTAATTTGGTATTCAGTTATGAGGGTTAAAAGTAAGTTCTCGCCCACCTGGCGTAGGTGTGTTTTAATTTAAAATAACGTTTGTTTATTTTCATTTAAATGTTTCAAATGGTAACAAAGATTCACCACAAAAATATACGCGAGAATTTATTCAATTCATTGCATTTTAAATCTTCAATTGTATGCAAAGCTCCAAACTCTACACTTGATTAAGTAATTATTGACGTCACCCCGTACCATAATTTGCGATAGAAGCGTAAAACGATAGGATGTGCGAGACTGGAATATATGCGGCAGCAATAAAGTTAGTTTCGTGGTACAGAGGTCGCAATAGACCGTGGATCAAGCAACAGACGTCGGGTCTAAATCTAAATGTTAATGTGGTTGATAGCTACACTGAAGTTCATCCTCGATCTTCATTAACAAAGCAATCTGAAATTTTGTTTATAGCGAGAATCATTGTGTGGGTACCTAACTAATGCTGTCTATTCATAAGGACAGGTTATTGTTGCATACTGCAGCTTACTAGAGCTTATGTCTACACAATACTAGTAGTGACCACGTAAGCCCATAACGTGACCTACACAAAGCATTTACAGATTGCGAGCGAGGCTGCGGTGCGCCGCAGCGGGCACAAAGCTTTGCGAAATGTTCGTACTCACCGGGCCTAACAATTAGCGTAATAGACGTTTGACCGACCACCTCCTCTTGCCTTTGGCTATTGTAAATCACTTCATGCACACATGTGATCCCAATTGGTTTTTGTCTGTTGTACGGAATCGTTTAGTCTTTAACTAGGTACTTTTAGCTTTGCTACTTCCAAAAAAAAAAAAATCGCATACATACGTTACCTTGTCTGCGAATTCCAAACGAAATAACTCGGGCATGTATCTTTGTATGGTTTTTTGCAGAATTAGCTCATACTGTAATTATGAAAGCTAAGAAAAAGCAGGAAACGAGCTTACAACCTCAGTGTTATAACGAGGTGGATACGGAGCCAAAGTTTCCTTTGTCTAAAACAATGAGTTTCAGTGAGGCAGCTTGCGTCTGTCTAGACTAGGGACAGTTGCTATTGGGGACAGGGCAGAGCGGCATACGAATGAAGAATGGTGGACTGGGCACTACGTGTACCTACGTAGCGCTTTGTCATGACACTAGTGTACCGCTAAACTGTAACCGACGATATTTTACACTCGGAAATCTTTCTACTTGTTCGTTGGAACTGTTGAACATTAGGTCGAATATATCATACGAGATATTTTCAAACGGAAACGAGCACACTAACAAATTGCTTCTACGAAACAAATATTTGAAAGACCTTTACTCAAAAGATATATTTTTATATGCATCAAGTCGTGCACCAAACAGTTAAAGCTCGGAATGAAAGGTTTCGTTAACATGCACCGGAAGCATTTGCTTTTGATGAAAATTAAATGGGCACGTTCGTTTTTCAAGAAGATTAAAATGTGACAAAACAACAACACTGAGCTTAACCCTCGCTCTCATTATGAATACTGGACATTCCGCCTTTGAAACATATCGCGTTGAGAGCAACCCTCTACTGAAGGGGTCCTTTTAAATACCACGATAGTGCTAATTAAGTGTGAAGTGTTTTACTAATTACCCCACTACAGAACAAAGAGCGTGTGTACTCCTTTATTAAACTGAGATGGTAGATTGCAGCTAGTTTGTAGCTAATATATTCCGGACAAGATTTATAGGGGGTAAACTTAAAACAGTTAAAGGATCTGGCTCGTGTTAGCTTGGCGGCGAGGCCCAGTTAGAAATTGCGAGACTAACAACAGGAACTGTAAACGGCGACGGTCGGTGAAAGTTTATAATCAATTCAATCCCGTGACGTTACGTGTTTGTTCAGCTCGTTGTTTAGCAACAAGAAAGTTTACTGTTGGCGTTTTCGCTTCCCGCAAAAATGTTGGTAAATGTTTTTAATAAACAGCATGAGCAACCGAAATTATAATTTTACTCATTCGTTTAAATTATGGCTCGCTGTAAATGTCTGTGGGAAGCCTCAGTTTTTGCGAAATACGGAAACATGAATTTTGAAATTCCCCGAGTAAAGTTTTGTAGGCGGAATGCCGTATTATTTATGTGGAGTTAGAAATAAGTACTTGTTGCTCAGTTGTTCCTACCTGCGTGAAACATGTCGTTGCGAGGACGAAAATCCACTCTGGTAAGGTGATTTTTCAACTAAAGTTTTATTTCAAGGGCCTTATTAGGAGTAGTTTAGTAGTTTTATTCTTTTATATCCAATTTGAGAATTGAAGTAACAGACGTAGGTACAGACGGATAACCTACTTTCTACTAATGATATTTTTCTATCTGAGGAGGTCCTTAGATAGGTTTCTATGTAGGTTTTTCGTGTGTTTATATGATTATCCTGAGCTCTGTCTCTTCGGAGTGAATTTATTGATTGATTCGCTTAAGCCGAAACAAAACTCAATTTGTCTTATCCCACGCTTATCCCGGCGGTATTATTTTTTGTTTCATAAGCTAACGCGGTCTGTTTGCTTAGAAAATAGTTTTAATATTCAAAATGGAATTTGCGTTCGGTGTTTTGGTGGCCTACTTGCGAAAATTAAATTGCTTCTTTTTTTGTAGACTTGATAATGAAATGGTCATTGAACTCTCTCAGTTATATTTACAAATACAAAGGTTTTTCAAACAAATTAGGTGAAAATAAATGTGTATATTATGGTGAAAGCGTTAGAGCTTTTATCCATATACAACAAAGCTTCTCAAATAAGAAAAAGCTACTCTTTGAGAATATACTGAAGATTATTTCCGCCTTATTCCCAACAGCCTAAAGTTTGCACAGTGAAAAAGGCAATTGTTTCTACACGCCAACGCTCGAAACATTTTTACGTTTTCAAAATCAACTCGTTCCTTCCCCACGGGTTAGTCGCTGAAACTTAATATTTTTGCTGAAATTCGCAGCGTTTCGGGAACAAAGGACTGTCATAACAAACCCAGCTGGACCCTGCGTTTTGTGCACCCTATCGGGTTCCAATTGTTGTGTTCCCTGGTGTTCTGGAATCTCAATAAAAAATCCTATTTCGTTTTCCACAAGTTTCTGAAATCTCAATGAATTTCAGTTTAATATGCTTGTATTTCGCGCTAGACATAGCAACTACAATATCTAAATTATTCGCTTTAATTAATATTAAATCGAGCTTCAACCATTCCTCCGAGCTTGTCCAAAATACTTTCCAAGTTAATACCTTAACTCAAATCTAATTTAGTTCCTCGTTTCTACATTAATTTAATTTTCTCGTATCCATTGAGTTCGAGTGACATGAAGTGTTAATCAATTAATTAATGTACAAAGTTCTTGAAAGACGGTAGGTATGTCCCGACGTTTCGAGTTTGTATACTAAATAACTAAGTCGGGTAAGTAGCGAGTTGGTTGTACAGAAACATTTATATCTATGTATAATAGTGGTAATACTAGATGTTTTGGTCTTAAATTAATATGGATATGGAGTCCTCAGGGCATCTTTAGTAGCTGATCATATTGAGATAACTAATTAAATCAACAATAATAGACGATATTCTCGGGAGGCCAAAATAACTGCTTTGGCTAGACGAAGCGTTTAACCAGAAGGTTCAAGACTCGACCATAAATTGATTCCTTGGCACCGAAAGGGATTTCTTAATAAGGCATTGGCGAGCGCGCTAAGGGATCCCATGGCGGGATGCCGCAGCACGTCGCGGGATGTCTTGATAGGCCACAGTTAGCATTCCGGTGGTCATTCCAGCGGCCTACCAAGACATCTGGCGACGTGTCCCGGCATCCCGCTGCAGGATCTAAGTGGCTAGTGTGCGCTGACCGGTGGCAAAAACCTCTGCCATTCCGTCCCGGTGTACGTAGGCCTTAAGGGTTGCTTAGCAACTCAGATAAAAAGAAGCAATTTCTTGCTATTCTAGCTAAAATTTCGCTGTTATTAGAATAATATTCTCAACTGAATATAATTCTGGTTGTTTGAATAAAGTGTAGGATACTTGAATTTCTAATTTTGGCAGTGAACATGCAAATTTTGAGGTCAGGTTATCCAAACTTTAGAACTATTAAAAACGTTAATCACGTACTGAAATTGCTTGTGGTTTTCCATAAAAATATAATCAGTTATATGTACTTGTTTGAAGGTGTTTTTAGGTTTGGTTTTAACTGATTTCGTTTGATGGGAGTAGGGATCTAAGCATTGCCTATAAATGCATACGAGAACCGACCAACAGCGAGTCTCACTCGAACATGAATGTTTCCGTACCATTAATTGAAATGACCGGCCAAGCGCGAGTCAGACTGCCACACGAAGGGTTCTGTCCCATATACCGAAAAAAAAACACGTTTCTTGTATGGGAGCCTCCAAAATTTAATTTTTATTATTTGTTGTTATAGCGGCAATAAAAATACACCACACTCAATGAAAATTTCAATTGCCAAGTAGATAGCTGAAATTTACCGTAAGTATAACTATTACGGATCTTGAGATATAACCCGTTAACAGACCGACGGACGGACCGACAGCGGAGGCTTAGTAATAAGGTTCCGTTGGTTAACCTTTGGGTGCGGAACCGTAAAGATCTTAATGAATTTACATGCACTTTCTATTGTATATAATTTAAGTATAGATATTTCAGCTCCTAAATCATAACCAGTTGACATTCTATCAATGCTCCACTAAGATAATATTGCAAGTAGGTATACAAACACCACAAATCATGATGTTGTCATTATGTCTCACCTTTGATTAATTCCGACCATTCCTATCCTTAATTATGCAAGGTTTAGTTAGCACTTCAGGCTATGTACCGACAACAATAACATAATTGCTTCTAACTACTAAGTGCCAATCAATACTGCATAAGTGGCAACGTATGCTTAGTTTGACGGTTGTGTAGTTAGTGACGAATTATAAAGCTTATAAAACCGTATTTCAGCGTGTTTGCTCACAAAAACGTACAAAGTCAAACCATTTCAACACTGAAATGAAAACAGCGGTGTAATAAAATCAGAAACACTCGAGGCTAAAAAAGCTTACCCTTTGACGCTGGAAGTTAAAGAGCTTCCATCGCTTTACAAAATAACATTATTTGTCCACAGCTATACGTCATCGCTGTACGTTATAAGGCTCGCTTGTTAACTATAAACGGCTACAAAGAAGCAGTGCACACCAAAGAAACAGACCCAAACAGCGCATTTCACGTGGTACTGGCCAATTTATTTGTTGTTAAGTGCACACAATAAATTTCTCAAATGGCCCGTGCTTACACCGACGAAGGCTGTCTGCTATTTATTTCCTAAGTCCGTGGTTTATCGTCGAACCTACGGACGCATTGTACTAGACAATGGAGCTTAGATTTGTCGCGTGATGTGATAATAAAAACCACGTATTACGCTCTATTTGTCGCTGCAATATACGCTTTATAGCGCTTTTATGGGCGCGCGTAAACTTAAGCCACTGAGGACGAAATACGTTTACCGTTGACCTTCTAAATGAAAAGAATGGACTCATCGAAGGGAGTGGTTTTCATTTTCCAATGTCGGGTCGGTTCAACTCTTCAAAAAAATGGTTTGAAGAAAAATTAATGAAGAGCGAATTTTGATTAAAAATCATAATTGTTTTGACGTAGAAACCGATGAGCCGATTCGGTAAACAATTAGAGCTCAATCAAAGTAAACAAGGCAACGGCGAACAACGATACCCTTAGTGGGTCGGTACTGAACGTTTTCCGAAAACAAAGCAGTGTGGTCAACAAATTGATTGAACATCTCTACTTTACTAAAAGTAGGTACGAAATGATTATGAAGTCTTGAGAATCCAGTTCGAATAATGTTTTCTGACATCTACGTGGAAATTTATTTCATCTGAGAAAATAGAATAAAAACTGAATAAGTTGGAGTATAACACCTGCAGCGTTGGGTTCCTATGACGACAGTAGATGTCTGGCTATCAAAGTGTCACGACAGTTGCGCGGGCAATTTTAGCTATAAAACCGCAACGAAGAAAACTGGTATTTAAAAGGAAAAACTTGCTTTTATATTTTAATCTCGCAAAAAGGGAGCAAGTCTGTTCGTAACGTAGTTTGGTAATATTGTCTGTTGGTAACGTTTATAGGTAAGTAATGCTCTATTATTTAAATACAACTTACAGAAATTTAAAAGTAAAACTTAGGTAGTTATATAACAACATTAACAACAATAAAAAATATTCAGCAAATCTAAATATTATTTCAACGAAAAGTAAAAGCCAATAAAACAGGCACAAAGGAAAAAGGGACAAAAAAACAGTCTGGCAAAAGAATCTACATTAATTTATTTTAAATATGCAGTTTCTTCTTATTACCTGTTGGTAATCAAAATAAGAGGGAGGGGGGTTCGCAAAGCGTTAATGGCCGGTGTAAACGTCCGTATTTATGCACCGGCACGTTAACAAGACAACATTACACTGCAGTGCAAACTTTGTGTCTCAAACTTTGTAATTAATGCCTCGTTTTATAATTTGCCCACCGTGCGCAGTATTAAAGTTGCGAGGTGATATTTTGGCCACACGGTGTACAGGGTAGCGTACTAGATTAGGATAAACTTTTAGAACTAGCGCATCAAGTATGGCAAAGCACAACACAATACTAAAGTAAGTACCCACTTAACTCGATTATTTCAAGACAAAGGAGCTTATGAAAACATGACAAATGGATTTAATAATAACGGACACAGCTTTATTCATTTTCCATTTCTATTTGAAACTTGAATATGTTCGTTGAAAATTTTACATTGATAATATAGAAGTTGGATTATCCGAATAATGTTCGTAATAGTCGTTTAGTTGATTAATGATGATTATTTTAAAGAACTTAATCCGACTATAACCGTTAATAAACCGAGGGCGTTAATAAATGTTTACGTCGCAACATGGCAAACATTTTCTCCATTATTTTCCTCTAGTTTTCATTTTGCGATGTGAATAGATAATTTTAAATTCCCCTGAATTTTCGAGTTGTTCCCCTCATTCGTATTTTTGAAATCCACACGCACAATGCCGTAGCAATTTGCGTGAAATCGAAAACGCTCATGACAGCTGTCGTCGCAGAAGTTCATTATTTAAAGGAAAATGCGGAAAAATAGAATTCTCGAATTCGATTGCAGAATCATTTAAACGCTTTTGCTGAATCATTTACAGATTCGTTTTCACTCACACTAGGCACTTACCTAACTGTGGGTCTAAAAAGGCCACTTTAGCAGAATCAGCCAGCACATCAAAGTAGCCGAAATTGTCAAATTTTCCCAATCAACCTTGAACCTAATGCTTTAGCGTTAAAGATGCAAATAAAATTTGATAGATTGTTGTATGATTAGTATTATGATTCTAATAAAGTCGCCTTTTTAGACCCGCTGTTACTTATGTTAAATTATTGTTTAACTCTTGCGCTGTGTTAAACCGATGTATTTTTAGGTAGATATAACACACGCCTCGTAACAGGTGGCGTTTTGTAATTTTTGCCCATCTCCTTAGGAAAAAGGTACGAGTTTATGTACCCATGTATCTGTTTTAATCTGTCACCTAGTGTTAGTTAAAGTAGAATACGCCATATACATATTTTGCAACTAACTAAGGCCCCGACTAACTGAAAATTAACTGACCATTCGGCTGCGATTTCTAAACTCAAACATGCGGTTAAAACAAACATTTAATGCAACACACTTTTAGGGTTCCATACCTGAAGGGTAACCAACGGAACCCTATTACTAAGCCTCCGCTGTCCATCCGTCCGTCTGTCTGTCAACGGACTGTATCTCAAGCACCGTAATAGGTAGATCGTTGAAATTTTCACATTGTGTGTATTTCTATTGCCGCTATAACAACAAATAATAACAATTAAATAAAAAAATAAAGGGGGCTCCCATACAATAAACGTGTTTTTTTTCGGATTATGGTACGGAACCCTTCGTGTGAGAGCCTGACTCGCACTTAGCCGGTTTTTCAGAGTTGTCATATTTGCACTGGACGAGCATTTACCAGAAATATATTCCATAAAACTTCTGTACGTAGAAAAAGCGAACGTGAATTCTACGTAGTGCTTACTGAAAAAACAACACTCAATAAAATAAACAAAAGGCTCTCAAATTGGAAGTGTAAAGCTTTGAGCCGAACTGGGCAAAATTGCCCGTAACTTGGCGGCGTTTTTTTAACTTTGCCCACAAAAAATGTAGTATATATGTGTTAATTTGCTTTCGAAGCTGACCGTAACTACACGTTTAGTGGGCAAGCTTAAGCTTCTAAATGCTATAAGCTTTTGTAGCCATTTTTATTTTTTGTTGTGTTTTATCGGGAAAACTTATTTATTAGCGTATGTACTACATAATTATGTCCTATATTTTAAAACAGCGTGAAAATGTATTTTCAGACACAAGTGTATCTATTTGCATTGTTTTGATAGGTATATCATATTTTAATTCAATAAAAGAAAAAAAAACTATCATGCTTTTTTTTTCTTTTTTTAAATTTTATTTATTTAATGAGCTTTTCACTCTTTTGTTTTACCCAAATGCGAGCAAAAGAAAATTCAATAGTATTTTCGCACAGTACTAAAAAAACCCAAATTACAATTTCGTGACAGCAAAGCTCTATGGTTTTATTATTTACTCGTATCTTTTCAAACATAAACGATTCCACATAATAGGTACATATTTTCCAAGTCGGTGATCCAACATCCCATTTACGTAAGCTTATTCTTAGGATTATACGTAATTTTATTTAAATAAGCCGTTTTTCGCAATGCCTAATGGTACGTGAGGGTACAATTTGCAAATCCTAATAACTGACGTCATGTAAAAGCGCACTCCACTTTTCCCGGCGTCGGATTCGAGGGTCTGCCATATAGAGGCCCACGGGAGTCTTTTGGGTGGTAAATTGCTTCAGATGACTATTCAATGCGGCCTGCCTTCGGGTCGAAACTGCCTGTCAGGAACTCGCATAAAGCTTTCATTCTGTGCAAGTTGGAGCAACTTGTGTAGTAGACATGTTCCTCGAATAACGTACGTCGTAGTAGATAGGAAGTGCCTTTACGCTGAAAAGTAATACTCCACGATAGCAAACACAAAATCAGATGTTGTTCCAACGAACAAATTTTCCGAGGCTTAATTGCCTTAATTTGGGTGGTGCTTCCAACTTTTTATTTACTAAAGAAATCACATCACAACCAAACTGTCGTTTTCATAAATTGACGGCGATTTCCTAACAACTGCCGCGAAATTTCGCCAAGTAAATAATAACTTTT
The DNA here is from genome assembly GCA_947578705.1 of Lacanobia wlatinum. Lineage (NCBI taxonomy): Eukaryota > Metazoa > Arthropoda > Insecta > Lepidoptera > Noctuidae > Lacanobia > Lacanobia wlatinum. Next base: position 11,904,312 of record OX388024.1, on the reverse strand, counting down.
TATTCTCATTATTGTTTTGGATTCATTAATTGGTGAAAGTTTTGAGCAGTTAGCGACCGCGACATTCAGTAAATGATCTCAGTTACATGAAATACGCGACAAGTTTTTGGATCCTAATTGGAAATCAACTATGTAGGCAGAACAACAGCACTTAACCATCGTTTGGAAGTTTTGAGCTACGAGGCTCGTAATTTATAAAACAAATTTTATTATTCTCTCATTAGGTGTGTTAAACAACAACACGCGTTAGGCCTGTAAGTGACGAGTAATTGACTTTGAAATGGGTTTCTTTCATTCCGTTCAAGGCGGATTATTGAGACGGGTGCGATGTAAATAGATACTAATTTTATTAATAATTTCATGGCTAAACGTCATGTTTCCTGCTCAAATGTAAAATCTAAATCATGAGAAGGTAATAGATATCTACTAAAACTGTAATCCTTGTAAAACAATCTGATTTAAATAAAGACTTCTTTTCAATATAATTTAACTTTTTAATGGAAAACATGTCAAGAATTACTATAAGATATTCTTAAGATAATTCTGAAAAACGTGTGCGTTCTAATCCAAGCAAACGCAGTTATCAGCTGCCACACAAGAGCCAGACAAACATCGAGAAAATTCAAACCAATTAGCATAAAACATCTGGCGAAGAATTTAGAGTTGGCTAGTTACGAACGGGATTGGAGACAAATGAAGCGAGGACAGCAGTCGGGTGCTGCGCCCCCGGCACACGGAGCTCCTCTGATGAAATTACACAAATGCTAATGAAAGTCCCGCTGCTCGAGTGAGATTAGCGTCGTCGCTGTGAAATTGGACCTGTTTAGAGGCCAATTTCACTCCGATCCGGGAATTAGTTCCAACTTCCAACGTTTTTATTCTCAGAAAGGTAGCTTTTGAAGTTAGTATTTACACGTCTGAACTAAATTATCTACTGTCTTTATCACTTGGGGTTTGATAAACAAACGCGCTAGCGATTGTCAGTTTTATTGTAATCACGCTGAATAGACTTGACAGTAAAACGGGCGAGACGCTTTACATCACAAGCTTTCATAAAAGCGTTGAGAAATAATATTTTACGGGCATAGTTATTAAACATCGAGTAAATTATGTTTACTTTACCTCTTGACTCGTGTGCGTACATTGCGTCGCCAACTATATTCAGCGTATCTAGAGTATAATTACATGCCAAAATAAATTATCTCCTACATAAATAACGTAACTTAATTATAAAGACCAAGATGGCGCCGAATTGTTATTATAGTAGTGTTAATCAGAGCAGAGAGTTCAAGTGTTGGGTGAAGTGTCATAAATAAGCCTACCTTGCATGCTTGACCGCACCAGCTTAGGTACACATGACTTGTGCATGGGGACCTCACGTCAAACAATTTCTAATACCCCCTTATCTGTCTACTGCCTCGCCTCATCATACTTTAATCCCTGACGTCAAAATTCTGCTAGCTTTATAATAAGTTGTCAGAAGCTTAAAGAGAATTTCAAAATAGATATATGATAAACATTAAATTGATGTATCTAATTTTTTGCTTTGATGTAACATTTATACGTTTACATGAATTACCGATTATTTTAGTCAAAAATAAATTATTCCTGACAACGACATTTTCGATACGAGTATCAACCACAAATTAATAAACTACGGAAATTATTTGGTAGTTAATTCAACATTGTAATGCTTGTGGTGCACCGTACCTACGAGTGCTTACATAACTGTACCTACCCAGTGCCCCTGTGCAATTCACTATTATATATTCCCCAATGATGCCGTCAGTTTGCCGTATGGTGCCGTAAAAGAATAACACCATCCCATCTTTTCCCGAGGGTGTCGTAAGAGGCTACTAAGGGACTCACCAGAGAATAGGTAGCAGCGTTCTCTGTAAAACGTAACACCAAACACTGCGATCGCCAACCCGCCTGCCACGCGTGGCGATTATGACAAATCCCCCTTTGGTGGAGGCCTATGTTCAGCAGTGGACGTCTTCCGGCTGTTATGATGATGATGATGATGAATGCCATGATGAGACCGCAATCGAATTCGTAGAAATATTTATACATTTTAATTATTAAATTCCAATTCTGTATTACATATTAAATTCCTTTGTTTGTTGGTGTTGCTACTCTATAAAATTAAACATGAATGTCCGTTACAACAGTAAATCATCACTTACACATCCGTAATGGGAAGGCATCTGTAATTTACAACAACTGTGTACTCGAAGTGCTTGACTCTTCACGCAAAATTAAACATTTCCCCACAACTGGGCGTCAACGACGTATCCGGATTTCAGACAATCTGATGGCGTCCCCTGTCTAATCTCCCATTCCGGGATCCTGCGTCTCGCGTCCCGCGTCCCTCCCTAATCCAGCTCTATGAGCGTTTATTTCATATTTATCCGAGTTGTCGCCGCCGCGTTAATGAAACTTTCTTCCCTTTGTTTTCATTATACTTGTGTTTACCCATTACTATAAATATAAGAATTTATGTGGGTTTATTATAGAGGAGTTTCTGTTGCGTAAAATTGCTTATTGGTACTTCGATGAGAAGTTTTGTGTGCGTAGGTGTGGGAACGATGACACCAGGCAACTGTTGCTATGTGGAGAAGTAACCTAACCTAACACTTGAAAAGGCCATTAAGTAACCCATTTCTCTCGGCAGGTTTAACTTTGTTGTGTAATATAAATATTTGTAGGCAGTAAATAAATAGCTGTTGTTTTTCTTTCATTGCTGGTTTGTGAATGAAAACAATTTTCGTGAAAAGCTTTAAGATTAATATTCATTAATTTAATATTTGACATTCAAACACAGTGACTGAATTAAATGGATGACGTTGAATTGTAGAGTCAAACACCCACGAGGCAAATGACTCTGTCAAAATTATTATAAAATAAAGTGAATAGAACGAAAGACAAACTTAGAGACTTGTAGACTGACTCTGTTTACCTTCAAAGGTATAAAGAGTGAGTAGCCATGAAGTAGAAAAAAAAGCAATAGGTAAAAATTCAGTGCAGAAGTCAAGGAATGCGGTTCTTTGCATTCTTTAACTTAACCCAAGCTGGGGAGAAAAAAGATCGCGGTACCAGTTGGCGTTACCTTTTTTCTTTGGGTACATTACCTGCAGGAAATTCAACCGTGAATTACGCAGTCCCAAGTACCTATGTACTTTAAATATTGTAGAAAGTTCATTTAATTTTGAAGAAAACTTAATTAAGGACTGACGTACTCAACTCCATCTTGTTTCGTAGAAAAACATATTTTAGGAGTTGAAAACTTGTGAAATACCCTTAGAATGATTATATTATATAGTTCTAAATTGATGAAATTATAAGATGTAGCTCACTGAACTTGAAAACGATATAACTACAAGCAATTTCTCCAAAAAATTCTACTTAGTATTTAAATAAGATACTATTAATTTCGTGCTGGATTTAATTGTCAAGAAATTATTAGTTACTTGAGTACCTAATTCATATGTTATCCATAAAATTTATAATCACAGAATGATTTCAGCCATAGCTTACTCTTTAATGTTACTGTTCTATACTTGGAAATATGAGAAAATAGACTAAATTTTTTTCAGAGCTCGATAAGTGCTTTTATCGATACAAAAATTGAAAATCACTTGAATTGCTTTAAGTGCTAGCCACTGGTTTAGGTCAAACGTGTTTTAATATAAATGAGTCCTGAGAAAACTAATTAGATTTTGCTACGATTGCTAGAACGTCAATCGTTGTTAGTAAAGTCGGTAGAAAAAATTGGTAATGCTAGAAAAAATAACACAGTCTTCTTTGTCTAACCCTCTTCCCAGTTTTGCTGGGAACGGGTTTCCTAAATTCTACACAGTAATAATACAAATATTTGTTTAAAAATCACTTAAATCTTTTATAATTATAATGTTACATTTTTTTAATGTAGGTTTTGAATGGTGATTTAAACTTAATTACTGATACCATGACCTTTTATTACGATCTAAAATTTACTAAAATAATACCCAAACATTTGTATGAGTGAATCTCTTCAATTGCTTAAGAAAAGATGACTGCATTGTTTCAGCAGTGGGCAGGCTCAGAGTTTCATTTATCTTGTAATTATTTAATTTTGCGACGAGTCTTATTTGGAGGTTGACGCATGATATTGCGTTTAGGTGAAAGATTAGAAGATTGTCTAGCAAAGATTAATAAAAAGATGACAGTTGGACACCCTAAAATACGCGTGAGAAAAATAATATCTTATTTATACTGTTCATAGCCTCATGATAAGACGGTTAATATCTCAGTTATTTTTAGACAAAAAAAATAATAAAAACTTCGAGATGATTCACCCTAAACAGGATAGAATAAACATTATAGTTAAAAGCTCGCTTACAGACTCTTGCTGCACAATTTATCTTCTTAGCTTCAGCTGACTGAAGGAAAAATGATGCTATATACGTACTATTGTGTGCTAAGCGAAGTGCTTAGCGACCCGTCACAGGGTAACACTACACTCCACACGTCTTCCCTAAATGGGTCTTTTAAGACGACAACTTCGCATTTATATTACTGACTGTACCACAGTACAACGTAGGGATCTTGTTCACATGTCAGTTGTTCGCGGCATGCAGTACAAGCCTGAACAAAACTGTTACTGTTGAAGATAGAGAGTTCCCTGCATATACGCTCGACTGAACTCGCCTAATAACACCGTATAACTTAAAAGAAAAACACGTATTATTTTCCCAGTTATTAAATTGCTAGAAAAACTGTTCAGCGATGACCTATTGTCCGAAGGTAAGTAGAAGAAATAACAAAACCCACGCAAGTTTACGTGGGTTGGGAGTATTTAGTTTCAGCTTGACAACCATTATCTATGACCTCACATAGGTACAATTTAGCTTTACAAAGGAAGTGGATATTTATCTAAATTAGATCTAAGATGCGATTAATTTAGGATGAGCAAATTCAATTCTAATCAGATGAGATCATAATCTGATGTATAAACAGTCTGTAATCTATGCTCAGTATTTAGACTCAGGGGTAAAGGGGCGAATTATATTAGGAAAGAAATATCGAGAGGATGTGTTATATTAGACAGGTCAACAAAATAGTGCAGAGATACAGTGGTTTTTTCCTGTCAGCAAAAATTGAAAAACAAAATGGTGCAGAGACAGAGTGGTTTTTTACTGTCAACAAAAATTGAAAAACAAAATGGTGCAGAGATAGAGTGGTTTTTTACTGTCAACAAAAATTGAAAAACAAAATGGTGCAGAGATAGAGTGGTTTTTAACTATCAACAAAAATTGAAAAACAAAATGGTGCAGAGATAGAATGGTTTTTAACTATCAACAAAAATTGAAAAATAAAATGGTGCAGAGATAGAGTGGTTTTTTACTGTCAACAAAAATTGAAAAACAAAATGGTGCAGAGATAGAGTGGTTTTTTACTAAGTGTCCATTGGTAACTCTAAAATGATTTTTTCTTTTCTTTTCCTACGTGTAGTTTTGGATTTGCCATCAGTTTAAAATGTGAATTTTGGCAGTAATCAGCACTTTCATGAGTGCGATTGACTTACTTATCGGTACATTTCTATAAATACATTGATTTTTATATATATCTACCGTACCTACTACTTTCTTAAGTTCAATTAACAATTTAGAACTACCTGCCTGGATTTTGCTTGTTGAGGTTACTAAAACTTACTCGGAAATCACAAGTCAAATAACTACTCTAACATTGTAAATGACATGCTAGAGAACTTTAAGCACTTGGACGTAGTATGTCCATCAAAGTGCACTACTTTCACAGTCATATGCCAATCCCATCGGCCTTTGTACCTTTCTTCTATCGTTTTTAGGTCCTGGTAAACCCGGTCCCTTTGTTCTTTGCTATGGGATCCAAGATACTCTGAAGATTGATCAAGATGACTGTGGAAGTGGTGCACTTTGATTGACATATTACATCTTAAGTTCTTAAAGTTTTCTAGCGTGTCACATTTGCTATGTTCACACACATTTAGTATGTTAGAGTAGTTATTTGACTCGTGATTTCTGAGTAGGTTTTTAGTGACCTTAATAAACAAACTCCACGCAGGTAGTCCCAAATTGATCATTAAACTTAAGAAATTAGTATGTTAGATAGTTATTAAAATCAATGTTTTATACAAATGTACTGATAAGCAAGCAATCCGCACACATGTAAGTACTGATTATTGCCAAAATTCACACATTAAACTGAGGGTAAATCCAAAACTACACGTAGGAAGTCAAAACTTTTGGTATGAATGTAATCAGTATACGGTCCTAACTTAAAAAAAAAAAAAACAGTTTTTGGCACCAAAACTAGTGTTGACTAGTGTTATGTAACGATAGGTTAATGAATCAAAATGAGTATGTTGACACTTCAAAAGACAAGTACAGAGAAGAGATATTTCTCAATGGCCCATTCCCTTGATTTATTACTACTGGTGAAACTTTGTTTTCTAAAATAAGATAAAAATGTCATGAATCTCATACTTCACTATGTTATTGCCCAGCAACGTGGTAAACTTTTATCGAAAAACGTTCAGTATTGCAAGTAACGTACATAAATCCAGAGTAATGGTAACATTGTACATGTAATTAAAAATTAATAGTTTTCATAAATCAATGTAAATGTGTATTTTCTCGTTCGGGCTCGCCGTAAATAGGATCATTCAATAATAATATTAGTTATCGTACCGACCAATAAATTAATCATTAAGGTTTATTGCATTGCTTTTATCTTATTACGAAAATAAATGATAGTGCTGTCACACGGATGACTGTTGGACACTTATTGACAAAGACTGTACTGAGAACAGTAGTTCTATTCTGTAACAACATTTTCGTGTCTCGACAGCGGAATCCGAGGTGAGTATCAAACTCGTATAAACATAAGACCTTTATGTTGTGTGTAATAAAGCTCACTTTGTGAGTTTTGTCACTCAGGTGAAGCTCGATATCGAAATGGTTATTACAGAATAGACTAGTAGTGTACAAATTGTGTGCGCAAACAGTAGAAGGTACTAATAAAAATGTACTCCGCTAAGTTATTTCCCAGTCACCACCCGAGCTAACAGTAAATTATGTTTCGCAAACTAAGAGGTCAAACATCCTTTTCAACTGTTTGTCATTATTAAAATGAGTAAACACCTACTACAGGGTGAGACAAATAAATTCATTTCAGCCAACAAAGGGCGTCCAAGCTCGGCTAATGAAGAAGGACGTCTTGTTTAATTACCTTTTGTAATTTTTCTTCTAAGCGGGCCAACGTATAAATTAATTTTCTTTCAGTGGCCCGTCCATGAGCACCATTATGAGGCACTAAGTGAACCCTCTTTTGTCTGGTATAACCTGGCGGGCTTTTTGGAAAGACTTTAAAAATCTTGCTAACAAGGCTAATTTATGACGAGTACACTATTTCGAGACTTTACAAGCAAACTTGTAGAATATAAACATATATTCTTGTCAGAGTTTGTTTACATTAGGTATGCACCGATATCTTTATCATGTTATCAAGTTCAAAATTCTCATTTTTGGCTTCGGATTAAAAGTCAAAATTTTAATTTGGCTAATTGAATTGTGATAAGATAAGAAAACCATTGAGAACAACGATTGTGTCATTATGTGTAATAAATATTGTCTGCTCGATTCTTGATGGTGTTATCTAAAAAAGGAAGTGTGATTAAACGTTAATAATAAAAATTGTAAACAAATAAATTATTTCAAGTGCGATTGTTGTTTAAACAATGACGGAATATTTACAGTGGCATTAGTCATAATAGTTTATCATAGGATATTATGCTAAGCCAGTGATGCATTGGCAACGCATAGTTCTACACAGTAGCTAGAGGTATAGTCTCTTCTACAGAAAAGAGGGAAGGTACAAAAGAGAATTCTCAACAAATGCACTTAACTGCAAATCACTTAGTCGTATCTGCAATGGTAATTCAATCGTGTATAAAAAATACGGTAATTTATGAAATACAGAGAATTCTGTCGTTTGGATATTCGCGTGCCTTTTGTGACGGCCAAGCACCTATTCCTAAGTGTAATATAGGTGAACTTGAGTCTACCTATTTATACCGATTAGCAAAGGCCTCTTCTTTCCCACACGCGTCTGTTCTGTGCTGTTACGGGCTAGGTATTTCGTTCGTTCGGTATGTTACCTTATATATATATTATAGGAAAATACGTAGTCAAAAAACGTAACTTCTTAATAATGCACTACGCAGGCTTCCTCGTCTGTTTTCGTAACATCACCTAAATCTCTTGGAACATCATAGGCTTCGTTTAAAGAGCTCGCGTAGGAAACTTTTCCAATATTTTTTTCATCACGTTTGTCAACTTCCAGGGTTCGTAGCACATCAACAAACAAACAATATTTCCGCGGTGACACGAGTTTTTCGAACTCATTTCCATTCGGGAGCGTGTTGCGAGAATTTATTGACTCCGCGTACTTGTCGGGAATACGCATGGGACTATTATTTTGTAGGAATGGTTAATTTAAGTTAATGTACCTATTTAAATTATAAGCATTTTATAACGTAGAAAAATGTAACCAGCATTAATCAAATGACGGCGGAACCTTCAAATAATTTGGAAGAGAATTAATAGCTCAAACAGTTTTTATAGTGCCTCATCTTCTGACAGATTTAATATTTTTACTGATAGTGTCTTAAGTGTTATAAGTAAATATTGGCCCCAAAACCTTGAGTCTATAACGAAATAATCGGATAGTGACACATTCTATCTTCATTATCCGCACATCGTTTCTCATTAGCACTTAACGGTGACAAACCAAGTTTGGTAAACAAGGAAGAGTGACCAACTGTCCAGGGAACTCTCTAACTTATCCCTCAACTTTTTGTGCGAGAATCGGAAACCTTTCCGATGCGACGACCCTCGGGAATATTTTATAGAGATTAGAAAATAATATCTTTCGTTATTTTTAGGCTTAATGTTTTAAGAATGAATCAGCTTGGGGAATATGTAGGTAGGCTCTCATGTTATTTTATATCGCATTAATTATTCCTCCCACACACTCATACATTTCTGCACAAAAAAGTTTGATATCTTCAGTATTTTAAATAACATTATGTACCTATTTTATTTATTAGTATTAGTTATGATTAAAGTCGGTCAGCTGTCCCCTCGTAGGCTCGTAGAACGAGTGTCGTATCTGCGCATTTGATAGACACAGATATAGATAGTATGCTGCTGTAAGTGGGTCGTGCGTATCCGGAGGGTCGCTATCGGCAGATATTGTCGCTATTAGTGCATTAAACTGTTACTGTTATTGCACTCTAGCACTATTAGAAAATCTTTATTAACGCGAAACGGTAGACTCAGTACCTATAGTCCTTTATTGAATCCGTTGATGAGGGCACGATTGAGACTAATCGTGTTAACGACGATACTTACTGGCCAAACAATTTGATTGCATCAACCTAATAATGAGTACGATTAAAATATTCCAAGACTGAAATAAATTGCGTGTTTAAAACAGAATTGCATTACTTTTCAAGTCAATCTAAACGTAATCAGAAACGAAAGTTCTCGTGTAGTTTCAAAGCCCATGTAAACAAACGATGAAATCGCTTAAAACTTTTATCCGCCGCGATGCCAACAATAAAATTAAGGTTTTATGTCCCGTTTAAGGTTTGAACTTTTAACGCATTACATATATATTTCACAGAGAATAAAAGACGACGTTGCCATACAATGGTAGGGATCGAGGGAGCCTTAATAGTTCTCAATCCTCCATTCGAAAGTCTGTGCAAATCTTTGGGGAATGAGAGCGGAGGTGGCGACGGAGGCTGTCCTAAAATATCAGCGTATTACTGGATGTGACAGGCCGGACCCTTCGCCTATTGAGCGCACTCATTAATGATTCATGTGTAGATGACAGGCCACCATCGATTTTATATCTTCGCAAACAGGAATAATTCCAATTTTATATCCTTCGTTGGTATGAAAATGTTTGCGAATATTTTCAATCCGCTGAGTGTGTTTGAGACGCTAATAGGAGCGACCTTTCAGTCAACAGAACTATCGTTACCTAAGGCTACGCTTTCAATTTTGCTAATGCTTAGAAATTGTAAAATGCTTTTATGACTATGCGTGTTTCTTATAGATAGAGGAATGATTTTTATTTGCGTAAGAATATTCTGACACACTTTGTTAAAACTCACTCATATCAAATATTTACTAGGTAGATATGCCCATTTCCAGAAAGGCACCTCCCTAATTGAGAAAATTTAAGAATTGCTTAGTTTCTATTTAGCTAGCAGTGTTTTCTTGGGACACAAAATTTGCGAATTCAACATTTTATAAAAAAATGAGACCAGGGATATTTTCGGACAAATTACACTAAGAGCATTTACGTAAACGTTTTTCTAGCTTCGGAAAAATTACACAAAAAGGGCGAGGGCAAAAAAGGGCCCGAAAGTCGTAGTTTCCGTTTTATACAATTTCGTCTGTCACGTCTAGTTAGAATAAATCTGCGTTACTGTCATAGTAGACGTTTTTATCTCTATAGTAAACTGAGCAATAACCGAACCGAGTTTAGGAATTGTGCTTCGCCATTTTGCTTCGCGTGTTTGTAGGCTTGCGGTCCGTAGTTTATATATATTCGCTTACTGTTGAATATAGGATTTCTGTTACAAATTAACGAGGGAGTCAGTCAAGTGTCATGTCGTCGGGGCTCATTGCTCCAGTAACGTTACACGTATGCGGCTGACACCTACCCTCAGTTGGATCGGTGTAAACAGCGAATTTGTGTCACAATACAAGATTTATGTCGAAATTACTAACTAAACATTTCGCTAAACTAAACTTGGTGTTGTATTTGACAATATCAGGTTTCCAGAAATAGCTTCTTAGAAAATTGAGTGGAAATACTTCAACCCTTTTCCAGTTTCATAATTTGTAACGAAGATACTAATTTTGAAATTCAAACAATTCTTTAGAATGTCTGCGTTTAATCATCAAAACAAGGTAAGAGGCTAGTTTCCACCATCAATAAATTGCAAATCTATTTAGTCCGTCAGAGTATTGAAAAATAATAGACATGTATTTTTTGTTTTTGTAAATCAATGAATATTGACAAAGATAAACTCAACATTAAAACTCGGGAGTGGGGGCTCGTGATGTCAGAACGCACGAAAAAATATATCACGGCGTGAGCTATTGAGAATTTTAAAAGCGTCGTATCTTCGTCAATTTTGGTTTACGTAACAAAAGAAAAAAGAAACGGGTCAAATATTTTTTGATAATCTAACTGACGTACTAATTAGATTTTTTCAGTGGACAAGCCTATTATTGTCTGTGTTTCCTGATAGCTATAACCTAGGAGTATTTAAGTCAAGTGCGAATAGGTTACTTCAAGGTAAGCGTGCTCCATCTTGGTGAGATAGTGGTCAAACGTGTACCTATCATTAGTAAAAAATGTTTTATTTAATTAAAATTGCGTTGAACAGGCATTTTAAAACATACATAAATCTGTTTCCCTTAAGACACATAACGATTCCTACACATACAGGTTCGCTACAAAACAATCGTCCAATACAACTCGTGGGAACATTAAAACCTCAGTAAACCCCAACTTTTTAATTTGAATCGCCAAATTCAAATTTAGAATATATTTTAGCGAATGCGTGAAACGTAATAACTCGGGGATATCGCTCGGTGGCTATTTCCCTGATGCAATTTTCCGCCCACAACGATAAGATATTATTATCGGCTATTATTTAGACGCAGTAAAACACAAACAGATGTTCATCCTGATGTTTATATTTATAGACGTTTGTGACGACTTATTTTATTATCATTTTGTTTACTAACATTATTTTGATTGTTGGAACAGTTGGAGTTTTATGTGTCTTTTTCTTCAAAACAAAATTAAATATCCGTGTTGAAGAAGTTGAAACGAAAAACTATAGGTATTGAAAACTAGTAGTACAATAGACACAGTATACATCCTTTTTATTCAGTTTGTGAAATATCTCTTAAATCGGTCCAATATTGGAGGAGAAAACAGTCGAGAGCCAAACCTCGAATTATGACTTTTTACATACAAAGTCTCGCCGCCCGCATTTTCTCTTAAAGTAGCCACCGACTGGACCCAATGGGCTTCCACAGATTTAAAACTGAAAAACCGGCTAAGTAAAATAAAGAGGGGAGAAGTTAAAAGCGAAAAAAAAATAGATTTTTGTTCGCCTCCCTTTATTTTAATTTAATATTTTTTTTATTTTTTGATGTAATTGCGGCAATGGAAAGACACACTGAAAATTTCAACTATCTTCCTATTATGGTTCTTGAGAAACAGCCCGTTGACATACAGACGGTCGGACAGCGGAGGCTTAGTAATAGGACTCCCTTAGGGTACGGAACCCTATACACAAACAACAAAGTCATGTATTACTCATTATACGCGTCAACCGATAAAGGGACGGAAATAACCGCAAATAGGCGATTACCTATTGACCTACCACAAAGACCATTTTAAATGACTGATATATGCAGTACAAAGTTGCATTCCAACTGTGCATCATGAAATATTAATTCTCTGCTCTCCTATTAAACTTGCATAAAAGATGTAGCAATCATTTGTTCGTCAAAGGATTCCGAAAGTAAATATGTAACATGCAATATATTTTCTGAGATTGATATCCGTACAAGGAGCTTGAAATGGAAGTAAATTAAACTGCATGGGCGGAATGTGTCGTTGGTCATGTAGTTGCAAGCATTTGAGTCGCAGCCTGCTTAACATGAGATCCTAAGTTCGATTCCCATCTCGGGCAAAGTACTATCGAGGTTTTGATGTGAAACATCTATTGGCGCGCCTTGGCAATAATACCAACTCGTATGCCGTGACGGACGACGCTGTCATGTCGTGATGCTCCCACTACGCCGCCTGTTAGAGACGGCGAACTTTGGAACTAAATTATAAGATTTTTATTAATTATGAATTATAATATTAACAAAGATTTTTCACATCTGCCGGGCGTCCCGTGACGGCTATTTTTTACATTAGAAATCTCTCAGAAGTCACCTAAAGTCTGGACTCTTGATGTGCCCGTTTGATAGCAAAATACTTGTTCCGTAATACAAGGATCTTGAAAGATAACTAGCAAAAAGTGGGTATACTTTCTATGAGGTTATCATTGCCTAGCCCTCCTGAGAAAACAGGCGTGATGTCATAGTAACATGGGCGTAAATTACGTAAAACCTACTACGCTATTTGCGGTAGATCAGCTTTGACAAATGATGTGTGAAATAAGTTTTCTTAAGTAACTCGAGAAAATACAAGCCTAACAAAAAACCAAATTGGAAATGTTGGTCCCATATTGTTTTCTAACTTTAGTTTTGCGAGTGAAATAGGTTTCGTGACTCCTTTTTATCTTAAAATAGCTGTAGTGGCAGGGTGTTTATTTCTTTTTCGCTTTTGAACAATGCCAACTTTGAAGCCAAAGGCCAATTGTGTTATTTTTATAAGACCCCTATTTTATTTCTGCGAACTGTTTATTTGATCCCTAATTCTGAGAGTCTAACATCAAAATGGATGGGCAAATTAAACTTGAACAAGTTTTTCAGCTTTTTCGTTTATGATAAGCTATTTTTTTTTTGAGTTCCGAGTGCGGATATGATGCAAGTGCATGGTGTAACGTATGCGTGAATTGCGTCAGTTTTACTCTCACAAACGTTATATTTTAAACCTTGAAAGGAAACTTTAAATGCACCGTTTGTTTAAGGAATATTTTAAGTACCGTACTAATGCATAAATTCAAAAGTATTTTCTCAAAGTCCTTTGATATAAAACCCATTTCAATCAGCCACCATGTACCTACTGCATTTTCAGTGTTTATAATACCGATATCATCGATGACTGTGTCAATATTGTTGGACCTGTATGAAAGTTTACGAGAACATTGTACCAGTGGGAGATAGTCTTAACCGTCAACCATCCGTGTTAAACCCCCAGCATTAGGGATAACCATTTTTATCATATCTTTGTTTATACACGCCTTTCGGGTTTTTCCGCGGCTGGACTAACGATGTTTTCCTTTGCTCGGGACTTAGGAGTCGGGAGCAATACAATAAATAAATTTTGTAGACGCTTAGAAAACTCTAGCTCATTTACAGTGGGTCGTTAATCAATATTTCGTTTTAAGCAACACTCTGCATATACCTACGGTATATAAGGTTTTTTTTACCATATACGAAGCAGGACTGGAATATTAAGCCGGGTTTTTATATCACCATTCAATATTTATCCAGGCACTGAAATTTTCTTTTTATTTATGAGAATTGTGTTTTGCGTAAGTCGTGAAATTGATTGATTGGAAACATTTTTGAATGGCGTTAAAAGTCATGTATATTATACATTTTATGTGTATATTTAACAATCAAACAGATTGTTTCGGTTTGAATTCGACTTCAACAAGCTAAAGCCAACGCAGATATGTATGCGTTTAATAGGAACCAAAGCGGATAAACGGGAATCCGATGATTCGATCCGATGATGGTAGTCCTGCTAGCTCTAACCCATTAATTGGAGAGGTAAGGCTTCGCTCCCATTAAGCTATAGCCGACTGTTTAGCTAGTTACTGGCGTCTGGTGGCGAGTCGGCAAGCCTTAGACGCATATGTGGTTTTAAGAGGTTTGGGTTGTACATTGTACAAGAGTGTGATGCAATGATCATGTTTCAAATTAAAATATCACACGAAAGCGATGACTCGTTGCCTATTAGATACCTGATTTTAAGTATAGGGGGAAAAAAGGAGATGCTCATAGAATATAGTATGTTCTTTCCTTGATACGGTCATGAGTAATCGACCAAATTTGAACCTTGTGAACTCTGTGAAATTCCAAACTATCAAATCACTCTATAGGTTTGCGATAACTGAGGCCTTAGATGTCGTCCTAATTGGCTAACTATCGTACGAGTTAACGATGCGATTTCGCCGCACGACAAGATTAAACTCGCACATTTCTTTATAGTGTCCTAATTGAAGCTAATCATCGAGCGAGCACAGAAATTCAGGACAACGCCTTAGTCCGACTTTTTAAACGTACTCGATCGCGTTATAAATGTTCTCTTATGACAATTCGTATAATGAAAAGAATATCTCCAATATTATCACTAGCCAGCGCCGGCGCTTATACAATTTCAATACAAATTGAGGTTTACTCTAACGCGTAAGAGTAAGACCATTCGCACTAGGGCCACTGTACAGTGCGATGCACACCATTTTTACCAACTTCCAAAAAAGGAGGAGGTTCTTGGTTCGGTATCTCTTTATGTATGTACACCGATTACTCAGAAGTTTCTCATCCGATTTCTGTGTTTCTTTTTTAGTTCGATGCGGTATACTTGCCATTTAGTCCTGTAAAAATTTGATTAAGTTTGGTTCAGTAGTTTTTATGTTA
Organism: Lacanobia wlatinum; assembly: GCA_947578705.1. NCBI lineage: Eukaryota > Metazoa > Arthropoda > Insecta > Lepidoptera > Noctuidae > Lacanobia > Lacanobia wlatinum. The sequence continues at coordinate 11,888,869 of OX388024.1, read as the reverse complement.
TGAGCATTTTTGTAGTTTTGTAGTAGTGAGATACACTCAGGGCACATTTATCGACGCTCCTCGCCCGTAAGTTACGGCCGAAGACGGCAAGGTGTGCAAAGTTAACACTACCGTGCTGACTTTGCTAAGCCTCTTGGCGAAGTCCAAAATAAGCAAAGTTAACTGGCATGATTTGGTATTATGTTGCGGTTTTGGTTCTAACCACTACCAAGACAAGATTGTATCTATTTTGTTTTGTTGTGGTTGTCTCTTAAAAGATTTGTTTTAGGTTCGAAACTGCCCATTCTGTCACTTGAAGAAATGTTTGCAATATTAATATCGATCTGTCATTTCGTGTTTATGTACGAAGTAGGGTAGTAGGATATTCTATATGGGTAATCGATATATGGTGGATCTAATCGATTTTTGCGACGATACCGTTGCTCGAATTTTTAGTCGGTCACGTTTTTCGTAGAAATTGAAATTAGTCTTTGGAACGCAAGTTCCATGAAATACGTTAGTTTTCAAGTCTATCGTAATTTTGTCGAGCTTAATAAGACCGGACGCTTCGTTCTTACAGGATTTAACAGGATTATTACTAAATTCCAGGAAAATGGGAATTGAGAGGAATAGCTGTTTCTAAGTAGGTAGGGAAATAGGAAATAAGCTTTAGTAAAACTTAGATGTGATTATAATTTACTAAACAAATGTTTACTTTGTGAAAATTTAAAAAACAGTACCTCCGCAGATTAATAATAACTTACAAATGTCCGAAATTTCCTTCTAGCTAGAGAAATACTTAAGTACACAGCCAACGTTTGCTAATATACACAGAACACTGCTATACCATAGAGAAATTCAAAATTAATATTAAAAACCCTAAGGCTTAGGCACTTTTTGGGTAATTTCTGTGCAAAACATTGTAACTTTTTAAATAAAAAATTACTTAATTATATCAAGTTTGAAATTAATGAAAATTACTGTGTAATTGAGGTCTGATCTAATACAAGTCTGCTCAAATGCAATTAATTAAACTGCTTCTGAATTCAAAAATTAATGTCACTCAATAAATGAAAAGTTTCAATATCACTGCACAACTAAAACAAAATAATCATTTTGACATAAAGATCCAGCCTTTTCAAATAAAATAAAGTTCTATCAACTCAAGTAGAATCTCATCAAAGGAGAGTAATGTATCTAATGCTCATTCGCACTAACACTAGGTGACACCTAAATTAATGCGCAAAAATCTATTAATGCACTGTTGGATTTTCAACTCTCAACGCTAACCCGAGAGTTGAAAATCCAAAAGTGGGCTGTCATTCTCATGCAGACCCAGGCGAAGATGACGGGTCGACTTGATGCCTACCTACAGGCAGGGTTTTCAAAATCTCATATTTTTGTTGGGCAAATTCTTGTGAAGACTAAGAGAATTTTGACAAGCGGACAAGGGAGGTAATTGCCCAAAAGTAGAACAATGGAGGATGAAAAAAAAAACAGCTAAGTGCGAGTCAGACTCTCACGTGAAGGGTTCCGTACTCCAACCCAAAAAAAACACGTTTCTACAAGAAACGTGTCTTTTTTTTTTGGGAGCCCCCTTAAATTTTTTATTTAATTTAATTTTATTATTTGTTGTTATAACGGCAATAGAAATACACTGTGAAAATTTTAACTGTCTACCTATTACGATTCTTGAGATACAGCCCGCTGACAGACAGACGGACGGAAAGCGGAGGCTTAGTAATAGGGTTCCGTTGGTTACTCTTTGGGTAAGGAGCCCCGAAGAATAAATTAATAACATACACACTCAAGTGCTATTTAATGTTAGCGAAATGGACATTACTGTAATAAAATTTCATCAGAACTAATTAAGCTTATTGGAAGGAACCTGTCAGGTGTCGTTGATCGCTGACTGACGCAATGTAAGCGGCGCTTGCGCCGAGCTTCGGGCGAATTGCGCGCGCCGTAAGTATATATGGGAAAAGAGTACCTGACTGATGTAAGAACTCATTATGGTGTATCATTCAGTGCTTTGTTTCTGTAGGGGAAACTTGCATCAGAAACAGGTGGAACATTGTAAACATTGCACTTTATCAAAAGACGGAATTCCATTTGTTTATGTGACAGTTTAATATTCGCTTACGCGGATTATCGTCAAACCACAAACAACTAATTTAACATTTTTTATAAATTTGTGTGCAGTTTGAAAATTGTGTGTTTTCTTTCCTATGAGGTTCAGCAGCCATTTTTACGCAAATATTACCAATACATTACTTACTTTACCAAATTTTTTGTCTGGATGTAAAGTGAAGTTTGACAAACAATTAACTATGGAAGATAAGGAAAAATTATTAAAAAAATAAAAAAAGCCGTACTAACCTGTATGTGCATTGTTAAATCTCCGGAGCCTCCATGAATGTTGTATGCAATTGCAAACAATGCGAACGTATCTAATGCTGGCCATATGGGAGTTCAACTCATCAGGATACGCCAAGCAGCCATATTGAATATCAATGCTGAAAGATAGTAGAGAAATGTAAAATTTGAATCGATTTAAAATCTTAAAATTAGATTAGGCTGTTAGGTACTAAAAAATGGTCGTGAGAACTGAGTCTGGTAATGGAAAATTTTCCTTTCTATATCGTAACGAAAATTTCTCCAACTTGAGGAGTTGATATCCATTTTTAGAGGATTACGGTGATTAATGTTAATTTAATTATAAAAGCTTAGAGTCGGTCCCATCTCTCCACTTACGATATTACTACAACACGAACTTAACTTTAACAAAGCTTTTAGTGGCGAGAAACGCTAACATTCTCGGCGGTGACACGAGTTGATTTCGTAACACCTAATAGGCGATAAAGCATCGATTTTCACACAAAGAGAGGTTAGTGGCGCAACACCGACCCCTTTTCAATAAAATTCACATTTTCTTTCACAAGTCGGGTGTTGGTGCCTGGGTAACATTCATGACGGAGTTTAGTGACTTCCGAAGTAGCAGGTTATCAGACGTGGGGGTAGAGGGGGCGTGTGGGTTCGCGGGTGAGGGGAGGGAAAAGCTGGATACTGGTGGTGTATTCGCGCCCCGCATTCTAGTCCCGGCGCTCGGCGCGCTCGCTCGCGCCTCCTTACCGCGCGACTCATTACGCGTCTCTGTTCTTATTTTTATTTACTTACGCGGCGTCTGATTGCTTCTTTCTATAACGTGTACCGGAGGTTTGTTGTGAATGTTGCAAAGTGACGGTGTGATTTTTACGGTTCCTTTTTTGTCATGAATTTTGGTAACATTTGCGGCTAATTTATGGAAATTTTAATTCGTATTTTACCTAATTATTTTGGAATTTATATTGACTGGAATAACATTAACAAAATGTTTGGACTTTTATTATTTTCTAGTAACAATTTAATGAGATCTTACTATTATTTTGCGAGTTTTTATCGTGTCTATAATGTTGATAATTAACAACAACAAAGTAGGTACTTACATCTATGAATAATAATGTTAATAGGTTAGAGCAAATTTTTGTTTTGGCGATCCTTGTCTGTTTATTTTGAATTTTTGATAATTATGTGAAACAATTTCCTACATAATTGATTTACCTATCCATTAAAATTGCAGTTTATAGACATGAGTTGATATGCCGCTAAATCCGGCTGGGTCAGTCTGTCTCAAGTGAAACGGCTGCCTTGATCGATCGGAATCTATTAATACACGGGATATCTACTAAATAATCGAAAAATATATGCAACCAATCGACACATCGTCTATACTGACAGCAGCCGATTTGTATTCATTGAAACGCCAACGCCGAAACCGCTGTCGATATTCGGTACTTTAGTGCGAGAAACAAATACAAACAAAATAGAATTAGGTACGGTAATGAAAATACGATTTTCGACAACGAAATTACAGCAATTCGCAATTTATACGACTGGAATATATTTACAAAGCAATAGGTAGTTTCCGTCGTATTTTCAGTAGGTAGTAGTTGTACAAACATTAATGCATTCAAAGTTTTAACAAACACGGCACAAATAAGTTAAAAGTAGAACAAGTGAAATTATTTAATTTGCAACCTAAACAAATGTAGGTCGGGGCCGATGAATTAAACATACTGGAGATTTATTGTTCGAATATGTTTTATTGTATGAAAACAAATTCATATACGTATGTTCAAAGACGAGAATCAAGATACTTATAGCAATCGGTCGTCAAAGTAAAGCGTAGCACGTTTGTATGGGAAGTGATTCCCATGTTCCGTCCTACTCTACTTGTCGGGCACTCGTGCAATGTGGCCTCAGTAGGTACACGCGCACAGAAAAACCATAAAACTGCGCTTTCGATCCGGACCCGCGCCTCGTGGGCGAGTTTCTATCTTGGATGATAACCAAGTACAGTCGCGTGCGAAACCCCATGGCCCTTTATGACACCGAAGCTTAATTGAGGACAAACACAAAAACAATTTATTTTTTACCCGCCATACACCTAAATACTACGCCAAATATCAACACGGAAGTTGTAAACCCATTATCATTTCATTTTTTTTTCGAATACAGTCAATTTATTTTCTTATTCCAGTTTTTAATTTGTTTTGCGCATTAAAAATAATGTCAAGTATCCCATTTCGTTCGGAAAAGTTCGCTTTTTACTCGCCCCCTTTAATGTTTCCATTGTCCAATATAGAGGCCTCATTAAAAAATAATATCGAAAGCAAAACTTAATCCAAATGTTAACTTGGGGACTCTCCAAATTGTATTTTAATTGCCGTATTATTGTTTATTGTCTCAAATAGCTATTTTTCCAAAAAATCTTTCCTTACCTTTTCGTACTCAAGGAGTACAAAGTTTTTCAAATGAATTTAAAAAAGTAAAGGACTTATTTTTTAAGTTTTAGACGAGACGGAAATTATAGCGATTTTCTTAGTAACTTAACAAAATCGTTTCTACAATACCTACCAAGACCATCCAAGTAACGCGCATCAAATATTCTTATGTTAGTAAATTAATGAATGCTAAAGTTTCCATTCAATGTTGTAAATTAAGGAAAGAAATTCTTGAATGGTAAATTAGTTCACGCAACGATGTTACCGATCCGTCATACAAAGTATATGGATATTATTCACAAGAAAAGTGCTTCTATAAAGTACGCGATAGCGTTTGCAATCCTAAGCTGGATTGACAACTTTCTTAATACGTCCTCACACTCCTCTTAACTTCTAGTCGGGACACTTGAGCACGAATATATTATAGAAAACTAGGGAACTCGGCAAACGTTGTTTTGCAAAATAAAAATAAAATAGCCTACCACCTATTCTCATACCTACCGAATATACACACAAAATTTCATGAAAATCGGTCGAGCCGTTTCGGAGGAGTTCGGTAACAAACACCGTGACACGAGATTTTTATATATTAAAAGATATCTCTCCGTGGCTAGTAAAACCGAAGACGGGACGAGACACGCTAATAACTTTTTAACTATCATGCACGGAGATTTCAACAAAATTTATTTTTAGTGCAACTGAATTTTAACAGAAATCGAAAGCAAATTTCCCATAAAAGACGTCGGAAAATTTTCCCATTTTCAGACGGTGTTTAACAACTTTGTGAAGGATAGAATTCCAATCAATTGTGACAAGGTCTATCGTAGTCACATCTCGTAGTAATTTGATTGAAGATACACGAAACTTGCTGTCTAAACCGATTTATGTTACGTTTCATATTTCTCAATTTACTTTGCGAATATAATAATTTATTCTATAAGGTTTCTCATTATAAATTGGATTATGAATTGTTGAGGTCAAACAGTTGCGGAGAACAAAGATAAACTAAAGCGTCTAATAAATTCTTTCGTTTTTAGGGTTCCGTACCTCAAAAGGAAAATGAACCCTTATAGGATCACTTTGTTGTCCGTCCCTCTGTCTGTCTAGACCCTTTATCTCGGGAATGCGTGAAATTAAAACCATATATAGCTTCGTGCAGCTGTGAAAAAATCAAACTTCTAAGTTAACGTAATAAAAGATAAGGTCGTTTATGACGCAAAAAACGTATATTTCGACACTCTCAAAGGAATGAAAATGTATAGGGTGTTTCCCGTTGACCTAGAACTCTGAAATTTGTTCTCTTATACTACGAGTACCTATAGGGAAAAGTCTGAAAAATATACATTTTACATTAAATCAAAAAAATATTGCCTTTATTTAAAGTAATTTATAGCTACAAATTTGTGTGAGTCCAACTCGCACTTGGCCGGTTTTTTACTTAGTTAATTTTGCTTATGCTAATATCTACAAAAAAATAAGTTTTATTTTACGTTGAATATTTCTTGTTTACTGTCAGGAATACAATTTTAGCTCCGGAATGGGTAAAGTTTTAATTTCTAGTGGGGGAGGGCTCTCTAGTTAGGGTAGAACATCTGTCGTTACTTCTGCCATAACAATCGCTGTACTAATTTATTCAGTTGTTATCATGTTATCTTTTGTCATGAGTATTTTTAGTTTTGTTCGTAGTTCACTTTGAGTGTAGCTTTCAATAGATTTTTTGTCACGGTGTCAAACTTGTTGGTAAATTGTTTGATTTTAATGTTTGCCTGTCCATTCGTATACTACATGTCCAGATTCGTTTCCGATAAATATTATTTTTCGGAAAAGTGTAGAGGTGTTACATTTCTTTATAATTACCAATTAGTATCTACTGTTATAACATTATTGTTTGTATGGACCCGTAGCTACATACATAGGTAACCACCGATTGTTTAATCAGCAAGTACAAGTACGCGAATATTGCTATTCATGAATGCATACACGATGCGTCTCCTTACATACAATGCTGAGAATACATGCATAACGTACTAGTTCAAAATCGAATGTAGATTGGCATAGAACTTTCTAAATTCAGTATCTGACAATGCCACAAGGAAACTCTTGTAATATTAAAACATTTTCATTAAGGAAAGGAAGTTTTTCATCGTCTACGTATAACCTTGACATTTCTGCTAACGGGCGAATACCTTATGTAATATGGAGGTGCTTAAGAATCCATCTCGGCTACATGCAAAATTGTTTGGGGGATCATCCGCGGTTTTATCAACAGTGATATAAAAAAATATAACAGAGGTGAGATCAGAAACGTTTTATGAATATGATTACTGACATCTATCAAATCTACATACAGAAAGAAAAACAGAAGCTTATAAAAATATAAGTTTGCAAATGACGTGGATTAATTCAAGACGAGTAACGCAATTTATTTTTTATTATTTATATTTTAACTTCTCGTGTCTATGCCCTGAATATACGGGATAGGTCGCGAGTTTAAGTGTTTTTTTGAACTTTGACATTGCCACAGTCTAGTAACAATTTTGAGAAACTAGATTCGACTTTCAAGATACCTAGATACTGATTTTGTTGCTTTATGATACACGCTGCAAACAAAAAATGATTAATGATATTTTTTGTGCTACACTAAATCTAATCAGCGATGTTTTTGAGCGGTTTAATGAAACTTGCTATCTCGAACGTTGTTCAAACCTTACTGCAAGGAGTGACAGTGCAAAGTCCGCTTTTGGATTTATCGTGCCAACTCCGCTATCACTAACCATAAGCGAGCATTCCGCTTTAGTAAAGTAGTACTGATGATTAAATTGCATGTTGGAATTGTCTTAACTGAGAACCCCACAGTAACAAAAAATAAACTTGTTAGCACGACTGTACTTCGGACAATGTATTATCACGAATATTTGGGTGATGGCAACAATTCTCGCCATAAATTGAACTCGATCAAAAAATACCAAAGTAAATGTAAAGTCTAAACCGACCTGGACGTCCAATATGATATCGGATGCAAATGGATGCACGACTGATTTGCATATTGTGTTGTAAAACGGTTTGAATGGTGACCAACTGACCTGTAACCCCAAATTCTTATTTTCAATTAAAAATGTCGTTGAATTCAACGACATTGATCCACGTGACAAGTGTATTGTTTAATTTGGGATGATAAACAATGATGAATTTTAGTAAAAGGTCAAAAATATAAAATTGATAAAAAAATGAACTGTCATTTCAGTAATAAAAGTAATACATATCTCAAATATCGGTAGGCCCACGTTTGCATTTTGTCGAAAGTTTATTGGATTATAAAAATAACTGATCCTTTTCCAGAAAATTGCACACGTTGGAAGAAAAAATAATGATTGTCATTCCCTTCGTTTGTGATACATAAACTGAATTTGAATATTTTCCGTGTTCGTTCGCAGAATCCAGGATCAAACGGATTAGTAGATATGTAAAATGCTTCAAATTGAGTTTTGTTTGGAAGGCAAAGATACCTTCCTTACATGTGGAGTTATTTGCAATTATGCGTACGAGTACAGAGATATCTTGTTATATCTTTGTGCAGGTTTATATCTTTCTGTAATTCTAACTAGGTTCCTTACTGACCCACAAAATATAAGTTCTTTTCTGATATAAATATGACTTTAGCATTAGAACTTGCTGAATATCTAGCCTAAAAAGTAAAATATTCAAGCACTCAATCACCGTTACTCGTCGTAAATTTTTCTAGGCGATCTTAAGCCGCCTGTAAGTGACACCCAGTTCTGTTCTATTCAAATAAGTAAAGGGGGCGTGGTCTTACGGAGACGGATGGGTGTGAATTTGACAGAGGTTGTTAATTATATGGTCGTCAGAGTCGATCGCGAGCTTCTTGCGGTTTGAAGGAAAATTACGACCCAAGTATATGGCTCGTTTAACACGCGTACAGTTTAATGAAGTCGTAGAAAACGAAATTCGAGGTCTGGCTGGAAGATTTCTTTCTCAACGTTCAATTTGTTCTTTTCACGTTTATGTGCCTATCTATTTCATGGAAGGCGTGTGAGAGGAAGTAGGATGAATTCGATACAGTAAAATTCTTGCGAATTATCTATTTCTAATTAGGGAAAGTAGGAAAATATGTAGTAAGGATTAGCATTTTCCAACTGAAAAATTAATCAGCTAGGTAAAGTAAAAATGGCAACTTTAAGGATTCTCAATAGTGGTTATTCTAATTAGTTACTTCCGCCGGCTCTGTTTACCTTTTAATAGAGGAAAGCAAATATGCTTTTCCCTCACTGACCCAATATTGTGTTTGTGGAATATTGGACCAAGAGTTTATTTATTTGTAAATTACCTGCTACCCACATATCTTAATAAACGGTAAAGTTAAAAATAGAAAGAGAATCATAAATATTTAAGTATCTGAACAAAATGTAGCTTGTCTAGAAACTTCAAACAATTTTTAAACGAAACTTTAAATGAAAAAGTTGTGAAAGCGGTTTGTACCGTTTTTTCTCTTCATTTTACACTTGTACTCGTCAAGTACATATAATACAATTCTAGTTAATTGTGTGCAAAGTTCGAGTTAATGTGTTTTGTTCTATAACTCATTTTTCTAAAGCTTTTCATGACCGATCCATAAACAAGTTTAAAGTGAGTTACACAACTTATAAGTGCGAAGTTATAAACGTATTTCTAGACGGGACGAATTAAATTGTAGCTAGCTCTGTGTGTTCTGATTGGGTACGTACTAAAAACTTTCAACTATCCATTACGATTGGCCATTATATGTACAATCGAACTCGTTTAGATCAGTCCTCCCGCAATGTGGGGAGAGTCCGAATAGAATAATGGCGCGGTGTAATTGACGGGTCCCTGAAGTTCGGGTAATTAATTTTCGACTCGCTCCAATCTATCAGAGTTTACATGGAATTAATAAGGATTTGGGAAGGGCGATAAGCGTGCCTTTTTAGACAGCGGCCACACTTGCGCGCGTTGTTCCGACAGGCCAGGCCCCGCTGTCGAAACAAGCCTAATTTGCATGCAAAACTTTTCATCAAAGTTATAATCCGCGCCACAATATTGGCAACTGGGCGAACAAATCACTACTCGGTGTTACCTAACTCGGGTCTAACGTTTCAATAAGCTGTGATTACATTAAGGTAGCGATAGGCATATGCGGTAAAATATTACACTGTCTCGGTAAGATTTGTTGGCTAAATAATAATTAGCAAGTTAAAATTACAGTTTTAAAGTTGTGGTTCTGAAATGTTGAGAAAATGTATTAATTATTTGCAGCAGCTTGAGTTTACAAGTTATTTAAGGATAAACATTATTATACAATCTGTACCTATATCTAAAGCGAGTCTTATTAAATATTTTTAGTACCAATCTGTGGGTATTCATAATTTATCCGACCACTTCTTCAGAAAATAAGTAGCTTAGTGCCTACATTTTTTACATTATCAGTGGTAGAAGTGGAGAGCTTTAATTTTTGGTTTGGTAAGTTGAAAATTTATTTCAAACAAAACAAGGTGCAATAAATTATTGTTTAACGCAGTAAATCCGAAGCAACCGTCTCCAACCGTTTACTTATTCCTTCATTTCTGTCTCACCGTCTTGTGTATCCTTTAATGTAGATAAAATAAACCTGTATCTTCATAAATTTTGTTTACCAGGCTTGCGTCCAATAATATTTTGTATACACGGAGCCTTTCGTTTATCTTATTTAATATTTTATTTGATAAATGTAGGTAATGTAGACTGCTCGTACATATTTAAATGGCGTATGTGCGGAGTCCAAGTTAGCATTCAGCGCGCAAAGTTATTTAGAAGCAAAATTTTGTGGACCAAAAACTCGTCCAATTCCATACGCTAATTTGAGTCACTGTCTTGGAATTAAATTAGGCTGTGTCGCTTGTGGCCTGCCCACAAGTAGGTATATAGGAGGCATTGCAGTTGGAGCACAGAAATTCTTATCAAAGTTTGATTGCTCAATCAAACCGTGGTGTAACCGGCCCCGGAATGTTAGGAATGATTAATGCACTAGTTTGCTTTGCCCGCACACCTTAATTGTAACTGACGGTTGTTGTTTATTCACGTTTCACCTGTCCATTTACGAGATACTTCGTTATGAGAAAGTTAGAACTCCTAATGTTGCTCATATGGCAGTTTTATTTGTTTAGAATTGTAGGTTTTTTGCTGACTAAGTCTCATATAAAGTTGTTGCTTAAAACATAGACTGATTCGTCTCTTTTACCTATTTTGAATGATATGTGGGCAAAGTGGTGAAAGTGTTAATATTTAACCAATTATACTATGTAAAATGAAAACAGAAACTTTTTGGTTGAAAAATGTCCTCTTATTTCCGTAATGAACCGTTTCTTTGAATATCCGCGGGACACATGCAACATTTAGGTTACCAACCGTCTTTATGGAATAAAAGTATTATCCGAAGGGTATTACGGTCGTTTGTGGCCTCGTATAGCTCTTACATATGGGGCAATAGTATTAGAGTGCACTTAGACTATTCTAGTCGGCGATCTTCGCAACACATTTACTTACGTTGGTATCCACTTAAAGAAGTAGCTCTTATATCCTGTAATAAAGGATTATCTTAGAATGATCGTCATAATCTTATTTGTATCCCAGATAGTGTTCTGGATAACTAGAGACAATGCACTTTTACCTATGTATACATTATTTCTTCAATGTACCTACAAAATTTTAACTCTCTGCCTGCGTCTGTGTTTCCAAATGCTTACAACCCTAATCTCTTCAAAGTTAGAGTGCACAGGCTCCTTCTGGGTAAGCTCACTCCATCGTAGACTTTGTCTCTGTCATCTCTGACCTAGACTAGAGTCAAGAGCAAACCGATCACAAATAAAAAAAAAAATAATTAGGTACAGTTTTTTTGTAGTATTTTTATAAATTTTGGTAGATACTTATTTTAAATTTATTTGCGTGTTTTGCCTATGCAGAACAAATAATTTTTATTTCTCTGTTTCAATAAGAAAAACAAAGATGAGTACTTTTTCAATAGGTTACAAAAACAATTCTATATTTAGTGAGAAATTAAGGCAATATTTGTACCTTTCGACAAAATAACCGACATTTATTAGATTTTCGTTGTCCGTGGAGAATACTCCACGAGGTAGGTAATTACTTAGATATTGCTCGAGTTTTTTGACATTCCCACACATTTCGTTAGGTAGGTACTGGCGGAAATGAAGGACGCAATTACTTTTTACACTAGGTATCTATAGTTTTTTCATAGATCCTTACAATAGGGACCTATAATATCGATTCTTACGTATTAACAAATTCAAAACCAACCCGATATTGAGGGGACATCAAAGTAAGATCCTTGTAAAGGAAAATTATAGAGATGGAAAAAATGTAACATTGGTTTATCAATGGGTTTTCTTTTCTAACGGGCTAACCCGCCAGAAAAGTAGTAGTAGGTAGGTAGATGATCATACAAATACTTATCTAAATAAGTATTTGCATGATCAACTGCGGAAAACGTAACTAGAACCCTGTTTTAACATGTTAGTAGTTACTACAACGCTTCATGGCAATTACGCAGCTCCTTTTTGAATATTTCTGATTTAATTATGCTTAATTTATTTTGTTTAAATTTTTTCTCTATAAAAGTAATACAGCTTGTACTAGTGCATCTTTACATATAAAACGGAAGGTATCTGTCATTTATTGAACTTTACATGTGTATTATTATTTTCTTGGACAAGGTTTCAATATAGGGGGGGGGGAGGGGGGTTGGGTGTTTGGTTGGTTGTGTGTGACATAACATCTTTGTACACTTGGTTCGCAATAAACGTTTTGACTTTGACTTTACATATATACTACTAAATATACCAGATTGATTACACTAGATGAAAAAAATATTTACAAATTAGCGGGTTATAAAAATATTAATAGCTATAGTTACCTCAACTTGTACCTCCCCGTCATCTTATATACTTTCTTTCACAATTATCCTCCAAGATAGAACCTATATTGAAAAAATAACTATACATTTTAGATCAAAAGCAATAAATGCGTATAATTTCGCGGTGAAACTATAAACAAACTATTCCATACATAATCACTGACCCCATTTAGGGGAGCCGCCCCCGAATCGTAAATAACTAGGTATCACGTGGATCGGAATCACGACGTGAATGGAGAAATTTATTACAGTCACAAAGAAAAATAAGTGCGTCTTTATTGCCAGAGGAATAGATTTTAGATTATTTGTTAATGAGAACCTTTGCTGGGTGCTGAAAGCGTAGGCGAGGTACCTAAATGATAACATAATCGCAGTATATAAATAACTATCTAAAAGTAGCTACTTTTCTAGCTTCTTTGAACTACCTACACGAGTTATTACTGTTGCAAGAAATACACTAAATACTCAATCAAAGAAAGTTAGGAATTTAATTAATACTTTAATACCGATGTACTAAATATCTCATACTATATATAAATATATAAAACAAATACCGATGCTGTGTGCTGTATAGGTAGTCAGTATTTGTATAAATGATTCCCAACTACGAGTATGTCAGGGCTGTTCGGGAATGACTGCGTTGTAATCGAGTCACTCTCAATGGGGAAAATCGAGAGGCATCAGAGTGTTTGTCGAACGTATGTGCAACGTATCGATGTCACCGCCGACATTATCGATATGGAGGGGGAAAATGATCGAGTTTTCATATAAGCCACCACTAATGTGCGGTAGGGTGAGTACGCCACTTTTACCTTTTACGTTTCGCGCACTTACGCTCAAGCGCTGGCTGAGGAGCTACAGTTGTACGCTTGTCTTATTACTTTTTATGTATAGGTAGGTAGATAACACAACTCTACGAGGGGAAACTTAGGAATTTTCGCCTCCTTATAATTCTATACAAACATTTGTAAGCACAAGTAATATTTTACAGTCAACTTTCGAAAGTGACCTCCGTGAGACAAAGGGTCGATGGGATTATCCCAACTACCTGCTTTAATACAGGTAGAGCTCCCAGTAGATTCATAATTTAACTCTGAACTTCTGATACACTAGTTTGCACACTATTCGCCTGTCTGATTCGTTAATCTTTATTACCTGATGTCTAACATCTGTTATAAGTTTATAACTTTCGTTCGAATATTCCAGATAAATATCAAAGATATCTGTAACTGTGTGACATACATAAATTGCGTTGCGAAGTCGTTTTTTTATTAACATTTCAATTTGAATAGATGCGAGTCTAACGCGATAAGCCCCAGTAAACAAATTAGGTCTAGTACCAAACAGCGAACAGCCTTAGCGACAACACTCCTATAGGGAGTCGAGTACCTCGTTGATTTTTAAACGGGATATAAGCTAGTTATCTGTACACGCGTAGGGCTGGTAACGACGTTAAAAAAGGAACCGTGAAAATCACTGAGCTTTCGCACGTGTGTGCTTGGTTTTATAATTTTTATTATTTCGCTTCTTTACTTGTTTACATTTTTATCTTTTAGTGTATTGAGTGCTACAGTACAAAGACTTTGATAGTGAAGACAACAAAATGGCGTGTTCTTGGATCATTTGTTTGGTAGCGATAGCAGTGACGGCGGAGGCCACGCTATACGACGACGATTACGACACCTACACAAAAGCGTATGACTACAAAAACGCAGGTAATTTTAATGGTTTCTCGATTTTATTCCAACTCTCAACTTTTATGCGACCAATTTGATTTCCACCGTTATGCCTCTCAATCGAACCGAATGGCGTCCTGTCAAATTGAGTTTTGTAACGAAGCCTTCAAGGCAATAGTCGCCGGAGCCTCTAACTACATTTTCGCAACTGCCTAAAGGGAATAGATTTGAACAGTGCCTCTATATTTAGTTTTCACTTCATACATTTAACTCAATGTATTTACTTAAGACTGTACCCTTGCCTATGTCAGCTAGCATAGTAACAAATTATATTATGCGAATACTATATAAAATACATACGAACTAACTGTTTAAAAGCTAGTCTTAATTTAAAGGGTACAACAAGTTTGAATAATACATGTGCCCGAGATGTCTAGTTAGACTAAAACACGAATACACTGTTAAAACTGAGCTACGGTAGATTGTTTTGTTTTAATACGATTTAGTACAAACATGTCTGTAAACTCACTAATTTACATAATGTGTAAGTATAAAATGTAACACGACTGAAAATATGGAAAGCCTGCTAATTTACTTTACACGATTATTCTGCTTACGCTGTCCTACATGTCACATTTTTTACTCAGTGTTATTTTTTAATAAAACCGACGTTTACCTTATATCACAAACGAAATTATTATTACACAGTTTTGGTACAACATGTTGACAGTACGACAGCACAAACAGTAGAATTCGTAAGCGATCCGCGTCGTAGCAGATGTGACGCTCGCCGCGTTTCCGTAGCTCTGGCGTAGCGCGCTACGCATGTAGAAAACCAATCTCCAACTTTTCGTAGAACTTGGTTACGCGTACACACTCAATTTCATTTCCGATGGGTCAACAAAGTGTCGATGGCAGTTTCGCTTTGTTGTCCACCTTAATTCGGGTAACATAATAAACACAGCGCGCAATATGTAAGCTGAGAAGCGAGTAACATTATGCAAGTGCGCTCCAAAGCTCCCAGTTACGTCGGTAACGAATGCACTCATCGCTGTTGGCTGCAAGTAAGGCCCGGTAATACAATTTCCCGCTGCTCTGACGCTATTGCCATCTTGGGGACAATTTGGCCTAATGCTTGTGCATCTCGCGTTCGCAACGAACATTGTTTAAAATATTTCGCGGGAATGGTTGTAGTCGGCAGCCAGTTTCACGGAAATTGAAACTTTTAATGTACTTTTTAATTCCACTTGTAACACAATAAAAGCGTATTTTCAGCCGCAAACACATACAAATGGTCTCATTTACAACAGTTCGGTATGAACACAGAACACGTACGTATAAGCTCAAAGAAATTTCACAGCGACAGAAAAAATAGGTACCCACTACGAACCCGTTTTGAATACATGCGTACATACCCTACATACACAGTTTGTTACAAAGCTCTTTTGAAACATAAAACCCTTGTTCAGTCACCTTTATTCTTTTGAAGCTTGCTCATAAAACCTGTGATATTTTAACGTAAGAAACACAGGTAAGAAGTCACAAGATCAATAATCTGGCATAACTTAATCTTTTAAATAATTTTGAATTAGTATCGGCTTTATGGAATTACCTAAACAAATAAGCAAGTACCTATGTACTAAATTCTTAATAACTTAAAGTCATTTGAAAAAATATATTTATTTTTTATACACAGTTGGTGGTTTTTCGGAAGCTATAAAACCACCGCCACCTCTTCATACGAGAACAACGTATATCCACAATTATAAAATCCAAATTCTTCCGAATTGGTGAAACTTTTTTGTATCTATTAATTTCATGCTTGGTGAAGTTCCCGGATAAATATGAAACAGTTATTATTTATTAACCAGAAAATTATTATTTCATTTAAACCGGAACATGGAAAATACTTCCTTGAAATATTTTAATGTAAAAAAACAAGTGTTTCGAAATTAAATAGATTATAGCAATATTGAAAGTTCATTAGCCTAATACGATATATTGTGCCTAGTTACAAAGTAGGTACGTACTTAGACAGCTTCAAACAATTTCAAACACAATAATGTTATCGGCAAAACGAAACTCGAAAACCGAGTGTGTGTGCGATTGAATGTGAACACGATATGTCATTACATCAATGAGAATCGTAGATACGGAGGGCTCCAGAGGCAATTTCGCGGACGGCAATTTTTGTCGCCATTTCGCGTTAGAGTGATTTCATTCCACAAGAAGACATAGCTGTCGAACTAGCTTATCGGACGGGCGCAGCTCTACGTATCTCTTCGATTTACCCACTTGTCTGGCTGCGGCTCAATACCAGAGACATTTATAGCCTTTTCTTTCAGACCCGATTAGTAATTCACATCTCTATCGGTCGTACAACAACTGCGTGACTAAATTGGGCCTGACAGGACCGTTCGGCTAATGGGACCGTACCCAACGGATTAATTAACTGTACACTCTCGAATAATCTCTTTGTTCTGTAGAACGACTTGTATGGATACTTGCACAAAGGTTAATCAGCAAAATTAACTGCGATAATTGCCTATTAAATATTTGAGACCACTTTCTAGTTTGGCTTTTGTGAAATGCTTGGCTTTGCATAATTAATGTGCTTTCGTGGTTAAATCATATGCAGTGATATAATTGTGAACATTAAGGGTTACAGCAATGTGTCTAGGAATTAAGAATTGTCACCAGCTACGTTAAATAGCTATCGCTAACTACATAGCAATCGGGAAAACTCACGTAAAACATTAATGAGAAAGTTGGCGCGATAAGCGGGCTTCAAACAAGGATTGAAGCAGGACGACTGAGAAGAAGCTCCCATTAACATTCCGGCGTGAAGGGGGCAATAATGTGGGTATTACACGGTGAACGTTTCACTCGAGCAAATGGCCACGATCCGGGGATATGGGTATTCTGTTACGGATAGACGGGGAATACCGCTTCAGATACTGCTATCGCGAATGCTGAAGCTATAGAGACAGATATGAGGCCTCCGAAATAACTGCAAAGGCAGCAAGAATGAAAATATATATTACTCTATTCTTATTTGTCGACCTTCAAAGGGTTTTCTAAAAAGGTTACTGTCGCAAGAAAGATTGTTTCTTTTATTAAATTTCCGAGAAATTTCTAAGTTTGCTTCACGAACTATATTCAGAAAAGTTTTAGTACTAGGTGTGTAAATGTGTTTAATAGACTACTACTTAAAACGTAAGTCTTCTTAAGTCTCACGTCATACTAGAGATTCTAGGTGTTTACTTTTGGAGAAAAGTTCTTTGTTTATAAATTTATATTAATGTTGTTAGTATTAACCACATTATTCAAACACAAGATGACATATCTAGGAACTAAGTTCTAAAACGAACCACAATCGTCGAGTTTATAAGATCTTCACGCTACATATTACATCATAATTAATATGATAAAATTCAATGCACGTAGGTACTTTGTACATCTTAGAACGAAGATATCGCGCGAAGTTTTATACTTAACGTTAAACGTGAAAAGATTATAAAGACAGAGACCGAATATAAACTGTAACGAGAGAAAACTCAGAAGGAGACTACATAGCATGCATAGGTACAAACGTAACATCCTGATATTACCGGCGTTACAGTAAATTCTGGGGTAAAATTAGTCAACGGTTTGTAAGTGAAGTGTATACCTATTGTTAGTGAAGTTTTTTACGGCGAGTACGGTGCGAAATACCGCTTTACGTTCCAACAATCTCTGATGGTACACTTGAATTTATCGCGCGGGTTACACAGTAAAAGGGCTACGTAGTCGGCGGTGGCGGCAAGGCGATATTATTCGGCAGGGGTGCGTTTTGTTTACAAATTGCTTGGCGGCGCGTGCCCGCCCTGCCTCGCCTCGAATCACCCCGAGATAAAGCGGCTGCTGCTACCCGCCGATAATTTTCTTAAACCTTGTTTTATACGCACGTTGAACGGTGATTTCAGCCGTAAATGGATTGATCCAGTTTACGGCATCCCCTGCCTGGGCTGAAGGAAATTAGAGCGATGCTGTAAAGTGGATATCACAACGGAACTCTTGCAAAAATATTGTTTTATTAATGTTGTTACATTTTTTCGTAAGTTTATACTACCTAGATCCTTGGGTTTAATTCAAAACTTTGGAAATTGTTTCTGAAATTGCTTGTAGCAAAATTGAGATTAACATTAAATTATTCGTCTTCATAAATATTCTAAGCTGGCAGATGTATGAGGGTGGGTACCCAACCTATTTGTGTATGCTAAAAATATGTGCTTTCTACATAATGTAGCTTAGTTCAATATAAGTGGAGATTAAAGACCCTCGGAAGTGTCAACATAGTCCCGTCACATCTTCCAAATAAATTAAAAAGGAGTAAGATCCGTCCCGGGGTGTCACCTCGTTAAATATTAACATCTACAAGTGCAAACTTAAGGTTCATTTTACTTTGACGTTTAAGAGTTACAAAAATATTTATCAGCAAAATTGCGTTTGGCCGAGAAGTAATGAAAAATTCACCCTTGAAGCGACCTGTGTAACTAAACCTTTAACGATATTGCTGGATACTTTTGTCTTTTATTTGATTAAGTTTACATTTTGTGTTCTGCAGCTACGGTTTCATTTAGTTCATTTAATGTTTTTTCATTACAGAAAGCCGCACTTGTACGCAGGCAGAGTTCCGATGCAAGACAGGAAGATGTATTCCGCTGTCCTGGCACTGTGACAATGAAAAAGACTGTCCTGATGGTTCAGACGAGGAGCCCGGCACTTGCAGTCAGTACCAAACTTTATTGCCCACACTCACACTCGCACCAGTAAACTTGCCAAAAAACAAACAACTTTTATTGTCCTTTTACTACTGAAACGAGTAATTTAGGTAGAAATATGAAACTGGAATTTAATAACAAAGTTCTAGCCGTATAAACATAAATTAATTAAAATATTGTGAGAACGGGAAGTAATGTTGTAGACATGTTAGTAAGTCAATTCAATGAATGAGTAGGTATTAAGTTTTCTTGCTAACGTTAAAAGGAACGTCAACTTTGTCGGGTCTATTTGTATGTGGAAAATAAGCAAACACTGTTATTTTGGCAAATTTACTTTAGGGTCGAGTTGGCAGTCAGTCGCCTATTGTTTAGACGTAGAACAATGAAAAAACAAGGTCACAAAATGACAAAGCCAGCGAGGGTATGAAAACTGGACGATCCTGTGATCCCGACCCGAGAGTTATCCCTTGTTATTAGAAACCGAAAAACTTTTTACTAACCGCTATTCGGATTTAAACAATCTGTGCCCTCTGCGGTGATGAACATTTATCATTCAGTTAAATTTTCAAGACCCGAAAGCATAACGAACCGTCTGTGTAAAATAATGAGGTTAGGCCCCAGAAAGATTTTAAACGATAAACTATCTCATCACTATCAATCATCAATCCTAATATTTAAACCTCTTGCGTTGCTGAGTGACTGACAGACAACACACAGCCGAAACTACTAGTCGTAAAACGCTGTAGGTTCCTTGGGAAATGTAGGGTAGTACTAAGAGACGATTTCCCAAAATTCCTACGGGACCGGGAAAACACGGGTTATGCGCGTACGAAATCGCTAGCCAAAGCTAGTCAGTCGTAAAATTAATTAAATCTACTTAAAAATCCTTAGGTACCTACTATTTAAAATGGATTTTTATTTTACACCGCCGCGCCGCATAATCTAACTCAAGTAATGTTGGTAACCAAACTAACATTCAAACCGGATATTTGGCGCCAGGCGGTCAACGTAATGGGGTGGCATCAATTCAAGAACTGAAACCGTAAAAAATAATTATCTAACGATTTATGAGCAAACTTGAAATACGCGTATTTTGTCCTTAGCGGGACTCCAACGAAGATTAAAATCTTAATTAAGTTTATAATCTTTGCTCCCACTCACCTGCTTCTAGGAAAAAATCAAAATTAAGGATCACATCTCAATCAAAATGTTTCCAAAGCAGTAGATTGGACTTAATCAAATATTTAAATTGTATTTTACGGTTAGCGAGAAGGCTCGTATCCTTTATGTAAAATGTCATTACAGAAATGTAAATATGGTCCTATAAGTAAGTCGGTAAACGTAATGTGAAAAAATGTGAATATTCACAAAGACGAGAGGGTCCCCAAATGAATTTTTGCCGAGAGCCTGTGGTATTTAAATAAAACACGTAATACGAATTTAAACATTCCATGGGGTGCGTAGAGGATCGCGTTAATTTATTTATGGTTGACACATGAGATAACGGACAAGGAAGGGAATGTACGCCACAAATTGGACTTGTTCATGTCGAGCCGTGAAAACCGACATACCCTACCTACTCATGTTCTGAAAATGTCATTCTCAAATAAGTTGAAAATTTGAATCGATCGGCGGATTCCGCTATGGTGGCGACCATGGAGTTCGGTGCTGATTGACGTAATCCCCAAACTCTCCACCTTGTCAAAAGTTTCAAGGCGCGTAATCCTATTTATGTGAAACACTTGTCTGTGCTTTAGCACTTTCTTACAAGTAACTTCATAAAAATATAAGAATTTTCTTTTCAAAAGGTATCAAAACGTAGCTCAGCAACATTCTAGCGAAAATGACATGGATGATATGAAAATTTTATAGTTTTCATATCGGAGCCATGATGGATCTAGCTGAAAATAGTGGCGCCTTAGGGATTTGTGTTCTTGGTATGAAATATGAGATGCTGATAGGTATTTCGCTCCCACGTATCATATTAGGTAGGTAAACTATCTCATTTTTTTTGGGTTTATTTTCCAACGAATTTATATATCGAATTTTAAAAATAGATGTGTCCGAAAAGGACAGTTTATGAAATAAACGACTGCCCACCCCATTATTCAAATGTGAAACGAGTAGAAAATTGCGCGTTCGCTTTTTTTTCGTTTCTCGATCCATGGGAGGGTCACGCTATAAATTGCGATTTTTATCACCGACACTTTTCAATATAAGTGACCCGTAAAATTAACATCCCTTTTCACGATTTAGGATATGAATGTAGGTAGTTTATTATGATAAACAGCACCCCAAGAAATAGTCTCGTTCACATTCTACAAATTCGTTGCCCATGAAATACTTGTTTAAAATTGACGGCAAATTGAAATAAATAGATTGAATTGAATTATAAGGAAATTCAATTATCACCATAGAAGCGTTATTTGTCTATTTACCATCCCTGCTAGCTTTAGAAATATCTTTTGTAACGCAAGCAAGCAATTTCAGCAAAACTTCTTATAAAAAAGAGCTGATCCCGGCGTCAAAGGGACTTTTAATTCCTTGTTTTTCTCAAACTGCAACGGTGTGTATAAAAAGCTTGTGAAAGTTTGCGAAGGTTTTATTTCAACGGAGGTGGGGTTATGACAACCGCGGGCGTAACTTTGTACACTTAGAGTCACTGTAAGTCGTCCCACATAATGGAAAATCCTTTTTTATTTGGCAGGGACACGCAATGTTTTGTAGGCGACACTGTAGGAGGTAGTTATATTTATACATCAAGTTTATATAGGTAATCTGGCTTTGTTGTCCTTGTTGACAAATATATTTATCACCGAGACTTCAACCGTAGCGTTATTTTCCGGGATAAGTAAGCTTTATGGTGTCATGCCTCCCCTCGTGCAGTAGGAGCCAGTCCTAAGCTTGTGGATGTGTGATTATACATTTGGATGCTATATCTCTGTTACTCGGTATATTTACGTTGCACATTATTTAGAGTAGTGTGACAAACGTTATCCAATACTTATAGAGATTGCGACATCAATCATGTATAGAATCTATCATCTAATGTTATGAAGTCATCCCTCAATGTCTTTGGCAGTTAATACATTGTTTGAATAAATAAGATATAAAGTTATAATTTAAATCTATGTAATTTTTACTATGATTTATGTTTAAAAAGAGTTCAGATTAACGACGTTTCTGTCTACAGGAAAAAAAAATGGGAAAATCATTATGGGAAAATCTACTTCGAAATTGAATAAATAATCCGATTTAATACTTTACAATTACAAGTTTTACTAATTCGTGTCTATGTAACTTAAATGCATTAAACTTGGTAGATATACCCGCAGCTGACAGAACCCCGAGCAAAAACTTTTGAGCGGGAGTCAAAAGCTTTCTCAATTTTCGTCTGTTGAATTTCGTTAGCACCGTTCCAAAACAACATTACACTCTAATAAGGGGACTGTTTAGAATCATTAATTACGTTTTAGCCGTACCCGTGCTTAGCATTACCATTTATTATATTGCTAAAGCACTTGGCTAGCATTTTAAACGTGTTTGCTTTGTCAACTTAAGTTGCTACTGATAGCCTCGTTCCAAGTCAGTCCGTTTGCCAAGATTAATTACATCAGTGTGAATTGTTTATATTGCGAGCCCCCTGATTTATTTGTGTCTGATCGCAGATAGTTTAATGCTGTTAAATTGTTTGCTACTCTACTAAAGTTCTGCAAATAGTTTGCAAGTTAAGCGCTCAGGACAACGTTATCGATGCTTAACATTGCAAAGTTACTTTGACGGCAGACACTAAAGTCAATCTCATAAAAGTAACCCTAATAAAAGAGTGAAGATAAAAGGGGTTCATTGTTTTGTGAGAAATTCGATATCAATCCAAATTTCGTACACAGCAACGGAAAGGCGTTGTCCGGAGCACAAATTCGTGTGCACGACCGGCCAGTGCATACCAATCTCTTGGAAATGTGACGATGTGGCCGACTGTGTCGACGGCTCAGACGAACACCAGTGCGGTAAGAGCATGGTCTCGCAACGGATCAGACGCATGAATCCAGCAACAATTGGCATGTCGGTATACCTGGTTCATATTTAGGATCGACATATAAGCATAAGCATGCGAGTATAAAAGCACACTTTACGACCGCTATAAATTTCTTCGTTTCTGATCAAAATTACCTATAGTTACGATTTTCTATGATACTCACGGTTACTTTATAACTTTTCTATTTTATTACCAATTTTATTGCCCGAATCGATTACTACATAGAAGTAGGCTAATATAAAACAAAGGAAACACGCAATTACGGTTGAACTTTACGAAAAAATTAAAATTAAAGGAACTTATTATAAGGACATCAAAGTAATTGGTGTCCTAGTTAGAAATTTTTCTTCTTAGAAATATTTTACGAAAAATAGAAACAAAGGGCTTAGAAGAAAGTAGGAAGGATAAGATGAAAACGGATATAAAGAGATCTCTGGAGGGATTTGTAACGTTATCGTGTCGGTTTATATTAGCATCGTACTTAGCATGCGCATGAATGGGTTGACAGAGGTGAAGTCGTGCGGGCCTGAGGAGTTCACTTGCAGAGGAAAAGACGGCGAGTGTGTCCCGCTGACGTGGATGTGCGACGACAACGCGGATTGTTCCGACGGATCAGATGAAAAAGCATGCAGTAAGGGATTTAACATACAATGCAAGAGTAATTATGTACACAAAAAGGCAGAAGCCCCGCAGTAGCTTGGGGGTCACAGAGCATCGCTCTCTCTTTCTTCGTTGCAACTTTTTCTTGAATAACAATGAGAGAGATAGCGAACCTGTACTTTACCATAGGTGTTAATCTTCTGCTGCTATCATCATAGCAGCATGACCCTTCAAAGTTAATTAAGTCATACGCTTTCATAATTACTCCTGAATTGTTTATTCACATTACACTTTACATTTTACACCTGGGTCAGCATTTATGATGTATCAAAAACAAAATTGTCATCAAAACATTCTTCACTCATTGGTGAACATTTAAAATAGTATCTAAATTGTGCAATCGGCAAGTTATACTGTGGAAATTGCATGATGCCGACCTAAATGTATTATCTTCTATTTTAAGTTAAGATAATGTAGTACAAAGAGCACATTATTGTTTCTAGTTCTCGGATATCTCTAGTGTTCCCTTTACCTAATTTTATTTCATTCAATGTTATAATTTCATTAACAGTGTGACGTAGTATCAAATGACACTGATTTTATTATTACTAATGGTCCAATCTATGTTACTACGCATGACGTACTGATTTCGAATGTCAAGTTGGAGAAACTTCAGATAAGATTTTTGAGTAATGCCAACTGATACGAAATGTGGGACAGTTGTATCTCTGTACCGAAAATGGCCACAAACACGTAGGAAAAGTCAGTTTTTATTTGCAACACCAAATTCACGATCAACTTTTAACTATTCGTTTTCAGTATCGGCAATACCAATCAATCATGGGGTCGGACCCAACTAAACTCTGTGTATTCTATCAATGCTCGGCTCATCCATCTATAAATTCTTATCTACCCACACTGGGCGGGCCGAGGCGTGAGCGATGATGTTGCGTGCCTACTTCAATACAGGGAAGGTTTCCTTACGCCCGAAAGCCTCATCACGGTTATGTCATCGTTTATCTTATTAGGTATCTACTTGATTCTTCTGCAAATTTGTGGGCAGTACAAATAGGCCTTTATGTTCTGCGTCCGTGTTTTGAATTGTTGTGGCAATTCTGAATTCGTGTATTATCTATCAGAGACAAAAAAATATTCAACATAGGTACTTATAAGTCGTAGAAGTTGGGTTCAAACACAGCTTTTTATAACTAAAAATATCTGAGAATAATGGAACACAAGGAAGAAATTAGCATATTTCTTCTAGTTTTATGAACTATTAAGTACCACAAGAGTTCTTTTATTTTAATGTTAAATTAGTCGAAGTACACTAGATCTGCTTAAAATGTTAACTGACCGAGAAGATTTTTAATTACGCTGCATTTTTTGCGAAACTCGTTTTAAACTAGATGTGCTCTTGGTGCTCATTGTGACTACACATTATAAAATTTTACTTTCATTGTATCAGCGAATTGGAAACATTGCGAAAATCGTTCGCCTTTCATTACAACTAACTTTGTTTATTCAATTTAAACTGAAGCTAAATTATATAATTTGCTGTCAGACTATTTATTTAAAATTTGACTCATTTTAAAGGATTGGTGAAAATATCAAACTTGACCGTCTGTATAAACTTAATTAAAACTGTGCCTAATGTTTTAAGTAAATATCATTAAGGGTTCAAAACTTTAATTGTATTTTTAAGCTGGCCTTTAGTAAATTCAACTTTTTGAAATAGTTTTGACAGCCATTTATGAACTATAAAGGTTATTTGTAGACCGTGAGTCGAATTCGCCTATCTTTTTTAGCCTGTTTCCAGTACGGCTGCTATACTGTCTTTTGTAGTATTTATGTATGTGTATGTTATGTGCAATAATGCGCGGTTGTTTTCAAAGAAATTGCACTGACGTTTATTGACACATTTAAATATGACTTTACGACCAATTCCAATAATCAAACGCATAGTTTCGTTGAAAACCCAACCGCATACACCAATACTCTCACAAATAAGTCTTGACCTGGCCTACCAGATGAGACGTGTCGTTCGGACGAGTTCACATGCGGGAATGGCAAGTGCATCCAGTTGCGATGGGTGTGCGACGGCGATGACGACTGCGGGGACGACACTGATGAGGTCAAATGTCCTGCGCCGACGTGCCAGCCTCAGACGCACTTTTCCTGTGGGAATGGACACTGTATATCGGCTTGGTGGCGCTGCGATGGAACTGAAGACTGTCCTGATGGAAGCGATGAAGTGGTGAGTTGAGCGATTTTTGTTTAGAAGCAAGCCAAATTAGTAAAGAGGCTAAATGAAGCTAGTTTTACAACTGTACAAGCAGATACCTATTTTTTCAATAATAAATCATTAAGGCATAATATAAGCAAACAAAGACTAAAGTTGTTCACTAAATGTGGCCCTTCTGTATATTGCGCACTAAGCGATTCTGGTGAATACCAAGCATGCATAAATGATTACTGCTTACCCGCTTGATTTAATCTCCTTTACAATTGTTACGACACACACCGGAAGAGATGGTGACTGGTGTGGTCTATTCGCAGCGGAGACCACCCGGCAGCTACTTTAATTACATTCATAAACCGCTTATCTGAAACTAAACGGCATAGTAATTGTAACAGGCCCTAATCTAATCAACAGATTATAGTCATTAAATTATAAATGATAATGATTCAATCAAAGCTAAATGTAGCGAGAGATAAAATGTAAATGGCCTTTGTGCGTGTACGGCCACCCGTAAAGGGATCCGTAATGAAAGCAGATTAGGAATCTTTGAATGAGCAAATATACTAAAGAGCAACACTCTTCTGCTACAAATCTTTACCAAAACGTATATTTGCAATGCATAGCCGAAGGACAATAGACGAAATAAGCCAGATTAACAAAAAGAATGCTCACCATTGACTCATCTAACCAATAATTTTACTTTCCAGGGATGCACGGCAACTCCAAAGGTTCGATCTCCTTGCATATCATCAGAGTTCGAATGCAAGGACCGCATGACCTGCGTCCACAAGGCCTGGGTATGTGACGGCGACCGGGACTGTCCCGACGGTGGTGACGAAGATCCACAGCTATGCCGTGGCAACGTCACTTGCAGACTGGACCAGTTCCAGTGCAAAGACCACAGCTGCATCCCTGGATCATTGTACTGCAATGGAGACAAGGACTGCCCTGATGGCAGCGATGAATTGAACTGCAGTAAGTATTGGGTTTTTACCTAAGAAATTGTCGCCTATTTTCGGGCCACTTTGAACTTCAGACTTTGGTTGGAGTTGCGATTTCAAAATCAAATACCTAAGCTTTTCCCAAATCAGTTATTAATTTGTTTTTTTTACATAAAGGTAGTATCGCTATTTGTGATAACGTCTGTAACTTTATGACCCAAAATTGTATGACTTCTGAAGGTATAGATACACCAGACGATTCTTAAACACTTCATTCTGCAGAGTATTGGGACGTCTGATGTACCTACCTTCGTTTGACAAAAATGAATGTGAATGCCGTTTAAATAAACCCACTCCTAACTGCTTAATAGTCTCGCATTACTAAGTTTTAAAGCCCAAACTACAGGTTTAATTCTAAACAAAGTTAACGTATCTCATATCTCCCAAATGTTTACGAACGTGTAATTTAGTTATTAACTTATTTATCAGGATAATCTCGTCAACTTGTTACTACAAAACACATTAATTTGCATATTAAACTTGTTTGAACCAAATGATTTCATAAATCATCTTTATATTCCAGCTGTCCTAAAGACTGTTTGCGACAAGAAGACAGAATTCGACTGCGGGGGTGGCATGTGCATCCCTCTCTCAAAAGTCTGTGACAAGCACCCTGACTGCCCGGGCTTTGAAGACGAACCTACAAACAGGTGTGGCGAGAACGAATGTTCGAAGAACAACGGAGGATGCACGCAGAAATGTGTTGACACCCCTGTGGGATACTATTGTGACTGTGACAAGGGATACAAGCTCGTGGATAATAGGACTTGTGAAGGTTAGAAAATGATATTACTTGTCGTATTTTAAGGGTTGATCCACACATCAGAGCCGTGACCGTGACGTGGATGGACCATGGTTCGACACGTCTGAGATGTGTGGATTTATCTTAAAAGGTTAGAACATGCCCCTAATGGAGCATTCTGCATTAAACGTCTGTTTTCCATAACTGGCACCATCAATAAGTCGTCAACAATTAGATAGAAGTTAGTGTTTTAACAATGACATTTCAGCTAGATTGCCAAAATTTATTACTGTGACTGGCAATCAATAGGGCTTCTACAGGCCAGGTGAATGTAGATAATGCATGATTTAAGTTTAGGCACCTAAAAATATCGCCAATGACTAATAATTAATGAATCAAAAGATTAGTCTGTTTATATTCATCTGTACAGTCATAATCATAACCTAATTAATAAATAATGTCAATCGGATTACGATTATTTTCAATAAAAAGCACAAATTGATATTAATGAGATAAAATCACAATTTTATCGAAAGGAAGCATGGAATCTATAACTTCTTTCTACGAAATCGACGTTATCTTGTAACCGTTTAAGGAAAAAATATATTCCATTAGGCTTTGTTCGCGATCGCGAAGTCCTTAGTATCCACTTTCGCTGTAGGTATATCATAAAAAAAAACAGCTATTGATCTAAATATTGTTGTTGCTTTTAAAGGTTTATTAATAGATATAAATCCTACAAGTGTGGGTCATGAATAAGTCAGTTCACGAATGACTTATTCAGAACATCTCCTTTGAGATATTCCTCGGTTACATTTGACGACCAAACTGGGCTACGAAATATTTATTTTGGAGAACCACTCAACAAAGGCAAATATTTTCATTGGTTTTTTTCGTAAAACGGTACAGTAGCCGTCCGTAAATATCGCACATCGTGTCAGGATTAGTAAATTCGTATTTGTGGATTTTGATCATAGTTCAGGATCCCAGAAGCCCCTGACGTTACTTATTATCTCAGTAACAAAATGTCGTAAAGAGTAGTGCTAGTATGCGCCTTTGGGCTTTGGACGTGCGCATACCTGCTAGCTTGGGCCGATGTCCAAGGCGAAGTCCAAGTTACGTAAAACATTGCTCACGTTTCTTAAATAAGTAATGTCTGGGGGCTCTCAGATCATGCTCTGTTAGCACCTGTGAAGCTGATTCTCAATTCAAATACATTTTAGAAAATTTTGCTACTTAGTTGCTTAACAATTCATAGATTTTTATGAACAAGGCCGAAAATATCTTCCTTGACTACAAAATAACTTAATTTTCCAGACGTAGACGAGTGTTCGGACCCCGGAGCCTGCTCTCAGATGTGCATCAACGAGAAAGGGACCTTCAAATGCGAGTGCCATGCCGGATACGCGAGAGACCCTAGAGATCGCACCAGGTGTAAGGCCACGGAAGGTCACCCATCACTCCTGTTCGCCAGGAGATTCGACATTCGTAAGATCAGCCTGGACCACCACGAGATGGTCGCTATCGTCAATGACACGAAGTCGGCGACTGCCTTGGATTACGTCTTCAGAACCGGAATGATCTTCTGGAGTGATGTTACGGATGAGAAGATTTATAAGTTAGTATTTTTGGGTTTAATGATTAGCTATGTATGTTAGACGACATTGTTATTTAGCGGGTAGCAGCTGGACGAGGTTGGCACAGGAATGGGGGGATTCAACCGGGGATTACGGAAGCCAAATAAGTTCTCGCGATACCCGGCGTAGGTGAGAGATGGAACACCGGGGTGGTTTTAGTCAGTAAGAGTCTGACAGACGCCCGCCCCAAGGCGGGGGACATCCATGAGAATTTCCCCCCGTTACAAGAAGGGAATGGGGGGATTGGCACAAGAGAAACAAAGGCTCAGCAGTGGGCCTGTGCCGATGAAGATAGCAACAGTTTTATTTGTCATATTGTTATGTTTTGTGAACTAATATTGAGAAGATGTACAAGTGTTTGTTTGCTAGGCTTTTTTAATGTTTGTTTGTTTTAAGCGACACCTGTCTCTGAACATAAAATATCCTTAGAAGTAACTCCCAACAATATACAGGGTTTCCAAGAAGTGTATGGTCATATTTAAGGGTTATGTTAGGTAGCTGATATACATTAAGGAAAAAATAGCAAAACAGAAAAAAGTGGCCTTTTTTTAAAAAGTTCGACCACATAAAACAAATACCTTAAAAAAAAATGATCAAATGACTTCAAGCAGTTTGATACAGTTGATAGCGTTTTATATACTTCAATCACATATTATTTGATGTCAACAACTGCACCAGACTGCTGGAAAAGTGTTTTTTTTTCCTTTTAGTCGGATTTTACGGTAGAATTTTTGAAAAGTTGTAACCCTGTATTTTGTTGAGTTACTTCAAAGGATATTTTATTTCCGCGAGATGTCGCTTAAAATAAACAAATATTAATTAAAAAAAACCTCTGTACTTCCAGAGAATACCTCCAGCAAACAAGAACTTGTACATCTTCATAACATTAATTTACAAAACAAATGACAAGATGACAGATAAAATTGTTGCCACGGTGACCATCATTGTTGTCAAAAACGACGTCATTGTTGATGTAGTAAGGTTCAATACACAAGACAATGGACTTGCGTGATACCATTTTTGTTTATAATTACAATAAGATAATAAATTACATAAGTAAACATGTAACACGGTCATAAAAAGTATTTTTATCGCGTCTAAGAATAACACTGACGTCATATCACAACGCTTTCACCGAATATGTGCAAAGAGATTAATGAACTGAGATTGCATACTGTTTATACACTAGTCACAAAAATTAAGGGATATAAAAAAAAATCCAAATTTTTGGGTGATTTTCAACAAGCTGTAACTCCGAGGAAAATGGTCGTACAGAAAAAATAAAAAAAAGCAAATTGTAGCTCCAAGTGTCTAGTTTTCAGATATGACCATGAAAAATTTTTGTCCCTCAAAAATTCAAAGCGCTGCAATTTTTTTTTCATTGTGCCCCAAAGCTTCAAATTCTTTGTTTTTGCAAAAATCACCATTATGAGCAATTTTGTGATTTTCGTTCATTTTTTTAATGAATTTTTTTTTTTTCACTAAAATCTTTATTTTTTTTGATTAAAGAGATTGATTTTATAAAAATTTGAAAAAATAATATTTTTAAATTTTTTTTTCCCAAATTTTCTCGATTTTTTTCGACTGCTGTTTTACCGCCGGCATTAGCGTTACCCAAAGCGTACCACGTGGAGGTTGCTCGGTCGGATTTACGCTTCTCTCTCTCTGTGTGTGTGTGTGTGTGCTTCTGTGTGTTTCTGTGTGTTTGTCTGTCTGCCTGTCTGCAGCTGTTGAAGGACCTCTGTACGCACAGCAGTAACAGTTCAGTACCGTGTATTGCCACCTCTGTTCCGAATCACAGCTCGTAAGCGCTCTTGCATGTTGATGCATCGTCGAATTTCACGTTGCGAAATGCCGGCGGTAAAACAGCAGTCGAAAAAAATCGAGAAAATTTCGGAATTTTTTTCATAAAGATTTTAGTGAAAAAAAAGTTTTTCATTAAAAAAATGAATGAAAATCACAAAATTGCTCATAATGGTGATTTTTGCAAAAACAAAGAATTTGAAGCTTCGGGGCACAATGAAAAAAAAATCGCAGCGCTTTGAATTTTTGAGGGATTTTAGGGGACACTTTCAGGTTAAAAAATTACCGACGATATCCTTCGTTCATCCATTTTATCCATAGTTATACCAAGTTATCCAAATATCCTTAATTATGCAAATTTTTGTCTTTTTTTCAGTCCGAGTTTTCAATTCAAAAAAATTTTTTTTTCTAAAAGATGTCTACATTTTCTTATAGAGAATATCGTGCAGTTTTCAAAACCCTCCTTCGATTTCCTGTACGATCATTTTTTCCGGAGTTATTGAATATCAAAGTCAAAAAGAACTTTTTTGCTTTGATTGACGATAACTCCGCGGCAAATCGTCGTACAGGCTTTTTGAATACGCCAAATTAAAGAGTATTAAATTCTCTAAAAGAGCTTTTGAACGAAACAATCAAAAAATTTTTTTTGAAGCCCGTGGACCTTTTTTTAGACGGGAAAAAATTTTGAAAAAATTTTTTTCGGTACTTTTCTTAGGATTTCTCCTGGACATGACAAAAATTTTTCATGGTCATATCTGAAAACTAGACACTTGGAGCTACAATTTGCTTTTTTATTTTTTCTGTACGACTATTTTCCTCGGAGTTACAGCTTGTTGAAAATCACCCAAAAATTTGGAATTTTTTTATATCCCTTAATTTTTGTGACGTATGTATGTAGTTTGGGAAAATTAACGCCTTGTATTTACTTTACTACCTACATACACCGTGTTTTGTTAGGTACACTTAGATTTTAGTGTCCTCTAAAATATGAAATTGCAGTTCAAAACACTGTAGGTACATATTTACTAACGCTCATAAAACCAACTTCAAATGATGACCGCTTTTTATTGTTAGTACTTAACAAAACGTGGCAATACACGTGGATAGTTAATGTCAATTTTTGTTAGGTGTCTTTTTTAGCACCAAACTAGCTATTTCCTACGGCTTTGCTACCATAGCTTCACTTGAAGGGACCGTGCATTTTCTTTTTTGGGATTAAAAGTTGCCTATGACATTCAGCAATAGTGCAGCTTTCTATTAGTAAAAAGAGAAAAATCGCATTTCTTCTAGATTCCTAGACAAACACACAATTTTTTCTCTCCATAACATAATACTAATCTATATCATTAGAATCGTATATCTACCCACATAGTGTGCCTTTATTTCGTTAACACAATTGTCTCTAACACAGGGCGCCAATCGACGAGGGCACGCAAAGGACAGTCGTCATCGGAGACCAGCTGATCACATCGGACGGGCTCGCAGTCGACTGGATATACAACCATCTGTACTGGACCGACACCGGCAAGAACCACATTGAGCTGTCAGACCTGCAAGGAAACATGAGGAAGATCCTCATTAGGGACCAGTTGGAAGAACCTAGAGCTATCGCGCTTAACCCTCTAGATGGGTAAGTTTTCAACTATGGCCGAAGTTGAGACACGTTAGCTTTTAATTAAGACGAAAATTATTCCTGTCGAATGACAAGAAAAGAGCACAGAACTGAGTAGAAGGCATTTACATAAACGACGAGTAAACCTCTGCTTGAGGGTTTAAAATAACGTTACCACTAATAAGGATCTTGCATTGTGGCCTGTTTTTAGGGTTCCGAACAAAAAACGGAACCCTTATAGGATCACTCGAGTGTCTGTCTGTCTGTCCGTCTGTCACAGCCAGGTTTCTCCGGATCCACTGGACCGTTCTGTTGAAATTTGGTACACATATGAACTTCTGTGACCCAAAAACGGACAAGTTACATAAATCATTAAATTTTTAGTATGGGTCACATTTGGGGGTCAAAAAATTAAAAAAAAAAAGTTTTTTGAACAATATCGTGTGATATATCAAATGAAAGGGCTTACTGTAAGGGTTTTAAACATTTTTTCATCATTTTAAAATAAACGGTTTTGAAGTTATTCAAGAAATTAGACGAAAAATGACCATTCCCCCCTTATCTCCGACAGTAGTTTCGGAGATAAGATTTAAAAAAAAGAGCCTAAAATTTAAAAAAAAAAATAAGATAATAGATCTTTACCTATAAATTACAGGAAAACCTATAAGAAGTCTATAGTGTTAAAATAACACGTTAAAAAAATGAAATTCGTTCGGAACTCTTTGCACGCGAGTCCGACTCGCACTTGGCCACTTTTTGTGCTCATACAAACACACAAACCGCTTAGCCCAGAACAGAAACCAATAGGCGGTGCAAACATTTACCTTGCAGGGAATCGAACCCGCGACGGTCAATGGCTCAGCCACTACGCAGGTGCCGTCACTAACACGCTTTCAGTGGCTGCAAAGATAATTTGCCTATAATAGTAGCCACAAAACGGTTTGGTTACCAAAACAATACAAATTGGTTTTATATGCAGGAATTTGAACAAAGCAATTGACAACACATTAGGGTACTTACATTATACTATCTTTACATACTTACCTACTTATCTATATTATAATAATATTATCTTCTTCATTCAATCGTGATTCGCGAAATGACTTCAATGAATTTTTTTTTTATGGTAGTGTTATGAAAACATCGAGAATTATAAAAAAGCACAGGAGACAATATTTTATTTTATAGTGCAGGCGCGCAGTGCAATTAAATATCAAGCGTCAGTCGTAAGAATATACTAATCGTAGTGTATTTTCTTAAATGAAATAATCTTTCCTTGATACAGATACCAAGAATCGCCAGAGAATGGGCAGCAGCGTTCTCTGTAAAACTCAACACCATACACTACGATCGCCAACCCGCCTGCCAAGCGTGGCGGTTATGGCAAACCCCCCCATCTTGGGGGAGGTCTATGTCGAGCAGTGGACGTCTTTCGGCTGATATGATGATGATACAGATATTGTTAAATGCTACCAACCATATTTAAAAATTCGCTACACGGGCGTTCAAGAAGTCATCAAACTAATTTACTACGTAGGGCGAAAAAAAGAATAAAATGTCACCGCCCTACGTCTTATTTTTTCTTTATCTATAGGTATCATTGGTCTCATACTAGTTTACACAAAGGCTTCGTTTCCGTTCAATCAAATTTTAATATGAAATTTTTATCGACTGCATGAATTATATGAGAAAAGCTCATATCGTGCTATTAATCACTCAGGGAAGTGAAATCTAGTTTCTCGTTTGGAGGTATGTGGAACAGAGAGTAAAGTCCCGCACACCTCCTTTGAAAAGGGAGGATCCTACGACCAGGCAGTTGTTGTGCCTGGCGTGGGCAACTGCCCGATAGTTCATATTCGGGCTAATGTATATGTTCATATCGCACGGCAAACTCTGCTTGCGCGATGCAGGATTTCGACGTAGTAGTTCGCTGCTAGTTGGATAGATGGTGTCGCGGTTCTTTTGGTTATGATGTAAATTTGCTCCTTTGGTTTTTCTTGTGGCGGTATTGATACCGCTACACGTACTCTACTTTCCTGAGCGGCACTTTGCTACATTTATGTTGCGTTCGCAATTTAGTTTCCAACGTACTTAAACAACTTTTTCAATAGAACTATTATTTTAAAATTAACATTTCACCCTTTCATCAAAAGGAAACAAGCTTGGTAATCACTAATCACTCTTGAAGGCTATTTTTATATGCACTTCCAAAATTCTTAATAATTTTATATGATTCAGAGTTGCTATTAATAGAAGTAGGTATCATTATCAAAAGCGATACACAAAACTGGATTAAGTAATCTGTAACTATGTGTCATTTATATCATGTTTTTACAATCAAAGTTAATAACGTTTTTCCTGTTAGGTAAGAACATAGTCCGTGCGACTTTTTGGACACATTTGATAATACATATTTTAAAATAGGCCTCAACTATGCCCCAGCACAGCAGGCAGAAAACGATTTCGTGGGAAAATCACACGACAACTATTACACAGGATTTTTTTTTTTTGGACACCACAAAACAACCTAATATTAAACATTTAAAAACACCATAATATACTTATAATTGACTGACTTATTTTTTTGACATGGATATCAAACCTCCTTTGAAATAGCAACCTAATATAAAGCACTGTTGGTATCTTAAATACCATGTGACTGAAGGCAAATTCAATCAATTGACGAAAGAATGCAGAGTTATTTTGGGTCGTCACGATGTACTGCAATAAGAATCATTTTTCGTTGACACAATTGACGTACAGTGGACTTGGTTGTATTTACTACTCAAAATGTCACGTACACCTTTGCAGAATAAATAAACCAATCATCTACGATGCTAAATGAAAGCCTTCTTAATGTTAAAATGCATTAGTCAAATCCTGGGGGGCTACTCTCTAACGAAATCCGTAGTTTCGGGCTTAGTTGCGGGCGGGCATTTTCTACTTCGTATCACCTAACCACTGAGAACTAATGATAACACGATTTGACAGTTACTGTGTAATCGTGTTGTCATTCATTCTCAGTTCGGGTTCGGGACTAATCGTAAGTCTGTAGGTGGTACGGAGTAGAATACGCCCGTCCGCAACTAAGCCCGAAACTACGGATTTCGTTAGAGAGTAACCCCCCTGATTCAGATCCGCTTTGCGTCCTAAAAAGCCGTACCTTATGTGGAAGTCATGACTCAAGGCCCTATGACCAAAAAAAAAACTCAGATCAGATCTCCGTATATGATTTTATAGATTAGGACAGGAGTTTTCCGCCATTTAGCTTCAATTAGCAAGCTAGTACAATATTCCATTCAAATACTACCTATCGGATCCCAATACAACGATGTTTACATATTCGCTTTGATTTCAAAACGCCTCATTTATTCGGTAACAAAATATAATTTATGTGCATATATTATGTATATAGAAATCCTTCATACGACATTTATGCAAAGCCGACTGTAAAATTATTCTAAATAATTAGGTAATTAAAAATCTGTTAATTTCTATTTAGTTGGATGTACTGGACCGACTGGGGCCAAGTACCGAAGATTGAGCGAGCAGGTATGGATGGGTCCCACAGACAGACCATCGTATCGTATGACGTCAAATGGCCCAACGGCCTCACACTGGACCTTGTGCGCAAACGCGTTTATTGGGTGAGTGGAAAAATAAGATTGATCATTTGTAAAACAAGAAGTTGATACATTATTTAAACGCAAATCAAAAACTATCCTTTTTCTATGCAATAAGATTCCGAATTCCCATCAAAATTACTAATTGCACAGCAAAATATTCAACTCAAAATATTTATTTTCGCAGCGTACAGCGATTTTTCCTAAAGAAAAATTTTTCATCAATGCACAGCTAATAATCTTAATGCACGACAAAACTGTACTGCGACTCACCATAGTTGTGGGTGGTTTAAAAACGAGTCGGGGTAGTCTGAGTTGGGGTGTTGTCCATAAATATGGAAAATTTGCTGTGCAGTCAGTATTTATGCTATGTATGTAGTATTTTTGTACAAAAATAAATTTAACTGTATTGCATTATGAGGAAAAAAGTAATGTCATACTGATGTATGATTTCAAATTATCTGCAGTTTCGAGTTTTGTATTTGTAGTGAAGTAAGTTATTTGATGTAAAAAAGAATATAAATGATGAGTATGTATTGATAGGCGATTATTTATTTGATATGCAATTTATAATATCCCATTAAGAAGTGCGTCAAAGAGATGGTTGACTACCCGTGTCTTCCCATCTTATAACAATGTTAT
The DNA here is from genome assembly GCA_947578705.1 of Lacanobia wlatinum. Classification (NCBI taxonomy): domain Eukaryota; kingdom Metazoa; phylum Arthropoda; class Insecta; order Lepidoptera; family Noctuidae; genus Lacanobia; species Lacanobia wlatinum. Next base: position 11,851,748 of record OX388024.1, on the reverse strand, counting down.
GAAGTTTCCTTAGACCAGGTATGGCAAACCTTTGGCATGCGTGCCGCTGGTGGCACCCCGCAAAATAATTCGGGCACGCCAATGTAACATACTTAGCATCCAGGTAATTTGTTACAGAAAAAATCACTACCCTAACTTTTCCTTTTTTCGAACCACCATATCGACTTCAGTACGAATTTCGGGTTCCCAATAAAGAGTTAAAGGAATAGCAACTAGTTAGTTGTTTTTGTACATTAAATTAATGGCACTCATGGACACATTATTATTATTTTTTGGAGAAATGGCACGGTTACCAATAAAGGTTCGCCATCCCTGCCTTGGACCATAATTTTACAACGGTACTCAAGTATAATTTTATATTCAACAACTCCGCAAGGTTTCTCTCCTGTTAGTGACGAACGAATGTCAGCCAATCAGAATCTAATATTTATTACGAAAAACAAATGACGTTTGAACATCCAATGTTTATCGTCACTAAGTGGACAAACCACCACAAACAAAAAGATACAGAATCGAAACATACTGTAAAAATGGGTTTTTCTGGCACAAAGTATTAAACTCACCACAATTAATTCCGCCTAATGGGCTAATGGCATTAGATATGAATATAATTAGCTGTATCTTAAGCAAAATCTAGTGTTCTGAATTAATCAATAAAATAAAAAGACAGCTCATATCATGATAACTCGACAATCATTCAACTTTTTAATACGATAAGATGATTCATCGATCTACTACTTATTTTATAAACTTTCTTACTTTTCAATACATGTTTGCATTCCTAGAATTTAAATAATTGTACAGGTGGATGCAAAAATGAACATGATATCTTCGTGCAACTACGACGGCACCGGGCGCAGGGTGATCCTGTACTCCACAGACGTGTTACGTCATCCCTTCTCCATCACCACGTTTGAAGACTGGGTCTACTGGACTGATTGGGACAAAGCTGCCGTCTACCGCGCCAACAAGTTCAACGGAAAAGACATTGAAGCTATTACTCCTACTCATAATGTAAGTTGAATGTGAATTACAGGTAAGAAGAATAAAAACGTAGGAAGGGCCTATGAATGAAATCACGAAGTTTTTGTAGCTTGTAGTAAAAACTGAATTCTTTCCGATTTCTCAGATTGACGGCGTCAGGAATGACCTGCCGAGTCAGATTCTCGTTATCAAAAAGCACACGCGTTAATAATCATTTTATTGTAGTGTAGTCTTGTGCCATTGAACCAAAATGCTTTCTCTGATTAACGAGTTTAAAACCAATTTTGTGAGTTTTTTTGTCATTACCAAAACGAGATATCGAATACCCTTGACATCGACTTTATAATTAACGCTTGTGTATTGAGAGTTGAAAACGAATACAAAATGTCAAAGATGCCGAGGAGTAAAATAAGGAAGTAGACGGTATGACCCTGCCATCTTTATAGGTTTTGAGGAGGACCTTGTAAAATGAATATTTTAAAACAAACACCATGTGCTGTTAATGTCTTACAATAAATTCTTTTCCAATCCCAATATCGTTGATTGTGAATTTAACATAAATGTCAACTCAAACAAATACGCAGTCATACATTAAATATCTGAATAATTGACCGTGATGAGAGGTAATTTTATTGTATGCTTCATAAAAGCACTTTAATTACGTTTTGGCAAGTAATTTTCCAGCATGGGCAGCAAAATAAAACAAGCAACATTATTTTTATATGTACAGAATGGAAATACCTACTATAAATTTATTTAAAACCTACTATACTATACCTACTATATTTAGTTCTCGCCTGGATGTTTTTCTTTTTTCAAAACATTTTCATTTGTACAAATTCGCCCTGACAATAATTACGACCACAACAAAAGAATTTTCGAATTCGGCGGTTATTTTTATTTATTTAGAATATGTTAGCTTAGTTAAGTTCTGATACCATTAACATTTGAAGGGATCAAAAAAACGTCATAGTCTAAAAACAGTCGAACCGGCATTCTGATTAAAGGGGCACCTATCGGTATTATCGTCCCAACACTTCTACTACTGCCGGGATCGACTAGTTTAGGCGTTTTCCTTGTGACACGGTGGTCGTGGGTTCGATTCCCACGGGAAAGCATACTTTGAAAAGTTGTTTTCCAGTTTGGTTAGGACATTGCAGGCTCGAATCACCTGATTGTCTGATAAAAAAGATGATTCCGTGCTTCGGAAGGCACGTATAAGCCCCACCGGCTTATACGTGCCTTCCGAAGCACGGAATCATCTTTTTTCAGCCGCCAAATAGCGGTCGTCAAATAAACCATGTCGGAGGCCTTTGAGGTGGTTTAGAAGCTCTGACACTAGTGTGTGTGGGGTCGTTAGACCTTACTGCCCACACGATAAGAATAAGAAGAAGAACTTCTATTACTTACACTTATTCTAATATCACCAGCTTCAAAACCCCATGGTGATCCACGTCTACCACCCGTACCGTCAGCCCGATGGTGTCAACCATTGCGCTGCCGTCAACGGGCACTGCTCCCACCTCTGCCTACCAGCCCCACGCATCGGGGCCCACTCACCGCGCGTTTCCTGCGCATGTCCCAACGGCCTAAGACTGCTGCCTGACAACCAGATGTGCGTCGAAGACAGTAAGTGTATTTTCATTACTTTAGTAATGTTTCAATTTCTTACAGGCGCGTTTTTCCATGCGAGAGCGAAGATTGGTCCTTGATCAATCAATTTTGCATAAAGCACTCTTCGTGTCAGAGGGGCTACTTCCTAAGCCTAAAGTCTGTAGTTTGGGATTACTTAGTTGTTTTCTACTCCGTATCACGCACGGACTTACGATTAGTCCCGCACCCGAACTAAGAATGAATGACAACACGATTTGAAAGTAACTGACAAATCGTGTAACGGAGTAGAAAAACTAAGCAACTAAGGCCGAAACTACGGACTTCGGGCTTAGAGAGTAGCCCCCTTGGCGTGACGTTAGTTCGAGTATATACTGCGCTCACCCCGCGACTATTTCTGGCGCCATCCCGCCTTAACGACGTTACCGCAGCGTTTACGCGACGTTAACCAACGCAAGATACGAAGGCAATTGGCTTTTTTTTGCTTCAAAATAAGATTTATAATTTTATACTTAGATCTACGTGTTTTGTCTACGAATTTATATACGCGTCTTCTGAAGAATAGATTAAGACAATGCTACTGACATAAGCTTACTCAACGGACCGACGTGTGTTGTAAACTACAAGCACCCAAGATTTTGATTGTATTTTTACAAACAATTCAACAATAAAGAGAATTATTGCCTTAAGAAAAGCAAAAAGTCAAATAATGCCATGTTTGTCTATTTCTTCGCATTCATATGGTAATCTAACTTTTTACTTCAGTATCTAATGCAATTTTAGTTAATGTTAGAGGCAATTTAACCACCATAACTTTGTATGGAATGATAAGTACCTTTATTTAATGTCTTTGATTTTTTTGTGTAAAAAACGTGACAAAGTTAAAATTAAGTATCCCGTTTCTAAACACGTGAACAATCAGATTTTGAATATCAGGTGTTTAACGTACCGTAAACGCAAATCTTATTTTATGTGTGAATCTTCAGGATTTGCAATACAACTATAGGCACAGGTACGACTATTGGAAAACAAAAACAGTTACAAAGATGACTTACCAAGGTGTGAGACGTAGAGAAATACCGTTTCAGTTCGATGAAAAAACAACAAGTGTCATACGCATTGGTAATTCCGTATATATTACTATTTTTATTACTACCTTTATTTACGTATGAAAAACTTTGTTGTATTTCGATTAAAATTAGCTCCTACGTACTACAAGCTCTTCTCTCTATTAAGTAACAATGATAAATTAAAACGTACCGACACATCAGGGTCTTATAAAAGATATAGTTTAAAAATTCTGTTCCTAGACAAAATTGGCATTGAATCAAATATTTAGTAATTCTCTAGGCAGTCTGGCATTTGTCTGTACTCTACGTTATTACAAACTTTACTCCGCCGGCATGGTATTTTATAGACAGAGGTGGGTCGAATTTCAAACGATTCCGTAGCATGGAATACTTGAACAATGTACAGTAAAACAATCGCAATGAGAGACTGTTCGTTGCTATGTTCGATTGTCTGGCAAAGAACCACAGTCTTTACTGGACCGTTAATACGGCACTGGAATTTCAGAAAGAGATTGACAGAATGTCGTATAAGAATCAGAGACGATGGTTAAACGCAACGGTTATGTCATATTAGGTTACGGCCGCTTATCGTATTGTACCTACCCATTTCAATAAGGTGGACCGATGACCTGGTGAGGGTTGCGGGTAGCCGGTGGATGTAAGACGCGGTCATGTCATATTAGGTTACGGCCGCTTCTCGTATTGTACCTACCCATTTCAATAAGGGGGACCGATGACCTGGTGAGGGTTGCGGGTAGCCGGTGGATGCAAGACGCACTAGACCGGTTGTTGTGGCGACGCTTGGGGGAGGTCTATGTCCAGCAGTGGACGTCTTTCGGCTTTGCTGATTTGAATAAGGTTTTTCAGCATTTTCGCATTTCGAAGGTACAGGGATTTTGTAGAAGCGCAACAGAATGCTATTGTCTCAAAGATCTAAAGATTATTCAAATAGTCAGGTGTTTTAAGGTACATTTGCGTAATAAGGCAGGTGGCGAAATCGTAAATAAATTTCAGTATCGTAATCAATTTTTTAAGAAGATTATTTTAATGCGGTATACGTGGCGTGATTTCGGATAGATGAAACGTGTAAAATGTGTGAATGATAGTGATAAGCCATTGACATTAGGAATTATTCATTCAATCTTCATTAATTTGTCGACAATTTGTTTAAACATTTATTGTATTGACGTAAGAGCGTGTTAATTAAAAATGATATCGGTATAAACCGGTTTTTGTTTGCAGTTTTCCTTGAGTAGATTTCGGAGGCGATATTGTCTTTTTAAGGGTTGATGGAATCCTATTACTAAGCATTCGCTGTCCGTCCGTCCGTCTGTCAGCGGGCTATATCTCAAGAACCAAAATAGCTGCTGCACAGTTAAAATTTTCACAGAATGTGTATTTCTATTACTGTAATAACAGCAAATATTAAAAATAAAGTTAAAAATTAATGGAGGCTCCCATACAAGAAACTTGTATTTTTTGGTTTATGGTACGGAACTCTTCATGTGAGAGTCCACTTGCATTCGTTTTTTTGTTGTGTAGTTTCTGGTAACCTCCCCATGGGGAAAGGCGAGAGTTTCTGTATTGTTTAATTTTATTACGCTTACGATACGCGCATTTTTACATTTAAAAAAAAAAACATTGCGTAAAAGATGAGACACTCACAAAAAATACATAATTGATGTAAAAAGGTTCTCAAGGATTCAGCATAAAAGTAATTACCATTAAATTATTGTACTTAAATGCTTTCATTTGCATTTGTAATGTTTAGATTCTTATCAAGGGAGTGTAGCTTGAATGGTTTAATCAATTTTACGAACTTGCAATGCATCGTGATTTAGCACTTTATTATATGAAGGACTAGTCAACATTATAGAACTGGATTTTCTGTTGAATAGTATTTCGTTACTAAGCTTTTTAGTAGATAGTCCATGTCATATATTAATGAAAATAATGGTAAGTAATTAACAAAAACTGCGGAAAACACAACATCGTTGAAAATTGCAAACATGCGTGATTTGGCACTTTGTTTTTGTGCGAATCTGCTCCAAAGTTCTAATTGCGTTGGCATGATCAATTACGCTAATCACATACACACAAGATGTACCTAGTAAATTAATTAGGAAAGAAAGCCTTCAATGCAGACACTTCCCTATATGTAATACCTAAGTAATTCTAGATCCAGACACGAATTAACAGATTACCTAAAAAAGATAAAACTAATTGACGGCGTATTAATAATAATTAAAAATTTGTACGTGCTGATAAGGCAGCATTATAAATTAGCACTTGGTTCATTGATTAATTAATAAAGTATTGTACAAAATAAGGAAAACCCATAAAATAGGTACACAAATAGGTATTTTATAGGATAAAAGTCCTGCTTAGGCTATGATTTGGGGAAGGAAGTTACGATTCCGTTGAAAATCATGCCATATAGGAAAACCCCAGTTATTATTTATCTGTTTTAAAAATATACTTTGCAAGTTTTAATTGTAATGTACCTACATTATCAATATTTATAAAAATCTTCCGTTTTTGATTGACTGAGTAATTGAATGACTGAGTATAAGAAGAAGACGCGGGCAAAAAGTTATTTTTAAAAGGTACTAGCTACTGCTAGTAGCTCCGAACGCGTGAAGTTGGAAATCATTTATCCCAAGGCGACATACTGCCGGGATAAAAGTATCCTAAGTCCAGCCGGAAAACTCAGCGTAGAAAAGACTTGCACAAGGTGGACCGATGATGATGCGAGACGAGCAGGACCGGCTTTGTGGCGAAACTCGGGGGAGGCCTATGTCCAGCAGTGGACGTCTTTCGGCTGATACGAAGATAATGATGATGTCCAGCCAAGTTTATCGAAATGTGTTCAGCCTCTAAGACGTGAAAAAGTAACATACAGACTGAGTTACTTTCGTATTTATAATATTAAGTATGGATGACCGAGTAATAAACGGTAAAAACGACGTGTTTCGGACGAAACTTCTTGCATCCACGTGTACCAATAAATTTGTAGCTGTGTTTATAGCTTGTATTGTACTTACATACAATAATGGCAAGTGCTATATAGGGTTATTTGTAAAACACTATTAACCACTAATAATCTGTTATTTTCATCGGCTAAATTCAGTCGACGAAAATCTATGAAACAGCTGATATATTTTTCGAGTTGTCAGGGTTGCTCTCAAAGTAAAAGTTGTTTATATAATCACTAGTGGACGTCACGCGGTTTCACTCGCGTAGTTCCCGTTCCCGTGGGAGTACGTGGATAAAATGTAGCCTATGTTACTCCCTGATAATATAGCTATCCATTGCTGAAAGAATTTTTCAAATCGGTCCAGCAGTTTCGGAGCCTATTCATTTCAAACAAACAAATCTTTCCTCTTTATAATATTAGTGTAGATGTGTACTTTCACTACCTAAGAGGTTATTAGTGTTTTACAAATAGCCCTGTATAAATGACGTAGATTATACAATAAAACACTAACACTGTTAACAGACAAGTTGAACTTGATTAAAGTGTAGGTTTAACCATTTGGTTATAAAATCCCTAGAAATAGGTACTTAACTAGTTTCAATACCCCACAAATTTTCCCCTTGTCGTGGATAAAGCTTAAAAAGAATAGGGAAACGCCAAGACCAATTTGTCTACAGCACTTGTACGATAGATCGATGGCTGGAAGATTACCACACACAGTCTCACACTTAATGATGCCGTATTAATGTTTTCTTTTACTCCGAATAGTTGAGAAATAGTGGCTATTTCACGTGTAAAATTAGTATACCTAGTTAATATAATATTGAAAATTTACATAAGCTCACGTTTCTGCGCGTTGTGTTATGAAAATATTGAACACGAGATCATCTATTTAAGATGTAGGACCGTTCATTGCACAAATTCATTCGTGATTAAAGTACAATTGAATGGGTCAATAAAAAAGGCATTTGTAACGTTTAGTAATGATTGATTGTGTGCTCGATCAATAAGATGCGACCAAGTACTTCTTATGTCGTGGATTTAAATGAGGAAGCTGTTTACAACTACCAATTTGGAACTTCTTTTAAAAACATTCTGCCTTATAGGTAGGTACGTAGCTGCATGTGAGATTCGTTTTTTAAAATCATTTTTAAAGACCTTCAAAGATCAAGGCGAGGAGAATGTTAAATAACACTAGGTTTTTAACGTAGGCTTAATCGTTTAAAAGCGTTAACTGTTGAATGTTTATAGGTAACTTTCGTCGAAGAAAGGTCATCAAACGTTTTAGTCACACCATCACGCCATTGTATTGCGTCAGATGGCGTGACATAGAGAAAAACAAACGAGACCCGTGAATTCGGTCCTTGCGGCGAACATTTTCGTAATATCATTGCACCGACAAGGCCGCTAGAACATTGATGTGAATTTTAAAAATACTTGGCCGAATCAGTTAGCGGGCCGAACACGTAATAGGCCACGTCACTCGGTGACGACACATCGTACGACATTTTTTATCACTGGTAAATTTTAGTATGACTGATCAGTTAGCAGAACTTCCATGTTTTGGTTGGAATATACCGCGCCTACGTCTTATCTCACACTCTAAAAGTGTCATTCGAGTTAATCGCTACAATTATTACTCATAATTGTTTATAAGCAAATCTTTATCGTAAGAAATGCCTTACGTATACATATCGCGTGTTGCGGTGATTTGTAACGTGTATTTACCTATATAAATCACGTAACAGAAATTGATTAAAGCGATAATTTTGGCACGATTGACGGATTTACTATAAATACATTATTTTGGCGGCTCTTTCTTTTTGAGCTTTTTTTGTAGGCAGACTACTAATTTATGAATCATGCGGCTTATTTTTAAATAGAATTAAGTAAATAAGAAAGATAAGCTCGGAGTTTCACAGGAAACAAATAGTTACAATCTGATTTAACTCCTTGATAGTCTATAGAATCTATCAATGAGTCATATACTAATGTTTTTATTAACCTGTGAGGCTTGTGACCTCACACATGGGTGCTTATGCACCAAGCAGACCTACTTGATGTGCCGCACTCGTGTGGAAACATAGAACGCCCAATAGTCTAACAGTTGGCGAATAAGGCGACGTGACGTCACGGCATCACGCCACCTTTTGTTCAGTGGTTCTACCTGCGATCGGGCACGCCGCATGCGCATGCTAGCAACGGTGTTACCTCACCTGGGTTGCTTACTAGAAATATTTCAAAAAATCTGTTACACGAAGGTATTAATGATTTAAACTGAAATGCCAATGAATGACACATGATTATGAATCAAAAATATTTTCAACAGAATTTGCTGTACCTATTAAATAGCCAGTGTTACCAGAATTGTTCGATATTGTATGGTTATGGAGTAGAAAAACAAATTAGATATTATAAGTAAGTTGAAGGAGTCGTGGTAAAAATAGTATTTTATGGGCAACAAGGTACACTTAAAATTAACCATTGCATGGTTTGTGAGCGCGAGCCAGATCGCGTTCAGTTAAATTGACAGAATGGCACGGTGGTGGGACGTCAATGGCGGTTACACGCGACCGGTTTTCGGCCTGTCTCATTCCGTTTCGGAAACCCGTACGTGTCGCGTGTGCCGTGCATATTTACGTGAAATTGTTTCGCTGTGTGATCAATATACAAAAATACTACCCACTTACGGAAAATGAAAACAAGAATTTGTCAATAAGGAAGCATTTTTAAGTTGTTTATTTCATAAAATCTACAGATGCAATAAAACCAGATGTGGAGGTGCATAATAAACCCATTGGTTCAAATGAAACCATAGTTATTGAAGAAAAACCTGTAACCAGTGAGTATTTTGGAGACATACTTTCAATTTATCGTTCAACAAGTTTACCCCCTTGATCTGTCTCACATGAGTTTGTCAATTAATCAGATTCGTGGCGTTTGAAATGTTGCTTATAATCCAATTCAACGAAACGAAAGTGAACGTGGTATATGACTAACCTTGCTTTCAGTAATATTTAGAGAAATTACTACAGTTTCAGTATTTTATTGTTGATCAAACGCCACGATTTTGATTAAAGATTGCTTCATGGATGGGTTGAATCATTTAATCACATCGATTGATAAGATAAACTATCGCCCATATATACATAAGGTAATGGGTATCGAGCATCACTAATACTCATCAGGCCATCAACTAACAACAGTTCATTGTGATGATCAATCAATATCTGTGTGTCTTCAACTTGGGATTCCTTGACTGATTTGCAGGGCATGTCCATCTGCTAGTTGTCAAACAGATGTATAGCTATTTTGAGTGCGAATGATTATCTGGAAAGCTTGACACATATGGTGAATTACAAAAGAGAAGGGCTAGGCCTTCTCTTGAAGTTGGGACGTGGCCTTCTGAAGAGTGAGGACACGACTGAAGAACCTGAGGAGATAGAGGAGGGACCAATCACTGCGCCCCTGATCGACCCGGCAGCAGAGCCAATGAAGGCGTATTGGGAAACTGATCAACGAGATCTGGGAAAAAGGAATCAGCCATTTATAGATCTGTTCTTGAAAGGAGAGGCGCTGGAGAGGATACCAGACGCCACGGAAGAGCCCGTCAAAGAATCTCATTATAATTTTGAAAAAATCACTTTGGTTCATTTACCAGACGCCCTGCAAAACTTAAATATTAAGGGTAACGTATTATAATTTTATTTAATTTTGTGCTAAAGTCGGAAAAATCACACTTTCGATGACGGGAAGACACACAGATTCATTATGAGCTGGGTGCATGTCGCATAAATTTCCGTTTGTCTACTAATAACTAACAAATTTTATCGCAACTAACACTTTATTCCAGATGATTCGGATACAACCGTTTTTAAATTAGAAGTTACTTTTACTGATTACCATTACGTTGAATTTTAGTCGTTCAATGAACAAATTGATACTGAATCGTCATTTTAGAATATTTCAGCACTATTTGAAACCAAGTCACTCAGCATAAAGATGAACTTGATATGAACATATTCTATTTATTATGCCAGGTTCAGGGTTTTGTTATGTTAATACCAGAACAGCAGCCATCCTGTCCCATTTTTTATATGATACTATCAGTCTTTGTAAACTATATTTTATTACAGCAGTACTCACAATGCTAAACAAAAAGGAAACATTTGTAATGTGAAAGTAGGTTAGGATATTTCAGTTAAATAGTATTAGTTGGCACGTTTCATTGACACCAGTCGTAAATAGAATGTCTCGTGCGATCGGGTTAGGCGCCCACACAAATATAAAGTTAAATTGACAATTAGATGTAAGAGAATTGATCACGCCCTGTGTTCAACAAGCCTATATGGAACCACGTCAATCTATAACGCTATTGTCGTCATTCTTCTTCGAATGTTTTTAATTTGTTGACAATGAACTTGTCAACGAGAACGGACGTCCAATATTGTGTACTTAAGCTGTTTATACAACCCGGAAATTTGTTCTTGTTATGATTTTTTTTCTATGCTAAGCCTAAAGGGCCTTTTATTATTATTATTATTTGCACCTTCTAATTGAGTTAACAAAATCGGTTTCTTTCATTCCTTCACTTGTTTACGTTCTTCATTTGTTTCTATGTTGCTTTCAACTTAACATCTCCACAAATCACCTCCCTGTTCTGCTTTTTGGTGAAAGTTCATTTTATTCACAAAACCAACGCAACAGTTGTAATTAACGATAACCCTAATTACTTTTAAAAGCTTTGCAACGTTTTAGATAAACGTATTTAAACCTAAGTCAAACAATTGTATCTGTTCCTATGGTTCATTTACAATTTGTGCAAGTAATTATCAATACATAGCTTACTTTCACTTCATTTGTCTTGCATATCAATGAACACGTTGCAAGGTTTAATAAACTTTTAAACTTGTCACCAGATAATATATTAACTTTTGTTTTTTTTTTTTATTCTAGGTGTCCCTGAAACACCCAAGACTGGTACAGGAATCTCAAGCAGCGGCCGCGATGCCGGCATGGTTGCAGGCGTCGTGGTGGCAGTAATCTCTGGAATCATCATATTGGCAGCACTGGTAAGCACCAAATAAATAACCTAGAACTTTCTACCAACCTTCCGGTAATAACAATACGAGTGGTCATCGAACGATATACCCAAATAGTCGCGCAGGTAAAAAATGGGACACCGAAATGTACCGTTGGAATGTGTCTAAAGAAACAACGGAGCATGGTTGAAATGGACACTCCCGTTTTTTTTAATACTAATGCCTAGATCTCCGACCTAGATCATAATTGTCTCGGATAGAATTACACTACTGTTGCCACCCAAGTTCAGTAGGCACATTTTGAAGAATCTGCATCTGCAAGTTATGTAAATGCATTTACAGTTCTAAGAACCGTGTGTGTAGTACCTAAGTTTTTATCTCGAACATTCCATTACGTTTGCTAGTTTTTTAAATTTTATTTCTGAATTCAGTTGCGTTTGTATTTTATTTTAAACAATACATTACGATTCGGCGAACTCGGTTCTTAGCGCTTGTCGACTTATCAAAATCGAAGATCGTAAACAATAAATATTTAATCTTTGCAAACCCAACAGGGGGTTTCTGTTTAAACATTCTAAGATACGTCAAAACATGAAGAATCACATTTTGAGATAATTTCGGAGCCGATTAATTAAAATATTCGGTCATGCGTCGACGTTTAGGTATAGGAAATTACCAAAACGCGCCTAAAATATCGCAAGTAAAATATTCAATTAAACTTATCTCGCGTAAATGTCTTTAGTGCGATAATGCCACTAATTGATTATGATTAATGTAGGTACGCCTTACGCACTGGTTTGACTAAGCCGTTCGCGGTTAGACGCAAATGTAAATACCAACCTGTAACAGTCACGTCATGACGTTAAGGAAATTTGTAGATTGTGACACTAATGAACAAATTGCTTTCGTTAATATCTTGGTAGCGTTAAATTGCATCTTAGTAACCGCTGTAATAGACATCAATTGCTTTTATTTCTTTGATGATGTAACTTTTACGACCTTCATCGCGTTCCAGCCCAGATGTATATCGTCTTGTAAAAATAACTTGTAAAATTGATGATAACTATTCGTTTCAGATCGCAGTGCTTATGTACAAACACTACGTGAACCGCAACCACACATCGATGAACTTCGACAACCCGGTGTACCGCAAGACGACAGAGGACCAATTCGCGCTGGAGAAGAATGGCTACGCACCGGGCAGCAAGCTGTACCCCAGCACCGTGGGCGAAGAGGTGAGAGCGCTGACCGCCATGGAGTGCACGCTTAACATACAGAACAGTCTAAGATAAGTCGCACAAGGACGCACTGCCCTCCGCCAAGCCAATTAACGAGCTAGTGTCTCACGACCACTAACTCATCTCTTCTTTCATATATTTTTACTGTAAACTAAGAACATTATTTTCAAAACATCACTCCGACTTCTTGTGTAAAATGAATTATACCCCGTGTAACTTGGCCAAAATGATAATTGTTGTAAATATCAATGAAAACTAGCGTTATTTTACTATAGTAAAGATTTATTATAAGGTCTGCCTAAGACATTTTAAACTTGATGTATTTAGAGTTATTATATTTACTAGAGATTGTTTTAAGGATTTATAGGAAATATTTTCGTTTAGATTTAAAAGATTGTGGCAATTTATAATGTGCCAACATTTTTACCGCATCAGTATTTAATTATAGTTGCCAAATTATTGGTCCTAAGTGGTAGGTGTAAAATGCTGTAAATAGTCCCTTTTAAATAGCAAATATGATTTTTGTAATCTGCCTAAAGCTTAACATAGACTTTACTAATAATATTTTACTGCCGAAATATTTATTTTTCATGCGTAAACATGCGAGGGCATTAATATTGGTAAGTTTTAGTAGAATGAACTTAGGCGTTTAAATTGACTTATGTGACAGTGCGATTTAGTTGCATTTCGTTGTTTCTTAGATGTTTTGTTTAAGCCATGACTATGTTTGACTATGTTGTCGATGACTAATGTGTATTTTCTCTTTGCAGGCCCAAGAACCTCTCAACACACCGGGTACAAATGACTTTGTATAGTGTACAAGCTGGAAGTAAATACAGTATAATATCATTGAATGTGAAAAGAAAGAGAAGGACATGTGATACTTAAAATAGTGTTATCCAGTGAATGGGACTTAAGCTAACATTTTTGTAGTAAACTCTAAAATAGTTAGCGTTAGTGCAGTGAAGTGAAGCTTATTGGAACAAAGTTCTGTTTGCTGACATGCCTCGCGCCGGGATGGATCTCAAAATTACGATTATTTCATCAGCTGTCATATCACACGTTTCGGTTTTCACACAGATATAGAGAAAGACAGATGTTCGTGAACGTGTAAGAAACCGAGCATGGCACTAATTATTTTTACATCTACAATTATACTGTGGCATTATTGTGATAGCAAATCTTAATTTGTTCAACGATTTGCATCCATTGATTGTAAGTCGAACACAATCTCTGTGGTCGATCACTCAGGAAATGATTTGCCATACGCTGAGTTGGTCAGCTTACACTATCTATATTTTTCTATATCTGTGTTCTGTACGTAAAGAGATCTTGGTAATGCTTTTGTATCACATTATTAGACGTTAGAAGGGACATGTTTGCTCTAATTTTCTCTTTACACTGTGAATAGTATAAACATTCTTAAATATTGCTTTATCAAATGCCTGGTGCATTGTAATTATTTATATAGAGTTTACAATTTTTTATTCCACTTTAGTTGATAATGTTAATATTATACACCTATACAGCAAAGATAAAACTCTAGATTTCCGCATTCAGAGAGAATGAAAAGCTCATGTTTCATAATGAAATGTACTTAGTTAGTAATTTGTCATGTTTTCCTAAATATTTTTGAAATTGAACTGATTCTGCATATTTTAATATGAAAATAACCAGGTATTTACCTGGATTTTAAAACTAAATAACTGATTTATTTATTGCGTAACACACTAGTAAATGTAGGCTATGTAAAAGTATAATGTGCCAATTTTAGTAAAATTTACAATTGTGTCGCCAAATTTTATTGTACTATACTTGAAAGTAGTTGAATTCTCATACAATATATTTGTTGCGTCGATAATTTATTTGTACTTTATGAAATTGTTATTCCTAGCATAGTACAGATTTAATATGAATTTATATTTTATGTACCAGTTGAGTTTTACCATCGAACATTTTTATGTATTTATATATTTATTAGCAATGAACGCATAGTATTTGGAATGTGACTTTGTCAAGCAAAATCCTGCCAAATCCTTTAATATAAATTATTACTCTATTTGTAATGTAATTCAATTACATTAATACATACTTGATGCACATTTCATACAATATGCCTAGCTCAATAAGTGTGGTCACTAAAATAAATTATTGTGTAAATATTGTCAGTAAAATATATGTAAAAGGTGTTAATACTATGTCTTTTATTTTACTATTGTATTTTTATTTGCTGCCGCCTCCTACCTGCTATGATGAAAATTAAAACGTAGAATCTCTTAACACACCATTCACTAATCTATGGTTAAAACAGATCAAAGTATTTCTGAAGAATGTGAAAGAATTTAATTTTAAAAATCCCTAACTGCCGCAAAGTCAAAGTCAAATGATTTATTTCAACTAGACCAATAAAGGCACTTTTGAACGTCAAATTAAAATAAAATATTATAGTGACTCTAGTCGTCCGTTCGCAAAAGGTAGATTCTTTTGGAGAAGAACGGACAAGAAACTCCATAGGGCGAAGTCGAAAACATGGTACCTACCCAAAGTACGCCTACACACCTCTGCCGTGCCGGGGAATGCGAAGAGATATTATGGGAATGTTATACAACTTTTATTTTAGGACCAACACTGAAATTGCGAAAAAAAAATCGACTGCCCCATACATTTTTGTGCGCATAACTCGACAAAATGTACTGAACAGCAGATTTTTTTTTCACGATTTCGGGATTGGTCCCATAGTAAAAGTTGTTCATAATTATGAGTACAATGGGCCCTTAAGAGATATTGCGTTTATTCTGTTACATGTTGTATATGCAACAAAATCTGATAAGATCGCCGCAGCTATTCAACTGTTCTGAGACTTTGGGTGACGAGAGTCTGTATTTTTTTTCAGCAATATTCACATAATGACAGATCCCCAAAACGCCCGCCCGAAACAACTTTCTAGCGTTTTAGCTGAGAAGAAGTGGCGCAACACCACATTTGTCACTGGATTTTGATACAATACTAAATTAAAGATAGAATATAATAATCAGTTGGTTTATTGTACTATTAAAACTAAGCTACATGTACGGCATACAGGCGGAAAAATATAATATGAATATTCATCACGCTACAACAATGGCGGGGTAAGAAATCACGAGCTGAATCCGTGTCAGACCCTGATACATCGACATTAGCATCATCATTTCTCATCCAGCATATCGTTAATATAAGGAGGTATTAATCTTATAAATATTAATAAATAATATAAGTTATTAAATGCTAGTTACAGCCACACTGTTGTGAACAGTCCTTTGTATTACATACCGTACATTTTATGCGAGGTTATTAAATTAAATAAAAAATAATTATTATTCAAGTTACTTATAAAATTATTATAAAGAGTCAAATTAACTAAACGATAACAATCATCGCTGGGTAAAAACAGCAAAATATTCACTAATGTATGTAAAACACGTATAAGTGGAAAATTACCTAACTCAAAAACTTTAACACACCACAAAAGTGAGGTACCACATATGAACCCAGCAGCTTATGTGCGGAAAAAACTTTTAACTATTAAAAACCTTAATTTTTACCGAGGCGATAAAGTATTCGCTTCGTATAAACAACAATCAGCATAGTTATTTGAAGCACCTACGCTATTCTCATTGAAAGTAGGCTATGAAAATTACTTTGGATTAAATACGTAAATTAAAACGGTGTATTTTACTTGTACTACATCTAGTAAATACTTCGACAGGTACATTTAAAATTGGTTTGTCTTTTACATACTATCACTGTTGTTATCTATTTTATTATTTTCACTATCAATGCAATCAATATCTCAAGGTTTTAAGTTAAGATAAACATATTGCATTTTATCTATTTTCCGCGTTATTATCAAGTTTATATTATTGTTTGGTATATGCTTCGATGAAATGAAAAACTTAAGAGCGCTATTATAAAATCGAGCGCTTGGCGCGGACTAAAGCTACAGACCGCGTTTCCCGAGAATAGGGAATATGCATGCGATTCTTCTATTTGCAAAATGAAATATTAATTAGCTCTAATAAACAAATATGAAATTATTTTTTAAATACCTTCATCAGCGATGAAGTTATAAAGCTTCAAAGTTTACAAATAGAAAGAGAAGTCCGATACGAATTGTGACGTCAAAGTTCTTGGCGCCTATACAGCTGCCATAGAAAACAGCGTTTTCGCGAAAGGGACAGATATATTTGTTTAAAATAATTATATCTCGTTTGTTTTTGGAGCAATTTTGATTCTATTTTCACTGTTCGTATTATATTTATGTATATTTTTATATAAACTGTATAGATAATAAATATTTTTTTCGTGCATATTCCCTATTATAGTGATTGTAGCACTGCATACAATTTTTTTTTAAATATTATTTTACAAAGACATTTTTTTTTCAAGCAAGGTGACATAGTAACCTTAGTTATAAGTTACTTTTTGTTTGAATTTAGGTTATTTATTCATAGATAATTTCGGACGAAAAATTATCAGTAACTCTGTTTTACGGAATTATTTTTGATGTATTACTGTATGAAACATAATAAATTGAATTAAGTATTCCAAAGTCGAACATACAGTTGTACCATAAACATTTTTATGAATTATTATATCTTCGATGTAACAAAGCATCAAAAGATGCCTAAAGTAAAATTTTATGAAACTTCCTTTGCATAGACAAGGTTTTTACTAATTTATGTTAACAAATTGAAATATTTATTTAAAGCACTCCCAAGAAAAAGAATCAAACTTTCTTGGCCCATTTTTTTTTTTAATTTGTGGCTATATCTAAACCACAAGCAAACTCGAGACAAACGCTTAAATTCAAGGAACAATGTAATAGCCATCTTAACATTAATAAGAAAAAAATAATTGCGATGATTAAACCTATAACAATTATTCAAAAAGTGGATAATTATTATAAATGCTAAATATGAATCATAAACAATCGCATCATACACATTTTCAGAAAAACTCTTTTTTTAATTTTCGACAAATAAACGAAAAACGAGAACAAGAATTTTAAAGCCAACATTACTCATTTAAGATCACAAAATCAGTGTTATTTTTGGTTCTAAATCACATTACTATTCATTGAATAAAATCAACAACTTATCGCAACTTGCAATTCGTATTACGCACTATCACTGTTATCGAGTGAACTGTCTCACTTATATGTATATTCTTACATTACCGCTAAGCTACAATTTTACTCCATACAGTCAAAGATCGTCTGCGGTAAACATGTATTTAGTGATACGCAGATTTGTCCGCATGCGGTGTACGCATGCGGTACCCGCATTGAATCCTATCAACAACAAAAACACAAATGAGAAGTGGTTCTCTTCTCAATATTATTAACAACTTTATGGGACTGACCCTCAAATCGGAAATCAGCTGCTCAATGCATCTTTTCGAGATATACAAACATAATTGTGATGGTGCGGTTCACTACTTTGCGATTTCAGAGTTCATCCCACACTATAGCCAAAGGATCTGGTTCCAATAAACCCCATAGATGGATAAAAATACCATCATGATACCCTATAAACAGGCAGCATTAGTTACGATCAACGACTGTTTGGAGTATACACCGTGTATTTACTGGCTAGAAACTTATTTAACAACAAAAAAAAAACTATACCTTATTATCAAGTCATTAAAAATACACGGTGCAAAAATTACATTACAAAGCTAAGTACTTTCTAATTTTCTAACTAAACAAAACACTATTAAAAAACATTAACTAGGTATTTGACTAGTAGGAATCTCATCGTCACTCACGCGCAGTCTCTTCTTCATATAATCAGTTCCATTCATGCTAATGTCACTTTCTTTGACGTCTGTCACTCCGTTGGCTGAATGAGGTAGTTTGTATGCTTCATACTGTTTGGTTATGTGGTTCTTGTATTTTTGGAATGTGTTCGCTGCGATGTGCTGCCGGGCGTGGCGGAATAGCAGATCGAAGTGGTGGAGATTGTGGCTGGAAGGTTAACAAGGTTGGTGTAAGTATTCAGTAGATATGAATTGGGCGTTTTTAGGAGTTCCGTATCCAAAGGGGTAACCAATGGAACTTACGGAACCCTATTACTAAGCCTGCGCTGCCCTTCCGTTCGTTCGTCTGTTTGACAACGGGCTATATACTGAAGAACCGTAATAAGTAGAGTAGTTTTCACAGAGCGTGCATTTCTGTTGCCGCTATAACAACAACTAATAAATTAAATTAAAGAAGCGTGTTTTTTTTTCGGTCTATGTTACGGAAACCTTTGTGTGAGAGTTCGACTCGCACTTGACAAGTTTTTTTTATTTATGATGGGTTTTCTCTTGATTTTAGTCTAGGTCAAAGGTGACAGAGACAAAGTCGACGATGCTTGTCCAGTGAGCTTTCCCAGAAGAAACAAAAGAGATTAGAGTTGAATGCGTTCGGAAGACGTAAATAGAGAGTTCCACTCCTTTGCTGTGCGCATTATAAAAGACAACAAGGTCCCTGATGGTAACTTGCAGATGTCCGATGATAGAAGAATAGAAGAGGGCCAGTGGGATGAGACGTATTATTATTTTCGTAAACTCGTAAATATGCTCTCGATTTTTGCATTAAGAATTTGAAGTTGAGTAACTATTTGTCAAACTCTACTTAAGCCTGAAAACCTGTCAACTTTGGCATCAAAGTGGGGTTTGAGGACACATACTAATGGTAGACGACTGATATACTTGCAATAAAGTACATTGACCTTTCCCTAATATCCCTTCGTAGATACCGAAACAATAAGTTATGATGAAAAGAAGACGTAAAGGATCAAGGACGATTCAGGACAGCTTTATGTCTTTATTTCTGTTTTTGATATTAAGAAAGTCAATAAGTGTATCGTCGGTGCGCTTGTCAAATCTGATATGTGCATTTCTATGATACTTTCTTGTTACTTAATATCCTTTAAAATCAAGTATATTTTCAATACATTTTATCATTTTCACGTGTATCTCAGTTCATACGGCATTTTGAAATTATGAATTAGTCAATTAATCATTAAAAAATCATCAATTAATCATTAAATAAAACAGATTATTGTCTCCCTTGTCAAATTGATGAAAAACACATATCAGATTTTGCAAGCGCACCGACGGTATGTGGGCCAATGACCGTCATTGCACATTTATTTAGCGCCTATCATATCGCCAAATACTCAAATCAGAAACCGGCTAACAGCCATTTGTAGTCATTTGTGTGAGCAAGGACTCAAATCAATTGATGACTGAAATGGCACTGGTCTAAAAACAGAAATGTCGTTCCAGTAATAGTAGTTATTCATAAAAGCAGAACACACTTTGGATCCTAACTTGAAGTTTAGATGTCAAAACTTGAAGGTTTGGCCAATCTTCACAATGTTTATAACTGCGGCATTCGCTTCCCATAATAATGAGCATCATTTTATAGCTCTTCTATTACATAAATCAGCATTATTTGTAAAAAGCATTATGCTGAGCGCTGGTCGTCACATCCTTTTTCTGTACCAAAAATCATCAAGATCGATTAAGCGATTTAGGCGTGAACGCGTAACGAATAAACTCACTTTATATTATTAGTTAAGATCAATTTTTAGGGTTCCGAACAAAAAACGGAACCCTTATAGGATCACTCGGGTGTCTGTCTGTTTGTCTGTCCGTCTGTCACAGCCTGTTTTCTCCGGATCCACTGGACCGATTCTGTTGAAATTTGGTACACATATTGACTTCTGTGACCCAAAAACGGACGCGTTACGTAGATTATTAAATTTTTAGTATGGGGGTCACCTTAGGGGTCAAACTAAAAAAAAAAAAAAAAGTTTTTTGAACAATATTGTGTGACATATCAAATTAAAGGGCTTACTGTGAGGGGTTTAATTATATTTATTTTATCATTTTAAAATAAATGGTTTTGAAGTTATTCAGAAAATTAGACGAAAAATAACCTTTCCCCCTTATCTCCGAAACAACCGAACCAAAAATTTTGAAAAAAAAATGAGTTAATAGATTTTTACCTATAGATTACAGGAAAACCTATAAGAAGTCTATAGTGTTAAAATAACATGTTAAAAAATGAAATTCGTTCGGAACCCTTTGCACGCGAGTCCGACTCGCATTTGTTATTTATGGTATGCATCATGCTTGGCGCAAATAAATTCTGTTTCTATCTTTCTACTCAGAAAGAATTTATAAAGGAGGACCGGAAATTCAGCCTAATGACTAATAATATAAAATATGTCGTTGGAAAGGTCTTTTTACTCTCTACAACTTTTACTATGGCATCAAATCTCGTATCGCTGTAGGAAAAAGTTATGGCCAAGTAAAAAGCAATAATTTAATTAAACAATTAGATATAACAATGAATTGTAAACGTCTTCCTTTGCAACGATATATCGCTTAACGTTATTAATCATGTTATTGGACATTGTAACACGGCTTAACACGACAGTACGCCAGTTTCATATTCTATGGTCGTTGCTAAACCACTTCACTGGAAAGTAGGGAAATTAATAAATACTCACATGCTCAATAAAACAGAAGAAAGCATCTCTCTAGTATTTAAGAGATGGCGTATATACGCCCGCGTGTGCTTCTTACAAGTTAAACATTCGCATCCTTCTAACACTGGGGTAAAATCTTCTTTATACCTGTAATTTAAATAATAATTGCCTTAAATTTAGTTAGTGTTTAGGTAATTATGTTGTTATGTAGCTAGTAACATCTTTTTACCATTGTAGGAAATCGCACTGGACAAAAAAGTTAATGGTAAAACTTCAAACGTGATTTGATGGATTCTATTTCCAGAAATAGAATAGGCTTGTCCACTTAAAAAATCTAATTAGTCCGTCAGTTAGATTATCAAAAAATATTTGATACGTTTTTTTTTTCTTTTGTTATGTAAACCAAAATTGACGAAGATTCGACGCTTTTAAAATTCTCAATACGTCACTCTGTGGTGGTGGTCATATTTTTAGTGCGTTCTGACGTCACGAACCCTCTCTCCCGAGTTTTCATGTGTTTTATCTTTGTCAATGTTCATTGATTTACAAAAACAAAAAATGCGTGTCCATTATTTTTCAATACTTTAACTGACGGACTAAATAGATTTGCAATTTATTGATGGTAGAAACTAGCATATTGAGTAGGTTTTGTACGATCAAAATGTATCAAGGATTTTCTTTCAATATAAGCTTTTATGATACAGCTTATGTTTTAAAAACGGGTTGGAAGAATAATCGGGTTAAGCATCAATACCCTTACTAAACAGGTGTATACAAAAGTTTGAGAGTAATGTACATAGAAGTTATTTTTTGAACCGCAGAGCACTGCCACAACTCAATTACGCTCAATTAGCGCTGCGAAAACAGACTGTTTCTTTGCCAATGAAGTGTGGTTGGATACACAGTTGCTGCATGTACAACATTAGCATTTGAGCACATCCGGCTACACACGATCCTGACCCCACTTAATTGGGAAAAGGCTATACAGGGTGAATTTTTAAAGTGCGCCTTCATGTCCAAATCCGAAACTATGAGGAATTTAAAAAAACACTGAAAGGAGCTCGAGCCCGATTTTGATGAAAAGTATTTTTTTTTTTAAATTAATAAAGAATTTGGTTAAAAATGATAGCTTTGCTTTTAGCTAACTACACTCTCGGAGTGTAATCATACAGAGCGTTTTTTTTTTCAAAATCAACCGGTTCGATTCTTGAGTAGGAATATCGATTTTTCAAAAATCCAATGATGCAGTTTTACTTTTTATCAAAATCGGGCTTGAGACTACTTTCCGCATGAAGGCACACTTTAAAACTTCACCATGTATAAATGATGAAACAAGAGAATGTCTCATCGAGGCTGTCAGCTGCGCGCCTAACACGTGAGGACAAACACTCGTGGACTAACACGTGCGCAATGACCTCAAAATTAGTCATTTTTAGGCGCTGACGAGACGCAATAAGGCCGCAGTTTCGATCGGAAGATCGTTTGTATTTTGCCCCCAAATGTGGCCAGAACAGGTTCGTAAATCGAACGGTCATCTATGGTAAGTTCAAATTCCGAACTCCAACTGGATTGTTGTCAGCCAGCAACAAGCAACAAAACCTTCGACCTCATTAAAAAAAAACTTAAGGAAAACGTTTAAGCATATTATTGTACCAATCATTACGAGGATGATCGAGGAAAAAAGGCCATAAGATCAAACATACCTTTCGTCATTGAGATCTAAGATACACGGATCA
This sequence comes from Lacanobia wlatinum, assembly GCA_947578705.1. Classification (NCBI taxonomy): domain Eukaryota; kingdom Metazoa; phylum Arthropoda; class Insecta; order Lepidoptera; family Noctuidae; genus Lacanobia; species Lacanobia wlatinum. The sequence goes on along the minus strand of OX388024.1, from coordinate 11,828,568 downwards.
TAAGTTAATCGGTCTGGGTCGAAGTTCAGTGTCAGAACATGCCCTGAGTTGCTGAGCTTGGCAGGGTATGACCCGTCGAACAGGTCCCAGCCGTTTTCTATAGCTGCTAGTATGATCACTGGGTTCCAACAGCCTTCTACTACTCGTAGCAAGTCTTTTGGCAGCGCGTTCTGGAATCAGAAAATTAAAATTCGTTATTCATATTGTTGTCAAAACATTTTGTTAATAGTAGTTAAGGAGTTTTTTTGGCTTAAAAAGGGAAGGGCATAACAAGTTTTGGGTATAAAAAGGTTCTCCATAAATAACAAACAAATTACACAGCCGAACAAATATTATAATCAATAAAGTGTTTTAGCATCTTTCTGTTTCCAGTGAAAACTTTAGGCGTAATATAATAATGACTGACCTATCCAATACTATACTAATATTATAGAGCTAAAAGAGTTTGTTTGGTTGAACGCACTTATCTCAGGAACTACTGGTTCGAATTGAACAATAGGCTAGTTTCCACCATCAATAAATTGACACATATATTTTTTTGGAAATCAATGAACATTGACAAAGATAAAACGCATCAAAACTCGGGAGTGGGGGCTTATGACGTCAGAACGCACTAAAAATTATACCAGGTCGTGACGTAGGTATTGAGAATTTTAATAGCGTCGCATCTTCGTCAATTTTGGTTTACGTAACAAAAGAAAAAAACGGGTCAAATATTTTTTGATAATCTTACTAACGGAATAATTCGATTTTTTCAGTGGACAAGCCTATTATTTTAGTATTCGATAACCAATTTATCGAGGAAGGCTATAGGCTATATAACAGCTACGACCAATAGGAGCGGAGCATTAATGAAAAAACTGGCCAAGTGGGAGTCGGACTCGCGTAGAAAGGGTTCCGAACGAATTTTTTTTTAAATTTTATTTTAACACTACAGACTTCTTATAGGCTTTCCTGTAACCTTTAGGTATAGAACTATTATCTCCATTTTTTTCAAAATTTAAGGCTCAGTAGTTTCGGAGATAAGGCGCCTCTTATCTCCGAAACTACTAATATTCCACCGAATGGTCACTTTTGGTCTAATTTTTTGAATAATTTTAAAATTGTTTATTTTAAAATTATGAAAAAAATATAGTTAAAATCCTCACAATAAGCGCTTTCATTTGATATGTCACACGATACACTTTGAGAAACACTTCTTTTTTAATTTTCTAGTTTGACCCCCAAAAGTGACCCCCGTACTAAAATTTTTATTTATTTACATGACGCGTCCGTGTTTGGGTCACAGAAGTCCATATGCATGCCAAATTTCAACAGAATCGGTCCACAACATCCGAAGAAAACTGGCTGTGATAGACGAACAGACAGACAGACACCCGAGTGATCCTATAAGGGTTCCGTTTTTCACGGATGTTCGCAGCGCGGAAATGTGACGCAGACGAAGTTGCGCGGGTCAGCTAGTCATCTATAAGAATATTTAATGTAACCATATGGAAAGACCATGCACGTCAGTGGAAGTTTTATGGGTCGATAAAAAATCTTATCTACTAATCAACGACGGTGATAAGGGGAACACTTTGCTTGTATGCAGTTTTTTTCGTAACGTGATATTTTTATCGTAAAATGCGAACGCAAAGAGTTTAATGTTTATCATACGTAATATATATACGTACTTGTACTTACCTACGTTAAATACGTTTTCACTCAAGGTGAGAAATGACGAATTCTATAGTGTTACGTAATTTATTTGCTATCCATGTGTGTTTTTTTAGAACACATAAGACTTGCGTAGGCTCGTTTGGTAAACATTGTTTTTGTTAGACTCAATATTGTTATCGAGTTTAATGATAAATTGCTTGTGGAAAAGCGTGATAGATATTTATTTTAAAGGAAGTATTTTTCTTGGGTTTTTTTTTTATTTAGGAATGGGCTTGCTCTTGACCATAATCACGCCTGATGGATAGCTATAATAGAAAAGAGAGGCCTATGCTAAGCAGTAGGCGAGATCGGGCTGTGGATGATGAGGATGAATAGATCTTCTTTGGAAGTATTGATACATGGCTACAGCATCACCGAGAGGCATATAGGCTACTTTATCTCGGAAAAATGTACGGTTTCCGTGGGGATATTCACAAAAACGAATTCACAGAAAAAGACTACATGCAGCCATGACGAATAAAGGATTAAAAGCACATAGTCCATTCATTCATCATTGAATACTTTTATATTGACGTGCACACAGTAGTCTAAACTTTATAATAAAGAGGTAAAATTGTATATTTGTAATAGATAATCTGAAACGGAACTGAAATGGAGCTGGGCAGGACACTTGGCAAGGCGCAGTGATGATAGGTGAAGTAAGGCAGTGACCGAGTGGCGTCCAAGGACTAGAAGAAATGTAGGTGATCCGGCAGTGAGATGTGCAGACGACATTGTTGCCATTCCGGGTAGTACCCGGATGAGGCTAGCGCAAGAACGTGGGGATTGGCACAAGAAAAGAGAGGCCTATACTGAGCAGTAGGCGAGATCGGGCTGTGGATGATGAGGATGAATAGATAATCTTTGGAAGTACTGATACATGGCTACAGCATCACCGACAGGCATATAGGTTACTTTTATTTCGGAAAATGTACGGTTTATGTGCGGATATGTGGGGATATCCATAGAAGCCAATCCACGGAACAAGTCAACTCGCTAGTACTCGTTTGTAAGTAATTGATTACAAAGAGAATCTAATAAGGAATTCGAACAAATAACTTTCCTAAACATAGCAGAAAAGGTCGTATTATCACTGACTAATCAGAGGCGTAGGATAGAGCACAAGCATTTTTTCCTGGTATTTCGTCATAGAAATGTGAATCTTTGATTAATATAAAGCTGAAGAGTTTATTTGGTTGAACGCGCTAAACTCAGGAACTACTGGTTAAAGAAAAAATGTTTTGTGTTGGATAGCTCATTTATAGAAGAAGGCTAGGCTATATAACATCACGCACCGACCAATAGGAGCGGATCATTAATGAAAAATGTGACGCAGACGCAGTTGCGCGGGTCAGCGTTAAAATGAACTTTAACTGCATCCTCTCTACAGTATCTTCAATTATCAAAACCAGTCACAACAAATACAAAATGCCGGAAATTGCGAAGTGACTAACTTTTCTGTGATGGTTTATGTAGGCGGCAGAAATAAAAATATTGGAATGGCATCAGCAATATATTGTTCTCTTTGTTTTATTGTGCTTGGACACAAAAACTGGCCAAGTGTGAGTCAGACTCGAGTGCAAAGGGTTCCAAATCAATTTGATTTTAGTAACATATGATTCAAAAACTATAGACTTATAGCTTTTCCTGTGATCTGTAGCTAAAGAACTAATATCTGACATTTTTTTCAAAATTTTAGACTCAGTAGTTTCGGAGATAAGGGGCCTCTTATCTCCGAAACTACTGACATTCCCCCAAATGGTCATTTCTGCTCTAATTTCTTGAATAACTTCAAAACTGTTTATATTAAAATTATGAATGAAATATAATTAATACCCTCACAGTAAGCCCTTTCATTTAATATGGCACACAATACAGTTTGAAAACCTTTTTTTCGAAATTTTCTAGTTTAACCTAGTAGTTGGTTCACAGAAGTTCATATCATGAGCCAAACTTCAATAGAATCGGTCCAGTAGATCTGGTGAAAACTGGCTGTGACAGACGAACAGACAGACACCCGAGTCCTATAAGGGTTCCGTTTCTTACGGATGTTCAGAACCCTAAAAACAAGGCTGGAAAAAGATAACAAATTCTCCATACATTTAATACGGGCCCAATGATGCTTACAGATCACCAAACTCAAATTCATTGAATCCTTATTGGTTGGTAGAAGAATGTACCAATCCTTACTAATATTATAAATGCGAAAGTAACTCTGTCTGTCTGTCTGTCTGTCTCGCTTTCACGCTAAAACTACTGAACCGATTTAAATGAAATTTGGTACAGAGATAGTCTAGAGCCTGAGAAAGAACATAGCCTACTTTTTAGCCCGGGAGCATGTTCCCTAGGAACAACGCGGGCGAAGCCGCTGGCAGAAGCTAGTGTTAGCATATTGTAAAAAGATCTGACAAAAGAGTAAAGACTCAAAACTGCTATAATTATCATTGTTTTGAAGGCTATTTTAAGTTCATTACATACTAGCTGACCTGCACAACTTCATCTGTGTCACATTTTTCATTAATGCTCTGTCCACTCCTATTGGTTGTAGTGTGATGTTATATATATATAGCCTATAGCCTTCCTCGATAATTACGTATAGGCATTATTGCTCATGCCTAATTATGAAAACAAAGTACTTATAAATATATTAAAAGAATAAGCTATTAAATAAACTGCTGATACTTACACCAACTGTCTTAAAAATATCTCCTAATTTCTGTGCTGCCAACTTGTCAGATTCTTCAGATGCATCCGTTATTCCGGCCAAAGCTACTCCAGTCAGAGTATCTTTATGTTGTAGTACGTGTTTGATGGATTCATTACTTTTCTTAGGCATCCCAGTGGCAACCACCACACCTGAAATCACATAAAGAAAATTGAGAGACCTCACGGACTAAAAACCATCCATGTTCCTTTGGTATACATGTGACCCAAATACGGACGCGTTACGTAAATAAATAAATTTTTGGTATGGGGGTCACTGTTGGGGGTCAAACTATAAAATTAAAAAAAATATATTTAAACTGTATCATGTGACATACCAAATGAAAGGGCTTACTGTGAGGGTTTTATTATATATTTTTTTTATAATTTTAAAATAAACCGTTTTGACGTTATTCAAAAAATTAGACCTGACTGAGTCAAAAATTTTTAAATATAAATAATAGTTCTACATCCAAAAGATTACAGGAAAACCTATAAGAAGTATGTAGTGTTAAAATAACACGTTAAAAAAATGAAATTGGTATAGAAACCTTTGCATACGAGTTTGACTTGCACTTGGCCAGTTTTTCTTTTTTACATTACATGCATGACATTGAATATGCTACAAGGCTTATTTTGTCTCAAAAAAATTAAAGTTATTGATGAATCTTTACGTAGCACCATGAGGGCTGGTAAGAGGTGGCAGGACAAGATAAACTAATCCCCCTGATCCTGGACCTTCCAGGATCAGGGGAGGCTTTCGCCCAGCAGTGGGAAAGTATGCACTAATATAAAATTAAATCATAGTAACCAATTAAATTAAAACTAAATCATACTAACCAATGAGAGCACTTTCTTTAAGTTGCTTTGAGGCCTTATATCGATACACACAAGTATCCAACATATTGCAGGTCCTATCCAATGACTTTAGAATTCTCTTGTACCCCTCATTAAGCGATGTTCGGCCATCTGCAATCGCCAAAATTATTTCTGGTTTGTACACTTCCATCAAATCCATATATCTGAAAATTCAGTCAATTTGAAGGAGTGAGGTAGTTTCGAAGTTTTGGCAAACAGATGGTTTTGTTATTCATGATGTTGCAACATAATGTTTGATGATAATAGTATAGGATTGTGAATATAGTCCTTTTGACTGATTTCGACCACAACAGCCAATCACAATGAAGACTAGCCATTGGTGTCGAACATATTATGGTGCACATGTGTGTATGCAAACACAGGTGCATCTTCTATCACTCCCATATTCCATGGTTCCATGAGAAGGCAACCCAACACGGCCAGAGCAAGATCTGGCATAGGACCAATGGCTTAACATGATTTCTGAGGCTCAAGGATGTACACAGCCAACTTCCAAACTCTGGGCTGTCACTGAGGCTTTTTGCCTGACCAGTAGGTCTATCATGAGTTTTAAAAGAATGTATGAAAACTTAAAACACAAGTATCTAATTTCTTTTTTTAGTTTTTAACTAAAGTATTACTTGCAATCTGCTTGATTGTTAGTTAACAACTTAAATAAGTTAGAAACTTGTTTTTAAAAGATTTCATACATTTTTTAACTACAGTCGCTTGTGAGTATAGATTGATAAAACTCATGGTAGACTTACTGGAAATCGAACCCAAGATTCCAGACTCTCTTGCGACCGCGAGACCAACGGAGCAGGACTGTGAATAATTATGCAATGGAAATATATACATGAGCTTGATCTTTATTAATTCAAGCTGTACTTGTTCATTAGTAATATTATATGTCTATTTATGCATACTGCTATGCACATATATGCTTCTTACCTCTCTGCAGACACCATTTTCTTTCCATTCTTAGTCCAAAGAGGTACTTTCTCAAGCTCAAAATGTCCAGAAGGGGTTGGTTCACTCATGTTATGAGCTGTGACACAAACAAGATGTTCTGGCAACCCAGCAAACTTTGCAACACCTTGCCCTTGGGCCTTCATACCAGGTTCTAGTTGTAAGGAGTTTGATACTGGCACCCATAATAGTTGTGGAGTAGAAAACACTTTAGATAAAACCTCAGAGGTCAGGTGTAATACGCTGCCACCCTGAAAAGTTAATATTCTATTTTTAACCTTGGGAGAATTGTTCCCTTAACAAAACAAAAGCAGTTGGTACCTTTATAAAATTAAGGCCAATTTTAAATTGAAATAAAATAGAGTAAAACAGACAAACATGAGTTGCACACTAAATTGTTATGATTTCAATATTTTAGTGTTATTATTTGTTTTCGTTTTTTACTCTAAGAATAGCCCAAGAAACAGGTACAAATAACGGGTCGACAGAGGCTTTTGACGATGGTGACATTTTCAGTCTTACAAGGAAAACGCAATTGGGAAAACCCAATAAATGTGTATGGCCTCCAGCATTCTATTTGTACTTTAGCTATTAGAGAGTAGAGCCGGTCTATAACGTAGGTACTACGAGCCTAAAATAATAACCTCATTAGTCATTAATAAATCAATATTTTGAAAAGTACCTGAGTCAGTAAAGCTGCTGTTGGTGTTTCAATAACAGTATTCGGTGATTTCATAAATCCGGTCAGAGTACCAATTCGTTCACTACCACAGCTTACTTGTTTGATTGCGAAACGCATTTTTAGGGAATTCTTACGCTTATTTATTAATGTAGGTAACTTTATTTACACTTATTTATTTACGCGCTTTTCGTGCGTAACTTTAACCTCCAAAATAAATATTGCCGACTGTCACTGGAGTTGCCAGATTCCAAAAATATGGAAATGTTGCCATTTGTTTGTCTACATGTTGCCAAATAAAAATATTGAAAGGAAAAAAACATTTATTGTATCAAAATTCATACATAATAGGTACATATTCAGGTAACGAGTAAAATTATTTAAACTAGACTTTAGACAATTTTTTAAACTTTCGCTTTGATTATGAACTGGATTCGGAAGTAAAACTTCATGGTGGTTAATAACTACCACTTACTTTCTTCAGAATCTCAGATATCGCTAGTATAGTTGGTGCTTGAATTTGTTTCCTGATGCTATCCATACATTTTGTTTTTGTTGCAGACTATTTGTATTTCTGACTGTTTGTGCCGGCTAATCTCTAAAACGGCTGGACTGATTTTGTCAGGACTTTCAATGACAAAAATGACAAAATGTAATAGAGAGTAACAATTTTAGAGAATACTAATCAAGCGGGTGAAGCCGCGGAAAAGCTAATCTTTGATAATAAGTATGTTTATTTGTTCGAACGCGCCTATCTCTGGATCTACCAGTCGGATTTGGAAAATGCTTATTGTAAAATTATGATAACAACATTCATGAGGAAGACTATAGACTATACGGGAATGGGATAAAACGGGATAAGGAACAGGACTCTAATAAACGAAGGAGATCAAGATCGAGGGATAGTTCCAAAGGTAGTTCGCGAGATAAATCCAGGGATAGATCAAGGTATAACACAACATCATTATCTTATGAGGAAATAATGAAATTGCTTAGGAATAGGTCTGGTGAAAATTTTCCCTCTATGAATAATAACGTTATCCCCGAAAATGATCCTCTTTCGAAAGAACAAAACATTATTGCCATAAGTTCGTGTTAGTACGTTATTTCGCTAGTCTTATTTTTTGCGCCAGAAATAAAACTAGCGAAATAACGTACTAACACGAACTTGAAATATTATTTATTTAAATTATACATAAGTGAAAAATCTTTATCATTTCATCTATTTAAGAAACCAAGTACCAATATTTTAGCGACTAAATTGAAAGTAATATGAGGCTCGAAACTGTCGGTCGCCCACAAACAACTGTGTGGTGTCCGCGTACTCCTTGTCGCTGTAAGGTGCTCGCTCCGACTTCATAAGCCTATCGAAATGCAATGGTAAGTCCATTTGAATTATTTTTTATAGTGTTATAATGGGTTCTTAAACAATTGCTTTGATATAAAAAAATTACATCTGAAAGCATTGAAATCCCTTAAAACTGCAATAAATCGACTTACAAAAAAATAGCGGTCATTTTATTTTTCGTGTGTCCCCCTGTTTTGTGTCATTACCGAATCAAGGATTTTATCGATAAATTTTGGTTGCTTATGTATTTATATAACAAAGTTAGATAATTTGAATGTGAATTTTAAACCAAATAATGTACCTATTTAATGAAGTTTCGCATGAGCTAAATTCGGTATATGTTTTGTTCACTAGATTTGACATAAAACGAGTTTGATTGTGACCCGAGTTTACAATTTTAAGGTAAATTAGTAGATAGGACAATTTAAGATTAAATTGTTAAGAATTTATTCAAACATTGGTTCCATTGGATTTTTTTATTTTTCAGGGACATGCAAGGTACAAAATGCCGACTATCTGTAAATTCTGCAAGATAAACAGCCTAAACATGAGACATTTTGTTTTGTTTTAATTATTAAGTACATGAGTACCTAGATTGTAAGTAACAATAAAAGCTTTACCTAAGCTGAACCTCAGTCCGACATGTGTCTTTTTATTTAAACCCGTTAAATATTTATGATTTTTATTAAGAAACTTTCATCAATTACTCTGGAAAACTTTATCCCGAAACAGGAGCCACCAATTCACGAACTTAGGAGCAGAGCCAAATTTTATCACGAAAGAGGAGCCAAATAAGAGGTCCACAAATAAATTCATAGAAAAAAGTATTACCTAAAATTATATAATTTATGCATTTAATTACTGCCAAAATATCAATATCTATCACTGAAAAGCTTTCAAAGGATTATCATGTTTAGGAATATTTATAAAAATAACGAATTCGTAAGAGCCTTAACATGCCGAAATATGGGACCTTACGTGCGTGCAAAGTTGCGGGCAAAAGCTAGTAATAAATAATAATAGGTATAGGCACACTTCTAAACTTTGTGCAATTTGGTTTCACTGTCTTATTATTTCTGAAACAGCCAAAAAGTTAAACTGCGGAATTCAACTCAAGCGTCAGAAGTGAAAATCCGCACATTTGAACGTATTTTCGGGAATGGCGACCGATCTCAACGGAGACTACTAATAGGAGTGGGAGTGGAGTATCAGAATCTATATCTATACTTCTATACTAATATATAAAGCTGAAGAGTTTGTTTGTTTGTTTGCTTGAACGCGCTAATCTCAGGAACTACTGGTCCGAATTGAAAAATTCTTTCAGTGTTGGATAGCCCATTTATCGAGGATTTTTCTATATATCATCACGCTAAGACCAATAGGAGCGGAGCAGTAATGAAAACTGTGACGCAGACGACGTTGCGCGGGTCAGCTAGTTTAAAATACACAGTGTGTTCGCAAATACAGATGCACTCCCATTTTCAACACTCTCATAGCCCAATGGGACGGCAATCCGACATGACTAGAGGGAGATCTGACGTAGGTCCAATGGCTTCAACCGCTTTCCGTGGCATGAGGGTGTCACACCACCATCTTCAAAACTCCAGGCTGCTACACTTTTTAGGGTTCCGTACCCGAAAATAACCAACGGAACCACATTAGATATTACTAAGCCTCCACTGTCTGACCTTCCGTTCATCCGTCTGTCCGTCTGTCTGTCAGCGGGCTGTATCTCAAGAACAGTAATAAGTTAACAGTTGAAATTTTCGGATACAACAGTAAATAATGATAATTAAATTAAATTCAAAATTGGAAAAAAAATCTCGTTTCTTATATGGGAGCCCGAATAAGAAACGATTTTTTTCGGTTTTTGGTACGGAACCCTTCGTGCGAGAGTCCAACTTGCACTTGGTCGGTTCTGTTAGACCTGGAAACAAACCTTACGCTCTGCAGTCGCGCTTGGGACCACGAGACTAATCCAAAGTACTGAAGACCTAATTATTAACACGCCATTCGCAAAATAGACTTCAGAGACCATTATAATTTTGTAAGTCGTACCCTTCGGGAGGGTGATCCTACAGAAGGGTACCCACCCTTTTACGTTTCATTGTTTCAAGAATGTTTCCAGATCTAATGGATATATTAATTAAGTTTGCTCATTTACGACGAATACCTACAGTACTTTGTAGCATTAATTATAACTCAAAAGCCCCTTTGAATGAATGGGGGGACAGTAGGAAGTTTATTTTTAGGAAAGCCATACGGAACTGCAGTTTGATTCATTTCGTATTCCATGCCCACGGGCGTTTCATCATTTATTAATTTTCATATCATCTGTAGGGAGTCTACAGCATTTCGAGGGGGACAATGTTTTATAGCTTGATGGTACCTAATTTCCGTGAAAGGAACTACTTTTTTTCTGAAAATATACCTACTTAATAATAATGTAAGTTCAGTGAATATTAAATTAACAGCGGCTATTATAGTCCCTGCTTTTTATAGGTATTTTATGTTAGTGCCTACCTAATGTCTTACTTCGGTTTTTAATAATTATTATCAGGCCTAGGATCGTTTATGTAAGCAATTCATTAAATATGCATGAGGCTTTTATTGGATATAATACCTCAGGAACATTATTTTCACTCCTACTTAACATGTCTCGTGCGGCCTGCTTATCTGCCTACCGTTTTATTTAGTAATATTGTGAAGAAGTTGTAAGTATTAAAACGAAGAAAAATACCTAGGTACTTACCATGGTACTGGAGGATCCACCGGGGAGAGTCATCTGCAGCTATCTACTATTGGGGAATTTTGTACTGGTATCATCACGAATCTTTATCATCTATACTAATATTAAAAAGAAGAAAGATTTGTTTGTTTGTTTGAATTGAATAGGCTCCGAAACTACTGGACCGATTTGAAACATTATTTTAGCATTGGATAGCTACATTATCAGGAAATAACATATTATCCCCGTACTCCCACGGGAACGGGAGCTACGTGGGTGATATTTTATAAATCGTCTTGTTCAAGTTTTTGATTTCGAAGAAACTGATAGGCAGTTAACCAATGGCCCTGTTTAATAAACGTTATAATTTGTAAATTGTAATTGTATTGTACAAGTTACAAATCTACAAGTTTCTGTTTGATAAAGAATACAACTTGTAAAATTGTACCTACAATTTAACATAATATTTCTGTTCAGGTAATAAAATTTTTCTCAGTGTTTACCTCGGGTGAAAGACTTATTTAGTCCCTCGAACTATTGGCGCGTCTCGGGACTAAATCAGTTACTTTCAGCCCTAAGATAACAATGTACTATTAGGTACATAGATATGTGGGTAGGTAGATACTGTTTGCCTGTTGTAGTATTTATGTAGGTAGGTAGGCACTGCTGGTGTTGATAGCTGAGTCCACGGGAAAGCATCATTACCACTGAATATTATTTATTCATACCCGTTTATTTTAACTTCAGACCGTTTACCAAGCCACGAGCCACTGCTAAGATATTAATTGTGAGCCCTAGCTTTAAATGAGTGCTTGAAAGCTTTGCTAAATACAATAAATACCAAGGACTTCTGGCCGTTGTAAACTTTAATATACCAAAACGTTATGAGATCCAGTGTTTAACGAGCATTTTGATGGCAGTATAAAATTTTGTTTAACCTGGGCAAGGTAATCGTGGAACTTGGCAGCTTCCGTTATTAAATGCGAGGTCATGTAAGTTGAAATCCAGTTCTAATATAAGAACTTGAGTGGGTAAACTGCGTCAAAGCGGCCAGATTTTTTTCGAGACGCGAATTTCCCGGAACCCTAATATTAATGTATGCAAGCTAATTTGTGAGTCACACTCAGGATTTTAATGGGGGCGGGAGTGGAAAAACCTAGTTTACGGCAGGAAAGCTGGTAAAAAGTTGGCATAATAAGTTTCTCGTATGAGCAAGCGTGGTCATGCCCCGCGCGTCGGTGCATTAATGCCTTACAACTTAATGCTAGCGTGCACGCCGACCACTCGTGCCAGTAACGAGTCTTTTCAAAGAATATGTGATGGATCACGTGTGCGGGAGTTTTTGCCTGCGTTCATGGTAACTTTCAGAGGCTAGGAAGTTCGTAACTGTCTGCAGTCACAAGTTTTAGTTGGAGAATGTAGACAGGGTGAGTAGGCTATTTTCACATTCAATGATCTATAAGGTATGAGGAACGCATTTGCACAGGTAAAAAAGACTACGTGTAAGGCATTAATTTAATACGTAGACACATCTTTTTTGAAGTAGGTAAAGTGAACAAATTAAAATGAACAAATTTGAAAATGTGTTATTTTTTTTAATAATAAATTTAAAATGCGGGTAGCGAAGTAGTGAGCTCCGTTTATATGCACAAGGTCATTGGCATGTATACAAGCCTTAACCAAGGTATAGAACGCGTAGTAACTATTCCTACCCGAGGTTAATACTTAGACACCTATTGAAATCACACAAAATCAATGCTGATGACGCTGTCCATCCACTTATGCAAATACCTACCCCCTGAATCACCTTCGGGAATCAGCGAATAGGTACCTAAGAGGTAAGATGCAACTGGAGATACATGTGAAATGTAGGTATTTTAAGCAGGTTCTTCACCAAAAGCAAAGGTCTGTCTCATCTGCATTAGTTTACTTAAAGTCGCCACTCTTCCAGCAGCTGCCGGCTAAAAGTCTGAAAGCCTTTGTGCCTCGATGGAATCTAGGGCCACTTGCACAGCGTATTGTGTACTCGCATTTATTTTTGTTTACACTTTGTATAATGTATGCATGCGTAGATTTTGATGTATCCTTCATTCTTTTGACGCTATATTTTGTTAAAAGCATTACAATAAGCTATTATAGGTCTACCTATTGATATTGTGTATCTAAGAAAAATAAATATTCTTAACTTTGAGTTCCTCCTATGATAAAGTTTTATTCAACAGAGCCGATTGAATTTTACAACATGGTCGCATATTGCCTGTTAAGTTAACAATGGTAAAAAAGGTCTAGAAACTACCATTCAAATCCAACATTTTTACCCGTAACTAAATCAACACGGGAGAGTTACCTAGTGTAACTACAGGACACTACAGCATTGTCTGGACCGCCGCCATATTTGTTTGGACAATGACGAACACAAGTCCTTCCCCAAGGACCGCATACACGTCAGCTTTACATAATAAGTTAGTGGGTACCAAACACTAGCCACTAATTTCTTTAGGGCGTGGGCCAAATAGTCCCATGTGACCTCTCTATACACATTAATCCTCTCATAACTCAGTTCAAAACCAACATTGCTTGATATTTCATTCAGGTCGGTAGGTACCTAAGTACCTTAGCCAGACAACAGGCCCCTCAGGTAATGTATGTAACTTTATCAACATGTTAACTTGTCGTCTTATTTACAAATGTAATATTCAACGTTTCCCTCGAGACTGGTTCAGACACCATATTTAAATTACTTCTCTCAAAGCGGGATTACGTTTAGCTGAGGTTAAGAGGGAAAATTTCACTTAATACTCTCTCACATCTTGTAATTTCTTTAAGTTAACCAACGCAGCCGGCTTCACTCTACATTAATGTTAATACTTTCGTATTAACTCATGTTTAAACGACCTACATCGCAGAGCTTTGAGAAAAATACATTTATTTACGTAAGATGTCGGTGTATGAGCATATACAGATGGTAATATGAAGATAATCATGTTAAAAGCACCTATGTAAGATTATATGTTTGTCGCTTATGTTATTAACTTTTATATCATTGTAAATATATAACGTCTCACTAAACCGATGCCAGAAAAACACATCTACCAAAATCTAAGCTCCAGGCACACATGCCTAATATTAATAATTCAACACCTTTGAAATAACCGTATGTACTTACTTGACATTACAATAGTACATTCAATTACTCTGAATATAGTCATACTTGTTTTACTAACGAACAACAGAAGTAGGTACCAACGAGTGACTAGTAAATGGAGAGGTAATACTGACGTTTCTGCTACAACACTCATTGAATCTGTCAGCTGTACCTATGTATGGCGAAATGGGAGATTTTCATATCGTTTATGTTATTAACTTTTATTAAATTTTAAAAACAACGTCCGAAATAAAAATAGATGCCAGAAAAACATATCTACATTTAAGATCCACGCACATAGATACCTCATGATAATAATTCAACACCTTTAAAATAACCGAATGTACCTAACATTACAATAGTAAATTCAATTACTCTGAATATCGTCGTACTTGTTGTACTAACGAACAGTAGAAGCAGGTACCAACGAGTGACTGGAGTGTTAATACCTACTGACGTTTTTGTCACAACACTCATTGAATCTGTGAGCTGTATGGCGCAAAGGGCTTTTTTCGTACAACCTGCAGCTGTTAGCGTGTAATGGTGTTAGACGCTTTGAGTTACACTTATTTCTTCGTGTTCCTACTTATATTTTAATTTTACATTTTTTTGTTAATTAAATCACGGATAAGAATGCGGATTGGAAATAAATGTGATATTACTGGTACGATATTATCTAAATTAGGATGTAGGATACGTTTATGTCGTAATTCGTTCCCTTAGAATAGTAAGTTATTTTTTTTTATTATATATCTCTTAAAATCTAAGTGAGTTCTACTCATTGAATAATTCGACAGAATTTGGCGAATACTGCGTACGTAGGTACTCCGTTTGCTAACTATTCTGTTATCAATTTTAACAACAAATTATACAAATGGGAATTAGAAAATGAAATACTAGATCCACGTCACTCGTTCCTCAGAAGGTACCTATACCCTTAAGCAAATAGTTACTGTTGGTAATTTCAATTTCGTGTTAGTTATGCCAAGCTATTTGAAATGGTTTTAGTTTTGATTAAGAAACTATTAACCAAAATGAGCACTGGAAAGTACCTACTGCTATAAGTAGATAATATTTGTATTTTCTAAATTAAGTTGTTACGTAATATAAAAGTAGGTATCTACTTAGTTCAATTATTTCGATTTACGAACTACGTCTACTTACTAGGTATTCGCTGCTTTAAATAAATAATCAGATGAGAAAAAGGTCAGGGACATAATCGTGAATATCTAGACACGCTGTTAGACAAGCCTACAGCAATAACCTTCAAGTACAGCGTCAGAAGACAGAAAATAAAAATAGAATTTGATTTTCCGTCAAAATATTAGCCTTTAGGTACACTTTTCTAGTTTTGTAACATAGACATTTACGACAAGCAATTTATATTTTACAGACATCTCGTTTACAAACTATTCTTATAACGCTTGTTAGCAAGCATTTATTTTGACATTGCAAGCTAGGTACTTATTTTTTGCCTACATACTCTTTTTCGTTGGTAGCTTGCAAGACAAAAAAATCTTTATAATATTGTGTTCAACTATAATATTGTACTAAAATGCTTTACACATCGAGTCAGCGAATTTTTTTTGATAAATGTTTGTTTTATGGTCTGGTACAACTGGCCAACATGGGAACGTTTAAAATAAAGTGAGCATAAATTATTCAAAATTCGAGCACTTCTAGGGAATTGTAATACTAGAAAATAAAAATATTCCATCTAAACAATTCCATGTAGGGTTTTATTGCATTTTTATTTATGCAAGTAAAATTTAAATGGCACAAGGTTTTTAAAAAGTTCGTTTTACTACTATTTTCTGTACAATTCCAACAATAAGTAAGCCAATATTAAGCTAGAAGTGGCCGTAAAACTGCGTAGTTTACCAACATACGAAACGGAAAGGCCGAAATAAAAAGTTACGGGCCCGAATCCGACAATGGAGCTAAATTCGTTCCTATAAAACGAAGGTCGAAACGCATTAGTATTAAAAATTTACGCGATGAAAAATATGTCTGCGGGCTAAACCAACCTTACCTAAATATTTTATTCCCATTTATCAGCGAGCGTGTTCCATAAACGTCAGAAAAAGCTTCAATGTGTAATACATTGGGGACACGTGACGTGATGGCGGCTTCGACAAGACTTGGAATCCCGACTTCGGAGATAAATCATGTAAAACTCGCGTAAGCCACTCTCACTGGTTATAAAGTAAAAGTCAACGCGATGTTTTTATATTGCCTCAATTCAAATCTGCAATTTACCAGATGAAAGCTTTTCAGTTCACAATTTTAACATTCACATCCAGCTGTCAGTTACATTCTTTGGTTTTTTGAGTTAATACAAATATTTAACTTTATTTTTCTGAGCTTGAATGTTCCAGACTTTTTTATATTATTTAACGTTACTTTATTTTCTAGAAACTATAGCGTCACGTTGCTCTTATTTATGTTATATATGTCCGACTAAGCTGGTCTCATATTAATTTCCTAGACAAAGATTTAGTACAGTATAGCAAGCACATTTGTATGCGCGCATAAAATACCAAATAAACATAGAAGCTCATCCCTACCAGTAATAAAATACGTTAAATTATAGGATTACCGTCAAGTACGTACAAAGGAAGCCAATTTCTCTAAGAGGTTGGCTTCGAATGCGTATACAAACCCAATATACTTTATGTACTACTCATTTCATATGCCTAGGAAATGTGCCAAATGTCCTTTCTTACTGCAAGTCTGTTCTATGAAATCGTACTAAGTAAATGAACATTGTAATATACATTTAAAATGGCTCTGCTCTCTTTATTTTCGTTACTTATGCACATAAAATATTATGTTTGCTCTATCGCGTAATTTTAGAATATTTGTGTGAGGTACTTAGAAGAATGTTTCTTGGGAATTGTAGTTTCATCAAGTTGAATTTCGGGGTGTGTGGGTGTGTCTGTGTTTAATAACTTATTTTGCCTTATTAATAAGTCGAGCTTTTTGTGAAATGAGTACTTCGTCTGGGGAAATACTAAACCTACCATTATCTAATCCACCGCCACTCTAGTTTTATGAATATGGGTCCCACAAACATTGCAGATTGATGTGAATATCACCTTGACCGTTGTGAAGCAATCATGAATGTAAGTATGGTACGCAGGAATCAATTCACTTATGTATCGCTGGGTCAGTTGGCCTGCTTAACAACCTCGAATAGTATCTGAAATCAAACCAAGAAGAATCTCGACACTTATCTTCTCATCTAAAAACATTAATCCATAACTCAAGTAGGATACACTCCTACGCGTTAACAGCCATCCCTTTCAAAGCTCTATCAGGCACTGATATCTTCCTATTGATAACATCTCTAACGACCGAACCGGTATAAAAAGGTAAATGTCGGTTTTGCAAGTAGGTCAGGATTTGTGAATAAATCTAGATTGGGCGTAATGTGAGCCGGCATAACCCTCCCGGGGGTGGGTCATGTCTGTTTGGGCCGATAGATAACATTAGACTGCTGTGTCGATGGAAATAAATCTGATAATAGAGCAGCCATAATTACCTACAACTATCAGTTGGATTTGTGGCGTTTGTAGTATGTGATAGTGGGTCTAGTCAGAATTTAGATTTATTTACCTACTATGTAGTATAAGTTGTCTCCAGGGCGGCTACTCTCTAAGCCCGAAGTCCGTATTTACGGGCGTATTCTACTCCGTACCTATCATGCTAAGGACTTATGATTGGTCCCGAACCCGAACTAAGAATGAATGACAACACTATTTGCCAGTAGCTGTCAAATCGTGCTGTCATTAGTTCTTAGTGGTTAGGTGATACGGAGTAGAATATGCTCGCAACTAAGCCCGAAACTACAGACTTCGGGCTTAGAGAGTAGCCCCCCTGACTATTTCATCGAGCCATCGGAGAGCTTTCCTGCTGGGTAGGCATTGCCATGGCCGATCCGATGCTGTGATATTCTGTCAGCTGTAGCGTGGCGAAGGCGGAAAATGTATGGGATTGACAAACTCTGTCGAAATGTCACGTGACTAATTCCTTTTTTTAGCATTTTGACTATTCGCTGAATGAATGGCACTTTGTAGACTAAATCAAACTAAATAGTTGGTATAATTATGTACTTTTTTTCTATTAAACAGCTCACACACTGTTAAATCAATGTTTGGAATATTTGTAAATATGTAAGTACCATTTTAGAAATGAGAGTCTACCTCTGCTGGTATTACTTTATTTCAACCACGGTCTGTTTTTTAATCCCGGAGACTAAATTGACAAGCGCAAATTTCAAAACTGACTTAAATGCTATTGTAATCTATGTAAAGAAAAAAAAGAAAGAAAGAAAAAGCGTCATTTTGCCATTTGCACTTGTCAATTTAGTGTCCGGAATTTAAAAAAAAAACAGACTATAGACATAAATGGGTCCATCGTCCTCACTTATAATACATTAATAAATGTATACCTACCAAATATTGTAAAACTTTTATTTTAAAAGATTAAGGGTGACGGTCCATTTGCGCGGAGCGAGACAGCGGAGCGGAGAAACGGAGAAATATTAACCATATGTCAGTCAAAATGTCAGTGACTCACGTGGTGCGGAGATTTAATGGAATTCCATTGGTTAAAATTTCTTCGTTCTCCGCTCCGCTGCCTCGCTCAGCAGTAATGGACAGGCACCCTTACTATGGAGTTTCTTGTCCGTTCTTCTCCATAAGGCTAGAAATATTAACCAATGGAATCGCATAGAATGTCAGTCACTGACATTTTATACAATTCCACTGGTTAATATTTCTCAGTTTCTTCGCTCCGCTGCCTCGTTCCGCGCAAATGGACAGGCACTCTTAGGCTGTCTGTCCATAGACGCAGAGCGAGGCAATCATGTCATTCAAAATGTCAGGGACTCACGTGGTGCGAAGATTTTATGCAATTCCATTGGCTATCGTGGGAACGGGCAATTAGAAGAGAATGATTTTTGACTTTTTTTTTTGGTTTGATTTTAATATAGGTTGGTTTGGTTTTTTTCTCAGAGAATAAGAACCTGTTGTGGCTTTTTTTCATTTTACATGACTTATGTTGATAGGTAAGTCCAGTAGGTGGATCTGTAGGTAATTAATTGCACTCAATAATGACTATTGTTAGCTATCCAATCAGCTAATTGAAAGTAGGTAAAAACTAATGATTTGAGCCAGCCAGCCTATCATTCATGACAGTATCTTAGTAACAGGCTCCCGGCATATAATTCCCTCAATCTCCCGGTACATAATCACTTGATGTTTTTATTTCATTACTGTATTACAGAGAAAGCTTACTTCGTTGTTTCCCAGTGAGCCTTTATCTTATTAACTTTTATGATAGATACTTGTTTTGTTATGTTTATACTTCTATAAAATTATTAGTTGCTGGAAAAATCCACTAACAAATAAATTAAAACATGAAGATCTTCGAATAAAAACAATAATTTGATGTTTATATGTTAATATAGGCCTCAAGCTACTAATGAAAACTCTTAATTCTACCATGTTAGACGTGAAAAAATGTAACAGAAATTGAAAAGGAATATCTAATTTAAAAAGAATACCCAAAACAATGGCTATCTGCATATCTCATCATCATCATCATATCAGCCGAAAGACGTCCACTGCTGGACATAGGCCTCCCCCAAGCGTCGCCACAACGACCGGTCCTGTGCGTCTCGCATCCATCGGCTACCCGCGACCTTCACCAGGTCATCGGTCCACCTGCATATCTCTTATTAATTAATTAATTTATTTATTTAAACTGTACAATAGTGGTACATGGGCGGACTTAATGCAACAAGGCATTCTCTACCAGTCAACCTATTTTTCTTCAGTTACAATCCATCATCTGCCTAGCCTTTTCTCAACTATTTTGTGGTCGGCTTTCAGTCAAACTAAATTCAGCTGAATACCGTATTTTACGTAGAGCGACAGCCTTATCTGGGCTCCACAACCCAAGAACTAGGTACTTATTACTTTTTGGCAAGACTGGAGTCAGATTTTCTGACTTCTGACAATCCGTAACGTCAGTATCCAAAGATCTACAAATGACAGCCGACAACAACACAAGCCCTCATAATTCCAACAAAAACCCCAAATAAACACACATCAATTTTAAAACCGTACAAAAACCAGCATCAATCAATGTTCCCAATAAGTTTACAAACCGATCATTTGTCACAGAGTACATCACGAAACTTTGTACCTCCGACATTTATATACAGGGCCAATAAATTAATATCGTCATGATAAAGGGGTTCCACACGACAGCCTAACCAAGAGGTTATATCCGGCCCATCCGTCAATGTGAAAGTACTCGATTACGACGTACGTGCGATTTATAACTTTACATAACCACATTAATCATTGAGGAGATTTGACCCAGTTTGAATGCTTTAGACTCAGAAGGAGTTTGCGTAGGTAACTTAGCTTTGATGCTTTATCTCTTATAGGGGTAAGAGATCATTCCATTCGAAAATGGAAGAAAATTTGTGTTACATAAACTTAGCCACACCTCATTTTTCAAATTACAAGAATACGTTTACGTCTAAAAACGTTACATTTTTAGTGGCTACTGCGTTGGTAAGTATGCCACTAGGTGAATCGACGACCTATTGAGAGTCGCGTGAGTATATTACAAGACATGCGAGAAGCACAGGGCTTTTCGGCCAGGCCCTGAGGTCGCTTGAAGGAAATCAGCGAATTGGTAGGCTAAACGTTGGACGAATACTTTGCGCCGGGTATAACCCAGACATATTAAACTAACATCAAAATATTTGTGACACTCAGGCGGTAGTTCACTTATCGTGTCATACGGCACGTTTAGGAGTGCATTAGGCAGTGATTGAGCTAAGTGCGGGACGCATTAGCGATGCGGCGCCGGCGGACGTCCGCCCCGCGCCGTGCCGCGACGATGCCGACGCGAAACCGCGACGACACTCCTCGGCCATATTGTTATGGAAACATAATACAAGCCTTTGGCCATTCGACAATGATGGTTGTTTGTGAGAGGAAATGCAAAGAAAATTTATGGACGCAGATATGGCTAGACTGCTCGTTGCAATCATGTTTCAAATGTTGGTTATGACCTGACTTTGTCGGATCTAGAATCCTAAACAAGTAGTCATATAAGATCAAATGTAAATCTCTCCACTTTATGCTTCTTATGATTTTTCTTACATCTATCATTCTTACACATTCCAGCAAGAAGAAAGCTAACACGAAAACGAGGTTACGCAATTAATATTTCTTAGCGGCAAAACCACTTGTAATATC
This sequence comes from Lacanobia wlatinum, assembly GCA_947578705.1. NCBI lineage: Eukaryota > Metazoa > Arthropoda > Insecta > Lepidoptera > Noctuidae > Lacanobia > Lacanobia wlatinum. The sequence goes on along the minus strand of OX388024.1, from coordinate 11,807,157 downwards.
GGAAAGATTGTGAAGAATATGAATGAAAAAGTTAATATGGAAGACCGCACGCGCGTGCGGCCGAGAAAAAAAAAAGATGGATGTCCGTGAATAATGTTCGGTCGCGAACTGTAGTAATGGACAGCACTAAATATTGCACCAAGGGAAAATAAATTACACCACTTTTTCAGGGGCACAAAAAGATCTCTTCGTTTTCTCTTTCAGTGAAGCGGTGTGGAGAAAAAAGTTTAATATGTTAGGACGCCGGACACTGATTATGTAAGCTGACGGTCGTAGGCGTGTGCCCCGATGGCTTGTTTACTGTCCTATGTATTTACTACTGTTTTACGTCTCTTGTAGGATAAATAGAGCTTTCAGGAGTGCTTTTGTTAGATTTATTTGTTTGGTTGATTTGTCTTTTCCCTGTGAATTACAAATCCTTGTGCGTTTACGATATTCGCAATAAAATGTTACCGCAAACAGCTATTCAGTCAAAAGTATGCTTTTAACTGCTCATCTAACTACTTCTAGATCCATTAAAAAGTTAAAATCGACGACCGGAAATGTTATTAAACCCGCACGCAGTGCCAATTGCAACTCAATCGGGTGGCGTTGTAACAAAAAATTAGCTTCAACCAGAACCAAATTCACAAATTGTGTAGTCAAACTAATTTGCTGGTAATGAGGTTACGGACAGCTCCATGCGAGTGAGAAGTTTAAATTGGTTCACGACCATTGCCGCTTCGGTTTTTGTCGGAGGAATCAGCGGCCCCTTCAGCGGTAAATGGATTTATTACCCTGCGCTGTTCAGGTGTAGTCGTAATTACTCTTATTGTGCAGAAGCGGATTGTTTATTGTTTGCAGTTGGAAAATTGCAACATATATTTTATGTCCGACGCGCTCGATATATGAAATATTACGACTGCAATTCGATATATAATTCTTTCTCATTGCGGAATTAAAAGGATATTGTAGCTAATTTATCTTTTCCATAGATGGTTGTTATGGATGGTACAGAATATTAAAAACGTAATATTAATAACGGAATCAAGGTTTCTCTGTATTCATTAATAATAAGATTCTTCTTTCAGTGCCTCTCCAATTCACGAAAGTTGGTCACACTAAATATTACTCCTTCTCCTTGCATCAAGCGTGGTTAAAATGACGAATAGTTTTACTGTTCTTTCTGCCCAATGCAAAATGGCTCACAAAATAAATAAAAATAAAACACAAAATTGAATAATACTCTCAGTCTCCAGGATGACCCCATTGTCGCAGAAGGCACTTTAGTCCACGCCTTTTAATTAACAGCAAACTCAATTCACATAAAATATTCACGCCGACATGATGGACCAATCACGTCGCACAAAGATTCAATTGATTCAAAGACGCTACTGATGTGTGTGTGTGTTGCTGTCCATGTAAAATCACGATATTGAGAGGTTCGTCACCTTAAGATTTGTTTTTTTCGTTTGGTCACGAACTCACGATATTATTATCTAGCCCCGGACTGTCCTACTGCTGGGGCAAAGACCTCCCTCCATTATTTCCACCGTTTCCTGGTCTTTGCCTCTTCTTCCCAATTCCCAATATCCTATCCTACTTCCTACTAATACTATAAATGCATTGATATATAAAAAACCCAAGATACACAATAAGCGTCTCAAAAACGTCCGCAAAAAATAAGCGCAATATGTATAATTATGCGCAAGTTTCAAACAATCTCGCATCACTCGCCATAGTGCACTGCTTTGTAAAAACAACTTTATGCGATCCGTGTAAGGTTGAATTTGCAAAAAAAAATTGCGCATCACTCGCTATATTGCACTGCTTTGTAAAAACAACTTTAAGCGATCCGTGTAAGGTTGAATTTGCAAAAAAATTGTTTATAGTATAACTACACACAACTCACACATGACACTTGATACATGTCAGTTTTTGACGACAGTTTCGAGTGTTGCATTTGTTCGAGACTGTGCATCTTGGGTTTTTTATATATCAATGTATAAATGCGAAAGTTTTTGAGGTTGGAAGGATGTTTGTTTGTTACTCTTTCACGTCAGAACACCTGAAAGGATCGTCATGATTTTTGGCACAGAGGTAGATTATAGTCTGGAATAACACAGGCTATTTATATTCGGGGAGTATGCTCCCAAGGGATCTCGCTGGCGATGCCGCTGGCAGAAATTAGTAATTAATATACTCACGATATAATTCGTCTTAATGCTTTAGCGATTAAATTTTGTCATAATGTCATAGAATGTATAAAGCATCAGTTTTTAATACAGAAGTCTGTTTACATAACAGACCAATAACTTCAAAAGATATAATGTGTCCTGACCAAGTTTTAAACGAATCGACTGTACCTAACCATGTAGGTAGCTATAAACTCAGTTTTAAAAGGAAAATCCTCGTGTATCGGTTGTTCCAATTTAAATAGCCTAATCCTCAGCGTAGTGGCGGGCAGTAATCAGTCGACAGTAACCGGCATCCGAAGGGATTTAGTTTCAATCACGCCGGTGGCCAGAGCTTGTGATTAATGCATACTAAACAGGGACACACAGACGATTTCCAGATAATTTACTTTCCTGTATAATCGTCTCGTACGTTCTCATTTTAAAGTTTTTCAATTTCAGCGATGCGGTTGAGATTTTTTTGAGATGCGGTGTACCTAAAGATTTTGTTCTTAATGTTTTTGGATTTTGAAGGTCCATCTTAAGACTAAGAAAGGACTCTCACGCGAGGGGTTCTATACAATAAATCTATAATCTATACTAATATTATAAAGAGGAAAGATTTGTTTGTTTGTTTGAAATGAATAGGCTCCGAAACTACTGGACCGATTTGAAAAATTTTTTCAGCAATGGATAGCTACATTATCAGGGAGTAACATAAGCTATACATTATCCCCGTACTCCCACGGGAACGAGAACTACGCGGGTGAAACCGCGTGACGTCCACTAGTAATCTATATAATAAAAAAACAAGTTTCTTGTGTGGGAATTAATAATTAATTTTATTTATTTTTATTATTTTTTGTTGTAGCGGCAATAGAAATACTCACTCTGTGAAAATTTCAACTGTCTACGTATAAGGTATTTGAGATAAAGCCCGCTGACAGACGGAAGCCTAAAAATTAATTGATCGATCATTTAAATTCTCCAAAAATATTTAATACGCTTTGCTTCTACTATAGGGTTGGGGTTACACTATTACTACAAGCCTTCGCTGTCCATCCGTCAGTCTGTCTGTCTCTCAGCGGGCTGTATCTCAAGAGCCTTATAGTAGACAGTTGAAATTTTCACAAAGTGTGTATTTCTATTGCCGCTATAACAAAAAAATAATAAAAATTAAATTGAAATTAAAGAGGGCTCCCATACAATAAACTTATTTTTTTCGGTTTATTGTACGGAACCCTTCGTATGAGAGTCTGACTCGGACTTGGCCGGTTTTTTGTTTCATTAAACTAAATCTGTTTAAACAATCACATCATTATTACATCTTCCTAATCCAGACACAGCAAGTCAACAAGTCCACTTAATTATGAAACCGGCGTCTCTTTACGTAATCAAATTAATTAAACGCAAATAATGTTTTGTTATTTTGTTTTTGCTTAGATTTCGTTTTATAAACTCAAGTGGGCAAATAAAGCGTTGTTGATGACAAGTGACTGACTGGCGGGCAATTAGTGGGTGGGCAGGCCAAGGAAACAAAAGGGCCTCTTAGTTTCACTTAATTAAAAAAGAGGAAGCCGGCGCGAGGCAGAGAAAAATTGCTGTGAAACAACGCAGAGCCGCGCTATGTTTGTGTGTGTACGAAACCGTGTGGAGATATTCGTTTTAAAAAATACAGGGAAAAGCTTGGTAAGTAGATATAATACATACTTTGGTGTAAAAGTGAAGCATTAAGAAATTTACCCCCGATTTCTGCATTCGAATTTAAGGTCTTTGCACAGGCGTTTTTTAACGTGCAGATGACGCGCGCTAGCGTGGTTTAAACGAAATTCAGATGCAGACAGTTCTACTTTTTGGCACAACATTGCCGTGAGCACGCGTTCGTAAAGCGTATGCGCGTTAAAAATACGCCGTGTGCATAGGTTCTTAAATATTTTTAAAACTCAACTTCATCCTGAAAAGCTGCCAGGCATTAAATAAGGGTTTGACACGTTCTTAACTTAAAATACTCAATGCAGGAACTCGCCCTTATTTTGCTTAATTTGTGCAGTTTCTACATAATCTGGAGCTGTTTTTCAAAAATTAACAAATAGTAAATAACGTTTTTCATAACAAGCCCCTTACCATTTTCCACCTAAAACAGTTTCGCATAATAAAGTACCGACTAGTTTTAACATTTAATCACGTTAACCTGTTATTAGTGTCACCGTTCCAAACCAGAATTCAGCTTATAGCACAATAGGCGGAATATTTCCGGCGCACTGCGGAAATTTAGTTTATAACAAGCTATGTAACGTCAAGTGTACAGTATGAGTTCACTTGAGAGAGGGGGAATCGTTAAAAATAATTTACAATTTTGCCTGTTAGCATGGAAAAAATCCGTCGGCGCGAAGTTTGCAGCGTGTGAAAAACTAAATTGCTCGTTGCTCGACGCGCGAAATTCAAGCAAGTTTAGTTACTATAATTTTCCGGCGGGGCGGAGCGGGTTCAGTACAATGAGGCGCCCGCAGCCATCATTAAGGTGTGTATGCAACTCCCGCGCCGCTTCTTTCATGCCAATTTCCAGTCAGCGAACTTTTCCACATGACTGTTCGGCCGCTGAACTGATACTTCCCTTAATAAACATTCGCCAAGTATATTTTTCGAGAAAAAGGAACGGAATGCTGCAGACATTACATATTTCTTTGCATTTTCAAATAGAAATGCGATTTGTTTTTTGATATGCCGTTATGAAGTTAATTAAACAATGTTTATTGAAAATCTAATTTTGTTGGTTTAAGTGTGTCAGGGACATGTGACTACAATGTAATTTTTCAGTAAGTACATAATAGTGGCACATACATTGTATACGTGTAATGATATCAAAGCTTGATAACAATAAGGACATTGCGCTATGTAAAGATACATACCAGTCATTACTATGTGCTTTAGAAACATAATTATAACCTTTGTCCTATGTAAAGGTATTCCTATAAAAGTACCAACAGTGTCCATTACAGAAAGTTTATATTTCTAGTAGTCTAGTTAAGGTATACACCGAAAAAGCTTGTTATTTATCTTACTAATTGTATTGATCTAGTAAATGTTCTGAAGAGTCAAGTTTGTCCTAAAGTTTGTTAAAGTAGAAAGTTTTCGTCCGTAGCGTGTCGACTAGTACATAAATGATTAATGAGTCGACCATAGGTCGAAACGTGTAATTAGTTTTTCGATAATTAAGAGATGAAAATTAACGTTAATTTATGTTTTATGTTTTTTAAGGATTAGACCATTTTCTTAAATTAAACTTCCAATATGTATATAAGCCTAACGTTAATATTAAAATAAAATTCTTAAATTTGAATTTGAGAATTTTGTTATTACAATAAAAAAAAATAAGAAATCGAAATGCATGATTAAATTATTTGTCGCGTAGCACTGGCGTAGCAGTGACGGCTACGCCGTAGCAAGCTATATCGTAGCAAGCGCGTAGTGCTTCTACATTGTTTTCATGCACTGTTATCGATAAATGAAGCATGCATCGACTCGCAACTTTATAATCAATAGTAATATTATAAAACTGAAGAGTTTGTTTGGTTGAAGGAGCTAATCTCGGGAATTACTAGTTCGAGTTGAAAACATCTTTTATATATAGCTCATTTATCGAGGAAACTATGGTACGACCAATAGGAACGGAGCTTTAATGAAAAATGTGACGCAGACAAATTTGCGTGATTTAGCTAGTTAAACATATATCGACTTATAATAGTAAAAGAAAAAAAAAACATTTTAACACTACAGTTCAAGAAACACGTTGATGGGATTGCAACTGAATTCTGGAATGAGTAACATATTCTGCGACATACGTCTAATGAATCGTTTAATACTAATTGTTTCATTAGCTTTTTAAGAAGTATAGCTAAACATAAACAAGTATATAGTATGTAGTTGTTTATGTCTTGGTCCTAAAAATAGTTTTCCTTGAGGTAAGAATAGGTACCTACTTTTTTCAAGGACAATAAATTTTTGAGGGGTAACTTTACAATCACGTAATCAGCGGCAGACCGTGGCCAAAGATGCCTTTAAGTATATTTGTACGTAAACCACGATGCTCCCTTTTATTGTTATTACCGTAGAAATTCTGAGAACCGAGCAAAAGTAAGTGAAATTAAATTGAAATCAACATTATTTGCCTAAATGATGCTAAAGTGTTTCCAAATGTACGTTGTTAAATGAGAATATCGCAGTTAGTGAGATTTAATTTAATAATGTAACTAGTTAGTGTTAAAGCTGGAGTTCATTATTTTCGGAAACTATTAATTTGCTTGGTGTGTAATAAATTTATAAAGTACTTAAAATGCCTATAGGCAAATTGGTAGTAAATATTTATGAAATAACTATGACTGACTTTTCATGGAAGCAACTATCAGTTTTTATAAAACAATGTCATCTTAAAAATATTTCATGTTATAATCCCTAGAGTGCAGTCCCTAACTATCCCATAAAACACGATTAAAATGAACGCCGTCGTCTCCAGTGAAATTGATACCCATCAAGTGGGCCATGCTATCAAAAGTTATAATATCAGTATGCATTAAATGAGCCGTGTGCGGTATCCGAGGCTTCCAAGAATTAAACGCTAAAGATTTTCGTGCCAGCGGCAACCCCTCTGAACAACCCCTGCAATTAAAACGCACCCGAAGGGTTGCACCGCTTTCCAAATTGCAAACACGTCCATTGTTTTAATCTACTCCTCTCCCAGAATCCTGGGTATAATACTGGAATAAGGATTCCTAGTTTACTTTGACCTCCTCTTCGCCAACAGTCATGAACAATTAGCTTCCGTAAGAGGGCTCTATATTAGCTGGATGGTTTCATTGGTGCGGAATTCACCGATGTATACTGGATTGAAATATTAATTTCAAGCTTCCTGCCGCGGAATAAAATATTAACCCATCATCTTAAGTAACAATTTCATAGAGAAAGAATCTACTGTTCAGCTGTTCTTTTCGAAATAGCAGCGCGCAAGACCTGAGTTATTGAGAAGAATAACATTAATAAGTTCTCGTTTCTAACTCTTTAGAAAACAATGCGTTTTCAGCTCCAATTTAAAAGGTACGAAATATTCACAGTTCGGATTAACTAAAAAAAAATAGCTAACATTGGTTTGTGCACATCCCTTAACTGCAGAATATTATAAGTGATGTCACGTACCTACATTTGCCGTAGAGGATAGGTGTGTAATTACTTCATACATGATAGAAAAGAATTGGATTATAAGAAAGGCGTAATAGGGGTAAAATACATAATGATACGTCTTTGCATGCTTTATATATTTTTCAGTAGAAAGAAAATTAACGGCTTGTGGCATTATATAAAGACGTTACGTGTGTAATATTCGAAATATTTCCATACAGAAATAATCATGCCGTCGGATCAGTCAAACATGTTTAATAAAAATTTTATCTCCTTAAAAATATTCGGCATTTGGTCAGGAAACACTCCCTGGAAATATTACAGATTCTACTCTTTTATCTACCTTTTCGTGACTTTTGCTTGTTACAATTTACTTCTCACTTTGAATCTACTTTATACGCCCCGGAAAATCGAATTATTACTACGCGAAGTGATATTTTATTTCACTGAAATAACAGTTGCAACGAAAATTTTGACGATTCTCTTTATGCGTGATGAACTAATTGACGCAATTAAATTAATTGATTGCGATGAATTTGTAGGTGACTATGAAAATAAGGACGGGATCCTGTACAAAACTAACATGGGTTACAGGCTTGGTTGGAAATTATACGCCATTTCATCAAACATAGCTTATTCGAGCCAAGTAGTTGTCCCAATATTCTTGGATATGATACGAGGAACCAAGTCTGAATTGCCAATATGCAAATATTACTTCTTGAGCGATGAAGTTCGAGAGTCCCATTTCCTTTTTTGGTTCATATATCAATCTGTGGGGATGTACGGCCATATGATGTATAACGTGAACATAGATTCATTGATCGCTGGGCTATTGGTTATAGGTATAGCTCAGTTGAGGTTACTTAACAGGAACTTGAGGAATTTGAAATTATCTGCAGAAGAGAGTAAACTGCCAATCAAAATTCAGGACAAGATACAAATGACAAGGCTCAACAAATTGTTAAGACATTATGAAGTAATTTTGAAGTAAGTGCTAAGTTTCAGAACGTAAGATTGCAGCCGAGTTTAAAAGAGTTGCTATAAAATAATTTCAATTTTAATAATTTCAGTTTTTGTGAAACAGTCCAGAATATGTTAAGCGTAACATTGTTCTTTCAATTCGGAGTGGCGTCTATGATAATATGTGTGGTAATGTGCGGACTAGTTTTGGTAAGCACCAACAGTTTTTTAAAGTCTGTAATATTTAGCAGTAATGTGTAATCTCAGGTAGCTGCCTTGTCCTTCAATGTGTAGTGTAAATGTCCTAGCCATATCGCAGAATTGGCTATTTCATGAGCTGGCTGAGGATACGTTAAGTTTTAGTGAATTTAGGGTACCCCGATAGCGATAGTTTAGGTTCAAACCCGTTATCCCAGACGGGATGTAGACTGAGCGAGCAAAGAAAGCACACCAAGCTCTCGTCATCCCCTTTCTGTCCAGCTCGCCTTCATCGTAGAGGTTTGAAGTCATTTCGTGAAGTGGCTAACCATTATTTGAAATGATCGATTATTTCATGAAATGGCCAATTTTGCAATAATAAATAAATATGAAACCAAGCCAGTAAATCTGACTCCAGTCTTGCCATGAAGTACCGTGTTACCCAGTTAATGGGTTGTGGAGGTCTGGTAGGCAGCCGCTCCATGTAAAATACTGGTATTCAGCTAAATCTGGCTTGACTGGAAGCCGACCCCAATGTAGTTGGGAAAAGGCTAGGCAGATGATGATGATGAAATAAATATGAAACCAAAATGTCACCAACTTACGGCCAAAATTACGTCACGTTGTCGTAAACTTTGTAAACTAAAAGTATTTTGTTTTTAGCCGTCATCAACGGAGACTCGAGTGTTTTTGGTGATGTACCTTTTCACAATGACACTGCAGATTTTTGTGCCAGGATTTTTGGGGACTCAACTAACTTACGAGGTAAATGACAAACAATTAAATTTATTTGCATTTTTATCATTGTTTTAGGAAGGTACCAAAAACAATAATATAAAGGGTAATATGGGATAAGGCTGGCTTCTTGTCGGTCTTCTACAGATTGTACTTCGGTGAGTGTGCCCAAGAACTCCACGATCTCATCCCACCCTTTTACCATCGGACTTCCAGACACACTGTAACTTACCATCCCTACCTTGTTATTATTCCACCAATTCGCACTAAGCGTTTCCAAACGTCTTTTATAATGCGCACAGCAAAGGAGTGGAACTCTCTGCCTTTTTTTTTAAGTATGGGAAATCATCAAATGACTCCTCCCGCTCTGGGTGAAGCAGAAGGGAGTGTCAGACTCTTACTGATTAAAACCCATCCGTGTTCCTCCTAATGCCCTTTGCGTTCCAGGGCCGCGGTGACTCTTTCGAATAAATCCTGCAACCCTGGCAGGCATTGGCCCTAGCGGGCCTCTTCTTTTATGCTGACAGCTCTTTCAGGCACGCGTGGAACACAGCGCGCCGTCGACCCGGGCCTGGTTCTGATCAGACTGCGAGCCACCCAATGCTCGCAGTCCGCAGGCCTGCGCCTACGGTGGCCGAGAATCGCCCTGCGACTCCCGACGCCCGGGGCGTCTTCTTCTGTTGCGGCGGCTGGGGCGTGATGTTTCCCTCTCTCTCACGCGTTCGGCTTCCTCCTTCGCTAGCATTACTGCTTCGCAGAAGGAGGTGACCGCTTCCCAAGTCTCCTCCCTCCGGAACATGGCTTGAAACAAGACCGACCACGACAGGTCGCCGCGGATCGTCTCGACGAGGACACGACGGTGCTCCGTCCAAGCAGGGCAGACCGCCACCGTATGCTCCACCGTGTCCTCCGGGCGATCCTCGCAGTGTTGACATCCGGGCGTATCCTCCCGCCGTATTCGAAACAGGTACCTCCCGAAACAACCGTGTCCGGTGAGTACCTGCGTCAAACGGAAGATAAGGACGCCGTGGCGCCGCTCTAGCCACTCCTCAATGAGAGGACTTATCGCCGCAATTGTGGCGTGCCCAGCGCTGGGTTGCGACAGTCGCTGTCTCCATACTGCCATGAGATCCCGCCGGAGCTCCGTCCGCCACGCTGCGATTTGCCGCGGCAGAGGAGTCTCGCCCCGGCGTAACGCCTCTACGCGCCATGGAACTCTGCCTGCGTCTGTGTTTCCGAACGCTTACAACCCTAATCTCTTCAAAGTTAGAGTGAACAGGCTCCTTATGGGTAAGCTCGCTCCATCGTAGACTTTGACTCTGTCATCTCTGACCTAGACTAGAGTTAAGAGCAAACCCATCACTAATAAAAGAAAGAAAAAACGGGCAGAAATATGGTAATTCTTAAATTGTACATAATTTCACAGTGAGTTGTTTTATGCATTACATTTTCCAAATTATTTTGTTTCACTCCAGAGTCAAGAATTAGTGACAGCGGCATACAGTGGCGAGTGGATACCGAGGTCAGAGTCATTCAAAAGAAGTTTGACGCTATTCAGAGAACGAGCCGCAATACCAATCATGGTTTCAGGCCTACAAATGTTTCCTTTGTCACTACTTACCTTTACTTCAGTAAGTATTTTTTTTCTTTTTTTTTTTTCTTTTAACACTATAAACCTAAGGGGTCGACGCCGTCTTAATTGGCTAACGATCGAGTTAAAGTTACGATATCGTCGCACGACCAGATTAAGTACACACATTTCTTTAGGGTGTCCTAATTGAAGCTTATAAATCATCGCGCGAGCAGAGGAATCATTTTCATCGCGCGACGAAACCGCATTGTTAACTCGTACGGTCATAGCCATTTAGGACGACACTTAAAGACAATCATTTTTAATACTAGTCTACAATGGGCGGCCTCATTAAACAAGGATTCAATGCAGTCTCTAAAACTATTGTGTTTGACTAATGTTGAAATTGATCATATCAACACGAAGATATTATTTAAAACTATGGGATTACACAAGGAAGACGCATTGTGTAAATGAGAAAATAAAAAGTGAATTAATATTCTGTCATGTTGAGACACTTAAATTCCACTCACACTTATTAAACTACGTTTGAGTAGCTTTAAACAGAAAAAGATACGATAAAGAATACCACATAAACACTTTTTATTTTCCTTCTTTCACATAAATGCCAACGTTTAGCAATTAAAATAAATAATATTTTACTCTCCTGTTCCAGATTATGAAGACTGCTTATTCTTTCTTCACGCTAATTAGAAACGTTCAAGAACAATAGAAAGGGGAGAAAAATTACATTATTATAAAACTCACGACTTCATTTAGAAAATGCATACTTTTTCTCCATTGCATTGTTCAAGTGAACCTTACGATTTTTCACGTGAACAGAAGGCTGGCCAGTTTTTCGGCCAAAGAATTAGCATTGCCCAAAAGGTAGCATTGCCACAAATATCATGAATATCGTGGCAATGTTACCAGCTTTTTGGGCACTTTTCCTACGGACAGCGATGCGGGTTATTTTTTCAGCATTATAACTACTTTCTTCCTTAATTCTTTTATTGGCTTGAGCACATTATATTTAATTTTACAAAGCTGTTCGAAAATGTTCAATGGGAGCTGGCATAGCCATCAGCCGCCATTGTGATATTTTTTGAAAAATCGTGGTGCACGATGTAACAGTTATATTACGGGGTAGAGGACACTCAAACAAACAAAAAAATGTTAGGAATAAAGTGTCACGTTGCCGAGATATTTGGAGGTATAGTCGCCATGTCAGAACAATGATGAGCATTAAAAATTATCTAATCGCTTGCTTATATGCAGTTGATTCATCATCATCATAACAGCCGAAAGACGTCCACTGCTGGACATAGGCCTCCTCCAAAGGGGGGGTTGCCATAATCGCCACGCTTGGCAGGCAGGTTGGCGATCGCAGTGTATGGTGTTGAGTTTTACAGAGAACGCTGCTGCCCATTCTCTGGTGAGTCCCTTAGTCCCGACACCCACGGGAAGTGATGGGATGGTATTATTCTTTTAAGGCACCATACAGTAGGTACCGGCCGACACCATACGGCATAATTGCATAATAGTTCTTGGCTTGATTTAACCATTTATAATAACGTCCATTCAATACTATTCTTGTGCGATTGCGAAGCGAGTTAGCAGGCAAGTTCTAAAGTGGTTTTCACGTGTACTTAGTTTTACTTTCTTCCAACTAATGGTTAAATCAAGCTGGGAATACTATTATTTGAATTGAATCTTATGCTTATAAGCACTTAATTAAGTCATTTTTAATGACATCCATGATTGTCACGGCGACTTTACCTCAAAATATTTCGACATCGTAACACTTTAGATCACCATGTTCCTAATATTTTTTGTTTGTTTGAGTGTCGACGACTCTTTCGTTAATTTTCATCGTGCTTCGCGATTTTGAAAAAAAAAACTACCTAGTCAAAATGGCGACCGGGTTGCTATGCCACAAAGGTTCCTTTTGAGATTTTTTAGGATAATATTACAAAAAAAAGGAAAACTATTTAAGTACCTACCTATTAGAAAGAAGTGTAAAATAAAACACCAACAAAACATTTAATTGTATTTTAATTTATTAGTGGCACAGAAAATGAATGAGATTTGACCTTTTCAAGATTAAAATGGCATCAAATCTCCACGTTTGAAACAAAGACGAAGTTCAATCACAGTTCTGTCGTTGAAAGCTTACCGAATGCAAGAGTTTGGTGACTAAGCAGGAAACAACATAATATAACTCGATATTGGTATTGCACACGTAATACTTACGTAGTAACTATTTAGTAATCTGTGGTAATACATAAGTCGCACTCAAACTAACGACTTCAAAGATTTACTCCTATTTCTTTTTAATATTGATATTTCAACGTGTTATTATAGTAAGAAGAAAAGTAAAATAAGTAGCGTGTGCCAAATCTCATGTTTTATTTTATTTGACTATTCTGCACCTGCACACACACAACATTACTATAGATAAAGATAAGTACTTTTCTCTTTTGCTGACAGTACCAAAAAACCATTACTCGTAACCGATTAACGGATAAGATTTCACGTATCGCTAATAGGTGGCGCCACCTGCGCTGAACTCATTAGTGACGAAACTTCAAATAGTCGTCAATTAAAATTACTAACGTGGTAAGCTTACAAAGGGAATCACGCGGATTTTGGCACGTGCTTACAACAATTAAAATTAAACTGTTAGTAATTATACCTAAAATTACAGTGGATTACGTAATTTGAAGTTGCGTTATGTTACTGCCATAAAGATGTCGACTCCTAGTTACTTAAAGACGACGACGTACAACAGAGATTTACGGTTGACTTCTTAAGTACTAAACTTCTCGAAGAAATTGCCAATTTGTTCTTCTTAAGGTCAACCAATAAATATATGACACCTGATTTGTGCCTGAAGCTAGGATAGCAGGCAATTATTATCCTGGCTTGATATAAAATGGTTTTATGGTAACAGAAAAACGCAATACCTCTTAAGAGGTTATTGTACTCATTATTATCAATAACTTTTACTATGGAACCAACCCCGAACGCGCGAAAAAAAAATGAGCTGTTCAGTACATTTTGTCGAGATATTATTTGCTCATCAAATGTATGGGATACGACTGTCCCATACATCAACACTGAAATCGCGATAAGGTAACTACACGATTCCAAGATGAGTAACTTGCCATTGTAGCTCTTAAAACTAGCTTCATATAATCCGGTCATATGACCAGGTAGATATGTACATATATATGTACATATCTACCTGGTGGAATAGTAGAAAAATGAGCAACAAACACGAAGTTATGTACAGTCAACAAAGCTATTGGGTATGCAGGCAGCTAACTTGCAACTACTTTTAAACAATGTTGTGAGTGTGCTGAGTAGACAATTATTGTACAACACACTCGTAAGTATGTCAAAAGCTTAAAAAATTATAATTCACACATTAGAAATAAACATTGGCAGTGCTGTGGAAAAAATAATATTTTTGCCTGTATACCGAATAGCTTTGTTGACTGTACATAGGTAGTACCTATGGGTAGTACTGATTTATCTACAACTATATTTTTCATTCAACATAGAACTATCCGACTTAACTCATAATCTTCGTCGGATTCTAGGACCCATAAACCAGAAGTTGAAAACCTTTGGTGAATGCAATGGTCGTTACCGGAATGCCAATGAGCGTAGACTTTCATGAATAAATTAATATTTTTATTTGATTAAATTTGGTTTGTTAGTTTCATTTCACTTTGACTGCGCTGAAACTGCTGACTGACTAAGTATTAAATTTTTATCGGCCGTATAAAATATTTTCGAGTTTAATTTGGACGAGGATTTTCATTATTTTTGGCAAATAAAACGTCATTTTATGTTTTTAATGGATGAGAGATGCTTCATAGGCGAAAATAAAAAATTAAAGTGAAGTTTTATTAGTTACTTATTATTTTATAGTAATAATGCCTGTCGTTAAAGCTTTGACCGCCAGGGTCAGCTTAAAAAATAACGACATTTTTTTAGTTTTTTAGTTTGCTGTCTAAAACGCAGGCATAGCTACGTATGAAATTATTTATTTCGTATTATTTGCGTTGCTGTAGACAGACTTTTACTTATTACACAATAAGTATCTAGTACCTAGGTTACTGTAAGATTAATTTTAACCTAAAGTCCAAATAAAACGAAAAAAACTAAACTGCTAGCGCTAAACTCATTTTGAAGATTCCAATGCACAGCAAGGTATATTTACTTATTTAAAAGACGACGTCATGCAAAAGCAGCTGTACCTACAATAGACTGGAAACAATGTGAATGTGTTAAGTTTCTCTATTTACACAGTTATCACGGAGCGTTCACGTCACTCGGGAGCAACGGTAATGGCTCGGCTCATTAGACGACTCCTTACACATATTGTTGGGGAAACAATTAGAACTCCGTGCTAAACGGTTTGTTTTTAAAAAGCAAGGTCTGGCAGAAGAAAAATACGAAAATATTTAGTAAATAGAACTGTCACTTGCTATGTGATGAACGAGAAATCAGAAAAATAATAATAATTTTCATTTACTCTATATAGAGTAGATACCTTTTTGCTTGACAAAGACTTAAATGTTTTTTTTTTATTATTTAAGATTTTATCTTTTGGGATTTAAAAAAAACTTTCGCACAACAGATAACATTTATCTCCAAAGCACTTAGTAACAAAAACTCATTTTGCCTTGGTTTAAACAGTGGCCATGTACATTGTGTGTTGGCTAGACAAGGGCTCTCCAGTTAGTCTTAATGAGCTTGGTCATTACGGAGCGTGCGTGCCCCGGAAACAAGTTTCTGTAAGGAAACTTAAACACCTTCCCAGTATAAACAGGTGTATAATGTCTAAGAAATCATAAAAGCTTGCGTTTAATGTAGGTTGTAAATAGGGTAGCATGTTGTCTTTGATAGTGTAAACGTTTTGGAAGTGGCAGGAAAATGTTGGCAACGTCTGCAATGCAAATGAGTCTAGACGGAAAAAATATGGCTGCTTAATTTTTTTTTTGGAATAATACTCATAATAGACATTTTACATGACTCATTGGTTCCTACTGAAGGAAAAATTGTTTCATTGATCCTCATTGTTTTAAAATAAAATACTAAACTTCCTGAAAAATTGAAACTCATGTGTGTTCTGATTTTAAAATAAGAACTCTTTATCACCATTTTAGGGTTCCGTACCCGAAGGGTAACCAACGGAACCCTATTACTAAGCCTCTGCTGTCCACCCGTCCGTCCATCCGTTAGTCTGTCTAAGAGCAGGCTGTATCTCAAGAACCGTAATAGGTCATCACCATCATCAGTCTATAACAGTCCACTGCTGGATATAGGCCTCTCCCAGTGCACGCCTCATCCAGCTACTACTAGTCACCCTGCAAAGATCGTTACTCCACCTAGTCTAAGGGCGACGTTTGCCGATTGGCGGTCTCCAGTCAAAAACTCGTCTACCCCAGCGGTCATTGAACACAGGAATCGAACTAAATAGAAAAACAAATCAAAATACTGACTAATTTAGTGGCGCTAATGATATCAAAACATGACGGTCGCATTCGTATTACTTTGTTAAATACACCATGTCAAACTTCATTAGTGCATACCCAACAAAATTTAATTTTGGTGAGTCTGGATTTGTGAGTTCAAGCTCAAACATCGAATAACATTGTGCTTACTTTATTTGACTGAGTAGTGTGAGCGGTAAACTAACTTTTCCTTGTATTATTCGGTAAGTACTTTGGTTTACGCCCGTTTTTACCGAATAATTGAAGTATGAATAGGCGATAAAATGTTATGGCACTGTTGCATTTTTAACGTCAGCACTGACAGTTGGAAACTCAAGAGTGCAATTTAGGTATCGTTGACTGTGAAGGTCTTAACAATAACAGTATGTTTTTTTTTAATACGTGTATACGTGCAAATAACGGGTTTCCAGACGCTCATTGTTCTATTAGTAAACATTCCTATGATTTACCTAGAAACTTATTGCACTATTATAAGTATTTTTAGTACACCACGACGCGGTGGCATCTAGTAAAGTCTAAAGTTCTATTAGTTATTCAAAGAACTCCCTACTCCTCCTTATCTTAATTTATTACACTAAACTATTTACCGTAAATAAAACCTCGGCGAAATCCAACGCAAAGTCCCGACTGTATAAACAACTGACGAAACTAAACCTTAACATTACAATTCCATTTTTAAACCTAAAAACAAAGGTCCTATTGTTCTTCCATTAAATAAATCCGTTAAAAAAATAGTTTACCTACCCAATTAATTTGGAAAATCGCAAGTCGCATCCCGGCTTTCAAGTATAATTTAAACATTACAACGAGATTCCCGCCGGGTCGGGATTAATCACTAGCTGTTTAAAAATTCAAATTATCCATTCTACGTGGCTACTTTTCGAATTCGGTCGGAAAACGAGAATTAATAATTTAAAATTTTAGATGCTTCAACTTGGTTGTACTTACAGATCTGTTCGCTTGTTACAAGGGATTTTTATAGCTCAAGACATTTTCCTTACGGTATAAATTATGGGGTTATAGTATTAGAAAGGAAAGACTCATGTTTTATTTATATAAGGAAATTCTGTCTTAATTTCTTTTATATTTGAAATCAAAATACAGTACAGAGAGATTCGAGATCCATGCACAAAAAAAGGTGACCAAAAAAACTTTCAAAAATTCCTGCCATCATTAGTGCTTTGTATTGCTTGAATTTTAAATAAAGAACGTAACAATGGCTCTACACTTCCAACACATACGCAATGCGCCGTAAAACGCAATCCGAAGCATATTTCACAACTGGTAGCCCTAGAATCTCAAGCAAAACAATAGGATGTAAAGAGCTGGCATCCGAAGTGGGATGAGGCGCGCACGTAACGAACCCCCGGAGGCATGCTTTATCCTCTGAATAAAAATAACACATACGTACACAATCAGTTGATGCTACCGGTAAACGTCTGCCTTTGGGCGCCATACCTTTAAAGATAGGCGTCCACTGTTCCACATAGCACGCAACTCTAAGTTCGTTTCTTACGGATTTCAGTATGTTAAGTACTTGATTTCATAGTTATAAGTGCGTCTGCACCCAATGGAATCGGTAATCTCGAAATTTATAAAATTAAGTTCTTTTATCAGACTGCTGCTGGTAGTTGCATTCTCAATTAAATTGTTGCGGATACTGTGGACGCACATTCCATAAAGTAATCCATTTAATACTATGCGTCTGACGCGTTTGATGGGAAACAGTGGGCGTTTACCTTAACCATAAAAAAAAATGCCTATCTAGGTTCTGCGGGTTTCTGATAATGGATTTGGGCTTATAGTTCCACAAAAAAACAAGAGGCTTTTACGCCCGTATATGAAATAATAAAGCTCGCAAAGTCAAGGTAAGGAGATTTTATTTTGGTGTTATGTTTATGGGCTCATGAAATATGTGGTAATATTTTGTTTGTTGAAGTAAATGGAGGTATATGAGGGAAACAATATAGGTGGTTTAATTTCGAAAATGTTTTACCTACCTAATATGATCACAGTAAATAGTCAATAGAAAATTGCCGTTTTATATTGTCTATTCAATAAATCTCACTGTATTGTCGAGCAGATGACATCTTTACTTCCTGACTTAATATTATAAATGCGAAAGTCACTCTGTCTGTCTGTCTGTCTGTCACGCTTTCATGCCAAAACTACTGAACCAATTTTAATAAAATAAATGAAATTAGGTACACAGATAGTCTAGAGCTTGAGAAAGGACATAGGTTACTTTTTATCCCGGGAGTATGTTCCCTAGGGACCACGCGGGCGAAGCTGCTGGCAGAAGCTAGTCTACATCTACACTATCTACACTAATATTATAAAGAGGAAAGATTTGTTTGTTTGTTCGAAATGAATAGGCTCTGAAACTACTGGACCGATTTGAAAAATTCATAGGCTATATAATATTTTCAAAAAAGTTAGGGATCCGTATGAAAAATTCGATAATGTAACCCAAGGTGTGAAAAAAATGCCAAAAAAGATCCTTACATTGCGTACGCTGCGGAAACTATTGACAATAGAGCAAAGTGACGTACTACAGTTTTATTGACATCTATTTATTATAGATAAGTCACAATGATCGCTTTTTTTCAAATAATTCAATCAAAACTCGGGTGAAATGGAATAGTAGTGATTTTAGTATCATGATGATATCCTTATCTATTTAAATTGTTTAAGAATTAAGGTTAGTTATGAAGATGTAAATTACACTTTAAATTATTCAAATTGGATTCGTTTAAAAGTAACGACGGATATAAAAATACTCTAAGTAAAAAAAATGTTGCGGTTTGAACGAACTGCCCTACATTTAGTCTATTAATAAGTAATTTACACATTACCCGAGGATAGAAGGGAGATGAAGTTCGTGGAATACCAACTAAACCCGCGCGAACGAAGTCGCGGGCGAAATGCTAGTAATATATATAAAGAACAGCATTACGAATTTTTTACGAAATCTTTCGCATTATGAAATTGCTTGATGTCGAATTGTTATATCCGGGGACAGCATTATCTATAAAAACTTTAGTATACATAAATATGTCGATATAAAATTCGTTTGTAAGAATAAATAAATTACATAACTTAAAATCAGAGGTAGAAGTTATTCACATTTTATTAAAACTACGTTTCAACGAGGTAAGCTCAAAATAGGTAGTTGATCATATTTTATTCCACCACTAAAGCACAGTCATAATTGAAAGTGTTCCAACTGTGCATCACTAGTTTTCGAGCAACAATTTTCGTTCGACGCTGAAAGTTACCTGTTGAGGGAGAAGTTTATCATACGTGAAAACAACACTGAAACTTCACAACTTTGCCAACGGGACAACAGTTTTCACCTCTATTATGCATGGAGCAAAACATGGAAAACACCTTTATTACATTATGGTAAAGCTCATGGCAAAACCACTGTTCGTATTTTGGTAACGTTACATAATTATTCAATTCAACTCGTTACGTATGTGCGACCAAAAACACCATCAAGAACTAATAAACCATTTTCGTTAATCAGTTTATCGTAAACACATTTTTTACAATTCTCAACGTAAACTGTATTATTGTATTCGCAAAGTTTACTTACCAGATTCATGAATATTAAATAAAAAAGAACAAACAGAAAAGAATGCAGATACAATAAGGTTCCCAATATCCCTGCAGACCGGAACACGCCCGAAGGCTCAATAAAACAACATTGTCATTTAATAATTTTTTTTTGGACGTAGACCTGCAGCAGTGTTTGTTCAAAAAATACAGAATTTTGAACTTACATTTACAAGTGAAAAAGTAATTAAGTTAAGATTTTTCTTCCATTCCATTGTTTTTTCTCCAAATGATTTGCAAAAGGTCCTATTGTGCAAACTACTATCATAATCGTCAAACTGGGTGAAAAGGGACGCGAGGGTGAATAGGGACAAAACTTTAATGGAAATTTTCTCGTTATTTATGAATAGTTTACCGGTTTTGAGGACTCAAAATTTTAAACCATTTTTTTTTATTTGTGGTAGGTTTGCTCTTGACTCTAGTCTAGGTCAGAGATGACAGAGACAAAGTCTACGATGGAGCTTACCCAGAAGGAACCTGTTCACTGTAACTTTAAATTAAAAGAAATAGATGTTTTGTTCGAAACCAATAATATGATATTAATGTGAAAATCCCAGTCAAAGTTTTATCTCTATTCACCCTCGCGTCCCTATTCACCCCGTTTACCCGTTACTGAAAGAATTTTATTTGCCGACTTTCAAAATAACAAATGTTTGGGATTGACCATATGACATTTGGTAGCGCATGTCAATCCCGTACATTTTGAGCTTTACGACATTTTTAGGGTTCCGAAAAAAAAGGAACCCTTATAGGATCACTCGGGTGTCTGTCTGTCTGTCTGTCTGTCTGTCTGTCTGTCCGTCTGTCACAGCCAGTTTTCTCCGGATCCACTGGACCGATTCTGTTGAAATTTGGTACACATATGCATTTCTATGACCCAAACACGGACGCTTTACGTAAATCATTAAATTTTTAGTATGGGGGTCACTTTTGGGGGTCAAACTAGAAAATTAAAAAAAAAGATTTTTGAACAATATCGTGTGACATATCAAATAAAAGGGCTTACTGTGAGGGTTTTAATTATATTTTTTTCATAATTTTAAAATAAATGGTTTTGAAGTTATTCAAGAAATTAGTCGAAAAATGACCATTCCCCCCCTTATCTCCGAAACTACTGAGCCTAAAATTTTGAAAAAAAAATGGGAGTAATAGATCTTTACCTAAAGATTACAGGAAAACCTATTAGAAGTCTGTAGTATCAAAAACACATGTTAAAAAAACTAAATTCGTTCGGAACCCTTTGCACGCGAGTCTGACTCGCACTTGGCCAGTTTTTTATCGCTGTTGAATTCCACTTTGTGTAGATGTTGCAGTCAACTGACTTAGTCGGCCACTTAATTGGCTGCCTAGCCTTTTCATTGAACGGCACCGTTTAATTAGCGGCCTAAGTGACATTCAACCAATGCGTCTAATATACTACACCTTAATGAACGGGCTGGCAGATGCTTAGGCCGTTCAAATAATAGAGTAACCATGTAACGCAAATAAAATATTTGATTTTGGGAATTCTAGTCAATTAAATGGCCGATTAAGCTAGTTGCGACATAGGACCTGCTGTTACAGTACTTAAATTATGCAGTAGTATCGACGCTTTTTTATCCAAATGCGAACATAGGCATTCTGATGATTGAGTAAATAAACAAACCGAAAAGGTAGTACTAAAGAGAGGTACGGAGACCCACATTCAATTTATGAATAAATATTGACATGCAAGGCGGGTGGCCCCGGGCGATTGATTGCGATGCGACGCTTAGCTAGACAATCTGAGGGAACAACGAGAATCAAGAACAATGTGGAAATACAAATAAAAGAAGGCATTTTTAAAACGGTCGATAATTTGTCTTGGAAAACAACCCGTTCTCTGGATTGGACGAAAAACGGGCAAACTGTGGATGTGAGTTTACTTAGAAGGTATGCAGGCAATGTAGGTTTTGGTCTGCCTTTAAAAAAAACACAGGCCTACTACTCGTAACATGTGTACTCTTCAAATGTCAAAATTTACGTGATTCGAATTGGGCGTTTTCTATTAAAAAGAGCCGGCAATAAACTTCCCTGTTTCAAGAGAAAATTATTTTTACAATGTTTCCAAGTTTCAGTATTTCAAAAAAACCGGCCAAGTGCGTGTCGGACTCGGACACGAAGGGTTCCGTACCTTAAACCTTAATTTTTATTATTTGATGTTATAGCAGTAATAGAAATACACAATCTGTGACAGACAGACGGACGGACGGACGGATGGACGATAAAAAAAAAGTCACAGATAAACGTATACCTTTGCGAAGAAAACTATCGCGAAACAGTCAAAAAAACGGAATCTTTAAATACAAATAAAATATCAGTTATAGTAAAGTAGCTATGACGACGTAAATACGTCGAGGCCGTAAATCAAACGACGGAAATTGGTTGCTTTCTAGATAGTCTGAAGCTATTGGCAACCTGTTACTATTTGTTAGCTATGAGATACTATCTTCAAACCTTATTTATTACGCCTGTGTCTGACGGTAAGCGTTCCTTTTTCTGAACAATCAAGTTGGCGTGTTATAATAATTTATCAAAGTTTTTGTATGATGCGACCAGCTCAACTCCTACCCAAAAGACTGTTGAAAACTACCAAAGAACAGAGTTATGTGGCAAAAGAAGAGAAAAAAAGGCCTTTGCCCAACAATAGGAAATAGGCTAGATAAATAGTACCTATTGTACAATTTGTTTCTGCCATTCAGGATTACACTACAACCTGGGAGTCTTCCAACCAACCGTGTTCCATCTTCGACCACATCATCGCTTACCGTCAGGTGAGATAGTGATCAAACGTGCGTCTAACAACAGTAAAAATTAAGTCCGCGCCTTTGCAGCTACATCACAATTTTTTTAACTAATTTCACTCTTTCATTATTCAAGCCATCTAGGTTACTTATTCCACCTGTCATTCGTAAAACGTTTCAATTTTCATAACCCATTACCGCTGCTGCTTGCTGGCCTACAGCAAAAGAGTTTTCGAGGTCTTTATAAATATTTTTTTAGTTTTTCTTTAGCGTAGTCTCTTAATTAGAACGGACGTCTGGTTCCGTTTGCGGATGGACGAGCGTCACCTTTGCTAATTGCATCTCATTTAAAAAGTACGGAACTCTCAATTAACCTACATCTACATCCTTGCCCAACGGCCCCTGTTTAAGTAGAGAAGGCACTTATTGTAATTTCAACCCCTTTGAAATATACCCATGAATTAATAGCCCCACATTCACTTTGAAGAAACGCTAATGTAGTAGTCTGGTTAGGGTAGGCTTTAATTATTGAAATAAACGAGTTTAGATAGCGAATAGTTTTATGTATATTGCAAGTCAGGGTCATATGAATATAAAAATAATATACATATATGATGACATAAAAAATATGAGAATGTTTCATGCATGATTTATCGAATAGGAATTTTTGTGATCTTCCTGTTTAAGAAATTGATCCCTCTTTGCCTCACAAATTCGAAGTCCCCAAATTCTCAAACAAAAGCCTGATAACGTGTTACATCATGAATCCGTAGTATATATAGGTAAGGGGTAGTGCTATTTGTCTTGTATAGCTCCGTCTTTCTCTCACGTCATTATCTTGGGGAAAGACTTAAAAAAATGTGTCTTTGTTTTTTCCCAATTTACTATTAGTATGGACAGGTACCTCCCCCTCCCGTTTGAGATAAAAATGGGGTTTTGGCAGCTTCATACAATTCCTCCCCACAAAAATTTTAGCCAGAGTAGCAACTGCTATTCAAAAGAATTTCTGTTATGAACGTTATTGTCTTCTATTGACTGTTTTCCATAAACTTTTATTTCTTTTCGAGGCAATTGGACATTTTATAGAAGAAATGATATTTTATTTTACCGATCTAACCATGTCGTCTAAAGTCTGACCTTTGTTTTTATGTATAACATAATAACTGAGGTACTCGACGCACTGTAAACAGAAATAATCAAACCGAACGATACAGAAGGTTTGGCTATAATAGTATTTTTTTATGAGTTTTAGTTTGGCGGCCTGTGTCCTAAATTATTCAAATAAATGCAGGAGTACCTCAAGGTAGTGTTATGGGCTCGGTCCTGTAAAATAATTCGTTGATGAACAAAAATATTAGTAGTAATAAGTAGTGTGTAATATAGTTGTCAATTAATCAATAAATATATCAATCAATCATCATCAATCAATCAATATGTGTATATAAAACTCTTCCGTTACTGAGTGACTGGCAGACAACGCAAAGCCGAAACTACTGGTCGTAGAAAGCTAAAATTTGGCATGTAGTTTCCCTACACTCCGTAGGGAAGCACTAAGAGGATTTACCAAAATTCCTACGGGAATGAGAAAAACGGGACATAAAGCTACTAACAATAGAATTTTAAAGTAGGTGCACACTTAATAGAAAAAAAAATTAAAGTAATTCAACTCTTTGAAAACTACATCACGAATTTAATTTTGCTTTGAACAAACTATAAATGGTAGTTTAGTATGTGTATACTCTTTAATTAAAAAAAGAAATGCATTTTTGTAGAAAAAGTGCTAATAACAAGCCAGGGTTGTGAGTAGAACAAAAGCGATGGAGATGCGAGATATGTAATTTTAGACGTAGTGATATTTTGTCCTAAATATATAATTCTTTCGTAATGGTTTCGTTATCGTCAAAAGTAAATATGCTAATTCTGCTATGAGGGACGTATATTAGGAAACTACGATTATAACAGTTTACATAAGTTTCTAAGAAAACCTATCGTGTCTATCTTTCTGTTTAAAACCAGTTTAACACAGTCAATCTGATAAATTTTTGCACCATTTAATTTAAGTTAATAAATAAAACCCTTTAAAACTTAATTTAAAGCAAATTAGGAATAAATGCGATTGCCTGATATAAGAAATACAGCTATAGTTCGTTTTTTTAATCCCAGAGACTAATTTGACATTTCAAGTGATTGTTCTTTCTTTTTTCAATTTGGATTTTGACGTTTGCACCTGTCAAATTATTCTCTGGGATTAAAAAAGAACTTTTACTTAAAAATACATGCAAGACAAACGCCACTCCACTTCACTTTAAACGTTATCTATTCTGCAAGTCTTGGCTACTTTGTAACAGCATTCCTATCAGATCCAAACACAGGAGCTACACACTC
The DNA here is from genome assembly GCA_947578705.1 of Lacanobia wlatinum. NCBI lineage: Eukaryota > Metazoa > Arthropoda > Insecta > Lepidoptera > Noctuidae > Lacanobia > Lacanobia wlatinum. The sequence continues at coordinate 11,782,076 of OX388024.1, read as the reverse complement.
ATATCTCACTCGCCCGCTATACAACAATTTGGATAATGGAATTGCACCAAGTAGACTGCTTTAAAATAAACATGAAGTTTTGGAAGTTCCTTGCTATTTGGCCCGGCGACGATTCCAGCCGCAGTTACAGCTACTATTCAAAAGCATTTATTATGATTTTTGTCTTTGTCTACTATGTCTTATTCTCCATTAATTTTTATTTCTTGCCGAGACGCTTGGACATTTTCATTGACGATTTAATGTTTTATTTCACCGACTGTTCCGTTTTGTCTAAAGTTCTGACTTTTCTAATAATGCGTACTAAAATCAAAGCGATACTGGATGTTTTAGAGAGTGATATATTTCAACCTGAGGATGCTGAAGGAAGGGCTATAATAGCAAAAGCCAAGAAATTCAACAAAATATATTGGAAAGCTGTAGCATTTGTGTCGGTTACATCAAATGGTACCCTTCTTTCGCCGTTAATAGTGCATTTTATAAAGGGAACAGAACTGTTATTTCCTGTCTGCAGTTACGGGTTTTTTTCCGAGTCATTCAGACATATGTTTGTTTATCCCTTATACTTTTATCAAAGTGTCGGCATAACTTTTCACATGCTGTACAATTTGAATGTTGATACTTTTTTTCTGGGATTGTTGGTATTCATAATAGGTCAGCTAGAGGTGCTCGATGTAAAGTTAAGGAAAGTAACAGATGAGAATAAACTCGATGACACAGATAGTGAAGTATCTAGAGAACCAACCGACAGAAATAAGGAAGCTGTTATGAAAATAAACAAATGTATTATTCATTTTGACGAAGTGGGCAGGTCAGTGGAAACTCTTCTTTTTCCTTTCATACATCTAGAGGTATATCCACCCCTGTCCCGTTCGCAAATAATTGTGTGTTTATGGTTTATGCCTTCAGGTTTTGCGATCTCGTAGAAGATGTGTTCAGTGTAACGTTATTTGTACAATTCGGCATGGCATCGTGTATCATATGCGTTTGCTTGATGAGATTTACTATGGTAAGGAATAGTTATCATTTGTACTAATTTTAAGGTTTTTGGACAAATGATACAAAAATATTAAAATCTGTATTAATTCCAGCCAGCACCGTTGGACTATTACTTATTTCTTGGTACTTACATGTGTGTGATGATCTTACAAATAATGGTTCCTTGTTGGTTTGGCACCCGGATTATGGATAAGGTAGATATTAATGGGGGACATGGCTCCCACAAGGTGGACCGATGACCTGGTGAAGGTCGCGGGTAGCCGATGGATGCGAGACGCGCAGGACCGGCCGCTGTAGCGATGCTCGGAGGAGGCCTATTTCCAGCAGTGCACATCTTTCGGCTGATATGATGATGATGATGATTAATGTAATCCTTATATTCAGTGTTACAAAGTAAGTGATGGTGTTGATGATTTTGTTTTCTCAGAGCAACCTGCTTGCATTCTCTATTTACAACTGCGACTGGACCTCTAGATCACGTCAGTTCAAGAGCAACATGCGTCTCTTTGTGGAGAGAACTAACAAGCCGCTCTCTATTACTGGAGGCAAGATGTTCTGTCTTTCACTTCCTGCTTTTACTTCTGTAAGTACCACTACCGCTTTTAGACATATCTTTTCACACTGTGTTTGAAGTGATTTTTGTGGCATGGATGATCTTTATATTTACACTAAACACCATGCCACTACAAGTAATACAAACACAAGTGATAAATACTTCATGCACATAATAATGTACAGAGGCGGAAATAATGCTTTAGGTATTTTCTACCAGTCAACCTTTGGGTGTTGCAGAGACTATTAGTAGCAGGCGCAAAGTTAAAAAACTGGCCAAGTGCGAGTCGCACTCGCACACGAAGGGTTCAGTACCATAAACCTTAATTTTTATTATTTGTTGTTATAGCGGCAATAGAAATACACAATTGTGAAATTTTCAACGGTCTATTACGGTTCTTGAGATTTAGCCCGCTGACAGACAGACGGACGGACGAACGGACAGCAGAGGCTTAATTGTTATTAAGCCTCCGCCGTCCATCCGTTCCCAAAGGAACTGAACCCCAAAAAAAAGGCGGTATTAGATATTTCATAAGCTATATGTGTTAATAGAAACTATAAATACAATACAATAATATAATATATACTCAAATAAATAAAAAATACGAATATACGAACATATCAGCTCTGTGACGATACTTCTGCCAAATTCTTACGAATGTGCTCACCTTTGCTTTGAAGGTTCATCGGTTGGTTGCCATCCTGATTTCTTAAATCATTTTGATTAAAAGATTTGAAACTTAATCATTTTTCCTTTTGATTTCAGATAATGAATTCCGCTTATTCATTCTTCACTCTGCTTCAACAAATGCAAGACTAAAATCCTTCTCAATGTAATTTAAAGTCATCTCCTTTTTACATGCTTTGGTTGTGGCTGCAAGATGGCATAGTATTTTACCCTGGTAAAATAGTAGTTGGTAACTTTGACGGCGTTTGAAACGTTTACACTTTCATCTAGTCTTAAAAACCAGAATGTGTGAAGAGGGCCTAACGAATAATATAGAGTGCTTAATTTTCATTAATTATAAACTAGACTAGCTTGCCATTTTCAAAGTTTCAGTCTATTAAGTAATGGTTGCTGTTTATTTAGATTGACGTTACTTTAATATTAGATTATATTATTTATTCATGATTGATTACCTTTCAAGTTCAAATAAGTTAATTTCAGCGCATAAGGCAAAATGTTTCATTAATAACGCGCTTAGTTTTTTGCTCTCAATTAATTCTTAGCACGATCTTTTAATTATTAATTTATTATAATTAAATTTCGCAAAGAAAGTGGTCTTATTTTGTTTATGAAACACGACATTTATAAATATATGCGAGACATTATTTAAAGGTTGCTCGACAAATTCTTAGGGTCTGCAGTCTCGACATTTATAGCGATTTTGGTCGTTTCTACTGAATAAGGTTGCACGTCCATTTGCGCGGAGCGAGGCAGCGGAGCGGAGAAACGGAGTAGACACGCACCCTAATACGGTTGTCATGCCTTCCGAATAATATCGATATGTTTTAGCGGACTGTCAAAATTCAATGCTAGGTTCGCTTCTTCTTCTTATCGTGTGGATAGTAAGGTCTGACGACCCTACACACCCTAGTGTCATAATTTCTAAACCGCCTCAAGGGCCTCTGACATGGTTTATTTGACGACCGCCAATGGACGGCCGGGACCACCGGCTTATACGTGCCTTTCGAAGCACGGAATCATCTTTTTATCAGACAATCAGGTTATTCAAGCCTGCAATGTCCTAGCCAAACTGGAAACAACTTTACAAAGTATGCTCCCCGTGGGAATCGAACCGACGACCACCGGGTCACAAGGCAAACGCCTAAACCACTCGACCACGAAGGCAGTTAATCGGTGTATTTTCAAATTGTTAGGACTTATCGACCTAATTCAACCATCTCGATATAAACGACAGACGGACCTCGACGTGATATAAGACTTTCATGGTCCCTTTTGAAGTATGGAACTCTAACAATATAGTGCAATTATTTGTTTAAAAGTAGCATATGATTGCAATGATTGCCTTTCAATACAAGCAATAGTTAGGGTAGAAACTTACGCCATAATAATTTACATGTGTATACTCATATATATCTACACTAATAGAGGAAAGATTTGTTTGTTTGAAATGAATAGGCTCCGAAACTACTGGACCGATTTGAAAAATTCTTTCAGCAATGGATAGCTACATTATCAGGGAGTAACATAGGCTACATTTTATCCCCGTGCTCCCACGTGACCACTAGTGTTTTATAGAGCAGGAAGAAGGAAATCGATCAGTATCTGATTCATATCCGTATACTCAACGTAAGGTTCAGTTGAAAACTAGCGTCAGGCAGCTCCTAGTTGTCTGGCATTTTGCTGAACTGGACCTATTTGACGAATGACGCAGCCGCGGGGCACACAATGTCATTGTTTTAGAACTAAGTTTAGAGGTATGCGGAACAGAGACTAAAGTCCCGCACACCTCAATTGAAAAGGGAGGATCCTCCTACCAGACAGTTGTTGTGTCTGACGGGCAACTGCCCGATAGTTGATATTCGGGCTGATGTATATGTTCAAAGCGCACGGTAAACTCTGCTTGCGCGATGCAGGATTTCAACCTAGTAGTTCGCTGCTAGTTGGATAGATGGCGTCGCGGTTCTTTTTGTTGCGATGTAGATTTGATCCGTTGGTTTTTCTTTTGGCGGCATTGATGCCGCTACATAAGTTTTCTTTTTATTTGTAATTACATTGTGTGTATCTGTGTGTGCCAAATAAACTTGTTTTCTTTCTTCAATGATTTAGCAGTGCCTACTGCTAAATCATTCTTTACCTAGTTCTGAATGTGTAAAGAATGATTTCCTGGATCATTTCGCGGCTGGAAGAACGTCACCTTCACTAATTGCATCTCATTTAAAAACCACGACGCCAGCAATTAACCTACATTCATTAACACCTTCATATACTTTCCCCATACATTAATATTTTATACGTCTTGGAACCTGCAAATTAATTTCTAGAGGCTGTTTGCTTTGAACTAAAATAGGTGTAAGCTAGAAATTTCAAGACGAATAGAACGTGCGATGTATTTAAACACCTTTACTTATTAATTAAGACTATACCTAGTTTTAGTGTGGTGTGTAATTACAGGCCTTTTTCGAGCCTTTGTGACCTCAGGCTATATAAGCCAGTACAGTCCAACTTCGTTTGGGAAAGCGAAGAAGTCTTGAGCAAGTAAAGTAAGCACCACAGAAAAACATGGGGTATTATCAAATAGATTGTTTCAAAATACATTTGACAATCCTTAGAATTCTTGGCGTTTGGCCCGAAGAAAATCCAAGTCTTTGTTATGTTTATTGCTCCGGAATATTTGTGTTCATATTCACTGTACTATACGTTGTGATATACACCATGAACTTCTATTTCCTCCCACAACAATTAGAGATTTTTGCTGAAGAATTGATATTCTATTTTACCAACGTTGGTGCTCTGTCTAAGGCATTAGCGTTTATTTTCTTGCATGATAAAGTTAAGAAAATGCTCGATATGTTGGAAAGCGACATGTTTCAATCCGATAATCCTGAAGAAGTAAAATTGATAGAGGAAGCCAAAGAGAAGTCTTTATTTTATTGGAAGATCACAGCTGGTTTATCAGTGTCAGCAAATACTGTTAACGTGTTCCTTCCATTCGTGGTGCATGTAATTTTCAATGTTAAGTTGGAGTTCCCTGTGTGCAGATATTCTTTTATCCCGGAACAATATGAGGCTATATTTTTGTATCCAGCGTACTTGTATCAAAGTATTGGGATCACTTCTCATATGTTGTACAACGTGAATATAGACACGTTCCTTCTCGGAGTGATGTTTCTTGCTATGGCACAGTTGGATATTCTTGATCGAAAGTTGAGAAAGGTCACCGATGTCTGTGTTAATGTGGATGCACCTCGTGGGTCGATAGATAAGCTTATTGATGATCAAAATGCTGTATCTGAAATCATTAAGTGTATTAAACATTATGACGCCGTATCCGAGTAAGTTTATTTTAATAAATATTACGTTAGTCGTGTTACAAGATATGCATAAAATGAATAAGTATTACATATATTAATTTAGATTTTAAATACTGATAAAATAAACTCCTAACTAAAATTAATTACGTTTTCATATGTTTCAGATATTGTAAAATAATTCAGGAAGCTTTTAGTGAGATATTATTTGTGTTGTTCAGTTCTGGCTCTTGTAAGATATGCATGTGCCTCTTTCGATTTACTATGGTAAATACAATTTTCAATATTTTTCCTTCATAAAGAAAAAACTTTTATGGATTTTTTCAGTAATGCTTTTTTTCTGTATTTTAGCCCGCAGAAACAAAATATTTAGTGTTCCTAACTCTGTATACAGTTGTAATGACCCTTCAAGTGATGGTTCCTTGTTGGTTTGGATCTCGACTCATTGAAAAGGTTAGGGATATGTTTTGTACTTACTTCTCTCTCTCTCTTCTAGTTTGTTACCCTGTCTCGTCTTAAACACCTTTTTTTAGCCGTTAAGTCGAGACAGGGTGACAAACTGTACTGTATTAGAATGTATGTCAGCTGTCTAAGGCTATATCTAGACAAAGTGATCTATCAGCCTTAACGATCGTCGAATAGTCAAAACGTAAGTAATTGATCACGTGAAATTATTTCAAGTTTACTTTTTCCTTACCTTATTTATGTGAAATTAATATTGATTTCCTTTTTTATTTTTACAGAGCAGTCAAATAACTTTATCAGTATATGATTGCGATTGGACACCACGTTGCCGTAGATTCAAAAGTAATATGCGATTATTGGTCGAGCGTGCAAACAGACCTATTACTATTAAAGGAGGAAAGATGTTCATGCTCTCACTTGGGACTTTCACAGCGGTAAGTATATCTACCTAACTAGCTGACCCACGCAGCTTCGTCTGCGTCACAATTTTCATTAATGCTGCGCTCCTATTGGTCGTACCGTGATGTTATATAGCTTATAGCCTTCCTCGATAAATGTGCTATCCAACTATTGATATATAAAAGACCCAAGCTGCACAGTCTCGAACAAATGCAACACTCGAAACTGTCGTCAAAAACTGACATTTATCAAGTGTCATGTGTGAGTTGTGTGTAGTTACACTATAAACAATTTTTTTGCAAATTCAACCTTACACGGATCGCTTAAAGTTGTTTTTACAAAGCAGTGCAGTATTGCGAGCGATGCGAGACTGTTTGAAACTAGCGAACAATTTTAAATTGTACCCTTTTTTATGCGGACGTTTGAGATGCTGAGTGTGTATCTTGGGTTTTTATATATAAATGTATCCAACACTAAAAATAATTTTTCATTGCGAACCAGTAATTCCTGAGATAAGTGCGTTCAAACAAACAAACAAACTCACAAAACAAACTCTCAACAGTTCAAATTATTACCCAAGTTATTCTATTTGACGTTACGCTCGTATGATGAAGGGGTATGCGGAAGTCTATATAAATTATGTTACTACACATTTTTTTTAAAACGTTGCCCCACACTAGGCAACCCGTCATGCAACCGTCTGTAGATTAAAATGATTGAATACTGTTTTAAAAAATATTTTATATTTATCAGATGATTATATATTAGGAAGAATAAAGGAAGTTTTTCCAGAAAAAAAAAGGTTTCCTATTGAAGAAATTGTATGACCTAACCTTTTTCTTCAAATCTGTCACTAGTAGATACTTTGCTCTGAAGGATTGCCATCAGATCTTCGTAGTCTTAAATAACTCGGGAACCTACCGACTGGCAATTTGACCTATACCTATTTAGATGTCGACCTAAGCAGATGTGTTCTATTGTTTCAGATAATGAATTCGTCTTACTCGTTCTTCACTTTACTCCGTCATATGCAATCTCGTTGAACAGATAAAATGTTTATGCTGATCTACAGTACCTAAAAAACGTATTTTTTTGACAAAAGGGTACTTTCCTGAAAAAATCTAATAAGCCCGTCAGATAGATTTCCAAAAAAATATTGGACACGATTTTTTTTTTAATATTATTAATAATAAATTACGACGATACAGTGCGTCGTAAACTCGTATGACGTCGCATTTCAGCACTGGTTTTACTAAAATCTGACGTCACCAGTCCCACCTCTTGAACTTTGATGCACTTTATATTTATCATTTTTTATCGTTTTGAAATGCGAAAAAATACATGCCCAATATTTTATCAAAATCTTACGGACGGACTAAATATAATGTTTATATTATTATTTAGGAAAGTTCCTTATTAGATCTGCTTATCACTTAATTCTAGGAAGGTGACGGAGCAAGAAAATTAATTGGTAATGAAGCTTTGATAAGTAATTAAAAGCAGCCGTAAATAAGTAGTCATTAGTCGTCAATTTATGTTATAAATAATTCTGGAACATTTTATTTACAATCATTTATAATTAGATCTTTACGTATTTAATATTCAAATATTTTGGAATAAAATAATATGTAGATTCAAGTTAATCATGTTTAATAAAAATAAGATACGCAAAGTGTAAATTGACTACGTACTTACATAACTCTCGTAGTTTTCCTTTTTATTTTACTTCACGAGCAGCAAAATAAATATACTAAACACATGAATAAATTGTCGTTTCTCGACGAGGGAGTACAATTTTTTCTTGGTGTCTGCGAGGAACAAACGTCACACACAAGGTCCGAGGACAATGGTCCTGTTCAGCAGTTCATCTGTTAGCCGGTGGCGGTAATAAGGCGTGTTTTTGCCCGAACACACAACGAAAAAGGAAACAATGATTTTGCTCGTGACTAGATAAATAAGATGTCCGGACGTGACGAGGGTACCATTACAGTTTTTATGGATTCTTTCAGTGGGTACAGCACCAGCCCCCACCTGGCTCTCTTTGTTTAGGTCTGAGTACAGTGACAATACGCAAAATTATACCCAACCCCGATCGCCGAACGAGGTCAGAAGCCGTATCGGATCCGTAATCATTAGCCCCTGACATTTGTCAAGAAAATGGAAATTGTAATTATGGACACAATGGCAATGTATCCATTTGTTTCCATCGATGAAAAATGGATAAAAATTGCGCCCGCACACGTCCTTCCGCCGCCGCCTGCAAACGATGATTTAGTGGCGATCCTTGGATTTATAGAGCGGCCCGCCCCGCCCAGCGACTTCAATGAATAATAAATTGAAGATCTTTTTCGATATTATTGATACTTCGGGTATCTTCGCGTGATGTATGTTCGGGTGAGAATTGAAACCCTTTTATTAAAACATATATTACAGGACACGTCCCGCCGGTGACACTGAATAATACGCTCCTTGTTGCGACTATTCTTTGCGGAGCTCTCTCTTATTTCGGATTTTATTACTCTAGGATTATTTATAGCAATGTCTGTATACTTTTGTAGAGATTCGTCGCGTCATAAATCCTTTGACTTTATTATATTTTGCTTAAGTGCACGCCAAATGGGATGTTACGCAAGTAAATCGTATTTGTTTAGCAGTTTTTCCGTGCTGAAATTCTAATGTGCAGATTAGCGTAACAAACTTTAAAGTAAACCGCGCACTGCAGCGTGAATGTCTTTACAAAACCTCATGCACAACATTCTCGTGCAAACTGCACCGGGTAATCAAGACTGTACGTTAACTTGGTGGCTTTCAAAATCCTGACAACAGCTATCGTCGCTAGTTGTCAGGCGTACAAGTGGAGGAGTTGGATGTTTGAATTTGCCGAGCTAATTCCGAAGGGCGTACGTACCAGTTTGTCTTGCCGAGTCGCGTAGTCGGCACTCACAAGACGTACCCACGACGAGGCAACGCAAACATATGCTAGTGGGGTTAAAACTTGCCCCGCATGTAAAATTAGTTAAATAACTCCCCGGGAATCTTCACACTCTATATGGAAACACGTCTTTGCTCTAAACCCGAGCAAATTAGACTAGCGAACTTGCACACATTAAGCTCGCTTTCTAAATTAATCTACGTACTGTGGCTAATTAAGAAAAAACATTGTTCGTGAACAGGAATTTATGTTTGTTTGTGTTGTAAATTACTGAAGCATTGTTGTTATTCAGTGTTGAGTCTGTGCCAGGAATAAGTTGTATAACAATATCAAATGGACCGGCTCTAACGTGAAATGATAAATATGTAGATATTATATTAACTGAACGGGTTCTCCCCTTGTGTTTCAGCCAACAAATATGTACCTATATTATAGATGTATTACCCCCGACGTACTTATATATAAGTAGGTATTGGTGATTTTAAATTAACACAAAGATAATTTAAAGGACAGTGAGTAAGCAAGCGTTATGGTTTATTAGAAAAACAGAGCCTCAAATCAATAACATTTTGTTTTGCTCAATGAGTAAAACGTCCGCTTGTGTAGCACTTCTTTTTGCACATAAACAACAGTACTTTGTATAAATAACCAAACTCACAAGTAAGCTTTTAGAGGATTTATTGGTATCCATTCTGTAAACGAATGGCTTGCTCCAATCATTCCAAGTTACTTCCATAACAATGTTACACTTAGCCTTAGCTTCGCTTTTAAAGATTAGGGAATCTCAAAATCAACAAGCTTAAGTAAATAGTTCACTTCAGGGCAAGCTCTTCATCATCGATCACACAATCACTTATCAGGTGAAATAATGGCTTACCCTATCAATAATAACGAAAAATAGCATTGAAAGAAGTAGGTACGAATTCTTCAATTATGCTAAATATGTACAAATATTATTATTATAGACATAATTTGATGAATTCGTTTTGGGTAGAATAGAACCAATTTTCAAATGCTCCAACTAGGCCTTCTTTTGCAAGCTCGCATAATTCAGAAAGATATGTGTTTTTTTGGGTGTGCATATTTTTGCATCACTCGTATCTTTGACAATACCTGACTAAAAATTACATTAATAGTAATTATCCCTGTTTTGGTATTTATTTAATTAAAGTCTGCTCCCAAACGGGTGCTCAGTTAACTTCACAATTTACTCAACAGAACAGACAAGCAGCTACAATCTGTTTATACCTACTAAAGCGACTCTAGAATTTCAATGTAGTGCTCAGTCCCCACTAATTCTCGAAGCTCAAAGCGTCGACATGTTTGTGTCATTTGTGTGACTTGATCGTCTAAACACTTGGCCGGTTAATTTCTTCTTACCCCTTAGACTGCTCAGGCGTGGTTTGAGGGAAAATGCTTGATTTACAGTGTTTTTGGTTATATGTTAGGACTTTTCATGTCTAGGTTCAGTTGTCAGGGTTGAAAAGGATTGTGTCCTAATTGATTCAAGGTCTTATGTTTTTATTAATAAGCATAACAGAATATTATTGTACATATATTTTAAAATATATATTCTGGTTTTGAAGTTAATTGACAGAGTATTGTAATTATGATATGTGTATATGTTACCCCGAATAGTAGCTATCTAAGTTCATGAAAAATTACTCACTAACTCGGTCCAGAAGCATGATGGACAAGAATTCCCAGTAAGTATAGCGAAAAAAATTGAATAGGTTGTCTGTTTTTATTAAGTTTCCCACCCAATTATCTGGCTTATTACCCCCTTGTGACAAATCCTTATAATGACAATAAACAGGTCCGTGTGGACGTCGTCATGTACAGACGCTGATTAGTAGCGAATGGCTGCGGTTGCGGCCGCTTCAACTCTGCTGCACTGCCACGGTTTGTGACCCCGGACGTTGAAGCAAAATGGAAGAAACTGTAAGTATGTGTTGTCAGAGTTCGAACAGGGTTATTCACAAAAATTTTACACAGCCTAATCTTTGGAACCTTTAATGAATCTTCTAATCAGTATTTGATTAAAAATACATATAAGTTGTGTGATTGCTAAAATGAATAGGCAAAGGCGGATATGAGGAACTTTTAAGTGGAAGGTGATTTTAATTATTTTAGATACCATTTGGCTACATGAGAGTTTTGTCAGCAAACAAAATGGGCCTGTCAAACGGGGTGAATGGAAAGGGAGGGGTGAATCGAAACAAAACTTTGATAAGGATTTTCACTTTACTAGCATACTATTAGTTTTCTAAGAAATTAACTTTTTTTTAATTACGTCAATTCAATAAAATAAAATGCTCAGACCAAGATTTCAATAATGTAAAAATCCCCTTCAAAGTTTTTGTTTCGATTCGCCCCTGCATCCCTATTCACCCCGTTTGTAAAAATGGGCCCCAACTGAAGGAAAGTAACTTACGGTACGACCTATATCATTGATGAAAAAAGTGCCTGCCTTGAAAGGTTTCATCCTATCCAAAACCCGTGAAATAACTAGACCATAGATAAGACCTATACAAATAAACTTTCCATTATTCCCCCACTAACCTTCCTTCCAGTTTCTTTACATTCTCGTTCACATTTGCTGGGTCGAGTGATCGCGAGCGAATCCAGTCGCAGGGAATGAGTTTTCTATTTATCTAAAGAGTCAACTAAGCTCAGTCGGTTAGTTAGTTGCGGCAATGGATGGTTTAGATAGTTGCAGCCATGTTTGCGGAGTGATCAAGACTGCTAGTGGAAATTGGTGACAGATTAGATGAATGTAGCTACTAGGATGCAGGTTTCTGTTTTATTGCAACTCTTTCCTTGTTGTTTGTTGATACTTTGTTAGGTTACTTGAGCGCGTAAATGTGACTTAGAGTTTCTTACTCGGTCTACTAAAGCTGGGCTACTTTATTCGACTACAAGGCATACATACATTATTTTTTCCTTTTCTAAATCATTTTTGACAAAGACAGTATACGTCAGGGCTACATATAAGTAGAAAATATGATAGAATTTCTCGAAAATTAATTAGAATTATCGTATGTACCGTATTCACGGCTCGCGACGACGACGCGGTTGGTAATGAGTCCAAGTACGGCCAATATCGATTTGTAGTCTGCGAAAGTGATACTTAACCCAAATGCAATATTTAGATAGAGAACAGTTACCGTACTTTGACGTCTTAAAATAAAACCATCATGATCTTGGTTTGGGAGGGAGACAGAGCTATACAAAACGCATAGCATTATCCTCTTTTCACACTTTGATTCATGACGGCATTGGCATGTCATAGTGGGGCCCTGAAACCGGCTAAGAACTATGTAAAAAAGGGGGTAATTTATAGCCTAATGGTTGCCAAGGGACATTGTAAGTAGAAAACGTGGTCTGTTGATGATCAAGTAACATGGAAAAAGAACAAGACAATGATGAGAAACAATCCTTAAATTTTGTTTAAAAGAAGCACCAACGAAAATTGTTTAGAAAAGCGTAGATTCGACTGAACCAACTTAGGAAACTATTTGTATGCGAACAAATAGTAATATAAAAGTCCCCGCTCAACATATTTCCACAGAAGCCGTTGAACAAGTCCATTTATTCAATGTTTTAAAGACACATGGTCTCTTGAAACTGTTCGGGGTAGAAGAAAAGCTTCCAGTTGATCCGTTCAACTAAAAGTTTTCAACAACAGTTCAAACATTTTGTGGGCACGACATACATCGGTTCCCTTTCAGCGGAGACTCTTTGTGCCCGATGCATTAGATCGATTGTTTTGTGCCGCCAATTGCTGTAATGTGTTGCAAGGGGGTAGTTCTAGTCGGGGGATAGGGTTACGTGCAGTGTTTAAGGGGCTTTTCTTAGAAGAAACTTCGATAAAATAACCATTTTATAACTACGCTTAAAAATTGTCAAGGTCATTATTTGACAGTTGGGTATTTGGTCATCTTCAATTTTATCATTGTAATGTCGCCGACACTTCGTATGCAGTAATTTTTGTGTGTTTTAAAAGGGCCTCAGTTTCCTGAAATAAATGATAAATAAATAATGTGTTTAAATAGATAAGGATAGCACAGGAGCCGGGAACGCAAGTTTTAACGCAGGTATGAATAATATTAAAATAAAACCCATTTTAACATAAATAAACATAAACAACACCCGCAAAGCGATTAGCAAACATCTAAAATGCCTATAACAATAAACAAATAATGTCTTTGCATAATTTGTTCTCGAAAATTAACTTTAATTATTCCATAAATTCAAACGGACACCCTTCACATAATTAGCATTCACGACGTAACTACAGACGAAATAAAAGGGTCTAAGTTCAAATATTTCAGGTCAACTTAATTTGCACGAAAATTGCAAGTTTAATTTCTTCCTGTTAAGAGTCCATTTCGTCTGTCCCCTGTTCGACTTTGTCTTTACAATTAATTTAGTATGAGGAAATCTCCATTCTGTGACAATGTCACAGCATTTACTTTTCTAACGGCGGCTCTGACATTCATTTATATTTCAAAGGGACTAGCCGGTATAATGAAATTGTTTTAAAGGCCGGCTTATGATTTATTTATTAACATAGAATCCGGTGAATTATGTCGTTATGGCAGCTTTTATTATGATTAAATAATTATGAAGCGAACTGTTTTATTTTTTTGTTGGATGTTTTAAATGTCAAAGAATTTTATGAAGTGTTTACTTGGTTCAGCCTTTCACATCTTTAGTTTAGATAGGTCATGAATATTGTTGTTGAAAATAGGTAACGAAATGTTTATACTAACTAAATGATGTTAGTATTTTAAAATATCATTGTGGAGCTGTCGGTACTATAGTTATGTCGATATGTTTCGTTTATAAAGTTAAGAAACCGTGTGTAGTTCTAGCATTATGTAGGTAAAGCGAAATGAATTCGATTATTAAGGGATTAGGGAGAAGCGTCCATCTCCTAACAGAACATAAGACTTGTTTTGGAAATTCAACAGTTGGTTTAAAGAACCAGTTTATATATCAAACAAATATAAACCTAAAGTTTTTAAAAAGGGAAAGCACTGGTCAAAGGACACAAACAGCACAAAAGCGCTATAATGTAAATAAAAACCTAAAAGGTACTCTATTATTTTAATAGCGGATCATTTTTCCACACTCCCCCTCGGTTCATGTTTAAAGAAATAGCCACAGTGCGATTTTATCGGTAAAAAAACTCGCCCCAAGTTAGTTGACCTGTGGCGCTAGTTTTTCAGTGGATAAATACGACTAGTATCGCCCTAGGGAGTAATTCATCACGAGTGAGTAGCCTCCAGGACTATTCCCTCTCAAGGAAAGTATATTATACTTACGGACTATGATTTTTCTGTTTGAGATATACAATTACACTAAACTTTTCATACCTATCCTAGGTATGAAAAGTTTAGTGTAATTGTTTTAGTCGTTTATGAATGTAAGGGTGTAAATGCAAAGAGTTTTATGCGGAAAATCTTTAGTAATATGCTGACTAGGTATTTTCAATACAAGTGGGCGGACTTGGTCATTTTAATCGGGGCAAAAACATAGCAACGTGAACAATAAAGCAGTACAAAAGTATCTAGTTTTCGAGTGATCATCATCATCATCTTACAACGTGTAACAGAATAAACGCAATACCTCTTAAGGGATAACAATTGTACTCATCATTATGAACTACTTTTACAATGGGAACAAGCCCGAAATCGCGAAAAAAAATTTAGCTATTCAGTACATTTTTTTTTTACTGTAGATAGGCATGCGTTTGACTACTATCTCACCTGATGGCAAGCGATGATGTGGTCGAAGATGGAGCACGTTTGCCTAGAAGCAACCTATTCACTCTTGTCTTAAAGATTCCCAGGTTGTAGCTATCTGGAAACACATACTCTGGCAGGGAATTCCACTCCTTAGCTGCACGCACTATGAATGTGTTCCCAAAACGTTTTGTGCGTGTGGGTGGGATGTCCACCATGTACCGGTGGCGCATCGCCGTTCGTCTTGTAGTCCGATGATGGAACGGGCTTGGCGGAATTAAATCATGCAATTCCGTCGCACACTCCCCAAAATGCAACCGATAGAAAACCGACAGGCCAGCAACTCGGCGTCGATGCTCAAGACTTTGGAGCTTCGACTCGACGAGCCTGTCATTACCATTATTATTATTTTGTCGAGTTATGCGCACATAAATGTATGGGGAGTCGATTTCTTTTTCGCAATTTCGATGTTGGTTCCACAGTGAAAGTTGTTCATAATGATGAGTTCAATGACCTCTTAAGAGGTATTGCGTTTATTCTGTAACAGGTTGTATAAGCCGAAAGACATCAACTGCTGGACATCATGCCTCCCCCAAGTGTTGCCACAACAACTGGTCCTGTGCGTCGAGTTTTCGAATAAGTGTGTTAAAAATATTTAAAATATGTCGGTTTGATTAGTGGCAAATAGCTTTTGATTTTAGTTTTAGGTACTCTCTTCAATTATTTTTATCTGACATTTTGTTTTCCTGCTACATAAAATGTTCATGCACGTGTATTTCGGTATTTGAAGAATCAAATTGCATGTTGACACCAGGCCTATTTCTGCTGCAAGTTATTTTAGGCTCCTACGGCAGGCGTAGGCTGCTAAACTAAACTAATAATAAACATTCAATTAATCCATTATTTAACCAGCACATGACAAAATACCAATCACAGCAGATTATTGGAACGTGATTCTAACTCGACATTAGTCCGAACAAAATAATTTACGAACTGTAATAGACTAAGTAAATAGTAAATACTAATAAATGCAATCCAAATAAGTTGGTTACCGGAACGTATTGTAACAGCTTTGTCATGGGGCTGTAACTAATTGGACGTGGGATGTTTTAATTTAGGTCTAATAAAATTGTGGCTAGGTCGAAACGAGGATTGAAATTAATGGTACCGACACCAAACTTAGTGTATCTAGGTTTCTATCTACTGTAGTGGTTTGAGTATGATAGTAGAAGATCTGGTGAAAAAAACTGGCCAAATGCGAGTTGGATTCCCACACGAAGGGATAATAAGCAATAAATGCAATTTAAATAAGTTGGTTACCGGAACGGCTTTGTCATGGGGCTGTAACGTACTGTTTTTTTTAATTAAGTTGTAATAAAATTGTGGCTAGGTTGAAACGAGGATTGAAATAAATGGCGCCTACATAAAGCTTTTCTAGGTTTCTATTTGCTGTTGTGGTATAACAAACATAGAATGTTTAGATGAAGAATGTGGGTTTCGTATATTGAAGCAAAGTTATCAACAGGTTAGCCCCTTTTCTAACATGTTTAATGCATTATGGTTACATAGTTGACCTTCAATAACTTACGACGCACACACGAGATTCTATGAGACTTTTGGCACAACATTTAGAACGCCAAAATGAAGATGTATACGATTTCTCAGCTTATTATCTCTCATTCCGAGGTGTAACGCTTATTTAACTGGACTATAACTGCGGACCAATTCTACTATGTTTTAAACGACGTGACGTTCGCATTTGCATCTCAGTCAAAATCTGTCAAAAAGATTTTTAGCGAAAGTTGTTTAGAAATAAGTAGAATTGACACCATTTTCTGTACTGTCAAACACTAGACAAGTGCAAAGACAAAGCCTTAGCCACTCAGTAGGTGTACCTAACGACTTGCTTATCTTTTCATCGTAGAGTACACAAAAGTTCCGAGACCGTGGAAGCGCGAACTGGGAGTGTTTGCTCTAATGAAACACGATTGTTCCCGAAGCACACCTGATGTCGCCTCTTGCTCACGAACCCCCTCGCTTCAGAACTGGCTGAGATATGAAAATGTTATTCTTTTTTTAAATCGGGATTGTGTGTTCTTTGCTGAGTTCTTAACGAGGTAGGCAGAAAGTACCAACGGTGGAAGGATTGTGTATTTTTTAGTTTGCTTTTTTTTTGTTTATATTCTGTGAGGGTTAAGAAAGAAGGTTTTGTGTTTATGTAAGACACAGACAGGTTAGCCTTAGTTAAAAAAGCAGTATTAAAAAAAATAACAATTTACTTTTGCTTGGTAGTAATTACGTTTTGAGACGATCATATGGAGGTTATCAAATGAAATGTTTCACGTGCTTACCCCTAAATTTCAAGTTATCCTTAACTGTACTCTACCTCAAATCATCAAATTGCCAACGAACGTGTAATAGCAAATGCAATACCTATCAAATGCAAAACTATGGGAACAACTGAAATTAAATTAGCTGTTCAGTATATTTTGTCAAGTTATGCGCACATAAATGTATGTGGGAGTCGTTTTTTTTTCGCGATTTCATTGTTGATCCCATAGTAAAATTTGGTCATAGTTATGAGTACAATGACCCTTTCAGAGGTATTGCGTTTATTCTGTTAGGTACACGTTGTATTCAAGAGTTTTTACCAATTTCATAGCCACTGAGTCGCGTGGAGGTTCTACAAACTTACTTTTGAAATTGGTTTATCGTCCATAATACAGTAGGTTTAACATTTTTTTTTAATTATTGATAGATTCACGTTTGACCACTATCTCACCTGATGGTAAGCGATGATGCCTTCAACGATGGAACACTCGCCTAAAAGTAACCCATTCACTCTTGACTTAAAGACCCCACGACATAATCACAATTTGGATTTAGGCTTGCGTTCTTTCCTCTATAAAATTCGTGGTAGATACAATATTGACCCATTATTTCCGCATCTTGGAACTCCTGTTTTTAGGTACAATGGATAATTAAGTTTTTTAAACAAAAACTTTCTAAGAGATAATGTACCAACTGTACACAGGTACCAAGTTCTCAGATACAATAACACTATGGCAGTGCCAAGTCTACATCCGCGACTAACATAATAATAACCTCAGAATAATTATAGGGACAATCACGGGCCATTGTCCCCTAAACAAACATCTCTTCTACATAGCCACAGACAGCCCACTCTGCAGGGGCTGCTTTGTCGCCGAAGAATCAGTCGCCCACGTTATCCTGGAAAGCGAGGCCGCTGCTACCCAACGTCAACAAATCCTAGGAACAGTGAGGTCGCTCCGCATAGCCTGTGCAGCTTCCAGGAAACTTCTGTGCTTCTGGGCGGAGCTAGGCTACCAGCCTAGCTCCGCCTAGCTCCGCACTTAGACTCTCATTCGGTCCGTTGTGCGTGGTTAAGCAGAATGGGGTCCCTACTCTACCCTACTACTACTCTACCATTACACTAATCATAACACGTTACATTTAGTATTCCACATAACGTCAGTACATGCAGTAAAACTAATTTGTTGGGCAAATAATTTCAGTTTTAGTTAGTGATTTATTTAAAGCGCAAATAGTTTAATTAGATCGGCTCGGGCTACACAAAACTGAATGCGATTTACGTATTTATTCACGCATGCGACACAAACCTAGCGGTGTCGGGAATGTGTTGTCAAATGGCAATGTGCCTATATTTAGATGACTAGTTTTGTCAGCATTAAACCTATTCTCCGTTTACGAATTGATTGTGAAACTAAAAGTTCTACATTTGAGATACTGTGACAAGAGAACCACTGCCACTCTGAAAAGCCAGAATCTATACAGCAGAATACAGACAGAAAATGTCGAATCAACGAAGCTTGACGAGTTTCGGAGATACGATACTATCTTGTCTTCGTCGTTTGGATCCCGCGAAACAGAAAAGAACAGAAGAGGAATCAATACTAAAACTATATGACCATCCTAATGTTCGTCGTTCTATGCATTTTGCTAGTCTTCCGCTGATTAATCTTTTTTAGGGTTCCGAACAAAACACGGAATCCTTATAGGATCACTCGGGTTTCTGTCTGTCTGTCTGCCTGTCTGTCTATCCGTCTGTCACAGTCAATTTTTTCCGAATCCACAGGGCCGATTCTGTTGACATTTAGTACACATATGGACTTCTGTGACCCAATTATGGACGTGTTACGTAAATTCTCAAATTTTTAGTATGGGGTTCACTTTTGGGGGTCAAATAAGAAAATAAAAAAAAAATTTTTTTGAACAATATCGTGTGACATATCAAAAGAAAAGGCTTACTGTGAGGGTTTTAAAAATATTTTTTCATAATTTATAAATGGTTTTGAAGTTATTCACGAAATTAGACGAAAAATGACCATTTTCAAAATTTTAGCCGCAGCAGATTCGGTGATAAGGGGCCCTTATCACCGAACCTGCTGCGGCTAAAATTTTGAAAAAAATGGTGATAATAGATCTTTACCTATAGATTACAGGAAAACTTATAAGAAGTCTAAAGTGTTAAATAAAATGTTAAAAATTCGTTCGGAACCCCTTGCACGCGAGTCCGACTCGCTCTTGACCGGTTTTATTCACCACTGAAACTGAGTCATTCCGCAATACCTTGCATTTGAAGAAGAAGAAGGACTAGTGTAGCATTTTTTTATAACCCAGTGATAAACATCTAAAATAGTAATCAAGCAATCTTCTAAAGTAACCTTGTGTTCGTTTATTGAGCAGTAGAGTTATGAGTATATTGCTTGTTGCTTAGGTATTATCATAAAGTTTTGGCATAAGATATAGAGATAATCAGGCGTGAAGTGGCACTGGCAACGTATCTTTTTAAAGTTTTAAGAGGTAGTATACAAAACTCAGGTATACTATCAGAAATGTGGCTCTGTATACTGGATAGGTACGTGGCGCGGCGGCGCAAGGCACAGCTGCTGGTGGTGCCGCGTGCGCGCACTAACCTGCTGGGGCGCGCACCGCTGACTCGCGCACTGCGCACTCTCAACACGGTGGCGGATGCAATCGACTTATTCACCTGTACACTGAGTGAGTTCACAAGGGCCACGTACTGTGTAGCATGTAAGGTATTGTAAGTAAAATTTATTTTAAGTTACTTTGTCGCATTCGATTTATTACCTATAATGGCAAAGGAAACATGTGTGTGATAAATAAATAAATAAAAAAAAAGAATCCAGAAAAAAAAACCGTTCAAGTGCGAGTCGGACTCACATACGAAGGGTTCTGTACCATAAACCTAAATTTTTAATATTTGTTGTTATAGCGGCAATAGAAATAGACATTCTGTGAAAATTTTAACTGCCTATTACGGTTCTTGAGATACAGCCCGTTGACACACTGACAAACGGACGGGCGAACGGACAGCGGAGGTTTAGTAATAGGGTTCCGTTGATTATGGTTACCTTTCGGGTACGGAACCCTAAAAGTGAAATCGAAGAAGCGTCGCGCAAATATTTTGGGCTGAACCAAAATGTTTCGACCTAAATACTTCATCATCATTATCATCATATCAGCCCAAAGACGTCCACTGCTGGACATAGGCCTCTCCCAAGCGTCGCCACAACGACCGGTTCTGAAATAAATACTTCACGTCTCCTGAAATACACGATTCTATTCTGAGAATCTTCCGTATTGAGGAAAACTAACCATTTCACTAGATACCTAAATACTAACTCGAAATAAGATCTTAATGCGCAATCGTTTAGGCTGGGTGTGATGCCCAGAACTTTATCTAAGGAAGGAAGGCGTGAACCGCGTCGTTAGTGAACTACAATGGGGTAATGGGCGTCGTCAAGAATCATAATATTCAAACATGTTGGCTACTTGGAAATTATCATGAAATTAATTTGGCGGGAGATGATTTTCCACTTAAGTAAATAGTGTAACAGCTGTTTAAGCGAGTTAGAAACATTTTGGACTTTTGTTTTGGATATATTTTTTTTATCTATACTAATATATAAAGCTGAAGAGTTTGTTTGTTTGTTGTTTGCTTGATCGCGCTAATCTCAGGAACTACTGGTCTGATTTGAAAAATTATTTCAGTGTTAGATAGCCCATTTATCGAGGAACGCTATATAACATCACGCTACGACCAAAAGGAGCGAAGCATTAATGAAACATGTGACGTAGACGAAGTTGCGCGGGTCAGCTAGTTTTGAATAAAACTGAATGATTCAAAATTTAGTTTCATGCTAAAGCAGAGTAAACAAATAAACTTCCAAAATGACTGGCCCCATTTAGACATAAAATTATATTACGGTCGGTTACTCGAGGCATTTACCATCATTTTGGCGCCGTCCTAAAATATTAAAAGTCCGGTTGACGACTTCATAAACTTTGATATAATGTGCGAATATAGCATTCCATATATTCCACGGGCTGACATGACTGCAATGCACTTTTGTGCTCTCGTGCAAAATGTGACATTTACGCATTTGCGTGGTAAAAATCAGTTTCGTATTACATTGTAATTTTACCATTGAATTGGGTCACGTTATTTAGTTATTGGTCCATTCTGTAATTTTTGTGCTGTCAAATGAAAATATTTATTGTATTAAGTGAGACTACAGGATTGGTTTTCAGTTCAGCGATGCCCAGCCAAGCGTCGATTTTCTTTTTCCCCTATAATAAATTGTACATAAAGGCGCCGCGTGCGGGTCACGCATAGCATCTCATAGATTTATATCCCACACTTCTGTACAAATTTAGATTTAGTGTTATGTTTAGCTATAATTCAAGTTTATTCTAGACACCACTTACGTTTTTCGCGAAATTGAGAGAAATAGGATTACGAGGGCAGTAATTATTAATATTTTATAAGGTTGCAACGGCAACACAAGTTGAAAATAAAGCAGCCCGTCGCATCGCAGTCCCACGGATGCTGCGGACGTTTTAGATAAGCGCTGCAGTTAATTTATTGCAAGAGAAGCAGTCACTTGTGTATAATATTTTATTATGCAGTTTGCATTTTCATAACACTGCGTCTAGACAGTAGACCATATGGCGTACAATAAAAGCGCTCACGAGCGAGCACCTATCAAGGCAAGTGGACGATCCATCCAAAAATGCTGCGGATTCATATTCGGGCGTAATATCCTGCAATTACCCAGCTTTTCAACTGACGGAGGGGCTTAATACATCCAGGGGTCCGCCGTAGTTATTCGTCGCTCAATCCTTCCGCTCACATATGAGTTTTACGTCATTTGGGCAAATTTTTCAAAGCGGAACAATTTTTCCACGAAACGAACCGACCGGCCCGGTTTAAATAACACTCGTTAACTTTTCCGCACAGTAACGGGCTACGCGATTATTTTCGAGAACGCGATTTTTTAACGGGTTGAATAAAACGAGCGTTTTTTTTCTCTGACGCACGAATAATTTTTCACGTTAATGCACGGCTGGTCGAAATAGGCACTTATTATGTTAACGTTGTTTACGTTGAGTTGGAAACTCAAAGTAATTAAGTTAAAAATATTGACGTAGGTAACAATAAAGTATTCGTTTTGATGTTTAAAAAAAAAGGGTTCGCATGTAAACTTTAGCCTGAAAAAAATGAATTTATATTTGCATGTGACTCGTGTTTATTTTTAAAGCAAACATAAAGTTGCTGTTATGAATATAAATAAAATGTTTTTTTCTATAAATATAAGAGGATTAAATGTCAAATTAGTATTCAACAGCATATCTATCCGGAGATAGCCGGTACCAGGGAAACAGTGCCCTGGGGAGGCTTCGGTATCACCGCGCGGCTATGTGAAAAATTTAATTCATTGCCAGCAAATTTATATGCATACCGCGATTGCAGTCTATTAAGAATGCACCGTCCGCCGTCGCCGGGAGCTCTAAAATAAAACGGTCAGCTTCATTTCATCCGTCATACCTATCGAGGGTTAGAAAAAATTAAATCTGCTTTTTCCTGCTATTGGGGTTTTGAAGTGCTTGTTTGCATTACTTACCAGCTTTTTATGGCGATTTTACTCGTAGTTGGATATGATTTGCATTTAGAAGATTGGTTTGGAAGTACTAAAACTGAGTAAGAACTGAGAAAACTGAATTATTTTTCTTATACGCCTTCAGTTAAACAATATATGTCATATGTAGCTTAAACCTATTCGTTATTTATTTTTAGGGTTCTGTCCTCATTCAGCAAAAAGGGAACCTATATAAGATCTCTTTGTTCTCCGTCTGTCAAGAACATCTTTGTTAGGAACGCGTGGAAGAAGTATTTTTTTTTAAGTTAACCTAATCAAAAGATAAGGCCGTTTCTGGCAAGCATTTTGACGCTCGCAAGGGAATCAAAACATATAGAGGACTTCCCGTCAAGTTAGAATCATGAAAGGTAAGAATATAGTTCTTACAGTACAAGAAAAGGAAAAAGTCTGAAAATCGCGAATTTGTATTTGTCATATACAGGGTTATTTGTAAAACACCAACAACCTCTTAGGCAGTGACAGTACACAAGATTATAAACAACTTTTACTATGAGAAAAACCCCGAAAACTCGAAATAAATATCAGCTGTTTCATACAAAATGCTATATTTAGCTAATGAAAATATATGGAATGATTTATTTTTTTCGAGTTTTCAGTTTGGTCTCAAAGTAAAAGTTTTTTATAATCATATGTACTTTCACTGCCTAAGAGGTTGTTGGTGTTTTACAAATAACCCTGCATAAAGGGGCCTGCATAAAGGGGACAAAACATTCATAAAAAAAATAATGATATTTGAATTATTGAATAAATTTAAATATTATTCATCATCACGACGCATCGAACGCAGTCCGAGCCTTGTGTTCCAAGTTCGGCGCGGACTGGAACGGCGACATTGTTTTGATACGTAAACATTATTAACAGGGAGTTTCATAATTCTAATCCATTAATTGTTTTTATTGTATCTATTATCGTAATGCTTTATTTTAAAAAAATAATTGCGCCTAGAGGTGGTTTATGTCGGGTTCATTAAGTAGACAGCCTTTGTAAGACGAAAAAAATGGCAACGTGTATATAAAAATCCCCCGTTTCTGATTGACTGAGTGAGAGAATATGCGCGTACGAAGCCGCGGGCAAAAGCTACATATATATAGTTATTTTTTTAAAGTACTAGCTACTGCCAGTGGCTTCGCTCGCGTGATGTTGGAAATCATTTATCCCAAGGGGACATACTCCCGAGATAAAAGTATCCTATGTCCAGTCGGAAGACTCAGCGTTGGAAGGCCTCGTACAAGGTGGACCGATGACCTGGTGAGGGTCGCGCGGGTAGCCGATGGATGCGCCACGCACAGGACCGGTTGTTGTGGCGACACTTGGGGGAGGCTTATGTCCAGCAGTGGACGTCTTTCTGTTGGACTGATATGATGATGATTTCCAGCCATTCAGCCTCTAAGACGTGTAAAAGTAACAGACTGAATTACATCTAAGTTAAGTTTATCCTTAATTCTCATTTGCTATATTTTTATTAGAGTACTGAGAGTGCTTTCATTGTTTATAAATTTTCGTAGGTTAGGTAAAGTATACTCGGAAAAATCAAGACTTGATCGGAATCCTCGGTGCGCAAGTCAAACTCGCACTGTTCCGGTTTTTTTTTTGCTATACAGCCTTGTATCGGTCAATAAAACCCTCGTCTGTAAGTATAAGTCTCTGTTTTTAGAAATAAGATGTTGTACACTTCCTCAAAAAACCACGCAGCTGTCCATTGTCACAGCGAAATAAAATCTGTTACTGCTTTTACATTTTCCCGCCCATCAGACAAAAACAACACGACACGCAATCCCCTTAAAGGCAATCGCCTAATTTCAACCAAATGAAGCACTAAAGTGCTAGCTTTACACCAGAGCAGTTGTTTTATCCGATCTCTTACAAAGTAAATGTCGGGTTTCCATGAAATATGCATTAAATATTTACTGAGCCTCGGGCCAAGCCATTCCCTTGAAGTTGACTGAACCGAACAGATTTGCAATTCACCGAACATCCTTTAAGAAAAAAGAGCTACAGAACAAAGGGGAAGTAGAATCGAAATGAACCACTAAATATCAACCGGCTAAGTGTTCGCTCGGCGAGAAATGGTTCATTGTGAAACCTTTTGTTTTTGCTATATTTTGCCGCTGCGCCTTTTAGATGTTTGAGCGTGACGTTGGTCTAAATGTATTGTGAAGTTCTGGTGAAGGTATGTCAGAGAAAAACAGGTGTGGAAATAAAAAGTTTAAAGAAAGTTTTAAAAAATTATTTTCACCAATTGTAGATTCTTTAAAAACTAGTTAGACAACACTCATATGAGGTAGGTATCTTCATCCGACCAAAAGAAGATAGAATAGAATTGTTTGCAGTAGCGTGGGAGGGTAATAGATAATAGTGGGCTGTTATCAAATACCAATTTTTGTAGGACACATTCTCATCCTGACGACAATAAATGTCAAAACTTGTCAAAATGTAGAGAAATTACGAGATTTTGACAGATTGAGACTGAGATTTTAATGTAAATGTTTAGGAAACCAGAGAATTAGCTAGATGATGAATTAACTAGCTACAACCTGGGAGTCTTTAAGGCTTGTGTTCATGCCAATGACCTTGTGCTTATAAACGGAGATAACTACCCCTCTACGCGCTACTACGCCCCCTTTTTAATTTTTTGTAATGGAAATAATACATGTTTTTAAAAAGTAACTTAAATATTTTTTTCATACTCTTTTGATAAAAAATGAAGAAGTACTTAAAATGGTTTCATCTCATTGATTTGGGGGTGATTTGGTGTTTTTTTTCTTATTATGTGATATCGATAGAAAAATTCTAGCTAAATCAAATTACGATTCGTATCACGTAGATTATTATTTTTTTCAGATGTAATTTCTCTGTTAGTGCAGACGAAAAGCTGCTTTATCTGAATGCTATTTTAAGCTTTTTTCGAGAGAGCAGCCTTAAGTCAAGAGTGAATGGGTTACTTCTAGGCAAGCGTGCTCCATCGTCAAACGCGTGACTATCAATAGTTAAAAAAAAGAATTGACTCTTATTCCCCATGAGCACGACACAAAAACAAATAACGTTATCGTCTCAGAAAAAAAAAAACAAATGAAAGCTTAGCTTGATTTAATTCCTAATGATTGAAAGCCACATGAAAGTGAACATAACCGTTGTGAACTAAGTGAACAGCTCGTTTTATGAACGTACGGTGGAAGTTAGTTTTAGTAGTTTTACGCTGCACTATGACACGTTATTTAAAATCAATGAACACTTTATCTTCACGCTCTGTTTCGCAAAGTAGTAAAGTATTAAGCTTATCGCTGGTATTGCTAAGCTGCATCAAAAAGACCACGTTTCAACCTGCAACCAGCTTGGATGCAAGTAGCATTAGGTACATTGCGGGTACAATATGATCAATTGCTGTATCATACCCTTTTTATGCAAATTAATTATACAATGACCGCTCTGGGCGGAGCGGAAGGGAGTGTCATACTCTTACTGACTAAAACTGATCCGTGTTCTTCCTAATGCCCTTTTCGTTTCAGGGCCGCAGTGACTCTTCCGAACAAATTCCGCAACCCTGGCAGTCTATCATACCCTGCAATGTAATTAAAATTGCATGCGTAGCTTGCAGGTGGAAACGCAGCCCTATAATTGAGGCTGAATTACACTGATCATTTTCGGTGTTAAAATATCCCGACGTAAACTTTGTTTTGGTGTGAATGCCGGTTGAAGAGTGTTCAATATTTTCTATGATTAAAGAGCTCCAAATTCTACTGTCGGGTTTAGCTTTAGGTAATTTACGTATATGCTTTTAATCTTTGGTTTAGGAGTGTGCCTTGTGATCTAGTGGTCGTGGGTTCGATGCCCACGGGAAACATCATTTGTAAAGTTGTTTCCAGTTTGGCTAAGACATTGCAGGCTTGAATCACCTGATTTTCTGATAAAAAGATGATTCCGTGCTTTGGAAGGCACGTGGTCCCAGCCGCCAAATGGCGGTCATCAAATAAACCAAGTCAGAGGCCCTTGAGGCGATTTAGAAACTCTGACACGAGGGTGTGTGGGGTCGTTAGACCTTACCGCCCATGCGATAAGAAAACATCTTTTAAAATAAATTAAATCAGTCGCCATGATAACGAAAAATTCCCTCAATCAATGATAATAAACAACAAGCTAATAACTGCCAATTCGACTGACTCGAATGGAAGAAATGGCTAAGAATATAAAGGGTCAATGTGTCTAAACTGTAAACCCCATGTCTCGTCTTGAATAACCATTTCAAAATCTATCAAAAATCATCCTGCAATCGTCATATTATTTCGTCACAACTACGTATTTGCCACGCAAGCATTACCACACTCCTTCCAAGTCCCAAAAGTAAGGCAGAAATTCCATATCACAGGACACAGCGAGACGATTGTCATCGAAAACGGTCCTATTCTGAACGTAATAACTTTTGATTTTTCATATTAGATCGGGAACGGCAAACGACGTCGATTGTTAGGGACATTAAAGAATCGCTGGAAGACTGTTACGTCCCCGCAGGCATTCTAATAGAGTGCGCTACTGCCTGTGGGTTGTTGATGTAGAATCTTACAGAATAGGGCACTGGGTATTTTTATAGGGGGAGTGATTTGAAAATGTAATTTAAAACAAATAGAAGAAACGGAAAAGGTAGAAGCTGCAGTACCTACGTCGAATGGGTGCTACGTCATTTTACTTCGTAGTGTTTTCATAGCTGCTACGAAGACAATTGCCACAGTGGCTACGAAATATAAATTATGAATTTGATGTATTAGAGTAGAGCGATAGTAAAGCGTTTAAAATTAGTTAGTAAATGAAGTGATAAATGAAATCATTAGTCAAGTTCAGATATGTTTGAGTTCAAAGTCAATATAAGTATTTACCAACCTATGAATAGTAAGTCAAAAAATGAGAAAAGAATAAACTAGTATCTAAAATTCAAAAATATGTATGACGTCAGCTAGCAGTTAGTGAACTGTTCATGTGCCCAGAAAGGTGGTTTTTTTCCCTAAGAATCATCAATGCCATTCGACGTGGCAATGATGTATGTTTTTTGGGAACTTTTCCCGTTGAAGCTTTGTGGAAATCTTTTTCGATCCCTAATGAGTTCTTCCCCTCCCTTTTTATCCCACTTGTAATTTTTTTTTATACCTTGTATGTATACTAATATACGGCCCATTCCCTCTCCTAAAGAGGAGGCCTGAGTCCCAACAGTGGGAACATTATAAGGCCGACTATGCTATGCTATACTAATCATCATCATCATCATCTTCCTGCACTCATCCTATGTTACTTGCTATACTAATATACTTGCTAATATAATTATGCACTTTGCAATTGAATAGTTAGTATTTATCTGTAAAAACATCAGAAATAGTAAAAAAATAAATATGTAAGTACGTCTAGTACTTACTAAAAATCTCTTTCATTTTTCGAAATGTGACAAAAACTTCACCAACCACGGTCCTCTCAAGAAAATTGATCGCACCAATCTAATACTGTCTTGAACCTAAACTAAAATATCAATCACCCGTGACCCGTGCCCCATCCAGTTGTAAGAGATCCATTTAAGAAGCGTTTCCGTTATTAAACGCATCAATTCGACGGCGACAAGAGATAAGGCGTGCACTCACGATCTGAAGCGACAGTTATTACCCTCTAATGTAATGCCAGTTTGGCACATCCATTCAATTACAGCTTAACTGTTTGTTACTAAACCGTTGGAATCTGTTCTATGTTGATATGTACATCTACTAGGAGACATGTTGGAAGCAGGTTAGTTGAAGAAGAAATGGTTTTGATGTTATTTTATCCATGCATCTGAGACAGAAGATGCTAGAGTTTTACTTCAATTGCTTACGACCGACTACTGCTAGCAACATTTTTCTTTTTTCAAAGTTCTCCGCAAAACATTCATGTATTTGGGGCTCGAACTAATTTATTGACGTGGTAACGTGCCCTAAAGGCAATTCTTAACTTCTAGTCTAGTCTAGGTAAAAGCCCACTTTTTCACTCGTGAAGTATCAACGAGGCACTTGGTCTATTTGAGCACGCCACACGGCTTGAGGTTCTCCGCAGCAGCATCGCCAACAAAGTACGAGCTAGGAAGATGGAATGGCGCAAGAGTATCGACACAAGTAGCATCCCACACTAAAGGCCTACTAGTTTTGGTAGTAAGAATCTCATATCATCAGTTCACGGAAAATGGACAATATGGCACAATCCTCAAACAATATTAGTTTGAAATTTCAGTTTTAATATTGAGCGTTTATGATCCAACTTTTGTAATCGTCACATTAAAATCGTTAATAACTTTAGCCGTTTTAGGGAAGGTTTTACGATATGAATTCCTTTGTGTAAACTGTTCCTGAATTGTTCCACGATCGGGAATGACGTAAAAGTTATTGGTTTGAAGTTTTAAAACTGACGTATGAGTATTTTAAAACCTTTAGGCTTGTTACACAAACCACAACCACAACACGTAAGCGGGCGCTAATTTGTATGAAAATTAATAGTTCAATTCACACGGACCACATTTTGCCGTCATTATCGACCGCATGTGTGATCCGACCAAATCACAGCAACGTCTCAAACAACGCAAATACCAGCGACACCGCGAGCTAGCGGCCAGCCACATCGCAACTAGGGCATGCAAAAACCGGGCTATTTATAAAAACCGGTTTTTTCAGGTTTTAAGTTCACAAAACCAGTGAAAGCGGTTAAATCAGCTTT
Organism: Lacanobia wlatinum; assembly: GCA_947578705.1. Taxonomy (NCBI): domain Eukaryota; kingdom Metazoa; phylum Arthropoda; class Insecta; order Lepidoptera; family Noctuidae; genus Lacanobia; species Lacanobia wlatinum. The sequence goes on along the minus strand of OX388024.1, from coordinate 11,752,263 downwards.
TCGGTTTCTTTTTCAATCCTTATTAAAGAAAATGAGAAATATGAATGTAAACAAATGAAAATTTTGAATTCTAATCAAAATACTTTTTTTTTACGTTTATCTCACTTATTTTTTTAATAATGAGCATTTGTTTGAAATAAAATAAGCTATTACTAATAAATAACAATACAAAAAGTTTCTTTTCTTATACAAAACTACCATCTGCCAGCGGCTTCGCCCGCATGTTCCCTAGGGAACATACACCCGGTACAAAACGTTGCCTATGTGCTATTCCAGACTATAATCTATCTCTGTTCCAAAGTTCATCCAGATCCGTTCAGCTGTTCTGACGTGAAAGGGTAACAAAATCCATTCATCCGTCCTCACAAACTTTCGCATTTATACGGCCTAGCCTGGCACGCGACGATGCCAAGAGACCGGACGGCATGTCGTTATTTCCTTGGAATATGGGTAGGCTATTAGCGTGGGACGCTACCTGCGTCGATACTCTTGCGCCATCCCATCTTTCTAGCTCTTCGTACTGTGCTGGCGCTGCCGCTGCAGAGAACCTCAAACGGCAGAAATATAATAACCTCGTTGGTAGTTATTTTTTCGGGCCGTTTTGGGTTTAAACTCTTGGGTCCGAGTGCTTATAATTTATTTAAAGATCTGTCAAGACGCTTACTTAGTTGACACTTCGCGTGACCCAAGGACTGACTATTAACCTCGGACAAAGGATAAGCATTGCTATAAAACGTGCCAATGCTGCCCACGGAGAGAAAAAACAGCAAATTGGGCACACCAGTGGCTAGCGACGCGGACGAATTTATCGACGCCATAATTGAGATTATTTTTAGTTTTAGTTAAGAATTATTTTCTTTTTAATTATGTATATAGTATTAGTATTTTAGATTGGATAAAAATATCGCATAAGATAAAAGTCTTATTCCTAATTTACCAAAACAAAAAAAGTTAATCAGTCATTTTTATCTACACTAATATTATAAAGAGGAAAGATTTGTTTGTTTGTTTGAAATGAATAGGCTCCGAAACTACTGGACCGATTTGAAAAAATCTTTCAGCAATGGATAGCTACATTATCAGGGAGTAACAAAGGCTATATTTTATCCCCGTACTCCCACGGGAACGGGAACTACTGGTGAAACCGCGTGACGTCCACTAGTAGATAATATAGATTAAAATTTCAAAATTAAAGTTACACAGCCAAACCAAATTACTATGTTTTACTTTGATGAATGACCGTAATGAGAATACAAGTGCATCAAGAGAGTCATCATTTAGAGTACTACGGATGTTATTTTATATGAACATAAGACCCGCTGAAAAAGGCTCTGACTGATTCCACACTTGTTGGAGGTACGCATAGATTTCAAAGATTTATGTACTTTTATTAAGAGCTCTCCTATTTTTCCTCCACCGTCGTACAGTGCCACTTCCACCCTGATTTGAGTTTCTAAATCAAGTTCTGTAGATGGGCTTGCACCAGAGGTATGTTGTTTGAGCGGGAAATGAAAGTTTTATTAAATTAATGATATAGAAGAAACATAACCGAAATACCCGGTTTTGCTATCCTAAAAAACGCGGTTTTCAAATCAGTCGGTTATCCGGTTTTTTCGGTTATCCGGGTATCCGGTTTGCATGCCCTAATCGCAACCACGTCCACATATTTTAGGTACCACAACGCAACCAAAAGAAGCCGCAGCGGCACTATTCACACGTAACCACCACACAGCTTGACCACCTTTTGTCGCGACGGTGGTGTGGTTATGGTACGTGTGAAATAAGCCTTACTTATCCACAGCTCGTGGCTAAATAATTACAGCGACACAGGTCGATCTTCAAGGTAAAGCAACGTTTGCCGCGGTCAGTCTTTGGATGGGTAATGATCTTAACGTACCGAGGAAGCTCCTCCGTGCTCCGTTACGGTTAGTCAGAAGCCAATAAATATGACACCAGTCTTGCCAAGGGATATTATATTACCCAGTTACTGGGATGAGGTCAGATAAGCAGTCGCGCCATATAAAATACTGGTATCCAGCTGCAACCGGTCAGACTGAAAGCCGACCCCAACATAGACGGGAAAAACCTAGACAGATTGACTTAAGTATGCACAGCTTGTCATACGTCAGTGATATTCTTACCTCAGTCGTTGCTTGCTTATAAGTCGATTTCTATAATCTGGTATCGCTTTTTAGGCTTCCGTACCCAAAGGGTAGCTTGAAATTTAAAAAACAAATACTAAAAATTAAATTAAAAATGAAAGGGGCTCCCATAAAAGAAACGCGTTTTGTTTTCGGTTCAAGGTAGGTCCCGAATTCTATATGTGAGAGTCCGACTCGCATTTAGCCGGTTTTTTTGGCTAAAGCTGTAAGGCAACGGGCCATGTAAGACCTGGGTAAGGTAAGGTCGCAGAATGTGTGAGTTGCAAATGTGCTACAATATATTTTATAAATAGGCACATTTACAAACATACATGTGGAAGCTACTACTTGTTTTGTGTTAATCAAAATTTCACTCGTGAATTGTTTAAACAAAACAAACATTTTTACCTCTTGATATAATGTTTGCTGTACCTACCAAAAGTCACCATTTAATAAAAAAATATTACTTCTACAAGATAATCCCAACTCACACGAGTAACATATTGATTAAAGGACTCGCAAGTAATTATCCGGTCAAAAGATAATTAAGCCCATTCACATATCTGTGGAAAATAACGTGATTACACCGTACAAGTAGATAAGGAGGGTCAAAAAGAATAGAGGATTAAAAGCTATTGGCTGACTGCCCATCCAATTTTCTTTGTTGACGTCTCGTGGGACAGGCTAAGATAATCTGAACAAAGCCAAGGCGTTGGCGCCAAGTTCGGGCCCTGAAACAATGTTATCCAACAAAGAAAACAATTACAACTTTTTTACAGATAATTTATCACATTACTTTTGTGTCTAAAATACTCGTACTGTGTGAGGAATATCGCGCCCTTCTTTTGTTATTTCTGTTTTTGTTTAAGCTTTTTTTTTGTTGGGGTGAATATTTTTTATTAGGGTTGGTAGCCAGCCAAATTAATGGCCTCAGGATTATTTACAACTACTTAATTAACGCCCACAGGAGCGTTGACATTCACATACTTTGTTCCAAACATCAAGCAGAAGATAAAAATATATTTCATGATCTAGAGTAAACTTACTTGAAAATATGACACAGTCAGCAATAAATGTATCATCTATGGTCGTGAACTATGGTTGGGTTACAGGCTTATATGATTTCTAAATAATTTACCAACCTTACCGCAGGCAGCTGAATACCAGTATTTTACATGGAACGATCGTCACTATACCCTTCAAAACACAAGTCTACAGCTTTCACGATCGACACAGGCAATCCAGGATAAGTCACCGAAGGAGAAGAGCAGATTGTGGAAAGAGAGTGTGGCGCGGTTCAGACTCAATTTCCCATCTGCTGGAGTGTCCCAAATGTCCATTCACCTGTACCCTAGATGGCTTGAACAACACCTCCAACTCTACTTTAATCGTGGCCACATAATGGGCCCAAACATGAACATTATATATACAAAAAGACCAAGTAATGCGGGCCATACACGTTAAAGTAGTTTGATCTAACAGGCTGGGTCAAACTGTTTGATCAAATAGAAGTACGAAATTTTCTATTTCCTCAAGCCATTTCATAACTCATTTTTGATCAAATGTTCCTACAGAAAATCATGCCAATTTGATCAAACAATTTGAACCAGCCTGTTTGATCAAAATACTTTAACGTGTATGACGCACATAACCTTGTTCATTCAAATTATCTTGAAACATAAGATAACGACCTAAAACTGATTATAATACAACCGTTATGCGAGCCATACACGTTCGAGTAATTTGTTCAAACAGGCTGGTTTAAACTGTTTGATCAAATAGAAATACGAAATTTCATATTACTTCGTGCCATTTGTCAACAAATTTTTCCACAGACCTTCATCCCAATTTGATAAAACAGTTTGAACCAGCCTATTTGATAAAATTACTTGTATGGCCCGCATTATTATATACCAACGAACGCTCTGTCATTCTGATAGATGTGATGCCGGGTACCGTTTGGGGACCGTCTTGATATGTACAATAGAACCTTCCATTTACTGATGTTCGCAATATTGACTACTCGTGAATCTTTCACTATTGGGCGTATACTGATTATGAAAGTACCACGGGGACAGAGTATTGAGTGGAACTGGATCTATAATATGTACTTTGTTGAAATTCATGGCTTCGTCTAGACATTGTGTGTTTATCTTTTCATTATTGTTGAATGTGATATTTAAATGATCTTAATCAAATAATTTGGCGGCGTTCGGGAAGCTGCGTGGTATCTTCTCGTCCCACATACCACAGTGTCTCAAGACGAAAGTCTATGACAAGTGCGTGTTGCCAGCGATGACATATGGAACTGAAACGTGGTCGCTCACAATGGGCCTCATCAGAGGGCTCAAAGTCACTCAAAGGGCAATGGAGAGGGCAATGCTTGGAGTTTCCTTGCGTGATCGAATCAAGAATGATTATATACGCGAAGAACCAAGTTTACCGACATAGCCCGAAGGATCGCCAAACTAAAGTGGCAGTGGGCAGGGCACATAGCTTGCAGAACAGATGGTCGATGAGGCTGAAAAGTTCTGGAGTGGCGTCCGCGTACCGCAAGACGCAACGTTGGAAGGCCTCCCACAAGGTGGACCGATGACCTGGTGAAGGTCGCGGGTTCCCGGGTGCGAGAGGCGCAGGACCGGTCGTTGTGGCGACGCTTGTGGGAGGCCTATATCCAGCAGTGGACGTCTTTCGGCTGATATGATGATGATGATGAATCAAATATTTGAATCTTTATTTTGCAAATGGTAAAGAAATTAATATTATAACTATATATACACTAAAAATTAAAACTCCTAACTAAAACATGGCGTCAAAACATTAGTCCGCATTGCTGTTAACTGGAAGTGAGCCCAAAAGACTGGCGGCATTGCCACGCGAAGTGTCATTGTGAATATCTGAATTAAATAAATGTTTTGAACATCGAATACAAAATATTCTACTGTTGGGTGATTCAAGTTCAAACTTCCATTTACTAGTGAAGAACTATTTCCCTTAATATGTGTCTATAGACTCTAGCCACTATCCCTTTCAACTTACCCAATACCCAAGTAACTAATCCTCAGAACCTCAATTCTAATTACAGATAACGATTATAACTAACAGCCCAAACTGTTTGCGGCCTATAAATATCGGTTCTCAATTCAATAGACCTCTTGCAAACGTTTGGTATCCTGGTACCCTGATATTGATGGTCGATATCAGCACATCCTGCAGATTTCCGTTCACTGAGTAATACGTTTGCTTTAACGACTGTATAGCTGTATAGGTTTATGTGAGCCTGGTGACTGATGTGACATGACGGCGCCATTTGGCAAGAGTTTTTTGGTACGTTTGCAATTTTGAGCTTCGGGGATTTTAGTGATGGATCTGGGTGGTTAATTAGAAGGAGTTTTGTATTTATACGTGGATTTTTCATTTCGTAGGTTCATTATGGCTAATTACTTCTTATCTACTTGTAGGTTTTTGACCTTCATGACTCGGGTTCTATAGATACCAGAATACAGCACCTGAGCGACAATTCTACTATTTTGAGGGTTCCGTACCTCAAAAGGAAAAAACGGAACCCTTATAAGATCACTTTGCTGTCCTTCCGTTATACGTGTGTCGGGAACGCGTGGAGGTATCGAGTTGAAATTAAAACCTAATAAATATACTTAGGTCCCTTTAAGCTGTGTAAAAAGGAAAGTTGTAAGTTAACGTAAAAAAAAGATACGACTTTTCATGCCGCAAAAAACGTATATTTCGACACTCTCAAGGGAATCAAAATGTATAGGGTATTTCCCGTTGACCTAGAACTATGAAATTTGGCAATCAATACCGTCTTATACTACAAGTATAGGAAAAGTCTGAAAACTATATTTGTATTAAGTCATAAAAAAATATAGTATTTATTAAAAGTAATGTACCTACAAATTTGTACGGAACCCTGTGTGGGCGAGTCCGACTCGCACTTGGCCGGTTTTTTAAAACGTACGACGGCGGCGTTCGCTTTCGCATGTCATTCGCAATCTATAAAAAATGTAGAGAAATTGAGGTTTTCTTACTGTCTTGCCTAGAAGTAAGTATCGTGTAACCCAATAGGGAACATGCATGCGTTTTTTTATTTGCAAAATGAAATACTTATTAGCTCCAGTAAACAATAATGAAATTATTTTTTAAATACCTTCATCAGCGATGAGGCTATAAAGCTTCAAAGATTGCAATTAGAAAGAGAAGTCCGATATCGACTTTGACGTCAAAGTTCAGGACGTCTATACAGGTGCCATAGAAAATAGCGTTTTCGCAAGAGGGACAAGATATATTTGTTTAAAATAATTATGTCTCGTTTGTTTTTCGAGTAATTGTGGTTCTATTTTCACTGTTAGTATTATATTTTTAGATAAACTGTATAGAAAATAAATATTTTTTCATGCATGTTCTCTATTGAGTTATAGAGGGCGGAGAAGCAGTTTCTGAAACAGCACAGTCAAAGTGAAAGCCGACTTCAAAAAAGATAGCAAAAGGTTATACAGATTTTTTATTAAACATTAATAAAGGAAAAAATGCCTAAGACAATGTTCAGCAAATCACGGTTCAAATAATGTATTACCATTAATCCAATCTGGCTCTCTCAGCACACATAAGAAAGTAAGCACACAAAGTAACTTAGTTACTTTACTAAGGTTAAAGTTCAAGTAAGAAATAAATAATAACAGTTAATCATATTATTAGTCGGGAAAGTTTCAAACCGAAATTACTTATGCTGTTTCATATACGTTGATTATTTCAATAATATAACTTTTGACTAACTCTTGAAGTTAGCCAATCTCAATCAGAATATATAATGACTAATTTGTGACGTGTAATTCATTGAAGATTTATTTTTTGTTTCACTTTTTCGTTTAAGTGCTCAAAAGTTTAAATCAACTTATTTATAAGGTTCCTTACCCGAAGCGTAACCAACGGAACCCAATTACTCAGCCTACGCTGTGTGTTTGTCCGTCCATCCGTTTGTCTGTCAGCGGGCTGTTTCTCAAAAATCGTAATAGGTAGACAGTTCACATTTTTACAGTTTGTAATTCTATTGCTGGTATAATAACAAGTAACAAAAAAAAAAATATTAAAAAAAAATTAAAGGTAGCTCTCACAAAAGAAATGTGTATTTTTGTCTGGTTATGGTACAGAAACCCTCGTTTGAGAGTCCGAATCGCACTTTGCCATTTTTTTAAATCGTTTTTTAAAGATGGCCGTATGCCTTTTCAATATTTATTTGTTAAAAAAAAAATGAGGAGAACTGCGTAGTACAAATCAACCGAGTGCCTTCTGCGAAATATACGCACGTACGTGTTTCAATTACACCATGTACAGACACTTGATTTATCAATGGAATTAACCCGTCGTAAAGATGATACTAGTTGGCCAATCTATTATAAGTATCATAGAATATCAGCAGTAGCTTACCTTACAAACAAAAATAACACGAATATCAGACACAAGACATTCACTCATCCAACATTTGTAGGCGTATCTAAATTTCCAGAGTCATTAATTTTAATTCCAAACGTGATTAATACACAGACTTGTTAGTACAAATCGGTGTACAGATGGCTGTACAGACTCCGTGACAATTTATCACTTCATCTAATAATAACGCGTCTGTCTTGTCGAAGCACAGCTGCTGAGGACGCGCTGACCAGTGCGATCATTTTTGTCAGATGATTAATTTACTCAACTGAAATTAGATAGACTGTGACATTTTAGGAATGGTGTCGCTGAAATTCTGAAACTAGCTTTTGTGACGAAGGTTTTAGTAAATAAGTATATGAGAAATATTATTATAAGAGAGCCTACCACGAATGTTTTTGATGTATGTAACGTAACGTAAAATTTTTCTATAACTGTATAATTTTTCTATAACTCGTTTCACTCATATTTTTGTATGATACAAATAATTGTGTGTCATATAAAATTAAACCAAAATACTATGGGGTTCTAGTTTTTATATTCAAAATTCACTTACGTTAACGATACTTTAACGTCAAAACATTCGTGCTATGTGTACCTAGATTGCAAGTAACTAGTAAGTTAAGTTGTTCGATGAAGAATGAAAACATAGGTTAAGAATAATAATGAAAGTCAAACGTTACATTTTTTTTTTTTTTCATCCAACAACTTAATTAATGCCCCTTTTCACGAGGATATAGCTGCGGTATCCCCACAGCAATACAACAACAGTATTGGTTCATAGACCGCTTTTGGTAATTTTCTTTTTAGATTATTTGGACATGAGAGCTGGCTCGAAACAGCGCGGGAGAAATAGGTCTGGGAGGACTTGGGGAGACCACTCCCCAGAAGTAGGACAAGAACGAAAAAAAATTGATAGATATGAAAATATGTCAAATTAATATATAGCCTATGACACTCACAAATAACGTGGCTTTCCATTGGTAAAGGAATTATCAAAATCGTTTCAGTAGATCCAGAGATTACCCCCTACAACCTTACAAACTCACAAACTTTACCTCTACCTATATAATAATGGTATCATCATCATCATATCAGCCGAAACACGTCCACTGCTGGACATAGGCCTCCCCCAAGCATCGCCACAACGACCGATCCTGTGCGTCTCGCATCCATCGGCTACCCGCCGATGGATAATAATGGTATTGATTATTATAAAGTACATAAAGTTTAATGGAATAGAATAGAGAATACTCTTTATAATGTACACACTATATAAATTACAGAAAAGATAGTCTATGAGAAACATTACATAGGGTGACACAATGGGCGGTCTTATCGCTAAAAGCGATCTAGAAAAAAAAACAAGTATAAAAAATAGAATCAAGATCTAGAATAAAGTATAGATTGAAGATTATTTATCTATTGAATGCTTTATTTCTCGTTCATTGTAATTTATCATGTTTTACATGTAAATGATAATAAATAGAAGTATTTTCATTTGTGTTGTCTCCCGTTTTCTATCCATTCATTCAGGTCGAGCACCTGTGCACAGTTCTGCTCGGGCGGGTTTTAAAATTAGAGATAATGAAAATGCTATCGCCTTCTTGCATTTTACTTTAACATGAAACCAGCTGTTTCGATAAGGAAAGTAGATGTTTTCTTTCATTTTATTGTAGAGTTTTGTTCTTAGTTTGCCAAACCAATGAGTCGGCAAAGATTATTATTTGGTTTTTCTCTAAGTCTGCTCTCCTTCAATTTTTTAAAGATGGAAAATCATCAAATTGTAATGTCTCCTTCCGCTCCGGGCGGAGCAGAAGGGAGTGTCAGACTCCTATTGACTAAAACACATCTGTGTTCGTCCTAATGCCCTTTGCGTTATAGGGCCCGCGGTGACACTTTCGAACTGAAAATTCCGCAACCCTGGCGTGCTAATATTATAATACCATTATGATTCCGCTATGAAAAAGTGATAGTGCTATATTTCTCTTGTGTATCTTCGTTCTTCTCTCACAGCGGAATGATGGTATAAATATAACAGTTGAAATCCTGATAAATTACCTATCGGACTATCTCCTCCCATTTACAAAATGAGTTTTTTTTTTCAGGAAACTGTTATTTTATATTTCTTAAATAATGTATATTTGTATTATTTTATCAAAACTTTTTTCCAGAATACTTGGTACTCATGATTATTTCGTACTTCAAGATTCAAGAGATTCTTTTATTCAAGATTCATCTTTGTACTTACCCTTGAACTTCAATTACACATTCAAGGTTTCTGAACTGTAGTAACAAGTAGTTTGAATTTGGAATTAGTTAGAAACCAATCACGGAGCGATGAGGTCTCTCCAATTAACTAATCACATGTCGTAAAAGCAAACTCTATCAACTTTGTATCACCCTGTGGGTCGATAGGTTATATCTAGAGAGGGTAGCACAATAACCACGGACTTAATTAATGCCACAAAGGTTAGCTTTGAAATTGGTGATCAATCTGTTGTATCCTTCCATACTATTGATACTTATATTATAAAATAATGTGAAAGTAGGTACTCTGTCTGTCTGTTTATTACCTCTTCAGGAATTAATGGCTGAACGGCTTAGATGAAATTTGATTCACGGGAAGACCATGCCATGGAGTAAGTGTCACCGCTGGCAGAAGAATATCTATAATCATTCATTGAAATTTCCGCCCGTAGTGTTGAAATTCTCTGATGAATATAGGCCTCGCCGATAAAAATTTGGCCGCATTTAGCCGGTTTTTAACTTCGCGTACAAACCGCAGACCCCTTATGCACCAATACAACTGAAATGTGTACCTCATTACCTTTTTGCCCGTCTATGAAACGCCTTTAATTATTTTCCAGGAAATAGGTAAGTTTGCGTACTTACTACTTATATAATAAACTTACAAGATATTCTTCAAAGACAACGGGTATAACGGTATTCACTTATTCTGGGAACCCATCATAGAGCTGCACATAATATTCAGTCGTGGAAAGCTATTTCAGTAATATTCGCCCTTCCAGCACGATAACAGCTTAGGGAGGTTCTTATATTTAATGTACAACGAAATTTACAAAAGCTCTTAAAACCAAAATTATGTAGCCACTAATAACATAAACATGTCTGTTTATATTATTAACAAAATAATTGTTAGGACTACGGTCATTACATATGGTGCACCCCTACCTTTAGTTCCGGGTTTCGCCCCAGTTTTTCGGGAAAACTTCTCAAATATGCGTGGGGACTGGGGAGAGATAGGGTTGTCACCTGCATCGGGACCTAATGTGCCATTAGGTCGGGAAACGGGTAACGGGTAGCGATGGGTTAGACACCGCGTGTCGGCAGCATAAGGGTTAAGTGATATGGACCAATTTACGTTTTCAATTAATGTTTTGTTTCGTTCTTCGCAATTTATTTGTTTTGGATTTGGTGAGTAGTTTTACGGGCCTATTTACTTTTGTGTTATCAAGTATTTTTTTTTTCAGACAGATTCTAATCATTTCCATTCCCGTTTCCATTTCGGAACCAAAGACTGGAATATTTAATTTGACCACCAGTCTTCAAGGCAAGGCATATCAATCCAGTATTTACATAAGTCATGGAGCCTTAGGTCAGACAGGCAGCCGCTCCATGTAATGTACCTACTGGTATTCAGTAGCATCTGGACTAGAAGCGGCTCTCAACATATTCGTGAAAAGGTAAGAGTGATGATGATGAATAGTTTTTTCCACATACACATAGAAACATGTGTTGTTATTAATGAAAATTTAATTACCTATGTTCCTATTATTTTTTCTCCCCTAACTTTCCAAATCCATTCACCTTTTATTAATCAGCCTCTACAACAGCCAGGCTTAGTCTAACTCTAACTAAATCCTTACAGATGCGTTGTTTAATATTTACAAATGCAGGCAGCAGGTGTGAGGGACAGGCGTCCCTTCTAATTTGTTAGCTGGTCTGCGAGATCCCTTATCAAGTGACGTCATCTGTTTTCAATTATAGAACACGTAACTGTATTGTATTTACATATTGTAAGAGCAAAACTATGTCAGTTTTCAAAATTAGAATTTCACAATTCTGATTTTGAATTTTGGCCATTTTCTGCGAAGGGCGATTAAAAACTTCGTGATTATTCGATCCTGCTCGTTATTGGGAATACGCTATTGTGTCAGGAGAATAATATAATAGGAGCCGGCTATATTATGTTGCTCAAACTGAGTGGTACTCATTGACACTATGTATGTGCTATGTACCTACAATACGTGGGTGTCTAACATCTCTGGGAATACAAACCTCATCAAAAGTAGTTTTAATTAAACTTGCGTGACATTTTAATTGTGAGCTATTTGCTAAAAGTATTTCATACTGATTCTTCCTTCTGAATTATAATTATTTATGAATATACTCTTTGTTTGCTTTGTTCGTAATCAATATAGATATCCTGTATTATTTTAACACAAGAAGAGGGCCTGGATAAAATGACATTCTAAAAGCTTCTCAAAAAATTCATAAGGTATTAACGTATGGTGTCAAAATATCAAAGGGTTAATCACAAAAATTTCGCTACTAGTATGTCACTTTGTCTAAAACCCAAAGCTGCTGCCACCATAAGAGCACATGAATAAATTTCCACCACTTCAAACACTAGAAGTCAATACAAAAAGAAACTAAATAAAGTATATTTCACAAGCATAGATGTTCGGAAGCGGGCCAAACAGATCGTTACCCGAAGTCGTTTTGTGGGAACAAGTCTCATTTATCGCACGCGTTGCACTATCCAATATTACTGAGAGGCTCTTATAGATTTTATGGGCCAACGATGATTGCCCATGGGTACGTATATCACTGTACATCTCTATAATTTATGGAGTGGATAATGATGTTGAGTGCTATATGAGCTGGGAAGCTAAAAGGATTTTTATTGGCGAAGTGATCGATTTTATGGAAGGTGCAGAAAAATGAAGGAAAAATAGTGATGGAGTAAAAATGAACGAATTTTGTGTTTTTAGAAGAAGCCTGTTCAGGGAAATACGATAAAATAACAAGGTATATATATAGTAGATTAAATACTGGACAAGTGGGAGTCAGAGTAGCACACGTGGGGTTCCGTATCATAAACTTTCAACTGTCTATCTGTTTTAGTTCATGAGATACAGCTCACGGACAGACAGACGGACAGCGGACGCTTAGTAAATGGGCACCGTTGGTACCCTTCAGCTAATAATTTCAATTTGTATCTGTCTATCTACACTGCTACAACCATCGTTACTTTTACCTACCCTGTTCTGTAAATAACACTTGAGTTACCAGGGTCGCATCCCCCATCACTATGTCAATTTATGCCACTCACTCGTCTCCTTCCAACCTGTTTTTATTTCCTAACTGAAAAACATAAGACATTATTTTTAAAAAGAAAATCTTTAAATTTACTGAATCTAGAAAATTGTCTACCTTTAGATAGGTAACGCTACGTTAGTACAGCTTGTTCCAGCTTTATGTAAATTCCCTACAAACTGCCAATAACCTTTAAAACAACGGTCGAGGTACCAGGAGAGCAGCGGCCACAGGACGTCACTCCCAACAACTATTAATTAGGAGCCCCGGGTCATCATCCGGGAGCAAGACAGCTGTCTACCCGAATTGCACGGACCCTCCCAAACGTGTTGCTTGCAAATGACGGCCGGGCTTTTTTTGGATTGTTCTAAAGTTGGTCGTCCAGTTATAATGCGAGGCGATAGGAGGGTAACGTATTGTTTAATGAACACGTTAATACAAAGAAAGAAATACATCTTGTTTATTTGGTTCAGATAGGTAAACACAATGTAGGTATAAAAGTTAGGAAGCTTGATTTAAATAAAACAATAACATTGTTTGTCCTACGGCTGCGCCAAATAGGTCCAGTTCAGCAAAATGCCTGACAACTAAGAGTTGCCTGACGCTGGTTTTCAACGGAACCTTACGTTAAAATTTACGGACGGAAATCAGTTTTAATGATTTGTTTTAACTAAACATACAGTCAGGTAACTAACTAGCTGCCAGGTCAGGTACTGTCCTTGGTACAGTAATGTCCCTGAAGCGACGCGTGACGTTAGTGGAGACATAAAGTTTTTATAATCCGACTTTGTCAAATAGATATTCTAAATCAGTTTGCAGGATCTTTAATTAACTCAGCGGTCATGAAATCGGAAAATTATTCGTCAGATGGCAATAAAAATTACCCTCCTTCCGGGTTAATACCAAGGTATATTTAATGACTAGTTGACCGGCGCAACTGCGTCTGTGTCACATTTTTCATTAATACTCCGCTTCTATTGGTTTCAGCGTGATGTTATATAGCCTTATAGACTTCCTCGTTAAATGGGCTATCCAATACTAAAAATATTTTTCCATTCAAACTGGGAGTTCCTGAGATTAGCGTGTTCAACCAAACAATCTCTTCAGTTTTATAATATTACTATAAAAACAACAAAAAAAGTTTATGACCACTAGCATAAGCTAGCATATTTTTTTCTAAATTTAACTTTATCAAGAAAAATTCTTTGTTGTGTGTTTTCTTTAAATAGAAAAACCCTGTTTGAAATTAAAAAAAAATAAAAGTATTTTAATTACAAAAATTGAGTAATAAATCAGAATGTAATTGCAACAAAAATCTGATAGAAAGAAAAAGACTGTTTAACCAAACTTAAACAACAATTTATATAATAAAAGGTTTACATTCAATATAACTCCTCCCCTGGCTCGAACACATGCGGAGATGCTCCTGGGCATGCTGAGGATCAAGTTATCCAGCATTTCTTGGGGTAACCTGTCCCATTTTTGAATAGCGGCTTCCCTGAGCTCTGTCTGGGGACGTGGCTAACGGTTCCAAATAGCTCGCTTAAGAGCATCCCACTCGTGCTCTATTGGGTTTAAGTCAGGCGAGCCGGCAGGTCAGTCTAACCTTGTGATGTCGTATTCTTGGAGAGCAGCATTGACTCGTTGAGCTCGATGTGCGGGCGCATTATCATCGACCAGTACAAATTGGTGCCCGTGGTTTACTCGGAATGGTCTGACAATTCCATCAATAGCAACTGCTTTATACATGTCTGCTGTCATGAAGCCTCGATACGGGATCAATGGCGTTCTAGCTCCAATCGTAATACCACCCCCAAAAGGACACCAAATTCCCCCCTTGCTAAACTGTTCCAGTGGCAGTACTTCGCCTTTCACGGTCTCCTGGTCTTCTCCAGACACGGACACGTCGTTTATCTAACTTTTTATCAAACTTTTTTTGATGTGTGTAGATTATAGGTGGTGTCATGACTTGGAATATAGGAGTTAGTCATTTAACTCAGACATACAACTTTGTCCAAAATTAATTGTAGTAAAAGCTTCGCTTTTCGTGTGCTGCTGTCTTAAGGTAACACAAGATAAATAACGTTAGAGAAAACAACATGTTCAGGTCCACTCCAGCTAATAGTTTCGCCGTTTGGTAGATACGTCACTTGTAGATACGTAGGTATAGATATGAGTCGAATCATGACGTCCCATTCCCTTTCCACGCGTCATTAATATCATCACTAATCTATGTCTATACTTAATATATCAAGCTGAAGAGTATTTGTTTTTTTGCTTGATCGCGGTAATCTCAGAAACTACAGGTCCGATTTGAAAAAAATCTTTCAGTGTTAGATAGCCCATTTATCGAGGAAGGCTATAGGCTATTTATCATCACGCTAAGACCAATAGGAGCGGAGTAGACCAAGTTGCGCGGGTCAACTAGTATTTATTATAATAAAGCTGAAGAGTTTGTTTGTTTGAACACGCTATATCTCTGAAACTACCAGTCGGATTTAGAAAATTATTTTTGTATTACTTGCCACATTTATAAGGAAGGCTATAAGTGAATGGAAAAAACGAGATATGCGCGTACGAAGAAGCGGGTAGCAGCTAGTTTTCTATATACACTGCTGAGATAATTTAGATACTAGACGTGGATTTTCATACACCCATTAACTAATTAATAACTTCTTTGAAGTTCACAGAAAATTGTTCTTAATTTTATCTCCGAGTGCTAACTATTTCTTACTTTCTCTAACCTGTCTACTGTTTCTTTTGCTAACCTAATATTGTCAGTGAAAACTTTTAATTGGCCATCTTTCACTAACTGTCAACTATCTGTATCCTAGCTGTAAATTTCTTAAGAAATAAAATAAAATTTTTGCGAAATATTTCGAAATGTTTCCTAAATGTCCTTTTAATTTTTATGTAGCTATTGATAAAGAAAATATTCTGTTTTGCAGGGAAGACTGAGTTGGGTTGCGGAATTTGTTCGAAAGAGTCACCGCAGCCCTGGAACGCAAAGGGTATTAGGAGGAACACGGATGGGTTTTAATCAGTAAGAGTCTGACACTCCCTTCTGCTTCACCCAGAGCGCGAGGAGTCATTTGATGATTTCCCATCCTTAAAAAAAGAGAAAAACTTAGTTGCACTTAAAAAGTCTAGTATATGGTACTAATAACTATACTGAAAATGTTTAAGTAGTTAAATAAAGGTTAACAATCTTGACGTGTCTTTTTACTTAAAAAGTCAGTTTAACAATAAAATGCATCTAAAAACCAATGTAAATACAACAATGACGGTCACTAAATCAATTGAACAATTAGTTTAAGCAGTAGTATTCATTTAATACCTATGTGTTATTGTAAAAAGTCACATCAAGATTGTTTACCTAATAGTCTACTACTATAAAATGGCACCTATACGAGACACACACAAACACCTCTTCTTTGTTCAAATATAACTGAACCCATCTCCCACACTTACAGTAACTTATACGTATCAAGCTAAGTACGTGACGAGATCCAGCAAATTTTTGTTACACTCAATAAAGGTGATACCGAGCAATGTTTGACGACTCGAAACAATGTCTCCCGATCCTCCCCTATCACCTTTGACGCACAGAAATTCGCAAAAACATGTAGACGATATCAGGCGTACGTGTTATGATGTCTGGGGGTTTATTACTGACAAGTATTGAAGTGTTAACCAGCAAAAGGTAAGAAGAAAAAAAATACAATAAAGCTGTAAAATTGTTAGTTTGTATGTTTGTAAACGGTAGTCTCTGGAATTCATGATCCGATTACGAAAAGTATATCACTAATAGAAACCTTCGCTTTCGCTGAGTGCGATAAGCTACTTTTTATTCCGGGATGATGTACGGTTTCTGCGCGACAGATCACGCGAGCGAAACCGTGGAAAAAAGCTAGCTAAAATTATAATGCAGTATTATAACAAAAAGCGGGTAACTCAAATATCAAAGTCATTAGCCGGATTTTTTTTTTTTTGTTTTTGTTTTGAGGTTCAAAACTACACTAGTTTTTAACCTCAAAACTAAAACTCAAAAAATATTTTTGAGTTGCATGTGTTGGGAAAGAGAGCTGATGACTGAAACATGTCTGATTAATGGGGAATATTAAGGCGCCGTTATATTCTCCAAACAAAATATAACAAAAAACAAGATAAGTAACTGTATTATTATTTGAATGCCTTCATGAAATAGTCTTATTGACTGTAATGCAAGGAGAGAAAAAAACAACAAAGAAAGAAAAATCCCAAGTTAGTATTTCCAATTTGTGAAAATTCCAGACAGACTTGGCTTAAAAACAGAGAACGTAGTGAACCAAACCTGCCAAACAAAATAACATTCAAACGTCGTGCCAAAGCGACTAAAAACAGGCCTACATACAATATTCAAGATATCGAACGCTGCCTGAATAGCGGCCCCGTCGTCAGCGCTCCCGATTTCGCGTGAATTGCTTGTTTAACATATTTTTTCGTTTCTGTCTCGTTTACGTTTAGCGTAACGACTTCGCACGCGTTATGTATTTGAATTGGAAGTCGAAGTCGGCCCATTGTGATTGCTCTTTTTATAACAACGTCTTCTCTTCAATGCAGATTTTAAGAACACTCCAATTTTTCAAGTATTTTTGCTGTTCATTCGGATGCCAAATGGGCTTTGATTTGGGTCATGTCGTACGTATATGTCGATGTTCCCTCATGCATACATAAAATCATGTATGGCACGGAAAGCCGAGTGACAATTAGTGGTGTTGCTATACTTGGAACTGTATTTGCCATAGATACGATGAGTTTAATTTGATGTATGCAGGGATATACGGTGTGTTTACTTCGTATACGAGTATGTATTTACATAACCCAATATATGGGAACTTCAAAGTGCAATAAATCAGATATTAGTAAGCCTTATGTTCAGTTGTAAACGACGGCTGTCTACATCATCTGCCTAGCCTTTTTCCAACTATATTGGGGTCGGTTTCCAAACAAACCGGATTCAGCGGAATACCAGTTTTTGACCAGACCTCCACAACTCGTTAACTGGGTAACACGCTACTTTTTGGAAAGACTGGAGTCAGATTTTCTGGTTTCTGACAATCCGTAACGACTGCCAAAGATCTAGGCGGGACCATCGGCTTAACGTGCTTTCCAAGGCACGGAGGAGTCTCGGTATGTTAACATGGTCACCCATCCACAAACCCACCTTGGCAAGCGTTGCTTAATCTTGAAGATCGACCCGTGCGGCTGTTATTATTTAGTCATTAGCTTCTCGAAAATGACAGCTGTCCACGAATTGGATTAACCGACTGAAGCACTTTAGAATGGTTTCACTGGAAGAGCGCCGACGCATTAGTGACGCAATGTTTGTGTGCAAAGTAATGGCCCATAAAATTGACTGTCCACAAACATTGCAACTTTTTAATTTCCGTGCCCCCTCAAGAATTCCTCGCAGTCAAATAACACCTCTTTGCCCACCGCAGAGAAGAAAAGTTGTAGGCGCTAATTCTCCATTCGCGAGGTTCTGCAAGGTCATTAATAGCTGTAGTGATGTAATCGATTTACACTTTGACAGATTGGGCAAATTGAAAGCCAATTTTCATAAAAATCTCCCTTAGTGACCTTTCATTAGCTCTGAAGGGAAATATGTTCAATGTGTTCCCTATGAACACATTGAAATAGAATGTAGATAATATTTTGTCATACGCCATTTTTCATTTAAATCTAACTAGATATACGTAACTTAACACTAGATGCCTAATTTATATTTTATTTTTGTACAACTTCCTTATGCATGCGGTGTATACCTATAAGTGATTGTTGCACTGATGTATAATAATATATTGCATGTATTTTTAACATAAAACCAGTGTGCACAATTGTTGGTGAACCAATAAATAAATAAATAAAATAAATTTATTTAGAAATAAGCAGAAGCACGGCAACGTAAGGTCTAATAATATATATCTATCTATACTATTGTTATGAGTTCCCGGAAACTGTGAGCAGCTGGTACTCTCTATTTATGATCCAAGCTCCGATGTCGAAACACGTGAAACTGGCATGGGGAGCTCGTCGTATTTTTTTGCTAGTGTCAAAACCTATGAAGTAGCGTAGCAAGGTTTTCTATTTTGTATAGTAGGTATATTTCTAAAGTACTAGCTTCTGCCAGCGGCTTCGCCCGCGTGGTCCCTAGGGAACATGCTCCCGGGATAAAAAGCCTATGTCCTTTCTCAGGCTCTAGACTATCCGTGTACCAAATTTCATTTAAATCGGTTCAGTAGTTTTGGCGCGAAAGCGCGACAGACAGACAGACCGACAGAAGACGGACTGAGTTACTTTCGCATTTATAATATTAGTAATTAGTAACGAAGTAAGGATTTTTTCTGCCATGAGTTTTTTTTTTCTGTATTGAATAACATGCGATGGACTATTTTGTACAGCAATGCCTTTTTTTTTCCCGATATGAATATGGGCGGCGCTGAGGCTTTTTTATGATTTCAGCAGGGACCGGACAACCCCGCTTAAGAGTTAAGCCTTTTGATAGGGTAAGCCGTACATGAGGTAACTCATATCGCAGTGTTACCTTTTGATCGAGTTACATCTCCGAAACCCAGCGAAACGGTTACCACCTTTATTATGGTAAGCACGTGAAGGGGTTAACCCCTTCAATGGCTTAAGCCTTTGAAGAGGTTACCTTTACGAAAAGCTTTTATTCGGGTTACCCTGAATTACCTAATACACTTGAGCTGCACTGCATGTAGGTGCGGGATACTTGCACCCGAGCGGCGCCTCATTGCCGTACTATTTTTATTGAGTTATTACGAATTTGACAACAAGTGATGAAAGTCGACAGATAAGCGAGCTAATAATTACGATGAGTAACACAGGTTAGTAATTATTATTTAAAGTACTGATTTAGGTACCTTAATGTTAATATTGTTATGTGTAATTATATTTGTTATTTAAAATTATTGTTATTATGTTAAGTTACAAGTTACAACTGAATTAATTAGCCTTGTAAGTACCTACTTATTTATTTATTTAGTAACATATATTTTTATTATTATTACCAATAGGATTGATTGTGTTTCAGCTGACGCTAGCGATACTGATGATGATAATGTACGATTTCAAGAATATAGTCAGCCGCTTTTTACAGAGAATCAAGACGAATTCCCGAGTACGATTACTAGCACAGGCGGCTATGATATGTATGAATAGTTTTAAACTTTAAACTGTGTACTCGTAGGTATAGCATATTTGGTTCGATGCAAACTCTGGCGGTTGTGAAAAAAAGTGGCGACCGACGCGACGCGCGCGCAATGTTTTTATTTTAATAAAAACTCGCCAAGTGCGAGTCAGACTCGCGTGCAAAGGGTTCCGTACGAATTTCATTTTTGTAACATGTTATTTTAACACTGTAGACTTTTTATAGGTTTTTCTGTAATCTATAGACAAAAATCTATAATCTCCAATTCTCCATTTTTTCAAAATTTTAGGCTCAGTAGTTTCGGAGATAAGTGGGGGAATGGTAATTTTTCGTCTAATTTCTTGAATAACTTCAAAACCATTTATTTTAAAATTATTAAAATTATATAATTAAAACCCTCGCAGTAAGCCCTTTCATTTGATATGTCACACGACTGCACGCGAGTCCGACTCGCACTTGGTTAGTTTTTCTATGGGAGCTGGCATAGCACCCTCGCTGCCATTTAGTTTTTTTTTTCAAAGTAGCGGCGCATGATTTAACGTGCATAAACACGGTGCCATTTTAGTCGACTTACAAAGGCAGTCCACTTAATGTACCCGACAAAAACTACCTCTAGGCTCGATTATTTTTTTAAAATATGATTTGTTTAATAAGATTTATTAAAATTTGTTTAACTAATCAGTCTTTCACTTATTTTGTCACTAGAGTGAAATCACATTCGTCAATAATGGTAAATGAATGATGACGAATCATAGCTGATTTAAATAGAGTTAAGTAAGTATAACACACTAAAAAAAAACACTAAACACACACACACTACATAGATTGACTTGGCATGAAAACACAATGTATCTCACAAGTAATACATGTAGTGGGATTGCCAAGTCAATCTTTTTATTTAAAACATAAAATATTTTTAACATTGATATGAGATGTTGTCAGGTTAGCTAATTAAGTAATAACTTAAGGCAGAAGGATCCTTAAGTAGGGACTGAATAAATTGACCGACTTGATATTACATGGATCTCACAACTTTTTACGGTAGAAGAACTGAGTTGCGAGACTTGGTTTTTTACAGGTTATGTTATGGCATTACATTTGCTTGTGTCAATTGATGCATCGTATACATAATATCGGTGAACAGCACCTCGCCTCGGCTGTGACATTGTCACAGATAGAATAGCTCTCTAAATTCCTTGCTTAATAGAGAAGTACTACAACATACACTTTGCCGTGTAGTATCCGGCAAGTAAAAAGAATAGACCAACCCATCTCCTCACGTAGGTGTCGTATGAGACGACTAAGGGATATTAGCCGGAATGACAACAACGCATCCGTTTTTTGGCTCCGGTAACCGAAACATGGCGGTATATCCATGAACCATGCTGGAATGCTCCCAAATGCCGAACCTTACAGTGGGCAGCAACACTATAAGAGAAAGCATTCCAGGAACTGCGGTCACCAACCCGCCTGCCAAGCGTGGTGACTATGGCAAATCCTCACTATGAGAAGCAACCCAGAATCCCAGATTCACGGCCCCCAGTTCCCGGTAGCTGTACTATTCCTGGCCATGGTACCGGCCACGGTAACGGTGCGGTGGCAGGTGCTAAGAATCCCCTGGCTATGGCAGGGTACCAATCCCGAAAAATTGACCTGGCGACGTACAATGGACGCTCTCTGCGGTTGAACGAGCACTTCGCTGAATTGGAAGTAGAGTTAAGTCGTATTAACTAGCACATCGTGGGACTATCGGAGATCCAAAGACGGGGAGAAGATGATAACCCTCTATAGTGGCCACTTGCTCTATTTCCGAGAAGGACACCAACCATCCCAAGGTGGCGTTGGGTTTATGGTCCACAAGTCACTCAGGGGTAACATTGTGGAATGCGGCAATGTGTCGGCAAGGGCTTGATACCTTTTACTTAAGATATCGGAAAAGTACTCTTTAAAGATTATTCAAGTGTATGCCCCAACATCCGCACACCCTGACGAAGAAGTCGAGGCCACCTACGAAGACATAGTGAAAGCTATGTCTCGTACCAAAACATTCTACACTGTTGTCTTGGGTGACTTCAACGCTAAAGTGGGAGTACAAGAGAGTGGTGAGTCGAGAGTAGGTCCATTTGGCTATGGGCGCAGAAATCACAGGGGGCGAATGCTGGTAAACTTCCTTGAGACTCGGGGGCTTTTTCTGATTAACTCTTTTTTCCAGAAGAATCCTCAAAGGAAGTGGACCTGGCGAAACCCCGATAACGTGACAAAGAATGAGATCGACTACGTTATGTCTGATAAGTGCCATATATTAAGAGATGTCTTTGTGATCAACAGGGTCAACACCGGAAGTGATCACCGACTGGTTAAAGGCATTCTGAACATTAATGTTAAAATCGAAAGAGTGCGCCTAACGAGGTCGACCGTCAGACCAACGCTGCCCCAGGTCGAAGCTGGTTGCGAAAGCTTCCAGTTGGACCTACAGAACCGATTTGCCATGTTGGAAACCATTGAGGACATTAACGATGCCACCGAAAGCCTGCTTACGTATCATCCGCGAGGTGGGTAATAAACACTTTCGACCAATGAGTTATAGACGTAAATCAGTACCTACTCACTAGCGAGACTCTGGAATTGATAAGGAAACGACGAGAACTCCCGAATGCCACACCATCTGAGCGTCAGTTACTTAACAGGGAGATCAAGAACGACACTCGGAGTCCAAATACCCGAGACATCGAGCAAGCCATAGCGCGGAATAAGGGCTCGAAGGTATTTGCCAAGGCCCATACCTCCCGTTGTCACCTGCCGAAATTCAAAACGTCACAGGGCACCACCGTCACCTCGAAGCCAGAGATACTCGCTGAAGTCGAAAAGTTCTACGGAGGCTTGTATGCTCAAAAAACACCTCAGGCCCACGGCACGGATGATCCACGGGCCAGGCTTACACGCCATCTCAAAGACGAGCTACCCCACATTCACATGGGTGAGATTAGGATAGCTCTCGGACAACTTCATAACAACAAAGCTCCGGGGGATGACGGGATAACCACAAAGCTGCTCAAGGCAGGAGGAACACCTGTCTTGACAGAGCTTGTAAAGCTCTTCAATTCCGTCATCCACACTGGCATAACACCGGAGGAACGGCACAGCAGCGTGGTGGTATTATTCTTCAAGAAGAGCGATAACACGGTCCACAAGAACTACCGCCCCATTTCACTCCTGAGCCACGTCTACAAGCTGTTTTCGAGAGTTATCTCGAATCGTCTCGCCCAAAAGTTCGATGACTTCCAACCGTCGGAGCAGGCCGGGTTTCGAAAAGGCTACAGCAACGTAGACCATATACTCATATCTCACTAGATCACACTACAATTCAGGCAAATAATTCAAAAGACCGAGGAATATAATCAGCCTCTGTGCCTAGCTTATGTGGACTACGAGAAAGCCTTCGACACCTTCGAGACCTGGGCTGTCCTGGAGTCCATGCAGAGATGTCTTATCGACTACCACTACGTAGAGGTGATGAGATGTCTGTACAAGGCCGCAACAATTACCGTCCAAGTACAAGAACAGAGCACAAAACCAATCCAACTGCGTCGAGGTGTAAGACAGAGAGACGTCATCTCTCCGAAACTGTTGACGAACGCGTTGAAGGACGTTTTCAAGATGCAAAGGATGCAGATGGAAAGGATGGGGCATAAATATCAACGGTCAGTATATCTCACACCTCCGATTTGCGTATGACATTGAAATCAAGGCGGAATCTTTGCAGAAGAATACATAAATATCTAGGCCAAATTATACAACTGGGCGGCACAACTTTGAGAAGGAGGCGACCAGAAGAATTCGCTTGGGCTGGGCAGCATTCGGGAAGCTGCGTGATATCTTTGAATCGTCGATCCCACAATCCCTTAATAGTGGGTCTATAACCAGTGCGTCCTACCCGTAATAGCTTACGGAGCCGAAACGTGGACAACACTCGCCATAGGCCTGGTCCACAAATTCAAGGTTGCTCAGCGTGCAATAGAGATAGCAATGCAATGTTTCTCTGGTGGATAGAATTCGCAACGATGTCATTCGCCAGAGAACTAAAGTTACTGACATTGCGCGTAGGATCAGCATGCTGAAGTGGAAGTGGGCCGGCCATGTCTGCAGACGGACAGACGGTCGATGGAGCAGACATGTGTTAGAGTGGAGACCGCATATGGGCAAACGTAGCTTGGGACGCCCTGCGGCACGATGGATCGACGATTTAAAGAAGGTGGCTGGCAGCGGATGGATGCAGACTGCTCAAGACCGGGATAGCTCTTTGGGAGATGCTTACATTCAGCAGTGGACGGATATTGGCTGAAATGATGATGACAACATACACTTAGGTAAACAAAAACACTGCTAAATTTATTTAAGTTACTTCCGTAGTTCCGTCCGTGTTCCGAATTAAATGACGAATGATGAGAATAAACAAGAATAGACACGAAAAAGAAAAATTACCTACAATGTTTAGCCTGTGCGACAAGGACATGCGGTCGTGGTTATGCAATTTTCAAACTAATGTCGATTTCGAAGAGTGCATATTACGATGTGTTGGGTTCGAATGGCTTACCCTGTTACAGAGTTACAGGGTATTGAAAGGGTAAGCCGTTCGGAAGGGGTTACACAACACCCGTTCGAGAGTGTAACACGTATCATAGGGTTTATTTTTGAAGCGCTTAAAAAAACCCGTTCAAAAACCCTTTCAACGAGTACCCGGCCGGTCCCTGGATTTCAGGCCTCTTAGAAACACCAAGCAATTTTCAACAGACAAAATTCAGCAACAGCAACGATAAGATAATCATATTACGCAGCTGATGTAACTGTTAGGTAGACAGCAAACTGTACAAACTACCGAGTGGGTACGAAATGTACGATAAGTAAGTACCAAACTAGTACGTAAATCATATTCAAAGCGATTATTCACGGCAGTGATCGCATAAATTATGCTAAACTAAAGCAACTAAATTCGTACAAGACGTTCTATGCCTGAGTTTAATGGATCAGATTCTATTACGTGTCTGTTTTTATCTAATCAGAGGACCATTAAATTACGCTGTGTTGTGTTATTACGGGTGCAACCCCGAAATCGCGAAGAAAAAAACAGCTGTTCGGTGCCATTTTGTCGAGTTATGTGCACATAAATGCATGAGGCAGTCGATTTTTGAAGTGAAAACTTCTTTAGCGGCGTTGAGCACTTTTTCTGTAATGGGTATAAAATCTTAAACTCGCGTCAGGACACGTGACCTGATCGAAAAAGCGTAAGACGGACTCGCGTCAGGGTCACGTGATGCTGATCGAAAAAGCGTAAGATCGAGGGGAAGGGAGAGGAACTAGTATCTCCCACTCTTTCTACCGTGCCTGAGTGTGCTGCTCCGCTTAGGCGGCACAGGGCGCTTGCGCGAATGTCCGTCTGTGTTTATGTACAGCGTGCCACGCGTATCCATACACGAAATTACGGAATTACGAAATTATGGATGAAAGTTGATTTTTCTAAGAGATAAAAATTAATGTAATATATAAATAAATAACGATATAATATTATGAATAATAACATGTAAATTGTCATATTTGTGTACGATAGCGCAATAAATAAACATTGTATTCTACCTCATAAATGATAGTATTTTTGTACTTATAATTAAAAACAACGTTAATACTAAAGTTTTCACTTCTGCCGGCACTCCCGGAGTGCTACCGGTGTTTTTTTTTTTTTAGTGTTGGTCCCTTGTTAAAAGTTGATCATAATGATGCGTACAATGATACCTTTATAGGTATTGCGTTTATTCTGTTACACGTTGTTTTTTACCAAGTATTATTGACAGTTCAGCAGAGGTTCAAGTTTGAGGATTGTCAGCGAGCAATGGAGTGAAAGTTCTGGAGTGGCGACCGCGTACTGGAAGACGCAATGTTGGAAGGCCTCCCACAAGGTGGACCGATGACCTTATGACGGTCGCGGGTAGCCGATGGATGCGAGACGCACAGGACCGGTTGTTGTGGCGACACTTTGGGGAGACCTATATCCAGCAGTGGACGTCTCGGTTGATAAGAGTGCAGCATTCTGGGATCCAGATTAACGGGCCGCGTTAGGAACACAGTGCTGCGCTCCAAAACACAAATAGCCGACGTCACCTAAAAACAGTCAAGATAAATAAATAAAATAGGGCTGGACCGGACACGACTGCCGCATGTCGAACAGTTCATGACCTAACCATGCTGGTGGGGCTGCCCCGATTCTGTAGTCCGTCGTGGATGTTCAGACGCGCATGGGGATTGTTTCTACACAATAATGCGTAAGAGATGCGCTTCCCTGGTGCGCAGGGTGTGGGGCAGCACCAATAGTATTCTAAGCATAATTGCAAGTAGCCAGTAATGCACGTTATCAAGATGGAATGACAGTTCACTTCATGATCACTTCACCCGAGCCTTCACTTCGACATGTTTACAGAATCGACTGGCTGGACTGCGTTTATGTGGGTCACTGTTATGCAACTACTCATGGGTTGTCGCAGCAGTGATCCACTGGTATTTGTAATGTTGTTTGTTTTATTTTGTAAAGTGTCAGTGGTTACGGGACTAAGAAAATATTCGCCGACATAGCGTCAGACCCAGGGGAAGAGCTTGATGTCTTTAGGTACCTACCTCTATGTAGGGTTGGTCCAAAGTTGCCTAAATCCGGGAGGACTGGAAAGGCTGAAATCATTTTAAATAATAACTGTTAAGATGATTCAGTAAGCATAAAGCAGGAGTCCTAAAACACCATTCATTGTCAAATTAGATAATAAAACATTCAAAAATATCCAGCATAATGCTAATGGATTAGATAGCTGCAAATTTCCAAAGTTTTATCTAATCATGCAACTTTTAAATTAGCTTAAAGTTTTTAGCATATCTAACTGCCATATGAACTATCCTGAAGGCTGGCAGCCTAATACAATTTCAAACAATACAATTCCGCGGCTCCTGCATCTAGTTCGCAGCTACTTTGCTCTTTTATTTATTACTGGCGCACTGAACGTGCTCAACGCGAATTTGTTTTCATAATATTTCTCACAGACGCCGCCTCTGTGTTATGTGCCCTTCCTACACACGATATTCAACCCTAATCTTAAGATACAAGCTCGAAATTGTATTGTTAACCTTTGGAAGCATGTACATTTGTCTCTTTATTTACTTTATTGCGACGTTTTATAATATTCTACGTTTTGTGCGATAAGGCACAAGACGCTCAACCGTTACAAAGTGCTTCTTGTTTTGAAATCATAAGGAGTTTTGCGTGAAAAGTTTTCATTAAAACAAGGTTTTTCTTTGTATCTTATTTGCGGAAAAAGAAGGTGGGTAACTGAAACTGGCCGATTAAACAACTGTGTTATTCATTGGGGTCTTAACTTTATATTACTTCGAGAATTTTACAATTTGTTTGACTGTTTGGATGCACCATATGTCTAAATAAACTATATAATATTATGCTTGTTTGTGTATTCTGAGTTGTTTAAGTTATAAGTATGAACTTAACTTTAACCAAGTACTTCACTATTCAACAATTTTGATACAATTTTCGCTAAAGCTCGCTCCATCGTAGACTTTATCTCTGTCATCACTGACCTAGACTGGAGTCAAGAGCCAACCCATTTAAAAAAAGGGGCAATAAAGTAGAAGTTACTTAAGTATTGCTCCTTAAAATAAGGAAGTCTAGAAATAGCCTATTTTTCGTGACAATCTAAGAAGTCGGATTTTACAGCTAAGTAAAAAAGATTTGACAGCTCAGTAGAGAGCTCTCTACTGAGCTGTCAAATCCGAGTTCTATAGGGATAGAAGACCGCTTTATCACTAAGTGCAAAAGAGATTTACTTTCGTGTCTCTTGCTTCAAAGTCTTGAGCATTGACGCTGAGTTGCTGGCCTGTCGGTTTTCTATCGGTTGCATTTTGGGGAGTGTGCGACGGATTTGCATGATATAATTCCGTCAAGCAAGTTCCATCATCGGACCACAAGACGAACGGCATTCATTGCTATAAAATATTAATCCTATTATTAACGATCCCACGATTTTCATTAAAAACAAAAATCAGAACCGAATAACTTAATAATTAAAAGATTCCTGTAGCACACCTTAAAACTTGCACCTGCCGCTATCCGACGATTCCGCTAACACAAACTTTCCTTTTCAATGAATGTTGGAAATCTTTTCCTTTTGTTATTGTTTTCGATCGGCGAAGTTCAAGGGAAATGGCAGAAAGTCTGCGATCATAACATTCAACTTAATGTCTTCAATGTGACCTTTTTAAGCGAGTTTGTTAAGTAAATGTCGGTCCGTTTTATAGGCAGGAAAAGTAATATTTTGTAATTATTCGCTGGTAGGACGACGTGTATGGTACGATGGGTTGTTTTGGATGTCTTTATAAATTGAATTCAAACATTTTATCACAGAAACTCATGAAAGGCAAGGTGAATCTTTGCCGTGTTGCGGATTTGTTCGAAAGAGTCACCGCGGCTCTGGAACGCAAAGGACATTAGGAGGAACACAGAAGATTTTAGTCAGTAAGAGTCTGACACTCCCTTCTGCTCCGCCCAGAGCGCGAGGAGTCATTTGATGATATCCTATTTAAAAAAAAACTGGCCAAGTGCGAGTCGGACTCGCGTGTTCTCAGTTCCGAACCAATTTCATTTTTTTAACATGTTATTTTAACACTACAAACTTCCAATAGGTTTTCCTATAATATTTAGGTATAGAGCTATTACCTGCATTTTTCAAAATTTTAGGCTCAGTAGTTTCGGAGATAAGGGAAAACTTTTTTTTAATTTTCTATTTGGCTCTCATACTCGTTCATGTTTGGGTCACAGAAATTCACATGTATACTAAATTTCAACAGAATCGGTCTAGTAGATCCGGAGAAAACTGGCTGTGACAGACGGACAGACAGACACCCGATGATCCTATAAGGGTTTCGTTTTTTGCAGATGTACGGAACGCTAAAAAAGGTAGATATTTGCCGTGATGTGACTCAACCTTAGTCATCTCTACGCACTCGTAAATTGTAATAAATCAAGAGTGTTTTCATCTCTTTAAGGAAGAGTGAAAAATCTTCCACTTCCTCAATAGAAAGTCTGCAAAGTTTGGGCAACAAATCTATCGATGGTCACCAATTTTCTCCAATATGACAAGGTAGCTTTTCTTAATATTTTTATTATTACAGTGCACATTTTGTACCGTAGTATTTTTGAGAATACCGTACAAATCTCAATGGTTTATAATATCGAAACGGTTTTTCACCTTTTCTGAAAACTAAATTCACACTGAAGCATATTGCTTCAGTGTGGATTTAGTTTTGAACGTGCAATTGAGGAAAACCTCCAAAGCACGCAGTGACGGAAGCACAAACATTGTTAAATAATCGACTGCTATTAAAAACAAAAGCCTGCGTGTTATTTTTTCTATCAGCAGTATATAACTCACAACACAATCTCAATCTTGTGCAAACAAGAGCAAAATAATTAAACGAGCCGTCGGCCGCTCGTTGCTTACTTCCTATAAATTCTACTGAAAATATGAACGGTGTCGCAGTATTTCAAAAGGCTATTACTTATTAAAGAATTATGCACACAGTGTGGGAGCTTTACGTGGCTTAAGACCTCGCTTATGAAAAGAATTTAATAATAATGTCGCATTTTTATGCCTGTGATATCGTTTACTTGGCTTCGGTCGACGCGTTTATTCATACTTTTATTAATAAGTGAGTTGTTCGTATTATTTCCTTTGGTAGAAAAGCATTTTAAAATTAAGTGGCAATGTTTCTTTTTAAAAAGCAACGTAGCGCAGACTTCGCTGTCCTCTCCTATATTGAACGTTCCTTTCGGGATCTAGTTTCGTCGTGTTCGTGTGCCAAGCCGACGTTCGATGCGAAACTGAAACAACAAAAGCGCAAACAAGGAACGGCCTTGCCAAAGATCCTTGTCAACTGGATTAATTCTGTTAAACAAACCACCAAGTAAATGCTTGCAGGTTGAGGTAGATAAGGGCTCCGGAAATTGCCTTAGAGTAGGAACCGAGTGGCCATTGCCAGTGGCACAGGGCAAGTGGGTGATGGATTGGTTGCTCGCATGACCAAGTAATTGTTACTTGAGGTCCGCTGACCGCCCCACGCTCGCGTGCCAACACTCGGCCTTTCTTTAAAACATAATCTGTAGACCTTTTTATTGTTGCCTTTTCTTTAAGTGAGACTTAGCGAAGTGACGCTTTTCGAATGGAAATGGTGGGGACGTTTTCACGGTGTATAATGATGGTCCTAGATACTGTGATTGTTGCCGATTTTTTTGTGAATGTACGTAAATATGTATGTTATAATTAATAGAGATAGAAAATATTAAGGGAAGTGAAACATCGGTTTTAGGGTCCGCATCCAAAGGGTAACCAACGGAATCCTATTACAAAACCTCCGCTTTCCGTCCGTCCGTCTGTCTGTCAGGCTGTATCTCGATAACCGTAACAGGAGGACATTTGTAATTTTCACAGTGTGTATTTCTATTGCCCCTAAAAGAAAAGATCTAAAAATTAAATTAAAAATAAAACGGGGCTCCCATACAAGAAACGTTTTTTTTTCGGTAATGGAACGGGACCTTTCGTGTGAGAGTTTGAGTCGCACTTGGCTGTTTTTTTAATTATGCCATCTCATAATATTTTGTGATTTATAAAACACACTCAGTTTAGAAAACTACGCAATACATTATCTAGGAGTTTGCAGAAAACAATAAATGATAGTACTCCCACAGGTCCAGATGAAACGACATAACTTTTCACAAAACATAATGCTCACTGCTCAAAGGGAAAAACGAGTATGGATCACATCACATCATATCATATTCAGAATGGCAGAAACACACGAGTAACACAAATAGGCCGTCGATGTGGCGATTGTCAGCGCAGTTTGTTTTTGATTCCGTTCAACAAAGCGCGCTGGATGCAGTCCGTCGCACTATTTGCGACACACCGCTGACTTTCTGTCGAGCTAATAAATTCTGCTGCGATAACGCTGTTTAATATTTTTGTTATGGTTTTTGAAAAATATGATATTGTCAAATGACGAGATTTTAATGGTGGAAGAGGAAATGCGGTCTTAAAAAAAAATGAAAAGAAATTCAGTTACCTACAAATTGTGTTGGAGTTTCAGAAGAAGCCCAGTCTTTCTGAATTATAAGTAGATATACCTAGTTTAACTTAGTTATCTATCCTAATAGCTGCTTCCCGAAGAGTTACGTTTCCTCTACATGACTCTACTGATAATGATAAATGATAAATGATATTTATTTTACAAATAGGTTACACAATATTTTTTTTTTGACATATTTATCTAGATGAGGCCGGATGTTTCTTAGCTGAGTACCCTGAGAAGAAACACCGGAACAAACTCAGAGGTCATAGTCTCTTTTGAAGTCCATACAATCGCCAATAACATATGAAAAACATGTAGGTTAACGTACCTATGAGGTGGCCTTTTGAGGAAAGCACCACGCAGGTTTGAGTGGGCTTCTCCAGACAGTGCAAGCATTTGTCAGTTATCGTGCAGCTCAACTCAGAACTTTGAGGAGCTCAACGGACCGACGAACAATACCAAAGTAAGGACATTTGGCTAAGCCGCATAATATACTCAAACTGCCAGACAGTCATGAAATCAATCCTTAAAATAACGACCTACATAGTCCTCACACTTACAATACATCATTTTTTTAAGAACGATGCAGATTAGTGTCTGAGATGGTCTTAAGAAGAAAGAACCACACAGATTTGAGTGACTACGTACTACTACACCACACAGAGTGAGTACTTACAGTAAAAACGGATTTTGTCAGCAAATTAATGGTTATGTCTTATGTTATAGAGTCACACCCTGTTCAGGGTTTAGAGTTATAAACCAGCCAATAACATGCTGCTACTGCGCTAAAATCTCATCTTCTAATATATAAAAATCTCGTGGCACGATGTTTGTTATCGAATTCCTCCGCAACGGCTTGACCGATTTTTTTTTGTATATTCTGTAGGTCTGAGAATAGGTCGTATGTATGTATGTATATGTCGTGGTGTTTTGCCATGAAATATACCCTATTTCATGGCAAAACAAATTTTGCCTAGTCAGCTAGTAATTTATTTTGACTTATAAGTTACTTCTAGAAGAATTTAGTCTATCGTCAGCCACATCATCGCTTAACCATCATTTTAGAAATTGTATAAAATTCTTTTCTATCAATATATATATAATTATATTGACAGAAAAGAAAAAAGAATCTTGTGTTTCTGACTGATTGTGTAATTGAGTGATTGAGTAACTGACAAACACCGCATAACCGAAACTACTGGTCGTAGGAAGCGGAAATTTGGCAAGTAGCTTCCTTGAGGAGTGTAGCACTAAGAGAGGATTTCCCGAAATTCCTACGGGAACGGGAAAAAACGGGATATGCGCGTATGAAGTCGCCGGCAAAATCTAGGTAGTCAATAATAAAACACAAAAAAATATATGGAAAATTAATTTCTGATATTGAGCACAACCAAGCGGTCTGAAAACATACCTATTATCTAGATACAGGAAGCTTTTTGGGGGAAACTAACTATGGTAGGCGGCAGATAAACTTGCAATAAAGTACATTGACCTTTCCCTAATATCCTTTCGTAGATACCTGAAAAAAAAATTATGAACCGTTTTTCATTACTAAAAAACGTAAAGGATCGCAATAGAAACCGAGTCAGGACAGATGTAGGTCATTATTTCTGTTTTTGATATTAAAAATAGTACACTACTGCAGCGGCCAGCAAAAGAGGGATATGAGTTGACTATGTAACTTATTTGGCCGCTAAACCAAGACAGATATGAATTTTCAAACAACTTTTGCCGCTGCAAGTATTTGGCCAGTACAGCAATTTCGATTCATCTCGAAGAAGGTTGTCAAAATAATGCTCATATTTCTAAGCACGTTTGAGAAAAGTCAATATATGTATATGGGTAAATGACCATTATTGCACATTTATCTGGTGTCTAACATAGAGTTTTTATTTATTATTATATTATAATTACTACTGGTAGAAAGAGTAAGGCTGCTCTTTCTACCAGCAGTATAATCCAGTAAATCCACAACCATTATTCGTCTGTAAACTTTCAAGTTAATATGAATTATTATGAGATGATCCACACATCACTAGCTGCATGGAAGCGTGTCGCAGGCTGCACACGATTGCCTACGTCTGGCCACTCACAAGCTTAATACGGCGACTGTAAACTGTAAACGAGTTTACACGATTATTGCGCATCGATGAGCAACACCCTTTATTTTTGGATTCGATTAATTGAATCGCTAATGTGATTGGTGTTGTTTCGTTTTGATTGATTATTATCGAGTTGAATGAGATGACTGATTTTTGAAGTGAAAACTTCTTTAGCGGCGTTGAGCACTTTTTCTGTAATGGGTATAAAATCTTAAACACGCGTCAGGACACGTGACCTGATGGAAAAAGCGTAAGACGGACTCGCGTCAGGGTCACGTGATGCTGATCGAAAAAGCGTAAGATCGAGGGGAAGGGAGAGGAACTAGTATCTCCCACTCTTTCTACCGTGCCTGAGTGTGCTGCTCCGCTTAGGCGGCACAGGGCGCTTGCGCGAATGTCCGTCTGTGTTTATGTACAGCGTGCCACGCGTATCCAAGGATACGAAATTACGGAATTACGAAATTATGGATGAAAGTTGATTTTTCTAAGAGATAAAAATTAATGTAATATATAAATAAATAACGATATAATATTATGAATAATAACATGTAAATTGTCATATTTGTGTACGATAGCGCAATAAATAAACATTGTATTCTACCTCATAAATGATAGTATTTTTGTACTTATAATTAAACACAACGTTAATACTAAAGTTTTCACTTCTGCCGGCACTCCCGGAGTGCTACCGGTGTTTTTTTTATTGTATGTATGTAAGTATGTATGTACAAGGCTGACCAAAAAGAAACTTTTTTTTTGTCGGCGCCTGTGTGTTTTAGCGTGATGTTTAATAGCCTGTAGCCTTCCTCAAGAATTGGAAATATAAAAAGATTTTTTGAAATCTGACTGGTAGTTCTAGAGATTACGCACGTTCAAACATACAAAAAAAACTTTTCAGCTTTATTATTAGCATAAAAATATGTACCGATTGTTATCATTACTTTTGGATCAGCCTGATATGTATATTTCTTTTTCTGTCATGTTTGTTTCGAATTTACTTGTATATTCGAATAGTTGTTGTCTCAAACGGTGCCGTAAACTTAACGCAAAGTGCCGCGCGACCGCAGCGCGGCTGCATCGCTGCCGCTGTGCGTTTATTATTTGTACGGATTAACAAAGCAGCGCGGCAGCAGCGCTGCAGCCGCGCTGTTGCCACGCGACACTTTGCGACAAATTTGAAGGCGCCCTAAGATTCTAAAAGCGTTATTCTGTCAGCGATAACGACTGGAGAAAAGTCAAAATGATGCCGTGACGTCATGTGACATTTTCGAAACTCATGTCGATCCCATACCGAATGTTACACACTTTTCGACAAACCTTATCGCTGGTAGATTACCAACTTTGTTAGAAATACTTTTTTTAATCCCACAACGGACGAGCCAATAGTAAATTCTTTATAGAACTTCTGGAGGTGAAGTCAGAGTCATCGTCCCAGAACTCACCACCCGGTTCCCCAATTATGTAGTGATTTGATTTTTTCTTTACTCATAGCACGTTTAGCAGAACATTTATGACAAAACGTGATTCTGAACGCATTCAAACCTAATCTCTTCAAAATTAGAGTGAACAGGCTTCTTCTGGGTGAGCCCACTCCCTCGTCGACTCTGTCTCTGTCACCTCTGTAGGTCAAAGGTGAGAGACTAGAGTCAAGAGCAAAACCCAATCCAAATAAAAAAACTCATCCTCATACCCAAACAAATGACCATGCAGATCACCCCTATACATACTAACCCTAAATATCGGTCGAATCTCGTACACTCATCAGCAACACACTATATTCAGTCGAGATGTTCGCAGATTATTACTAGCGCCATACATGTATTATTCATAGTTGTCTGTCCGTATTACAACGGTCATACATCAGGGGATGGTTGCCCCTTTTATCAATAATGTGTTATTCAGTTCGCGCGTCAGTAACTGATATCTGATCACTAGCTGACCCGCGCAACTTCGTCTGCGTCGCAATTTTCATTACTGCTCCGCTCCTGTTGGTCTTAGCGTGATGATATATAGCCTATAGCCTTCCTCGATAAATGGGCTATCTAACACTTACATAACTTTTCTAATCGGACCAGTATTTCCTGAGATTAGCGCGTTCAAGCTAACAAACAAACTCTTCAGCTTTATATATTAGCATAGATATCTGACTGAAGGAGGAAACTGATTTTCCATATATTAAAGAAGGTGCTTATTGTTGTAGTCGTTGGTTGAAAAAAAATATATTTCATTCAAATAATATTAACATAGATCCAACTGTACTCGCCGCGCCGGGTTAATTTTTTTAAAGGTTCCTGAAATGCCAGCAAATAGTATTAGTCTTTTTAGTTTTTTCTAGCTACTTATCAGATTTATTTTCTTAAAAGAAATAATCTAAGACCACACTGCCACCAGAAAATAAATGATCATTTCCGGCATTTTTAAAACACAAATAGGTATCTACTTCTAACAAAACGATGTCAAAAACTAGGGCACGGTTCCACATGACGGGAAGATTAAGCGGTTTTAGATTAAGACCTCAGACTGGCACTATGTATTACTTTTTTGCTTAAAAAAAAAACAATAATGCAGCAACCGCTTTCATAGCTAATGCAAACTTGGCGTGAGAGCAAATGTTTCGCTTTGTTCTAAGTTACTGCAGTTTATTCTAGGTTCTTTAGCAAGGTAGGAAGTTCTGCTACGGTTTTTATAATTATGTGTGGCTTAATTAGTCGATTATACCTAGAAATAGGGTAAAAGTGGGATAATTGCCCCCACATTTCAAAATTGGCGTATTATTTCCAAACTATCGTAGTATTAAAAAAAAAAATGTTTATAATGAAAACCATGTCTTTTGCCTATATCATCATTATGAGTAATTACATAAGTGCAATTATATACAAGCAAAAAAATAATTATTTTTGGAGGTATTAATTTGGGGATAGATGCTTAACATATGCCTCAATGAATTTATTAGTATCTGTTGCCTTTAGGATTAATAAGAGAAAATTTTAAAATATTGATGTTTAATTTTTACCAATGACACGTTTCACTTTGGTTTTAATCATTATATCTCATCTGCTAGTAACTGTAAAATTATATAAAAATCTTAATTTTTTTTTCTATCAGCGTTAAATTAAACTTTATTTTCAATCAATCTTATAGGAAATAGGTATGATAATGAGATAAGTACTAAATCACTTCTGTAATTTTTTTAAATGTGTGTTTTTTTGCGACCACATCTGTTACAATAGTCACAGTACATAGTGCATTTCTCGTGTACCGTGTAAGCCGACCAGCAAGCCGAAGCTGCGGTGGTGAGCGTTAAAACCATCTGCGACGATAAGACCGCGTGGGATCGCCGAAGCCCCGCAGCGCCGGAGCCGCGACATAAACCATGCCTGCTGCATGTTGCATGCTGTACGCATAGTGCTTGCTTGCATGCTGTATGCATGCTTGCGTATGCTTGTTTGTATGTTTGAATTGTTTTGTCTTTTATGCCCATCGCCATTTCCCGCCACCATCGCTTCGTGGGCCTCCGTCGACTGGGCCCGAATGAAAAGTTTTGGCTTGACTAGAATTTACCCGCATTGTTTTTGTGAACTCAGGGACTCACCAAAGAATGGGTAGCAGCGTTCTCTGTAAAACGCCAACCCGCCGCCAAGCGTAGCGATTATGGCAACCCCCACCACCCCCTTTGGGGAAGGCCTACGTCCAGCAGTGGACGTCTTTCGGCTGTTATGATGATCCTATTGCTTAGCTTGTAATCTTTCCGAGGCAGTGTTGCCGGTGAATGGACTCACGCATCCAAGAAAGCTTCTTCTTCGGCTTTTTAGTCTTTGGGGCAATAAGCTGTAATTGTGCATTGGGTGGCGTGAGTCATTTTTTAATTTCAGGCTTTCTATACGGCTGGCTACGTCCTGCGAATTTCTGGGGGCGCAATGCCAATTAACACATTTAGTGCCAAGAACTCAGCGTATGGGTCGAGCAGTGATTCGTTATTTGCCCACAACCCGTATCTGAGTCGTTGTTTTAAGTAGCTATATGTGACTTGTGTTCATGTGCGGGTTGTGGGCACACGAACGAATTGTTGTTCAGCCCATGTGTTGAGTGCTTCGCACTAAAACTGTAAAAACACTCTTGTACTTGGCACTGAAAGTGTTAATGGATACAGCATTCGTACAGGAGTCGGTTTAAAGCTGTATCCACTAATTTGGTGTGGGCAAAGCGGCTCCATACTGGACTTGCATACTCACCAGTGGAGAAACAAAGCGCCATTCCAGTTGTTCGCAGGACTTGAGGAGACGCCCCCCATTTGGTAGATGTTAGGCGGCGAAGCAAGTTGTTTCCTGTCCAAGGTGATGCCGAGGTATTTTGGGTAGGGACTATGGATAATAGTGCACACAAGTAAGTATTATTTTTCTCGCCTACGTCCATCATCTCACCGAGATAAGTAATGTTATGGTAGAAGATCACACACTCACTCGCCTGGAAGTTACTAATTCACTCTTGACTGAAAGAAGTTGTAACTATCAAGAAACGCAGATTGAAATTGCCCCAAAACGTATTCCAATCCATAAGGCACCCCTTATGCGCCCTATGCCCCTTATGCGTCACCGGCTCAAGATGTGCGTCCCACCGGACGCACATCTTGAGCCGGTGACGCATAGCGATGCGCATCATCTTACAATAAGAAATACGGTGATACGTCTTGTAGTCAGATGATGGAACGGGTTAAAGCTCGAATGAGTGCTGTGTGGTAAAAAAGGTACGGTTTATGCAATATCCTTTCAAATCAGATCTCGGCAAATGTTGAATTTAAATTAATAGTGTCTTTGATTGACACATGAGTGACACCAAATTTCAGAAAAAATATTGGTTGGTGAAAAAAAAACATCTGTTATATGAGGGTAGTATGAGGCAACCCTAAATATAAGGCTTCGCTTTAATTTATCACTCGGTCCGCAAACTCGTGATTAATACGTATAGTAACATCGCACGATAGTCTGTTTCGTATACGGGTTCCTTTATCGCGTTGCTGCGGTAGCAACCGATCTAACTTTAATTTGTTGTTGTTTTTTTTTTTTTTCCTCTGCTTATTGGAGGGAAATGGGTGGTAAATAGAATAAGGTTGAATGTAGGTCATGTTGGTGGAAGATCTTCAGGTAATTTCTGTAGTCGCTGTATGAAATTTGAAAAGCTCTAATGATAAAGATACAAGCCAATCTACTGTTATTTTAAAGCAACGTTCGTATTCGCATCTCAGTCGCAATCTGTCAAAAAAGCCTCAGTCTTAGGGTTCCGAACAAAAAATGGAACCCTTGTAGGATCACTCGGGTGTCTGTCCGTCTGTCACAGCCAGTTTTCTCCGGATCCACTGGACCGATTCTATAAAAAATTGGTGCACATGTGGACTTCTGTGACCCAAACATGGACGCGTTACGTAAATCATTAAATTTTTAGTATGAGGTCACTTTTCGGGATCAAACTTCAAAAAAAAAACGACCGAAAATTTCAACAAAAAAAGTTTTTTAAACAATATCGAGTGACATATGAAATGAAAGGGCTTACTGTAAGGGTTTAAATATATTTTTTTCATAATTTTTAAAATTATGAAAAAAATTAGGTTTTCCTGTAATCTTTATGTAAAGAATAAAGTATAATCTCCATTTTTTTTTCAAAATTTTAGGCTCAGCAATTTCGGAGATAAGGAGGGAATGGTCATTTTTCGTCTAGTTTCTTGAATAACTTCAAAACCATTTACTTTAAAACTATTAATAAAATATAATTAAAACCCTCACAGTAATCTCTTTTATTAGATATGTCGCACGGTATTGTTCAAAAAACTAAAAGATTAATAACTTACGTAACACGTCCGTGTTTGGGTTACAGAAATCCATATGTCCAGTGGATCCGGAGAAAACAGAATCGGTCCAGTGGATCCGGAGAAAACTCGCTGTGACAGACGGACAGACAGACAGACACCCGAGTGATCCTTTAAGGGTTCCGTTTTTTGTTAGGAACCCTAAAAAATAACCGAGAGTATTTTGACTTAAAAGTAAGTGCTACCTACTTAGTGGCGCGAACAAATAAAAAAGAAGTGTCAGTTTCGATAATCCTGAAAGACAAACCGAATCAATTGTATTTCCTACGCTTCTTTGTAAAATTAAATAAAACTACAGAGCTAATCAAACATCTTGGTAGCACCTTGTACCCATCAAGTATTTAGTAACTAGTAACATAGAAATTACTAATACTTGAACCTCAGAGTTGATCTTCAGGCAAAACTTCAGGCAATATCTGCACACTTAATTAACAAGGTGGAGCAGTAGGCACCTATACTGTCTTCAATGAAACCTATTACTTAGCCACTGTAGTTCCTAATTTAATCAAGAATATGTTCCTCGTGAATTACATAAAAATATCTAGGTTCTCACAAAGCACGTTAAGCCATTGGCCCTGGCTATCATTTTTAGATCTTTGGCAGTCGTTACGGATTGTCAGAAGCCAGAAAAACTGACACCAGCCTTGCCAAAGTAGTACCGTGTTACCCAAGTAATTGGTTGTGAAGGCCTGGTAGGCAGCTATTCCATGAAAAATACTGGTATTCAGCTGAATCCGGTATGAATGGGAGCCGACCCCAATATAGTTGGGAAAAGGCTAGGCAGATGATGATCTCTCAAAAATAATACGAAAAATAAATCCTAATATACAACGTGTAACAGAATTAACGCAATACTTCTAAAAGGGTCATTGTACTCATCATTATGAACAACTTTTGCTATGGGACCAATCCCCAAATCGCGAAAATAAAATCAGCTGTTCAGTACATTTTGTCGAGTTTATGCGCACATAAATGTATGGGGGAGTCAATTTTTTTTTCACGAGTTCAGTGTTGGTCCCATAGTGATTGAACTTATCATTATGAACAACTTTTGCTATGGGACCAAGCCCGAAATCGCGAAAAAAAAAATCAGCTATTCAGTACATTTTGTCGAGTTATGCGCACATAAATGTATGGGGGAGTCGATTTTTTTTTTCACGATTTCAGTGTTGGTCCCATAGTGAAAGTTGTTCGTAATGATGAGTTCAATAACCCCTTAAGAGGTATTGCGTTTATTCTGTTACAGGTTGTATAAAATTCTTCCGTTACTAAGTGAGTGAGAGTGAGTGACTGAGTGACAGACAACCCACAGCCGAAACTATTGGTCGTAGGAAGCTGAAATTTGCCATGTAGGTTCCTTGGAAATTTCCCGAAATTCGCGTACAAAGTTATGCGCGTACAAAGTTGCGGGCAAAAGCTTGTAGGATATACAGAACTAGATTGGCAGAGCATGATCTAAAAGCTGATTATACCGGCTCAAGATGTGCGTCCGGTGGGACGCACATCTTGAGCCGGTGACGCATAGCGATGCGCATCATCTTACAATAAGAAATACGGTGATACGTCTTGTAGTCAGATGATGGAACGGGTTAAAGCTCGAATGAGTGCTGTGTGTTTGATTTTTACGACACACTGGATAAACGCAAAATAGCAGCAGATGATCTCGCGATAAATAAATATATAAATAAATATTTAGAATTTTCTTTGAAACTTACTAAGTTGGCACTATAATCAGCTTTTAGATCATGCTCTGCCAATCTAGTTCTGTATATCCTACAAGCTTTTGCCCGCAACTTTGTACGCGCATAACTTTGTACGCGAATTTCGGGAAATTTCCCAAGGAACCTACATGGCAAATTTCAGCTTCCTACGACCAATAGTTTCGGCTGTGGGTTGTCTGTCACTCAGTCACTCACTCTCACTCACTTAGTAACGGAAGAATTTTATACAACCTGTAACAGAATAAACGCAATACCTCTTAAGGGGTTATTGAACTCATCATTACGAACAACTTTCACTATGGGACCAACACTGAAATCGTGAAAAAAAAAATCGACTCCCCCATACATTTATGTGCGCATAACTCGACAAAATGTACTGAATAGCTGATTTTTTTTTTCGCGATTTCGGGCTTGGTCCCATAGCAAAAGTTGTTCATAATGATAAGTTCAATCACTATGGGACCAACACTGAACTCGTGAAAAAAAAATTGACTCCCCCATACATTTATGTGCGCATAACTCGACAAAATGTACTGAACAGCTGATTTTATTTTCGCGATTTGGGGATTGGTCCCATAGCAAAAGTTGTTCATAATGATGAGTACAATGACCCTTTTAGAAGTATTGCGTTAATTCTGTTACACGTTGTATATTAGGATTTATTTTTCGTATTATTTTTGAGAGATCATCATCTGCCTAGCCTTTTCCCAACTATATTGGGGTCGGCTCCCATTCATACCGGATTCAGCTGAATACCAGTATTTTTCATGGAATAGCTGCCTACCAGGCCTTCACAACCAATTACTTGGGTAACACGGTACTACTTTGGCAAGGCTGGTGTCAGTTTTTCTGGCTTCTGACAATCCGTAACGACTGCCAAAGATCTAAAAATGATAGCCAGGGCCAATGGCTTAACGTGCTTTGTGAGAACCTAGATATTTTTATGTAATTCACGAGGAACATATTCTTGATTAAATTAGGAACTACAGTGGCTAAGTAATAGGTTTCATTGAAGACAGTATAGGTGCCTACTGCTCCACCTTGTTAATTAAGTGTGCAGATATTGCCTGAAGTTTTGCCTGAAGATCAACTCTGAGGTTCAAGTATTAGTAATTTCTATGTTACTAGTTACTAAATACTTGATGGGTACAAGGTGCTACCAAGATGTTTGATTAGCTCTGTAGTTTTATTTAATTTTACAAAGAAGCGTAGGAAATACAATTGATTCGGTTTGTCTTTCAGGATTATCGAAACTGACACTTCTTTTTTATTTGTTCGCGCCACTAAGTAGGTAGCACTTACTTTTAAGTCAAAATACTCTCGGTTATTTTTTAGGGTTCCTAACAAAAAACGGAACCCTTAAAGGATCACTCGGGTGTCTGTCTGTCTGTCCGTCTGTCACAGCGAGTTTTCTCCGGATCCACTGGACCGATTCTGTTTTCTCCGGATCCACTGGACATATGGATTTCTGTAACCCAAACACGGACGTGTTACGTAAGTTATTAATCTTTTAGTTTTTTGAACAATACCGTGCGACATATCTAATAAAAGAGATTACTGTGAGGGTTTTAATTATATTTTATTAATAGTTTTAAAGTAAATGGTTTTGAAGTTATTCAAGAAACTAGACGAAAAATGACCATTCCCTCCTTATCTCCGAAATTGCTGAGCCTAAAATTTTGAAAAAAAAATGGAGATTATACTTTATTCTTTACATAAAGATTACAGGAAAACCTAATTTTTTTCATAATTTTAAAAATTATGAAAAAAATATATTTAAACCCTTACAGTAAGCCCTTTCATTTCATATGTCACTCGATATTGTTTAAAAAACTTTTTTTGTTGAAATTTTCGGTCGTTTTTTTTTTGAAGTTTGATCCCGAAAAGTGACCTCATACTAAAAATTTAATGATTTACGTAACGCGTCCATGTTTGGGTCACAGAAGTCCACATGTGCACCAATTTTTTATAGAATCGGTCCAGTGGATCCGGAGAAAACTGGCTGTGACAGACGGACAGACACCCGAGTGATCCTACAAGGGTTCCATTTTTTGTTCGGAACCCTAAGACTGAGGCTTTTTTGACAGATTGCGACTGAGATGCGAATACGAACGTTGCTTTAAAATAACAGTAGATTGGCTTGTATCTTTATCATTAGAGCTTTTCAAATTTCATACAGCGACTACAGAAATTACCTGAAGATCTTCCACCAACATGACCTACATTCAACCTTATTCTATTTACCACCCATTTCCCTCCAATAAGCAGAGGAAAACA
The DNA here is from genome assembly GCA_947578705.1 of Lacanobia wlatinum. Classification (NCBI taxonomy): domain Eukaryota; kingdom Metazoa; phylum Arthropoda; class Insecta; order Lepidoptera; family Noctuidae; genus Lacanobia; species Lacanobia wlatinum. Next base: position 11,708,992 of record OX388024.1, on the reverse strand, counting down.
AAAAAAAACAACAACAAATTAAAGTTAGATCGGTTGCTACCGCAGCAACGCGATAAAGGAACCCGTATACGAAACAGACTATCGTGCGATGTTACTATACGTATTAATCACGAGTTTGCGGACCGAGTGATAAATTAAAGCGAAGCCTTATATTTAGGGTTGCCTCATACTACCCTCATATAACAGATGTTTTTTTTTCACCAACCAATATTTTTTCTGAAATTTGGTGTCACTCATGTGTCAATCAAAGACACTATTAATTTAAATTCAACATTTGCCGAGATCTGATTTGAAAGGATATTGCATAAACCGTACCTTTACTTTAGGCTTGTTTTTTTTTTTAGAAAGAGATTAAAAAATCAAGTTGTATTAGAAAATGATAAAAAATCAATAATATATTTTCCTTCTGATTTTGTATAGTATGGGAATCGAGATAGTTTTCCTTTGAGGCCTTGAGATTTCCTCTGATCTGTTTTTCGGTAACTATTGGAGTTACTTGGTTTGGTTATATTCGTCAGGTAAGGATTTTTCTTGTTTTCGCTTGATTTGGTCGCTCATTTTGATTGGTTGTAGGTACAGCAGGTTTTGGGACTCACATTATAGTCTCGTCTTGAGCTACATTTAGTGCCCCCTACACTCCCCAAGGAAACTACATGCCAAATTTTAGCTTTCTAGGACTAGTATTTTCGTCTGTGCGTTGTCTAGGTCACTCACTGAGTAACGAATGAATTAAAAATTTTAGGTATTAAATGGCTATGTCTCTTACCTAGGTATATTCATTTTCCCATTTTCACGTCTTGCGAGTCTATTGAAGGTTTTGGAAAGAATTTTGTGATTGCTTGAATTAACTGTCAACCGTTCATCACAATAGTTATATGTTACCTTTTATTTATTTATTTATTATATACTTTATTGTACATACAAGCACAGGAAAACGCTTATAAAAACTAGTGTACAATGGGCGGTCTTATCGCACAGGGCAATCTCTTACAGACAACCTTTGGATGGACTGAACTAAAGAAGTTAGATTTAGGGCGGTTAGTGTACAAACATCATAAATAATATTAAAAGAGAGACATACATAATAATATGAAACAAATACATACAATACTAAATAATATACTAATAAATATCATAACATTATTTTTTCGGTAAATTTGGTTCCAGAAACCGGAAGTAACTTTTTGCTGTCGTAATGTTCCAATTTCGATTTAAAGATCACCTAAAAAATACCAACAATTTCTTCTTCGTAGTCTTGTTACTGGTAGATAGTATTAAAGGGCAACTCTGGGTGCTCCCTAAAACTAAACGTCAAATCTAATTAAGTGCAATAGAAAATCCCCGATGACAACCCTAGTCGTATCGCAAACGTGTGATCTAAACGCGGCGTTTTTGGTACGCCCGCTTACTAGCAACACGTTATCATTAATCACGATGATCCGACTTCTATTTATTTTATTTTAGCTATAAATAAAACACATGTATGATTTATATGTTGCATTAGCTCAAATGTTTAGTGATATATGTCCCAAATGTGTGAATAATGGACAGATAAATCTAGTTCTGTTTGTAAATTCATCGATAGGGTTACAGATAATTGATTGTGTAGATGTGTATGGTAGGCGCCAGATAAATGTGCAATAACGGTCATTGACCCACATACACTTATTAACTTTCTTAATATCAAAAATAGTAATAAATACATAAAGCTGTCCTGAATCGAGTTCTATCGTGATCATTAACGCTCTTTGGTAATGAAAGACGGCTCATAATTTATTGTTCGGGTATCTACGAAGGGATATTAGGAAAAGGTCAATGAACTTTATTGAAAGTTTATCTCGTGCCTACCATAATGTTGGTAGAGACTATATTATTCTGATTCAAAATTAACAATAATTCGTAATATAATTTTGTCCAAATATTCCTCTACATGGAAATCGAACCCGAAAGATTGGCTTGAACATGATGTTACATCGGGTAAAGAAAGTTTATTTGAGTTTTCCCAACAGTAAACGTTATGAGCAATATTAAAATAATATGCAGAAATGTCGATATGGATTATTATGGTCCCTTGCGATAGGGGCAAGTTTTTTTTCCAATAAACGAACACAATCCTATTTGTCTGAGCTGCCACTGAAAGAGAGATTACAACATTATTATTACCATAATTATACTTTAATTTCTTCGTTTTCAAGTTATACTCGCAACTGCTAATTTAATTTGTGTGTGCATTGCAGCTGTCAGCTCCATTAACAAAATTGTATCCACAAAACTGTAGCTTATTAATAAAGGAACTGCACTAGCGTAACTGCAACTATGTCATATGTAGCTGTAGCGTGTTACATACAATGTTACGCTAGCAATTTCAACCCACTTTAATATGGTAACGCCCAATTAGGTGTTTAAGTTCAAATTAATTTGAAACTTTGACGAGCCATCTAGCTAGACGGGACTGCTTTGATTATATATGGGCCTGGTATATTTTATCGGTCATGAAGGAAATTAATTTTGTGGTGTATTATATTTGGGAGGTGACAATTACTGAACCTTATTCCAAACTATTCAGAATCATCATCACCTTTTTCTTTTTTTTATTTGTGATGGGTTTGCTCTTGACTCTAGTCTAGGTCAGAGATGACAGAGACAAAGTCTACGATGGAGCTAGCTTATCCAGAAGGAGCCTGTGCATTCTAACTTTGAAGAAATGAGGGTTGTAAGCGTTTGGAAACACAGACGCAGGCAGAGAGTTCCACTCCTTCGCTGTGCGCATTATAAAAAACGTTTGGAAACGCTTAGTACGAATTGGTGGAATACCAACAAGGTAGGGATGGTAAGATACAGTGCGTCTGGATGTCCGATGGTAGAAAAGGGCCGGTGCGATGAGGCCATGGAGTTCTTGGACACACTCACCGAAGTACAATCTATAGAAGACCGACAAGCAGGCAACCTTACGGCGATGAGCCAACCTTGGTCTTATTCCAAGTTATCTGTCGTAACATGTATTTTTCTTCATTGAGGAGCTTGTGGCTAAATCATAACAGCCGTACAGGTCGATCTTCAAGGTTAAACAATGCTGGATGAGGTTAGTTTGTGGATGGGTGACCATTTTAACATACCGAGACTCCTCTGTGCCACGGAAAGCACGTTAAGCCGATGGTCCCTCCTGCCATTTGTAGCTCTTTGAAGCTAGAAAGTTTGACCACACTAGTCTTGACAAGAAGTACCGTGTTACCCAGTTAAAGGGTTGTGGAGGTCTGGTAAGCAGCCGCTCCACGTAAAATACTGGTATGTAGCTGAATCCAGCATGACTGGAAGCCGACCCCAATATAGTTGGGAGTAGGCTAGGCAGATGAGTATGTCCTTTCTTCGTTACTTCTTCTTCTCTTCTTCAATTGGTTGTCATCTCAGTTATTTTTCTCCTCCTCGTTTATAAGAGGAGCAGAAAAGTGGCTACATAAAATGATAACATTCCAATTCAGTGGTAAATTAGTACGTACTACGATACCTTGTATGACTGCCATCCATTATCAAAAGTGATATACAACCTGTAATAGAATAAACGCAATGCCTCTTAAGGGGTCATTGTACTCATCATCATGAACAACTTTCGCTATGGGACCAACACTGTAACCAGGAAAAATTAATTCGTCTCCCCCATACATTTTTGTGGATGGTCGATGGGGCCGAAAAGTTCTGGAGTGGCGACCGCGTACCGGAAGACGTAACGTTGGAAGGCCTCCCACAAGGTGGACCGATGACCTGGTGAAGGTCGCGGGTAGCCGATGGATGCGAGACGCACAGGACCGGTCGTTGTGGCGACGCTTGGGGGAGGCCTATGTCCAGCAGTGGACGTCTTTCGGCTGATATGATGATACATTTTTGTGCGCATAACTCGACAAAATGTACTGAACAGCTGAATTTTTTTGCGATTTCGGAGTTATTTATTTATTTAAACTTTATGTACAGTAGTGGTACACGGGCGGACTTAATGCAACAAGGCATTCTCTACCAGTCAACCTTTGGGTTAAAAAGACTACACAGTGGTAGGTGTACAATAAAAAAATAAAAATAAATGGAATCTTTTGGGGAACATTATACAAATAATATTTTTTTTTATTTTTTTTTTCTTAGTTGGTGTCGTAGTAAAAGTTGTTATTAATAATGAGTACAATGACCCCTTAAAATGTATTGCGTTTATTCTGTTACACGTTGCATAAGATCTCCGATACTAACAATTTGGCAACTTGTAGAATGCAGTTTTAAAGCATACCTAGAAACAATGCTCGTATTCAACAAACATCATTCACACAAAGGAAGTAGGTATCTTTTCTCTACCCGTAATTAATTTCAAAAACTCGTGGTATCGCGTATTGTGGAAACACAAGCAGCGTCAATTCCGAACTCGAAACGCAATCAGGGGCACAATGAGATAGCCGAGCTGACCAATGCCGGAGAATCGCATCATCTGGTGGTATTGAAAATGTAATAAAACGATGCACAGTGGAACCGATTCGGAGTTCTGTGTACAAAATTACACAAAGGATTATCCGAACAATAAGTAGAAGTGGGTTCATTCATTCATTGTACAATTACAATTCAATATCATACAAAGCTCTGGGATTTTTTTTTGTCATTTCGAATTAGGTGCAATGTAATTTAAGTGTAAGCAAAATATTAATTTATTAACCAAAACTTGTAAATGGCGTCTCGTTCGCTATAGGCACATATTTAATCATTTACAGTTTTATGCATGCCACTTCAACATAAACATTGAAATGTAGGTGTTTCAACTAATATTGATATCTATAGGGCTAGACTTTTCTCGAGTACACGCGTAATTATGAGTTACGAGTTACAAAATTCATTAAAATCACTAAAATGGAACTAAGCACCTTTTAGTTAAGCAACTAATTAGCCAAATTATAGAGAATTCGATAGGCAATTAGAGAATTTTATGAAAAAAAAAATATATATTATTGACTAACTGACCCGCGCAACTTCGTCTGCGTCACAATTTTCATTACTGCTCCGCTCTCGACCTTAGCGTGATGATATATAGCCTATAGCCTTCCTCGATAAATGGGCTATCTAACACTGAAAGAATTTTTCAAATCGGACCAGTAGTTCCTGAGATTAGCGCGTTCAAGCAAACAAACAAATAAACTCTTCAGCTTTATATATTAGTATAGATATATATATTAATAGACTACTGTTAGTTTTAATTAATTTTACATCTGTCTGTTTTGCGCGAGTCCCAAATAAACATTTTTCTTTCTTTCTTTCTAATAAACTAGCTGACCCGCGCAACGTCGTCGACGTCACATTTTTCATTAATGCTCTGCTCCTAATGGTCGTAGCGTGATGTTTTTAGCCTAAAACCTTCCTCGATAAATCCAACACCAAAATATTTTTTCAATTACGAGTAGTATAAATAACACTAAGGCATAATTAGCTTGCATTTATTTTAAACTGTCAAGCTATGTAAATGCATACGTTTTTGTCCACTACCGTGTAAATCGCGCCCAGTGTGCGCCAGTTGCGTCGTGCACTCGTGAATTTTGTTCCAACTCCCTGATAGATTGTTAAGTCCTGCTTCTGTGCAGTGTGCTGGCTCCTAATGCTACTTTTTACGTGACTGTGGCAGACTGGATGCTTCGAGTTTTTGTACTGCTGATCTCTTGATCTGGAAATAATTGAAATGGATCTGTTAGTGTTACGTGGATAGGGAATGATGTAATTTTCTCAGTAACATTTTAGCTGCTTACGCTGCATGCTCGATGCGGCCAATGTTATAAACGACATCCTACCCGATCGATTTGGGAAAAACAAAGTACTTACTTGAAATAACATATATTTTGGTAAATATTTCAATAGGTGCAAATGCTTACAAAAACCTAAAATCACTCTATTGAACTCGAAAGAATTAGAACAAAATTCTTAGAAAAACTGAACAAAAGCCTTACGTGCCTGAACAAAATTCAAGGTAACCGCGTAGCGACGCCGCCGTGTCATGATTGCCGTCGACAGTGACACATTACCGTTGCATTCGCTCCCCCTACATCGGCTATATTGCTTAATAACCACTATGGAAATTACCATTTTCCAACCCTACTTTAATATAAATTAGCAGTCTTTAGGGATTTGACTACCGTAAAAGGTGTTTTTTGTTTATTTTGGTGAAGAAAATTGTGTGGAAATCGGATGTCGAGAGGCTCTGAACTGTAGAGGGATGGGAACAGAGTGTAAAGTCCCGCAAACGTCCATTTAAAAAGGAGGAGATTGTGTCCGGCGGGCAACAGCCCGATAGTTGATATTCGGACTATTGTATAGTGCCTAAAGAATTGATGACGTAAAATTTCGATAGGGCTATGTAAACTGGTCAATAATTGCAGCAATCTTGTGGACGTGCATGCAGACTCACTTACTAAGTCCCGCAAATTGACGCACAATGTGATGTGACTGGCCTGTTGTGTTTTGTTTTGACTGTCATATATTTATTGTATTACTTAGAATATTTTTATCTCCTCTATTAAGTTAAGCACATTATTGTTTTGGCACATGTGGTGCTTACCTGTAAGAAATTGTGTCACTAGATCTTTTTTTAAGTTAAGTATTTTTGTAATATTTTTGGTGCTAAAAATTGTTGGTGAGCCTAATAAATAAATAGGCTTTATCAATCCCTTACATTAGAGACTAGATCCTAAGGTTTGAGTATGAGATACGGAGTGATGAGGCACATGTCGTGAGGTAAGTCTTTATTGTGAATTAGGATGTGTAGAAAAATATCATTGTATCGATAGATGGATTGTGTATCACTCTAATGAGATGACGTTAAATAATGATGAATGGTAGTAAAAGACATGCTGCAACGACCACGATTAAATTGGAATCACTACAGAAGGAGGATGTAGGATTTTTATGATATATAAATAAAATGAACAGCTAACTAAATGTTAGTTCGTAGAGTTTTCTTAGTTCGTATTGTTGGGCAAAATTGAAAAAAATTATCGGTTTTCGTAAAGGATGAGCAAGTGTATGGTTTCTGGATATGGTTCCAATTTTTATAAAGATATTTCATTTTATTTGTATCTATAAGAAATAAACAACTGGAACAAAGCTGCGCGCTGCGCTTCAGCAAAAGAACATTAATTTTGTTGGAATTGTCATAAATTTGTATAGCTTCCTATTGCTTTTGTAGCATAATTCTGCATTTTACAGGATGTGTACAGAATTCAAGCGATAAATTATGTCTTTCTGAGGTCAGCGGGTGCTGCGAATACTAATCTATGAGAGTACTTGCTAGACAAAAGACGAGAAGTAGCCTAAATTTACACTCGGCGCTTTTGAACAAACCTTCGTTTAAGTTATTTTATAGAAGCATGTATTAGTGTAAAATAATTTAACCCGCGACTTTGTTCGCGTGGGTTTTAGATAATATTGTAATCAGTTGTCTTTTCGCACGAACTAATATCTTATAAAGCTCTGGAACAGATGTTAATTATTATTGTTAAAAAAACTCTTTTAAATCCTCTCAGGAAAATTATATTATCATAATATCTTTACTAGCTTCAATAACTTGGATTGTGCATTGAAAATCAATCAGTAAATCAAGTCACGGAACAAGTACTTACGATCACCTAAATTATAAGTTTTAATAAAGTATAAAAATACTCTCCTACTTCTCAGAATAAATTATGAACTTGGAATAGATGCAAACTCTGTTATATCTACAGTTAACATTTATTTTTTAAACTTTCTTTATGGGTAACAACTATGTATAATGAAACACGTACAATGTTTGAGCTATAATTAAAACAACTAATTTCAAACCATTTATCTCTGAAAATACTATATTTAAAAAAAAACTGGCCAAGTGCGAGTCGGACTCGCGTCCATTTTTTCCAAAATTTTAGGCTCAGTAGTTTCGGAGCTAAGGGGGGGGAATGGTCATTCTTCGTCTAATTTCTTGAGTAACTTCAAAACTAGATGGTTTAAAATTATGAAAAAAATATAATTAAAACCCCCACAGTAAGTCCTTTCATTTGATATGTCACACGATATTGTTCAACAAACTTTTTTTTTAATTTTCTAGTTTGACCCCCAAAAGTGACCCCCATACTAAAAAAATATTAATTTACGTAACGCGTCCGTGTTTGGGTCATAGAAGTCCGTATGTGTACCAAATTTCTACAGAATCAGTCCAGTGGATCCGGAGAAAACTGACTGTGACAGACGGACAGACAGACAGACAGACACCCGAGTGATCCTATAAGGGTTCCTTTTTTTTCGGAACCCTAAAAATATACATTTAAAGCGAACTTCCCGTAATATTTTTTTAAAGAAAAACTGCTTCCACCAAAGACAGAAAAACATGATTAGGTAATATAACTACCTAAGTAATTAAGGTTGTTTAATGCACTTAAGTAAATTGTGCTACGTAAATAAACGGTTTTCTAAATACTGGTCATTTACTGGGAAGATTATCCGCACCCTCTTTCATATTGAAATCAACGAAATGCAATAGTAGCTAGAAGCTAGGTGTTATCGTAATAATAATAATAGTTAATTGAATAATAATAGCGGCAAAATGCACCCTCCGATGTAAGGAACCCTCAAAACGCACGCAACCCGTCAACTTGTCACTCACGAGAATTTTTCGAGCTTGTAACATTTTTCTTTTATATTTATTCAAAATAGCTCGCTGTGTTTGTTGCGAAATGATTTTATTTTACAGGCTGATTGGAGAAGGTGAAACCGTTTAGTTTATTTTTAAAATCGGAATTACAAACTGCTGCCTGAGCCTGGCTTCGCCTGAGTGAATGTCAGGAATGGTCCCACGCATACATTCGGAATAAAAAATATGCTGTGTTAATCCAGGTTTTAAACAATTTTTGTGCCTAAAATTCATCAAAATGCGTTGAGCAGTTTTTGCGTGAGAGTTACAAAATATCCATCTATTCATCGACACTCTTGCACATTTTAGATACTTATTAATTAGTAAATTAATTAATTAGTAATTAAATTAATTAGTAGGATTTTGTTTTACTTTTCCGAAATTTCTTCCATTAGTTCAGCACCTACTGGCTGGTTGAAAATAGATTCAATGAGTAAGTATATGTAATTTTTTCATAATTGCCAACACTATGTTTTGGTGCTAACCCATTTTCCAGAAAAAAAAACTAAACTCCGTGATCAAAGGTTACCAGTGGCAAAAAAAACGAAGTAGGTAACTGCTATTTAAGTTTCTGAAATAATATAATGCACATAAATAAAAAGTAAATTGGAAGAGATTACAATATCCATTCTATTATCGCAACAAAATTGGATAGTAAAATATATAATTATCTTTCCCAGACAAATATACAAGGTAAAGTAAGGTACTAAGACAAAAACAATCGTTTAAGTCGACTCAAATAAACTAACTAGACAAAGAAAAATGCGATATCCTTTGTAGAGACCAAATTAAACTATTCTGAAGTTAATTTCTTAGTCTGCGACCTCGACTGCTTCTAAATTATTGTTGATCGATGAACATTTGAACAAGGATTCTAATAAGAGTTCGTGTTTTATTAAAAGAACAATTTTCAGAAGTTGATATTGGGTTTTATTAAAATCTTGTAGAATATATTTTTTTGTAGGAATATTTAGCTTTTTCTTAAGATTCATCATGTACCAATGATTCTGAAAATGCTAGGATTGTTGATTGAGATAACAATGAGTGCAGGTTTTGACAGCCAGTCGTGGATGGTCTTGTTTTTGTTGTTTGACCCCATTGATATATAAAAAACCCAAGATGCACAGTTTCGAACAAATGCAACACTCGAAACTGTCGTCAAAAACTGACATGTTTCAAGTGTCATGTGTGAGTTGTGTGTTAGATATACTATAAACAATTTTTTTTTGCAAATTCAACCTTACACGGATCGGTCAAAGTTGTTTTTACAAAGCAGTGCAGCATGGCGAGTGATGCACATTTTTTTTTGCAAATTGAACCTTACACGGATCGCTTAAAGTTGTTTTTACAAAGCAGTGCAGTATGGCAAGCGATGCGAGACTGCTTGAAACTAACGCACAATTATACATTGTGCGTTTGTTTTTTGCGGACGTTTTTGAGATGCTGAGTGTGTATCTTGGGTTTTTGTATATCAATGTTTGACCCTATAAAAGGCCGTTGGTCATAGTTCCGAGAAGAGTCGTTTGAGTTTACCATCGTGGTGAAAGTATAAGTCAGCTCTGCGTTATCGAGTGCTAGCTGTCCAGGGTAACGGCGCTCGGGGAGGCTCCTTTCATGGATTACAAGAAGCTGCACAATCCATACTAATATTATAAATGTTAATGTAAGCTTATTTGTTACGCTTTCATGCGAAAAATACTTAACCGATCTTCATGAAACTTTGTACATATATTCTTGGAGGTATTAGAAGTAACATAGGATACCTTATACTAAAAAACAAACAAATTTACGAAAAATACCGCCCAACGAAGTGGGCACGGGTCGGCTAGTATTTGTGTATTTTTATAATAACAATAATAATAAAATTTATTTATTAGGGCACTAAGTCCCAATACTACAACTACTACTTCTTCTTCTTCTTTCTACTTTATGTTTCAATGAATTCTTGTTCGTGAGGATGGACGGATGTTTCACGCTCTTTCACGAAAAAAACTACTAAACTTATTTTCATGAAACATTACGATAATGTAGCTTATACATCGGAATAACATATACTTACTATGACGATATAATAAATGAGAAAGTTTGTGAGGATTGATAAATGGTTGGATGTTTGTTCTTCTTTCACGCATAAACGTCTGGTTGTTTTTCGATGAAACTTAACAGTAATGTAGATAATACGTCAAAATCCTTACTCCTTACTAATATTATAAATGCGAAAGTAACTCTGTCTGTATGTCGCGCGTTCACGCCAAAGCTACTGAACCGATTGAATTAAATTTGGAACAGAGTTAGTCTACAGCCTGAGAAAGGACATAGGGTACTTTTTATCCTGGGAGTATGCTCCCTAGGAACCATGCGGGCGAAGCCGCTCGCAGAAGCTAGTTGCACATAATTCGCTAGTCTACCATATAACAAAGGGTTCGTTTTTTTTTCAGTACCTGCATAGTCCTAGACTTTCAAATGTTTACGTGTTTTAATTTAAAGAAGCAAAAGCTTAAAATTCCCTGGTACTGTTCAACTAATTCTTAGTACTCAAAAGGGTACGTGACCAAAAAAACTAAAAAGCGTAGAAAAGCGAATTCATTCCTAAAATTGCAGGGGTCTTTGGTCTCACACATACAGAGAACGGGGAAAATAGTACATGAATACATTATTAATTTAGAGCTGTATTGCACCTGTTCACCGATAAAATATTCATATTTCAATAAATGAAAGTAATAGGTCTACTGAGGTGAGTTAAAGCGAATGCACCAACGCGGCACACAAAATTGAAATGTTCAATTTTCAGCATATTATCTACATTATGTTGCAGAGCCATAAAATAATTATTGATGTTACGATTAGCTATCATAACAAATATGTATACTCAGTTAATATCAGACAGTTTCTTAATTTTCTGGATTTTTTTCTTTAAGTATTTGTTTTTTTTTTTATTTGTGATGGGTTTGCTCTTGACTCTAGTCTAGGTCAGAGATGACCGAGACAAAGTCTACGATGGAGCGAGCTTACCCAGAAGGAGCCTGTTCACTCTAACTTTGAAGAGATTAGGGTTGTAAGCGTTTGGAAACACGGACGCAGGCAGAGAGTTCCACTCCTTTGCTGTGCGCATTATAAAAGACGTTTGGAAACGCTTAGTGCGAGTTGGTGAAACAGCAACAAGGTAGGGATGGTAAGATGCAGTACGTCTGGATATCCGATGGTAGAAGGGGGCCGGTGGGATGAGGTCGTAGAGTTCTTGGGCACACTCACCGAAGTACAATCTGTAGACGACCGACAAGCAGGCAACCTTACGGCGATGAGCCAAGCTATGCAGCTTGGCATCCACCAGTTTTACGTCACCGATGAGCCTCTTAGCTCTGCGTTCCACCGAGTCAAGCGCGGCAAGCTGATACTTAGCTGAGCCATCCCAAAGGTGGCAACAATACTCCATGCAGGATCGGACTTGCGCTTTATATAGGGTTAAAAGCTGTCCAGACCTGAAGTATCGCTTCACCCTATTTAGGATGCCCAGCTTTTTGGCCGCGGTTTGGGCTTTGTACTCGATGGTGGCGCCGAAGTTGAGACTGGATTTCAACTCTATGCCTAGGAGCTCGAGCCGATCAGTCACAGGAACAGATGCACCCCGAAAAGTAGGAGTTTGGTCAAAACGACTCCTTTTTGCGGTAAAAAGACACGCCTGTGTTTTGGTGGCGTTAAAAGTGACCACATTGTCATCACCCCACTGGGAGACAAGGCTTAAGGTCAAATTTATCCGCTCTACCATGGCCTCTCTCAAGGAACGAACTTCATCCCCGCCGGTTGTTGCGCTGGAAAAGTATCTCTCTGAAACCGTACTGTCATCTGCGTACCCAACAAGACCAAGCTGAAGTAGGTCATTGATGTGCAGCAGAAAAAGAGTTGCAGAGAGAACAGACCCCTGAGGAACTCCGGCATCAATAGCCATGAGGTCAGAGGAGCAGCAGAGATGACAGAGACAAAGTTTACGATGGAGCGAGCGTACCCAGAAGGAGCCTGTGCACTCTAACTTTGAAGAGATTAGGGTTTTAGGCGTTCGGAAACACAAACCTTTTCCTTTCAAAGTGGTAAATGAGAAGATCGTGAGGCGGAAGATGTGTCGCCACATCGACCGGCTCTTCGCATTCATTGGATCCCAGCGGGCTTGGGTTCAGTGGAAACATCATAGGCCAATTATGTTACGACACGGTTAGTGGTTGAGCGATTGGCTGCTGCGCTGCGTGTTGCGGGTTCGATTCCCGCACGGAACGAATATTTGTATGGCCTGTAAACAGTTACTCCGGGTCTGGCTGTTTCTGTACGTGAATTTGAATGTTTGTAAACGATTCCACAATAAAGGAGAAATTCCTAAAGCGCGGTACCATTTAAAAAAAATGTTATGCTTTATTTATGCTATGAATTTAGAGAGCGTGCATTGATGATTTTATAAATAAACTTATGTAGGTAAATTAATATTTTTTCGACACATTTGCTCAAAAAATGCATTTACGAAGCCTGTACACATTGTTCGAAAGTTAAAAATTACGCACCATGGAGCGTGTGGTAAAATAGGTACTCTCACCTAAGTACCTACTTTACCACACGCTCCGATACAAAGCGCCGTGCGTAACCTTTACGGTTTTTTTTAATTTCCATAAACAATATAATAAGAATTCCACTAAGGAGTTTCACGCAGACGCAGACGCGCTTTTGCTTCCATCTGCGACTGCGTGATAGAAAAAATGAGAGTATAGATATAGTTCTAATTACCCGACTGCACCAGGAGGAGGGTTATTTTATGTAGTGGTTATGTGCCGATTGTATGTATATTTCTTTGGAACGCTCTGTCCGCCGTTTAGGCTTGATGGATTTTAGCTTGAGAGGTGTCGTTAGATTCGTGTTATTTAGGCTACAGACCATGCTAAAGAAATATACATACTTAAATACATAAGCTCGATAAAAACGAACTACAGAATAAATGAGACGATAGCCAGTTTTTTTTTTTATAAAACTAACGTACTGAGTAAAAACGCATCCGTCTGATTCTGCGTGAGTTTCACAATTCGAGAATAAGAAAAGTTTAGAAGTTAGGAGGTGAAATAAAGCGCATCATACTTTGCAATGCTTCCTTATATTCTTTAATAATACTCAATTAATTATTAACAAAATTATACTCATCTTTCCATGGCGGGAAAATCACGAATACCACAGATTAAAAATGACCGCCACATAAAACTAAAGCTCATCCATTTAAGTAGGTAAGTACTTTAAACTCAACTAAATTAAAAATGGAATATCCGAAATTACTAATGCTTATTCATGTTAACTATTTTGAAGTTCAGTTTTAAAAATAGAATATTAGAAAAATAATAAAAGATAACAGTTAATCAAGCTGATTGATCGAACCTCCTTGGAAGCGCTCTTATTATGCGTTTGTGAGTCGAGACGAAAGATGTAGTTCTAATTTTAAATTTGCAAATTCGAGCCATTTTTATATTGCAAAGATGCTTGCGACTTTCTGACTGATATCTAAAAACAGAAAGTTAGTCTCACAATTTTTCTCGCAATGTGTCGAAAAATGTTGTATGATATACGTGCGGATATTGGTATTTACAAACTCGTGACTGTGGTAAAGTTAAATTCGTGTACTCGTTTGTAAAATCCAACTTATGGAACTAATATCATAAATAACTATTACACGACTGCCCTACAAGGAGTGTTATATTTTTTGCATTCACATATTTTAAGGTAGAAAATAACTTTTCTATAACAAGCAACCTAGAATTGAGATAAATTAAAAAAAAAACTGAGAATAATTTAACGTCGCGGTCAACTGCGCCGCATCCCCTTTAGTTTAGTCGCCTTAATATTTAATAGGCAGAAACAACGCTCAAGCAGTTTAACATGTACCGTTAATACGCGCCTGGATCAAACACATAATTATTTAATACGTATGCAAATCACTTCATTGCCCCCGTAACCTGTACAGATGAATACAGTTTGACGTTGGGGTTATAATAAATTAATAAGCTGTTCTTATTGTTAGTGTAGTCCCCGTATCGACGGAATCGCGGTTAAACAAAAACAGCCGTACGGATGGACCTTTAAGGTTTAAAAATATTTTTTCACACTACCTGCACGAAAACGTCATATTATATGTCCTGCAAACTCAACCTAAAGTAAGTCATTATTGCCCGGCGGGCCATAATAAAATTCAGTACAATATTATTGCCCGGAGGTCAATATTGTGATTTGAATTTGGAACTCAACCTTGAAACCGACGGGAACGTGTTTATGACTTGCGAACAATTTTCTCGCCGTGGGTGTGAAAAGTAGAATGCTACTCAGGGATAAAGGTGTCTTTGTCTTGGGCTAGCTTGAATCCTTCATTGCGTTCGGAATTCAACATAACGCCCGTGACATAAGACACTGCTTTATCCCTTCGTTGCATAATCTATTAGTAGATGTCGCTTCGTGGATTACTGTACATCCATTCCATACCGAGACCCCTCTGCGCCACAGAACAGACGTCAAACTGTTGAATATGACAGCCGGGAGTTGTCATTTGTAGATTTTTGACAGTTGTTAAGTTGACAGCCTGTTTTTCTATTTTTAAGCAACTTTCGCATTTGCATGTCAGTCGTTATCTGTCAAAAAATCCTCAATTTCCTTACATTTTTGACAGATTGCGACTGACATGCGAATGCGAACGTTGCTTAGGAATTAGTAAAATTGGCACTCAGTCTTGCTAAGAAGTATGGAGGTAATCAGTTACTAGGTTGTGGTGGTCAGTAAAATATCTTATGGAACTCAGTCGTACCTGGCGAATACCAACATATTAGTAAAAAAAAAACATATTAGTAATTTCGGAAGTCGGTGTTTTTGGTTATTTCGTTTTTTGACACCGACTTCCGAAATTAAAGTTATTTTATACTTTGTAGTGTTTTGTTTTTGAAGTCGGTTACATTTTTTGTAAAAAAGTTTTTTATTTTTCACTTTTTAGTAGTACCTGCGTACCCATTCACAGCGTACCGGCGTGATGTTATGTTATGAACTGGGGCCTATTTAATCAAACTTACTTAGTGCTTTCAGTGTAAAGGTCTCGTCAATATGAATGAAATAAGCCGCAACACTTGGTAGTTTCTACATACCGATGTGGAGTACCCTTGACTCTGTCGTCTCCATCATCAGGTCTGATCCAAACCGAGGTGGCAATGGGACCATCTCGGAAGCATACCCTTTCATTTAAAAAAGATTCATCGAAATCGGATCATAAACGACGAAGTTATCCGCGAACACAAATTATATATATATATATACGCTGTGGAATTGAGAACCACCTTTTTTTTAGAAGTCTACTTTGTTAAAAACCCGACCGCTAAAAACGACTCAAAAGTTCGAAACAAGTCGCTTTTCAAGCTATCTGATGCAGTTGGTGGCATCAGATCAATGATTGAACTGCATCAGACTGCTTGAAAAGCCACTTGTTTCGAACTTTTTAGTCGTTTTTAGCGGTCGGGTTTTTTGACAAAGTCAATTTTTTATTTCCTACATTTTAGTGGGTTACATTTTTGGAATCGTCACCTCGAGGCCTTTATACCCCACTCGATAGGTTTTGAATTTTTATTTTTATATATCTATATTAATATATAAAGCTGAAGAGTTTGTTTGCTTGAACGCGCTAATCTCAGGAACTACTGGTTCGGTTTGCAAAATTCTTTCAATGTTAGATAACCCATTTATCGAGGAAGGCTATATATCATCACGCTAGGACCAATAGGAGCGGAGCAGTAATTAAAATTGTGACGCAGGCAAAGTTGCGCGGGTCAGCTAGTATATATATAAATATGGCGCCAAAAATTGGCCATTTTAATTTTTATATACCCAGTGTCACTCTCACAATCCAGACGAATCTAACGACACCTCCCAAGTTAAAATCCGTCGAGCCGTTCAGACAAACAATTATACATACATACGACACTTCTGTGCTGCCACCTATAGTTCCTGCACGTCCCCTATGTCTTTTTCACAACCACATCTTTATTCGAATAAAGAACAGTAATGCCAGTGGATAACAACCTTTTCACAGACGTGTGTGACTGTACACAGTCCTCGCGTGATTCCCGACATCCCATGTAACATAGCGTTTACTTTCCGTGATACAAACAAAATATTGCAAAACGCAATAATTTGCATTACACTTGGCCAAGGAAGGGCGGGTAAAGTCGTCATTAATAATAGAGTAAAGTTAAGGGGCGTTTCCCGCCCTACGGGACGGGGTTAACAACCCTTGTTAAACAGTATAGTCTGGATTCATTTTCCGCTACAATGACTAGTGCATTATTATGGTAAGTTTCGTTACCAGGAAAGGCGGTTTTTCTTTTTTTTTAATATATATTTTTTAGCTTGAAGTGGAGATATTTTTAATGTAGTTAGATTTTGTTGTTTGATGGGTATTTTTATCATTGTAGATAATTATGGAGTACACTGGGTACTTTAGGTAAGTGCATTACGTACTAAGCAATCGACATAGTTTTAAAACAGGAACAGACCAAAAATTTCCCAAGTAATGGAAATTATTATGTTTAAACTTAATAATTGCATGCCATGACCATGAAAACCCATAACACCATTTGGACTTGAAGGCGTTTCAAGTAATACATACTATGGACGACTGCCAGTCATTTCAGGAGGACTTAGATAGACTAACAGCTTATTGTATTAACATCCCCAAGTGCAACAATTAACACTTTACTAAAAATCATTTTGTCATCAATTTCAATTACAAGCTTAATGTATCCTCTTAAATAATATTTCTATAGTGAAGGATATAGGTATTCTCTTTGATAGCAAACTGTCCTTGAACTATCATATCGAAGCCATAGTCAATAGTGTTTTAAAAATATATGGATTTGTGATGAGATCGTCAACAGAATTTAAGCGTACGTCAACGTATCTCTATCTGTATAAGTCGCTCATTTGCTCTCAATTAGAATATGCGGTCTCCATTTGGAACCCCATTTATCAAAAGTACGTAGCTGGAATAGAAAGGGTCCAGCGCAAGTACCTCCGTGCTATGTACTACAGATGTTATGGGACTAGGACTTATCTGTCATATTCCCAACTTCTTCATTAGTACAAGCTTATCAGCTTGGAGAACCGGCGCGAATACCTGGAGGCCAATGTTTTTCATGACATTGTTCACAATAATTTTGATGCCATTGATCTAACGAGTAAGCTGTGTTATTCTGTCCCCCGAACAGTTCATGTGCGTCAGGTTCGTGCACGTACTTTGTTCGCGCACGTACTTTGTTCGCGCTTACTTCTTGTCGTACGAACTCTGGCTTACGCTGCCCTATACATATCAACATAGAATTATGGAATCCTATAATTCAAATTTTATTTACATCGATATTTTTGCATGCTCGAAAAATAAATTTAAATCTGTTATAAAATTTTTGTCTCAATTGTAATCTGATTATTATTTATTTACTAGCTGAACCGCGCAACTTCGTCTGCGTCACAATTTTCATTACCGCTCCGCTCCTATTGGTATTAGCGTGATTATATACAGCCTATAGCCTTCCTCGATAAATGGGCTATCTAACACTGAAACAATTTTTCAAATCGGACCAGTAGTCCCTGAGTTTTTTTGCAAAAAATCTCTTCAGCTTTATATATTAGTGTAGATTGCATAATTTCAAGGAATGAAATTGTTTTTGATTCGATTTGACATTGTAGTTCTAGCTTTTTAGTAACTTATTTATTTAGTTCAAAATGTTTGTTAATTTTGATAATGGTCATCTAGTGGCAACCACAGTAATGCAGTCGACTGCAATATTACCACTTAAAGTTTTGTTCATCTTGTGTATTAAACATATGTTGTAGTTGTTTAGTATCTATTAATAAGTAAAATAAAACACCATTGATTTATGGCCTTAGTTGAGAAATAAATTGAACTGTTCTTAAATCATTTGCAAAAAAAAAATCATTTCAAACTTATATAGACCGCTTCAAAAATAAGTCTTCTTTGTAGTACCCTAGAAAAGTAATTGCCAACCATAACCTGCCCGTAATAATATTATTCAGATAAAAAGTCGCCCTAAGCCCAAAGAAGAATTAGTGATTGCAAGTAATAATTCACTTCGGGCCTGTTGGCGGTGCGACTAGCGGCCGCAATCCGTGAAATTGGCCGCACATTATTTAAAAAATTGGCCTCACATTAATTTAAAAATTGGCCTCATATTATTTTTAAAATATGCGGCTATCATCGCTCTTGTTTTGTGGCTTAATTATCTTCAGTTTTTGCTGTAATCTACTTATTTTGGAAGATTGATGGCGACCAGATTTAGTCCTGTAAGTAATTGAACAGGTTGTTTCGTTGTTGAGCTTTATCCTGAAATATTGGCAAAGTGAGAAATAAAATAATAATTTTTGTAAAAATACCTACTCTTAAATACACTTTCGACACATGTAAACTGAATACAAAATAATTATGATTTCACACTTGATCAGGTTAGAGTCTAAAGTTCTTAATGTGTGGTCAGCATGAAAATCCTAACTCGAACCTTTATTTATTTGCAGGTCTTAGCCAAAACCTTTAAACAATTCACGCAAGAACAACGCCACTAGAAACCTAAAGCCTGCGGCTTTAATAAAGCACTTTATAATTAAATTACATTAATATTGATGGAGGCTAGAAAGTACGTAGATAGCATTACACTGACGGGACCGAACCCGTTTCGTAAGCCGATTAAAGAACATCGTACACAAAGTCAACCACTCGACAACCCCCTTAATAGCAAATATACTATTCTTCAACTTTTGGAGTCGTAACGAAGAGTTGTCAACTCCGCGTTCACAATCTGCTCTTCAATACGTCTACACGTCGACAACAGGTATCGTACCAACTGCACTGAATCGAATGTAAGACCAACGATACATGACAAGTTGTCACGGCTTCATGAGTGTTAGCATTCTGTCAGTACTAGGTTCGAAGTTGTCAACGCATCGACAACGTGTTGTCAGTGCAACTTACTATTAAATGTTACTGTTACGATTAATAAAGCTCCCATTCACAGTTCAACATTAAGTCGAGATCACATCGATTCGTGTACGTGTGCGTTGGTCTTTATGCAACCTAAACAACGACAAAATTAATCTGAAGACCATTATTGTTGACATGTAAAACGCATTAACCGCCTATTTCGAAATAAAATAGTCAATATCGAAGTCGAATCCGATAGAATGACATTCGGAATAACAACGTTCGTTTACTTTCCGACAATGTTTGGTCAGTGGAATATTAATTTTCGAATAAAAAAGTGTGGATCAACATTTATTTATTCCGTAAAATTAATTGGGGATGAATTTTTGCTGTGGGTCGAGAGGAATTTATACACGTGTTTTCTGAATTAAAGTTTAAGTTTGAAATAAAACGCCAGTTTATTAATGTAGTCTGGAAATTATTTTAGGTTGAAATTACTTGTAACTTATTTCTGAGAGTGGTTATTTCAATTTCAAGTGTTCAGATTTTTGCTATACACGTGCTGGAATAAAGCATCTTTAGTTATGTATATAAATATCGACGTTTATGAAAGGTCTGCTTTAATGAAAAATATTTAACGGTAAGAAGGGGTGAATAAAAACAAAAAAATGATTGTTATTTCCACTTTTAATACCATATTATTGGTTTAAATAAACATGAATCTTTCAAAATGTAATAATTTAGAAATGAGAGTCCTTAAAATGCTGAAAAATACATTTAAATAACGTGAAACGTCTTTCAAAGTTTTGTTTGAACCACCCCGCTTTACGGCACTTGAATGAGTTTTTACGGCGGACATACCTACTCGTTGAATAGAATAGAACAAATTGTTCTTTGTCTGAGTATTCATGGAACAGCACAACAGTACTAACTTATCAGATAATTATTATTGTAAATTAACTCAAGGAAAATACAATTTTTAAACGTTGACTTCTAGAAGAAATAAAATTTTATATTTTCATCATATCAGTTACCTTATAAAAGCTTGTAATGTACGTGTCTTGAATGTTCCTACGTTATAGTGCAAACTCAACACACTGTACCAGCATACAAATGTTTTAGAAAATATCCAAGTTATTTTACAAAATAGTCTCCACAAAATAATATTAAGGAAAAAAAATATAAGGTTTCTTCAATAAAAAGGGCCAACGCTTTTCAGGGTTACATAACAACAACAATTACGTTGTATATTTTATGAAAATCACGGAACACGGGAAGGATACGCTGATTTGGCCTGTAAAATTTTATTATAAAGAGGCAATTAAAACGCAAAATTAAACGTGTGTTTTTCGTGCATCCCTTAATCAAATAAAGCGACAAAATTAATCTGCGCGATTCACCGCTCCCTTCCGAGCCGGCTGCGATCCGGTCCGATCCCGTCCGGTCCGGCCCCGCCAATTTCATATAATAACACATCACGTATTTGTGTTGCCGTAATGGAAACGTATACATACTTGTTTTGTTTGCTCCCGTTATTAATTCATCGTATTCATAGAAAGGGTACCTACCCAAAGCATATCGCCTGCCATTTTGATTGGATTTCACAGAAAGAACATTTTTATAACTAGAGCACATACGTATGATTCAATAACCGTTCGGAGATTCCTTTGATTACGTTATACGAACGTAATATCATTTTTCTACCCTTTGAATAGATATTTAATTTCGTCGGAAGAAAAACAAGTTATTTGAAATAAGTAATATCCACGTGAATGATGACTTTGTTTTACAAAATGAATTTCTTTTCTTTTATATAAGAAAAAGCGGATAAGTCATTAAAAGTGTCGACGAAGCGTAATAATAAAGTGAGCCGAGCAAAAGTGGTCGAATCCAAGCGGAGCCGCGATCGAAAACTTGGAACTAGTATGGTTCCTATCCAGCGAACGATTATTAAACTTTTCTTTACTTTAACGAGTCGAACGTCAAATTTCTAGAATAGTTCCACGACTTCATATCTTTCTGTAATAGTTCCGTCTTTCTTTTCATTCATATTTAATTCAATTAGTTAAATGAATGCCAATTGATAGCAAGAGTTACAGACTCGTTGGTTTCTTGGAAACTTTTGCAGTTTTAATAGATTTTTCTGGATTGATAGCGTAAAATATTCAGACGGAATAAGTCATTCAGTGAGCAACACAGATAAACGTTCTTATTTACTTGTTTTAATTAGTTTTACATATTTATTTTCTACACTAATATTATAAAGAAGAAAGATTTGTTTGTTTGTTTGAATTGAATGGGCTCCAAAACTACTAGACCGATTTGAAAAATTCTTTTAGCATTGGATAGCTACATTATCAGGGAGTAACATAAACTATATATTATCCCCATACACCCACGGGAACGGGAACTGCGCGGGTGAAACCGCGTGACGTCCACTAGTATTACATAATTCTTTACTTATTTATTGACTATTGTTTCAACATTATAATTTCACTGCCTTTCGCTGCCACCCGCGTGAATGTTGATAATTATCCCAAGGGAACATACTCCCGGGATAAAACCTATTCTTTGTATTATTCCAGTCTATAATATATCTCTGTGCTAAACATCAAGATCCGTTCAGCCGTACTGACGTGATTGAGTAACAAACATTAAAACTTTTGTAGTGGCTCAATGCCGCCACAAGAAAAACCATCGTAGCAAAATCTACATCGCAACAAAAAGAACCGCAACGCTATCTATCCAACAAGCAGTGAACTACTACTACGAAATCCTGCATCGCGGTATCAGGGTGTATTGTGCGATTTGAACATATACAACAGTCCAAATATCAACTATCAGGCAGTTGCCCGCCAGGCACAACAAACGTCTAGTCTGAGATCCTCCCTTTTCAATGGAGGTTTGCGGGACATTACTCGCCATACTTTCATATTTTTTATTAGAATTATTATAGATAAAACAACGAAGTACCTAAACGAAAACCGTACCGCACTAAAAGTCAACACTAACACAAAGCAGATTTTTCCAGAAACGTCTTCAAAATTACTTTTCCGACACTCAGCGGAACCAAATAGACCTGTCCTCAACAAATAGGTCAAAGATCCTTGTTTTCTTTTTCAATAAACAGGTCAAGCTTAAACTGTCTTATCCAGTAGATAAAACCAGATTGGTCCCACGTTTTTTGTCCGTCGGGGCAGTAATGACTCGTCTCAGTGCTTCGATTGACCGTCCCTCCACCTTCCGAACCAATTCACCCGCCTTTTATACACTTTTAAACCATCGGATCTGACTTTTAGAAGGCAAGTGTTGCCATGTACCGTTGGATACAGAAATAGATGTGTATTTAATATCGTGAGGCTATTTTTAGATGCTTTGAGTTTTGGTTATTTTAAGGATGTTCCGATGTGGAAAATTGTTTTGTTTTATTAGGATTGTTTTGTATTTTTATTGCTTCATGAACGTATACCTAACTAATCTAGTAGGTAAATCATGTAAGGAGGAGAACGTGTAGCGCTGCGGTATGCGGTGCTGGACACGTATTCCTATGAATCCGTCGCTGTTTGCGTCATCGGTGAGGAAGATTATGTTTTCGCCACCGGAAAGCACATGCCACAGATTTAGCATTATCATGTTACATTATTACCTAATATAATTAATGAGGGAATAATTTAATCTTGATTTTTATTTTACTAGAAGCGACAATTAACATCACTTAAATAGTTTTTTCTTGTATAAATAAACAAATACGATTCCTTCTTTGAGCACATAAGTACCCTAAAAAAAAATACGTGAACCAGAAGCAAAACCAAGACAATTTTCAAGCTGCATAAGTTGAATGAGAACGCAAGGTGCTCTGGCTTCGTGATGCTCTAAGAAAACACGTGATTCAACTTTAAATTAAACTCATACATGGGTCATATACTTATATAGATATCTTCGAGTATGGTAGGCGCCAGATTAATGTATAATAACAGTAATTAAACAAACATTTCTTGACTTTTGTAATATCAAAAACAGAAATAAAGTACATAAAGCTGTCCTGAATCAACTTCCATCGTGATCCTTTACGTTCTTTAGTAGTGAGCGGTTCATAATATTTATTGTTCGGGTATCTACGAAGGGATATTAAGGAAAGGTCAATGTACTTTCATCATCATCATATCAGCCGAAAGACGTCAATTGCTGGACATAGGCCTCCCCCACAAGGGGGGAAGGGGTTTGCCATAATCGCCACGCTTGGCAGGCGGATTGGCGATCGCAGAGTATGGTGTTGCGTTTTACAGAGAACGCTGCTGCCCATTCTCTGGCGAGTCCCTTAGTCGCCTCTTACGACACCCACGGGAAGTGATGGGATGGTATTATTCTTTTACAGTACCATACGGCACCGGCCGACACCATACGGCAATGTACTTTATTGCAAGTTTATCTGGCGCAAGTTTATCATACAGGTACTTATATGACTAGAAGTTTGGAGACGAGATTGTTCCTGGTTCGCATGATGGTTTTTGAAAAGTATTAATGAGTTTTAAAATGACTCTTGGATGATAATAGTGGTACGGCCGTCCGTCCCTATGAAAATATATATTCAAAATCTTGCTTCATACGAATAATATAAAGTCTGTTAGAATTTGAACAAATCATCTTTTAATCATTAGAACTAATCATATGGTAATATTTTATTTATAAATAAGGCTGTAAATAAACGATTACATGATAATCGACCAATTACGCACGCCTTTCAAAAAACCGGTCAAGTGCTTGTCGGGCCACGCCCATTGTAGGGTTCTGTAGTTGCAACTATAACTCGTTAACTTGTAATGTCTAATTAACTGTGTCACTTTTCCTTTTAAATTAGCACTTTAAAGCTTAATATTAGATGGAAAAATGATACTGGCATACACACAATATTTTAAATCGACATATACAACGACACCCCACACCATGACGATGAAAATAAAATCATCGACACTTTGCCCTAAAAACTTTTTTCAAGGTTTTATTTGACGACTTTGTCGGTGTGATTAATATGTATACCTGCCATTATCAAACTATAACTTTCTAGTGCTAAGCGTCTCTGAGTTAAGCCGCAGGGAGACAGAGAGACAGACGGATTTGACGAAACTATAAGGGTTCCTTGTTGACTACGGAACCCTAATTTTTTTATTATTTAGTGTGACATATAAATATTATTATAATTGTTTCATAACTGTGACTGACAAGGCTGAAATATTTTATTTTGTGATATCAATGTATATTTTTACCCATGTTTAAAAATAAATAAATAATTTCTGATTTCTAAAAAGTGGATTGGTATGGATTTGGCAGACGGGCTTTTCATTCCGGTAGTACCATCCGTGCTATACTATTTTCGACTTTGCATAAATCAGAATAAATCACTATTTTTAATCAAGTTTCTTATCTTTAAATGACACGGTCTTGACCGAAACTACAACATTGTCTTTATCTTGACCCCAATAATAAATTACTAATCTGTCTCTGTCAACACAGACATTTTTCAATTTGCACGAGCAAAATTAAATTCCTTACAAATTTTATTTGACACTATGTCAAAATTAACATTTTTCAACGATTTATTTGATGAGTTTTACATTAATTATCGTGTGCTCATTAAAATGTAGGTACCTACGTAATTAATTTCCAAGAAATATCTGAGTAATATTTAATGCGAATTCTAATTTCATATTTACAATGCAAATATTCGTCCTTTGCAAATATTGATAATGAATTGTGTGTGCATGAATTATTATTTTCTGTGACATAAAATATCTTTAATATCAATAATATCATGACAAGGCATCTCCAAACGCCACGAGTGATATTGCTGTAATTATATTTTCACAAAAGACCAAAATCCAATGAGAATTAATGTATCTACTCCATAAAAAAAATCGCTATATCAGAATTAAGAGAATAAAAGAAACATTGCTAAATCTACATATTAATGTCTACTTAAGTAAAAATGTAATACACTGAAATTTAATCAATAAGTTTCATTAAAAACTCGAATTTCATTTTCCAACCGCATTCGTAAGTCATCATATCATTCCAATGAAAATTATTTTAATTTAAGCGTTGAAATTTCGTTGAAAAACTCATATTATCAGAATAATTATTACTAGGTACTTATTAATACTTTTAAATATGGCGCACATTCCTTACAAACACAAAGGTAATTAAATTAGGCAGCTAAATAAAATAAAAGCTTAGGGAAGGTTATTAACTATACTCACGACCCCTCTCTTAGTTAGCAAAGTTTTAATTCTGTTTTGTTTAATATAAAGTGCAGTAAATTATTACGCATTAAAGGGTAGGCTAATAACGCCAACTGCCTCGCTTATGGCTGCTGTAGAAATTAATAGCGCCAATAGTGATGTGAAATGTATGATGTTATCGATGTTGAAGAAAGTTTTATAAACAGAAAAAAATAATGTTTTATGATATTTACCGAAATAGACATTAGAACCATTAGTATTCATTACAAAGTTTGCATTAATTTATGGTGTCGACATATTGAGCAATAGATTAGGAATTTCATTTGGTTGTGAGTGAAATTGCAATTTAATGTACTATTTCAGTGACGATTTGTCCGAATGCAAGACATTCTTCAGTAAAATAAGTCTAAGGCAACGGTATCTTCTCACATAAAATACCTACTTACTTCAATGCCCAAAAACTGCACGGTGTGGATATTAAAAAACTGAACTCCTATTACTAACACAAGAACATGAAGATTTTGAGGCACCTTTTCTAAGCAAGGCTATAGGACAAAGCAAAACAAATAACCTCATTTTAACTTAAGCCTACGTGAGCTGACAATGATAAATCAGACTTTTTTTGCTTATTACAACTACTATCTACGCATGGTAGCAGCGCTGTGTTATTAACAGAATCTTTCCACTATCATGTTTCAAATTTAAGAAATACTGAATTGCTAGCAAAAAATCTGAATCACATATCCACTCCAGACTATCGACACCCAAAACGTTCCCACATCCCGTCACTAACCGTTCTTTAGATACGTGCTGGGGCGTCGGCGGGGGATTTCCGGCTCTCGGGTGGGTCGCTAATATAGCTATCCTCACTCGGGGCGGGCAATGTCGCCGGCGCGGCCTAGCGAGAAACTCATTAAAATTACAAACCGGCACAAAAGCATACAGGAACACAGCCTCCCGTCGAATACGGCCTTTGGCCTGTCAATTTGTCGCGTCAATTACTTTATTTAACAGTATAGGATGGATAACACTGTTTTATTTTAGATTTTATACTAGACTAGCTGGCCCGCGCAACTTCGTCGGCGTCACATTTTTCATTAATGCTCCGCACTATTGGTCGTATCGTGATAATAATATATAGCCTTCCTTGATAAATGGGCTATCTAACACTGAAAGAATTTTTCAAATCGGACCGGTGGTTCCTGAGATTAGCGCGTTCAAGCGAACAACCAAACAAACAAACTCTTCAGCTTTAAATATTAGTATAGATATAGACTAGCTGACTCGCGCAACTTCGTCTGCATCACATTTTTCATTGCTGCTCCGCTCCTTTTGGTCTTAGCGTGATGATATATAGCCTATAGC
Organism: Lacanobia wlatinum; assembly: GCA_947578705.1. Taxonomy (NCBI): domain Eukaryota; kingdom Metazoa; phylum Arthropoda; class Insecta; order Lepidoptera; family Noctuidae; genus Lacanobia; species Lacanobia wlatinum. The sequence continues at coordinate 11,681,733 of OX388024.1, read as the reverse complement.
CTTCCTCGATAAATGGGCTATCTAACACTGAAAGAATTTTTCAAATCGTACCAGTAGTTCCTGAGATTAGCGCGTTGAAGCAAACAAACAAACAAAATCTTCAGCTGTATATGCATATTAAGTACAGACTAGTTGACCCGCGCAACTTTGTCTGCTCTGCTTCTTTTGGTCTTAGCGTGACGATGTATAACCTATAGCCTTCCTCGATAAATGGGCTATCACTGAAAGAATTTTTCAAATCGGACCAATAGTTCATGAGATAAGCGCATTCAAACAAACAAACTCTTCAGCTTTATATATTAGTATAGAAGTATAGATTCATTGGTTCTGTTTCGCTGGAGTATTTTATAAATGGGTTGTCTGTAAAATGACGAGTCGGGTTTGGTTATTTTATGCGCACTCTAGTATTTCAGGGTCCAGATGATTTTTCAGTTAAAATGCGTCACTTTTCATCCACTTCTAATCTTATAAAGTGCTAGATAGACCTTTCATATTTTGCGTAGGCCAAAAAAAATCTACTTATCCAAATTATAATAACTTTATCCGTGTAAAATGGGGTCGAAACACTTTGTATATTAAGCCTGAAAATAAAAATAAAATAAACCTTGTTTGATTTAAAATAAAAGCTTAAAATCGTGTAAAATACAACAAACTCGGAAGATAAACCGCCTGTATTTAATTGTACCTAAAACCCATATTTCTCCATGAGATATACCCGTAGTCTTTACCAAAAATTAGATGACAGTAAAATTTTTTACGGGCCTTTGCTCGACCGCAATGGACAATAAAACTCAGGCAATCCCCGGAGTATTTCACGGTAGCCCGACGCTTGCAATGAATTCGTTCAGAACAAATTTTAAATATTAGACTGGCAGAAATATAGTTCTTTGTAGTCTGTTCGCGTTTAAGAACTATATCGTACAGGACTGAATTAATAGGCTTGCCAGAAATATTGCTTTGCGTGAAATATTGAATTTACATTTGTTTCGACTGTTTTCAGACTATAGGTCGTTATCCCTAAAAATTTAAATAAGGTACCAAGTAAAATAAAATAAAAAAAAATAAATAAAAGTATTTTATTCACATTAGTTGAACAATAAACACCTATGTAGACACTATGCTAAGTTACAACTAGGGGAAGGAGTGTTTTCGATGGGCTCTGGCACCCAGAGTAAGATTTAACTTGTGTTTAGGGTGCCAGCGTCCTCGCCTATGATTTGGACATGTAGCAGTAGTTGTAAGACAAGCACAGTAGGTACATCATTATAATATCATAAAACAATCAGTGATACAAATGCAACAATCTGGGCTTTTTTAATATTTTACGGTGAAAAACTTACGTATTTGTAAGTCTGTATAAAATATAAATTATAAGCATAAACACACCTATTACATACTTCACTAAATTAAAATAATAAAATTTGGTCAAGCAATTGATATCTGAAGTAGATCTTCAGTCTTATTATAACACAGTGTCAACAGCCACTTCGTTACCTTGCTTCTACATCCATTTAGACACATGGGAGTAATAGAGCAGACCTTATTAATTTTATTGTATAAATGGTTTGAGAGAACACCAAAATGACGCTGTGCTAGGACTGTTCTACATCCGAGAGTTGAGCATACTTCGAAGTGTCTACGCTTTCTGGTAGCATTTGAATCGTATAACACTGAGGGATGTTTGCGTAGAATAGTAGCAAGGATAAAGAGCTGTCTCACAGTAAGAACCTGGCATTCGTCGTAAAGGGTCCTGGTGGGATACCTAAAGGGCTTCGAGGTCATAACCTTGAGAACAGCTCTCTGTGCTCGTTCCAGAGGCAAGAGGATTGTCTTGGGAGCCCCACCCCACACAGTGATGCAGTATGATAGTATGCTTTGACAAAGGGCGCAATAGATTGTTTTAAGTGTAAGGGGGTCCGCGGAGTGCCTTAGTTTTTTGAAAACAAATATACACTTGCGGACTCGTGATATGAGATTACTTAGGTGAGGTTTCCAGTTTAGTGCACTATCTACAAATACTCCAAGATACTTTACAGATTCGCATCTGTCGAGTTGAGGGCAGCCACATTGTGAGGAAGATAGACCGAGTGAGCAAGTATGAGCTCTGAGTACCATTGAATCCGGCGAAGGTAGGTTGGTGGATAGTAAGGAGAATGGCAAGTAAACAGTCTTTTTTAAATTTAAGGTAAGGATATTATCTGAAAGCCAATTCATCACTGAATTTAGAGCGAGTTCCGCGTATTTTAGTGTTTCAGGCCAATCACAACCGTGAATTACTAGAGCGGTATCATCTGCGTAAGTCAAGATTGAACAATTCGTTAGAGAAATTTTGCATAAGCCGTTAATATATATAAGAAACAGGGTAGGACCCAAGATTGAGCCCTGAGGAACGCCAAAACTCAATGAAATGGTGTCACTAACAACATCATTTATTTTAACGCATTGAGTTCTGTCACAGAGATAGTCCTGGAAAATTTTTAAGGTATGCCCGCGAATTCCCGTAGCTTCCAGTTTGGATAAGAGATGGGGAACAGACACAGTGTCGAATGCCTTAGAGAGATCCAGGAATATCGCCAAACATTTCATTTTACTGTCTAATTTAGATACTACGTCATCTACCAGGGCAGCAACAGCATTTTCAGTTGATCTGCCAGCTCTAAAACCATACTGATTATTACTCAATAATTTATATGACTCAAGATAGTCTACCAAACGATTATTAAGTATTTTTTCTAATATTTTAGAGATGGCAGGCAAGACTGAGATAGGTCTATAGTTATCCACACTGTGTCTATCCCCATTCTTGAAGATTGGGTGAACAACAGCCCTTTTGAAAACCCTTGGAAAGCAGCCTGTGGCAATAGAGCGGTTGCAGATATGAGTGATAGCAGGGACTATCGCGGGCAGACAGGATTTTAACATTCTCGATGAAATGCCATCCCAGCCAACCGCAGCATCAGTTCGTAACCCAATGATGAGATTCGAGACTTCCACTTCATCTGTTGGTAGAAGTACTAGTGAGTTAGAGGGAAATGCATCGAGAGAATATTCCGGGGTATGGGAGGTGGAAGCGAATTTGTCAGCCAAGTTCTTGCCAACATTAGCAAAAAACTCATTGATTTTGTTGACCGAAGTCTTTTCATCAGAAGATAATTTTAGTAGCTCATTGGGGGGTTTAGCATTGAGGCTAGATCCAGTAACCTTTTTGACGACCTTCCAAGTGGCTTTAGGGTTGTTCTTCGCCATTTGGAACTCCTTCCTTTCATATTCATGTTTTAAGTTTTTGAGAAGCTTGTTACAGAAATTACGGTATCGTTTATATGTAATCACGAGAACAAGGTTTTCAGGATCTGCCTTTACCGTTCGGGCCATGCTGTCTCTATTTCGAATACAACGGAGGAGTCCATTTGTAATCCAAGGTTTAAGAATTTGGTGTTTAGTAGACATGTACACCGACTTGGAGTGATTGGCGATGACAGAGCTTATGGCGTAAACCAGAGACTCAGTAGCATTGTTTGGGTCTTCAATAGTCAAAATGTCACTAAAGTCCATTGATAAAATTTCACTGACTGCCGCTGTATAATCAACAACTATGCGAACATGTTTGGGGGCAGGGGGTGAGGCTACATGTTTGATGCTAATAATCGTGGGCCTATGATCAGTAATATAAGTGTCAAGAACCAGAGTAGTATTCTTATGGTCTGATCTTAACATTACGTGATCTAAACAAGAGTTAATGCGGGTTGGGAATGAATGTGTAGGGAGGAGGCCATGTGAGGCAATAAGGTTAAGGTACTGTCCCGCTTGTTGAGAGATAGCATTCGGAGTGATGTCAATATTTATGTCACCCATAATCACAAGGTTTCTTTGGACCGACATCTGCGTAAGGATAGTGTCTAAGCTATCGATAAAGTTGTCAAGGTTTCGTGTGGAGGGAGAGCGATATAGCGCTAAAAGCAAGAGATTGTGCGATTTTACATTACAGATCAGACAACTAGCACCAGATATGGAAGGTTCTGTGACGATATGAGGTAAATCTGATTTTACATATATTATAACACCATCATTCTGATTAATAAGTTTGCTCGTGTGATAAGAGACATACCCTTCTAGAGGTGGAACTGTTGACACCCTCAGCCAACACTCCGATAGAATCAGAACATCACAGGAAATTTTTATCCTAGCCAGGAGCACAAGGAAGCTGTCAAAGTTACAATTTACACTGCGTATATTTATGTGTAATAATTTAAGCGACTTTTTAGTGTCACTAATGAATCGTCTGCACGACTCAGGTACACAAATATGTGAATCACTCATACCAAAGGACTCAATGTCATTAAAAGTTTCAGAATCGAAAATTGATGTTTGGTGTTATGTGCATATCGATTGCAACCATAAATATGTGGACCATGTGTATTTTATTTACGTGGATGTTTAATAAATCTGCCAAGGCTGTTATAGCCATTAATAATAAGGTAGACAATAGGATGTATTTAACCATAGGTATGATATGAGTAGTACATTTGTAAAACGTTATTAAATGATTACTATGTTTGCACAGATCAAATAGCAATGTAAAATACAGAAGCTGGTATAATGAACAAGATGCATTATATAAAGTTGACAATCCTAATAATATTACAATTAGGTAGAAAATTATATTAATTAAATAATAAAAAACTGGTTGGGAAGAAGGTACACGAGTTTCGAATAAATGAAAAAATAAAGTTTCAATATATTTTAAAAGCATGCAGTAAGAATAGAAAAAGGATGCCTTGCGGTTATTTTGCAGTGGTAAGCAGTTTCTTAAGGCAAGAGGTTGTTTTGATGGCGACAGAGTCCTTTCCTTCACATTCACGAAGAAAAATTTTTCCATTTTGCGACCAACAAAATTTATATTTATTTGTTTTTGCAAAAGAGCGAGCCTCGAAGAATAGTTGCCGCTGGGTGCGAGGCAGGTGGTCGGCGATATAGACGGGTTTGACTTCGCCGGGAACACCAATGTGTCCCGTGTTTAGTTTTTCAGTTGATGGCAGACCCTTATTGAATGTACGGCAGGCATCTAGTACTTGATTCTTTGAGGGGACATTCAGGAACTCTGCAACTATCGGTCTGTTTGAGCCTTTCTTTCCGGGCAATCGATACACGTCACGTAGTTGCGGTGGGTTTGCTGACGGCTGGATGGTCTCACAGGTTTTTAAGACAATGGAAGTGAGGTCCCTAGCTGTTTCCTTCTCAATTGCTGGGATATTCCTTATCTCGATACATGATGATCGGGAGCTCAACTGAAGATCTTCTACTTTTTTTTCCAGGTCTATTATATAATTCCGCTGTGCAGTGTTTTCTTTTTCTAATTTTTGCAGTGATTTTTTGATACAATCATAATCTTGACTCAGATATTCTACCGTTTTTAAAGTTTCAGTATTGGTTTTTTGAATCACCGCATTTTGAAGTTTAATCTCAGTCAGCTCCGATGTTAATTTCCCAAGCAGGGCTTCTTGGTCAGTCTTCCAAGAATTAAATAACTTCATTATTTTATCCTCGAAATTCTTCCATTCGCACTCCGGAGAGAAGTCTGGTCGAAGTCGTTTAGGCCGCGAAGTAACATTTGAGGTTTCGGGCTCAGTGGGATTGTTAAAAATATCTGGAGTTGAGAAAATAGGTGGATTATTTGACTCTCGGGCAGGAGTAGCTGGGGGCGAGCGCTCAACTCTCGGCATAGTAGCGGCTGCACTTGTTCACTTGTACAGATAGGTAGAAATAGCGCTATGCTGACTGAAGAACCCGTTTCGTAGCCGATCTACGCGTAGCACTGCTAAGAGATGTAACGTAGCACTCGCTCAGTCGCTTGTAGTCTTATATTATGACACTTCTTCGCTTCATCCAGTTTACAAAAACAGCTCCCATAAGTAGATAACAGCTCAGTAATAAAGGCCCTCTCACCGGTTCGGAACAAAAAGTTAATACAGTACCAGTAATAGGTGTACAAAAATAAATGCACACTAATAAAGGCTCCGGTATCGGCAGTTCGGCCGCGTTCGCGAGAAGAAAGTAGTAAGCGCCGTGCAACACAGGGCGGTTACGCGTTTTAACACCACGCGCAGATATAAGCAACTGTCGGTAGGCAGGATTATTTTAAGAGTTTATTTAGTCTATATTTGTTATACTAAGCACTAAAACACTAGATTATTTTCTCAAGTTTATGTAAGTGATCACCTTCTAACAGGTTTACACTTGCGAAAGCACTTTTGATAAGTTTTTGCACTGATTTTAATATTTCTTTACGGGAGCAACAACAACTAGCAGTTACACACAGAACGTTCGAGGACCGTCGAGGTCGAGGAAGTATCTAGATTATTAGTATAAGACAACCGCTTTAAGGCTTGTATACATGCTAATGACCTTGTGCATATAAACGGAGCTAACTACTCCTCTACGCGCCACTCCGCTACCCGCATTTTTAATTTATTATTAAAAAAATAATACATATTTTTAAAAAGTAACAAAACCAAATAATTTTCATTTGCATTGCAAAGCAGTAGATATTTTTTTTAGACTTATTAAAAAATGAAGGAGTAAAATGGTTTCATCTCAACGATTTGGAGGTGATTTGGTGATTTTTATTCTTATTATGTGATACCGATACATAAATTCTGGCTAAACCAAATTACGAACCACATCATGTAGATTACTACCTATTTTTTCATATGTATTTTTTCAGTAAAAGCCGACGAAAACCTGCTTCATCTGCACGCTGTTTTTAAGCATTTCTCGAGAGAGCCTTAATGCTGGACTCAATAATTCACCGAATTCACCAGTCTTTGCCAACATCGACGATAATATTTTGGATAGCAGAATAATGGATCAAGTAATATTATCTATAAACGTTGAAAGATGATAGGTACGTTTAGATACTAAAGCTCGTATTATTTGGCTGTCTACAGACTTCAAGGATTTTTGTTGTCTGCCTTCTCAAATAAAAGTCTCCACAATTAAGATTATTACAACGTAAAGGAGACGACTATTGGTAATCGAGACAGCTCGGAATTATTTTCAACTAGGTATCAACTATTGTACAATAAAAGATACATTTTTCTGATACATTTCCAAAAATAAATTGCAAATCTATTTAGTCCGTCAGTTAGAGTATTGAAAAATAATGGACAAGATAAAATGCATCAAAACTCGGGAGAGGCTAGTGACGTCATTTCGCTTGTAAAAATTGTACTGTTGTAGTGACGTCATGAGTTTTCAACGTACTGTATCTTCATCATTTTTTGTTTACGTGAAAAAAGAAAAAATACGTGTCCAGTATTTTTTGAAAATCTATCTGACGGACTAATTCGATTTTTTCAGTAAAATACCCTATTGTCTACTCCGCATACTCACAACATTGTTTAAAAGTATATATAAGTTAGCTGCTTATCAAATAACTTTGTTGACTGTACTTACGGCCAAACCAAGTCAACAATATTGCAGCAAGTCAACTGTATTTATTTACATCCGAATGGAAATCTTCTTTTCAATAAAATATTATAGTTTTTAAGTAATAGCAATAAGAAGGTGGTTCTCATTTTGTCTGCGTCCAATTTTCCCGCTGCAATTTAGGTGGTAACTGGTAACACAGGTGCAGGGCTTAATCTCCTTCCCTTCAAGCAACTGCTTACTTGGAGTAAAAAAAAAACAGGCAAGTGGGAGTCTTACTCTCACAGGAAGGGTTCCTTATCATTAACCGAAAAAGCATGTCCCTTGTTTGGGAGCCCGCTTTAATTTTTAACTTAATTTGTATTATTTGTTGTTATAGCGGCAAAATAAATACACACTGTGATTTCAACTGTCTACCTAATACGGTTCTTGAGATACGGCCCGCTGACAGACGGACGGACGGACAGTGGAACTCTAAAAAAAATTAAAGTTCGAGTTGCAGTTCTGCTCATCATTTGGAGACAGGTGCGGATGCATGTTTTTTTTTTTGGGAATTTCCAAAAATTATCGGTGGAATGTGTTTGTGTAACATTGTAACGGAACGTCCGTTATAATTTTACTTTGAATTTTATGAGTTTTTGACACTTTTTGAAATCATTTATTTGGCAAGTAATAACTACCAAATAAATGATTTTTGTTTGGGTATGGTGTCGGCCGGTGCCGTAAAAGAATAATACCATCCCATCACTTCCCGTGGGTGTCGTAAGAGGCGACTAAGGGACTCACCAGAAAATGGGCAGCAGCGTTCTCTGTAAAACGCAACACCATACATTGCGATCGCCAACCCGCCTGCCAAGCGTGGCGATTATGGCAAACCCCCCTTCTGGGGGAGGCCTATGTCCAGCAGTGGACGTCTTTCGGCTGTTATAAGGATGATTATCTATACAAATATATAAAGCTGAAGAGTTTGTTTGTTTGTTTGCTTGAACGCACTCATTTCAGGAACTACTGGTCTGATTTGAAAAATTCTTTCTGTGTTAGATAGCCCATTTACCGAGGAAGGTTATATATCACCACGCTAATACAAATAGGAGCGGAGCAGACGAAGTTGCGCGGGTCAACTACACTAGTTGACCCGCGATGCGCGCAACTAATTAATTAACTAGTATATAATTAAGATGGTATTTTGGTAGAAAGACAGACAGCCAATAATCCATTCGTCCACAAATCCCACCCAAACTTAGCACTAAATCAACATGACGTAAATCGCGACACCAAAAGGATGGGATAATTAATGAGGAGCATTGCTCGTGACAGTGGCGGAGAATCATTTGGGCCATAATTAACATGTTCTGTTCCGCACAGGAGGCGGAACCGCGGACAATGGGGCAACATGTTTAGACCAGGTCAGTGTATTGTCCGCACACAATTAGCTGACAAATGGATGCTCAATACTTGATAGATATTATGAATTAGTGTTTTGATTTGTTGTGTGTATATTGGTGATGGAGTATAGGCTGTGTGGAATAGGTTCTGGACGGTAATTAACATGATGTTTTCGGTTTTGGGTACCGTAAAATGGGGTGAATAGAAACGCAGGAGTGAATAGAAACATAACTTTGAAGAGGATTTCCACTTTCTTTAAATTCTGCTTGCGGCATTAAAGGACTTAAGTTTTTATATCAATATTAGTTATTAAAGATTATTATTTTTTAGAAACCAATATTGTGGCATTCATGTGAAAATGTAAGTCAAAGTTTTGTTTCTATTCACCCCGTTTTACCGATATGTAGCTCAGCCTTTCTATGGTTCTATACAATCTATACTAAAATTATAAAGCTGAAGCGTTTGTTTGTATGGTTGAACGCGCGTCGTCGTCGATCGTGTATGGAGTACTGCTTTCATCTTTGGAACGGATCTGCCAGATACCAGCTTGATGCCCTTGAGTCAATTGAGAAACGAGCCAAGAGGATCATCGGCAATGATAGGCTCGTCGCGACGAAGCTCCAAAGTTTTGAGTATCGACGCCTAGTTGCTGGCCTGTCGGTTTTCTATCGGTTGCATTTAGGTGAGTGTGCGACGGAATTAAATGACTTATTCCGCCAAGCCCGTTCCATCATCGGACCACAAGACGAACGGCGATGCGCCACCGGTACATGGTGGACATCCCACCCATGCACTAAACGTTTTGGGAACACATTCATAGTGCGTACTAAGTGCGTACGCTAAGGAGTGGAATTCCCTGCTAGATTCTGTGTTTCCAGATAGCTACAACCTGGGAGTCTAAGACGAGAATGAATAGGTTACTTCCAGGCAAACCTGCTCCATCTTCGACCGCATCATCGCTTACCATCAGGTGAGACTTCAGGTCAAACTTATGCCAAAAAAAAGGAAAAAAAAATTGAAAAATTATTTTAGGGTTGGAAAGCCCATTTATCGAGGAAGGCTATAGGATATATAGCCTTATCACGCTACGACCAATAGGAGCGGAACATTAATAAAAAATGTGACGCAGAAGAAGTTGCGCCGGTCAGCTGCTATCTTATAAGACTAACTCATGTTTTTTAGGGTTCCAAATGTCCGTATGAAAAAACAGAAACATTGTGGGATCACTCATGTGTCTGTATGTCCGTCTGCCACAGCCAGTTTTCTCAGACTATTTTGCAAATTCCTTCTGTAACTGCCTTGATTTTGATTCAACAAAAGCTATTCTAGTCCATGCTCCTCCTGCTACAGATTTGAAATAATCGATCCATAGATAATATAGACAGTAATTATTGTATTTACAAAAATAAATTTCAGATTTCCAGACAAGAAAATTATATCATTCTCTTATTTATATCTCGCAAAACGTCACATCCGATTCCTCGAAAAACATCCCAAGTCGCATAACACTCTCAGTGAAAAACACCACAGCGCTAGACGAATTATTTAGAAATCAATTTCGGTCGTGCACCACCGCAATCGAATCGTCGGCCCGCATCGATATTGGGAACGTAATAAACTGCTCCAAGATTATTTCCACTTGATCCAATACGTACAGATTCTGCGAGAATTCTCGACCAGACTCGCTATGTGTATGTTAACACACTCGGTTTCTGTGGGTACTTGAGAGCTTGGCTACGATCTGACTTTCAATCTTGTCTGGGGTTTAAATACTGAGGATTGATTATGGTTTAATATCGGTGTAGTATTTATTACTTCTCATGATTCATAGTTTGTTTAAACTGACAGAGGATATCAATATCTATACTAACTAACTACTTACTCATATATAAAGCTGAAGAGTTTATCTGTTTGTTTGTTTGCTTGAACGCGCTAATCTCAGGAAATACTGGTCCGATTTGAAAAAAATCTTTCAGTGTTAGATAGCCCATTTGTCGAGGAAGGCTATAGGCTATACGGGAATGGGAAATTCCTACGGGAACGGGAAAAAACGGGATATGCACGTACGAAGCCGCGGGTAAAAGCATATTACTAATATAAAACTCTTCCGATGAGTGACTGAGTGACTGATAGACCACGCGCAGCTGAAACTACTGGTCGTAGAAAGCTGATTTTTTTTAGTGTAGGTTCCTTGGGGAGTGTAGGGGAGTACTAAGAGAGGATTTCCCGAAATTTCTACGGGAATGGGAAAAAACGGGATAAGTGCGTACGAAGTTGCGGGAAAAGCTAGTACAGTATACATAATAATGAAATACTTTTACAACATATTTTCCGTGTAATACGTCGCTTGAGTCATAATACTTTGACTTTCTTGTGCTTCTCGTAGACGCGGCTGATATTTATTTTTTCATAATCCTGAGTGATTAATTTTTAATCATATACCTACTCGTAAAAAAAAAATCGCAGAATTAATGACAAGTCTGTGCATCTTTCATTTAATTGAAGACTAATGGCCCGCCCCGGCTTCGCCTGGATATATTTATTTAACTTTCTTTCATACAAACCTTGCCCTGACAATTACGAACACAAGTATAAAATAATTGTCCAATTTGGGTCAGCCGTTAAGAAGTATGCAAGTACATACATTTCGATGAAATTTAATTTATATAGAAGACTAGCAGCTGACCGAGCAAACGTTGTTTTGCCATATAAAATTAAAAAAATATAGCCTACGACCTATTCTCGGACCTACCAATTATACAAAAAAAAAAAAAACATTAAAATCGGTCAAGCCGTTTCGGAGAAGTTCGATAACAAACATTGTGACACAAAATTTAAATATAAGACTAGCTTCTGCCAGTGGCTTCGCCCGCATGGTCCCTAATGAACATACTCTAGGCTCTAGACTATCTGTGAAAGCGCGACAGACAGACAGACAGAGTTACTTTCGCATTTATAATATTATTAAGGATTAGCAAGTCGGTTGATCGTAATAGACTTCATTATTTTTTTTAATTTATAGTAAGACTAGGTGACTTGCGAAAATTCGTCTGCGTCACACTTTTGATTCCCAGAAAACCACACACACAATCATGACGCTTTTCACCTCTGAACCAAACGCGCATACATTCACTTAATAATCCCGTCCTATCTCACTTAACAGTGTCCCACATTTGCACGTGTAACTCAAAGGGTATGATGTTTTAATTTGAATATTTGCTGCACAGCCATTTTCAAAATGTTGGTCTGTCTGTGGTGTGAGTGATTTTGACCCAGAGATGAAAGGTTTCGCTTTAGTATTTCGAATACTCATTAAAGGTTTAATTTTTTTTTGTGTAAAAAACTGGCCAAGTGCGAGTCGGACTCGCGTGCAAAGGGTTCCGAACGAATTTAATTTTTTTGACATGTTATTTTAACACTACAGACTTCTAATAGGTTTTTTTGTAAACTTTAGGTAAAGATCTATTATCTCCATTTTTTTCCAAATTTTAGGCTCAGTAGTTTAGGAGATAAGGGGGGGGAATAGTCATTTTTCGTCTAATTTCTTGAATAACTTCAAAACAATTTATTTTAAAATTATGAAAAAAATATAATTAAAACCCTCACAGTAAGCCCTTTCATTTGATATGTCACACAATATTGTTCAAAATACTTTTTTTATATTTTCTAGTTTGACCCCCAAAAGTGACCCCCATACTAAAAAGCGTTCGTATTTGGGTCACAGAAGTCCATATGATATGCGTACCAAATTTTAACAGAATCGGTCCAGTGGTTCCGGAGAAAACTGGCTGTGACAGACGGACAGACAGACAGACAGACACCCGAGTGATCCTATAAGGGTTCCTTTTTTTTCGGAACCCTAAAAAATGAGTGGAGTTTCAATTGCAATAATCTAGCTATCTTTTAGGTGCTAGAAGGAATTAACATATTTAATACAGCGATAGTGTAACTCGAAAAAAAATTGTCGTAACATAAACATACTCAGAAACTACACATGTGGAAAACTGATTTCCAAACTTGAATATTTTTAATGCCTTCTATAAACGTTCAAGTAATTTGATCAAACAGGCTGCTTCAAAATTCGATCAAATAGAAATATAAAATTTCGTATTTCTTCATGCCATTTGACGACTCATTTTTGATCAAAGTTTCCTAAAAACATTTGATAAAACTCTTGATTCAATGTCAAAACAAATGTACCGTATCCTGTACCATTTTTGAATAAAATTCAATCTTTTACAGGTCTCTCCTTTCAACCAAATTCAATTTAATCGAAAACACTTTCTGAAACCAGCCCATCTCATTAAGTATTCTCCAGAGACTATTAATATCCTACACCAAAGATGCATTTGCCGTTCAAATCTATAGGTGTCTATGAATATTTGGGTGAGAATACTCCTCGTATCCATTGAGCCAGTCGCGATTCAGGGAAGAACTGAAGTATTTCATATTGTGCAATCTCTTTCACTAAACAGACAATGCTATACGCGGTGGAACGCATCACTCAACGTCAAAGCTAGACGTATATTTTTACATCCTTACAAACTCAAGGGGGAATAATTTCTATTGTCAGTATACACCGCCGTACGATCGGCGACTAGGTGCCTACTGTTTATTCTTCGAGCGAAAAATTCTGAGAATTTTGTAATATATTTCTGTTTGCGTTATTTTACGTCAGTCAACTGTTTTTGTATGTTAAGCAGTTTTATTGCTTTTCATCATTGATTTATAAAAAACCCAAGATGCACAGTCTCGAACAAATGCAACACTCGAAACTGTCGTCGAAAACTGACATGTATCAAGTGTCATGTGTGAGTTGTGTGTAGTTATAATATAAACATTTTTTTTTGCAAATTCAACCTTACACGAATCGCTTAAAGTAGTTTTTACAAAGCAGTACAGTATAGCGAGCGTTGCGAGACTGTTTGAAACTAGCGCACAATTATACATTGTGCGCTTGTTTTTTGCGGACGTTTTTGAGATGCTGTGTATCTTGGGTTTTTATATATCAATGCTTTTCATTGTAAGTTCGGTTTGGGTTTAAGAGCGTCTCAATTTTTTCAAGTAAGAATGGTAAAAGATTTTTATAACTTCGCGCAGTTAATTAAAGCATCCATTAATTTATAGAAATTCGAGAGAGTTTTAAAATATTAAGCTTGTAGCTTGCTTGCCACCAATTTGATGTTCGTTTAAAACTAAGCTTAAGGCTACGTTTCCACCAGAGATGTGCGAGGATGCGTAGCGAGACATGTCCCGCTGTAAGAACCAATAGAAAGAAAAAGCGTTTGTTGCGCCAACCATGACGCATACAAAAAAAAAAAAAACAAAGTTACATTTTTATTACGACTGGGAAGATATGCGTCACATTTGCGCAAAACGGCCATCGCTCAGTATAATGCTAGAATTCGTGTGCGAGACAGAGCCACAGCGCTGGTTATCAGCGACAGCCGGCGTTGAGTATGACGTCGATCGGAGCAGCACAAAAAGTAATAATATAAACAATATACAATATACAAAAGAAACGCTTCATTTAGCTTCGGTCAGCACAAGCGATTCTATTGATTCTTAACAAGCACATCCTTCGCTATGCATCCTCGCACATCTCTGGTGGAAACGCAGCCTTGCAGCGGAAATCCAAAAAAAATAATGCATTAAAAAAAATCGTTTTCCCAAAGGCCCCTTTTCTGGTCACTATGAGGTATTCTAAGACGATGAGTTTTATCAAAAGTTTTACTTGCAACTTGCTTGCTTGTTAGTTAACAACTTAAACAAATAAATTAGAAACTTGTTTTTATAAAGTTTTCATACATTTTTTTAACTACAGTCGCTAGCTAGTATAGATTGATAAAACTCATGGTAGACGTACAGGTCGAGTTTGATCAGTAGGATTTGTCCTTATAGGGCATTAATGGGATAGATAGAAAGAAGTGAAAAGATCAAAGGAGACATCCCTAATAGGTACTGTATAATGTATTTATTACATGAACGTGGAACCCTGTATTTTTATATGCTTTTAGATCAACTACGCCTCTGTGGGTGAATGGATTGGGCTGGAATAATAGGTAGATCATACATTGTTATCCTGGAAAATTCCGCGTGAAAGTATAAAATTATTCCACTGGATCAAAGTTCAGCGGAGTAATTTAGACTTTCACGAGGGTTGAAGCCGCTAGGAAAGCTAGTGCATATTATTTTTAAGAACTACCAAATAACCTCTATTTACATTTACCTCTATACGTTCCCTCCAAGCACTTCAAACCGAGAAACGAGTCCAACATCTACAAACGCAATCATTAATCAACTATCAGGGAGTCGGCAGAAAATAAAATATGGCAATTCGTAGTCCACAGAACCGTGCTGTCAGCTCCTATGATGTATTTGAACGTTTTCATGGGAACCAGCCAGCGCTTTGTCAACGTCCCCATTAGGGGTCATCGCTCATAGCGACCCCTACCGTCGGACCCCGGTTTTCCTTAAGATTTATGAATATCGATTCGAATTATTGTAGCTATTAAGACTGGGATGGAAACAAGAAGCCAATTATGTTTGGGAGTCAATTTTGTGGAAATATGGGTTGGAGTTCAGTGTTGGGTGGTATGTGTATTTTGTATTGGTAGAGAAGTTTAAACGTGGTAGAGGAATATAGCTCAGAGATTATAGCATGACACATTTATATCGTCAACTATTCGTTTACCAAATATTGATAGAAATTATTCATATGGAGGAAAAAAATCCAAGTAAGTTATAATGGCTAGAAAACACTAAACAGCAGTTGCAAATTGTTAAGTACTTTCGAACAAGGAACCAGTTCGTGTAGTTCAAACGAAATTGTGAAAGGAATTTTGTAACGACAACAAACTCACAATTTCGAAGTAAGTACTGAAATGTAACCCCTGAAAGTTATTGCCATCGTTAGGAACATAGTTCCATTTTATCACTTTGAATGTAGACGATAAATACAAACGAATGGTTGAGCGACGCTCATTACCGCGCAGCACTCGAAACTCCTCGTAAAGCCGCAGAAGAGTGATGCAACTACCAGTAATGGACGGACAGAGAACGACTGCCGGATCAAGCATTACTCCCACTTCGAGCTCGCGCACATCTCAAGCGAGCTACTCCCGTTTATGTGCGCCTAGTACTCGTAACGGTACTACTTCCCTCCCCCACGCGAATAAAATCGAAAATTTTCTCTCTCAAAGACAAATCCTCATAAATCCCTCTCGCAATTTCTCACTTTTAATACAGCCCTACTTCAATAATTATTTTCATCACAGAGAAAATGAAAGCCGAATTCGGCGTCGCACGCACGACAGATGGCGGCCGCACCTGGCATTCACAACTTTCCTTTCAATAAATCCGACCGACATTCGCGCGACATTGTTCTACCAGAATATACTCAAATTATGATTTATTATTATGAAATGTTAGTTCTAGTAATAAGGGGAAGTTTGCACGTTTATTCCGAATGTTAATTAAGGGCGAAATGAAAACCGTGTAGACAATGTAACGATTATCCAGCGGTACGTATACGAACCGCAGAATACAATAGAAAAGTTTATTACAGTACCCGCGGGTGAAGTCAGGTTTCTCGTTAAGAGGTAAATATTTGCAGAGAGCGAAGCAACGTGTGAGCACGAGTAAATAATGAAGCCTACGTCTCGTAACGAGATGAATGTTTGCGGACTACCAACGAAAGTAATTAAGAGTTTAACAAGAGTTACAGAATAAGACAATTTTGTCAAAAACTCGTCAACTTTGAACCCGACTCGCGAACACTGATTATGCTGCTTCCGAATTATTATTTTTTAATTATTCCGTAATACAACAAGATAACTCCAAACTTTAATTAAGTTGATACTTGCAACTTTGCTAAAAGCATCAAAATAATATTTAAACATTTCAAAATTAAATTTTATTAGCCTAGTGATAAAAAGATTTTCAAATAAAATGATAATTAATTGGACTTTATTCAGAATTACAATTGCGAGCAAAGACATTCTGGAAAAACTTTTCAAATGTTATCAAACACGAAATTTAATAATCGAATAATAAACAATTGAGTTTTCGCGTGAAAATAATAGTAAAATGGTTCGTTAGACTTTTATTAAATTTCTTTAATATCGGACGAGACTATTGCTTTCTTATTTGTACTGGTATGGCAGTAGCAACTGATAAAATTAAATAACTTTCGTTATGGCACTCCGAAATACTTTTAATAAGAACTTAGTTTTATATTTGGGCTTAGTAACACGGTCACTGACTTTTTATTGCAAACATATCTTTTTATTTCTGTGCCTGTGTCTATGAAAAATTTGCAATGAGTTCCTTAGTAAGATAAAAATTGGTATTTTGATTTGGATTTTTAGTCTAGACATATTTTTAATAGGTCACAAATGGAGTTTGTTGTAAAAATTTTCAGCTGATCAAGATTAGTATGAGAGTGGAGAGTAATCTTGATCAGCTAAGGATAATATATTTTTTCAAGAGATGGTAATAAATAGGGTAGATGACTATAAAAATCTAATTAGTCAGATAGATTTTCAAAAATGTTGGACACGTATATATTATTTCTTCACGTAAACAAAAAAATTAAGATGATATTAAATTGCGTTAAAAACTCGCGTGACGTCACATTTCAGTACCCTTTTTACGGAATAGTGACGTCACAAGCTCCCACTCCTTCATCGATCCCAATCTTTGATAAACGCATCAAATATCATCTTCGTCAATTTTTAACCGACTTCCAAAAAAGGAGAAGGTTCTCAATTCGGTGGGTATTTTTTTATGTATGTACACTGATTCCTCCGAGGTTTCTTTTTTAGTTCGATGCAGTATATTTGCCATTTGGTCCCGTAAAACTTTGATTCAGTTTGGTTCAGTAGTTTTTATTTTATGAGCATTTCTGCTTATTTAAATTTCTGCGTAGACTACAACGTCGTCCAAGTATCACTTAAAAGAGAAATATAAAAAAAAATTAAAAAAAAATAACCGACTTCCAAAGAGGTCGGAAAGTCGGTGGTTAAAAACAAAGAAACAAAACCATAAACACCGACTTCCGAAATTAAGATTATTTTATACTTTGTAGTATTTTGTTTGGAAGTCGGTTATATTTTGTGGTAAAAAGTTTATTTATTTATTTGAGAAAGCAAAAAAATAAATATGTGTCCAAACTTCATTGATAAAATATCTGACGAGAGTGGCAGGTCGCCAACACGATGGTCTGACAAAGTGAAAGAAGCTACGTCCACAAGTAAATTCCAGCAGGTGGTGATGACAACTTTGGACCGAAATCGATGGAGACAGATTGTCCACTTAAAGGGGTCCATCAGTGACCACGATCTTCAGTAATGAGGGACCGACTGAAGAAGAAGTAATAGAGAACATATTTTTTTTACTCAGGAATCATTCTTATTCCTTGAAGAAAGTTATTTATTTACTGGCGCGGAAACAGTTCTTATTTGACCATAACTTTCCCTTGAATAAAATTAAATTATACACAACGTTGCAAAATTGTTCTGGCTTTTCATTAAGTGTCATCTAGGCTTATTGTAACAGGCATGGCTTATTAATTTCCATATCCTCCGAAAACACAACAAAACACTTAATTAAAAACCCCAAAACACCACAACCTTGCGTTAAAAAACCCAGCATTTATCTTAATAAAGAAACATAGTGGCGAGAAAGACGGACAGTCCCGATAAAGTAATCCCCCGACCATACTTCGTCACTGTCCGAAGCTTCGATGCCACCTATCTCCGGCTTAACGAACATGTACAAATTTAAGGATACACAGCCATGTGGTTACAGCCCTAAACCGGCGCTTAATCCTCGGTTACCGAACAAAAGGTTCGGGCGTTAATTCTTAACAAGCGTTTGTCTTAATCCTGATTGTATAGAAATCCTATTTAAGTTTTAATGCTGCCGAAAAGTTTTGAGGCTTTGGTATGCGGAGCGGAGTAGTACCTACTTATTTACTTAAATTGACGCTGTTTTACGCTGTGTCGAACGGAGTTCTATAGTATAGTAATTGTTCGCAGATTTTATCTGAAAGCGCTCTGACATGCTAGCGTTCGAATATGTAAAGTCCCATTAAAATAGCTGGACAAATTTCAATACAGTCTGTCTGATGAATTAAATAACTTCTAATATAAGTTCCGGTACGTAGAAGAATACTTTCATTGTGCGTACTAAAAAGTGGTTCCATTCTTTAAGGGTCTGTTTCACGATCTCCGAATAGCCACTACTCACCGAATAAATTCGAAAATGGAACATTGACAACACGGATTTGTATGGAATTATCTGCGAAGTAAATTAACGGGAACTTGATCGTATGCGGTGAAACAGGCACTTACTCGTGAAAAATAAAATCCGCTGTTATCTACATTTTGTTGAGTAACGCAAACATAAATGTACTTTACAGCATTTTCGTATTAATGAGTACCTAAACCCTCTGAAACATTACCAATGAATTAAAAGTTAAACTGTACAGACTGAAGATAAATCAAGGCCACAATATACTACAACTCAGGCTCCGCGCAAACGGGCCATCGACCACAGACACCGGTGACTGTCGCGCGCCACGGTCTTTGGTACCGCGCAAACGAAGATGTTCGGTAGCTGCCACGAGTGGTGACATGTCGCGGAGACTGAGTCACAAGTGGCAGCCATCGGTGGCGTGTCGTGACTGAGTTGCGACTGTCTCGAGTGGACGCAACTAGATATACTTGTGCGGCGATTCCATACAAAACGTGTTATAAATTATGTCGCCAGCCACCGGTGGTTGTGGTCGGTGGCCCGTTTGCGCGGAGCCTTACACGTTCCTTGTCTAGCCCGTCCCTTACAAGTTTGAACTAAAACTAAGACACACAAGGCCTCAAGAAGTATAGAGTTTCAATCAGGCTCTGTTTACTCTGTAGGCTAAATCTAATCTATGCCTACATGGGAACATTCCTGATGTTCCCAACTTCCCACACTTAGTTTGCAAATTAAGTTTCAAGTTTGTCGTGGAATAGAATACAACAATGGTGTCTATTTGAGAGGAAATATGTCTCCTAGTATAAGACAACACTGAATAATTCAATGCATCATATTTTTACGCTAATCTATCATAATTCATAACTACCACTATACTAATATAAATGCGAAAGTTTTTATGGATGAATATTACGCTAGAACGGCTGAACGGATCTAAATGAAATTTGGCACAGAAATAGATTATAGCCTGAAATGGTACATAGGCTACTTTTTATCTCGGTAGTATGTGTCTTAGGCATACTTTCCAACAATCACGTGGGCGAAGCCATTAGCAGAAACTAGTACCTAATTTATAATCTCTACAGCACCCCCTAGAAGGTAGACTATAAAAACACGATAACGTGTTGCCACATCTTATAAATTTACAAAAAAATAAATTCAATTTACATACGAAATAGACCACATTTCAAGCCGCCATCTATCCAGGCCATCGTGGTCACATAACTCACATTTACGTGTTAAAAATGTTTGTCTATTCGTCTTAATAAAGGCGGATTGGTCCGGTTGGGTTCTTTCGGTATCGGTCGGGATCGTTCGGGGTCGTTCGGCCATCGGATACTAATCCTGCCCGCTCCTCAGTCAATGTCGTGACCGTTCGCCCATTGCCGCTCAATGGCCAATGGGATTATTTGACACATGTTTGGATTTAGTATATTTGGTGAGGTTATATGTGGAGATTGGTCTTTTGCGTTATTTTTAGGGATGAAAGGTTCTGTTGTATGAAAATGTTTTTGGGCTCCATTTCGTCTGTTTAACTTATTAGAGCGGTAAATCTGTACGTTAATTTAAAATCATTATTATCATTTCAAACGCAAGAATGTCGCCACATAGACCATTCCTGTGTTTCTTGCATTCAGCAGGTTCCCGCAGCATTCACGAGGCCTTTCTTTTTTTATATGAAAAATCTTTCAAAGTAATTTAATTTAACCTACATAAACGCTGACTCAGTAAAGAGCTTTTCAGGAAACATGCTTCTTAAGAAGTTCTTTATGTATAGTTATCCTTGTATATCTACTCTCTTCATACTTCATACTCATGGCTGGAAATAGGTTGGCCCATTCAGGCTGGGGATCAAACGACTCATGAATATTTTAAACCAGCGATGGTCGTGGTTTCCTCTAGTAACTTACCGGGACATAAAGAACCATATAAGAACCATAATGTTGTTTTTCATAGAATCACCATCAAAAAATTTCACCATTGTGGTACCTAACAAATCTGATATAGCAATAAGAACGTGATTTGTAAGTACTCAATTTTATGACTTTTAACCCACTTAGAAAATTGTAAACTGCCTAACCATGGTACTTATACAATTAACATCAAAACACTTTTTGTGCTCATGATTGATTGACACAACACACAATTATTTTCCATGGCTACTCGCGTGACCACGCTCGCATAACTCCCGTGTTTTAATACAAAATACACAGTTTATTTCATATAATTCTGTGCAACGTTTCAGAAAAGGTCGTCGGTGACTTTTATAAAAAGAAATCTAGGCACGTGTGGCATGAAATAAAACAATTTGTTTATAAGAAACCGTCGGGGCGAAAGAGCGTCGTTGACGCAGGCGACCATAAGTAATGGAGAGGTTGAATATTTGTCCAGCGACCCTCTACAAAGTCCTTAGCGCATGAAATTTTCATCGGGAGTACAGCAGAACACAGAAGTTCAACTCCAACTCCATACACATAGCGCAATCGTTGCACACATAAACACTTTACTGACAGTGAGTGTAAGCGCACTCATGATGGCTTTCGGCTAAGACAGCTTGAGATCCAAACCAAGCAATCATTTTACCGATCGCTGAACGATTGGCTCATACGGCCGAAAGGTTCTAAAGTGTCAAAAGAGTACTGCAAGTCTACCAGGGTTGCGGAATTGTTCGAAAGAGTTCCTGCGGCCTGCGGCATTTGAAGATACACTTTTAATTAGTAAGTCTGACACTTCCTCCCGCTCCGCCCAGGGCGAGAGAAGTCATTTAATGATATCTCTTCTAAAAAGAAGCTGTATTGTTCCACTAGGTGGACAAGTACACAATGGTCGGCTTCCAGTTGAAATGATGATAATGAGACTCGGATCTTCGTCGGTTTTCTCTTATTGTATGGAGCCGACCTTCTGTTTCCACTAAACTGTGTCGGAATCCTCGTATTGTACTAAACTTGAGAGGCGTTGCCGCCTATTGACGTTTTAAGCTTTCATGTCTGTTGCGTCTTTGAGACGTCTATCATTCTGTTGCGATTTTGGGTCGGGTCAAGTTGCCTTTTGTTTTACGTGGTATAGAATTTATACTGCTACACAAAACAGGGCGTTTCGCAGTAGTCAATGCTGAGTTTCGATATGACTGTATTGGAATAAAGAATAAAAGAAAATTAAACTGAGATATTAGATAGGTACTTACTAATGACACAAGGTGTGGTGACGATAAGACACTGACCGAATAGCATCCGCGCACTGGAAGTGTTTGTTGGGCAAACGACATTGTTGCGACCACGGTTAGGACCTGGATGAGACTAGCTCAGGAAAGTGTGGATGGGCACGAAAAGCCTATAGTAGTTAGCAAAGTCGGCCTGTGGATGATGATGAATGACGAAGCATCAAATACGTTGGCGCAAAAACTAAATAGGCTTTAAAATTTCTTCTGTAGTTAAGTGAAAAGGGAAGAGTTTGAAGTCGACGAATAACTTTGTCTAGTCGAATCATAAAACATGAAATAAGACAGCGAGAAAACCGTTTTACGTTGATGTAGTATAACGGAAGCAACTTAGAAAATAAGCCTCCTCTCCTCCAACAAATCAAAGCGAATAGTCCAATAAAATGCAACCACCCGAGCGTATCGTCTAGATGTCCCCTTAAAAAGTTAACTTCATATCATGCACCTGGACACACGAGAAAAGTAGAATTAGGGAAGAGACTGAAATAATTTCAGTCATAAATTCAACTTTTATAACTGGCGTTACGCGGCAAGGTCTGACTCCTCAGACATCGACATAATTTAACTTTTTCCTATTATCTTTATGCTGACGCCGTTAAGTGGCTCACTCACATATAGCTGAGCGAGCAGTTTTGTTATAATTTGGAATTTACTCCGACTTTCATGCATTTTTACCAAGTTTAATTTTATTCGGAGAAGGTAGGGACCCAAGTTTGACTCCAATTAGTACTTCGGAATTAAGTTACACATTGTTAAAGGGATGCCTAACCACGTACTAAGTTAAGTTAGTTAGTTTCAGTGACTATGGACGCGGAGGAATGAAGTTTTTCTCTACAATAAGTGGCTAGTGGATTTCTTTATGAGATTTGTGTGCCTGTCGTCTTTTGCGGCGAAAATACTTTTATATCTGACATGTTTTAGCTGTAGGCTTTCACATTTCGTGTGATATGTTGTATGTAGCTTCGGGCTTGTGTTAGGGCCTGTTACACATTTTATTTGATAGCAATCTTTAGGGTGTTTCATAAGTAGAATGAACTACTTATTTTTTATAGTATTGCATTTTTATCTCTGCTCTTTTCTTTAAGATTATTATTTAGATTAGGCTTATACATGAAACATTTATCTCTAGACATGCTTTTATGAGCCTGAAACGTAACAAAACTTATTTGAAAGTCTAGTTTTTCTAAGAATAAATTAGTTTTTTTTTTCTACCAAGTGTTTCCTGCTATTTAGTACGATGCTAGATGAACAATTCTTCTGAATAATGTAACTAGCGTTTTCTACTGCCTCTGGCTTTTATACTTTCTAAGAACTCATTATGGTCCATGTTTTGTTCTCACATCTTCTTAGAGGTTTTCCTTAGTAGCGAAGCTGCCTGTACAATAGATGTAGCACCGGCAGAGAACTTAAATAATGGAAAAGATTCTTTCATAAACACGGTTACTAGTATATTCTCTATTGCAGTAATGTTTTTCGGCAATGTATTATCTGATACTAGTGGACGTGACGCGGTTTCACCCGCGTAGTTCCCGTTCCCGTGGGAATACGGGAATAATATATAGCCTATGTTACTTCCTGATAATGTAGCTATCCAATGCTGAAATAATTTTTCAAATCGGTCCAGTAGTTTTGGAGCCTATTCAATTCAAACAAACAAACAAACATACAAACAAACAAATCTTTCCTCTTTATAATATTAGTGTAGACTACTGTACTATTTGTGGTTTTTATTTGTCAAAACTTTCGTTTCAGTGTTCCATGTTGCTTGGTTTTGGCAAAACACTTTTTCTTATTCCATTACCTATTAACTGGCGAGCATTTTTTTATGCCTAAATATTTTAATCATTGACTATCGTTACTGTCTACTTTATATATTAATATTATAAATGCTAAAGTAACTCTGTCTGTCTGTCTGTCGCGCTTTCACGCCAAAACTACTGAACCGATTTAAATAAAATTTGGTACACAGATAGTCTAGAGCCTGAAAAAGGACATAGGCTACTTTTTATCCCGGGAGTGTGTTCACTAGGGACCACGCGGGTGAAGTCGCTGGCAGAAGCTAGTTGACCTGAAGGGAAAGTACTCTTAATACTGTAGATAGATAATTTTACTCAAAGGAAACATTCCTTTATTTTTGGAAAGAAAGAAAACTGCATACAAATCATTTCGAAAATTCACTTACCACACCCGGGGAATCGAACCGACTAAAATCTTTAATAATGACACCCTATACTTTTATTGCATCGATCGTTAGGGTCAATTATAAGGATGATATCTCTCTAACAAACTTGATAAATTAAATGAAAGGAAAACCATGAAATCTGGACTTATAAATAAATTCAATGGGTCAAGTTAAAGCACTTTTACTCAAAGGTCCATCTGTATCCTTATGTTAGTAATTAATAATTATCATTGACATTGGGATATGCGCGTACGAAGCCGCAGGAAAAAGTTAGTTGACTATAAAACTTACATGACATTGGAGTGTAGACGGGGTACATAATTTAAACGCGTGTTTTCAACGTAACTAATTATTTAATTACCGCGTCTCTTCTTAATTATATGTACGGTTACAAATATACTTATTTTTAAGGCGATACACTGTTTTATTATTTACGAGGACAATACGGACAAACGAGCAACAATTACAAAGATGGGCTTTAGCGAAAGTCTAGATTTGCGAGCGAGATTTGGCGTGCGTACTCAGAGCTGACTAGGAGTGCACTGTGGAAAATGGCCTTTGAACCCATTAATAAAACTGCCGATCATGGACGGCGAAAGGGTGCGTTCCATGTGTGGTCACAGGCCATATCTCTCACGCAATTACACATATGAATTTAATTGATTTATTTTTGTATAGTGTAGATATTTGTTAGTTTTATTAATTAATATCATAAAATAAATGTTTGCAATGTAAGCTACTCGAAATTATTTTGTGTGATGTGTTATGTTTTATTTAGTATGATTAGTCATAGATAATGCGTTACATGTATGTGTTTATGGTAATTAGAAATGGAACGTGACAGCTAAATGTCATGTCATACGAGAAAATAAACAGAAAATCTTATGTTTTTTGATGATTTGTTTTAGTGTTTTTAAATAATAATTATAATGGAGATGAGGTATAGACCGCTACAACATCGTTATTAAATAGCTTCATATCACACCTATTCTGAAATTCGTCTTCACTCTGCAAAATACCAATACATTAAACATTTCCTGGTGCCACATTAAGTACAAACCTAGAACGGCCCTCGGCTACACTGTTCACATTCGCGTCCTACCATCGGAACACCGTTTTGCTCTCAAACACATCGTATCGCGACTCCATCGTCTCACTAGCCAACTTCGAGTCAAAGTTCCCTCGGGCCAAATCTATAAGAGTGTTTTGCCACATGATCGCTTCCACGATTTGCCAAGAAAATAAAGTAGAATCGAACAGAAAACTAGTTCCCACCACAAGTGAGTTGATAAAAGTAGATATCTTTGCAGCGTTCTAACTTCGCCAGTGAATAATAATGTTACAGCTGGCGTGGGATGTTTAAGTTAATGTAAATGCTTTGAATATTGGCCACAAAAAGTTGGTGTCGGTTTAATAAATGTTGCAATAAATACTCTATTTGTGACCTCTAGAATATAGCTCTGTCTAAAAAAATATCGTAATCATCTTATTGTTTCGTTGCTATGGGATTTTTTCGTTTATTCCTTTTATAAAAAAATAATCTAAAGAGGGAGAGCATAACAGGCGTGTGCCTGTATTACTCCCTCTTTTGATTTGTTTTAATTATGGTACGCGTCATATAAACGTGCAATAACGGTCATTGACCCATATACTTTAGTTGACTTTCTAAATATCAAAATCAGAAATATAGACATAATAGCTAGTTAGTTGTTAGTTTTAATTAATTTTACACCTGACTGTTTTGTGCCAGTCCTAAATAAACATTTTTCTTTCTTTCTTTCTTTAATGCTATCCTGAATCGACTTCTATCGTGATCCTTTACGTACTCTAGTAATGAAAAACGGTTCATAATTTATTGTTTGGATATCCACGAAAGGATATTAGGGAAAGGTACTTTATTGCAAGTTTATCTGACGCATACGATACACAGCTCACATTCAATTTGTATCAACCAATATTTTTTCCGTTTTGGTGAAATGGATTTTTTTTTAAATTTTTTTGGCGATGCTAAACAAAAACGTTAATGTCTAATCATACTCCTTATAATATTACATATACAAAGAAACCGTTTATTCTGACCTGGTTTTCTTATTACAAATATTATTAAAAATATACGTTGTGTGCGTAGCTTTGTGAAAACAATTTGGAAGTTTACCAGGGAAGCTCAGTTTTAATTATATTTATAATATTTGTCTCAAGAATATACAGACTGTAACTTTGTTCATACAATTAAGAGAGTACACAAGTAATTAACAGAGTAGGAGGTACATAATTGAATTTCTGATTATGTATTTACGCGCTGTAGTTGTTTCCTTGAATAAAGATACATTCGTTATAAGGCCCGTGGGAACTTATCGCATGCGAGCTATACTATGTTGTAGCCCGCATGCTACAATATGTTTAAGCCCGCATGCGGAAAAGTTACCATACGGTTTGCGAAAGTTTACCATACGGTTATTGGTTATCTGGATATCTATCTATACTAATATATAAAGCTGAAGAGTTTGTTTGTTTGTTTGCTTGAACGCGCTAATCTCAGGAACTACTGGTCCGATTTGAAAAATTCTTTCAGTGTTAGATAGCCCATTTATCGAGGAAGGCTATAGGCTATATGTCATCACGCGATGACTAAAAGGAGCGGAGCAGTAATGAAAATTGTGACGCAGACGAAGTTGCGCGGGTCAGCTAGTAGACAATAAGTTAGAACAACTTGGTGCTCTTGTCAATAGCGCGACTGGACTAACTTTATATATTTGACTGATGGACCTTGGCAATTCAAAAGTGCCTGTAATTCGTCTATTTGGAATAAAGGATTTTATATTTGTATTTATTTGTTCCCCATATCGCTCATTAAATCCCTTATTGACGTTTAAGGAGTACATTAGAGGTACTGTTTAAAAGTGGCGCCAGTGACGGAAAAGTTAAAAGGTAATCGCTTGTCTTGGTATGGTCATGTGAAGAGGAAGGATGAAGCGCATGTAACTTAAAGAGTTATGAATATAAATGTAGATGGATGGGGAGGGAGAGGAAGGCCGAAGAAAAGATAGATGGATTGTGTGAGGAGCGATATGAAAGAAAAGGTGTGATAGCGTGACGGCTGATAGGACAGAATGGAAGAAAAAAACGTGTTGCTCCGACCCCAAGTAAAATGGGATAAGGGCAGAGAATCTCCCTGCCCTTACATCACCATCATCTGATGGTGACGTTGTTTAAGGTTTCCCATTCAAAACTTAACGAATAAAAAACATCCCCGCATGCGGCCATACTTGTGTGACAGAATCCTCCATTTCTGAAATTACATCGTGAAAATTAGTCATAAATTGGGCATGATATCGTCAGAATAAGCCGCTGTAGCTTCATGAATATATCGCTTAATCTTAATTAGATCTTGCTTAATTAGAACCTTATACCGCAGCCAAAATTTGACTTAGAGACCGTGCATACAGGATGCTTCTCGTTCCACAAAGTGCACGCAGAGATAGGGTCCTCTATTATGTATGGCTGTGTATTGTGAATCGTCTCTAGTGATTTCTAGAATCAATGCAGCTGACAGTCGTACCTCAACGGACTATTGGAAACTGTACAAGACATAGATAGGTACGCTCTAAAGGTGAACTGTCAACCACAAATTCAGAGATTTAGCTGTAGATTTTGCTCGAAAACAGAGCAGCTATTTGATGTGTAATTAAGAAACGTTGAAGTAAGTAAGTAACAATACGTTATTTAAAAAACTGGCCAAGTACGAGTCGGACTCGCATACAAAGGGTTCCGTACCAAAAATCTTAATTTTTATTATTTGTTGTTATATATAAACTTGAACTGTCTACCTATTTCGGTTCTTGAGATACAGTCTTCTGAACGACAGACAGACGGACGGACGGACGGACAGCGGAGGCTTAGTGATAGGGTTCCGTTGGTTACCCTTTGGGTACGGAACCCTAAAAACATTGACAATGACCGATGTGACAGACGGACAGACAGACAGACACTCGAGTGATCCTATACCTTAGGGTTCCGTATTTTACGGATGTTCGGAATCCTTAAAACACCATCCATGGTAACCTATAATATTATTTTTTAACATACCTAACAATTAACTAATAACCTCAAGCTCTCAATTATATTATTTCGGAAAAATATTATAATAACTATGCCATCCATCTATCTTCAAGCAACTCAAAACAGAACCATAATGTCTACCGCCTGCTACCGGAGACGAGTGCATGCTAAGAGCCGCCAAGACTGAATGATGGATGAAGGCGGATCCCGACAGTACTGATAATGCCTGCGGAACGGAACGATCTCGGCGCCTAATGAATTTTTCATATAAGTCTTAATGTGCCCGGGTTTCTTTGATGCAGTTGGGTGATAGATGTGTGGGTTTGCTTGAGTGAACTCGGTCAAAGAGGTTTCTCTCTGTTTACTTGAATAACAAAAACGTGGATTGCGTCTCAATGTTTGTTCATCGGTCACGCCTCAATGGCTCTATGCATTTGGATTAAACTTGGCACACGATTAGACTCTGTCCTGAATAAGGACAGAGGATATTTTTTGCTCCGGGAGTATCTTTTCTTGGAATTATTTCTGACTTTTCATTGGTAGAACCTAACCTGGTAACAAATAAATCCGTAGTTTTTAGATAAAGATCTAAAATTTTTAGATATACGGGATTTGTTGCCTAGGGCTAAAGATTAGTTTTTATTTTTAAAGTAATTTATTCTTTTATGAATTTCATATCTTAAGATACCCCAACAGAATTTATTAAAAACTAATACAACCGTACATAAATTAGGTACCCAATGTCCATAAATTATCTGAAAACAGATGAAGTATAACAGTAAGATTCTAGGAATCAGTATCCTTAGAGCCTATGCACATGGCGTATTTTTAACGCGCCGACGATGCACGTTTTACGAACGTGCACTCACGGCAATTTAGATGGATGACGAATAAGCTATACTGTCTACGTCTGAATATCGTCTGAAGCGAGTTAGTGCGCGAAACCCTGCGCGTCGTCGGCACGTTAATAAAACGCCATGTGCAAAGGCCTTTAGTGCTTGTTTACGGAGACGCGGGGCGTTGGGCGTGCGACGCCGCGTGCGTAAATCGCTTCTCCGTAAACGTTCTTATACACCGCCAAATGTTTGAATTAGGTACGGGCCTGCGGCGTGCGACGCCGCGTACGACGCCGCGTGTGACGCCGCGTGCGACGCCACGTGCGTAAATCGCTTCTCTGTAAACACTCTCATACAACGCCATATGTTAGGTACCTACTTTTCACAGATCAAAGAGTAACAATCAAATGAAACCGAGATACCGTCCGTGTTTTAAAAAAAACTGGCCAAAAGCGAGTCGGACTGGCGTGCAAAGGGTTCCGAACGAATTTAATTTTTTAACATGTTATTTTAACACTAAAGACTTCTAATATGTTTTCCTGTAATCTTTCGGTAAAGATCTATTATCTCCATTTTTTTCAAAATTTTAGGCTCAGTAGTTTCGGAGATAATGGTCATTTTTCGTCTAATTTCTTGAATAACTTCAAAACCGTTTAGTTTAAAATTATGAAAAAAATATAATTAAAACCCTCACAGTAAGTCCTTTCATTTGATATGTCACACAATATTGTTCAAAAAACTTTTTTTTTTAATTTTCTAGTTTGACCCCAAAAGTGACTCCCATACTAAAAATTTAATGATTTAAGTAACGCGTCCGTATTTGGGTCATAGAAGTCCATATGTGTATTAAATTTCAACAGAATCGGACCAGTGGATCCGGAGAAAACTGGCTCTGACAGACGGACAGACAGAGAGACAGATACCCGAGTGTTCCGTTTTTTTTTCGGAACCTTAAGAACGTTCCCAATGAATATCAAAAATCGAATCGAAAAAAGAATTTGAAGAAACCGCAATCTAATATAAAGCGGTATCACAAAACGTGTGATACCGTTTAATATTCCGTTCACAATCTCCCTTACGAAAACAAATGTATGATTTACGGCAAAATTTTACTCTCGTTATCAGTTAGGGGCGGTTGATTTACACGGCGCCAGATCGCGGGCCGAACCTACTGTTATCACTTGGTAGGTATACCGCGAAAATAATCGGAGACGCTTATCTCTTCACTCTTAACTCACAAAGGAAAACAAAACACAGTCGACTCTAGAGAGACGACCCTAGTAAACAATGTTTTAAAGTTATGCTCTCATATCATTGTTGTACTAATTTTTGCCCGCTACCGTAGGTAACTGTTTCTGATATATCGTGATACAAAATAAGCATATAATCTTGAACATTAACTATTTATAAAGTTATTATTCTAACAATATGACTTGTATGAAAAACTTGACTGCAAAAACGAGTGAAGAGTGCCACAAATCACTTTTCAAGCAGTCTGATGCGGTTTAGAGGCATTTTTTGGTACGATCACTGATTTTATGCTACCAATTATCTCACACTCCTGGATTAGCTCTGGAATCGTCTCTTTGAGCCCTTTATTTTGATCACTCAGCAAAAAAAATCCCAAGCATTAAAACATTATTAGAAGGGGGGGGGGGAGGAGGGGCTTCTGGATAAATCGGTAAAAAAAATACAAAACTTACCTAACGGTAGCCATCTTGTTTCCTTTTTCAAAATTCATTTTATTATGTCACTGCGGCACTTAAAACGAAACTAAAGATACGTCACTTGTTAAAATCTATAGAACCATTTTTAAGATACAAAAAAATTGACATACCTAAATACACTCGAAGAACATTACACTCCAGGACAGTGGGGTGATAATAAAAAGAGAGAACAATCTAATTCCGTCGCAAAAACAGCTTTTAAAAACACTGTTACGGACTTATTATGAATGTAGATATAACTTGGTTGGGAACCTGTCCTTCCCCATTAATCTTTCGCTACAGAAATTGAAAATCAAGGATGGCAGATTGAGGAAAAAGCGAACGTTTTTCTACGACGAATTAATTAAGGAGTTGGGCGGCGCTACATTGAATTTCACGGCGGCCGGCGGCCTTTCGATTCCCTTTTAAACTACGCTATGTGGGTGAATCGGCGGCGGCGGTAAAGCAATCGGGGATGTGACACTGTAATTTTCCTTCGCTGTAAATAAATTTTCATGTATCGTGATGTCTTTTTGTTGTAAAAAAGTTTCAACTTTTATAGCTCAATTTATATGCGATCATAGTTTCGGATGTCGATTTTTTTTTATTAGGAAGACACAACATAGTCGACGGATTCATGTTTTGACATCAAAATATACACCATTAAACTTAATTTAGGGTCAGAATAGCCCATTCAATAAAGCTGTACCCTTTTTTAAATCCGTTGATCACAGCCCGACCATATTCAGCCTTTCGTTGACACAGTTTAGTGACACAACAACCTCGATGGCTTTGTCCTATCAAACAAAAACCGAAGAATAAATAAACGGGAACAATATTTTATCGTCCGGCCGTTTCGCGATATTAAGTGGCGGCAAGGCCAAGAGCACCGAAAAATGCCAATTTTTTTCGTCGTAGAGATATCCGTAATGGTAATACATTTTCAAGCGGAAAAGTGCAATGCATAGCCAAGTCTTTAAAGTAAAGCATTTTACAAAGATATTATTTATACAAATAATTATAAAACATTAAAAAAAATATAAAACATTGAAAAAAAAGACGTCATAAGAAGTCTCTTTTGACGCCTTTTTTTGTGTAAGTGACGTGTGTCCAAAAAAAATTATAAAACATTGAAAAAAAGACGTCATAAGAAGTCTCTTTTGACGTCTTTTTTTGTGTAAGTGACGTGTGTCCACTTACTACAATTATTCGTCGCGAAATGCTCAAAATTTTGAGTGGTAACTACCATCTTTTTTGTAATTATTCAATAGGAAAGTTAATGAACTAAAGCATTTTACCATGAAAATTTAAAATTTCAATGTTGGTTTTGGTTTTAATAAGGATTTTTTATCCGAAATTCCCTGATTTTTGCGTTCTGTCAGTTCACTTGATTGGGAGCAGACCTATGTCAAAATTTTTCAAAATAATGCAAATAAAGAAAAACAAAAATTAGAAGAACATATCAGATATTAAATAACAACAGCCTGGATAAATTATCTCTTAATAATATTATAGTTATAATTCATAGTATTGATTTCAAAAATTAGATGTTTCCTACGGCATGTCGACGTCTTATTGTCATGTGACAATAGGGTTAGACAAAATCGACAAAAAAATTGGTCAAGTTTGAGTCACAAATAAATTGTTCCCATCCAAACTAAAATATGCAAAACTTGTGAGAACTAAACTTTTTAAAGGACTACAAGTCCTTAAGGTGGTAGCAAAAAAGTAGATATAAAAAGTGGGGAAGTTTACAATAATTCTTATAGTGCTGAAAATTCGTAGAGGTCTTAGGTACACTGTTATGAATGAAATGTCAAAAGTCCTCATCGCGTGCAATAAAAGGCCAAGGTAATAAATATCATTATTTTGCCTTTTTCTTGTAAACGTAGTGTTATCGTCGTATTAAGTCAGAAAAAAATTGTAGATCCTAATAATAAACAAAACGGGTTAATTTTTAGCATTCTGTACCTCAAAAGGAAAAAAACGGAACCCTTATAGGATTGCTTTTAAACACAAGTTGACATTAATGTAACCACTATACAACTATAACGTCTTATATTAGGCCACTTTCGCGACTTATAAACCTTTTAATTAAGTTGATAAGACCACTCTTATAAAACCAACGTTTTCGTAAACACGTTTCCATGAACATAATCTATATCTATACTAATATTATAAAGAAGAAAGATTAGTTTGTTTGTTTGAATTAAATAGGCTCCGAAACTACTGGACCGATTTGACAAATTCTTTTAGCATTGGATAGCTACATTATCAGGGAGTAACATAGGCTATATATTATCCCCGTTCTCCCACGGGAACGGGAACTACGCGGGTGAAACCGCATGACGTCCACTAGTATAACATATTTTTGTTACTTGGGTACTTTGTTTAAGTATAAAGTATGCGTGGAGTTTGGTGATAGCCACTCCAAAGAAATCCACTCCATCAGCTGGTGACATTTGTATCTGGTATATTATAAAACTAGCTGATCCGGGCAACTTCGTCTGCGTCACATTTTCCATTAATGCTTTGCTCCTATGATCGTAGCGTAATGTTAGATACTATAGTCTTCCTCGATAAATAGGCTATCCAACACTAAAATAGTTTTTTTTTAATTTGAACCAGTAGTTAATCTAAAATAGGGGTGAACGCGTTAATCTCAGGAGAGATTAACGCGTTCACCCCAACAAACAAACTCTTCAGTTTTATAATATCAGTATAGACATTTTTTAGCAATATTTATTTGCCGTAATTTACAACTTACGTAGGTGTAAATGAAACAACACAGTTTAACATTTGCTCTCAAATACCATTATGATAGTAGTGGAATAGAAAACAGTACATTATAAAGAGTATTCTATTCTATAGTAAACAACAAAGGACTTGAACATTCCTTAAGTGTTATCAGTGTAGCTGCACATTCCAATGTAATGACTTTTTCATAAGTTAAGCAATAGCACGGTTATAGTTGTTTGTGCAACAAGAAAGCAAAGTCGTTTTTTGATGCAAATGCTGATTTTGAATCCTGAGCAAGCGAAGGATTCAGCGATTGATCCAGAGCGTAGCGAGTGATTCTAAAGTTGAATCCTGAGTGTGGCGAAGGATTCAAAGGCACGAGATGCAAAAAACTTTGCTCTCGTGTAACATACATAACTTTTCACTTCAGCAGCGAGAACACTTTAGGAGATAAAATAATAAACAGAAATAGATTGAAATAACTATTTATTGTGAATCAAAATAATTAACATTGTAGATAGAGGTACCAATTCAATAAAATGTAACATTTTAAAAGTTAAAAGTAAAATTACTACAATTCTGCAAATTAAAAGTAACAGATTTATTTGGCTACGTTATAGTTGCATTGAGTTGAGTTTGATTATCTGGGGTTAAGGTTTCTGTTTCAGTGGCGGATTGAGAAGGAACAACGGTGAACGTTGGTGACTCTGATCGGCTTTCTGTGCGTCGTTGGCAGTGGATGGGCGTGGGTGAGACCAAGGATCCGAGGTCGAATTCAGACTTATTTTTTCCACTATACGCTTTCAGATTTTCGACTTATTTTCTATTGAGTCTTCAATATAGCCTTCTGCAACCGTATTGGACTTCCACCCGCTGTGACGTTTTAAAGTGGTGTGATCGGCTCCGGAATCAGCCAAGAGCGTTGCCGAAGTTCTCCGAAAGCAGTGACCCGTGTATAGCTGAGGCTCTTCCAGTTTTAAGAAAGTGGCAATTTCTCGCGGTATAGCACCTATTTTATTTACTCCCATAGGCTGTCTTGCAGCATTTATTATTATGGTATTGTATGAAAAATTGGTCGATTTTTATATTGGCTGGATGTAAATTTTGGTATTTTTCTACAATAGTTACCACTATAAAAATATGCTGAATCTTTACTATCAAAGTGGTCGTAAACAGCCTGTTTAATTTCTTCATCGTTGTTAATTTTTTTCCCTCTCAAATCTGATTTTAATTTTGAAAACAAAAAATAGTCTGAGGGGGCCAGATCAGGGCTATACGGGGGATGATTTATCTCTATGAAGCCGCATTCCATAACTGTAGACTTCGAAATCGCAGCAGTGTGAACTGGAGAATTGTCGTGAAGCAATCGGACACCTCGAGTTATTTTCCCTCGTCTTTTTTCAATAATTTTCTGGCGTAACTGTCGTAGTAAGTCACTATAATAAGCTGCGTTTACAACCGTGTTTCTTTCCTTGAAATCGATGAGAAGGATTCCCCACAGTCCCAAAAAATTGTAGCCATGAGCTTCTTAACGCTTTGGCTGACCTTAGCTTTTTTTGGTGCCGGTTCTCCCTTTCTGTGCCATTCCATCGAGTCTCTTTTAGACTTCGGATCGTAGTAAAGAATCATAGTTTCATCGCCCGTCACAATCGTTTGAATAACTGCTTCCTGGTCATAGCGGAAAAGCTCTAAAAATTCTTCACAACATTCAACACGTCGCTGCTTTTGGACTGCACTAAGAATCCGTGGCACCCACCTTGCACTAATTTTTGTCATGTGTAAATGCTTGTGAAGAATTCTAAGAATCCTTGTTTTTGAAATTCCAGACTGTGCAGCAATTTCTTTTGTTTTTAATCTACGATCACTCAGAACAATATCTTCAACAAATTGAATATTTTCTGGGATCGTCACTGTGACAGGGCCTCCTTCACTTGGATCATCTTCCAATGATTCTCTACCCCAACGAAACAGCTTAGACCAGTTTTTTATTGTTGCATACGAAGGGCAAGAGTCACCGTAAACGACAGTCAATCTTTCTTTTATTTGCGTTGGCGTTAGACCTTCTTTAGTTAAAAACTTTATAACAGCGCGATATTCAATTTTATACATTTTGTGAAAATCACTCGTCTTCATGTATGTAAATCGCTCTCAAAACTAAAGTACCAAATGGAATAAGTTGAAACTCAACACAGTGCATGTTGAGACTTGTACCTACTTTATGAAGGAAAAACCACATTACGTTCTGTTTATTTTCTATGTTAGGCTAAGAACTCTTGGACCGCACCTAGTACATATTCTTCGGGTACGACAAAAGACCTGTCAAGGTTCGTCTTCATATTTTTCTATTTTACTAACAGTAATTTATCTGAATGCTTTTCGATATTATAAATTGTTAGCTGAAATAGCTCGTTATTGCGACATGCTCCACTAATTCCTATGATCAGTACAACCTGTAATGAAAATATTACATAATTAATATGCATAATTTAACATTTACAGCATCTTTTACATATCGTAATAAATATTTTAACAGTATTGCTAAGCCAGACTAGGATTCATTGCGCCTCCAAAAATTAGTAGTAGGCAGAAGTACCTTTATACATAACAGTCTACACAAAAATTTTAATAACTAAGAACATAGATTCAAAGGTACCACTTACTTTAGCGGCAAGAAAATTGCAGTCCGGAGCTTCATTAAGAAATTATTCTATGTTAAGGGCCGTGAAAATATTGGACTTTTTAGCCTTATGCCCAATTGACATTATTTTTAGAAAAGATACGAGTTTTGCGTATGTTTCAATATGCACGTTATGTTTTATTATTAAAGTAGCTTTCAACATTGAGTAAATACTCCACATTGTAGATGATCGCCTCGTCTGTGATAAATCTAAAAAATAAGATAGCAACACCGTCATCGAAAAGCTGTTTGCTTTCTTTGTAAGTCTCCATTCATTGAAAATATGGTATGCTTTTAGATATTTCTCGCGAGACTTCTCAGGTAGGAAACTTAATTCTGCATTAATAACTTGTTGTTTTAACTCTTCCGGTGTTAAAATACTGTTCTCGTCGCTAGTTTCACTCATATTTTACGATTATTTTAATATTTTTTAACTTATTCAACTCTTTACGCCAGCCACGAAATTTTATTCCCGCTCTTTTATTTAAATTAAGGCGTGTTCGGAAATAGCACCCATGATATTTTATTATTCAAAATATATTACGTTACATTATTGAAACTAGAAATAAATATTTACTGGTTAAATATCAGATTTATTTGCAGTAAATACTTATTTTCGTTTAAATACAACAATAAGTTAAAAATTCAATCAATTGCATTACAATACAATAATTATCTTTTTGCAAAATTTCTTTAGTTAGTACGAAATTCCGAACGTGTTTGTCTTTGAGGTCGAATTCAAAATCGGAACTTCGAAAGGGCTAGTCTTTGTCTCTCTCTCTTTCTAATGGTGGGAAAGAGATAGAGTGTGAATGTTTCGAATTGTATAATTAACCCAAGGCTGATTAAGATATTCGCGACTTTCTAAAAAAAAAAGTTACTTTGTCTCACTCAGTGAGCAGAATCGCATTTTGCTCTCTGATTTCAGGCAGCAAAACCTACATGTTTGAGCTACTGAACTGAAAAGATATATACAGTATTATATCTTCATAGAAATGGTCGGAACGAGGGTCATATCTACGCGCCTCGAGTTGAGCGGACTTTCTGCGAACAAGCAGTCGCGAATGCGCCGCAGTAACGAACGAACGGTGCGATTGTTTTATAAGCAGTAAGCGGGTGATTTCTGAATATTTGTTTTTGAAATAAGTATAAATATTTACATAAAATGGAAAAGAAAAATGATAAAATATAATGTGGTGTTTTTGGTTGCTTGATTCATCAATAACGCACTAAAAGATGTCATTTTGTAGTTTACCTGATACATAATTTGTTTCTTTTATTCATAGATATGTATTTCGCTTTATTACCGATGAAAAATATGTGAGTTCGGTGAAAAAAGTGAAACACGAGTGAACTACTACCCTCGTGTTAAAAAAAAGTAGGTACTTTCATAGGCTAGGCTATCGACTCACAAATGTACTTAGCTACTAACATTTATATTAGATATTGAACTAGACGAAATGTCACCATGAAATGATTATCTATGAAAGTAATTCCCCTTCTCCCCGGACTGCGACAGCGAATAGACGTGCACACGTACTAGTTTTTACTAAAAATAATTGTATTTTTGGCAATAATTGCAAATTTTAATTCGGCAAAGTACTAGGCGCGCATAAAGCGGCAGTGAATGCGGAGTGTTGGAGTGAGCAGGATAGCAATTACTAGGACGACGATAGCGGTGTAATTCAACTGGGCACACGCAGGTCAGCACGTCATCCTCGCCGCTTGTGACAATCTACGAGCGACAGCGATTTGTTTACCGGTAGCTATTACTTTGTTTCTCCGGAATAACGCAAACTTAGCAAAGTCACTATGTTCAAGACACCTCCTAATCAATACCAATGCAGATCGGAGTCCGACATTCGAAAATTATATGCAGATGAGGATATATCACACAACGACCCAAACGAAGATGCCGTTCAGATGAGAATACTGGAGATGAATTGGATTTCCTTAAAAATGAGTTCAAAAAGATTTGAAAATTGGAAAACCATATCTTGGAGATTAAAAAACATTACACCGAGATCAAGGTCACCAATAATGAGCTTGAAAACACCATGACAATTGTCTCCGATCAATTACGATCGCTAGAGGATAAAATTTCGGGACTAGAGAAAGAGCTCCATGACCATTAAGTTATCTACACTGGAAGAAAAAATAGTCATTCGACCGTAATCTCCATCAAAACGAAACGTACCCAAAAGATTAAATGAGACCAAGAACATGCTGTTTGATGCTGTGACACACCTTCAAAACATTTGAATATTGATTCTTATAGATTTATTACACTATAGGATTCTTATAGATTTTCCTGTAATCTTTAGGTAAAGATGTATTATCTCCATTTATTTCAAAATTTTACGCTAAGTAGTTTCGGAGATAAGGGGGAATGGTCATTTTTCGCCTAATTTCTTGAATAACTTCAAAACCCTTTATTTTAAAATTATGAAAAATCTATGATTAAAACTCTCACAGTAAGCCCTTTTATTTAATATTTCACACGATTTTGTACAAAAAACTTTATTTTTGTGACCCCCATACTAAAAACGAAGAGTCGGGATAGGGACTGGATAAGGAAAGCAGTGGGGTATATAAAAAAAAAACGGTTGTCTGTAAAGTCGGTTTACTGACGATAGTTGAACGTGACAACGTCATAAGAAAATACTGATGGAATATATCACTGAACATATATTATTTTATATCAAAAGAATCTTTACCTTTATCGCCGCAATTGTCGTTGCTATAAACAATTGACACCACATTCACTTTTCACCGCACTTCATACTTGGACGCATCGCTCACTCAAGTAGGAGAGAGACAGATGTCAAATGCTGCCGAACGCGGAGGCCGATTGTGCCTCTTTGTCGCTCGTTCCGCGCTCTCGCTTGCACTTCAAGCCTTAAATGGAACGCCTCAGAGCAAGGTAACGCCGCATGAGTCATGTGTTTTCGTGCGTGCAGCCGGCTCCATCGAATTATAAGACGTTATCACGTCAAAAATATTTTGTGCTTTTCAGTGGGTTGGTTTTATGAAGGCGGTTCCATTAAAAAAAAAAGTTTTTTTTTTACTGTTTATAGGCGCGCGTTTGACCACTATCTTACCTGATGGTAAGCGATGATGTGGTCGAAGATGGAGCACGCTTGTCTAGAAGTAACCTATTCACTTGACTTTATTTAAACTAAGTTATCATTTTGGTTTTCTTTTTCTTTTTTTGTAACCACTTTGGCGTCGAGGCAATCTGCGCGCCGTCATTCAAGTGTCAGGGGGGGGGGAGGGGTTAACGTCAACGATAACGGCGCGTGTACTTAAAACGACGATATCTCTGAATTTGTTTATGGGAACTACATGAAACTTTTTGGAACTTTTGAATTGTTATGAAATAAGCTCACATATTTCATGTGGATTTCATTCAATTAAACTCACATTTCTGACGATATTCCTCAAAACAAATGCTTTAATAGAAATTACAGATTATTGAAAATTACCGGTTATGCGAAAAATAACGTTACCGTTTTGGGGTTTAAATGAAATTGAAGTAGGTATAGAAATGTTTTTATGTTTAAGGTGGAATTAATGTATGAACCGTAGAGTTATGGGAACATGGCTTTGGGGTTAAGTGAAATAAGTATATCCAGTACCTATATATTTCATCGCACTGAATCTATAGGTACATCAGGTATCAGCATAACTAATACGTTAATGTTGGTATGAGTATTAGAACAACACACAAAACCCTATCGTGCTATGATATTTGGTTCAAACCGAGTCAGGTACTTGAAATACTGTGCTACCGTGTGCGATTGCGATACGCGCGGGACTTCGTCGAGTATACAGTTCCAAATAAAATACAATGACGTATATAAATCGATAAAAACCGAAACCTAACAATCATAGCACCTTACTTACCACTTCCGAGTTCCACATAGATTCATCAAAATTAAAATATGTACATATATAAATGTAAATATCCGATATTCTGAACCGCTATATTTTGGGGGCCGAGTCACCCGCGTCCGTAGGAGAATACCCTTTGCTAGTCCCTACACGTGGTCCCGGGGTGGTGCTAATCAGGTGACACTAACTGGTGGTAGGCTTCGGCCGATGGCTTGTGACCACCCACTGGGCAAAGACGTACCGCCAAGTGGCCTAGCCGCGTTCCGGTACGATGCTCAGTGTAGCCAATTCAGAGGAGTTGGGTCGAAATAGTTGTTCCAATGCAGGCAGACCGACCAGGCTCGCGTTGATATGGGCGTATCGGGAGACTAGTCGTGGAGGGTAGCGGGATCCGAGGCACGGTGCGCCGCTGGCCGACCGCAGGTAGTTGGGGGCCCAAGTAGTGTACTAGCCATACATGAAAGGCTGCCCCGCCAACTGTCGAAAAATCCCGGAATGCCCCATCGTGCTGGTTGGCGACCAGACGAGAGGGCCCGATGGACATTTCCGGGGGGGCTCGGGCGTCCCCGCAGTCTCCAGACTAGTCCCCCAATGATATCGTCCTGTCAGAGCGTGCCTTAGGGTTGGCAGCATGGAACCTCATTTCACTTCCTTCTCTAACCTACTAACTCAAAACAATATGGCCAGGAACAATAAGAGAAAAGCTGTACAGCGGCAGCACTCCCTCTCGCATAAAGTGCACCTCTCCAACATACGAGGTCTGCACTCAAATCTCGCCGCAGTCCATCACCACCTTGAGACCGAGAAACCAGCGCTCTTGTTTCTGACGGAGACGCAGATCGGATGTCCGTCTGACGTGTCGTGTCTTACATACCCAGGGTTTACCCTGGAGCACCACTTCAGACCACGCGCGGGCGTATTATGTATGTACGCCCGGGACGACATCTGCTATCGGCGTCTCCGTAATCTTGAGAACTCCAGGTTCTCAACGATGCGGGCTTTAGTGGACACCGGCCTAGATAAAATTTTCTACGCCTGTGTCTATCGTTCGCACGGCGGTGATCTGGAGATAACTGGGCTAATGCAGCACCTCAGTGAGGCGGCAGATGCGGCTCAGCAGCGGTACCCTTCTGCCCAATTGGTGTTACTGGGGGACTTCAACGCCCACCATCAGGAGTGGCTTTTCCCATACCAGCACACAGACCATGCTGGACGAGAGGCGCGAAAGCTAGCGCTTGCGTTAAATCTCACCCAGCTGGTCCAGGGGGCAACGAGGGTGCCGGATGTTGATTCGCACACAGTTAATTGCTTGGACCTTCTGCTGACAACAGATCCAGACCGGTACTCGGTGTCAATTTCTTCTCCACTGGGTAGTTCCGACCACTGTCTGGTGAAGTCTAGCCCAAGAGGCATCCGGCGGATATGGCGATACAGGTCAGCAGATTGGGATGGCATGCGATCATTTTTCGCATGTTACCCTTGGCAGCCTACTTGCTTTCCTTCAACTGATGCTTCGTCGTGCGCTGACGCCGTGACGGATGTGTTGCGGAAGGGAATGGAGTACTACATTCCGTTCTCAGACGTAGCAATGTCTGGCGAAGCTCGCCCATGGTTTGGTGCCGAGTGCAATCGCGCTAATGCGATAAGCATCGCATTAGCGCGATTGCAGCGCGATAAGCAGCGGCGGACCTAGCATGGGTCGACGCCCGTGCGCGCAAAGCAAATGACGTGATTCAGAAGAAGAGAGCCCTTAACAGGGCTGCCTGCAAGAAGGTGTTGCGGAGGGCTCGGTTTGACCACATTAGCCGAATAGGGAACAAACTTGCCTCATACGCAGCAGGTAGTAAAGCTTTTTGGTCCCTGGCTAAGTCGGTCGAATCGAACTTCTGTTGCCCCTCACTACTACCACTGCTGAGACCCGATGGGTCACTGGCCCACTCTGCTGAGGAGAAAGCAAACTTGTTTGCTTCTATGTTCGCGGAGTCGTCACGTCTAGATCCTGGTGGCGCGAGGCCCCCTACTTCTCCTGATGGATGCGAGTCGAGTATGTCGAACATTCGCATTCATCAGAAGGACGTTCTTCGGGTATTGCGTAGCCTGGACGTGAATAAGGCTAGTGGCCCCGACGGGATACCGGCAATTATTTGAGGACTTGTGCGCCTGAGTTGTCTCCAATCGTGACACGCCTATTTCGCCTTTCGTTTGAGACTGGAAAAGTACCGAATGCTTGGAAGCAAGCTAACGTGCAGCCCGTGCCCAAGAAGGGTAGTCGAGCTGACCCGTCGAATTATAGACCCATCTCGGTAACGTCCATACTCTGTAAGAGTACGGAACGCGTACTGAATCGTAAGCTCATAGCATACCTAGAAGCGAATGATATCCTTAGCGACCCACAATACGAGTTCCGCCGAAATCGGTCTACTGGGGATCTTCTTGCTTATGCCATTCACATCTGGAGTCAGGTCATAGAGAAGCACGGGGAGGCACTTGCGGTCTCCCTTGATATCTCAAAGGCCTTCGACAGGGTCTGGCACGATAGCCTTATTAGTAAGCTTCCTTCCTTCGGTCTGCCCGCCGGATTGTGTGATTGGATTGCAGATTTCCTGAGGCATCGTTCTATCCGAGTGGTCATAGATGGCTGCTCGTCTGGACTACTGGATTTTAATGCCGGGGTTCCTCAGGGGTCGGTGCTCTCGGCAACATTGTTCCTGCTGCAAATTAATGATCTGCTAAAACCCGGTACCTTTGGGTATGCAGACGACAGCACTGTTGCTGAGAGATACGTGTCCGACGCACGAGCTGGTGGGTCGCAGATCCGGTTTCTCCGGGAAGCTATGGTTGAGCGCTTGAACTTGTCCTTAAAGGCTGTCTCAGAATGGGGCGATGCCAATCTGGTCAAGTTCAATACTGCTAAGACCCAAGCGTGTCCATTTTCCGCTAAAAGGAGCCAATTCCACCCAGCTCCATCTTTTCGTGGTGTAACCGTGCCGATAACCGACCGACTTGAGATTCTTGGTGTTACGTTAACATCTACCCTCAATTTTGGCCCTTTCATAGAGGTAAAGGCTCAAGTGGCTGCCAGAAAGTTGGGGGTCCTAGCAAAGGTGAGACGGCACTTCACGCCGGAACAGCTGCTCAAGCTCTATCAAGCGCAAGTTCGATCGTGTATGGAGTACTGCTCTCATCTTTGGGACGGATCTGCCAAATACCATCTTGATGCCCTTAAGTCAATTGAGAAACGAGCCAAGGGGATCATCGGTAATGACAGGCTCGTCGAGTCGAAGCTCCAAAGCCTTGAGCATCGACGCCGAGTTGCTGGCCTGTCGGTTTTCTATCGCTTGCATTTTGGGGAGTGTGCGACGGAATTGCATGATTTAATTCCGCCAAGCCCGTTCCATCATCGGACCACAAGACGAACGGCGATGCGCCACTGGTACATGGTGGACATCCCACCCACACGCACTAAACGTTTTGGGAACACATTCATAGTGCGTACAGCTAAGGAGTGGAATTCCCTGCCAGAGTCTGTGTTTCCAGATAGCTACAACCTGGGAGTCTTTAAGAAAAGAGTGAATAGGTTGCTTCTAGGAAAACGTGCTCCATCTACGACCGCATCATCGCTTACCATCAGGTGAGATTGTGGTCAAACGTATGCCTATACAAAGTAAAAAAATATATATAAGATTTGCTATACTTATTGAAAAACGATATTTACCATGCCTAGAACCAAGTCTTGCTGACTGAGACTGTCACTGTCATTGTCATATCATTTGCCACTGGGTTGCCAACCCAAAAATATTTTTTTTTTATAGCTCAGAAGGCTGTTTAAATTATCAATTATTTTAGTACCAAGCTCCATACATTTATTGAACGTCTCCGTGGTCGAGTAGTTTAGGCGTTTGTCTTGTGATCCGGTGGTCGTGGTTCGATTTCCACGGGAAGCATA
This sequence comes from Lacanobia wlatinum, assembly GCA_947578705.1. NCBI lineage: Eukaryota > Metazoa > Arthropoda > Insecta > Lepidoptera > Noctuidae > Lacanobia > Lacanobia wlatinum. The sequence goes on along the minus strand of OX388024.1, from coordinate 11,637,409 downwards.
CTTTTTAACGTTGATTCCAGTTTGGCTAGGACATTGCAGGCTTGAATCACCTGATTGTTTGATAAAAAGAAGATTCCGTGCTTCGGAAGGCACGTATAAGCCGGTGGTCCCGGTCGTCAAATAAACTATGTCAGAGGCCCTTGGGGCGGTATAGAAACTCTGACACCAGGGTGTGTGGGGTCGTTAGACCTTACTGCTCGAACGTCTCCTTTAAGTGTACAGTCAGTCATACAAATCTAAGTGCTTCATTTTATCCGTTGCAATACCTTCCTTGATACTTTTTCATTGACTAAGGTTTTAATGTAATCAAGATGTCATTGTTCTATTGTTATCTACTAAAAAGTATGAATCATGGAAGGCACACAATCACTAACTATCACAGATAACCGCGCCGGCCCGCAGTCGATAGTGGCCACGCTCGCTCGATATCGTTTCGATAAATTGAACCAAATATTTATTGCGAAAAATGGTCGAAAAAGTGAAAAGTTATTTTAAAAAAGAGTTCCGATTGCGTATGTTTTCAATAGAACATGAAGATGCATCAGACTTTTATCTTAGTTGTTGGCAGAGAAATCGTTCTTGCTGGCCGTTATTATGTATTAGAACTTTGATATTAATAGGTTGTTTTAGTACCTTAGTATCTTCCATGGTCCTCATGACCCAGGGACAAATGAAGTTCGGACACTGGTTTGTTTTCATGACACATTGGGGGCTTATCTTCAACACAATATCTGCGGCATTGGCGTGGGCCATTTCCGTCGTGGAGTTCCTCAAAGGACCAGGTAAGTCCAGAATTTTATAACGACTAAAACTTATGTAACGTAAATTGGTTTTGAACCGACTTCTTTTTTTTTCTTGACCTATTTTACTGTAAACGGTCTACTTGGAATAAGGCTATGCTTTTTAAATCGTTTCTGACTTTTACTGCATCAAACCATTTTGCATAAAAATGATACGCCTGTTTAGTTTACTGCTGACCATTACGGATCATAAGAAGTTGATAGAGAGAGGATGTTGGCTACCAAAATGCTCACTAAAATATTCTGTCCTCTTTTTGTTATCAGGACATTCTTATCACTGCGTCACCTACTAGTATTTAAGCAGGAAACATATTTCTCAGATTTGGAATTTGGTCTTAATAATGAATCATACAGATAATATTCACTATTTCTAGACATGAAAGATAAGGCGGATTACATTAATTGAACGGATAAAATTTAAATAATCATAGTGACTAATCGCAAACTATACCTACTAAGGTTAAATATCAACGTAATTCTTAAATAAATAAAGATATTATCTTCTTAAGATTTTAAAGTGGTCTTAAATCACATTGACTTAGTTAAGCTTACAGCATAAACCTAACATACTAACTCAATACGCTGCCACAGTACATGCATTTCCAAAAATACCGAGAATAATGTTTGCTCATGAATATTTTAACATACCAGGAACGAACATGTAAAATCTAATCTAATAACATATCTAGCACGGATATCGTGTAAAGTAGGTACTATGGTAGACGTCAGATACCCGTGCAATAACGGTCGTTGACCCAAATACATTTATTGACTTTCTTAATATCAAAAACAGAAATAATGACATAAAGCTGTCCTGAATCGACTTCTATCGTGATCCTTTACGTTGTCTAGTAATGAAAAACAGTTCATAATTTATTGATTGAGTATCTATGAAGGAATATTAGGGAAAGGTACGTTATTGCACGTTTATTTGGCGCCTATCATACCTACCAAAGTCTCGTATTGAAATCGATTAACACAAGTTGATAAATGTATTTTGGGAAATACTGATACTTCTCATTATCATCTGAGATAATCCTAATTTTACTATTTACTCAAACGTTGCCTGTTGCTATAGACAAGCAAGGGTCATACAAAATATACCTACTTAACTTTAAATAAAAAAAAACATTATCATGGGTAAGATTATTATAAACAGGGCGTCTAAAAAGGCCACTTTAGCAGAATCAGAAAGCTCATCGCGTTACCCGTCACAGTCAAATTTTCCCACTCAACCTTGATCCTAATGCGTTAGCGATAAAGTGATAATGAAATTTGACACATTGTTGTGTGGTAAATATTCTGCTAAAGTGGCCTTTTTAGATCCACAGGGGGAGAAATAGAAGTAATTTGATTTTAAAAAATTAGAGTTAATGAGAAAAGTGCCCAAAATACTGGTAATATAGCCATGATTCATGGCTGATTTCTTTCCGGTTTTTATTCCGCATGTAAGTGTATTTTTTTTCCTGGTATTTATACCAACTATTTAATTTAAAAGTCTGCAGTTATCAACATTTAGGTACTTGGTTAACTTTAAAAAAAGTGGCCAATAAAAACGTGTCCACTTACTGGCCCAAAATAATATAGTTCTAAACATGGAATTTCTACTATTGGGTAGTTAATATGGTGAAAAATAATAAAAAAGTAATAAGTTCAGTAACTTCAAGTAATAAAAAAGGTAGGTAATAGTCTTTTTGAGAAATTTAACGATTATTGTAAAGATTCATGAAAAAAACGGTTTCGTGTTAAAAAACATATTTATTTTCAATTGAAGGTAGTTTTTATTCCACTATTTCTTGAGGACGCCTAATTACTTTCGATCATTATGGAGTTTGTTTCATCGCAATAGATCATTTAGTTTAAAAGTTACAGTTTTGTTTACACATGGGTCACAGTTGTGAACAAATTTTATAAAAAAAAAACATAAAAATATTAAAAAATATGATTTATTTGAATACGTTTTCCGCAATTATTGTATGCGTATAACAAATTTAAAAAAGAGGTACTGTATTGTTTCATAAAAATCTAAATTTGATGTATTGGTGGTAAATAAGATCTAAAAGAAAACATTCTCACGTATACGAATGCGCCCCCTATTATATGTCTGACCGAATGTACCCGGCCTTCTACCAAAGTAAATTACAACTTTGTACAAATACTAATTTAGTATCAAAAAAATAACAATGAAAACTCAAAATAAATAATATTGACAGTAATTAATCATTACTATTTTGTCTATACCTCTGTACTTCAGTAAAAAAATTACTCACCGCGCGCGAAAACACGTTGCGTCTTTTCAGCTGACACAGAGTAACGCCACGCACACACTTTGCAGACATGCAAAGGTGTGTTTGTGTGCCCTTTAGTCTTTCTGTTTTACCAATTGTACGAATGTGCCCCGCGTACGACGGGTGACCACTAATAGTAAAGTCTGCAGGTAGTTTTGCCCTACAAAAGGTGGAGTAAAAAATATTTTAATTTGTATTGCTTAAGTATAGGCTAATTATGAAAAATGTAAGTTATCGACCTCGAGGGTTTACAGCGTTAGTCGCCATCTTGAATTGAAGGAGCCAAAATTTGTTCTTTTTTACATAGTTATTGTTCCATAGTTGACTTTATGAGAAACATGTCTATGAAAAGTATAAAGACAATAAAATTTCAAACGAAATTTGTATTTGGATATATTCTGTACGTTTTACAGATACAAAGTTACAAGAGGGAGAAATTTTATATTTACAAAAAAATATTTATATTGTTAAGGCTAGAGTCCGGCAAAATTCACTCGCGGTGAATTATCTGCGCAACTTTATACTTCTTTTTTGTACAAAATAATGAAATAGGATGAAATATTATTATTGCACAAAATAACCATGATATAAGCAATAGCTAATTTTCTTAGTAGAGCAACTTTCCGACCGTGTCAAATATTTACGCTAGGTAGGATGATAGCGGAGACTGCGGGGAACCGGGGTGCAGACGCTCGGCGCGTGGACTCGCCACACGCGATTCTTATATTGTGCACTAGGAGACTCGGGCCTTAAGCTTGATTTTTTAAACTAATTATTTTTAAACTGTTTTGAGGTTTCACTTAGGTTAAAATAATCCTTAGAAAAAATCCGATATCAACGATTCGCAAAATCATCATTAAAAAGTAAAATAGCTTTTGCCCGCGACGATCCCGTTTCTTTCTGGTCCCCTAGATTTTTTTGGAAATCCTCTCTAAATGCTTCCCTACACTCCTCAAGGCCTCCTCAAGGCAAACCTACATACAGCTAATTATATAGAGGAAATTAACAAATACAAAAATTTGCGGTCTCCCGAGGCGAAGATGCTTGGCCCAAAGAATCGTACCTATACTAAATTATATTTTAAAGTTAAATTTTAGTCGGGGGTTTTTTATTTTATTTAAATTTTTTGAGAATAATGGTGATGAAATTACAAAAGAAAAGGTCCTGTCTGGGTTTGATCCCACAGCCTTCAACGCGTTGCATTTTCAGTCTGAGTTTGAAATAAGAAACATTATATACGGCCTTATATACGTTCTCTATTATTACAGACTCGAGTCCGACGTCACTGGTGAAGCTGTACTGGTCAGTCTTCAACGCCACTATATCCGTAGCGTTCTTCATTACAGCCTTCTACTGGACCATGCTCACTGACATGGATGGTAAGTGCTTCGATTAAATCGAAATGATCATCAAAAGATGTCATGCTCGTGAACGGGTACTGCTTGTGACGACTGCCGCCCAAGTCAGACTTTTTGTAGCACCGATAATTATTCGGGCCGATTTTTCCTAGCTAGGTAAAAGCTACCGATTTTTTTGTAGGACGTGTTTGTTACACTATTGCAACCAGTACGTTCTATTTTTCTCCTACAAAAAATCGGTTGCCGATTATCGGACGTAAGCGGGCAGCCTAAAACCTCATAAAGTCATTCGAAATGTGTCGAGCAAGGTGTCAAGTTAGTGCGGTCAGAATATGTTTGGTTTACTTGTCAATGCGTTTGTCTGTTATGGCTGGTCTTAATAACTTACCAAAAGATTGACCCGATCACCTACCAGTGTTTAACTGTCACATCCAATCTATCTGTTACAGCCGTTTCAATAACAAAATTGTCGCCACGCTTACTCTAGTCTAAAACAGATTAAAACCCAATTAGAACCCTCACCTTTGAAAACCGTGTCCCTGAGTGTTTTGTTTTTGCATTTTAATAAAATGGCTTCTTGTATGAAATATTTGCCTCTGTATCAAAACGTCCTATCAGCAAAACGTCCTATTAGCAAATCGTCCTATTAGCTGACCAACCCAAAAACAAGAGAATGGGAAAAGTACAGTCATACTACATGTCATATTAATATAAGATCTTTTTTTACAACTACATACCATTGTTATATAAAAAAAACCCAAGAAACACACTCAGCATCTCAAAAACGTTCGCAAAAAATAAGCGCAATATGTATAAATATGCGCAAGTTTGAAACAGTCTCGCATCGCTCGCCATATTGCACTGCTTTGTACAAACAACTTTAAGCGATCCGTGTAAGGTTGAATTTGCAAAAAAAATTGCGCATCACTCGCCATACTGAACTGCTTTGTAAAAACAACTTTAAGTGATCCGTGTAAGGTTGAATTTGCAAAAAAAATTGTTTATAGTATTACACACAACTCCCACATGACACTTGATACATGTCAGTTTTTGACGACAGTTTCGAGTGTTGCATTTGTTCGAGACTGTGCATCTTGGGTTTTGATCACCAGCATAAGCTGATATATTTTTTTAAATTTAACTTTAACAAGAAAAATTCTTTGTTGTGTGTTTTCATTAAATAGAAAAACCCTGTTTGAAATTAAAAGATAAATCAATTTTTTATTAACAAAAATTGAGTAATAAATCAGAATGTAATTTTAACAGGAATTTGATAGAAAGAAAAATACTGTTTAACCAAACGTAAACAACAATTTATTAATAAAAGGTATTCAATATAATATAACTCCTCCCCTGGCTCGAACACATGCGGAGATCCTCCTGGGCATGCTGAGGATCAAATTATCCAGCATTTCTTGAGGTAACCAGTCCCATTCTCGAATAGCGGCTTCATTGAGCTATGGCACTGTCTGGGGACGCTAACGGTTCCAAAATCCGCTCGAGCTTCTAAGCATGGAGTTGACATCCAGTTTCAACTTCGGCGCCACCATTGAGTCCAAATCCCAAACTGCGGCCAAAAAGCTAAGCATCCTGAATAGAGTGAAGCGATACTTCAGGCCTGGACAGCTTTTTACACTATACAAAGCACAAGTCCGATCCTGCATGGAGTATTGCAGCTACTTTTGGGATAGCTCAGCTTAAATACCAGCTGGCTGCACTCGATTCGGTGGAACACAGAGCTAAGGGGTTCATCGGCGACGTAAAACTGGTCGATGCCAAGCTACACAGCTTAGCTCATCGCCGCAATGTTGCCTGCTTGACGGTCTTCTACAGATTGTACTTCGGTGAGTGTGCCAAAGAACTCCACGACCTCATCCCACCGGCCCCCTTCTACCATCGGATATCCAGACGCACTGCAACTTAACATCCCTACCTTGTTGCTATTCCACCAATTCGCACTAAGCGTTTCCGAACGTCTTTTATAATGCGCACAGCAAAGGAGTGGAATTATCTGCCTGCGTCTGTGTTTCCGAACGCTTACAACCCTAATCTCTTCAAAGTTAAGAGTGAACAGGCTCCTTCTGGGTAAGCTCGCTCCATCGTAGACTTTGTCTCTGTCATCTCTGACCTAGACTAGAGTCAAGAGCAAACCCACCACAAATTAAAAAAAAAATACAATAACATTGAAGTGGTCAAATCATGTGAGTACTCATTATTATTATGAGTACCTATATTTGTAATTTAAATGTCGTTTCTGCTACTTTTTTTTTAAAAGAGCCAAAGCACATCCTTTAGTCTTACTTGAAATTTTCATTAGTATCTACCTGATTGATGAAATTAAAGTCTGATTGGTCCAAACTGTGTTTTATCGTGGTCACCCTAAAACTGCAACCAAAGTCGACAGTATAACAATAGAACGAATTATCATTTTGACTTCGGCAATTTGCATAATTTCGAGCATTTTTAAACTGACGACGTTATATGTAAACGGCGTAATCGTTCAAATTGCCTGCGGCACATACATCGTATTATCACTTTTAACACAACAAAAAACGTTATTTTGTAGTCAAATTATTCATCTGAAGGTTTTGACAGATAGTATTTTAAACAATTTAAGGTTACTTGTCACAACATTATTGAAACGCTCTACATTTCTTTTCTATGGCTCTACCTGCTCACCTATATGATAAGTGTAAAGACTTCCCAAAGATGGATCAAAGGCATAGTTTTATACTTATTACTATCTATCACATGTTATTGAAACGTAAAAATGACGTTTTAGATACGTTTTTGAGACCGGCCGTTATAAAGTGTTCTAGCTAACAAGTGTCAATTAATTTAATTTATTTTGATTTACATAATATTGGATAGGTATACTTATTACTTTTCTGTGTCACGTATTATGCGCTACTTTTCATACTACTGTATAAATTCAACTTTTTAAAACTTAACAGTTAGATGTGTTGCTGGGGAGTTTGAAAAAGTTTTTGAAGTTTTCCAAAACACTAGGAACTGGTGACGGGCGGGCGCTTTAGAGGATTTTCTTACTGTCTTTAAGTAGAACTTTGACGTTCAAAAAGTGCTGGCACTCAGTCTAATTTGAATAAATGACTATTGATTGATTGATTGACATGTAGGTACTACATGAACGCTGCAGAAATCAGTCGGCATAAAATTGGGTTGCTAAATTGCTCTTCATTTAAGCAAACCAATTTTATGGCGGCTGGTTTCTCATAAAATGTGGCAGTTGTGTAACTTGCATGAAAAAGTACCTATAGATGTAAATTGTGTTGTATTATTTAACAAAATCGAAAGTACAGAACGAAAGGCAATTTATTACATGTGTAAGTAGTTGCAAAAAGGTCATGAACACACAACTTAGCATTAGCAACAAAAACACCTAGGTACAAATGATTTAATTGGCTAAAAACTATTGCATCATATTTCTAATCAACCGAATTTATAACTTACCCAACTTAATATGCCTGTTTTAGTGGAAGTCGACTATGCTCTGGACCCGGTGCTGGACGTGTTCGTGCACGGCATCAACTCGGTGCTGATGTTTTGTCTGCTCATCACTTCGCGCCACCCCACCCGGCTGCTGCACTTCTACATACCCCTCATCCTAGGAATCATCTATATGCTCTTCAGCGTCATATACTACGCAGCCGGCGGACTGAGCCCGTAAGTATCGCAACTACATGATAGTGTTTTAACCAAATAGTCAAAGCTATGGTCCAAAACCAAACCAACTTTAACTCTTTCAGGGGCACTTTCATATAAGTTACAATATACGTGTTTTGTTTTTTTCGGGTTCCGAACAAAAAACGGAATCCTTATAGGATCACTCGGGTGTCTGTTTGTTCGTCTGTCACAGCCAGTTTTCTCCGGATCCCCTGGACCGATTCCATTAAAATTTGTTACACATATGGATTTCTGTGACACAAACACGGACGCGTTATGTAAATTATTAAATTTTTAGTATGGGGGTCACTTTTAGGGGTCAAACTAGAAAATTAAAAAAAAAAGTTTTTTGAACAATATCGTGTGGCATATCAAACAAAAGGGCTTACTGTGAGGGTTTTAATTATATTTTTTCCACAATTTTAAAATAAACGGTTTTGAAGTCATTCAAGAAATTAGACGAATAATGACCATTCGCCCTTATCTCCGAAACTACTGAGCCTAAAATTTTGAAAAACGTGGAAATAATAGATCTTTGCCTATAAATTACTGGAAAACCTATAAGAAGTCTATAGTGTTAAAATAACATGTTAAAAAAATTAAATTCGTTCGGAACCCTTTGCACGCGAGTCCGACTAGAATGACCCCCCAAAAGTGACTCCCTCACTAAAAATTTAATAATTTACGTAACGCGTCCGTGTTTGGGTCACAGAAGTCCATATGTGTATCAAATTTCAAGAAAATCGGTCCAGTGGATCCGGAGAAAACTGGTTGTGACAGACAGACGGACGGACAGACAGACAGACACTCGAATGATCCTATAAGGGTTCCGTTTTTTGTTCGGAACCCTAAAACACTGTCACATCTGTATAGGATCAAATATTACATTCTATCTGCGCTGGTTAGCTACTCTAACCACCTAATTATGAGTGTGATATTACACCAGAAACGCAAAATTAACAACATTATTTATCAAATACTTGAAAACGATATCTTAGTACGTCTAATATAATAAAACAATCATAGTCGTGAAAATAATAGACAACCCTTATTTTTGAATTTTTTTTCCGAGCACGTTACAAAAACACTGTCAACAATTTGTAGCACCCCGTGTATTGGTAAGATTTTACTCTAGGTAAACAAGAAGTTGACGACGACGTGGCACAATAGGTTTTAGGCTGCTAGGGGCGGCATGTGTCCCTTCCAGAATATCGCCTCGGGCCATGGTCTTCTTGGCCTATGGATTACCTTTGGCAACAACATTTTAATTAAAACACCCAGAAACGTGTTTCCTTATCAAAAAAGTAACTGCAGCGCTATTCTGTAAACATGTCGAAGTGAAGGCTTGGGTAAAGTGATCACGAAGTGAGCTGTCAATCTAAGTAATCTAGATGGAATGACAGCTCACGTGACCACTTCACCCAAGCCTTCACTTCGACATGTTTACAGCAGTGCGATTCTGTAAACATATCGAAGTGAACACTTGGGCGAAGTGAACGACAGTTGAGCTGTCAAACCATACAAACAAGATGGCGTGACAACTCACTTGTCGTTCACTCCACTTATGTGGTCACGGTGAGATGTCGACAGAATCGACCGGCATAATTGACCGGCTGTAGTAGTTCCAAATTTAACCACAGCTGCCAGAATTTTCCTGTTATGGTTTCCGAAATTGATTTGCGTTTATAATTAAAACTGTAAATTTTTCTTTGTTTAGCTTCGGCACGACCTGGATATACCCAATGCTGGACTGGTCAGATCCTGGTCCTACTATACTACTGTCGGTGGGGTCAGCGTTTCTCATCATTGTGCTCCACTTCATCGTCGTGGGCATGACGGTCTGCAGAGATGCGCTCACCAAGAGTTGCAGGAAACCTACAGTTATATCTATAACTGGTCAAAGCAATGGAATGTCCAATAATTATTACAGATAAAATTAAAAAAAAATCACTGAATGTACTGAAACATTCGTCACTAGTTCAATTTAGCGATGCTTTATGTTTCATTCAGATAACTAGCATTAAGATTTACTTGTATGTTAACGATGTGTAACAGAATAAACGCAATAACTCTTAGAGGGTCATCGTACTCATAATTATGAACAACTTTCACTATGGAATCAACACCGAAATTGCGACAAAATTATCAGCTGTTCAGTATATTTTGTCGCAAAACATGTATGGAGCAGTAAATTTATTTCCCGATGTCTGTGTTAGTCCCATAGTCAAACTCATCATTATGTTGTTCATAATGATGAGTACAATGACTCCTTAAGAGGTATTGCGTTCATTCCGTTTCACCTTGTATATGGCTAGTTGTAAATTATGGAAATAAATTATTTCTACTAGACAAATTATCAGGGTTATTATTGACATACATACATACAGAGAAGTAGGTTCTCAATTGTACAAAATATTTGTGGTACTCTAATATGTTTTTCGCGATGTTTTTCTTCACCCAAGATAAAGTCGTTTCTGACCACACCATAACCGCCGTCTCCAACTTTTGTGAGGAAGTGTTGGTCGCAAAGGAGGCGGCGGAAAGAAATCAAACAGCGGACGCACCGGGTGCCTCAGAGTGCGCAACTATCTCCCGTCGCTATAAGGTGAGGTCTGCAGATGACAGACTTGTGTAGACTGTCTTTTTTTTGAGATTTTTTTTTAAATTTTCGCCTGCATAATGCAAGCAAGCATGCATTATGCAGGCGAGCATGCAACATGCAGCAGGCATGGTTTCTGTCACGGCTCCAGCGATCCCACGCAAACTTATCGTCGCAGATGGTTTTAACGCATAACACCTGCTCCTCAACTCGCGGGCCGCCTGGCCCCTCCGCGCCTACGTGGTCTTAAATTACACTTTAGGGGTAGGGCAGACAAGACTACGTGGAATCGTTTGCACGGCGATTTGTTTCTGTCACTAATTTTTGTAGCACAGGTGTTGATTTTTAAAGATAATATTTTAATTTAAGGTTAAAATGCTATTTTATAGAAATGGCAATATGCCTAGTAAAATTATTCCAAATAAAATTCTGCAATCTTAAAAGTATGCCATGGACATATAAAACAATAATATTTAATAGGCTTGTCCACTGAAAAATCTAATAATTAATCCGTCAGTTAGATTATCAAAAAATATTTCACACGTTTTTTTTCACGAAGATACGACGCTTTTAAAATATTTTTAGTGCATTCTGACGTCATAAGCCCCCACTACCGAGTTTTCATGCGTTTTATCTTTGTCAATATTCATTGATTTACAAAATAAAAAAATACGTGTCCAATATTTTTCAGTACTCTTACTGACGGACTAAATATATTTGCAATTTATTGATGGTGGAAACTAGCCTAATATAATTACATTTTCACTGAAATAAAATATCATGGAAAAATACACCGGACAAACAATATTCGTTAAAAAATAATTCTGTTGTTTGATAAGTTTGTTAAATAAAAAAACTGGCCAGCATTTGCTGGGCGTCATTGCCCAGCGCTAGTTTTCAGTTGGCACCCCGCAGTGACACACGGACGCGGGTAAAATAAAATAGATTAATACTTGAGTGTTACAATAAGTAGGTAATGATTAAATTTTAGGATCATTTGTTTCGGAGATTAGGGGGGAATGGTCATTTTTCGTCTAATTTATTGAATAACTTCAAAACCATTTATTTTATAATTATGAAAAAAATATAATTAAAACCCTCACAGTAAGCCCTTTCTTTTGATATATCACACAATATTGTTCAAAAAACTTTTTTTTTATTTTTTATTATTTGTGATGGGTTTGCTCTTGACTCCAGTCTAGGTCAAAGATGACCGAGACAAAGTCTACGATGGAGCGAGCTTACCCAGAAGGAGCCTGTTCACTCTAACTTTGAAGAGTCCCCCAAAAGTGGCCCCATACTAAAAATTTAATATTTTGCGTAACACTCCCGTGTTTGGGTCATAGAAGTCGATATGTGTACCAAATTTCAATAGAATCGGTCCAGTGGATCCGGAGAAAACGGGCTGTGACAGACGGACAGACAGTCAGTCAGACAGACAGACAGACAGACAGACAGATAGACAGACAAACAGACAAACAGACGGACAGACAGACAGACACCCGAGTGATCCTATAGGGGTTCCGTTTTTTGTTCGGAACGCTAAAAAATGTGATAATGACATTCATTGAATTGTGTTTCTGTGAAATATGTATCATTCAAGTAAATAATCTTTGAAACAATAATATTCGACATAAAATTATAAGGACCAAATATTATATGATACATTTTCTGCGAAACGAAATTCTATGAAATTTCTGTCTGAAAACAAGGGGACACCACTAAAGACAGATTGCTGGATGTCTCTCCGTCCGTCCGTCTCCGCGTCCCACGCAATCTCCAGACTAGTCCCCCAATGATATCGTCCCGTCAGAGCGTGCCTGAGGGTTAGCAGCATGGAACCTCATTTCACTTCCTTCCCCTCTCCCCCCGGCACTCAAATTCATGACGAAAAGGAACAAAATAAAAAGAGCTGCACAGCGGCAGCACTCCCTCTCTCACAAAGTGCACCTCTGTAACATACAAGGTCGGCACGATTTTCAGTAACTCGAGTTTAAAATTTTTAATGGTATATTTACGCGTGTGTAAATCTGTTTGGTCGAATTCACCCTAAAAACATTATTATGTTGTACTCGCAAGAAATTAAGCGATATACTGGTGTAGTTAACCCATATACCCACCGTACAGACCTTGACGAAACGCCTTGAACAAAGTGATTTTGACATGGTCCGCACAACGAGGGCACGGGAAATTATTAGCAATCAAATAAGTTTGAGGCGAAGATCTCTTGTGCGATTTACAACAATTAAATAAATATTTCTGAACATGTTTACTTAACTCCTCGATCCATATATACCAGTTTCAACGTGCGTCGCAATATAATAGAAAAAATAAAATGATTGGGCCTACTTCCATAAAATAGTTCAAACACTTGTTTTTCTAAAGTAAATAACTATAAATTATAGCTACTGTAGTACTACACTATTGTTAGTAAAGTACGGCATTTTATTTCTTCATATATAGATGACTAGTTGACCCGAGCAACTTCGTCTGCTCCGCTCCTATTGGTCTTAGCGTGATGATATATATTCGTTCTCGATAAATGGGCTATCTAATCTAATCTTTTCAAATCGGACCAGTAGTTCCAGAGATTAGCGCGTTCAAGCAAACAAACAAACTCTTCAGCTTTATATCTAATATATAAAAATCTCATGTCACGGTGTTTGTTACCGAACTAATTCGAAATTGCTCGGTAGTTTTTTTTTGTATGACAAAACAACGTTTGCCGAGTCAGCTAGTATTAGTATAGATCAATAGCCGTCAATATTTAAAACTCTTCATGAACCGGCAAGCATCAAAAATAAAAGATGGACAGCTTTTTCGGTGAATCGTATATATCCGACGAAGTACTGAATATGAGAGGTAACGGGTGGAGAAGGGCCTTAATGCCCAGTTTTACGTTATCAGTACGTGTTTCGGCTTGTCGGGTAGTCACATTCATCAATCAGGGAAGTGAACTCGTTACCGAGTTTCCCGAAACGGCAATGAGGCCGAATATGTTTGTAAAAACTTTTTAGATCATTCACTTTCGCCCGAAAAGGTCCGAAAGTTGGGAACTATCTACATAGATGCGTAACTAGTGGGTACGTGACTTATTTTCTTAACAGCGGTTTCCTTTTTGTTTGAACTATTGGTTTTTCTTGTGGAATGATTGTTTTATTGATTTTGTGGCATATGTGGGAAAAAATTTGGTTACACTATCGTTTTATACTCGTTTAAGGTCCGATTTTTCAATAGACAGATAAATTTTACCTGAAAAAATTAACAGTTGGTGGTAGAAAATTGTCAAATAGCCATATTTCTCATTTACTTTCGTGGGAAAGTATTGAAAAAATTATTCTTAACTGTGTAAGATTACTAATGGTCAGACCACTTGCCAAAGATAAATTTTATCACTATTTATGAAGGATATAAACGTCGTTAACATCGACTTTTACATCCAAAGAAAAACCTTAACCAATGTCTAATAAACTTCAACAACAAAAAGTTAAGATACTTTGCCAGAAAATCTCATTACGATTCCTCCAATAATTCGGCAAACGAACAGATTGACTGCCCTTTCACGTTGTATCCGGAACATTATTAACACGTTCCGAACGACGCTATAAACAAAAGGGATTATTTAATATAAATTGGAAACAGGAAGTTAATCAGAGTCGGCAACAGACGGCGAAACTAAATAGGTCAGTCGTGCCTGAACCTCGAGCAACGAGCAACGAACATAGCAGCGAGCAGCTAGCGTCTCAACACGGCCTTTCAATTGCTCTAAATTAGGTAAATAGTCGACCCTTGTTAGATTAGCTTTTATTAGCTCAAGATTTTCTCTTCGAGCTTTTGTTGACGGTGTTCGACAAATTATGTTGAAGTGCAATGAGAAAATGTTCAGTATTTTATTCCGTTTGCTTGAGGATACTATGCCAGGATAGTTAAACGCTATCAACGTCGAAAGTTGAGAACTATAGGTCTGTTTTTTTGTACAACTTGCAATTATTGTTATTTTTTTATCTAAACTAATATATAAAGCTGAAGAGTTTGTTTGCTTGAACGCGCTAATCTCAGGAACTACTGGTCCGATTTGAAAAATTATTTCAGTGTTAGATGGCCCATTTATCGAGGAAGGCTATTGGATATATATCATCACGCTAGCCAACAGGAGCGGAGCAGACGAAGTTGCGCGGGTCAACTAGTAGAGTTATATATATACATATTACTTGTTATAACGCTGATGAAATTACTTTTTGGGGTTCCTTCTGAAAGGACTGACGGAAAATATTATTAAGCCTCCAGTGTCCGTCTTTCTCTCCGTTCGTCTGTCAGCATTTCTATCGCAGCTGTAACAATAAATAGTAAACATTTTAGTAACTTTAAAAGGGGTTTCCCACACAAAAAACGTTTGTGGTACCTACGGAAGCCTTCGTGTGAGAGTGCGACTCTCACTTTGCTGGTTTTTATGATAACTACTAGTTGACCCGCTGACAGACGAACGGAGAGAAAGACGGACACTGGAGGCTTAATAATATTTTCCGTCAGTCCCTTCAGAAGGAACCCCAAAAAGTAATTTCATCAGCGTTAGAACAAGTAATATGTATATATGTATATAACTCTACTAGTTGACCCGCGCAACTTCGTCTGCTCCGCTCCTATTGCTTTTGGCGTTATGATATATAGCCTATAGCCTTCCTCGAGAAATGGGCTGTCTAACACTGAAATAATTTTTCAAATCGGACCAGGAGTTCCTAAGATTATCGCGTTCAAGCAAACAAACAAACAAACTGTTCAGCTTTATATATTAAGCATAGAAGTATTGATGACCTGATTTTCTATCTAGGATTGGCTCCAGACAAATGATCTCCTCAACGGTCAACGATACAGGCACAAAATTTTGTATACGTATACAATATTAAAATCCCGTATTGTAACTGGTTTTACTTATTTTTTCACCGAAGTTGAAACCGCTCCTGCAGTGCAATTCTGTCAATAAGTCGAAGTGAAGGCTTGGGTGAAGTGATCACGAAGTAAGTCAATCCATGTTAGCAAGATGGAATGACAGCTCACTCCGTGATCACTTCACCTAAGCCTTCACTTCGACATGTTTACTGCCGGTCTATTCTGTCGACATCTCACCGTGTACACTTAGGTGGAGTGAACGACAAGTGAGCTGTCATTCCATCTTCTTTGTATGGTTTGACGGCTCACTTGTCGTTAATTTCGCCTAAGTTTTCACTGCGATATGTTTACATAATCGCACTGCAGGATCGACCGACTAATATACGTTCTATGTGCCCGTTACTAGAAAGTACTAGGTTAGGTGGTGGTCCTGCCATATTTTCTCTGCACCACTCTAAGGTCGACTGGTAGAAAATGCCTAAGGCATTAAGTCCGCCTTTGTACAGTGTTTTTTTACTTGTGCATAAAGTTTTAATAAATAAATAAATTAATAATAAAGAGTTGAAACTAATACTAGAATCTTGATACCTATAACACAAGTTAAATCTTTCCTTGGGTACAGACATCAGTACATTAAGGTATCCGGAACTGTCAAATTTCCCCAATCAACCTTGAACCTAAAACCTCGACGATAAAGTTGAAAATCTTTTAAAGAAATTTGACAGATTGTTGTAGCTTGATGTGCTGGCGTCTGTACATAGAATTCAATACAAATACTACTGGCAGGATTGTTACTCTCTAATAAAACATGTGTTTGTTCTTGTCGCATAATAAATGTTCGTAAGTGTTTGATTGTACAACATTTTTAATCCAATAAACAATGATTTTATTATTTATATACATTTGCTTATTATATCTAATGTTTGACATGACTTGAACTCGACCATTCAATGGGCCTAGGTCTTAGTCAAACATTGTTTCATTTACAAATTGTTAATATATAAAGTAGCTCTAGATTTCTCTTGGCAACGTCTTACCTAGAATTCAAATTAAATATTTCGTAAGAAAACTAGAGCAGGTGGGTACAAGGGCATCTGCTCTTATTTTTAATTTGATATATTTCAATTTACGTCAGACGTTTATAAAGAAAAAACTCTTTTTTTTTGCATATTTTACATGAACATGAAAACATTGTTTCACTGTCTGGCAAAGTATTTTATAGATACAGGGTGAATTTTTCAATAGGGCGTCGGTCAACGAATCCAATCTATATAAATAAAAATGAGTCGCCGAAATGTATGTACAAGCATAACTGGGGAAGGATTTGAACGATTTGAATAATTCTTCTTCTCCGTACCTGAAGAGTAACCAACGAAACTCTATTACTAAGCCTCCGCTGTCCGTCCGTCCGTCCGTCTATCCGTCTGTCTATCAGCGGGCTGTATCTCAAGAACCGTAATAGGTAGAGAGTTGAAATTTTCATAGATTGTGTATTTCTATTGCCGCTATAACAACAAATAATAAAAATTAAGGTTTACGGTACGGAACCCTTCGTGTGCGAGTCCGACTCGCACTTGTCCGGTTCTTGTTGTGTTCGTAATTGTCAGAGTGAGGTTTGTATGAAAGAAAATCCAATTATGAATCATTGGATTTTCTTGTAAAACTAATAACAACTAAAATCGGGTCCGAGACTATTTGAGTATTTTTCGCTACATCTCACAGTTTCAGACCTGGCCATCCACGCTCACTAAAAATTCAACTTGTACCTCTATACGTAGGTAAGTCTACAACACCAACTTCCCTTGTCAAGTTGTTTAGGAATTCGAAGTATTTCATCTCATTAATAATGCCAAGAGGATGCTTGTGCGTGCGCCCATTCTTGACTTCTTATAAATTTATGATACCAATATAAATACTTCGTAACTTATGATCAAGTGCTCAAACTCAGGTTGTGGGATAATATAAAGTATGTGTTATATCGCTCACAGTATCGGAATTTCGGCAATAAATATCATGCAAAGTCTTCATCGCAAATTAAAGTGTGATGTAGTCGGTAATTTATGTCTGAGAGCGATGTAATAAATCGTGGTATTGAATTTACGCCTTTGTTTTTATTTCGCGCTGTTTCTGGCGTGAAGAGAGTTGAATGCTTTCATTTTTGGGGTTCTGTACCTAAAGGGAAACCAATTGAAGCCTCCGCTATCCGTCCGTCCGTCCCTCCGTCCGTCCGTTTGTCTGTCAGTGGGAGAACCTTAGTAGATAGACTGTTGAAATTTCACAGAGTGTGTATTACTTTTGCCGCTATAACAGCAAATAATAAAAATTAAATTAGGCTTCCATACAACGTAAAAACGTATTTTTTTTTTCGGTTTATGGTACGGAACCCTTCGTTTGAGAATCCGACTCGCACTTGGCCGGTTTTTATCTAAATTTAAATTGGAAGATCAGATGAGAAATATTAATGAATAATAATATGTAAGTAGATATTTTAATTAGCAAACGCTGACGAAAGCAAAAACTTTTATCAAAATAATGTAAATATCCATATCATATATATCATAAGAATAAAATAATGTAAACAGTCATAAGTGCATACTTTTGTTTGGCTAACTTTTGTAACTAGCCAAACAAAAGTATGACTTATGACTATGATATCTGCGTTCTCCTTAGATGGAGTACGCAGATATATGTTAGACTGTTTCCTAGTAGTGGCTACAGCTACTAATGCAATGAGTCGGGTCCAAATGTTTACAGAAGGTCTAGCACGAATGATTTTGACGTTTGGTAACGTAACGTAACATTTAACTAAAACTATAATACTCTTTTTGCACAAAATATTTATTTGAATCGGATACTTCATTCATATTTTTGTACGATACAAATATAGTGTGTCCCATAAAATTAAACCAAAATACTAATATTTATATTCAAAACTCACTTACGTTAATTATACTGTAACGTTACTATACGTCGAAACATTCGAGCTAGGCCCTCACGTTAACTAATAACACAACTTCTAAGGTGCAAACCCTGCAAATACATCTAGTTGCCTCAATATGGAGACGTCTGTTACACGTCTCTACATTAAGGCAACCAGTCATTCAACCACCCTTTAATCCGAACATACGCGCACAAATCGGAACATCCTAAAGCTGTGTACACAACCGTTCACTTACATCGAAGTAGCACAAACAATAGTGATAATCCCATTCAATAAGCAGTTGACCATCGATCGGCAGTCGATATTCGGAGCCGAACTGAACGATGTCCATTGCAAGGCCGACACAATGCGATACAGTGAGCACTCGACCTAACCAAAGCCGCTTATGGACAGCTTGGATATCCTTGGGCACAGATGATCGAATATTTGGAATGGAGTTCTGGTGATAATTTATTGTTAAAATGATTTTAGATCTGCGCAGAATTTACATAAACGTAGATAACAAAGTAATAAACCTACATCACAAAACTCAAGTAATTTCTCGAACAACGAATCAACAAATTGGCTTAATAGCACCAGAACCAATAAAATAAAGTTACACACGAATAGATAACGCTAAAATAAAGACATAACTCAAAGAACGTTAAACCAAAAGGGTATTCGATATTAATTAACGTCGGCTCCACAAGCGACGAAGACTAATGCAAGGGCCCCCCGTAATGTATTTTTCCGAGCGAACTTGGACGAAACAAATGATAATCGAGAAAGAATGAAGTCAACATTAATGAGGTTTAATTAATTACAGGTCGTATACGAGAAATGGGTGGAGCTGTGTTGTAAGTAGCAGTCGTTATCGCTTTAAATAATAGGGGACTGGGATTGAATGGAGATCTGGGCGAATAAATTGAAGATGTGTGTGTGTGTTTTTGTGGGTTTCTTTGTTTAACAAAGGGAAACAGATACAAATACCACCCTCTTTGGCCGACATGTTGGACCGGACACGCCGTCTAGAGAATTACGTCTCTGCGAGTACTTGAGGTACATACAAAGTGAACAGTATACTGGAAAGGAGAGCAAGGAATTCCGTACGGCATTGAAACTTGATACCTTGAGCGACATCCCCTGGAAGTCGATGGTTTGGTCGTTGTCTTTGTATATAAGATGAGAAGTTTTGAAATATATTTCCTATATATATATAATAGAAAAATGAAAGTATAAAATGTATAAGTTAATAATGAAGAGCGGGAGATTTTACGATTATTGTTCAATGTTTTCTCCATACATTGATGATCGATTAGTTTCTGTACACTCGATAATTCTTTGAACCATGTTCATCCTCCAGTAAAACTAAAACCAGTGCTGAAACTCTCAGTAAAACCCATTGCCTTTGTTTTTCTTTTCAATGTTTTAATGGAGCATGCTTGATTAAGACCCCCAAGTTGTAGCTATCAGGAAACACAAACTAGTTGTACTTAAGCTATTTTGTCTCATAAGTTAATAAAAAGGTGTCGCAGTAAGATAAGACCTCCACAACTTACTTGTAAATACTATCAAAATTAATACAAATTGTGCCAAGAAAATGGAAACCAACAAGTGAAACACTCGAAAACTAAATCAAAATAACAAAAACAATATCGCATTTATAACTCCGAAACGCTATCTAATCTGTGGCAGAAACTTTACAATGGACACCAGTGCCGACTTGATGGATGGCCAATGGGGATGGTAGTGACGTCAACAGGGTAACGTTAGGGCTCACTTACATGGGGGAGTTTCTCGAGACAAATAGTCTCAGTAAATAAACGAAAGGAGATTCGTGTAAACCTTATTTGGATTCTAGGATAAGTGATCTCATTTATAACATTAAAATTTTGAAAATAATATGATTACGGTATATGTATGGTATATATGGTAGATGTATGGTATTGACAAGTGCCACTCAAACGTGGTCAATGTATTATATTGTCTTTTGGATCTTTATCACAGCTGGAATGTCACTTTGTCTAGAATTCTTTATGATGCTAGTCGTAAAGTTTAAAGTTTTCTTTCTGAATAATATTACCATATTTTGTGAAAATAATAGTTTTTATAGTTCGAGATAGTCGATTGCCTCGTGTGTAAAACAAAAAATATTTGTATGAGAATAATTTCCAAGAAATGATTTATCACAAAACAAGAAAATCTTAATCAACTGGTAAGCTTTTCGAGTTTTCAAGTACAAGTTTCGGATACTTCCCTATTTTGGCTTATCGACGATCGAGAAATTCATCCCATATAAACGAACCCTTATTGTGTTTATTTCTTATCTACGCGCAATTCCTTTAAACTTCCAAATAAACCGCTGAAGGATATCAGATAAAGGGCTTATTGTGACGTCACAATGAATAGAACAGGATGAATCAATCTTCGAATTGTTTTTGTAGGAAAATGATTTTCCAATTATACCTTTATAAATGGCCCAAAGTGTAATTGTTGGAATGAATTTTCGATTAAAATTGGACTATTGATTAATTTGCTATAATTAATTTTCGTGGTGTGCCTGTGACGTGAAACTGGCTTTATTGTTACTAGGTATATTAAAATAAGGTCGTTAGTGCTTCAGTGATTTTACAGACAAATAAATCTTTCGGCCTATTCTGTTAGTTTGTTTTGTTCGTAGCTAGAATATTCAGAGCTTTTATCGTTTCAGACTCAAAAGTTCTGTTTAAATTTCGCGAAATTCTGTAATACACGAACGACGGTAAATTAAGTCCATTACCCATAATATATAATATTAACGACTGAAATCCAAATATTTTGCTTTCACTTATCAAAAAACATTTTCTGCTATCGTTGTTGTGCTCATAACTGTACAAAAATTTCTGTGAAAACACGCTGTCGCTTTGTCGCTTTGCGCCTGGGAGCCTTCATAAGTTCCCAGACCATCGTAGCTATTTCACAATGAGGGTGAAATCATGGAATGTGAATTAGAATTTTCGCAAATACTTAAAATAATTTGAAATTATATCGTAAGCAATTCAAACAATACTAAAGGCTTGATTTATATTCTTGAATACAGAATCACAATTCACAACCTACAGTAATGCATGCTTCGTGCAGGCGCCTACTTATTACTGAATAGCACCGAGCCGCGTTATAATTGCGGCTCAAGTTTTTGTAGGCGCTTTTGACACGCATCTGATTCAGATTGCGATAATGATCTTTTGTAGCATACTACAATATCTTTTGTAATTAGATTTTAAAGTAAACAAAGGGTTTATGAATTAAGCTAGATCTTTATGGTACAGAAGATAAAAAATTCTCTGGCAAATTCTCTGGTTTCTTTGGCATTTAAAAAAATATGAAATAGAAGTGTACATACAATGGGCGGTATTATCATCCAAGGTGACCTCTTACAGACAAGACAACCCTTGATGAAATTGTAATTGTTTGAAACGCACTCTAATTAGGCAATTTTTAGCATTTTACTTTCACAGACACCATCAAACAGCCTAACAAAAAGGGAGAAAGTAAAAACAAGGCCTCATTGCGTGCCTCTACACGTTTTATCATTGTTAATTTTTTATTTAAATTCCCACAATGGCGACGAAATTCCCACATGAACCGCCGAAAACACCATTTGTTTTTCCTAAGTCCAAGTCGTTAATTTCCTAATTACAGTTTCGAAATAAAAGCGTGTTTTTGTTCAGAGGCGTCCCTTCCGTGGGGCGTACAATCCCGGCCGGAAGGTTAATGGAAGAAAAAATACGCTGTACAAATTTGCATAACATTTTTCCCTGTCTTCCACCAAAATTAAGTCTTCTGGCCCTGCATCGGCTTTGTTTAAATTACTGAAGTGAATTCCGTGATTCGCTTGTAATATTCAATTTAATGTTTGCTGCCCCTGCTTTTCTTTCTTTCTTTCTTGCTCTGAATTCTTTTGGATGAATATTTTTTGTGATAAAGCTCGTGGCGACATTATTTGCTTACGTCTGTTTATGCTTAAATTTAACTAAATAAACGCTCGGTTTCGCGCTCTGCTAATTTAAATGTTTCGTGCTGTTTCTTTTTTCATTTAATTTTAATGAATTGTTTTTTTCTTGACCCATTTAATTAATATTAAGGATATAATAGCCTGTCTACTAAATAAAGTCTCCAAAGTTACTATAAATAGTGTCAAACGTCTGGTTATTTATTTTTGAATGGTTCTTTATTCTTGTAGATACCTACCTATATACTTTCGACTATTAACTTCAAAGAACTAGTGTCTTATTTCTTAACTTTGAATGATCCTATCGACACTTCGAACTACAGATGATAATAAATAAGTAAGCGAGTGCCAGAGGAAGTTATCGATATAGTCTGGCAAGTTGAAACTGGCGTAGGCCCTATGGGAAATCTGCAATCTTGGCCTTCCGCTAACAAAGTTTTCAACTAAAATCCTATTGTGTTCTCTGTCGTGGGGGACTATACTTGATTAGTAGTATGGAGACTTGAAAGTTGATGAACCAAGTTATCTGAGGCAGCCTGTGTGTAAGTAGTTCTGATTCATTAGGCGCGGAGCTGCCAAAGACGTGTGAAGTTCCCGTTTGTACGCTTTATGGGAAGTTTTCGGGATACGAGGGTTTTTATACCTACTTAGACCTAGCACTAGGTAATCAGAGGAAAGGTAACTTGTAAAGGTATGTGGGTTGAGGAAAGAAACTTTGGGCGGGTTGTGCTCCTGTAGTATTCATATCAAGAAAATCAACTTAGACAACACACAGGATTTTGAGCTTACTTATTTGTTTTAATAATACTAACGAAATACCTAAATTAGCGCGCGTGCTGTATAGTCTAGCTAGAGACGCCTCTTTTTCCCCTGTATCCGCTTTAGTCCTGCTTCGGCCGTCGGACATTCAACTCTGTTTCTTCCGTTTAGGTACGGTTTTCGCTTGCGCTATCGCACACATTCACGGACCGCATAGAATACTTAAACCAAAAGCTCGGTGCTCTCTTAATTCCAAGTCACAATTTTGACGGCATTAAATTGCAAAATTCTGGAAACGTCATGGTCCAACAGAAAAATATAAAGAGTTGTGGGAAACCAAAAGACATATTCAAGAACTTACTAAAGCAAGACTGAATTAGTGCAAGCATAGATCGGTACCTTCAAGGCAAAATGAAACGTATGATCTTTCCCCAAAAAATCAAATAGGGGCGAGATCCCAAAGTAATGAGCTCCCTCAAAAAATATCAAAATATTAAAGGGCGTGAAGAAAACAAATCAGTCCTCACAAAAAACTCTTGATATCTGAGTGAAGGGAGCCAGTGAATGATCTCTAAATGAATAGGGTCTGCAAAGAACAAAGCAAGGTTGGATAAGAAAATCGTAATAAACGCAAAAAGATCTCTTTTTACTACAACTGTGCAGATAACAGCTCAGTTGGTGCAGACAGCAAAGATCAAGAAGGTACTTGAAAGGTATCATGTAATATTCATTTTAATATTTTTCTTTTAGTTTTACAAAATGCCTTTGATATAATACACGTCTCATTCTTCAAATTTTATAGTTTGTAGTAAAATTAAATATTAAGTATTTAAAAAATATACACGGTACTATTTTAGTTGTCTTACAAAGGCGGCCCACTCAATGTACCCGGTATAAACTACCTCTAGGCGCAATTTTTTTTTTTTAATAATTTATTAAAATATTTATGTGCAATAAAAATAAATAATTAATGCATTCGATTAATGAAACACCTTGTTAATGATGTTTACGTATCAAAACAATTTCGCGCCGTTCTTGAAACACAAGGTTCGGACTGCGCTCGCTTCAGGATGTTTCAAACTACGTCATGCGTCATGCATGATAATAAATGATATTTTCCTTTTTTAATAATTCCAATGTTCATAAATATCATTTGTTTTATGTATTTTTTTATAAGACAAGCCCGCCGCACCTTCCCAACCACTGCAACTCCTGAAAGCCAGAATCAGCAGTGGCGACCACCAGAAAAACGCCGAGCCCGACGAGTCCCGGAGGAACGATCCAACTGTCTTGGATCCCGCAACGAAATTAATCAGAAAAGGACAACGGAGGAATAGGAAAAAAAATCCTAGCTAGGCATTTAGGCACCAAAGGGACACATGCAACTGGGTTAAGCCCAGTTGCTAAGCACCACGGATTATATATTAACACTAAAACGAATGGGTTTGTGAGCTACTTTTGATTCCAGTAATAAGTATGGCAAAATCGCTTGAACACATTTTTAGGATTCCGAAAAAAAAAACGGAACCCTTATCTATAGGATCACTCGGGTGCCTGTCTGTCTGTCCATCACAGCCAGTTTTCTGATCCACTAGACCAATTCTGTTGAAATTTGGTACACATATGGACTTCCATGACCCAAACACGGACGCGTTACGTAAATCATCAAATTTTTAGTATGGGTGTCACTTTTGGGGGTCAAACTAGAAAATTAAAAAAAAAGTTTTGTGAACAATATCGTGTGATATATCAAATGAAAGGGGTTATAGATCTAGGCATAGATCTTTACCTAAAGATTACAGGAAAAATTAGAAGTCTGTAGTGTTAAAATAACATGTTAAAAAAAATTCGTTCGGAACCCTTTGCACGCGAGTCCGACTCGCACTTGGCCGATTTTTTTATTTTATGAATACTACACATTCATAAAATAATGATATTTTGTTTAGTCATTGGATACATTATGAAGTGAGCTACCGTTTTAAGTCGATTTTAATGGCACCGTGTGTAACTAGGTTCGGGAATTGGGACCAAGCTACCGGTGGTCTGAGCTCCTGAGAGGTGCCAGCAGCAGCTCTGGTCTAGAAGTACTGCTTGCTGGATCAAACCGGTTGCATTTTGGGGAATGTGCGACGGAATTGCATAATTAAATTCCGCCAAGCCCGTTCCAGCATCAGACCACAAGACGAACGGCGATGCACCACCGGTACATGGTGGACATCCCAACTACACGCACAAATCGTTTTGGGAATATATTCATAGTGCGTACAGCTAAGGAGTGGAATTTCCTGCCGGAGTCTGTGTTTCCTGAGCTGTGTGTGTTTAAGTCAAGAGTGAATAGGTTACTTCTAGGCAAGCGTGCTCCATCTTCGACCACATCATCGCTTACCATCAGGTGAGATAGTAGTCAAACTCGTACCTATCAATAGTAGAGAAAAAAAAATATTTTTAACACGTTTATTAATTTTTATGAAATAAGGAATATGTTTCTTACAATTTTTAAAATCATTTAAAAAGTAATAGACTTCTTGTTCTTATCATGTGGGCAGTAAGGTCTAACGACCCGACACACTCTAGTGTGAGAGTTTCTAAACCGCGTCAAGGGCCTCTGACATGGTTTATTTGACGACCGCCATTTGGCGGCCGGGACCACCGGCTTATACGTGGCTTCCGAAGCACGGAATCATCTTTTTACAGACAATCAGGTGATTCAAGCTTGCAATGTCTTAGCCAAACTGGAAAACAACTTTACAAATTTGCTCTTCCCGTGAGAATCGAACCAACGACCACCGGGTCAAAAGGCAAACGCCTAAACCACTCGACCACGGAGGCAGTTATGATGCAGAATTTATTATCATCTATTTACTACAACTTTCAAACCCTAATCAAACATCTTGTCTCTCATATGAATACTTAAATTACTACTTTGAAAACTTATTCTCGCGGGGACAGTCATTTATAAAAGGTAATTAAATACTGTCAAACAAAATTACACTATCACCCTTGAATCTGCCAAAAACACAAATAGGTCAAGCCGCCTACGATTCTAATTCGCGATAACTAAACCATTTTATTATACAAACACATGCATCGTACTATAATGATCTCATAACCCTCATTAATAACGACCATACTAATTCCTATATGACCTTTGTTTACCCCTATAACCCCTTACCGTGCGATTTACCACAGAAAAGACAGATACAGAAGGTCAACTCTATAAAATGCACAAACTCGAACAATATTATACATAGCACTGAAAGGCCGAGTCGGCGGGACTTGGATCCATTTAGTGGAAAAAAGACACGCCTGGGTCTTCGTAGCATTGAACTTGATCAGGTTAGCTTCGTTGTTCGATTCAATCATCAAGGACCAGCTAAAGCGGTCAACCTTGGCCTGTCAGAGGACCTCTCTCTCTCTATTCCACTGAATGTGTGACCCACACGGTAACGCGTTGGACACTGACCTCTCAGCTGTTAGTATTATTCTGTACTATTTGACCCGCGCAACTTCGTCTGCTCCGCTCCTATTGGTCTTAGCGTGATGATATATAGCCTATAGCTTTCCTCGATAAATTGGCTATCTAACATAGAAAAAAATTTTCAAATCGAACCAGTAGTTCCTGAGATTAGCGCGTTCAAGCAAACAAACAAACAAACTCTTCAGCTTTATATATTAGTATAGATAGATTATAATTAGCAGAACAATACTTTTCCACAAGAATTGCTGTTTTCATCCATGGAACAGATTTTTTTTATGAGATAGGCCACTACTATTTCGCCTTACTATTTCCAAGCACTATAACTTCTGCGAGCCAGAATTAAAAGTGAGGACCATCATAAAAACTATAAATCTCGACCAGTTCGGGAGAAACGGTTCGGTTGTGGATCCCGCAACAAAATTTATCAGAAAAGAATAGAAGAAGAGACAGAAATATTATGGAACCGAGCTTCTGTATCCATCTACTCTGTGGTGATGCGAAAAGGAACGAACTTGCGATAAGCCACGATACGAATCGCGCCAAATCAAACGCTCCCCCGACGCAAGCAGCGATTTGGCGTACTGCGAAATATGGCCGCGATACGAAATACGTTTACAGTGCGTTTGGGAATTTTTCTTGTTACCTTCAGATTATATCTTCTACAGGCATGTTAGCAATTACGTTTTCGTTTAAGGGTGTCTTCGGATGAGAGGAGAGGTCGTTAATGTTGTTATGGCGCTCGTATACAGCAATGTTTATGTGTATATTGTGATTTTTATCTCTATACTGTACGTAGAGAGAAAATTACTTAATAATATTTCAGCATAATCAGCCTGCACATCACAATTTTCCCACTGGTATAACCTGGGCTTCTTCTCAAAGAGACGGAGTGCCATGAGCTACCACGCAGAAATGAAATGTCATGGGTCAGTGTTAGGACCTGTGTAAGTTCCCTACCGCGTAGATATAACCCGCCAACCTCCAAAGTAACGGTGAATAGACATCTATTGGGTTTCGTTTGCTCCATTGTAGACCTAAACCATTGCATTTTATTGGGTGAGGTTTAGGTCAAAAGCTAGTATCAAAAGATAGTACAAAAAAGTGCGAGTCGGATTCGCGTGCAAAGGGTTCCGAACTAATTTCATTTTTTTAACATGTTATTTTATACCTACAGACTTCTTATAGGTTTTCCTGTAATCTTTAGGTATAAAACTATTATCTGCATTTATTTTTTCAAAATTTTAGGCTCAGTAGTTTCGGAGATAGGGAGGAGAATGGTCATTTTTGGTCTAATTTCTTGAATAACTTCAAAAATATTTATTTAAAAATTATGAAAAAAATATAATTAAAACCCTCATACACTTTGACAAACTTTTATTTTGTTATTTTCTAGTTTGAACCCTAAAAGTGACCCCATACTAAACATTTATTTGTTTATATGCATACCAAATTTCAACAGAATTGGTCCAGTGGATCCGGAGAAAACTGGCTGTGTGGCTGTGTGGTGGTGTGGTGTGTGTTTGGCTGGCTGTGTGTGTGTCTGTCTGCCCGTCTGTGTGATCCTATAAGGGTTCCATTTTTTACGGATGCTCGGAATCCTAAAAAGGTGTTGGAAAACAACGTAAACAACTGAACTCAGCCGGTCTATTCTTTCAACATACACACCGTGTAAACATGGGTTTAGTGAGTATGAAGTGAACTGTCATTCCATCTAGTCAGTATGGAATGACAGTTCATTTCGTGCGCACTTTACTTAAGCTTGGGTACACGGTGAGATGTTTACAGAATCACACTGCTGTATTTGACACGTATTCCTCTAAGAATGCTCACTTGCAACGAATTCCCATGATACACAGTACAGGTCAGGTAGTAGTTAGTTATGGTAAGTTTCAGTCCTGTGCTCAGTTTCTATGTCCAAATAAAGCTCTAGGTGTTTGGCTCTGGAGGGGTTTAAAAGCTAAGTTTTGCTTACAAGTCAATACCGAAGTATTGACTAAGATACAAAAACTATTCTAAAACAAATAGTACCTATGGAGTGTATGATGATAGCGTTCGAGGTTTTGAAGAACAAACGTGGACAATGACTTTCTCCAGCCGAAGTTGTGATTGGCATCTTCCTACGAGCCCTAACTTGAACGATAATTTTATCATGACTAGTTTCTGTCACCTGCCGTTTCGTTAAAGATGGGAATTATTCCAAGGGCACTATGTCATAAACCTAAAACCAGGTCATGTTCCATTCGTGTGCCAAGTTTCAGTCATAAACGCGTGTTTAATTAGCCAATATCCACATTTCCTCCTTCGTATAAAATTAGTAGGATTACAGCATTGCAAAGAACTGTGTTGTGTACCTATTTCAGCCATTCAAACCATATCGGCCGGTGCCGTATGGTGCCGTAAAAAAAGAATACCATCCCATCACTTCCCGTGGGTGTCGTAAGAGGCGACTAAGGAAATCACCAGAGAATAGGCAGCGGCGTTCTCTGTAAAACAACACCATACACTGCGATCGCCAACCCACCTGCCAAGCGTGCCTTTGGGGGGGCCTATGATGATGAAACCATTTTTTACCATCTTCCTTTTTAGGTCATAGGTACCTCATAACCCTTATTTACGAGTTCGCCATAATGAATAAACGCCCTGAATATAATTTCAGACGCCGTCAAACTTCCGTAACGTAACTATAAACAGGGGCTCCGGAACTGGCGCTCTGCTCACCCCAAAATCAATTTTTCACTAATTAATTAGTTTATTCAGTTCAGGAGGGTGTTTATTCGCTACCTAATCAGATTAATAATACAATCGGGTTATTTTAGCCACGTTAGCTGTTTTGACAGAGTATTTACCATGAACAAAAGGTACCATATAATGTTTTGTCATGTAGGCACTTACATAGGACAATGAGTATACCAACAGTATCTTCATTATTGTATTGTAAAGATATAACCGGAAAAAATATTGATGCTGCCAAATTCTTGAGAAGTCGTTTGCACTTATTTAAAAATTATTGCAAATATTTCCTCGTGGATGGATGACCTGATGCGAGAAGCATAGAGCTGGTTGATGTAGCGATGCTTGGAGAAGCCCTACGTCCAGCAGTGGACGTCTTACAGATGAAATGGTGATGATGATCGCCTTGTGAATTATACAATGGAATTACACGAGACTCAAAAAGTCAACAAAAACAAATGCTTTTCCTGGGGCGTGTTCTTTTTTACATAGTTATGTTTAGGCTTCTGTAACCGAAGGGTAACCAGACAGAACCCTAAAACTAACTTATTACTAAGCTTCCGCTGTCCGTCATCCGTCAGTCTGTCCTCCGTCCGTCTGTCCGTCCGTCCGTCGGTCTGTCATCGGGCTTTATCTCAATAACAGTAATATATCTGAAATTTTCACCGAGTGAGTATTTTTATTGCCGCTGTAACAACAAATAAAATAAAATGGGTGATCCCATACAGAAAACGGGTTTATTTTGGTTTATGCGGAACCAGTCCTGAGAGAGTTCGACTCGCACATTGCCGGTTTTTTTTTACCATCTAGTCTTCATCTGCCCAAAATAAGACAGTTTGAATGTTCTAGTCACATTTTTGCATAGGTTTGGTTAATTACTACTGCATTCTTACTAGATTTCAATATTAAAGGTGAAATTCTGAGTCATGTTTTAAATATTTGTTTAATAGGCGAGAAAATACCAATCCATGACATATTCGAAATAAAATGCGGTTCTTATGTAATGGTTCTTATTTCGTCAATCGTCTTCGTTATAATCGTCCTTATTTCCATACTGCTCTGAGGAAAAAAATAGAGTGACATATTTTATGGCACAAGGTCGTAAAAGACAAATGAGGTAAAGCACCTCACGTGATCGTTAATTTTTTGTAATAGATTGATAAAGATTGCTTGTAACCTAATTGATGGAAAGGGTTCCGTGTGCGTTGCAACTTGAATGTTTGGCCCCGCCATTATTTTTCCAAACAGCTCTTTTTGTAGCTTAATAAAACAGCTGCTCGGGATGATCTACGAGGTTAAACGACGCTTTCCGAGGTCTGACTGTGGATGGGTGACTAGTCATTATTTAGGAGTCCGTCGTGTCCATAAAGCACGCTAAAGTCGCCGGGCGCCGCTACGGCACCGCTCCAACTTAGCAATTTACTTGTCATTCAAATTGACCCTCGCGGCCGGCGCGGGGTCTGCGAGCTTGCACCTCGCGGACGACGCGTAGTTAGCGCGCTAGCGGCTAGCCGTAGCCTAAATTCGAGGCGACGCCGTCCTGCCGCTGTACATTTGCGGTGCTGGTATAATGTGCCATGACCTTTAGCCGTTGGTCCCCCTGCCAGGCTTACGGAATCGATGGAAAGAGTTGCCGCGGCATTTGGAGGAATACGGGTAGGTATCAGTAAGAGTGATATAGCCAGTATAGTAGATATAGTCAGTAAGAGTCTTATACACCCTCTCGCTAGCCCAGAGCGGGAGCAGATATTTGAAAATTCCTCAACCAGAATAAAAAGCTGCTGGTCCCGATTGTCATTTGAAAATCTGACCGGACTCTTCAGAATTTGTATGGTGTTTGGTTGGAAGCTTGTAACTTGTTAGGACCAAACGCATATTAATTATTTTTTATAATTACCTCTATATAGGGTTCCGTTACCGTAACCAACGGAAGCCTATTACTAAAATAATAAAGATTTATTGCAGATAAAATCCATAGCTTGTTAGTAAAAGTTTTAACCTAATGTTAGTACAAAACATACAAAATTAAAACAACTACCACCTACGTGTGCAGCCGTATCCAGTGAGCCAGCATGGGGCTGTCCCACTTATCACAAAATACACTCAGGATGCTATATATATGATCTCTGGCCGGCCACGGCAGAGCTGTCTATTCTCAGACCACCTTTTTGTGGAGACTATTGGGAAAAGATAAGTCAACAAGGATTTAGATAGCATTAATTATAGTACAGGATCGTAACACAATACCAAATGAATCATACACACAAAGCCTGCATAACGAAGAAGTTACTACGAAGATAATTATAGTGACGTGTCACGGTTGGGACATGAATTCAGATGTAGTGCTGTATTCCTATTTGCAATATTGTGCTTAAGAAGTTTAGTTTTTTTTTTCTACTAGTTTCTGCCAGTCGCTTCGATTGGGTGAATGTTGCAAATTGACCCAAGGGACATATTACTATTCAAGGTCGCTCAACCAGCTATGGAACGGGCTATGCTTGGGGTATCTTTGAGAAATCGAATTCGACAAAGAACCAAAGTTATGGACATATCTCACAGAATAAGCAAGTTGAAGTGGCAATGAGCCGGCCATATTAGTCGTAGAACCGATGACCGTTGGGGTAGGCGAGTTCTTGAGTGGAGACCGCGAATCGGCAAACGTAATGTAGGACGCCCTCAGGCTAGGTGGAGCGATGATCTTCGCAGGGTGGCTGATAGCATCTGGATTAGAGCTGCCGGAGATCGAGCCAAATGGCGTGCACTTGGAGAGGCCTATGTCCAGCAGTGGACTGTTAAAGGCTGATGATGATGATGATATACTACCAGGATACAAAGCCGGGATATGTGCCATTTCAGACTATGATATATCTCTGGCCGGCCACGGCAGAGCTGTCCATTCTCAGACCACCACTTTGTGTAGACTATTGCCCTGCGGTCACGATGCATGCGGCTGACGTAGCCTGGTTTTTGGACATGTATGGACAAGACTTGCCTCTAACTTTTGAGATTATTCAGCAATCTTTGCTAGGGTATGCCGCATTTTTATAAAATCTATATAGTTACCATCAGCAGAGGTTATCGACATCAATCCGACAGAAAGCTATAAGCGAGCCGTACACGTTCAAGTAACTTGATCAAATAGTCTGCTTCAAGCTGTTTGATCAAATATAAATACGAAATTTCATATTTCTCACATGCATTTGACAACTCATTTATCAAATTTTCTCACAGAGATTCATGCCAATTTTCACGTTTGAATTAGCCAGTTTGTTCAAATTACTTGAGCGTGTATGGCCGCATTACTAAAACCATAGAACAAGCACACAGATATTCCACACAAACACAGAATTACTCTACAACCTGCAACACTCATAAAGACTATAATTCCGATAAAGTCACAACCGCGAAAGCTTTAATGCCTACATTTGTAATCAGGGCCGCGCTCTAACATAGGTATTCTAATATCTAAACTTGCTTATATACGTGCAAAATGAGCTTAAATCCGTCGTCTGAATTAAAGTTGGTTTACCCTGTGACTACTAATTTTATTCGGAAATACATGTTTAGGTTCGTACAGCTAAGGAGTGGAATTCCCTGCCAGAGTCTGTGTTTCCTGACAGCTGCAACCTGGGAGTATTTAAGTCAAGAGTGAATAAGTTACTTCTAGGCAAGCGTGCTCCATCTTCGACCACATCATCGCTTACCATTAGGTGAGATAGTGGTCAAACGCATGCCAAAAAAACAAAAAAAAGGTAAAAGACCATTTCATTGTTATCGGAATCTGAATTTCAGATGAATTGTTTTCGTATTTGAATGATTTTCATTGCAATTTGCAGATTGGTAGCTAAATGGACAGTGTATAGAAAGTATCATGATCCAGTATATGGGTTGCGAAGGAATGATAGGGCAAAATCAAACTCAACGGTCATTTACTTAAATGAGCCTGAGGATTTTAGAAAATGAAAATAAAACATTGAAATTGTCATAAAGACAGTCCCCCAAAACGCACTCGCTCCATGTTTAATATTTCCAAAATAATATTTAATTAATTATCCAAGCAATAAAAGATAGCACTTTAGGATTAAGTAGATTTAGTGGTAGAAGTAGTAAAAATTTTAACCGATGGAATTGAATAAAATCTCCGATTGGTTACAATTTCTCCGTTTCTCCGCTCCGCTGCCTCGCCGCCACAGACAGCCCACTCTGCAGGGGCTGCTTTGACGCCGAAGAATCGGCCGCCCACGTCATCCTGGAATGCGAGGCAGTGGCTACCCAACGTCAACAAATCCTCGGAACGGTGAAGTCGCTCCGCGAAGCCTGTGAAGCTCCAAGGAAACTATTGTGCTTCTGGGCAGAGCTAGTCTGGCTAACTTAGCCAGGATAACCACGCACAACGGATCGAATGAGAGTCTAGGTGCGGAGAATAGAGTCCCTACTACTAATACTACTACTCCGCTGCCTCGCTCCGCTGTAATGGACAGGCACCCTAAAGGTAAGGTAGGGCCTAATTCCGTGTGATCACTTGCCTTTATCAGTAATCAAGATTAGCATGGTGATAATAAATCAGTTAGATGCTTATATTTGACAGTGAAGAAAGTATTTCATAGAGACACGTTTAAAAATTTATCGATACCGTCTTTTATTTATACGTCACCATGGCATGTTATAAAATGATTGTCTTATGAAATTCAGCATAATAATTCATCATCTTTCTGCGCTTATCTTATGTTACTTGGGGTCGACGCAACACGTTTTTGTCTTCCATTCTGTCTTATCAGCTGCCACGCTATTACTATCTCCCTTTTCTTTCATATCGCTCCTCACATAATCCATCCATCTTTTCTTTGGCCTTCCTCCCCCTCTCCATCTATCCATATTTATATTCATAACTCTTTTAGTTACATGCGTTTCATCCCTCCTCTCCACATGACCATACCAAGATGAGCGATTCCCTTTAAAATTTTAAACATAATAATTTTATACAAAACATTTAAAATGAGGTTAATCAGGAACTGACAAGCATCCTAACTCTGGTTAAAAAATAATTGGTTAATAGGCGAATAAATTAATAAAACTCATTAACAAATTAACTATGATGCCAACTAAATTGCATATTCATAAAATTTTAATTTTAGCAACCAATTGGAGTTGGCAATAAAGTCATTTTACGAGTTACGTCTGAATGCTTTTTTTTCTCTTTGGAATTTATGAGAAATGACATCACTTGGGAGATCTTTTGATAATGTGTTTTAGTTCCTCAATGATGACGTACAAAAATTAATCTACTTTACTTTAAGCTTTATTAAATTAAAAAAAAAAAACAGAAACGTCCGTTTTAGCACTACCTATGGTCATTATCATATCCACCTCATAATTTACGGGTTCTGATCAATTTTGTCAATATGATTTTCCATTTTGGGTCAGATTCGCTAAAGTATAATTTTAACCAAGTTTAAAAAACGAGGAGAATCTTAATTCGACTGATTTTTTTTTGTAC
The DNA here is from genome assembly GCA_947578705.1 of Lacanobia wlatinum. NCBI lineage: Eukaryota > Metazoa > Arthropoda > Insecta > Lepidoptera > Noctuidae > Lacanobia > Lacanobia wlatinum. Next base: position 11,602,418 of record OX388024.1, on the reverse strand, counting down.
ATTTAGCAGTTTGTCTTACTGTAGAACTTGCTTACTATTTAGTTTTACGTGTGGCCACCACCGCGTTAAAGTTTTTTTTATCACCAAGTATTTGAAGGAAATCAAGAGATTAGTTCATCATCATCATCATCATCATATCAGCCGAAAGACGTCCACTGCTGGACATAGGCCTCCCCCAAGATGGGGGGGGGTTTGCCATAATCGCCACGCTTGGCAGGCGGGTTGGCGATCGCAGTGTATGGTGTTGAGTTTTACAGAGGACTCTGCTGCCCATTCTCTGGCGAGTCCCTAAGTCGCCTCTTACGACACCTACGGGAAGTGATGGGATGGTGTTTATTCTTTTACGGCACCATACGGTACCGGCCGACACCATACGGTAAAAGAGATTAGTTATAGGTATAGACAAATATAGACGCTTAGTTTATTATTATTTTAAACAAATGAGCCATTGTTGGAAAACACTTGTACAGATTAGCCAAATATCAAGTCGACACAAAAATATCATAAAAACTCCTAATATTTTTGGTTTTTACGTTAAAAATCTTATGATTTATGATTCTGTTCGGCCTTGCACTGCACCTAAAAGCATATTTTACATTATTCACGGCTTTTATTTGGAGTCGGCTTTTTTGAAGTAATATTTATTTATTTTAATCGTTGTCTCGTTTAGTCATCGTCTGTTTCTTATTGGTATGTGAAACAATAAATTTATTGATAATTACCATAACATCTTCTATAGTCTAAAAATAAATATGATTAATAATCTAGAATAAACCTTCCTACTGACATCCATGCGTATCCCGAATGAAGTGAACTCATTATAAAGTATCTAGTTTTTAATCAGACGAAGTTATATTCTATCAGAGGTAATGAATATCGAAAAGTCTAAAATGTATGGAAAATGTCACGCGATTTTTCGAGATTGAAATAATGCACTTTTACCAACGACTTTATGCTGAAGACATGAACATAAACCATTTCGGGCAGATTGTGAACAGAGCCAATGTTGCCAAATTTCTGGGAATAACAGTCGACAGCCACGAGGCATGCCTTTTAAGTTTTTTCGTTTGAAGAAAAAAAAACACTTAGAACTTTATAGTAATTTTTATTGTTTTTCAAAGTATTCACCACGTAGCTTAATACACTCTCCATTCGCTCAAACCAGTTATTATAACATTTATTCCACCCTAAAGTCGACTGCTTCTTCAACGGACTGGAACCTTTGACCACGAAGACTTTTCTTAATTTTAGGAAATGTAAAAAAGTCGTTAGGGCTTAGGAGGATGTATGGAGGATGGTCAAGAATTTCTACTTTTTCCTGCTTCAAATACTCAATCGTTTGACGAGCGCTGTGTGAACTTGCGGTGTCGTGGTGCAGGATGATGCGTCGCTTTGAGTTAGATTTTCAAAGTTCGGCGATGACTTGTGGTAAACAAACTGTGGTACTTTTTTTTCCAACGTAGCCACCATCTTCTTTGAAGTGCTACGACAACGAACAACTTTAGTCGGCTTTGGTTTGTCTTGAAAGACCCAGATTGTAGATTGTTGTTTGGAATCAGGATCATAGGCACAGATCCAAGATTCGTCACCACTGATGATGTCGTAGACGTGATTTGACTCTCCTCGGTTGAACCTTTGCAGAGTTTTCTTACATCTAACGCGGCCCGCCTTGTGATCGTCGGAAAGCAGATGCGGTATCCAACGGCAAACTAGCTTTCTCACACCAAGTGCTTCATGCAAGATCTTCTAAACGGTTGTCCCTGAGATGCCTAATAGAGCCTCTATCTCTCGACGATCTTCGAGAATTAGTTGTCTCACAGCAATGATGTTATCTTCAGTGAAGGCGGATTTTGGGCGTTCTTCGCGAGATTTGTCACTAACACTAGTATGTCCACGCTGAAATTTTAAATACCAGCGTTCGACAATCCGCAGACATTGGGCTTCATCACTGAACACATCTGTGTTAGTTCTTCAAAACACTGAAGCCGTGTCAGGCCTCTTCTAAAGTTGTAGAAAATTATTGCACGAACATTTTCCTTAGAAAGATTCATTTTCGTACGTAACCTGACAGATTCCAATCGACGCTGTGACTAAACAATAGCATTAATCCTAATACTTTCAACTGTTTTGAGATTCAAAATTTAAACAAATTCGAATATAAAACAGTTCCAAATTCAAAATTGCCGGGAAATATGGAAACAACAGAACTTAAAAGGCAAGCCTAGTAATGTCATTTAATTTTAATAAACACTGGGCACTTGGATTCCTTGACAAAGACAAAGCAGAAAACAGAGTCTTCGACGAGCCATCGGGTCGGACAATTTGTAGTGCAGGGGTTCCCAATATCAGGGTGCCGAACAAAACACGGAACCCTTATAAGATCACTCGGGTGTCTCACTGCTTGTCTGTCTGTCCGTCTGTCTGTCACAGCCAGTTTTCTCCGGATCCACTGGACCGATTCTGTTGAAATTTGGTATACATTATGGACTTCACTGACCCAAACACGGACGCGTTACGAAAATGATTAAATTTTTAGTATGGAAAATTTCTAGTTTGACCCCAAAAGTACTAAAGTAAACTAGAAAATTAAAAAAAAAGTTTTTTGAACAATATCGTGTGACATATCAAATGAAAGGACGTACTGTGAGGGTCTTAATTATATTTTTTTCACAATTTTCAAATAAATGGTTTTGAAGTTAATAAAGAAATTAGACGAGAAATGACCATTCCCCACCTTATCTCCGAAACTACTGAACCTAAAATTTTGAAAAAATATGGAGATAATAGATCTTTACCTATACATTACAGGAAAACCTATATGAAGTCTATAGTGTTAAAATAACATGTTAAAAAAATAAAATTCGTTCGGAACCCTTTGTACGCGAGTCCGACTCGCACTTGGCCAGTTTTTATTTTATAGTGTGACTCCCTTTTGAGTTTTCTTTGGTTTTTGCGACACCCTTGTAAAAGAAGATTCTTGTGGTAGCTTTATTTGGGAAAACTAGTAGGTAGGTACGTAACCACGTACAATCAATGCAACGGCTGAATTTGTTTTTCTGGTTAAGACTCACAGGTTGATGAGCGTTCAACCAATATCAATTTATTTATTGATTTAGTAGGTACATGGCAAACTTGGCTTCAAATCAGATCTTTACTAGCTTTTGCATGCAGAAAGGCTCTCAAAACGGGACGCTCCCATTTTCATTTGCTAATTGCAGCATTTGCGTTTTATTTCCGTGGCGGTTTGCGACGCCTCTGGGAAAGCGCCGCGTTGCCCCGCGGTGTCGCAACGCACAGTTTGGGAACCCCTGTTATAGTGCACAAGTGTGTGCGCAACACAGGTGCATTCTCTCTTCTTATACTGTAATTGTCCGATTTGACCGGACCGGCGAGTGATCAGGCGCAGGACTAACGGCTTGACGTGCTTTCCGAGGCACGGAGGTGTCACACCTTCAACTTCCAAACTCCAGCCGCTACTGCGAAATTCCTACTAGATAAACCTAATGAAACTTTGCCTGCCTTAGGAATCAAACCCAGGGCCCCATACTCAGCAGTTGCGCTTTCGAACGCGAGACCAAAGGAAGAGTGAATAGGTTACTTCTAGGCAAGCGTGCTCCATCTTCGACCACATCATCATCGCTTATTATATAATTGTCTCCATAGTCGAGTGTTTTAGACGTTTGCCTTATGACCCGGTGGTCGTGGGTTCGATTCCCACGGGAAAGCATACTTTGTAAAGTTGTTTTCCAGTTTGGCTAGGACATTGCAGGCTTGAATTACCTGATTGTCTGATTAAAAAAGTTGATTCCGTGCTTTGGAAGGCACGTATAAGCCGGTGGTCCCGACCGCCAAATAGCGGTCGTCAAACAAACTCTGACACTAGGGTTTGTGTGGTCGTTAGACCTTAATGCCCACACGATAAGAAGAAGAAGACCGCTTTCCATTAGGTGATATAGTGGTGGAACGCGTGCCTATCAATAGCAAAACTCATTTCAGTTTAAAGAAACTACAAAACTTAGTATTTTACTAAAGTCAAAATGATCAAAACACAACTTGCGTGTTCGACCTATTGACCCAGCAATACTTTGATAACATAAACAGACTTAATCAAAAGTCTAGATCTTTATGAAATACGATATGGTTGAAAACCAGTGAAAACCTTTGCACTTTATGGCAGCGAGTTACGTTCTGTATTTATATTATTTCTATAAACTTAGACTCAATAAACATCTATTACGTGCATGTTCATGTTCTGAAATTGTTATAAACATGCTTAGCCTTCGTTAATATAGATTTTTGCAAAAAAATACCGTACTACCTCCAAGGCCTAGGGGGCTACTCTCTAAGCCCGAAGTCTGTAGTTTCGGTCTTAGTTGCGGGCGTATTCTACTTCGTATCACATACACACTGAGAATAAATGACAACACGATTTGACAGTTACAATGAAATCATGTCAATTCGGGTTCGGGTCTAATCGTAAGTAAGGTGATGCTGAGTAGAATACGCCCGCAACAAAGCCCGAAACTACGAACTTCGGGCTTAGAGAGTAGCTCCACTGGTTCAGTCCCCCCTACTATCTTGAGCCAATGCTATCAAGATTCCGTTGCTGAAAAGGGTCATGCTAAACGTCTTGTATAGCTCCGTCACCCTCCTACAATCGAAACTTGACGGTTTTAAGAAATCCTAGTAGGGCCCCGGGCGCCTCGGCCCATATCATGATCTGTCTTTGTAAATTATTAAGAAACAAACATCTCCACAATCTAAGTTAAGTTACTTTAGTATCTATAACATTATTACCTAAGAATCAGGACGAACGGCTGACTCATCATCATACTCCATAGACTAGACTACGATCGTCATCAACATGTAATGTCACTTTACAGTGATATGTACAGCATCCGTGAGTGACGTCAGAGTAATAACCGCGCATCTAAATTGACATTAAATGTCTTTCCCTATTGCGTAGTACTGTGTAGTTGCAAGGTTATGCATAGACGATGATGGTGTGGCTTGATGGAAGACAGAATTGTGTGGAAATTATTGCTATGTCATGCAAGGCAAAACGAATTTTCAAATGATGTATTGTTGCCCTATGTTGTTGCTCGATGAGGGTATGTTTGAAAGACAAATGAACCCTGAATAGAGTTTTAAAAGTTGCGGAATTTGTTCGAAAGAGTCACCGCGACTCTGGAATGCATTACGAGGGACATAGGGAATGGGAACATAGGCTCCACCCAAGAGCAGAAGAACTCGTTTGATGATTTCCCTAACTTTAATAAAAAAAATAGATCTTTAGATCCATAAAATGCGTTATGCAATGAGCGATAACGATTATTTATAAATCCCATATATTTTAGGCTTTGACCACTTGTCTAGGCACTTAAAGTTCGTTTAAATCGCATGAATGTTTCTTTTTCTATGGTATTGTTGTTCGGTTAGCAAGCTGTGAATAGACGACAGTATATAATTATCCTTGCCAGTTAAAAGACAAGTACATGTACCTCAATTGTGAAAGATGAAGTGGTTTCTTTCATGACCGAAACCGAGGGGTGATATTCATGCATTATAGCATCCCGCGAGGTTTGCATAGCCCTCACGCGGCCCACCTCCTCTTTCGCTAGCATTACTGCTCCGCAGAAGGAGGTGGCTGCTTTCCGTGCCTCTTTGACGCGAGAGGTCGCCGGCGCCGATCGCATCGATGAGATCCCATGCAGGACAGACCTCCATCGAAGGCTCCTCCGGGCGATCCTAACAGTGATGGCACCCGGGCGTGTCCTCCAGCCCAATCCGGAACGGGTAGCTCCCGAAACAATCCCATAGGAAATGCTCATCAGACTCGTAATAGCTATCTGAGTATAATCAATTATTTATCTATTTTAAATGTACACACAAAATACAACATTACAAACATTATGTAGTCGCAAAATGTATCTATTTTGCTACACGCTGAGACAACTTATAATAGACTGATATTACATTACTAATTTAACAAATGTATTTAGAATACATTTTTTGTATTAGTAGGATACATACACAATAATTGTGAATGTATTCTACTAATAAAACAAATGTGAGAGAATATTGTGTGTTTGTTAATCAGTCACGCTTCAATGGCTGCACGGAATTGTATGATATTTAAAACATGGATACCGTCTGTATTAAGATATATAGTACGGGCTAGACGGTATTAAGATACATAGCACGTAAGATACGTTTCATTCCGATAATACGTTCCAGTGGGAATTTATTCCCATCCACCCAGGCAAAGTCGCGGGTAAACGATTTCGGAGACATTTTCCCACGTATTAAAGCTTCCTACGCTAAATACAGGTATTTCATCAACGGACGGAAGAAAGGGGCCTTACCTCTTGTCAAATGTCTCATAAGAAAAAAATATGTCATCAATTTTACTCGTAAAGCTAAATAGATAAGGATAGGATAGTATCTTTCTAAATAGATAAGGAAAAATTCATAGATGTAGTCATTTTTTAATTTTGTAAATATTGTGTCATAGTCCTAATTTGCATTATTACATAATATCAGAAAACATGCTAACATGATTTTAGCACGTGCTCTAATTCATTAGAAATTCCAAAACAGAAAAGATCTTAATAATCGAATAGATATTCTGTCTCCGAGATGTGATCATCATTAATTAGGTGAGATTTAAAGTCTGTATTCTAAAACCGAGTTTAGGCACACACAAGTATTTATTTAAAATAAGATTCGAATAAGGGAAATACCGACTGAAATACTGTGAACTAAGTGTCAGAACTGATTCATTGGGTCTAGACATCTATCAAATCCGTTTTTGTTTTGTCAAGAATACCGTGTTACCCAGTTAATGGGCTGTAGAGGTCTGTTAGGCAGCCGTTCCACGTAAAATAGTCAGCTGAATCCGATTTGACTGGAAGCCGACCCCAATATAGGTGAAAAAAGACTAGGCAGATGATGATGATTCACTAAATGGTTTTTGGATGGTCTTTATTTATTAAAATTTTGTGAAAGTAGTGGAATATAGGCCGATTTAATGCATAAAGCAAGGCCTACTCACAAACCACCAACCGCTATAATTATCTACCACACAGTTTTTGGGAATCTTTGTGTATTTTCGACGTCTAACTTCACTTACGAGTACTCGCAAAAATAGCAAGTAAGGTATTAACAGGTAGACAGATCAAATTCAAAAATTATACGGCTATATCAATCACCGACTATCGTTGAACCAACAATCAGTGCAGCCGCAAACCGCTAAATACGCGTATCCACATCACTAAACTCGATGACTGCACGCATTGCCAGGGCGGACACGTCATCTCATTACTGGCTTTATTGCAGTGTAAATGTAAATAATTGATGCTTGCCACGCGATAGGTAGAGAATGGAGTGCTCACAGGATTTGGGAGCATGCATGTGAGTTAAGGATCGCAGAATGTAGGTACAAGGTTTTCGTAATCCTAGTTGTCGTCTTATAAAAATATGTGTTTTATGACCTCCACAGGCAGATGTGGCACGACAATGCAACAAGTTTGGGGCAACTTGTTTTTATAAAAAATTAAAAAACCCCCGACAAAAACAAAACTAGAAGAAAAAAATAGTATGTATTGATCCTTTTAATTTTATATAAGTACGATTCTTTGAGCCAAGCATCTTCGCCTCGGGAGACCACAATTTTTTGTATTTACTAAGTATATTATCTATTAACAGTTCCCTGACGCGATGACGCTTGGCCCAAATTCTTTTTTCATTGCTACTATTTAAATAAATACAAAAACAAAATGTCTGCTGTAAGTAAATGCGGAGTTGGGTATCCTGCAGATTGCAGGTTATGCTGCAGCATCAGGCTAAGGTTACTGATTTACCCATAATCTGTTCATTGAAACCATTCCAGTGATTCCAAACACGATATATCTGCCGTAATTTAGAGAGGAGTTGGATGTCCTGCAGACCGCAGGTCATGCTATAGCATCAGGTCATTGTTACCATGTTCTTGGAATATCATTGAAGTTAAATTATACCAAATTTCGAAATGATTGATCATTTCGAAATTTGGTATAATTTAATCAATAGAAGTTGTTCACATACCTTCATCAACTAGAAAAGAGCTGATGATCTTCAAACGGCTAAGCCGATTTTTTTGAATCATCGCTAAAAACACTCTCTATTAAATTACCTTTAAAATAAAACGTATACATTTCGGTTCACCCGTTTAAAAACTACGGTGCCGCAGACAGATACACAGACAAACACACAGACTTATAGTTTAAAGCTCTACCGATAAAACTCTGTCAATGAAAAATTGTTGTCCTGATTTCGCATTGTCTTACCGCGCCTATCTTTGAGAGCCTTTATTCTAATAGCCTGTTTGAAATATTGGTATATCACTTTAAAGTGCCGCAACTTTCGAAGGAGCTGAAATAAATGGTGAAGCATGAAGCTTTTTTCAAGTTTGAGGTGACATCACAAGATTGAGGACTGAATTTAATTAGAATCTTGTGATTCTTTTTGTTGTTTTTTCGCCACCTCTTTTATGGTAGGTGAACTAACCGCCATTCTGCCCATGTAGCTGTACTCACGTTTGAGGTGACACCCCATTCTTGTAGTCCTAATTGTAAACATATGTCCCACATTGATAACGATCCTAGTCTGTTTTAAAGATTACCACTTCTCAAAGTGCATATCAAAGCTTTGATTGGCACTCCATGTACGCACTACTCCGTCTCCCTCCGTATTACTGAACTATTCATAGAATACGCCACAGTGAGTACGGAGGACTTAGTCCACTGTCTGCGGACTTAGACGGCCGTAGGCGGTTGCCCGGTTGTCCCAAACAATTGTTCACTAATTGTTCTTACTTGCCCCCGTCAGCCCCGATAGCAAGGATGTAACTAGAATTCTATATCTCGAAGTTTGTACTTGATGATTTTGATAAACTGATTTTCTTTGTTGTTTTGCAGATACTTTCATATCAATATCAAAATTTTCTGTGTGATTATCAAAGGGACGATTCTGATAATTTTGAGGAAATTTCTACTTTTATCTTCTAACATTTGCATTACCATCCCAAACTGTCAAAACTACCTCTAATTTCGCTAAATTTTTACAAGTTTTTGACATTTATTGGCGCTGGAATAATAATACGACTTGAATTTTGACTGTTTAAATAAGAGTACCTATTGGTGTTAAGGAAAAATCGAGCTATATAATAGCTATATGTATAATCATAGCTTTGCATTGTTAGTTTGCAAGACATGCTTTCTTGATTGAATGAGACAATCTAAGGGACAATTTCCTAAATCATCCTTTATTTTGTAAAAAGATCTCGATCAAAAACTAGTTGAGTATATTTAGGTTTTAGCTGTAAACATTCTATCTTTTTATAACTATTTGATAACAAATAAAACCAAACTCTAAGTACGTACTCCTATAACTTTACCAGTTTCTTTATTTTAAAGTTTTGAATAAAGTAAGAAGTTTGTTCGCAAGCAATCCTGCTGGCTTAGCGTCGAATCCGGCCGGAGCTCTGCTTTGCCTGCAATGAAAAGAAAATGAGGGAGATAAGTGTTTTGCATCTTGTACCGGTCTTAAGTTCAAAGAGGCTCATGGCTACATAAGAAATTACTTAATCTGAATAAAATGTTATCATCATCTGCCTAGCCTTTTCCCAACTACATTGGGGTCGGCTTCCAGTCAAGCCGGATTTAGCTGAATACCAGTATTTTACGTGGAGCGGCTGCCTACCAGACCTTCACAACCCATTAACTGGGTAACACGTAAATAAATAATAAAATGTTATATAATTTGAAATTTTAATTAAAGCTGAGTTTCCACCAGCGACGAGTGAGGATTAATAGTGAGGGATGTGTTTGTTAAGAACCAATAGATTCGCTTCATTAACCTAGCCTCGCTCAGCGCAAGCGATTTTCTTTTTTATCTTTATTTATTTAGAGGCTTTTGGTTATCACACATAACCATGCCAGCCCCATCATAACTCATAACAAAAATATATTTATACGAACTAAGAGACAAGAGGCGCTCTGTTAGCTAAATAGTTGCATACAAAACTATGTATTTTCTTAGTCTCCTCACTACAGGGTTTAGACAAAAAACATTGAACAGCACCTAAATCTAGCTCACTAATTTTTAACTCTGCCAATAAGGCATCTCTTTCTCTGCGATTACGGACACATTCCACCAACAAGTGATGAGTGAGATGAGTGCCCAACGAAGTGACCACGTATCAGCTATAACTACATATTCTAAAACAGAGTCCTCCGTCGCGTCTGTCTGTTTGTTCGCGGTAAACTCAAAAACTACTGAACCGATTTTCATGCTGTTTTCACCAACGCATAGAGTAGTTCTCGAGAAAGGTACATACTTTGTCTAAAAAAAATTGGGATACTTAAGAAAATTGCAACGTGGACGAAGTCGCAGGTCAAGTGTTAGTATATAATAATAAGGTTATAAAGCACTGTTAATAACATGCTTGATTTATGATAAAGTTCGAACTGATATATACATTGTGCTAAAAAAACTTCTAGGACGAGCGACTCAGCAAATAAGTTGATGCAGAATTAAGTCAGTTAAAAGTACAAATAAAATGAAGTTCTTATTTTTATTGTAACAATCAAAACATCTGCATAGACTACAATATTATACAATCTTGAATACTTAAATATGTTTATTTACATAGCGTTGCTTTAAGAACGAAAAAAAAAACTATCAAAAGATACAACAAAACGAAATGATATTTTATGTAACGACTTATTTTTATGTGACAGGTGTAACAATAACAGAACTGTATCTTCATTATTTTTTCGTAGTTTTATCTGCATCTTTTATAATATTTCGGCAAAACTATTGCATGAAAATTATTATAAACAAAACTAATTTATATTTTAAAGCAGAAATTAAAAGTTTGTTTGGTAGCAAGCAAGTTTAAATAAATAATTGAGCGATAGTTAATGTATGTTTCCACTGCTCTCAAAACGGTGAAGGAAAACATCGTGAGGAAACCGGCATGTCCTAGAACCAAAAATTCGAAGACATGTGACATTCACCAACCCGCATTGGGCCCGCGTGGTGGATTACGGCCCATTCAGTGGGAACATTATAAGGCCGACTATGCTATGCTAATGTATGTTTTAATTTTTGTTTATAGTTACAGTGGATTTTAACATAAGCAAGGGACATACATTAAAGTCGTTGGGAAAAGACATTGTTTTATATAATAAGATCTACATAAAGACCCATTATTCCCAAAATAAGACATTTATAAAGAAAGTAAGAAAATAACGACATCAAAATATATTGGCACAATTTATCAAAATTTTAACTACCCAAAAATTTAAAACAACTAAATTGTTAAAGGTAGCGTGAAATATGTTATTACTCATCCACGCTTTTAACCTTTAACCTCAACCGGTATTCAACATATTTCTTACGATAGAATATGTAATGAAAACATTGGTCTGTGTACCTAATATGACAAGTTGCAAGTTCAGCAATAAGTCAGAAAAAATCTTATAAAGTTCAGTGAAATGATTGAAACTAAAAAATTCTGCTATCGTAAATTAAAGTTTTATAAAACTCTTCATTTATTACTCACTCGTTTACTACTACTCAATTATTAGGTGGGATAGCGACCAGTAGCGTAGCGAGGGGGGGGGGGGCGGAGCGCACCGGGTGACACCCGCTTAGGGGTGACACCCGACCGCACGTTGACTGACTTTTGTCACTATCGGGTGGCACCCCTAAACGTTTGACGCAATGAAACCTGTCGGGAGTGGGGTGCAAAAATTCTTGAGCTCGCTTCGCTCGCTCTTGTGTTTTGCACTCTCTGGCTTCACGAGTTTTTCTATATAAATCAACAAAAAACTTAAATTTCAGTATGAATGTTTAAAATACAATAAAACCCTTCTCAGGCTCTAGACTATCTGTATACCAAATTTCATTTAAATCAGTTTAGTAGTTTTGGCGTGAAAGCGCGACAAACAGACAGACAGACAGACAGAGTTACTTTCGCATTTATAATATTAGTATGGATAAATGCGAAAGTTTGGATGGATGGAGGTTTGTTACTCAATCACGTAAGAACGGATGATCGGATCTTGATGAAATTTGGCACAGAGGTAGATTATAGTCTGGCATAACACATAGAATACTTACTTTTTATTCCGGGAGTATGTTCCCTTGGGATAATTTTCGAAACTCACGCGGCAGCCAGTGAAAATATTTGAAAATACGAAATTAACTGTCTGTTTATTTGTAACTTATCACGCTTAGTCGCTATCTAAATGAGGTTTAGCGTAGCACAAGTCCTCACAGAATACTTTTTATCAACATACCACGCGGGTGAAGCAGCAGGCATAAGCTATTCCCCTCTTCTTCTCGTGTGGGCAGTAAGGTCTAACGACCCCACACACCCTAGTGTGAGAGTTTCTAAACCGTCTCAAGGGCATCTGACATGCTTATACGTACCTTCCGAAGCACGGAATCATCTTTTTATCAGACAATCAGGTGATTCAAGCCTGCAATATCCAAGCCAAACTGGAAACAACTTTACAAAGTATGCTTCCCGTGGGAATTGAGCCCACAACCACCGGGTTACAAGGCAAGCGCCTAAACCACTCGAGCACGGAGGCAGTTCGACGATTCCCCTACATAATTGAAATACCTCTGACCCTTTGACCTTATGATTCAGTTTTGCTGGTCTTATCTGTGATAATAGATGTTCTAAGCAATTCCAGCCAAATGAGTGACCATTACGTCTTCCATGAGTTTTTTTAAACGACAGTCGCTAGACTGTGAAAACGAAAAAGAAATGTATGAAAACTTTTAAAAAACAAGTTTCTAATTTATTTGTTTAAGTTGTTAACTAACAAGCAAGCAAGTTGCAAGTAAAACTTAAGTTAAAAACTAAAAAAATAAATTAGAAACTTGTTTTTAAAAGTTTTCATATATTTTTTTAACTACAGTCGCTAGCTAGTATAGATTGATAAAACTCATGTTAGACGTACAGATCTCTCATGCACAAAATACTAACCTAAGGTACACTACCATTAAATAGTTTAAAAGGACACTACACTAGATCCATCTTATAAGGCACATTAACATTCATAGTTCAAAAAGCCACCACACCAGATCCATTGAAGAAATCAAAACCAAAGGAAGTGCCAACATAATAGTACACGTTCACAGTTGGCACGCCTGATCCCGCCGGAACCGGATGCCGTGTTAATTGGATATGTCAGATGCCTCTGGCTTTCCCGCCTCGAGATAGTTTCCCTAGTTGTGCTTACTAGACATTAATTATTAGGAACTCGTATGTCTGGTGTCACTATATGGAAGGGGCTGGCGTGTGTTATGTGCGAATTAAAATTTAATCAGGGGTTGATGACTTGTTGAATGAACTTGGAATTAAAATGACGTTTTTGAGTCATGTTTCCCAAGAAATGATGTCTTCATCTGAATTTATGAATAACGTTCCACAAACTACGTCTGTTTCCGTAATTTGCTTAGTAAACATCCTTTTCGAAAAAATGAATCCAAATCAATGAAAACGGTGAAGTCCCGCTTTATCAAAATTTCATCAAAAATTATATTGGTATTTCCATCATAGTCATCATAATGTCATACACAGTTACCTACCAGCTAACTGATCTTAACTTACTAAACACAACAAAAGGAGAGTTCGATTGGTGTCGATGTACTATTTGATGAACATTCCCGTCCACCCTGACAGCAATAAGATATATTGATTGCAAGATCATTGAACGATAACCCCACTTTTCCAATTTTATAACAGTTAAAAGCTATCATAGCTTAATTAAGTGGGTAAAATATTAAAGACAAAAAACTTAATCATAAAGATGTGACCCCCTGATATGAACGGTATCATTCAGAAAAAAAAAACTTAAGAATAAATTTAAACTTCGAACAAGAAGCCAGATCGTTATCAAGTCAAACAGAGATCCATTCACCGCTGATGACTGGCGTTCGAGCATACGTCACTCGGTAACGAGAAAAAAGGAAATCAAGCTGGCGTTTCATCTAAATGTCTTTGAATAAACGCAAAGTGAGGAAACCTGCTAAAGTAATATTTCAGCGTGTATCTTAAGGAAGGATCTCGTGATGTACCTAAAAGTAATTCTGCCGCTTAAGACTTGCGACTGACAAGATTGATTGATGGCTGAGTAACCGACAAATTCACTCCCGTCTCCAAATACGAACTTCAGAGGGAAGCGGGAGACGTTTAACTTGGACCATTTTGAGTTTTCTTTTTGATGCAGAGTTGTTTTTTTTTTTCAGCTTATTTCTTCTGGCAGGTGTTAAAACAGTTGCGGATAAAGAGCAATTTACAGAATAAATTGAGAAATTCGGCTGTCAGTACTTTGAAACCTAAAACAAACATTTATCCTTTCGTGATTCATTTTTATTTTACAGCGTCCTAACTCCAATAGACGTTAATCTCACACGTTTTAAAACAACGACTGAGCAGATGCTTTCTTTCGATGATCGAAGCCGCAGCCACTCACTGAGCAGAAGAGGCTCAGTTCCTGGAAAGATAGTATCGTCATAAATTTAATGCAGTAAAGTAGTTTGTCAATTTCACATTAATTTTGGGATAATTTTTGTATCACAAACTTTTTTTTTTAATGATGGGAAATCGTCAAATGACTCCTACCGCTCTGGGCGGAGTAGAAGGGAGTGTCAGACTCTTACTGACTAAAACCTATCCGTGTTCCTAGAAACTGGACCCTTGAGTAGTAACCGTGTATCGGCAAAGATAAATCATAAGACGCTTTCCAGCTAAATTGGACTGACAGCCTATGATTGAGTCGGTTGAGTCAAAACAGCAAATGATCAACAGTTACAAAGAAAACGCTCACCGACAACCACAAAATCCGGGAAGAATCGAAGATAAATAAACATTATAAATAATTCAGATTTAAAGACGATTCTTATAAACACACAATGTTATCATTCCAACATATTTTTATAATGATTCATCGAAATACAATTTGGACAAACATAACAATAAGTCATTCTTCAATAAATAATTATCCCAATGTCAACGTGAATCCGGCAAGCCTGTTATTTTCGTCACTGTGTTTCGAAACGTCATGAATGACCTCAAAGATCTCACTGTGACGTCAAAATAGTATAATAGTCATCGGTAAAATGTAAAAAGATGAACCTTCAACTTACCTTGGAGAATACCCAAGACGGGGCTTCCACATAAACTTAATACCTTATTGATTTTAATCATTACCATTAACTACTTAGATTTCTGATTCAAAACCAATCCTGCACATACCGATAAAATGTCATGTTTGATTCCAAGACATCTCTGAGTCACGGCGAAGGCAACATTGTAAGGAAATACCGTTTGATCGTTTCATTGAATTCGTCCATTGGCACACCGTGTTCAATTTCTCATTGGTTGTCCCTCCCTGATTAAAGAAACGCGCTAGGTAAGAACAATGCTGTGCTTGGGTTACACGAGGGCAGTTTTGTAAGCTCAAATAGCAAGCAAATTCTCAAGAGGAACTGGGGTCTACACGGCTACAGATAGTGATAGGGTCCGATTGAAACCATGCGGGCCAACCTGGCGTGGAGAGCGTTACGTCTTGCAAAGGACGCCAGCACCCCCGGGCGGGCAGTCTCGACATCTTACCGATCGCCTAGCGACCGTGTTTGTTAGTCAGTACATAGTCAATCTCGAACGCATTCCACGGTCAAAATCAATGGTATGGTCCGTGGATAGCGTTCGAAATTTATAGATCAAATTCATTCGTTACGCGATCGTTATCTATGTCGAGACTGCAGGCCTAGGGTTCCGGTGCAGAGCTATCTCTGGGTTTGTAATACTCTCAGATTCCAACTGACTAAAAACACACGGTATTCTACTACTATTAGTAGTCAGTTAGAATCTGAGAGCATTACAAACCCTTCTGTCCACCCCACAGCGGGTTCGATTCTCAGGTCGAGCTAAAAGTGTCATTGGGTTTTTCCATTAAGATTTTTTCTGTGATAGCCCGGAGTTAAGAAGCTGGTGGTGTGACACCCCTGTGCCTCAGAAAGCAAGTTAAACTATTGATCATGCGCCAGATCTCTCTCCGGTCGCTGCGGATTGCCGTACCATTGGACTATGAGAGTTTTATACGAGAGAGTGCATCTGTGTTTGAGCACACACTTCTGCATTATAATCTCCTGCGCACTTTGCTAATCATCGTTGATATTTACCGCCGTGGCCAAAGCGGTCAGAAGGACTTTAATAATCAGCATAAATATCCTACCCATGAATGCTAGCTCAAAAGTTACCGATCCAACCACCTCTATGACCCGACTCTTACACGTGTTCCTAACATCAATACTGTTTACAAACAACGCCACCAGGGAACTATTACGAATCAAATTACCAATTTTCGTGTATCCATAATTATATCCGTAACACTAGTTGCATTTTAATTGGTTGTACCTGTGTTATGATTACAGAATGTAATGTATTTTATTAGTATTACGTCGACGTGAAAACGTTTACTAAACAAGTGAAATCGGGCTTCATCCCTGATGTAAATTATAACTTTTTCTCTCACCCATAGAAACAGATTTTAAAAAATACTGTTGCTTTGTCGCTCACAATGGTCCTCATCAGAAGACTTAAAGTCACCCAAGGGGCAATGGAGAGGGCAATGTTTGGAGTTTCCTTGCGTGATTGAATCAGGAATGATGATATTCGCAAGAGAACGAAGGTTACCGACATAGCCCGAAGCATCGCTAAATTGAAGTGGCAGTGGGCAGGACACATTGCTCGCAGAACAGAATAATGGTCGATGGGGCCGAAAAGTTCTGGAGTGGCGACCGCATACCGGAAGACGCAGCGTTGGAAGGCTTCCTACAAGGTGGACCGGTGACCTAGTGAGGGTCGCGGGTAGCCGATGGATGCGAGAAGCACAAGACCGGTTGTTGTAGCGACACTTGGGGAGGCCTATGTCCAGCAGTGGACGACTTTCGGCTGAATTTTTGTGAATGAATTTTCCTTATAATCGAAATAGTACTAATTACTAATTTATTACTAGAGACATTTCTTACAAACATGCAATTTTACATCTCTATAGGATTAGTTGGGAATTTGGTATATTTTTTATTAATATCATACTGAAGTAGTATTCTAAGAAAGCACGTGATCAAGGTATGTGATTGACTTGAAAATATTGTAAAAGAGACAGTAAAAAAATGTTGTTGTTTGTTGTTCTGTTGTGTGGATTTTAACGTACCGATGAAGCACGTTTTGCGAACGCGCATTCAAGGTGCTGTAGATGACCAAAAATCAGTACTGTCTGCGTGTGAATTTCGCATGAAGCGCGTTAGCGCGCGTCATCAGTACGTTAAAGAACGCCGTGTGCCAAGGCCCTAAGACATGACAAAAATTAAACATACCTCAATTACGTTGGTATTAACGTAAAGTTGTGGCCCAATAAAACATTACTTTGTGGACATAAACCCAATATATTGTGAATGTTATCATGCGGGTACCTAACCGATGCCTGCTTATAACATAATAAGTAAGTAGTTGTAAAAATAGACTACACTTCCTTCAGTGGTTCCCAGCCGTGGGAAGATTCACAGGTGCTGAAGCTTTCAAGGGAAACCAGTCTCTTACAATTTTAATATTCACCTGAAACTATGACTGTATCGGTTTAGTAGAAGCGTTAGTTAAAGAGTAGAGAAATTAATGTTACTTTTTCTTATTAAAGGCGCAGCTGCTGTTCAGTACTGTTTTGTCGAGTTATGCGCACATTTAATGTTTAGGGCAGTAGATTTTTTTTTTCGCGTTTTCTGGTTTAGCCCCATAGTGAAACTTGTTCATAATGGTGAATACAACGACCCCTTAAGAGGTATTGCGTTTATTCTGTTACAGATTGTATGTTAGAGGTATATAACTATGTAAAACCAGCAATTATATAGTTTTTTACAAACGACTTCGCTTAGCAAGCCCTACGCTTATACCTTAGGTACTATTTTACAAGAATTTACCATCATAGTCATCACACACAGTCTAACATACATTCTAATTAATACATTTAAAAGCAAAACAAGCTAGTAAATAATAAGCTTAGATAAGTAATAATCAACAGTAATAACCAGAAATGTCAGTACTTATATCAATATGAAAAATAATAAGTACTATTCACTTTATAGAAAATCATTTGGATGTTTGAATTTATTTCTACAATAGAAAATAATTCACTTGAACTAAAAATCTACGTTGTAATTATTTTGATATTATTTTTATAGTGTGGTTTAACATCAACTTATCAATAGAATAACAAGTTCAGTGACTTTTAATTTTATTCCAGAGCAAATATTTATTTACTTCCATTAAATATTTTTTCATTGTTTGTCTGTGATTACTTTCAATATAATTATAAAAAGTCTTCAAAAAGGATTAATAATTTTATTACTAAAAGGTATTTAAAATCTAATAAAAACAACAACACAAACAACAAGATTTAAAGGTATATTTGAGTTTTTCCGTGCAAATTCACTGTATACAATTTTGAAATGTACCTATAAATGATAAATAGTAACAGATTAAAATGTGATTTACTAGTTAATTTTGTGTTTTTATTGTATTCTACATAACGTTGAACGATCGATCAAACAAATATTCGATATTTTGAACACTCGATTGTTGAATGTTCGATTTATTAACCATTCGATATTATGAACGTTCGAGTATTTAGACGTTTGATTTATAGTGTTCGATCAATTGATATTCGATTATTAGGCATTCGATTTGGCATAGTACACCCGTCTTCAAAATATTTTCTCACAAATAGAATAATGCAAATGATTTGATATTTGTAAATCAAGATTTAAATATCATTTCCATTATTCTACCACAGGCCACGTAGTTCCCCCTAGTTTTCTTTCTGGAAATGTAACGAAGGCAACAATTGATTATTATTAGTTCACATCAAAACTTGTTACAACTCGCAACTTTAAAGTTAACTACCCTTTCTTTTTAACCGATTTAAAAAAAAGGAGGAGGTTCTCAATTCGGTTGTTAAAACAAAAAAAAAGGTTATTTTTTTATCTCATAACTCCGTTATTTATAAACCAATTTGAAAAAATCTTGTTTTATCTGAAAGGATATACTTTCCGATTGGTCCTATTGTCACCAAGTCAGATCTGATGATGAGATCCCATAAAAATCGAGGGAACCCCTCAAATTTTATAGGCACATACAATGCTTTTCATAATTTTTCTAACGCAATTCAGATATTTGTGCCTGGTAATAATCATTTCATATTACTGAGCTGATGATGAAAGGTATAAATTAGGATCTGATGATGAGATCCCATGAAAAATGTTTGTTCAGCGATATTTTCGGCAATTTTCAGCCGATTTGAATGATTCTATTTTTGTTTGGAAGAGTATTTTCCTGGACTGGCCTCATTTCAATTTGGTGAAGATCTGATGAAGAACTTCGGAGGTAGGCAACGGAACTCTTCAATAAATGATAGCAAATGTATCGGGATGGCTGGTATCGCATGTCTTTTTACACAACTGCCTAATTACACGACTGCCTAAAAAAGGAGTGTTATGTTTTTAGGGTTCATGTATGTACGTATGTTTGTGAGTTTCTTTATTCCTTCGTAACTCCTAAACGCCTTAACCGATTTCGATGTATGCGGTATCGTTAGAAGCGTTGCGTTATCTCGGGTAACATAGGATAGTCAAAACTAAATGAAAAATACAAACTAAATAAAAAAAATATAATGGAGTAGCCATAGATCATAAAAAATACGGATTTTTTTTTTTTCTTCAAAATTTGCTGACCTATACTATCATAATCTAGAGCTTGCTTAGTACATAACAAAAATATATAACAGAAGTATCCAGTATGCACTCGTTCGCTAATAATGAAAATTTAAAAAATTATTTTTGGACAGCCATGGTTCCAACAAATAATTGAAACTGAAAAACAACTTTTTTATTGCAGTTGGGGGACAGTAGGTAAGTACTCTGTAACATTTCTTTAATGGTCATGTGTTAAGTCTCTCCATGTATTAAATCACCTCAGAAATTTTTGTATCAATGTGGTACCAATCAAAAATCGATTTAGTTTCGCATTACTTATTCAATCAAAATATCGTTTTATCACTAAAAGGTATGAAATAAAAAACTAATAATTTAAAAATTGAAAAACACGCCTGCCATGTCCAAAAATGAACTAAAAAATTAAAAACAAGCATTGGCCAAAAAATTTAAAACTGAAAAATAACTTTCATTTTTCAAAAAACAAATAATTAAAAAAGTAAAAAACACGCCTTGTTTTTTACTTTTTTAATTATTTGTTTTTTATTGTTTACACTAGTTCTTAACATACCATCACGCCGGTACGCTGTTAATAGATACGCAGGTAGGTAGTATTTTATACTTTGTAGTGTTTTGTTTTTGGAAGTCGGTTATATTTTTTGTCAAAAAAAATATTTTTTATTTTTTGGATGTGAAATCATGAAGTGACTGCTTTCGCTCTGCGCGGAAGGGAGTGTCAGGCACTGGCTAAAACCCATCTGTGTTCCTTCTAATGCCCTCTGCGTTCCAGGGCCGCGGTGACTCTTTCAAACAACTTCCACAACCCTGTACAACTATCCTACTAGGTGAATTGATTACGTAAACGTAGGTCGGTGCCTAGTCATTGAATCCTACCCACATGTGGCGCATAAGTTCTAAATGTGATATTAATGCAGTTATCTCAGTATTAATGCTAACATTTCTACATTCCAGTGGAACAAGTATAATTTGCAGTGATTCTTGTTGCGTAAGTTGCAAGGATGTCTAAGTGGATTCTGAGAATTTTCATGCTTAAACGACTGATGTA
Source organism: Lacanobia wlatinum (assembly GCA_947578705.1). NCBI lineage: Eukaryota > Metazoa > Arthropoda > Insecta > Lepidoptera > Noctuidae > Lacanobia > Lacanobia wlatinum. The sequence continues at coordinate 11,581,522 of OX388024.1, read as the reverse complement.
AACGTAGATCAGGGATTTACCGCAGCTGTATTTCCCGTGGAAATCTCTATTATCCTTTCACTAGCTTTTGTCCACGACTTCGTACGCGCATATCCTGTTCTTTCCCGTTCCCATAGGAATTTCGGGAAATCCTCTCTTAGAGCTCCTTTCTGGAGTGCAGAGAAGCTACATGTCAAATTTCAGCTTTCTACGATCAGTAGTTTTGGCTGTGCGTTGTCTGTCAGTCACTCAGTCATTCAGTAACGGGAGAGTTTTATATATATCGATTATTAAATCTACATGGTAAGTATGTGTCTCTCACAGAACTTAAGAACGATAAAAATACTATGATGATGATAACTATTACCTGGTTTCAGTCATCATCATCATTTCAGTCAAAAAAACGTCCACTACTGGACTTATATAGATCACCGTCAAGTATCGCCACATCGACAGGTCCTGTGCGTCTCCCACTAGTTCTTCACTAGGTCATTGGTCCAACTTGTGGGAGTTCTTCTAACGCTGCATTTTCCGATATGCGATTACTTCTCTAGTACCATTCCACGCCACGGACCGTTCCTGAAAAAAAATCATAATTATAGCTGACAAATTGGCGGAATCATCATTCCTTAAATTCAGAAACGGTTTTGAGCTTTTTTTGGGACAATCCCGCCGCACATTCCCAACCACTGCAACTCCTGAAAGCCAGAATCAACAGTGGCGACCACCAGAAAACCGCCGAGCCCCACAGTATATACATTAAAAATTTGAGTTATTAATTCTGTAAACTAATAAGAGGGCAAGCAGCCTAGACATTATACCAACAAAATTATCGTCATAAGTCCCACAGCTGGGCGACCCTTTCTCCTTCCATTTTTTTCTGTCTTTGGCAATTTCAGGCCAAGTTCGATCAAATCATAACACCACCTTCGTTGCGTTCGACCTCAACAGCGATAAGGTATATATATTTTTCCTTTGGCATTTTGACAATATCTAACGCTAATAGAACTCCCACCCAGGGCTATAGCTTATGTATCGCTGCTTATATGCTCGTATTGGTACCATAATTTTGGTAGTGGATCAATCTGGGTTTCCTCTAAAAATATTCTGTAGTTGATTGCTAGTAGGCTGAATGATTAATAGCAAAGAAATAAAGTACTTTAACTAATTATCCGGACACCATGCACGCGTTAAATAACTGAATAATGTTTAAACCAACAGTCATTGACTTGATAATAATATTTATACGACTTTATGTCAAGAAGATTTTGTAAAAACAGGTATCGTGTAATTTTACATACCTATAAATAAGACAGGATTTAAAATAGTAATTAAAATGATAAAAACAAAGTCTGCACCGCGGCTTTACTCGCGTTAAAGTAGACTATCCGTTTCCAGAGAGTCATCTATCTCTGTACCCAAATTCATCAAAATCGGTTGGGTGATTTAAGCGTAAAATCGTAACAAACTAATATACTCAATTTCGCACTTTATCATATTAGGAATTCAACCTTAATTTTATTGCAATGAGATTAATTTATATTCTTCGCGTGCCTAGTTAATAAATAGATCCTTTTACGAGGTAAAGTTACATTTAAGAATTAGCTCATGATTATAAAATTAATATTGTGGGTCTAACATACCTATCGGTCGATTGTAGAATAAAACTTTAAAGGTTAGGTGAAGTGAGCTGTCGTTCCAATTGATGCTAGGGAAACCTCACGCCCCAGCCGCCGCAACAGAAGGAGACGCCCCGGGCGTCGGGAGTCGCAGAGCGATTCCCGGCCACCGTAGACGTGGGCCTGCGGATGGCGAGCGTTGGGTAGCTCGCCGTCTGATCAGAACCAGGGGGGCTACTCTCTAACGAAATCCGTAGTTTCGGGCTTAGTTGCGGGCGGGCGTATTCTACTCCTTATCACCTACAGAGTTACGATTAGTCCCGAACCCAAACTGAGAATGAATGACAACACGATTTCACAGTAACTGTCAAATCGTGTTATCATTAGTTCTCAGTGGTTAGGTGATACGGAGTAGAAAATGCCCGCCCGCAACTAAGCCCAAAACTACGGATATCGTTAGAGAGTAGCCCCCAGGTCCCGGTTGACGGCGTGTTCCACAAAGAGATGTCAGCATAGTAGCCGCTAGGGCCAGTGACTGCCAGAGTTGCGGAATTTGTTCGAAAGAGTCGCCGCGGCCCTGGAAGGCACAGAGCATTAGGAAGGACACGTAAGCGTTTTAGTCAGTAAGAGTCTGACACTCCCTTTCGCCCCACATAGAGTGGAAGGAGTCATTTGATGATTTTCCATCATTAACAAAAAAGAGATTAACAGCTGAATTTCAGCTGACTTCACCTGAATAATCATAGTGAGATTGCTACAGAGTAGCACTATAATTATGATGGTAAGGGATCTAGTCGACATTGGGGCACGCTTGCCTATTTATTCTCGATTTAAAGACCCTCAGATTGCTGCTGTCTGATTGCTTGCAAAAAATAATTTATGGAAGTATAATTTATGAAGTACTGATCCGCTTACGAAAATAATTAATTGATTAATTTTATACCAAAAAAAAAAAATACGTAGGTTAGGTTACGAGAGCGTAGTCATAACAAAATACTTTAAAAACAGTTACTTAATAAAAACGCATACTTCGCACAAGTGCCTTTAACAACTATGCTTCAAATTTCGCATTATCATTATCGAAACTTGAATTAGTTCCCGAGGTCGTTAATATAAAGAATTTTAACGCCTCGACCCTCATCTCGTGAGACTAAATAAAAAAAGAACATATTTAGTGCTCGATTTGGCGACCAATGGCGTCTCGGAGCAATTTAATCTTACGACTCTTATACCCGGATACGAATTCCCCAATCAGGGGAGTATTCAGGTTTGTCCGGACGCGTGGGTTTTGTACCACTGAAACATAGAAGAGTGTGAATATGGAGTGGTCATATATAGATTATTTTGATAGAGTTTTATGATGGGTCAAGGGGATGGCTGTTATTGGAATGTCACTATGCAGATGCTTGTGGTTGTGATGGATTTGCACAGTTACGCAAGACGTATACATTCTTGGTTAAAAATATTATTCTGTTTAGTTTGTTGTTACCATTTGGGAAAACCTGGATTTGTCGCCGACTAGTTACTACCATACCGAAATACTCGCAATTTCATCCAGTAATGTTTTTTCTCGATTTTTCCTATACATGATCACTTCATTCCCTCTCGACTCCGTGCCTAAAATCATAAATCACGCATTTATTTCGTGAGGCACGGACCGTTGCGGCATCGGGACGTGCTTATCTGTTATTTGCAGCGAAAACGCAGCGTTCGCCGGCGGTTTTCACCAGCATGTTGATAAATATTGGGCCACACTAGATATAATGGCCGTGGTTGGTGGACTGTCCGTCCGAGCCCAGTAAATCTAACGCTAAGTGTGGTACGAATCGCCAGTGTACACGAATTATTGCTTAATCGACTGGATTTATGCCAATAGACGCTTGTTTCGAACAAAGCAGTTATGAAACACAGATTATTCTGGGTTTCTGACGGGTTTCCCGGAAAAATTGAACATAGTCTTGTTAATGGTTTCGCAGAAGAGCATAGAAATGTCTGTTTTCCTGTAAAAGGCGATAAAGGGATTACCTACAAATGTTGCCCTTTTTACTTATTTTTTTCTCGTTCTTACACGTGATCTGCATACTTTGAGGAAGAATCTATTCCATTCTGTTGAATACCTATACTAATATTATAAAGCTGAACAGTTTGTTTGTTGGTTGAACGCGCTAATCTCAGGAACTCCTGGGTCGAATTGAAATATTCTTTTGGAACGAAGTTCCTTATCGCGCGTTGTGAAAGGGGGCTAGACGGAAAAAAATCTCACGAAAAGTTGTAACGACACTTTTTGCTATAGTTGTAAGCCGTGCGACGTGCGCTTGTTTCTCTGTCTGTCTCTCTCTCTCTCTCTCTCTCTCTCATAGAAAGCAAGCCAGTTATTTTCGTTTCGTCTTTCTATTTCTGTTTACATTATATTTGTAAGGTAGGCAGGGTAGGCAGGGTAGGCAGGGTAGGCAGGGTAGGCAGGGTAGGCAGGGTAGGCAGGGTAGGCAGGGTAGGCAGGGTAGGCAGGATAGGCAGGGTAGGCAGGGTAGGTAGGGTAGGCAGGGTAGGTATTAGGGTCTAAAATTGAGCCTACTGATTAAGTTATATTACATTGTATTTGTCTACACCAATATTATAAAGAGGAAAGATTTGTTTGTTTATTTGTTTGTTTGTTTGAATTGAATAGGCTCCGAAACTACTGGACCGATTTGAAAAATTCTTTTAGCATTGGATAGCTACATTATCAGGGAGTAACATAGGCTATATTTTATCCCCGTACTCCAACGGGAACGGGAACTACGCGGGTGAAACCGCGTGACGTCCACTAGTTAATAATTAAAAAATATTATTATAACTTTAAAAAAAGAAAAAATACAATTCCTTCACTAATTACTTCTCCGAACTTCGTTCCATCCGGGTGTCCCTTGACACCTCTCAAGTTGTTTTTATGTTGGATAGTCCATTTATCGAGGAAGGCTATAGGCTATATAACATCACGCTACGACCAACAAGAGCGGATCATTAATGAAAAATGTAATGCAGACCAAGTTGCCTGGGTCAGCTAGTTACATAATAAGAAATTTTTTTCTTGAATATTGCTTACAATAATTCTGACATGTTTCTTATACAAGGACTAAATAAACAATGTCAACAGGATGTTACTCCAATAAAAGCACCAAGAATGTTGTTTATGTTGGTCACCTCTTATCTTTTAATGATCTACAAATTAGTCTGCGCTTATCTAGGAACTAAATTCTGAATACTGATCACTTATTTATTGAAACCAGTTTAATTTGCTAAGCTGTGTGTTGTGATTCAGATTAGACTTTTGTGTCAAAATAATCGGAACAATCAGGCTGGTATTTTTACCTCAGCATCTACATCCACTGCTGGGGCAGCACAGGGTTCTCTTTTCTCGTTATTGTGTCTACCTCATCCAGGTTTATCCGCGATGGGAAGAATGTTGTCCGTCCTTACGTCGCCGTCGTCATTTTTTTTGACGCAGTCGTGGGGCACGTGTTTTTTTTTGTCACTGTTTGTTTTGTTCCTGTGTACCTGATAAAATATCGAAAAATAAAATGCCATTTTCCTTTCTTTCTTAATATCTCACCAAAAAAACTGACACCAAACTTACTAAGAAGTACCGTGTTACCCAGTTCACGGGTTGTGGAGGTCTGGTAGGCAGCCGCCCCACGTGAAGTACTGGTATTCAACTGAATCCAGTTTGACTGGGAGCCGACCCTGATATAGTTGGGAAAAGGCTAGGCAGATGATGATCTCATCGCCGGACGATCAGCACTTCTTCCACTCCTTTAACGCCACTCGGTAATCTTACTCCATCTGGGAGAACCTTGCATGTTATCCTACCTGATCCTTCTTAACAAAATTTCAACTAGATGATTTATCTACATCCTACTGAACAAGTATATGTAATAAACGTACAAAACCAAACTTAAATTATTTATTTACTTACTATAGGTTAACCAACAGCTTATGTATACAGCGTTTCTTAAGAATAGGTAACAAAAGCATTAGACCTACACAGTCGCCAATAATAGGTCAACCAACATTCAAAGTGAGTTATAACACATACTTAAAATATTATAATTAAACATTGAGAGATTACAAAATAAATTTACAAATTATTAAATTAAAAAAGAGTTATCGGTCAGTTTATATCTATGCAGCAATCTGAGATCAAAAGAACTTTTTTTGCAGCTACGAACAAAACCAACATAATTTTACAGCAGTTGTTGTAAATCCTTCCTAAGTGGGATCATCGTTAGCTACCCTTAACCCATGTCGAAGAAAAGCAGGACTAGTTCTAAATTTTTATTTATATTTTGCTCCACCGGAGACACATAATTGACGTTCATAGGCGCTAGTTCTCTGTCGGTCATCAATCATCAGGCTATCATCCGGTAAACGTGCACCGACGGCGGCGGTCGTAAGCCTCTCAGTGCCGCCCCGGGCCCGACTCTATATGGCCGGTCATATCTTTCCGGGCCATTTTTTCCTTGAAAACTTGCAGTTGATGTTTCGATAAGGGCTTATTATAGTTGAATTTAATTAGGCTGTTGCTGAAATGTCTGGTCTGAATAAGTATCTGCTTTATAATTACTTTATAAATATAAAAATCTGTATTTAGGTATGTTTTTAGGGTTCTGTACCCAAAGAGTAACGGTAGTAACCCTATTAGTAAGCCTTCGCTATCCGTCCGTCCATCCGTTTGTCCGTCCGTCCGTTTGTCAGCGAGCTATATTTCAAGAACCGTAATAGGTAGACAGTTGAAATTTTGCACAGAGTGTGTATTGCCGCTGTAACAACAAATAATAAAAATTAAATTAAATGATATATTAAAGGAGCTTTTTTTCGATTGATGGTACGGAACCCTTCGTGTGAGAGCCTAACTTCGCTGGCGTCGCACTTGGCTGGTTTTTAATAATTTATGCTTCAATGATGAAACGATTTAGGATGAAGTTTGGAACTTTGGCCTAGATAAGGGAAAAGATTTTTTATCCTGGTAGTGCGATCCTACATGATAATTCCGACCATCACGCGAGCCAAGCCGCGGCGGCTGTCATAATAACACGATTTCTACACAGTTCTGAGGCACCTATGATGTGCGAGATGTTTAAAAATGAATCAGAAAACTCGTATAAATATATATTTTTTATTAATAACAAAAATGAACTCCAACAAAACCTCGATCGCATACCTGTACGCACATAACCGTTCCAAATTCAAACTCCACATAGACAACCATGCAGTAACTCAATTCCACAGATTTAAATTAGGTGTTCTGATTCAATAATGCGTTACTCCAGGCACATACCGGTGTTCAAACAGGGCAGGCTTATGGTAGTTCTGTAAACAAGCCACGCATCCATCAACGAGGCTTAATGGCTTATCCAAATCAATTAGAAACTTGAGGCTTATGTTATATGTGTTCAGTATCAGATCGCTTGTGTGTTATGTTTTGGGAAAGGCAGGGCTAGGAATAGGGTGCTTGGAATTGTGTGACTGACTGGAGGTATGGATAATGATGTAGTATTGGGTAAATTAGTCTGTTTTTTTACTATTGATAGGCACGCGTTTGACCAGTATCTCACCTGATGGTAAGCGACGACCACGCTTGCCTAGAAGTAACTTACTCCCAGGTTGTTTCAGAAAACACAGACTCCGGCAAAGAATTTCACTCCTTAGCTGTACGTACCTACTATGAATGTGTTCCTAAAATGTTTTGTGCGTTGGATAGTTGATAGTAATATATGCAGGCAGCTTACTTGCAACTACTTTTAAACAATTTTGTGAATGTGCTGAGTAGACAATGATTATACACCACACTCGTAAGTATTTCATAAGCTTCAAAAGTTATAATGAACACATTAGAAATAAATATTGGCAATGCAATGGAAAAAAATATATTTTTGCCTGTATATTTTGTATAACAGCTTTGTTGACTGTACATTTAATAAAAAAATCGCTTTGGGATCACTTTTATAACATTAAAGGGAATGGGTCGTAATCCACCACGCGGGCCCAATGCGGGTTGGTGAATGTCACATGTCTTCGAATTTTTGGTTCTAGGACATGCTGGTTTCCTCACGATGTTTTCCTTCACCGTTTTGAGAGCAGTGGTGATGAAATAAATTACACAAAGTAATGTGCCTGGCTGGGTTTGAACCTGCGACCTACAACTCGTAAGTCGAAGCCATTACCACTCGGCCACCACTGCTCACTCGGCCACCTAGCACTAGCATTTCTTCAAGGGCTCTATTCTCAGTAGCAAGTGCCGAAAATAAGGTCCCAATTGTTCAACATCATTTTGACAATTTGACCTATGGTAGGCGTAAGATCAACGAATTTAATAGAAATAAAAAATATTAACAACATTTTATCATTGTTTCGTCTGAGCTTTTAATCTTCATCGAGACACACTCTAAAAAGACATCAAGTAATTACCTTTTTAGGGTTCCTTACCAATATGGTAAAATGACGTTTGACGACGTCAACTATTTTACACATAAGAAAGAAGTAAAGATGCAAATATTTTTTGCAACAGCGACTGAAAGGGTTTCTTAAAAATTCAAAGTCGGGCTTCTAGGACATGTGAGGTATCATATGAAAGAGCGCTATTTGCACATTCTCAAACATTGTTTTAGGCCGCATGGTTTCCAACTTTTGACGAAAAATGTTAATTTGACCATTTCCTCCCTTATCTCTGAAGTTTGCATAAAGAAAATCTGAAATTATTCTACGTGGTAGAAGTTTATGTAAAGATTACAGGAAAAATAAATTCTGACGGATATAGACCTCACCCATGAAAATTTAAAAACATTTGACGTTTTATGCGATGGTACGGAACTCTCAGTGTGCGAGTTCGACTCGCTCTTGACCGTTTTTTTTAGGAAGAGAAATCATAAAATGACTTCTCCCGCTCGCGGAGCAGAAGGGAGAGTCACTGACTAAAACCCATCCGTGTTCCTCCTAACGCCCTTTGCGTTCCAGGGCCGCAGTGACTCTTTCGAACAAATTCCACAACTCTGGCAGATCAAGTAAGTACCTAATATACATATTTACACAACTCTTAACGAACTAATCAATAGCACACAACAAAGCAATCATTAACTCTATATTCCTAATAATCCGTCGCCAATAAATTAATGTATTGATTATTGCGTCAAAAATGTGACAAATTAACATAATTTTGACATTTGTCACAGTGACACTTGTCACAAAAGGTTGCCTTCCTTGATCATCTGATAAATTGGTCAAGTTAAACGTTTCTGATGAAAAAAAGGCTCATCGGAATGTGATATTTGGAACATAATTATTCAAAAATATCTATCCAATCTGTATCTATGAACTAACACGACTTTGTAATAATAACCTATATTATATTTATGATGCTCTTGTTATGGTTTCCTATATTTTTGTTGATCGTCACAATAAAAAGAAGATAATAACGAAAATGGGATCGTTTATTAGTCTGTCTGTCAAAAGGATCGCAATATATAAAAATGTTTTGATAAACGTTTAAAAGGATCAAATAGGTTGGTGTAATATCGAGTTATTTGGAGATCATATTATTTCAACAAGATAGTTTTTGAGCTAAATCAATTTAACCATAAGTAGGTCTATCAAATGTAGGATTTTGGTAAAAACCGCAAAAACTGTTTTTTTGTCAAATTCTCAAAAGAAACATATGAGTTAAAAATAACTATTAGCAAATAAAAGTAACAATTATTTGAATTAATTGTTATAATTGTCTCAATGATTACTCGTACAGTTTATCATAACAGCTATAATATTATAATATGATTATATTATATTAGGTAAAATTGATTTTTTGTTACCTAATATGTTTGTAAAATATTAATAATCTTTTTATTATCAGACAACTGAGGCCCATAGATAAAATATACAAAATTATCTTAAACAATAATAAACTAATACATATTTATAAAACCGTATTAGAACTATCACTAAAGCTTATCAATAATCGATAGGCTCATCCTATTACGGTTCTCCATTTAATAGATAACTACTGTGGGAAAATGCAGGGTTCCTGGAAAACTTTGGTCTAAAGATATAATGTGGAACCTACAACCCCTAAGGAACCTCAGCTTTATAGGACTGTGCGTTGTCTGTCAGTCAATCAGTAACGGAAGAGTTTTACATATTGATAGTGAATGGAAAGACAATTAGCTTTAATAAACACAATTCCCCGCATTGATACGGCGTCGAGTTCCATTATTAATTCACACACATAAGCTTTATTGTCTTGGGATTTCAAACTAACCGATCCACGCGATTCCAGCTCGTATAATAAGCGCTTAATTGAATTAAATTTCACAGTCCCGAAGTCATAGCTGGGCTATTCTAACTTTGTAATCATATTGTATGTAGGTGTAGTTATAAAAAAAGTTTTTTTTTTTAATTTTTACGACAATAGATTAATAAAATACCTAACTTGTGGTTTTAAGCATTAAATAAATTACTCTTTGCACTCTTTTTACTCTTACATAAAAGTAAAAAAAAATAAGCTGGAAAATCGTTTCAGCAGCATTTTCAGGGTTCCAAACATCCTATAGGATCACTCGGGTATCTATCTGTCCGTCTGTCACAGCCAATTTTCTCTGAATCTACTGGATCGATTCTGTTGAAATTTGGTACACATATGAACTTTTGTGACCCAAGCAGGGAACCATTATGAAAATGAATAAATTTTGAGTAAGTCACTTTTGGGGAACAAAATAGAAAATTGCAATCGCACTTGGCCGCAGTTTTTCAAAGAGAAAGACATGTTTTTATTCCATCGAAAAGTAGAATGACCCAGATACCAAATGATCGGGAACATGAACACCAATAAACCTATTCAATTATAATTGATTAAAAAAGATCCACCAAATGGGAATTTAAATTAAGTAATAGAAGTTAATAAAACTAAGTTATGAAAGTAGATCAATGGCTGTAACCTAGTTCCATAATAATGTGGAAATATAATATGGATATAGATTTGGTATTCATCTAAAAATATATTTTGTAGATAGGTTGATAGATATTATTCCTTGAGTCAATTGAGAAACGAGCCAAGAGGATCATCGGCACTAAGAGGCTCGTCGCGACGAAGCTCCAAAGTCTTGAGCATCGACGACGAGTTGCTAGCCTGTCGGTTTTCTACCGGTTGCATTTTGGGGAATGTGCGACGGAATTGAATAATTTAATTGCACCAAGCCCGTTCCATCATCGGACCACAAGACGAACGGCGATGCGGCACCAGTACATGGTGGACATCCCACCCACGCGCACAAAACGTTTTGGGAACACATTCATAGTGCGTACAGCTAAGGAGTGGAATTCCCTGCCGGAGTCTGTGTTTCCTGATAGCTACAATCTGGGAGTCTTTAAGTCAAGAGTGAATAGGTTACTTCTAGGCCACATCATCGCTTACCATCAGGTGAGATAGTGGTCAAACGCGTGCCTATAAATAGTAAAAAAAAAACTAGCTGGCCCACGCAACTCCGTCTGCGTCGCATTTCTCATTGATGATCCGCTCCTTTTAGTCGTGGCGTGATGTTATATAGCCGATAGCCTTCCTCTACAAATGAGCTATCCAAAACACTTAAATATTTTTTCAATTCGAACCAACAAAATCTTCAGCTTTATAATACTACTATAGTATAGTAATTGAATTTAAGCTATAGCTACATTTATCATAAAAATATAAAACCATACATTCAACCTTTAAAAGCGACGATAGAGATAAAAAAACGTCTTAAAATTGAAGCATTAAACTGAAATAATGAGAGGATACTTCGCAACTCTCTCGGGAAGTCGTAAAAAACAGCTCGAACTAACTTATATGGAGACCATCTGGTCTACAATGTATTGGATTAAAAGATCTTATAAGAGACGAGAGTACGCCCAGGGGAATGAGAAAACATCTGACGTCGTGACCTAGTAGGAAAAGTCATGAACCTACCTACAGAGGGCTTCAAAAGTGCGGGTCATATTTAATTATGGTATTCTGTATCTGTAACACAATTAAGAAAAAAATACTGACTTTTTTCCCCAAAAAACGAATAAATACAAACAATATAAAAAAAAAATTTTCAAGCTGTCTGATGCAGTTGGTGGTGTTTATTTTAGTTCAATGACAGAGTCAATGCCATCGACTGCATTAGACTATTTAAAACAAAGTGTATTTTTTTAAGTTTTAGTCGTTATTCGAGATCAGGTTTTTGAAAAAAAAAACAATGTTTTTTTATATTGTTTTTTTTACTCTATAGTAGCTACAGAACCACCATCTTTAAATATGACTACGCACGTTGGAACACCCTGTGTAAGTAGACATAGCTTTTACCCGCAACTTCGTACACGCATACCCCGTTTTTTCCAGTACCCGTTGGAATTTCTGGAAATCCTCTCATAGTGGTCCCCTACGGAGTGCAGGGAAGCTTCATGCCAAATTTCAGTTTTGTACGACCAGCAGTTTTAGCTGTTCGTTGTCTGTCAGTCACTCAATCAGTTAGTAACGGAAGAATCCTTACTAATGTTATAAATGCGAAAGTAACTCTGTCTGTCTGTCTGTCGCGCTTTCACGCCAAAACTACAGCACCGATTTAAATGAAATTTGGTACAGAGATAGTCTAGAGCCTGAGAAAGGACATAGGCTACTTTTTATTTCGGGAGTATGTTCCCTAGGCACCACGCGGGCGAACCCGCTGGCAGAAGCTAGTTTTATATATTAAGATGATTGATGATAAGGGATAAGGGCGATTTTCTGAAACAAAAGAATCGCAAGAGTGATTTGACTTATTGTCAGGCGCGCATCAGCTGCAGTGATTAGTTTAAAAAAAAAATAACGGCCAATCGCATTACTTGATTTGTTTTTAATTTTTGACCATCTATATTTATAAAAATCAATGCCACTTTTCGTTGTTTTATAACTCAAGAACGGGCTCACCTATCCAAACCAAATGCGGACTATTTAGTAGATGGTTTATGTGAAGTTTGTGGTAGGGTAGGGTAGGTAGGGTAGGCTAGGGTAGGGTAGGTAGGGTAGGGTAGGTAGGGTAAGTAGGTAGGGCAGCCAGTTGACGGGAGCGAAGCCGCGCAGGTCAGCTAGTTGATATATAAATTTTTGTGACGCGTTGATAAGATCTATATCCAGAAACCGTGTTTAGGTTTAACGTTGATATGATTAATGTTTAGCTAAAATAGTTTTTTTTTTAGTAGTACTAATTCCACGTTAAGTTTGAGTTACTTACCATACAATTTATAAAGGAAAATAACTTTTACCTATTTCTATTGAAATAGAACTCACTTAAGCTGTCCTTAGTAATAAAGCTTAGTAAAATAAAACAATTATTCCAAGCTGCGGCACATTTATATTTTAACTGAAAATAATAATAATGAAGCTGTAGTTTTAGTGTAATATTTTCTACTATCATACCATCGTAGACTTTGTCTCTGTCATCTCTAACCTAGAGTCAAGAGCAAACCTCAAATAATAAAAAAATCTATTAATCATAGTGCACTAAAACTTTAAATAAACAAAAGTCAAAAAAAAGAAAGAAGAAATAAAAAGATAAAGAAAAAAAAAAGAAAGACAGAAAGAAAGAAAGATAGGAAGGAAGGAAGAAAGTCAGTAGAAGAGTTATAAAGATTTTTAGTCATAAAAATACTAATTATATAAATGACCATGTCAACCAATGGTGTGCCTCGAACGTGATCAACATCAGCCTCTCGTAAGGAGGCTAGATCAAAGTCTTGATTTTGAAAGCGGGGGGTAAAAATAAAGAAAGCTTGTATTGTTAGGAGCCAGCTCCTTCTGGAGCCCTGACCACTGGTAGGCTCTATACTCTGGATTTACGTTCTTTACTGTTTTTGGGGTCCCGTACCCGAAGGGTAACCAACGGACCCCTCGTCCGTCCGTCCGTCCATCTGTCTGTCAGTTGAAATTTTCACAGAGTGTAAGAGCGTGTGTGTGTGTGTGTGTGTGAGTGTGTATATGTATGTGTGAGTGTGTGTGTGTGCGTATGTGTGTCGGAGTGTGTGTGTGTGTATTTCTATTGCTGTTTCAACAAAAAATAATAAAAATTCAGTTAAATTAAAAATAAAAGGGGGCTCCCATACAAAAACGATTTTTTTCAGTACGGAACCCTTCGTGTGAGAGTCCAACTCGGACTTGGCCGGTTTTTTCATACTGTTTTATTTTTCAAAGACATATCTTAAAATGTGTGAAATGAGTAAAGACAATTACTAAAATATAGATACCTACATACGTAGGTACTAAAATTATTTTCGTCCACAACAACCATTTATGGCTAAGGTGTGTCATCAATATATTTGAAGCTGACTTTAGAAAAATGTGAACCTAAGTGGGTAGGTCTCCTTACATGTCAATTTTATCACAAGACAATGGAATGCGAAGTCAAATCAAAAATACCATTAAAATAATGTAAACATGTTGGAATGTCCATAATATTTCAACTCCTACGTAAGAGGCTTGTTTTGAATTCTGCTCTAGTTTTTAAGTATTCTTTTTGTCATGTTTGTTTCAAAATACAACTTAAAAATATAGATGTCATCTGTGACACCAGGGTCGGTTATACTGTTCGTCCTTGTCCAAATAGCGTGCTTTATCGAATATCTTGATATCTGACTTTAGATTATTCTTTATATTTGATAGAATTCCTGTGTTATTGCCTGTGATTTATCTCGATGTCAAATTAATTCGTGATAACGCGCTTAAGTGAAATCTTTAGCAATGACATTAGTCACAAAATCCGGTAGATAAGGTTCAAGTTAATTGGCCAAGAATTCCTTCGAATTCTTCTATGCAGTCACGTCATATAAGATTGAGCCATCATTGTCAGTTTCCGCATACATTCAATATTTTACGACCAAAAAATGATCAATTAACATTCCTGGCAAGGTAACATTAGAATGGAATCTATTTCGAAAATCGAACTAAATGTAATTTGCGAATGATCGTGTTAAAAAAAAGTAGCTAAAGGTTTCCGCAGCAGAAGATTTGTTTGAAGAGGTTTTGTTTTTTATTCGTAAATCACGGAGAGTCTGAGGTCATCGCATTTCGGCGGCCTTGCCCGGTCGCCGACCAACGATGACACTGCGACCCACGACATTTGCAGCCACGAACGAGCTCAAGTTACAAATGATCACCGTCCAATGCAAAACACAACTTAACGCTATTTCTCAAGGCATAATTTTGAATAGGATTCGTTTTCAGTTCTGACGCGTAGGCGACTTAGTGCCAATATTTATTCGACAAAACACCTAAAAGGCATAAATTGGAGCAGTGTTTAGTTAATGTTTTCAGTTTCTGTTCTAGAATGTTTAATGGAAATCGTTATATTTTGACGTTGTTTAAATAATGGGGTTTTAAGTTGTTTTGAAGTTTTACTACCTAACTCGTTGTTTCATATTTTATTAATTTGCTTTAGAAGTTATAGTCCAGCTTTTATAATAAAAGTTTTATATGCTCGTCTACCTATGCATTAAAGACAATGTTGAGTGTATTGCAAAAATGTTTCAGGTTTCATTGTTAAAATATAGTTATTCTTAATTTATATAAAAATCTGGAGAATATCTTGCTTTTTAACGAAAACATACCTTCTCAGGGTACATAGGCTAAACCCATCACTGACTTGACATCTACTGATAAATTTTAGCCAGAGGGACAATTTTCGGAGCGCAGTCCTTTTGACAAGTTTTTGACATGGATTGGCGCTGGAGTCTAAAAAGGCCACTTTAGCGAATCAGAAAGCACATCACGCTACCCGTCACTGTCAAATTTTCCCAAGCAATCTTGAACCTAATGCTTGAGCGATAAAGATGAAAATGAAATTTGACAGATTGTTGTATGATTAATATTATGATTCTACTAAAGTAGCCTTTTTAGACCCGCTGATATTGTGATACTGCAGGTTACTAGGGCTGCGATACCACTACTAACTACTATAAATCAAACAACGATTGGGTTCATGAAGTAATTAATAGGGCCCTAATAATTATAAAAACAATTATCATCATAACAGCCGAAAGACGTCCACTGCTGGATATAGGTCTCCCCCAAAAGAGGGGGGTTTGCCATAATGGTTGGCGATCGCAGTGTATGGTCTTGCGTTTTACAGAGAACGCTGCTGCCCATTCTCTGGTGAGTCTCTTAGTCGCCTCTTACTACACCCTCGGGAAGTGATGGGATGGTATTATTCTTTTACGGCACCACACGGCACCGGCCGACACCATACGGCATATTTTTTTTTATAAAATAATGTAATTCTTGTATTAGTACAAGAATGACACTATTCAAAACAAACTACTTTGCACATTCTTACTTATTTAATTTCTATTTTATTTTTCTTCGACCTCACAAAGCTTTACAGACCTTGCCAGCTACATAATGCTGTCAAAAAGGTTCGCCACAATATAGTGCGACTTCAATAGGGTATTTGCCTACTACAAAAAATATACATGAATGAATATTTATTTGATAGATGTTATTAAAATAGTACGATTGGTGAAAAAAATAAAACAGAAGTTTTGAATAGCTTTTGAAGTTACTCTTCTATCCTTGTCACACAAAATGTCTGGATGTTTGTACTGGATGGCTTAATTCAAAATGACGAGACTAGTAACGTCACACGCCATTTGTGCTGTCTCTGTTTATCATAGATTTTAGAACGCTGTTAACACCGCCATTTTTTGAGATTTTTAAGCAATATTTCTTAACTGCGTCTTGTCTGCTCCCTTGGTTTTGAGAATATAATTTAAAAAATCCATTCAAATACCCTATTGGACGGTTTTGAATAAGAACAAGAATTGGCAGACACATTTCATTCTTAGGTACTTGTCTCACCGCCGACGATCAGCGAGCAGCGGGTGAACCTTAAAACTGTACACGAGTTGGTGAGCAGCGAGAAGCCAGTATGTAGCTTCGATAGTTTAGCCGCTCGGCTATAAGCGAATGCTATTTTGAGACGGTCGATTACTCACACCACTCCCTTCAGTCCTCATTATAGGTATGACCGCTGGTTGGCGAGTTCTGACCGCCAAGAGAGCGTCGCCGAGCGAATTTCGCTGAGCGAATATATTGTCTTTGATTTTTTATTTATTTATTTATTCTTTTATACAGTTTGTGTACAGTTTTGAGTTTCTTATTGTACCATTAAACCAGGATTGGTATTACCAGGATTAGTATGACCAGATAGTTCTTGTCACTGCGACCAACTAGTGGTAAGAGTCGGCTCGCAGTCAGCTATCGACTACATATAAATGTATGTGTCTCTTTAACTCACACGAGATCTATATCTTTTGTCACTTTCTTCAGCGAGAAAATAGTCGATAGTTAATCGCTTCCTCATCGGCGGTGAGACAAGTGCCTTACTTGTACGTGCGAAAATAATTATAAGCTTTTAAGAAGAGATTGAAAACAAAGTCATCTATAATACTATAATGTTTAAAAACAGAATCCTTTTCAATAACAAAACGTGTAGTATCTTACACGTGATAAATCGTTTAAATTACAATAACTTAAAATAAATTGCCCATTTTAAACGATCGCCAATCGATTATGTAACAGAATTGATTAGTAAACCAAATATAGATGTATTTATATGAAAACTAGACTACTTAGTTGATACGTTTTGAAACATCCTGTACTTTAAATGTCAAATTGTACAGGTAGTGACGATTTTCAGAATAGGAAAATTTTCGCATTTTAAATTATTGTTGAACTGTTCTCAAGAATACATAATGGCACGAGGATCATTTAAGTTGTTTACTTTGATGAGGCGAGGCGAATGTGGAACATTTTTCGTATCTAAAACTATTTATAGGTTGTAACGGTAATGTGTAGTCATATTTAAAAAAAAAACGGCTAAGTGCGAGTGTTCCGTACCATAAACCAAAAAAAAAAAACACCGGTAGCACTCCGGGAGTGCCGGCAGAAGTGAAAACATGTAAATAATACATCCTTACTGTCGCGGTCACATCATAGACAAACCACCGACAACAAAATAAACAAAAAGACACTGACGTGTGGCCGCGACAGCGACTGTCAGTGACAGATGTCAATCTTGACACAGTTCCTGACATAAACAAAACGAACCATAAAAACAACAAAAAATAACGTTGTGTTTAATTATAAGTACAAAAATACTATCATTTATGAGGTAGAATACAATGTTTATTTATTGCGCTATCGTACACAAATATGACAATTTACATGTTATTATTCATAATATTATATCGTTATTTATTTATATATTACATTAATTTTTATCTCTTAGAAAAATCAACTTTCATCCATAATTTCGTAATTCCGTAATTTCGTATCCTTGGATACGCGTGGCACGCTGTACATAAACACAGACGGACATTCGCGCAAGCGCCCTGTGCCGCCTAAGCGGAGCAGCACACTCAGGCACGGTAGAAAGAGTGGGAGATACTAGTTCCTCTCCCTTCCCCTCGATCTTACGCTTTTTCGCATCACGTGACCCTGACGCGAGTCCGTCTTACGCTTTTTGCGAAGAGGTCACGTGACCCTGACGCGAGTTTAAGATTTTATACCCATTACAGAAAAGTGCTCAACGCCGCTAAAGAAGTTTTCACTTCAAAAAAAACAAATTTCTTGTATGGAATTAAATTACATTAAAAGGGCACTTTTAATTTAATTTAATTTTAATTCTTTGTTACTATAGCAGCAATAGATTTACACACGCTGTGAAATTTCAACTATGTACCTATTACGGTTCCTAAGATACAGCCCGCTGACAAACAGACGAACGGACGGACAGACAGCGGAGGCTTAAATTCCGTTGGTAAGGCTTTGGATACGGAACCCTAAAAACTGATTTTGCCCACGTATGTGGAAATGGTCCATGGTTTCCTTGAAGAAACCTACTCATTTATATGGGCAAAAGCAGAACTTTAAATATGGCAACACCTTACCGTTACATCGTATATGAAGACAAAAAAAATATATAGAAATACAAAATCCATTTCTGACACTGAAATCTACAATCCTGGAAAATGTAAGGTTTTTCGGGCAGGAATAGGCAATTGCAGTGAAGCCGGCGGAAAAGCTAGTTAAATAAAATATAAAACGGTTCACTTGACCGAATGTTTAACCTCTGACCTAGACCTTTGTCGGCACGATTCTAAGTACTGCTCTATACAGTAACCTGCCTGGCCATTCTGATTTTGTTGACGTTTAACGTTCATTGTTAAATATTGTGATGAGTTTGTCTGTCTTAACACCATAATATGATATGCTAATATAAAAATAGAAAAAAATCTACTTCTTATATTTAGACCCAAGCTCTCTAGTTTAGAGATCATCAAGGTCACCATTTATAACTACAGAAATTTCAAACAAATTCTATGATTTTATGCTTTTAGCAATCTCGAGTAGGACGTAGAACATAAATCCAAGAAATTATGACCGCATTTCTTATTTAGACTTGAAGTCATTAGTCACTGTATAGATACGAATGCATTTTATTAAAGTCCTGTTCTACTCAAAAGATTGGCTCTGTTTGGTTCATTAACATTTAAGTGAGGAGTTGGTGGCTAAATAATAAGAGCCGCAAGGTCTTGCTGAACATTTCCAGATTATTTTGTGCCTCGGAAAGCACATAAAGCCTTTGTCCCGGCTGTCAGAAGCCAGAAAATCTGACACTAGTCTCGCCAAGGGTATTGTTTTGATGCGGAATTGTTTGAAAGAGTTGCCGCGGCTCTAAAACACAAAGAGCATTTGGGGGAACACGGGTGGGCTTTAGTCAGAATCTGACACTCTCTTTCGCCCCACCCAGAGCTGGAGTCATTTGATGTTTGTCCATCAAAACCCAATTACTGAGTTGTGGAGGTCAGGTAGGCAGACGTTCCATGTAAAATACTGGTTATGTAATCACCTGCATCAGGTTAGGCTGGAAGCCAAGCGAGGAGACATGGGAAGCGGTCACCTCCTTCTGCGAAGTAGTAATGCTAGCAAAGGAGGAAGGCCGAACGCGTGAGAGAGAGGGAAACCTCACGCCCCAGCCGCTGCAACAGAAGAAGACGCCCCGGGCGTCGGGAGTCGCAGGGTGATTCTCGACCACCGTAGGCGCGGCCCTACGGATGTAAAGCATTGGGTGGCTCGCCGTCTGATCAGAACCAGGCCCGGGTCGACGGCGCGCTGTGTTCCACGCGCGCTTCAAATATCTGTCAGCATTAAAGGCGGGGCCCGCTAGGGCCATTGCCTGCTGGGGCTGCGGACTTTGTTCGAAAGAGTCACCGTGGCCCTGGAACGCAAAGGGCACTAGGAGGAACACGGATGGGTTTTAGTCAGTAAGTCTGACACTCCCTCCTGCTTCACCCAGAGCGGGAGGAGTCATTTGATGATTTCCCATCCTTAAAAAAAAAGGCTGGAAGCCAAGCCCAACATAGTTGGGAAAAGGCTAGGCAGATTGATTGAGTAGAACGCAGCACATAAATCCAAGAAATTATGACCGCATTTCTTATTTAGTCATTAGTCACTGTATAGATACGAATGCATTTTATTAAAGTCCTGTTTGGTTCAGTTTGGTACATTAACACCTAACGGGTCCCA
The DNA here is from genome assembly GCA_947578705.1 of Lacanobia wlatinum. Lineage (NCBI taxonomy): Eukaryota > Metazoa > Arthropoda > Insecta > Lepidoptera > Noctuidae > Lacanobia > Lacanobia wlatinum. The sequence goes on along the minus strand of OX388024.1, from coordinate 11,561,320 downwards.
ATACGAGTGCAAGCATATTGATGTCAGAACAACATGAAGATACCGATTATTTTTTTCTGAACTGACACAGAATCATTGATTGATATCTCACTACAGCTGACTAATCCACGCTTTAGTGAATTATGTTTGTTCATAAATGTACACTCGCATCGAATGGTGCGTTAATCAATGTTTACTGTTAGCAGCGAAGGTTCCAACTTATAATTATCACTCATTCAAACACAATAAATTACTAATACGTATGATTGATATTTTAATTTCGGACGCATAACTGTTTTGCGAATGCGATGACCCGACGTTCTCAATGTTTTAGAAAACCGTCGTGACTCAAACAATAAAGGTTATACTAGCCATTTTTGGACAAAAAATGAATGGCCTATTATCGGTTGTAATAAATCAGCCACATTAATATTGTCCATCAGCAAAAACTGGGTATTGTTTGTCTTGACACGTATGATAGAGGGTCTCACCGTTATATTGAGGTAGGTAATAGACACTTGATCTTTGCCCACAGAAGAGGTGCAACACCGTTAACCATTGTCGATTGTTATCCACATAATAATCCGTTTCACTGACCAGCGACCAGCGATTCGCCACTGTCGATAAACAACCACAATTCAAGCCTTCTTGTAAATTCACCAAACATGGAAACAATTTTCGATGAAGATACTTTCTTGCATTCAACTCATCCAAAACCGATTCACGTTCAAATTCATAATCATAAACAACAATTACGCAGTCATTACGGAATTCGATCTTGCAGAAATGTCCAGAAATTACGGGATATTATAACTGGCTAAATGAAATCACTGTTGGGAAACGAGTAATTTTAGCGTTCGATCGATTTTTTGGCGTCGTACTCAATATTGAGTTCGGTCGCGGCAAATTACTGTGAACAGGAATCAGTACGAGTGTGTGGAATGTACCGGCTCGCGACTCTAGGGGCGATTAATTTTGTTTCGCGGGCGGATGTCGCGCAGGCGCCATCGAAACCGCATCGCCCGGCGGCGACGCGGCGCGTACGCATAAAATATCTCCGAATTCGCGTCCTTATTGTTGCACTAAAGAAGTAAACAACGACCGATTCCGTGACGCGGCCAGTTTTGGTGACATATTGAATAAAATGTTCCACATTCCATCAAAACCAGTTGATTTAAATTAGTTTATTGATCAAGTTAATTGATTTTGATCGAAAATTTGAGTTTTTTGCGAGCGGCGCCGAATTAATTTATTTAGAGGCGTAGTTAAAAACTTAAATTCTAACAGAATATTGAAATGACACCCAACCGCTAGGTTTAATTCAGGTTTAATTTATTTTCTTTTTAACTATAAACCTTTTAACCTTCCAACACATTTACTGCAGCATTCATCTACCACTACCCACATCCCAGAATTATCGATGATGGCTGTACTTTGTAAGTTAATATCAGGAGTTAAATCTACGGTTTTACACTGCCTTTATTCTGCTCTACCACGTTAACGCATTAAAAATCAAAAACAAGAGGTTTAAGGGCTTTTGACGTCAACAACCCGTGTACTCTCGAAGAGGTTACTTTGTCAATATTGACATTAAATTATTCAGAAGTTAATGCTCACGATTAAACCCATTTGTCGTCATAAACGGTCCTTTAAAAACGAGGAAATGACAAATATATCAATCTACTAATGGTTATAAATATAAATTTAAATGGCAAATTAACAAGACGTTAATCATCCGATTGTCAGACCCTTAATTATTTCATTCTTATCTTGCGCATTTTTAATCACTGACGTAATTCGTTTTTAATCAATTGACTTGTAAGACGAGACTTATAGTGCTATAAGAAATCAATTAATCGAACATATGCGGACAGAAGCATTCTTTCCATTCTTTCGAAAGGTCGTATATTGTTGATACGTGGAAATATAAAGGTAACATTGAAAGCTTAGTGTTGGTACAGGAAGATGCACGTAAACGGCTCTTGAAAAGATGACCTCGACAGAGCATTGGTGCCTTTGGATGAATCCATATCGATTCGTAGAAACCTTTGCTTTATATTTTTGATTGAAACCACATTTAATAGATATGTGGTTGGAATAGAATGTTCTGAGCTCACGCGCACGATTTGCTTTCAAAGCGTGGATCTTTTCATATATCTTTGTACTAGATAACGATTGTCGTGTTTTAAGTCTTCCGGGTCAGAAATACCTGCCACGGCTTTGTGGAAGGGTTCTGTAGTAATCATCCCCTTCTAATAAAATTAATGTACATATTATAAACTAGCTGACCGCATCTACGTCTGCGTCACATTTATCAATACTGCTCTGCTCTTATTGTTCGTAGCGTGATGTTATATAGCCTACATCCTTCCTTGATAAATGAGCTATCCAACACTAAAAGGATTTTTGACTTCGAACCAGAAGTTCCTGAGATTAGCGCGTGCAACTAAACAAACAAAACAACAAACTTCAGCTTTATAATATGAGTATCGATTTTATCAGTAATCAGTAAATGAATCGCAGTTACATATCGTCGGAGATAGTGCAAATCCGCGAATCTACCATACGTAAAGTGTGCGTCTGCACTGCGTGTAGGTTTACAGGGGAAGGTTAAAGGTTTTTTTTTGTTTCAACGGCTTTTGACCTCATTTTTACATGGAGGGTATTATTCATGTGTTCTATTCTATGTATTGTTAACAGAAATCTATTAAAGTCTGTATTGTATATTAGTAGAAAACTATTTAAGTCTATACTATATTGTATGGCTACATTTGTCAGATATGCGGAATTATCCAATGCTAGTTCCGCAGATTTGCACTATCCTCGACGATATCCTCAAATACTGATACAGGCTGCCTTGTTGCTCTAGTGATCGCAAACAGTACTGTTGAGTAGTCCTGGGTTCGATTCCCAGATCAGTAGTGCTATTCTGTAACAACATTTTCGTATCTCGACAGTGAAATCCGAGGTGAGTTTCAAATTAAGACCTTTATGTTGTGTGCAATAAAGCTCATTTTGTGAGTTTTGTCACTCAGATGTAGCTCGATATCGAAATAGTTGTTTACAGAATAGACTAGCAGGTTTCATTAACACTTTGTTAATGATTTTCTGCACCTGGAATTTCTAAGTAGCGTCCTGGAACCTGATTGATCTTACCAGGTCAATTGTTCGACTACAAGTTCTTTAATAGAGAGTATTAAATATATCTACTGTAATGAAATAGAAACAATTCGCATCGTCAAGGAATGTTGTCTTTTTTATATTTATGGGCAAAAACGGGCACAGAAACGTTTATTCTAATAGTGTTAATGTTATTTTTAGCAGCTTTTAGCATTATCATTATCACATGCCTATGCGCAAAATAGAACGCTATTAATAGCCTTATGTTGAATTAATTGACCGATAAACATTGTGTGAAGATAATGTTAAGATTTTTTAAAACAGGTTTTTTAGAAGTTAATTAAATATTATAATAACAATACAAGATTTCCATGACAATGCTGATTTAGATATATTTCCTTGATCTACATAATTGATGTCCCTTCAAAATCACGTATTAAAAATGGAAGATATTTTATTAAGGTCAAAACGAGATTGATGCCCAATCAACATGTTTTTTTTTTAATGCAAATTTAAAAATCATCCAATTTAATGCCTATAAAATAAAACGCGAATTAAAATGCCAATCTATCGTCGAAAAACATTATTATAAAGAATTTGCAATCAAATCAGCAGGAGGCGAAATTATTTTGTAATTTTGACTTTTGACAAGGGAGCTCCGCTGTCGTTAACGCTGTAGCAAATATGTTTTTAATCAAAAATAATTAATTAAAACTGAATTGAGTGATAAATTATTAAGTGATTAAAATTGAACCAAGAATAAATCATAAGATTAATTATTTTGTTCGTGTTAACTTGAATAGCAAACTGTCAATAGCATGTAATTTAGACACCAAGAGAATAAAATTGAAAGTTAAGCTTTTTAGTGTTTTTATAAGTTAAATAATCGGTTTATAAGCAAAAAATTAAAGTAGGTGCAGGCTGTTTGTGTATGTGAATTTATATATGTAAACGCACCCACGATACCTACAGGAGAACTTCCTAGTGTGGGGCGACGTTTTTTTTAAAAAAACAAAAATGGTACCTAGATATTATAAAACTAGTAAGCGTGACCGCAGATACCTAGATTGAGTTTTCGTACAAAATCGGTCAAGTTTAATTTGGTCATATTGTTCAAGTTTGATGATGCTTTGAATCGCGTCATACCGGCCAAGTGTTATAGATATATCCATTTTTCTCAAGCAACTTAGCGGTATTTTGACAGCTTTATAATCGAGTCGACAAGCATGAAATGTTCCACTTCCAATTTATTTTTGGGTTGCACGGCGCCAACGATCACTCATCAACAATTCAACACTTGCCAAGAACAGTTAAGTTTTCTCAGTGTTTTTTGAAGACAGAACCCTAAATTTCGTATTTAGAACAAAAAGAGGAAGACGAGAAATAAATGTCATGGTTGGTGGGCGCGACACACGGTGCCAAAATCTCGAGTAAGGACGGCCGCGAAGGTCGCATTCCGTTGTGAAGCTTCCTTCTTTTTTCCTAAGTGCCAATGCACCCCAATAAAATGGCGGATGGAGGGTCGACCACATCGCCAACGTTCTGGCAGTTTCTGACGAAACCTGTCCTGCACCTGCTCCAACAATAAAAGTAAACACAAATTGACGGCAATCAATAAAAATGTCATTAAAATGATAACCCTACCGCCTAACCGAGATTCTGAGACGACGAAATTTTTAATTTGAGCAAATTTTGGTTTAATTTGTCAAAGTTAGTCATGCTGAGTTAGGATCATCATCTGCCTAGCCTTTTCCCAACTATATTAAGGGCCGGCTTCCAGTCAAACCGGATTCATCTGAATACCAGTATATTTTACGTGGGGTGACCCTAATATCTTCAAAGTTAGAGTGAACAGGCTCCTTCTGGGTAAGCTCGCTCCATCGTAAACTTTGTCTCTGTCATCTGTGACCTAGACTAGAGTAAAGAACAAAACCATCACAAATAAAAAAATAAAAAAGTGGCTGCCTACCAGACTTCCACAAGTTCACCGTGGTGTTCACCGTGGTTCGCCGTTGGGTACCGTGTTACCCACAGACTGGGTAACACGGTACTTTTTGGCAAGACTGGAGTCAAGATGAATTAAAAAAAAAACAAGCAACAAAAAGAACAGCACTAGGCCAAAATAACATTTTATTCCAACAATACCAATGTCAATGATGACGTTTTGAATGAATTTTTTGTTGGATGTAAAACGATACTCAATTAAACATTCCCTGATATTTCACTTGATAACCATATCAACTTATATCGATGATCGTAAAAAAATTTAATCGCAGTTACTAAAGTCAATCAATTTTTTATTCGGCGAGATCAGTTTTAGGGTCTTTCATACCGATACTTTATTGCAATGTCATATCAATAACTGTATTTTTATGATTTTAAACTGATTACACGATAGCGGTACGATTCATCTTGATTTAAAGATAAATTATATTTAGGTAATTGCTGAATCCTAAATGCGAATGGCAATAACTTCATAATATTATTCCATTTAGCTATTTAAGGAATGTTATCATTTGAAGATCGTTCTTCAATAATAATCTTGATTGCATCAAAGAAGCTAAATTGCTTAATATCGTGAGGTTAATGTCATTTGCAGATATTAGTCAAAGCTGGATCGAGATCAACCTAAGATGAACTCAAATAAATATTATATTACTTGTAGAAAACGTTTTATGAGTATTTTGCATAAAATATTGGTACATTGGTAAATAAAGAAAACATCAGAAATCCATGAAACAAATAAAAAAGAATAAGTACAAGTCATCATCATCATCATCATAGCAGTCGAAAGACGTCTGACGTGGAGGTAAAATCGGTACCTACTGAATAAATTGACGTGAAGAAAGTCTTTTTTTCCATTTATTTTTTTAGCTGAAAAATGACCACATTGATGTATACACAACAATATCAAAATTCTTAACTAACAAAAACTATGAATATATACTAGTAACCCCGATTTCGCCCGGTTTTTTTTTCAAATTTTCTACCATACAACCCTGGCAATTACGAACACAACATACATTTATTAACTTTCTTAATATCTAAAACAGAACTAAATACATAAATCTGTCCTGAATCAACTTCTATCGTGATCCTTTACAGTTTCTAGTTATGAAAAATGGTACATAATTTATTGTTCGGGTATCTACGAAGGAATATTAGGCAAAGGTCAATGTACTTTATCACAAGTTTATCTGGCGTTTACCATAGAAGCCTAAGTATGCCATTTTATTGTCATAGTTGCAGAATAATTTCGACACAATATGGCTGGTAGCAGGTCATCATACTCTTAAAAAATAAATGCAACACCAACACTGACCTTGAGTGCATCAATAAGGATTTGGGCAAAAAAATCTACGAACAAAACACTAAAATGTCAACATTATTTCAAATATTAGTTTAGGAAACAATATTTTAATGTTATCGGAGCGAAAACGATTAAGTTTGAAGAGCCAATTGATGTCTTGAAGTGTTTCTCTAAATCATCTTAATGTCTTTCGGAAATTAATAAAAAAAATAAAATGGAACCAATATTCTGATAGTCGATATCTTGAAAAAATATTCAAAGATCCTTTAGATATAGAAACTTACCTTGTGTACAGTACATAAGTAAGTTAAGCACGGAGGGGATGAAGCAGTGTCTTTAGAGTTAAACCCACGAGCGAAGCGAAGGAGTTTACACAAGAATCCTGAATGCAGCGAGGGATTTAAGCTAGCCCAAGACAAAGACACCTTTATCCCTGAAGAGGATACTCTACTTTTAAAAACTACTGCAAGAAAATGGTGCTCAAGCCATGACGAGAGCTGGCTGTCGCGGGGAAGTGCGCGTCATCGTCCACTGCTAGTAGCAGGTCGCGCGTCCAAAGCTGTGCCTCCAACCCAGACTAATATTGACTGTTTACGATATTGTACTGAGTTTTATTTTAGCCGGGTAATAATGTGAAAATTATTTTTATATTTATTATTTGAAATATTATTGAAAAATTTTGAATATTATTTTGACCGCGCAACCTGCATCTAGCAACGGAGTCCGATGCACACCGCTGGCGGGCAATAATGGCGTAGGTACTTCAGGTTAGCATTGCGTGAAATATAATATTATAGTTTTGTGCAGGAGGTGTGAAAAACAACATTACACATGTAATCCCCGAAAGGTTAAGCAGAACCACCTTAAACCCTAGATCCCCAATTTAAAACCTGAGATTGAATTCGAGTCGAAGATTTTACAGCATAGCCTTACAGGTTGTAAAGATGTTACAAAAGTATTTATGATCCTGTGCAGTTCCTTAAATCTCAGGGTCATGACCTAATGAGGTGTGAACCTTCTCCGCGGCCTTAAGCCAATATCGCTATATTTAGCGAAACGTAGTTTATTGTTGGTACCTCAGGGATTTGTACTGTTAAGCTTCACCTTTTTGTAGGACAGAGGCCTCTTGTCTAGGTGAAGGACCTTAGGCTTGTTTTACACGTACCACAATCATACCACCCACACAAAATGCGTCGTAACGTGTAAAAAGCTAACGTGTGGTCATTACGTGTGAATAATGACGCTGTGGCTTCTGGCGGTTGCGTTGTGGTACCAACAAAATGTGGATGTGGTTACGTTGTGGTTGCGACGCCGCTGCGCTGTGGGTAAGAAAATAACATAAGATTCTAAATCGGTTTCTTCGTCATGAGAAAAAATGACGTATCGACACAAAAATACATCTTTCTTCTTATGACGATGGCAGTATAGTAACCACGTTTCGTTTAAGCCCCATGTAACAGAGGACGAGCCTAATGTCATCTATCTGTCATTGTATCTATGGGCATACGAGTAAGGGTGAGGTCAAACGAACGTAATTTTTTTAGTTGTGAGTCACGTAAAATTTACGCTGCATTCGGTTTCATACTAAAGTTCTATTTGTGCCACACGGCGACGCAAAATGAGTTGGACTGTACTATGAAATCGAATTCCGCCGACTCATTTTACGCAATTCACAACTCACAAAAATACGTTCGTCTAGACTCCGAAATGTCACTGAGAATTTCCAGATCAGATATCTCAATAACACTATGCTCATCATTGAATCCAGGACCAAGAGGTCATAGCTTCGATTCCCAGGTGAGCGAAAACTCATTAGTAGCGCTTGCTACCATATGACCAACGAGGAAACATGAAAATGCTGTGATGGAAAACTATAACACGTATTTACAATCAAAAGCAAAATTTTACTAAGCACCCTAATAAACAAATGCAGATTTTGTCTCTGTCACCTTTGACCTAAACTAGAGTCAAAAGCAAACTCATCTCAAATAAAAAAAGCACATTAATAGTCATCCTAAAATACACTGAGTGTCAAAAGTGTATTGACATGAATGAATCGACATGAGATCGCAAAAAGAAACATTGAAGAGCATGTGATGACAAATCTCGATCAACAATTTTATATCGACACTGAAGCCTAATTTGTTAAAAGCATGCAAAATAAATACCTATACAATGTTTTATTTAGGGTCAGCTCACACTGTGACGAATTTTAACATAGCGATACAATCAATCTGCCTGGCTTTTACCCAGTTATTTTGAGGTGGACTTCCACTATAACCGGTTTAATCTGAGTAGGTACCAGTATTTTAAATGGAAATTCTGCCTATTTGTAGCCGCTCCACGTAAAACACTGGTATTTAGCTAATTCCGGTTTGACTGGAAGCCAACCCCAATGTAGTCGGAAAAAAGCTAGGCAGATGATGATGACTGCCTATTTGTCCTGTACAACTCATACAACTCACGACACAATACCTTGGCGGGACAGGTATAAGATTTGTTGGCTCATGACTACCCGTAACGACTGTCAAAGATCAATAAATGGCAGTCGGGATCAACAAATTAACGTGCTTGCCGAAGTACGTAGGTATCTCGGTAAGTGTTGCTTAGCCGTAAAGATTAACACATGCTACAATCATCACTTACTACGCAAAAAGGAGCGTTTCCTCCTTTCTGTACGTTACGCTGCATCGCACTGTGTAGCGCTATTCCATATCGCTAGTTCATCAAGTGCGAGCTGCTGACTAGACAATTACTTGGATCGTTTACTTATATGCCAGTAGCTCGGCTCGCCTTAGCTGTCTGCACGGTGATAGTAGCCCTATCTCTTGCGAGGTGCAACATCCAAAAAATACAGGTTCCGGTCGCAACAGCCTGGCTGACACCGGCGAGCTGCTGTTGAACGTGCCCGAACGATGCCAGCTGCTGCCATGTGCGAGCAGGCAGTGAAAACAAAAAATATTGAAGTAACTCGGAGGCGACCTACTATCCAACTGGCACTGGGCAGTAACTCGTAAGATACGTCCACACAATGTGAGTTACTGCACTGCAGCTACTCGGCAGGCTGACTCGCACGCTAGTTCGCACTGTGTAAACAAGCAAGCGTAAAGCCATTACGATGCAGCGCACAAAAAACGGGCCACTTCAAACATCGCGTTTCAGTATGAGCTGACCTTTATTCTTGTTTTTATTTCTTTTGTTTCTTTAAGTACGCAACTAATTGACTTGTAAACTTAGTAGCTTGAAGTACCTACTTCAAGAAAAAACTAGATTACTGAATGAAAAAGATGTTTTTGCGTTGTAGAATTACTTCGAAATAACTTTTCACTTTTATTTTATTAGTTTTAAAAGTACGTACGTAATATTTAAGCTCTTATTTTATTGAAGTTTTTTAAGGGACTGCCAATAAAATCTCAAAAAGATCTTCTGTTCAGTAGTTGGCTGCGATTATCTTGTCATAAAAAAGGTATTTTCCATTTGCAATATGCACTATAAAATGTTATATAACTATAATAATATAAATTATGGATGGATCACGTAGAGATGATTCCTATTTTTAGTCTTATATAGTAAACAAGAGCATATTATTCTACGAATCCATTCATATTATTTTAAATCGTTAAGGTAACATAAATTGAGCACAAATACCTATAGTTATAGGAAATAATGTTTATGATATAATTTTGAGGAAAACGTGAAACCAAAACTATTTTATAGCATGACTATAGTACAGCATTATTTAGATTTAGGCGCTATCGAACTCATAATGGTTTTTGCGGTTAGACAACGCTGAATGTTTAACATTTAGTAGAATCTGTAAAAACTAACAAAGTGTCATGTTGTATTCAAATTTACTGGGAAAGTATGAAAGATTGATAATGGTGGATTTTATAGTAGGTACAAATCGTACAAGAAATGGTTTTTGCTGATTTCGATTTTTTTAATTCTTTCCAAAATTCAAATTAATCTGCCTTGCCTTTTTTATTTAATATAGGCACACCAACGATTTATTTAAAAATCAACATTTTAACAAAATTTTCGAGAGTATCCTCTGTAAACAAGTCACTTACAGGCATGCACATCGTTGTCAGAATAGGTCTGATTAATATGAAGAAGCATTGAAAAAATAAAAATAATATAAGAATTTATAAATATGTAGATGTGACTTAAATTAAATTGAAATCTATATCTATACTAATATATAAAGCTGAGGAGTTTGTTTGTTTACTTGAACGCGCTAATCTCAGGAACTACTGGTCCGATTTGAAAGAATCTTTCAGTGTTAGACAGTCCATTTGTCGAGGAAGGCTATAAGCTATACGGGAAAAGGAAATTCCTACGGGAAAAAACGGGAAATGCGCGTACGACGTCGCGGGCAAAAGCTATTAAAATATAATTGTTAAATAAAATAAAATTAACTTATCGCAAAGAGGTTGGCTTCCAGGCGGTTTTTTTTTTAGGTTGGGATATCATCAAATGACTCCTCCCGCTCTGAGCGGAGCAGAAGGGAGTGTCAAACTCTTACTGACTAAAACCCATCCGTGTTCCTCCTAGTGCCCTTTGCGTTCCAGGGCCGCGGTGACTATTTTGAACAAATTCCGCAACCCTGACAGGTGCCAGGCGGTTACGCTGTAAACTCGTCAGAATATAGTTGAATGCCCAGCATATTATTCCGAGCAACTACCTTTTTTTATCGATGGGAAATCATCAAATGACTCCTCCCACCATAGGCGAAGCAGAAGGGAGTGTCAGACTCTTACTGACTAAAACCCATCCGTGTTCCTCCTAGTGCCCTTGCGTTCCAGGGCCGCGGTGACTCTTTCGAACAAAGTCCGCAACCCTGACTGACTATCTGAACTCTAGATTGTCAAAAATTCACAGAAATCTTTTAGTTTTTTTTTTCTTAAATACAGAGCTTTTTTTTGTTAGTGCAATAAAATCTACTCCTCACAGACCTCTCACAAAATTATTCAATTACTTGATACATTGTTTCCACTGTTACCTTCATTTGCCCTTTAATTCTGATACCAATAACTGTCTCAAATTATTTTACTAACTGTTTAACCCCAATTAAGATAACGTTTTGAAAAGAATACCGAAAAACCCCCAAAGAGCATTGACACATTTATTGTTGGAACATTTTTGATTAGTGTTTAACATTTCGACTCTTAAAGTATGACTAAAGTCTTACAAGCTCGCTAAAAGGTTTAACCCCAAAATATTTATTAATCACCCGATAATACTTAAAACACATGTCAAATCATTGTAAATTTAAGATTACACAACAAAAAGAAATGTTAAATTATTACAAATCACGCTAACGTAAGGTAAATATTGCTTTTGGTTGTATTCTTGAATTTAAGATCGAGACCCTCAATAAATAATAACCACATATTTCCTGCTTTAAGGTTGACGACTCCTGTAAAGGACATAAAAATGCGTGAACTTTTACTTTAACATTTTATTGAAGAAAGGATGGAAAATATCAAGCAGATCCTAATAAAACATGCGGCCTTTAATCGGGACCCAAATACGTAGAAAAACACAAAGTTATTCATGGCTGAAATCATATTTTTATTCATAATTTTTCGGGGCTATCGAACTCTTTCTAGACTACCGCAATAAAACCTTTTCGGGTGTATGCTACTGTTATTCTGTTAAGGTCGGTCCACTTAATTCTACGAAATCCCCGAAAAATAATAAAGCTAAAGAGTTTGTTCGTTTGAACGCGCTTATCTCTAGAACTGCCAGTTGGATTTGGAATTATTTTTTTGTATATAATAGCCACATTCATGAGAAAGGCTGACTGACAGACAACTCACAGCCGAAACTACTGGTCGTAGAAAGCTGAAATTTGACCTATAGGTTCCTTGGAGAATGTAGGAGAGATTTCCCGAAATTCTTTACTTAGAGAAAGCTATTGTAAATTACCTTCCTTCTGATCACAGTGGGCTACTGGTATCTTTTGAGTCCAACATTCCAATTCAACAAGTGCAAATACAAACTAGACCAATAACATCCGGTAATTTAAATAAATTTAACCGCACTTTAATCGGGAAGTTAAGTGATTGGAACCTTACAATGAATAATGCTAATATTTTGTATACAGATTTTTTTTCTTTAGTCCAAACCGAATTCAATAATACTTTTAAAAAGAAAACAAACTATCTGCCCTAAGTTTTTATTTAGTGACTGGGCAACTAAAGGACTCCGAAAAAGTAGGGAAAGACTTTATGAGTTGTATGGCCTTAAGCCTTTTATTAACACTGAGACTTTTAATAAGTATGTAGCTACCTACTCAAAGATTTATAAAAACACTTGTAAGGTAGCTAAGGCTTTATATATAAGTAATAAGGTAAAAACAGCAGACAATAAAATAAAGACGGTTTGGAAAATTATAAACAATGAAACAAAAGACATAACACTGATTACGGATTGGAGACTTCTCATGGACTTATTAGCGATAACAAACAAGTTGCTCAAGAATTTGTAAATTTCTTTACGAGTATCCCTATTAAAACTACTGAAGCCTTAAATTCCTCGCCTTCACTTGCTTTTGATTTATTACAGGCGAACGTTTCAGCCAGCCCGACTGAATTTAATTTTAAACATATAAACCCCATAGTAGTAATAAAAGCTTTTAAACAAATCAAAATTAAATTGACCGAAGATCTATGGGGATTGTCTATCAAAGTTTGTACCTCAATCGTCGAGACTGTAGCGCCGTACTTAGCTGAAATATTTAACTTGTGTGTGGATCAAGGAGTCTTTCCGGACCTAATGAAATTCAGTAAGGTGATACCACTTTTTAAATCTGGGGATAGTAAAGACACAAATAATTATAGACCAGTATCTGTGTTGCCAGTGTTTAGTAAGGTATTTGAAAAAGTGATGCTAAATCAGATGCTTAATCATTTTAACACGAATAACATCTTTCATGATAAACAGTATGGTTTCACCAAGGGACGTTGTACAACTGACGCTGGTGTTACCTTACTAAAGCACATCTTTAATGCGTGGGAGGACGCACAGGATGCCATAGGTGTCTTTTGTGATCTCTCGAAGGCGTTTGATTGCGTTGATCACGATACATTACTCCTGAAGCTCGGGCATTACGGACTGGTAAAAACAGCGTTAAACTTGGTCAAATCTTATTTGAATGATAGACGGCAATTGGTTCAAATAAACGGTGTGAATTCGTCGGGATTAAACGTGATAATGGGCGTTCCCCAGGGCTCGATTTTGGGTCCTTTCTTGTTTTTGGTATATATCAATGATTTACCCTATTTATTGCAACAAAAACTTGATATGGTGCTGTTTGCCGACGATACCTCCTTAATTTTTAAGATAAATAGACAGACAGACAATGTTGATATCATAAATAATGCCCTAATGCAAGTCCAAAATTGGTTCACGGCGAATAATTTGGTTTTGAATGAAAAGAAAACGAAATGTATAAGATTTTCTTTACCCAATGTCAAAAGCAGTGATTGCGACATAGTATTGAACAGGGAAAAACTAGAATTTGTCGATAAAACGGTTTTCCTGGGAATTACGCTTGACCCAAGGCTACAATGGGGCCCTCATATAACATCTCTTTCTGGACGGCTAAGTTCAGCAGCTTATGCTGTTAGGAAAATCCGCCAATTAACGGATGTCGATACCGCGAGACTGGTCTATTTTAGTTACTTTCACAGTATCATGTCTTACGGTATTTTACTATGGAGACGGGCTGCAGACATTGAGTCTATTTTTATTCTGCAGAAAAGAGCCATCAAAGCGATATACAATCTCCGCCGGCGCGATTCTCTAAGGGAACTGTTTAAGAATATTAACATCATGACGGTACCTTGTCAATACATTTACGAAAACATCATGTATGTCAGAAAGAATTTACATCTTTTTAGTAAAAGAGGCGACAGACATAATTATGGTACTAGAAATAGGGATCAATTAGTTCAACCAGGTTTCAGACTGGCTAAAGTTGCCTCATCTTTTATGGGGTACTGTTTAAAATGTTATAATAAGATACCTCCCTATATATTAGAACTTAATGAGACAAAATTTAAATCTTGTATTAAACGCACACTATGCAGGCAAGCATATTATAAGTTGGGGGATTATATTGAAGATAAAAATGCTTGGCTGAATGCTGGTCCGGCTCCACAGCCACTAGGGCGCACAAAATAATCTGTTAGCATTTGGAAACATTGTTGGACCGGCTGAAGATTGTAAAAAAAAAAAAAACAATATTTGCATTCTATAGACTCAATTTTATTTAGCAATGTATAATTTCATCCATTTTAACGGCACATGTGTGAGTACTGTGTACCTTAAACTTAAGCTATAGCTATCAGTTTTAGGTTTGTTTTTGACTTGAATGTACCCTGGCGGTTGGGAGTGTCATGCTCACACAAAAGTCTGGCTGATGGTGGCGTATGCGTTGGATCATTTGGCTCCCTTCAAAATGGTTGAGCCGAATGGTGCTAGCGCATGCGTCATGTTCGTGAACGGGCGCTGTCAGTTGGGACTGGTCATTTTTCAGTTGCCATGGTTTAATAATAATAATAATAATAATAATAATAATGATTTATTTCTCACCACAATATAGGTACATTAGAGAGGTATCAATACAAAAATACGTTACAGCAACAATATACTGTGGGAGACTGGTACCTAAACTAGACTTGAGGTCTGTATTTCAGGACACCAGGTCTCCACCCCTTGGGTAATGTTTTCATTTTTATGTGTTGTACAGTACAATAACAAGTGCAGTAAGAATTTATAACAAAACAAAGGTTTATATGATTACTAATAAAATATAAAAAAAAAAAGAAATTAGAATTTATTGGTGTTAGTAGGTTTAGTAGGTAATATTGTGTATCTGTGAGTGAGTAAGGTGTGTGTGTGGATGTATGTGTCGGAGTAGTGTGTGTTGGGGGGGGGGGGTTGTAATAGAATGTGCTAAATTGTTTATTTTGGGACATCAAGTAGTTTTTCTGTTTCTTCGTAATTTAATTCCTGGAGCCAGCTGCCTAGTTTAATTTTGCATTTGGTTTTGGCGAGATTATAAATTGGGAGTTTCTTATTTATTTTATTATAAAGAAAGCAACCCAGGTAGCAAAAGAATCGATGGGAGGAAGTTGTCGAGAACCGGATGTGATGGTGGACTATGGGATCGAATCGTCTACTTCTGTGGGAGAGTGAGTGGTTGAAGGTAGTGAGGCCATGCTGTTTTATAACCGTTTGCAATATGAACAGCTGACGAACAGTTAACACTTTTGCTTCCGTGTACAGCTTAACCGTTGGGTATCGGAAAGGTCGGAATAGAGATACTTTCAGAATGGCTCTCTGTGCTCGTTCAAGCTCTAACATAGTGTTTTTTGTAGCACCACCCCAGGACGTTATGCAGTAGGTTAGTAGGGACTGGGCGAGAGCCAAGTAAACCGATTTCCTTAGCTTCTCGTCTGCCACGTGTCTTAGGGTCTTGAAGACATATATAAGTTTGCGTAACCTACTGCTAAGGGTATTGATATGCTTTTTGAAGTTAAGGTTGCTATCTATTATTACTCCTAGGTACTTTACACTATCTGTTTTCTGAATGCGAGTGGTGCAGGTGCAATTATATATATTTTGTTCGGAACATGTGTGGGCTACTATAAAATATGACGAGTTCATGTGTGTGGTTGACGCAATATTTTTCAGAAAGAAGGGTATGTATACGGTTTTTTCCGCGTTTAGGGTCAGAAAATTGTTACGCAACCACTCCGTCACGATTTCGAAACCCGACTGAGCTTGCTTGTATACATCATGCCATGTGCTAGCGCTGAAGAGAAGGGCAGTATCGTCAGCGAAGGTTATAATTTTGCCTTTGGGAAGAGTGAGCATACCCAGCTCATTAATGTAAATAAGGAAGAGTGTCGGGGCGATTACGCTACCCTGTGGCACACCGTAGGTGACAGTACGTTCGTTACTGATGGTTTCACCTATCTTAACGCACTGGGTACGCTCACTCAGGTAGTCCTCGAAGAGTTTGAGTTGAACATCTCTGATTCCTATGCTTTCCATCTTGCGAATCAGAGTAGGGACAGACACCGTGTCAAAAGCTTTGGCGAGATCAAGGAAAATGCCTAAAACCTTCTGTCCATCATCCAAGTTTGTGATGACATAATTAGTCAGATCATGAACTGCATCAGCCGTGGATTTACCCGCCCTGAAACCATATTGTGAGGGTGAAAGGATGTTAAACTTCTCCAAGTAATCCACGAGCCTATTGTTCATGATCCGCTCCAGTATCTTGGATAAAATAGGAAGTACTGCTATGGGTCTATAGTTGTTGACACGGCCTCTGTCCCCACCCTTGAAGATTGGATGTATTATAGCTTTTTTAAAAGATTTGGGAAATTGCCCAGATGAAAGTGCTAGGTTGCAGATATACGTGAGGGGTGGTACAACAATGTCTATGTGTTTTTTTAGGAGGCCGCTTGTTATTTTGTCCCACCCCGCAGCAGTGTCGCTACGTAGGGACATAATCAATCCGGTAACTTCTTCATCATCAGTGGGTAGAAGAACCATAGATTGTGCGACCTCTTGATTGACGGGATTATGTGCGTTATTAGATGACCTGTTAGAAATCTTTTCAGCGAGATTTTTGCCGATTTCTGCGAAGAATTTATTGGCTATGTTAACCGACTCCTGAGGGGTAGCATACAAATTTAATAAATCTGATGCGTTGTCTTTCTTTTTGATTCTATTTGTAATCGAGTTTATTGCTTCCCAGATTTTTTTTGTGTTATTACCAGCATCGCTTATTTCTTTCCTCTCATAGTCTTTTTTTAACGTATTCAAAAGCTTGTTACAGTAGTTTCTATATCTAGTAAAGGATGTTTTTAGAATTGCATTATCAGGTGACTTTTTTAATTTTTTATGTAGACTATCTCTATGTCGGACACATCGTAGAAGGCCCGGAGTGAGCCATGGTTTTATGATTTTTTTCCTGTTAGGTATTTTGACGGTTTTGGAACTAGCCTCAATTGCCTGTTTAATTATGTCAATCATACGCGCTGCTGCCTCATGAGGATTTTGCGTGCAATATACTTGATCAAAATTAAGTTGCTTTAACTCTGCTTTAAGCTGATCATGATTAATACGGGTAGCTGTTTGTTTTATAACAGGTTTAGAGCTTTTTTTCACTAGGAAGAACAGCACAGTTTCGTGATCAGTCAGTGCAGAGTGAGCCACGTAGGTGAAAGCAGGCAGAGTGGATTTTAAAATAACATGGTCAAGGCAAGCCTGGAGACGCGTAGGGAGTGAATGGGCAGGCAGAAGTCCATGCGAGGCTAGCAGGTTAAGGTAGCTCTGTGAGGCAGAGTTAAGACATTGTCCGTGAATGTTTATATTTATGTCACCAGTGACAATTATATTTTTATAGTGTGTTATATTTGTCAAGAGCAAATTAAGTGAATCAAGAAATGGATAAATATCTTTATATCCCGGCGGACGATATATTGCTATAAGGATGGTGTTGGAGTCGATTTTTATTAGTAGACTGTTGGCTTCCAAGATTGAGGGCTCTTCAACGGAAACTGTAATTTTTTTATTTACATATACAACTACACCCTCGTTCTGTGTTAAGTTGTTATTAGTTTTGAAATAATTGTAGTCTTGAAGGTCTGGAATGTAGTTTGTATTAGGAAGCCAACATTCGGTCAACGTAATAATGTCCCACACGATCTTTGTTCTGGCGAGTATAGTGTGAAATCCTGATATATTTTTTGATATACTTCTAATGTTCTGGTTCAGAATTTTGAGCGAGTGATTTGGATTAAGGTTGGGCGGGGCGCAATTGTCTAGGTCACAGGTGGATGAGTCCGACACAGAGACAGAATCTATATTATTTATGTTATTTTGGGTATTATCGAATTTTGTATATTTTATATTAATGTGTGCATTTTTTGTGTACTACTGTGTTTGGAAAGGGTATAAATAGTCTGCTGGGATTTTCCCGTAATGTTAGCGCTGTTACATAGAATCAAAGCACAAGGAAAGAGTAATACTGAGTTGTGACTTGTGTATGTGTATATCCCCGTAATGCATGTGTAGGTGTGTTTGATTGAGTAATAAAAATGTGGTTTATTTTAAATATTTCTTTGAATTGTTCTTTTTTTTCCCGGACGCTTTTATCCTGCTCGTCTTTTACATCGTTCTCACATGTTTGTATAATTTCAACTTGATGTAAACAAAAACTTGTAACAATTTATTATTTTTTAAAAGAGTGTCCGTGGAGTTTCTTGCACGTTCTTCTCCATAGAGATCTACGCTTTGGAACGTGCAAATAGCTTCATCTTGTTGGACTGACCGACCTTGACAATTCAAAAGTGCCTGTAAATGGTTTATTTGAAATATACGATTTGATTTGATTTGATTCTTACGGGGACGTGAAAAAACGGGATATGCATGCACGAAGTTGCGGGCAAAAGCTAGTCCTCCATATTTCCTTATAGTAAGTTATGTTTGAGTGCATGATAATGGGAGCTTATATCTATCGTTTATATCGCCATTCTAATTATAACATTCATCATCATCATCATATCTGCCGAAAGACGTCCACTGCTGGACATAGGCCTCCCCCAAGCGTCGCCACAACGACCGGTCCTGTGCGTCTCGCATCCATCGGCTACCCGCGACCTTCACCAGGTCATCGGTCCACCTTGTGGGAGGCCTTCCAACGTAACGTCTTCCGGTACGCGGTCGCCACTCCAGAACTTTTCGGCCCCATCGACCATCTGTTCTGCGAGCAATGTGGCCTGCCCACTGCCGCTTTAGTTTTAACATTAATTATAACATTATCAAGTTATATTTTAATAGCTAATTTGCTAAGAAACATGATGTATTGATTTTAATTATTTCGTTCAAGCTACACTGTAGCTACTGTATAACAAGTTCCTTAATTATTATTTTAATAGGCATACTGATCCAATTAAATTGGCACATATAGACAAAAATATTACAACATTAATTTGACATGATCACTCTTGTGTCAATATTATTGTGTGTATTCATTAGTAAATTAAGCAATCATAGATTCACGATAATTTGCAAGTTAAACAAATAATAATTAAAATACGGTGAAATAAAATTCGGTTATTGCTTTTAATTAATATTCAATGACGTATCATTAATATTATTTGTGTCATATGTTTTTACTTTTCATTTAAACTACTAAAAGTCTTGGTAGAAGCAAATTGTTTTTTTTTTATTCGACGATTGATATTTCTGTGTTAAATCTTAGTCAAATATTAATTAGTTTGCACAGGCTCCTTTTGGGTAAGCTCGCTCCATCGTAGACTTTGTCTCTGTCATCTCTGACCTAGACTAGAGTCAAGAGCAAACCCATCGCAAAAAAAATAATCATTTACAAAAAAACATACAGAGTAAATGGTCAGAATGATGGTGAAAACAGTTTCAAATCTATAATGAAATGATTTCATAATCATCATCATATCAGCCGAAAGACATCCACTGCTACACATAGGCCTTCCCCAAGCCAAGTCAAGTCACCACAACAAGGGATTGGTTTAGTCATAGTAAATTCCAAAAACAAAAAATGATTCACTTCGATATGCAGTGGCGGTGTATTCAGGATTACCTGAAAACTAGTAGTACAATATTACCTACAAGATTCAAGGACTGACTTGGGAACAAATCAGTTTTAATCTCTCAAAAACAGCTCTTTGTCTACATCATGACAAATTGCGACTTATATGCGAGTGCAAACATTGCTTTAAAATTAGTAGAATAGGCTAGTTTCCACCACCAAAAAATTACAAATCTATTTAGTCCGTCAGATAGAGTATTGAGAAATAATGGTCACATATTTTTTGTTTTTTGTAAATCAATGAATATTGACAAAGATAAAACGCATCAGAACTCGGGAGTGGGGGCTCGTGACGTCAGAACGCACTAAAAATTATACCACGGCGTGACGTATTGAGAATTTTAAAAGCGTCGTGTCTTGATTAATTTTGGTTTACGTAACAAAAGAAAAAAGCGGGTCAAATATTTTTTGATAATCTAACTGACGGACTAATTACATTTTTTCAGTGGACAAGCCTATTAGCCCAAAGTTTTTAGTGAAGATACATAAAAAAATGCCGCCACGGGACGCCCGGTAGATGTAAAACATCATGTTCAGAATTCATAATTAATAAAAAATTTATAAATTAGTTCCAAAGTTCGCCGTCCGTAACAGGCGGCGTAACATCACGCACGCATCACGACATGACAGCGTCATCCGTCACGGCATACGAGTTGGTTTTACTGCCAAGGCCAATATATGTTTCATATCAAAAATCTCCTTATTAAGTCGGTGAAAATGTACAATGTTCATTTTTTTCTTTTATTAATGCAACCGGACACCGCGCGACCTTGCCCAGCATCTTGAAAGTGCTTCAAAACAGCTACGCATTTGATCTCATCAAAAATTCCTAGATCTAATCTCCCAAAAATTTTAGATTACCTTAGCACAGCAGCAACAAGGAAATCGTTGCTAAGCAACCGAAATGTCAACAAACATAATATATCATAAAACCCTGGCATTTTATGTATAAATCCTATAAATATTATCAACAATGAGTATGATAATCATGTAACAGGTTCTTAATTATTGACCTGATATTAATTGCAAATGTACAAAGTTAACCTACTTTGTGACACCGCCGTGACCTTTGTTTTTGCTATATTGATTAACAAACAAAAATTATTTAAATAATGTCATTTATATTTTTTTAAGACGCAATTTGACAATTCTTCAAGTTATCAAAATTAATCTTGAATAATTGTTTAGTAAAATGTCAAGAGTAAATAAATTATTATAAGCTGCTGGACAAAAATCCAGACTCAAGATTTGACAACGGACTATGGAACGCAGCATAATAGTTGTTAAGCGAACAGATCGCGTTAGAAACACCACCCTGCGCTCTATAACTAAA
This sequence comes from Lacanobia wlatinum, assembly GCA_947578705.1. NCBI lineage: Eukaryota > Metazoa > Arthropoda > Insecta > Lepidoptera > Noctuidae > Lacanobia > Lacanobia wlatinum. The sequence continues at coordinate 11,539,921 of OX388024.1, read as the reverse complement.
GTCATAGATGTCGGAGAAAAAACAGCCACGCTGAAGTGGGAGTAGGCTGGCCACGTCGCACGAATGAACCCGGAGATATGGGCGAAGATTGTCACTCACTGGACGCCTGAAGAAGGACGTCGTAGTCGAGGTCGACCGCGTCAATGGTGGTGTGACGATCTCATCATGTTTGCGGGCGAAACTTGGCCAGAAATCGCCCAAGACCGTGAGATTTGGCAGGAGAAAAGGGGAGGCGTTTGCCCAGCAGTAGCACACAAGAGCAGGCTAACAAAAAAAAATAATTTGCTGCTGTTCCGTTGTCTTGCGTTGGTTGCAAATGCATCTGATAAGTCTGTGGTTTGTTTTCGTTTCCTGGACCTGCACGCCGCAATCTTGTTGAAAAGTCCCATCTTTGAGAATTGGTTAAAGAGGAGCCACGGCGTTTTTAACTTCTATCTAACGCAGGTCCTCACCAGACACCATTAATTCAGGAGGTTCCTCTTTCGGACATGCCCGGGTGTTACTAGTTTGTGGATCGCCCGGACGCGGGCTCTGATAGTCTCTCCCACTCTGCGCAGAGCAGGACGAGTCATTTGATGATTTCCCATCAACAAAAAGAAGCAAGTTCATTCAGAAATTCCTAGGAGCAGTTGGAACTCATACTCCTCACTTTTTACGGTTCAAGTGACAGGCTACTGACAGACGGACGGATAAACGCGGAGGTGGAGGAGTTTAGGGTTCCGTTGGTTAAACTTCGGCTATGGAACCTTGAAAGTACCTGTGGAATTCTGTTATAAATAAAATTAGTACTGATTTAAATAAATGTGCATTAAGCGGGCGGTGAAGGCAACCCCGACAAGGTGGGTGGGGAGGGGGACACTTTGCTGTCAATGTCAACCGCCGAGGAGTGCGGGTTGTGATCACTGAGCGTTTGATGTACCCAAATACAAACCCTGTGTTTTACTTCCAATACATACCCATATTATTTGTTGAACTTGGAGTATTCCACAGTACCTATGATTTTTTTACCTGCGTACTCATATCTTATCAAAATTTTACACGTAGTTATTTGTCACATAGTTGAATGTCACCATTTTTTTACATTTTTGGTATAGGTACGTCAGCAAACAAGGTCCTACTAGTTAAATAATTTTCAAGAAATTTCCATTTTAATTTTCGATAATAATACACAATCGACAAGATTATGCATATGCAAGTATTGATTTTTTCCATGAATACATAAATCAAATTCTATTAGTAAACATTTTTAATTAATCGTAGGTGACAAGGTTATACTTCGTAAGACGTTATATTTCGCATATTTTTCCGTCGCCAATAACTTAAAACCAATAATAATATTGATCTGTCATCATAGCTATCACAACAGGCCTAAAATTTCCAATGCTAAATAATTATGTGCCCTGAGAATTTTGTATAATTATCTGCATAATTTTTAATTTAATTAATTAATTAATTATGTTTTAACCAACAGTGAAGAAATAATATCCGCTCTTGGCTCACGTTTTGGTGGAACAAGAAACATTCAGTTATTCCAAAACAATCAATGAGTATAGCTTTCTTATTTATATGGTTTGATCTAATTGTCTGTGGTATAATTTTGTACTTTAATACATTATCATTACTTGCACAAAGATAGATTTTACTTCACTGCTGAGGATTTACAACCAGCAGACTCCCACGGCTCTCATTAAGTCATCGGCTCACCTTGTGATACATAATTAATTGATTAGAATAGTCTAAACAGAAGATGTGAGACAATGCTTGCTTCAGTGTTATTGACTGCTACACAGTTGAAACTCGCATCGTGTGACCATTCAAGCATGTAAGTTTCTTCTCGGTAGCATATCAATAAGAGCTCAAAGGTTGATCCACACATATCAGGGACGTACCCGGCACGTGGACGGACCTTGGTCTGTCACGCTCACTACATGTTCCGACATGGCCCGGACAAGTGTAATCCGTCGTGTATTCCTATAAAATGTACGAAACTATATTTTTTGAGCTCCTGACGGACCACGGTCTGTCCACGTCTCTTGCATGGCCCGAATATGTGTAGTAACCATCAGTCGCAATATTTAATAAAAAAAAAGAATACTTGATCTATATTTTTGCTAAAACTACACGGAAGTATAAAAACGAACAAATGCATTCAAACTCTGATGAGATGATAATCCCTATCATAATTTAAAAAATGTATCAGATTTTAATAATATAGCCATCAATTTTCGAAACCGATAAATACTTATTATATTCAAAGCTTCCTCAATTTGTACTAGACATCATAGAAATCATACTCAAAATTAATTTCCTTACTTTTTTATATGCTGATCCTCTCATTAGAGTCAGTATAATAAATTGTTATAGGCTTATAAACCGGACTGAACGAATAAAGTATTTAGTAATAGATAAATCATTTTTTCATCACCTGTTATTAATCTTTTGGATGAAAGGAAGAGTGATACAAGTTTATTACTTTATAGAGGTTAACGATAATAGGAATCTATTAGGCTACTGAATTGTAAAAAGATTATATTTTTGGGACAAGCCTGCCACACTGTTCCCAATCACTGCAACTCCTGAAAGCCAGAATCAACAGTGGTACGACCACCACTAAAACGCCGAGTCAATAAAGCTCGACGAATTCGGAGAAACAATACAACTGTCTCGGATCCCGCAAAGAAATTAATCAGAAAAAAAAAAAACAGCGGTGGTGTAGGAAAATATAGCTTCAACGTGTAACAGAATAAACGCAATACCTAAAAAGGGGCCATTGTACGCATCATTAGCATAGCATAGTCGGCCTTATAATGTTCCCACTGTTGGGACTCAGGCCTCCTCTCTAAGAGAGGGAATGGGCCGTAATCCACCACGCGGGCCCAATGCGGGTTGGTGAATGTCACATGTCTTCGAATTTTTGGTTCTAGGACATGCCGGTTTCCTCACGATGTTTTCCTTCACCGTTTTGAGAGTAGTGGTGATGAAATAAATTACACAAAGTAATGTGCCTGGCTGGGTTTGAACCCGTGACCTACAACTCGTAAGTCGGAGCCATTACCACTCGGCCACCACTGCTCCTAGTCGGAGCATCATTATGAACAACTTTTACTATGGGATCAACAACAAAAAATCGACTGTCCCATACGTTTATGAGCGTATAACTCGACCAAATGTACTGAACAGCAGATTTTTTTTTTGCGATTTCGGGGATAGTCCCATAGTAACATTTGTTCATAAGAGTACAATGACTCCTTAAGAGGTATTGTGTTTGTTCTGTTACACGTTGTATATGGTAAACAAACAAAAAATGTTAACAACATGGTGCCCTAAAGTGTCACGTTGCCGAGATATTTGAAGGTAAAGTCGCCATGTGCGAAGAATGAAAATCATTAAAAATTAACTTGCAGTAGATTGTATTCTAATAATAGGTGTCGGCTTAATTAATTTAATCATTTATATAAATTAAACACTATTATTTTGCGAGGTTCAAGTAGTTTTCACGTGTTCTTATTTTTTCTTTCAATAAATGATTAAATCAAGCTGGGAACTAATATTTGAATTTATTTATAATCGAATTCGAATGTTTAATAATAGTAATTATTGTCACATGTTGACTTTACCTAGAAATATCTTGGCTACGTGACACTTTAACGCACTATGTTCCTAACATTTTTTGTTTGTTAAAGTGTCCTCCACCCACATGAGCATCGTGCGCCGCAAGTTCTATGCCCTTTCACTAAGATTCGTTCAGCCGTTCCAGACTGAATGAATTACAAACATCCATACATACGTTCAAACTTTCGCATTTATGAAAGTAGTAGGTAAGAATTAAGATAACTCGACAAAATATACAGAACAGTTAAATTTTCCTTCGTGATTTTAGGGTTGGTCCTTAAAGTTGTTCATAAATATGTTTCAGGTTTTGCGCTTATTCTGTTCTCTCAGGACATGTTAAGCCGCTTGCCTCCAGCATCAGCTTTGGCTGAGAAACACAATATTGACCGTTTGGTTCTGGCTGTAAATCCTAACATGTTATTATTTAATTCGATGGAGTGTAGGAGGCGTACAGATATACCGTTACTGGATCCGATATTCAAACTTAGGATGTAACGATGACCGTCTTAGTGAAGGCAGATGCGTAGGTGGAAGTGCATTGTATCATCGTTTTCGGTTATTTAGTTATCTTTTCGGAGGTGGAAAACTAAATCCTAATTCTAACTAATATAAATGAGAAAGTTTGGATTAACGGATGGATGGATGTTTGTTACTCAATCACGTCAGAACAGCTGACCGGATCTTGAACTGCCTCCGTGGTCGAGTGGTTTAACCCTTGTGACCCGGTGGTCGCGGGCTCGATTTCCACGGGAAGAAACATACTTTGTAAAGTTATTTTCCAGTTTGGCTAGGACATTGCAGGCTTGAATCACCGGATTGTCTGTTAAAAAGATGATTCCGTGTTCGGAAGGCACGTATAAGCCGGTGATCCCGACTTCCAAATGGCGGTCGTCAAATATAAGCATATCAGAGGCCCTTGAGGCGGTTTCGAAACTCTGACACTAGGGTGTGTGGGGTTGTTAGACCTTACTACCCATACGATAAAAAGAAGAAGACCGGATCTTGATGAAATTTGGCACAGACGTAGCTCTCAAAAGTATGTTCCCTTGGGACAATTTTTAACAGTTATGCGGGCGTAGCCGCGGTCGGCAGCTAGTTACTAGTATAAATAAATTTTAAAAGAAATTGCCTAAAATGGGTGATCAAATTTTACAAATTTTGCGGCTTTTTGCGTTTCGTCGTAGTTAATCTGGTGGCTGCCGTAATATGGGAGCAAATATTTGGAGTCATTGAGTCATATTTCTATCACAGAAGATTAGTTGCAGGCAACTTTGTTTATAAGATCTCCGTGACTATATTGTTGCTGACACGGACGGACCGCGTACGAGTTCTTGCGGAATTTCCTCATAAATTACGGAAGCAAGAGGCAAGGGCCCGTTGCAACCCTAATTCAAACATCCAAATATAAAAGTAAATAGTACGAAATATTATATTATTGTTCTTGTGTTAATTGTAGACTAAACAATAAAGTTTGTTCTAATGATTATTTTGCATTATCGAAGTTAACAGCTAGGCGACAGAATTTGTTTTGAGTTGAAATTTTCCTTTAAGCGCCTTCAAAAGTGGGTCAAAGTAAGATGAACCGTGAAAGCTGTTAATTGATTTATTTGAATACCAATAACCATGTAATTTAGAAACACAATAAACATTCATTCGAAATTCGTAGTATGTGGTCAAAATTTTACATTGTATTGTGTCATTTCTTCGAGATTTTTACCAAGCTATAAAACTAAAACGGCAATGGAGCTCCGAAGGCTTCTTTTGTCCGGATTATCGCCGTGGATTCTAAGAAGTCTAAAGTTTAGGGGGCTTTTGTAAAATACACGAACTCTAACTTTCTTAAACAGAAAAAAGCACTTAAGTTTTTTTATTATTTGAACAGGCGAAGGAAACGACTGGAAAGATTTATGATTATGAGTGGAGGTGTTATTTATTGAACCAAATTATTATCTTTGCCTATGCACCGGCGTTTAATGTGAGATCTTTATTGTTATTAAAGACTCCGCCCGCTTAAGGCTGGTCCACATCATTCTGACCAAGCCTCGATTTATATCGCGATATTATTAACCGGGTTCATATTATTAAAGTACGTTGTATGCTTTACAAGGAGTTTTTTTTAGCAAGGAGGCGTTACGAATTGAATGTGCGTTGGTGTGGCCAAAGCTTTAGAGGAATTTAATTATTCAGAGCTTGGTTGAGTTTTTGATTTAAGATTTATTTACGTGTGTTTGACTTACTTTTCACAGTTTATAGGCAAATGTTATAGATAGCGGTACTAAATGTAATAAATCAGTAAAACACCGTGAACAACAAAGCTAACCTAGTTTAAATATTTTATAATTACAACTTACTTTTGCCTGCGACTTCACGTACTCATTGATGCCTAAGTTTGATCAGCCACGCGTTTGTACTTCGAAAAATCTGTATCTCGATCCCCAAAACAGTTATTTTTGCACTTGCATCGAAATGTTGATATTAATATGGATCACCCCGGGATCTAGTATATTTCGTTAAGCAGGGAGTGCTCCGCATTTCCGCTATTGTTTTCTTTTATTCTCACAAGCTATGTTGTGTGAACTACAAATGTGGCAACATCGCGCGTGTGCGCATTGGAATTTTACAACTTCGGACATCCGATGTTGTGGATGTAAATTTGGCAACTTCGCGCGTGCAGTGGTTTAAATTGTTTAAAAGTAAATAACTTTTTTATTTAATAAATCACGGGATTTTTCTGCTCTTTAAAATTAATCTCGGGATTTGAGGCATATCCACTTTATTCTTTCGCTGTATGAAATCAGTGTAAGTGCATAAATAACTTTACCTAGTTCCAACCTCTGATTATAATATATCTTTGTTTTTTGTATCCAATTTCACTATCCAATCTTCAGTACGTCATCGTCTGTCAGTCAGTCAGTTGGATTACAAAACTTTTTGTATAAAGGATGAGAAATCATCAAATGACTCCTTCCGCTCTGGGCGGACCAGAAGGGAGTGTCCGACTCCTACTGACTAAAACCCATCCGTGTTCCTCCTAGTGCCCTTTGCGTTCCAGGGCTACGGTGACTCTTTCGAACAAATTCTGCAACCCTGGCGGATTACAAACCTAGCTTCGAGACTGCCTCGACAATAGATTCAGCTTCGAACAACCTCAGTTTGTCTCAAGTGAAGTGCATATATAGCTCTTTTTTTTAAGGATGGGAAATCATCAAATGACTTTTTTCGTCCTGGGCGGAGCGGGAGGGAGTGTCAGACTCAAACTGACTAAAACCCATCCGTGTAGGAACACGGATTTGGAGCAAACGGCATTAGGAGGACTAATGCCGTTTGCGTTTTAGGGGGACGGGCTTACGATTAGTCCCGCACCCTAACTAAGAATGAATGATAACACGACTTGACAGTTACTGTCACTCACTCATTCTTTGACTTATTCACTGATTCATAATTCTTAGTGGTTAGGTGATACGGAGTAGAAAAAGCCCGCAACTAAGGTTGAAACTACGGACTTCGGGCTTAAAAAGTAGCACCCTGGGCCTCGGTGACTCTTTCGAACAAATTCGGCAACAAGTGCATATACCTATAAGCAGCTTTGAAAAACACGGAACTGACGTTTAGAAGTGTCAATGTTTAAAATATCAGACTAGGTCATCGTTGTTTTGTTTCACTTTCCGTGTTTTACTCTAAATAGACAAGAAACATCATAGAAAACTAGATCAATGTTTTTTAATTTAATAGTAGCAAATCAAAACTTCTGTCATGTATTATTCTGTGTCATGTATTAATTACTTGGCATACTATTTTATAAATTTTATTTCTTCTTAAAACGTAACGACATATGTGTTGCTGGGGAGTTTGTTGCACCACTTCTTCGTCCAATAAGCTAAAACATTAGGAAGTGGTGACGGGAGGGCGTTTTGGGGGACTGTTTCTTGTAAAATTTGACATTCAAAAAGTGCTGGCTTGCAACCTAATTTGAATAAATGACTTTTGACTTTGATAGAAGGAAGGTAGCGGGGTTATAACGGAACCTTATCCCTCCCGTCGCATGCGGAATTTCCGCAAGATTTTTTCCTCTGTATTCGCCTCCGCAAAAGTTTGTAGTAACGGGGTTTAAAGCTTTGGAATTTTAAGTTTCTTATCTTCTTGTTTATTTTTCGAATCTATCCCTTTTTATGGTTTCCCTTCGTCACTGTTCCGTTCCTCCTGTTCTTCAGCTTCGGCAGAAGTCATATTTACACCAACGTTTCTTCAGCTCCGCTTAGGTGTATTTCATTACAGTTTAAGTAGGTAGATTTTTTACATAAAAATTACTTATGCCTAATTTATAAAGCATTTACACACATTAATAGCCAATTAAAATAATTTTAACTTCCAAAATACTTTTAAAAATTAATTTCACTGAGGGCGTCGCAGTACCGTTAAAAAGTCGATTTAAAAATCGTAAAAGTAACTGTTTTACTATCTACTTATGCGATCCAAATTTTTATTTGCCATTATAATAAAGTTGACGCCTTCTTTTGTAAGTAATTTAATATGGAAGCGCATCTTGAAGTACCGTTTGCACTATAAACTGAGTATGTTATCTAAATCTAAACGAATGTAATAAGAGGATACAGTTTTTTATTCGTTCGTTTGTGTGTTTGTAGAAAGTAATTTCCGATTTTTTTAAATCTACCTACAAAAAGTAGTTTCGGAGATAAGAGGGGGGAATGGTCTTTTCTTCAAAACCATTTATTTTAAAATTATAAAAAAAAACATAAATAAAACTCTCGCAGTAAGCCCTATCATTCGATATGTCACACAATATTGTTAAAAAACTTTTTTTTGATATTTTCTAGTTTTAGCCCCAAAAGTAACCCCCACACTAAACATTTTATGATTTACGTAACGTTTCCGTATTTGGGTCACAGAAGTCCATATGTGTACCAAATTTCAACAGAATCGGTCCAGTGGCTCCAGAGAAAACTGGTTGTGACAGACAGACAGACACCCGAGTGATCCTATAAGGGATCCGTTTTTTGTTCGGAACCCTAAAAACCCACTGAACAACGGCGGTATTAACGCCTTATAAGCCTTTTCTACCAGTCCACCTTAGAATGGTCCAGAGATAGAATATACCAGCACACAAACATAACCCATGGCTGAGATTCCATGGCTGACTGACGTAGGAGCTAAGTCGAAGGACAAAGCAAATTAAACATATAATGCCAATAATAAGGAACTATAAGATTAGCACAGATACAAAGGGCAATCTCTGCTTTATTATTATGTATATAGATTAGAAATCAAACGATATTGTTATTGAGTACATAATATTACCATAATGATCTGTGTTATTGTATCGATGGTATTATGAAAGTCAAATGAGGGAAAGGATCCTCATAATGGCTCCGTAGACCAGATTTGGATTGTTTGTTTATAAATCACCTGATTACTTTGTGCTAGGGACGAGTCTGTTAAGTTAAAATTATGTTGCTACTACGGCATCTGTTCGAAAGAGTCACCGCAGCCCTGGAACGCAAAGGGCATTAGGAGGAACACGGATGGGTTTTAGTCAGTAAGAGTCTGACACTCCCTTCTGCTTCACCAAGAGCGGGAGGAGTCATTTGATGATTTCCCATCCTAAAAAAAATAAAAAAGGCTGCTAATGAGGGTTGCTGAATTCCGAAAGAGTCACCGTGGCCCTGGAACGAAAATACGGATGGATTTTAGTCAGTAAAAATCTGACACTCTCTTTTGCTCCGCCCAGAGCGGATAGAGCCATTTGATGATTTCCCATCTTTAAAAAAAGGCAAATGAGAAATTTCTAGTGGAACAACCCAATAACACCTTTTTACCCGGGATCCAACGCTCAGCATTCGTATTTACGAGCTCGAGACCAACGGAGCGCAGTTATTATGAGGAAATGCTGGCGGCGAGATTTTGTATGTAAAAAGTCATAATTCGAGGTTTGGCTCTCGACTGTGTTTTCTTCCAATATTGGACCGATTTAAGAGATATTTTCACAAACTGAATAAGAAGGATATATACTATGTCCCTATGTTTTCTTTTTTGATGATTTATTAACCGTATAAGCACCAGAACTCTCACAAAATGCTCAAAATTGTCCGATAAATCGCTGTCAACAGAGCTCTAGTGTACAAATTTGACAACTATTAATAAAAAAAAGAAAACTTAGAGACACAGTATACATTCTTCTTGTTCAGTTTGTGAAATATCTCTTATATCGGTCCAATAATAGAGGAGAAAACAGTCGAGAGACAAACCTCGAATTATGACTTTTTACATACAAAGTCTCGCCGCCAGCATTTCCTCTTAAATCAGCGAATGGCATTAGGTTTTGAATAGTTACGAGGAGTCTTTAGCACAAACATTTTTGTACCTGTCCACAATACCCCCATAAACCATAATCCCGGACCTTCGGTCATTTCAAACCTTTTAGAATTTAAGTCTTCTGCATTTAGCACCTACTACTTCACCTCGTATTGAACCGGCCCAGAATTTAGCTCACATAATAAGGAAAACGACTGAACGAAGTAAAATAACCATTTGGAAATAAAAAGCAGTAAAGCGCATACCGTATATGGGCAAAGCCCTGTTCCGTTCCATCCAAAAATTCCTTCATCGCATTAAAAGTTTACAACTGGTTACTGCCCCAATATATTTAAAAGAAATTGAACGCAAGCATAAACCTCCGACGATTTAAGGTGCTCCCTGATTTGTATACGACGACGCTAAATACATTTATGAAGGATTTTAATGCGATTATGCGAAAATAGCTTCTGCCATCGGCTTTGCCCGTGTGGTATGGTAGGCGTCAGATAAACTTACAATAAAGTACATTGACCTTTCTCTAAAATCCCGTCGTAGGTACCCGAACAATAAAATGAACCGTTTTTATAACTAGATAACGTAAAGGATTACGATAGAAGTCGATTCAGGACAGCTTTATGTCTTGGTTTCTGTTTTTGATATTAAGAAAGTCTATTAATGTATGTCGGTCAATGACCGTTATTGGACGTTTATCTGGCGCCTACCATAGTTGAAAATGATCCCAAGGGAGCATACTCCAGAGATGAAAATCCATCTTAAACCAGGACCTGGTCTAAAACTACTATAGTGTGCCAAGTTTCACACAATTCCCTTCATCAATTAAGACGTGAAGAAGTAACACACAGACAGACATAAAGATTACTTTCGCATTTATAATATTAGTATTCATTTTAGTGTAGTGCGCCGGCATTTTGTCATTACGACATGAAGGCCGAGGTGACCCGAACGACAGACTTTACGATCTTCCCATATACGCATTCAGGTGCACGCTAAATAAATTTAGTTATTTTTATTATTGAAGAACGTAGGCGTTTTTTTTTATGTAAGCAATAATATTTGACTATACGGTCTACCGAAGCCACTAAATAAGCGATAAGTGATACTTGTGAGGGTTTAGCGTGATGAGCACTTTTCGGATCCGAGAATCTGTTTACTCATTGTCGTGTCGCCCTTACTTGTCGTAGCTTAATATTTTATGGCCCCTCACTACTATGTCGGGGTGAATAAAGTTATTTTTGTGAACTGTCGGGAGGCACAGTGGGTGTCTTAAATTAATATTACCGTTTATTAATCCTCTTTACAAAGCGGAAAGGATTTTATTGTTCGAATGCGGTTTTGGAAGGTGATTTTTAAAGTTTTTGGGTTTTGTGTGAAGGAATATTTTGAGTTGTATTTAAATAGGTATTGAGTTTAAAATTCGATAACACGATTTCAGTAGCTGTACCAATTTTTAACTATCAAAAGCTTAGGATATAAAGATAGATGTTTCAGCAGATGGAAAAATAAGAAGTCAATAAGTTACGACAATCTTTGTCCAATTATTCTGAACAAAACATAAACTGTAAAGTTATTGGGCTGTAATTTATAGCGGTCAACATAAAATGTCACTAAAAACCACAAAATGATGTCAGAATTAATTGATAATGCAATTAATATTTAATGTCCTACCTAGTTGATTTTTGATCCACATTTAGAGTATTTGATGGGATCAAACAAAGAAGGTGACATACTCAAAACCCTGACGAAGATTTCAAATAAAATCAACGACATTATAAATTTTAAGTTAAGTACCAATTTAATTAAGTGCTAAGATTTAATTATTCCATTTATGGCTGTCAATGATAAAATGTTTTATCAGCGGAAAATCAGTTTGACATTACCATGTTTTTGAGGGAATTAAAACTGGGTGTTAACTTCGTTTACTTATGCGGTCGTTGACCCGCTGATTAAGGATCTGCAAGAGAATCGTAATGATTCTCAAGGTCTTCCAGATAGGTTCGATATTGCCATTGTTAAAAAAAGACCCAATATGGGGTTTACCCGGATGTAAACCCAAAGACATAAGTCACATAATTATTATTTATTTAAACTATATGTACAGTACTGGTACATGGGCGGACGTAATGCAACAAGGCATTCTCTACCAGTCAACCTTTGGGTTAAAACGACTACACTGTGGTGGTGTACAACAAAAAAAATGGAATATTTTGGGGAACAATTTACAATCTACCAAAAAATGTAGATTTTCGGATATAATAAGGGTGCCTGTCCATTAAAGCGGAGCGAGGTAGTGGTCCGGAGGAACGGAGTAATTTTGACCAATGAAATTGCATAAAATCTCCGCACCACGTGAGTCACTGAATTTTTGACTGATATTTCTCCGTATCTCCGCTTTGCTGCCTCGCTCCGCGCAAATGGACAGGCACCCTTAATCTATTACAAAGTCTCCGCCATTGGCCAACCGTTTGTCAGCGGGGTTTATCTCATGAACTGTAATACGTAGACAGTTGATTTTTTTGTAGAGCGTATAAAGTCATCAAAATCTAATAAGTTGATTGGACAGCTGAGTAGAGAGGGATAGAAGATTGCTTTACCACTAAGTGCGAAAGACATTTATGTTTATGTCTCTTTCATACTTAGGTACTAGTAAAGCAATGTTGTATCCTGCTGTCAAAACCGGCCTTTTATTTTTTGACGACTGCAATAATATAACTAAATTTAAATTAAATGGGTCCCGTTACAATAATTCTGATTATTTCAATTTATGTTTTGGAACTTTTCGTATGCGAGTCTGATTCACTATTGTCCGTTTTTTTTAATACGATAGAGCAGCAGGCAACCAGGCTGTCGACCTGGGGCCCTAGACAAAATGCAATTCTATTAGCGACTGCGATTGTCGAAAATCTAAAATGTAAGGGATTGATCACGTGACATTTCGACAGCTTTTGTCAATCCCATACATTTTTGACATTTTGACAATCGCCTTCGTCACGCTACCGCTGATAGAATGTCACTTGTCTAGAGCCTCTGATGGTTAGTGGCCAATCCTAAGAGGACTCTCTTCCATCTTTCTTCAAAGTGGTCAATGTTGCAAACCCTCAGGGAAGCCTATTCCGCATTTAGCATTTGTATGAAAAAGAAACAAGTGCCAAGTGCTAGTCGGATTTGCACTTGAAGGGTTCCGTAACAGTCGAAAAAAACATTTTTCTTGTATGGAAAATAAAATTAAAAAAACATAACCCTCCTGGCACAGTAGGGTAATAAAAGAGGGCCCCCTTTTTAAATTTTATTTCATTTTTATTAATTGTTATTATTGCGGCAACAGAAATACACACTCTGTGAAAATTTCAACTGTCTATCTATTACGGATCATAGGAAACAGTCCGCTGACAGACAAACGGATGGAAGGATGGACGAACGGACGAACGGACGGACGGACAGCGGAGGCTTAGTAATAGGGTCCGGTTGGGTATGGAATCCTAAAAATGTAAATCCACAAGAAAACAGTCATTTATTTTAATAAAAGTTTACAGCTGGCTGACTCAATGAAATTAGTCAGAAAACTTTCCTAATTGCTCCCATAAGATTGCCATAAAATATGAAATATTCGCCAACAATCAAATGACTCGCATCGCCATTAAATCCTTTTCATTTGAAGAAGGTTACATTGTTACTGGGTCCATTCATTGACCCTTTGAATTTTTCACAGTCTATAAAACCGATTCACAAAATTCAGAGAAGCAGGATTTCAAAGGTTAGAAGGAAACAATGAAAATATTATTCGTCATATAGAACCAGTTAGTTTATTGTAATATACAATCAGGCCTGTATTCGCGGAAGAGCTAGGCAGAGGCGTACCCACCAGTAGTAAATTTGTGCGGAGCGAGGCAGCAAAGCGGAGAAACAGAGAAAAATTAACCAACCATGTCAGTCAAAATGTCAGTGACTCACGTGGTGCGGAAATTTTATGCAATTCTATTGGATAAAATATCTCCGTTTCTCCGTTCCGCTGCCTCGCTCCTCTGTAATGGACACGCACCCTGAGGCTTTTTCACCAGAAATATGTGAGCATGCAGAGCGAGGGATGAGTTTGTTAAGAACCAATAGAATCGCTTCATTTAGCTAACTTCACACAGCGCAGCGATTCTAACATGCACATCACTCACTACATCCTCGCACACCTTTTTTTTTAAAGGGGGACATCCTCATGTATGTATTCCGCTCTCGGGCGGGACGAGGGGTCTGTCAGACTTTTACTGACTAAAACCACCCCGGTGTTCTATCTCTCACCCACGCCGGGGATCGTGGGAACTTGCAACTTCCGTAAACCCCGGCTGGTGCCGCCGGCCCGCCCCTGCGGGCCACCTCGGGTCGGCGGGGGGAGTGAGGGGTTTGACTCCCCCGCGATGTCAAAGAGGGGGGCACGGGAACACCACGCGCCGCCACCTCGGAGCCGGTTGAATGGGCGGTGACGGACATCCCCAAGTCCGCCGTCCCTGGACCCAGTTAGGGGGGCCAGGAGAGGGCAGCGCAGCCCTCCCGCGATGCCCGGTGCGTCTGCTGCGGGCCGGGATCCCTCCCGGCCGAAATCTCCCTCTCCCTTTCCGCAGCCTCCTTCTGCGCGATAACTGTTTCGCAGAACCACCGCGTCACAGAACTCCTCGCCGTCAACCATATTACGGACTGCGGCCGGCAGGAAGAGGTCACTGCCTACACAGAGACGAGGGCACGGCGCGGCTCCTCCCAAGCGGCACACTCTGCCAGCGTATGCCGCGCCGTGTTCTCCCGACAGTCGACACAGTGGTGACACCGAGCGTCCAGCTCCCTGCCTATGCGACACAGAAACCTCCCGAAGCAGCCATGCCCCGAGAGGACCTGCGTCACACGAAATGACAGGGAGCCGTGCCTTCTTCCGAGCCACGGGTCGAGCGCTGGCCGGATGGCTTCGATAGGGACGAGGCCGGCGGAAGAGCGTGAGAGCCTGTCCCGCCATTCCGCCACCAGGACCTCGCGCAGCTGCGACCGAAGCAGCTCGATGTGTCGCTGCATCAGTCGCTGGCCGCGTGCCCGCGCGCCCTCACGCCACCGATGTAGTGACGCGAGGACTTTTGCCTCCAGGTCCCAGGGCGGAGATCTGGCCAGTGCGCAAGCACAAAATAGGATCCAAGTTTTCTAGAAGTCAGTGATGAATTTTAAAAGGAAAAACCCAATAATACTTCATCCAATCTGAGAATCAAAATCAGAACCGCTCAGTAGTAGCGTTTACAACCACTGAACCAAAAATACGGATAGTCACTAGTTAAACAATATTTCAATTAATTGTTTTATCGAGTTCGTTGTAAATGCCTTAATAATAATAACAGGTAATTTTCAGTTCACATGTATTGTTACAATGTTGTCAGTGATATTTTCATTATTAACTTTGTTTTAATCATTTGTAAGCTTCATGGTTGTTTTATTAATGTTCTGCTTTAATGTTTGAGCATTTGTATGCTTGTTCTATAATTATTCTATCCATCAAAGTTCTTTGCAGCAGATTTCTTTCGCAACCGAGTACCACTCTTAGAAACAGATCAAATGTAAACTATACTGGATGATACAAAAAAAAAAGTAAAGAGCAATTAATTCATTTTTTAGAGCTCAAAGGGCAGCAAAATAACAAATGACCAAAGTTAAGCCCGTATTGCAAGTCACTTTGAAGGATCTCCACTTAACTCAGTTACCACGACATCGGAAAGAAGCCTCAATTAATCCTAATATATAAAATTCTCCCGTTACTGTCTGACTGATTGAGTGAGTGAATGACAGACAACGCACAGCCGAAACTACTGCAAGTCGAAAGCTGAAAATTGGCATGTAGATTCCTTAGGGAGTGTAGAGGAGCTCTAAGAAAGCATTTCCCGAAATACCTACGGGAACTGGGAAAATCTTGATATGCGCATACGAAGTCGCGGGCAAAAGCTAGTTTATACTAATATTCTAAAGAGGAAAGATGTTTTTGTTTTTTTGTGCCGTATTGGCTCTAAAACTACTGAACCCATTTGAACTATTTTTTCACTAATAAAAAGCTAAACTATCAGGAAGTGACAAAGACTAAATTTTATTTTCGAAAAAAATAGAGATCCTTACGAAAATTTCAATATTAAGTCCGCGCGAACGAAGTCGCGGGCGGAGTGCAAGTGTCAATATGTAACTGTCAATTTGAGAATTGCAAGTAAATCACGGTCAAACCGATAGGTACCTAGCCATTAAGTGCAAGCCATCGGTGTATGCGATAGTACACTTTTACCGAAACCGTTATATCGGCAGAAACTCAGATCGATAACACAATCGAACGATATGAGGGTCCCGTTTCAACTTCACGAATAAAGGGCAATGACCCGCAGTACTTTGTGAAGAAATATTATGTCATCATATATTAACTAGAGGTAAAATTGTTTGTTTGTTTCTAAAAGGCAATCTTTGGAAGACCTCAGCCGTTGCTATTGTTATTTTTCGAAAGAGTCACCGCGGCACCGGAACGCAAAGGGCGTTAGGAGGAACACGGATAGGTTTTAGTCAGTAAGAGTCTGACACTCCCACTCCATCCGGAGCGGATCATCATCAAATGATTCGTGTCATTTGATGATTTCCCATCCCTAAAAAAAGCCCAGATATCGCCAAGTGTTTGAGAGGCAACAGGTAGGGTTGCCTAAGACGGTACCTAAGAACACAGCCTATATGCCCTAAACTATCCCACAGCTGAGCAAATAACTCCTCCAGATCCTTCCAGATTTTCTTTTCCCGAACCGCCTTGACCAGTCCTTACAGGTAGGTCTCTGGGCCATGTCTCTAGGTCATTTCGCCACCTCTTCCTTGGCCGGCCCCGACTGTGCGGTTCATCTTCAGGCAATACTCTTTAATTTTTGTTATTGAATATGATAATTAAGTTAATGTATTAGTGACAATTTGAATTTTAATCATCTTATTTATTGAATGTAATAATTAATTTAATGTTTTAGTGACAATTTTTTTTTATTTTTTAAATTTGATATAATGAAAATGTTTGCATGCCGAATGGTGAAATATGGCAGAACTCTGATGTGAACTACTACCTACTTATGTATTACCCATATTTGCAAATAAATGCTATTCTATTCTATTCTATTCTAACACTTTTGCCCAGCGGTCACTGTGCATACAGCTTACTTGAGTTACGGCCTTATCTAAAATAAAAAATGAAATGAAATTGACGTCTGCCTCCGTGGTCGAGTGGTTTAGGCGTCTGCCTTGTGACCCGGTGGTCGTGAGTTCGCTTCCCACGGGAAGAAACATACTTTGTTAAGGTGTTTTCCAGTTTGGCTAGGACATTGCAGGCTTGAATCACCTGATTGTCTGATAAAAAGATGATTCCGTGCTTCGGAAGGTACGTATAAGCCGGTGGTCTCGGCCGCCAAATGGCGGTCGTCAAATAAAGCATGTCATAGGCCCTTGAGGTGGTTTCGAAACTCTGACACTAGGGTGTGTGGGGTCGTTAGACCTTACTGCCCACACGATAAGAAGAAGAAGAAGACGTATAAAAGTGTTATTTAAAACCAATTAGCAAAGTAAATATCATTGATCCAAAACAATGTAACAAGATCATTTCAAAACATAAGCTATAAATGCGTTATCGCCAAATTATGAATAATACCCAAAAACGTAAAAAATAAAATGTTGTCTGAATCAACAAGGGGACTTTTTCGAGAATGCTTACGTCACTAAACTAGTTTCTACCAAATCATAACGTAAACAATGTCATTTACATCCCTATTTACATAATAAGGACTTTCCCATTCATTTCTAAGTTTTCTTAGTAATATGATTGAATACAAATTAGAAATAGGATATCCGGTTAATATACGTCGAATAGTCTTGAGATAAATCCAATAACTTATGTCAATCGAAAAATATGAACACCGCATTTTTCTTCGTAAAATTAAAGTAGCCTTCCGATGAAGATGGATCTCAGAGACATTTAAATGGTGGTTTAGGTTAGGTAGAGAATTATAAATACCGACGTGCGAGTGGTCACGAATCGATTGAATCGATTTAGTCTGATAAACAAGCGTAATCGTTAAATGATCGAAGCTTTAACTGGATACTGACAACCGATTTAAAAAGAAATTCGAGAATTTAAAGTCCTTATAAGAACTTTGTGCTTGAAATTTACGTTACGGTTGATAGCATTTACAGACGCGCCACAGGGCCTAAACAAAGTGACATTTACCCACTATCAGTAAGTCAAAAATGTATGACATTAGCTACCGAAATGTCACGAGGACAATCCCAAACCATTTGGACTTTTGTAAAATCGCTATCGCTAATAAAATGTCACTTAGGCTGGCCCCCTACATATGAGCGCCTTATTCTAATCACACTTTTTAAATAAAAAACATGGTATATTGATTATACCTAGTCATCATCTGCCTGGCCTTTTCCCAACTACATTGGGGTCGGCTTCCAGTCAAGCCGGATTTAGCTGAATACCAGTATTTTACGTGGAGCGGCTGCCTACCAGACCTTCACAACCCATTAACTGGGTAACACGGTACTTCATGGCAAGACTGGAGTCAGATTTACTGGCTTCTGACTATCCGTAACGACTGCCAAAGATCTATAAAGGACAACCGGGACCAACGGCTTAACGTGCTTTCCGAAGCACGGAGGAAACTCGGTATGTTAAGATGGTCACCCATCCACAGACCAACCTTGGCAAGCGTTGCTTAACCTTGAAGATCGACCCGTGCGGCTGTTATTATCTAGCCACGAGCTCCTACCTACCACCACCACCACCACCACCATCTACCACCACCTAGTATCTGGTTAAAATTCTGACAAAGGTAGTCTTACTCATGGTGAAATCATGCAAAAAATCAAATAAAAAGTATTCATTTGGGTTTTTACGCAGTTTGTATGACAATTAAAAAAGGAACAAAACGCTAATTTGATATGATCTGGGAAATCGATGTTTCAAAAATTAACACTCAACCAACGTTTAAAAATTTAACGCAATGCAAACATTTTAAGTTCCATAAAACCTCAAACGGATTTATTTCGATCCTTGTCGATTTACATTGAATTAGATGCATTCCTTCGAGGCAAAGGATCCGGGTGACAAATGCCTAAACATACCAACAGAATGTTAAAGAATGTATCAAAATTAAGCTATATTTTATCTATTTTTAACCAAGCTTAGACTCGGCCATTCAGTGTAGACATTAATAAATTAGTATTCTATTATAAAATTCGATATGTAGCTACAAAAGATATATTTTACGTTCGAATCTAGTTTGGGTCAGGTGCTTCACATTTTGGAAATGACTAATAAGGTGATTGGAATTACTATTAGAGCACGGTAAGGCATAGGTCAGGCTTCTGTATAATAAATTGCCTAGCCAATAGGCTATGCCAATTAAAAAGTTATAATAAACACAGAACATTATAGTGTACCTGGTGCCTGAAAAAGTTATCTAATATCGCTTTTGTTTATTCTTATTCTTTGTGTACACACAAAAACATACAAATCAATACTAATATATAAAGCCGAAGAGTTTGTTTGTTTGTTTGCTTGAACGCGCTAATCTCGGGAACTACTGGTCCGATTTAAAAAAAATCTCTCAGTGTTAGATAGCTCATTTATTGAGGAAGGCTATATATCATCACGCTAAGACCAATAGGAGCGGAGTAGTAATGAAAATTGTGACGCAGACGAAGTTGCGCGGGTCAGCTAGTACAAAATAAAATAGGACAGCTACAACAAATACTATTGAATTTGTAGAATCAACTTTAACCTGAAAATGAGGATATCCTTAACTTATAAAAAATGTAAATAAAATAATTATTTAGCAAAATAATTATATCAAAAATGAAAAAAAAAACCAAAACCCATAAATTTAAATAGACAAAAACAACATTCCACAAATATTGTTTTGACTGTCAACACGTTTTAACATTCTAAAATTAAAATAAGACACTAGTGCTACAGTTAAGTAGCAGATGTTAAAGAGTTGAATAAAAATAATAATTAAAATAAATTATGTAAAATCCATGACCGTTGGCGCCACATTTGCTGCGTCATCGGCGCCAACGGTATGATAAAATTTTCCCAGGAATGTCACATAATTTGAGGTATTTGGCGACAAACAAACAGGGTCATTCGATACGCAGAAAAATCGTCAATATTTGTCTCTTTATCACTTGGACACAAATAGAAACATTAGTATAATTAATGTGTTCAATGTAATCAATGACGGAGGAATTTTAATAAGAATTCTTGATGACGAGTGTGTTCGCTTTAGTTCTGATAAGCTCACGTTGTTTGGACCTTTGAACTCTGGCTCCCTGAAATATGTATTGTTTTGGTTTGAACCAATACTTCTGAATTTAAATGTATTATATTAAGAGGTAAAATTAAAATTAATTTATTCTAGTGTGTTATTCCTGGAAGTTTGATTTATTAAAAATCATCAACAAAGGATACACAGTGAAAAATAACGGTGATTTCCAAGTACACAGGAGATCATTATTTTAGTGAA
This sequence comes from Lacanobia wlatinum, assembly GCA_947578705.1. Taxonomy (NCBI): domain Eukaryota; kingdom Metazoa; phylum Arthropoda; class Insecta; order Lepidoptera; family Noctuidae; genus Lacanobia; species Lacanobia wlatinum. The sequence goes on along the minus strand of OX388024.1, from coordinate 11,519,423 downwards.
CAAGTATGTGCGCAAACACAAACCGACAATTATTTATATTGTTATGAAATAAATAACTTATGACCAGAACGAGATCGGGCGCAGGAACAACGACTTTTCGTTTTTTCCGAGTCAAGGGCCACACCACCAACTTCCAAAGTCTGGGCCGCTACAGAAAAAAATCTTATGGAAATAAACAATAACACTTATTGCTCGACGGCCTGGGAATCGAACCCGTGACCGTTAGTCGCGCTTGCGACCACAATTACCTAAACAATGCATCATATTTATACTAATACTAATATGAGATACTAATACTAAGCTTGTTTGTGTTTGTTTGTTTGCTTGAACGCGCTAATCTGAGTAACTACTGGTCCGACTTGAAAAATTCTTTCAGGGTTAGATAGCCCATTTATCGAGGAATGCTATAGGCTATATATCATCACGCTAAGACCAATAGGAGCGGAGCAGACGAAGTTGCGCGGGTCAACTAGTGAAATATAAATTCTTATTTTAGTTAGGTGCCTAGTTATGGTAGGCACCAGATTTTGCAATAAAGTACATTGACCTTTCCCTATTGTCCCTTAGTAGATACCCGAACAATAAATTATGAACCATTTTTCGTTTCTAGAGAACGTATAGGATCACGATGGAAGTCGATTCAGGACAGCTTTATGTCTTTATTTCTGATTTGGATATTAAAAAAGTCAATAAATGTATGTGGGTCAATGACCGTTATTGTACATTTATCTGGCGTCTACCGTATGAACTCTTAATACGGGACTACAGCGCGCACGGTTAAATTATTCATTACAAGTCTTAATTTGAAATCCAGAAAAATACAGCAATCCTTCAGGATCAGCCACGCAAGCGAATCCGTGGGTAAAACTAATCCCAACTAAATAAATATTGTTATAATAATATAGTCATAACTTTTTCCCGCGACTTCGTTCGCGCATATCCCGTTTTTTCCCGTTCCCGTAGGAATTTCAGGAACTCCTCTCTTAGTGCTCCCCTACACAACCAGTAGTCTCGGCTATGCGTTGTCTGTCAGTCACTCAGTCACTCAATCACTCAGAAATAAAAGATTTTTTATATATAAAATTTTTATATAGGTATTTAAATGCGAAAGCGAGTTTGCTACGATTTAAATAAATGGATCAGATATAAAATGTGATCCAGAAGAAGGATATGAGATCTTTTTTTTTTTCGAAAATAAAACTTGCGAACGAAGTCGCGGCTATAATAATCAATCAACCGTCAACAGAATGTTATGAAGAATTTCGATGACGAGTCACTTCGCTTTATTTATGATAAGCGTTACTAGTCGACCGTTGAACTTTGGCTTCCTGAAATCAATCTGTTTGTTCGTTTGTTAGAGTTTTTAGGTTTTCCCGTTTGATACAATTTCTTGTAAACTCAGAATGATACACAACAAATCATCACGACTTTATTCCGGGAAGGGTTAGGCAGACAAGTACTTAATACTACCTTATCTAACTATATTAAAGTTCAAAATAAAGGGGGGTCAGCTACTTTACAGCAAACCCAGGACCAAATTCTTAGCTGTGGCGCTTACGACTACTAGAACACCGAGGCAATGAATGAAACACTTACCTACTTTTATTAGGGTTCCGAATATACGTAGGCAACGGAACCCTTATAGGATAACTCGGGTGTCTGTCTGTCTGTCCGTCTGTCACAGCCAGTTTTCTCCGGATCTACTGGACCGATTCTGTTGAAATTTGGTACCCATATGGATTTCTGTACGTTTTCGTTACGTCAATAAATAAATTTTGAGTATGGGGGGTCACTTTTGGGGTCAAACCAGAAAATTTCATAAAAAAGTTTATTATACTGTATTGTGTGACATATCAAATGAAAGGACTTATTGTGAGAGTTTTAATTATATTTTTTTCAAAATTATTAAACAGATAGTTTAGAAGTTATTCAAGAAACTAGACCAAAAATGACCATGACCCCTTATCTCCGAAAGTACTGAGCCTAAAATTTTGAAAAAAAAAAAACAGATTGTTCTTAACCTACAGATTACAGAAAAACCTATAAGAAGACTCTAGTGTTAAAAGAACATGTTACAAAAGTGAAATTGGCTGGTACGCGAGTCCGACTCGCATTTGTAAAACTATATTATATCACAATCACGACTAATATTGTGATTGCTCATTGTTAGCAGGTCCGTTAGCCCTTCTAACTTGGTTGATAATTTTGTTGATAAGTGTGGCTTCAACTACACGATTTCTTTATTTGAATGTTCATAGGACCGTTATTGGTCTATCTTTGTTTGTTTTATATTTAACTAGCTTTTGCCCGCGACGTCGTACGCGCGCATATTGCTTTTTTCCTATATTCTCGTGAGAATTTTGGAGGATTTCCCAAAATTCTTAGTGTTTAGTCATGCGAAATGAAGCGCAAAGCTCAAGAACATTCGAGATAGCGGCGCACTGTGGACACCCTCTCTCTGTGCCTCATTTAGGGGACACAGGAACTTAAGTCAAGTCAAGTTTCTTAGTGCACACTCTACTCCTCAAGGAACCGACATGCCAAATTTCAGCTTTCTACGACCAGTAGTTTTGGCTGTGCGTTGTTTGTCAGTCACTCAGTCACCAGTTACGGAAGAAATGTATGTAGATTGATTGATTTATAGGATCCTGTTTGACGACTATCTCAACTGATTGAAAGCGATGATGTGGTCAACAATGGAGCATTTTACACTTTGATCTACGATGGAACTGGCTTAGCTGTATAGACAAAAGCCCCAAAAAAAATTGAAAAAAAAAAACAAAAAAAAACTTTGATATACCCAATGTGGCCAATTGTTTTTTTTTTCATTGGCAAAAATGACGAACTCCCGTACAAGCTTTCATCTGCTGTTAACCAATTTAGGGGATATTTTTTTTTGTGCTGAATAATACTTACTCCTCTTCTTTACATAGATAAGTAACTATTTAGCAAAGTTCACTTCTTCTAGACCCCGTAATTTTGGCTAAATGTTGCAATGTTGCCTGTCAGTGTCAAAGATCTTTTGTTGTAGTCTCCCTTTGAGCCAGGGTCATTTATAACGTATTTGGAATAGGTTTTTTTTAAATATTTTTTTGACAAATAGAATTATATGCCAATAGATAAATATATGTATATTATATTATGTTACCTACCGAGTTTCCTCCGTGCCTCGGAAAGCACGTTAAGCCGTTGGTCCCGGCTGTCATTTGTAGATCTTTGGCAGTCGTTACGGATAGTCAGAAGCCAGTTAATCTGACTCCAGTCTTGCCATGAAGTACCGTGTTACCCAGTTAATGGGTTGTGGAGGTCTGGTAGGCAGCCGCTCCACATAAAATACTGGTATTCAGCTAAATCCGGCTTGACTGGAAGCCGACCCCAATGTAGTTGGGAAAAGGCTAGGCAGATGATGATGATATTATGTTACCTATACAGTAGTATAAATAACTTTAATTTCGGAAGTCGGTGTTTTTGGTTGTTTCTTCGTATTTTTACACCGACTTCCGAAATTAAAGTTATTTTATATTTTGTAGTGTTTTTTTTTTAACTTGGATGTCGCTTGTTTATTTTTTTGTAAAAAAGTTTTTTATTTTTCACTTTTTAGTGGAGTTGTTTGGTGTGGGGTCACACCAAACAACTCCACTGGAAAGTCGCAGGAAAGAAAAATACGCAATTTCGTTTACTTGGATGACAAGCCAAATACGTCATCTAAATAAACGAATTCCAGCAATTTTGATTTAAAAGCCAAATTACTAAACCGATTGTGATGAAATTTAAATGAGACCAATCAAGGAGTATATCCTTTAACATGAAGAAATTTTCAAATCGGTTCATAAATGACGGAGTTATGAGGCAACAAACATAAAAAAAATACAACCGAATTGAGAACCGCCTCCTTTTTTGGAAGTCGGTTAGAAAAGAAGTAAAAGTTAGTTTGGCAAATATAAAAGAAAACAAAACAAAAGAATAATAAAAATGTTTCGGCCTTGATTGACCTTCCTCCAAAAAGGATTCTAACATAAATAACTTTCCTCTAAAAACTACACAGATTAATCTAACAGACTAATGATTAAAAAAACCAGCTACTTAAATATTATTTTATAAATTGATATTTTTCTATTTTATTCACTTAAATAATGATAAAAAGAGAAATGTACAGAACCAACGAAGTGTAATCATTAATCTTCTTTCTTTAAATGGTTTAGATATATCACAGCTTCTCTCAATGCAATATTTATTTTTCCCAAATATTTTTTATTTATTCATCTACAAGTACGGGAAAACCCACTTGTTTACGATGCGTTGTAATATGCAAAACTGAGATAATTAATAACGAGAAATTCTGTAAAGCATTTCTTTGGAATGCACCTAAATATAAATATGGTAAGGCTAAGTAGTCATAATATTCTTGTTGATGATTTTTATATAATTAATCAATGACATTTAATTGAAAAACTGTTTTGAATATTTGCTTAATCTTCCAAAAATACTTTTATCTGCTAATGACAGTTATTTACCGACCATAATATTGTTTTAAAGATTTCAATATCTACATTTGCACTACCTGTTTTAAATGCAGCAAAATATAAAAAGACTTTTATAAATCAAGAATAGTTTAAATAATTTTGACAAATAAAAAAACCTAAAACCCATGGCGTCAATGGTTTCTATTTTTACATAATGACGATCAACTTTGCATATAAATGACACAATTTAAGTAACACTGCACACATTCTATTCAAAACAATAAGTATGCACACAATATTCATTCGTCAACAAATATAATTGCTCGAGATGGTCTGATGTCAACACAATCATAAACATACAAACTATATACCTGAGTCTAGTTATTACCCACTTACCTTCTACAAGTCAAGATCCTCATTAAATGCTGCATAATTATACAAATATACATTAGAAATGAGCCCCACTACTGTTGCATACAATTATTATGATGTAAGCTTCGTATAAAACGCATTTTATTTAACACTTTGAATATGTTATAAGAAAAGAGCGCACTGCACTACGAAAAATCTCGCACTAATTTTAAAATTGTTGTTTTTAATTAAAAAATAACAACACAGTCCAATAACACTTAGATTCGCCACCACAATGACATTGCCATAATTGCTCAGTTTAAATTATTTATACACAATAATATTGGAACCCAACAATAAATATTAAATGTGTAAAAAAACATATTGTTGTAACGTAATTGTACAAGTATTCAGATAAGGCTGGATTACGTGAGGACAACACATTTGTCCCCCAGAGGTGAATCATGTAATTTGGAAAAATATTGTTCGTCATCCCAATAAAACAAAAAAATACGACTTTAAAATCACCCTGTAACTATCACTAGTACAGTGGTATTTTTTCAAGAAACTTTACCAAGTTCAATTTCACGAACATCCGTGATTAGTAAAGTGCTTTTAAAGGCGGAGATAATTTTCTATATGACACCGATACCCCAATAAAGTAACTCGGACCAACAATGGTATGCAAAGATGATAAAAAAATGCGTGTAGTGTATGTGAGTGTGTGTGATGGCGCTGTGTGACGCACGGTCGCGCGGGTGTGTGCGTATCCTGCAGAAGAGATGACTTGATGTTGCAAATGTAACTATAAAAGCCACGCGTCGATTTCGAAATCAACACAACGATTTGAAATCCTCTAAGGCGTGTACACACGGACAGCAGTGTGACCGTGAATTTAAATTTCCGCATTGTGGTACCGAGTTCAGTCAGTGACAAGTGGTCTGAAGAACTGTAACGTTCGAAGTTATAGAATTATTTTTTTCGAGCTTTGGTGAAGTGAACTTTCAGGATGTGTACTTTAGAGGTATGTACCAAGAAGGATATTATTTTCTTTGCTCCCATTTTGTATTTAATCCATATTATTTTTAAATATTTAATTCTAAATATTTTTAAAAATTAATCTTTCTTCATTTATTTAAAATTATTTTTTATAAAATTCAGTGATAGAAAAGTAACAAAATAATATTTCCAGATCGTGCTTGCACTTTGCATAGTGGCGGTGGCCAGCTCTCCCATTCAAGACGGCAGATGGAACCCTTACAAATATGGCGACGATGGCAAGTAAGTAAATGTCAATGCAACTTGTTTATTCATTTAGACATTTAATCCGCACAAGAAGTCTTGCATCCCAGATAAGGATCAATTTCCTATTACTAAGTTTGAAATAAATACCTGCATTCAAATACCACTTATTTTGTACTGGATTTAATCCATCGATTTTAACAAAACTGTGCTTGCTAATCTCTGGGAAGTTCTCACAGTACTTTAAAATTCGAGTAAATAAAATATACTTCTACTCGGGCTCAACTAGGCCAAGTCTACTTAATCCCGAAACAACAACAAAACTTCTAAAAATACCTCGAAGTTAAACGAGAATCCAGATTTCAACGGAAAGTAGAGCAGATTTAGAGATTTTATTAATTCTCGGTGACCAATTACCGTTTTATTTAGAAGCATTTTTAAATTAAAAGCACTATGCTAATTTTCTGCATCAGATTGCGGTAAAAATAGCTAACGGTTCGTTTGCTATAAAATCTAAGAAAGTGCATAATAAAAATACCGCATGATGATAAAAGCATACAGTAAAAAAAGAAATACATCTAAAAGGAAAATTTCTTTTGACAGATACATTCCCGGCAATGAAGGAAAGTACATTCATATTCCGAACCCGTACATCCACATTGATAACCCCTACGATGGTGGTTATGGACCCTACTCCCACGATTATGAGCCTTACGTCGGAGAAGCATCCGTAGACCAGTACAGGCTCATCCAGTACCCAGGTGAAGACAACCCCTTCTACAAAGATGGATACTACAAGAACAATGGCATCAAGATCATCAAGCAGAACCACAACTACAATGAGGATAAATACGATTTTGAGTGAGTATTTTTATAAACAAAGACATTAAGTCAAGATCAAAATTGTTTTAGGACGTATTCTAGAATGATCTTGACTCATTCTAAAATACGTCCTAAAACAATGTTGACATCAAATAAATAAAATTAGATTCAAACAAGATAGCCTATAAAGTTTTAAAGTTTTATAAATCATATCGATGTACAAAAAAAAAACAACCAAAAAGACTATATCTCAAGCCACTTACACGCAAAAAAAAAGGATGTACATCAAACAGAATAAAAAGAAAAATAAGTAACTTTGAATTGCTCCGAACAGTTCATAATTTGAAATATTTTAACCTCAACATCGGTAAACTAAACTAAACTAAAATAGATTCTTCGCACAAAATCAGAATCGATCACGACCTTTTATTCAAAGAATTCGATTTCGTACCCGAGATACGATATTTGCATTTATATATTCAGCGATTGCAATGAAAAATAACAAAGTGCAAACTGCAACGTTTGACTTTGTTTCGAATCGGAATTTAAAGGGCAAGAAGATAAAAAGCAATTTTCCCTAAAGGATAAAGATCTTACTGCAACAACTTAACAGTATCATTTTATTAAACCAAGTTGTACACTCCTATTTCCCTAGTCCTTATAGCGGTGAGCCTGTAAGCAAGTGCAAAGTTCTGAATGCTACTAAATAATGAAATTGCTATCCGTATAATAAAATCAAATAAATAATACTTTGCCTGACCTGGGGATTGAACCAACTGCCGCATGTTCGGCAGTTGTGCTTCGCCAGCACTAACACAGCAGTCTCCTACATAACAATGAGAAAATTTGTTTCGTCTACTTAAAGCAAAATGATTCCGCTCTTAATATGATGCAAAGTTATTTTTAAAGAACATTAATTCTCTAATAAAACGTTGAACGAGCTTTATTCATAAACTTTAATTGATTTACAACTTTTTTGAAGCACCAACTTATGGTAATAAAAGCATTAACATACTAGAGAAGCGTAATGTACAGATTTATTAGCTTCCCGTCTCCTACACAGATTTTAGCCTTGCATCGCTGAATGTCAAGCTTATCAGAATTATTTGCATATGGAAGACTTCAGAGCGTTCTGAATTATAAATGAAAGTGCTCAATAATGATATATTCCATTCGATTATGATGTTACTGCAGAACCGCGGGGCGTTGTCCAATAACATTGGGCGTGCAAGCTAATAAAAGTATCATTCGCCTGAGTATAGCTATAAATATTGTGCGCTCGTATTCCGGTTCCGACATATCTTTTTACGCAGCGATAAATCTAATCGCCGGTTAAATAATATCAATACAAAAACATAGAATATTGCATCTTCCTTACAAGTCAAACACTTTATTAATCAAATAATTAATGATACTGAAGATAATCAAGCAATCAAACAAGTCCTAACAAACTTTGATTATAGTCCTTGGTAACACAATGGGAATAAAGCAGATCGATTCGCTACTACGAAAAACTGCCTTGACCGACACAAACCGCCGGCAGGTCATAGTTCAAAACAATTTATAATCATTTACGACAGCCAAAATGACATTATACGAGCTTGTTACTATAATAGTGATGAGGGATCGGTGTAGCGTTGATTAAAATATTGTTAACAATGAACCAGTAACATCAAATATAAATCTGTTGTTAATTACATGAAATGACATAACAGACGATCTAATAAATGAGGATTCAATTATAAGCGATGTGTTTCGAAAGTAATACAATCATCAATACATCAAATGCTAAACGATACATGTCATTATGAATGTCAGGCTTTTAATCATCATGAATTAATGTTTTGTTGTCCATTACAGTTTCGAGACTGAAAACAAGATCCGTGCTGAAGAGAAGGCAGTTCTGAAGAACCCCAACACCATCGACGAAGGCATTGCTTCCAAGGGTTTCTACGAGTACATCGGACCCGACGGCTTCATGTACAGAGTAGACTACACCGCTGACGAGAAAGGCTTCCGTCCCTCAGTCAAGAGATTAGAAACCCCTTACTCTGGTAAATGGATATACGAGAAAGTCAACTAAACGAATAATATCATCATCATCCACTGAATCAGTATTTTGAAATAAGTAGGCGATGTTGCATTTTCCACTGTAACCTCATTCATCTTTCGACTGACTGCAATTTATTTAACAATCATCTTCATTTAGTTCAAGATCAAAATATTGTTCACGAACATGACATTTGGAATTATCATAGCCAGGATATCATTGACGCATTTTGATGGACAGATCAACCTCGATCACATTTGTAATGTATAATTCTTTTGGTAATGTCTAAAGTACAAAAGTGGGTCAATTTGGACATCACTCGGTCTAAGAAAGTGTCTGCTTAGATAAATGTTATTTATACTTTAGTTTTAAGTGCATAGATATTTTTAAATTTAGATACTTATTTATGAAATGTGATAATAAATTTATATTGCAAAAAAAATATTTATTTTATTTCACATCCCCAAAAACAAAACTCAACCTGCAAATTTATTCTTCAATCAATTCAAGACCCCAACTAAATACACAGTGTCAGAAATTAATTGAAACTATAGTCAACACGAAGAATAACGGTTATGTCAAAAGAATGCAAATACTCGGAGGCCTAGCCAGACCCTAAATATTTGTCTGAATTGAATGGCATTCCGACCTTTTACCTTACAACTATCTATAAAGTATGGTAGATATTCTAATATTCAGTTCTCAGACATTTTTATATAATTACTTTGGTAATATTATCTAAACTTTATATAATAAAGCTGATGAGTTTGTTTTTTTGGTTGAATGCACTAATCTCAGGTACTGCTGGTTTGAATTGAAAAATTCTTTAAATGTTGGATAGCCCATTTATCGAGGAAGGCTGTATAACATCACGCTACAACAAATAGGAGCGAAGCATTTATGAAAAATGCGACGCAGACGAAGTTGCGCGGGTCAGCTAGTTTATTGTACTCCTTGAATCTCGATCGTCTTTAGTATCTTGAGTTTTCAAAATCAAGTGACATTCTATCAGCAAAAACGTCTGTCAGAAGTCTAAAACTAAATATATATGAGGCATTTAGCACGTTTGTAAATCCCACACATTTTGTATTGTTTGGCAAATCGTGACCTCTGATAGAATTTCATTTTGTTTAGGTTCTGTTGATAAAAAATTCTAGCACCGTTGCAGTGAAGAGTCAGTTATTCGCACCAAAAATATATCACCAGAAACTGTGGGCTGGATACTGTAAATATTTTACAGTGAAACCTTAGACGGAGTGAGCTGGCAATGAGCTATCATTTCACCTTGGTTGTATCTTTTGACAGCTCATTTCTTGATCACGTGGTGTAAGTTAAAGATCTGGAGATTCACTAATTTTCGTAATTATTTTCTTAGTTCCCCGCAGACCAGATATATATTACAGCCACTTACATACATGAGGAGAGCTTTATGATATAACATGATAATCGCAAAAAAGCAGGATTTCTTATTAGTAAATAAATTATTGTTTTAGATTTTTAGAGATGTTTAAGTATAGTGAAACCCACACACACATACACACACACACACACACACATACATTTTATCTATATCTTATACTTATTACAGTTGTTGAACTACTGTAATGTACCTGTTAGAATAACATTTTCAGGATAACGTAAAATCGTGTTTCTTTAAATTGGCTACGTTTGGTAAATTTCTTTCTTATGAGAAATCAAGTCTTCTAAAAATAGTAAATAAGTGTTAAAAGTATTTTGTTTCTATAAGCTACTATTATTTACAACAACTAACTTGTGGAATTTCGCAAGTATTTGTAGAATCTTTTCTGTAAATTGTACACTACCATTGTGTGAATTGTGTGAATGTTTAGATACGGAAGTATACACGTATACTAAACGCCACACAAAACATCGTTAGGAGTGCCATATCACAATGTGCAAGCGTCGGAAACATAACACCTTTTGACCTCAAGCGCCGAGGTCCCTAAGCCAACCCATATCGCGTCGGCTTGATGAATGCTCGATGTAGGAATCAATATAATTTATTGGAGGCATATTTTTTGTGGGCCTGATTAATCGAATTCGGTCCATAACTTAGACGATGCCAAATTTTCTGCCATTTGGAGCACATCGGAAGAATGAGGGTTAGAGGGTACAATTTATAAAGTAGGCACTTGAATTGTTCTAACATATGCCACATTCAAAGGACAAATTATTACATGAGTTTCATGTTATAAAGATTCAATGTTAAAGCTTTTTTAATTTGAGGCAATCTTTTTCTAAAATGGTGAGGTGGGTAATTAATTATGAAAAGGATTTTTTGTTCAAAGTGTACAACAGGTAGTGTCAACAGGTAGTCTAAAATCGTTGAACTTTATATGAGCCCCGTATGTCTACCTAATGTGAATTCTTACTTATCAGAAACAATACGTTTCAGTGGAAGCTTTATCGAAAATTAACACAATACTTTAACAGTTTGATGAATAGAGTCACTACATCAACCAACCTTATAGTTTAATTTGCGGATAGTCAAGGCGTCCGCCCGGATTGGCAATAAACATCAGGATGTGAAGGCAATATTTGATCTGATAACGCGATAAATAAATACCGAAGCGCCTCGAATTTCAATAAAAATATCGCGAGTTGCTCGACCAAAAATAAACGAGCCCATCCTGAAGAGAGTGGAGCGGAAGGATCGTAAAATCATGCGTGTTAGGGCACTGGCAAGAAATTTGGCGAAATTGTTTTGGCTCAAGCTTGTAGAGGCTTTTATGGAGGCAGAGGACGTTGACCGAGAGCTGTGCCAAGTAGCCGGCGCCACTCTGCCCGACGCACTGCGATCCCGAGGATGCTGCACTGCGCACCGCCTTATCTCTCTCCACGCTTCCTTCTCGAAATAATTTAAAACATTCGATACACTGCCAAATAGGTCCCGACCAGTATATCTCCGTATACCCCCGAAGCTAACCGGAAAAATACGATCTGAAATTCCAAGTGCAATGCCCTTCCAAATATTTCTATCGAAGGACGTCCCAAGGCAGACGGTAAGGTGGCCTTTTTTGTAATTATATCGCCGAATGATATTTATATGCAAATCAGGCGGAGTTCGATTAGCGTGTCTTGTCTCCGAGACGTTTATCGCTACTGCTGTTACGCGAGCTTGAAATATAACGTGGTGACCCATAATGGGGCTCCGACTCCGTCTATATAATCAGATAATCATACAAATTAGTGTTGTACCGTAATGTTAAGCAAATCGATTGTGATTATACCTCTAGTTTGTTTAGAATGCCAATGATGCATTTTTATGGTTGTATACTTAACTAAATGTAGCTATACTACCACATGACCCTTCTTCGTCTTTGTTTTTATAAAATTCTAGTGGACGTCACGCGGTTTCACCCGCGTAGTTCGCGTTCCCGTAGGAATACGGGGATAAAATATAGTCTATGTTACTCCCTGATAATGTAGCTATCCATTGCTGAAAGAATTTTTCAAATCGGTCCAGTTGTTTCGGAGCCTATTCAATTCAAACAAACAAACAAACTAATCTTTCTTCTTTATAATATTAGTGTAGATGTGGACAGAGCCTTAACTATTTCAGTTTTATGAGTCATAAAAAGTAAAAGAAAAATAAAATCGACATTAGTCTTGAAATGAATCGACTTCTATTGTGATTCTTTACGTTCTCTAGTAATGAAAAACGGTTTATAATTTATTGTACGGGTATCTATCTATGGGACGAAGGGGTAGTAGGAAATGTCAATGTACTTTACTTTAAGTTTATCTGACGCCTGCCTTAAAAAATACCTACTGTTTTTTTGCTCAGTAAGTTTAGTTTACTAAAAAGAGGCTGAAAGCTATTAGGAGTAAAATGGCTCTATTTTTAGTGATGAATTCAAAATCATCCTGTCCCATATAGAATATTGGTAGCTTGCCTTCCCATGCAATTTAAAAGTCAACTAGGGGAACGGGTTTGTATGCCTTTCGTGGTCAATGGGGCGGCTTGCTGTTGCAATCTTTGAACTCAGTTTGGTTTTACTATAGATAATTTCAAGCAATATTATGCTTTGTGAAGAACGACAAAGAGTCTAGAATATGTTTTCATCTGGCTTTATTTCATTGCTATTTGATTATGACAAAAGGACCCGGGTAGCGGTGTCCTTGTGTGTGATGCTTTTCATAAAGTATAACGATTACTTAGGCATCCTTTTGGTGATTATGATAAGAGGACCCGAGCAGCAGTGTCCTTGTGAGTGATGCTTTTCATAAAGTATAACGATTACTTAGGCATCCTTTTGGTGATTATGACAAGAGGACCCGAGCAGCAGTGTCCTTGTGAGTGATGCTTTTCATAAAGTATAACGATTACTTAGGCATCCTTTTGGTGATTATGACAAGAGGACCCGAGCAGCAGTGTCCTTGTGAGTGATGCTTTTCATAAAGTATAACGATTACTTAGGCATCCTTTTGGTGATTATGACAAGAGAACCCGAGCAGCAGTGTCCTTGTGAGTGATGCTTTTCATAAAGTGTAACGATTACTTAGGCATCCTTTTGGTGATTATGCTAAAATTTTATATTCCAAATTCACATTGCACTTGACGTTTAATTACAATTTTATTTTATTTTGTTTGCTAACGAAAAATATATTTTGTAAAATGTTAATGTAACAATCCTTATGAATATTATAATTGCAAAAGTGAATTTGTTAAGCTTTCACGAATAAAAAGCCGTACCGATTTTTAATGAATTTTAGTCAGACATAGAATGAACCTTAGATACGGTTAGAAGCTATTTTAGCGCGAGGAAAGCTGCGGGCAAAGCCTTGTTTCTTATAAATTAGCATTTCCTATAAAAAGTAAGTAAGTTATAATAATAATAATAATAATAAATTTATTAGCACCAAAAAATAAATACATGTTTACACAATTTGTCTATAAGCTACTTATAATAACACTTAATAAATAAAACAGTTTCAATTGTGTGTTAAATAAGCATCTGCTGCTGAACTAGGTTTGGAGCCTGTGTTTCAGCATGCAGCGCCTCAAGCCCTGGAGCTGAGTCTGCGAGTAGGAGCTCACGAACAAATGGAAACAATGTTTATCTTAGCTTTGGTCAAGAATTTTAAATAACATGTATGGAAAGCAAACTGAAGTGTTAAGTGTCCTCTGGGTGTGTAAGGTGAAATGATGAGTGTATGTGTGTGAGAGGGTGTGTAAGATTAAAATCAGAAAATTAAAGTATTAAAATTCTTGTACACAGATACTTAGTATAAATTTCACTATTTTAAGATAGTCAGCAAATCTTCCGTCTGATCGTACGTTAACTTCCAAAGCCATTGGGATACTGATTTCTTTAGCGTCATTTTATTCATAGAGTAGATTTGGAGAGTTTTATTAATTTTGTCATATAAAAAAGGGCCTAAAAAGTGGAAGAATCTACGTATAAAAGCCGTTCTTGTGTGCGAAATCCTCTTGCAAACAGGTAAACCTCTTCGCCTTGTCAGCAAGCACGGACTGTACCCCAAGCTAGCATGCTGTTTTAGAATTATGCTTAGGACAAATAGTTGGCGAGCTGTCAGGACCTCGCAGTATTCATAAAGGAGTGTGGTACTATAGCGAAAGGGCTTAAAAGTACTGAGTTTCAAAATGGTTCTTTGTGATACCTCAAGTTGCTTCATGGTAGTCTTCGGTGCACCACCCCAGGACGAAATGCAGTATGTAATCAATGACTGACACAGGGCATAATAAATTTGTTTTAATACTATTGGGGTGACTACATGCCTCAGAGTTTTGAAAATATAGGTAAGCTTGCGAATCCTCTTACTGAGCTCTTTGATATGGTCTTTAAAGCTTAATTTTTCATCTAATATTACGCCCAAATATTTAATGGTTTTAACACGCTCCAACGGATTACATGAGCAATTCAAATCATAAGAAGCGTCAGGGGGGCAATTATGTGCGATTAGATTTAGCTTTTCATCTGAAGATGCACGGATCGAAAAGGCAAGGTATTTTGTTTTTTCAATATTTAAGGTAAGCACATTGTTATAAAGCCACGTTTTTACTAAATCAAAACCCTTTTGCGCTAGTCGGTAGGTTTCATTCCATGTTTTAGCAACGAAAATGAGGGCAGTATCATCTGCGTATGAGATTATTTTACCATGAAATGAGTTTAGACAAAAGAGATCGTTTATATACACGAGAAAAAGAGTCGGCCCAAGAATGCTACCTTGGGGCACACCGTAAGTCACTGGAAGATCAGCACTTATGTGGGGACCCACTTTTACACATTGAGTTCTGTTAGTGAGGTAATCGGCCAGTAAACCAAGCTGTTTCCCCCTTATGCCAATCCTTTCCAATTTTTGTAAAAGGATTGGAACAGAGACCGTGTCGAACGCCTTAGCTAAGTCTAAGAATATTGAAATGCATTTGTTACTTTTATCTAGATTAGATGTTATATAATCAGTTAAAATGCTAACTGCGTCATCGGTGGATTTACCACGGCGAAAACCGAACTGATGATCCGATAAAATGTGCTTGCTTTCAAGATAATTTACTAAGCGACTGTTAATAATCTTTTCCAGGATTTTCGAAAGCGAGGGTAGGATTGAAATAGGCCTGAAGTTCTCGACACGATCTCTGGCCCCACCCTTGTGAATTGGTATGATCTGAGACTTTTTGAGGTCTTTGGGAAAGCAACCCTTTTCAAGACACATATTAAAAATGTAGGTTAGGTGTGGCACAAGAATATCAGTATGGTCTTTCAGGAGCTGATTTGGCAAAGTATCCCATCCCACAGAGCATTCACTCTTAAGCGCAGCAATCATGTTCCTAACTTCATTTTCATCAGTTTCAAAGAGTACTGCTGAATTAAGAATTTGCTCAGCAGGTGGTTTTTTATGTTCTTGGACCTTAGTTTGGACTAGCGCAATTTGCTCAGCCAGCGATTTGCCAACACTAGAGAAATAAAAATTGATTTGATTCACTGAACTTTGAGGGGTGTCACATATTGTCAGTAATTCCTTTGGATAGTTAAAATTTTTAGCCGTATTTGTGATATTTTTAACTGTATCCCATATCTTTTTGCTATTTTTGCCAGCTTTCTGAACAAGTTCTCTTTCATAATTACGTTTAATTTTTTTTATGATCAAAGTACAAAAATTTCTATAGCGTACATAGGTTTTTTTTAGTATTAGGTCATTTGGAAACGATTTTGATTTTTTGTGTAATTTATCCCTGTTGCGCATACATCGCAATAAGCCTTGTGTTATCCAGGGTTTGATTATCTTTTTGCGACGTGGAAGTGCAATCGTTTCCGAATTCCTACTCAGTGCACTTTTGAGTTCGCCAATAACATAGCTAACTGCAAAGTCACAATCATTACTTGCATAGATTGGGCTAAAGTCAATTTTGCTAATGGCCTGAGATAAGCCCTCCTGATCAATTTTAGTACGAGTTGCAATGGCATACGTACGAGTCTGTTGCTTTTTTAAACAGATTATAACAGATTTGTGGTCTGTTAGAGTAGACTGTGGTACAATGGTAATAGAAGGGGACCTGGTTTGTTAGGAGCACTTGATGTAAACACGTACCACTAGCGTCACGAGTGATAAAATAATGCGCTGGCAATAAACCGTGGTAAGCTGTAAGAGCCAAATATTGATCAGAGGACGTATTTGTAGTCTCGGCAAGTATGTCTATGTTCACATCTCCCATTATGGCGATACTTTTAAAATTTGATAAATTCGACAAAGTTTCATCAAGGGACGCCAAAAACGGATCAATGTTGGAATAAGATGGAGACCGGTAAACAGCCAACAGCGCTGTATCATCGTTACCTATTTTAATCAACAGGCAATTACAGTCTTGCATTTTTGGTTCCTCAATATAAAAGCTAAGCTCATCCTTAATATAAACGACAACACCATCATTTTGAAGCGTATTTGATGTGGTCGTAAACGCACAATAACCTGTAATTGTGGGGATAGAAGAAACGCATGACAACCAACATTCAGTTAAAATGAGAACGTCCCCGTCAAAACCGAGTCTGGTTAAAAGAATTTGAAATTCTGAGAAGTTACAATTCAGGCTACGAATGTTTTGGGTAATAATTGACAAGGATGAATGCGGAGGAAAAATTTTCCTACAATCATCGACTTCGCATTCGAAAGACTCTGATACAGCAAAGTCATCGATGTTATTTAAAAGATCTTCAAAGTTAGCCATTGGTACGGAAGTAACATAAACGATAACACTGACGATTTCCAAGTAAACACGAGTTCGTTCTGATTTCTAGATTTATACTATATTTATGATACAATTGAAATCTTACTGCACTTGAAAAATAATAATCAAATTTAAAGGATTTTATCATGGTAAGTAGTATTTTTGCCAGTATAAATGCAGCTTCATGTTTGACGTTAATTCTGTAAGAATGTATAGAAAGTGAACAATGTATTTTATTTAATACTTTCTGATTTGTGAGCGGACAGTGTAAGCTAAAGTAGTCTGTGTTGTAATAGGCATTGTGATATGTGATAAGTGTTTTGTAGGAGTTTATAATGTTTATAAGGTACAGTTTTAAGAAAAAAATACAAAAAGACATTAAAACTACATGAAAATAAAAAGATAATTTAGACACATGCAAGTTAAAAGCTACTGTAGTCATGAGACATAGTCACGCAGTTGACAGTTTCAATGAATTGAGTGTGCTAATATTTTTAATGAGAACTTGACCATCGCCGGGTTCCTTGCGTAAATAGATGCGCCCTTCCTTTGCCCAGCAAAACTTGTAGCCATTAGTATTAGCAAATTGACGAGCTTCATAAAAGAGTTTCCTTTGGCTAGGTGGCAGATATTCAGCAACATATATTGGGGTGCTATTCCCGACGAAACCGAGATGATTTGAGTGCAGCTTCTCAGACGCAGTTTTATTCTTGTTAAAATTTCGCGCAGCAGACAAGATCGCGCTTTTTGTTTGGACTCCTGTTAGTTCTGCTACGATGGGCTTAGACGAACCGGGTTTCCCTGGTGCCCTGTATATGTCACGCACTTCCAATGGGCTTATTTGCGTTTGAAGAACTTCGCCAAACTTTGATAATATGCGCTTTAAATCATCAGATGATTCTTTTTCATCACCGGGGATGTTGCGTAGAACAATGGTGGATGAGCGCGGTCCCATCTTGAGGTCAAAAATGCTTTTCTCCAGTGCCTTCAGCTGATCCAGATAGTTCGCTCTTTCCCTTTCCAGTTCCTGAACCTTCAGCAGCATCTCGTCATATTTACGATCTACAAATATGACATTTTTTTCAACTTCCGCACACGTGTCTTTAACTTCGTTTAGTCTAATTTTCAGGCCCGTCATATCTGTTGCTAACTTAGACAGCGTTGCATCGTGTTCGGTTTTCCAGGATTTAAGCATCTCCCTTATCTCCTCTTTAAATTCATTGTAGTCTATCTTGGGAGAGCAACAGGCATGTTTCCGTTTATACCGACGCGATACGTTGGTGTCTCCAGTATTTTCAGGACTTTGTTGTGTAGTGTCATCTGATTCCGAAGGCATATTACACGTGGTAGATGTTTGAGGTGGAGTGCGTGTACACTTCGGCATGTTTATACAAATCGAAAAACAATTAGTCGATTAATTGGTGAAATTATTTATTTAATAACGCTGCTAATTGTTCTCAACACTATTATCAATGCGCCACAACTGAACGCAGCTTTAGTGAAATGTCAACAACAGTGACAGTTACGTTCTCTCAAAGTGGTGTGAGTGTTTATCGTGCGTATGCGCAACTCAAAAACAGCTGTGAATCAGCTGTTTATGGTGGTGTGAGTGCGTTTTGAAAATTTCCAACAGTTTCGTAATATCTGGACTATTATAAAATAACTCACGAACTCGAAGCCGGTACTGCAGTAAATAAGAAGTCTCTAGATGTTTAAAACAAACTCCGGAAGCCATACTGTCTCTACATCAGATACATAAGACAAATACTCGTACGTATCTATTTCATTGCACCTTCACTACGACAACAGCAGTGCGACTCTATAAACATGCTGAAGTGAAAAATTAGGCGAAGCAAACGACAAGTGAGCTGACAAACCATACAAACAAGATAGAATAACAGCTCAATTGTCATTCACTACACTTAAATGTACACGGTGAGAATATACCGGCAGAACTGCACCATTAACTCAAAAATCACCAAAATTAAAACTACCAAGTTTAAAAAAAATAAAAACAATATCTCACTTATTTTTAAACACAAACACGTCGACCAATCCAATTGCCCAATTCAAGCCGAAACTGAAACAAAAAGCTCAGTGAGCAGCTAAATTCGATGTAATTCATACAATAAAGATTGGACCAGCGATTTGTGGATGATCCTCCGGAAACTGGACGATGGCGCCTGCTGGCTTAATTGGAGCCCGACCAACTAACCAAAAAGATACCCAGGAACGTGATGCGGTTAAAAGAAAAAAGGGTGGAGAAACTACATAATATTCGCTACTGTTTTTGGGTTGCGTAAGCTTTGATGAAAAACGTTTTTAAAAAGTTGCGTTTTCTAAGTTGTCTATGGGTTAGCGCTTTTGAAAGGTAATAAAAGACAGCTTTGAAATTTATCACCGCTTCTATGGTAGTTTTTAGCTACGTCTTGTTGTTCTAACATAATTGTTACTATGACTTTTGAACGATCTCACGTATCTTTTCAGTTCCTTTAAGTTCTTATGAAATGGGCAGACTAGTGACGAAAAATACATTTTTGCCCATTTCATAAGAGAATACAATTGGCCTAGATTGATACTATATTGTTATGTGTGTAATATTATTATTACACACTTAGCTAGACACATATAGACGAAAATACATTTTTTTACAAAAATACTTAACAAACACTGAACTACTAAACTAAAGCAATGACTATGAATTTTTTGTCTACATTTTTTTCTTAAAAATACTGTGATTATTTTATTTTTCTCAACTAACGAATTCAATATTTTTTTTATATATTTAAAGCTAGTTTTTCCCTAAAAACATACGAAGAAATGAGACTATTGTATTTTTTATTGTACGGAATCCGAGGCTTGGAATATATCTAATTGTTACCGACACCACTTATTCCATGATCGATAACCGCCCACGGTACCAAAGGAAAGTTTTTTTCATTATATTTTTCTTTCATTTCACTGCCTGCGTTTGTTTTTATAGGTGCTGCTTTCATTTGGTCCGGCCATAAGTAAACTTTCAGTCTAATAATGCGGCAGAATAATTTTTGAAGTTATTTACATATCCCCGTAGGGATCCCTTGATTTTAATTAAGTATTTGGATGTTTTGACGGGTTTTATGATGCCTACTTATTATTTTTTTTGTAAGATAAAAGGAGATTAGTATCAACCGCAATGCATTCAATCAACTTAGGTACGTATTAACATACAAAATCCTTTAAAATCTAGGTATACTAATATTAGAAAGCTGAAGAGTTTGTTTGGTTGAACGCGCTAATCTCAGATACTATTGATTCGATTTTTTTTAAATATATTAGTGTTGGATAGGCCATTTACCGAGGAAGGCATAACATTACACTATGACCAATAAGAGCGGAGCATTAATGAAAAATATGACGCAGACGAAGTTGCGCGGCTCAGCTAGTATACAATAATATTAAGCGTTTAAAGCAGCTTTATTTTAAAACAAACCTTGTTTGTTTTCTGAATATAGTGTGTAATGAAAGATGACCAAGAACTAAAATTACTTCTATAGTCATACAAGGTCCATGTGAGATCAATAATTGTCTGTAATTTGAAAAATTGCAGTTGGTCTTCCTTTTAAGATCGAGGGCATATTATTTGAGCAATGCTATAATTTATTAGTACTTGCTCGCGTTATATAGATTTTTACAAAAAATGTAATCGTCTCCAAGGTCTCTTTACCAAATTTCATCAAAATCGGTTTAGCGGTTTAGGTGTGAAAACGTGACAAACAAACAAACTCACTTTTGGAAACAAAATATTTGTCAGGATTTAAATCTTTATCAAAACAAATTAGCGTTTCATAGTCCTGCATTAAAATCTTTAATTTTAGTTCTTAATTTTTTTAAATGTTTTATGGCCATACTTAGCTAATCAGCGCTCTAAATTCGATCATTTAAAGGTCAATAAATTAAAAAAAGGTGTACAGTTTAAAGGCGTGTCCGGTCCTCATGACATATGACTTGGTACCTATAATTATGCAGATATAAGTATTTCTGTGCGTAGGATGCGTACGGATATGGAACCAGATAGCCTTAAGCTTCAAATAATATTGCTAACCAAGAAAGCGATGGGTCATACGGGTAAATCCACAGAGTATCTATATTAACTCCTTGCAGCAGGATAACATGCATGGTCTGAGAGTACTGGAAAAACCGGCCAAGAGCGAGTTGGACTCGCGCACCGACGGTTCCGTACCATCATATAAAACGTCACTGCGGTGTATATTGCATCTTTAGATCAGCGCCATCTATTATCACTGATAGTGGAACGAATGTAATTTTTGTCAAGGATTTCTGAAAAAGTGTGCTGTTTAGAGACATCGTTTTTTCCTGTATCTTTACATTAACTTTCATCACATTGAATCTTTTTAGATTTTGACTATGCAAACTTCGGAGATAAAGGGGGGGGGAATGGTTATTTTTATTATATTTTTCGTCAAAATTCTAAAACTTTGATTTGAGAATGTGCAAATAGCGTGCACTAGTAGTTCCGCTTGAATTATTTATGAACCCCTTTCAGTCGCGTTTATTTCTTTCTAATTTGAAAAAAAAATAACAAACGTCATCTAAAACTATTCCATATTTCAAGTTTATAGCATTAGTAGTTCTTGAGATATCCAGCTGTGACAGACGCACAGACTTACTCACACCATAAGGGTTCCTTTTTACCATTTTGGTACGGAACCCTAAAAAGGTAGGCTGGATATTGTAGATGGCTGTAAAAACAAACTGACCAACGGAAAGTGTGACAGATGATATGGCTAAGTAGAAAATTAATGTACATGGTGGACATCCCAATCACACACACAAAACGTTTTGGGAACACATTCAAAGTGCGTACAGCTAAAGAGTGGAATTCCCTACCGGAATCTTTGTTTCCTGATAGCTACAACCTGGGAGTCTTTAAGTCAAGAGTGATTAGGGTACTTCTAGGCAAGCGTGCTCCATCTTCGACCACATCATCGCTACCATCAGGTGAGATAGTGGTCAAACGTACGCCTATCAGTAGTAAAAAAAATGCTTCAATTATGGTCAATCAAATAAAAAGACGTTCTGGGCTGACTTTTGAATAAATAAATAGGTATAAGGATTGGAGGACGATGGTCTAGTCACAGAACCATCATCGCAAGGCAATCCACAGGAAAATATAATTTCCAAAACGAATAAAGGTACTAACTGCATATATTCAGGATACATAATCGTGTTTTTCAAGTCCTACCAAAATTTTTGAAAATGGACCAAATACTGCAAATACTTAGTAAGGCAAATGCACTGTAGTATAACCAAAGTCATATATGTAATCACAATGTATATGTTATAAGGATACAGCAGTCTTGTTATTTCATCATCTCCCAAGCCTTTCCGAAGAATGTTGGGGTCGCGGTCGGCTCCTAGTCTTACCAAATGCGGCTAAATACCTATTATTCACAATGGTATTGTATTTTAGTCGCCCTACAGACATTTTAATAACCTTAGTAATTAAGCAATTCATTTAAATACGAAACGTTTACCAATATTTTAAATAGCAGAAAACTAGATAAAATTACTTGAATACGACACTGATCAAATAATAAATTAATTATCTTTAAAATCATAGCGCAGTCTAAAATCTTTGCATATCTTTGCAATGACTGGACCAATAAAGTCAGATGAACAGAGTGTGTCAGAGATGGATTTACATAGCCAAGGTGATTCAGTTATTCACCTAATTCTGTATATAAACATGCATAACATTATATAACAAATTAATCTAAAAATCAAATAACTACGTAACATTTAAATGTTACTACAAAAGTGGTTCATCTTCCGCGAAGCCACTTCGAGACAAAGGCGTGGCAGAAGATCATTTTACGTCAATTATACAAAATATGTCTACGTATGTAATATTTGTTTGTTTTTTAAGAGTTCCGTACGTCAAAAGGAAATAACGGAACCCTTACAGGATCACTTTGTTGTCCGTCCGTCTGTCTGTCAAGACCCTTTATCTTGGGAACGCGTGGAGGTATTGAGTTGAAATTAAAACATTTTACTCAGGGCTTAGGTCCCTTTAAGCTGTGAAAAAATCAAAGTTCTAAGTTAACGTAAAAAAGATACGGCCGTTTATGCTGCAAAAACGTATATTTCGACACTCTACAGGGTATTTCCCGTTGACCTAGAACTATGAAATTTGGCAATTAATACCGTCTTATACTACAAGTATAGGGAAAAGACTGAAAACTATACATTTGTAATTAAATTATTAAAAATATAGTCTTTATTAAAAGTAATTTGTAGCTACAAATTTGTACGGAACCCTCGGTGGGCTAATCCGACTCGAACTTGGCCGGCTTTTTATAAATATTATAATTAACCTAATACGTCATTTTATCCAAATGTCAGTTAAGGAATTTTATAATCTGCCACAAATCCATAAATTTGCATATTCAGATAGTAAAATCTTTAGTCTAGCTCCAAAATGGAGCTTAATAACAAAGAAGGGGTCTATCCAATTGCAAATGTAATTCTTTCAGTTAAACCGCATTGAAATAACATAAAAGTTTGCCGGGTGATGCTGGACTGACGCCAAATAAGGTGACTGTCGTGAACATCCGCTAGGGGCAACACGGAGCCGCAACTTTTAAACTGCATTTTCTTTCAACCTTACCCCTTGTCGCATAAAGACCAGAATCTATTACCCCAAAGGTCACGTAACTTGGTTTCTGGTCAACTGCTCGGTTCCGGAGTCGCTGGCTACTCGTTCAGTTTTATTGCGAACCGATTGAATTTGTTGGTGATTATTACAAAGTTTCAGACCTAGTTTTCGATTCGGAGTTTTTGTTTTGTTTCGTTAAAAGTTTTGTGGAACTGCAATGTGTGGTGGTTTGGTAACTGATTGAAATTGGTCAAATACTATGTTTTCAAAATGGAAATACAAAAAGAATATATGTTGTTGTAAAAGCAAAGATAACCTTATATTTTAGTATATTGTTTCATTTAAAAACTGGTTAAGAGCAAGTCGGACTCTCACACGAACGGTTCCGTACCATAAACTGAAAAAAAAATGTTTCTTCGGGGAACCTTCTTTAATTTTTAATTTAATTTAATTTTTACTATATATTGTTAAAAAATACAAATTCTATGAAAATTTCAACCTTCTACCTATTACGGTTCTTGAGATTCAGCCCGCTGACAGACGGACGAACGGATGGACGGATGGTCGGATGCATGGATGGACAGCGGAGGCTTATTTATTGGGTTCTGTTGGTTATCCTTTAAGTATGGAAAAAAGATCGATACACCCGCAGTAGAAAAAGCCCATGAAATAAAATTAGGTGTCCAGATTGAATACCACTTAATTTCGACGTCATGCGAAAAAAAAATCACGTTAAAAAAACCCGTTAGTTATTCAGAGCTAGTCAACATTTAAAATGGTTTTCACTGTATAGCTTTATCGACGAGGTTAAAACTGTCCATTAAAATATTTTGAATAATACAGCTCTCTCCAAAGAGAGTACTGTATTTTTAAAAGCCATTAGCTGGCCAGAGGATCTTTTTCTGGTTTTTATTTATAAAACTTGATTGACTATTTACGCGGGAAACGATGCTGTGACACTAAAATGTTAGACCTTTTTTGAGTTTTGTGGTTGTTTTGTTTAGGCGCGGTTAGATTTGGTTAGATGAGGAACGTTTAAACGAGTTTGAAAGTTTTTTTTTTTAAACGTGGCTCCACACTAGGAATTTCTCCTGTATCGTGGGTGCGTTTACAAACATACAATCTCACATGCACAAATAGCCAGACTCGGAACAACTATATATAGTAGGGCATACAATATTTGTTCCGTGCGGGAATCGAACCCGCGACACGCAGCGCAGCAGTTAATCGCTCAACCACTGCGCCAACCGTGTCGACGCAGCAATTTCTTGTACAGTAGGCGCTGGATGAATGTGCAATAACGGTCATTGACCCACATACATTTACTTTCTTAGTATCGAAAACAGAAATTAAGACAAAGCTGTCCTGAATCGCCTTCACGTTCTCTAGTAATGAAAAACGGTTCATATTTTATTGTTTGGGTCTCTACGAAGGGATATTAGGAAAAGGTTAAAGTTTATCAAGACTAGTTCGGGAGTCAGAAGCTTCATAGATTGCTGGAACCAATTACGAGTGTCATGTCAATAAAGATAATTATTAAATGTAGGTTATAAGCAGCCTAGCTGCTTACACCTGGCACCTTCCTTCTGTCTAAAGTCAACTGATCAGACGAAGGGATTCAATAAGGTGACGGTAAACGGAAACACTGCTGTTCAGTATATTTTATCGAGTTATGCGCTCATAAATGTATGGAGGAGTCAATTTTTTTTCGCGATTTCATTGTTGGTCCCATAATGAAAGTTGTTCATAATGATGAGTTCAGTGACCCCTTAAGAGGTATTGTGTTTATTCTGTTACAGATTGTATAATGTGCCGTTTTTTTTGCGCTGGAAAAAATGCATTACGCATACCCTCCCATCGGGGGATGGGGGGCTATGTGGGACTCCCCGGGCTGACCGGGTATACCCACTAAAATAACTCAGCGGCTTTCCCACATCGCCTCATTTCCCAACTATATTGAGGTTGGCTTCCAGTCAAACCGGATTCAGCCGAATACCAGTACCGGTTGCCTACCAGACCTCCAGAATCCATTAACTGTATAACACGGTACTCCTTGGCCAGGCTGGTGTCAGATTTTCTGGCTATCCGTAACGACTACCAAATATCTACAAATGACAGCCGGGACCGTCAGCTTAACGTGCTTTTCGAGGCACGTAGGAGTCTCGGTATATTATGATGGTCACCCATCCACAGACCGACCTTGGCATGCGTTGCTTAACCTTGAAGAACAACCCGTGTGTCTCTTATTATTTAGTCACGAGCTCGTCTATATAATGTAAATGTGCCTATATGTATATTCAATAGGTTAAGGGAATATCGACTACAATCGTTATACTCTTCTAATTGCTATCTTTATTGTAACTGGGATACCTGACAACAAAGATAATATTATGTTGGTAAAAATGGAGGTCTGAAACCTATCTCATTTCTTTTTCAATTAACATCTTCATCGAGAAATATTAGTCTCTATATATTTATTATCCTACAACAAGAGCTGATTACACCCAAAAACGTACGTAATATTGATAGACTTCCAATTGAATAAACGCAAAGAAAAAAGGAGACCACTAAAATAAAAATCGGCAATTATTCCCGCCCCCTACCACTAAAACTCGTTCCTAATTCACTTGAGTATGATCAAAATGAGTATTAAATTCAATAAATTCGCGGCGGTAGTGCCGCGCTCAACGGAAAACGTTCCCCCTAAAACTACAATCGTAAAACGGTAGTAGAATTCTCGTCTTGGGAGTAACGTATGCTAAAAAATGCAAACAGGAAAATTTAATGGTTCGTGAAGTAAACCCGCTACGCAGAGCACCCCGGAATTGCCTTCCATGTTCTACTTGTGACCCCTACCAGGGTGATGTTTAGAGATGGCGAATGAAAGTCGAATGGAATCTTTGTGAATAAAAATGAATCGCTGAAATGTGTGTACGCGCATAACTTCGTAAGGACTGACCCAAATTTGATAATTATTTTACAGCTGTGTTTGTAATTGTCAGGGCAAGGTTTGTGTGAAATAAATTTAAAAAAAACCGGATTTATGTACATACACCAAAGTCTGATAATTATTCTTGCACCAGGGCGTATCGCGTAACCTAGTACCCGGGTTGTGTAAATGTGTATGTAGATCAAGTAGGTAGTCCATGTGAATACTTGAAGGTATTTAGCTGTATCCAGTTAGGTACACTAGACGTCGACCCTAAATTATGTAGGTAAGAAAAGACAGATGCTGAATTATAATAACCGGCACGAGTCGTGAGCACACTCTCCATTGGTCGGTTTGACGACGACAGTTCTGACACTTCTCGTTATTGGTTCGTCAGTCAACGCTCATCGATTATTGGACTTACAAGTTTTCTTCGCCCACCATACATTGGCGAGATAACCCCGTTGCATTCATCAGTGCTCACGACTCGTGCTCACCACTAAACCTACATATTTGTTTATTTGTCTGCTTGAACGCGCTAATCTCAGGAACTGCTGGTCCGATCTGAAAAATTCTTGGTTTGAACCAAAACCAATTCTTAGAATTGGGTTTGGTTTGGCACGCAGGTCTACTCAGCAAGCTTCCTCCTTATGGCATCCCAGCTGGTTTTTGTAGCTGGATATCAGACTTCCTGAGTGAACGGTCGATCCGAGTAGTCGTTGACGGCTGCTCCTCTGACCTCATGGCTATTGATGCCGGAGTTCCTCAGGGGTCTGTTCTCTCTGCAACTCTTTTCCTGCTGCACATCAATGACCTACTTCAGCCTGGTCTTGTTGGGTACGCAGATGACAATACGGTTTCAGAGAGATACTTGTCCAGCGCAACAACCGGCGGGGATGAAGTTCGTTCCTTGAGAGAGGCCATGGTAGAGCGGACAAATTTGACCTTAAGCCTTGTCTCCCAGTGGGGTGATGACAATCTGGTCACTTTTAACGCCACCAAAACGCAGGCGTGTCTTTTTACCGCAAAAAGGAGTCGTTTTGACCAAACTCCTACCTTTCGGGGTGCATCTGTTCCTGTGACTGATCGACTAGAGCTCCTAGGCATGGAGTTGACGTCTAGTCTTAACTTCGGCGCCACCATCGAGTACAAAGCCCAAACCGCGGCCAAAAAGCTGGACATCCTAAATAGGGTGAAGCGATACTTCAGGCCTGGACAGCTTTTAACCCTATACAAAGCACAAGTCCGATCCTGCATGGAGTATTGTAGCCACCTTTGGGATGGCTCAGCTAAGTATCAGCTTGCCACGCTTGACTCGGTGGAACGCAGAGCTAAGAGGCTCATCGGTGACGTAAAACTGGTGGATGCCAAGCTGCACAGCTTGGCTCATCGCCGCAAGGTTGCCTGCTTGTCTGTCTTCTACACATTGTGCTTCGGTGAGTGTGCCCAAGAACTCCACGACCTCATCCCACCGGCCCCCTTCTACCATCGGACATCCAGACGCACTGCATCTTACCATCCCTACCTTGTTGCTATTCCACCAATTCGCACTAAGCGCTTCCAAACGTCTTTTATAATGCGCACAGCAAAGGAGTGCAACTCTCTGCCTGCGTCTGTGTTTCCAAACGCTTACAACCCTAATCTCTTCAAAGTTAGAGTGCACAGGCTCTTTCTGGGTAAACTCGCTCCATCTTAGACTTTGTCTCTGTCATCTCTGACCTAGACTAGAGTCAAGAGCAAACCCACCACAAATAAAAAATAAAAAATAATCTTTCAGTGTTAGATAGCCCATCTATTGAGGAAGGCTATAGGCTATATATCATCACGCTAAGATCAATAAGAGCGGAGCAAACGAAGTTGCGCGGGTCAACTAGTGTCTTATAAAATACATGCCTACATCATTTTTCTAATATAAGTTGGAGATGATAAATACCTACACGTAACAAAACAAGACACCAATTCAAAGATGGGGGCTATGAAAGCATACAAGCTATAATTTAAATCAGTGCCTTATCCCTTGTAGCGAGAAAAGTATGAGAACCGACAGTAACGCTACACAATATAAGGGGACTCTTACGTGGATTTCCCCAATATTACTTACTATCACTTATTATTCTGAGCTATTGACTTGAGCATGAAAATTGCGTTCTGCTTTGTTTATGTAAGGGTGTATCTTAAAGGATGCATGTCGCAGATAAGGCATAAATACAATAAGGCTTGAATTTAGTAGCACACCTTATATTATCATAAATCTTTGAAACTGGGGTGATTTATAAATACGTGCTGTATCGAGTGTGTTTTGAGATATTGCGTTACATGTTTTTTTTTATTACGTGTGTAAATTCAGTTGTGACAAATTTGTGTTGCCACACCCTTCGTAATAAAAATAACGAGGAAAAATAAGTTTCCGCGATTCTGAACTGAAAAAGTTTATTGGACTAAGATTGTGAGATTTTGGTATTAACTCTGACTTGAGTAGTTGCGTATTTTTTTTTACTGGCTTATTTGGCCACTATCCCTCATGATGGTAAGCGGTGATGTATGTAGTTGACGATAAAGCATGCTTGCCTAGAAGTAATCTATTCGCTCTTGACTTAAACACCCCAAGTTTACGGCAATCAGAAAACTCAGACTTCGGCAGGGAAATCCATTCCATGCATAAACTTACAATTAAATTATTCATGAAAGTTGTGTACTCATATGTATGGGTAGAATATCTTGACTCTAGGGCCTGAAATTGAGATTCACGGGGAAAAAGCGTATTTATCAATGTACTAGCTAACCCGCGCAACTTCGTCTGCGTCACAATTTTCATTAATGCTACGCTCCTATTGATCTTAGCGTGATAATGTATAGCCTATAGCCTTCCTCGATAAATGGGCTATCTAAAGCTGAGAGAATTTTCCAAATCGGACCAGCCGGTCGATTCTGTCGACATCTCACCGTGACCACATAAGTGGAGTGAACGACAAGTGAGTTGTTACGCCATCTTGTTTGTATGGTTTGACAGCTCACCTGTCGTTCACTTCGCCCAAGTGTTCACTTCGATATGTTTACAGAATCGCTCTGCAGTAGTGCCTGAGATTAGCGCGAACAAACAAACTCTTCAGCTTTATATATTAGTATAGATATAGATGTTTCGCAAAAAAAAAATAACTAGCCTATTTTCTACTTAAATAGAATTCATCAAAATCCATGGTATTAGGTAGTATGAAAAATTGTTAAGAGCGCGTTAACTGATGTGATGAGCAATGACATCATTCGATTTGCATTTATTTTGTGACGCGTCCATAATTTATTTCCAAAAACCGTGTGTATGTGTTTTTAGGGTTCGGTATTCAAGGGACCCCTATGGAACCCTACTACTAAGCCTCCGCTGTCCGTCCGTCCATCTGTATGTCAGCGGCCTGTATCTCGAGAACCGTATATGTAGACAGTTAAAATTTTCACCTAGTGTGTATTTTTATTGCCGCTATAACAACAAATTAAAAAATTAAAGGGGTCTCCCACACAAGAAACTTTTTTTTTTTTCGGTTTATGGTACGGAACCCTTCCTGTGAGAGTCCGACTCGCACTTGGCCGGATTTTTGGTCCAAGGTGAATCTAAAGCAGTTGTACTCGTAATTTTCATTTACTTCAAGTATAATATGCTCTCGAGCGTACCAACTCAAGTGCGTCCCTTAAAAACACTGGCGACCTACTACATAAAAGGTGATAGGGGTAGCCATAAATACATAATATAAATTGCAAATGAGAATTTGGATAAGTTTCATCTTAGACCACTACAATATGTAGGTATTCAGGGCGGCTTTTAATAAAATTTATTAAAAGCCGCCCTTTTTTTGCCGGTTTTTTTTACTATTGATAGGCACACAAGACTCTTAAGATAAATAATTATGCAAACTGTAACTATGGCTATGGGATCCATTCAGGATCCATACTATAATATTGAAAGTAAGAAAATAATTATTATCTCTGTCTGTTCGTTACTTCTTCATGTCTTGAAGGCTGCAAGCATTTGGAAGACACTTCATCCCGGCAGTATGTTCCTCTGATCATTTTTATTCCTTTCAAGAGAGAATATTCATGAATATTCCACGACGTCTTAGGTCACCAATGATTTAATAGTCTTCCATTATAAGAATGTATTGTATAGTGAAAATTGCTTATCCTTCTCGTTCCATCACTTTACTCTGGACTAAAACACCAAAAAACATCAAGTGTAATTAATGAACAGTACAAAATGCAGGGCCGTGAGGCCACTTCTGTCCAACATGCCTTCGAGTGTCACTTCAGTATTTAATTAAACGTAAACGAAAAGAGAAACTGAGAACCTCGGGTAATTTGTCAAAATTAATTAAAAAGAAAACGGAAAAAGTGAGGAATAACAAGGAATTTAACAAGATGATGTTAAAACTGAAGAATTTGTTGTTGACTCTGTTTACTAAGTAGCCATTTTGTTTATTTTGTAGGTTCCAAGTGCTTTTGAGAACAGCGTAATGAAACTTTTATCTTTGGTTGTAATTTTATTTATTGTGTGTTTGTTTAAAAAGAAAGACACGCTCCTGAACGGGGGGGGGGGGCTACTCTCTAACGAAATCCGTAGTTTCGGGCTTAGTTGCGGGCGGGCATTTTCTACTCCGTATCACCTAACCACTGAGAACTAATGATAACACGATTTGACAGTTACTGTGAAATCGTGTTGTCATTCATTCTCAGTTCGGGTTCGGGATTAATCGTAAGTCTGTAGGTGATACGGAGTAGAATACGCCCGCCCGCAACTAAGCCCGAAACTACGGATTTCGTTAGAGAGTAGCCCCCCTGATGTCTAGTTGACAAAAGTGTGGCAGAACACTTAGGATTTTTAAAGAGAAAGTAAACGAGCTTAAGGTTGCGGTTCTATCAAACATGTGCGAGGATGCGTAGCGACGGATGTGTTTGTTAAGAACTAATACAATCGCTTCATTTTCCTAGCCTCGCTCAGCGCAAGCGATTATATCTCTGGTTAAAACGCATCTCTCAACATTAATGATCAAAATAAGATAATTTTAGGCTAGAGTTTGGGAAATACTCAACTTCAAATGCTTTATTCAGAAATCGAGGGTTTTTAATACTTATTATTAACTAGAGATTCTGCCAGCGGCTTCGTCCGCGTGGTCCCTAGGGAACATACTCCCGGGATATAAGTCTATGTCCTTTCTCAGGCTCTAGACTATCTCTGTACTAAATTTCATTTAAATTGGTTCAGTAGTTTTGGCGTGAAAGCGAGGCAGATAGACAGATAGACGGACAGAGAGACAGACAGACAGAGTTACTTTCGCATTTATAATAATATAAAATATATTATATTATATAATTATATTTTATATAAATTATATATAATATTATATAATTATAAATCTACACTAATATTATAAAGAAGAAAGATTTGTTTGTTTGTTTGAATTGTATAGGCTCCGAAACTACTGGACCGATTTGAAAAATTATTTTAGCATTGAATAACTACATTATCAGGGAGTAACATAGGCATATATATATATAATCCCCGGGGGATATAATTCCGGGAGTATATTATCCCCGTACTCCCACGGGAACGGGAACTGCGCGGGTGAAACCGCGTAACGTCCACTAGTATTATTATATATTATATTATATTAAGGACTAGCTGACCCGCGTAACTTCGTCTGCGTTACATTTTTCATTAATGCTCCGCTCCTATTGATCGTAGCGTGATATTATACAGCCTTCCTTAAAATGGGCTATTCAAAACCAAAATAATTGTTCAATTCGAACCAGTAGTTCCTGAGATAGCGTTAAACCCAACAAACAAACAAACTCTTCAGTTTTATAATATTCGTATGGATATGGTGTGAATAGATCTTTCGTAGAAGCCGGTGGTCCCGGCCGCCAAATGGCGGTCGTCAAATAAACCATGTCAGAGGCCCTTGAGGCGGTTTAAAGCTCTGACACTAGGGTGTGTGGGGTCGTTAGACCTTACTGCCCACACGATAAGAAGCAGAAGATCTCTCAAACAACTTTGATTTAAAACATCTACAAGGTACAGATTGCTTCCTCCTTTAACGACCTAATAATTTTCAAGTGATGATGATTTTAGTTTCATTAAACTCATTTAAATTGTTATTCAATCAGGTGTTTGATAAATTTTCATAATTTTATTCGATTTGCCCATTTGAATTGACATTTATTTGACTTGGTTGACACATTTTTTATTAGTTGGAATGGCTTATTTATTAAAATCGGCAAAATAAAATTAAGTTTTTAAAACAACAATAAAATTGTATCTTTTCATTTCCTGGAATATGATACAATCGACTCTGTTGTTTGTAAATAAAAACAGTTGTTTCATTTATTTACGCCAGAGCAAACTAATGGTTTGTATAAAAGAGTATTTTTATTACTTAACTAACTTTTGTCCGCGACTCCCTACGGACATATTCCGTATTT
Organism: Lacanobia wlatinum; assembly: GCA_947578705.1. NCBI lineage: Eukaryota > Metazoa > Arthropoda > Insecta > Lepidoptera > Noctuidae > Lacanobia > Lacanobia wlatinum. The sequence goes on along the minus strand of OX388024.1, from coordinate 11,486,234 downwards.
TCAGTTCCCGTAGGAATTGTGGGAAATCCTCTACAGTCCCCAAGGAATCTGCCAAATTTCAACTTTCTATGACCAGTAGTTTCAGCTGTGCGTTGTCTGTCAGTCACTCAATCACTCAGTAACGGATTTTTTTTTTATATTATATTGATAAAGTAGCTTCTGCCAGCGGCTTCGCCCGTGTGGAAATGATTTCAAAGAAACATAACGTGACGGGATTAAAAAGTATTGTTTGGTCTTCTCAAAGGTCCAATCTATCTCTAAGCCTGCAAAATAAAATACCTCTTTATGTACCTACCTCTTTTTATCAAAACTGGCTCGACGGTTTAAACCTAAAAGCGTATCAAACAGATAGACATAATTACTTTCGTTTTTATCATATAAATATGAGTTTTCGAAAAAAAAAAGATCCTGGTTTTATTTGGAGCTACATTTAAAAGTTCTCATTATTTATTCATTTAAACTTTTTTGTCAGTAGTAGCAGTACCAGTGCGGAGCTCCTTCACAGGACATGCTTCATCTCCTGAATTGCCCGTCATGCACAACTACCTGCACTAACCAAGATTTGAACGAGGCCAATGATGAAGCTATACAGGTTACTCCGACACGAAAACAAGAAGAAGTAGACTAAATAAGTCGACTAAATGCAACATGGCATGCTCTACCAGTTAACCTTTGGGTAAAAACACTAAACTGAGACGAAAAAATAATACTTAAAATAGATATTTTCACCTAAATATTCCAATCCACATAAAAACTAAACGAGACTGCTTACTATTCCATCCTCCCGGCCCTCCCTCTCCCTAACAGGGGATAACCACAATTCACAAAACAAAAGAAACACAGTTTCCTACAGAATAAGACATCAAAGCAATATCCATACATCTGATCAGTCACCTTTACAATGCGGAATCTTGCAATCCAGGCTTGGCAAACCCCTGTTCGAGCGGTCTTTACATACAAAAGACCGAATTGCTTGGTCTGATTGAATTATATACCTTTCTACATTGGGTCACGGCTTTCAGTAGTTCAAGTTATTTATGTAAACCTACTTCCATGGAACAGATTCTTTGTATACAGGATAGATTTTTAGATGGGCTGCCTCATCAAAAATATCTTGTAGTGGTCTAAGCGCAGTTCATCCGAAATATTTATTAGGGTTTCACACCGGAAAGGTAACCAACGGAATCCTATTACTGAGCCTTCGCTGTCCATATGTCTGTCAGCGGGTTGTATCTCATGAACTGTAATAAGTTTAATAAAATTACAAGTGTGATACCTACAAGAAACGTGATTTTTTCGATTTATATTACGGAATCCTTAGTATGCGAGACCAACTCGCACTTGGCCGGTTTTTATTTGATCATTACAGGATTGATTGGTTTCAATTTATTTGTTTTATTGATGAATGTTTATGGTTTTAGGGTTCCGAACGTACATAAAAAACGGAACCCTTGTAGGATATCTCGTGTGTCTGGCTGAATGTCTGTCCGTCAGTTACAACCTGTTTTCTTCGAATATACTGGACCGATTCTGTTGAAATTTGGCACACATTTATGATCTTCTGTGATCCAAACAAATTTTGAGGATACGGTCACTTTTTCATATTTCATAGTTAATATAAAAATGTTATGAAGTTGCCTATTCAAGAAAAAATAACAGATTATATTACAGGAAAACATAAAAGATGTCTATGGTTTTAAAGTAACATGTTTCAAAAATGAAGTTTGTTCGGAACTCTTTGCACGCAAGTCCCTGACTCTCACTTGGCCTATATTTTTAATCTGTGAATACAGTAGTTAACTTATCATTACTCAAAAGATTATGAGCCGTCTCGTAAAAACTTCCCCATCTCAAAAATCTACCCTGTATATAGAGAAGTCAATCAGTAGTATTTGTTTTGAGTTTTCTGTTCGAATATTTTCAATTTTTCATAGCAACTGTTGAAATATTGAAACAGGATTTAGAGTAAGGCTGTATGTCTCTGACGTTTGTGGAGCAATTTGTTTCACGGTGTTGTTCCTGCCTGAAAATATGTACCTAGAGAGGTTTTAGGAATAAAGTTTGAAGGAATAGTGTCATTTGAGTTACAGTAGTTGTTGTTTGTAAATAAAATAAAATAAATGAATATTGCACACTTGCTTCTCAAATGAACTTTGGACATTGGTAGAATAGTCGACATCGGCTTTGTTTGCCATATATAAAAATAGAATAGAAAATAAATTTAATATAAAGTAGAGATACTTTTTGTGTGTCCTAAGAGTCAAGGAAATAAAATGTAAGTAAGCAATTTCTTTAGCGTTTTTGTTTTTTTTTTGCTTGCAGTTTACCTATTTTATTTACAATTGCGTATTTTTTTTTTTTTAGGTTGAGAAATCATTAAATGAATCCTCGCGTGGGCGGAGCAGAAAGGAGTCAGACTCGAATCGGCTAAAACCCATCCGTGTTCCTTCATGCTTTTTGCGTATCAGCAGATTGTGATTACAAACGTTGCCTTACTTCCCTCCCCACTCGCGCGCACCATCGATTGATATCTATTTGTTTAGTTCTTTTGATATTTTTTAATTCATCCGTGTTGTTATAAAGTACACACTATATTTAGTGCGCACTATATTTAGTGCTTACTGCACGTCTTTTTACTCGTGCAGTCTGTGGGCTCATTATACTCAGAAATCATACAGCGCCCTTCGAGTCCAGTACAATGACGCTTTCAGGGTGCTGATGGGGTTGCCCCGATACTGCAGTGCATCAGGGATGTTTGCTGAAGCTCGCGTTGACTGCTTTCATACTGTGATGCGGAAGCGGTGCGCATCCCTGGTCAGAAGGGTGCGGGGCAGCGCCAACAGCATTCTGTCCATGTTAGCAAGTAGGAGAGATTGTGCGTTTGTGAACCACTGCTGCAGGGTTTCAGCTGGGCCTGTCACCTTGCGGCAGTGATTCGCAAGCTGTTTTGGTTTTTGTGTTGTTTTGTGTTCTACTAACATAGTTTTTAAGTACATTGTTACTAACACTATGAGTCTTGTTACTCGTAATAAATGTTTATTATTATTATAAAGTAATTCATGATGTCAACAAATGATGACCCTCCAGATCGTGGCGGAAATATATTTCGTCGAAATACAAAAACCCAAAGGTCGCCCGTGGCGACCTCCGCTAATTCGAAACGCTTGTTCAGCGAAATGTCTCCATCATACATTTCACCCGATGATAGGTCAAAACGGGTTCATCAAACTTTCGAAACCGTGGAAAAATCCTCGCCGATTTTAAATATCAGGAATGTGAGCAATACCGATTACTGCGACTTAGTTTCCGAGGCGTCAGCCTACCTGTCAAAAATTAACGACTTAGTCAATGATCAGGGCTCTCGCATTAATGTAGCAAATAAATCTGCCATTATGGATATGACACAGCGTGTCACGGCCATCGTTTCTATGCTGGCCATAAAATCATCATGCAACGAAACGAAGTTAGCCAATACGGAACGCGAATTAGAAAAAATCAAGTCGAATAACTATGTCAATCCCAATCCTGTCAATAATAATAATAACAATTGTAAAATTTCGTATGCGGACTCGTTGAAACTACGCTTGCCAAAAGTAGCTCCAGCAATTATGGAATCCCGTCCACCATTGCCGTGTGGTGGCTTATCCGACCGCAGCTCGATCAGCTGATTATAGCACTTCGTCCGCGACAAAACAAGCGCTTATGAAAGCAATTAAGCCCTGTGATGACGGTTTTCAAATTGTAGGCGTGAAAAAAACCGCGAAATCCGGTATTGTTCTACGTGTCGCTAGTGAACATCAGCTTAAAAAATTGGAATCCGTGGACGCAATTAAGGCCGCTGGTTTACGACTAGAAAAACCAAAAGGTAGACGCCCTCGAGTATTAGTTAAGGATGTACCTTCTTCAATGGATGATGGCGCTTTTCTGATCGCGCTATACCGCCAAAATGTTAAAGATGAGCTTCAAATGAAAGAGGATGACTTTATTAAGTCTACTAAAATTATCCGTAGGCGCTCGTTAGACAACGGTCGTAAGTGGATAGGCATCGAATTAGATTCCGCAGTACGTAAACACTTAGTTTCTACCAAGGATAAATTATTTATTGATTGGGCTATTGGGCTACCTGCCGCTTTATTGACGATGTTGAAGTCGTTCGGTGCTTACATTGTCAACAGTTCGGTCACGTTAAGAAACACTGCGTTAATAAAGAACCGACTTGTGCTAATTGTTCGGAGGCACACGAAACAAATGATTGCCCGCATAAGGACGACGTAAATTTCAAGCCGACTTGCGTGGCGTGTAAACGCTTTAAAAAACCGTGTGATCATCGCTGTGGATCTCAAGAGTGTACTACTTGCAAACTGAAACTCGAACAATTAATCCTAAACACTAATTACTAAAAATGGATAGTTTAACCATAGGACAATTAAATCTCCATAACGATAGGGTGGCGACATCTGAGCTGGATAAATTGATTGTGGATTATAACGTTGACATAGTACTTGTTCAGGAACAATATCAAAACGCGCGCTTACGTCACAAGGTAGTTCAGCTGGATTGCAAGGCGCGAGCCGGAATTTATGTTGCGCGTTCTTCGAGCTTTACTGTAACATCTATATGTAATCTCATGACGCCCCATTGCGCCGTGGTGGAAGTATCATCACCTACCTTTAAGGTTTACGTTGTGAGCACTTGTTGCACGTTGTGTGTACTTTCAATATTCAGACACAGTTACTCCACATATACATAATCTCCGTCACGTGTTGCGGTCGCTCGCGGGCTGCAAAGTTATAGTGGGTGCTGACGTGAATGCATCTTCTTCCCTGTGGTATGGCAAAGTTCGGGCCACTGATTACGAACGACGTTGTGCCGTTGAAGATTTTATTGCTGAGATGAACTTATCAATTAATAACACCCCAGACGCACCGCCTACTTTTTGTAGCCAAATGGGCGAATCTTGTATTGACGTCACACTTTCCAGTGCAGACGTACGCTTGGATAGGTGGCGTGTCCTTCCTGACGCGTCTTGTAGTGATCATCGCCTGATCGTGTACGAATTTGTTCCTACGTTTACTCAAGGTTCGTCACACTTAATTGGGAATTTTAGATATAAAAGTAGGGGCGCGAATTGGGAATTCTTTAGCTCACTTTTTGCTTGTCATGCCAAAGACTTCACTCGCGATGGACTGTCAGCTGAGGAAAGTGCTGAGATAATGTCAGACACCTTCACTTACTGTGCTGACATTGCTATTGGTCGCGCATCTATGACCAATATTCGTAGATGTGATTGGTGGAATGACTACCTTGTTGAACAACGAAAAAGCTATCGCTGAGCACGCAGACAACTTAATAAGCTTAAAAAACGTAAGGTTATCGGGGACCCCCTTAATCTTGCTTTAAGTACTTTAAGAGTTGCCAAGTCGCGCTACAGAGCATCGGTTGAAAAATCTAAGGGTAATTTACTCCGAAAAATTGTTGATAAACTTGATAAGGAGGGTCCGTGGTCTCCTTTGTACCACGAGTTCAAGGCTAATAGATCTGTCGACCTTGCGTACGTTCAGAATATTAAAGTAAATAATAAACATACCACCGGCATTGAAGAAACAACTGATGTTTTGCTTAATTCTCTAATACCAGACGATTCATCAGTAAATGATAATGAATACCACCAACAGATTAGAGCGTGGGCCGCGGTGTCACCTGAATCACCGGAGTCAGACCTTCCATCCACTGACGAATTCATAAACGTTGTCAAGAGGCTACCTCTCAAAACATCATCCGGTGAAGATAAAATATCTAATAGAATGATTATAGAAGCGTGTAAAACAGCGGGCGACGCGATCTTATCCGTATATAACCGATGCATTGCAGAAGGTATTTTTCCTCGAATATGGCGACAAGGCTTTATACGCATTATTCCGAAGAGTGGCGATAAGCCCCCGGATGACCCTAAGTCCTACCGGCCCATAACACTACTTCCATCTTTGGGGAAAGTCTTAGAGCGACTAATCGTTCCGCGCTTGCTACCGAATGGACCTAAATTTCATATTAATCAATTTGGTTTCACTATTGGTAAATCCACAGTCGACGCGGTTCTCTCTGTCCGTAAAATTGTTAACTTATCGGAACATAAATACGTGGTTGGAATCTTTCTCGACATATCTGGCGCTTTTGATAACGCATGGTGGCCGATGCTACTACTTAAAATGAAAACCCGTGGTTGCTACAAAAATATCTATAATCTGATTCTTTCGTATTTTCTAAACGGCTCCGCGAAACTCAAACTTGGACATCATTCCATTTCTAAGTCTCTAACCATGGGATGTCCTCAGGGCTCAGTTATCGGTCCATATGTATGGAATTTTGGCTACGATGATTTCCTCGCGCTTCCGCTCCCATGCGGCTGTTCATTAACCGGTTACGCAGACGATGGCTTACTGCTCATTGAGGCAAGCACTCGGGCGGGACTCGAGAACTTGGCTGACACATGTCTACGTTTAATATCACAGTGGGGCGATCGAAACCGTCTGACCTTTGCACCGCATAAAACCTATCAACTTATTTTAAAAGGAAATCTAAAATCCTGGCCTAGTATTAAATTTAATAACGTACCCGTTAAAAGAAAAGAATCCGTGTGCTACCTCGGTATGCTACTAGAAAGGAACTTTTCATTTATTGATCATATAAAAACAGTAAGTGAAAAAGCAAAAAAGAACTTCTACGCCTTGACGAGAATATCCAAAGCTACTTGGGGTCTCTCATTTCAAACCTTAAAAACTATCTATGGGGTACTTACTTGGGTTGTATGTGCTACTGGGCACCTGTCTGGGCTGACAGGGCCACCATAGGGTACGCCGTAAATTGCTGCAAAGCCAGCGTTTGGCTTTGATATTCTTATGCAAGGCGTATAGGACGGTTAGTACTGAAGCCTTACCGGTGCTGTTCTCCCAGTCGATCTAGAGGTGCAGCGGCGTGCTGCAATGTGCTACTACGCCAGAAAGATCACGAACCCAGAGTTTTTACCGCAACGCGACCGTGCTAAGATCTGTAGATTACTAAAACCCCAGGCTGACGTCTGGGAGGAACTTTTATCCGAATGGCAATGTAGGTGGGAAAATTCCATTAAAGGCCGACACCTCCACCAGTTTTTTCCATCCGTTCGTGAGCGGCTGGATAGGACATGGCTGGAGGTGGATCATTGTGTTGCCCAATTTCTCACAGGTCATGGCAACTTTAAGAGTAAATTATTTTCCTTTAGGCTTGTGGCCTCGCCTTTATGTCAATGTTCTACAGCCGACTATGAATACGAACAATCCGCACACCACATCTTATGGGATTCTTTGGATTTCTTTTGGATTCTTTGGCAAACTGAACGCAATATTATGTTAGATAGTATTCAGGTTACATCTGGAGTAGTTTACTACACGGACCTTGTAGAAACCAGAACAAATTTCCGTGCTTTCAGGCGATTTTGCCATACCTATTACTGGAATCAAAAGTAGCTCACAATTTAGGACGCATTAGTTTTTAATTAATATATATAATTCGTGGTGCTTGACAACTGGGCTTAACCCAGTTGTATATGTCCCTTGGTGCCTATTGGCCTAGCTCTATTCTGTCTCCTGCTTGAAAAGGAGGGAAGTGGAAATTATACATATATTTATTTTCCTACTCCTCCGCTGTACTTTTCTGATTAAATTCGTTGCAGGATCCAAGACAGTTAAATCGTTTCTCCGGGACTCGTCGGGCTTCATTGGCTCGGCGTTTTTCTGGTGGTCGCCACTGTTGATTCTGGCTTTCAGGAGTTGCAGTGGTTGGGAATGTGTGGCGGGCTTGTCCCAATAAAAAAAAAAAAACGTTGCCTTAAAATTAGTAGAATTGTTCCTCTGGTCAAAAAATTTACATTAGCCTGTCATGTGGGAAAGGTATTTGTTACAAAAAAACGATCATAATGTTATGTTGTTTTGTTTCTGCATACTATGGAATTCCGTTTGACCGTACAAGATGGCTAGTTTACACAGTGCAAGCTGCTGACTAGACACTAGACAGATACTCTGATTGCCTACTCGCATGCCAGTAGCTCGGCTCGCCTTAGCTGTCTTCACGATGATAGTAGATGTATCTTGTCCAGTATCTTGCGAGTTGTCGCGATGTCGAGTCAAGTATTCATGAATAAAATATTATTCTCCGATGGCCATCTATCCGCAGCCATTCTGAATTTGATAAACGCGCGTAGGCGCAGCAAACAAAGAATTTAGGATCCGCTCGCAATTGCCTAGCTGATACTGGCAAGGTACTGCTGAACGCGTCCTAACGATGCGAGTGATGGCGAAACTGTGCCATATGCGATTTACTGTCAGGCGAGCAGGCGAGTAGGTACCTAAACACAAAAAATGTTGAAGTTACTATCCAACTCGCACATGGCAGTAACTCGTGAGATAGTATGTCCATACGATACGAGTTACTGCACTGCAGCTACTCAGCTGGCTGACTCGCACGCTAGCTTGCACTGTGTAAACTAGCCATAAGATCTTCGTATTGCTATAATTATATTTTTTCCTATTGTAAAGTTCTTAACAATTGCTTACCTTTGTTATTTTATTTTCAAAACTTGGCATCACTTCAACTTTCCCGTTTCTACGATAACTACTGCTTTCTGAACCAAGTGTTTAAATAACTGTGTATATATAATTGGTTATTCTTTGGTCCACACCCAAATTGTAAAAGAGACAAAACAAAGCACTCCGTAAAAGGGTACGTAATAAATACTTGACACGTCGTTACAACACAAAGACACGGAAATTTGAAATTTATGTTTCCCCAAAAATAAAAATCAGTATACAAAGACTAGACAAAAAAGAAGTCCTTAATAAAAAGGAAGCGAACTCGTCAGCAATGTGTCGACCCCGAGCCAATTGAATTTCAAAGCCGACAACGTCTACCACAAAATTTATTCAAAGAATAAATCTGAAAATTTGTAGATCTAAAGGCATGAGGGCAAAGTGGCGCCGCGTCGTCGACAAAGGAATTTCTAAATTTCACGGCTTCCGCCTTGACTGTTTGTATTTATATGAGGGCGTCGTAAGAGATGACAAACGACTGGGGGGTTAAAACTGTGGCCGGTAGTGTAGACAGCCGACGGACGAAAGGGTCATACGCGTTAAGGCAGGGGCGTACACTGCGGTGCAAAAATCGCGGATCATTTTCATAGTGATGTATTGTGTGGATGCGTTTCCCCTTTGTCTATTTTTGGGGGTTCTTGTGATCGTTGAAATAGTTTGCGTAACAAATCATCGTGATTGTGCACTTGTGGAAACAGGTTTTGGAATGGAATATCTATGAAGCGATCTATCAAACATAATGCATTTCTTCCTTCTATGTTCTTATTCAATTCCTTAAACCATTTTTCATTGTGTTAGTACCAACTAACATTCTATATCTATAAGAATGTCTGTTCTTGTTAGGAAAAACTCAGCTTACGACAAAATAGACTCATATGACCAAGAAGGAATGATCTTTATATTTCTGCTTCTGTTAAAAAATGTTCAGCCAAAGTCAAAATCAAATTCAAAACGTTTATATCAAATAGGCTATTTAACGGCACTTTTGAACAACATCATTTACATTTAAAATAATATAGAGACTCTACTGTCCATTCGGAAGGGTAGATTCTTATGGAGAAGAACGGACAAGAAACTCTATAGTTACTCTTTTCAAATAAATGTTTTACAATATGCTCTGGTATACAAAAATTTCGTTAATACATGTAAAGACCATGCACCTAGAGTATGCAGAGTTAGACTTATTAATTTTCTAAATAAGTACATGGTAGTCACATATTGACAAATATTGGAACCATTATTTAGCAGTGTGTGAGTGAACAGAAAAATAAAAACACAAAAATGAAACAGTAGGTACATCAGCTCACTCAAAACAAGATCAGTTAACCAAGAAGCAACTAACCTACACCTAAAACATTTTATTTCACACAACACCGAAACATACCTCTACATACATCACTTCCATTGTTCACGTCATTGTCACAGAGTGTCAACTATTCGAAAAGTACGCAGCTCCTCAGCGTCTCGCAGGGTCGAGTATTAATGCACGTAAGTTCACGTAACCCATTGTTAACTAGCTCGTACACTGAGTGACAAGTTTGTTAGTGCACACTCTTCACGTGAGCAACTTCACTTTGAAGCTGTTGTGCTGTAGTGTGGTACTCTGTGGAGTAAAAAGTTTTCGCGTCGCAGTTCGGGATTATGATGAGGATTTTGGGTGGTTTAGAATGTTTTACTTCTACCAATTATTTTATAAGCCACTAGTGGACGTCACGCGGTTTCACCCGCGTAGTTCCCGTTCCCGACCATTAAATACCGAGGTTCCTCAGTGCCTCGGAAAAATGTTGGTCCCGGCTGTCATTTTCAGTAGTTAGAAGCCATGGATCTGACACCTATCTTGCCAAGAGGTAACATGTTACCCAGATGCTGGGTGGCGAAGGTCTGATAAGCAGTCGCTTCTCTGTGCAGTGAGAAATCACTGAGTGAATCATCAATCAGCAATATATAAAAGTCTTCCGTTACTGAATGATTGAGTGACTGAGTGACTGACAGAGAATGCACAGCCGAAACTACAGGTCGTAGGAAGTTGAAATTTGGCATGTCGGTTCTTGGGGAGTGTAGGGCAGCACTAAGAAAGGATTTCCCGAAATCCCACGGGAACGGGATGACCGGGATATGCGCGTACGAAATCGCGAGCACATACTAGTGTATGTTTAAATCTTATAAGTAGATACCCAGTACCTACCTAATCTGTAGCACAAAATGTATTTGTTAAAGTAAAAATAATTAATTACCAACTTTCTAGTAGGTAACAATCACTACATTAATTAACTATGAAAAGTTACAAACTCGTGCTGTCAACACAACACAAAAAAGTACCAATTAAAAATTGGAAACATCATAACCAATTATTTTTGTGCCGTTGTTAGCCAATTGTAACTCGTGTCTGGCTAAAGTACTGCTTACAACGAATTCGTAATTTAATTTGACCTATAAAATAATAATAAGGGTTAGTAACTGATACTTATACAGGGTTAGTTTTGATGAAGTGGCAATATTTCAGAGGGTAAGATCTTATGAATATGAACACTTTATACAAGTTGTATATGACGGCGTCAGCGACGGCTGAGCGATAGCGCCATCATCGTTTGGGTTCGGTGGGATCGGGTTCATTGTTGAATAATAATACTCAATACAGTACTTTTGCTTTGTACGGCCTACACAAATGTCCTTTCTTAGGTACTGTTCGTCGAGTTGTTGAGCTCCTAAGTGGATCTGAGTTGAGTTACACGACTACTGACAAATGCTTGCACTGACTGGACAGGTTCACTCAAATCTGTGTGGTTCTTTCTTCTAAAGACCATCTCAGACACTAATCTGCATGGTTCTTAAAAAAAATATATGTATTGTAAGTGTGAGGACTATGTAGGTCGTTATTTTGAGAATTGATTTCATGACTGTCTGGCAGTTTGAGTATATTATGCGGCTTACCCAAATGTCCTTACTTTGGTATTGTTCGTCGGTTCGTTGAGCTCCTCAAAGTTCTGAGTTGAGCTGCACGATAACTGACAATTAATGCTTGCACTGTCTGGACAAGCCCACTCAAACCTGCGTGGTGCTTTCCTCAAAAGACGTTAACCTACATGTTTTTCATACGTTATTGGCGATTGTATGGACTTCAAAAGAGACTATGACCTCTGAGTTTGTTTCGGTGTTTCTTCTCAGGGTAGTCAGCTAGGAAACATCCGGCCTCATCTAGATAAATATGTCAAAAAAAAAATTGACGTATGAAAGAGTTAAGTTTGCTAACCTTACTTTATTAACTGTAGCTGAGTACCAGCACTTTTTAAACGTCAAAGCTTACAAATGGACAGTCCTCCAAAAACGCTCGCCCGTCACCACTTCCTAGTGTTTTAGCTGTGAAGAAGAAGTGGCGCAACAAACTCCCCAGCAACTCAACTGTCTGTTGAATTAAAAGCACTCGCATTATAAAATCATAAAAGAAATCGGCTAAATACAATTGAAATAGGTAAACCACCAGTTTCGTTCTGGGGGAGTGTCCTGGTTGGTGTCTCGAGCCAAAGTGCGCTCGGTAAAGTCCTCATTCTCCAACACGACTCTGTCCACGTGCCGCCATTACGGCCCATTCACGACTTCGGTCTTAGCGGCGAGCGGCGCGGCAGGCGGCGCGGCGGCGGCAAGCGGTGCGTTTTACACGCCACGTACCCTCAGTAGCGGCTAGCGGCAGCGGGCGAGGTGGACGTATTTAGGTAGTCGGAACGTGCTCAAAATTATGGCGTTATCAAAATTATCCCTTCTGTGTTTAGAAAGCAGTGTATTTTTAAAACAAGATATTCTTAATATGAGAGAAGGAGTGCACGAAATGAATAAAGATCGATATTTAAATGGCGAATTTCGTGACCTATACGAAGATAACAGAAAATATCCAGACAAGTTTTATGAGTACACAAGAATTGTGAGTGTGGAAACATTTGATTATATTCTGCAGCACATAGACGTATATTTAAAACAGCACATCAGATCCAAAAGGGTCAATTTTTTTTTGTATATGAGTTCGCCGCCGAGTCCGTCACACCTACACCGCTATCCGTGCCGCTCTGTTTCGTGGCGTCGCGCTCATTCGCATGTACTTTTGATCTCGCCGCTCCCCGCACCGCGCGCCGCTGCAGCAATTCGCTCCGACGAAACCGCGCGCGTTTTCGCTATGAGCGGCGACTCGTGGCGTGCTTCAAACATTTTCATACATTTGTTCTTATCGCTCGCCGCCCCGCACGCCGCCGCCGCTCACCGCGGTAAGGTCGTGAATGGGCCGTTATAATTGACGTCACGGCGTTTACCTTACTACTACAATACTCAAATCAGCAAATAATGATTAAATGATATCGTTATCCACGACATACATATTATTATAAAAGTTTTTCCCAACTATATTCGCCTTCCAGTCAAACCGAGTTCAGCTGAATACCAATATTTTACGTGGAGTGGCTGCCTACCAGAACTCCACACCCCATTCACTGGGTAACACGGTAGTTCTTGGCAAGACTGGAGTTATATTTACTGGCTTCTGACAATCCGTAACAACTGCCAAAGATCAACAAATTAACCACGAATTAACGTGACTTCCAAAGCACGGAAGAAACTCGGTACCTATGTTAAGATGGTCACCCATCCACAGACCAACCTTGGCAAGCGTTGAATTTGAAGTTCGACCCTTCTTCATTGAAGTTCGACCCTTGCGGTTGTTGTGCTTTATTGATTGTTCTGTGTCGTCACATATTGTGCATATATGAACGCACCTCAGATATAGGATTGCATGTGTTAATATTTTAGGGAAAAACGCACCCTGTCTATCACAGACATTATCAACCAGTCTATCCTTACAAGCACATTCCCTGAAATCTGGCGATGCGCGGTTGTGCGCCCTATTCCTAAAAATAATAACCCGGTTGACACGAAGGATCTGAGGCCAATTAGTATTTTACCCTGCCTATCAAAGATCCTGGAACGTGTAATATACTCGCAAGTTATTGAATACTTGGAAAGTAATGGCATTCTCCCAGACCTTCAGTCTGGTTTTCGAAAGGGAAGGGGTACTGCGACAGCTCTAGCTGACGTTGTGGGAAATATCCTGGAGGCACGTGACAGGGGTGAGGGAACAATTCTAGCCCTACTGGATTTTTCCCGGGCTTTTGACGCTATTAATACTACTTTGCTACTGTCAAAGTTAGCTTACTACAGCTTTGATGGTAGCACTGTGGAGTGGTTTCGAAGTTATTTGACTGGAAGATCGCAATACGTTGAAATCAGTAGGGAGGATGGATCCACTTTGTTTTCTTCCCCCCTCCACGTGTCACGAGGAGTGCCACAGGGATCAATTTTGGGCCCTTTATTGTACATATTATACAGTGCTGATATCATAAAATCATTTTTGCACTGCAGGTACCACATGTACGCTGATGATATCCAGTTGTATGTTTCATTTAAGGCTCATGACACATCCTCGGCAGTGAAGAAGATGAATGAAGACTTGCAAAGAGTGGTCTCATGGTCAGAGGAAAACTCTCTGGTTCTGAACCCTCTCAAATCTAAATTCATAGTGCTAGGCACTAAGAAGCAGATCTCTGCAATAATATCAGCCAAACCAGAAATAATGATCAAGGGCGAGATTATTGACAGAGTGGACCATGCATGCAACCTTGGGCTGCTTATGGATCCAGAGTTGCACTTTGAAGCCCATATAACCAATGTCCTGAGAAATTGTTTTTACAGGTTGAAGGTTTTATACGGGATTCGTAAATACCTGAGCCTACCTGTGCGGAAACAACTCGTTGATAGTCTCATACTTTCTAAACTAAACTACTGCGACATAGTGTATGGCCCATGCCTACTCAGCAGAACGGAAAGAGTGATTCAACGAATTCAAAATGCTTGTGTGCGTTTCTGTGTTACTGTACCACGTAGGAGCCACGTAACTCCTTACATAAATCAGATTGGGTTGCTAAAGATGGCTGCCAGGAGGAAGCTTCATTTAGCCAACTTAATGTTTGGTATAACTACGTCCATGAAACCACACTATTTGTATGAGAAGCTAACTTGGAAACAAAGCTACTTAAAGAACAATCTTCGATCCATGGTTAATCCGTTGACTGTGCCAATGCACAAAACTGCTTCTTTCAGAGGGTGCTTCAGGTTTGCAGCCACGCATTGTTGGAATGATCTCCCACCACCAATGAGACGCCTGAAAACATTACAGTGTTTCAAGTACCAATTTAAGAAGTTACTTATGCTTCAACAACTGTCATCTTGAGTTTTCTTTTTTTTTTTTTTTTGTGTTGCTACACTGTACTGTACCTTGGGGTCATGGCTATCACACTTGGGCTGGGATCTCCAACGGTGCGGGCTATTTAAATCCTGAGGTTCCACTTTCCTTTCCTTTGATTCGTTTCGTTCCTTGTTTCTGTGCTTGGATTTACTTTCTCTTTGAATGGTATTTACCTCACACCTGTAATAGTTTAGTAAATTTATTTGAATTGATCTGACATAAATATACAATAACTACATTGACTTATTTACACTATTTTAATCTTTTATTTATACGTTTGCAATTTCAATTGTTCACTTATGATGATCCAATATGATTAATAAAATAATTACTAACCTACACATCCATGATAGTTTAAACTTATTAGCAGAGGATCCTCGTTAGGTACTACTTGACTTAATAACGATATTCCCCTTTTGCTCGGTTTGGGTTCTCTTCTGAGCGTGTTTGTCATCTATGAACATAGTTATTTACGCCCCTATCACATAATACACACCAAAATGACTCACAAATAACATTATCCAACACACAATCTAACAACACTGAACACATAACAAAACTCACTTTAAATACAATATACTCTTACTCTGTGATAGCGGAAACAATATTACGTGTATTGCGCAAGTCAAGAACATTATTGCATAATAATGTTAATTACGCATTCCTTCGTTTGGCAGCCATATTGTGGGCGTGCGCATTGCATAGATTATTGGTTTTTAGTTTTTGTTGTCTTTGGTGCGCACAGATAACATAGCTATTTTTTTTTTAGAGTTGTGCGCGCCACTGTTAGTCAGCCTCATTCCACCGTCTGCACAATAGACTTGCCATCTCTTTACCGTCTTATTTATTATATTTTACCCTTATGACTTTATTTTTCTGTTTATTTGTCCCGTTTAATTACTGTTTATGCTGCTCCGATCGACGTCATACTCAACGCCGGCTGTCGCTGAAAACCAGCGCTGTGGCTCTGTCTCGCACACGGGTCCTAGCATAATGCTGAGCGATGGCCGTTTTGCGCGAATGTGACGCATATCTTCCCAACTGTTATAAAATTGTAATTTTGTTTTATTTAATTTTAATTTTTTTTTGGTATGCGTCATGCTTGGCGCAAATAAACGCTTTTTTTTTTTCTTTCTTTCACCCTTGTTAAGTGACAATACAAGAGACTATTCGGGGCGCTATCCTTAGCGTCGCTTGCTCTCCAGTCAACCCGCTACGCGACACGGAGTACGTTCGTCCATTCTATCCTGTACAGTCATTAAACAGTTAGATATACATAGTTACTAGTGTTCCCAACTGCTACTGTTTTACAATATACATATTAGATTATTTACTGCAAGTTGAACTTTCATTTCGTCTCCGAATCATCCACCTCATCGTAAGACGCCCAAAGTTCTGTTTCTTATCTAAATATTTTACTTAATAATTCCTAGAAAGCACTTATAATGCAAATTAATTAAAAAAAAATCTCTTATATTTAAAAAACAAACTATTAACACTTAAAATACAAAATAAAGCTCCTAGCTATAATATGGCGTCAAAAAATTCGTCCGCATCGCTGTCGACTGGAAGTGAGCCCAAAAGACTAAAAGAAAAAAGAAGAAAAAGCACTTATGTAACTACTCAGTAAACACATTCCTAAGGTGCAGTACAAAATGTCGTTTAATTACTTATTGTGAGCACCAAATTATGAGTTTCCAGGAACAACTTAGTTGAAGATAGTTGCGGCAATATTTGTTCGTGAATGTTGCAGTTTGCTTCAGTGTAGGCGCTTTAGTTTGCCGCATTAATGTGTACTTAGTATTAGTACGTTTGCAATGTGTTTACTTACGTAATATGAGGGTATTTCGTTTGAAAGGTGTGTTATTTTGTCTTTGAAAAGCATTAAGACGTTATTAGGGTTCCGTACCTCAAAAGGAAAAACGAAACCCTTATAAGATCACTTTGTTGTCCGTCCGTCTGTCTGCCAAGACCCTTTATCTCGGGTACACGTGGAGGTATCGAGTTAAAATTAAAATCATATTATACTCAGGTCTACGGTCCCCTGAAGTTGAGAAAAAATCAAAGTTTTAAGTTAACGTAAAAAAAGATACGGCCGTTTATGCTGCAAAACACGTATATTTCGACACTCTCAAGGGAATCAAAATGTATAGGGTACCCGATGACCTAGAACTATGAAATTTGGCAATTAATACCATCTTATACTACAAGTATAGAAAAAAGTCTGAAAACCATACATTTGTAAATAAATCATAAAAAATATAGTCTTAATTTAAAGTAATATGTACCTACAAATTTGTACGGAACCCTCGTTGAGCGAGTCCGACTCGCACTTGGTCGGTTATTGTCTGGGAAATGCTTTTTTGGCAAGCTTAGGATGAGAGCTATTTAATATTGTTAGCAATTAAAACCTTTAACGAATGAAGAAGACCTCAGTCGTGGCAAATATGAGTATTTTTTTAAATATGGTAGGCGCCAGATAAATATGCAATAACGTTCAATGAGCCACCTATATTTATTGATTTCGAAAACAGAAATAATTAATGACATAAAGCTGTCCTGAATCGACATCTATTTTAATCCTTTACTTTTCTAGTAGTGAAAAACGATTCATAATTTATTGATCGGGTATCTACGCAGAGAAATTAAGGAAAGGGCTATGTACTTTATTGCAAATTGGGATATTATAAATTGCATATCAAATAAATAATCGCCTATCAATACAAACTCATCATTTATATTCTTTTTTACATCAAATAACTTACTTAACTACAAATAAACTAAATGTTTAACAAAACTCAAACTGCAGATAATACGAAATCATACATCAATATGACATTACTTTTTTCCTCATAATGCAATACAATTAAATTTATTTTTGTACAAAAATACTACATACATAGCATAAATACTGACTGCACAGCAAATTTTCCATATTTATAGACAACACCCCGACTCGACACCCGACACTATTTTTTTTTTAAACCACCCAAAACTATGGTGAGTCGTAGTACAGTTTTGTCGTGCATTAAGATTATTAGCTGTGCATTGATGAAAAATTTTGCTTTAGGAAAAATCGCTGTACGCTGCGAAAATAAATTGTAGTGTGTTTAGTGATATTTTGAGTTGAATATTTTGCTGTGCAATCAGTAATTTTGATGGGAATTCGGAATCTTATTGCATAGAAAAAGGATATTTTTTGATTTGCGTTTAAATACTACCCTTGCAAATTTATCTGGCGCCTGCCATAGAAAAGTTTATATAACGCCTTAACTAAATTGTAACGCAACACGTAGATCTATAAATACAACACCAACAACAAATCTAGTTCATTAATATTATTGGGCCCAACATTGACTTATCAAACAATTAGATTAGAACACTAGCTTTTGCCCGCGACTTCGTACGCACATATACCGGTGTTTTCCAGTCCCCCTAGGAATTTCGCGAAATCCTCTCTTAGTACTCCCCTACGCTCCCCAGGAAACCTACATTCAAAATTTCAGCTTTTTACGACCAGTCGTTTTGGCTGTGCGTTGTCTGTCAGTCACTCAATCAGTCAGTCGATAAAGGAAGAATTTTATATATTTTGACTAGATTTTGCCCGAGACTTCGTACGCGCGTATCCCGTTTTTTCCTGTTCCCGTTGGAATTTCGCGAGATCCTCTCTTAGTGCTCCCCTACACTCTTCAAGGAACCTACATGCCAAATTTCAGCTTTCTACGACCAGTAGTTTCGGCTGTGCGTTGTCTGTCAGTCACTCATTCAGTCAGTAACGGAAGCATTTTATACATTAGAGTTGATTGTTTTACGCGGAACTACTACCTATTCTTAACACTATTTTATACTTAACACACAACTATTGACTTATAAAAGTCGATGAACAACGCCGCATCAAAAAATAGCAGCAAGATTCTTAAAGCTTCAAAGTTTACCGCCTGCAAACCGTAGGCGCTTACGACTGCCTGCCAAGGTGCTACATTATTAAATGTTATTGGAACTCATATATCATACCTGTAATATGTTGAACTATATTTCTGCTGCAGTAGACAGTAGGTTAGTAGGTCACTTTGCAGTTTCCGTGGGCTTTAAACCAAAGGAGTAGGTATGAATATTAACTTTCGTGGTAAACACTGCCGTACAAAGAATAAGGGTGCAATTTTCCGTTTCTTTGCTCCGCTGCCTGGCTCCGCTATAATGGATCGGTACCCTGAGGCTGCACAAAATATCCGCACCATTTGAGTCACTGACATTTTGTCCAATTCCATTGGTTAATATTTCTCCGTTTCTCCGCTTTGCTGCCTCGCTCCGTGACTGGCAGACAGGCTAGGAAAATCAAGCGATTCTATTGGTTCTTAGCAAACGTATGCCTCGCTACGTATCCTCGTAATTCCATTGGTTAATATTTCTCCGTTTCTCCGCTCCGCTGCCTCGCTCCGCTATAATGGATAGGTACCCCGAGGCTGCACAAAATATCCGCACCATTTGAGTCACTGACATTTTGTGCAATTCCATTGGTTAATATTTCTCCGTTTCTCCGCTTGGCTGCCTCGCTCCGTGACTGGCAGACAGGCTAGGAAAATCAAGCGATTCTATTGGTTCTTAACAAACGTATGCCTCGCTACGTATCCTCGTACATTTCTGGCGGAAACGCAGCCTAAGGCCAATTTTTTTAGGCAAAATTGAGTTAGGTATTAATTATTGAAATCAAGAAAACTCATCTGGTAATCGAGCGATAAGGAACTTTCATGTTCGTCTTACATTTGAGAAATGTTTAGTTTAATAAACATTTCTATACTATAGAAGATGACTAACAGTATCCCTTTTTCATAAGGGATTGATGATAACAATGATACGTCATGGCCTATACTCCGTTTTTGCTTATGGCAGCTAAAAATTGGGACAATGATAAGTATAGGCTTCTATAAGTTTTCATAGAAATATCGGAATATCCGTAGAACACGAACACAATTTCTATAAAAACTTTTTACAAAAAAATATAACCGACTTCCAAACAAAACACTACAAAGAATAAAATAACCTTAATTTCGGAAGAAGGTGTTTCTGGTTTTGTTTCTTTGTTTTTTAACACCGACTTCCGAAATTAAGGTTATTTTATTCTTTGTAGTGTTTTGTTTGGAAGTCGGCTATATTTTTTTGTAAAAAGCTTTTTATTTTTCACTTTTAAGTGGTGATACTTGGACGACGTCTTCGTCAACGCAGAAATCGAAATAAGCAAAAATGCTCATAAAATAAAAACTACTGAACCAAACCGAATCAAATATTTATGGAACCAAATGGCAAGTATACTGCATCGAACTAAAAAAGAATCACGGAAATCGGATCAGAAACCTCGAAGTAATCGGTGTACATACATAAAAAAAACCCGCCTAATTGAGAACCTCCTCCTTTTTTGGAAGTCGGTTAAAAAAGGGTTGTAACACGTCGCATCTCATCTTTCTGCTACAGCATTAAACAAATTTATTGGTATATTTTTTTCTTATATTATTTATAAGTTTACTCCCTTTTTATTTTTAACAAAACAATAACAAAGACGACACATTGACTTCTAGATACAGTATAACTTGAGCGAAGCCTTATGTTGATTGTCTAGTTGGGGACTACGATTAAGGCCCATGTAGTATACTATACCTACCGTTCTATAGTACACTATGGCACGGTAAAATAATAGACATTTCAAATAGCTGTAGCAGGGTTGTTTTAAGGATGGGAAATCATAAATGACTCTTTTCGCTCTGGGCAGAGCGGAATGAACCGTCATACTCTTAGGGTGCTTGTCCATTTCCGCGGAGCGAGGCAGCGGAGCGGAGAAACGGAGAAATATGAACCAATCATGTCAGTCTAAAAGTCAGTGACTCACGTGGTGCGGAGATTTTATGCAATTCCATTGGTTAAAATTTCTCCGTTTCTCCGCTCCGCTGTAATGGACAGGCACCCTTACTGACTAAAACACATCCGTTTTCCTCTTAAGGGTGCCTGTCCATTATAGCGGCGCGAAGCAGCGGAGCGGAGAAACGGAGAAATATTAACCAATCATGTCAGTCGAAATGTCAGCGACTAACGTGATGCAGAGATTTTATGCAATTCCATTGGTTACACCCTTACTGATTAAAACTCATCCGTGGTCTTCTTAAGGGTGTCTGTCCATTACAGCGGCGCGAGGCAGCGGAGCGGAGAAACGGAGAAATTTTAACCAATGGAACTGCATAAAATCTCCGCACCACGTGAGTCACTGACATTTCGATTGACATGATTGGTTAATATTTCTCCGTTTCTCCGCTCCGCTGCCTCATTCCGCGCAAATGGACAAGCACCCTAAGGGTCTGTGAAGCGGAGAAACGGAGAAATATTAACTAATCATGTCCTTTGCGTTGCAGGGCCGCGGTGACTCCTTCGAACAAATTCCGCAACTCTGGCAGAACTTTAACAGATACTAGTATTACAGCATCTTTCACTTTCAGGAATCACTTTCAGTAAAAACGAACCCTCAACCAAACTACCAGAAAATACATTAAAAAGACCCGTAAACACCACCCCTAACATTTTCCGCAAGCGTCTAAATTTCACACATTTACATAGGTTTCCCGTGTTTATGTCCACCGGAAGATTCTATTGTCGTTCATTCTACCTGAGGATCGGATAAGAATCTACTTCCTCACGTAATAAGAATAAATAAGGGTTTAGAACTGTTCGTTTCGGGTTCTTCCCGTGATGGTTTTACGTTTTTGTAGTAAAATATAAAATGGGAATAAAACTTGATGTAGAATTGTTACTGGAGAGTCAAAATGAAAAGTACGAGTTAATCATTGCTTAGTTGAAAAAAATGACACAAATGTACGTTAAATGATGAAAAATAACTCGTAAAAATCGTTTTATTACAACAAAAAGTAACCAAACTCATATGCGCCTTCTGACGCAGCAAAATAATCCCACAAAAACCAATAGTCACAATTTTATTTTTCAATATAAAACACTACGCGAAACACATTCCAAATATCCGAAAAATAAAATAGAAATACATTCAACAGATTTTTATATTGACAAAAAAAAAAGAATTGAATAACACGACCAATTTAAATCCTTCGTGTACAACTCAAAATAAAATGTTTCCATTTAGAGTTCCGTGTAACTTTTATGTCGGAGTTAAAACTGTAAAAAGCTGGTTCCGTAGCAAAATGGCGGCGTTATTGCAACGACGGTTGTCATCTGCTGAAAGTTGGAACTTTATTAGTGCACTTACTCTTATGATCTTAGTTTATAACCTACAGATGGCCAGGTGCAGCTATTTCAATGAGGAAATTGGCTTTTTTTTGAGATGGCAAAATATGTTTTATTAAAAAAAACTTATATTTTATACCTGACTAGCTTTTGCTCGACTCTTCGTACGTGCATGTTCCGTTTTTCCCGTTCCCTTAGAAATTTTGGCAAATCCTCTACTAATGCACCCCTACACACTCCAAGGTCGTAGAAAGCTGAAATGTGCCAAATTACCATGCCAAATTTAAGCTTTCTACGACCAGCAGTTTCGGCTGTACGTTGTCTGTCAGTCACTCATCAGTAAGAGAAGAGTTTTATATATCTATACTTCTATATATACTAATATATAAAGCTGAAGAGTTTGTTTGTTTGTTTGCTTGCTTGAACGCGCTAATCTCAGGAACTACTGGTCCAATTTGAAAAATTCTTTCAGTGTTAGATAGCCCATTTATCGAGGAAGGCTATATATCATCTATTATATATTATCACGCTAAGGCCAATAAGAGCGGAGTAGCGAAAATAGTGACGGAGACGAAGTTGCGCGGGTCAGCTAGTATTAAATAAATTAATAATAGATATAATTTCAAAATTCCAATGAGGATTAGGATAGGATAGGAAGAATTAGGATGACTGGTAATAATTAAAAAAACACTTAATCAAGGTACCTTATTACTAGAAGCCAAGGTATTTCCATTTGTCTCGGTTCATTGCTACATCTGACCCATTATTTAAGTGTCTAACTTAAATCGCTATCTCCTTCTGGGCCTACCGCATCACTAGCGTCTGTTGTACGGAGCCCAATTTATTGGGTGGTGTTTACTTTTGTCCAATTCCATTGTGAGTATTGCGACTTGCGGCAGATGTGGCCTACCCAAATCCATTTTAATTTGGCGGGCGACTGTGTTACCTGCATGAATTTAATAACAATTCAAGAGTTTTTCGCAATAATTAGATTTTTTTTTCCCACAATAGTCTGAAAACACACACTTATAAAACCAAGTCCTACTCATAAAACCAAAGTCCTCTTAAAAGTTACTTTTTATGTAAACATTCTAACTATCCTTAGTACAGGAAGCGTGGCGGACTAAGCCCATTTTGCTCTTTATAAACTCTTTTATAGCACTAGTGCTGTAACGAATAAAACAAACGGCGACAGCCCTATTCCCGCCCTAGACGGAACAATAAAACAACAGCAAATTGTTAGTTTCCTCAACTACTGACGGCGCTGGCAACCCTGTAAATGAAATGTCGATTTTTCTGTTGGAAACGTTTGTAGCAACTAACAAAGATTTGTGTTGAAGAATTTAATACTTTTTCTTTAAGTATCTGATTAGATAAAATAGTTTTCTAAGCTATAAATTTGATTAAGGGAACTGTTATATGAAATTTCTTGTACTTCGATTAATGTTCTTTACTAGTTGTCGCTCACGGCTCTACTCGTGTGGAATTAGTTCTTTTCTCCTTTGTAAATTACTAGCTTCTGCCAGCGGCTTCGCCCGCGTGGTCCCTAGGGAACATACTCCCGGGATAAAAAGTAGCCTATGTCCTTTTTCAGGCTCATGACTGTCTGTGTACCACATTTCATTTAAATTGGTTCAGTAGTTTTGGCGTGAAAGCCAGACAGGCAGACAGAGTTACTTTCGCTTTTATAATATTAAGTAACGATAGCCTATTATAATCTGACGTATATCACATTGCGCACGACGTGTGTCGCAATCTTTCAAAAAAGCTTCAATTTCCATCAATTTTTAAAAGGTTGTGACTGAGATGAACGAATGCAAACTTTGTTTAAATTTTTTAGAATTTTGTCTTTGCATAAAATACAGGTAGGACTAGTCAAGGAAATAATTGTTTACCTGTTGAATTTCATTTGATAGTCATAAAACAAGTAGGACCTATTTTTGTCCATGTGACAGGTAGGTTGTTTCAACCTGACTGAAGTTCCAATTTACTGGTAATTAAAAAAACACTTTTACAAAATAATAAAAATGTTAAAAAACTTAAGGTTGAATGTCTGCGCAGTGGGACAAACTACGCTCAAAATTCTGTCATTCGTAGGATATTAAGAAATTTTAACAAGAAATTCTCTCATCTCGATTAGTTAATATATTGTAAATCCGGCTGTAACATTGGTTACTTATTTTAAGTAAAATTGTTAAAGAGCTGTGGATTTTGTGAATAAATAAAAACATTTAAAGTGCCGGCTTCGTTTGGCAATGTAGACTTAACGATAAGAGGTGGCGATGAAAAAATAGAAATAAAATTGAAAGATTTAACATCTAAGATATAGTAAAACGTATTTGTATGACTAATTCTACAACAGGCCTGATATACCATAACTTAAAACTAGTCCGTCAGTGTCACAAACAAACATTGTGTCATTCTAACCAAATAGCCAACCGGTTTCAAACCAACAGGAGTAGCTCAACTCGTTTCATAGATACAACATTTAAATCAACTCAACAAAATAAATAAACAAAAATAAGTCAGTTTCAATGACTTGTTATTTATAGATCTTGTTCGAAATTCATTTTAAATTTACAATGTGGCTAGATCACTCATAAAGGGAGCCGCAGTGATCAGTGTTGCCGCGTGAGAAAATACGGTTCGAAACTCAAATTTGAAATTAATTTAAGCCAGTGTTAATATCTGTTGTACATGTATGGCCATATGGAATGCTACTAAAAGAGATTTAATGTTGCTTTTAGTATTTTATTGTACAATTACAATGCAACTCTTATTTATTGCGTGTCGTAGTTTCATTGATGGTGATAATCTGAGTTTAAATTAAGAATTCGTTTGATTTTTCTTGCTTTGATTAGTGGATAGTTTGCAAGCTTACCTCTGAACAAGAGTAGAGGCTTTACGCATGGCTCCTCTCCCGAGAGCCATCTTCATGAAGCCGTGAATGTGTCCGAAATAAAAATAATATTAGTGGTTTATGAAACTCAGAGAGAGTGCAGCTTTATATTATTAGACATAAACCAAAATATTAAAAACGAAAAAAAAAACTTTTTAAATTAGAGTTTTCGCAGTCCTCCCATTCATTTATCAAAACCTTTCATTTATTTTTATATCATGAGGGTTAAAAAATGATTAGTCCGCCCTCTTTGAAATTCTGCCATACTGAATTTAGAATAATGTCACTTCGCTAACCGTGGATTGTCCTACAAAGTGTATGAAAAATAGTGTAATTATTTGCTAAAATTGGAGGAAAAATAACTTTAGCTTTTTATTCCTTTACAACTTTCAATTCGCTCACACTGTCTCCATATCTCCGGCCGACAGTACACAGATCTCTCACCGAGACCTCTTTGCGTTTCAATAAATCAGAAGAAATGACGGCGCTCGCGTTAAGCAGTCATCGTCTCACTGGGTGGTCGGCTGCACGACGCCTTCACGGCTATTTCACACACTACAAATAAAATAAAGATCGACACGGAAACAGTGAAACTAAAAGAGAACTCGCACTTAAAGCGCGAATGCGTGAAGAGTTGGGAATTGATGAAGGCGTTCATAAATGTTTTAAGTCTTTGTAGCTTTATGTTTAAGTTTCAAGCTTGATTAACAACGTTTGTATTGACAATTGATTTTGCAACCGGATTCCTGGAAAATTTTAATGTTGGTTTCGGTTTGAAAAGTTCAAATACGTTTATGGAAATAAAAATAATTTAAGTACTTATTATTATTCAGGAAAAAACGAAAGATTGCTTCGAATCTCACGTCTTTATTTTCATTTTCATGTAGTTAAAAATAAACGACGATTTAAAAAATGACGTTTGATCATCTTATAGCTTTTATGATTATCATTCGGGAGCAAAGAATGAATCCCTTCTAGTAAAGCTGTCATGACAAAAAACAGTAAAATTTTATAATAATGTATGCACTTCCAGCAGCCACATAATTTTGTTGTAAGATACATTTAATACTGAAATGTTGATTTCTAATCCTGGCACGCACTTAAACTGACAAATCGATTCTAGATTTCATCGGGCTTGTACTTTAAATACGTTATTTATAGTGTCCTGTGCATTATTGGCAGTACATTCCTACAAACCTTAGGTATCTTATACGTTGTAATGGGATTAACAGAAAGCTAGTACGTAGATACTTACCCATATTTGAAGTAGGTAAGGTACCAATTTCTTCATAAAAAAATAAATATAAGTACTATATGATACAGAGGAGGAACTTTTTTTTTTTCATTATACTGTATGATTTCAGAGGTTCTATTTTTTAGGATTCCGAACTCAAGGGTAGCCAACAGAACCCTATTTCCAAGCTTCCCTGTTCGTCCGTCTGTCCGTCCGTTTGTCTGTCAGTGGGGTGTATCTCAAAACCCGTAATAGGTAGACAGTTGAAATAGGTTGCAACTGAGATGCGAATGTCAATTATTAAAAAATATTAGAATTGGCCTTCAGAGGTGCTTAATTAGTATCAGAGTGCATAGCACGAATGTTCTTATGTAGGTTTACACGGTTTACATGTAGGTTTAGTGGTCTTACAAAGGCGGCCCACTTAATGTACCCGATATAAACTACTTCTCGGCGCGATTATTTTTTTAACCGACTTCAACAAAAGGAGGAGGTTCTCGATTCGACCGCGTATATATGTATATATTATGTGTGTTCGCGGATAACTTCGTCGTTTATGAATCGATTTCGATGAATCTTTTTATATGAAAGGGTATGCTGCCGAGGTGGTCCCATTGCCACCCCGTCAGGATCTGATGATGGAAACGCTGAGAAATCGAGGGCAACTCTCGAAAATTGTAGGCACGCATATGGTAATAACTTGATATTCGTGTGTATATCAGGTGATACTACAAAACAATGAAGGTTTAGATCAGACCTGATGATATTGGTAATTTTATTTTTTGACACCGACTTCCGAAATTAAAGTTATTTTATACTTTGTAGTGATTTGTTTTTTGGAAGTCGGTTATATTTTTTGTAAAATAGTTTTTTTTTTTAATACTTCATTCATTAAGGTGATTGGTACAATAAAAATAACTAATGTATTATGAAAGACCCCGTTAATAATGTTTACGTATCAAAACAATGTCACCGTTGCATTCCGCGCCGTCCTTGGGACACAAGGCTCGGACTGTGCTCGCTCCTGGATGTTGCAAATAACGTCATGCGTCATGATAATGAATAATATTTTAATTTTATTAATAACTCCAATGTTCATAAACATCATTTTCTTAAAAATGAATGTGTACTAGTAGATGAAGTGGGCTGCCGTTGTGAGATGACTAAAATGGCACCATTTATATCGATACAGTATCGTTATCATAAGTGAATTTTGAATATAAAAAATTACATCCCAATAGTATTTGATTTAATTTTATGCGTCATATACAATTTGAATTCTTTTTTTTACTATTGATAGGCACGCGTTTGACCTAATGGTAACCGATGATGTAGTCGAAGATATGAAAAAAAAAACTAACTAGCCAAGTGCGAGTCGGACTCGCGTGCAAAGGGTTCCAAACGAGTTTTTTAAATACTTTATTTTAACACTATAGGTTAGATACCTATAGTGTTAAAATAAAGTATTTAAAAAATTATTACCATTTTTTTTTTCAAAATTTTAGGCTCAGTAGATTCGGAAATAAGGGGGAGGAATGGTCATTTTTCGTCTAATTTCTTGAATAACTTCAAAACCATATATTTTAAAATTATGAAAAAAAAAAAATTAAAACCTTCACAGTAAGCCTTTTCATTTGATATATCACACAATATTGTTCAATAGCTTTTTTTTAATTTTCTAGTATGACCCCCAAAAGTGACCCCCAAACTTAATAATTTACGTAGTTCGTTCGTGTTTGGGTCACAGAATTCCATATGTGTGCCAAATTTCAACAGAATCGGTGCAGTGGATCGGGAGAAAACCGGTTGTGACAGACGGACAGACAGACAGACACCCGAGTGGGTAAGGGTTCCGTTTTTTGTTTGGAACCCTAATAAAAATATGAATTTGGTATCCAATTCAAACGAATATTATGTGCAAAACGAGTGATATGGTTTTAGTAAAATTTTACGTTACGTTTACCATACGTCAAAAACACTCATTCTAGTCCCTCAGTTTCATATAGAGTCCTCAATCATAAGCTCTTCCAAAAACAAAACACACTCAATCAAAGTTATATATCTCTTAAAATGAAATCAGAATAAAAATGTTTCAAACTTTACCGAATAAATTAAACCACAGAAATAAAATTTCATAAAAATATGCACGAAACAATGCAGCTGCGAACCACCACGGTTTTGCAGCAAGATTTTACCAAGCACACCTAAAATTCTCCCCTTCCGTCTGGTTTGAGTTATCTACTGTGAATAAGATTCGCGCCAGTTCATTCTGCAGAAGCAAATTTTTAATTTCTTTCACTTCTTTATATTTAAACGCCGTCCGCGCACTAATTGCTTGAAGCGTAATTTCACAAGTTCGGCGCAATGTTTTATTGCAATACAAACCCATAAAGTCGACAAACAACGAGTCGTATTTCAGTAAATGTAAAAGCAATACTTCATTAACTACAGCAGGCTTCCAGAAATTGTAAAAGTTCATTTCGTACAAAATCCGATTCAATGTTATAGCAAAATGTTAATTACTCCTTGTAATAATGCAAACTTTAATCAAAATTGGCGTCTGCTATGAACTCGATTAACAAGAAATAAGTAGAAAAATAAATAAGAATGAACGAAACGAAGTCGCGTTTACCTCCAATTGGAGAATAAACGAAGCATAAAAGTAAGGTAAGAAAACACAATAACATTTTTTAAGGTAAATGGAACAAGGAACACAAGACTTTAAAACAATTTGCTGAAGGTGCCACTTGAAAGTGTTAACTGAATTTGAAAATGTTAAGATGCCTTTACAGGGAAGTTACCGGGGACCATGTTGGCGGAATGTTTGCTGCTCACATCGTGTTGGTATCGAGTAGCAATAGTGTGTGGAAAATATTATGTGTCGCTAGTGCTTTCCTTTTGCTTTTGTTCATCAACATCAGCATCATACTGTCTTTTTTAACTGCCTTCAAAAAAAGGAGGAGGTTCTCAATTCGACCGCGTATATATATATATTTTTTTATGTGTGTTCGCGGATAACTTCGTCGTATTTATGTACCGATTTTGATGAATTTTTTTTTTATATGAAAGAGTATGCTGCCGAGGTAGTCCCATTGCCACCACGTCAGGATCTGATGATGGAAACCCTGAGATATCGAGGGCAACTCTCAAAAATTGTAGGCACGCATCTGGTAAAAACTTGATATTCGTATGTATATCGGGTGATACTACAAAACAATGAAGGTCTGGATCAGACCTGATGATATAGACGACAGAGAGTCAAGGGAAGTCCACATCGGTATGTAGGAACTACCAAGTGCTTGGGCTTATTTCATTCGTATTGGTGAGACCTTTACACCGAAAGCACTAAGTAAGTTTTATTAAATAGGCCCCAGTTCATAACACAACATCACACCGGTACGCTGTGAGTGGGTACGCAAGTACCACTAAAAGTGAGAAATAAAAAACTTTTGTACAAAAAATATAACCGACTTCCAAAAACAAAACACTACAAAGTATAAAATAACTTTAATTTCGGAAGTCGGTGTCAAAAAACGAAGTAAGCTAAAATAACCTACTTTGTAGTGTTTTGTTTTTGGAAGACGGTAATATTTTTTGTAGTACGTTTTTTTCAGGAACATTTCACTATCACATGAGTTTATTAGCAGATAGGTTAACTCGGTAACTACTTGACAATGACATTTTTAAGAATAATGTAAAGTATAGAACCAATGTTAATTCCTGTGTTGTTAACAACGTCACGTTCAGTTAGTAGCACCCTAACAATTGGAGCATTGGGTTGTTCAAATTGAGTCAAACAAACGAAACTCATCGACAAGATTCTATCGTAGAGTTTAAGAGCAATTTTTCTCTTAAAGCCAAACAAATGAGGCGCCATTAGATGGAGTGAGAGAGCTTAATCTATTTCTGACGAGTTCAGTGACGCCGACAAAGACAAATCGACGTTAGCCTACCCACACGGCGCAAAGGCGCTCCACTTCTGTTTCAATTCCACTTTTATTTGCGGATTAACTTCTTATTAGTCATTGTGCCGGGACGGGCCCCGGACCGCTATCACGAGCCTTATGAATGGCTCAATTATTTTGCAGACTCAGTACGCATTCTGGCGAATTTGAACAGTATAAACGCTAAGCGTGAATTATTCGAGCCCTCAGATCTATTATCTTAAGCTGAACCTCACCCTCTTCATTTCGCTTGCGTTCACGATAATCATAAACATGTTAATCATTACAAAAAAGTTAATAAAGAAGTACCGTTTGTTTAACATGTGTACGTCTTTAGTAGCTCAAGTAACACGGTATTAATAAACTGACAACATATTTATGCTCCCTCCATGACAGATATAATGGTCTCAATAAATTGTACGTGATTAAATATTCACTGTTTTACTGACATAGAAATATTATTTTTCGTCCTATCCAAATATTAACTCATCCAACCTTATACTCCCACTGTGACCCAAAACTGAAATTTTCTTGTTTACCGAAGTGATATTGTGTTTAACTAATTGCCCACTAACCCGTATCGGTCACATTAGCGTGTTTAAGAGTTAGATTTAAACCGACTTTTTGTCTGCTCTTATTAAAGTGAAGGGTGTTATGTAGAAAATAGCCAGCTCGATTTAGCAGTGGCAATTCAATTTAGACTCTACTGACAAAACAATAAGTTGTAGAGTTGTATTCTTCCGATTGGTGATTCAAACAGTGACGAGCAAAAATAAATATAAAAGGGCGGTGCGGAGCGTATTTCAGAAACGACAAGTTGAAGAATGTCGAAATGTGTCATCTGTCAGTCGGCATTTAAAACGATATGTTATTCTGAAAGTGTCGCTCCGTGTCCGCGTTCGTCGGGTATCTAAATAGTTAAGCAGCTGTCTCGCTGTAAAGATTAGACATTTTCTTAGAAGCCAATGAAAATTCCAAAGTCTTTAATGCGTTTTTCGACTTAAAATGAAGCATAAATTATTAAAAAATAGTGTTAACTGAATCGGGACTAAAGTGATTTTAAAATGTTGTGTCTCCTTAAATTGATGAGCTTCCTAATATAGCGAATGCGACCACATGCAGGGTTGTAATCCAGAAATACACCGTCTAATACATTTTTTATTTAGGTCATTTTTACGGGCATCAAATCTTTGCATGAGTGTTTGCTTGCTGATTAGGATAACAGCTTCATGATTATTTATGTATTCAATTATAAAAATACTTGATGCAAAATAAATACTAATAAATATAAAAGCTACAAAGGCGAACTTAATGCCGAGAACCAAGATGGTGGATTTTTCTTTAGAGTAAACAAAAAATCACATTTCACGTCAAAATAAATTAAAATATTTCTACAATAACAACGGCTGGCAGTCCTTATCTTTTCTCAAAAACTTCCGGCTGCAGACGACAAAGACAAACAAAATTTACGCCGCCGTATAAAATAATAGCCTATGAAGTTGCAAAACTGTAAAATGCATCCCCGTTTCCCTCGAGAATGTCCCAATATTTCTTCGCTTTGTAAAGATATTGTTTTTGCAAAGCAAAGTCGTGTTCAAAGTGACCACTTCCACCGTCAATGGAAAGTATTATGTTGCACGCTCAGCTGTTGTGCACTTGAAATTCCTAGGCCGCTGCCTTGGTGGTGAACTGAGCAGTATAAAGTATTTTTTAAATAAATATACGGTTGCATATTAGAAAATCAAAACTTTTCTGAGCAAATTTCAAAAGAACAACGTACAAATCAACAAAGTTTAAAATAACGATGGTCATTTGATCAAAAGTTCAGCTGACCAAAGTCTGGAATATCAATGTTTATATTTTTTATTACACTATTGACCAAATCGTTTAATGACAACACCCCGACTCAGACTACCCCGACTCGGATAGGTTAGGTTAGCGGAACTCCCGCCTTAGCCTTCGTGGTTATTTTTTTTTTATGTACTTCAAATTTAAGTATACCTACATTTAAATTAATAATTCTTAATAAGAAATCATTTGTGATTATAAAATTTGATTAGTTATGATTTGATATTTTAAAATTACATCTAGCAACTTTTGATCAGTCGTTCATTTGATGTCACATACATTGGGATTCTAAAATGTTTCTAAATAAAACATTTGGTCATTTAAATTTTGTTATTTCGTTTATTGTACTTTTGAAATTTGCTCGAGAAAGTTTTGAGTTTTTAATATGCAACCAAATATACACATCTTGATTCGTTTAAATTATAAAGCGGTCATCGACGTGCGTACTCATGTTCTGAAATTCAACTTACAATATTAAAACGAGAAAATCAATATATATAAAACTCTTGCATTACTGAATGACTGAGTGATTGAGTGTCTGAGTGACTGGCAGACAACGCACAGCCGAAACTACTGGTCGTAGAAAACTGATATTTCACTTTTACACTCGTAGGGGAGCACTAAGAAAGGATTTCTCGAAATTCTTACGGAAACGGGAAAAAACGGGGTACGCGCGTACAACGGCAAAAGCAAGTTTAAATTATTAAGAGTTAAAATTGTTTGTCTATAGGAGCAGAAGTAATCTCTGGAAAAACTGTATGCGATAACGAAAAATATCGCATCAGTATATTCTGGGAGAAATGGAAAACATACTATTTATTATACCTAATAGTATCTTTTGTTGCCTAAACAATTAAAACAAGCAATGTACAGCGGGCTTTACGTTACTGATAGAGCTGGCTTCGGATAGTAGCGAAACTTAACGCTTAGCAAGATCAAAGTGTTACCGGCCATCGACGTGCGTACTCATGTACTGAAACTCTACTTAAGGCTACTCTCTCGAAAAATGCTTAAAAACAGCGTGCAGATGAAGCAACTTTTCGTCGGCATTTACTGAGAAATTACGTCTGAAAAAAAAGAAGTAATCTACATGATATGATACGTAATTAGGTTTAGCCAGAATTTATGTTTCGGTATCACATAATAAGAAAAAAAATCACCAAATCACCTCCAAATCGTTGAGATGAAACCAAAAGTAAAAAAAAAAATATCTACTGCTTTGCAATACAAACGAAAATAATTTGGTTTTGTTACTTTTTTTGAAATATGTGTTATTTTTTTATAATAAATTAAAAATACGGGTAGCGGAGTGGCGCGTAGAGGAGTAGTTAGCTCCGTTTATATGCACAAGGTCATGGGCATGTATGTATGTACAAGCCTTAACAATATTAAAACGTCTCGTTTTATTAATCCCAAAAAAAAAATAATAAACCAAAACCACAAATTCATCAAAAAAACATAAAACAAAACGCTGAAAAATTTCATTACCTCAAAAATACACATCCAATTTCCATTCCGGCACTGTAACCTAACCCTGAGTCGGTGAGCAATAACGATTTTCCGCAAACTCCGGCAGGTAATAGCCGCTGTGCGATATTATATCGAGTGCATCGTGATTCCACCTCGTTATGTTCGCTGTCGAGAAAAAATGCCTTTTTTATTTAAATACTTTGGACTTGGTACCTTCTGGTATAAGCTCGTCCCAGACTTCGAGGGTGGTGGGGAATGGCGGAATAGTTTTAGAGTAAGTACTTATTATCTTGTTTAATGAGTTTTCCATCAAGGGTATGTACTGGGTGATTGCTGTTTGGTTTTCTAGTAATGTGTAAAAGTAACGATTCGGGTATCCAAAAAGGTGGTTAATATTGCTGATAGCATAATAATTATATAAACTATGTATTGAAGCGATACTAAAATTGCCATAGAAAATGTGGATTATTCAGCTCTTGGGTGTACTAATCGTTTTTTTTTTCTTTGTCTATTCACCTTGGTCAACATAATTCGATTCAGAATTACAATGAGTAAAAAGATAAATATTACGTGTGGATATTTTCTTTGATTTTCTTTCACATGCATTGGTCTGGTCTACAAAGGCAAAGAAGAGAAGAAGAAGAGACCATGCACTCCAAATGTTAAACACAAACATAACACTATCCCAGACGCTCAAGGGTGGTACTAGCAGAATAGTTTACAGACGCCTATATTTAACAAGTTTTTTAAAGCGAGATAAGAAAGTTTGTTGTGGCTTTCACCGTATCACCACCATCACTGTCGGTACATTACTGAAGTTGCAAGATTTGTATAGCAATCGCAGGTGATATTTTTAATGCATTCTTGTTGGAGACCCCCTTCGTATATAATACTTGTATTCACCTGCTGTTAAATAGTACCTAGGCCTAAAACTATTACAGGTAATAAAATATATACGTATGCTTGTAGGAGGTGATCTTTGGAGGTACGAATCCGATCATTAAAAATCTCACACAGCACCATTAGCACCCATACACACACCACACACCACAGCACCATTAGCTCTCATTAGCACCTGGACAAATTCACATGCAATGGAATAAATAGGTCATGGGTTCTAAACTGCCAGAAATTGCTAGCTTATATTAATATCAGCTGTTTTCGGGAATAAAGCAATATTAAACGACGATAGATTTCGGTTAAGTTCCAAAAGCACGTAGATGAAGCACAAACCATAAGATGACAGTTTGTACGTAGGAAACTGGATGCGCAATACCTTACTTGATGCGAGCGGAGCGTAACCTGGAGTAACGATACGTATGCAATTACATTACATTACAGATGGATGTACCCGCGGCGAGTTCCAAATTCACAAAAAATGATATCTTGGTTTGCTTCTACCGGTGATGAAAGCTTGATTGGTTGAGCTAAATGGTTTAGCCATCCCGCTCACATACGGATGAAAGGCAGGAGTGGGGTAGGAGACAGGAAACCGCAAACCAACTTAGTCTATCGATATATACCAACGCACAAAAAAAGAAAGGATTGGCTCGTTATAGCAAATGACAGAGTTGTGTGGAAAAGGGATAGATATAGATGGATAGAAAAAAGAGAAATATTTTTTACAATAATGTTAAGGCAGAAACCCACCGTGGCGCACGGAGAGACTTCGCACGTGTGTGAAGCTTCGCCTTGCATGAAAATGTATGAGATTGTCTCCATTGCAACCTACGGACACGCTACGCATCAATTGACTTAATTGGTACACATGTGGTTTGCTCGAATATGACACTCACATAGCTCAACGCTTTCCACGTCATGCACGCTGTTCACGCGGTATACGCTATACACGAATATACCCACGACTATATCAAAACCATATTCTTGCAAAAAAAACCTGCGTAGCCTCTCCATATGCCGCGCTGGGCCACGCTACATTTGTACATAGTCATGGGCGTGTAGTGTGTACTGCAGTGGAAACATAGAACCACGTTGTCAAAAAAATGAACCCACGCGGCTAAAATGCGCTGCGTGCCTGTACGCAGCGCCCACCGCGTTGGGTTTGCGCTTTAATTGTAGACGAAATCAGCACAACCATCATCAGCAACATTCAGTCAGGACCACAGAATGAGGCCTTGAAACTCCATAGATAACTTTTGTGTCGAAGCATTTTCTAGTCTTTACATAAATTGTGACCATAAAAACGTTTAGAGCCAAATAAACACATCTTAATAAATAATTATCGGCTTTAAAGTTAACTACTGAAAGAATTTAGGTGGAAGAACAAGTACCGAGGCGAAATGTTTGAAGTTCAACAAAGGTCTGACAAGGGTCCAACAACGCCTGACTGTTGGCAACTTTTAAAGATTAGGTAACCCTTCTAAAGTTTACTTTAATAAGGCGTCTTTTAAATTGTTATGTCTTATTTAGAGCTATTACATGGTTCGGAAATATAGATTCTGAACTGTTATTTTTTGATAAAGTATTTGACTACTATGAAAAATATACCTACATGAATAAATTCTTATTTGATTGATGTTATTAAAACAGTACGATTGGTGTAAAAAAAAATGAAATTTGTGGAAAAGCAGTGAATTTATACGCTTTTGAAGTAATGAATATAATAGTAAATCTCGTTTATACAGGATGGCTTCAATTCAATATGGCGGGACTTGTGAGTGACGACACACGCCATTAGTGCTGTCTCTGTTTATCACAGATTTTAAAACGCTGACAAAACCGCATTTTTTTTAGATTTATAGCATTTTTGTTTTAAATCAGTCAAATGCCATATTCATGCTAAATTTTCAGTTCTCTTCTTCTTTGCTCATTCCCACTTTATTTATTTATTATTCATTTTCCACAGCACTGCCAACGTTTATTTTCTAATGTGTGCATTATAAGCTTTATTAAGCTTTTGACATACTTACGAGTGTGTTGTACTCACAACATTGTTTAAAATTAGTTACAAGTTAGCTGCCTGCATACCCAATAGCTTTGTTGACTGTACATGGGCGGACTTAATGCAACAAGGCATTCTCTACCAGTCAACCTTTGGGTTAAAAAGACTACACTGTGGTAGGTGTACAACTAATAAATAAAATTTAAAGTAGATTTTTTTTTTTCGGAAAGAATATACAAATAATATATATGATACTAATAAAATATATATGTACGCTGAAATAATAAACTAATAAATATGATGCTTTATAATAATCTTTCTGATTAAGAGAACTCAATAATTATGACTAGACCAAACTAAGAATGACAGGCTTTTAAGTTGTAATCTCGGATTCTACGCGTAAAGGAAAATTTAGACTCACCCTTCTTGATGTCAAGGGAAAGCATATTCCAGAGTTTGATGGTTGAAATAGCGTAGGAATTAGACATAAACTCGGTGCAGTGAGAAGGAATGTGAAAAAGTAAGTTTTTGGAAGCTCGAAGGTTAAGACTGAAAACTGCCCAACACTTTAAAATATTGTTTTAAATAATCAGGAGCACAAGGATCGTTTATAATAGTGAAGAGCATGTAGAGGGATCTGAGGGATCTCCTTTGATGGATAGGCAACCATTTAAGTTGAGAACGGAAGGAAGAAATATGATCATATTTACGAAGGCCGAAAATAAAACGAAAACAACTGTTAAGGAGTCGATCCAGTTTGTTAAGAAGTTCTTGAGATAAATCAGAGTAGCAAACATCAGCATAATCAATAATAGGAAGCACAAGTGATTGGACCAAAGTAGTTTTAGTGCTTGAAGGAAGAAAGTGCTTAAATCAGTAGAGAGATCGCAATGTGAAAGTTATTCTCTGGCTGACCTGAGCAATCTGCTTATTCCAACTTAATCTGTCATCAATATTTAGACCTAATTCTTTAACGTGTGGCGACAGAACGATGACGATATTGTTGAAAGCAAGTGGCAGTAGATGGCTGGTGTCCAAGTTACGCAGAAAATATGAACTACCAATAAGGATAGCTTGACATTTACTGACATTGACAATAACCACAAATCTGCTTGACCAATCTCTGATAACTAGAAGGTCAGCATTCAGCAATGAGATGCAGTTGCCCAGGCGGTCAATGTCAGTTTGCGCGTAAAGCTGTAGGTCATCAGCGTACAGATGGTAAGAGCAAATGCAAGCAAGTTCACAAATGTGTTAATATTTATAAACCGTAGTGCTTGGCACTCTTATGTCCATTCTTTACGTCCATTGGTGTCTATTGACCTAGCTCTATTCTGTCTCCTGCTTGATAAGGAGGGAAGTGGAAATTACATATATTTATTTTCCTACTCCTTCGCTGTACTTTTCTGATTAATTTCGTTGCGGGATCCAAGACAGTTGAATCGTTTCTCCGGGACTCGGCGGGTTTCATTGGCACGGCGTTTTTCTGGTGGTCGCCACTGTTGATTCTGGCTTTCAGGAGTTGCAGTGGTTGGGAATATGGGGCGGGCTAGTCCCAAAAAAAAAGTTTACAAGTGTGTGCGCGAACACAGGTACACTCTCTCTTCCTTTACTCTCATAGTTCGATGCGACAGCTATCCGAGACGATCGGAGAGAGATCATGCGCAGGACCAACAACTTTACGTGCTTTCCGGGGCACGGGATTGTTACACTATCAGGCGCAGGACCAACAACTTTACGTGCTTTCCGAGGCACGGGATTGTTACACTATCAGGCGCATGACCAACAACTTTACGTGCTTTCCGAGGCACGGGATTGTTACACTATCAGGCGCAGGACCAACAACTTTACGTGCTTTCCGAGGCACGGGATTGTTACACTATCAGGCGCATGACCAACAACTTTACGTGCTTTCCGAGGCACGGGATTGTTACACTATCAGGCGCAGGACCAACAACTTTACGTGCTTTCCGAGGCACGGGGTTGTTACACTATCAGGCGCAGGACCAATAACTTTACTTGCTTTCCGAGGCACCGGGTTGTTACACTATCAGGTGCAGGACCAACAACTTCACGTGCTTTCCGAGGCACGGGGTTGTTGCACTATCAGGCGCAGGACCAACAACTTTACGCTCTCTGCGAGGCATAGGGTTGTTACACTACCAACTTCCAAACTCCGGGATGCTACTGAAGAATTCCTATAATATTTTTTGCCAGACCCAGATATTTAATCTAGGACACCGCGCCAGGCTCTCGTGCTTGTGAATCACAAGACCAACGGGGGGCAGTTCAGCTGTGAAATATTGCTGACATCAAGGATAATGTAAGCATGAACAAAGCTCGTTCGTCTATTGGATAAAATAAATTGTCATACTTATCAACATGCATTTGAGAGATGACTGATTTTTGGGTAATTACTATTAATGAAATAGTTAATTGTAAGGAAACGACTGGCAATTTTCCTTTTATTACATTGTGGTTTAACATTTCTGGTTCAAATCTACTAGGTATCTTATTTTCCTTACGTAAATATCGTGAAAATGTGGTTCGCAGTAAAGCATTCGCAATGATGAGCAATACAAAACTCAAACTTTGTCAAACATCTGTTATAAACAGGTATTTTTCCAGGTCCCACGGGCGAGATTAAAATGATTAAAATTCCTTTCCAATGCCATTAAAATTTTATTAATCCTCGGCACTTTTATATTGTATTAAAATTTCATGACGCTTAAAATCAGAACCTAAATATCAACGGTTATTAGAAAAGATAGCTGATTCTAGAAAACCAACCGAATTGCAGTTTTAAATCAAAAGACAATTGCCCATTTGATCCCAAATTGGACCGACGTAAAAAGTTTTATTCGGAACTTTTTCGAAGTGGAAACCAAGATGTTAGCGGGGCTTGTCTAAGTCCTATCAGGTCCCGACGTCAGTGGTCGAAGTTCAGGATTTCAGCTATTTATTGCAATCCTTGGGGATTCGGGAATTTACGCGTCGAACGATAAAAGGCCGTAGTTTTATAGGGATATGCGGTAAGTTGCCGCTATCACGCTATTATGGCAACTAACTCTATTTTATAGGGCCTAAAGAAGTTTTTCTTCAGCCATTACGTTTTAAGATTCTCAATTCTGTTATCTAGATAGTTGTCGAGAGTAATGGATTAGATTACTTTGAGCTCTTTCTTTATTTAAGTTTGTGTCGTTAAGTTGAATTGGACTGAATTATCCAGTAGATTATTTAGACTTGAAATTGCACATTGTCTAGTCTAGAGTAATAAATGACGAGTTCAGTAAGAGTCATCATTATGCTGTCCCTATCCTAATTTATTTTATGCTGGAGCTACATGTCTTCTATACGTTTCTTTGTCATCATCTCTAGTTTTACAGTCATTATCGTCATTATATCAGCCGAAAGACGTCCACTGTTCTGCTGGATATCGGCCTCTCTGAGTGTCGCCATATCTAAATCGCTCAATCTGAACAAATTCAAATAAAAATAAAAAATAGGATAAGGATTCAAATTAGGGTCAATTTTGATCCGTCTCCCGTTTTTCAGTATTTGGGTTTGGACGACGATTTCTCTTCTCAATACACAAAATCGATTTCCATACTTTCATATATTGCATTCGTTTTCCATTGAAACCATTCGCGAAGTTCCCCCAAGTCGCAACCGTTGTATGAAATCGATTCCACGAACTATTCCTTACATGATTGAGTAGCTTGTTGCGAGCTTAAGCTGATCGTATGGAAATATGGGCCAACGTAACATTTAAATTTACTACATTCGTACTGGCTTCCAGGAAACTTGGCCATAGAAGTACCTAAGTATTTTTATTATAACATCATTTTACTGGTGAATTATATTAAAAGGTTAGACCTACGATTTGATATACTCTGTCTGTATTTGAGAACTTGAACCATATGTTTTAAACAGAACTCTTACTTTACTTATTTCCGGAATAGGAAAACCTTCTGTCGTTTTAACCTCATAATATCCACTCAGTATATCGTGAAGAGAAACTAAAGCTTAGTTTATTCTGTAGACAAAGAAATCTATAGACAATATTACTAAATGCAAAAGTTGCTCTGTCGTCTGTCTGCGTGTCACCTCTGTCTCTTCCCGCAGATCGTATTTGTATAAAACTTTGGTAGGTACACGAGTTCCGAGTCCATGTTCTAGATTAAGATGCTTTTTATCTCATTAGCTTATTCCCTTGACTAGCTTATAAAAAAAATAAAAATAAAATAAAATAATTTTATTTCAGACCTTGATCCATATGTTGTTAGTAATAAACACTACTTAAAAGCTATGTTAGTAACAGACATAATACAAACAGATTTTAATTCATATATTTGTTGCGCTCACCTGACACACCGGGCACATGCACATGTGTATGTACCCAATGCGCCATGATGGCGCAACACGGCTTATCACTAATGACCTTCAGTATATCATTGCCGCTCCCACGCACCTTGCGCATCATGGATGCTGTCCTTTTCCGAAGGATGGTGGTGAAGCCATCAGTGCGTGCTTCCGAAAACATTCCTGATGCACTACAGTAACGTGGGAGCCCCAACAACACCCTGAAGGCATTATTATACTGAACTCTTAGGGCGTTGTATGCCTTTTGCGTATACCGAACCCACAGGGTGCAGGTGTACAGAGACTGGCAAAAAGCCTTAAAAAGAGTTATTTTCACTTCTATTGTACACCGTGCAAACCTGCGGGCCAACATATTGCATCGGACAGCCAACGCCCTCCGTTCTCTCTCCATATCAGTATCATCTTTTAGGTCCTCAGTAACTATATGCCCTAGGTATTTAAACTCCAGCACCCTGTCAAGGGCCACACCTTTTAACATTACTGGTGGGATGTGTGCTGGTTTTTTACTTTTTACTCTGAACACAAGAAGTTTACTCTTATTAACGTTGTACACAAGTCCATGCCCTTCTGCATATGCCTCGCAAACCTCCAATAACTTCCTAAGTGCGCTGATTGACGGACTCAGCAGCACCATGTCGTCCGCATAACTTATACTGTTGACACAAAGACCGTCAATAGAACAGCCAACCTGTGTGCTACTGAGTTCGACAATCAGCTGGTTTACATACAGGTTAAAAAGAACTGGCGAGGTCAAACCGCCCTGTCTCACCCCGCATTCTAACCTATACTCCTCAGACAGCGCATTGGCCCATCTAACTTGATTGGTCTGGTGGCCATACCAATACTGAAACATATTTGTAATGGCGTCAGGCACCCCCGCTTCACGCATCTTACACCACAGTATGTCGTACCTAACCAGGTCAAATGCCCTGGAAAGGTCTAAAAACGCCGCATATACTGGCGTACTTCTCTCCGTGTAGTATCTGACAATATGTTTGAGTGACAAGATAGCACATTCGGTCGATAACTGCGGCCTAAAGCCAAATTGAGCATCGTGTATTTTCAAATGGTTACTAAGTTGCCTCTCAAACACACCGTCAAGGACCTTAGCCGTAATAGTCGCGAGTGAGATCGGTCTGTAGTTCCCCCTATCACTGACGTCACCAGTTTTATTTTTCAATATTGGTACGACCACCGTTCTCATCAACTCAGCGGGTAGGTAGGAGTGTCGGATACAGAACGTAAACAATAACGCTAGCAGTCTTGGGAGATGAGGTCCGGCATGTTCAAAGTGCTCAATGCTAACGGCCCATTCACGACCTTACCGCGGTGAGCGGCGGCGGCGTGCAGGGCGGCGAGCGATAAGAACAAATGTATGAAAATGTTTGAAGCACGCCACGAATCGCCGCTCATAGCGAAAACGCGCGCGGTTTTGTCGGAGCGAATCGCTGCTGCGGCGCGCGGTGCGGGGAGCGGCGAGATCAAAAGTACAAGCGAATGAGCGTGACGCCACGAAACAGAGCGGCGCGGATAGCGGTGTAGGTGTGACGGACTCGGCGGCGAACTCATATACAAAAAAATTTTGACCCTTTTGGATCTGATGTGCTGTTTTAAATATACGTCTATGTGCTGCAGAATATAATCAAATGTTTCCACACTCATTCTTGTGTAGGTACTCATAAAACTTGTCCGGATATTTTCTGTAATCTTCGTATAGGTCACGCAATTCGCCATTTAAATATCGATCTTTATTCAGTTCGTGCACTCCTTCTCTTATATTAAGCATATCTTGATTTAAAAATATACTGCTTTCTAAACACAGAAGGGATAATTTTGATAACGCCATAATTTTGAGCACGTTCCGACTACCTAAATACGTCCACCTCGCCTGCTGCCGCTAGTCGCTACTGAGGGTACGTGGCGTGTAAAACGTACCGCTTGCCGCCGCCGCGCCGCCTGCCGCGCCGCTCGCCGCTAAGACCGAAGTCGTGAATGGGCCGTAAGGCTGTCATGCCCCGGAGATTTGCCCCGTCTCATATTTTTGATTATTAAGCTAATCTGCTTAGCCGTAATAGGAGCAGGCACCTCTAACACAACAGCCCCAGCATCGGCACAACCAACATCCGAATTTGAAGGTAGTTGTAACTTCGCGCGACTTCAATCCTTTCTTAGTGCTTCCCTACACTCCCCAAGGATCCTACATGCCAAATTTCAGCTTTTGACGACCAGTAGTTTCTGTGCGTTGTCTGTCAGTCACTCAATCAGTCAGTAACGGAAGAATTTTATAAATACTGATATAACTTTCGATTTTTACACGGGCAACAACGCTTGCAGAAGTTAGTTTAAACAATAGACATAAGTAAGTGGTAATATTTTATTCCCCCTTGCAAATAAAGTACGTAATTTATTTTGTTACCAAATCAATCAGCCTAAAATAACTAACATATAATTTTAACGGACAACGCAGAATAAATTCTCTTTCTTCACGCATAATGTGTAGAAGCTAATAAACATAGAAAGGAAATATTAGCAACGTATAATGAGAGTGCTAATAATGAAATAAAAAC
The DNA here is from genome assembly GCA_947578705.1 of Lacanobia wlatinum. Classification (NCBI taxonomy): domain Eukaryota; kingdom Metazoa; phylum Arthropoda; class Insecta; order Lepidoptera; family Noctuidae; genus Lacanobia; species Lacanobia wlatinum. Next base: position 11,442,844 of record OX388024.1, on the reverse strand, counting down.
ATGTTGTTTGTTTTGCCGATGAGCACACAAAGGGCTAACAACGGCAGCCAATAAATTGCGCGTCACGCCACGCACGCGTCTTAGTGCATAGGGGTGGCAGACGGGGTAAATAGAGATACTAGAATATTAATGGAAATTATAATAGTATTTTTTTTGCAAGTGGGCAAACTTGGTGGACCGATAACCTGGTGAGTGTCGCGGGTAGCTAATGGATGCGAGACGCTCTGAATCGGTTGTTGTGCGACACTTGGGGAACGCCCACTGCTGAACATAGGCCATGTTCAGCAGTAGACGTCTATCGGCTGATTGAGTTGAAGATGGGTAAACTTTATCATTGCAGCCGGGGCGGAATAGACGTCCAATCAGCGCAAAAGTGGTTAAAAAAAATTACACCTCTTCTGAACGAGTCCTTGAAAATATCAATGCAGGGTGGGTGATAGACAAATAATTAAATAAAACAACCAAGAGAAACAATGTTCCATTCTAGACTTCAATGGGTAGGTACCATAGAGGATTTTTCTTCTTTTTAGGGTTCCGAACAAAAAACGGAACCCTTATAGGATCACTCGGGTGTCTGTCTGTCCGTCTGTCTGTCTGTCTGTCCGTCTGTCACAGCCAGTTTTCTCCGGATCCACTGGACCGATTCTATTGAAATTTGGTACACGTATGGACTTATGTGACCCAAACACGGACGCCTTACGTAAACCATTAAATTTTTAGTATGGGGATCACTTTTGGAGGTCAAACTAGAAAATTTAAAAAAAGTTTTTTGAACAATATTGTGTGATATATCAAATGAAAGGGCTTACTGTAAGGGTATTAAATAAAAAAAAAACATAATTTTAAAATAAATGGTTTTGAAGTTATTCAAGAAGTAAGACGAAAAATGACCATTCCCCCTTATCTCCGAAACTACTGAACCTAAAATTTTGAAAAAAAATGGAGATAATAGATCGTTACCGATAGATTACAGAAAAACATTTAAGAAGTCTATAATGTGAAAATAACACGTTAAAAAAATTAAATTCATTCGGAACACTGCACGCGAGTTCAACTCGCACTTGGCTAGTTTTTTTTGTAAGAAAAAAAACTTTTTTTTTTCAGTCTCCCAAGGCTTTATTTTCACAAATTGTATCAGACTGCTTAAAAAAGTGACTTCTTTGGATCTCTTTGTCGTTTTTAGTGGTGGGGTTTGTTTCAATACCCCATATGACTATTTACCTAACGACGGCGCCAGTCATTTCGGCATTTGCGACGAATCTAACGATACCTCATTTCTTAAAATCTATCCAACGATGTAGGGCTATCGGGCTACATTATACTGTCAGAAAACATTACCCCCCTTCTGGGGCAGTCGGATAAAATAAATCAACTAGTAATGGTAGTTTTACGATTTATAAAAAAATAATTCATAGTTTGAACTTTAAACAAACTTTCTTGCCAACCCTGCTGTTCGTAACAATGGCTGAAACAACAATTTTAGCAACGTTACTAGCAACAATACACACGCATAATATAAGGACAATGACCCTATGTTACTCTCGCTTGAAAATTATCTTTAGTTACGTCTTAACAGGTGTAGTTTAGTATGTACTAAAACCAGATATATTTTATCGCGAATCAGTCTTTGTGTTACGTTCATAATTCTGCTTAGGTACGAATCATTACTATTATTATTATGAGATTGTATTCTTAGACATATTATCCATAGGGTACACATTTCACTTTGACTTTTATTGTTCGGACTAGCTTTTGTGAGCGGCTTCGCCCGCACGGAGGAAATTGTCTATACGGAAGACGCTAGGAGGATAATAGTTCATTTACATTAGGTCGGTAGCTGCCCGTATTCGGTCATCAACTAGTGTAAACGGGTTTTCGGTTAGCCGTATTCGACCACAGCCCGTATTCGGCCACGCACTAGTGTAAACAGGTTTTCGATTCGCCGTATTCGGCCGCAGACCGTTTTCGGAGACTGAACACGGCTGATTTGTAGAAACGCGCTACTCATTATTCGGCTGAAAGCGGTCGTCAAATCCGGTAAACCGCAACTTAAACGAATACGGTCGCCGTATTCAGTGACCGATTTAAGGTTAACGCGCCATAAATATTCCAAATAGCAAAGATAGTTTCATACAAAACTATTCAGCGGCTGAGGCATGATTAATTAACAGACAGAGATACATACAGACATTCATATTTATTACAAGAATTAGTATAATATCAGAGTTCTGTATTTATTTTTCAACCTTTTTAGTTGGTGATTTGTTTATGTAGCACTGTTATGTTTCCTGATGGTCTTGGCTTACTTCGACACTCATCATCATCTGCCTAGCCTTTTCCCAACTACATTGGGGTCGGCTTCCAGTCAAGCCGGATTTTAGCTGAATACCAGTATTTTACATGGAGCGGCTGCCTACCAGACCTCCACAACCTATTAACTGGGTAACACGGTACTTCATGGCAAGACTGGAGTCAGATTTACTGGCTTCTGACTTCGACACTGCATTATTATATTATTATGATAATAATAATGTCATATTATTATTATTATGATGAAATGGCTTTTGTTTGGACAACATTTGTAGAATTTGTTGAAAGCTATAGAACCTTTTGTGACATGATGATGAACATGTTGATTCGTAAGTAGTTTTCCGTTACTTCAGTTGAATCCTGACCTATGTATAAATGTAAGGACGTTATACCAATGAATAGTCCTGGATAGACATATGTGTTTAAGTAACACAACACCTCTGTATTTGTGTAGCAACTCGCAACGTCGGTTAATTAATTGTATTTGATTAACCAAGTGATAAATAGCCTGACACAGTTGTCGTGGTATCTACAGATATATTTCGGCAAAAGTATAAAATAAGTATTCAGGCTTTTTCTTACAAAAAATTAACCTCAAAATCTAAAAATCCGCTGATTCGCAGATTCTTTATTCAATTCGAGTATACAGTAGAGTTGAGTGGAGTGTATCTACATAATTCGAATTAAGAATTTTAAGATAGTTTTTTGTTTTTATGTAAGGCTGAACATGTTTTGTGATTTTAACACTTAAAACCAATAAAACTTATATTTTTTCAAATTCTCGCAAAATTAACATATTTCTAAATTAGTTTTAGCTAAAATGTTTACAGTGTCTACTTTTAATCTTACGTAATGTTATGTACTTTCAGTAATGGCATTTACTTTGCATTTTGATTAACAGATTTTCATTACAGATAGTTTAGTTTTGAGCGAGAGTAAATCTATAAACAAATTTAAAGTTATACAAGCTTTTCGTTGACAGATGAATTAAGTATAAGATTCTCTTTGCTAACATTCGAAATAGCCAAAGGATATTTACTTCATGTCTGCACTTGCATACAAACAAAACATGTACACAAATAAACCAACAAAAATAACTCATTGAAATCCCTTTAACTAATTCGTTTCGCGTCCAAAAATACAAAATCCACAAGAAAATTCTCTTTGATCGATCGTTTATTTTTCATCACAAATTAGAAGCACACGGATTAGCCTCCTAAGCGACACGCAACGGTACAAAAAGGAGTAAGTGTTGCCAGAGCAGCGGAGACAAATAAAGTATGAGAGAACAATGCGACGAGTCAGTGAATAATTTTAGCCCCAACGTACTCGGCGCGACGAGTTTGTACATAGATGTCGAGTTCCTGGAAGAGACTGTTGAATCTTTTGTGGGATTGGAGCGTGGATGAGGTATTAATAGTGCACAGTAACATTTTCGGCGGGTGTTTCGGCAGGCTTTCTTTGATTCTAGATCTGTGCCGTAAATCTGTTTCTGTAGATAAACCACAACCGCTTATTTTGGTGGCCAAATTCAAATTTCTCGCAGTTTACAAAATCTTGCGTCTGTAATCAACAATTGAAGTAAGTAGCAAACTAAAAAAAACTAAGCGCCCGCAATTTCTTTGCCTACAATTTACTTAAAATAACGTAGGTATTTCGAATTGTGTAATGCACCAAGTTAGTAAAAAAATCACAATAATTTTTGACACACAATAATTTTTGTTCCCTATTGTGTAATGCACCTATTGGTGCTGCAATATTTCAATTTTTGCTTTAATTTTAAAGAATTCTATCTATAATAGACCACCACATAAATAAGAAATGAAAACGCTTTAATTTATTGCCAAAATTGTGTTTTTAAACCGACAGTTTAAATTATCGCGCGAAAACGGACGTCACTCCTGTCTTCCACTGGTCAAGAACTGTCCTGTCCTTTTCGATGTTATAACAGCAGTGACGTCATTAAACGCTGATTGTTGTTTTTAAATACGTTCCGTTTCACATAACTTTAATTCATTATTTTTGTTAAAAATCGATATTAACTAAAATGAAAACGTTGTAATGGCCTTTATTTTATACTTTTTTTATCATTTTATTAACAACAGTCTCATAAATTCTGATTTGCATCTTCCCCATTCGGAAGTCCGTGTCCGTCCTACGATCGTAGGCAAAGAAATCGATAGGAATCGTAGTGCAAAACACGTTAGACAATTCAGCTGCAGAATACAATATCCTTTAATACAGGCATTTTCTTAATTAGCCTTCAGAATGCCTAATGGTTTTACAAACAAACCTGATCTCTACCGCAAATCAACCACGTCAACAAAGTCAACCATGCCCTTCCGTAAAAAAAAAACTAAAACCCTCTTAAAAATTCAACGATTCCAGTAAATTTTTCACGTGTTCCGCGACCCGCTATCTTTACCGCCCTCGAGGGAAATAACGTACTGTCACGCAGAATATACTGGTCCACACCACAATTAGAGATCGCCAGAAATTGCGTAATTAGGGGGCATTAATCGATCTTGTATAGTCTCGGCTAGGGTTGGAACTGTACGTTGTTGAAATCGTACCTCCGTATCAGCATCTGTATTTCTACTTATTTAATAATAATCCATACTAATATTTTAACTGCAAAAGTAACTCTGTCAGTCTGCCTATTTGTCACCTTTTCACGTCGTAACGGCTGAGTGGATTTGGATGAAACTTTTCATCCTGAGATTATATTCCGATGTATGTGGTGTTTCTGACCTTGAAAAATGCATGTAATAAACTAGCTGACCCGCGCAATTTCGTCTGCGTCACATTTTTCATTATTCTCCACTCTTATTGGTCGTTGCATGATGTTATATAGCCTAGCCTATAGCCCTCTTCGATAAATGAATTATCCAACGCTTTAAGATTTTTTTAATTCGAACCAGTAGTTCATGAGATTAGCACATTTAACCAAACAAACTCAGCTTTATAATATTATATAGTACACTATTCTGTCAGTCACTCAGTCACCAGTAACGGTAGAATCTAAACTAATATTTAAAGCTGAAGAATTCGTTTGTTTGTTTGCTTGCTTGAACGCGCTAATCTTAGGAACTACTTGGTCCAATTTGAAAAAATATTTCAGTGTTAGATAGCCCATTTATCGAGGAAGGCTATAGGCTATATATCATTACGCTAAGACCAATAGGAGTGGAGCAGTAATGAAAATTGTGCCGCAGACGAAGAAGCGCGGGTCGGCTAGTTAAGACAGACTCTGTATATCTGGTCATTTGTTGTTTACGTTTTCACGTCTAAACCGCTGAACCAATTTTGCTAAATGGTCGCTTTTTACATACTTCTTCTTTTTGTCCATCCACTCACGTCACTTAACTTCTGCTTTCAGGGAGGTCAAGCCTTACCTCTGCTTCCGCTAAGATGGCCTCCGGTAATACGTTACATCACTAGTCCCAGTCACTTCCCATTCTGTTAACTGGCTAGTCCTCTTCTGTTATACGAGAAGACAAATTAGTTTGATATATTGTTCTAGAGTTCGCTGTTCTTGTAACTTGGATCAGTTTATTGTTGGGGAAGGATAGTTTATGGCTTTTAATTGGGTGTGTTTTGTGATTTAATTTACGCAACACACCCAATCCATAAGCCATAAGGATTCGTTTGATGCAAATACCTATATCACTATAACTGATATGTAATCTCCTTATACCACTATTAATAGTTTACCATTGGTCTAGCCTTTTGTCCCAACTATATTGGATTCGGCTTTCAGTCAAACCGGATTCAGCGGAATACCAGCATTTAACGAGGAGCGACCACCTACCAGACCTCCACAACCCATTAACTGGGGGTAGCTATCACTATAACTGATATATAATCTCCTTAAACCACTATTAATAGTTAATGCTTATCATTTGCCTAGCCTTTTGTCCCAACTATATTGGATTCGGCTTTCAGTCAAACCGGATTCAGTGGAATACCAGCATTTTACGAGGAGCGGCTGCCTACTAGATCTCCACAACCCATTAACTGTGGGTAACACGGTACTCCTAGTTAAGACTGGTGTCAGATTAACTAGCTTCTGACTATTAGTAACGACTACCAAAGATCTACAAATGACAGCTGGGACCAACGACTTAGCGTGCTTTCCGAGGCACAGAAGAGTCTCGGTATGTTAAGATGGTCACCCATCCACAGATCAACCTCGGCAAGCGTTGCTTAACCTTGAAGAACCACCCGTGAGGCTTATTTTCTCTTATTTTTCCTCAATTCAACAACGTTCATTGCGCGAATTTTTATCTGAAATAAATGATTGGATTAGAAATTTCTATCAAAATCGTTTGGATTAGGTACCTATGATGGAAAAAGTGAAAGATGAACATTTTGTGAAGCTATATTTATAGGCCAGCACTATAAACTTTAGGTGTAGGTAAACTCTATTCTTAATATAGATATAAATGGAAGGACTTACAGAACCTTATTCATCACCCTCAACAAAAGGTCAACAGTTACCACAAAATTGAGGTAGGCAGGTCCGAGCCGAACCTTTCTACCCCTAATTTCTATAAGTACACCAATTTCAATCCTCAATAACTGCCATATCCGTCCGATCTCTTCAATAATAGTTCCAGAAAGTCAGACGTAGGAAATAGTTTACGAAATATTCAAAAGAATTTCTCGGACTGTACTTTTGTGTGGTCACCCCACGGTATTAGATGATCATGGGGAAGAGTAATGATGGTAAATGGCAGGAAATTACCGTGGCACCTTATCGCCCGATTCAATAACCCCATAGACCGATGGGTGTAGAATAGGGGAGGTAATAATGAAACTGCACGCGCAGCTTTCTGCTTTCATGTGTCAGAACGCAGTATGTAGTCTTCATTTGTTTTTTTGTGGCGTCTACATTGTGTAGGGGACAAGTAGTAATAAACTTTACACTGGGCAGTTAAAGTCTTGAAACGTTTTGAAATAATTTTGTTTACAGTATGTTGTTAGTTTCTTTGTCACTCAAACTGTTTTGCTGGCTTAAAATGAACTTGAAATTACAGATCTTTCTTGTTGACATGGCACTAAAGGTACTCCCTCCTATCTTCTCCTAAAATTGTTTGTCCGAAAATCATGATCCATAACACGTTTGCTATAAACTTCAGTAACCATAATGTTCAAAATCCCGAAATTTTGTTTAACATAATTATCCTTAGTTCTAAAAGTATTCTGTCATAATATCGAGTACTATAATAATCGGATCTCCTAATTTTACGTGACCTAAAGTCATATGTCTTAAGTATTGTGTTAAATAATGTGCATTATTCCGAATGTTCATTAATAATATTTTTTTAGTCCTAAAACATTTGCTAAAAATTAGGTTTTAGTGACAGAAACGAATCGCTGTAAATCCGACTCCACGCAGTCTTGTCTGCTCTACCTCTAGAGTGTAATTTAAAATCGCGTAGGCGCGGAGGGGCGAGGCGGCCCGCGAGTTGAGGAGCAGGTGGTTATAACACTATGGCTGAGCCTGGCCGGCAAAGCCAGCTACTAAGCTGAAGCTGCTGTGGTGAGCGTTATACCCATCTGCGACGATAAACTCGCGTAGGATCGCCGGAGCCCCGCAGCGCCGGAGCCGTGACAGAAACCATGCCTGCTGCATGTTTGCTTACATGCTGCGTGCTTGCTTGCATGCTGCGTGCTTGCTTGCATGCTGCGTGCTTGCTTGCATGCTGCGTGCTTGCTTGCATGCTGCATGTTTGCTTGCATGCTGCATGCTCACAAAAATCACATGTTCACAATCAACTGCTTTATTGAGTACATGTTTAATATATTTGTTTATGCATAATAAAAAAATATAATGCAAAATCAGATTTCATTTGAATTTAGGACTTATAACTTTTATTGAAAACGGATTTATGTCTTTTGTATATTATTGATTGTAATATTTATGACAAACGGATTTAGGACATAATTATTATATTCAGGGATTTCAATTTTATGGTATGTGATATTAAGTTCGGGTAAGTTATCATTCGGACAAATGATGATTAGGACATAAAAAGTTATGGCACTTTAAATTATATATAAAAAAGTTACAGAGACCGAAACAAAAGTTAGACACAATAGAGAACCGACACGAAAACATTGCTAGTTTATTTCACAAAATGACAGCTAACCGAGTCTAGCATTAACTAATCCACAAAAGATTCACCATAAACCTTGACAGAACCCTGTAATATCTTAATAATACGAGTATTACTTAATACTTTGACGTAAGTCGGAGGTATAGAAAGATACAGTTACCACGTGTTGGTAGGGGTCAATCGATAGGTCCGGTGTCTATGGTCGCTTCAATGGCAGTAATTGCCGCCTTCGAGACTTTCTGACCGTCAATGTGACGTATTGACATGTTCCTGTATTTAAAGGTGCGTTTTTATGTATGCGAACGCGCTAGTTTAGGTTCGTTTGTGATGTGATTTGTAAATAGTTTGCAAACACTGATGTGTGATAGATAAGAAGGCCAATTTCTCGTACATAAAACAAGTACGAGTCGGACTCGCGAGCAAAGGGTTCCGAACCAATAAAAAATTTTTAACATGTTTTTTTTAACACTACAGACTTCTTATAGGTTTTCCTGTAATCTTTAGGTATAGAACTATTATCTGATTTTTTCAAAATTTTAGGCTTTAGTTTCGGAGATAAGGGAGGAATCGTCATTTATGGTCTAATTTCTTGAATAACTTCAAAACTGTTTATTTTAAAATTATGAAAGAAATATAATTAAATCTCTCACAGTATGCCCTTTTATATGACATGTCACACAATATAGTTTGAAAAACTATTTTTTAATTTTCTAGTTTGACCCCCAAAAGTGACGTCCATACTTAAAATTTATTTATTTACGTAACGCGTTCGTATGGTCACAGAAGTCCATATGTATACCAAATTTTAACAGAATCGGTCCAGTAGATCCGGAAAAAACTGGCTGTGATAGACGGACAGACAGGCAGACACCCGAGTGGTATAAGGGTTCCGTTTTTTACGGATGTTCGGAACCCTAAAAACGTCAAAATTAAAGTTAAAATATATTTAAAATGCATGATTGTGACTGAGTTGCAAGTGCGAACGTTACCTTAATTACGGGAGTTTTCACTAAGGTTAAACTATTTAGATACTGAAATGCAAGTACATACCTAACTTGTTACCTTCCGGTTACAATTACAGGTGAAATTATTATGCACATTTTTTAATAAGTAAACTTCTTGAAGTTTGAGTCGAAGGTAAGTAACGTTAATGTTTAGCTTGACACCTTCCTACAACCAAACTATTAAAATTAATAGTGCTTAGTAATTTTTAACCTAAAGAGGTAGCAATTCTAAACTTATAATGCAAGTACACTAAATCCTTAAAAATGTTACAGTATAGTTATAATAACACTAGAAACTAAAATAAATCAAATAATTTAAGTTCAAAAGTTTACGTTCGCTGCTGAGGGGAAGTGCCTTTACATGTTCCACTGTATGCCTGTCATTAGAGTTATTTTACGCTTGTCATAAATGGCCATTCTTGGAAAGTAAGCCTTTGTAATGTAATTGTATATTTTGTAACAAAAGTAATAAGTAGGCACGCTGGTTAAAAATAAGCATTGACAATGGACGTCACTTATCTGTTGAAGTATAGTTAAAGAAATTAATATTGTATTTTATGAATTTTACTGTGCACTAGGTTTTTAGGTGGTATTGCTCTGTAGCCTATCTCACAGGAACCGTACTTATGCTATTGGCGGATCCACGGTGGGGGGGCTAATCCACCCCTGCTTTCTTTTATTTATTAGTACTTTCATTTTTTAAACAAACAATTATACTAAGTTTAACGAATAATTACAAAGATTTGTAATAATTCATTTTGAAATAAATACAAAATATTTAGAAACATGTAAAAAACAATAACTATTACTCATGTTGATTCTATCTGATCTACTTACCTGAATATAGGACCAGAACATTCGAAAAGAAAATATTTCTCCAAAATTAAAACAAACAGCTTTATTTTTCTCTTTTATAGCTCAGACCTATCTTAAATCTAGAATCAGTCCGCAAAACCGGTTTTCCGAACGTTAACACCTTACCTACGCATAAAACACGATATACGGGCTAAGATTCACCACGAAATAAAACGTGCGCCACATAAGTTAAGCCGAATCTTGAGGGAACATTTGTTCAGTGAGAAGCGTGACAAAATTGTAGCGACCTACGTTTTTCGATCACTTTCCACATAGAGTAAGAAAATTGAATAGAAGTGAAACTCATACACAGGTTGAAGATACGTCGTCGCACAAACGGATATAAACATGGTATTTGCATCGATTTTAAGCACGCACCGAGCTTTTGGCTTAAGTATTCCATGCGATCCGTGTATGTGTGCGTAAGCGCAAGCGAAAACTGTACCTAGGGAAGTATAAAACACAGAGTTCAATTTTTGACGGCCAAAAGAGGGCTTAGGCGGACAAGGAGGAAGCGAGGCGGCTCTAGCTAGAATGGATGAAACGCGCGCTAATTTAGGTAATTTGTTTGTATTATTAAAACAAATACACATTTTGAAAATTTGAAATATACGTAATAGAAACCAAATAGTTTTGTTATTATTCAAAAATTGATAACCTTTCGTGAAGTACTCGAATACTGTAAGGCCTCGGTAATTTCGGCTGTTACCCGGCGAAACAGAAGTAAACTCTCCTTGTACTTAGCCGATGCCACCAAAATAATTACTTACTACGCGTACTAATCATCGTCCCGTTGTGTCTGCGATTGCTCAAACCTAAATAAATGAATTACCAATGATTAAATATCCAAGGTAATTTTTCAACGACCAGCCAATTTCTTTGCAGGCATCAAGGTCACGATCAAAGACACGATTTAAGTAAAAATGCACAAGCCAAAAAGATAAAAGCAATCAACTGTTCAGTTGGTACATTTAAAAAAAAACATGCCTGTATTGTTAGGGAACAGCTGTTTTTGTTTTTCTTTTTGGTAGTGTATTTCTGAGTGGCTCGCTGAAAAATAATCCTGAAAATTGCTCTGCGATACATTCTTCAATGAAATCTGAAACGGGGCACTGTGAGCAAGTAGGCACAAGGCATTCAGAGAGCGACTTTCGCTTCTACACCTCCACAATCTATGACCTCGCCCCCTAACACTTAGCCTTCCCTTTTTACCAATTTCAAGAGCTTTTTTCACACATCAATCTCGTTCAATGCGAGAGTAATATGATGTAAAAGCGTCATACTATGTACGTGAATGCCGACCGTTCCGAATCGATCGTTAAATATATTGGTAGGTTTTTTAAGTGAATATTTGTGGGAAGGGGCTGATGCAGTTCTCCTTTGAAGGTTGTGCTGTGAGGGTGCTGAGAGGTTGGGTTTTTTAATTGGATGTGGCTGACGCGAGTTTTCTATATGCTATTCAACTGATAATGATTTTTGCAATGTTTGGCAGTTGTGGTTTAGGTACCAATAATCATTATTCAAACCAAAAGACTGCTGGACATAGGTATTTCCCAAGCGTTGCCACATTTCCCGGTTTTTATGTCTCGCATACAGCGTATTTGTGAGCTTTCGCCAGGTCATTGTTCTACCACGTGAGAGTCTTTCACCGGTTCGCGGTCGCCATTTCAGAGCATCCTCCCTAACCTTTTCCCATTTTCATCGTCTGTGGATTCTATTTTTGAAACTTTTTTTTTTTCAAAATATTCACCAGTTGTTTCTTTTATCTTTTAAAAACCCAAGCTGGGTCAACAAAAACACTTTCGGGAAAAAGGTTTATGTTTTTTTCCGCAAAAACAGCGAAAAAAAGTTTTGAAAAATAAAATCGTATTCCGAAACAGGAATATCCAAATGTTTGGTATTGTTCTGTTATTTCGAAACACCTTTCACGTATCCATAAAATATTGTTGAATTGGATTGTTCGTGGTTTTCCACGAATACACTTGTTCAAAAACATAACACCTATAAAAATACTGAAGGTTTTTTGAACCGACACTTTTTACCTATATTGGCTTTACTGTTATTGATACCCGCTTCAGAGTAATTTGTACAGTCATCCATCAAAAACTACATCAATGTTAAGCCAGATAATTACTGAAACATCGTAATTTGTGCCCCATACTGTCTTATCTACCCTCAACAAACACATTATCCTATGTAAGTTGGCGCGTATAGAAAAAGTAACCGCCAACTGAGCTCGTCGGTTGATTAGGTCGGGTTCCAAATGGTCGTATGTGCTATAAACATTTTTGGGTAAACGTAATATGGAGTCGTTAGGATAATAGAATGGACCACAACGCGGCGGTTGTGCCGTTAGGGCGGTATCTGCCGATTTACTGCATGTAAACTGACAGATAAAGAAACATATCCCTTGTAGCGGTTTTGGGTGTTTGCTCGAGAAATGTAGACGTCTTTTTATGAAGAATTCTGTTTGGGTCTGGTCTATAGGTCTTAGAATTAAATTACAGCTAGAGAGAGAGAGAGAGAGAGAGAGGAGAGAGAGAGAAAGAGCTATCTATTGTCTTTGGTAGAAAAATCCTTCTAATTTCAAAAATGTTACAGTTTGTGATAACGATGAATAATAGCGACTCTTCCGCGCCAAACATATTTTGAATGGATTTTGATGAAACTATACAATAGCTTTTACATCAGAATAATACCATAGACTACAAAGTAAAGCTGAATTAAATACAATAATTACGACGAACTTAGCATCTGACCATCTAAATTCATATTCATACTAGCGGTACCCGCGATTTTGTATGCGCATATTTCATTTTTCCCGTTCCCATAGGAATTTCTCTTAGCGGAGCTTTCTACGACCAGTAGTTTCGGCTGTGCGTTGTCTGTCAGTCACTCACTCAGTCAGTAACGCAAGAATTTTGTAAATTAGGTTCTTCTTCTTATCGTGTGGGCAGTAAGGTGAAACGACCCCATACACCCTAGTGTCAGAGTTTTTAAACCGCCTCAAGGGCCTCTGACATGGTTCATTTGACGACCGCCTTTGGCGGCCGGGACCACCGGCTTACACGTGCAATGTCCTAGCCAAACTGGAAACAACTTTACAAAGTATGCTTCTCGTGGGAATCGAACCTACAACCACCGGCTCACAAGGCAAACGCCCAAACCACTCGACCACGGAGGCAGGATTAGGCTTACGCATAATCCTAATTTACTTATTGATATCGGCATCTTACCTAAAATTTACTATTAATAGACTACATACTACCTTTTCATATCAGTCTGCTCAAACCATATAATGTGTTATTCTCGCGTTACCGTTTGTAACATATAAGTGGTGTAAGTTCATCGACCTCAGTTCTAAACGTGGCTGATATTTGCTAGGACGGCTGAGCTCCAGGGAGATAATTATGAAGACACACGTGTTATAATAATTTTATGTAGCTTTTATTTTGTAATTGACTGTTGCCATCGTGACGTCGGGTATTTTACTGTATACAGGGTAATATGTATTTTTTCTTTTCTCACGTAAACAAAAAAACCGACCAAGTGCGAGTCGGACTCGCACACGAAGGGTTCCGTACCATAAACTTTATTATTTATTATTTGTTGTTATAGCGGCAATAGAAATATACAACCTGTGAAAATTTCAACTGTGTCTAATTTCAACATCTATTTGCCTTGGCGGGGGCTTTAGAGTCATATCTGAGGCCACCACAGGCTAGCCCGGTTGAGCAGTAACCACCCGTAGAGAGGTGAACCGCTAGTGGTCCCGATCTAAAAAAAAATGTCTATCTATTACGGTTCTTGAGATACAGACGGACGGTCGGATGGATGGACGGACGGACGGACAAAGGAAGCTTAGTAATAGGGTTCTGTAGGTTACCCTAAAAACGGAACCGTAAAAATGAAGACGATACAGTGCGCTGAAAACACGCGTGACGTCTCTAAGATGGTACAATTTTTACCAGCGACGTGACACCACACGTGTCTTCAACGCACTATAGATTATTTTTTTAAGCAAACTGCTCTGTTGTTGCTCTTTCTAAGGAAGTTTGTTCTGTTGAACAGACAAATTTCAGTTGATTTTTAGGGTTCCGAACATTCGTAAAAAACGGAACCCTTATAGGATTATTCGGGTGTCTGTCTGTTTGTCCCTCTGTCACAGCCACTTTTCTGCGGATCTACAGAATTAATTATGTTGAAATTTGGTATACGTATTGGTATATACCAATATACGTCCGCGTTTAGGTCACAGACTTCTGTGACCTAAACACGGACGTTTTACGTAAATAAATATTAATTTTTGTTATGGGGGTAACTTTTGGGGGTCAAAAAAAAAATTTAAAAAAATCTGTATCGTGTGACATATCAAATGAAAGGGCTTACCATGACAGTTTTAATTATATTTTCAAAATAAATAATTTTGAAGTTATTTAAGAAATTAGACCAAAAATGACCATTCGCCTCCCCTTATCTCCAAAACTACTGAGCCTAAAATTTAAAAAATAATGCTGATAATGTTTCTATACTTAAAGATTACAGGAAAACCTATAAGAAGTCTGAAGTGTTAAAATAACATATTAAAAAAATTAAATTGGTTCGGAACCCTTTGCACGCGAGTCCGACTTGCACTTGGACAGTTCTTCCAACTCTCGCAATAGATTACCGATGCAAAATATTTTACGTGATTACGGTAACTTGCATCCTGAATGTAAACTGCAGTGGCCCATCTGGAAATCTCCTAACCGACTGCGGAGCCAGGTTGGCCGCTGTAAAGTTAATCATCTGACCAAATAAGGCATTCTTCTCACATCTCAAACGCAGTCCTAGTGTGGTGTCACTTCACAGAGCATACGTCACCTCCTTAGTTTCCCATAATGCACAACCATCTGCACCATCCAAGAACTTGACGAGGCCCATGATAGAGCTGCTCAATACTCAATACTGGTCGGACAAAATACTTATTAGTCAATCGACACGAAAAGAAAATAGAAGATTTTACGGTTGCATACGCCTCGCCAGACAATGTTTTCGAAAAAAAAAAGGTTAAAAATGAGAGGAAAAACTGGAACAAACGACTTGAAACAACCTGTAATCCACATTAGTCCTGGATCGAAAAAAGTATGTTTTTTTCATTTATAAAATTATTATCTATGCTCCTAGTCTAAATCCATCGGAAGAGTAGCCAAAAAACGGTTAGATGCTCTCTATTCTGAAAATGGCTCGATAAAATCTTACAGGTTTTTTCAGCTGAAAAGTGTCTGTGTTGACCATTGACACGTTCTGGCTACCAAATACTTGGAAGGGGCCAAATAAGTTTGCAATGCCGGTCATTGATCGACACTCTTTATTTAAAAAACGAAAATTAAGACATCTATCATGATTCTTTTTATTTTCCAGTAGTGAAAAACGATGAACCTATGAAGAGATATTAGAAAAAGGTCAATATATTTTACTGCAAATTTATCTGGCGCATATCATACTTCTCTAAACCAAATAACGTAGATTGCAAAACAAAAACTGGCTAAGTGCGACTCGTACTCGCGTGCAAACGGTTCCGGACGATTTTTTTTTAACAATTTATTTTGACACTATAGACTTCATACAGGTTTTCCTGTAATTTATAGGGAAAGATCTAATATCTCATTTTTGTTTTTCAAAATTTTAGGCTCAGTTGTTTCGGGAGGAAAAATTAGACGAAAAATTACCTTTTCCCCCTGTATCTACAGGGGGAAAAGGTAATTTTTCGTCTAATTTCTTGAATAACTTTAAAATCATTTATTTTAAAATATGAAAAAATATAATTAAAACCGTCATAGTAACCCCTTTCATTTGATATGTCACACAATTTTGTTCAAAAAACTGTTTTTGAAATTTTCTAGTTTGACCCCCAAAAGTGACCCCCATACTAAAAATTTAATAATTTACGTAACGTGTCTATATTTGGGTCACAAAGTCCATATGTGTACCAAATTTCAACAGAATCGGTTATTTGGATCCGGAGAAAACTAGCTGTGACAGACGGACAGACAGACAGACTCCCGAGTCGTAAGGGTTCCGTTTTTTGTTCGGAACCCAAAAAATGGATGCGTGCTAAAAGCAAAGTGCAAAGCCTAGCCTTTTCCCAGCTACGTTCAGGCAGCTTCTAGTCTAACCAAATGCGGCTGAATATCAGTATTTCACTCGTAGCGACTGCACAGCAATTTGACCCCTAACCCGAATACTGGGGCAAACCGAATTCGGTCAGTAGAAGCATTATACATAGATATTATGCTACGGCTGTCTAACCTCTTGAAAACCTCAAGCATATCGATTACGTTCCGTTACAGAATATGTCATGTAGGGGTTTCTGTTCTTAGTATGTTGATTTTCTGATGATAATTGAACCGACAATTGAACTGGCCTTTTCCCAATTGTGGTCTGCCACACCTTTCTCCAATTATGTTTTTTACATGGAACTTTCCACACGTTAAGCCATTGGTCCCGGCTGTCATTTGTAGATCTTTGGCAGTCTTTACGGATAGTCAGAAGCCAGTAAATCTGACTCCAGTTTTGCCATGAAGTATCGTGTTACCCAGTTAATGGGTTATGGTGGTCTGGTAGGCAGCCGCTCCACGTAAAATACTGGTATTCAGCTAAATCCGGCTTGACTGGAAGCCAACCCCATTATAGTTGGGAAAAGGCTAGGCAGATGATCACATGGAACTTTCCATGTAATAGGGCCGAGCGTGTTGTCTCCGGACTGGTATTGAGAATTCCAGATAGAAAAACCTAATAACATTTCCTGAGAATTGAACCCAGAGCAGAACATCATGAACAACAGAAGCGTCTGCGGGTCTTAGACCAACAATTTTATAATCTTTATTTATTTTTTCGTGTAGGCTGTGTGTTGTAAATTAAACAACGTTACTATAAAACTTAACGTTCTATTTGCGAAATTATATTAAATAAATAGCCAGAAATCTCCAAGAAAAATCTGAATATCCAAAGGTCTCCAAGAAAAATAAACCGAATGAAGCATGTACTGTACCGATGAGAGGTGCGTATTTTAGACTTAATTTTTTTTGTTTATTTGATTTTGTCATTTTTGACTAGTTTTTTCGTTTCATTCTTACAATTTCCATTATTTTATATGCAATTATATAAAAAAATTAAAGAATAAAAAATATGTTTTATTTATTTACAAAATATTTATATTTTATTAACATAATTATTCAACAATATATATACACGCGTTAAACAAACAGATAAGGAAAAGAACAGAAAAATGTATAAAAAGGTGATTTAATAAGCTGTAAGCTACAGCTTAGACTCAATATACTAATTCTACGTATAAAACATTATGTCATTCAGGTGCGTCTACAGAAAACTAAGTTGACTTTTTATAGTACCACTAAGCAACTGTTTATAGTACCGCGAAGTACTACGATTAGTAGAAATGGGTTTCATTGTTGCCTGGCCGAGGCTAGTAAATAGTTACTTCAGAACTATTAAAATGTTCAAAGTAATTCGGAAATGTGCATGACTGTGCGTTCTGGCGATTCTTGTTTAATGTACCCAACTATTACGGTTAGATGTGTCACCAAAACTGGTGTAGATACCACAAAATAAGATAAAGGCAGTGTTTATAGATATTTTAAAATGAATTTAACTATTGAAAAACATGTTGATACACTTATTTATAAATTACCTCATAATATAAAGGATGCTGAAAATTTTATGTCATTTAAAAATAAATTAAAGACTTATCTAATTAATAAAGCCTATTATAATGTAAATGACTATTTAAATGAAAAAATGTAATAAGGATGTATGAATAATTAATATTAAATTTGTAATCGATTAATAATTATAATTATGAGTAATATTTGACATTTGGATTAATTTATTAGATATTTGCACACCTTTTGAGGTAGAATATGGCAGAACTTTTTTGTTTGTAACAACACATGTATGTACCCATATTCCAGCAAATAAATTATTTGTATTTGTATTTTAGATAATGAAATGTCTTATGTTAGACGTAGACACCATAAAAACTGCAATTAGATAAAAAACAACGAGAATGGTCATAATCACCATCATCATATCAGCCGAAACACGTCCACTGCTGGACATACGCCTCCCCCAATTGTTGCCACAACAACCGGTCCTGTGCGTCTCGCATCCATCGGCTACCCGCGATCCTCACCAGGTCATCGGTCCACCTTGTGGTAGGCCTTCCAACACTGCGTCTTCCGGTACGCGGTCGCCACTCGCTTAGTATGGTAAATGTACCAAACTTTATACTTGCATAGTTTCTACACATAACGATCTCGAAAGCAATGATAAATATAAACACACTGTAGGTTCCTATATAAAACATAAAAAATCAAATTCGACATTTCTGCATATCGATCAAAAAATCCTTTTAAAATTCTTACCTTTAATCTTTACGGCCACCCAATCTTTCCTGAAAACTATAAAATTATTTAACGTCCCTCAACTTTCAATCTGGCTCAGCCACTCGCCATGTTGTCCCTATGCCCATCGAGATATCACATCGAGGATCTAAATTGAATCCTGGTGTGGGGTGCATAGTCCGTAAAGTACCCCAAAGACCGTAACCTATCAGAAGGAACTTTATCTGAAGGAATATCTCAGATTAGGACATTCGGTAGAAATAAGGAAACCATTTTATGGTTTCTTTTGAGGATTTGAAATGTTATTTTGGTCTGTGAATTGGATTTATGGGATATGGGAAGTAAATATTACTTTCGTGTGGCTTACATTGATTTTTGTATGTACGAAACGGTGTCTCTTTTTTTACCGAATTCAAAAAAGGTGGAGGTTCTCAATTCGACTGAATGTTCTGTTTTTATAAATAGTGTGACATAAGGCTAGTTCTTTCAACTTCATTTCCAGATAATTATTTTCAATGCGAACATTAGTGACACTAAACTATCTCAAGTTTTACAGTTGAGCAGTTTCATTTTTAGGGTTCCGTACCTGAAAAGGTAAAAAAAGAAACCCTTATACGATCACTCTCTTGTCCGTCTGTCCGTCTACCTGTCTGTGTGTCACCACCGACTTTCTCAGGAACGGGTGGACCTAGCAAGTTGAAATTTATATCAGATACTGAAGTATTAGGTGTTTAAAAATCAAGGTCCTGAGTCAACGCGATAAAAAGATATGGGCAAATTTAGACTTTCGCGAAAACTTTTAAGTACCAAAATTTGCCATAATTTACAATTTTTTTTAATTTTTCGGAATTTTCCTATTACTTGTGCTGCAAGACCTTACTTTTAACCAAAATCGTCAATTCCAGGTTAACCGGAAGTACCCTATAGGTTTTGGGTCGAACTACATGGTAGTTCCCGTTGACCTAGAATCACGAAATTTGGCAAGTAATACCGTCTTACACTACAAGTATAGGGAAAAGTCTGAAAACTATACATTTGTAATTTAATCATAAAAATATAGTCTTTATTTAAAGTAATTTGTAGCTACAAATTTGTACGGATCCCTCGGTGGGCGAGTCCGCCTCGCACTTGGCCGGTTTTTATTTCATAACGTCTCCATATTTTATTACGTTCCAGTTCACATAAGTTTTATCGATTAATAAAACAATTTATTGTCAACGACATTATGGGTCAGCGTTGGAATAAAGAAGTTTAATTTAAGAAAATGCCAAACCCTTACTTAAAGCCAAGTTTTCAGGCTAATCTATACTTTTAATATATGTATAAAGCTGAAGAGTTTGTTTGTTTTCTTGAACGCGCTAATCTCAGGAAATACTGGTCCGATTTAAAAAATTCTTTCAATGTTAGATATCCCATTTATTGAGGAAGCCCATTTATCCATTTAGGAGCGGATCAGACGAAGTTGCGCGGGTTTTAGTTTAGATTTAAATCTACAACGTGTAATAGAATACACGCAATACCTGAAAAGAGTTAATTGTTCTCATCATTAAGAAAATAATAACATAACTCGATAAATTGTACTGAACAGCTGATTCTTTTTTTGCGATTTCAGTGTTGGTCCCATAGTAAAAGTTGTTCGTAATGTTGAGTACAATGACCCTTTAAGAGGTATTGCGTTTATTATTGTAACACGTTGTATAATACTCAAAATGAAATTATTAAATCAGAAAACAGGGTTGCACATTAAATATTCTTTGGTTTGTAACTTATTACAATGTCTAAGCATGCCCAAATCAATACAAATCCTCCCAAAAACTACAACACTGCTACTGAAAAATAAATACAAGTTTACGGCATACGGCTGCACTTCAGCCAGTGCGATTTATAACAATCAATTTAGGAAAAGGGTAATTTAAAGTGGCTTTTAGCTACGGGTCCCGGGTAATGTGTTGTCTACCTAAATTCATTGTTATTTGCCAGCTATCTGGGCCAGCCATCTGTTATTATCCGTGCTCCATAAGTGCATTATTGTAGAGAGGAAAACGGGAACAAATTAGGTACACTTAATGGATCAGCGCTGCTGAGTGGAACTGTGCGACTAAATGTAGGTATGTACGTATGTGTAATTAAGTTTGGTCTGGTAATAAATTGTAAATGCAGAGGTAGGTAATTTTTCATTAACTAAGTAGAGTGAACTTTAACATTTTGCAATTTTTAACAAAGTTATGTGAACTTTTGGCAAACCCAGTACGACCACGCGTCTTGAAAAAAAAAAATATTTGCCAGGGCTCGAGACATTTCTGTGTTCTAAAACAAAATAAAACGTTTGACGAATTGGTTAACATTTGATAGACTGACGCCCGCAATTTTTTGTGAAATAAAGTCGTAAAATCACCTACCTGCAAACAAAAATATTTATTTAGTTATCTCCAAACAACTATCATTATAGGTTCTAACCTAATGCGACAGTGTATTGATTTACTCTTTCTTTTTAATTATAATAAATAAAAGAATCTAAATACTAATTAATACTACTAACAAGAATACTACTTAAAAATAACTTATATATTATAACCCTACATACCTAACAGAAAATAACCACAAACATAACGTTTTACACTACTTACCTTACATAACTAACTAACAAAAAAATGAACAATTTGTAACGATTAAAATACTACCACGATTTTTTGCAGCTCAACTTTACAACTCTACCAAAGCTGACATCACAAACCCCGCAATGACGTCACAAAAACATAAAATAAATGACCTAAATGAAAAGTCTTCTTATTGACAAGCTCCCTCCATCATTTGT
Organism: Lacanobia wlatinum; assembly: GCA_947578705.1. Taxonomy (NCBI): domain Eukaryota; kingdom Metazoa; phylum Arthropoda; class Insecta; order Lepidoptera; family Noctuidae; genus Lacanobia; species Lacanobia wlatinum. Next base: position 11,421,333 of record OX388024.1, on the reverse strand, counting down.
TACAGTCGCCGCGTAAGATGAAAGCAGCGATACAAACGTCTCGTTCACGAGTCACTAGCCAAGCGGCGGCGGTACCGGTATCGGTATCGATAGTGGGACCAGACTGCACTTATTTGCACTGACGTTTTATGAAAACCGGTTTAAATAAAGTTGGTAATGTAGGGTGGAGTCTGTTCCAGGGTTGCGGAATTTGTTCGAAAAAGTCACCGCAGAGTCAGTACGAGCCTGACATTCTCTTTGAGCGGGAAGAGTCATTTGATGATTTAATATTAAAAAAGGTGGAGTCTGTTGGTGTTGTGAGGAGATATTTTGAGGGTTCCGTATATCGCAATGATATAACGGAACTCTTGTAGGATCACTCATGTGTGTCTATTACAGCAGATTTAGTTGAAATTTGGTACACATACAAACTTCTGTGATCCAAACAGGGACAAAAATAAGGTAAATAAAAATTTTTTTATTTTAAAATCAACCCCCATAGGTTTTATTTTGATGACAGGCAAAATCTTATCTCAGCATTGCATTAATCCGGGGTTGCGGAATCTGTTTGAAAGAGTCACCGCGGCCCTGGAACGCAAAGGGCATTAGGAGGAACACGGATGGGTTTTAGTCAGTAAGAGTCTGACACTCCCTTCTGTTTCACCCAGAGCTGGAGGAGTCATTTGATGATTTCCCATCCTTAAAAAAACAAAAACAGCATTGCATTAATGACTTATGGTACAATTCCTAACCATTCATAAGTCAGTATCGATAGAAGGACCATGCTGCACTAACTTTTTGTCGTTTTATGGAAACTGGTTTAAAGAAAATGGGTAGTATAGGGAAGTTTGTTACATGAAAGGACACGTTTTGAGGACGGTAACGATTGCGTTCAATAGAGATCGGTTTTTATAAAAATTAAACATTGTCTTCGATTCTCATTATCTTCCTAATAAGGACGTGTAAACCTTAAATAAACCTTTATTTAAAAATCTATAAGCAATAGGTTGGACGCAAAATACAAAGTGCGATTCGGACTCGCACACGAAGGGTTCCGTACCATAAACCTTAATTTTTATTATTTTTTGTTATTGCGGCAATAGAAATACACAGTCTGTGAACATTTCAACTGTCTACCTATTACGGTTCTTGAGATACAACCCGCTGATAGACAGACGGACAGACGGACAGCGGAGGCTTAGTAATAGGGTTCCGTTGGTTATCCTTTGGGTACGGAACCATAAAAACGAATTAACAAGCGTTTTTATCATAGAAATATAAAATACTTATTTATGGTTTTATAGATTTTTTTTACACAAAGAAAAATAAATCGATGAATATGCGTGGTAGCTTTTGTATGTGACCACACTAGTTCATCTATAACTACACACAACTGTGGCTTAACTACGCAATTAACAAAACACCACTCAATTTCCCCAGCTTCCTCCACAATCAGTGGACCAAAACAAATGCGTTTATTTCCCCTAAATTCCCGACATTCCTTGTACCATTGTCCCCACTAGTTTATCGGGATGTCGGGATATCGGGAGATATCCGGTCCATTATTGCACAGATCAAACTTTGATTCGATACAATATAACTTTTGACGACGACTTTGTTAGTAACTTAATGGCGTCTTCCGTTTTGCTGTTGTATTACGTTTATAGAGTTTAAGGAGGTATTATATATATTGCATTCATAGAATAGAAGACGGTATTATTTTATGTTTGAAGAACAGATAAGATACTTTCCCCTGCTTCTTCCCTGTGGGTATAGAGTTTTGGCGTAATAAGGAAAAGGTATTTTAAGAGGGCGCGAAATATCTAAAAACACGTCTGTTTTTGATACTAGATACTTGAGTACAAAGTATTTTCATTTATGTATCTAATACCTTTTCAAAGTCGGTACAAGTTGATATCCAAAAACATGAATAAGAGAATCATTGAAATTTTAGTCTTAAATTAAAAAAAAAACTACCTTTACTTATATGTACATGTATAAAATAACTGGCCAAGTGCGAGTCGGACTCGCGTGCAAAGGGTTCCGAACGAATTTAATTTTTTTTAACATGTTATTTTAACACTATAGACTTCTTATAGGTTTTCCTATAATCTATAGGTAAATATCTATTATCTCCATTTTGTTTTTTTTTTTCAAAATTTTAGGCTCAGTTCGTTCAGAGATAAGGAGGATGGTCATTTTTTGTCTACTTTTTCTTAAATAACTTCAAAACCATTTATTTTAAAATTATGAAAAAATATAATTAAAACGTTCACAGTGAGCCCTTTTATTTGATATGTCACACAATATTGTTTCAACAACTTTTCTTTTAATTTTCTAGTTTGACCCCCAATAGTGACCCCCACACTAAAAATTTAATAATTTACGTAACGCGTCCGTGTTTGGGTCACAAAAGTCCATATGTGTACCAAATTACAACAGAATCGATCCATTGGGTCCAGAGAAAACTGGCTGTGACAGACGAACAGACAGACAGACACCCGAGTGAGCCTATAAGGGTTCCGGTTTTTGTTCGGAACCCTAAAAACACCACGCGTACAACATAATCTTAACAATTTATCTTTACACAATTCCAGTAACAACACACTTCTATATCTCCAACTACCCATTCCCTTATTTCATTTTCCAAATACCCGTCGTTAGAAACTTGTAGAGGCAACAAGTTTTAATAACAACAAACTAGAACTACCCGCAAGGTTGCGGGGTTGGCAGAGCTGGCAACATTTTATAAAACACCCGGCCCTCAGCTTGATTGATGAGCTGAAAGTTTTGGAAGAACAATACAGGTACCTATCATGTATTATGGGTACTGATTAGTAGTAGCTGGGGAAGACGAAGAGGGTGAGGTAATTTTGAGTGGGTAGTGTAGAGTTATGGTTTATAGTTATTAATACGGCTTAGGAGTTACATTATTTGATGTGTCTTCTTTCTTAAGGTTTCTTGGTAATGGTGGAAGAGCGAACAATTTTGCACTGGGAGGTTACGACACTGAACATTTGCTTTTACTCTAGCAACTTGGCAATACTGCAATGATACTTTGCTTTTGTTCGGGAAACTTGACAATACTGAGATGGTGAGACTTATATCAACTATAGCTACAACCTGGGAGCCTTTAAGACAAGAGTGAATAGGTTGCTTCTAGGCAAACATGCTCCTTCTTCGACCACATCATCGCTTTCCATCAGGTGAGATAGCGGTCAAACGAATGACTATCGATAGTAAAAAAAAAACTTGTATTTTCTCTACAAAATTATCAAGTAGAACCACACAGGTTTTTTTTATTCAGCCTGTTCTCTCCCACTCCTTTGCCACATCAAACGGCCCTGTGCGTCTCGCAACCAGCGGATTCCCAGGTCATCGGTCCACCTAAAAAACAAACGACATAAAAATCTTAAATTATTAAGCCAGCTTCAACAGACACAAAACAAACTACGACAAAACCAATTTCGTCTCAAAAGAGATAAACAAAAACAAAAGCGCATCATATTTTATATAAATAAATACCCCATCAGCTCTTTCTGTCCGATATGAGATCAACATTATTTGCTAGCTTTGTTACATAGTAGAGACCGTGTTTTATAGACATTGGCGAAAGGGGGAGCGAATGGAATCGCGTTTGCGGGATGTAGCTAAAATCGGTTTCTTTATTAAAGGGCGCAGACTTGGCCACTTTTTGTTGCGTTGCTGTTGCTGATTCAGTTTAACTTGTATAAAGATAATGCTACGCCAAATTAAAAACGTTTACTAATACATCTAGCGTAAAGTTCATACATTACATTATAATTTTCTTCTTCAATGGGAATGTGGAATTGCTCAATACTAACTAACGAGCTCAATAGTAGTCGGACAAACAGTAACAACTATGCCGTCATAATTCAGCACAGGCGTCGATAAATAAACCTAATTCCATAATCAAGTTAGTGTTATAGTCTTAACGTTTAGCTCACAGATAAATATTCTTCTTCTTAATACCGTGTGGGCAGTAAGGTCTAACAACTTCACACACCCTAGTGTCAGAGTTTCTAAACCGCCTCAAGGGCCTCTGACATGGTTTATTTGACGACACCATTTGGCGGCCGAGACCGACAGCTTATACGTGCCTTCCGAAGCACGGAATCATCTTTTTTATCAGACAATCAGGTGATTCTAGCCTGCAATGTCCTAACCAAACTGGAAATCAACTTTACAAAGTATGCTTTCGCGTGGGAAACGAACCCACAACCACCGGGTCACAAGGCAAACGCCTAAGCCACTCGACCAGGGAGGCATATAAATATTTATACCACCAAAATAGTGTAAAATTATTATATGTCCATTTAAAAAAAAAAACCCTCAAAATGTCGAAAATTATTGAATACCTTATGCACACAGACAACAGGTCAGACTGGAAGCTGATGATGATTTTTTGTTCAAGAAATATCAAAAAAATATTTGTCCAAATCTACAGCGACACAGTTGCGCGACAGTATTCCCACAAAAAGTCGCCATTTTGCAAGCCCACTGCCGGTGCGTCTGTAGTGCCTTAACCCGTTCGTCTTTCAGGAAATAAGAGACACTGTAGGTCAGGCTAGGTCCCAGTCCCTCCCTTGGCCAACCCCTTTTGTTTCATTATTTATTTTCGCATATTGTTTCGAAGATGTTCTGTTCTGCTGTAACGGCACCTGTATCTCCACAAAAAGTCGGCAAGTGTGCAGCCCTCGTTCAGGTTGTGATAGGTGCGTCTGTAGTGCTATAACCCGGTCGTCCCTCAGGAAATAAGAGACACTGTAGGTCGGGCTAGGTCCCAGTCCCTCCCCTGGCTAACACCGCTCGTTTTATTATTTTCCTATTATTTCTTATATTGTTCGGATGATTTGATTTTCTGTTCCGCTGTGGTTTCACCGTGTGATATAGGGGATATTTATTTTCAGGGGTTCTATGTGCTGTGAAAATGTTGAGTTTTTGTTAAAGTTGATACCTACATTATAGTTCCTATCGGTACGAAATTTTGAAGACGTATAACGCTTAAAAAATATAAAAGCTAAAGTATTTTTCATGATTCCGACCACGTTTCTAAAAAATTGCGGAAAATAAAAATCACATCAGTTGGGATAGCCGAAATTATTCACATTCACTGATTTAAAGTCTCTTGCCTGACGGATACGTTACACGATACTTACTTTGATTTTTATTGCCTAATTATTCGAGATCCTGTATCTTAACCTAACTGAAAACTTTTCACAATTTAGTTACTGACCTATGTGTTCATATTTATAAGTTACAGCTGTCCCATGAAATAAAACAAAAAGCTTTCACCAAATAAGTTTTCGTGCACCCAATGTGACTCAAGTTTTCCTTATTGGTCATCATACTAATATTATTCAGCTTGGGGACGAAAGTTTTGCTCGTTTTATCACCAGCAGCTTAACCAGATGACATGATTTACTTACTTCGGATTAGTGTAGGGGCTTGATTGACACGGGATGTTAAAACAAAGTTTGTTTGCTAATCCTTTTATTGGGCAAGTGTTGAGCCGGCAACTTATTTTCAACACGATGTTGCCGTGTAGAAAAAATAGAAATCTATACTATATTCGTGACAAACTAAGAAGTCGGATTTGACGGCTGAGTAGAGAGGGATAGAAGATAGCTTTACCACTAAGCGCGAAAGAGATTTACTTTCATGTTTCTTTCATATTTACTCGTTAGTAGTAGCAATGTCCTATCCGACTTCTTAGATTGTCAAGAATATAATTTTACTAACACTTCACCCACGACTTCGTTCGTGTGAGTTAAGTTGGTACTCCACGAACTTGATCTCCCCTCTAACCTCTTAAAAGAAAATGTGTAAATTACTTATTAATAGGCTAAACGTAGGGCAGTTTGCTCAAACCACAACATTTTCTTACTAAGAGTATTTTAATACCCGTCATAACTTTTAAACGAAAGGTCCGATTTGAATAGTTTAAAGTATAATTTACATGTACCAACATTAATTATTAAAAGAATTAAATAGGTAAGGATTAATATCATGTACTAAAATCATCACTATTCCATTTCACCCGGGTTTTGATTGAATGATTTGAACAAATAGCGGTAATTGTGACTTAACCATAATAGTTAGATATATACCCTCGCGGAAATTTTTGTAGATATTGATGTCTTCTATGAAACCGTAGTAAATCACTTTGCTCTATTGTCAACAGTTTCCGCAGCGTACGCGATATAAGGATCTTATTTGGTATTTCTTTCACACCTTGGGTTACATTATCGAAGTTTTCATACAAATCCCAAACTTTTTTGAAAATATTCAATAGCCTATGTTACTCAGTGATAATGTAGCTTTCTAACGGCAAAACATTTTTGAAATCGGTGCAGTAGTTTTTAAGTTTATTCGGTACATACAAAAATATAAATCTTTCATCTTTATAATATTAGTGTAGATAAATGTGAAAGTAAATAAGTCCCTCTGATTGTTACATCTACACGTATTAACGCTGAACAGATTTGGATTCAACTTGGCACACGACTAAATCATGTTCTGGAAAAGTAAAATCTTATACTGGAAGTACAGTTCCCTAGGGATATTTGTTTATTTGTTGTAAGTACGCGCAAGCGAAACCGATGACAAAAACACTAGCTTTACTATGTTTACTTTTTAGTGCAAGATCAGTTCTCCAATTATCGTTATTTTTGAGTTAATTTACCCCATGACAAATAAACAGGAACTTAAAATTATTAGGGTGTAAATTACTACACTAGCGACAATACCGATCAAAGCGATCTTTTAGAAGAAAAACTTTAGATACATTTGGCAGAGAAGGGAAAAAATACGTAGGGGTATCATTTTATTTCTTCCCCTTTTCATGCATTACGGTTTTGAATGCAAAAATGTCATTCAAATGCATGCATTGCTTTCAGCAGGTTCTATGATAGAGCATGATTTTGTTCGATGCTATAAATTCGGTCGCCGACTAGTGTAATCGGGTTTTCGGTTAGCCGTATTCGGTCGCAGACCGTTTTCGGTGACTCAACACGGCTGATTTCTTGAAAAGCGCCACTCTATGTTTGGCTGAATGCGGTCGTTGAATCCGGTAAACCGACAACTTAAACGAATACGGTCGCCGTATTCGGTGACCGACTTAATGTAAATGCGCCATTGCACATTGCAAAAATTGATTCGTATTTACTTGACCTAGATTCAACCTTCAAATCCAACTTTCAGGGCACTGCGTCAGTCAGTATTCACAAAAATACCTACAAAATTATGTAATTATCTTCACAAAAACCCAGCATCATAATTTTAAAATCAGAACACATCCTTTTGAAATGACTAAAAATATTCCCTGTATAGAACTCATTCATACCACGCAAGCCACAAAGAATTTGAGGTTATTTTTCTCATTTCAAATTCTACGTACGAGGAGTGGAATCGTAAAAAGCGGATTATAGTCGGTGTGCTGGCGTGGTGGATAGAATTCGTGAGAATAAGCCGAGTCGGCAATATGGGCTGCTTTATTTACCCGTAGCTGCTAAGCTGCATATAATGAAAACGCACTGTCGCGGGGCGTCAAACGACGACGAACAAGTAAAAATGTCTAGTCATAGCGCGGTGAACCGTCAAGATACTTGATTTATTTTTAAAAACCTTTATTAGTTTCTCTTGGGACTTGGGACTTTTTTGTTGGAAAGAAATTAATATAGTTTCTGTTGCTAGAAGCTGTGTAACTTTACATATCATTGACGTTATTTTTATTTTCGAAGCAAAATTCTCGATCATGTTTTTTTTTTTATATAATAGTAATGGCATAATGGCATGCTGGTTGCAAATGGAAAAAAGAAACTGTGGGAAATAAACGAATTTTAACGACTGCATCGATTTAAACGAGCACTTCAACAATTAATACAAACGCCTTTTCACTCCACTAACATTTTATTCGTGTGAAAGGTATTTTAAATGCATAACACAGTACGTTGAACGGAAAAGCTTGTAACAGAAGTGGGACATTAATGTAATTTAGAGATTACAAACGCATAGCAAACACAATCAAATTTATTTTATGAAAGCTCGTTTATGAGCTTGTAACACGTATTCCTGTTTTACGTAATGCATAATTCCCCATAGACATGCAATTGCAAGCGCTCCACCTATTTAACTTCATGATAATATGATTTGCAATTTCATGATACGCTCGAATGTGGAGTAACAGGTTATGTTTATTGTTTCTGATAGTGAAAACTATAATTAGTATGGTAAGTGAATGTAGTTTTATTCTAATTTGTTTACGTTTTTCCCATTTTAATTAGCCCCTGTTTCGTCGTATATGATTAAGTTCTCGTTAATTTACTTGGTTAACGTACCTATTCACTTAATTTCTTAGAAATTGCGTTCTATTTTGGTTATTCGGTGAGTATTTGGTGGCTAGTCGGACATCCTCAACAGGCCTTTACCATAACATTTCTTCACAAGTAAATCACACATGTGCGAATTTGAATTACCTATAAAACAAATATAATTGAAGTAGACTGCTATGTAGCCAATTTCACAGGTAAATTTAAGTGATATAATTGATCTTCACAATACCAAATTAATTTTGAACCAAGATGAAAATAGGAAATACTTCCCATAGTTTCGCGTCATCGTCGCAAGTATCAAGACCGCAAGCTCGCAGTACTTCATCCTCGTGGTTGCTTATCCGTGCACGTCGCGAGTTGTCACTTGTCGCACGCCCTGTCGGCTCCCCACTCCCCACTAGATACTGAAACCCTATAAGGGTTTTCCTGTCCTTTATTCAAAATGTCTCTGTGTCTAATTGGAAGAAATTGCCTCACAAACTGACGTTACAATTGGGGAGGTAATAATTACCAGACTCTTCTCGTTAGTTTTTGTTTTTTCTTGGTTTTGAAATTAGAATTTGTATTCAGTGGTTGGTGGTTATGGTCTTTTTTGAACAAATTGTTTGAGGGTTAAATATAGAATCTATACTATTTGCATTCATGAAGATACAGCTTTGCTTGATTAAGGATTACATACGCTACAAGTAATACATCATACTAATCTCCTAAAACAAATAACACATAATAGGCTTGTCCACTGAAAAAATCGAATTAGTCCTTCAGTTAGATTATCAAAAAATATTTGACCCGTTATTCTTTTCTTTTGTTACGTAAACCAAAATTGACCAAGATACGATGCTTTTAAAATTCTAAATACGCCACGCCGTGGTATAATTTTTAGTGCGTTCTGACGTCACGAGCCCCCACTCCCGAGTTTTGATGCGTTTTATATATGTCAATATTCATTCATTTTCAAAACCAAAAAATAAGTGTCCATTATTTTTCAATACTATAACTGACGGACTAAATAAATTTGCAATTAATTTATTGATGGTAGAAACCAACGGAGTAGTACGCACTCATTCGGGAAGCAGTTTCATTCCAGGAAATGTTTATTGAACACAAAATCTTGTCATGCCATCACGAACGGTGGCGGTTCCTTCATACAAGCCCAAAAGCCCGGCATGCCTTACTAAAATGCTCGATAGAGAATCAATATCAAACCCGAACTATTTAAAAGTTCGCGCGCTTAATTCTTATCAAAATAACACAAAGTACGCTACCTATGCCACATTACTACATAACTACACATCGCGATTGTTCGCGCGCAGAGTTTCGCATTTGCAGCGTCTACATATAGCTATCTCGCTTACACGTACCGGCTTTTACCGGGCTTTCAAATACTATCTCCGTCACTTTCGCACTTATAGCGATGTGCCGTATAACGAGTTCTAAACCTTGTGCGCCTACAAATCGATCAGTATTGAAGATTAAGCCGTGCTTGCGTATGAAGTTGGACGCATAAGCGTGACCTTGTCACCTTGCCAACTCTGCAGTGTTGCCGTTTTAGCGACGTTGTGAGATCTTGGAGATTTTTAACGAGTTTGGGGACTTTTTTTAAGATTTAGCAACAATAAAAACTAGCGACTTTTTAAAATAACGAAATTAAATACTCAAGCAATATCTTAAAAATAAAAAAATTGCGACATCTAGCTAGATTTTTCATATACCTGGTGACTTTTTTTGCCTAAATGACAACACTGCAACTCTGCGTAAGTAGTTCTTGACACCGGAGTGCAACTCACTTCAGTTTTATTTGCTTGAGAGTTGAAAAGTTATGTTGTTAAAGTTTTTTGTGTGTATTCTTAGATTTTCTCAGTGATACAATTGTTTTGGTGACTTACCTACAACAATGGAGGTAATTGTACCTTGTGAGGATTTAAAATGCGTTCAAGTTTTGATTGGCGAAGATAAGGTAAAATCTTTAAACTTTGCTCAGAAAAAACAGTTAATTTCTTCATTAAAACCGACGCCTAATCTGTGTTTTTCTAGACTAGTAAATCGCATAAACGAAATTTAATAGATCAGTGTATAAAACTAGTTGGATTGTTGGCTGTTCGCACACTAATAAGTTGTGTTCGTGGCCTATTTTTTTCGAATGAAGATTCCGTTTGGAATACATCTGGTTATAATGATTTAAATAACATATCTGGCGCCATTAAAAGGCACGCAAATTCCCATAAACACCTGTGTGCAATGGTTTCTTTCGGTAATTTTGGTAAACAACGAATTGAGACATCTATATCAGTTTATGAGAAAATTGCGATGATACATACGAAGGTACCTACAGACTCAGTCGAAAACTGAACTTTCTTTTTTTGAAATCGGTTAAAATTTTATTGGGCTTGCCTTATTTTGAAACCCTAGGCACGCCACTGATCACGAATAAGTAAAAACAAAGCAAAATCATGTGAGGCAATACAATTTTATATTCGCCTATAAATCGTTTGTTCTTATTCCGACAAAGAGCTCCCAACTATCCTGAGTCTCATATCAGTTGCCATAAAAATGTTTTATGTTAGAGGCTAATAAATGACGTCGGCAAATTCAGTAAGACAATAATATGAGAAGGCTCTGCATCCGTTTCTTTTATTCCCTCCCTCCCCTTGTAATCATTGTTTCGGCTGAGGGGCGCCAACCCGACAGACGGCTACAGCTAATATCCCCCTTGTTTCCTCTTTGCCAAACAGAACACCATGTATGTATGTATAATTGGAATCGCTTTTCTGAATGGGTGATAAAATTTTATGAAGCCGCGTGAAATTAAAACGTACTGTATCGGTGGCTAACCGCGGGGTATTTTTCTTTTATTTGGATTGATAAAATTCTACTGTAGCTAGGATTGTCGGGTGTCCTGATAAAAATAAAAGGAGGTAATGGATTTTCGTGATAGAGGTAGTTAAGTTTCCACAAAATGTACCTAGACAACTGAAACTTTACAAATCTTATTGCTGTATACAAAAATAAAAGGGAAAAAAAATAGATTTTTTCGATTCGTTAACGTCAGAAGCCCGTTGTGTGCGGATCGGACTCGCACTTGGCCTGTTTTTTTTTTCTAGTGGAATCTTCTTTTGTATTAATACAGACTCAAATATAACTCGAGATAACACTGGGTTTATTTAATATGACTACTAGCTGACCCGCGTAACTTCATCTGCGTCTCATTTTTCATTATGCTCCGCTCCTACTGGACGTAGCGCGATGTTATATAGCCAATAGCCTTCTTAGATAAATGGGCTATCCATCACTAACATATGTTTTCAATTCGAACTAGTAGTTCCTGAGATAAGTGCGTCCAAACAAACAAAGACACGAACACTTCAGCTTTATAATATTAAGTATACAGGGTGAATTTTTAAAGTGTGCCTTCATGGCCAAATCCGAAACTATGAGGAATATCGAAAAACACTGAAAGGAGTCTCGCGCCCGATTTGATGAAAAGTAAAACTGCATCATTGGAATTTTGAAAAATCGTTGTTCCTACCCGGGAGTCGAACCGGTTGTTTTTTTTTAAATATACCCTATAATATTACACCATCCGAAAGTGTAGCTAATAAGGATCAAATTCTGGGAAGTATGTAATAACACATGGCAAACTAAAGGAAAGACCTCATTTTTCCCAGAATTTGATCCGTATTAGCTACACTTTCGAATGGTGTATAAAAACAGGCTGTTTTTCTTAAATCAACCGGTTCAATTCCCGAACAGGAACAACGATTTTTCAAAATTCCAATGATGCAGTTTTACTTTTAATCAAAATCAGGCTCGATACTCTTTTCAGTGTTTTTCGTAATTCCTCATAGTTTCGGATTGGCCCTGAAGGCGCACTTTAAAAATTCATCCTGTAGATTAAAGTCCAACTGCTGGCTTCGAAAACACCTAAACCCTTGCACAAACTAATGTTTTCATTCATAATCACATTATTCCCACAGTTCAGAAAATATTGTAACCATTGCAACTTTGGTTAGTATAATATTTGCAGTGCAAGTTTGTTGTTTTCGCCGGCAAGTAGCTATAATATCTACGAATAACTAATGAACGCTGAACCTTTAGTGGAAAGTTCAACAACATGCTGAAGCTCTGTGGTTTCACAGGTGGGTCGATTCACCTTGCATTTTGTATTTGTTCATTGAGACACAATTTTTTTGAGACAAAAATTTCTTTATGTAGAAACTATTATGGACAATGAAGAGGGCAATGTTTAGAGTTACATTGTATGATCGAATCAGAAATGATGATATCCGCAAGAGAACCAATGTTATCGATCCTTGGGGCTACCCAAGGATCGCCAAACTGAAGTGGCAGTGGGGAAGGCACATTGCTTACAGAACAGATGGTCGATAGGTCTGAAAGGTTCTGGAGTGGCGACTAGGTACCGGAAGATGCAGCTTTGGAAGGCCTCCCATAAGGTGGACTGCTGACCTGGTGAGGATGGCGGGAAGCCGATGGATGCAATGGAACTACAAAAGATGCTGCAGAACATCTGAGTTGTACGGAAACTTGTTTACGCATTTCGTGTATCAAACCAACCCTGGTTATGTAACCTACCCTCAAAACATTTTTTTTTTATTGTCAAACATAGGTAGATACACTATTTGTTTTTCTTACAATTTGACTCGCCAAACTTATTAGTTTGATGGCGAGATTGTCGGCTACTGTTTGTAATACGTCCAACATTTAATTTTATTTATGATATGTCTAGTTTTAAATATTCTCATGTGAGTGAATTGTATTTCTTATGAGATTAAATGATCTCAAACCTCAAAGATAAGAAACATTATTTAATGTGTCAGGCTGCGTTTCTGTCAGAGTTGGTTTAGAACGCGTAGCGAAAAATGTGTTTGTTAAATACTTAATAGAATTTTATTACTTAATTTACCTAACCTCAATTGGTTCTTAAGAGGAAATGCGGGCGCCGAGACTTTGTATGTAAAGAGTCATAATTCGAGGTTTGGCTCTCGACTATTTTCTCCTTCTATATTGGACCGATATAAGAGATATTTCACGAACTGAATATGAAGGATGTATACTGTATCTCTGTGTTTTCCTTTTTTCATTAATAGTTGACAAATTTGTCTACCTACTAGAGCATATTTGACAGCCATTTATCGGACAATTTGAAGCATTTTGTGAGAGTTTCAGTGCTTATACGGTTAATAAATCATCAAAAAAGAAAACATTGGGACACAGTATATATCCTTTTTATTCAGTTTGTGAAATATCTCTTAAATCGGTCCAATACTGGAGGAGAAAACAGTCGAGAGCCGAACCTCGAGTTATGACTTTTTACATACTAAGTCTCGCCGCCAGCATTTCTTCTTAACAAACACATCCCACGCTACAGGCCTCGTACGTAATATGTCTGGAAACGTAGCCTCAAGCTTGGCAGACGGATTAGGACACAGTGTCAAGTATGTTCGTTATTAGCAGACAGGAAGACGCCACTTCTTGGCGTAATCCTTCAGTCGCCTTTTATGACACACATCTCGTAGCGAATGAACTAAATAATACTAGGATCTCCGTGATTACAATCTATCTCGATTTCCGCACAAATCGGTGGATAGTCAAAACTAAACTTAATCTTTGCTAAAATGGGGAATAAAATAACACCGACTTCCAAAATTAAGGTTATTTTATTCTTTTTAGTGTTTTGTTTGGAAGTCGGTTATATTTTTTTGTAAAAAGTTTTTTATTTTTCACTTTTAAGTGGTGATACTTGGACGACGTCTTCGTCAACGCTGAAATTCAAATAAGCAAAAATGCTCAAAAAATAAATACTACTGAACCAAACTGAATCATATTTTTTCGAGACCAAATGGCAAGTATACTGCATTGAACTAAAAAAGAATCACAGAAATCGGATCAGAAACCTCGGAGTGATCGGTGTACGTACATAAAAAAAATACCCACCGAATTGAGAACCTCCTCCTTTTTTGGAAGTAGGTTAATAAGAGTCAAATAAAATGGATTGTACGAGATTGTATTCAGTTTCATCGCATCTTAATTTCAAAAGATAGACGTCCTCTGCTGCACATAGGTTTTCTCAAGCTTCATCAGGTACGATCAGTCTCGAATCTAGTTTAACCTCTCATTGTCATCATCATCCGCCTAGCCATTTCCCAACTACATTGGAGTGGGCTTCCAGTCAACCCGGATTCAGATGAATACCAGAATTTTATGTGAAGCGGCGGCCTACCAAACCTTCAGAACCCATTAACTGGGTAACACGGTACTTCTTGGTAAAACTGGTGTCAGATATCTGGTTTCTGAAAATCCGTAACGACTGCCAAAGATCTCCAAATGACAGCCGGGATAAACGGCTTAGTCATCATCATCATCATCATATCAGCCAAAAGACGTCCACTGCTAGGCCTCCCCCAAAAGGGGGGGGGCTTGCCATAATCGCCACGCTTGGCAGGCGGGTTGGCGATCGCAGTGTATGGTGTTGAGTTTCACAGAGAACGCTCCTGCCCATTTTCTTGCGTTGCTCAAATCCCTTAGTCGCCTCTTACGACACCCACAGAAAGTGATGGGATGGTATTATTGTTTTACGGCACCATACGGCACCGGCCGACACCATACGGCTTAGTGCTTAACCTCTATTAGTGTAAAAAGCTTAAATGATAGTGTTATTCCTAAGGCCTACCGCTGATCCATCATAGACAATGAGACAAGCCATTCCTGCAAGTACTAAAATAATAGCAATTACTAAATATATGCAAGCAAAAGCCGCATTAACTCGAATGTCGTTTTCGCTTTAAAAAAAGCCAAACCAATAAGACTTGATCACCTTTAACTTTGTTGAAATAAATGTAGACTTGCATTAACATAATGGTTCAATACGATAAGTGAATTCAGTTGATTGCGCTGCACTGGATCAAATAGGTACTCAACATTTATAACTTCGAAGAAAAGTTTTATATTCTCTTGAAATAAACTATATGAGAGGTTGACGAATTGATTGTGAGTCCAGCCAAGGTTAGTCGGAAGTATAAAGTTTAAATCGTAAAGCGCACTTAACTTTACTGTGGTTTATTAAGTTTAGTGCATCGATTTTATTGAATTGGTTGAAAAAACCATTGGTTGAAAATATTAGGCCTAATTAGAGCGAAAGGTAAAGCTTCCACAGAAAAGCGCGACACGACACTGAGCCATTGCGACTACTATTTTTCATTTAAATTGATTTATCGATAACGTAACTGGAGCTTTGGGCGAGAACGATAACTGCTGTTGAAGGTTTACGCAATTTCCTAATTCCCGATGGAAGTAATAATATAATGTTAACAATCAAAAGTGTGAATATATCCTAACTTTTTGACACAGTTACAATCAATCAATCAAATCAACCGAAAGACATTTATTCAAACTTGGCTGAAAATCAGCCCCCTTTGGAAGTCAAAATTTACATGAAGACAGTTCCCTAATTCGCCAAGCCCGCTGGCTGGTGGAACTTGAATTTATACAATTCATAATGCTTTCGTTCAAAATTAGCAAAAAATTCTAGATCGGTTCTTAATATCTCTAATCAATCACATAAATCTTCACAAACTCACAAAAGATAATAGAATAGCTCTTTTATCGAGAGCAGACAGCAAATTCAAGAATTATTACGCCATTAAACTTTTATTTGCCGAAGAAACTAACCCACTATCTTCGTCCCTTCACGATCTGACACATGGAACAAAGTTGCGTTCGCATGATTCAGGCACTTTGTCACTCCGACTCCATTGTTAGACCCCCCTCTAGCTTTTGTGAGATTGGTTTTACTCTTTTGCACCTAAAGTTATTGTCCTAGGGCCACACGTCATTATTCAACGTCATATTTCTCAAATGCAGCACTTCGAGGGGACGCGAAGTGTTTTCCATTAAACATCGATTGCCTTTTGTTTTCGAGATTGTTCTTTAAGATGAAGTTAACACGTTTTTTTGAGATTTGAGCTGATTTCATATCCTGATGACAAATGAAATGCAAATGCTGTGATGTGATTGGCTATTGAAAATGAATTCGAACAATCATATTGGCTAACGCGCGCTTGACAATTTGCCTCATTAATTTTTGGTTCTGAAACTGGGAAGATGTGTTAGATCGGGAGTTACAAACTTAAAAGTGAAGCAAATAAATAAAGGAAAATCAATAAACACAAATGTCTAAATTGTATTCACAAAAGAAACGTAAATAAAAATTCTAATATCCAGCGTTAACCTTATAACGTCATTCAGCGTCAACGTCAAAATGGTTGTGAACTCCTTAACAGCTATTCAAATTGATAACCCAAGAACCCTAACACTATTCATGAATAAAAAGTATCTATGTATGTATGCATAATAACATCGTATATGAAACCTAATATCGTTGTGTACATACGCAGGTGCTATATAGAAGGTACGTGATAAAAATTCAGTGCAGAAAGCGAAAAAATCTCAGAGTGAGAAAATATCTAAGATTCCATCCCCAGTGTTTGCTCTTGGCGGTTAAGCTGCATCTAATGAAATCCCCTGTCAGGATATCCTTGCACCATATCTTAATTTGATCGTGTAGTCTTGGTACTTTTTTACATTTGATTTTTTTTTCCTTTGCTCGAAATTTTCTCTCGTATTGTGTTGGCTACTAAACTAAAAATAATTTTAAGATACAAAACCAATAATAACTGCAATTTATTTTGATTAGCTCTCAAGCTAGAATTATAAATTCATTGTCAATTTAAATTTGAAAACATAGAAAATGCATGACATTCAAATCACGTATCAGTGAAGTGAACAATGAATTAGCTTCATACTGACGGTATAAAAATAGATTTTGTTAAAACAATTTTTTTTTTAACAAAATCTATTCTCTACACGATTTTAAATACAATTTAAAATTGTCAGTTCATAGATTTCCTTATAAGGAAATACACCATCTATTCCAATTATAACAAAATGTCGAAAGTATCAAGACACTTCGACCCTTAGTCAGGAGTGCCACGTGGACACTGAGCATTTTCAGTGTTGTTACGTTTGCCGTCTATTTTTGGGGCGTTATTCCGGACACGAAGACACTAATCTTCCTTATTTCATAAATATCCATTAACAATATCATTTATTTTGGGAATATTAGGGGCATGTTGATTAGGGGATCAGGGAAAAATATTATTTTATCAAGACTTTGACACCTTGAGCAGTGAGGTACATCTACGTAGAATTAGGTATAGGCAAATTTTGTGAGACTTTACGGAAGCGTTGTCTATATTTTAATTCTGCTGTTATTTTCGAAATCAATAAATTAGGATCGGTGATATTAACTAAACAAAAAGATAAGGGCGTAATTCAATCAAGGCTGGCAATTCAAACTTTTGTGCGGCTAAGGGTGCTTCCTAAGAAATCTTCGTGCGTATCCAACTGTACATATCTTTGAATAAGACCCCCTCTTCAATTGAACAATGGGACCGTTCAGCCTAGTGGACAATAACGCTTGACCAATTTTCTTTTGTGCGAATGCCTACGATTGGAGAATATCAAACGGGTGGCCAGACGGTGCTCTGATTGAGCCTCTTTTTTTGCTGAAAAACCATTGATTTTGACAAATTCACTGAACAATATTATAGGGTAACAGCCACTTTGAGACTCAGAATGTGTGATACATGTGTGACTTTTGAATATTACGATGCTCTTGAGAGGCACTTACAGATATTTTGAATTCGTTTAGGTCTGTCATTTGCAACAAATGTGCTGTTAAATCTTTTTATTATGTTAAATGTAAATGTTCTTGAGGTTAGTGTAGCATAAAATAGAAAATATTTCTTTTATTTCGAGAATAAAAACTAACCCAGTAACAAATAACAACGTTCTTATACCTGAGTGTTGTGTAAACATTAACGTAAGCAAAAGTTGCAAAATACGTTTCTACGAGATCGTAACTGACTAAAGCTCAGTTTCTCGAACGAAAACTATCACAAAATTGTGTCAAAATGTCAAACGCGCGTAATCTAGCTGTGCTTGGCTGGATGAGATTTTAACAGCATAACGCATCACTTAACAAGCGGTTAATGAAATTTGTGATGTGTTAATATATTTTTTCAGAAGCTCCAGGGATTATTTTACTCCTTCTAAAAGTACCTTTAACTACTACTACTAATAGATATGCTTATCCTAGTATTTAATCCTAACTAATATTACAAATGCAAAAGTGAGTTTGTTTGAATTGTTTTTGACAGTTTCACGCCGAACTTTTGATGTTTAGGTCAAGAGTGAATAGGTTACTTCTCGGCAAGCGTGCTCCATCTTCGACCACTTCATCGCTTTGTACAGAGATAGATGGAGCGTGAAGAAAGTTATAAGATACTTTAACGCAAGTGAAGCCGACAGCAAAATTTAGTAAATTATAGTAGTTAGATACCCATGTAATGTACCAACTCACCAACTAATCGAACAAAAATCCTTCCCCAATCCCACAGTATTGTTAAGGTAGCTAATTACACATGGCATCTCCCGCCCCATCGTGGAGAGCAAGTTAAGCCTTGTCTTGGCAGATATCAGCAAGCGTCTTAATTGACTTTTATGGCGTACTGAACACCTTAACACAATGCTGAGGGAATGGGAAATTAAGTCCGGCAATTACTGGCTGTGTCATCTCGTGGTTAGGTTTTGTTTTGTATAGAATGAGTGAGGAGTTTTTCTGAGATGGGTTATATTTTACTGATAAGCAGGGTTATTAATAAAACATATCATCGCTTACCATCAGGTGAGATAGTGGCCAAACGCGTGCCTATCAATAGTAAAAAAGAAACTTTAACAAACTTTCAGGGAGTGAAATTTAAGCAACTTTTACTTCTGAAAACTCGAAAAAAATATCAGATGTTTCATACAATACCTATGCAATATTTAGCCGATGAAAATGTAAGAAACAGCTGATATTTTTTTGAGTTTTCAGGGTTGGTCTCAAACTAAAAGTTGTTTTAGAAATTATTAAAAAAAGGATTATAAAAAATCATAAAATTCATCTAAGTTAAACGTTTAATGTTTCATATTTTTTGACGGAGATCGAGAACAGGTGGAAAATGTATTATTTTATCGCTTCATCTTTTCCTGATGTATTCTATGTTCTTTGATAAATTCATTCTAAAAGGAATAACATCTAGTACCTTACATTCACCAATAACAAGGTCGTTACAAAGTTTGCAAAAATGAAACCGGTTAAAAAACGTTCTATTGAACAAATAGCCTTCAGAAGTTACAATCAATTTTCAAAGGAAACAATCTTTCGCCAACAACATAGACTTGCCAACCTACTTTCCAAGAATTCGATAATTTATAGCCGCAAATAGAAAATAACTGTTTCGGCGGCGAACCATCTAATTTTCAACATTGTAGCTTGTAGCATCGTGTATTTATTTCCGTGGGCTTTGTTCTTCTATCCGCGAATTAAGCTGGGATCCGAGAGTCGCCGAATGATTTATACAAGCCACGCTCATCCCGCTTTATTTACGACTACCGTTCTACAGAATAATTACAGGGCGGTATAAACGTTCGCAGATGTAAAAAGGGATTACCCTTTAATGATTACGGCGTAATTGCGCAAAGAAAGTTCAGAGAAAAAAGGTTTTATTCACCTCCTGAGCTCGAGTTAAATGTTCGAGCACCGCCAACTTTAAACGAATAAAACTTTGTTATTTCAAGTAGACTTTCTCTCTTTTTAATTTACAGAAATTATTTTAGAAGAGTAAACCAATTTAATATTTCCGCGCCAAAGCTCGCAACGCCGAAAAACATACACATTTTCTACATGCGTTAACAAAAACAATGGAAGAGCGATACCCAAACATTTCTGTTTATGTTTCCCACAAAAAGATAAAAAAAAAACTTTAGGTACCCGGTTGGCCGCATTCAGGCGGGTTACCCGGTGGCCGGGCATTGTTGGCGCGATCAGGGTCTATTCATGCCTCCCCGGGTAAACGGAAAGCTTGAAAACATTCAAATTAGTCTATTGTGATTTATTTTTCTTGCCATCGCCGAATAATACGGCTGGAGTTGATAAAGGTCAATGTCATGAATTAGGTTTTTAGGCTCGTTTTAGGTTGGTCATTATTTTTGCTTGATGTCTGGGCCTGTGTTCTTTTATTTGATATATCGTGCCTTACTATGATAAATCGTTTCGAGCTAAACGTATTTCCTTCAATGTAAGTCATTCTTTTCGGGTACAGATTTATGATTTCCACCGCAGCTTTTGTGATTTATTATAAAATATTGTCATGAATGTCTGAATGCCAGTTGTAAATATAAAAACCATAAATTACTAAGCTTTTAAGCTCGAAAAAAAAAACCAAAAGCAAATGCAGATTTCCGAGAAAAAAGCCGAAGCTTCAAAAGAAAAATATTCCCAAAATCCGCGAGCAGGAAATGCAACACTGGTGGAAAACAAAACGAAAGAGTTTCCCGGCGATTTCACTCCCAAATCCGGTAGAAACATTCGAAACATCGAAATAAAGCAAACATTTAGGCATGGAAAATTCATTACTTATTTCTATCTATTGAAAGAAATTCCATCGGTGTTTGCAATTCATGGCGGGCGCGACGAGTGCATTAGCTGCCGCAACTCGACGCGGCCATGTAATCGTATTTGCATTATAAATTTGTTCGTACACCTAATGGCCCCTGCGAGCCTGCAACTGAGAGTAAACAAGCCGTGCGCAATGAAAACACTTGCGGTATTGGGAGTGATATAACTTTGCCGTACGACAGATGCTTGCGTCCTATGACTAGTACTGGTACCTAGTAGGCTAGCATTGTTCGGACTTGAGTTGGCCGTTTAAGTTTGACTGCAAATAAACGGTGACGACATTAAGGGCTGTTTTTAATTGCCAAAAACAACATGAATATTTACTTTTTAGAGAGACCATAAAATTTACCTATTCGAGCCTAAATTGTGGCTTTGTATATAACTAGGTTTTTTTTGTTGTGTTTTGTATATTTATATGAAAGAATAAAAAAGTAAACTTTACGGACACGATTATGATGGATTGGGTTAACAGTTGTATCGTAGTACCAATCAATGAAAGAAATCGTTACTAGACTAGCTATCATATAGAAAATTTTAGTATGTAAACAGGTTAACCAAACAGTTTCAAGTGTTGCATTTGTTCGAGACTGTGCATCTTGGGTTTTTTATATATCAATGCTGGACAATAAATTAACTGACATAGAACGTTTTCAGGTAGCTACACCCTAAAAATAATTTTATCGAGCGTAAATTGTGGTTTTTGTATTAAGCTGGGTTTTGGGCTGTGTGTTTTGTATATTTATATGTAAGAATAAAAAAGAAAACTTTAGGGACACGATTTAGAATCATAGTACCAATCAATGAAAGAAATCGTTATTAAGCTAGCTATCATATAGAAAATTTTAGTATGTAAAGAGGTTCACCAATTTTATGGCTGGATAAGCAAGACGGCAATAAATTAACCGGCGTAGAGCATTTTCAGGTTCACACAAAAAATAGTGTAGGCAAGTAATATTTTTTCAGCATTCCAAACATAAAATTATTTTTCTATAACAAGACAATTAATGAACGAATACATATCAAATAACAGTATTCCTAAAGACCTCTCAGCCCAAACAACGTAGATTAATGATTAGTAATATGACCAGCAACTATTAAAATTGATGATAGATAAAATCAATCATTAAATGAAATTTAGGGACTAACAATTGATTTAAAAAATTGGAAGATGTCTTTTGCCGTATGGTGTCGGCCTGTGCCGTATGGTGCCGTAAAGAATAATACCATCCCATCACTTCCCGTGGGTGTCGTAATAGGCGACTAAGGGACTCGCCAGAGAATAGGCAGCAGCGTTCTCTGTAAAAATCAACATACACTGCGATCGACAACCCACCTGCCAAGCGTGGCGATTATGGCAAACCCCCCCTTTTGGGGGAGGCCTAGCATTGGACGTCTTTTGGCTGATATGATGATTATGATGATGACTATCCCGGCTGTCATTTGGAGATATTTGGCAGTCGTGGCCGTTTTAGGGCAGGCCTATGTCCAGCAGTGGACGTCTTTCGGCTGATATGATGATGATGAAGGTGTCTTGGCAAAGACTATATTATTAGTTTTACTTTTTTATCATAAAGTTTTTTGCCAGCATGGGATCATGATTAAATGAACCACATAGTGGATGGGCCCCAGGAAATATCCGGTGACATCGCGACAGACTCAGGCGATGGTGGGACCAGTTTGTCGCCTTTGGACAGATTTTTCCAGAGTTGTCCACACTGGCCAAAAGCCGGAAGGAATGCAAAGAAGAAGGGGACGCATTTGTCTTGCAGCAGGAACATGCTGAAAATGAAGAAATAACAAAATAAGTTTTTTACGTATATCCTCCGTGCTCATTTTGAATACCTTTTATTTAAGTTTCAAGTCAATATACGCAGCAA
Source organism: Lacanobia wlatinum (assembly GCA_947578705.1). NCBI lineage: Eukaryota > Metazoa > Arthropoda > Insecta > Lepidoptera > Noctuidae > Lacanobia > Lacanobia wlatinum. The sequence continues at coordinate 11,398,546 of OX388024.1, read as the reverse complement.
GGTCTCCAGTATTCTTAAAGTCTTATGTGTATTTATTTTAATTACTATTGAGAAATAAATCTTTAACCGGACTTTAGAGGTCTTTGAAATAATAGATCTGAAAGAGACGACTTTTCTGAAGTCATGAAAAAGAAAGAAAGAAAAAGCGTTTATTTGCGGCACGCAAGTAAAAAATAAATAAAAAAAACTGGCCAAGTGCGAGTCGGACTTACGTGCAAAGGGTTCCGAACGAATTTTTTTTTTTTTAACATGTCGTTTTAACACTACAGACTTCTAATAGGTTTTCCTGTAATCTTTAATTTAAAAATTATAGATAATAAATCTTTACGATTTATTATCTATAATTTTTTCAAAATTTTAGGCTCAGTAGTTTCGGTGATAAGGGGGTGAATGGTAATTTTTCATCTCATTTCTTGAATAACTTCAAAACCATTTATTTCAAAATTATGAAAAAATATAATTAAAACCGGAAACCAAAAAACACAGTAAGCCCTTTCATTTGATATGTCACACGAAATTTTTCAAAAAACTTTTTTTTTATTTTTCTAATTTGACCCCCAAAAGTGACGCATCCGTGTTTGGGTCATAGAAGTCCATATGTGTACCAAATTTCAACAGAATTGGTCCAGTGGATCCGGAGAAAACTGGCTGTGACAGACGGACAGACAGACACCCGATCCTATAAGGGTTCCTTTTTTTTTCGGAACCCTAAAAAATGTCCCTCTGTATCAACCTGTTTTTTCTAGTTTTTGTATTGATTGATGTGTTCTATCATTATTACTTTACGACGTACTTCTGCCTTTTATATATTTAGCAATCAATTTATTTGAGAAATTAAATTCTACATATTTCCGTGTTTTATAAAGTCATAGCGGATGATATTTTGATGATGAAGTATTATTACCTAAAATAACATTATAACGGATCACTATGACGTCATTAATTAACTTATTCACATACAATTAACGTTGACCGTGAGTTATGGGCCATAATCTAGGATATGACAACCATAATACTGGATTATGACTGCGTAATACGGGCATTACGTGTAAATAAACAATTGTATGATATTTACAACAATATAAACGAGAAAGATAGGTAATCTTATGATGATGACCACAAGCAACCGACATAAATTTTGAAGAAGAGATTGCAACCTTCCGTCAAAAAAATCATTTAAAAGAGTTTAAAGTAGGTGAGTAAATAAATAATATTATAACATACTAGCTTCTGCCAGCGGCTTCCCCCGCGTAATCCCTAGGGAACATACTCCCGGGATAAAAAATAGCATATGTCCTTTCTCAGGCTCTAGACTATCTCTGTACCAAATTTCATTTAAGGCTTGTATACATGCCAATGACCTACGCTAACCGCATTTTTAATTTATTATAAAAAAGTAACAAAACCAAATTATTTTCGTTTGTATTGCAAAGCAGTAGATATTTTTTTTAGACTTTTGTTAAAAAATGAATGAGTAAAATGGTTTCATCTCATCGATTTGGAGGTGTTTTGGTGTTTTTTTTTTTTTGTTATTATGTGATACCGATACATAAAATCTGGCTAAACCAAGTTACGTACCATATCATGTAGATTACTACCTATTTTTTTCAGATGTAATTTCTCAGTAAATGCCGACGAAAAGTTGCTTCATCTGCATGCTGTTTTAAGCATTTCTCGAGAGAGCAGCCTTAAATCGGTTAATTAGTTTTGGCGTGAAAGCGCGACAGGCAGACAGACAAACAGACAGAGTTACTTTCGCAATTTATTATATCAGTAAGGATTAAAAATATTTTATTCAGTAGCAGGCATCGAAAAACCTTATAACTTTAAAGAACTATTACTGATTTGCACAAGAGCTTTTTAAGTGACAAAAGGCAGCAATAAGGTATAGTCTTTTTTTATTCAATCCCTAAAAGTTAGGTAAGGTCAGAGCTAAGTTTATATGTTTTTTAAACATTTTTGAAGACGGGTAATCACATCGGGCACATGTTTTTTAATTGCATAAATAGCACTGTTTGAAATAACTTCCCAAAAGATACTCTTTTACTCCTAAGGCTACAAGAAATTATTATCACCTGAGGCTCTAGACAAATGCTATTCTGAGCATTCTGACAGCGGTAGCGTGGCGAAAGCGATTGCCAAAATGCTGAAGAAATATCATGCTATGACATTTTGACAATAGCATTGCTAATAGAATGGCGACTTTTCTAGCCACTGAGCACAAAAATATCATCAAAGTCAATTTCAAAGGATTTATTTCTACTAGACCATTCTAGACCATTAACGGCAGTTTTCTTTTCTTTCTTTCTTTAAAAAAAAACCGTTGCCTCACACTAGGAATTTCTCCTGTATCGTGGGTGCGTTTACATACATAATCTCACATACATAAACAACCAGACCCGTAACAACTACATGAAGGCCACACAAACATTTGTTCCGTGCGGGAATCGAACCGTGCCGTCAAATGAAAATGAAATATTATAGTGACTCTAGTCGTCCACTCGCAAAAGGTAGATTCTCATGGAGAAGAACATCAAACCAGAAACTGCACAAGAAACCAACTCCATCTCAGACGGCCATAAGATCCCACACGAATATAATATCAAGCTATTTATAGATGGCGCTGGTAGTTAAGCCGTGCCATTCGCATCGTCGGGATTGTTGGCACAGGGCGGTTGCGGTCAGCCCCGAGCCCACAGCCATTTTACAAGTGGTTGTTACGGTGTTATACTGAGAATTCTGTATTGTGTGCATCGTATAATTAATAATCCTTGAGATATGCTATTATTATGGACGATTACGAACTTAGCGATTCAAGGGCAGGGGAGTAATTGTACTGCCCGTGACAGTTCACAATTGATATGTTGTGTGTTTATGTTAAATTGTGGTTGGCTTTTTAAGGGTTCCGTACCGGGTGGAAGAGTAAACAACGGAACCCTATCACTAAGCATCCGCTGTCCGTCCGTCCATTCGTCCGTCCATCTGTCTGTCAGCGGGCTGTATTTCAAGAACCGTAATAGGTAGACAATTGAAATTTTCACAGAGTGTAGTAGTATTTCTTTTGCCGCTACATCAACAAATACAAAAAAAGAACTAAATGGGGCTCCTATACAAGAAACGTGTTTTTTTTTGCGGTTTATGGTATAGAACCCTTCGTGTGAGAGTCTGACTCGCACTTGGCCAGTTTTTTTTGTTTCTAAACGAGTCTACTCTGGTATTTGATCTCGCCAGATGTAAAGCAATAAATGATGTATGAGCCTAGAAGGTAAATGCCTTCACCGATGTTTTTGAGGTAGACGTGTTACCTATGCAACGAGTAACAGAATAATCGCAATAGGCTAGTTTCCACCATCAATAAATTGCAAATCTATTTAGTCCGTCAGTTAGACTATTGAAAAATAATGGACACGTATTTTTTGTTTTTATAAATCAATGAATATTGTCAAAGGAAAAAACTTTTTTACAAAAAAATATAACCGACTTCCAAAAACAAAACACTACAAAGCATAAAATAACTTTAATTTCGGAAGTCTGCGGAAGTTTGTGGTTATTTCGTTTCTTGACACCAACATTTAAAAAGTTTTTTATTTTTCACTTTTTAGTGGTACCTGCGTACCCACTCACAGCATACCGGCGTGATGTTATGTTATGAAAATAAAGCTTTTGGTGTAAAGGTCTTGTCAGTACCAATAAAATAAGCCCAAACACTTGGTAGTTCCTACATACCGATGTGGAGTTCCCTTGACTCTCTGTCGTCTCCATCATCAAGTCTGATTCAAACCTTCATTCTTTTGTAGTATCACCCGATATACAGACGAATATCAGGTTTTTACCAGATGCGTGCCTACAATTTTCGAGAGTTGCCTTCGATTTCTCAGGGTTTCCATCATCAGATTCTGACGTGGCAATGGCAATGGGACCACCTGGGCAGCATACCCTTTCATATAAAAAAGATTAATCGAAATCGGTTCGTAAACGACGAAGTTATCCGCGAACACACATAAAAAAAGAGAAATATATATATATATATACGCGGTCGAATTGAAAACCACCTTCTTTTTTAGAAGTCGGTTAATAAAAATGCATCAAAATTCGGGAGAGGGAGCTAGTGACGTCACGTCGCTTGTAAAAATTGTACTATCGTAGTGATGTCACGCGAGTTTTCAACATACTGTATCTTCGTCATTTTTTGTTTACGTGAAAAAAGAAAAAATACGTGTCCAATATTTTTTTTAAATCTATATGACGGACTATTCGTTTTTTTCAGTAACATACCCTACTGCGTTTATTCTGTTACACGACCTTGGTAAGCGTACTATTACAAAATTTGTAATGGTACGCTCTACCAGCGTCTATATTCCTTACCAAATGTGGGGAAAGAAGACTAGTGAAGTATGACTACTCTAGACATCAAGCAAGTAGATTGATGAAACATGGGCGGCGAGTCTTTTTTAGACTTTTATCATTAACAGTTGCCAAATTTGTAGACTAGGGTCCATTGACAGCGATTTATCGGACAATTGTGAGCATCTTTGGAGGGTTCTAGTGCTTATACAGTTAATATATCATCAAAAAGGAAAACATAGGGTCACAGAATATATCCTTTTTATTTAGTTCACGAAATATCTCTCATATCGGTTCAATATTGGAGGAGAAAATAGGCGAGAGCCCAACCTCGACTTGTGACTTTTTACACACAAAGTCTCGTCGCCCAGAAGTGGAAGACAAATGGTGGAGTCATGTCATGGAGTTCCTCCGCACATTCTCTGAAGGCTTGGCTCTCAGACTTCTACAGATTGTCTGTAGAAGTCTGAGAGCCAAGCAACGTTTCACCGACGAGCTTGTGTGTGAACTGTACAGAAAAGTTCTTTTTCGACATATTTCAGATAATGAGAGCATCTTAATAAGCATTTTTACAAAGAATACTAGAACATATTGAGGTGACGTATAACAAAAGAAAAAATATGTTAGCAAAATGTGTTTGAAAATGCTCGTGCTAGCAGAAAAAGCTGAGCTATTCATTTTAACAGAACATTCTCTTGCACCCAAACAACATTACTGTAATCCATACATTTCACGTAAAATATATCATTTTCTAAAGAAAATCTTTTTCATAATAAACATATTAGGTACAAACCTTGTTAAGGGTGCAAAAACGTGAAAAAATGGTAGTGTGTTTAAAATATATTTTGAGGGCTCCGTACAAATAATTCGATTTGTTTCACTCTACATATAGAGGTATGTACTCCATTCCATGTATTGATTCCGTATTCCATGTGTTAGCTAGTCTTAGACCTTTTTCTGATGACAAAATTTTAGAAACAGAATATTAGCTGTTAAATTACTGGCTTCCGAACAACAAAATTAGGGTTCCAACACATACTTTCACTACTTCTATAAAATAAATATTTTTCCCTTAAATCCTTCCAATGTTCTTTTATTGTTATTCAGATTCGCTCTGAACTCTGAAACAACATTTAAGTAAGGCTTGAGTGTCTCTGACTGCAAGCAGACACACATACAGGTAGACACATTAAGGGTTTCAATTCAACCATTCCACAACCCTAAAAACGCTGTCTATTCTGTCTAAGTACGTCGGAGTGTTTGCATCGGGTGAAAGAAGCAAGGTCATTAATGCACCCTCCGCGGTACCCTCGCAGTCAGATAAGTAAGTAAAACAACTTTATTTGATGTTCGCGTCAGTGGACGACATTGTGACACTAGGGGACGAACAGACGTAATAAGGGTGCTTTTCTACTAGAAATGTGCAAGGTACGAAGCGGTGCGCGTGGAATAAATCCACCAATGGGATCTGTTCATTTTTCTAGCCTGGCTTAGCTCAGCGCTGGGCCTCACAACAATAATGACATGGCATGCCAAAATGTTTGAGATTGACCACGTGCCATTTCGGTAGCTCATGTCAATCCTATTCATTTATGACTTTTCGACAATTTTTATTACTGACTAGCTTTCGCCCGCGACTTCGTACGCGCACATCCCGTTTTTCCCGTTCCAGTAGTGATTTCGGGAAATCCTTTCTTACTGCTCTCCTACGGCCAGCGGTTTCAGCTGTGCGTTGTCTATCAGTCACTCACTCAGTAACGGAAGAATTTTAAATATTACGATGATAGATTATTATCACTTTATCTAGAAGCTTGGTCGAAGAGGGGTAGAAGAAGGTAGAGTATTTGATTGTTATGTACTAAAAAGTGAGACAATTGTATGAGGGATACGAGCGAGGAATGTGTGCGAGGGATGTGGATGAGAGTCGCGAACGAGAAATGTGTGCACGCATGGCTGCAAAGAATACATCACTCAGCTACTTACGTTTTACAGCCTCGCTAGGCAGTACGCACAGCGCAAGTTTCTCGCTCATTTCTGATGCAAAAGCACCCTTATCCTTGGGTGTTAGAACGCTACTAAATTATGCGACCTCACATTTGCGTGCCAGTAGGAATTTAGGATCGTATGCTTTTTTTTTTCTTAGGGGAGTCTTAATGCGTTTTGACTGATGATAAGGTTGTTTGTGAGTGAGATTTGGGTAATTTTATGTTTGTTCAATTATTTCAGTAAAATGATGCCCAATTGGGTGAATCGTATTTAAGGCCAGGTAGACCGAGCGAAGTAGGTACCTTACCTATCTAACGTTTCCATACTTTACGCGAAGCGAGCCGTGCGCTCACGTCGATGGCGTAAAGCCGCTGTATTATATAATAATTTATTATTAAAAGAATTAAACTATTATGCAAAATGTTTTTTTAGATATATTTTTGGGAAGTATAACTTTCATAAGCCTCAAGAACAATAAGAAAAACAAAAAAAAATTGCGAATTTAGTCTCCTCTTCGGATTTATTTTGATCGAGTGAAGTTTTCGATATTATGTTTTGAACCAGAAGTTGACAAAGTACATAAAGTAAACTTCAATACATATTTTTTTTGCTTTAAACAATCACTATTTGTTTGTTTATTATTGATTCAAAGTGATGGAATATTGGGAAAATTGGGAATGCCTGGCCGTAATTAAGATTTTTTTTAACATTGCCCCACACTTCGTATTTCTTTTGTATCGTGGATGCGTTTACAAATATACAAAGCCGCAAACACAAACAGCTACACCCAAAACAATTATTTGTAGGCCATACAAATAATAGGCATACATTTTTTTAACATTCAATAACAAAAATTAGTAAGTATAAATTCATATATACACTGTTGCTCCAATTCAACATGGTGAAAATTTCAGTTCTCCCCGAAATACTTTATTGGTTTACTAAAACGTATTTCGAAAAAGTTTCCGCGAAATCCGAATCCAACTAAACGCGCCAGTTTTCAACATTCAGAACGAAATAAAAACTAAAAAAAAATAAAGGGATTGACAAACTTTGTTTGAAAACATGCAGTGATACTTCACAAATAACTGTACCACATACATGTTACCGTCAAAAATATCTACAGGTAGATCACACATCGAGACACATCGTAACTCAACAACGATATTCGCCTGAAGAATTATAATAGTGCGTACGTCAAAAATGACTATTTTACATAACAGCAACTTTTTTTAAATAACGGTAAGCCAAATTATCAGATCACTACTTTTTCCAAAAATAGTTGATTTTCTTAGTTTTAGAAGTTTTTTGTTTTATTTATTTATTTATTTGCTGTCTAATTGGTAAAAACGAAGCACACGATCTTTCTTAATCCAATAAAAAAATATTTTGGGCTCACTTCCAGTCGATGGCGACGTGGAGGAATTTTTGTCGCCATATTTTTATTTTTATTTTAAGTGTAGGCCATTGCTATATAAAAACCTAAGATGCACAGTCTCATATAAATGCAACACTCGAAACTGTCGTCAAAAACTGGCATGTATCAAGTGTCATGCTCATGTGTGAGTTGTGTGTAGTTATACTATAAACATTTTTGTTTTGCAAATTCAACCTTACACGCGTCGCTTAAAGTTGTTTTTATAAAGCAGTGCAGTATGGCGAGCGATGCGAGACTGTTTGAAACTAGTGCACATTGTGCGCTTGTTTTTTGCGGACGTTTTTGGATGCTGAGTGTGTATCTGGGGTTTTTTATATATCAATGGTGTAGGTACATTTAAAAAACATCACCACGCGACCTCTTCTGGAGTATCAGTTGTTTTGCCGCTATTTTCTAGTTGTTTCATTGTTCAAAGGGTTTGGTCTTTTTCGTGGCCGAGCCCTTTTATTTAATTCTTAGAGTTTGTACATTAGATTAGTATGTTAAATGTACATGTTTCTAGTAAAATAAATATTTCTATAATAATGACAAAAATTACTTAGGTACGCACTGTTTTTTCAAAATTTTAATTAATTTTAGAATTTTATTTATATTATTATAAATTCACTTCTGCAATTGACCTAATATTCCAGGAAAAACTGAAATATTTTTGTTTAGTAGATCACACAGATTTCTGCTTTCAACTGTACCTTGTACACGTATAATTTTCAAACGTGCACGATTTCTGTACATTTAACAAAAGTACCGACGTATAACGACCTCGTGCTCCTGGCAAATGGATCGCTCGCTCGATAGCCTATTGCCATCCAAACTGAACCGGCTGCATAGAGACAATAGTTCTTAAAGCGGCTCTCACTTAAAACGTCCCATTTAGTCCCACAAAGGAACTTTTACGATTGCACTTTCTACAATATGAGTTTGTGAGTTGTCATTAAGTAAATTCTTTGTTGGATACCTATTATTATGGAAATGGGCTGAGTGGAATTTGTTTCAAAGTATGTAAGTTGTGGAAATTGTTTTTAATTTACTTGGAGTTTTTAAAATGAGTTGCGTTTTAGTAAATAATGATAATAATGTTAAGCGAAATTGCCTGTCATAACTTTAACTGTTGATAGCTTTTTTGTAACTGATTTGAGTAAAGTTTTAACACAACAACAAAAACCAGTGTTAGTGTTTACATTTTAAATCAAACTGTTAACACCTAAGCGCTTCGCTGGTTTTTCAACTACGCAGTGTTGCCAACTGCCCAAAAACAATCTACAGTCTACACTGATACAGACCGACTCACTCAATTTAAATCTTTTATCAACAGCAGCGAAAATATAGATGGAAGGCCAACCCAATCTAAAGCTCATCCCAAAAATGTCAAAACAAAAATGAAAACGTTTTGAATGCGCGATTGGAATAGGCACATGAATTACATAATTTACACGAGCAATGTCAGAGTACCGTCCCAATCACTTTTCAACGGGGCTCCGCCTGCGGCCGCCAGATGGCGCTCCAAAATCCGCGGTAATCCCGAATTTATTATCTGTTTGCAACCATTTGCCGTTGCGATGCAATCCGACGAATGCCACGGACGAAATGAATGTGAGCGAATTCGCACCGATACTGTATTGAAAAGCGGTTAAAATCTGCCCATAGAATGTAGTGCAAGTTGCGAAAATATTTGGAATAGCACTAAATTGCGACCCTACCGAACGTAAATACGTCAACCCATGGGTGTGGCGGGAAAATACAATGAAATAATTTTTGTCTTTGCAATTACTAATATCAGAACTGAAAAAAGAACCCCAATATTGCCAGTGCCAAATTAATATTGGAATATTTTATTTGTTAATAATATTGATGTGAAAAGTCCATTGCGTGATTTTTATTCGATGACAGTTGGTATAGAAATATCTGGATATAACTTTATGAACGAAAGTTTTCGCCCAAAAGGGTTTGTTAAAGCTGCCTACTGTTTCCTAAAACATTTTACTCCCTCGTTGTCGACTAAACCCTTATTTATAACACTTTGACTTTTTACCCACTTTACACATGTTTCGTGTTCTAATTTACTAGCAATTTCTAACACAAAGTAATATTACTACTCTACTACTACTCATAATATTACTCTCAACAACTCCTCTTCGACACTTACGAAAAATCAGTTCGCAACCTAACGCTAGGAAAACACATTAAGGAAACTGGAGCATCCCGAGATTTCAGCAGAAACAGGATCCAAAATCCGCTAAGACGCCTCAAAACGTGGATTAAGGTTACTAAGTAACTATAAACAGCAGAACACACTTGTAACATCACGTTTAGCAGTTTCCACCTACAATAAGTGTGGCAAGTGGGGTTTTAATCACCTGCATCGGGCCTGACACAGATGTGCCAGCAAATCCGCGGTAAGCCCCGACTTAGTTCGCGCTGTTCATGTAATCAGGCCGGTTGAATTATCGTCCGTTTTAAATACAATTGTTTCTGTGTTGTGCCTGTTTCGTACTGGGAGACAATGACGAGATCCCGGATCGATTTTTGAATGTTTGAATATGGAATACATAGCCTGTCAAAATGTAGGTTATGAAACAGCTGTTTCTTTTTCTGCGAAATCGTTTCTGTCTAGACGGCGGTGTTTGTTTTATTCAAATGCATACTTATATCCATTTTCACGAAGAACAGAATGGCTTCTGAATATTTTCTCCTATTGAGTATTTTCTGCGAGCAATATTCCACACGATCAAATTCTAATGAAACATTAATTTCATTACGAGCACAAGGCCGTAACTTTCAAGTCCAAGTACTTGTTAGAGATACAATATTACGTAACGATGTATTCACGGATCTGTGTGGCAATATTGACGTCAATATTGAAGCAGGTTCAGGAATATTCTGCCATAAATCTCAACCTACACTTCGTTGCGAATGATTTATACACTTACTTTTGAAATGTGTTGTAACGAGAAACCTAGAAGCCTAGAAGATAGATGCTGTGCTTATAAAATTCTAACCATAATGCTTGTTTTTGATAATATCTACTAGATGACATATAACCTAAGTTTAGGTAATGATTCAATAATAGTGCATTCAGTTTTGCATTGCGTGATCTATTATCATGTTGTCATGTTCACTTTGCAAAAAAGAACTTTAATACTCTTTAATGATTTTTATTTTTTAACATTTTACACGATCAAATATATATTTTTTTTTAAGTCGTACACAAAACCGCTTGTATACCAAGAGCTAGGCTAAGTTAGTTTTACTTAGCTCGCAAACCTGAAGTAATTTCTAGACTTACACGGCTTAGTAGGAATAATTTTCTAAAGAAAATATAAAAACTTACCTCAGAAAGACAAGGTAAGCTTCAAACTAACTTAGTTCTTAGTCATGCTAAAATTAATATTTTGCTTTGGATTAATTGAAATTACACTGAAAGAGGGTAGAAACTGATGCTGATCATAGAAGATCAATAAATGTCGAAGGGTAGCTGAATGTCACTCAAGGAATTGTCAGGATGATTGACTGGCAAAGCAACCCCTGCCAACGGCTTAAGCCAGTTGTTTGAAATACTGGAATGTTTTATGTAAGGCAAATTGTATTGCGTTTCGATTCAACTATTGTTAATAACTAAGATTGAGTGAGTTACTGAAAGACAACGCACAGCCGAAACTACTGGTCGTAGAAAGCTGAAATTTGGGATGTAGGCTAGATCCTTGGGACCTACTAAGGGAGCACTAAGTAAGGGTTTCCTAAAATTAAAAACGGGATATACGCGTTCGAATTCACGGGCAAAAGGTAGTGCAAGCATATGTATGAGAACACGCTGTAATAAAACATTATTTATTTACAGACACGTCTAAGGCAAAGGGAATATTTTTCCCACCATATTTTATACTTCATAAATCGATCATAATTATTATTAACGTATTTTATTGACTTACATGTCTATTTGAAAACTTATCAATCAATTATTAAACGTCTCAAAATAATATTTGAAAAATCGTGTTCTACGCATAGTCCTACCAGCCTATGATATATCTGGCATATTTTTCCAGTTTCCAAATTATTATTCAGGTTTAAAATTCATACCAAGAGACTTTTTTTTTTCATTTCATTCCCAGCATGATAAAACCAGACACCAGCAAGAAAAAATATTAAAATTCATATTTTAAAACTACCAATCATTTCAATTTTAAAACTCTGATATGTACATGCTTCACTTGTTTACCTTACCTTTATTAAAATTCCGACATAGTGTTAATACAGGGTGGATAGTTAAAGCCCCCGAAGGATAAGTTTCTTAAATTTTGGTTTGACCAATTTTACTTAAAGGACATTCAATTTTTTAACCGACTACCAAAAAAGGAGGAGGTTCTCAATTCGGCGGGTTTTTTTTTATAAAGTAAGACTGCTTTCAAACAATTTCAAAGAGGGCTACAGCGTTCAAATTTGCCGCTAACGGCGCCAGTGTAGCGTGAGATTTTAAATATCAAATTTTAATGTTGGTGGGCTATTGACGCGAATTTATTTACTTATTTGTTTTGATTTTTGTGAATATTTTTCTAAAACCGCCTGAATTTGTTCACATGCGCATAACAACAAATTTAATGCTACGATTAAGAACCTTACTCGAAAGTGGTGCCACTTGGTTGGTACAAAAACGGTAGCCCTCATTGACCCTTCGAAATTGTTAGCAAAAATATTTAGGAAATTTTCCGTCCAAGACCATCTTCAACTATTCACCCTGTATAGTGCATCTGCGATCCCACTCCCTTATTCTAGATATTGGCTGGAGACGCAGTAATCCAACACCTGAGACTGTCCTGGGATTAAAACGAAGCAGCATGGCGGCGATATGAACTCCTCCCCACAAATATGTCGATGTAGCTTCCTATTAGACGTCGATTGCATACTAAATTTTGTCGTGGATTATTCCTTGCTGCATGAATTATTATCTCCGTAGTAGGTAGGGTAGCCGTTGCTTCTTAAATAGTAATTTAATTTTAATTTTGGTTTGATTTGGTATGGCATGCGGGGATGCCGTTGGGCGTCAACTTCAGTTGTCACGAAATCGTGCCACAGGTAGATGGTATAGGCCTCCGCTGTTGTCCGTCCATCCGTCCGTCCGTCTGTCTGTCAGCGGGCTGTATCTCAAGAACCGTATATATAGAAAGTTGAAATTTTCACAGAGTGTACCTATTTCTATTGCCCTATAACGTGTTGTTTTCTTCACGTGAGAGAGTATGTTTCGCACTTGGGCGGTTGTTTATTGAAGTCATACAAGTTTATTAAAAGTACGTCCATTTAAGTGATCCTTGCTTTAATTTTGAGAACTTGCCGATTTTTAGATTGAAGACTTGTGACTTTTATTTTGAACTAGTTGACCCACGCAACTTTATCTGCTCCGCTCCTATTGGTCTTAGCGTGATGGTGTATAGCCTATAGCCTTCCTCGATAAATGGGCTATCCAACACTGAAAGAATTTTTCAAATTGGACCAGTAGTTCCTGACATTAGCGCGTTCAAGCAAACAAACTCTTCAGCTTTATTTATTAAAGTATAGATATAGATAAGTATAAAAGTATAATATGGACACAAAATATCGCTGTTTTAAAAGTAAGACAGTGTTGAATTAAAGAGCATTAAAGATAGTTTTTAAATAAATAGCTGTCTATTATACGTAATTCCATGGGAAACCTAAGTGGGGAAAAACATATTGTTATATTTTCATCATAAAGAACCCAGATGTTAAATCCCAATTCAATGTTACTCAAATTATAACAAAGGCATTCAAATTCAGAATCATTTCATTTTGCGGTCATAATTCTGAGTTTCATCCTCGTCATATTTTTCCTTAAAAATGTTCGTTTGACTGTGAAATAGTGAAAAAATGTATAAAAAAGATGTTAAAAGAACCTCCTAAAGAAAACAAGGAATTTCTTTGACCTTTCAAAAAAATTGAAATTATTCTCTCAAAAAGAAAAGATGAAAAGAGAAAAATTGAATTACTATACGAATTTGAAATCTCTGTGATGTTTGTTTGTGGCAATGGAAAAAAAGTGAATGCATTAGATGTCCCACCCCTAAAAAGGTGTCTCACATACAAAGGTGAATTTCTTGGACCCTTCGCTTGCACCACTCATGAATATTTTAGTGATGTTCTTACGATACGTAAAGTGGTGAATATGTTCTCAAATAATATACGTAGAGCTTTCTCAAAAACGTAAAGTACATTTCCTGGATATGAGGACATAGAATACCTACAGAACAAAATCAAATAAACCTCTTTGAGTATGAAAGGAAAACTGTGAATAATTTAAAAGAAATATTGTCAACTGCAGGCTCTTCGTTCAATTGAACCAGTTATCTATTCAAACGATATTGAACCTTATTTTAGTCTTTTTGGTGGGATCGAGATACTAATTGTACACGAGAGGAAATCTTGATACGGAGACATATCTGCATAGAGATGTCTTTGTCTCGCAAGGTTTCTTGAGCATGTTATAAGTAGGTTAACTATATTGGATTTTCATTCGCATGCAAATACTGTTAGCTGTGCGAGTATACATGCCATGTTCAGCAGATTTGTATAAGGAAGCTGTTCAAATATAGATAGGTCAGATCGTATATATTTGTGTCTGAGCAGACAAACATATTCGCGTTGCCTTGGGTATTGCCCAAATTCTATATTCTGTTATTTTTGGTAAGAATAACGGAGAATTTGATATCTGAATATAAAATTGCAGGTTTAAAGGAAATAGACAACGGGGAGTTTAGAAAATAAAACTAGAGTCTTGGAAAATCCATTGAGAAGTAGAGTGTCTTGCAAATTCTAATACTTTATGAGAGTGTATTCTCGGATTATGTTCTACTGTATTTTTCGTATTATTAAATTCAAAGTCTATCATTTGTAGGTCATCATTTTTTTTTTTGTGTGAAACTATCTTCTACATTAGATCTCAAATCTTTGTGAAACAGAATAAACGTAATACCTACCCGAAATGGGGTCAATGTACTTATTATTATAATCAAGTTTAGCTTAGAGACCAAACCCTCAGCTGTTAATACATTTTGTCGAGTTATGCGCACATAAATATATAAGTTGCCCGGTATCTTCTTTTCCCATATACCACAGTGTCTCAAGACGAAAGTCTATGATCAGTGCGTGTTGCCAGTGATGACATACGGAACTGAAACGTGGTCGCTTACAATGGGCCTCATCAGAAGGCTCAAAGTCACTCAAAGAGCAATGGAGAGGGCAATGATTGGAGTTTCCTTGCGTGATCGAATCAGGAATGATGATATCCGCAAGAGAATCTTTCGGCTGATATGATGATGATGATGAAATATATGGGGTTTTTGTTTTCTAAACCTTGGGCACATCATGAAATGGCCAATTCTACGATATGGCCAATTCAATATAAAGCATATAGCAAAGACAGCCACGACATAACATAGCAAAGTTATAACATTTGGCCGACTAACTGATTTATTCTACAAACACTAAAAAACCACACCAATTCAAGAGATCCTTTTGATATCGCTTAATAACAAAACCGCAAAACAATTCAACATTGTACGATTAAAAACTGGCATTACGTGTGTTTGCGGGTATAACAGCTTCGGTAATTAACCGCTCAAGTTCAGACAAATGGATGGTTAACATTTTATGTTCAAAACTCTTGTGATTTTTCTTCTAAAGCCCTCGTTATGCTGACCGCATTACCGCATTGCTGTTTAGATTTCATCGAATTATGTTTTTATTGGTCTAGTTGGGAACTGGGGTAGGGATGTTGTACTCACGGCTTAAGTTGTCTGGGTTGTTAAAATAAATTACACTTTTGCAAAATTATTCATGTTCACGGCTTTACAAACGTTTTTATTTCAGGTTAGTTTGTCTACATTCGTTTATGTTTATCTATTTGGTTAAACTTTGTGTTTGGTGCTGGTAGATATACGTGACTTATTCAGCACGGTATTATCTACCAGTCAACCTTTGGTTTAAAAATACTACTCTTTTGTAGTTATAATCTTAAGGGTGCCTGTCTATTTGCGCGGTGCGAGGCAACGGAGCGGAGAACGGAGAAATATTAACCAATCATTTCAGTCAAAATGTCAGTAACTCACGTGGTGCGGAGATTTTATGCAATTCCATTGGTTAAAATTTCTTCGTTTCTCCGCTTCGCTGTGCAGTCCGTAGTCGTAACTCAAACTCACAAAAATAAAGGAAGATGAGGGCTTGGTACAAAGTGACTCTGTAACAGCGATTACGATTGTCAAAGGTTGTCTGGTAGAGAATACCTTGTTGCATTAGTACATCTGTACGGTGAAACAACACACTAATAATGCACTAATGCTTATTCGTGCACTTTTACCTCATTTCACAAATTGATGTTAGTCGAGCATTCAGTACACGATTAGCGGTCATCGCGTGTGCCCCTCACTCCTTTGTATTACTAAGGGTGCCTTTCCATTAGCGGAGCGAGGCAAAGGAGCGGAGAAACGGAGAAATTTTACTCAATGGAATTGCATAAAATCTCCGCAACACGTGAGTCACTGACATTTTGACTGACATGATTGGTTAATATTTCTCCGTTTCTCCACTCCGCTGCCTCGCTCCGCTGTAATGGACAGGCACCCTTAAACTTTAGTCCGGATAATATAAATAATTTTACTTTATTAGCAGCAGTATCATTTAGCTATCTTCCTAACTTTTATACCACCCATGTACTACTTTGCAGTTTTGCACATAAACTGAAATAAATAAATAAAAGTTCAAAATGTTTGAGATTGAGATGCGCTACCTAAATATCACGAAGTCAATTTCTCATTTCGGCAATCGAATTCGTTGATCGAATCTCACTTCATCCAGAATCCAAAGAAAACTAGCGAGAAAATAAAATTTAAATTAGAAAACGGTCCAATCTCAGTCTCTGCAGACACACGCCACAAAACTGATAAAGAAACCGATTGCACACATGCTAATTAACACACTACTATCTCTTATAATCAAGTCAGTCCAGCTCAGCCAGTCGCCAGCTAGAACAAAGAAAATGTCCCAGTAAAAGAATATAACAATGATCACATACGTTAATTTAGCTCCTATACACCGGCCTGTTTAATTATTCATCTCATTAGAGAAGTTCTAGCGCTCCTTTGTAGATAGTTGGATCGGGTGCACTGCCGATAGCCTAGTTCGCAGCAAACTTCCGAGGTGAAGTTTTGAGAATATGTGTCGTACCGTCGTACCCAACTTAATGTCTTCCAATTGAGAGTCTAAGATAATATATTCGGAGTATTGGAACTGCCAAACGCATTGTTCGTACGCTTATTGTTTTGAAAGCGCATTTTGGTAAAGCAAATTATGTTTTTGGATGCAAAATTGTTGGAGAGTATTAATTTGTAAAGATTTGAATGGTGAACGCTAAATTCTAAAGATGCAGTCATAATTATGTTTAGAATGTTTTAGGTGTTTGTATTGAACACAATTATTTATTGATATTTGAACGGCTTGAATTTATATTCAAGACGTTAAAACGCTTTATATTAAGAGCCCTATCACAGAATTGCGTTTTCACTCACAAAACTGCTGACTCATCACATTATGTAGAAATTAGGCAGTTGCAATTATGTTTTTTTTTTAAGTTTTTCATTTCTTATGAATTATGGTTTATTTTGGTATACATTTTACGTAATAAAATTAATGTAGTAAGGAGAAATTTACAGTTCAATCTGGGCGTTTTTAGTAGTTTTTTTTATGGATTTGAATGGGATTTTGTTTTACGGATATTTCATTCTTATTTAAAATTTCATGAAAGAAACCACTACATCAGGAATATTATGATATATTTTTCATTTCATTTGGTTTGTACAGTAGTTCAATCCACGAGCTCGAAAAAGTGCCATAGCGCTTTTCATGAGAAACTTACTTCTGAATTTTGGCTTTTTACAAATAGATAAAAGAAAAATGCAAATGTGAGGCCGCTATTTTAAACAGTAATAACTATTCTCAACAACCCAATAAACCAAAGTTGTCTAAATATTTTAGTTTCTGAGAATAAGAAAGCCAAAGTTGGTCATTTTACGCAAACAACACAGTCAAATTGTAATAGGCCTCTTAACACAAAAGCATTTTTAACGTCATTTTGATTAAAAATTAGTTATTTTTCTGAAGCCATTAACTAACTCAGTCTTCATTTGGTGTCAAAGTGTAATAAATTATGTACAATCAGTACGATTGGCAGATTCAATTCGAATATAGATCGAAATCTAATTTAATTTGGAGACAGAATTTACTATCCACTGAATTCACACAAATATCAGAAATACATTACAATCGACTCGGATAATGATGACAACAACAAAAATTCCACCCAGACATCGATATCAAAAACAAAACGCGTGACCATCGTATGCAACCTTCAATCAATTTAAGCGGAGAGTACTGTCAGAGTTCAGGCGGGCATAACATATCGTGCGTCGGGGACAGACGGACGGACGGCGTAGTGGCGTGACGAGGGGTACGTCACTAGCATCCCAGTCAATTCTGTTTATAGCAATTCATTTGTTATATCGCACAATCACAATAACTCGGTAACGTGATCGTGTTGACTTTCTTTTGTTTGGAACGAGTGTTCGAGAGTGAACGTGTCATGTTTGATGGATTTTATTTTGGGATATTCTTCTTTTGTTTGTTTTCCATCAGATTTAGTTTCGAGTTGGACTGGCTTTCTGAAGATTTTTTAAGATTAGATGAATTGTCGAAGTTCGAAATTTAATTCTGCAATATTTGTAATTAATGAACATTCAGGTTTCTTAACTTACATTACTTACTTCGTTGTGTTTTAGTTTGTAGTTTTCATTTTATGTTATTATCGGTGTACAATTCGAATATAATGAGCAGATGGTGTAGCAAAGGGTCATTAAAATAGGTACCTACCTATAGTCCCAGGTGTAACTTCTATTCAATAGTTAAAATCCAAATAACATAAAAGGGAACGTTTCACTGAAAAGGAATAAAAGAAATAAATCCTTAGACGATCTGATAGAAGTGCGATTAACCCCTTCAACAATCTCTTCTATTGTTACACTGAATTGGATTCATCGGCTGTACTGTAATTACAACTGAAGCAGCTTTCAGCGACGCACAATAGATTACTCAGAACATTAATCTTGAAGCATTGAAAAGTGCACGGGGCCCTTTGCATACCCTTCACGAAATCGCAAACCAATTTAGCGTGAAAACAGAGGGAAGGAGTCGACAGGTTAAAAGGGACAGAAGCAAACAAGTTCAATATCGTAGTGAAAGAACAATAGGGAGTGTGACGTGACAAATGACGTGCAGGTGTCACGGGCGTGTTATCGGCACGCCGCAGCCGCGAGACGCCGTGATTGTGAATACACCGTGATTAAACACCGTAGACTAGCACACGCCTAAAAACTACAGCGTGTTAAAAGAGAGAGACGGGTTAAATTGGGAAACTTTGGTTTTTGGGATCAATTAGGAGAGAAAGCATAACAAGGAGTGTGACGTGACAAATGACGGCAGGTGTCACGCCGCGTGTTATCGGCACGCCGCAGCTGCGGAGCTCCACCACGTTACTGAATATGCTATGATTAAAGAAAAATACGTCTACAATTTTGTGGCTCCAAAAATTCTAAAAATGCCGATATTTTCACACGTTCTTCAGTCTTTTAGGCCTTTGTTGTATTACATAAAAGGCTTAAACACATAACAAAAGCTAAGGGCTTAGGGTTGCAATAATCCAACCTTATTATGATAGGCCACCTTTCCTTCGACGTCGTCTTCAGTACGAACAGATCTTGTAATGCTGGTTTGATTATGTAAATAAATATAACTTACAAATACTTACGTAACTTTATCTAGATACACATAAACAACATTAAAACCGAAATTCAGCAAACAAAGCCGATAAATCATTAACAGATCAATTTCCAAATACTAACACCCGGAGAAAATCAGATACGTCAGTCAGTCCAAGATAGCGTAACTTCAGACCCCCGCGAGAGAGCGTGACAAATGTCACGCGGTCTCGACTTTACAACCGTCAAGTTTCTTATCAGTGCGCTGAAATGAAGCAGTAAGTATAGGCCTGAGGCTTCCTTGTTTGCAAACCTGTCGGAATGAGAATTAACATTGTGTAAATGCGATTTGCGTGACACCGTGACGTGACAAGACCTGTTCAGATAAGTTGGCGGTAATGTTGTTATTATTGTGGCTAATCCGAGGTGGATTAAAATGAATTATTGTTGTTGGTATTTTGAAACGACACCACAGTTAAACCAGCCTGAATTATTTGAGGATTTGCTTATTATAATATGATATATCTACCTACTCATGTTATTCTGAAGTTTTGTTTATTACCCAACCATTTTTACGAAACGATACAAACATTATTCTTATTTTTAAAAGCTATGAGTTCTGGGATAAAATTCCTCTGTCGCATTAATCCGTCTATGTACCACTACTGTACAGTTTGAAGCTTAAATAAATAAGTTATTAATCGACGGGTCATTTATTTTTCAAAGTCTTACCTGATTGCACCTCACAAGCGTGACATAGAGGCAACTTAGGAATGTTATAATTTCTGTTTTGATAAATACGGAAAATCCAAGTCCCGGACATGAGCCATGAAGTATCGTGTATAGTCAAAACCAGCCAAGTGCGAGTCGGACTTGCACAAGAAGGGTTCCGCATTATAAACCTTAACTTTTATTATTTGTTGTTATAGCAGCAAAGGAAATACACAATCTGTGAAGATTTCAACTTTCTACCTATTACGGTTCTTGAGATACAGCTCGCTGACAGACAAACGAACGGATGGACAGCGGAGGCTTAGTAATAGGGTTCCGTTTGTCAGCCTTTGGGTACGGAACCCTAATGATGAGGATACGTCAATACGTTATTAACTAGCTTTTGTATACGACTTCGTACGCGCATTTACAGTTTTCTCCCGTTCGCGTTGGAATTTTTGGAAATCCTCTCTAGTGCTCCCATGCACTTCCCAAGGAACCTACATGCCTTACAGCTTGCTACGACCAGTAAGCTTCAGCTGTGCGCAGTCTGTCAGTCACTCAATCACTCATAAGTAACGGAAAACGATGATTAATACGAGTACTTTTGTCATTTTTTTCGACATTTTTAGTATTTCGACATAGATTTTTTTTTTTGAATTAGGTCTAACATAATTGGAGTATTAAATAATATGTAATTGTTCGTTTTTTTTCTAATTTAATACCATGATTATTCATAATTTTTAACACATTTTAATTTGTAATCCTCACCTAGATTTGCACACAATATTTGTACGCCTCCTGGCATAACATAGCGCTCTGTTAATCAAACATAAGATCTGTATTTCTTTACCTATGTTAACAAATATGTAAATAAATAAAAATAATAATAAAAGCCTTTATTCGCTGACCTTTTTAACTTAAATGCTTTTCTTATAAAACAGTAGTATTATTATATCTAATTTACATAGCAAAAATAATAAATTCATTAGCAACCACTTTGGTCAGGTTGTCTGTCGACATGGGCCTCTCCCAATTGTTTCCACGTCTCTCTATTCTTGGCAGACCTTCTCCATCCTTTTGGTAAAAAAGGATTACCAAAAGGATGTAAATAAATACTGAATACTGAAAAACTTTATTTATTAGAATTAGTTGAGAACTACAGGTCCTACATACAGGTCATATATATAAATACTAGCTTCTGCCAGCGGCTTCGCCCGCGTGGTCCCTAGGGAACATACTCCCGGGATAAAAAGCCTATGTCCTTTCTCAGGCTCTAGACTACCTGTGTACCAAATTTCATTTAAATCGGTTCAGTAGTTTTGGCGTGAAAGCGCGACAGACAGACAGACAGAGTTACTTTCGCATTTATAATATTAGTAATGATTGCAGTTCATAAGCACACTCGACTTGCACAGTGGAAACACACCACACAAGGCTCACTTGTTTGCAAACTTGTTTGTTGAAACCTTACCGCGTGTAAGCGTGATTTGTTGCGACACTGATGGTGTTATGTAATTGTTATTGCGACATTTATCTGAGCATATTATTCAGCTTGGGGTTACACTTATTTCTGGTGCTTGTTTCTATTGAAATTTAACTAGTTTTACGGTGTTTGTCTCTCAGAACGGCGTGCTGACAAGACAAGTTATGTCAAAGGCTTTGACGATTTGTTTAGATGTTTGAATCCAAAAAAAAACTAAGAACTAACATATCTAAGTTCTTAGTTTTTTTCTGCGCCCACATAGGCCTCCTAAAAGTGTCGCCACATTGACTCTGTGCAGGGCCGTCTTTTAACCCATTGGAGGCCCTGGGCACATTAGAATAATGGGGCCCACATTAGAATAGGAGATACACTTCTAGTTTTGAGATAAGCCAAATCTTCAATCACTTGTTCAGTCTTTCGTTCAGCACATCACACGATGGGCTTTATATTTATAAGTTACTTATCGGAAGGTGATCTAGTACAATCTGGGGGCCCCATCAATCGCGGGGCCCTGGGCAAGTGCCCGTAGTGCCCAGTGGTAAAGAGGGGCCTGATCCTGTGTAGCTCGTATTCATTGGATTCCCGCGGAATTCACCAAATCTTCAGTTCACATTGAGTGGTCCAACCAACGTCGATTCGTATTCGTATACAAAATTATTCTATCTTCAAATACCGGTAATGCCCACGCTACCAGTGTGTTTGTAGCTTTACCTGCATAAATATCCTACATTTCATTTATCGCGTAAAAAAACAGTTAAAAAGGGATCACCTAAAATAATGTAAATGACTTGATCTGTATATACTTATATACAAAATATTTGAAATCCAAGCAAGTTGTGTATTGGAAAATCGATGAAAAAATTTTGTCTGTCCAACCTAGATAGGTTCAGTGAAGATTCACTTTGGTCAGTCACGCAAATGCCAGCTCATAACAAAGTACGAATAGACACGGCCAAAATAAACCCATGAGCTCACTTGTTTGTCAACCTGTCAGTGGAAATGAAAACACCATGCTTTGCGCACTGTCTGATCTGTCACGATCTGGCACGATTATGACACACACGAGCTTATTCCTAATTTGTTTCAACGTGGCTTGTTTAGTAATGAATTATTATGAACTAGATTTTGTTTTATTTTAGGTTTTTTATGAACATCGGTGTAGCATTTTAATTTTTATTAAGATTTGTTATTATCTATATTATTATCTAAGATTTATTTCATTGCACCAATTTCAATTTAGAATAAAGATTTATATTTATGTTTCATGAAATAAATACTGATGTGTTTATTTATCACCTCAGTTTTTATTTATTTAAACTTTTTGTAACATAAAAAATACATCGGTATTATTTTTTACCTGTATGTGTATTAAGGTGAAATTCATTGTAAGAAATAAAATGTCGACAAATAAATGTTTTTTCGTCCTAAATTTCTTTACCAGTTATTACTTCAGAAAGTAATGTCAATTGCGCTATATTTCATCAGCTTCCTGGGAGGTTAAAGTCACAAATCCTCGCAGCATCCTCGAGCGGTGGCAAGAAGACCTGGATAAAGTGGCATTGCATCAAAATGTCCAAAACGGTGGTATAAGATCTCTATGAGCTACCAAAATATTACAAGTCTCACAGTTTTCACTACAAATACTCTAGTTCTTCTAGACCCCGAGGTAAGGTAAGTATATTACGGTGGAGCATACGGTGGAGGTCTGCCCTGCTTGGGTGGAGCACCGGCGTGTCCTCGTCGAGGCGATCGGCGGCGGCGACCTCTCGCGTCCGGCCCTGGTTCAATCCATGGTCCGGAGCGAGGAGGCATGGGAAGCGGTCACCTCCTTCTGCGAAGCAGTGATGCTAGCGAAGGAGGAGGCTGAACGCGTGCGAGAGAGGGGACGCCCCAGCCGCCGCAACAGAAGAAGACGTCCCGGGCGTCGGGAATCGCAGAGTGATTCCCGGCCACCGTAGGCGCAGGTCTGCGGACGGCGAGCGTTGGGTGGCTCGTCATCTGATCAGGACCACGCCCAGGTCGACGGCGCGCTGTGTTCCACGCGCGCCTCAAAGAGATGTCAGCAAAGTAGATGGGGCCCGGTAGGGCCAGTGCCTGCCGGGGTTGCGGAATCTGTTCGAAAGAGTCGCCGCGGCCCTGGAACACAAAGGGCATTAGGAGGAGCACGGATGGGTTTTAGTCAGTAAGAGTCTGACACTCCCTTCTGCTTCACCCAGAGCGGGAGGGGTCATTTGATGATTTCCCATCCATAAAAAAAAAGGTAAGTATTGAGCAGAATATTTTGGGCATCAATCTTCTTCGAAGCTAAATTTTTAAACTAAACCAAACACGCTATTTTCTTATCTAGTCTAATAAACAAAAAGCAGACAGGAAATCTTCAAACCTTACCTGCAAAAGTCATTCTTAAAACAAATACATTAAAGTATAGCAATTTTTAAACACACATAAATTTTGTCCTGAAGCGAATCACGTTGGCTCAGTGTTATCAGTTTGTCGCGGGATAAAACTTTACAGACGTTTGCAAGGAACGTTTCGGATAAATTAAATTCCTTCACGTTGAAGGAATAGTCAAATCGACGGCGAACCGCAAGAAGCTTCGGCGAATTTTCTAGAGGTATTTCCTATATCTTTATACTTAGGTACGTTAGATGCGGTATAGGTATTTTCACATTGCTCGCAGAGTAGATGGTCGATGGGGTCTAAAAGATCTGGAGTGGCGACGGCGTACCTGAAAACAAAGCATTGGAAGGCCTCCCAGAAGGTGGACAGGTAGCCGATGGATCTGGAGACGCACAAGACCGGTCGACTCTTGAGGATGGCCTTTGTCCAGCAGTAGACGTCTTTTGGCTGTAATAATGTGGTATTTTATACATTTTAAGACTTATGTGGAAAATATTAAGGCTTTTTTTTTAGTTTAAAAGTTGAATGAAAATAATAATCTAATCTTACCTAACTAATATTATAAATGCGAAAGTTTGAATGAATGTTTGTTACTCAATCACGCCAGAACGACTGAACGGTTCTGGATAAAATTTGGAACAAAGATAGATTATAGTGTAAAATAGCATATAGGCTACTTTTTATCCCGAAAGTATTTTCCGTAGGGATTACGCGGGCGAAGCCGCTGGCAGAAGCTAGAAATAAAATAAAATTGCACAACGAATTGGGTAAGGTAAGAAACCTGGATTTCACTAATACTGTTAAAGTTTTCTCCTGCAACATTGGACATACTGGAAGGCCGTTCCTGATATGGAAGTACAACACGAAAGGCTGGAATGTTTTCATAGAATTTGTTTTTTTTTTTATATAACGATTACTATGAATTTTTTTTTCTCTGGTCAATTATTACTATGAAAACGGGATATCGCACTTTCGAGTCACGCCTGAAAATACTCGTGCAAAACCTGCCAGACTAATCCGTAAAATGTCACTATCAGTGTGACATCTGTTTCTGCTATCCACTGCGCTACAGCTGAATTTCACTACAAATCTAGAAGAGGTAGGTATATTTTTTAGGGTTCCGAAAAAAAAAAACGGAACCCTTTTAGGATCACTCGGGTGTCTGTCTGTCTGTCACAGCCAGTTTTCTTCGGATCCACTGGACCAATTCTGTTGAAATTTCGAACACATATGGACTCCTGTGATCCAAATACGGACGTGTTACGTAAATCATTACATTTTAGTACGGGGGTCATTTTTGGGGGTCAAACTAGAAAATTTAAAAAAAAAGTGTTTTGGTCAATATTGAGTGACATATCAAATGAAAGGACTTACTGTGAGATTTTTACATATATTTTTTCATAATTTTAAAATAAACGGTTTTGAAGTTATTCAAGAAATAAGACGAAAAATTACAATTTCCCCCTCCTTATCTCCAAAACAACTAAACCTAAAATTTAAAAAAAATAGAGATAATAGATATTTACCTATAGATTACAGAAAAACGTATAAGAAGTCTATCGTGTTAAAATAACATGTTTAAAAAAAAACATTCGTTCGAAACCCTTTGCACGCGAGTCCGACTCGCACTTGGCCAGTTTTTTTTTTTCAAAATACTGACGTTTGTTTAGTCAGTAAGATACTTTTTATAAAAAAATACAACCGACTTCCAAATAAAAACACTACAAAGTATAAACTAGGTGTACCAACCAGGGTGACCTGTACATATGTGCGTGCACAGCGTACCTACGGTGTGATATGTTAAGAACTGGTGTAAAAAAATTAACAGCCATGACATTTCAGTAATCCCGGGAGATTTAATGCCAATTATTGAAGAAATCCGTTGTCTATCTCCGAAGTCCTTCATCAAATCTTTACCAAATTGAAATGGGATCACTTCAAGAAAATGCTCTTCCAAAAACTAATCAAACGTGAAAAAAAGTGTGGCTATAAAATTTGAAGAGTTCCCTTTATTTATCCAGGATCTCATCATCAGATCCTGACCTAATGACCATCGGACCACCTGGAAAGTACATCCTTTCAAAAAAAGAAAAGTTTTCTAAACCGGTCCAGGCGTCTTTGAATAATCGGGGAACGTACGTAAAAAAAGATTCCGACGAATTGAGAACCTTCTCCTTTTTTTAAAGTCGGTAAAAAATAAGAAACTTCCTTCAATATCACCATCAGCTAATCAAATGTTTTCATTCATTTCTATTCTTTCACTCAGCCTTGACTGTATTTGAATTTTTAATATTGTTTTCTGTATTTAAAACAACGATTGTGAAATTATCCTCTGCAACCTGCAATAATAAATTATATCATCGTCCACAACAGGTCTATAATTATTCGAACGCTCCCTTAACAGCCGTTAAATTCGTCGCGGAACGAAAACACGGCTCATAGTGTCATTGCGATATAATGCATATTATTTCAAGAGGCACCTGAAACAACAGTTTAGCGGTATCTGGCGGCACCACGCGTTTTGTTACCTTTATACTGTAACACGAGTGGGAAATGCTGAATGTGTGTTCTGGTGTGCAGGTGCAAGATAATGTGGGTTTTAGTGCAATAATGTGTTCTGTTATTCTTTATGGGCAGTTGACGCAAAATGTACAGTGAACATTTTTATTTGGCAGCTGAGGTGCTGTTAAAATTATCGTAAGCGTCAGTGTAAGATCTCTTAAATAAGAACACGAGACAATAAATAAATAATCAACAAAAAGAAAAAGAAATGAAAGAAAGAAGAATGGAAGAAACATACCCTTTTGAATTCTTAACTTTTTTGCGAGAATTATGCCAAAGAGAGGCGGTCAGATGAAGCTTTCTTCGGTCTCACATAGTCATCGAATTACCCTCGGAAAACGCAGAGATAACTTTTGCGTCCCAGAAAAAGAAAAAATAGCTATCGCTATAAATGGAATTTTATTACTTCATGTTTAAAAAAAAAAAATTGCAGTTGAAAGCCGTGCACTGACGCCGCCGATATGTTACTTTCTCCGTATTCATATTTCGTGAAGTAACACCGAAACCAATTAAAACCATTTAAAACGATAAATGCGATTTTCAGCAACTTGGAAAATGAATTCGTAAAAATACGATCTTTAAGCCAAAGGCACATTTATTTTCTGCTGAAACGTTTTCAGCTCACTTAAGCAAGTAAACACAGTTGAGTACTATTTACCACTCCTCTAAATCTCAGAGTATTTTCCTAGCACTTTACCTAAACACCAACAGGTTGACAAAGCGTCCTCGTTCCTGCTAACCCATTTACACCTGTACCGAATCGCGCGTTGATTCGATATACTGCTAATGTAATGAAAGTGCAAACAACAGCCCACTAAAAGAATACAAGTCGGGTTACGAGCACGTGTTGTATTCCCCTCACGTAGTACGTAAGTAACGGCGTCTTCGCACCGAGCATGTGACACCTAGCGTTAGGTGCCGTGAAAAATGGTCCATTTCCCGACGCGAGGATAAATTTATCTTCCAGAGGACTATTGCGACGCGCCGCGTTATTCCTCTGTTAATATTCATTGTGGAACAACAACGTGACTTTTGCAGTCACAACCTCACCAACTCGTTTCGACTTTCCTCGATTCTTTTCTCCAAACAAACTCATCACTTTAATACTTCTCGTTTGCAATTCATATTTACCATACGGGGCAACGTTAACTCGTTGCCAATTTTATTTATTCGTTATTTAATTCTCAAAAATGCTCCCACCAAAATTTTAAACCGATGACAAAGGCAATGCACCAAAAATGTCACGCGACCGCAACGCCAAACCAATTAAGCGTATATCTGCTATAATTCGTCTCCGCAGTGGGGTGAGTGGTTCGGAATGAGGCGAAAATATGACAAAAATCGCTTTGAGACCAGACGACATTAATTCAATTGTCGCCGGTCAGAACTGATCAGCGTTAGACAGATCAACGTGAAATCTGATATTTGGCGGGGACGGACAATTTCCTTACGCGGCTAATGGATTGTGAGGGGCCGGCTTATGCGATTATTCATATTATTGCCATGTGTGGGGACATCTACTATTTATAGGGACATATATTGGATCCACATCCACGTTCTGCTTATCGTCAGCTTCGGTGGCGACCCACTGTCCAATTTTATTGATATTTTTATTGCTGATTATATTGATATAATATATTGGTATAATATACGGTGACTATAAACTGATCGACTGTGGTCAATGTGTTCCCATAATTACAATTTCTCGATTGCATTCTCACGAACGCAAAATTTTGCTGTGGGTTTTAATTTAACTTATTAACGATCACTTTTAACTGAAGTTTGATTTGCATCGTTTTTTTAATGGTCATTAAACTAATATGTACGTGGGTAATACGCCAAATATCCTATTTATAGTGTGTGCGTTTTTATAAGTTAACTGGCCGCGTGCCACGATTTATTCCTATCGGTAATAATGAAAAACTTCCAAGACTTTCATCATCTTTTAAATCACTTTAGGGGATGACCTTTCTAAAATCTTGTGTGCGCACCTCCTTTGTACACTTTTGTGCAAAATTGATGATTTTAGACCTAGCAGTTGCCGGACAATAACATCACATTTAACCAGTAGATATGTAGCATAGTATTTATTAGCTGCATGTAAACGCAACAATGTTGCGAAACCAGACTAAAATAATTAAAGCCTTATCTACACAATATTGAGCCAATATCTTGTTGCTTGTCAAGTGAACTGTCAAAAGATCATAGCTGCTCCGATGCGTGCTCTGCAAGTGCTTGTGACATTCAGCGATACAGTATCGAGCCGGGGTTCCCGACGCGTGCAAATTGAGTTTTCTGCTTCCCAGCTCCGCACTGATGCCGATTGACAAGTGAACAAGCCCCTTTATTAATTAATGTGGGTATGCAGAACGTGTTTTATCTGTTGGTGATTTTTTTCTTTTTGATAGCAATGGTAACTGTAGTTCATATCTCTATGTTGGTTGAAAAGGGGTTTAAATTGTCGCGGTGGGCTGGTCTCGAGGTTTATGTTATACTAGCTTTTACCCGCGATTTCCTACGCGCTTATCCCGTTTTTTCCCGTTCCCGTAGGAATTTCGGGAAATCCTCTCTTGCTCCCCAAGGAATTGCCAAATTTCAGTACTTTCGGCTGTGCGTTGTCTGTCAGTCACTCACGCAGACACTCAATCAGTCAGTAACGGAAGATTTTTTATATATATTAATGTAACAGCAGCGCCAGTTGAATACCAGTATATCACAGTACTGGGTACTGTACAGTAAAGAGTACCGGGAAACACGAGTTTTTACTACTTCTCTCTCTAGTTGGAATTCTTAAGCTTTTGACTGCCTGTAACGACTACCAAAAAGACGCCAACAGTTTAACATTATTTTCGAGGCACGGATGATCACGAAACGACTTCAGCAAGCGTTATCATTAAGTCAA
Organism: Lacanobia wlatinum; assembly: GCA_947578705.1. Taxonomy (NCBI): domain Eukaryota; kingdom Metazoa; phylum Arthropoda; class Insecta; order Lepidoptera; family Noctuidae; genus Lacanobia; species Lacanobia wlatinum. Next base: position 11,368,910 of record OX388024.1, on the reverse strand, counting down.
GAAGCCTAAACAAATTTGAAAAAGGGTTTAAATTGTCGCGGTGGGCTGGTCTCGAGATTAATGTTATACTAGCTTTTGTCTGCGACTTCCTACGCGTTTATCTCGTTTTTTCCCGTTCCCGTAGGAATTTCGGGAAATCCTCTCTTAATGCTCCCCAAGGACTGAAATTCAGCATGTGGGTTTCAGGACCCACTGAAATTTGGCATGTAGGTTACATGCCAAATTTCAGTACTTCTAGCTGTCCATTGTCTGTCAGTCACTCACTCAGACACTCAATCAGTCAGTAACGGAAGAATTTTATATATATATTAATGTAACAGCAGCTCCAGCTGAATACCAGTACATCACAGTACTGGGTACTGTACAGTAAAGAGTACCGGGAAACACGAGTTATAACTACTTCTCTCTCTGGTTGGAATTCTTAAGCTTACATGCCATCATTGGCATGTATACAAGAATAGCACAGTATAGCTCCGTTTATATGCACAAGGTCATCCTTGTGCATATAAAGGGAGCTAACTACTCCTCAACGCGCCACTCCGCTACCGGCATTTTAAATTTTATTATAAAAAAAATAAAACATATTTTAAAAAAGTAACGAAACCAAATTATTTTCGTATTGCAAAGCAGTAGATATTTTCTTTTTAGACTTTTGTTAAAAAATGAAGGAGTAAAATTGTTTCATCTCAACGATTTGGAGGTGATTTGGTGATTTTTTTTTCTTATTATGTGATACCGATACATAGATTCTGGCTAAATCAAATTACGTACCATATCATGTGGATTACTACCTATTTTTTTCAGATGTAATTTCTCAGTAAATGCCGACGAATAATTGCTTCATCTGCACGCTGTTTTTAAGCATTGCTCGAGAGAGCAGCCTCACTTTAAGTGCCAAGAACTCAGCGTATGGGTCGAGCGTGATTCGTTCGTGTGCCCACAACCCGCATCTGAGTAGTCGTTTTAAGTAGCTATATGTGACTTGTATTCATGCGCGGGTTGTGGGCAGACGAACGAATTGTTGTTCGGCCCATGTGTTGAGTGCTTGGCACTAAAAATGTAAAAACACTTTTGCACTTGGCACTAAAAGTGGTATATCAAGAACCCTAAACAAATTTAACATACCTATTAGTGCATAAATTGTGTATATAAATGAAGCAAGAATACGTAAATAAACCTAGTACTTAGGTGTTACTTCTGTCAAGATAGTTATGTAGGTCAAAGTGCAAAACAGTGCAAGCATTGATAGAGCGTGTCTTACACTGCACCTATCTATCGGTACATATAGATGTGGAGTAATAGAAGACCACCAGCGAAGTGCAATGAATATTTACCTACGGCTTAGTATTCTTACGTACTGGGCTTTTAATTAATGGCATTGTTTGTGATAAAAGATCAGCCCACCGGTTAAGCGTAAATGCTGGCAAAAAGGAAAATATAGGGACACAGTAGGTATATATCCTTTTTATTCAGTTTGTGAAATATCTCTTAAATCGGCTAAATATTGGAGGAGAAAACAGTCGAGAGCCAAACCTCGAATTATGACTTTTAACATATAAAGTCTCGCCGCCCCTATTTCCTCTTAAGGTTGATAGTGGAGCGACTGACCAACTAGTCTATTCTGTAAATAACCATTTTGATATCGAGCTTCACCTGAGTGACAAAGTTCACAAAGCGAGCATTATTAGACGCAACATAAAGGTATTATACGAATTTGATACTCACCACGGTTTCCGCTGTCGAGACACGAAAATGTTGTTACAGAATAGCACTACAGACTTTGCTAGATAAACCCATTGACTCATGATTAACCCCAGATTTTTTAAAAAGGATTTTAAAGTTGACTATTTGACAAACGCTACAACTTAACCCTTAAATGGATTATCACTTTGCAGTTTTACAACTTTATGCATTTAAGGGTTAAGCTTGAAAACATGTCAGAGGTTCTCATTAAAGTAAGGTTTGACACGATTTAAACTCCAAATACTCAATTCAGAAACCGACCTTCAATAAACGCTTTTTAGGGTTCAGTATCCGAACAAACGGAACCCAATAACTAAGCCTCCGCTGTTCGTCCGTAAGTCTGTCTGTCAGCGGGCTGTATCTCAAGAACCGTAATAGGTAGACAGTTGAAATTTTCACAGACTATGTATTTCTATTGCCGCTATAATAATAAATAATGAAAATTAAGTTAACAATGAAAAGAAAACACAAGAAAAGTGTATTTTTCGGTTTATGGTACGAAATCCTTCGTATGAAAGTCCGACTCGCACTTGGCCGGTTTTTGAAACCCTTACTTTTTACCATCAGATATAAAGGCTGTGAACCTTTACTTAAAGAGAAAAAAAACTTCGTTTAGCGCCCCACCATACGAATAAACAGTAAAAACTTTTTCATTTAAAACTTTCCAGTTCAGAAGAAAAACACTTTTACGATGGATTTGAGTCAAACTTATCTCAGTCATTGCAAAATTTTATTATTACAGGCCTATTAATCCGTTTATAAAACTATATTGTTACTCAATAAAACTTACGAAGTGCTTGTAAAAGCAGCCGTCGTTTTAAGATATTAAAATCCTATCAAAAAGTTTCAAGTTCAATTTAACTGGCACACAAAATTAAACTGCGCTACTTTGACTCCTAGATGGCCAAATAATAGCTTAATCTGTCACGTTATTATGAAATATTGTTCATTAAAAGGTCTTTGTCAACGATTTATAAGACTTACGAGATTTTAGTAGTGGTAGACTATTCTAGTGTGTTGTAAAATAAGGTATTAAGCAACTGTAGTAACAGACCGCTAGATGAATATCTAAGCGAGTATGTAGAAAGATTGACAGAAAATAGGATGGGTTTTCGATTCATTCCGGATTCGCCCCATAAAGTTCGCCTAATTTTTGTTTTTCCGTTTTCGCCCACTTTTCATTCCTTTTTCGCCCCGTTTATCATTTGTTTCATTCATATGATCATTTGATTACTGTTTCGCCCCACTTTTTGTTCCTTTTTCGCCTAATTTTGTTTTGTATAGACATTAATGCTTAAAAGTACAGTCATTTCGAAAAATATCTTTGATTACCCGACAGCATACAGAGGTTATTATGTTATGTAGATACGTATCAATGTTTCTTGAATACTGCCCATTAATAATACTCATACATACTGGCACATGGCACTGGGCCATTATTGTATATGCCAGTATAGAATAGCCCTGGTACTCGATTTTGCAAGTACGACACATGACTATACGGAACCTTACAGGCCTGATCCGCAAGTCGAACCGTCCAATACTTCGCAAAACTAAATCAGTTTAAGACTCTACGATAAATGCACTTTAAACGAAACCAGCACAACTCAGAGATTTAAGCAATTTTGGACCCTAACAGTTTAAGACCTTTCAGAGACCGAACGAAAATCTCAATCGAACTACGACTGTGTTTAAAAATCATGTGAGGTGATTCTCCAGCGGAAAATCTTAACACCGCAATTCAGAAAAACGCGTCATCAGTGCAACGCCATCTATCGACCATGTAAACTAACAAAATATTTGGCAGCGGAAGACGTTAAATAAGAAGCCCGTATGTAACGATAAATAACGATAAGGCATTAAAATGTTTACTTTTATTTTGCTACGTCTATGTATTAAAAGTTTTACAAATAACTCAATCAATGTGTTTTGGTGTAACATTCATGCTTTCATGTATTTTATGGTTTCTCAATAGATGGTGCTCTGACTGATCAGAATACATTAGGAAGTTTCTTACTAAACTAAAAATTCAATGTATTTTGATTTTGTGGATCGATTGTAACGATAAATAACCAAAAGGTACAAAAATGATCACTTTTATTTTGCCACGTAATAAAAGTTTCACAAATAACTCAACAATTTTGAATGCTTTCGTACATGTTATTTTTTCTCAATAGATGGCGATCTGACTCTTCAGAATACATTAGGAAGATTCGTCCTAAACTTAAAAATTCAATATCTTTGATTTTGTAGGTCGATTTTGATGAAATAAACGCTAAATGTTACTCGGGTTATCACTTAATATTTTAAGTTAGATTTGGAATCCAATCTGTGGTTCATGCGTGATGCTCCCACAAAAGCACGGACAAACAGATAAACAGACAAAAATGTCAAGAATTGCATTTTTGTGTTTTATATCTTTTTCCTGACTTGTCTATGTAATTTCCATGCAAAAATATTCAATGTACAGACACGGTTATTCTACGATTTCATTATTATGTATAGATAAACCGGTTCCATATTGGCTCACCTAAGGTTCTGTACCCGAAATTGTTCTTCCTAATGATTTGTAATCCAAATGATAACTCTTCCTAAAATTTTTCATCCTAAAGCTTTCATTCATACTATTTGTAGTGCTACCGGCGATGTTCATAACACTCATGTTTCCGAAAATTGTAATTAATAATATAGTTAATGTAAATATATTTAAACTCCTACTGTTTTCTATCATAACGCTTTTATTCCTAAACATACTGTTTAGAATGATTAAAGGTCGTTTCACTGATTTTTGTCTTAAATGAATGAAATTCAGATCAGAGTGTCGTCTTGGGGGCACTATGAAAAAAAATACTTAAAAAATTTCGCGACCAATTTCAAGGTAGCGCTCGCCGGCCGCTACCGCGGCCCCGCTAGCTTCGCTCGCTCGGCTCGCGCCTAGTTGGTCACAGTTCTAACCTAACCTAACCTATGGATCCCTTCCACATCGTTTTTACGACAAACGGTTAATCGGAGACAAAAAACACCAAGACACTCTTAGCCTTAGAATAAAAAGAAATCTAAACAAAAAAGATATGACTTTGAATAATAGTGTAAAAGATGGTTATGTTGAGAAAATATAAGAAAACAAATAAAAGTATAATAGATGTTTATTGCTACTGACATTATGAAGTTGAATGCTTCGGAATTATGAACATTAGAGACAGAGTAGTTAGGAATTGTGATTGTTAGGACGAAAAAGTTAGGAAGAACATTTTCGGATTTCCAATTATCGGAGTTGAAAATTTAGGCGCACCCAGATAAACCATTTACAGACACTTTTGAAATGTCAAGGTCGGTCAGTCCAAAACATGAAGCTATTTACACGTTCCAAATCGTAGATCTCTATGAAGAAGAACATGCAAGAAACTCTACAGAACACTCTTTTGAATCATGTTATGTTTTACAAAATATTGGTTACATATTCTTGTTGCTTCCGCATGTGAGGACAACGCAAAGAAAAAAAAAACTAATTACGAGAAATTAAAATATAAAATTAAAATAATCCAGTGGCAGTTAATAGATGACCAGTCTCAATTGACGGTGCCCGTTCTCGAACATGACGCATGTATCGGTACCATTTAGCTCAACCATTTTGAAGGGAACCGAATGATCCAACATACGCCACCATCAGCGAAACATCTAAGTGAGTATGACATGCTGTCAACCACCATGCTCGTTCATATCAAACAAGTAAAACTATAAGTACCTAATCACATAATATGTAAATGGCTCCATAGTCCTCACATGACTAGACTGTGATAAGTTTTTAAAACACATTTAACTGACTGTACCTTGATAAACAAATGAAAAGTGGGCGAAAACGGAATTTTGCTTAGAATGAGGCGAAAAAGGAATTTTTCTTTTGTTTTTCCAAAAGTGGGCGAAAAAATGCGGCGAATACGGAACAAATCGGTTTTTCACGAACTGTCAAAAGAAAATGCAAAGGCTTAATCGTCATTTCATTTGGGTGCAATAGTCTCTCGTCATTGCACCCAAATGAAATGTCGAGTTTTTCTAATGCAAGACAATTGAAGGCTATATGTATGTCACAGTCGGATTGTATAAATCGCCATATTACATAACGACTAGCCGTTTCCAAAATAGGGCCGTTTTGTATTGCGGCGGGTTAAAAAGTAATTTTCTAAATCTGATTGGTAGTTCCATAGATTAGTGCGGTCAAACAAACAAACTCTTCAGTTTTACTATATATTTAATATATTAAAATCTCATGTGACCGTGTTTGTTATCGAATTCCTCCGAAACAGCTTGACCGAGTTTTATGTTTTTTTTTTTTGTATATTTGGTAGGTCTGAGAATAGGTCGTAGGCATTTTTTTATTTATGTGGCAAAACAACGTTTGCCGAGTCAGCTAGTATTGGTATATTTTTATCTGGGCCTCATAGCTATTTCATACGCGACAGTATGTTCTCGACTTCACGAACTTATTCAGACTAAAAGCAGCTCCTACCACTTACTAGATGTTGCTGTTTACTTTGCAACTCTGTTTACCTCATCACAGATTTTATACGCGTAATGTTGTATACAGCAACTAAGTAACTTATGACCTGGGACATGTTGATGGTATAAATAAACTTAATACTTAAACGCATGAGCCGTAAATCCTAGAACAACAAAATAAGGTGCAGATATGAAATTTACTTAGGCTTTGTTTGTGTAGGCTTAACTTAAGCGGGCCATTATTAAAGTGAGGAGGTTTAGCGTCTTAAGACAGTGGGCACACTAGAGGCACTGTTATGATACGAACGTTGGTGTCTTCTATAATGTAATGCTAGCGAAGGAGGATGCCGATCGCGTGAGAGAGAGGAAAACCTCACGCCCCAGCCGCCGCAACAGGAGAAGACGCCCCGGGCGTCGGGAGTCGCAGGACGATTCCCGGCCACCGTAGGCGCTGGTCTGCAGACGGCGAGCATTGGGTGGCTCGCCATCCGATCAGGACCAGGCTCGGGTCTACGGCGCGCTGTGTCCCACGCGCGTTATGGTGGGCTTAAGTAAAATATAAAATACTTCATCTATATCTACGTAAGGCGATGCACCACCGTGGAAATCCCACTCATACAAACAAAACGTATTGAGCATACTTTCATTGTGTGTTCAGCTAAGGAGTGGAATTTCCTACCGAAATTTATGTTTCCTGATAGCTGCAGCTCTTTAAATCAAGAACGAATAGCTAACTTCTATTTTTATACTATCAATAAAAAAATATATACTCGTGTTAGGTAAGTAAATAGAAAATCTAAAATAAGAATTTTCCATTCGCAGAAATCACGTAATAACCTTTTTTCTTTGAAGCAATTTTCTTATGAGAATGCGTAATTGATATTATAATTTAAACGTTATGTGTTTTAAGAAAACTTCACTGAACCGGCAAATAGAATTTCTGAGGTTCGTGTTTTTGTTACTTGAATGGTTTTTGCTATGATAATATTTAAAGAATATCATCTTTAGTTACTATTAATAAATGAATACATTTGTGTTCGTCTTCAAATTTCAAATACAGTATGGGCTGCTTTGACAGCTTTGTCATTTGCCACGTTCAGATCCTGGAATGTATTTGGCCATAAAGGTCAACAAAGCTGGTGGAATATCCTGCGAAGGAGCTCCACACTGGCACTGTGATTAGGATGGGTCTGCGATACTCTATTTAGCCAGGTTATTTTAACAGCGGGCAAACTGGGCCCGCGAGCAAGATGTAGTTGATCATGAACTTTGAAGCCCCAAACAGCCAACAGCTAGCAACAACATTAACAACAACAGCTAGCTTTGAACGCCTAAACAGCCACCTGCCCAAGGGTGTTGAAAATATGTGATCATTGTGAACTCGTTGGGCACAGAAAAGTAGCAATTAGGATGAGGGCTTGAGATTTCTAAAACTCTTAAATAAATTAACTTCAAACATCAATTCCGTTATCTATTTCATGTTTGGTCCTTGAACTCAGATATCTAATTACTGTTAATTACATAAAACAGGTTAGTCTAGCAATCTAAATTAAAGTTAAGACGCTGTCTGTCTTACGCAACTACAAACAAACAAACAATTATCAACAGACAATATTGTTGTGCCCATTGTTTTATCAAAATCAAAGGCTTCAGTTCCATTAAAATGTTTTTAGTTCTCGAACTTTATAGCAGCTTGTTAGCGCGGATGTTTGACGGCGTCACTTCTTGATAACTCGGCCGTATCGGTTGTGTACAACGAGATACAGTAAAGATGAAACAGAAGTTTAATGAGCATATTTACACTAACATTTTCTCGCAAAAAAAGAGTATTTTATAACGGAAACCGCTGCATTGGTAAGAGTCCCACAAGGTGAACCCAAAGTTTGATGGAGGTGTAGCGGCATCATTGCCGCCACAAGAAAAACCAACGAAGCAAATCCACATCGCAACAAAAAGAACCGCGACGCCATCTATCCAACTAGCAGCGAACTACTACGTCGAAATCCTGCATCGCGCAAGCAGAGTTTACCGTGCGATTTGAACATATATATCAGCCCGAATATCAACTATTGGGCAATTGCCCACACCAGGCACAACAACTGTCTGGTTGGAGGATCCTCCCTTTTCAATTGAGGTGTGCGGGACTTTACTCTCTGTACCGCATACCTTCAAAGAGGTATAACGATATTACCATAAGGTGAATATAATACCATGGCGTAATAATAATGAATATTAACAATAGTCTCCTACCTCGTGCAAACGTGCTCATCGGCGTGCGTTGATGAATGTCTAAATGTCTTTGACTTTTTGATTCTAGGTTTCCTCACGATGTTTTATTTTCCGTTTTCAAAGCAGTGGTAATGAGATTTATATACAAAACTAGCTTCTGCCCGCGACTTCGTATGCGCATATCCCATTTTTGCTGTTCCCGTGGGAATTTCAGGAAATTCTCTCTTAGTGCTCCCCTACACTCTTTAAGGAACGTACATTCCAAATTTCGGCTTTTTACGTCTAGTGGCTTCGGCTGTGCGTGTCAGTCACTCAGTCACTCAATCAGTTAGTATCGGAAATAAATTATATATTAGGATTGGTTGTGACAGATGTATCAGACGAGTAATTCTATGAGGTCTCCGTTTTTTAACCGACTTCCAAAAAAGGAGGAGGTTCTCAATTCGGTGGGTATTTTTTTATATGTACACCTATTAGATTACTCCGAGGTTTCTGATCCTATTTCTGTGATTCTTTTTTATTTCGATGCAGTATACTTGCCATTTGGTCCCATAAAAATTTGATTCAGTTTGGTTTAGCAGTTTTTATTTTATGAGCATTTTTGCATATTTCAATTTCTGCGCTGACAAAGACGTCGTCCATGTATCACCACTTAAAAGTGATAAATAAAAACCGTTTTACAAAAAATATAACCGATTCCAAACAAAACACTTTATTAAGCTTATTTTATTCTTTGTAGTGTTTTGTTTGGAAAACGGTTATATTTTTTTGGAAAAAGTTTTTCACTAAGACGTATCGAACCCTAATAAAGTACATAAAACCTTCTTCCTTCTTATCTTCAATAATTATAGAACTAAGTACACCTGCCAAAGAAGATTTGTTTTTAAGGCTGCACATTGTGTTATAGGGTAATGTTTTCTTCATCTATCTTTTCTATAACTTATTATGGTGTACATAACAAATTCGATTCTATTCAGTTTTTTAATCGTTGATTTCCTTTGATAAGTAACAAAAGTTAGTTGATACCAAAATATCACTGTATCGTAATAACAGTCAATTATGAAACAATAGAAACCAGTAACAGTCGAGAATCACACCAAACACTGATCTATATCAAAGGATAGTCAAGCACAATGTACTCATATTGCAGGTAGTAAATAACAGGCTTCCATAACTACCAATAAATCTAACTGGGGCTGCCGAATATTCCATTTCCCGAATATATCACAGCCAAATTGAGTCAATGTCGTCCGTGTTAGCTTTTTTGTGACTTTCATATTTTCAGGAAACGCGTTTGGACGTATTTTTTTGGAGTGATAGAAAAACATTGAATCATTTTTCCTTCGTAGTATTAAAATACTGTGTGTGATCATCAATTCGCCTGTCAAAATGTGATGATTATCGCAGTTTCTCCCCTTTTCTGCTTTTTTATGCAATGTCCGTTCGATAACTTTGCCCCATATTAAAAATGTATAGCACAAAATCTAAATCTTGCTACTGTAACCGACAAACTACTAATATTTTGCGCATACATAGATTGTAAGGATAAGCTGACCACACAGACTATCTATCTAGTACTTTTATCATCGTCTAAGTTACAGCCGCAGGTGGCCTTAGCCTCTTTCTGCGAAGCAGTAATGCTGGCGAAGGAGGAGGCCGAACGCGTAAGAGAGAGGGAAACCTCACGTCCAGCCGCCGCAACAGAAGAAGACGCCCCGGCCGTCGAACGGGAGTCACAGGTGCACCCGGCCACCCGTAGGCGCGGGCCTGCGAACGACGAGCATTGGGTGGCTCGCCATCCGATCAGAACCAGGCCCTGGTCGACGGCGCGCTGTGTTCCACACGTGCCTCAAAGAGCTGTCAGCATAGAAGACGGGGCCCGCTAGGGCAAGTGCCTGCCGGGGTTGCGGAATTTGTTCGAAAGAGTCACGGTCTAGCGGCCCTGGAACGCAAAGGCCATTAGGAGGAACACGGATGGGTTTTAGTCAGTAAGAGTCTGACACTCCCTTCTGCTTCACCTAGGAGGAGTCATTTGATAATATCCCATACTTAAAAAAAGGTGGCCTTAGCCTGATCAAGTTGGTATATTTCTCCATGTATCTAATTTGTTCTTAGTTTTATTTCATTGGGGACGTTTTGGTTGGGGAATTTGCTACACTACTTTTTTTTTCCGGCTAAAATACAAGGAAGTGGTGACGGGCGCTCGTTTTGGGGGACTGTCTCTTTGTAAATTTTGACGTGTGAAAATTACTGGTATTCATTTTAAAGTTGAATTACTAGTAATATTTTTGCTCTCTGGCTCGTTCCTAGTCAGTGCGAAGTTTGATGGTATTGCTCTGATCAAATTAATACTCTGTATACAGATGTTTCGCTTACTTCATCAAAATTTTGATCATTAGTACGCAGTTCCTTGTTTACAGTTATCTATATAGCTTTGTTTGATGTTACGTTATTGGTGGAATTTCAACTAACTGTTCGTTAGACGGAGGATAGGATGACGTCACAAGATATGACGTCAGAATCTCGTGTAAATATGGAACCTCAAAGCGTATTTGAACTTTCCATATTTTATACTTTAGTTTGTTATTTTATGAATATAGGATTCTCGAAAAGGGCAAACACGTTTTCGTGGTATAAATTCTCATTACTTAAACGAGAGTTTAATTTAAACAACAATTACCAGTTAAAAGCTTACTTTCAATTTAAATAATTAATGACTAAGCTATTGGCTAAAACCCCTAAAGTTAATGAAGTGAGCCGTGCTGAATTAGTTTAAGGGGTTTTAGAGATAGTAAGGGAAGTAAATATTTACCAGAGGGAAATTAATACAGAGCTCGCTCAACAACTTGTAAATGTTACGTAAACTACAGATTAAAGCTGTTTAATCTTAGTTTAAGTAGGTTAGGAAGTGCAAAAGTGTTGATGACATGTTCAACTTGCATTTGGACATTTTTTTTTAAACTGAAGCGAACAGTTTTTAAAAAAAGTCCAAATGCAAGTTGAATATGACATTAGCACTTTGCATATCAACTTGCATTTGGACTTTTTTTTTTAAGTGAAACGAACACTTTGAGCGGACAAGGAGTAAGTGCCAGAGTTGCGGAATTAGATCGTAACAATCATCGCGGCTCTGGAATACAAAGGGCATTAGGAAGAACACGGGTGGGTTTTAGTAGAGTCAGTAAGAGTTTGACACTCCTTTCCGCTCCGCATAGAGCGGAAGGAGTCATTTGATGATTTCCCATACTTGAAAAAAAAAAGTTTTGTAATCCGTCTGACTGACAGACGAGGACGTACTGAAGATTGGATAGTGAAATTAAATACAAAAACAAAGATATGTAATTCTTAAGTGATCTGGGGATAGAGATACACATTTTTTTGAAGTACAAACGCGTGGCTGATCAAACTTAGGCATCAATGAGTACGTGAAGTCGTAAGTTGTAAGTAAATAATATTTAAACTAGGTTAACTTTGTTATTGCTTAAAACTGATTTCAGGATAAAAAATTTGAAGTTTAGTATTTTTCAAACTCTATTTTAATATGAAGACCTGCCAAACTTTGGTATTTAAGTAAGTGCTTGTTCCCACAATGACGAACCGTCAGTTTCCCGGTCCATCTAAAGAGACCGATATGCCAATGGCAGTACAATCAACGATGGTCCGTCTTAGTGTGAACGCGCACGTCCGGCCGCCGTCTTCAGGGTATTTTACGACGACGACGAAAGACGTCCACTGCTGGACATAGGTCTCCCCCTAGCGTCACTACACGACGGGTCCTGTGCGTCTCGCATCCATCGGCTGCCCGCGACCTTCACCAGTTCATGGGTCCACTTGTCGATCGGCCTTCCAACATTGCGTCTTCCGGTACGCGGTCGCCACTCCAGAACTTTTCGGCCCCATCGACCATTTGTTCTGCGAGCAATGTGCCCTGCCCACAGCCACTTTAGTTTGGCGAGCCTTCGGGCTATGTCGGTAACCTTGGTTCTCTTGCGGATATCATCATTCCTGATTCGATCACGCAAGGAAACTCCAAGCATTGCCCTTTCCATTGCCCTTTGAGTGACTTTGAGCCTTCTGATGAGGCCCATTGTAAGCGACCACGTTTCAGTTCCGTATGTCATCATACTAAGAAAATCGATTGATGATTTTGAGTAAAAAGGGTATTTTACTAAAAAAATCTAATTAGTCCGTCAGATAGATTTAACAAAAATATTGGACACGTATTTTTTCTTTTTTAGCAAAAAATGAAGACGATATAGTGCGTTGAAAACACGCATGACGTCACTATGATGGTATATTTTTTACCAGCGACTTTTGCTTCACGCGTGTCTTCAACGCACTGTATCGTCTTAATTTTTTGTTTAGGTGAAAAAAGAAAAACTACGTGTCCAATATTTTTGTTAAATGTATCTGACGGACTAATTAGATTTTTTTAGAAAAATACCCTATTTGATACGTTCTTAACTCTAAATTCAAATTCTGAATCTGACTCTGACACTTACTTATATCGACGGCGAATTGCCAATCCCACCTAACGGACAAAATCAAAAATTTACACAAACTGAAAAAAAAAAGTTTAATTTCTTGATAAAGTAAAACGATTTATAATATTTATTAATTTAGAATAATAATAATGTATGATTTATATATAATGCGAAATTCGCATATTTTATGATAGCGTAGTAAGTACTCAGTTAGATAGGACGTAATGCCATAAAAAAGAAACGTTTGTTTAGTTGGGAGGTATTTCCATGTTTTAATTTAATGCTGTTGCAACTAAAAATACACTTAGGAGATTTTACTAAGACATGCGAATGGCGCCTTTAAATTCAAAACGATAAAAAAGTGAATTGCTCGAAAAATGTCAGTTAGGAGGTATTGGCACTTCGCCGTCGAAATGTATTTCATTGTGCAATAGGATGAGAGCATAGATAATGTAAACGGTTGACTAAGTAGGCACTTTGATACAGCTTGAAGTCGCCATCTCAGTAGGTATTCACTTCCATCGTTCAAACAATCCATCCATCGCATAGACCATACCATAGACCGCTCTACTAAAAATACAAAACAGCTGAACATCTTATGAAAACTTTATAAAAATGGGTTACGACGATGGAGTGCTATCCGACTGTTCCTATACATCCAGTTAATAGTTTAAACAAGACTGCAAGAGTTAAATAACAACATTACATAATGTTGTTATTTAACAACGTGCGTTTGAAGGGCTCTCGTGGTGAAGTTAAGGCAATTCCCTGTATTTTGTTGAGTTGATACAGTCTCAGTAAATATAGGTTCGTCAACTTACGTTCTGTAGTTTTAGCTCGATTCACGTTAGAACCAGCTTCAACGAACAAGTATTGTCACGATGAGATTGACATTGAGTCATAGAATGTCACTTATTTTTATGAACAAAACTGGTCAAGTGCGAGTCGGAGTCGCGTGCGGTTCGTTCGGTTCCGAACGAATAGAATTTTTTTAACATGTTATTTTAACACTATAGTCTTCTTATACATTTAGGTAAAGGACTATTATCAGATTTTTTTTTTGGAACGAAGTTCCTTATCGCGCTTTGTGAAAGGGGGCTAGACGGAAAAAAATCACACGAAAAGTTGTAACGACACTTTTTGCTATAGTTGTAAGCCGTGCGGCGTGCGCGTTTCTCTGTCTGTCTCTCGTACTCTCTCTCATAGAAAGCAAGCCAGTTATTTTCGTTTCGTCTTTCTATTTCTGTTTACATTATATGTATTTGTTAATAATAAAAAAAAATATTATTTTAACTTAAAAAAATAAAATTTTATTACAATTCCTTCACTAATTAATCGAAAGGAACTTCGTTCCATCCGGGTGTCCCTTGACACCTCTCAAGTTTTTTTAAATTTTAGTCTCAGTAGTTTTGGAGATCATTAATGAGTCTAATTTCTTGAATAACTTCAAAACCATTCATTTTAAAATTATAAAAAAATGTCATTAAAACCCTCACAATTATCCCTTTAATTTAATATGTCACACGGTACAGTTTAAAAAGCTTTTTAAATTTTGTAGATGTAAAAAGTGTCAAAAGTGACCCTCGTACTCAAAATTTATTTATTTACATTAGACGTCCGTGTTTGGGTCAAAGTAGTTCACATGTGGACGAAATTTTAACAGAATCAGTCCAGTAGATTCGAAGAAAGTGACTGTGACAGACGGACAGACATCCGAATAATCCTTTAAGGGTGTCGTTTCTTACGAACCCGTAAAAACATTTAAAATGTGACACCGGCAATTGAACAAACATCAAAAAAGGTTTGATTTCAAAATCCAGTCCATTTAAAGGTTGTAGTGTCACTTAGACATTAGTGACAGGTTTATGCTATTTTGACACTTGATTTTTAAAGATTAAATGTAGTTTTCTAGTAGTCGATTCGGTGGTGAAGCATTAAAAAGTATCATGTGCCTCGACTTGATAGATCAAGAATACTTTTCTCTAGAAAGTAACTTAAAAACTGACGAAGGTATAGGTAATTCGACTGTACAAAGCAAGTTTCTACATCTAGATTCATACCTATGTTCAAGGGGTGTTTAGCATCAAAGGTTGATACTTGAGGTAAATCTAGGTTTGAAATGGTTGTGTTAGATAACAAAGTTTTAGACTCGTGTAGGTGTACTTCGTGCTAACTAGGCCTTGTATTAATATTTGCGTCTGGCTTAAGACGAGGGCCTAAATTATTTCATATTTCGAAGTTTCAGGCGTAAGCAGCTTTATAAGATGGACGTTTAGAACTGTGTTGTTAACAACTGAATAAAATATTAGTGATTCACTTATTCTAGGGCAACGGGTCTAAAAAGGCCACTGGTAAAATCATATTAGGATCATAATATTAATCATAAAACAATTTGTCAAATTTGATTTTCATCTTTGTAGTTGAAGCATTAGGTTCAAGGTTGATTGGGGAAATTTTACAGTTTCGGGTAGCTTGATCTGCTTTCTGATCTTTTTAGACCCGCTGATCTTGGAATAGTCAAAATAACTGTATTCCAAGGAATCAATGTCAAATTGTTTTATTCTACAAGCAAAAGTTTTTTATTTTACAAGTCTAACAATTGAAAAATCTGCTCTCAAAGTAACATACTCATCTAGGATTTTCGTTTAAATAGAATCACAGCAATTTATTTTTTTCCTTAGTAATAGTTTTTGCCCGCTACTTCGTACGCGTATATCCCGCTTTTACCCGTGTTCCCATAGGAATTTTGGGAAATCCTTACAAAATTTGACACCTTGGGGAATCCCAAGAAACCTACATGCCAAATTTCAGCTCTCTACGACCAGTAGTTTAGACTGTGCGTTGTCATCAGTTAGTCGGTCACTCATTCAGTCGCCAGTAACGGAAGAGTTTTATATTATCTTAGATTGACGACATTTTTAGGGTTCCGTACCTAAAAAGGAAAAAACAACACCCTTATAGGATCGCTTTGTTGTCCGTCCGTCCAATCATCTGTCTGTCAAGACCCTTTATAGTCAGTCCCATGAAGCTGTGAAAAAATCAAAGTTCTAAGTCAGCTTAAAAAAAGATCCCCGTTAATGCCGCAAAAACGTATATTTCGACAATCTCAAGGGAATAAAAATGTATAGGGAATTTCCCGTTGACCTAGAACTATGAAATTTGGCAAGTAATACCGTCTTATACTACAAGTATAGGGAAAAATCTGAAAACTATACATTTGTAATTAAATCATAAAAAATATAGTCTTTTTTAAAGTATTATGTACCTACAAAGTACGGAACCCTCGGTGGGCGAGTCCGACTCGCACTTGGCTGGTTTTTTTATATTAAAATGTATGGGGTAAAAAGTATAAGTACAACATTAAATTGCCAAAATATATCCTGGTTTCAAAGTTTGCTAAGATCGGAAATAACTCGGTTTGCTTCAATGTGCAGGTGTCAAAAGAAACCTGGCATAAGTCCAGTATCCCAAACTAGGTGAGCAAGTTTTTCTCCATTAGCCGAATCGTAAATGCATACAACATTTTCTAGCTGTTTTTATTCAACTAAATTTTGAAGTCCACTCTTGAAATTGTTGACTTTTTTCAGTGATTGAAGTTAAGTAGTTAATACAAATAGCCGTGTTTGTTTCAATATAATTTTTTGCCAATCCAAACCTCTGTATAGAATAACGGAACCCTTATAGTATCACTGGGTTGTCTGTTTGACTGATTACATTTTTAAAAGGTCGGAGCAAAATATTTATTTAACGGCTGGTTGACACTTCCCGTGACCCAAGAGCTGGCTTTTACTTTGGGCAGAGACTAAGCATTGCCATTCAACGTGGCAATGCCGCCAGTCTCTTGGGCATATTTCCAGCTGACAGCGTTGAGGACGAATTTTTAATTTTAGTAATTACTAGCTGTGCCCGCGACTTCGTTCGCGTGGATGTCGAAAAATATCTATTGCATAGATAAAATTTACTTTAAATTAATACCTTGCGTATCCTGATCTGTCTCAAAATTAAGAAAATAGGAAGAGGGTACCTAATGCAGGGCACTCTATCATCTCTTCCGGTTGAAATGCCGATTAGCCCGGGTAATCTCCTGGTACATACGTAACTCGAGGTAGGTATCAAAATCAACAAAACCGAACATCGAACGAACGGTGGTAAGTAGTCTTCAAACTACAAAACAAAGAAACTGATGAATAAAGTTGATTCTTAATTTTGTCCAGCCAGCAAAAAGAAACAGTTTCTTTGATTTTCCCTGACAATTGCAGGTTAAAGAACACCGATTAATTTTTACATTTTATGTCAAACAGTTCTACCGGGTTTATAGAATCGATTTACTGTGTAAGAATAATTGAATTTTTTAAATCGATATTTAGTAGGTACTCAAAGAGGAAACTTATTAAATGAGGAGCTCGTAGCTAAATAATAATAGTCGCACGGGTCGATCTTCATGGTTTACCAACTCTTGCCTAGGTGGCTCTGTGAATGGTTGGCCATATTATTTAACATACCGCGACTTCGCCGTGTTGGTCGGAAGCTGATCCGAATATAGTTGGGAAAAGGTTATTAAGCATATATTAAAAAAGACAGACAATACCATTTGGCCCCAATTGGGGCTGACGGTCCTTGAGAGAGTAACTCTGCCGTTTTATTGTCATTTTCATTGAATGGCGGTTAATCAGCGGCCTAAATGATCCCCAATGCGCAAATGTGTCAAAGTGGCGAATGGGTCTGTGATGTGACAACATTTAATGAACAGGCTGGCAGATGCTTAGGCCGTCTATGAGTAGGGTAAGTGTGACGAAAATATAATTATGAATTTATTTATTTTTGGGAATCCTAAATTCTATTAAATGCCGGGATGTCACTTAGACCGTCTCCCTAGTGGATAAAGGAAATTGAAACAAAATTACGTTTGTAATCTGTGCCCAGTTTTGCCAACTGTAGATTAAGTGTTTTTCGCAAATCATTTCAGTTTTTTACCATGAGGCATCATCTAGCCTTTTCCCAGCTATATTGGAGTCAGCTTCCAGTCAAACGGGATTGGAGCGGCTGCCTACCAGACCTCTACAACCCTACAATACTGGGTAACACGATACTTCTTTGCAAGACTGTAGGTGTCAGATTTGTAGGCTTCTGACAATTCGTAAAGACTGCCTGAGATCTCTTCTCGGTAGGTATGTTAAAATGGTCACCCATCCACAGACTGACCTTGGCAAGTGCTGCCTTGAAGATCGACCCGGACGGCTATTATATTCCGTGGTACGTAGGAATCTCGGTATATTAAAATGGTCACCCATCTACAGACTGACCTTGGCAAGCGTTGCTTTACCTTGAAGATCGACCCGGACGGCTATTATATTCCGTGGTACGTAGGAATCTCGGTATGTTAAAATGGTCACCCATCCACAGACTGACCTTGGCAAGCGTTGCTTAACCTTGAAGATCGACCTGGGCAGGTATTATATTCCGAGGTACGTAGGAATCTCGGTATGTTAAAATGGTCACCCATCCACAGACTGACCTTGGCAAGCGTTGCTTAACCTTGAAGATCGACCCGGGCAGGTATTATATTCCGAGGTACGTAGGAATCTCGGTATGTTAAAATGGTCACCCATCCACAGACTGACCTTGGCAAGCGTTGCTTAACCTTGAAGATCGACCCGGGCAGGTATTATATTCCGAGGTACGTAGGAATCTCGGTATGTTAAAATGGTCACCCATCCACAGACTGACCTTGGCAAGCGTTGCTTAACCTTGAAGATCGACCCGGGTAGGTATTATATTCCGAGGTACGTAGGAATCTCGGTATGTTAAAATGGTCACCCATCCACAGACTGACCTTGGCAAGCGTTGCTTAACCTTGAAGATCGACCCGGGCGGGTATTATATGCCGAGGTACGTAGGAATCTCGGTATGTTAAAATGGTCACCCATCCACAGACTGACCTTGGCAAGCGTTGCTTAACCTTGAAGATCGACCCGGGCGGCTATTATATGCCGAGGTACGTAGGAATCTCGGTATGTTAAAATGGTCACCCATCCACAGACCGATCTCGGAAAGCGTAGCTTAATCTTGAAGACTCGTGCAACTCATCATCTGCCTAACCTTTTCCCAACTATATTGGGGTCGGCTTCCAGTCAAACCGGATTTAGCTGAATACCAGTACTTTACGTGAAGCGGCTGCCTACCAGACCTCCACAACCCATTATTTGGGTAACACGGTAGTTCTTGGCAAGACTGGAGCCAGATTTACTGGCTTCTGACAATCCGTAACGACTGCCAAAGATCTTCAAATGACAGCCGGGACCAACGGCTTAACGTGCTTTCCGAGACACGGAGGAAACTCGGTATGTTATGATGGTCTCCCATCAACGTACCAACCTTGGCAAGCGTTGCTAAACCCTGAAGATCGACCCGTGCGGCTGATATAGATTGATTATGTCGATTCGAATCACCATAAAATTCATGAATCACTCTCTTCTCTTTTTTGGTCATACGTATCGTTATCACCTTCTAATTAGCTACATAGCATTATGTATCCAAACTTTATTTATCAGACATTGACCAATCTGCTGATAACACCGCAATTCAGAAAAACGCGTCATCAGTACATCGCCATCAATCGACAATAGAATAGAATAGAATACTCTTTATTATGTACACCATATAAGTTATGGTGGTTATGGTTAGTTATGTTGTGTTAATGTAGTTGAACTGTCAAAATATAAGTTAAAACTTAGAAGCTCACATGTTACGATAAATGAAACGATATGACTAAATGTTATTTTGTTTCCTTTGGTATTAAGAGTTTCACAAAATAATAATATACGCATTCATTCATGAAACGGTTCTAAACTGTTACTATTTAATCTCAATAGATGGCGGTGCATGTATGTGCTTCACGTAATGAAACTTTAAACGAAACCTTTAAAATATACAAATATCTTTTGATAGAGTGAACTGATTGCGATGAAACAAAAACTAAGTTATACCTCCAGTTACGTACAATTTTAATGCGTGAAAGTTATCTACGTTATTTCTGTACTTTTGACGTGATGCCTGCACATCCAAACAGATAAACAGACAAACAGACAAAAATTCCAAAAATTATGGAAATGGGTTCTGTACGTTACCCTTTATCTCCCTAGCTATTTTTTTATTTTTTATTTTGAATGTACAAAAACGACTCTTCAACAGATTTATTATATGTATATATAGATGTAGAAAAAAAATGTAAATATAGGAATTCACTGGCTAAATACATATATTTAAAAATATATGTATTTAGCCAGTGAATTCCTAAACAAAAAATTTAAAACAAGGTTACTCAAAATCAGTCATAATAAAAAATTGTGCTGTTTCTTTCATTAACGTTTTAGGGTTACAATCGCAAAAATCCTGAAAATGTCGTCAAAAAATCCATCCTTAATACTATTAAAAGATTTTTCCTTATGAACATCTAGTCCTAAAACCCAAAACGATGTTCCACCATTTGACTAAAAAGCCGTATCTCAAGGTACAATGGTAGATTTTGTAATAATGTACGCAGACGAATGCCTGAGGGTGACGACGAGACAGTACGCACTCCTCATTCGGCCTGGGGCAGTCTGCTACCCACTTCATTTGAATACAACGAATGTTTTCGTAATACACTCCTATAGTACAGCCACGAGCATAAGTACTCGTACAGTTACGCAGAATTCCAGTCTCGTGAAATAAGGCTCTGGAAGTTGCAATGGTAATATTGCAACTTCCTAAAACGACCATATTGATAAACCAACTGCAACTTTGAGAAAAGACTTTTGTGTGTGAGTGTAAAGTTCTTTAAGAATGCGCGCAGGGAAAATTAAAATGTGGATAGTAATTTTATTGATCCACGAAATCTAAAAGAAAGTTTATATATAGTATTTGTAGCTAAAGGATCTAAAAGGCGTCTATAATGTGGGATGACAGACAACTGAGGCCGCGCATGTAACTTACAACTACTAGGTACAAAATATGTTTTTTTCGGCATACCTGATCACGTCATTGGCCCTTTCGGTTTTGCCGCATGATGACTTTGTATTAGGACGACGCCTCAGTGTTCTTCTATTAATCAACGGAAGAGTTTTATATATATTTATATAAAACTCTTCCGTTACTGAGTGACTGACAGACGCACAGCCGATACTACTGATCGTAGAAATCTGAAATTTTGGCATGTTAGTTCCATGGTAAGTGTAGGGAAGCACTGAGAGGATTTCCCGAAATTGCTACAGGAACGGGAAGAAACGGGATATGCGCATACGACGTCGCGGGCAAAAGCTGGTAAGAATTTAATACAACTTTCGGAAAAAAATATTAAAGCTTTCGGAGAAATATTTTTTCAATTATGCATAGGTTTATGCTCGTGACTGTACTTAAGTAATATGAGTTTATTAAAACCTTTTCATGACGTACTAAGTAATATATCGTCAGTACTTGGAACAATGTTGGATTTAGCGTACGTACCTGCTGCGAGAACTCTTTATATTGTGGAAAAATGAACACGAGGCGAGCATTTTGCATGCTTATCTGAGATAAGAAGAAAATTCGACGTAATTTTTCTTTGGGCGTGGGTGAGTGTGGTAAGGTGGGAAATATTTAAAGGTCACGTGGAAGTAGCGGATTTATTTATGCATTCTTTTTTGTGATTTTCGTAATGTTTTGCGCGTTCTCGTATTATTCAAGGAACTGTTTTGCCAGTGAGTGTCTTAGAATAATAGAAAGGTCTGAAACTACGCCAGAAAAATGAGAATTGAATGCCAATTATACTATTTTTCAAGCAACATTCACAATCGCATCTCATTCACAATCGCATCTCAGTCAAAATCTGTCAAAAATGTATGAATTAAGAGATTTTTTAACCGACTTCCAAAAAAGGAGAAGGTTCTCAATTCGGTGGGTATTTTTTATATGTATGTACACCGATTATTCCGAGGTTTCTGATCCGATTTTTGTGATTCTTTTTTATTTCGATGCGGTATACTTGCCATTTGGTCCCGTAAAAAAATGATATAGTTTGGTTCAGTAGTTTTTATTTTATGATCAATTTTGCTTATACAATTTTTGCGTAGATGAAGATGTCGTCCATATATCACCACTTAAAAGTGAAAAATAAAAAAAACTTTTTACAAAAAAATATAACCGACTTCCAAACAAAACACTACAAAGTATAAAATAGTCGGTTTCAAAAAAACAAAGAAAAAAACCAAAAACACCTACTTCCCAAATTAAGGTTATTTCATACTTTGTAGTGGTTTGTTTGGAAGTCGGTTATATTTTTTTGTAAAAAGTTTTTTTTTTAATGATGAAATCTGATCTTCTGATAAATGGATACTCTTTCCTAAGATACAGACAGGTTTCCTGCCTAGTTTGGGAAAGGGAGTCCTGTGACTTATTTTATATTTGTTGTACTGGTTTTTCTTTTTAATATTTAAATATAGAAGATAACTCTGTATGCCGTGTACAACCTACTCATTGAATAAATAAATTATTATTATTATTATCTTTTTGGATGACTAGGAGGCCTTCCGATTTTACCAATGACAGGGTATTTTTAACTAAAATCTATACTTTCTCTGTCCCTATATAATATATATATACTAATATATAAAGCTGAAGAGTTTGTTTCTTTGCTTGAACGCGCTAATCTCAGAAAAAAATTGAAAAATTATTTCAGTGTTAGATACCCCATTTATCGAGGAAGGTTATAGGCTATATATAGGCAACAGAAGCGGAGCAGACGAAGTTGCGTGGGTTAACTAGTAATAAATAATACCTATATTCATATTTAATTTTGTTATTTTTACACACCTACAACAACAGAAATAATTAATTAAAATCAACAATAATTATATTGTCACTGTCGGAACAAAAGTAAAGTGTCTACTAGAAATAGTAAAATCCACTAAAGCGTTATTTTTCAGCAAGCGTACGTAGTTACAGCAAATACCGTCTATTTGGAATTTTAACCCAAAGATAGTATGAAACATCTGGTCTTCCGCTAACCCAGCCAGCGATAAAGTAATAGTTTAGTTAAAAATTCAGCTCACATTTTATAGACCTGAGATCGTTGCCAACTGCTGGGCTTTGAACCGGCCAGGCTGTTGCCATTTGACATACTTATTATTGTTTTTATTCAAGTAAAACGTGTTTTCTTTTATTACCGCCGAATAATTTTGTTCCATCGTGTTTGGGAGATCTTCATTGTTATTATTCGCTAAATAAGTTATACCTTAAGTAAGTAAACATAAATTCACTTAAGTTCTGAGAACTTCAGTTGGTAAATTGGTTCTGTGATAGGTATATTTCTGGTGAACGGCTTACAACAGGAATTCGCAGAATACTCACTTTACCGAGAACTATTCTAGTATATAAATTTCATCACCATGTTGTTCGAAAGCCACAGTAACAACTCTAACAGCAAAACAAACTCAATCAACTAATGCAAAAAACGTATACCGGAAAAGCATTCAAAAGCTATATCAATTAAAACGTTTCTAAAAAGTACAGCGCGCATGTCACTCAACCTGTTGTAGCAACATAATATTTCAGTGCTGTGAAACTTTTCAATTGGCATAAAGTTGCGCTGTGCCCGGCGCCTGATCAAATTATTACCATGTTGCGGTTATGACTGCGTCAGACTCTCACATCACTACCAAAAAGTCCTACATACGCGAATAATGGTACTCACAACCTTAGTGCAAGAACGGCGTAACTGCAAACTAGGTTCACTCAAACTCGTCCTTTCAAGTTGGTCTGACATAATGGTCTAAGATCCCAGAGCTGCTAGGCCTTACTTATTTTCTCACTAACAAAATTTGTGGGATAGAGAAGTGTTAGTATTTACTTTTAACATACGCATACCTGCTAGGTTAGGCGGACCTACGACCGATTTCCAGGTATCAGGTGCTAAAGTCATTAAATCACATTTTTTAGGTCTGGGTACTGATTATTATGTAGTGATCGTTTTGCAGAAATATCCTACTTCATTCCTACTTAATATCCTACTAATATTATAAATGCGAAAGTTTGTGAGGATGGATGGATGTTTATTACTCTTTCATGTCAGAACGCCTGAAAGAATCGTCATGAAATTTGGAAAAGAGATAGACTGTAGTCTGGAATAACACATCTACTTTTTATTCGCGGAGTATGTTCCTAGGGATCACGCGGAGCCGCTGGCAGAAGCTAGTTGTTAAATAATATTTTAACGACTGATTAGTCATTGCCACCTCGAGTGAGATCCTATTCTCGAGGCTGAAATTTGGGATAAATTTATTTACTAGGTGCAAATTACAAAAGCTAAAGCCTACTAGGATTTGGGAGATTGCAAAACTACCTCCTTTACAACTGAAATACCTTTCATACAGCGCAAAAAAAATATGGCCTAAGCTAGCAGGTGTATGTCAAAAGTACATACTAACACTCCATACTACATCCCACGTATTTTGTTAGTGAGAAAATAAGCAAGGTGATAAGGACTCTGGGATCTCAGTCTATAACTTCCCTCTTCGCGTAGTTGACAGGAATGATTACAGACTGTGTGTGGCAACTTCTTAATAAGTCCTCACAACATTTGCATCGGCAACGGAGACTTCCACCACTGAAATGTACACCAAGTTTCTTCTTGAATCTTCAAGTTTGTGTCGCGAACTAAAGTTTCTGCCGAAGTGTCGGGCGATAAAGAATGTAGGTAAGTACTGACTTTTATTGTTGTTTACTTTATTCACGCATTTTCCGCGTGAATGAAGCCCCAAACAAATATAATAAAAAGTTTTTTTCTATTGTGTTGTGGAGAAAGTTTTACAACTGAAAAGGGACACTTTGGTTGAACATTGAACTTCAAAGTTCAATGTACGCGTTACCTGTATGGTGTGTTATTATATCATCACATAATTTTAGACATCTATTTGATTTGGCTTGAAATCGAGAACGCTGGAAGGAATAAAGGTAGGCCTTTGCCCAGCAGTGGAACTTGACGTCGTGGTGGGGCTTGCGCGTCCTAATAACACTTAGGTCATATCTATGGTGAGGGGTCAGACAAAAAGAGATACGATCCGCAAGGCAGTTTTGTGGCGAACTGTTGGGCAGTATAGCGACCCCACGAACCTGATCTGGCGAAATTAATGTGGATTCCACTTCTACCTACTCTTTGTCCAACAAGGTGTGATCTTTTATTTGTTATTTTGTCGCAGTAAATAAGAAAACTTGGAGAATAAATATGCATTGCAAGAATGACGAGCGACAAAAGATGTAGGTGGGGCATTGTGTAGGTGCCAGCTGATTGAATGTCTGTTTTGTTTGTGAGCTGAAAATACAAACAGTAAGTAGCTTTCTTTTTTGAAACAATGAGTTTATGGGGATAACCTTTATAAGATTGGTATAACTGCAAGGTAGGCGAAAACACGATATATCGGATTAACTATGGCTTTTTCGATAAACAGATATTTTTTTACTGAAGAACAAATATAGGAGTTTGACGGGTTTGACAGCTGTCAATCCGCTATATTTATTCTTCAGTTACCAATTTTCTGTTTCTTAAAAAATCGGTCCTTACACAAATAAAAAAAACGGTATGTGCGTCATTATAAAAGTCAGAATTTTTAATTATGACTTTTATAATGAGTGTTTTTTTATTAATAAGCTAAGTCTTTGCAAGAACGGATATTTTAAGACACTACAAAGTACCTAGGATTATGGAAATAAATTAGGCAGTTGCTCCTATCAATTAAAAAAATACATGTAAAAGTGTAACTGGAGTAACGCTCAAATTTTTTTTCAATTGATATGCATTTTTCCATTATTTCGACTGATGGTAAACAATGATGTGTTCGATGCGATAGTAGACTAGAAGCTGACCTAGGGTCTTAGGGCCTTAGGGGCTTCTAGTCATAGCTCATGAAAGGGAAAGGGCTGATGATATTTTATCCACTCTGACTATAACGGAAGCGTTACATCTCTACTTAATTTCATTTCCAAGGTGACAGAACCTGTCTCAAATTATCCTAACCCATACAGAGGAGTCTGTAACTATGAATATAAATAGTGTTCACAGGGGTGGAAAATTTCTAAGATTATTCTACATCACCAAGGTTAATTTTACTTTTCATGAGGTCGTTGCCCTTAACGAAGGTTTTAATAATAATAATTATAATGTTAAGTATTACTTCTAACGTAACGTCTGGCGAAACTCCAACAACAATATTGTCACATAATCGTTTACTTTTATGACTGCTGTTGCTTTCTCCTCGCTATGTATATATATGTTATTAACGTTGTTGTATATTTTGTAATTTCAGTGTGTGCTAAAATTTCTCTTCCTTTACTTTTCATTAAAACGGATATTTATTAAGTTATGATTTAATATAATCTTCATTCGTTAGCATATGTCCGCAAAAATCGCTCTTACATCTGTTTCTGAATTGAGAATTTGGAGTAAATAGCATGACAAACCCTTCTTCAATCGAAATTTTGACAGACTCTCAGACTTGAATAGAGTTTGGCAAATACTCAGCACCAGTCTTAATTTAGAAACCGGCAGATACATTTTTAAGCTAAGTAGAAGTGTGAGTAACAAAAACGGAACAAAATCTCGCTTTTACGCATTTTCCTTACGTTAAGCTCATTTTAGTTAATTCCCCAGATTTCCCAAGACACACGTTACGATGAAGCTCCAATTCCGAGACACAATTTGTTAAACCACTTCAAAATGCGATCAACGAAAACTAATTCCGTAGCCGCCATTTTTCTCCAATAAAAATGAAGCATTCGAATTTCAAACACAATCATGTCGTTTTAAAAATCTTGCAAAAAGTCCGACTCCCGTGAATAGCGATGTAACTGAACTTTTTATTTCTGTCGCGCGAGAACAATCGCGTTCCTCGGCGGTCCACCGGTCATCAGTCACACGAAGTGGCCACTAGACTGCACAGACAAGAGGATTGTGGCCCTCTATGCACTTTTACTTTATGAATTTATAGTCCGCCACTATTCGCCAACACCGTCGTTTGTCATGTTGCGTTGTCAAAACGAATTTGGAATTATTCAAATTCTGGGAGTTGATTCAATGTTATGAGATTATTTGATGTCAACATAATTTGATAAGTTATTTCTATATGTTTTCAATCGTAGAAAACTGCTTTTAGTATGGTAGCCGCATAGATTTTTCAATTAAGTGTCTACATTGAAATTTCCCTATTATATCTTTATAAATGTAAAAGAACACTTTTTTTAATTAGATTAGAAAACTCTTTATTATGGACACCACATAATTTACAGAAAAGATACATGAAGAAAACATTACATAGAAAATTAAGAATCTCAATAAATGTAGGTGGGTTAATGATAAAAGTACATTATTTATTAAATGCATTATAACCTAAAACATGCACTTATAGTAATGCCTTTTTCCAAATCACATAGAAACGAACTTTATTTTATATTTTTAAGCTGACACTCTCTTCATTAATTCGACAACCGAAAGGATTACTTTTAAGCCAATATAGCTCGCTGAATTTATTTCAACCCAGTACCGTGACTAGATTTTTAAAACTTTTTACGAAAATGTCAATATTTTTAGGCTTTTAAATAAGCTTGAAGGCTTTGTTAACTAAGCCCATTGATGAGCTGTCAATACAAATGGACTTAAACTTAATTTGCCGTTTGTTGAGGCCGAAAATCTGGTTAATGTTAGAGTCTTTAAATTCAGTTTTATGTTGCTAAAGAATTAAGACGTTAACTGTTATTGATAGTTGCGTCTGCGACGTTTCATTAGTCCAAGACCAAACAAAAACGCAGAGTAATATGTCAATGGCCACTAAATATTATTTATTTATTTTAATCCTTTTCTGTCGTACTGCAGGGCAAAAGCCTTAGTTTCCTATCGGTGTTGGGCAAGAGTGGACCAATCCAGTCGATAGCGTCAAACTCGGCTTGACATCTTCACTGCAATGCTGAAATGTATGCGATGTTGCATACATTTCATAATAGCGATAATACTAATATTTAAAATTCTTCCGTTACTGAGTGACTGACTGACAGGTAACGCACAGCCGAAACTAGTCGTAGAAAGCTAAAGTTTAGTATGTAGCTTCCCTACACTCAGTAGAGGAGCATTAACAGAATTTACCGAAATTCCCACGAGAATAGGAAAAAAACGGGATGTGCGCGTACGAAGACGCGGGCAAAAATAGTTACCTATTACATTATCTCCCGTTTGCATTATATCTGGCATTATCTCCCGTTGTTGTTACTGATTAATGTCTAAGTCATGAGACTGATACATACAATCAGCTATAATACATCTCTCCTCTTAAAGTCCTGATATCCTGAAACCTGACCACGTCTTAAACTCATAAGACCTGTAAGACCTAAATCAAAAGCCACTCGCGAACTCCTAAGACAGCAGAAAGCTCCTAAGCGCTGACGTCATCAGTCACGACAAGTGGCCACGCTCCATCGCCTTGACAAAGAGATGGTGAAATTCATTTCATTGCAGTCCCGCGAGCTTCCGTGAGATATGACGTTCTTTATTGCAGTACACTGTTTCATTTGAAGTTGTTCTTCAGTTTATTATGGTTTAATAGTGCGGAATGATAGTTTAAGACTGGGGTTAGAACGTTTTGTTGAGAAAGTAAAAGATATGGGGAGTTTGTTTTTGAAGTTGGAATTTTTTAAAGGTTTAGATTTTAGTTATTGTACACTTCTCTTAGGTGTATACACGATGCCATTTTAGTCGTCTTACAAAGGCGGCCTACTTAATGTAACCGACATAAACTACCTCTAGGCGAGATTTTTTTTATAATTCATAATAGGAACAATAAAAATAAATAAACAACCTGTTAATAATATTTACACATCAAAACAATGTCACGTTCCTTGGAACACAAGGCTCGGACTGCGCTCGCTCCTGGATGTTTCAAACTACGTCGTGCGTAAAGATACTAATGACTATAAATATTTTTTTTTATAATTCAAAATGTTTATAAATAGCATTTTATTTTTAATGAATGTGTAGAAGTCATTGAATAGATGAAGTGTGTTGCCATTGTAAGATAACTTAAATGGTACTTTGGTAGGGTAATAAAGGGTGGAAACTAGCCCTTTGTCTACCTGAAAAAAAAAGCATTTATTTTACGCCCTAGAAAAACTATATCTGATTTACGACGAACAATACAGCAGTCATTCACCTCAAATAAAAAGTTCCGACACCCTACACCAGTCACATTAAGCTGTCAGCGTATTAACATAACAATAAACCAGAAAATCATACCATTCCACATTTTAACTTCCGCAAAATTACATTCAGTACATAAACACGTGGTGGCGTAAACCTCTCTGTATTCGCAAATTCGCATTGTGACCACAGAATACAGAATAATACAGAAGGCTAACGTTGTACACTAGCAAAATCACATGCACACACAGACATGCTTAGTTTACAGCGATTGCATGCGCACTCGTTTCTGGCATGTGACAAAGGTAGTTAGAGAAAGATTCAAAACTTAGCGTAAACTGACTTTTTCATTTTTAGTCATTTCCACTACTCGAATAATAGAAATGGGCAGTTAAAACTTGATCACATCCGTTGCATTCGCAATCGTATCGCAATAACGATTAGTCTTAAAGATGTTTAATTTTTTCCCTGTAATTGCAACAGCTTCAATTAAATTAGAAGTTACCTCACTAGTGTGTCAAAGTTGTATCGAAGAAATAAGCTTACGCAAAGTTATCTTTGTCGAAGTCGTATCGAAGACATAATAAGTTTACGCAAAGTTTATTGCTTTTGATCACCGTGCACCGTGCTCTCATCTATGTATGCGTAATTGCGTACCACTTTTTTGGTCACTATATAGAAACGACCTTCTGTAGTTACAATTCTGTGTCACAACAGTGTCCTTACGTCATCCTATTCGCAAACCAAATGTTCCAATTATCATAGCTAATGTGCCGAAGAGATGGCGAACAGGCCGTAAGGAAACAGACGTCTTTAACATATTCCCGGGGCTTTTTGTTGATACGTTCTCGTCTGTTTTGTGAAGGAATTACGTATGGAATGAGGTTAGAATGGTAACAATTAGGAAAGTTGAATGTGCAGCTTGAGAATGGGGACTGGGATTGATTATTTTAAGGCGACAATTGATGGAGCTAAAGTAAAGACTTTTGAGAGAATCGAGAGACGTGTGCGCGATTCTCAATCTTCACTAAGTTGGTCACCGAATTCGGCGTCCGCATTCGGTTTAACCGAACTGATTCATAGAATTGAGATGTCACTGAATACGGCGGCGGTATTTGTTTAGTTGACGGTTTACCGGATTCGGAAAACGGTCTGCGGCCTAATACGGCTTACCGAAAACCAGTTTACATTCGTTGGTGATTGAATATGGCTAAGCGAAAACCTTTTTACACTAGTTGGTGACCGAATACGGGCTGCAAACAAATTGATCAAAACGACCTAATGTAAATGAGTTATAATACGACTATTGGTATGATTTTAAAAAGGCATATTGTTCATTAGTCAAATAACTTTTATTTCTAGAGTAAATAATGACAGAGTAACATATTTTCCTTTCCCTATCCTAATTTTTGGAGGAGGCCTTCACCTGCGGAGGGGTTCTTGCAAATTAAAACTTATATTGTATTAACAGGCGAAGATTAGTTTACGTCTTACTTTGCATGAAATAAAAGACTTTTTATTTCATTTTATTTATCAATCAATCAATTTATATAAAATTCTTCCGTTAATGACTGATTGAGTAGCTGACAGACAACGCACAGCCGAAACTACCGGTCGTAGAAAACCGAAATTTGGCATATAGGTTTCTTGGGGAAGAGAGGATTTCCCGGAATGCCTACGGGAATGGAAAAAAACGGGATAAGCGCGTATGAAGTCGAGGGCAAAAACTAGTTAAAACATATTTGAAACGGCTTTATTTATTTTTAAGATTAAAGATATCTGAATATTTGAAAATCAGACCTATGCAAAGGATAGGGGTTGGCAGGAATACTTTTAATAACATAAAAATAAAAAATGACGTCGTTGATACTGGGTTAGACGATCAGCCCTATACTTCCCACTCCGCTTGTGAATTTGTTTTTACATGTGGTAAAATATTCTCAATACCACTTATTTGTGCATTAAGTGTAAAAGTACCTCGTGTTGATATAAGAAACGATAAAAATAAAGCAAAAACACAATATTTGTTGCTGATACTTAAGAGGCCTATTACAATTTGACTGTGTTTTTTGAGTAAAATGACCAACTTTGGCTTTCTTATTCTCAGAAACTGACATATTTAGACAACTTTAGCTTATTGGGTAGTTGAGAATAGTTATTAGTATAGTGTATAGCGGCCTCACTTTTCGCATTTTTTTATTAACTATTTGTAAAAAGCCAAAATTCCGAAGTAAGTTTCACATGAAAAGCGCGACGGCACTTTTTCGAG
Organism: Lacanobia wlatinum; assembly: GCA_947578705.1. Lineage (NCBI taxonomy): Eukaryota > Metazoa > Arthropoda > Insecta > Lepidoptera > Noctuidae > Lacanobia > Lacanobia wlatinum. Next base: position 11,337,496 of record OX388024.1, on the reverse strand, counting down.
CTCGTGGATTGAACTACTGTAGGTACTAACCAAATGAAATGAAAAATGTATAATATTCCTCATATAGTGGTTTCACGCATAGCGGCCTCAGAAATTTGAAATAAGAATGGAATATCCGAAAAAAAACCCCATTCAAATCCATGGAAACTACTAAAAACACTCAGAATTAACTGTATATATTAATACGTAAAACTTATACCTAAATAAACCATAGTTCATAAGAAATTAATATTTAATAAAAATTCATTAAATAAATTAATAAAATAGCCTAAAATAAACGTAATTACAACTGCCTAATTTCTACATAATGCGATAAGTCAGCAGTTTTGTGAGTGCAAACGCAATTCTGTGATAGGGCTCTCAAGTTTCAGCTTTCTGAACAGATTAGAGACTATCATGCGTGCTACCCCCTATTCTTGGGGGAGGCCTATGTCCAGCAGTGGACGTCTTTCGGCTGATATGATGATGCGTGCTACCAAAAGGAATCGTCATCATCATATCAGTTGAAAGACGTCCACTGCTGGACAAGGGCCTCCCCCAAGCGTCGCCACAACGACCGGTCCTGCACGTATACCCAAAAGGAATGGTACATGATAAATTAGTTCTATGTCACACACAATTTTTACACTAAAAACACTCTCAACAATGTTTTTTTTATTGCAATTCGAAGTTTTAAGACACGAGTGGGACATGCTATTTTGGAATGCAAGATGAAATATTTTTGTCACATCACCGAACCATTCTATTCGACATAACTTAAAGTTTTATTTTATTTGAATGTATTGCATTTTCGTCTGACTTTACTCAGGAGACAATATAGTCGTGTAGTAGGTTTTTCCAAGTACAGGACTCGTCAATTTCTGACGAGTAAAGTAGAAAAGGTTGTAAAAGCATTCTACGAAAAGACAGTAAGTACCGTGTTCTAAATGGCGCCTAAATTCTTACTCTCTGTCTTACGAATATTGTAATTTGTAATACATAATGTATGAAGCTTCGACATTTTTATTCTGTAAGTTCCAAATACATGTAGATTATAAACATGAAGATCCAATCTCGCAAAACCTCGATTTTTTAGATCTCTCCAAGGCCTGAATCCAGCCAGGACGTTTATCTTCTTACCAAGACGTTGAATTAAGTTTAACTGCTTGCGAATAAAGATGTCCTTCTCAGATAAAAATATCCGATGGGGGAGGGAATTTTCTAGCTTTCTTCGAAACGTTCTCAGTGGCAGAGGGTTCGACGGACGTCGGCGAGTGACAATAAAATTAGATAAGTACAGGATAGCCCCGATCCCGTCCGGTCCGTCTTGCGGACGGAATCAATCGCAGTAAAACATGGTATAGGGAAACCATGCATGCTACCGTTAAAATAACAAAACCTATCGCATTCTCAACCTTATACCTTAACACTAAGAATACATATCTTAAATTCGAGCAGCAAAAAATAACTTTGCCGATGTGTATATCAGTCCGCTTTTCTGTAATGACACGAAACGAGTGGACTTTGAACGAAACGGGGATATCGGAATGGATTACTGAAATCTTCCTGTGAATCGGCGGGACGAAAAATGCACTAGACGCTTTAAAGTGCTACGTTTTCGTTGATATTTTAAACGATTCTTTTTCGGGTGAAATGTTACAATTTTCCAGGACACTGTGTTTTAGATAGAAAGTAAAATGCACTTACTATTTACTATGTTTGTGTATCATAAAACTTAGGTAAATGTATACGATTGTCTTAATCCTTTATTAGATAGCTATTAGCGCATTATGAAACCATTCAACTGATTAAACATTAAGATTGCAAACTGCAGTGCGTGCGTGGAATGCAGTTTAAGATTTAGATCTATAGGCGTAAATTACTCGATAGCTTTGATAGGAATATGTGCAATTTAAGTATTTGCCAATATCGATTATGTTAGCTATCTACGCAAAGTCAACAATAATGTTACCACAAAAATGGTAATTGAATGCACGATTTTTCGCTGCAATAAAAAGTCACCCCTACAAAATCATTATCGCCACATTAATAGACAATCTAAACACCTATACACATAAATAAACACCATTAAATAGGTACTGACGCGAAGAAAAGTGCGGTTTCAATCGCCATAAACGTAATGCTTGTGTCGAAAAATGAAATTGATTTTGCCTCGGCTTCCGTCTTCGTGCCGTATCACGGCGTTTCAAGAGGATGGGGTGGCGCTAATAACTAGCAGCGAACCTGCCAGAGATGTTTATTTAATGGCGTACCCTATAGACGCCTCTAATGGGGATTCGCACTCGATATCACAAAATAAGCAGCTACAGAAGTTAAACTTCAAACAGCGAGTGAAAATGCACACACACTTAAACATGCTTCACATACAGCGAGTACAAGCGATCTCGCGATTGTCATTTGTTTAGAGTCTCCGTGTGTGAACGTCTATGCATGCGTGCACTTGTTTTCACCCGTTTTATAGAACTGGCCTTCTGTACCTGTCTACTCTATGTCCTCGCACTCGGTGCTCGCGTATCTGAAGCCACAACGCGACGCAAAATTATTTTTCAATGTGTTGTGATTCTTGTGTGCAACAAAAATGAGATAAGGGGAGAACAATTTGGATGTTTGTTTGCTTTCAAAATATGATGTGAATATGTAGCGTGGAATGGATTTGGAAGGCGGTTTGGAGTGCTCGGTCGGTACTGATATGCTGGGCTGCTTGATTTTACGCTATGAATACGTGCGTCTGATGGTATGAAGATACCATAAGTGTTCACAAGCAAAATCAAACTGACTTTATTTACAAGTAAGTAAGTAAGTATCCAAACTTTTTCTACTCAATGAAAAACATAAAAATTAAAGTTCCGATGAAAGCTATTTTTTTCTTTAAGACGGCTTTTTTTTAAGTTTCATGAACAATAGTGCTTTTTCCATCTTGAATAAAATTGTAGTATGCTTTAAAGAAACAATTTGTACAAAACGCTAGTAAAAGTCAGCGTGGTAGTTCCAAGACATTTCAATTGTTTGCAGTATTTTTTTTTTTACTGAAGCGTTAAATATTTCCGGAGAAGTAATTGGAGAGTCTAAGAGCGTTTTTCATAATCTCCGGAAAAGCACTAGAAAAATAAAAAGAAACTATCAGCTGGATAAGTTAGTCGGAGGTGGAAAAACATATTTGTATAATTATTGTTAGTGTTTATTTTAGCTTTGCTAGCGGTTTCGCCGGCGTGAATGTCGAAAAGCGCCATAAGAGGACATACCTACTCTAGGGATCAAAAGTATGCTTCGTTTTATACCTGGAAATGGTCTACCTGTGCGCCAATTTTCATTCAAATTCGTTAAACTGTTTAGATTTGAAAAGGTAACAAAAAGACAAACAGAGTTGCTTTACGACTCTAAAATAATTGGGCCTAGGTCCGATTTAAAAAAAAAAATTAAGATAATAGGTACAATAAAAATAAATAATCTATAGATACTAAATACTCATATATAAAGCTGAAGAGTTGGTTTGTTTGCTTGAATCTCAAGAACTACTAGTCCGATTTGAAAAACTCTATCAGGGTTAGATAACCCATTTATCGAGGAAGGCTATAGGCTATATATCATCACGCTAAGACCAATAGGAGCGGAGCAGATGAAGTATTATGCAGAGTGTAATTATGATACACCCTGTTAATAATGTTTACGTATCAAAACAATGTCACCGTTCCATTCTGCGCCGTCCGTCCGTAGAACACAAGACTCGGACAGCGCTTGCTCCTGGATGTTTCAAACTTCATCACGCGTCATGATAATGAATACTAGGTTTTTAATGTTCCTAAATATAGTTTTTAGGGTTCCGAACAAAAAACGGAACCCTTATAGGGTCACTCGGGTCTGTCGGTCCGTCTGTCACAGCCAGTTTTCTCCGAATCCACTGGACCGATTCTGTTGAAATTTGGTACACATATGGACTTCTGTCACCCACATACGGATGCGTTACGTAATTATTAAAAGACAATGTCCAAATTCGCCCTGTGCAATAAAAGTATCGGACATACACGATAATTCATGTTCTATTTTATTATATTAGTTGCAAATACTTTTGTTACACGGACTAGCTGCATGCCAAAATGAACATTAAAAAGTATTTTCGCGAATAATAACATGAATCGCCGCCATCTTCACCAAACGTCATGTCATGTCAAAAAAGATTAGGGATGCCCAATCGATTGTAATCAAACGATTTAATTTTTAAAGGACTGTAGTGTAATTATTTTTAATATGAATCATAATTTGAATTTATTTCGAATAAAGAGCAAACAGAAGATACAATAAAAGCATTCAATAACCATTCCATATATTATTCCCTAAATGCATACTTAATTCAAAAAAACCTACTGAGTATAGGTACTTTGTGCATGAGGTCATACTCGATTTTAAATAGATAGTAAGAATAATGCTGAAGTGATCAAAACCTTCGTATTTCACTATGATCATTATTCAGGGTTTTCTTATGATCGTTTAAGAAAGTGAGTGGTTTAATTTTAACTAAACGATTAGGTATACACGACAGTTAATATAAAAATAACTCTCCTTTTGGGCTTCGCCGCATTCGGGTAAAAATACTTATCGTTACTGAATAAATCAAGTAGGTAGGTACTATAATTGTTTTTGTTTTGTTATACAAATGTTATTAAGTATTAATATTATAAAAAAGTATCGAAGAGTGTTTTTATAAGTAAAGTAGGACATTGTCATCCTAGTAACAAAATCTTAGGAAATATCGATAAGTTGTTTCGTATTTTTACACACACTCCTATTTTTGACGTCACTAAATGTCACTTGTTTGTCTGTCACCTGTGCTTTCACTGTTTACAATACATTAGCGTCGCTTGCTCTTTGTAATTGTGTCGGTGTGTTTTGGTGACTTTCGGGACTACTAATATTACGACTTGACTATTATAATGGACTCTGATTGCTTTCAAAAACGACTTACCTGGCTGTGATTTTCGGAGTACCGCTCAAACGATAACTTGGCAGTCATAAATGGACTAACGCATACGCTATGGAAAGTGTATTTTGTGTAAATTGCGACTCTGCTTGTGATTCCAAGTTGTTGAAAGATGAACAGATTCGTCATTGAGTACAACAATGGACTGCACCTCTTTTGGTAAATACATTTTTACTTTGTTTGCACCTATATTATTTTTTGTTGTACCTATATTATTCTGTTTGCGATCTCAGACTTTTTATTTCCTAATAAGTTTTTTATACTTGACCTTACACATTATGTTTGCAATTATCGTTTTTACAAAAAACAAAGAAACAATTTATAAAGTATTTTGGTATATTCATTGTAATAGAAACAATCTGATAGGTAAATACTCTATAAAATACAATTAAACTAAGTATGTTTTTTTTTAGGTTCAAGCTCATGATCTCATATGCACTACTTGTTGGACAAGAGTTCAAGAGATGACTAACACTTCAGTAACAAGTAATGTTGGTAGAAACTGTGCACTCTGCAATAGAACGTTGGCATCTCGGGCATGCACGCTCACATCATCTTATTCATTCATCTGAAGACGGCATATTCTCCATAATGATGCCATTTTTGTGCAAATACAGCAATTAATTGCACCACAAATAGTAAGCTTTAATCTCCATTTGTAACTATTTATATTTATAATGGCTCTGTATAGAACAGAAAATATAAAATAAAACATGTTTATTTTATATTTATAACATGTTTTTATATTACAGGTGACTGCAAATGATTACATATGTGATCCTTGTCATACATTATTTGTTAATAGAGTTACCACAACATCACAAGATTTGCAAGAAGTACCAATGGTTGGTCATCAGTGTGATATGTGGTTGTTCACTGGCACAAATCCAATGTCACTCCGTACAAGCAGAAAGTATCAGCCACATTTTAGATATTGTGCGAAATTGAGTTCAACCCTGAGAGGTGAGAGATGTTTTTGATTGGTTAACTGTTGCAAGAAATTAGGCTATGGTAAACATCAGATACCCATGCAATAACGGTCATTGACCCTCATACATTTATTGACTTTCCAAATAACAAAAACAGAAATAATGACATAAAGCTGTCCTGAATCAACTTCTATCATGATCCTTTAGGTTTTCTAGTAATGAAAAACGGTTCATAATTTATTGTTTGAGTATCCACAAAGGGATTATTAGGGAAAAATCTATGTACTTTATTGCATGTTTATGTGGTGCCGACCATAGTATGCTTAAACTTGCGTGATGTGCTATTTTGTTTAGCTAATAGATCTTTTCTGGTCAGTTATAGTCATGCAACATTTGTAGTGTAAATTGTTTTATTTATTGTACTATAAATGCAATATGTAACCAACAATATTTTTTTTTGTTGTAGATTCAGCCATCGGATTTGAATGAACTACAATTAAATAATTCCGAAACCATATGGATATTACGAGGCAAAATTCACAGCCGCCATATCAGCAATAAAACATATTTTGTTTACATGGTAATTGATTTAGCTCAAATTGGTCGACAAGCAATCGTACAATATTGCTGTAATTGCATCATTGGGCGCAGAAACATCGGGTGCTGCGCCCATGTTGTGACCATTATTTTGTATTAAAGCTATGCGAGACATCAAAATAATATCGACCCCTGCACAGTTTTTAGACAATATTTTAATTGCTAATTTAGATGAACAATAAACATGAAATTAAAATCTGTGTTTTATTTCTTATTAATATTAATCAGTAAGTTAAAGTAGAACTGTAGGTTTAACACAACTTACCGGCTACCTAATTGGTAAGGCTGGTTTCATAGTCACGCGTTTGAACAGCGCGCAATGTTTTATATAACACAAACAAACAATACACAAACATATAATCTCACTCCAAAACCAATGCTAAGAATACAGGTATCCACTATCTACCTATGTTAATTAGATTCTATGCATTTAAACGTTGCACTTACCTATTTACTTACACTGGCTTTAGAAAAAAAAACTGCAAAGGTACCTAATTATTTAGGTAGGTATGGAAAATAGCTAAATGTATTATGATTTTGTTTATCAGTTTCTTAAAGATTACTCAGAGCTATGAAAAACTAAGGAAAAACTATATCTAATATTCGTTGTTATGGTTAGATTATAACCTCAAAATCTGATACTTTTTTGGACATATATCTTTTCTGCAGCTAGTCCGCTATGAAAATAAGATCTTATAGGAGTTTACTAATGATCAACAATACAACGCATAATTTTCCGATGCTCCTGGCTCCAGGGCGAACAATGTATGGGCGAAGAGCAATCTCCTTTTTAGGGTTTTCACTTTTTGAGTCAAACGACAAAATTAAAAAAAAAATAGTTTTTTGTACAGTATCGTGTGACATATCAAATGAAAGGGCTTACTATGAGAGTTTTAACTATATTTTTCATAATTTTAAAATAAACGATTTAGAAGTTATTCAAAAAATTAGACGAAAAATGACCATTCCGTTTCGGAGATAAGGCCGCCTTATCTCCGAAACTTCTGAGCCTAAAATTTTGAATAAAATGGAGATAATAGATCTTTACCTATAGATTACAGAAAAACTATAATAAGAAGTCTATACTTTTAAAATGAAATGTTAAAAAAAATGAAATTCGTTCGAAACCCTTTGCACGCGAGTCCGACTCGCACTTGACCAGTTTTTTTAATGAAAGTGTTGTAATCATTGAAAAGTTGAAGTGGGCTGCGTTTGTAAGATGACTAAAATGGCATCGTGTATAGTACCTATAGATTGATTGAATACAAAGCTTACCAAACATATCACAATTTTCTCCATCAATTTGACAGCTGCGGTATAAGACTAAGGCAGTGTTCAGACGATACGATTAAACGCGCACATTCACCTACATAACGCGACGTCAGGTAGCACGTGTAAATCAGACTAATGTGACATTTCTGGCATCGGCCGCGCCCGCCACGTAATACGAATGAAACTGAAGACATGCTGAGGTTACGTTACCTACCTGAAGATTTGGGACTGAAAAAAGTATATGGTAAGTAGTTAGAAGGGTTTCTACTGATTTAACTAGCTTATTTTTTATTGTAATCGGATGGAAGCCGATTATTAATAAGATCTTTTGGATTACTAGGAAAAAAATAGCCTTTGTATCTCTCTTGGGCCAACTTTGCAGCAAAAGATTTTTGTTAATGATTTTACGATAATTGCAGTAAGTACTCATAGGTACACCACCATACAAATTATCTTCCATAAAATCGCTTTACTCTTATTTCTGTAGAAGGGCAAGATGTTCACCATATGGCGTGGCGATGATAGACCTTGTCAAAGGATTATAATTAAAATCATTAACACTGTTATTTATTACGATTGTCATATTACCGCTATGGTTGAGCAAAGAACAAAAATAAAGTAAGTGTAATCCCAGGGCTTCATATTAAATTACACTATCAAATGTGTACCGCATTATAAGACAGACAACTATCAGTATCACAAAACTTTTACAACATCTGCTAAACACATACCAACTGCATTAACTAAACTTACAGCATGTATAACTTAGAGTACGTTTCCACACTGTCATATAAACGCATTAAAACTAATGCGACTGACATCGCAAACGTCATTACTTACGTGGCGTATACTAAATGTGTTCGCAGCTTAATTCGCAAAGCGTATGGCGAGATTATCATTTGAATGTGCCCTCAGACGATTGTCGGATTTCGTGACACTTGCACAATGGGGGATGGCCCGAAGCAAATATTTTTACCGAATAAAACCCGTGCTTTCTGTACCTATACGAGGAAATTACATTTTTATCACGAGTCACATTTTACATTTTCCTGTTATCTCACACTTCGTTTGTATCGCGCGATTATTTTTTTTTGTTTTGTTTTCGTATCAATGTGTTTTTGGAAAGGGTGCGGCTGATTGCTTATTTGTTGCGCTGTTTTCCATGGTTTTGATTTGGGGATTTTATAGAAATACTTTCTAGTTTTCTTTTTATATTACACTGCTTAACAAATATCCCCTACCAATCAGCTAATGCACTCGCTAATTAGAGTTTCACGGTAAATTTTATTTACCGTCACTACCGGATTGCGTTCCTGTCCCTGGGGCCTAAGGGCCCTATTGTGCAAGTACAGGACGATAGTTGGTGACTTAAAGCCCATTCTCACGCGATCCACCTATGCATTGGCGCATAATGAGCTGTTAAATCGACTGTACTGCCTATCCGAACATCTTTGTTCATTTCCGTGACAATAAATGTAAATAACATGTTTGTTGGTACGTGTCTTGGTACCTTAATGGTTTATATGTATATAGGGACATTATTTTCTCTCGGAGGATCTGCAGGTGGTAAGGTTTTTGCAAAGGAATTTATTATAAAATAAATTACTTTTCTAGTCTATGAAAGTATTTTTAAATGTAGTTTAAGTTTCTTTTGTTAGTTTCTCTAGGAATTAAATAAACAGACTAGATTCTTTGATAGCAGTTTTAATTCTAAGAATGTTATCTACGAGGAATTGGTTTTAAGTTTGGTTCGGTTCTAATTTTAGCAGATTGTGACTGAGATTCGAATGCGAACGTTTGTTTAAATATTAGGATTGGCCATTTAGTTTATATATACAACGTGTAAGAGAATATACGCAATACCTCTCAAGGTTGCTCTTTCAAAAAAAGCTTACAAACAGCGTGCAGATGAAGCAGCTTTTCGTCGGCACTAACAGAGAAATTACATCTGAAAAAAAAGTTAGTAATCTACATGATATGATACGTAATTTGGTTTAGCCAGAATTTATCTATCGGTATCATATAATAAGAAAAAAAAAACACCAAATCACCTACAAATCATTTAGATGAAACCATTTTACTCCTTCATTTTTTTTATCAAAAGAGTATACAAAATATATTTACTGCTTTGCAATACAAAACAAAAATGATTTGGTTTTGTTACTTTTTAAAAACGTGTATTATTTTTATTATAAAAAATTAAAAATGCGGGTAGCGGGGTGGCGCGTAGAGGGGTAGTTAGCTCCGTTCATATGCACAAGGTCATTGGCATGAAAACAAGCCTTAAGAGGTCATTTTACTTATGGACCAATTTTCACTATGGGGCCAAAACTGAAATCGCGGAATAAGTTGCACGGTTCAGCTAGTCATCAATAAAAATTGTACGTGTAGTACGAAACAGTTCTATCCTTCTTCTCTCTTATGAAAAAACTGTGCCTAATGGGCCTGGATGATGGAATGGACGCTACATAAACGTGATGCGTCCTGGAAATTTCAATCTCAATTTACGTCTGATTCGAAGATCACCGACTAAAAAGTATAAGTTAATATTTAGGTATGCTAAATCTAACAAACATTTCTACAAGTCACGGGCAATCATTATAATGGCTGAAGAGCGGCCATTTTGCTCCGAAAAACAAATTGTGGAGTGATAAAGCACGAAATATGGAAGCAGAAAATTAGATTTAAAAGCAATTAAGTGACGGTGTGCTTTTAAAAATGAAAATATCGTTCGGGTCAGTCGGTCCGGTAAAGTGGATGAATACTTTTTGCCGTGGGAAGAGGGTTCAGTCAATTGTGTGTACTCATCTCTGAAAAGAATTGATGATTGTTTATACAGTTGGCTGTTTCTAAAAGTTTTGAGCCTAATGAGTTTGGCTCTCGTTGACTTAGCTCCCAACGTAAGTCGTCCTAATATTGTTAGGTTAGGTTTGCGTGAACAGATGGTCGATGGAACCGAAAAGTTCTGTAATGGCGACCGCGTACCGGAAGACGCAGCGTTGGAAGGCCTCCAACAAAGTGGACCGATGACCTGGTGAGGGTTACGAGTAGCCGATGGATACGAAACGCACAGGACCTTTTGTTGTGGCGACACTTGGGGGAGGCTTATGTCCAGCAGTGGACGTCTTTCGGTTGGCATGATGATGATGAGGCTTGGGTCCATTTGAAAATTTACCCAAATTCAAACATTACCTACGGCAATCTTTCCTTTAAAATTAAACAAGGATTTAGTAAACTTAGGTAGATAGAAATTAATAAGCTCTGATTTGAGAACCTCGACTTTGATTCAGATTTTCCGCATGAAAAATCTGCGCTGAATTTAAATGAATGGATTATCATCAGATAACTGGCTCTGGTAAAACTAATTAAAACATTTTACGACCAAAACACAAAAGTTCTAATACCTACTAAGTCAACCAGCATGTCAGATTAGATACATTTTTGATTCTTATTACGTATTGGTTTAAAGTTATGGGCACCTTCATTTCTTTAATATGCGTTTTTCGATCCAAATTTACCTTGACCAATGGTCAAATAAATAACTATTAGTGAAAAAATATTAATAAAGAACAAATATTACAAAAGCGCATTTAAACGAAATTTTACAAAATATTAGTTGAGTGAAGAGAGAAGAAAGGAGTCTTTGGTCAATTAGACCCACTCGAAATGGACCCGCGGGATCAATCATCCCAATCACATTTTGAATAGGTCGACTGGACCCACTGCCCAATTTCATTATAAGTATAGTCACGGAGTAAAGCCACTAGTAGCTTTAATATTTTTTTTTTAAAGATGGAATGTGGGTCCAATTAACCAATGAAAATACAGAAAATAAATGATGTAGTCAAGTAGACCCGCGGGTCCAGTTGCGAGCTGGTCAAGCTGACCGAAGACTCGAAGAAATGTCCGTGGTTAACGTATCAAAAATGCCAAAAAGCCAGTCAGTCAACCATTGTTTATTTCATATCTGAAACTGAATCTAAATTTGTAAAAGTATTAATAACCAGCCAGTAGGTTTACTACTACTATTAGTAAATTTGAAAAAGTATTAATAACCAGCCAGTAGGTACTATTTGAGAATTATTTATAAAAACGGTATTTGACTAGTTTTTTTTATTACATTTCTCAAAACCTAGAGAGCAGACAAGACGAAATTAAAAACAATTGCTTAAAAATGTCACGAAATGGCGATATTGCCAGCAGCGTTTTAAAATCTGCCATACTCCTCCAACTCCTTAATACAGGCTATTTCATAGCCTAGCAAGGAGAACAGCACGTCACCCACTTGATTGCCAGAGATTTAATACTACCCACTTTGTGAAAACTGTAACATGTACTACAATCTGTGTGTTTTTTGTATAAAAGTTATTCAAGAAATTCTAACTTGAATTATTGTTTATTAAATTACAACTTTAAGCAGGGTAGGAAAATAATCTAGTAACTATATACACTCATTAACACGAAATAATATAAAAAAAAAACAAAATAAATCATTGGGCATCAAAAAAATAATCCACATCGCTGTCAGTGGCAAAAGTGCCCAGACCACTGGCAGCATTGCCGCGTTGAATGGCAATGCTGATTATTTGGCCGAAAAAAAGCCCAGCCCTCTGGTCACGTGAACAGTCGACAAGTTGTTTGCTAATGTCCCGAAAGACTCGATGCGCACTCGGACCCCATGGGCCTAGTGTTTCAACGCCAAACGGCTCAAATATGTAACTCCCAATTAAGTTGTTTTATTTGCGCCGTTTGAGGTTTTCTGCACCTGCAGCAGCCGCTCCAGCACAGCCCGCCGTGCTGAGAAGATGGGATGGTGCAAGGGTATCGACACATGTTGCATCCCACACCAAAGGCCTACCCACCTTCCAAGGCATTATGGTCATCCCATCTGGCCTTTTCCCATCGTCGCGTGCCAAGCCGTTGGGTTCTAAAACAGCTGGCACCCCGGCGGTGACAAAAGCCCGACGGATAATGTCATTAAAATAAAGATTATTATTATTATTATACCTAATCAGATACATTACTAATTGCATGTGACGTCAATCACAAGTCCCGCCAAATTGATTAGAAACCATCCGGTACAAACAACAATTTGTGTGACAAGGATGAAAGAATAACTTCAAAAGCATATAACTTCTCCGTTTTTCGGCCAATTTTATTTATATTTCACCAATCGTACTATTTTAATAATATTTATAAATTAAGCATTCATTCATGTATCTTTTTCATAGTAGTCAAATACCCTACTATAGAATTCCGGCCAGCACTCTGTTAGGTCATAAAGAAGTAGATATTTTTAACCGACTTCCAAAAGAGGAGGAGGTGCTCAATTCGGTAGGTATTTTTTTAATGTATGTTCACCAATTATACCGAGATTTCTGATCCGATTTCTGTGACTCCTTTTTAGTTCGATGCGGCCATACTTGCCAGTTGGTCCCGTAAAAATTTAATTTAGTTTGGCTCAGTAGTTTTTATTTTTGCTTATTTAGATTTCTGGGTAGACCTCCTTTTTTGGAAGTCGGTTAAATAAAATAAAAACTTTTTACAAAAAGAAAATATATAGCCGACTTCCAAACAAATATCTACATGTATGCAAATCAAATTGTGTGAAAAGCCCCCGATATATCTCAAGATATTATCTGCGGTAAAGGTATGAAGACACAGAATTGTGCCGAAATTGATTTTACTCTTAGCCAGAGGCGATGCGACCTACAATATATTAGGAATCCGTGTCGCGACGAAAATCAAAATATACGGAAATAATATAAGATAGAATATAGAAAATTGTCCCACTTTTTATAAAAGGTTTAGTGGTTCAATTATTCTTAGATCTTGTTAAAGTCGATAAGAATAAGCAGAAAGTTTGACCTTGTAGTGGGAGTGGGACAGAACAGGCTGAAAATAAAATGATTATGCTAAAGTTAGCCTAATAGGTCCATGTTCATATTTAAATAGAAATTATAGAAAGAACCTTAACATGAAAAATTGTAATAGATAGATAAATAAAAATTCCTACTTTTTCAAAGCATTCCTTTATTTAAAATCAAGATCTGCCATTTAGGTACCCACTTACCTAATCCGGTGTCCATGTTATTTTGTACCTACAAGGCAGATCATTTTCAGACCAGAATAAATCCATTTCTTATTTAATTCTTTGACTTATTCAGATTTTGTTTGAAGTTCAACAATGTCTTTTTGATAAGACTCTTTAAATATATCTAGACATAGACTACATGTACGTACTACATTATTATTACGTAAACATTATTATTTTCAAGGCTTTCTAGAACACAAAGTTATCTAAGATCTTGTTCTCTTAAGCAAATTCGACATTTTCAGAACAGTTCATGATTTATTCAGGGTTGGTTTAGAAGTTGTTTTACTAATTATTTAGATATGTAGGTTAATAATAAATTAGAATCAGAAATCATTTATTTTCACAGAATGTAGGTAACAACACATAGTTTTGATGGAAAAATAAAACATGTGGATCCAGTACATTCTACCGTATGTCATGCAACATTAAGCACTATTATAATAATCATAAATATTGGAAATCTATTGGTATTGGTTGGTTCGATTCTAAATGTATTGGTGTTCTAAGGGTCAATTCCCACTGAAAGAGCAGCGGCCGGCAGCGTCTTTTTGAGGCAAAATATTACAAACTATTTTGAATCTTATCTACGTGATTAAAAAGTTCATAGTCATTTGAAGGCAAAGGAGGGGTAGCGTGGCGTCGCGAGGCTGCACGAGCCTTCTACCGACTAGTCAAAAGAGGCGCCGCGCGGCTGATCGCGGCGCAGCTAGCTGACGTGCGGCCGACCGCGGTGCAGCTGACAGACTCGCGGCTGCGCGCGAGCTACCATTTCCTACCCGCCCGCCCTGCCGCTTGCGCATTTCGCGTCATTTTATTAGAGGGTATCAAATTAGAACGTGCTACGCTCCGTGAGAAAAAAGAAAACAATGAATATTGAAGAGAATTTAATTTGTAATGTACAAAAATACGAGTGTTTGTACAACATGAAATCCAAATATTACAGTGACCAACACGTAGTAAATAATGCTTGGACAAAAGTGAGCGCAGACTTGAATATGTCTGGTGAGTATATTTATTCCACAATGTATCGAGTTTTGCATTAAGTAGGTACCTATACATTAACTTCGGCTCCTTACCTAACAAAATCCAACCTTTCGTTTTGCCACGTTAACGCCCCATTTGGAGAATTGAAAAAAGACTTGAATTTGTTTCTAACGATTATACCACTATTATTATTTTGTAGGTCGTCATTCTCCTGTTCATCTACAATTTGTAAAATACTATTTGTTGCAGCAGATACATTTTCCAACTGATCCCCGAAATCATTTTCAATTTCATGATTTCTTATGTAATTATGTAAACATGTGCATGCAAGAATCATAATGTCGACATATCTCGGTTGCATTCGTATTCTTTTTTGGAACACTTCAAACTTTTGTTGTAGTATGCCGAAACTGCTTTCTACAATACGCCTTGCGCGGCTTAACCGATAATTAAATATTTTTTTTTCGTTATCGCCTGTTAGTTGGTTGCTAGGATAGGGTCTCATCAAGTGTTCAGACAGGGGAAAACCTTCATCCCCAACAAAAACATGAGGCAATTCCTCTCTCGTACCTGGCAAACATTTATTAGGTGGTATACCGAGTGTTTTATTTTGAAGTTTTCTCCCAAGTTTGGAACTGCTCAAGATGCCACTGTCACTATTGCGTCCATACGATCCGATATCCACTACAATAAATCTGTATTTTGCGTCAGTGATGGCTAGCAAAACAGTACTGAAAAACTTTTTGTAGTTATAGAAGAGGCTACCGCTATTCCAAGGTGCCCGAATATTCACATGCTTGCCATCTATCGCACCAATACAATTAGGAAAGTTCCATATAGTTCTAAATTCTTCTTCTATTCGGGTCCATAACTGTGGTGTCGGTTTTGGCATAACATGTGGTTGTAAATATTTCCAAATAGCTCCGCAAGTTTCATGAACAATAGTGTGTACAGTACTGTGTCCCAATCTATAACTATGAGATAGTGCCTGAAAACTGATGGCGGTAGTTAAAAATCTGAAACAAAAACATGTCACCGGTTAAAACTCCGAAAGGTTGTATAGTGATACATACATATATTTACAAAGGCTGCATGTTCTCCGAACGTTCGTCAACCGAACGCTGTCTTGGACAGGCGTACACCACATATCGTTGTGTTGTTGTTATTGTTATTATAATATTTTCTTTTTGTTTAGTGGTAGAATGCAAAAAACTTTGGAAAAAATTGCGAGACAGCTACAGAAAAAGTCTTCGTTTACGAGAATCTAAAAGTGGTTCTGCAAGGTCGAATGATCGCGCTATAAAGTATGAAAACGAGCTACAATTCATTAAGCCTTTTATCCAGAACAAGAAACAGACTACAAATTTGGATAGTTCGCCTGAAGTTACAGACATTGAATCTCAGTCTGTTCCGTCTCCACGACCTTCAATATCAAGACCGCCATCACAATCATCATGGACACCTACTCCTCAAAATGAACAACCAAAACTGTCAACAATGTTATATAAACAGTATATGGAGTCAAAGCTAAAGGAAGATGACCCCACTATCAGCTTTTTTCTCACCATGGGCCGTACTGTAAAGAGAATGCCAGCAAAAGTGCAAGCTGAACTAAAGAAAGAAATTTTCCGCCTTGTCAATAATGAAGAGATTAAACTGGCGTCATTTGAAAGTAATGAAGCTCATAACTCATCAACTGATTTGGATACTGGTGCCACAGGAATTTACACAACCGACTCACCGCCATCACCTTATATACCACAACCAATATCTAGAACACCACAAACGCCTTCAACTTACACACCATACCCAATACCTAGGACACCACAGCATACGCCTTCAACTTACACACCGCATACAATTTCTAGGACACCACAACAGCCATCTTCAACTTACACCACAACAGATCAGTAATTTTTCATTGATTGACAATACAACAGAAACAAACTACTCAAATCCTTTGAACGACATGGTCAACGAAATGTAATCAAAACAAGTAATATAATTAGGCAGAATATTAATTAATATTATTATGAAAAATAATTGATTAAAACGACGAATATAAAATAACCTTCTTTTATTTAAAATGTTTTGAGTTTATATCTAATATCTATATGTTTTTTTAAACAGTCTAGTTAATTAACTGAAGACCGTCTGGGTCAGTGGTAGTGTGCTTGACTTCTGATCCAATGGTCGCGGTAGTTAAATTATACAAAACAATATAATTATACAAAATAATACTTACCTGAGGCATATAGACAATCGTTCTTCAACAGATACAGGTATTCGAAAATTTGTTTCGTGTCTCTTGAGGTGTGGCTTTAAGATATTCACTAAGGTTTCAAATTGAATATAGGTCATTTTATAATAATCGTAGTACAAATCTGGGTACTGATTTAAATTTTTACAAAATGTTTCAAATTCACCAACTTCTCTTCTTTTCTTCCATAAATCATGTACCCAAAATTTTCTTTTCCTTTTTCTTTCCGTTTTGTTTGTTACTTCTTGTTCTTCTTCTACAGCCAGTGCTATGATACATAAATCCAAATCCACCATATTTATTGCCACACAACTTTCCTTGAGTGAAGTAGATCGCACACTAGTTTTCAAAGCTACCACGCGGGGGCTCATTGCGGCGCCTCGGGATGCCGCGCTGCCTCTCGCGGCGCCGCACTGCCCCGCGCGGCGCCACACTGCCTCTTGCGGCGCCGCGCTCAGTCACTTGCTCTTACGGCCGCTGCGCACCGCTGCTCTTTTAGTGGGGATTGACCCTAAGGGTGAAAGAGTAAACACATTAATTTTCGTCGTATGAATCCTTTAGGGTTCTCTATTGTGTCACCTAACTTTTTAATACATAATTTAAAGTGCCATAACTTTTTTGTCCTAATCATCATTTGTCCGAATGCTAACTTACCCAAACTTAATATCACATAATATCATATGCCATAAAATTGAAATCCCCAAATATAATATGTCCTGAATCCGTTTGTCATAAATATTACAATAAATAATATAATTCAAATTACATACCTAATGTTTTTTACAAATTCTTAGAACAAATATGTATAACATAGCTTTTACTATGAACTTCTCTCAGGCGTTATGTAGATACGAACGGGCAATATTTTTTCTCCTACCGACTTGTTTTGAGATAGTTCACTTGTTATGTAGTTCTGTTTAGTAGCAAGAGAAATCCGTTTTTAACCGACTTCAAAAAAAGGAGGAGGTTATCAATTCGACTGTATTTTTTTATGTTTGTTACCTCATAATGAAACGACTGGGTGAACCGATTTTCATGATTCTTTTTTTATTTGAAAGCTGGTGCTTTTCGTGTGGTCCTATTGCCACCACGTCAGGATCTGATGATGGAAACCCTGAGAAATCGGGGGCAACTCTCGAAAATTGTAGGCACGCATTTGACAAAAACTTGATATTCGTGTGTATATCGGGTGATACTACAAAATAATGAAAGTTTGAATGAGACCTGATGATGGAGACGACAGAGAGTCAAGGGAACTCCACATCGGTATGTAGGAACTACCAAGTGTTTGGGCTTATTTCATTCATATTGACGAGACCTTTACACCGAAAGCACTTAGTTTTATTTTCATAACATAACATCACACCGGTACGCTGTGAATGGGTACGCAGGTACCAATAAAAAGTGAAAAATAAAAAACTTTTTTACAAAAAATGTAACCGACTTCCAAAACAAAACACTACAAAGTATAAAATAACTTTAATTTAGGATGTCGGTGTCAAAAAACGAAATAACCAAAAACACCGACTTCCTAAATTAAAGTTATTTTATAGGTACTTTGTAGTGTTTTGTTTTGGAAGTCGGTTACATTTTTTTGTTGTATAATATACTCGTATCAAAAATAAATGATTGAAAATACAGCAACGTGAACTTTTAAAGAAGGGTAATAAAATTAAATTGTGATGGCTTTACTTACGACAAAAATCGTTTCTACAACGAAAAATATTTCTGGGTGTGTGAAAAGTACAAAAATAAACAATATAAGTGTAATGTGCGAGTGGTTTTTGTAAGCAAGTAGCATGCAAGCAAGCATGCAGTATTAAAGCAAGCACGCAGCATGCAAGCAAGCATGCAGTATTAAAGCAAGCACGCAGCATGCAAGCTAGCATGCAAGCAAAGTAGCCTATGTCCTTTCTCAGGCTTTAGACTATCTGTGTACCAAATTTCATTTAAATCGGTTCAGTAGATTTAGCGTGAAAGCGCGACAGACAGACAGGCAGAGTTACTTTCGCATTTATAAAATTAGTAAGGATGTGGTTCATATAAGGCCAAGTACAAAATCTGAATAATTATTTCCCACCGGATAATTGCAAACTCCGTAAGATTGTAATAAATCTTTATTAGATATATTACAACGAATGTGAACAGACCATTTTAAATATAATAAATCCTATCTAAAATTTTCATTAATTTATTGAGAAAAAAAAGTTTACAATAATTCCACGCGATAAACTTACGGCGTCAGCAATAACCCGGTGACATTGTGTAATAATATGCTTAAAATCACATACCATATTTAGATATAAAATAACATTAGAACATCATACCACAAATTAATTCTTAGTTTTTGCAAACGCGTACCTACTTAACAAACAACTAAAAGTAAAACCATGTTCTACTCTATGTGAGTAATGAAAATTTAGCATCTTAGTACATTATTTTCTATGTAAATACGACCCACTTGTTCTGGAAAACTAAGTAACGAATGTTGTACCATAACTTGCGAAGCTTAAGAATTGCTTAACATAAGTCTTAGTAACCTTTTTTTGCAAGTTTCTTCAAAATACGTGTATTTCCTGCTGCTCATAGGAATAATTACAAAAAATACCGGCCAAGTGCGAGTCGGACTCTTACACGAAGGGTTCCGTACCATAAGCCTAAAAACACGTTTCTTGTACGGGAGCCCCTTTAAGCGGCAATAGAAATACATACTCTGTGAAAATTTCAACTATGTATCTAATTATGGGTCTTAAGACACAGCTCGCTGACAGATAGACGGATGCGCAGACTGACGATCGGATGGACGGGCAGATGGAGGGACGGATGGAAAGAAAAGTGTTTTTTGGCGGTACGATGTACCTATACGATGTTCCTATACGGTGTACCTATACGATGTACCTATACGATGTTCCTATACGGTGTACCTATACGATGTACCTATACGATGTACATATACGGTGTACCTATACGATGTACCTATACGATGTACCTTTACGATGTACCTATACGATGTACCTATACGATGTACCTATACGATGTACCTATACGATGTACCTATACGATGTACCTATACGATGTACCTATACGATGTACCTATACGATGTACCTATACGATGTACCTATACGATGTACCTATACGATGTACCTATACGAATTACCTAAACGATGTACCTATACGATGTACCTATACGATGTACCTATACGATGTACCTATACGATGTACCTATACGATGTACCTATACGATGTACCTATACGATGTACCTATACGATGTAGGGGAACATGGGGCTCAATGGGTCATTTTTTTTTCTAAAGCTATTTTGGGTTAAATTTCTGCTTTATTGACAGAGGTTATTAATTCAATATATAAAAGCATCTCTAATCTTTAATATAAATGCTTCAAATGCCTGTTTTATAGTTTGGTTTCCTTAACAAGATAGTTCTTTTTCATACAGCGAATTGATCCATTGTAACCCATGAATGGGCTACATTGAATCAGGGTTTGAGTTACAGTGGATCGAATGGGGTACTATGAATCATAAGGGTTTAAAATTCAATAAAACCTATTATATTAATTAAACTCTTGAACTTGAGGCGCGATAGAAGATATCGACGGCTGGATGTCATTTAGAAATTGAGTATTTATGAAAGGGAATTCGACACGGTCTTCAAAGGGTGTATGGTTAGATGGTGTATTTTGACGGTTAGCAAAGAGGGTTATGTCATCGTCGATTGCTGATGGTATCTGTATAGGTGGCAATATAGATGGTGATGGACTTCTTGTTCTGTTCTCGTCATTATCGTTGCATAAATTAATTTCTTGTTGTTGCTCGCCCGGGTTTGGCTCGTATTGCCTATCGGTAACTTCACTGGGTGCGAAGTCAACGTCAGTAAAGACATTTCTGTTAAAAGGGGAATTCCCTTAGCCCGAAATGCGATTTCAAGTGCGCTTCCTTAACGCACCCAGCTACATCATAGATGGAGAAGGTTTTTCCTGGGTTGAGCATCATCCAGTTATCAACCGCTTTGTTACATGCCGTTTTGAACGGCCCAAAAACGCCAACATCTAAAGGTGCATCTTTCCCGTTGAATGCGGTGGGAAGGTAATAATTGTTACTCCATTCTCTTTTGCTAAATTTACAGCCTCAATACAAATGTGCGACTCATGATTGTACTAGTATTAGAAGACTAGGGTTATTTTTGCAGCTATTTCTGTGAGTTAGAAATCTTGTAATGTCTTCACGAACAGTTCTCCATTTATCCAGCCAGATTGAGTGGCGAGACCTAAGGTCCCAGGCGGTGCGTCATTTACCATATATTGTTTAAAATGAACGCTTGGAAAAATCATAACGGGTGGCAGAATATTGCCCAGTGCACCCACGATGTAACATGTAGTTACTAGTGTTCCCCTTTCGGCACTAGTAACTTTGGAGCCCTGTTTCTGCCCTTTGATGGCGAGCACTTTGGCTGACTTTTGTACAGTCACTGTGTTGGTTCGTCTAGATTAAATACCCTGGTACCGTTGCCAAACGCGATTTCTCTTGACATAACATTTTCTAAATTATCAAAAAATAATTTGACAATGTGGCGGTTGAAGAAAGTTGCGCGGCTTTAACTGCAACCTTCCGGTGTTCTCAGACTCAGATTGCTGTTTCTTTTTCTAAGACCATAGAGTCACTCAATACCTGCCAGTTTATTATCATGCCACTTTTGTGGCACCTGGATATTATTGAGCATTGCCATCTCGTATCCAAGTTTACGAATATCAATTGTAGTCAGACCATAGAACATCTGACTATATTTAATAACATAGTCAACAATTGCTTTCTCTTAAAATATTTTGCGTACAGCATAGTTCGGTGTTAGTGCAATTGAGCTAGAGTAGAATCCTGAGTTTGATAGTTTTTTGTAATATCTTTGAAGAGTGGTGAACGGGATCTTGGTTAACTTTGAAACGGCTCTATGGTTTGACACTCCACATTTGTTCTTCTGTATGAAGACCAATCTCTGTCTTCCTTTGTCTATCACGTGGCATGTTTACCTGTAAACAAGTAGTATACTTCGAAACTAGAACTTTTTGGGCAACAGTGGATCACGATCCAAGGATCCCCATTGTCACATGATTCACTGTAACCCATTTGCTAATAACAGAAATAATATTTTTAACAAAATATATATCGCTTATATCACACAACTTAATACAGTTTTATACAATCAGACACACATACTGAAAGTTAATATGCAAAAACTTTAAAATATCCAAATAACTTTAAACCAAAGTAATTTTAAACATTACGTAAATTATTTTTTTCGTACTTACCTACTGACCGATGCGCAGTCGCGCGTCATCCCGTTGTGATTCAGTGACGGCGACTAGTCGGGTAGCGCGGGGTAGGGGATAGCGTTAGCGAAGCCAACGTGTGTATGTGTGAGTACAATAGATACAGAGTTTTAATAAATGATTCACTGATCCCCGTGATCCACTGATGCACATGTTCCCCTACCTATACGATGTACCTATACGATGTACCTATACGATGTACCTATACGATGTACCTATACGATGTACCTATACGATGTACCTATACGATGTACCTATACGATGTACCTATACGATGGCACGTAACCCTCCATGCGCGAGTCCGACTTGCACTTGGCCAATTTTTTTAACCGACTTCAAAAAAAGGAGGAGGTTCTTAATTCGACTGTATTTTTTATGTTTAATACCTCATAAACGCGTCATTTATGAACCGATTTTTATCTTTATGTCTCTAGGTCTACCTAACGTACCTACTGTGAAAAATACAACCACCTGACTCAAGATTTGACAAAATGCCAATGCCTTACCGAACACATACTAGAAACAATACAACATTCTAGAATAGAATTTCAAAACATTCCTCAAATATCCGTACCATTTTCACAAACGTAATAACATTTACCTGAAACGTTATATTAGGCCTAGTTGACACTATCAGATTCTTCGACACACATCCGAATCTCACGTGTCACGCAAACGAAGTTATGGTAAACAGTCCCCTATCGATGGAATAAGTAAACTAAAGTGCTAACAAAACCGTTGTGTTGTCTAAACATTACCTTTTTACGGTATGCGGTGCGCGTACTAACTAGGTTTCCTTGACTACAAATTATGCTAAACGATTTTCAACTCTAACACGTCGGAATAGTGACGTGATTGGCGCTGGGAAATCAGGCCCGTCCCTAGCCTGTCACATTGGTTCGCATTCAGATTCGCAATTTGAAATTACTAGGGAAGTTTTCGTTGGTAATCAGTTAAACTGCGGTGTTGAACTGGGCCTCATTGTGCGTCATGTTTGGTTACAGATTGAAATGGTCTTCCTGTCATAGTCTCAGTCATATTGTTTCAAGGTTATTCATAAAAAATATAGCCATATGATTAGTTAAAATACTTCTTCTTCTTATCATGTGCACAGTAAGGTCAAACGACCTCACTCACACACCCTAGAGTCAGAGTTTCCAAACCGCCTCAAGGGCCTCTGACATGGTTTATTTGACGACCGTCATTTGGCAGCCACCGGCTTATACGTGCCTTCCGAGGTACGAAATCAACTTTTTATCAGACAATCAGATGATTCAAGCCTGCAATGTCCTAGCCAAATTGAAAACTACTTTACAAAGTATGCTTCCCGTGGGAATCGAACCCACGACCACCGGGTCACAAGGCAGACGCCTAAACTACTCGACCACTGAGGTAGTTAAAATACTGATAAGCACAATCTAATTTCAAATAACTACACTAATAAATTCGCAATTTTTTTTACAAACGCGTTTAAAAACAAAATAAATCATAGGGCATCAAAACAAGTCAAAGTCAAAAGTTCCCAGAACACTGGCAGCTTTGCCGCGTTGAATGGCAATGCTCACAACAATACACCTAAAGTTCGTTTTCCAATCCCAGAGACTAATTAAACAGGTGCAAATGTCAAACTCTAAATTGAAAAAGGAGAATTTGAATAAACCACATGCAAAGCAGTATTAAAAATATTCATATGGATATGTTTTTAAGGCTGACCGTTTATAAGTATACCTATTAGCTAGTTGATAAATCAATTTGAGTAAAATATAGGTAGATACAAGATTTGATTTATTATACCACAATCGCACCTGAAGGAAAGCGACGATGTGCTCGAGGATGAAGCACGCTTGCCTAGATTTAAAATGTACACTGTTGGTGTTGACTTAAAGATCCCAAGGTTAGAGCTATCAAGAAGCAATACAAGAAGATAAGTACTCAAAACATCGTTTTCATGCAAGATTTTTTGTGCCAGTAAAACATAAATAAACAAAATCAATTCATCCTGCACTCAACACATTACCTCAACTTTAAAATACATCCCAAATCCTAGTACCTACTGTTTATTTTTATCATATTTTTTTTTTTTTATTATCAATTAACTAAATCTAAATTAACTTAATTACATATTAAGCACTTTTTTGCATGGAATATGATAACCATTCTGTATGTGTTCCAAAATAAACATTTTGTTATTATAAATAAAGAAAAACTTTGCAATAACTTTTAATATATTATTATTTTCTTAGATATTTTAATTTTCGCATTTAACAACACCTCGCTTGTCAAAGGTCTCATGAAAAAATGTAATACTTCGAAGAGATCTAAAAGCATTTTTCGATTTCACGAAAATGTTGTGATTGATCTTTTTGTACGATTTTAAAGGCATTTGCGTTCTTTTATTTTTAAATAAATACCTATCTTTGACTACAGATTTATGGAGTGTTTGAGAATTATTAGGTACCTGTCTATGATATTGTACCTTTGTACCTATTTTTCTATTTAATTATTTTTATCTTTCTATGTAACGTGTGTACATAAATTGTTAAATAATAAATATAATAACATGATCATTCAATTTAAATTGTTAGATTATAGGGAACTTAATTGCTTACCTTATTACAATACTAGCTGCCGCCCGCGACTCCACCCGCGTGGTTGTCGAAAATTGTCCGAAGGGATCAAGATCCGTTCTGACGTGATTGAGTAAGAAACATTCATCCATCCAAAGTTTCCCATTTATAATTTATTATATTACATGTAGTATAAAATATATATATTTATTATATTTTATGAAATATTTTCACTTTTTCAGCACTATTTTCATTTCAACCAACTGAGACAGATATCTAACACGACAATTACTCTACAAAAAAGTTTCAAAAGGACACAACTCGAAAATAATTGAACACGCAAGCACCGGGACACCCTACAAAACACTGTAAAACTGTATGTAGGTACTATATTTCATAACGTAACCAGATGAAAAACAACCAGCCGGCCACATGCAGTCTGCGGTCAACGAATTCATTTCACAAAATTTATTACATATCGATAATCTGTTATTTTCAACCGGCCAACTGAATTTCAATGACGGCTATTCGGCCAAAGAAAAATGGACGCAAGTGCCATTTTAGACCAAATTGAGTTAGATATTTACATATTCGGGAATTAGATAAAACCGGCCAAGTGCGAGTCGGACTCGCAAACGAAGAGTTCCGTATCATAAACATTAATTTTTATTACTTGTTGTTATAGCGGCAATAGAAATACATAATCTGTGAACATTTCAACTGTCTACCTATTACGGTTCTTGAGATACAGTTCGCTGACAGACAGACGGACGGACGGATGGACGGACGGACAGCGGAGGCTTAGTAATAGGGTTCCGTTGGTTATCCGTTGGGTACGGAACCCTAAAAAGAATGGATCGTCTAATCTCATCAGTTTCATTTTTATTCTTCAACAAACGATGATTGATTGATTTTATTTTTCAACAATGCTCAAGTTACACTAGTGAAAAGTCTACCATCCTACAAATATTCAATATTTCAAATGTCTTCTATTTTTTCGTTGGTCGATATTTGTTTTGTTCAGTTACGTCCTTTTTCCTTATGGCAGCAGTATTGTCAGGGAGATGCGCAGTTATTCATAGATAAAAACCAATCATTTTTATTGTTGATCGTCGGAAGCTGTAAATTCTGAAATTCGGACCCTTTTGAATAAGGCTCGCTGTAAAATTGAACTTCCGAACGAAATATTGTGCTTTTACAAATGTAAATGATGTGTGAGTGATCGTTAAGGGTTATAATAGCTCGTGTAAAATACTGAAAATATGTTGCCAGTTGTGAATAAATGAAGATCGTTTATTTTTTGGGTATTTTATTAGCCCTGCTTTTTGGAAATATAGATGAAATTGAATCATGGACAAGGATTTACCTACTGCACAAAATTAATAATGAGTGGTCTAAAATTAAAATTTATTTTCTTATAAATATTTAAGTATCTAAAATCAGTGTTTCATTAAATTCACTAACTAAATCCTACTACAGCAGACGTCTTGCCTTTGATGCTGGGGATTTATAATTCTAAACGTAGATTGAGCACTAAGCTTCTATTCAAAATTCTCCTCCTAAACTAGACTACAACATACTCTCCTTACACAATGTGTACTTCAGCTAGTTGGCACTATTAATTTACATTGTAATCAACATGTCAAAGGAACTGGCTGGCTGGAACCAGAAACAAATGAACTAAATGCAAATGGCATTGTCAAGTATCTATCCAAGGGTTTAAGTGGGCTTAAGCCAACAATCGTTTGGGATCTAAGCCGTGGCCGACATTCCAATGTTTTCGTATGCTAATCGTCGGAAAATAAAGTCAGTATTAGATGTTATGTATTTATTGAGGAGACAATTTTCGTGCTCTGTATTTCTGCCCTAGTTAAGGGAACGATACGATGTTAAATTATGGCATTTTAAATTGGTTGTTGCTTCCATATGCTGTATGAAACAAACATCATTTTGAATGAATTTACAAAACGCAGATCTCACTAAAATTCAAAAGTAAGTACCATTTATTCTTATAACAAGACAAGTCCTTTGAAATACGCTCCTTCACAAAACATTTAAACGCAGAATATTCTATTCCCCTGAGCAAGACAATACATCAAATAGGCGACAATTCCAACCTGAAATAACTATTGGACTTGCAAATAAAGCTACAAAACTGAACACGAGGAGCCGAGACAACGTTCCAGTTTACGGAGCGAGTAACTTTACATAGAATCAGCGAAATACATCGAACGTCGTCCACCGAGTCTGCATGTAAACAATTTCTCATGCCGATAAGATAATATTGTTCGCAGAAAATCATGAATTATTCCGTTGAAGTGTAGAAATATTTTCTACGTTCTTAATCTATGGTGGTAAGCGGATCACGTCGGCTTATTTGTGTTTGTTATGAGATCAGAGCCCCCGGGCGCCTTCTGCAGTCTTGTCTTGCACCCGCCCTTTCTATTGTGCAAATTGAACTAGTTTGTTAGGGTGAGTGCTCATTGATTGTGATGCAAGACAACTGACTGCCGATTAAGCGGACGTACGACGGACCAGTCTGTAGGCCCTGAATTGGTTAATCGTTTAAACATGTATTCTGAACAGAGGTTTTGAATTGCAAAAGAGTGTTGTCTATTGAACGTTGCCTTACTTAAGATTTTCTTGAGATTTTGCTTCATATTTTATTTAAGATAATGTTTAGAGACTGAATAATTTCGTTTCATAAAATGATAATAAAATTCTTGAACCAAAAATAAAACACACATTTTAGTTTCGATCTTTTATTTAACTTTATTATGCTCATAAAACACATCACACTTTGCACTCTATTCAAACATTTTATAGCTTTTAATATAATATACTAAAATATCCCAATAACGTTAACACGTAAGATACAATAGTTCTCTCATTTTCGCATGTACACTCCCCAGTGACTCATCCAGTTATTATGCGAGAAAGGGGCTAATATTTCATCCATTTTCGCTCTTTTCTTGCTGCATAGTGTGCTACCAGCCTAACATCTACCTGGCATCTGGTTCGCGGAACAATACAGTAATTTATGTTGGAGTCCCTGGAGTAATGATAAAGCTAACAAGCCGTTGAATAGTAATGTACAGCGTCAAACAGAAAGTAGGTGACCGATGGTTCCGTATCGTATATTATGGGCCTACTTATGTACAATACTGATAATACCCAGTTTTACAACTGTACTGTTTAATACAAAGTTTATTAACGCTGTTGTACGGCAATTTCGATATGTTAGTGGAAATATTTTAATGAACCGTGTGTCATGTTATGAACCGTTATTATAACTTTGAACACATTTAATTTTAACATTAAATATGAAAATTGGTTTAAATGTGTTACAAATTTTGTGAGTTACTGTGATGTTTTGTGTTTGTTTTAGTTATAAGTTAAACAGAATCAATTTGCCACTATTTTTGCCTTACTTAGCTTTTCCCGCGATTCCATTCACATGACATACCCAAATAAAAACGTGCATTTCTTCTGGTTTAAATATAATAAAAAAAAGTTACGTCATAAATAACGTAACTTGCTAACAGTCAAGTAATTTTCTTAATTAGATCAGTACTTCTACCTATTATTTTACAAACAAACAAAAAAAAAAAGATAATTTTACCTCAAATTGTTTTGTTTTTGCAGTTAAAAAAGTGAAGATTTTTAAAGTAAAAATAACTTTAAAAATCTTCACTTTTTAACAACATGCAACTGCACATTGCTGCAAAAGTAAGATGTCTTGGACTTTTCAAGACATTTTACTTTTCAAGCGTAGAAATCGTAACGTCAACACATACCCTTATATACAAGACGATTCAGTTCCAATTTTAATTTTCCTCACAACGATTCAACGATCACAAAGATTAACATCAAAATTATTAGGGATGCTAAACAAAACAGCACAGTGCAACAAAATAGGCGTCCAGACATGACAACTGTGCAGGTTATAGTTAAACCTCAAAGCTATAAACAAGAAAACTGTTGGCGAACAATAAGTTTACTATCAGTATCATGTGGGCAGTACAAAGCAGTTGGGATGAACCACAGAGTAGACAGCACGTGAAGTGATCATGTAAAGAGGAATAATGACAGAGAAAATCGCTAAGTCAAGATCCAGTCTTGCAGTCACCAAGAAGTAAAGCTGAAGTGTTACCCACGTAGTCATATCAGATAGGCAGTCGCTTAATGTAAAATACTGGAACTTAGCTGCATTCGATTAGACTGGAAATCAAACACAACGTCGTTGAAAAAAGGCATGAGAGATGGTGGGTCGACTCTTAGCTAAAGAATTATCTGGGTCATTTCTGACCCAGAGTTCGACAGAACTGAGACCTATCGTAGTTTTTTTGTCATCTGAAGTAGAGTACGAATATGTATTATATATGTATACTAGCTGACCCGCGCAACTTCGCCTGCGTCACAATTTTCATTACTGCTCCGCTCCTATTGTTCTTAGCGTGATGATATATAGCCTATAGCCTTCCTCAATAAATGGGCTATCTAACACTGAAAGAATTTTTCAAATCGGACCAGTAGTTCCTGAGATTAGCGCGTTCATGCAAACAAACAAACAAACAAACAAACTCTTCAGCTTTATATTAGTATAGAAAATATAGATGTAAATATGTCTGAGAAATGATGAGAAAAATAATAGAAAATTCATTGTACTGTATCAATAAAGAATTGGGCATTTTTGTGAACATCCGAATGATCCACCGACAAAATTTATAACTGTTAAATTATTTTTTTAAACCAGCTTGTATTTAAATCGAATTAGTGCAATTTCGTTTTCAACAGCGAAAAAGACAGGTTTTTCTAGAAAACTCACAAATATTTTGGAATTTCCCTTAAAATCGATTACAGTCTCAGTCATGCATTTGATTTTGATATAACGCACTTACTACTGCCAATTTTTACTAAAATAATGCGCATTTTAAATTAATGCCTTTAACATTCCGCTCTAAGCTGAAAGTTCAAGTCTCCAGCAGTAAACCAACAGTTAGGCATTTATTTAAGTGTAATCACTAGTACTGGGCTAAAGTGTTAGATATCAAATCTGTCTCTATTCTTAAAAACAAATACAGCATTAACACTCCATTTGTTTCCCATTCCGTGAAATGAGCAGTACGAAACAGTCAGTATAAACGCATTCGAGTCACACATGCAGTGTTAAATTTATTCAACGTAAGTGTAGACCGTTCGCTTTGTGTCAAAGTTAGTCCGCAGCCTAACTTAGTACAGACTACTACGGACACAACTGACTAGCATTTTCAACTGCTTGGATCAATGGCCGCCTGTCGGTAATATTAACAAGTTTGGTACGATAAAACGTGTTGGTAAAAATAAATATTGACATTTGTAGGTGAGACTAACTTTTCAGCAGCTTTTTGGACGCCCAGTAGTACGTTGGACCGATGATTTGAAGAAGGAGGCTAACAGTGGATGGATGCGGACTGCTCAACACCGGGATGGTTGGTGCTCATTGGACGAGGCTTGCGTTCAGCAGTGGACGGCAATAGGCTGTCATTTTTTGATATGATGAACATTTCAGGAGGCTCGACATAAATATAATGAATTCATTACTAATATGATGCTAGAGAGAAAAGTTTCGTATTCACAGCTTCTGCTAGCGGCTTCGTCTACGTGAAAGTCGAAAATGATGCAAAGAAGACATTTTCCCATGATCTTCCAGAACATGTTCTACTCGTGTACCTAGTTTCATTCAAATCCGGTTAATTCTAGCTGACCCGCGCAACTTCGTCTGCGTCACAATTTTCATTAAAGCTCCGATCTTATTGGTCGTAGCTTGATGTTATATAACAATACTAAAATAATTTTTCAATTCGAACCAGTAGTTCTTGAGATTAGCGCGTTCAACCAAACAAACAATAGATTTTCAGCATTCTTAGAGCTTATAAAAGTGGCCCCATTTTCACGACTATTCCTTACCTATGATACCAAATTAATCTTCTTCGCAATGCGAGAGCCGTCGGAAATACGTGTTTTATATTTTGAAATTCATGCCCCTGTCCATTGAGCTGACATAATCCTTTATCTCTTCTTACGACATCTAGCGCAAGATGTAGGGACTGCTATTTTTAGCCGAGTGCCACATAGAAAAGGATATTTTTGTAGTGTTTTTCCGCTCAAAGATTGTTAAGTTTTAGGGAATAAGCATGCGATTTTTTATTTGCTAAATGAAATACTTATTAGCTCTAGTAAACAATCATACAAATATTTTTTAAATACCTTCATCAGCGATGAAGTTATAAAGCTTCAAAGATTACAATTAGAAAGAGAAGTCCGATATGAACTTTGACGTCAAAGTCCATGACGCCTATACAGCTGCCATATTATTATGTAACAGCGTTTTCGCGAGAGGGACAGATATATTTGTTTAAAATAGTAAGATCTCATTTGTTTTTCGAGCAATTTTGATTTTATTTTCACTGTTAGTATTATATTTTGTTTTTTAGATAAACTATATAGATAATAAATATTTTTTTCATGCATACTTCTAACAGGATATTTGAGTACTATAAAAATTACACATAAATGAATACTTTTTTGATAGATGTTATCAAAACAGTAGGAATGGCGAAAAAAATAATAAAAATTGGTAGAAAAACAGAAAAGTTATTCTTCAATCCAAAGTTTTTGGTCGATCTTTGTTTATTTTTTTGTTTTTTGATAATAAGAAAAATTTCTTAAATGTGTCTTGTCTGTTCTTTAGGTTCTGAGAAATGTAGTAAAAAAACCAGTCAAATACCCTATTTTTGAGTAGTAGCTGCTGTCACTGCCAGTCTTAGAAAATTATGGTCAGTGTAAAATTATGTATTTTCTTCTAAGTTTTTTGGTCAAACTTGTTTAAAATGTATACCAATAAAACCTGATTGTCAAGAATTTGTTATTTTTTTTATTTCATGTCAGTGCTAAATTATTTTTATTTTTAACTTTTTCGGGTCCCTGGAGACCCGGTCCTTTGATAGGCGTACGAGGGGCCGAAGCCAACTTGCAGAGGCAACTATAACTTAGATGGTAAAGATTAAGGATGAAAGTCGCTTGAACGTCATAAATTTCATCATCATCAGCCTATAGCAGTACATTGCTGGGCATAGACCTCTCCTAGTGCACGCCATTCAACTCGATTTCCGGCAACTCTCATCCAACTGCTACTAGCCACGGTGCGAAGATCGTCACTCCACCTAGCCTGAGGACGTCCTACCTTACGTTTGCCGATTCGCGGTCTCCATACAAGAACTCGTCTACACCAACATATTTTATTTTACGTAAATTTACAAGGTATATTGGGCTTGTAACAGTCATACAGATTCTTAAACCATTAAAATTCAACTCGCAATATCGTCAGAGGTGTCTTTGACAGTTTGTAACTGCGATACAAAATATTTAAACGCTTCTGAAAAATACCAGAATACCCTGGGACTTTTATTGGAAGCCTAAAAAATATTTACCTGAAGTTACATTTAACATCAAAAACTACTTTGAGGGACTACTTAATGAGACGCTAACTACAGGGTATTACAGTAGCGCGTGGTCATATTTCAGGGTTACATTCTGTGTCTGGCATAAAGTAAAGAAACAATAGCAAGAATATCAAAAAAACCGTTTGCATAAAAATTACAAAAAATTCCAAACAAGTCACTTTCCAAGCAATCTGTGATGGAGCTTCACTAAATGCATGAAACTGTTGAAACATAGATTTGTTTTGAACTTTTCAGTATTTTTTGAGCTTGTACTTTTTAAAAAAGGTTTGTAATTTTTAGTTTTGCTATTTCCTTACTGTATTTTGGGACAAGCCTGCCACACATTCCCAACCACTGCAACTCCTAAAAGCCAGAATCAACAGTGGCGACCACCAGAAAAACGCCGAGTCAATGAAGACCGACGAGTCTCGGAGAAACCTCCCACTCCTTTCTTACTGTATATTAGATACAAAACTACCCTTAAATATAACCACGCACTAAACTCTTATATAATTCTCGTATAAGATTAGCCAACTTTAGATCAGCTCAGTTAGTAATTACGCAGGTGATACCGGCATCCACTGTAATAACGCTGATTATGCGTTAGTAGACAATTAATTACAGAGTTAAGTGATTGCTAGACATAACCAATTAGCGACAAGCGTGATTGGATTGCAAATGGTGTGGCGATGGCCTCGTTTTTTTTTTTGAGGTAATGTGAATCAACTGAAAAAATTTGAAATCCTCTTACTCCACAACTCCACAAGCCTGTATGTTTGGTAATCAATCACACCTAAACGACTGAACAGTTTTAATGGAATTTGGAATACGGGTAGACCATAGCTTGCATAAGGACATAGAACAGTTTTCGTCCTTAATTATGTAACTGTAATTCTATTCGTTTGTTACTTTATTAGAGATCGTACATTATTAGCACAGCATGCTAGCACGATTACCGAAAATATTCAACACACTATCAAGTTCTCAAACGATACGTTAAACGGTTTCATTTATTTAACTCAGAATAAATGATACGAAGCTCAATTGTTTCTTTGATAAATATCTTCACTAACTTTATTTATTAGGTGAGTGCTCAGACAGATGTTCTAAACACGAATAAATGAAAAAACTTTGACGGTGCATTTAACGTGTAACTCAAATAGTTACAACCTTAAATACTTTGATGAAACTTCTTAAGTTTTTCTTTTTTTTGCAAAAAAAGATAAAAAGTGACGTTTGACAGATGACTGTCATTTAGTGGGGAAACTAATTGTGTACGTACTTAATTAATATACTATACCTATAGTTTAGATGTACTGGAAGCCAATATTCGCTAAACTTTTCAAAATACATATAATAAGGTATTTATTTAAGTTTTAAGTCAACTGGTTGCCTAAATTGTTTACATTGAATCCATTATTACCTCTAAAACTATATACTATAAGTCCTACAGAATTTCAAGGTCTGCAATGCGACATCAAAAAATTAAAAGTAGTCATTGTATTGATCATTTTGTTGTTGATGACTTAAAAGTATTATGTAACCCTTTCTTGACAAGTGTAATGTCCAATTGCGTCGCTATAAAATAATTGTTGTTTAAATGTTATTGCAATTATTCTATCATTTTTATTTTATTTTATCAAGCAAAAGCTTGCAGATGAACAAAATAGAAAAAATAGAAAGTACATTAAGATAGAACTAACAATTATAATTACTAATTGTATAACAGATAACAATATCAAATTTAAGCTTAAAGAATATTATTTAAGTATTATTTAGCGTTGTTATATATATTGATAGACTCCGAATAGCACGGGTTTAAACCTTCATGGTTTTTGGGTGCTATATATATACCTACCTTAATGGGTGCTATTTGATACAAATAATCCTGTACTGTGTTTTGTTTGATTGATAAATAAAGGAAAAAAAAACTATTTATCATGAATAAAACATAAATTCAATAGAATGCCCGAAAGGCGAGCTTAAAATTTTAGAAACAAAAAGTAACAGTACGTTTTTTAAATACTATATAAATCTACGCGCAATCAGGCTTAAACGCATCTTAATACTTACTTAGGATTTTCATAAGATCAAAAAAGTATTTTTAAATAACGTTCCATGAATTTTAGAAAAAAAAAACGAAATCCATTTGTCATTACTTTTTTATATCCCAAAGTATCTTTTTATCTACAAATGTATCTTTTATTTGTAAAAAGAGTGAAATGTGAAATCGGTTCAACTTTAATAAAATGCTCGACAGAAATAGGACTCTTGAAAGATATTTGAAATATTCGAAACATGCTATTGAACTTCTATTTAAAGTATTTCTAGCATCATCACTAAAGTACGTAAAACAAAAGTTACAATGTACTTAAGTGCATTTGTACTTTAGTTTATTAGCAAGTTTCTTTCAAGTCCTAACGAAGCGATAGGTATTTGGTTAGTGAGCAATTAAAATTAATCTAATTAATATTACTATTAATAAAACAAATTGCACACACAGGCTGTTGTGAGTTGTTTGTTTGTTAAACTTTCAAGTCTAAATAACTGAACAGATATGTTGATGAATTTGGTACAGAAATGCATAGGACCTCGGAGACTGTTATAGGCTACTTTCACACGAAAATGTACATCAACTCGAGTGAAGCCGAGGGCAAAAGCTAGTGCTCAATAAATTTCCATGATAATAAATGTAACGTCCTTTTATCCTTACTTTTCCAACGACCTATATAAATTATATTATTTGGTGTTTTATGCTCCACTGACTTGGCCAGAATACAACAAATAAGTATGTTTCGCGTTGCCAACTACATGCTGGGGAAAAGATCGTTTTATCCTTTATTTATTTGTTCCGCGTTCAAAATCTATGACAACCTACTTATAAAATAAGAAAAAAGAAGTTATATTTTTCGGATAAAAATCTTTTTCACACTATTTTCACAGCAGCGGCGTTATAATCAGTTGAATATAAAGCAATCGTGTAAAGAAAAACATATTTATAACTTAAAAGTTTTATGAAAATGAGCAATCGTTGGGCATACGGCACAAGTGGGCAAACATCGGCAAATGGCACAAATGTGGCCAGCACAGGTAATGAATTGGTGCACAAATATGCAAATTGTACAATTTTGCCATTATTAAAACGTTCCGCAAAAGAAAGATCATTATTCCATAGTGTTTTCGTTTACAGGGTTGGGAATTATGAATGCGATCTAGTTATTTTTATAATTAGTAGATACTTGAAGTACGGCGTAGATTTTTAAAAAAAGTTTGATACGTTTTATAAATTATGATGATAAATTATTCGAATGATCCCAAGAATTTGATTTACCTCATTTACGCGTAGCGTTCATTGATTTTTCACTCACTGACAGAAAAAAAAATAACAGTTTTTTTTTTTTTCGATCAACAGCTGTACCAAACTGGAGCCCACAGAAGCGTTAAATCAAATCGAATACATTACGTTCAGTTTATTAAATCAAACTAAATGCAAACTTGGAGCAATTAGCGGTGGACAACCCTAGTTGTTGGTGGCGCGTAAACACAACTCGCTAACGAACCGAACGGGCCCCCTGCACAAATTTGCAATTTCGATTGCTACTGTTTGCATGTACCTGGGCAACACAGCGCGTGTGTTGCGGAAAAATTCAAAGGAAATAGATCGCGTAGATCTGCACTGCGGATCTAGGAAGGTTGACATCTGAAGAGAAAACCAATTCTCCAAGAATCTGAAATTAAGAACATTTCAGCATCTTCTTCTATTTTAACCTATAAACAATTTATGTTTGCATTCACTTGCATGAAATTACTTAAAACACGTTATGCCAAAATCCTCAAAAAATATAATATCTGTACCATAGAAATGTCGCTCGTCGGGCAGCGAGATGATGACATTATTGCCACTGTAATTAGAACCTGGATGAGGGTAGCCCAGGATTGTGGGATTGGCAGAGGTACAAAGACGCCTATGTTCAGCAGTGGGCGAAGTCCGGGCGGTGAATGATGGAGATTGCTTATGTTTAGCTCTGGACTGTATCGCGTACATAGTTTCATTTACCTTCAAACTCACCTTACAACCCTAATCTCTTCAAAGTAAGAGTGAACAGGCTCCTTCTGGGTAAGCTCGCTCCATCGTAGACTTTGTCTCTGTCATCTCTGACCTAAAATACAAATAAAAAAAAGCCTTCTTAAGTATCTTTTTCCATAAAACACTTTCAATATACCACTTCTAACAGTTATGAGAAAACCTCTGCACAAAGTGATTTCTGTTCCAGTGTTTGCGTGCCCTACTAATGTTCAAGCCGTGTGACTCAAGAAAGGCAAATAAACCCGCAGTAATTTTTCAAAGCCTGTTGAATTATGTAATTGGATAAAAGCGACGATTTGCATGTGTCGCGAACTTTTATTGTACTGTAAAACGGGGCTAAGGAAAAGCTTTGGACCTGGCTAATTGGAGCCAAGAATATTTTCTTGCGCTACAATTTGTTTTTCTGTTCTATTTTTAAGCCCCGACGCTAAAACGACGGGGTGTTATCACCCCGTCAATCTTATAAGTTTGACGGGGTGATAAACTCGCGAACGTATGAATTGATTAAGATTTTGTTTTTTTGTTTGAAAGATGAATTAGTCGGGAGTTTTCTTATGTTTGATGAAAATCGCTTGAAGATGGCCGCCGTCACAAAATGGCGTTTAACATATTTTTTCACAACTCCCTCAATATGGGTATCAAATGATAGGCCTTGACTACTAGGATACTATACACTATGACAAATTTCAAAGCCAAGGCCTATTCGGTAAATTAAGTTTAAAAAGCATTTTAAACTTAATTTACCGAATTGGCCTTGGCTTTTTTTAAATTTTTAATTTAATTTTTTAAGACAGTCTTTTGTAATGCTTTTCCCTTCTCTTCTATGTTTTTTTTATTATTATCTAGGTCATAGGTGACACAGACAAAGTCGACGATAGAGTGGCTCACTCTATCGTCGACTTTG
The DNA here is from genome assembly GCA_947578705.1 of Lacanobia wlatinum. Taxonomy (NCBI): domain Eukaryota; kingdom Metazoa; phylum Arthropoda; class Insecta; order Lepidoptera; family Noctuidae; genus Lacanobia; species Lacanobia wlatinum. Next base: position 11,300,000 of record OX388024.1, on the reverse strand, counting down.
TCTGTGAAAAAACCTGTTAGAAGTTGAAGTTTTTGGAGTAAATATTTAGACAGCCCTACAGAATGAATATAGTCTGTATACAACGTGTTCCTTTTGATATCCCACAACTCTATGGTATAAATGAGATCATGTCATAGAATCACCTAGCACATGATTTTTTGTTTCGTTTTAATTTTTCTAAACAGTTTATCTAAAAATATACAAAAATATAATACTGACAGTGAAAATAGAATCAAAATTGCTCGGATAAACAAACAAGATAAAATTATTTTAAACAATATTATTTAATCCCTCTCGCGAAAACGGTGTTTTATTGGTGTCATGGACTTTGACGTCAATGTTCGTATCGGACTTCTCTTTCTAATAATAATATTTGAAGCTTTATAACTTCATCGCTGATGAAGGTATTTAAAAAATAATTTCATGATTGATTACTAGAGCTAATAAGTATTTCATTTTGCAAATAAATAAATCGCATGCATATTCCCTAATTTCTGGTACCCAAACTTGGCGAAGCTAAATAGAATCATGGATTTAAATTGAAACCATCATTTTTCAGCCTACAAACAACTAAATCAAAAAATAGATTACAATGTAACTCCACTGATACATAACATCGAAAAACTACATTCTATCTACGTTTTATAAATCAACGAAGTGCACTACGGACCACTTTACAAACAATTTTTATGTACTTTTTATTCATAAACCGGAGAGTGGAGTGGGATGCTCTGATAGAATCGTAAAATGATTTTTATGTGATCTGAAACATGTCAGCTCCCATAGGATTTTTGTCACAATGTTGTCTTTACGATTTGAATGTAAAATCACGGCGAGGTGTGCCAGTTTATTCTGAGAATTGGGTTAAAAAGATGTAGACACCCATAAAACGATTTTATGAGTCCCAATCGAATATTTCAAGGAAGCAAGTAGACTACTATTTCTTTAGAGTTTATAACGAGAAGTTACCAAGTACTGAAAGCACTTAAAAACAAACGTATTTTGTTGGATTTCAAACCTGTCTTTGATTGCTAATCAAATCTTGAATCATCACATCAAAACATTTTTCTCAAGGGATTTGGTCGATGTTTGGGATAACTTTAGTCTTTCGGCTAATTTTAGTCCTTGGACTTAGATGAGTTCTTGCACTCATTTAAGCCCTTGGGCTTTATACATCTGTCTTATAATATATTATATTTTCTCCTGCACTTGTAACTACAAATACGTGGGTAGTGTGGCCGCACCTAGACCGTCTGAGACTAATTCAGTCACAGGGGATACATGGTTATCTACTTACGCGTAATAAGAGCGATGACACTCACAATAACCTTATTGAAGGGACTTATCCTATAACAATGGATGGAATATCAACATAACAATGCCCCTTTTACGAATCATCATCCTTTTGCCACTGATGATCTTGTTCCAGTCTGACCGGCTGCTACTGTACACCAGCATTTGCAACGGCAATCTGCTTATCTGCTAACCATCACAATTTATTAACTCGGTAACACGATAGGCACCCCTTGTCACAACTTGTTGTTTTAGGTTTCTGTCTATCATACTGACTGGCTTAGGGCGCCTTCAAATTTGTCGCAATTGATGACAAATTTGAAGATCTACAAAATGTTAGCGTATTCCAGGCATATTCCATCGTCGATCACTTCATCGCTTACCATCAGGTGAGGTCAAACGCGAGCCTATAATAAAGAAGATGACGTGCTCTTAACGTGGTTACCTAAAACACAATTAAGTGGTCACCCATCCGCGGACTAATCTTGGCAAACGATGCTTCACCCTGAAAATCGATCATTATAACATGGTCATACTCACAAGTATCGAGCGACATATGTCCAGCAGTGGACGTCTTTCGGCTGTTATGGTAATGATGATGATGAGCGACATATATGCTCTGTCAATCAATCTAATTCAGGCTTGGCCAACAGTGATTGATTTTCCAGGAAACTGTCAGATTTAAATTAACATACGAAATATGTGGAACTGTGTGGTATTACTAAAAGTCCAACACTATTGATGCATGTAATTCCTTATGATTACTTGTACGAGAAATTTCATGTACACTACAAATGGACGGTGATAAGCGTACACTTATACACAAATTATTCGTGCGGACATCGAACCTGCACGAATGCAGACAGCAGACAATCCACAGCTGCGCCACTCCCGGCTATGTATCTCTCGTAGTCTTGTTGCTTCCAAAAGTGTACAAGTCTGCAGCAAAAAAGTGTGATAACAGGGAAAAAAAGTCTGATAATGACCCTTCTGAAATTAGATGAGGTACCGGAACTGTTCAAACCTTTTTCGTATAATAAGCAAATGACTCCTCCCAATCTGGGTGAAGCAGAAGGGAGTGTCAGACTCTTACTGACTAAAACCCATCCGTGTTCCCCCTAATGCCCTTTACGTTCGACGGCCGCGGTGACTCTTTCAAACAAATTCTGCAACCCTGGCAGGCACTGGCCCTAACGGGCCCCGTCTACTATGCTGACAGATATTTGAGGCGCGCGTAGAACACAACGCGCCGTCGACTCGGACTTGGTTCTGATCGGACAGCGAGTCACTCAACGCTCGCCGTCCGCACCCCGCGCCTACGGTGGCCGGGAATTGCTCTTCGACTCCCGACGCCCGGGGCGTCTTCTTCTGTTGCGGCGGCTGGGGTGTGAGGATTCCCTCTCTCTCACATGTTCGGCTTCCACCTTCGCTAGCATTACTGCTTCGCAAAAAGAGGTGACCGCTTCACATGCCGCCTCGATAATAAGCACACCCTGGCCATTGGTTTTTGACACATATTTGAATTTATATATTTTTTAATTATAAATTACTGCCCTCTAAGGGTGCCTGTCCATTACAGCGGATGGAATTGCATAAAAATCTCCGCACAACACGAGTCACTGAGATTTTGACTGACATGATTGGTTAATATTTCTTCGTTTCTCCGCTCCGCTGCCTCGCTTAGCTGTAATGGAAAGGCACCCTTACTGTTGTCACTTCTCTGGTAACTACGTATTTTGTAATACACGTTTCTTTGTTGGTAAAATGTTTTTTCTTAACTAACTTATTGTATTGGGTCACTCAACGCTCCGCTAAGTAACTAAAATAAACAAGTGTTTTGAAAATCGATACGTAAACACATCGGTGATTTGTATGTTATTGCTTGTTTTTGGGTAAGTTAGGCCTGCTTGCACCAGCCAGAGTTATTAACTCCAAGCTCGGCTTGATTATGTATTAAATATTTAACTTGGTGTTGGCAACTAAGTCTCTCGTTAAATTTTTGGTGCAATCGAGTCTATAGATTTATCGCCATTTTATTGCCTAAACGTGATAACTGCGACACATACGCCGTGTTGTTTATTATCATGAAAACTCCACAGCCCATTCATGCCAGAAACAGTGAGGGTCTATTGATGCAGATGCATCCTTAGCTCTCGACACAAACGTATCAGAAAATCGATACTTGTATCGACATCGACTGCAGGACAACGGACACCGCTAACCATTCGTCCTTTTTGCAAGTTTAACAATATTTCAGCTGTCCGTCATAGGTACAAGCCAGTTTTATTTATTGTCGGAGCACGATCGACTGTCATCGTTTTGTTTTCCATAACGCTGTTTCGTTATGCGTACCAATATTTGTGGCGGAGTTTTGGAGTCACGAAATAGGTATATTTAATCGTTTCGATTTAACATTTCGAAATCTTTTGGTTGCTGTTAGGATATTTAAGTAGTTCACTATTTAATATAACGAAGTATAATTTTTAACCTAAAAGTTGACTGTATGTAAAGTTTAAATAAATAAAAAATGCGAAATTAAAAACCGGCCAAGTGCGAGTCACATTTGTGTGTACCATAAACCATATGTTTTATTATTTTTGGAACGAAGTTCCTTATCGCGCGTTGTGAAAGGGGGCTAGACGGAAAAAAATCATACGAAAAGTTGTAACGACACTTTTTGCTATAGTTGTAAGCCGTGTGGCGTGCGCGTGTTTCTCTGTCTCTCTCTCTCTCTCTCTCTCTCTCTCTCTCTCTCTCTCTCTCTCTCTCTCTCTCTCATAGAAAGCAAGCCAGTTAGTTTCGTCTTTCTATTTCTGTTTACATTTTATTTGTTAATAATATATTTTTTTAAGTTAAACGTAAAAAAATAAAATTTTATTACAATTCCTTTTTGTTGTTATAGCAGAAATAGAAATACACAATCTGTGAAAAATTCAACTCTCTACCTATTACGGTTCTTGAGATACAGCCCGCTGACAGACAGACGGACCCTAAAAAATAATTTTCAAACATTGCATTATTTTTTATCAAGGTTATTAATAATTTGATTGTGAGAGATAAGTAAATTGTTTAAAACTAATTTTAATACTACTTATTTTAGTAATTACTTATTATGCTAATTACCATCTTTAAGCTCAACTACAACGGACTCTCAGACCCCATATAACCACCTTATACTAGAAATAAAAACCCAGCATGCCTCTGTTATTACCATAACACTTATGTGCTTAGTGCTTTAAGTGCATGTTGATGTACAAGGCCGCTAGAGACTGCGTCCTTGCATATATTCATGCACGTTTTCATCTATGGAATTATAAACACTGGGAGCTCTAACGCATATACCCACTCAGGCTTAGAGGAAAGCTTGCCCTTAAGTAATTTAGAGGTGTTGCGTGAAACAGACTTATGTGCGTTGTAGTTTGAATTTGGAAACAGTGAGTTAATTTTAAAAAAAGAACGGTACTTTTTTCATAAAAAATGTTACTACTACTAGTTATTTTTTAATAATGCGCACAGCAAAGGAGTGGATTCTCTGCCTGCGTCTGTGTTTCCGAACGCTTACAACCCTAATATCTTCAAAGTTCGAGTGTCAGGCTCCTTCTGGGTCAGCTCCATCGTAGACTTTGTCTCTATCATCTCTGATTTAGACTAGAGTCAATAGCAAACCTATCACAAAAAAAATGGACTGTCATCTATACATATAATAAATCCTAAGTGAAAGTGAGTTTGTCTGTATGTTAGACACGTTTTCATACCTAAATCGCAGAAAGAAGCAAACCTGGAGGCGATTATAGGCTACTTTTTCTTACTTCGAAAATTAAACATGAGCGAAGCCACAGGCAGAAGCTAGTTGTGATAATAATGAAAAATGGTCCAATAACGTCGAAGAGCAAAAACTAGGAACGAGATAAAAAAGTAAAGTTATAAAACATGATAAAATTTGACATAAATCCTATTAAAAATCAAAATATCCCATTAAGATCTACCTACTACCAAAAGCTCCCACTAATAAACCGCTATTACGAAAATTGGCCATCCCGAAAAAACTCCCTAAACACTGCGTAATTTAATAACGAAGTAACTACCCATCAACAGCGACGATAATAATAAATCTAATGGCGGTTACCACAATAACCATTGACAACGGCATAGTTCATCGATTAGCCGAAGCGAGTGCGACCTGCGATACTCGTAATTAAAATCCAATATTGTCTAACCAAAATTGATTGCCAGAAACCACGCTCGATAGTACACCAGCTTAATCTACCGTTTATTGTGAAGTAACAAGGTGGAGAAACGAAATTATGAACAGCAAATATTTGGAATAATGTCCCAATTTTATCGAGATTTTATGGCGCTTGCTATGAGGATTTATAGCTTTTTATTTTGTTGTGTTTTACGGGGTACTAAGTTGATGTTAAATTAAGTTTTGGTTGTTTAGTTACTTTGTGAAAATGAAAATGGATTTAGTGTAGTTTATCAGTTTTCAGGGGGCTTTTTCACTTAAAATGTTGAAGTTTTCGACCGAATGTTTTATTGACCTCTGCAAGAAAAAATGAGGCATACTGTATCATACATATACCTAGTTATAAAAACGCATATCACACAACATGTTAGTTGGTAAACAATCCTACAAAATCAAATGTAGAACCTATGTGTTTTTCTAAAAAAAAACCTTTGAAATATTTTCAATCCTACTGACCTCAAAAAACCCACACCGCACAATTTCCATATAAGAAAAGTTGACCAACTCCCATCCATCGATAGCCGGCAATTTGCAAGCGCCCGAGCACGATACGGGCGAAACAGGGCACCTTGCTAGATTTACGACGTAACATGGTTTACCGGGGAGCCCTCAAGGCTTACTTACAATGTGAACTCAACTCACAGCATGCGAGATACTTAAACATGTATTGAACGGGATTTATTTGTACCGTACCGTATTCTGTTTTATAGCAGTAGGTTTGTAATAATTGTGAGACAGGGCTATCGGATTTAGTGCTAACAAGCGTTAATATTGGCTGGTTTTGAGATCTAGTTTCAGATATGAACCTAGGTATGTGGGTAGGGCAGTGGTAGGGAGTATTTCTCAGATACAAAACTCGGTATTGCCCAGATTTAACAACATGTCTGCTAAAAACTGACCATTTAGGGGATAGACTTACCCCAAGTTTACGGAAAAAAGTTTCGATCTGTCACAAATTAAACACAAGTCAATCATTGAAATATAAAAAAACATAGATACACACTCAGCACGTCCGCAAAAAACAAGCGCAGTTTCAAACAGTCTCGCATCGCTCGCCATACTGCACTGCTTTGTAAAAACAACTTTAAGCGATCCGTGTAAGGTTGAATTTGCAAAAACAAAATGCGCATCACTCGCCATACTGCACTGTTTTGTAAAAACAACTTTAAGCGATTCGTGTAAGGTTGAATTTGCAAAAAAAAATGTTTATAGTATAACTACACACAACTCACACATGACACTTGATACATGTCAGTTTTTGACAACAGTTTCGAGTGTTGCATTTGTTTGAGACTGTGCATCTTGGGTTTTTTATATATCAATGAAGTTAATTGATGCGATTACTTTGTGAAAACTCGTTCAACTAATCACTGTTATGTAGATATCGTGCGTTCGATAATTTGCCACAATACTTATGAGATAATTTTTGTTCGAGACACTGGGCTTAATTTGTGTAGTCTCAAGTGCTTTAGATATTGAATAAGAGCTATGAACCTTATCCATTGAATCTGTAATCAATGAAAAACGCTTTAACTCCAAAGTTTAATTTAACAGAACATTTAAAACAAAAGAATCTCGAAAAGTTATCAGCACGCATTCATTCAAATAATAAAATCCAATTTTCGATTTCTATTAATCGGCTACAATCGGAGTGGGCCCAATTGTTCTTTGATATCGTTGGCATTGAATCGGCGGCTCGATTGCGCTGACACCGGACAGCAAATTAATCCAGTAGACAATAGCAGTCGTGACGCGGCGCGCGCCATGTTTGCAGAGACAATAACAAATTATTCATACTCGGTGATGGAATGTAAACAGAATATGATTGGCTATTAGCATGTGGGGTGTTCAGGCCTCCTGGCACCCCGGCCTCCGGGGACCGGGGGACGCTCGGACGACGGATCATCCCCTTAGCTATTAACAAGTCGCCGGTAGCCACATCCAACTTTGTTCTAACGTATTCCGAACTTAATTCAATTAATTACCTACCCTTACATCGTAGTCCATTTCGCTAAATATTATTTTCAAGTTAAGGGGACTATATAACTCAGATAGTCAGATCAAAAGGATGCAGAGACATAACTCAACGTTTGTGATGTTTTAACGAAGAAAGTAAAATGAAATTATATCATATGTTGTAGGTGCGCTGTAAAAGCTCTTTGGGATTACACGCGGTCGCGTTTGGTAGAGTTTTATTGATCATTATTCATTATGAACGCCGACGTAAGTGGCCGCTGCGTGTTGTATTAAGTTGTTAAAAGGGTTTATGGCTTGAAAAAATAATTTACGTTGTGCCTACAGTACACGTAATGGCTGATGCAGGACATGTCGAGCCAGGACATGAAATAATTATTACGAAGGCTACAAAACGTTTAAAAACCAAGTGGGGAATTGAAACAAAGGCCAGATACAAAATGATTTTAACCCTTTAAAGCACAGCTCATACAAAGTGCCGAGTAAACTGGACAGACACTTCAAGATTTTTATTGAATACTAGTGGACATCACGCGGTTTCACCCGCGTAGTTCCCGTTCCCGTGGGAGTACGGGGATAATATATAGCCCATTATTACTCCCTGATAAGGTAGCTATCCAATGCTAAAAAAAATTTTCAAATCGGTCCAGTAGTTTCGGAGCCTATTCAATTCAAACAAACAAACAAACAAACAAATAAATCTTTCCTCTTTATAATATTAGTGTAGACTAGCTTTTGCCCGCGACTTCGTACGCGAATATATCCCGTTTTCTCCCGTTCCCGTAGAATTTCGGGAAATCCTCTCATAGTGCTCCTACGGAGTGTATGGAAAGTACTTCCCAAATTTCAACTTTCTACGACCAGTAGTTTCAGCTGTACGTTGTCTGTCAGTCACTCACTCAGTGAAACAGTAACGGAAGAAAATATATATTAAGGTTGATTGAACATTTACGAACAGCATTAAATCTCAGGGTGTGCGTTAAAGGGTTAAAAAATTAAAGCTTTATATAAAAGTTTTCAGAACAACAAACACCAATATATATGAAACTGGCTTTATAGCACAGAAAAATAAATGCCTTCAAATAACTTCAGCGCAATGTAAATATAAATTTTATAGGTGTTATTACGAGCGATAAAGTGCAAAATCTAGGTTTATTTAGACGTTTAGAATATCTAAACGAAAATCTTACATGCTTGGAAATGCGGTTTTATGTTTCTTTTATTTTCTTTAAGTCTTGGCTTTAGGGTTGACATTATTCTTCATGATAAATAGGCAATTGACATTTTTGTGTTACCTACTAATAGAAAATTCGATAAATTTCCAGCTAGAAACGAACAATCGCTGCTAAAGTCACCAAAATCTAAGAAGTCCGATTTGACAGCTGAGTAGAGAGGGATAGAAGATTGCTTTACCACTAAGTGCGAAAGAGATTTATTAGTCTCTTTCATACTTACTAGTAAAACAATGTTGTATCCTGCTGTCAAAACGGGCCTTATTTTTTTTGACAACTGAGAAATCTTTAAAGAAGAAGAAATTATTCGCACTAATTACAACACATAACTTATAAAATGGACACAACTTCTAATAAAATTGACATCAACGATAACCAAAACGTCAAAGTAAAAGAATATGACTGATATTATGCGCTATTAAAATGTCACATGGTCATCTTTAGAATTGACCGATTGAATTTTCATTTTGACATTTTGAATTTTCGACAAAAGGTGACGACGACGGCTGAATGTCAGTTTAACTAGAGTTTTTGAATGTTAAAGTTTCATGCCCTTGTTTTTTTGTTTTTAAAAATGGAAACTATGGAAATCATCAAATGACTCCTCCCGCTCTGGGTGAAGTAGGCTCCCTCCTACGTCTGACTATTACTGAATAAAACCCAACCGTGCTCCTCCTAGTGCCCTTTGCGTTCCAGGGCAACGGTGACTCTTTCGAAAAAAGTCCGCAGCCCCAGCAGGCACTGAAAGTTAAATGCCCTGGACTTATAACATCGCCTTTTAGGGTGCTTTTCCATTACAGCGGAGCGAGGTAGCGGAGCGAAGATACGGAAAAATTTTAACCAATGGAATTGCACAAAATCTCCGCATCACGTTACACACCGTCATTTCGACTGATATGATTGTTTAATATTTCACTGTTTCTCCGCTCCGCTGCCTCGCTCCGCTGTAATGAACAGGCACCTTTAATCTTTCATCATCATCATCATCATCATAACAGCCGAAAGACGTCCTCTGGTAGACATAGGCCTCACCTGAAAGGGTTTGCCATAATCCACGCTTGGCAGGCGGGCTGGCGATCGCAGTGTATGGTGTTACGTTTTACAGAGAACGCTGCGGCCCATTCTCTGCCCTTTAATCTTTACTAATATTATAAGATGAAAGATTTGTTTCTTTTTTTATATTTTTGTAATAAATAAACTCAAAAACTACAGGACTGATTTCAAAAATCCTTTACGATAGAAACCACCACTACCATGTCCATTAGAACTACGTTACCTCTGAGTAACATAGGCTATATTTTATTACTAGAAAAAAATAGAGTTAAGAAAATTAAAGCGCGAATGAAGTTGCAAGCGGTTGATACAAAGCATTACTTCCATAATATCGCAGCACCAGACTTCAATTCCTCTTATTTTATGAGTGAAAGCCTGACTATTGTCCACACGGCACCTATTAACCGCCTCACTGAGCCCTCACAGAATATCGAAACACCGTTTACATTTTTACGAATGCAATGTAAAGACAATCTTGTTAATGCCAGTTCGCATAGTTAACGAAGCTACGTTGAAATTTGCAATTTTGATTGGCGCTATACTGCTACCAGTATTTCGTGAAACTGTTAGAGCTGATTGGCAAATTATAATTTAATCGACGAGTATTTCAATGAAAACAGTGCATTTCATTGACACGGTTTGTCCGATAAAGTAATTAGTGTCTGAATGGCTATGTTCGTGTTTGTTTGACTTTAGTTTTGCCCGCGACTTTGCTTCTGGGAAAAAAAAATGTTTGTTGAGTTATTATGTCGGTGTTTGCGATAGGAATTTGTTTCGTACACGCTAGCGATTCCCGAGGGGTGTACAGGGTTAAGTTTATGTTTGGAGTACTTTATAATTAAAATTAGGTTAATTTATAATTGGCATTATTAAATTACTAACGCTTCAAAGCATATTTAACCCTCTGGGACATCGAAGTTTTATTATAGACTAGGTACTGCCTGCGACTACGTCTGCATGAAACATGTCCTATGGGCCATCAATGAAAGATTTTTTTCTTTTGGGCGGATCGGTACTTATTTATACTCGTAGAGATAATATTTTACAAACATATAAACAAACTAGTGGACGTCACGCGATTTCACCCGCGTAGTTCCCGTTCCCGTGGGAGTACGGGGATAATATATAGCCTATGTTACTTCCTGATAATGTAGCTATCCAATGCTAAAAGAATTTTTCAAATCGGTCCAGTAGTTTCGGAGCCTATTCAATTCAAACAAATCTTTCCTCTTTATAATATTAGTGTAGACAAACAAGTTTACTTTCTTTATATATAATACTAGCTTTTACCCACGACTTCGAACGCGCATACCCAGATTTTTCCCATTCCCGTGTGAATTTCGGTAATTCCTCTCTCAGTGCGCCCTTACACTCCCCAAGGAACCTATATGCCAAATTTCAGCTTCCTACGACCAGTAATTTCGGCTGTGCGTTGTTTGTCAGTCACTCAATCAATCAGTAACGGAAGAATTTTATATATTAAGAGGATTGATTAGTTTAAAAGAGTCTTAAGCTATACTTAGCTGAAAGCTAATGTGTAAGTAGCAGAAAATATCAGGAAAAATGTAATAAAATACTAAGATAAGAATGACCTCAATCATGAATATACAGACAAATCACATTATGGAACTATGTACGTGGTCCTTACTTTATTCAGAAACCTTTTCATGAAAACAGAATCATAACTGAGCTGCCTAGATTTCATACAAGTTTCTAAACGAATATATTATGTTGGGTAAACGAGATGGCTGTTCATCTAACTAGAAGCTCTTTAAAATCATGTAATTTCATTTAAATAAAGAAAAGTGACAAATAAAAACAAAGTTGTTAAATAAAGAAGCGAAAATAAAATGGCAGTAACGAGCACAGAATAATGCGCTTATTTTTCCATAACGTGGTCTGCAGTGATTACATCGATAAGCCACAAACTATTCAGAGAGCAGGCTAGCACGTTCAAGTATTTAAGTACTGGGCTACTAGCTACTAGCTACCAGCTACGAGCCCGCCACCAAGGCACAGTCTCATTCGATTTATTTTATAGCTCGTAAACAAAGCTGCCAACTTCTGCCACTCTCCTTTGACACTTTATGGTAAATAAGATTTTACGGTAACGCGAATTTCCAATACCTCCTTTTCTATAGTATTTTCTCTCTACATGCAAATGACAGTAACCGTAAAACGCATTGTACTTGAACTACAATTGCTCTGCAGACAATATAAATGTTGATTTCTGCGAATCCTGCCATTCTACAGCGTGCAAATCGCGCGATGTAATCTTTTGCGGTATGTTTGTGTAGCCAATAACACAAGCGTCGTAATCGCTGCGAGCTCCACCTTGTTTTCGCCAATAATTAGATTTGGTAAAGTTTCGTAACATAAAAAACAAACGACTGCAGCAGAAGTTTTACTGCGGTTTCATGAAATCGAAGTCCTCGAGGCGGTACCACGACACCGTTTTTAATAACCGCGCCCGCTCAATATTCGAATTCTAATCGAGTTTTAAATTGCAGCTATTCTTGTCTGGCGCTGTCGGTCCTCTCCCTCCAAGCTCGCCTGAACTTTCATCTCTCATCTACGGTTCTATTCCTCGTTAGCTTCTCCTTAAAACTTCGCCGGCGACTCCGATAAGTTTTTTAACTTCAGTAGAACTCGCTTCTCATGATTAATTAATTCGATTGTGCGTGAGCTATTTGCGACGTGATCGCTTGCTGTGGTGTCCATTATTTCACGATTTGGGTCGAGGGGAGCCTCTATAGTAGGGGTTGATTCTGCTCGGTCACCGCACTAAACGGTCTTGTTACATTCCGTCTTTACAGTTTCGTCTTTTTATATGAAAAGTTGAAAGGGGAGCGTGTTCCTTACGGGGCAAGGACAGCTCAATTTGGACGATCATTTTATAAGTCGCATTGCAATTTTCCTGTCGTAGGCATCTACCGTCTTTATTTATACTGGCGACTAAATAATAAACTTTTGCATGATCATTCTTTCGATTACACTGAAACAGAAAACGGATTTTATACCAGTTTCACCTGAAAAATATATCTAGGTGTACACTTTCAAACAAGTTTTTGTAGAGAACGTTTCAATACCATACCAAAACACACATGAAAAGCAAAAATTCCGCATTCAAACATGCGCTTCTGCGTTTCAAGCGTTGAAAACGTAAAAAACAAGTAGTAAAAACTGCCGTCAAAATAAATCATTTTAATTTCCACACGGCATTAAGGACATAATCCGCTATATTTTAATAAATTTTACTACTCATAAAAACATGAACAGCGCACGTTACACGTACGCGGGCGTTTGCGGCTTTCGAAGCACGCAATGTAATTTAATTAAAAGCGACGTACCTATAAAGCAGTGGTGTGCGTTCGTACTTAAGACGGCGTTAATTCTCGGGGGCTTGATGTACCCCACGTGTAGTACCCCGCTAATGTTCACATTACTCAGGCGGCGACGGGTTGATTGTTTATATGCGGATCCGCGAGCCTCTTGTTATTGGCCGCCGTACGTTTACTTTATGACCGCGGGATTTATATAAATACGTAGAGGTCCAGTCAATATTTTACGAAGATATTTGCGGATGGTATTGGTGACCTCTATCGGTTAGTTTAACTTGGTCGCGGTCGGGCGGTGGATAAATGTGAAGATATTACGCAGCAGTGTTTTCATGTTGACCTAGGATGGAAGGAAAATGTCGAGTGTCATCTTATGTGAATAGATTTCTTATTTCTATTTTGATGATTTTCTACAGAATCATCGTACCAATTTCCGTAGCTATGCATGGTCCTTGTGACTACTATGTGGTGGGTTTTTATGCTGCCGCCTTTAGTTGCAATGTTATTAATTGACCCTAGGGACCTATGGGATAGGGACCTGTTTGGCCTCGTACAGACTAATTTATTATTGATTAAGCAATACATTACTTTTAGTTTTTAATTAATTTTACATTTGTCTGTTTTGTGCGAGTCTCAAATAAACATTTTTCTTTCTTTCTTTCCTCACACAAACTAGGTACACCTGTTATGAAAGAAAATAATGGATCATTGTTCTTTCTTGAATACTTAAAAGATCAGTCACCTTTAGCCAACGTACATATTCCCCAATTCGTTGCCTGGCATCAGCCCTGGCTCAAGGTCGTTCCGTTGTCAATGGAGACCGTCCGATCATTCCATTTTCATGACCTTATTTTTTACCCGACTGCCAAGGAAGGGGTTTATGTTTTTCGCGCATATGTTGTATGTATGTTTCTTTGTAAATTTCTTTATTTATTACCTCGTAGCTTTCAAACGGCTGAATGGATTTCGACTATTATGGTGTCGTTAGATTCATTTCAAAAACCAAAGTATCCTTCAACAGGTGTTTAAAAAAAACAGTATGGCGGATTTTGGGCGCTAAATTGTAAGTCGTTAGTATTTTTTAAACCAAACCTATCGAGTAGGGTATCAAAATGAAGTAAATTAAATAGAGGTTACAAAATATATATATATATATAAGCTTTATGTTTGATTTCAATTAGGAAACAGTTTTCGTTCATAAAAGTGTCCTGCTAGTCTATTCTTTAAATAATTATTTCAATATCGAGCTTCACCCGAGTGACAAAACTCACAAAATGAATTTTATTACACACAACATAAAGGTCCTATGTTTATACGAACCTCGGATTCCCCTGTCGAGACGCGAAAATGTTGTTACAGAATAGCACTACAAGTACTTTTTATTGCAGTCGGGTTTTTCGATTTTTCTAATTTGCAACTTGTGGTACAATTTATTCTGAAAACGGGCTCTATCTATGGCTATGATTGGATCAGGTTACAACATGATGTTTTGGTGTTTTTGCACCAAAATTATGGTCATGAACAGTCGTCAATTTCAGTATCAATTTTAGGATTCCGTACCCAAAGGTTAACCAACAGAACCCTATTACTAAGCCTCCGCTATCCGTCTGTCCGTGTGTTTGTCAGCAAGCTGTATCTCATGAACTGTTATAGGTAGACGGTCGAAATTTTCACAATTAAATTAAATTAAAAATGAAAGGAGGCTCAACACAAGAAACGTATTTTTTACAGTTTATGGCACTTCTTTTGAGAGTTCGACTCGCACTTTGCCGGTTTTTACCTAGACGTCTGACATTATTGACCCAAAATATCAGGTTCTACCTATATTCAAACTAAGGTTTACCTAACATTGAAAAAGCCTTAAATACAGGCTTCCACTTGGCCAATTATGAAACACGTATTATTTAAACGTAAAAGGTTTTCTCAATATAAACCGATTACCTAAATGTAAGGAACGTGAAAAAGAAATTATGAATATGCAGGTAGCTTGGTATTTTTCTTAGGCAAAGCGTTTTCCCTGATTTTCTCCGTATTTTATTCAATAAAGGCCTTTCAATAACATCCCTCGAGTCTTATTAAAATTATAAAAATTGAAGGGTTTTTTATTAATGCCGTCACTTAGAAATAAATTACTTTCATTTTCACATCACGGCGTGTTTTTAAGAAACCGCTCGGAAAGGAAATAATAACATTTGCACCTGTTATTTTCGCAGCCGGAAAAAAGATTTGACGATTGTTTTGCGAGTTTGGTTTAAAGGAACCACTGAATTAAGGTAATCAAACGACGGTTTCTAAATAAAAAATATTTTTTTCTAAAAATAGTTTTATTTCAGTTTTTGAAAAACGGTTTTAATAAAGGGGTAAAATGGAGTGATGGATTTTGTATGGGCTATTACTTTGAGTTGTTTTTAGGGTTCTGAAAAAAAAAGGAACCCTTATAGGATCACTCGGGTGTCTGTCTGTCTGTCCATCTGTCACAGCCAGTTTTCTCCGGATCCACTGGAACGATTCTGTTGAAAGTTGGTACAAATATGGACTTCTATGACCCAAACACGGACGCGTTACGTAAATTATTAAATTTTTAGTATGGGGGTCACTTTTGGGGGTCAAACTAGAAAATTAAGTTATAAAAAAAAAAGTTGTTTGAACAATATTGACTGACATATCAAATGAAAGGGCTTACTGTGAGGGTTTTAATTATATTTTTTCCATAATTTTAAAATAAATGTTTTTGAAGTTATTCAAGAAATTAGACGAAAAATGACCATTCCTCCCCCCTTATCTCCGAAACTACTGACCCTAAAATTTTGAAAAAAAATGGAGATAATAGATGTTTACCTAAAGATTACCTATTAGAAGTCAGGTAGTGTTAAAATAACTTGTTAAAAAAAAGCACGCGAGTCCGACTCGCAGTTGGCCAGTTTTGCAGTTTGTAAGGCTCTACTTCTTGTTTTAAACATAAAAAAAGACTGGTCAAGTGCGATTTGGAATCACGCGCAGAGGTTTACGAACTAATCACATTTTTACATGTTCTTTTTTAAATCTTAGACTTCTTATAAGTGTCTCAAATAAATTATGGCTGTAACAGACAGACAGACACACGAGTGATCTCATTTCCGCTTTTCGAATGGATGTTCGGGACCTTACAGTACAAGATTTTTTTTTTTTTATCATGCTAATATTATAATTTTTTGTTGCCTTACTCAAGTTAAACATTTTTTAAGCAAAATCTATATTCCTAAGCCATCCACAAGCCATAGAACAAAAAACAAATTCTATTTGCAAAGATTTCAAATCCAAACGCATACAGTGCAAGCTGAATGTATAATTTAACAGGCAGAGCCGGAGCCCACAGCGGGTACATAAATAAAAGATGTCTGTCAATAGATACAGGCAAGGGGGAGGGGGGACAATTAATTAAATTAAGACTGAATAAAGTTTGCTATCTTTTCTTTTATCCTGCCGACGCCATGGGATAAGACGAAACCTCGCTCCGAACAATTAAAATTTTACTTTCATTATTTAAAAGTTAGGCATTAGATCTTTACATCGCTTGTAGGAAGAAAATAAAGGGGGATTCTGCTCGCGTAAGGCAAGTGTTTTGTGTCAATTAATTGGAATCAAAGACATGCTCGTGCATATTTGCACCTACGTTTTTTACGTCAGTAAAACAAAGAAAGAAGCCGGTTGAAATCTCTAAATCGGATAATATCAATCAATATCTAATTTATAAAATCTCGTGTCACGGTGTTTGTTACCAAACTCCTCCGAAATGGCTCGACCGAATTTCATGAAATTGTGTGTGTGTATTGGGTAGGAATGAGAATAGGTGGTAGGCTATTTTTTTTTATTTGGCGAAACAATGTTTGCCCGGTCAGCTAGTAATTATATAAAATTCTTGCGTTACTGAGTGAGTGACTGACAGACAACGCACAGCCGAAACTACTACTGGTCGTAAAAGCTGAAATGTGGCATGTAGGTTTCTTGGGATGTGTAGGGGAGCACTAAGAGAGCATTTCCCAAAATTCCTACGGGAACGGAAAAAAACGGGTTATGCGCGTACGAAGTCGTGGACAAAAGCTAGCAATAATTATAAACAGTTTTTGAAAAATCTATGAAAATGCTTATCTGATTACATATTATTTCGCTCATGAAAGTATTCTTAAGTTATTGCTGAGGGCCATACGCTACTTTGAGCCCACAAATTGCATGGTTTCTGAGTGACCGAAGGCGCAAGTAAACACTATGGACTAGACACAAATAACAGGTAATATAATAAAATAATCCAAGCAGCTTTACTTATTCCAATATTTATTTAGCAAACAGTTTGTTTCCAGCATTTATAGAATTGTCCTGCTGGCTGACTGCGAGGACTCTGAGCTAACTAGTAGATCGAAAACTTATTTTTTAACAAAATTTTTGTTAAAAAATAAGAAAAAGAATAAAATAAAAATAATAATAATAAAAAGTAATTTGGACCTCAAATCTACGGTAAGACCGTAGATTTGAGGTCCAAATTATTTTCCAGTATCTAAATATAGTCCTCCTCCTGACCGATTTTGGCCATGGCGGCCAATTGCAACGGACACTATAGCCATCGGCGCGGGACATATTAAAGAGCACAAGTGTGTCCGCAAACACAGGTGAACTCCCTCTTCAATCACTCTAATAT
Organism: Lacanobia wlatinum; assembly: GCA_947578705.1. Lineage (NCBI taxonomy): Eukaryota > Metazoa > Arthropoda > Insecta > Lepidoptera > Noctuidae > Lacanobia > Lacanobia wlatinum. The sequence continues at coordinate 11,282,192 of OX388024.1, read as the reverse complement.
TCCGAACAACTAAATATAAAACCAACGTTACGTACCGGAAGACGTAACGTTGGAAGGCCTCCCACAAGGTGGACCGATGACCTGGTGAAGGTCGCGGGTAGACGATGGATGCGAGACGCGCAGGACCGGTCGCGGCGGCGCTTGGGGAGGCCTATAAAATTATATAGGTAAGCGATTACGTGCAGATTTTTCAACAGTCAAATAACTTTTATTTTGGGAATAATTATGTTTTTTTTCCTCAATGGAAAATAAAAAATAAAACTTAACGACCATATTTATTCTCCAGGTATAAGTTATCTGGCGATTGAATTAGTCCGTAATGTATACCTGTGCCTGGTTCGTATGACAATTGAGGCAAAACTGTTGCAAGTCATATCAAGCTCTATGAAAAGAATGGCGGCGTGTACACTGGAGGCAAAACGAAACTAATAAGTCTACAGAAGAAAAAACTGTTTCGACCTTATGGTAGGCGTCAGATAAACTTGCAATAAAGTACATTGACCTTTCCCTAATATCTCTTCGTATATCATCAACATAACAGCCAAAGACGTCCACTGCTGGCCATAGGCCTCCCCCATGGGGGGGGGGGGGATTGGCCATAATCGCCACGCTTGGCAGGCGGGTTGGCTCTTCTTATATACCTGAACAAAAAATTATGAACCGTTTTTCATTACTGAATAACATAAAGGATCACGATAGGAGTCTGTTATCCAGAACAGCTTTATGTAATTTTTTTTTTTTATTTAAGAAAGTCAATAAATATATATGGGTCAATTACTGTTATTGCACATTTATTTGGCGTCTAGATGACTATAACTGGTTATAATTGGTTAGACTGTACGTATACTATGAAGTCTACGTACAGTCTAACCAATTATAACCGGAAACTTTTTGCAAACATTGAACCATTTCTCATGAATTGTCCATTTCAAAATTCATGTGTATGTCACGACCCTTTCTCTTGGCTTGTCACGTACCCACCCTTACGCACACACGCGTCACAATACGCTTTTTATTCGACAAAATAACTTATTTTTGAACATCCGACCTCCGTTATTTTTCAGGCATAAATACGATAAAAGGAATTATCTGTGCTACATTTCTGACTGCAAAAAGCTGACGCCTAGGATAAGTAGATTTTTATAAGCAGACCAGGGTACTGTGATAAAAGTTCTTTGTTTTTGATACAAACATTAAAAAATAACGTGCAAATGAGGTCTATTTTGCGGCCAAAGTATCAGCACTGCCATTCAATGTGACAATGTCGCCATTCTTTTGGGCGCTTCTCTCAGGCGGTGAATTTTTGATGCCCTATGATTTGTTTCCCCTTTTTTAGTCACACACATTTTATATTTATGTATATTTAAAAACTATATCAGCAGATATTATATTATGTCTTTATTTCAGTGTTAATTAGCAATAAACAGGCGTAGAATTTTAAATCAAGTCCTGAGGAATGACTTCTGTTACATTCTGAATATCAAACTTCAGCCACACTTTTTAAAAACCAATCGTAACTGAGCATTCGAACACGCCAGTTTTTTTCTAACAAAATAGCTTTACTTAAGGAAAAAAAAACTTAAAAAAAATAATAATTTTGATAACAGATTTAACAATAAAACAACACTAGTACAAAACGAAAATACAGCTTCCATAGCGGAAAACGATAGGCATGGTGCACACGACATAACTGGGGATAGCATACCCGTACACACTACCGGTTGTATTGTGGTGTGGGGACGAGTCCCCAGGGTGTAACGCGCCCCTTATAGCCATATCCATCAAAACGTGTATAGATTTACATGTTATTACACATTACACCCAATTTACATACCCGCAATGCACTTTACGCTTCTCACTTTGAACAACAAAGGCAATGATGAGTAGGGCGGTAAAGGTAAAAATATGATGCGTGTGTTAACTCAAACAAAATGTTGGCGTGAAAACGTCAGTAATTGGTGGGCTGGTTGGTACAAAAGGAGAAAGTGGAAAGTCCAGTAATGCGGCGTATGTTGTGAAAGATTTTTACTTAGATGTAGAAGACCTGAATTATTTGTTCTATCAAAATATTTTTTTGTATCGATTACAGGTACCGATTATTTATCTAACATGGAATACAGGATTATTATTCAGTAACTCAGGTATCAAAACAAAATAAAACAGAAGCCTTACATACTGCGGAGTTATGTGAGCAAAAATGTACTGAACAGCAGATATTCTTTTCGGGATTGTATTTTTGCATAAATCGTGTCTTTCAATGATACCTGATGCCTGGAAAAAGTTGCTGATTTTAGGACTGATTCTTCTTCGCAAATTCTGAAAGGCTTTAGTAACGCTGAATAACATCCTAATCTATTTTTATCCATTAAAAATTAACATAACGGCAAAACCGCGGGAATAAACTAGTAACTAGTAGTTGTAGGTACTCGCTTTCCAGGGTTGCGCAATTTGTTCGAAAGAGTCACCGCGGCCCTGGAACGCAAAGGGTATTAGGAGGAACACGGATGGATTTTAGTCAGAGAGAGTCTGACACTCCCGGTTCCACCCAAACTAGAAGGAGTAATTTGATGATTTCCCAACGTGAAAAAAAAAGAAGTTAATCGTACTCGCTCTGCTCGATAGTCTCAGTTTTTCCTACTAGCTTTGGGAAAATGAACTATGACTTATGAAAGAATAGGCAGTTTCTATCCACCTTCCAATTAGGAACAAAATACCTCACTATCACGCCTTATCCTTGCTGTACTCATAACAAATGGCCAAACTTGTCCCAAAAGACCATGTTCCCAACAATAATATCGTAAATAAGATAAGCTCTCGTATTTATGGAATAGGACCTACCTAAACTGATGTCAAAAACCAGAGTCGGGTTACGGCCTGAGGCGCGGTCCGAGTCGTGATATATACCATATGATATGTTAGTACATATCATTTTGTATATGTCATGTATATTACGACGAATTTATTTGCGTAATTCATCTTGGTTTATTAGGTACTTTTGTGTTTTGTAAAGCTGGACATTTTAAAAGCTACGTTTATAATTGGGTATAAACAGTTCAGAAATAAAAAATATTTCTGTAAAAATAATTTCGACCCTGAAATATGCCTGCCTGCGTTTAATATATCTATCCCTCTCATGTCTGTATTCCCCAAAGGGATCACAAAGGGTTAAAATCCACATTTGTAGACCCTCGGTTTCTGATAAGTATTTACGATTATTTCTAACATATTACTGGGGATATAACTTATATAAGAAAAATCTAGTCATAGTTAAAATATATTGAATAATAGCCTGTGCCAGCGGCTTCGGAAAGTATTTAATCATGGCATCAAAAACCAACCAAATGTGAGTCGGATTCGTACACGGATAAATGATATTTATTTTGCAAATAGGTTACAAGTAACTCTTTTACACGTCATTTTTTTGACATATTAATCTAGACGAGGCCGGTACTTTCTAGCTGACTACCATGAGAAGAAACACCGAAACAAACTCAGAGGTCATAGTCTCTTTTAAAGTCCATACAATCGCCAATAAAATATGAAAAACCATGTAGGTTAACGTCTGATGTGGTCTTTTGAGAAAAGCACCACGCAGGTTTGAGCGGGCTTGTCCAGCCAGTGCAAGCATTTCTCAGTTATCGTGCAGCTCAACTCAGAATTTTGAGGAGCTCAACGAACCGACGGAGTGTTCAGGACCCAAAAAAAATGTTTTTGCAAGGCAGGAAAATGCACACTCGGTGAAATTTTCAAGACTCCACCTTTAAAGATGGGTCCTGACCGGTGTTACGGAGCATGTCACAAAGCGAGCCTCGTGCAGAGCCGTGGAAACGAGCGTAAACACGCGAGCACCGAGCAGCTCGTTTCGAATGCTCGGTTCTTTGGCGAATCCCTTTGGGTATTTATTTCTTGTAAAATGTGGAGGGGGCAAAGAAAAAGCTCTAAGATTTGTATTAAACAACAATTTTGTAGAATCAACGATCCCAACACAATTGACTCGTCAGACATCTTTACTGAGTGTCTTGCGAAATAATTGCGAATCTGGAGAACGAACGAGTAGAGTTCGAAACGTTACATGGATATTAGGACACGGCGTAACGTAACATGTTCGCTGCGAATGATACATTACGGCTCGTAACACCAGTCATATTTATGGTTTTGAGATAGAGATAGACAGCGAAGAATTACTTACCCAAAACCTATAAAGTATTGTGTATTGTCGACCTGTGCACAAACTTTCATACAAATCCGTTCAGCAGTTGAGGAGTGATCGATTAAAAAACCATTCAAACACTTTCACATTTATAATATCAATAGAACGATTAAGGATAAACATTAACTAAAAAAAACTGGCCAAGTGCGAGTCGGACTCGCGTGCAAATGGTTCCGAACGAATTTCATTTTTTTAACATGTTATTTTAACACTACAGACTTCTAATAGGTTTTTCTGTAATCTTTAGGTAAAGATCTATTATCTCTATTTTTTTCAAAATTTTAGGCTTAGTAGTTTCGGAGGTAAGGGTGGAATGGTTATTTTTCGTCTAATTTCTTGAATAACATCAAAACCGTTTATTTTAAAATTATGAAAAAATATAATTAAAACCCGCACAGTAAGCCCTTTCATTTTATATGTCACACAATATTGTTCAAAAAACCTTTTTTTTGTTTATCCGCCAAAAGTGACCCCCATACTAAAAATTTCATAATTTACGTAACGCGTACGTGTTTGGGTCACAGAAGTCCATATGTGTACCAAATTTCAACAGAATCGGTCAAGTGGATCCGGAGAAAACTGGCTGTGACAGACGGACAGACAGACAGACAGACACCCGAGTGATCCTATAAGGGTTCCGTTTTTTTTTTCGGAACCCTAAAAATACGTGCTATAGAAAAAAGTTAAAAATAATAAAAACGCAACAATTACATACAAATATGCAATGTTTTTATGTGACCTAGATTTTCTCTGTCATGTTTCAACGTTTCAATAAATCAAGCCACGAAAAGTCTCGTTAATCCAGGCTTCCCTATATGTCTGGATTACAATAAATGTACCAACAAATAACATGACATTACAATATTGTTGGATTCCGATGTAAGCACAAAACAATATCGACGTCATAGTTCCTATACCTATGTATACATGGTGAATTTTTAAAGTGTCTTCACGGCCAAATTCGAAACTATGAGGAATATCGAAAAACACTAATAGGAGTCTCGAGCCCGATTTTGATGAAAACTAAAACTGCATCAATGGTGGTTAAAAATAAAAAATTTCGTTTAGTTTGCCATGTGTTATTACTTCCCATAATTTGATTCTTATTTGCTACATTTTCGGATGGTGTTCTATACACATTGATATATAAAAAAACCCAAGATGCACAGTCTCGGAACAAATGCAACACTCGAAACTGTCGTCAAAAACTGACATGTATCAAGTGTCATGTGTGAGTTGTGTGTAGTTATACTATAAACATTTTTTTTTGCAAATACTTTATACGGATCGCTTAAAGTTGTTTTTACAAAGCAGTTCAGTATGGCGAGTAATGCGCAATTTGTTTTGCAAATTCAACCTTACACGAATCGTTTAAAGTTGTTTTTACAAAGCAGTGCAGTATGGCGAGCGATGCGAGACTGTTTGAAACTTGCGCATAGTTATACATATTGCGCTTGTTTTTTGCGGACGTGTTTGAGATTTTGAATGTGTATCTTGGGTTTTTTATATATCAATGTCTATCAGGGTGTATTTTCTCAAATTCAACCGGTTCGATTCCTGGGTATAGTAACGATTTTTCAAAAATCTATTGATGCAATTTTACTTTTCATCTAAATCGGGCTCGAGACTCCAGTATTAGCTTTGGCTTCCAGTTTTAGTGGATGCAGGTACGAGCATTTTACATGGAGCGACTACCTAACTGACCTTCACAGCCCAGTAACTGGGGAGCACAAACACAACACAAAAAAATATCAGCAGTTTCATACAAAATGCAATATTTAGCCAATGAAAATGTATGAAACAGCAAACATTTTTTTGGAGTTTTCAGGGTTGGTCTCAAATTAAAAGTTGTTTATAATCATGTGTACTTTCGCTGCCTAAAATGTTATTGGTGTTTTACAAATAACTCTGTATAGGAAGTAAATCACATTGAATAAGGACCAGCCAAGTAATCCATCATTCTGTCAAGTCTTTACCTAACTATTGTGGTGTTGGCTTCCAGTCTTAGTGTAAAAACTCAGTAAAAAGTCGCTCCATTTAAAATACTGGTACCTGCATCAGGCTGCCTATATGACCTTCACAACCCTGTAACTGGGGAGCACGATAACTCTTTAAAACACAGTAATCAGATTTTCTGGCGTCTGATTACCGTAACGACTGTCAGATTCTACAAATGACAGCTGTCACCAACAGCTTAACGGACTTCCCGAAGCACGGACGAGTTTCGGTATACATGGTGCTATTTCAGTCGTCTTATAAAGGCGGCCCACTTAATTGTACCCGACATAAACTACCTCTTGGCGCAGTTATTTAAAAAAAAGTATTCAATAAAATAAAAGTAATTAATGCAGTCAAATTAATAATGAAACACCCTTTCCATTCCGCGCTGTCCTTAGAACACAAGGCTTGGACTACGCTTGCTCCTGTATGTTTCAAACTACGTCATGTGTTATGATAACTATTAATAGTTTTAATTTTGTAAAAATCAAACGTCATAAATATCATTTTTTTAATGAATGTGTAGCACTTCATCCATCCAATGATGAAGTGGGCTGCCGTTGTAAGACAACTAAAATTTCACCGATGGTTACCCATCTGCGAGCCGACCGCGGTAAGCATTGTCTGAACTTGAGAATAGACCCGTGCGGCTGTTATTACTTAGCCCGATCTCCTCCTTCACAGATCTATCTATTGTATGTATTTGTCCACATTCCATGCTCATCATTCGTGATAGATCTTCGATTATCACACATCGGTTTTACAGAATAATAATAACCTTCAATCGCTTGAAGCTTTTTCACCTATTATTATTATTATTCTTATTTAAGGTATGTCTTGACCCTGAGGTCCCGGTCCTTTGGTAGGCGTACGAGGGGCCGAAGCCAACTCGCAGAGGCCCCGTTAGACATTTCTAATGGAATGGGGCACCAACCGACGATTATCCCTATATGCACTATCAAAGTATACCTAAGGACAATCCCCGGTACGTGCAAAACTATTGCATAATATGGAAACAAAAGGTGACAGGCTATGGGTTTGGGTGGTTTAGTGGATTCATTAACGTATACTATGAAAGAACTATTGGCCCCTGCCTGACCACTGAAAATATACACGGCTTTAAAATGGCAGGGGGTGACTTGCACACTCAATAAATGGGCCCCCGAAAACGGTCGCTAGCACAAAGTGACGTAGCTCCAAGGAGGCAACATATCCTGAGGTGCTAGAGGAGTGGTGAGGTATACCACGGCTATCAGGACAATCCCGGAAGTACGGTCAAGATCCCTACCAGCATCTTACTGGATTATACATCCTTCTCCCGAGCACGTTTGCTCTTGCGAATCTCCACTCAGACCGGCCGATTCAGGCAAGAAAGAGGTGGGAGCTCTTTTCCTCGTCAGTGTTCACACCAGCCAGCCAATAAAGGCAAGCCGGAGATGAAGAACAAGACTTCTCCCGGGAAATCAGGTCCATGGGGTCGCTACTGCCCAACAGTTCGCCACAAAACTGCCTTGCGGATTGTATCTCTCTTTGTCTGGCCCCTCACCCTAAGTATGAGTACCTAAGGTTCATTGGGGCACGCAAGCCCCACCACGACGTCAACGTAGAGATACAGCGGTGGAGTTATTATTATTATTATTACGTTTATTACAGACAAACATAGGTCCATACTTCCCACAAATTTAAAATAATAGTTACACAAAAAAAACACAAAACTCACCCAAACCAAACCTATAAACATATATACACTACTATCTGACCCACGCAATTTCGTCTTCCTCACATTTTAATGCGGATGATGGAGGTATAGCCTATTGCAGTATAGGCTTCCTCGGTAAATGGGCTATCCAACACTACAATCAGTACTTCCGGAGATTAGCGCGTTCAACCAAACAAACAAACTCTTCAGCTTTATAATATTAATATAGATAAGTTTAAATACCCTGAATGGAAAGTTGCGTGTTCTGTGAACACTGTAGTAAAGAGTTCAAAGGCCCAGAAAACTTGCTCGAAAAAATTAAAAAAAAAGAAAATTGCGCAAAGTGACAGCTATTTCCAGAAAATTTAACACATTACTCATTTGTGAGACGTGTGGTTTTCCTCGCGCTGTTTTCCTTCCGCTAGCTGTGATTAATTGATGTCGCGGCGGCTAGCGTAGGCTAATAATAATAAAATGCTGTACTATGAAACGATTTCCAGTCTTTTACACATATTTAGGGACGTACCAATTCAATCTGCCTAGCCTTTTCCCAAGTATTGAGTATAAGTATTGAGATGTGTGTAGAATAGGGGAATATGTATACGACTTTTTTTTTACTATTGATAGGCAAGCGTTTGACCACTATCTCACCTGATGGTAAGCGATGATGTGGTCGAAGATGGAGTACGCTTGCCTAGAAGTAACCTATTCACTCTTGACTGAAAGACTCCCAGGGAATTCCACTCCTTAGCTGTACGCACTATGAATGTATTCTCAAAACGTTTTGTACGCGTGGGTGGGATGTCCACCATGTAGCGGTGGCGCATCGCCGTTCGTCTTGTGATCCGATGATGGAACGGGCTTGGCGGAATTAAATTCTGCAATTATTGCAAATGAAATACTTAATAGCTCTAGTAAACAATCATAATATTATTTTTTAAATAGGTACCTTCATCATCAATGAAGTTATAAAGCTTCAAAGACTAGAATAAGAAAGCGAAGTCCGATATGAACTTTGACGCCAAAGTCCACGACGCCTATACAGCTGCCATATGAAACAACGTTTTCGCGAGAGGGACAGATATACCTATTTGTTTAAAATAATTACCTATACCTATCACGTTTGTTTTTTGAGCAATTTTGATTATATTTTCACATTTATCATTATATTACTACCAAGAATGAACAAAAATATAACTACTTAGGGGGCCGAGTCAACCGCGTCCATAGGAGAATACTTAATGTTAGACCCTACACGTGGTCCCCGGGTGGTACTAAACATGTGACAGTAACTGGTGGTAGACTTCGGCCGATGGCTTGTGACTACCCACTGGGCAAAGACGTACCGCCAAGTGGCCTAGCCGCGTTCCGGTACGATGCCCAGTGTAGCCAATCCAGAGGAGTTGGGTCGAAATAGTTGTCCCTATGCAGGCAGACCAACCAGGTTTGCGCTGACACGGCGTATCGGGAGACTAGTCGCGGACGGTAGTGGGATCCGAGGCACAGTGCGCTGCTGGCCGACCGCAGGTAGTTGGGGGCCAAAGTAGTGTGTTAGCCACACATGAAAGGCTGCCACGCTAATTGTCGAGAAATCGTGAAATGCACCATCGTTCTGGTTGGCGACCAGACGAGAGAGCCCGATGGACATTCCCGGGGGGGGCTTGGGTGTCCCCGCAGTCTCCAGGCTAGTCCCCCAATGATGCCTTTCTGTCAGAGCGTGCCTGAAGGTTAGCAGCATGGAACCTCATTTCACATCCTACTCCTCTCCTTCCTTCACTCAAATCACACACAATGAACAGGAAAATAAAGAGAAAAGCTGTACAGCGGCAGCACGCCCTCTCACACAAAGTGCACCTCTCTAACATATGAGGTCTGCACTCAAAGTCCATCACCAACTCGAGACTAAGAAACCAGCGCTCTTATTCCTGTCGGAGACGCAGATCGGATGTCCGTCAGACGTGTCATACTTATCTTACCCAGGGCTCAGCAGCGGTACCCTTCTGCCCAATTGGTGTTACTGGGGGACTTCAATGGTGGGCAACATCAGGAGCGGCTCTTCCCATACCAGTACACAGACCATGCTTGACAAGAGACACGAAAGCTAGCGCTAGCATTAAATCTTACTCAGCTGGTCCAGGGAGCAACGATGGTGCCGGATGTTGATTCGCATACTGCCAATTGCTTGCACTTTTTGCTGACAACAGATCTAGACCGCTACTCGGTGACGATTTCTTCACCACTGGGTAGTTCGGACCACTGTCTGGTGAAGTCTGTGTCCGTCTACTCCCCGCCCGATCCTAGCCCAAGAGGCATCCGGCGGGTATGGCGATACAGGTCAGCAGATTGGGATGGCATGCGATCTTTCTTCGCATGTTACCCTTGGCAGCCTACTTGTTTTTCTTCGACTGATGCTTCGTCGTGCGCGGACGCCGTGACGGATGTATTGCGGAGGGGAATGGAGAAACTACATTCCGTTCTGTGACGTAACAATGTCTGGCGAAGCGCGTCCATGGTTTGGTGCCGAGTGCAATCGCGCTGATGCGCTTAAGCACGCGGCGTACCTAGCATGGGTCGACGCTCGTACGCGCAAAGCAAATGACGTGAGTCAGAAGAAGAGAGCCTTCAACAGGGCTGCCAAGTCCTGCAAGAAGGTGTTGCGGACGGCTCGGTTGGACCACATTAGCCGAATAGGAAACAAACTTTATTCATACCCAGCAAGTAGTAAGGCTTTTTGGTCCCTGGCTAAGTCGGTCGAATCGAACTTCTGCCGTTCCTCACTACCACCACTGCTGAGACCCGACGGGACGAGAAAGCGAACTTGTTTGCTTCTTTGTTTGCGGAATCTTCATGTCTTCATCCTGGTGGTGTCAGGCCCCCTGCCTCTCCTGATGGATGCGAGTTGAGTAGTTCAAACATTCGCATTCATCAGAAGGATGTCCGTACGGTACTGCGTAACCTAGACGTGAACAAGGCTAGTAGCCCCGACGGGATACCGGCAATTGTTCTGAAGACTTGTGCGCCTGAGTTGTCTCCGATCTTGACACGCCTATTTCGCCTTTCGTTTGAGACTGGAAAAGTGCCGAAGGCTTGGAAGCAAGCTAACGTGCAGCCCGTGCCTAAAACAGGTAGTCGAGCTGACCCGTCGAATTATAGACCTATCTCGGTAACGTCCATACTCTGTAAGAGTATGGAATGCGTGCTGAATCATAAGCTCCTGGCATACCTAGAAGCGAATGATGTCCTTAGTGACCGACAATACGGGTTCCGCCGAAATCGGTCTACTGGGGATCTTCTACCATACCATCTGGAGTGAGGCCATAGAGAAGCACGGGGAGGCACTAGCGGTCTCCCTTGACATCTCGAAGGCCTTCGACAGGGTCTGGCAAGATAGCCTTATTAGTAAGCTTCCTTCCTTCGGTCTGCCCGCCGGATTGTGTGATTGGATCGCGGTTTTCCTGAGGGATCGGTCTATCCGAGTGGTCATAGATGGCTGCTCGTCTGAACTGCTGGATATTAATGCTGGGGTTCCTCAAGGGTCGGTGCTTTCGGCAACTCTGTTCTTGCTGCATATTAATGATTTGCTTAAACCCGGTACCTTTGGGTATGCAGACGACAGCACTGTTGCTGAGAGTTACGTGTCCGACGCACAAGCTGGTGGGTCGCAGATCCGGTCTCTCCGGGAGGCTATGGTTGAGCGCTTGAACGTGTCTATACAGGCTGTCTCAGAATAGGGCGATGCCAATCTGGTCAAGTTCAATGCTGCTAAGACCCAAGCGTGTCTATTTTCCGCTAAAAAGAGCCAATTCCACCCAGCTCCATCTTTCCGAGGTGCAACCGTGCCGATAACCGACCACCTTGAGCTTCTTGGGGTTACATTAACATCTACCCTCAATTTTGGCCCATTCATAGATGCAAAAATTCAAGTGGCTGCAAAGAAGTTGGGGATCCTAGCAAAGGTGAGGTACTTCACGCCGGAACAGCTGCTCAAACTCTATCAAGCGCAAGTTCGATCATGTATGGAGTACTGCTCTCATCTTTGGGACAGATCTGCCAAATACCAGCTTGATGCCCTTGAGTCAATTGAGAAACGAGCCAAGAGGATCATCGGCGATGATAGGCTCGTTGCGACGAAGCTCCAAAGTCTTGAGCATCGACAACGAATTCCTAGCCTGTCGGTATTCTACCGGTTGCATTTTGGGGAATGTGCGACGGAATTGCATAATTTAATTCCGCCAAGCCCGTTCCATCATTGGACCACAGGACGAACGGCGATGCGCCACCGGTACATGGTGGACATAGTGCGTATAGCTAAGGAGTGGAATTCCCTGCCGGAGTCTGTGTTTCCTGATAGCTACAACCTGGGAGTCTTTAAGTCAAGAGTGAATAGGTTGCTTCTAGGCAAACGTGCTCCATCTTCGACCACATCATCGCTTACCATAAGGTGAGATAGTGTTCAAACGCGTGCCTATCAATAGTAAAAAAAACTGTATAGGTAATAAATATTCGTTTCATGCATATTCCCTATAAGCCTATCTGACCCGATGACAAGACTGCTGTCAGATTTACTGACTTCTGACTACCCGTAACGACTATCAAAGTTCTAAAAGTGGAATACTTTCCGAGAGTCGGGGGCATCTCTGTGTATCAAGATGTTCACTCATCTACCAACAGTATGGACTGACCCCGGCAAGTTTTGCTTAACCTTGACGATCGACCCGTGCGGCTTCATACATTTATGTAGTCAAATGTCAAAAAGGAATATTACTTTTGTGTTGTGAATTTTAATGTTTGTATGTTTATTTATGTACGATCACGATTTTTATTCTTATTGGATTATACTGATTTTTAATAATTTTATTTATTGTACGTATATTGTTATATTATACTTAAGTTGATTTTTTTTTTCTTTTTAATGACAATTTGTATTTTTTTTTTATTGAATGTAATAATTAAGTTAATGTTTTCATGACAATTTGAATTTTAATAATCTTATTGATTAATGTAATAATTAATTTAATGTTTTAATGAGAATTTTAATCTTAACAATTTTGTATAATGAAAATGTTTGCATGCCGAATGGTGAAATATGGTAGACCTCTAATGTATACCTACTACTACCTATTATGTATTACCCATATTTGCAAATAAATGCTATTCTATTCTATTCTATTCTATTCTATTCTATTCTATTCTATTCTATTCTATTCTATTCTATTCTAACTATAATATAAAAAATACCGGCCAAATGCGATTCGAACTCGCCCACCGAGGGTTTCGTACAAATTTGTAGTTACAAATGACTTTAAATAAAGACTATATTTTTTTATGATTTAATTATAAATGTAAAGATTTCAGACTTTTCCTTAAATTTGTAGTATAAGACGGTATCACTTGCCCAATTTCATAGTTCTAGGTCAACAGAAAATACCCTCTACATTTTGATTCCCTTTGTCGAAATATACGTTTTTTGCGACATAAACAACCGTATCTTTTTTGCGTTAACTTACAAGTTTGATGATGATGATTGATGATGATTTCAAAGGTGCAAGGGTCCATAGACCTGAGTATATGTTTTTAATTTGAACTCGATACATCCATGCGTTCCCGAGATAACCGGTCTTGACAGACAGACGTGATCCTGTAAGGGTTCCATTTTTTTCCTTTTGAGGTACGGATTCCTAAAAACGTGTGAGTTGCTTAACCGATTATGATGAATTTTGGCACAGAGATAGATGGGTGCCTGCAGACGGTTACATGCTGCTTTTCTTATGAAAATATATATTATCACGAGCAAATCCTCGGGCAAAAGCTAGTTGTAAATATTAGACTTCGAGTTCCACGTAAGTATTGCGGTAGATTTCAGTTGACCCATCTCCCATCTAATAAGTTGAACTCGAGCGTGAAGTGTCGCCTGGCACCCCGCCAGTATTACTGCCAAATAGATATCTTTTATTCAGTAAAGCTCAAACTTTTCTCAGCATAAATTCCACAACTAGAGGGCGCCTTCATGAAAATGTAATGAGGAAGAACTATTTATGGCTAATCCTTTCGAAACAAACTGCACGAACCGTTGTCCGTTCGAGTTTTACGCATGGTCGTTGCAAGAAAGTGTCTAGTGGCATTGCTGGCGGCTAAAAAGCGGTGGTGCGGGACAAGGATCGATATACATTTTAATGTGAGTGTGAAAGAGAGGGGTCTGCTAAAGACAGACGAATGAGCTGGAAGGCAGAGTGAATTTTTGAATTGCAAATGGGGGAAATGAAACCGCCGTCGCCTTGGTCGCGTCCCGCCAGGCCGCCGCGCCGCCACCCTCAGACCTCTTCCGGCGTTATAATCATCGTTAATAACAGTGGAGTACTTTAATGAATTTATGTAGTGATCAAAGTAAGAAGCTAATTCGAAGAAAGTTTAACTCGCACGGTTCTATAGGGTTTACGGATTATAGCTTAATCCCCATTTCGTGTTTATGTTGCTTCAGCATTTGTTAACCAAAATAGACTGACTGAATTAGTTGAGAGCTAAGTTATTTGCTTTGTTTTAAATAGAATAAATTATTCAAATCCAGGCATTTTTTGTGAGCTATCGAATCGTCTGGTGTACTAATCTAATTAAAGTTAATGTTACCAATTCTGCGTTGGAATGCCAATTTACTTTCAGTCGGTTTGTTTGTAGGCAAAGCACGGAGCTTTTAGCGACAACACACAAAATAAAGGATTTATAAGGCCATTTAACATTATCTAACCAAACATAAGGGACAGAGATTACAAATAGACGGATTTAATTATAAACATGACTCATAAATGATCTTGTAGTAATAGAGTTAAAGTTCTTTTTGTTAAAAGTTGTAATTGTTGTGTAAGTAAAAGTTCTTTTGTTTACACTACGAGTAAAATAAAGTTTTCTTGCTTTTGTTTTCGTTCATTAGTTTATGTAAACCAAACCAAAAAAAAAAACGTAACAAAGTAATTAACATGCTTCTTGTAATCTAGAAAATTTACTTAATTACAAACAGCCAACAACTAACACAAACAAAAAACTTAGGTACAAGATAGTTGTAAGCGCTTGCCAAAATAAAATATCTTTTCACGTTTAAAACAAAAAATAGTGAGTTCCTATTAAAAATTCAATTACCGTAAAAGTCATATTTACAAATACCTCCGGATGGTTAGGGCGCGACCAAACTAGAGCGATATTTTCGCGCGTGTTCTTCGCTCAAGTGTCACTTATTCCACACTAGCTTTACTAGCGACCCGCCCCGGCTCCGTTTATTTATCCCAAACTAACAAAGTGAACATCCAATAATATTGTGGTTCAGGCTGAAATAAAAAGTGCAATAGACAACCGACGTCTGCTCTCAGGTGTCTAGTAGTTCGGGACATCTCTACGTCCGTTGTAATTATTTGGTTGCGCGACTTACTTTAATTTTGAGATATTTCCTAAGATATTCATCCAAATTAAATGGTGTGAACGGCAATTTTGCTCTAAATAAAACACTCAAGATGACTAATATATTTATTCAAATAAAGATTTGTACTATATTGGCGAGTTTTCGCCCTGCTCTGTAAATGAAGCAGTATTTTGTATTAAATTTGAATATCATAAAAATGGTTATTGTGACTCAACCATAAAAGATAGACATATGCTATCGCGGACTTTTTCGTAGGCATTGATGTGCTATGTACAAATTTAGTACGTACATCGTTTTGTTCTATCATTAATTGTTTTCGCAGCGCACGCGATTTAAAGACTTTTCTTCCTCGAGAACTATCTATTAAAAAACTCGCATCAAAATTCGTTGCGTAGCTTTAAAGATCTAAGCATAGGGACAGACAGACAGCGGGAAGCGACTTTGTTTTTAACCGACTTCTTAAAAAGAAGGAGGTTCTCAATTCGACCGCGTATATATATATTTTTTTATGTGTGTCGCGGATAACTTCGTCGGTTACGAATCGATTTCGATGAATCTTTTTTATATGAAAGGGTATGTTCCCGAGGTGGTCCCATTGCCACCACGTAGAGATCTGATGATGGAAACCCTGAGAAATCGAGGGCAACTCTCAAAAATTGTAGACACGCATCTGGTAAAAACTTGATATTCGTGTGTGTATCGGGTGATGCCACAAAAGAATGAAGGTTTGGATCAGACCTGATGATGGAGACGACAGAGAGTCAAGAGAACTCCACATCGGTATGTAGGTACTACCAAGTGTATGGGCTTATTTTATTTGACCATTACACCGAGAGCACAAAGTAAGTTTTATTTTTATAACATAACATCACGCCGGTACGCTGTGAATGGGTACGCAGGTACCACTAAAAAGTGAAAAAAATTGAAAAAACGAAATAACCAAAAACACCGACTTCGGAAATCCAAGTTATTTTATACTTTGTAGTGTTTTGTTTTTGGAAGTTGGTTATATTTTTTGTTAAAAAGTTTTTTTACACTATGTAGTGACTACTGTTTGCACAACCTAACAGTATATTCATAGTTAGGTATGATTCTATGAATGTTTATGAAACCTTCCTAGATTGTTCAGAACTATTAATTTTCTCATAAAATAACGTCTAAGGATGTTTTCAAAATACATTTGTTATGCCGTGTCTAGGTTTAACAAATGCAAACAATGACCTGCAAATGAGTGGTTGCAGGATAATGACATTTTTATAATAACTATTTAATAATAGAATTGTATAACAACAACGAACTATTATTTTTAAAAGATGATCATTGAATATAAAAAGCGATGAATATGAATCATTTCCGCCACAACCACAAGTGTATTATAGTGCCCTGCTACTCTTGTATCACTGCAAATTTTTCACACACATGCGGATTTTAATACATAAATTGATTATGATACCACGTGTGTTGATAATGATCATTAACGTTGGCCGAGTGGTACTAAAAGCATACCACAAAAAGAAACCGGTTTCTTGGATTACCGCTTTACTAATTTTGGTATACATAATAATGTCGAATTATGTTCTGTTAAAAATTTGTGATTCTATCAACGTGATGTGTGCGGCAAAAGAGCTACACATGATCGATGCACCATTGAACCAATTTGAAAACGACCTCCGTTACGACTACAGAACCTGTCAACTGTGAAGAGTTTCGAAGGAGAAGAACAAGAAGAAGAAGAAGAAAACTGAGAACCGGAAGAAAATTCTATCCAAGACATAAGTTGATGACTAACAAAATTTCTGGTACTTAATACTTAGATTTTGTGTTAGCCATCAGTGTTAATCTTTACGTTGACAACATTGTCATTAAACGGAGAAATTAAAGCGTAGGAGAAGCGCGCGGTTTCGTGGCGAGAAAATCACGCTTGTGTGGACGTGCCCTAAAGGAGCTTGACTGATGCACTGCCGAGCAGGGATAGCTAAAATTTAATTCTAGTAGGGAGCATTCCGCCGCAGATTGCATTCCTTTCCAGGCTGTGGCACCGCTCGCACTTGACGACCCCTGGATGGAAGTTTAAGTGTTCATACAGAGACATTATTATTAATTTCGTGTCTGTTTTAATTACTACCGTTTTATGAAAACTACTATTATGTTTATGTTTGTCTTGGTTAACATTACATGGAATTAAAAGTGACAATCTATAAACGACAACGTGACAAACGTTACCGTTTAAAGCATGTCACTTTTGACGTGATAACGTCATATAAATCTATGAACGCCGGCTGTGCCGAGCGTGCAAGCGAGAGCGCGGACCAAGCGATAGAAAGGCACGATCGGCCTAAGCGGTCGGCTTGTTTGTTAAGAATTCAATTGTTTTCTTATGACGTTATCACGTAAAATTATCGTCCGTAACTTTACAGACAACTAATTTTTTTAATAAGTATTTTGGACTGTGCACGTGGCTTTTCAAATTTTGACAAGCAAGCTGTGGTAAAATGTCCGTTTATCTACGAGTAGGCTCTCTGAAAAATAGATAAGCAACTAGTGCAGGTAAAATAATTGAAAATGTATCGTTATTTGTTTGTTATTTATTTTTATTAATAATTTCTATTAACATTGTATAACTGATTTGTGTCATTAGATTTAATTGTATAGTATACCAACAAATAAATAATGGTAGCGTACCTCTGTTAATCCCATACGTTTTGGTCGTTTTGAAAATCGTTATTTTGCCGGTGGAATGCATTGATAGATCAAAAACCCAAGAGGCACAGTCTCGAACAAATGCAAAACTCGAAACTGTCGTCAAAAACTGACATGTATCAAGTGTCATGTGTGAGTTGTGTGTAGTTATACTATAAACCATTTTTTTTTTTGCAAATTCAACCTTACACGGATCGCTCAAAGTTGTTTTTACAAAGCAGTGCAGTATGGCGAGCGATGCGAGACTGTTTGAAACTAGCGCACAATTTTAAATTGTGCGCTTTTTTTATGCGGACGATTTTGAGATGCTAAGTGTGTATCTTGGGTTTTTATATATCAATGGTGGAATGTCACTTTGTTAGGAGCTTAAGTCAAAATTATGTGACGAAAAGAAAACCGACCTCCGATAAGATTTGACACTATAACTACTGCATTATCTTTACTACCACAAACACTATGAAACTACTACGACTATAATCTTTTAAATTAAAAATTTCTCGTTGCCATCATTGTTTTTTTTAGCTAACCTAATTTATCCAACTGCTGGGCAATTCCCATAGGTTTCCAACGTTCTCTGTGCCTTCTCCTGCCATTATTCAGAAACGAGCCTAAATCAATTTAATACCATTTTATAACCCTAACAATGCAAGTTCCACATTTTCTTTTCACAAATACGAAAGCAATCACGATACTCATCAGTGAAATTCTACTCACAGCGTTTGTCGACTAATGTCACAAAATTAGCAGAACAAATGTGTTGCCCGCGTAGCACATTCTGGACTATTGTTCACGCTGCGCGGTATGACTACGAATACGGACGTTCATTTCAGTGGTCAGGCTTCAGTAATAGCTGGTGTTTAGCAAATAAAATTAATTATGATGGATTTACCGATAGTTGGCTGTTATTTTTATTTATTAAATATAATTTTTAAATGTAAAGTTTATTTTGTTTTCATTATTATTTTCTACGCATCTTTTAAAAGATTGTATTGTTTATTTTATATTTTCTATGAACCTTAACATACCTATTTAAAAATGTTTTAGATACTAGTCTCCTGAGACTTTGCTGTCTGAAATGATAATGTTGCTGAACAATAATGTGATGGCCCCGTGGCATATTCTCGACTATTGTTCACGCTGCGCGGTATGACTATAAATACGGACATTAATTTCAGTAAAGAGGTCAAGTCCGGTTAAGTAGTTACAATCTTCCCAGGTTTGTAACCGCGAGTGGTCTCCGTCAAAAAAAAAAGAAATAAAAAAAACAGTGGCTTTAGTAATAGCTGGTGTTTAGCAAACAATATTAATTATGACGGATTTACCTATCAATAGTTGGCTGTTATTTTTTAACTATCAAATATTATTTTCAAATGTTTATTTTGTTTTAATTTTTATTTTGTACGTAGCTTTTAAAAGATTGTTTTGTTTATTTTATATTTTCTAGGAAGTTTTACATACCTATTTAAAAATGTTTTAGATACTAAGTCTCCTGAGACTTTGTTATCTGAAATAAGATAAAATTCTACTCATAGCGTTTGTTGACTAATATTGCTGAACAATAATGTGATGGCCCCACGGCATATTCTCGACTATTGTTCACGCTGCGCGGTATGACTATGACTACAGACATTAATTTCACTGGAGAAGCTTTAGTCATAGGTGGTATTTAGAAAACAATATTAGTTACCAGGGATTTACTAAAAGCGGGTTATTATTTTAATATTGCTTTAATATGTGAAGGTTTTTTATGAAAATTATGTTTTTGGAATTTGTCTCAGAAATTAAGTATCTGCGTGACCTTGGTACCTAAAAAAAAAGTATTATTCTTAATTCTTAATTCTTTATTGTACACCATAACAACTTAAAATAATTTACATGATTAAAAACGTTCATGTACAAAGGCGAGCTTAACTCAAAATTGAGTTTTCTACCAGCAAACCTTTGAGTGATAGAGAGAGATCACAATAGAGGGTGGATCCAGTGCACATTTTACAATAATACATATTTTATCATACATAAATATACCTACATACATAAATACACACATATATATACATCCATACATATCTACAAGTTTTATGTCATAGAGAAAGGAAATGCTTTTTAACTTTCTTCTTGAAGACATCAAGAGAAGGACTATCACGTATTGAATGTGGGAGAGAGTTCCAGAGACGCACTGCAGTAACAGAGAAGGAGCCACCATAGCAGCTGGAAGTGTGACGCGGAGTACGAAGGAGTAGAGATGTGGCAGTACGACATGGTTTACCCCTCGGGATGAGGTACTCAAAGCGTTCTCGAAGGTATTGAGGAGAATTAGGGTTGTGCAGGATAGTATAGAGAAGGGATAGGATGTGGTAATCTCGTCGATGCCGAATCGGCAGCCACCCCAGTCTGGTCCGGAACTCCGACACGTGGTCGTACTTCCGGAGGCCAAAAATAAAGCGTATGCACAAATTCTGCAGTCGCTCGAGTTTATTTAGGAGCACCTCCGTCGCATCTAGAAAACAGACATCGGCATAGTCTATAAGTGGTAGGAGAAGAGATTGAGCAAGACTGACCTTAGTGTGAAATGGAAGGAATTTTTGAAGACGTTTAAGAGACTGGAAAGTGTAGAATACCCTCTTACTAACATGAGCAACATGAACCTCCCAAGAGAGATTCGTGTCCATATGAACGCCGAGGTTCTTGGCGCTTTTAGAATATTCTATAGGCACTGAGTCATACACTACTGGTGGCAGAGACCTAATTGGCTGAGCATGTATCTGCCACCAACAATGAGCGCTTGCGATTTAGTTGGGTTCAGCAAGAGTCCATAGGATTTAGCCCACGTGTTGATACTTGCAAGGTCATTATTGATGGCAGCCACAGCCTCATCCAGTTCACTCACTTTAAAATGACGATATAGCTGCAAGTCGTCTGCATAGAGATGATAGTTCGAAGTAAGGACCTTTGTGATAGCGTTTATAAAAACTGAGAAGAGAAGAGGTGAGAGGACGCCACCTTGTGGAACGCCCGCAGCCAAATCACACCATTCCGAGGAAACCTCGTCAGATCGGACAGACTGCGAGCGGCCCTGAAGATAGGATTTGAACCACTCAATTACCGATGCAGAGACATTGAGAGAGGAAAGGATTCCCAAGAGAATGTCAATTATTTCCAGGTGCCAAGTAGTAATTAAATAACGCATGTATTTAACGTATCTTTTACGCATTATTTGATTCAGGGATAAACATTTTCTTAGTATCGTCGCGTCGAAAGATCACCGCTTTAATACCAAAAAATACTTTTATGAAAATTATTGGAAAGTTTTAAGTTTTAAGATAATCACACTGTAATCGTAAACACAATTTGAAACCAACTATCACTTTTACATACTAGAGAATATCCCGTACATTTTAACTACCACATAATTCAGTACTTAAAATAATTAACGATTACTATGTTTTTATCCGACTTTATGTTTAAATTTAATAACAATCGTAAAATATAAGACCATAGCGTATTACTTCCTAGCGTAAATATTATCACTTTACGATTATATGAAAGCTAGCTCCTGACTTTTACTACTATAAGGTATTATAATCTTTAAGGATTTAAAATATATGCTATCTAAACAGTTTATCTAAAAATATAAACTAACAGTGAAAATGGAATCGAAATTGACCGAATAACAAACGAGATAAAACTATTTAAACAAATATATCTATCTCTATATGTCCTTTATCCATTATATTATTAATTTCATTCATTAATTCATTCACATATTTTAGTATTATTATTATTTCGTTTATTTATTTTTCTATACATAAAGATTAGATTTTTAAATATATCTTTAAAAAAAATTATTAAAAAATAGATTTAAAAATATAAAAAATAGTAGTCCGCCAGTGTCGGGAGCAGAGTCCAAGCTACCGGTGGTTAGGGTTCCAGAGAAAGGAACCTCATCACAATACGAGCCGTATCGAGGTATCGTATTATTATTATTATTCATTGTTTCTTCGCCCTTTTTTTGTAAATTTTGTACCATTATTGCATCCGAAATTTGTCATTGAGCTAAACAAGTTATTTTCAATTCATCATTTCAGCCAATATCCGTCCACTGCTGAATGTAAGCTTCCCCAAAGAGTGCCAACCATCCCGATCTTGAGCAGTCCGCATCTAACCGCTGCCAACCACCTTCTTTAAATCATCCTGATTCTACGCGCAATGTCGGTGACTTTAGTTCTCTGGCGAATGACTTCGTTGCGAATTCTATCCACAGAGAAACCCCGAGCATTGCTCTCTCCATTGCACGCTGAGAAACCTTGAATTTGTGGACCAGGCCTATGGTGAGTGTCCACGTTTCGACTCCGTAAGTTATTACGGGTAGGACGCACTGGTTATAGACCCGGTCTTAAGAGCGCTGCTTCCCGAATGCCGCCCAGCCCAAGCGAATTCTTCTGGTCGCCTCCTTTTCAAAGTTGTGCCGCCTAAGTTGTATAATTTGGCCAAGATATATGTATTCTTGCACAACCTCGAGAGTAGCGCCATTTATATAAGTAGATTACAGATCTCGGGGTGACATGACCATTGTACATGACTTTGGTTTTGTCCAGATTCGTCCCGAGACCCACCCGCCTTGAAGAATCGGTCAGGCTGTTCAATAACCTCCAGCTCACAAAGATTCTGCCATGATGACAATGTCATCCGCAAATCGGAGGTGCGAGATGTACTGACCGTTGATATTTAATTTTATGCCCCGTCCTTTCCAATCAAGCGTCTTGAAAATATCCTCCAACGCGTTTGTAAACAGTTTCGGAGAGATGACGTCTCCCTGTCTTACACCTCGACGCAGTTGGATTGGTTTTGTGCTCTGTTCTTGTACTTGGACAGTCATTGTTGCGGCATTATACAGACATCTCATCACCTTTACGTAGCGGCATTCGATAAGACATCTCTGCCTGGACTCCAGGACAACCCAGGTCTCGACGGTGTCAAAGGCTTTCTCGCAGTCCACATACGCTAGGCACAGAGGATGATTATATTCCTCGGTCTTTTGGATTATTTGCCTGAGGGTGTGTTTGTGGTCCACGGTGCTGTAGCTTTTTCGAAACCCGGCCTGCTACGGTGATTAGAAGTCATCGAACTTTTCGGCTAGACGATTCGAGATGACCCTCGCAAACAGCTTGTAGACATGGCTCAGGAGTGAAATGGGGCGGTAGTTCTTGAGGAGTGTGTTCTCGGCCTTCTTGAAGAAGAATAATACCACCACGCTCCTGTGCCATGCATCCAGTGTCATGCCAGTGTGGATGACGGAATTGAAGAGCTTTACTAGCTCTGTCTGTGTGTGTTCCACCTGCATTGAGCAGCTCTGTGGTTATCCCGTCATCCCCTGGAGCTCTGTTGTTATGAAGCTGTCCGAAAGCTATTCTAATCTCACCCATGTCAATTTCGGGAAGCTCGTCTGTGAGATGGTGTGTAAGCCTGGCCCGTAGATTTTTGACGCCGTGGGCCTGAAGTGGGCATGCTTTTTGAGCATACAAGTCTCCGTAGAACTTTTCGACATCAGCGAGTATCTCTGGCTTCGAGGTGACGGTGGTGCCCTGTGACGTTTTGAGTTTCGTCAGGTACTACGTAGGTAACGGGAGGTATGGGGCTTGGCAAATACCTTCGAGCCCTTGTTCCGCACTATGGCTTGCTCGATGACTCGGGTATTTGCGCTCCGGGTGTCGCGTCTAATTAGCTTCTTGACCTCCCTGTTAAGTACCTGACGCTCAAACGGTGTGGCATTCGGGAGTTGTCGTCATTTGCTCATCAACACCAGAGTCTGGTTGGTGAGTACTGACTTACGTCCATAACTTATTGGTCGAAAGTGTTTATTGGCCACCTCGCGGATGACACGTTATCGGGGCTTCGCCAGGTCCACTTCCTTTAAGGCTTCTTCTGGAAAAAAGAGTTCATCAGGAAAAGACCCTGAGCCTCGAGGAAGTTTACCAGCATTCGCCCCCTGTGATTTTTGCGCCCATAGCCGGATAGACCTACTCTCGACTCACCACTCTCTTGTACTACCACTTTAGCGTTGAAGTCACCCATGACAACAGTGTAAAATGTTTTGGTACGAGACATAGCTTTCACTATGTCTTCGTACATGGTCTCGAGTCCTTCGTCAGGGTGTGGGGACGTTGGGGCATACACTTGTATAATCTTTGAAGAGTAACTTTCTGATATGTTAAGTACAAGTAATACCACCCTTGCCAACACACTGCCGCATTCCACAGTATTTCCCCTGAGTGACTTGTGTACCATAAAACCGACGCCACCTTGGTATGGTTGGTGTCTTTCTCGGAAGTACAGCAAGTGGCCACTATCGAGGGTTATCGTCTCCTCCCCCTGTCTTCGGATCTCCGATAGTCCCACGATGTGCCAGTTAATACGACTTAACTCTACTTCCAATTCAGCGAGGTGCTCGTTTAGCTGCGTATTTTCAGTTGGAATAAGAATAACATTTATTTGCATAAAAACATGGTATAGAAGATTTTACATTATTAAAAACAGTTTTTGCTTAACATTATAAGCGTGCAAAGTTTCCGTTTTGGATTTGTCATAAATCGTTAAATGAGTTCTCTATCAGCTAATATAAATTAACTTGTCTTATTCTAATCAAACACTTTATTTCACATGAACTATTTACGATGAAATCCACGATACACTACGTACAAGATGCATTGCTGTCTAGGTACAGCGAATGAACTCCGAGGAACAGATTTGACTTCTTCTCAACTTCAAATACCGGCAAAACTATGTTCGTAAATGTTTTTCGTAAATATTTGGACTTTTCATGAAAAGTAAAAGCGAGGAAGCAAAACATAACAGTGAAAAGCGTTAAATTAATATTAAAAATGTTTATTATCTTTAAATAATAGATGGACCAGGAATATTATAGTTTTAATAAATAAAAAATTAAATAAACACGCTTTATAATTAAGAAAAAAGGTGACGTAAAAAACACATCTAGTCAAATAAGTTAGCAATAACGGTCATTGACCACCTACATTTATTGCCATTTTTTATTTTAAAAAAGGAAATTAAGAACGGACACAAAAAGATAAACATAAATAAAAGCAGTCCTGAATCGACATCTATCGTGATCCTTAACATTTTCCAGAAGTGAAAAACGATTCCTAATATATTTTTGAGTACCCATGAAGATATATTATGGAAAGGCCAATATACTTTATTGCAATTTATCTGGAGCTTGCCATAAACACAGCACAGGATAGATCTTTAAATAGTTGAGAAGCCCTCAGTTCTCAAGCAGTTATTTTAGTTCCTTTATAGTCTTTTGGCATATATTTTTTGTTACGTGCCCAAAGCACTTACCCAACACAGGCCATTAGTTTCACCCATCCTAAAATTTAGTACAACAACATTTCCACGTGAACAAGTTTTTCAACTAAAATAATGAACTTAGAGAATTTCTATAACACTAATATCACACAGTGGTGAACCTCACATACTTAACTCAGGTATTTGGGTTTTCGCGAGACTTGATTAAAATAATAATTGCGTACCTACTGGGTCCGATAGACTCCGTCATTATGGCGCTACCCTAAATATTTTGACGCGGGCTGTTATTCGTGAATACGGTTCACGGCACTAAGCCCGAACTTGTGAATGAATTTGCTACATTCTTTGGTAACCCTATGCAAGTATAAAACATTTGATTTCATTAAGGATTTGCGTGGTTTGTTAATGAGATTTTAAATTGAGATGCGAGTCTAGGTGCCTATTATTTATTTAATTAGCTCGAAATAATTAAGATTCAGGCTTATATTCTAAGTTCGTTTAAGGGAAATCTCCACTCTGGTCGTCTCAGTCGCCATGGCAGTGGAAAAAATCCCTCGATTAGAATATAGGAGTTATTTTTCTTGTCGGACTCTCACATGAAGAGTTCTGTACCTTAAACCGAAAAAAAACACCTTTCTTGTATGGGAGCCCCCTTTCATTTTTAATTTAACTAAGGTTTTTTAATTTTGTTATTATAGCGGCAATTGAAATACATACTATGTGAAAATTTCAACTGTCTACCTATTACGGTTCTTGAGCTATAGGCCGCTGACAGACAGACAATGGACGGACTGCGTAGGCGTTAATAGGGTTCCGTTAGTTACCCTTTCGATAAGGAACCCTAAAAATGATACAAGAATAAAAAGCCTCCGTTCTTCATAGCCCGCCCTGTTGTACTGTAACATTTTTTATTTCCACAAATAACATTTCATTCATTTTGAGCCCGCCAGTCAGACGGACATTCCATTAAATCTTGCTCAAATACACAAAATGAAGGCAAGAGGCAAAAACGATTGTTTCAAAGGGACAACCCTCGAAACGCCCTCCATTTGAGTGCATGCAAATTGATATCTCTCTGGCAACGCGACGAAGTCGAGAGCTGTGGCCTCTGTACAAACCTACCCACTACACTGAATTTGTTAGGGAAATTATAAAGCGCAGCCGTTTGGACGGACTGATATTTCTGTGACATTTTAGTTAGGAGACAGAAGAATGAAACACAGATGCAGAAAAAATACGTGATTAACGGTAACCAGCTTACACAGGGTGAATTTTTAAAGTGTGCATGGATGACCAATTTCGAAACTATGAGGATTAGCGAAAAACACTGAAAGGCGAGGAAACTCGAGCTCGATTTTGATGAAAATTGAAACTGCATCATTGGATTTTTGAAAAATCGGTATTACTAGGATCCAGCCAGGATCGAACCGGTTGATTTAAAAAAAAACACTGTATTGTTAGACCATCTGAAAGTGTCGCTTCTAAAGATCAAATTCTGGACAATAATAACACATGGCAAACTAAAGGGAAGCGCTAATTTTTAACCTAAACAAGGTTGCGTTTTTTTTTTAATTCAGGGATGCAGTTTTAGTCTTTATCAAGACACCTTTTAGTGTTTTTGATATTCCTCAAAGTTTCGTATTTGATCATCCATGCGCACTTTAAAAATTCACCCTGTGTAAGCTGGTTACCGTTAATCACGTATTTTTTCTGCATCTGTGTTTCATTCTTCTTTCACACTTAAACCACCTGCATATAGCGGTACCACTGCAGGGTCACAGCTCTTATAAGAAGTATGTTCATTATTGATAGGCAACCTGGCTGTACGTAAGTCAATCGCGAATAGGTTACTTCTAGGCTTGTGTTTTCCATCGTCGACCACCACGACCAGGTGATATAGTGGCCAACGCAAGTCTATCAATAGTATTAAAAAATCTATAAATTATCTTACACATTTTTGAGCCGATTGAAGTTTTCGGTAAAACTTTAGTCCAACACCTAGGTAGGTACATAAATTATATTCAATGATTAAACTTCTACTATCGCAGAAAACTCGGCTAAAAACAGCAACTTAGGTAATTTCGGCGTCAAAATCTTTGTTTTAAAGACCTATTCTGTTTGACGCCTTCTGCGAAAAGCTGACATTTAGAAATATAATTTTCTTCGCACAAACTTTGTAAGTAGAATTTACAAAGAGTCAGTTTCCTTGAAGCCGATAGTATTAGGTTTTATTATGAAATCTCGGTGACAGGCTGATGTTTATTATAACAAGAAGTTCTTTGTTATGTTTTGTTTAGTGATAGCTGGTACTATTATTTTCCAAGTGAATATTTATTACATTGTTTTCATTCTTTGTCACAGGTCTTCCGTTCAGTACCGTAAGGTTTAAAAGGAAAATGACTATCAGCCTCGTTTAGTTTCTTACTAGCTGCCAGCAGCTTCGCTCGCGTATGAGTCGGAAAATATCCCAAAGGAATAAAAACCTGGCCAAGTGCAAGTTGGACTCGCGCATGGTAGGTTCCGTACCATCGCCGTTATTATGATCCACTATTATGTCGTAAAAATCAGCAAAAATCTCCAAAAACCACGTCTTTTGTATGAACTCCCTTTAATTTTTAAATCTAATTTTATTTTAACTTTATTTGTTTAAGCGAATATATCAATAAAAACTCTGTGAACATTTCAAGTGTCTATCTGTTGCCATAATTAAGATCGACCAAAAACGCCAAAATAACACATTTCCAGTAGGGGAGTCCCCTTTAATTAGTTTTATTTTTATTATCCGTTATCATAGCGGCAACAGATTTCTGATATTACCGCTATGGTAACTAAAGAACTATAGAATGATAACTATGGATATCTGTTATAATAGGTGGACAGTTGGAGGACAGACGGCGGACGGACGGACGGGCGGACAGTGAAGGCTTAGAATAAATAGGGTTCCGTTGGTTCCCTTCGAGTGCGGAACTTCAAAAATTATTTTATGACCTAATCCAGGCCATGGTCTACCCTTATGAAAGTTTTAACCACATCGGTTCAGCCATTAAGACGTGAAGAGGTAACAAACCAAACAAACTGACTTTTGCATCTAAATATGAGGTTAGGATCCTTTGGGATAGTTACGAAAGAATATCATCGCATATGGAAACAGTAGAACCATTTTTTTTTTTATACTTCCGTTAGCAAGTGAACATGGATCCCTCCAGCAAAAGCGTTCATAATATTTTAGTTATGCGTGCGGAACAGAAATAGTTTGAGCAAGTCTTGGAATTATTTCTATTAAACTACCGACGCAACTATCTTGGCTCAACCTAACTCAATCTCGTATAAACTTAACAATATGAATAGAGTTTAATTCAGTTTATAACCTTATAAATAAAAATAATGTTTACTCCGCTTGAGATCATGTTTGTTATACCTAAATAAAAAACGCAATACACGTAAAATTATTTTAGAGAGTACTCATTTCGGTTCGAGAACTTTGCAACATTGGTATTATTAATTTCGAAATCTATTTAGTTACTTTCAAAGTGGTATATAAATGCAGATTTTGTCACGTGTATTTTATTGACCTTTTCGCCCAAATGACATTCTTGGATACGCCCCTGTTAGTGCGTTTGTAACAGCATAATTGAAAGGATTCGGTATCATTATCTACCTATTAAGGTATCACATTTATACAAAAAATATAAATATTTCAATTTAAAATTCGTCATTAATCCCCACGCACACCCACCCACACGCACTAAACGTTTTGGGAACACATTAATAGTGCGTACAGCT
Source organism: Lacanobia wlatinum (assembly GCA_947578705.1). NCBI lineage: Eukaryota > Metazoa > Arthropoda > Insecta > Lepidoptera > Noctuidae > Lacanobia > Lacanobia wlatinum. The sequence continues at coordinate 11,253,068 of OX388024.1, read as the reverse complement.
AAGGAGTGGAATTCCCTGCCAGAGTCTGTGTTTCCAGATAGCTACAACCTGGGAGTCTTTAAGACAAGAGTGAATAGGTTGCTTCTAGGCAAACGTGCTCCATCTTCGACCACATCATCGCTTACCATCAGGTGAGATTGCGGTCAAACGTATGCCTATACATAGTAAAAAAAAAAAATCTAAACTAAAATTCTAACACCGCCGTCAATTCTGCTATAAACTTTCACAGCAACCAGTTTTCATACTAGCCGCTATTAGGCGCCTGTAAAGGTTATTCTCACATAGTGAAATAGCCGCTAAACTGCGCTGAAGGCAATGTGGCGAATTTTAGCGTAGCTTATTAAAGCATAATGCTGATGGAATTTCGTTGTCACGGATCTCTGCCCGCTTTGGCCGTACCTGGCGAAATAAGTTGCGAGTTTCGGTAATAAATTAATTGTGGTCTAATATGTCTGTGTTGGCATAGTTGAGTAATGAGGGAAATTTATCATTGTTTGAGGAGTTTGCTTTTTTAATTTTACAGCTTGTAAAGGGTGGAAATATCCGTACCTCCACCACTGATGGTGGGCTATAACAGTGGGCGTTATTTATCATCTGCCTAGCAAAGGCTAAGCAGATGATAAATACATAGGAAAAGTCCTATCTATCTTTGGGTCGGCTTCCAGTCAAACCGGATTCAGCTGAATACTAGTATTTTACAAAGAGCGGCTGCCCCCCAGACCTCCACAACCACCACCACTAAGTAACACGGTACTGCTTGACAAGACCGGTGTCAGATTTTCTGGTTTCTGACTAAAACTCACAACAGTGAGCTTTATTATCATCGTGGATTTCCTAATGCTAGTCTGCCCAGACTATTATCGATATCGCTCTTCAAAATAACACACCAAACGAGAAACACAGCTTTTGTTTTTCCAAGAAATAAACAATTATGTTTAAGTTACATACATCACTGCTTAGGGTCCCACAGATGCCAAGAAACCAATAAATGCATTAAAATTCCAAACGCGTCCCAATCTTCTTGTGATCAGTTTACTTTGTATGTAAATCTGACATCCTGCAATACTGTATCCGTCCTTTGAGGCAAAACCCAAAAAAAACATAGGTATTTCTACAAAATATGTTGATATCCCCATGTTCAAATCTATGTTTTAGTGACGAGTACAAGGCGGTAAAATTCTGCAAATTAATAGAGCCATAAATAACATCGAATATAAAATATGTATTATGTCTGGATAATATCGTAACAGTTTACTTTTACTACCACATAAATAAAGGTCACTGACCCATTGCCGACAAACACAGTGCCCTATTTCTCCCTCATAACATTTTGAACTTGAGAAGGGAAAAGCTCGTTACCTATTCTGTTTTATTTGCTAAAAATGTAGCAAGAAATATTATCTGTGAAAATATCTGCCGATGTGAAATATCAGCGTGCAATGGCGCGCTTTTTATTTTGCAATACATTTGACAGCTTATCTGACAGTTGCTTTTTTTTAATAGCGCCATTTTGAGTACAGGTAAAAAAATTGCCACTTCAGCGTGCAAAATATCGCACATTTTTTTGACTCATCATTGTCAAAACTGAACTTTTAGCATTACCGGAAAGGATTAAAAAATAATCTATCTGAATAAAACGTTGTCTCGGGAGACAGCCGAGTCCTCAGTTAAGTCAATTTAATTAACATTGTAATCCCAATGAAAAAATCCAGACCGTACTTTTCCTTCTAGAATTCCCGATATTACTCTTAAAATTGGGCCGACGTGGTCCATTTATAAATTAAAAACACGAACTGCAACTACAAGCAATAAAGTTATTAAGTAGAGCTGTAGCCGACAGAAAAAACGAGTTTATAGCTGCACAGAAGTTTGTAAATGCTGGCCAAAAAACATTAGCGAAATATATTGTCGGGAGTGTAGTGTTGCTTTGTAAATATCGCTTGGTTGCGGAGAAGTTAAATTGTATCTCATTGTTGGGGGACATTAAGTACAGATTGTAAATCTCCTGGTGTGTGCTGGTCGCCTGGTCGCCTGTTTCGACGCGGGACACGGTACGGTTTGCATGTGGTGATGCGACCGATATGTCCGTGTATTCGTTTGCGAATTTTCACACAGCTCTGTTTTTAGTTTGTGTTGTTATAAATCAAAATTATTCGGGAGAACAATGCTATCGTATTTTGTGATGTTCTTTTGTTTTGTTTAATTCGGAGTTAAAACTAAAATTTTTGTATTATTATACCTGAATTCGTGCATGGTTCTTGATGAAAATATTAATGTCTTTGTGTTCTTCTTCGGAACGTTTTTCAAAGAAGGCCTTTTTAATATCCTTCGACCATTTTTATTTCAAGAAACAATATTTCATAGCGTGAAATGTAATATCCTTCCAAACGAGTCACAATATTTCACCTGTAGGCATAGTAAAGTTAGACTGTAAGTACACAGGCTTTTTCATATTAAGAACAGAACTATGAACTAGAAGTAAACTAATATTGTAACACAAAAGTCTGGAAAGTACACAAAAACATTCAATAAAACTCATGACACGCGCCGTTGAATGAACTTGATAAATTCCCCTCTATAATGGAAAATGTAATAAGAAATCGTAATTTATTTCTTATTGAAATGAGGATAATAGACGCCCAGCCGCCCTAAGAAGTACCCAAATTGTTCTCCGTTGAGAGAGAGCACCCCAAATCATGATATTAACATTATAATCCAATTTGCGGTACGAAGCGAGGTGAAACTCATTAACGAAGTTCCTGCATTATTGCATCTAACGCTAGATCTACGGAACGTCTAATTTCTGTCTCTGAAATGCATTTTATATCACCCGAACGTCAGTTAAGGAGCTCCGGATCGCTTGGGGATGGGTAATAAGATTTCCGGCTCCCCATTACCGTCAGGCATAAATTGAATAAGTTTTGCAATTGAAAATTTAAGTAAAAATAATCTTTGAATATGTATAAAGAAGATGGCGGTACAATAACAAAGCTAGGAAGCTTTACCTAATTTTTCTTAAGATTTTGCGTAAGTAAGTATAAAAAATCCTCAGGTCTTTCGTTTATTAATGGTTCGCACTCGTGAACGGGCGAATTACGGTAAAATTTTGCGAGCCAGCCTTTTTACGGTAACTTAGTCTCTCGCTAGGTCGGCTAGAATATAAAATTAAGTTGCTCAAATTTTTCCTTATTACACTTTTTTTTATCTAATTCGCTACGTTCCAGAGAAAGTATGGAGTTGCTCATACCTATCTGACGAAATATGCGAGTTTTTGCATAAATTGTATGCAAAAATGTTCAGTTTCAGTACAAATTGACGTTTACGTTAACGAAATCGAGTACGTAAGTATCTATTAAAACTTGCACTAAAGCCACTGATCCGGAAATTAAAAAAAACACCGGTAGCACTCCGGGAGTGCCGGCAGAAGTGAAAACATGTAAATAATACATCCTTACTGTCGCGGTCACATCATAGACAAACCACCGACAACAAAATAAACAAAAAGACACTGACGTGTGGCCGCGACAGCGACTGTCAGTGACAGATGTCAATCTTGACACAGTTCCTGACATAAACAAAACGAACCATAAAAACAACAAAAAATAACGTTGTGTTTAATTATAAGTACAAAAATACTATCATTTATGAGGTAGAATACAATGTTTATTTATTGCGCTATCGTACACAAATATGACAATTTACATGTTATTATTCATAATATTATATCGTTATTTATTTATATATTACATTAATTTTTATCTCTTAGAAAAATCAACTTTCATCCATAATTTCGTAATTCCGTAATTTCGTATCCTTGGATACGCGTGGCACGCTGTACATAAACACAGACGGACATTCGCGCAAGCGCCCTGTGCCGCCTAAGCGGAGCAGCACACTCAGGCACGGTAGAAAGAGTGGGAGATACTAGTTCCTCTCCCTTCCCCTCGATCTTACGCTTTTTCGATCAGCATCACGTGACCCTGACACGAGTCCGTCTTACGCTTTTTCGATCAGGTCACGTGTCCTGACGCGAGTTTAAGATTTTATACCCATTACAGAAAAAGTGCTCAACGCCGCTAAAGAAGTTTTCACTTCAAAAAGAAAGAGGGCATAAATATTTAGAATGCGAACATATTTAAAAATAAACTCAGGGCGTGGTTATTTAATAAAGCCTATTACAGCATTGACGAATTATGTAACGATAAAAATCTTAAAAATAATATAGAATTAAAATTGAATTGAATGTTTGCGCATTGCTCGTGACTTAGTTTTCATCCTTTGTGTTGCTTCTTTTTGTAAACCTACTGTGTAAATATTTCGACACAAATGTATTTTGTTTATGAAATAAATAACTTGAACTTTTAATTATTGTTCTTATTAAACTACGTCTGCCTATGTTTAAAATAATAGGCAATCCTAGAGTGTTCATACTCAGCATTACGGAAATTTAAATTCTAGTTCAGCAGCAGTCGTTTACGGGTTTACATAGAATTTACGTTTGTGATAATTTGTGTCGGTACTTAAGAAATACCTGAAATGACATACTAAACATAGGCTCTTTGAAAGTTACTTGAAAGATATTTCCCTTGTATAATTTTGTTTTCATGCAATTTCCTTGTCTTAATTTCGAAAGCAAAAAGACAGTCCAACGGAAAACTTTTTCGTTCCCAAAGCATGTTTACGACAACTTTATAATTTGTACAAAAATTATAATCCCATTGAGCCCCATGACCCGTACAACTTTACATAAATATACTCACAATTTACATAAGTAAGTTCACACATGTATCAAATATTATTTACATATTTTACACCTGTCTTTTTAAAAGTAGGTTTAGTAAGGTTAGTAATGTGAACCTTTATCTTCGTATTAAGTTTGGTATTAACGAAAAAAAGATGGGTGGGCTGTGGGAATGATTATATAAGGCTACTAGCAAACTTATTAATATTACCTCTGCTGGTATTACTTTGTTGTAGCTATTAGTAGTATAGTAGTGTTATTTTGGGTGCATCGTCCTCACATATAATCAATTAATAAATGTATAAGTAACTATGGAGATTTTTGTTCATGCACCTCCATAAGAATCTACTTTTTGCGAATGGACAACGAGAGTAACAAATTTATTTTATTTTCAAACTGTAAATTTAATATTCGAAAGTGCTTTTAATTATTATTTGTTTACTATTGGTAGGCACGCGTTTCACCACTATCTCACCTGATAGTAAGTGATGATGTGGTCGAAGATGGAGCACGCTTGCCTAGAAGTAACCTATTTACTCTTGACTTAAAGACTCCCAGGTTGTAGCTATCAGGAAACACAGACTCCGGCAGGGAATTCCACTCTTTAGCTGTACGCACTATGAATGTGTTCCCAAAACGTTTTGTGCGCGTGGGTGGGATGTCCACCCTGTACCGGTGGCGCATCGCCGTTCGCCCTGTGGTCCGATGATGGAACGGGCTTGGCGGAATTAAATTATACAATTCCGTCGCACATTCCCCAAAATGCAACCGGTAGAAAACCGACAGGCTAGGAACTCGTCGTCTATGTTCAAGACTTTGGAGCTTCGTCGCGACGAGCTTATCATTAATATTCTTATTGAAATAAATTATTTGACTTTGCTAGTAAAGGTGAATACTGAGATTGCGACTAACAAAAAAATCCTAATATAATTAATTCTTCTGTTACCAAGTAATGACCAATGCAGTGTGCATTGGTCGTCCCATAGATCAACGTCCTGTGCCACAATATTCATACAATTGCTGTCAATTCTCCCTACTCATCGTCGAATGTAATGGTTTCAAAAGCATCCAAGATTCTACTACTATTCGGCTAAACGTTATGAAATGAAAATGAAAAAAAAATGAAATGAAATGATTTATTTCCAGATTTACATTAAAAAAAAACAACAAAAACAAAATTTTGACAACATGTCAACCCTTTAAATATTAACTAAATTCAACTAACCTACATTCCTACTGCACACAGCGAGCGAAAACTACATTATTACAATTTACGTACTCGTCTCATCAAATGTTAATCTCAGTACATAATTAATATGTTTTCAGAGCTCCGGAGCAAAGCGCAGGTGTGTAATAGCTTTCACAATTTACTAAATATTATTAACAATAAACTGAACAAATGTTTTATTAATTAATTAAGTTGTAGAGTTGATTATGGGTATGCGTTTCCGGGTTAAATGTGTCACAATTTGCTTACTCTGTGATTTGTGTCAGTAACATACATATACAATACATATACAGATATATAAAATATGGTCTACTTTATACAAAAAAAAATAGTTGCATAGCTCTGATACTCTCACACAAACTGAATTCTATGAGTATAGTGGCGGTCTTATCCCTAACAGCAATATCTACCAAACCAGCTTTGGGTAGACTAAAAATGTTTTTTTTTTAATTTGTGGTGGGTTTGCTCTTGACTCTAGTCTAGGTCAGAGATGACAGAGACAAAGTCTATGATGCAGCAAGCTTACCCAGAAGGAGCCTGTGCACTCTAACTTTGAGAGATTAGGGTTGTGAGCTTAAAATAAAAAGGGAGGTATAGTCTGCGGTTTGTTAGTAAATTAATTAAATTAAATTTTATATTTACAATCTACCTACATAGACATAAAATTAATACTTAGAAAAAAAATAGATGGAAGTTATAGACTTTTTTTTAATGAATTAAGAGTCAAAAGCAAACCCATCTCAAATAAATAATAAAAAAGAATAGTCATTAGCCTGCGCCTTACGCAGGAATCCTCACATGCAGCATAACATATATTAGGATAATCAGTATTCGATGGTATTCAGTGACAGTGTAACTAATTATCGTAATCGAATCAGTACTTCCAGAGATGTCCTCCGTCAAACGAACATATAAACCATTTAATCTCTATTTTAATATCAGTTAAGAGGTAAGTTATTTAGATAGTGCTTTTGTATTGTTGTGTCTCATCATTTACAAGGGCTAAACTTTTTTTCTTAGTTTTCTTTAGCTTTTATAACAAGTTATCCACAATCCCACACTTTGTCATACTTAATTTTGCAGGGCCAGTAAAACCTAAATCATCATCATCTGCCCAGCCTTTTCTCAACTATATTAGAGTCGGCAACCAGTCAAACCGTATTCAGCTGAATACCAGTATTTTACTTGGAGCGGCTATCTACCTGTAGTGCTATTCTGTAAGAACATTTTCGTGTCTCGACTGCGGAATCCAAGGTGAGTATCAAATTCGTATAAACATAAGACCTTTATGTTGCGTGTAATAAAGCTCACTTTGTGAGCTTTGTCACTCAGGTGAAACTCGATATCGAAATGGTAACATGGTATGGTGATATGGTAATGGTAATAATGGTATGGAATGGAAGTAACTCATTAACTGGATAAAACCTAAATCTGACACGATATTTTCATCTCACTGCACTGCAATCTCTCCTGCAATATGTCACTGCATAACTTTGTGGTGTCATAAAATTCGACTTAGGGATTTTATCAGATGGAGTTTGTAGCTGTGTTTTATACCCTGAGCTCTCATCTTCACGAGAAGTTGGTGTTACTGGCAATCAATAAACGAGAGCCGAGCTTTGAGAGTCTATAGGTAAATTGTTTCTTTTAATATCATACGAATTAATCCTGAATAATATGTCTGCATTAAGCCTATTTTCTCTGAAAGGTTAGGTAATAGGTAGTACATATCCATTTCGCCCGTTCTTTCTTGGTAAAAGAGAACGTGCCATCAACCGAACACGAATCAAAACTTCAGAATGTTACAGGAAAAATTGATTGTTAAAGCCAATATGAGGATATTGTGTTCAGCGGGAGCGCTTGCAACCGTTAGCCGACAAGGCCTGAAAATTGTCTTGCATTAGAATTGATTTTTTAAAACCTTAATTTCAACAGCCCGAACAGCTCTTAAAAAATATGATCGAGAGTTACAGAAGGGCTCTTCTTTGAACATTTTTCAGAACATAATTTTTAGTGATCAGTGTTTGATATCTTCATCATCAAACTCAAACTCAAAATTCTTTAATGCGAACTAAGAATGCAGGACAGATTTTAATAATAATAGGTTGGTTTTTAGAACTTAGTTGCCTGTTTAGGTATTGCAATTGAAATGGAAATACATATTTTTACATTGAATATTATAGACAACTTACATAATAGTATATTAATTAGGATTTTTCATGTATTTAACATTATAATATCAATCTATTTTATATAATTTACATATATACTATCAAAAAAACAATAAAAACAGGTCACAATTTATTTGACAGCAGTTTTACGTCACAAGGCCACTGAAAACATAATCCCAGACAACAATGGGACTAAAAATTACCTTCCACAACTGTACTGAATACAAAACAAAAATAGCTACACTCCGTCCTACCCTCTAAGTATTAGCAATAATGATTATGTACCCGCAAAATCCACAAAAAAAAATAAACTGACGCATTTACTTGTAATTTTTTCGTAACTTTAAGTGGATTACAATGTTAATTTTATTGATGCGAGCGCGAAGGATAGACGGGAATCCTGAGGACCCCCAAGCCCCCAATATTAGTATGCCGATGGTGGAAAAAGATAAATTTGTTGGCGGAACATTTAATTTATGCGATTTTCTAGGGAGAAGTGCTGTTCTGTAAATATATTTTTACGTAAGTTACCCTTGTCTGGTGTAGTGGGAGATAGAGAGGGTATCTATTTAGTTATTATGCATGGCTTGAGCTGTTTTTGTAGACTACGTTGGAAAATTACTTATGCCTTGATGAAAGCATTTTTTTGTGAGACCAATCCAACTGAAATAGTTATTTCGCCACTAAAGAAGATGACTGGAACATTGTGTTTGAAAACAATCTTGTTTTTTTTGATGATATAAATTACTTTGAATTTTAGTATACAAATAGATTGGACATTAGGAAACATTATAGGAAACTAGAATGAATATAGGATACTTTTTTAGATAAAAAAGTTTTTTAGATAAATTTGTTATCTCAAGGTAACGTACCGCTGAGATCAGCGGTACGTTACCTTGAGATAACAAATTAATATTTAAAGCTCATCATCATTTTCTAGTCTTAATATAATAAATAAAATAATAAGATAAATTGTTTATTTATAATCATCCTAATTTATTTGAGGTCAAACCAGCATGCCATCCATACATCTCTATTCTAAAGCATCAATGTTTATTTAAAGCATCAAAGGATGAACAGGAGTTTCAATATTTAATTAGCCAATTAGGATTCAATAATCAAAAACTTTTGCGAAGTTTTCGACGGTTTTAGCATTTTACGACAATGCCTGCGATTCGATTTCATACAGTCAGTCAAAGCGTATAATTACTTTAGAAAATACCATTATAATTATGTAATAGGTTCTCTTTAACATATTATTTTTAAAGTAAGTTTTTATTTTATTATTCAACTAGCTTTTAAAACAATATTAATACAAAATTACAATAATGGTTTTCTTTGTCTACACTAATATTATAAAGAGCAAAGATTTGTTTGTTTGTTTGTTTGAAATGAATAGGCTCCGAAACTCCTGCACCGATTTGAAAAATTCTTTCAGCAATGGATAGCTACATTATCAGGGAGTAACATAGGTTATATTTTATCCCCGTACTCTCACGGGAACGGGAACTACGCGGGTGAAACCGCGTGACGTCCACTACTTTTAAATAAGTACCTTCATCATTAGTGTGATGTATTCAGGTCTGTTTACTTTTGAAAAAGAAGCACCCACAGCATTTGTTGACTAGCTGATCCGCGCATCTTCGCCTGCGTCACATTTTTTTTATAAATACTCCGCTCCTATTGGTTGTAGCGTGATATTCTATAGCCGTCCTCGATAAATGGGCTATCCAACACTTAAGAATTGTTCAATTCGAACCAGCAGTTTCTGGAATTAACGTTCAACCAACCAAACAAACAAACTCTTTAGCTTTATAGTACCTACTAGTTGATCCGCGCAACTTCGTCTGCTCCGCTCCTTTTGGTCTTATCGTGATGATATATAGCCTATACCCTTCCTCGATAAATGGGCTATCTAACACTGAAAGAACTTTTCAAATCGGACCAGTAGTTCCTGAGATTAGCGCGTTCAAGCAAACAAACAAACTCTTCAGCTTTATATATTAGTAAGTATAGATAAATATAGATGTTGTAAAACTCTCGTCACTGCGGCGTCGCCCGTATGTGAGTTAGAAACTATATCAAGATTTAAAATGTCCGTATGCCAAAATTCAGCAAAATATACAATTGATTCACTGGTTTTGGTGTATAAACGTAACTACGCAACATACAGACAGTTGTTTTTGCATTTTATTTAATTCTAATCAGACCAGAGTCTATCACAATATTATAGCATTAGATTTATTATTGCCAGACCTAAAACGCCTTTTACCTAAAACAAAAGATCGACTTTGACATAGTTTTCCAATTCACGTAGTTGCATGTTGCATCACTTTGAACGCAAGCAATAAACTAAAATCCCACTTTTCAAGAACGTTCCTTCAGTGGAAGCAGGCCAAAGCAAATAGATTTTATCTATAAAGTGTAGCGCTCATAGTGAAACCCTATAGCTCTCCCAAGCTCTATCATTCAAAGCTAAGGCTGTCTCAAACCCTTAGATCCGACGCTGAAACTTTAAAACACGCCCGCATTTTTCTTTATACTTTTAAAACAACGGGAAGCTGGGAAATATCCTTTGTTCCCTTAACTTTCAAATCATGTTTATATTGAAGCGATCTTCCTTTTTTTTAAATTTAATCTTATATTGGGTTCTGCAGTTTCTGTTGGATATTGTTGGCAGTTTCGATGTTTATTTGATGACTAAGTTTTGCTTGATGTGTTGTCTTTCTTTGGAAGGCTGAATATTTTCCGTCTTTTTAATAAATAATGTTTAAATGAGAAGAAATATCTTAGCATAATAATTTTATTAATTAAAACTCCAACACAACGCGCAGACCAAGGTGATGATGGTGGGACGAGCTCGGCCCCTACCAAAAGTTCTGGCCCGACATAACAAATGACAGAGTTGCGTGGAAAAGGGAGTGGGAGGCATATACCCAGCAGTGGGACAAAATAGACTAGATATATAGATAAAAAACTGCAACCAAATGAGCCATTATTATTATTGCTGTAGATAAAAAATACCTTAGGATAAAATTAAATATTTTTACATTATTCCCCAATATAGCGATATTTAGTTCGAGGTTCGAGCCTCTAGGAGAACCGCAAAGGTTAGTTCAAGGTGGCTCAGGAAAAGAATATCTAAAAGGATTTGGGGTATTTCTTAGCCCAACAGTGAGCAGTATGTGCTGAATAAAAAAAAATCTGCAAACACCGTAACAGCAACCACGCAAAACCAATTGCAACCAAGAGCGCATAAACTGAAACCATTTCTCACTCACCAACATTTACAGTTCACCCCATTCACCTCTAAGTTTCGCATCCGCATAGACACTCAAAGAATATCCTCAGAACACCATATTGGTCCACATCTCCGCATCTCCGTACAAACAGACAGGCCGACCGTTTAACTTGCTGTCCGGGCCTCAATTACCTAGCGCCCTGGGGAGCAAATTTATTCATAAACCATAAAATTACATAGACTTTCTCGTTTGTTTACCGCTGCTGACCAAATATGAACCCCTCGAGTTATATAAGACTATGTATGGGGTCCTATGAATACTTATTTAGGTCCGTGGTCTTATTCGCTGGTAGGGTTCGAATGCTTGGAAAGGCGTTGTTAATGATGGGTATGAAAGCAATATTATTAGAAATCTATTGTAAGTTAGAAAAATAACGGAAAATACCATCATGGCCGATATGAAATGAAAAGATTGAGTTGTTTTTTTTTATAGCGTTTTATCAAAGTCGAGCTTTATTTAATACAACCCGTAACAGAATAAAAGCAATACCTCTTAAGGGGTCATTGAACTCATCATTATCAACAACTTTCACTATGCGACCAAAACTGAAAACGCGAAAAAAAAATCAATCCCCCATACATTTATGTGCGCATAACTCGACAAAATGTACTGAACAGCTGATTTTTTTTTCGCGATTTCGGTATTGGTCCTATAGTAGAAGTTGTTCACAATGATGAGTACAATGAGCCCTTAAGAGTTATTGCGTTTATTCTGTTACACGTTGTACAATTACGTAATTGGATAAAAAATATGTACACAAACTTTTCAGTTAATATGTTTCAGAATCATAGAACTACAAAAGCTTCGAAAACTAAAAAACAAGAAAGATCTTTGCAATATTTAACTGTCAATTTTTATTTGTCACCTAAACTTGCGTACGCACAACTAAAAATAAATTGTCTGCATGATCCCCGAGCCGAATCTCTAGCTATTAAAGTTTTCTTAAAATATATTCGTATGACATTAAGTGGGCATTTAACGCAGCTTATGTAATTGACAGGCCTCCCCCAAGAACCCATTTAAAACCTTGTTGAAGTACAGACTGAGTGAGTTAAGTTTAAATAACTTAAAATAAACTTTTATATAAGGTTGAATAATATAACTATTACGACATCTTCGCCGGATTTGTACGGGCTTTGATTATATACTTGTTTATAATCATCATGACAAATATACAATCAAAGTATCCGGGTTTACTATTTCAGTTAATAATATTTTTATCCATACTTCCATACTTATTACTTACTCAATACTCAATTCTTTATTGCGTTCAATATATATGTATATTATATTATTATTATATAATATTATAAATGCGAAAGTTACTGTAAAGTTACTTTCGAATTTATATGTATTGCGTAACCGCAATCACGCCTAAACTACTAAACCGATTAAAATGAAATTTGGTACTGAGATAGTCTAGAGTCTGTGACAAGCAACTTTTATCTCGGGAGTATGTTCCCTAGGGACCACGCGGGTGAAGCCGCTGGCAGAAGCTAGTAATTTTATAATATGTATCTTTAGCCCTAAAGCTATGGACTCTATGGGATAACTCAAACAGCCTCTTTGCAACTATATGCGGCTCGGCTCCCAGTCTTAGTCGAATTTTACATGCAACGGCTACCTAGATCTCTACTACCAAGTAACTGAGTAATACGACACTCCATTGGCAAGACTAGGTTTTTTTTCAGGCTTCTCCCTACTCTATGAGCCTTATAGAACATGGAAATCAATATTTAGAACTAAATGTTTCGCAACGTAACATACGAAAGCTGTTTGCATAGAATTATTCTCAGAACTACATCAAAATGTGCTCAAAGCAAACAATATCAAACCTTAATTTTGACGTCTTGAATGGCAGCTCACCGTTGTTGCCTCCTACACAATTCTTGTATGACGCAAAATATAGGTTACAAATACGGATATTAACAACAAGGTAAATTAACATAGATTTTAACAGAATATGTAGGATATCAAACCTACCTACTCAATGAATCGCGTTTGAATTCACCGCTAGAGGCTCTAGTTTTGCGTGACGTCTTCGTAATGTCAAATTTCTCTGTAGGTTGGCTTTTGACTCGAGTATATTGACTTATTTGTTTTGATATTTGTGAATATTTTACTAAAACAGCCTGGCTATAGATTAAGTTACATTTCTACCGACTACAGCATTGAATTTTCTTTTTTTGTTGGAAATATGTATATTATCTCCTTCTTTTATCCATTATGATGAGTAACACTGCGACACTATTTATGTTGTATTAAATCGCACATTTACGGCATCATACATTATTATTCTTCTAAATTTGTTCACCTGCGCGTAATAACAACTTGAATGCCATGTTTAAGGACCATACTCGACAGAGGCGCCAACTGGTGAGTACAAAAACGGTAGCCCTCATTGAACCACACATGGTCACATCGCGACAGGCCCAGATGTAGACTGGACTGGGCAGCCGGGAAGACCAGAAACTCTAGAAATTGACATTCTGACAGCGATAGCGTGTCGAAGGATAGCCTTTTGTCGCATTTTTGACGTTTTTATTATTTTTACAATCGGCATCGCTCCCCATATCGTGTGGGCCAGTAAGGTCTAACGACGTCACACACCATAGTGTCAGAGTTTCTAAACCGCCTCAAAGGCCTCTGACATGGCTTATTTGACGACCGCCATTTGACGGCTCGGACCACCGGCTTATCACTTGCTTTCCGAAGCACTCTTCGGAATCATCTTTTTATCAGACAATCAGGTGATTCAAGCCTGCAATGTCCTAGCCAAACTGGAAACAACTTAACAAAATATGCTTCTCGTGGAAATCGAACCCACGACCACCGGGTCACAAGGCAAACACCTAAACCACTCGACCACGGAGGCATCGCTAATAGTACGGCACTTTTTCAAGAGCGTCTGGACTTTGGCATGATCTAATCTTTAGTTAAAGAAAGAAAGAAGTGAAATAAGAGTAGAAAAGGTATTAGATGCGTTCGTGACATGACAATCTGCTTAAGATTCTAATAAACGCATTTAATAGCTTTCCAACTCTCTACGCAATTCCTAAAAGAAGTGAATCTACTTAGAATGCATGACCTACCGAGCGATTTGACACCCAGATATTCTAATAGCAGATAAGTACAGTGAGTAAGGCGCGATGAAAAAAAAAATTATCTATCAACGTTTTTTGCTGATTAACCACCAAGATATAATTAACTATTTGTTTTGGGGTTCAACATTCAAATTAAATAGTAATACTAATATCGTTTACTTATAAAATACAGTACATTCACATTAAAATATCTTACAATTTTTAAAGAACACAGTTGCTTATTTTCCTGAACTAGGTTGAAACCTGTGTTTCAGTAGTTGTGTGTTCTAGATGGTGCTTATATTAACTTAAAATAATAATAATAATATTGTGACGTACCTACATATATTTTTATAGTCAAAAATCCTAATAAAACTTTTGTATTCGTCTTTCTTCTCCATTTCCTTATTATTCCGTGGCCGTAGCATAAGCTACCTCCCACCAAAATTGCACTAGGCGTAATAACATTACATACAGCAAATGACTAAAGCATTTTTATTTTAAATACCGCTACCCCAGTCCTGTTTATTTTCCGTCTATAAACTATACAGGGTGTGCTTAAAGAGATAAAGATTAGCTCGAAATTCTAAAGTTCAAACAATGTATTTTGTGCTTAACGCTGTGAAGACTGCGTGTTCAGACATCACCTTAACAGACATACAGCGCCTTAATGACTGGTTCTGCCATCTGCACCACAGCGATTGGCCGTCCACAGATGCCGCCGACCAATCACCGCCGAGCTACGCATCAACGTCAAATATTAAAATCTTATTCTATTCTGAACGCTTCCATCGCGTCACACGCACATCCTTTCTATACTCACTGTAATATTCGCAATATACTAATTTTCAAAGTAATGTCTAGTGTCGACTACATCATTTAAAGAAGCCTTTAGTCTCCACACACGCAGTAGAGCTGAAAACCCCAACACTAGCGTTCATACAATCTTTTGGTGTAAATAAAATTATTTCGTCGTTCGGATATAGGCCTCTCTATTTACTCGTACAGATTTTCTTTCGTTAGAAAATACAAAAACTTATCTAAGTATAGAATATTAAAAGACCAGAATATTCTTAATAAAAAATAGAAAAAGAAACCATAATACAATGGGCGGCAGTAGGAACCTACATGCCAAATTTCAGCTTTCTACGACCATTAGTTTCGGCTGTGCGTTTATCACCAGTAACAAATACCTACCACCACCAGTAGTAAAAGTAGATATACTAGAAAAATTGCTCAAACTGTATAAATACATTCTATACTATCTATTGTAATTCTTTAAAACTCTACCTTACCTCGGAACACCCTGTACTGTAGGTTATAAACGTCCCCTGCATAACGTTGCATCATTAGGGGAGTGCCTCTCGTAAACCACTCGCAATGGGTTTTATCTTGAACTATAAAATTTATTTACACATCCACGGCTGTATCGAGCCGCTAATGTGCTGAAAACTGTTATTTATTATGGAAAATGTAATTATTTATGGGGTTTGGTATCAAGACTGCCATTTTCAGCCTAACAGATCTATGATGTCACATTTTATTTTGCTTTTAATAGTTTTCGGAAGGGAAGTATGCGAGACGCACAGGACCGGTTGTTGTGGCGACACTTGGGGGAGGCCTATGTCCAGCAGTGGACGTCTATCGGCTGATATGATGATGATGATGATGAAGGTCTCGGAAGGCTCGGTATTTTATGAAGTACCTATTCAAACATTGGCAACTATAATTCACAGGTCAACAAAAATAAGGAAAAAAAGGTGCAGAGATAGTTAATGTTTAAGTTAATGGTTTTTTGTTCAGTGTTCATTGATATCTCTAAAATTATTATTTTTTTCCTAAGTGTAGTTTTGGATTACCCTCAGTTTAATGTGTGAATTTTGGCAGTAATCAGTACTTTCATGTGTGCGGTTCGCTTAATCATCAGTACTTCTAATCTAATATACAAAAATCTCGTGTCACGGTGTTTGTTACCGAACTCCTCCGAAACGGCTCGACTGATTTTCATGAAATTTCGTGTGTATGTTCGGTAGGTATGAGAATAGGTGGTAGGGTATTTTTTTTTAGTTTGGCAAAACAACGTTTGCCGAGTCAGCTAGTTTCTTTATATACATTAATTTTAATATCTGTCCAACATACTAAATTCTTAAGTTCAATGAACAATTTGGAACAACCTGCGTGGATTTTGTTTGTTAAGGTCACTAAAATCTTAATCTGAAATCACAAGTAACTACTCTAACATTATAAATGACATGCTAGAGAACTTTAAGAACTTGGATGTAGTATGTCCATCAAAGTGCACCAAAACTAGTGTTGAACAGTGAATCATTCTTCAATCGTATCAAAGAGACAAACCCGTTCATAATCAAAATGTATTATGTGCCAAACAAAACAGCAGACAATACACGCTCCTACTAATTGGTAACCATTCATATCGACGAGACAATCAATCCATCGTATTTGTTAATCGTGAAAATACGAGAACAATCGATTTCGAATGTTCGAAATTCGAACAACAGTTGCTTCACAACTTTACAGTTCGAAATTTAATTAACAGAAGAGAACGAAACTCGATCGTCCCAATTCCCACGAATCAACGGCACACGCCTCTGATCTCCTGGTTCTGCGGTCGTATATTACGGGGATGGTATGTCCCCTTTTCAGGGTCGAACTTGTGTGGTTACGGAAAAATCCCAATTTTGAATTGAGTTCTGTTCCATTTCTGTTAAAGCTTTGTTTAAGCAGTCATGTGGATACATTACTTTGAGTTCGTAAATATCTGATACAAACGTTCCTTTATCTACCGCCAAAAAGGATAGATTGACCTTTAGCTATAAATAATCGCTTCACTGGGCTTGCTACTAATACTTTACTAATAATATTCATTCTAAGAAGGCCAGAAATAGGTTTAATTTATGGATTTTGAAATGCTATAATAATTGTGGCTAAAATAAAAGCAAACCTGATATCGTTAAGGTTATCCAGCCCTACACAGCATAGGCGGACAAAGGCGTCCACTCAGCTCTAGAATGGATACAGTTCATACTATACAAAGTCCACTATGGCATACTCGCCCCCTTCACATAACACCAACAATCCACGACGAACAGTTATTAACAAATCCGCGAAGCCCTCGGGCTTTAATAAAACTCGAATTTGGCCATCATAACAGCATAATCATGACGTTGTCGCGAAAATTAAAAGAGCCCAGCCCTGTGTCCTATGTTGCAGTCTGCATTCTCCAACAACGTCCCTTTGGTACCATAACGAGCCCTGTCGTGAAATAAATCTTGCCACCCCAGCTGTAACGCGCCGTTTCAGCCGCCTTTCAGGACGGGGATAAAAGGTCTTTATTTTTTCTCATTGATGCCCCTTTATGTGACATGTTTTGATTGGTTCTATTTTTATGAGGAAAAGGCCTTTCTTTCTTAGATAATACTTGCATTAGACAGCATCGTATCTTTGCGCCTGTATATCCGAAAGGATAAGCAGAATGTACGCACATTTGACTATACCTACAAACCACACTTCTTTAATTATCTTTAAGTAATAGAAATAGGGAACGATTCTATTGCCATCAGCCAGGCACAAATTTAGATTCTGTGTTGCTGAGCAAAATTTCAGCAAGAAGAACCCAATAACACTTTGGCCGTCTCGGGAATCAAACTCAGGAGTTTATGTTTAGCAGAAGCGCTTGCTAAAACTTGACCAACTAGTCTGACGTATAAAATAGATAAAAAGAATAATATCTAAAACTATATAAAATAAATAGTTTTTTTTTTTTTCTTCGCGTGACCCAAGGGCTGGCTTTTACCTCGGACAGAGGATAAGCATTGCCATACAACGTGGCAATGCCGCCAGTCTTTTGGGCTCACTTCCGGTGGACAGCGATGCGGACGAATTTTTTGACGCCTTATCTTAGTTAGGATATTTTATTTTAAGTGTATATATTTAGTACTTTAATGCTGTACCTAGTTATTATTTTAATTTAAATAAATATATATATATATATTTTATTGAAGGTAGGTACTACAAAAATAGTTATGCAACTTACACCACTCCTTTGCACAAAATTAATTCTATGAGCAACGTGCAATGGCGAAATAATAATGTAGTTGAAACCTTTCATTTAAGGACCTACTTGTTACTTCCGATTTATTGTCCGATTCGAGAACTGTGATTTACGAGTATGGGAAATTATATTGGTTAAGTTCGAGGATTTTAATTGTTGATCCCGAACAGAGATACGATTCGACGGATACTGAATGAGAATCACGTACAGGGAAATGGAATTTGCTACAAGGTCTTTTCACAACGACGTTATTATTATAATGATATTTTGATTCGGTCGAAAAATACAAAAATGGCTCGAGTTTGAAACTCTCAGACCAATATAATTTTTGGGCCCGTCAAAACTGTTAACTCCTTAAACACTGAAACAGCAGTGGCGATTTTCAGAAAAGCGCCTACATAATGAAGCTTTTGTAATACCTAATTGATAAAAACACTGAACCTTTAAATGACGTAGATATATGATATAAACAACTTCCACTTAATTTCTGGGTCATAATTATACCAAAAATAATGTGGTAGAAAACAAATTATAGAGAGAAACACCAATTTCTGCATCGAATTACCCAGCCACCCTATTATCGAACTCATATTAATTAAACAACAAGCAGAGCGTACACAATACAGATACAGACAAATAAATTTAAGCCAATAGACTGCGTTCGGCGGGAAACATTTCCCAAAAATTGGAATTGCCTAACGCAAGCCAGACGGGTTCTGGGCCGAAAAATTTATTCGTCTACCTAGTCCCTTCCCGTGCCCATTAATACTGTCAGTCCACCCGTTCACAGATTTAAACCAAACGTTCAGGTGTCACGAATCTAAAAAACATTTGTCACTCTCGATTTTCCGCTGGTGGGCAAGGAGCGTGTAGTCTGTGTATTTTTCATTGAATGTTGTCGAGCAACCCCGAACGAGCCAACTTTATGGCTCACAGTACTGTAATGCGGATAAGAATTTATGCTTTAATAGATACTACGCTTCGGTGGATAAGTATTTATGTTTGTCGGTGGAGCATCGCCTCGATATTAAGGTTGGTTTTCACGAGTCACGTTTTAGTGACATAATACATTTTAATTTAGTGTGATACAGTGAGTCCTCGTGTTTTATGGTGACTAATTCTACTGAGAACGCTATTTTATGGTATGAAATCATACCTATATTGACATGGAACAGATATTTTTTCATGGAAATCGAACAAAAAAACTAACATGCATAGATCCTGTACACACTACATTTCTGATAAACGTCATTTATCTTTTGAGTCATACCAAAGCATAAAACCGAAGCCACAATGCTTGCTTCTACTTTTCACAAACAACGAAAAAAATCCTCAAAAATTACCAACCAAAAATAAGTTTAATTTCAACCCCAGCTGCACAAAATAATTTCTAAATCCTAATCAACATCTGCATCTCGGGGAATGCAGTCAAATTTCGTACGTGACGTGCCGTACGACAGCGACACGATACGATACGACACGACGTGGACACACAATCTCTTAATTACTATCCACGTCGCAGTGTGCTGCAAACACGCTTGATTTTAAGTAGGGAGTGAGTAGAACTCCTGTTGGAATTTGTGTTTTAGAATTTCTAGTGAATTTCTAATGTTTGGCCGATATTTTGGACTTATCTTGATGAGTAAAGGATAGGACTCTTAACATCATCAACGGAAACTGCCAAGCTTGAAAAATATGCATTTTAGGAGTGGGGGAACATAACATACTCGTAGCACTGCTGTTGTTTCAAACCTTTCTCAAACATGCCTATCCTTGTCCAAACTACAACGTGTTCTTTTTGATATCCCGTAACTTTACGGTTATATTCAATATGCAAAATAAATACAAAAAGTCCAAGAACAAGTGTTCCAAAGACAATACCAGCACTAAACTCTCTGTGAGTATCTAAGTTCAATTGAATAGTAAGAGTTAATCATTTTCACTCAAATCAATCATTCATATTTAATCTAAGAAAATGCGACGTTGCCATATTTCACGTAAGGGTGTTTTACATAAATAATCGTGATATTGTTGAATTACTTAGTAAGAAAACTGAAAACGAGAAAAAAAGCCGGCCAAGTGCAAGTCAAACGGTCACATGAAGGGTTCCGTACCATAAACCCCACCCAAACCCTATACAAAGCACGAGTCCGATCCTGCATGGAGTATTGTAGCCACCTTTGGGATGGCTCAGCTAAGTATCAGCTTGCCGCGCTTGACTCGGTGGAACGCAAAGCTAAGAGGCTCATCGGTGACGTAAAACTGGTGGATGCCAAGCTACATAGCTTGGCTCATCGCTGTAAGGTTGCCTGCTTATCGGGCTTCTACAGATTGTACTTCGGTGAGTGTGCCCAAGAACTCCACGACCTCATCCCACCGGCCCCCTTCTACCATCGGACATCCAGACGCACTGCATCTTACCATCCCTACCTTGTTGCTATTCCACCAATTCGCACTAAGCGTTTCCAAACGTCTTTTATAATGCGCACAGCAAAGGAGTGGAACTCTCTGCCTTTTTTTTTTTAAGGATGGGAAATCATCAAATGACTCCTCCCGCTCTGGGTGAAGCAGAAGGGAGTGTCAGACTCTTACTGACTAAAACCCATCCGTGTTCCTCCCAATGCCCTTTGTGTACCAGGGCCGCGGCGACTCTTTCGAACAGATTCCGCGACACCGACAGGCGCTGGCCCTAGCGGGCCCCGTCTTCTACGCTGACAGCTCTTTAAGGCCGTATCTTTGAAATAAATGATAGCTCGAAAGCACCGATTTCATCTCCTGGCACCGCGCAGTCCCCGCATGCTTCCATGTGCAAAGTCCGAAATATCGAACCTAGCGCCACAACATGAAATTAATTCAAACCGCCAACTGATTCAGTGTTGCCCGCACGCAAACTTCATAAACTTCTTCTGTCAAAATATTAACACAAATCAGCACTCTTATAAACAGTGATTTTAGACCTAGATAAAATACAATTTAATAAAATATCGAGCGACGAAAAATATGGATTTGTTTTAATACTCATTTTTTACAATCGTTGGTAAATTATATCATGTTTTGTATGGCCCCAAATTATAGTGAAAACTGCTAATTCAGTTGACTATTTAAGAACATGTCCATAATTGTGCGATAGAGATAATACTAGAGACTTTTAAGCATACGGAAGGTATGGAGTAGACCAGTTGTATAAAAGTTATATTTTAATCGTAATTGAAATATGTACACAAGTTATGAAAACGAATGAAAAGATAAGTAGTCAATTTGTTTTTTTTTTCGCGTGGCTTTACCCACGTAGCCTTTTCCACAGAAACCGTGCATTTTCCGGAGATTGTTTTGTATCAGTGAAAAATAAATCGAACGTCCTGTAAACATCGAGCTCCTAGGTATGGAGTTGACATCCAGTCTCAACTTCGGCGCCACCATCGAGTACAAAGCCCAAACCGCTGCCAAAAAGCTGGGCATCCTAAATAGGGTGAAGCGATACATCAAGTCTGGACAGCTTTTAAACCTATATAAAGCGCAAGTCCGATCCTGCATGGAGTATTGTAGCCACCTTAAGGATGGCTCAGCGAAGTATCAGCTTGCCGCGCTTGACTCGGTGGAACGCAGAGCTAAGAGGCTCATCGGTGACGTAAAACTGGTGGATGCCAAGCTGCATAGCTTGGCTCATCGCCGTAAGGTTGCCTGCTTGTCGGTCTTCTACAGATTGTACTTCGGTGAGTGTGCCCAAGAACTCCACGACCTCATCCCACCGACCCCCTTCTACCATCGGACATCCAGACGCACTGCATCTTACCATCCCTACCTTGTTGCTGTTCCACCAACTCGCACTAAGCGTTTCCAAACGTCTTTTATAATGCGCACAGCAAAGGAGTGGAACTCTCTGCCTGCGTCCGTGTTTCCAAACGCTTACAACCCTAATCTCTTCAAAGTTAGAGTGAACAGGCTCCTTCTGGGTAAGCTCGCTCCATCGTAGACTTTGTCTCGGTCATCTCTGACCTAGACTAGAGTCAAGAGCAAACTCATCACAAAAAAAAAGCATATATTTTTAACTCTTTATCATATTAGTTGAGTTCAATACCTAGTTAACCAGTCATCATCATCATCATATCAGTCGAAAGACGTCCACTGCTGGACATAGTTATTCAGTATTAGACCCTAAATACCGTATGGTGTCGGCCGGTGGCTTATGGTGCCGTAAAAGAATAATACCATCCCACCACTTCCCATGGGTGTCGTAAGAGGCGACTAAGGGACTCGCCAGAGAATGGGCAGCAGCGTTCTCTGTAAAACTCAACCATATACTGCGATCGCCAACCCGCCTGCCAAGCGTGGCGATTATGGCACCCCCCCCCCTTTTGGGGGAGGCCTATGTCCATCAGTGGACGTCTTTCGGTTGATATGAGACCCTAAATGTGATGCAATGACCCTTTCAGTAAAGTTCCATCGGAAGTATACATGAGCACCGCTGCTATTATATGCGGCATTCCAAATCCGGGGCTGCAGGATAACCCTGGTTCCATCCTCAGGCCCATATTGCTATAAGTAGTAAATAGTTTCATCCTGATTGTTGTTTTATCCACGGAACATCTTCAAGACTTATACCAAATCATGGAAAAATACTTGTATTAAACTACTTAACCGTCACTTGAAGCTTTCATATGAGATGGCATTTCCGTTTCCCATCGATTTCTTACCAGTTTTCGTACTTTTATCCTCTCTATACTTCCGGCTCAGTGGCACCACCTGGGGTTTGTGGGTAGTTTTTAGTTTTCGTAAAATAGTGGCACGCCATTTTTGTTCACACGCTTCGCGAGTATGTCAAAATAACTGTACAAATGTTACAAAAGATGGGGTGGAAAAGAAATTTCGAAAAATCTGTTGTTTCTCCTCAAAAGATAATTTATTTAGGGATACTATAGAAACCATGGAAAAATAAAAAAAAAGCACTCCGGGAGTGCCGGCAGAAGTGAAAACATGTAAATAATACATCCTTACTGTCGCGGTCACATCATAGACAAACCACCGACAACAAAATAAACAAAAAGACACTGACGTGTGGCCGCGACAGCGACTGTCAGTGACAGATGTCAATCTTGACACAGTTCCTGACATAAACAAAACGAACCATAAAAACAACAAAAAATAACGTTGTGTTATTTTTTGTTTATGAGGTAGAATACAATGTTTATTTATTGCGCTATCGTACACAAATATGACAATTTACATGTTATTATTCATAATATTATATCGTTATTTATTTATATATTACATTAATTTTTATCTCTTAGAAAAATCAACTTTCATCCATAATTTCGTAATTCCGTAATTTCGTATCCTTGGATACGCGTGGCACGCTGTACATAAACACAGACGGACATTCGCGCAAGCGCCCTGTGCCGCCTAAGCGGAGCAGCACACTCAGGCACGGTAGAAAGAGTGGGAGATACTAGTTCCTCTCCCTTCCCCTCGATCTTACGCTTTTTCGCATCACGTGACCCTGACGTGAGTCCGTCTTACGCTTTTTGCGATCAGGTCACGTGACCCTGACGCGAGTTTAAGATTTTATACCCATTACAGAAAAGTGCTCAACGCCGCTAAAGAAGTTTGCACTTCAAAAATCCTACCAAAAGAAAAGATTCAGGACATCATTACAAGATAAATCAGGCTATCAGGATAAATCAGGCGAACAAGAGCGGTTAACTTTAAAGGAGTTGCAGAAAATAGTGGGACTTATAAACTTTGCCAGTTTTGTTGTCCCTCGGGGTCGGCTCAATCGTCGACATTTACTAATGTTCGTAAATTCGCTGCCAGTCCTGCCATCAAAGACCTACCCACTACCACAAGGTGTTTTAGAGGAACTAAACTGGTGGGCCCAAAATTGTCAAAGGTTAACACCCCTTCAGTACCCTCCTCCAATAAATTTTCTAACGACAGATGCGTCGGATCCAGCGAACAATTTAGCTCTGTGAGGAACTTCGTCGCAAGAAGAGAAAAGGTTGTCAGTTTGGGATATTGATAAATTAATTTCATTTTTGAATAATTACACAATTGATTCAAATAATCTATTTCAAACATCACGTCATACTGGAATTTTGTTGTTGCTTTGCTCTGGTAGGCGAATACATGATCTAACTCTACTTAATATTGATCCTAATCATTGCATAAGATCTGATAGCAGTATAATATTTTGGCCTCGGTTTGGCTCCAAAACTGACAGCAGTAATTATAGGCAATCCGGCTGGAAATTGCTTTTAAATGCCGATTGCTCTAACCTTAACCCTAAATACTGGACAGAAAAAACTATTACGATTAGAGGTGTGGCTAAACCTGCTTCACGTACAGCCATTGCAGGATGGGTAAAGGGTCTTTACCCATCCTGCAATGGCTGTTTCGGGAAGCTGGCATTGCAGCCACACCAGGTAGCACCCGGTCTGCTGTAGCCTCCAAAAGCTGGTTTCAAAATTATCCTCTCGACGAAATCCTGGCACGTGGAAATTGAAATGATGAGGGATAAAGAGTCATAAAATATCAAGAGCCCAGAATTATGATAAATTAAAATTGGCCTAACAACTATTACAACATCATATTGATTTAGATTTATAACATTAGTAGGATTAAATATTTTTCATTTATTTCTGGCAGGTACTTCTAAAACCCACGCAGAAAAGTCGGGGTAAAAAGCTAGTATTTACTTAACACATTTTTCACAGTTCAAAAGCAACTCCATAATTTTCCCTAGGCTTGTTGCCTTTGACATTTAACACATTCTTGACACATTGATGTTTGACGTATTTCAATCCTAAAATGAAAACATTTATTTTAGCGTGTGTCTTGAGTTAAAATGTAAGAATATCGCTGAATAAACAGACACTCCAATATAGAGAACATAATGTTTACCCAATATTGCTTTGTGAGATGAGAACATTGGAGGATACAGTACGTATGTACAAGTAAAGGTGATGACTTGGAGACGTTATTTTCTTCAAGCCGTTGCTATTCATTT